>CM036908.1:25035950-27535950 GCA_020800305.1 Porphyrio hochstetteri
AGAACTCTTCTAGGGAAAGGCAGGGAAAATGAAAAAACCTCTGGGGTTTTCTGGCAAGCCTTCCCCAGAGACCTGGCAAAAGCACCACCCAGTAGTAATACAGAAGGGCAGTCCTGCTCCGGCACTTGGAAAGGAGCCCTCTTTAAACCCTGACTAATGCCTTTGAGGGGATTACAGGATTAGAGAACTCCTAAAGGGTGGAGACCCACTTCTAGAAGATGCATCAGTAATAGTTTATTTCAAGGATAGTAATGCTGCAGTGACAGTGTACATTTTCACAAGCCTCAGAGTTGGTACACCCAGAGATGCATAGAGGGTTGATCAGTTCCCTGGACCCCACTCAGGAAATCCACAAACATTTTTGGTACAAGCAAATTTTCTATTAATTTAATTAGCTTTATGTATTAAAAAGTTCAGATTAAGAAAAGGACATTGCTTTGATGTTGCTCTGCAGGCAGTCACCACTCATGAAATGATCTTCACTTCAGGCTTGGACTCTTCCAGGGCTCTCAATTCGTCATCCACTTCAGAACTCCAGAAAATGTCATACAAACTGCAGCCAAAGAAAAAGGCAAGCTGGTTTAGTGATCAGCCTCCCATTAAGGAAAGAGAAAGACAGACAAATGACTGCTATGGGAAGATCATATAACAGGAAGGGCCCCGTCTATACTGAAGAGTCTCTGGCTGTTGGGCCAAACACACCTTACAACACAGGACTCAATTACTCCATCCCTAGCACCACCTTCTCCTCGTTCTCAGACCCAATGGACCCAAGCAGATCAAGGCACTGTGGTCCCATCACTTGGAAGGGATGAGGAGTGGCCTGCAACATGCAGTGGCATTTGACCCCCACCCACCCTGAATCAACAGCTGCCATCAGGTACAATTCCCAGGGAGACAGTGCTCATGGGCCCCTCCCTGCAGCCCCCCATCTCGCTGGACCTCACCACCTGCCCAGGGAACACAAGCAGGATTACAAACAACTCTCACATCAACTGCTGCATGTTGCAGCTGGGATTCCTCAAGGCCTCACAGATCTTCCTGATGCCTTCGTCCTCCAGAGAGTTGTAGCTCAGGTCCAGCTCGGTAAGGCACGGCTTGGTAACCATCAGGGTGGCGAGGGTCGCACAGCAGGCTGCCGTGAGATCGCAGTTACCCAGCCTGCAGACAGAGGATGGAGAGCTCAGAGACCAGCCCACGTTTGGGCAGCGGGTGTGGACATCCCTAGCACGGACCAGAGGTCACTATTAGGCTGGCATCTCCAACATCTGCTGTGGCTGCTCTGCGCTCTTCCCAGAGACAGCCATCCCCACAGTGACTGAAAGTCCTCCCTAAAGCTTAACAGTGGGTAGCTACAAAGGGAGAAGGAACTCCAAGAAGATATTCTCAACTTGAGCACCATGTGTAATCTTCTCTTTGGTTAAACTTAAACCATCCCTAAAGTTTATTTCTTGAGACTTGAAAGTGCCTCTCTAAAAAGGGCAACTGAGACCTCTCAGCTGAGAGCCACATAGCTTTAACTGGCCAGCAAACATATCTTTCTGGGCAGAGACTTCAGGTCTTACTGATGTCTCTACAAGTCAACTGCTCAACTCACTGTGAGCCTTGGGCATCTGAGCATAGGTTCAGCTTCTGTCAAATGGCATGGAGGAGACAAGCACAGCACCCTGAGCATCGCACAGGCCACAGCCACACCAGTCCAGAGCTTGGTGCCCGCCTGGCAGACAAGGAAGGTTAGTCCCACCACAGGGCTGGAAGGGATGCTCCAGCTGGCTTCCTACTTCTACTGCTGAGGCTGGACCAGTGGTTGTGCTGGTACCCAAGGAGACCATGGAAAGCAGGAGGCAACTGGCGAATTCAGGCAGACTCTGCGCTGCGACTGGCAGACACAGGAATTAATGCAACAGGCCTTGCCTGGCAGTTCCTCCGTGTCCCACTTGAGAGAAGCCCTGTGGGCGAGTCCAGAGACGCGTGAGGAGAGCTCTACAGTGAGCTGCCTACAGAACACAGGAAGATCCCTCCAGCCTCCCCACACTTTGCTTTCGGTCCCAAAGATACACTGCACCATGACCCTCCCATTCTGCACCTGAGAGAGTGCCCGTGGGCAGCTATGAATGCACCATCACATGGGTGACAGCCTGTGCTCGCAAGGTACGAGCAACAGGATTCATGGAAGCACTCGTGGCTTCCATTCACCTGCTAGTCGTCTGGTTAAACATCAGTTTGTGGCATGAATTGTTTCATGTGAGCAAAAAAGTATCACCCTACCACCTATTGCCATCTTCCTCTCTCCTCATGCAGTTGGAAGGGAAGAGAAATGCAGCACGAGAGACAACGCAGCTTGGAAGGGGACCGCAGCAGGAGAGGAGACGGTGGTGCACCTTACCACAGGGACTGGATGTTGCAGTTGGGATGCAGCAGCCCTTCACACATGAGTTCAACACCTGTATCTCCCAGCTTGTTCTCACCCATGTGCAGTACTTTCAAGTGCTTGTTCACGCTGAGAGCAGAGCTGAGAGCCTTGCAGCAAGCAGTCGTGAGCCCGCACTCCCTAATCCTGCAAAGCAAAAGTGACAAGAGACCTAGATGGGGGAATCTACAGAGCATCAGGCACTGTTTTCTTCTTCCCATGGGCCTGGGCAGTGGCAACAGAGGACTCAAAGCTTTCCCACAGCTACTGCACTCCTCTCAACAGCCCCATGTGCTCAATCCTTTTGAAGCAGCACCTCTCCCACACTTCCCGTTTGGGATGGCCATCTCGGAGCATGCACATAGGAAGGCACCTGCCCACAAAGCCCAGGAATGATCAGAGAAGAAGAGTGCTGCTCTCACAGTCACTCTCAGCTCTACTGTGCACTCCTGAGGCACCTCATCGACTCCTGGGCCACCGGGGCAGGAGAAGAACCCAGCTGGGAGCAGGAGTTGAACTTGCAATGTAGGAGAGTTCAAGTGGTGCTTGTTCAAGTCCTTTGTGAAAGAACAATTTCCCTTTCCTGGCCACGTGATACCAGACCATGCCAGCCCAAAAGGTAGCACTGCCGGGAAGGAGGATGCTGAGAAGAGCTCAGGTCATGAGAGCCTTCGGATCCTGTATAAACCTGAGGCATCTGATCACAGCACTCATCTTGTTACATGAGGCCTTTCAAAGTTCAGAACTCTCTTAGCTGCCATTTGTTGCACAATACAATATGTTAGGCAGAAGCTCTGCCAGCAGCGCTCAGTCTCCTATCGCTTATAACAGGATGATTACGGGGCAGACCTTCAAAAAGTGTCTACACTTTCAGAAATACAAATCCCTTTGGCTCTCTAAGTCTAAATCCATTAGGTAACAACGGGCACGAGTTGCTCACGGAACCATCTCAACTGATGGATCTATCTGGTGGGCATTACTCCACCTACATTTTTCTTCAGTGAGGTCTCCAAAGGCGGCATATGAAAGTTGACATCAGCTCCAAAGAAGGCAAAGAAGGTATATGAAAGTTGACATCAGCTCACCATAGCTCCTGGAGCTTAGATTTGGGATCCTTGAGTGCCTGACACAGCATTTCCATCCCTGAGTCTCTCAGGTTATTGTCTATCAGGCTGATCTCTGTGAGGGTCTCTTTTGTACTGATGAGTCTGGAGAGATCTTTACAGCTAGCACTTGTGAGATCACAGTCCCACAACCTGCAGGAAAGAACAAAATGTTATTTCCCCCCGAGATGGACTTAGATTAGAAAACAGGGTCCTATTTTAGTATTCTGAATTTTGACTACATCATCTCATTTTCTTCTGTCCCTCACAGAACCCATTCATGCATCATACCACCCAGCTTTCTCCTTACTTTCCACCTGTTGCACCAAAAGCTGTTTGCAACACCAAAAAGAAAGAGGAAGATGCGATTGTAGCAGACAGGTAATGGGAAGCCAAGACTAAGCCATTGCAAATTTCTATTTACCCCCTTCCCCAGAATTCCATTCCAGCGATTCCAGTGCTGTCCCGCTCACCCATCGCATCCTCCACCCAGTTTCAGGAGGTAACTACTTGGCAGCAGACACACCGATGTGTCACTAGGGGGTGTAACTGAGAAGCTCCCTGTCTGGGAGCAAACCACGAGCAAGAGACAGCCCGCAGGCTGCCAAAGGGATTTAGGTAACCTCTGCTACCCTTACCATAGCTTCTGGATCTTGCAGTGAGGGTGCATCAGTCCTTGGCACAGCAGAGCCAGGCCGGAGTCCCCGATCTTGTTATCCCCCACGGAGAGATCCATCAGCGATGACTTGCTACTGAGCACGGCGCTGATGTCCCGACAGCTATCACTGGTTATGCCACAGTTCTCCAGGCTGCAGGAAAAGGGAAAATAACCCCATAAGCCCAAAAGCACAGCTGGGAGTTGCCACTCCAGACACCCTGTGTTAGATACATCCCAACCCCCCCAGGCCAGACTGGGGGGGGGGCTGTGGGCTGGCTCCTTGCTGCAAGCCAGCACAGCTCGGCTGGGTGTTGCGAGGCCGTGCGAGGCTCAGGGATGAGGTGGCTCGGCGTGAGGCAACGCGCTGCTCCTGCACTCCTCGAGGCCGCAGGGCACGTTTCCCCCGGCCTGGCGTTCACATCCACTGATAAAAGAATCGTTTTCACCAAACTGCCCCTTTATATCAACTTTATATTGACTGCTCCCTAAGGGGAGCTTCAGGCTGTAGCACACAGCGAGTCCCAGGCTGCCAACCCCTGCTGAAGCACTGGGCCAAGATAAAACAAATCGTGCTTCTCTCCTAAACCCCTTCAAGGGGCTTCAGCCCAGACACGAGGACAAATCCTGCATCTGTTTTGAAGCAAAAAAGGGATCTGAATAAATATACTCAGCTGTCTGGTAACACAGGGAGAGGAACTGGAGCCACCAAGGGCAACTGCTCCTCTGCTCTCAGAAACTGGTGAGCAGCCACCCCTTGTAACTGCAGGTTTAACCTGGGGTACATGCTCATGCTGCACCAAGAGGCGTAAGAGTGAGCTCAGAATCACATGCTAAAAAGGAAAAAAGAAAGATCACAACCCCCCCTCTAAACTGAAAGCCACAGACATTCTCCTGCAGCTTCCAGTTACAGAAACCTGAGCCAGCAAAAAATGTGGCCTAAATTTCAAGCATTCCTTACACTTTTTCCTGTCTTACAGATGGCATGACTAATAGCAGCACTAGTTGCAGTTCAGAGATGACCAACTTTTCCTTACTGTAGTAACTCTAAGCTGCAGCTCGCCTCCACCAGGCCCCGGCACAGCTGTTTCACAGCTGTATCTCCCAGCGTGTTGTTACTCAGGCTGAGCTCCTTCAGGGTGGGCTTGCTTTGCAGAGCAGCATTGAGAGCTTCCACGATATCAGCTGTGAGTTCACAATACTCCAGCCTGCCAGGAGAAAGGAAATCCAAGTGAAAAACAACCGTCTTCATCACATCCCGCTACCCCCACGACATCAGCCGGGCAAAGTGTGTGTCAGCCAGGGCAGAAAACACGCCCACACAAGCTGAGACCAGGAAACACATGGAAACAGAGATAGCTGAAGATTTTTTAACAGCATCTCCCTGCTCAATTCAGGAAGTGTTAATTCTTAAACTAGACACCCCCCCCCAGGGGACCCAAGACTAATTACCCACTCCCACTTTTTTCACTGCTCTTCCAACGCACAGGCTGCCCTGCAACACCCAAGCAGTTTTGCACTGCAACACCCACCCAACCAGTTCTGCCCTGCAAGGCATCATGCAGCCTCACCACCGAGCCTTCCCGGGAGGAGCTGGGGGCTGCGAATAGGCCCGAGTCCTGCTCAGCCATAAAATGAGGGCCAAGTGCAGCAGAACCAGACCTTCTGTGGGCACCTGAGAGGTCCTGCTCAACAGCCACCACTGCCACGAGGGCTAAACAAAGCCTGTGGGAGTAGACACCCAGCTCTTACAAACCCACAGGACATGGATAAGCATGACACAATTTCAGATAAAACAGGAAGAAATCCACATCTGGCAACCAAACCGCTTGCCTCAAAGGAAAAACAAGCTCGACCTGTCCGATGACCAAAGAAAGACTACTTACTGAAGCTTCTGCAGCTTACAGTTGGGGTTCATCATCCCTTGACAGAGCACCTTCACTCCAGCAGTTCCCAGTTTGTTATCACCTACATGCAGCTCTGTCAGGGAAGGCTGTGCGCTGAGGACAGAGCGGAGAGTCTCACAGCTGGCACTTGTCAGATTGCAGTTTTGCAGCCTGAAGGAGAGAGGGAAACACACCCCCAGAATTACAGAGGCTCTTCTCGGAGAGGTGCACCTGCTGAGGTTTGAGCTTGGAAAGGACACCGCAGCGCTGACAGTGTGTAACCCTCTAGAAACTGGTGTGTCCAGGTGAGTACTGCTGTTTTACAGGTATACTACAGCATTTTATCAGCTAGCACTATCCTTGTTACATGAACAACAGCTCCCACGCTCCCTTCAGTATAATCACTTGTGCAGCACTTCTAGCAGAAGGGTCCACTCTACATTAAGTAGCACTGCAACTGCTTTATAGAAGCATTTTAATCATGAGGCATATCCCCCAGATAACACAATGGCATCTTACACTTTCCTGTCCCTGTGCTGGAAAGGTCATCCAGAACAGCTACAAGTAAAAACCTTGTCTAACTTGGCTTAAATGCCTCAACATCCTTTGGAAATTAAACGGTATACTACGAAAAGGATCTACGAAGCTGATCCTTCAGCACTCAGGTGAGAAGTGGCATAGGAACTGTGCTGGCATTGCTATGGGGTGCTTAGAGTTATTTGACAAGACTTTCATAGGAAGGTGTTGTGCATGGCAGTATTAAACTTGACCTGGGTTTGATTGCCCGTTTACTCCCTAAGGCACCTTACCAGAGCCCCAAAAATGTACAACTATGCTTCTGCAGAACTGAAACCACCTAATCCAAGCTGTTACTTCAGCATCTGGAAAAGTCTGAAGCTTAGGACAAACTCTCTGAAAAGTTCCTTGTGTTAGTTTTCCAGTACAGAGCATCACAGTTATTTCTTGAAGGCCCATCAGGAATCACAGAATCACAGAATAATAAGGTTGGAAAAGACCTTTAAGATCATCGAGTCCAACCATTCACATCCTAAACTAAACCATATCCCTAAGTACTTCATCTACCCTTTTTTTGAACACATCCAGGGAAGGTGACTCAATCACCTCCCTGGGCAGCCTGTTCCAGGCCCTGACAACTCTTTCAGGAAAAAATTTTTTCCTAACATCCAATCTAAACCTGCCCTGGCACAGCTTCATGCCATTCCCCCTTGTCCTATCACCTGTCACCTGGCTGAAGAGACCATCACCTACCTCTCTATAACCTCCCTTCAGGTAGTTGTAGGTGGTGATAAGGTCTCCCCTCAGCCTCCTCTTCTCCAGGCTAAACAGCCCCAGCTCCCTCAGCCGCTCCTCATAGGATTTGCCCTCCAGCCCCTTCACCAGCCTGGTTGCCCTTCTCTGGACTCGCTCCAGGACCTGTGTCCTTCTTATGGTGAGGAGCCCAGAACTGGACACAGTACTCGAGGTGTGGCCTCACCAATGCCGAGTACAGGGGCACAATCACCTCCCTAGACCTACTGGCCACACTGTTTTTGATACAAGCCAAGATGCCATTGGTCTTCTTGGCCGCCTGGGCACACTGCTGACTCATATTCAGTCTGCAGTCACCCAACACCCCCAGGTCCTTCTCTGCCTGACAGCTCTCCAGCCAGTCCCCCCCAAGCCTGTAGCGCTGCATGGGGTTATTATGTCCCATATGCAGCACTCTACACTTGGCCTTGTTAAACTTCATCCCATTGGACTCAGCCCATTGGTCCAGTCTGTTCAGATCCCTCTGAAGAGCCCCCCTACCCTCAGGCAGATCAACACTTCCTCCTAGTTTAGTGTCATCTGCAAACTTAGTGAGGGAGCATTCAATCCCTTCATCGAGATCATTGATAAAGATGTTGAACAAGACTGGACCCAGGACTGAGCCCTGGGGGACGCCACTCGTGACCGGCCTCCAGCTGGATTTTGTTCCATTCACCACCACCTTCTGGGCTCGGCCATCCAACCAGTTTTTAACCCAGCTGAGGGTCCACCTGTCCAGGCCAGTGGCAGCCAGTTTCTCAGTCAGAATGCTGTGAGAAACTGTGTCGAAGGCTTTACCAAAGTCCAGGAAGATCGCATCCACAGCCTTCCCCTCGTCCATTAAGCGGGTCACCTTGTCACAGAAGGTGATCAGGTTAGTTTGACAGGATCTACCTTTTGTAAACCCATGTTGACTAGGCCTGATCCCCTGGCCAGCGTGCATGTGCTGCATGATAGCTCCCAAGATGACCCTCTCCATGATCTTCCCTGGGACTGAGGTCAGACTGACAGGCCTGTAGTTCCCTGGATCCTCCTTCCGACCCTTCTTGTATATGGGTGTAACATCTGCCAGTCTCCAGTCGAGTGGAACTTCCCCAGTCTGCCAGGATTGCTGGTAGATGATAGAAAGGGGTTTGGCAAGCACATCTGACAGCTCCCTCAGTACCCTTGGGTGAATCCCATCTGGCCCCATTGACTTGTGGGTATCTAACTGGCCAAGTAGGTTGCTAATCATTTCCTCCTGAACCATGGGAACTTTGTTATTCTTCCCCTCCCTGTCAGCCAGTTCCTGAGGATGAGTACTTAGGGAATATCCTTCGTTACTGTTAAAGACTGAGGCAAAGAAGGAATTAAGGACCTCAGCCTTGTCCTCATCCCTTGTCACTAATGTGCCATCAGCATCCAATAAGGGCTGGAGATTCTCCTTGACCCTCCTTTTACTCTTAATATACCTATAGAAGGACTTTTTATTATCTTTTACAGAACTGGCCAGCCTGAGTTCCAGATCAGCTTTAGCCCTTCTGACTTTCTCCCTACATGATCTCACTAATTTCCTATAATCATCCCAAGACACCTGCCCCTTCTTCCAAAGCTCATATTTTTCCTTCTTTTCCTGTATATCAGCCTGAATCTCTCTACTCAGCCAGGCTGGCTTCCTAGCTCGCCGACCCCTCTTCTGTCCGACTGGGACAGCCTGTTCTTGTGCCACCAAGATTACCTTCTTGAGGAGCAACCAGCCCTCTTGGGCTCCTTTGCCCTCGAGGGCTGCCTCCCATGGAATCATATTGAGCAGCTTTCTGAACAGTCCAAAGTCAGCCCTACGGAAGTCTAAGGTGCTAGTTCTGCTGTCTCCCTTCCTTACTTCTCCCAGTACTAAGAATTCTATAAGCTCATGAAGTTGCAGTTTGACTAGCTTCACAGTCAACTGTCCCTCCTTTTGTTGGAGTCATCATTGTAGGGGGCACAGGGACTTTGAAGCAGGCATATCTGATCTAAAAGGCAAACCATGAAGATCGTAGACCCACCTCAGGAGCTGGAGGACCCCAGTACCCTGCAGAAGAGATGCTAGACAGAGAAAGCAGCATCTCTGTGATGGCATCACTGAAGACCAGGGGTAGCAGCCACTGGCTTTGCCATGGATGCTGAGGGAAGCCCAATAATGCTGTAATGCAGCACTGGTGCCTCTGCAAAACATGCTGTCTTGAACCAAGCTGGCCCAGCCCAATTGAGAAGACAAAGTTTGGGGCAGAGCCAGTCTGGTAGAGTGCAGAAAGACTGACAGCTCTTTAAATGCCAAGGGGTCACGAGAACACCCTTTTGCTTAAATCCTGGAGAACAGAGCAAGCAAACTGTATCAGATGCTAAACACTCTGCTTACAACCAGGTAGAAGAGCCCTCTGAAAAACACATCTGTGAAAACGTCAGGTATGTGCTAATGGCAGAGCAGGGCCCCCTGTGATAGGACTTACGTTTAAATGGGACTGAAGATATAATCCAGCCGCCTAGGCTGGAAGATCTACTACCTCTTCTAAAGAAAGCCTCCAGAAAGCCTTAGCTTGGCTGGGAAAAGCCTACCTGTCCTTCCCTGGGTGCTGGAAGACAAAGGAAGACAGACTGATGATCTGGAGTCTTCCCATAAATACATGACTTAAAAAAAAACACCTCTGGGGCTTTCCAACCATCTGACCTAGGAAACTGCCAAGACACGTCAGCACAGCTCTTACTACCATCATGTACTAGTTCACCTCATGATTTCACCTGCAGCGGACTGCAAGACACTCAATGGTGCTTTACCATAACTTCTGTAGGCTACAGCTTGGCATCAGCAACCCTTTACACAGGTATTCAATGCCTGCGTCTCCCAGTTCGTTGTTGTTCAGCTTCAGCTCTGTGAGGGATGGATTCGTATTGATGATGGAGGAGAGATCCTTACAGTTACTGCTGGACAGATTGCAGTCATCCAGCCTGAAAGAGAAGAAGGACCACTTTAATCCTCAGGGCTGCTCTGTCTTCCTCAGCTGGAGCTGAGTTCTGTGGCAGGCCACAAAGCAAGGGCAACATTACTTCATATCAAAGGATGCTTATCTGTAGTTGAAAAACCTTTGCAAGAGGGTAGGTTCCTGCGCTCCCCCCCCCCCACACTTAAATTTCTGGATAAAAATAGGTAGAATCATTGCTGTCACTGTGCAATTTTTAAGTGACAGGTCAACAGTTCTGCAGCTGAAAAACACAGGAGAGAAATGCAAGAGCAGTAAGTTAGCAGAGATGATATGCAGCTTGTTACTACCTGATAGATTTGCAGGATTTCATTGTGGACAGAAGTTCAGCCCATCTAGATGGGCTCATCTCCTCACACTGGATGTCAAGCTCCATTTTGTCAGTTGAAATAAGATCTGAAAATAAAACAAATTAAAAAATTAAAAGTCAAACTTTTTTATTGACTGAGAAACAACAACCTTCAACCCCATGCCCGACTCTCAGCCACGAGTTATATCATGCAAAGAGGACAGACTCTGTTTTTCCAGCCTGCCGCAAGCACCAGTACAAGCCAGCAGAGTTGGGAGTGGTTTTGTCTGGGATTTGCCTCCAAGAGGCCAAAAGCACCCGGATCCCAGAGAAATATGGCAACAGCTTTTTACGTGAGGGCTGCTTGCAGGAGTAAGATGCTCCCTTTCACCTCTCACAGGAGCTTAACCAGAATGAGTTTTCTAGAGGCACTGGTGCTACTTGCTCACCGTCATGCTACTAAGCCACACAGATGCTGAGTACTACCAGCATGGCACTTAGGACTGACTGTGAGACCTTGTGCTATACTTAAAATAAGGGTATTTTTAAAAGAATAAGGGTGAATGAGGAAGACAAGCATGAGAACTGCCTGGGCTGAGATTACAGATCCTGCTGGCCACACGTCTGTACGTGAGAGGTGGAACTTAGGCAGATGGGAGGAGTGCTCTTCCACAATGTCCAGGCTTTGAAAGGTCGCTCTGGTTTGGCAAGGCCGAGCACAGAGGAGGTGGGAAGCAGGGCTGGTTTTGCTCAGCGGTCAAAGTGCATTTCCCAGCTGATGTTAATTCAGGCATTGCTGAGCGCAGGCCAACATCGCCTTCCCCCCATCTCAGTCACCTCCCGCTACCGTAAAATCAAGGGCGTCCCAAACCAGTCTCTTCGGGGAGGCGAGCTCGGGATCAGCGCACACGTCAGATTCCGTCAGCAACTCCCCCCCCCATCCACGCGGGAGCGGACCCGCCAGGGCTGGAGGGGGTGCTGAGCGCACACTCTTTAACGAGCGCGCACGGAGCGCAGCGTCAGCGGCGCTAACGGCCGCACCCTGCTCCCCTTCCAAACCCAAAGCGAAGCGTGGCTGGAGTCCCGGCCCCCGCCCTCAGTGGGTTCCTACCACAGCCCCACGTGCCAAGGGGCTCGGGTAGGGGGGCGTCAGGAATCAGCTTGGACCCGAAGCCGGGAGGGAGCAGCGCAAAGGAGCCGACTGCGCAGTTTAACAGACGCCTCCCGAACTCGCTGCTGGTTCGGGGGTGGTTTGTCTTTTCCTGGTTTCCCTCTCTCGGCGCATAAAAAGGCTCATCCTTCCCCCCGCCCTCCCCCGAGCTCTGCACCCCCTGGAAGCCGAGGGCGCATCCCGTTTCGGGGTGCCGTACCTCCGAGCGGCCGCTCGGTCCTACCCCGCGGGCGCACCCGCCATCGCTGCTGCTCCTGGCCGCGGACAGCTGCCCGCCCTGCTCGCGAACCTCCCTCCTCCTCCTCCTCCTCCTCCTCCTCCCCCGCTTCCTCGCACCGCCAGAAACGCCAAAACTCGCCCAAGTTTCCCTTGCCCGGCCCTGGCTGCCCGGCCCCGCCGCTCCTACCGCTGCTCCGCCCGCCGCGCAGCCGCTGCCCGGCCCGGCCCGGCCCCTCCCCGCGGAGCGACCGCGGCGGCGCGGAACCGGGCGGGGCGGAGCGGGACGGAACGCGGAGGGTTGGGATCTGTGTCCGTCTTCCGTCCCCCTGGTTCCCTTTCTTCTCCCTTTTCCTCTTTTCCCTCCCTCTCACCACTGCCTCCCTCCCTCTTTTCCTGCCCTCTTTGCCGCTTTCCCCTCTCTTCCCCCTTCTTTCTTACCTTCCCCCTTTTTCCTTGAGTTCTCCCAGCTTCCCTCTTTCCCCCTTTTTCCTCCTGTCCGCTCCATCCCTCCCTCCCTTTTTCCTGCCCTCTGCTACTTCTGCCCCATTCCCCTCTGTTCCACCCTTCTTGCCTTCCCCTTATTTCCCCCCTTTCTTCCTCTTTACCCTCTCTTTTCCCTCCCTCCCTCTTCTTCATCTGCTTCCTCCATATATTCTTCCTTCCCTCTTTTTTCTCTCTTTTCCCCTTCTCACATTCTCTTTTCTTCTTTTTTCCCTTTGCTCCCCCACTTCCCTTTTTCTCCTTCTCCCTTCTTTCTCCTTTCCCTCTTTTGTTCCTTTTCCACCCTTCTGCCCTCCTTTTCTCTCCTTTCCCTTCTCTTTCCCTAATTCTTCACTCTTTTCCTCCTCTTTTTTGTTCCATTTCCCTTTCCTCACTCCCTCCTTGCCCCTTTTCCCCACCCACCGCTCTCTTCCCCCGGGATACACAGAAAACACGGCAAAAGAGGGGGAAGTTCCTACAGAGAGGGGATTTGAAAGGGGTGGGAGAATCAGACGCATAATGGGAAGATGTCCCACTCAGGCTGGGAGGACAGCCTTTGCCCAGTGCTGGGACCCCGAAAGCAATGGGGATGCATGCAGGTCACCCAGAGGAGAGACAGCGTGGTGGGGGTCTTGGCAGGAAGCCCCCTGTACCTTCCTGAGTGGGACGAGTGTCCCCTCTCTTCCAGCTTGCCAGCCAGCTGCGTATGGGGAGCTTGGAGGGCCTGGGATGTCCCTCTCCACCCCTTTCCCCAGCCCTTATCCGTGACGCATCTTTTCTGCTGTTCTGCCTCTTCCTAGTGCAAGAGCTTGGCAAGCAGAGGAGTGGCACCTCCCCTGCACCAAGGCCTCCAGCTAAGCTGCTAGAAGCGAAGCTGTGCGAGCAATGGAGGATGGGCACGTTGGAGTTTTGCCGCTGCCCTGACTGTCGCCCTCCCTGGGCTTTCCCAGTGCTACTGGACCCACTGGACCCCCGTGACCAGCAAGCAGCTGGCCTGCACATCCCTCCGGCTGCAGGAGCGATGGTGCCAGCGCCCAGCCAGGGCTGGAAGATATTCGTCATCGTACAGCTTGTTCCTCCTCCGGCAGCCAGCTACTCCCTGTCTCCCTATTGTTTCCCAGTACTTTTAGGCCCAGGAAAAGCTCCTTCAGACTTTCACAAGACAGAGCAAAGAAAGGTTTTGAAGTACCGAGAGCGCTCTAGGCAGCCCACTGAGTCGCCTCCCTTCCTTTTCCCCCCCCAAATCTTTGCTTCTCCCCCGGTTTTCCTTCCTCCAGACACCCCACTCCCACCCCCCAGCTCACACAACAGTTCCATGGAGCACAACCGGCCCTTCCCTCCGAAACAGCCCCTGCGACGTCCAGCTTTACAATCGCTGCGTGTGCTGTGCTCCTCCCCGCTAAGCCGAAGGGAAAGTTTAAGGAGTTTAAGAGCCTGTTTTTGCTGCTGATACATACCTCGCTCTTCTCGGCGCTCTGCAGGGAGCGAGGAGGGCAGAGCTGACGCCTTCCTGCTGCCGTTACTACGCAACCTCTGCTGTTGTACACATGGTGCCTGCTAGAGGGAGAAAAGCAGTTTTGGGGTGTGATGGCTTTTTTCCTCCCAGGGCAGCTCCACGAGCCGTGCTCTGCACACTATCGTACCTGGCTTAGTGACTATGCAAACATCCCTCAAACCCTGATGACAGTACAGGCGGCTTTAATTTCTTACCCCGATCGTGTAGCCACTCGCCAGGGTTTAGCTCAGAGCAAGGGAGTCGTTTCCATCGAGGGATGGGGCCAAAAATGAGGCCACTGCAGTGTTGAAGTGTGTGGATAGAGATGCTGGAGTTTGCAAATAGTTTCTCCATTCTTCAGGCAAGCCCTGTCCCGCTGGGATGGCGAGTGATCCTGAGCACTACTGCCTCCCTGCCACCTCACCTGGGGGTTAACCCACCAGCAGAGGAGCTCAAAAAGCTAAAACCTGCCTTCCTTAGTGCCCAGAAGAGTTGAATGCCAGAGGGTGCACTTCTTCCCCATTCCCCCACAGGAAAGACAAGGTTGTCCATACAGAGGAGTTGCCAGAACAGTTTTTGTTCCCCTGGATTTGATTTGAAACCTGCTGAACCTCAGCCACAAGCTTGTGGATGGCACAGGCTTCTGGCTTCGATGCTTGCCAGGGCACTCCTGGCCGTTGGATGGGTGGGATGCTGTGGCTGCTTAGGGATGCCTCTGCCCTTCTTGCTTTATGTGATGCTCACAGATAGACCTCTACTACAGGAAATAGGTGAACATTGACAGGAGGTCGTATCGTCTCCCAGTCGACCAGCTAATTTGAAATCAGATGTCTGCCATTCAGCCCAGCAGCACAAGTGTCATTCCCTCTCCAGCCACTGCTGGCACATCGCTGCCCTCAGATTCTGCTCTGCTGCCAACATTCAGGACACTCTAAAGGACAAAGTCTAGTGTTGTTAGAGGTTCCAGAGTCACTGATGTCACGTGGACCTTCCGCAGACCTCCTGCCCTGGACAAAGCACCCACCACACGCTGGTCTGTGCTGATGAAAAAACAGATTTGCAAGCCAGGTAGCCATGCCAAGATGTTTACATCTTCTATCTCTCTTGGGCTCTGGGGACAACAAATGGCATCTTGGGAAAAACCTATTGTCTTCCCCCAGGGAGCAGGACCGGGCTGTCCTACTCAGCAAGATATGCACCAGTCCAGAGAAAACTGCACAAAATGGGGCTGAGAAAGCTTAATGGCAAACAGTGGTGAGAAATGCAGGTACAGGTCTTTCCACAGACATAGTGGAAGACTCCTGGTGTGGAAGGTACATCTTCACACAGATTTGGGTCTGACTCATGAAGAGTCTGATGGTGACACCTGCCCTGTGTTCCCTTCTTCTTTACCACTGTTTCCTCATGTCCTTCTTGAGGTCACTCAAATTTATTTCCCCTTTTCTTTAGGGCCTTTTTACCAGGGAAGGAGAGCATGGTGGTGCCTGTCTTGCCCCTGCTGCTTGTGGACACAGCTGGCCTGGAGTCAGAGAGAGGAGGTCTTGTGTCCCGGGATCTGGGGAGGTTGAGATGTGCCTTGGCAGTCACAAGATTACTTCATTCCGAAACTTAATTTCTGCACATAACCCTAGAGCAAACTCACAAAAGGATGCTCAAATAAAGCTCATGGGTGTAAGCTGCAAGCCTTGCTTTTTCCCCCTCTAGCAGACTCCTGCTCTGTCCTCTCTGCTCTCACAGTGCCTCCGTGCATACGCTTAATTGCAATTAAAGACAATACGCTTTCCAGGGTAGTGACAGGTCTTTTGCTAGCTCATCCACGTGATACTTACCAGCAAATTCATTGCAAAAATTCAGTCAGGGCCATCAAAACAGCGAGTGGCAAGCATGTGCCTGGTTCCATTTGTCGCTCTGAAAGCCTTGTTTTAATTCCTACTTGATCCATTGCTGGAAGACATTTGTTCCTTGAGCGGCTTGAAGCAAGGCTTTGTGGGGGGAAGAAGTGCAAAACTTGTGTTGTTCCTGAAGAGCTGGCAGGCTGATAAAGGGCCAGGGAGCAAAAGCATCTCCGGAGACAGTGGAGAACCTAATGCTGTGGTTTAGCTGATGCTTTAGGAGCTTAAGAAAAAAAAGGATGTGAATAACCAGATGCTGGCAGCATGTGGCTGGGAGCTGTGAGGCAGCGGAGCCAGCTTTGGGCTCCTCGGCAGACAGAGGCAAATGCTCACCCCGACTTGCGTGTGTGTGTGTGCACGCATGTGGATGCTCCATGCTGCGCAGCTCATTACAGATTCCCACAAGAAAGCCATTAGGGAGGAATTTTTAGCTGTTCTGATGTGGTCATCTTGTTCTTGTAAAAGAAAAGTTCATCTCTCTGGATCATGCTGGTTTTGGTTTGGGTGGTTTCTTTTTTTTTTTTGGTCTGAGGGTGGGGATCATAGCGAAATAGAGCTGTGAGTGCGTGCAGAGTGCTTTATCCCTGTGTGTACAGCCTTTCCCCGTGTGCCCAGGGGACATGGAGCCCCAAGAAAACGTGGCTTTGCAGATGCGATCACCAACTCCCGCACCACGCTCACCTGCAGGAAGAAAATATCGTCAGGAGGATTTTTTGCCCAACCCTGCTTGTTGCCCTTTTTTGCCTTTTTTTTTTTGCTTTCCCCGGCGTTTCCTGCCTCAGGCCGCGGCTGCCTTTGCCTGCCGGTCTGCAGAGGGCGGTGCAGCATCAGTTAGACCAGTCTCACGGTCCTTCGGTTTTGCATCATCCTGAGGTTGCCCGTGGTCACCAAGTTACGACAAGGATTGAAGTTTGAGGTGAGGCCAAAGCTGGAGAGGAAGGTGAGAGGCCGGGGCGGTAAACACAAACATATTTCGCAGTACAGCCTCTCCAGGCCGGCTGCTTGGCAGCTGATGGAACAGGAGATTTCACTTTCCTGTCGAGTCCTGCTGCATCAGAAGCAACAGCTGGGTATTTCATGGGTTTGTCTGGGGCTCAGAAGGCTGAGCATAAATCAGCTTTAAGAGGCAAGAATGAAACCTTCAAGCTAAAAAAAAAAAACCCGCCCCACAACCCAGAAACTGTAGGCTCATCTGTTTTTCAGGCTTCAGTTCGCAGTTATGATTGCCATTTTCTGGAAAAAAAATCTCTCACTAGTCTCCATGCACATTTGTGCCAAAAAAATCTCTTTGAAGAGCTGCTGCATCCTCTCTTCATTCCAGTTCTGCCTTGGCTTGTTGGGAATCAATCAGGAATTGTCATATTAAAACGTCCAGGCTGCCTACAAGGAAGGGCAGCGGGGTCAGAAGGACTTTCTAAGACCTGCAGGAGTTAGAGAGTAAAAGAAACAGGGTTCAAGCCCTGGGTACGGCACACTTACAGATGTGCAAAAAGACCAGAGCTAAGCAGTGCTGCTCCTGCGGAGATCCCTGCACTCGAGATTTATTCAGACAAAAAGAGCTCCCCCAGGTTTATTCTTCTTAAAAGTTAGGGCCCCCTCGGTAACATGAAGGCCTTATACTGTTTCTGAAGGTGCAGTTTAATGGAAATATGTCACAGAAAAATTTGTTCAGCCTGGAAGGCAACTGCTGATGTTTTCCACTACGGCCCAGGTCCTGCTTGGGGAGCAGAAGCACCTGCTGGGGAGCTCCTCTGATCCCTTGTCAGGCACCCCTGGGCTGGGGCGCACGGTCTCCAGAGGAGTGAGCAGAAGGGGTGCTTTGCGATTTGTTCAGGTGTCGGCGGGGGAGCTGTGAGCAGCCTGAAAGCAGAATTCCACTCTCAGACATTGAAATTTCTCAGAAGGGTCATTTCCTCACACGTGTAACTGGAGAAAGTGTGCAGAATTGTTTTCCGCCTTCAGTTTCCAGTTCAGCTGGTGACTGGGATGGATTTGCCCACTGAGTGTGTTCCTGTGGGGGTGGATTTTTTTTTGTGATTCACCTTCGGTTCTTTTAATCTCCTCTTTTCCCTTAAAACGTTTGAGCATTCCTCATGGCTCGCCGCCGAAGAGCAATAGCAGAATGTGAGGAAGTTGAACACGTGCCTGAACTTTGCACCTGGACGCATTCACTGCACAGAATCTTGCTGGTTTTTTGACTGACATGTGCATCCGTGCCTCCTTGGCACGTTTTGAATCCTCCTTAAGTTTATTAAAGGGAAACGAGTGTTTCAGCTCCATCAGAGGCTCCTGGGAGAGGGCATCTCTGGGGGTCTCTGGCTCCTGGTCAGGGTGAGGGCTAGGGCTAAAGCAGGCCGGCGAAGCGCCAGAGGGAATGGATGCTGCAGGCGTTGTCTGGCATTCAGAGAGGAAACAAAACGCCCTCTTCCCGGGCCGCACACACAGCTTGCCTTAACCGGAGGTTAATGGAGCAAGTGCATCTCCGAGAATTTTAAGGAAGCAATGAGGAGGTAAGGGATTCGGGGATAAAAAGGCACCGCTGGACGGCAGGGGCGGAGAGTTGCGGCCAGGAACAATGGGGGGAAAAAAAGACTCTGGAGAATGCGGGCATCGATCCCGCTACCTCTCGCATGCTAAGCGAGCGCTCTACCATTTGAGCTAATTCCCCTGCTGCTGCTTTGTCCTGCCGGCGGTAGTTTATTCTCTTCTCGCGAGACGCCGCGCGGCGCCGGCCGTTACAGGTCCCGCGCGGGGCCCCCACAGCGCCTGCGCGGGGCCGCGCCGGTGGGGCTCGGCGGCGGCGCGCGGCGGGCCGGGCTGCTGGAGGCTGGGCGCGCGCTGGAGGATGCGCGGCGGGGCCGGGGGCTCGCGCCCTCCCGCGCGGAGCTGCGCTGTAAGGCCCGGCGGGGCGGGGGGAGGGAAGGGTTGGGGGGCCCGGGTGTGCGCGGCGGGGTCCGCCCGGGGCACGGCGGCGTGCGGAGCCCGAGGGGAGCGGGCGTGAGGCAGCGCCGGGCGCGGAGGGCGGTGGTGCAGATCGGTGCCACCGGGCGGGTTGCGGAGTTGTAGGCGGAGGGGGGCGGCGTGCGGAGGTCTGGACGAGGGCAACGGGAGGGGTCGCGGGCGGCTGCGTGCCTGGGGGCATGGCGGGGCGGGGGGGGTCTGTGCGCCCGGGAGCGCCCGAGAGCTGTGTCTGGGGCACCCCCGGGAGGGAGAGCGCGGCCTGCGATGGGTGTCCGCAGGGCTGCCCGAGTGGGGGCTTCGGGAGGGCTGCAGAGGGCTCGGTGTGCGCGGGTTGCGTGTTCGGGGTGAAGGACTGCAAGGGGCCGTGTGCTTGGAGGGCAGGGGGCTGTCTGCAAAGGGCTCTGTGCCAAGGGTTGTGTGCCAGGGTGGGGGATGTTTGGAGGGTCCGAGTGCGGGGCTGCGCATCTGGCAGAGACTCGGGTCCTTCAAGTCGAGGTGGGGCTGCGCTAAGGTCAAAACAAACAAACCTCCAAAATATTGTGGGCTTTTCCCCCCCTTCCCCATTTGAAGCTGCATGGGCGCTGCCCCTGATCACCTTGGCTGCTGTTAGGAGAGGCTTCACCTTCCAGGCATGCTCGTTGGGACGTGGGGTGGTGGGCTTTCACCTGCCCTCCCCAGCCCTGCTGCTCTCTGGGGATGCACGGGGTGGCACAGGTATGGCCTGGGGAAGCCCCCGAAGTACCTGCTGCCTGCGACGCAGCCGGTAACGCTGGTGGGACAGCTGGGTTCGGTCCCTGTGGGTGGCAGGGGCAGTTGCAGATGTGGCAGCTCAAGTTCCTGAACTGGTGAAGCCGCTGCTTGCAGTTGGTTCCTCCCGCCCCCCTCGCCTTGCTGTGCCTCCTTTAAAAGCAACACCCAGAAAAGTGAAATCTGGCACCACGGTGAATCATGAGGTCTTATTTTCCACAAAAAATCATTCCGTTTGCTCTTATGCTCCAAATGAAGTTAAGGGCAGTGTCTCCCTGTTGGGTGAGGCAGGAGGTGCTGGGTCTGGAGCAGGGATCTTTGGGCACGTGTGGAAATGGTGAGTGAGGGTGTGTGCTGGAGCCTTTCAGGGGAGCCGCCTGGACCGGCTGGCATTTGGTGCCCCATTTCTGGCGGGAAAAGGGGACGTGCTCGATCGGGCTGTGTGTGGCAAAGGGATTGAGAGCATTGGGACCTTTCTCTGCCAGCACTGTGCTGAGACAGGGCGGCACTGCGTGGGCTTGGTGCTTTAATTGTGTTCGGCGGTGATGTCCAGGGTCTAGATAAAAACCTGCCGTCCCAGCGAAGGGCTTGCCATGTGTTCCATCACTTTTCTTGCCCTCTGATGTTCTTGAAGAACAAAAGGTAAAACCAATCAGCAAAGGCTGCCGCAAAGCGCTTCCTAACCTGAAACGATTACCAAATCACCACCTCGCCTCGATGGTGGTGTGGCCACTTAACACCTTGCTGTTTAGAGAGCAGCGAAGCCCTGTGCTGGGCTGGCAGGGCTGCAGGCGGTGATGCCAGCCCCCAAGTTCCAGCAGCTCACTGAGCAGCGGGGAAGTCAGAGAGAGCCATGTCTTGCTGTGGTGTGGCTCCTGACTGCTTCACACTCCTTGCTTTCCGGTGGTACTTTTGTACTTCTACCTCAGCTGTGCCCAACCACTCTCTGCTTTGATTTTACACTCTTCCTAAGGGATTTGCTATGGTTCTTCCTCTTAGGTGCAAGTTACTTAATTTTTCTGGATGCATTTGCCGAGCTGGCCCCCTCCAGACTCTGAATTTCTCATTAAACATTGCTACATGTTGATGGTTTTACAATTGAAAAACAGATTTTTAGGAATTATTTCTTTTCCATGACAGGTTCTGGTCTGTGAATGGGCTCTGCCTCTTGCAGAGTTTGCCTAATAGCTCCTCTGAATGATATTTTATCAAAACTACTTGGAATTTAAAACGTATTCCTCTTCTGTCCTTTTAAAGTATGTTGCATCTTACTTTAAAGGGCCCAGGAAGCACGATCTCATCTCTTCGGGGGAAAAAAGTCCTGCCTTTCATTTATCGTGTGCATGGTTGTGAGCTTCCTTCTTGTTGTTTTGTTTTGGTTTGGCTTTTTTTTTTTCCAACGGAGGCAAGATTGGCCAACAAACATGTTCTGAAAGACGTGTTTATCTTTTTTAAAAAAAAAAGCAACACCCCACAGCAACCAAGCAAGTAGGCAGCCGCACCCATCCAGCAGCATGGCTTCTTATCGCAGACCTTGCCTCATAGTTCTGATGGCTCCTTACATTTATCATTATTTAGGAAAAAAAAAAGAAGAAAAAGTTGTTTTCTGAGCTAAGCTGTTCCTCTGGGTGCCAGGCTGAAGAGTGCTGCGTGTTTGGGGTTTTTTTCTGATGCCTTCCTGTCTCTCTCACATCACCCTGAGCTGCAGGACTCTGCAATCTTACCCATGGGCTGCTTTTTTTTTTTCCCCCTCCTTGTTTTTTTGCTATGGTGAAACTAGAGAGATGCCCAGGAGTATCTCCAGTGAGCGAATCTCACCTTTGATGCAAGCAGTAGCATCTCATCGGCTTGGCTTTGCAAAACATGGAGCTGCCTCGGCGGAGCTGGCAGAAAGGCTTCGGGCTGCCTTCTATATAGAGGCTGTCAGACGTGAGGCTGGGTGTTACGTGTGTTTCCCGTCATGTTACGCTCCTGAGAGCAGCTGGCAGAGCAAGTGCAAGGGCAAGGGGGGTAAGAAAGGACTGCCTTCAGCCGAGCTTTGCAGTCTCCTTCATTTGCTCCTCAGGTGGTTTGTCATGCTGGAGTAATTCCTGTGCTTGTTTCTGCGTTTTAATTACAGGAGAGAGTAGTTCAGCTCCCACAGCTCGAGCTGCAGCAAGGGCATGTCTGTACTCCAAATAAGCTTTCCCCTTGCTGTCTTTGGCGTGCATCGGCAGTGTCATGCACCTGGGTCTCTGGACCTGGGGCAGGCATCGTGTAGGTGCTGGCGAATCTGTGTTTCTCCTTGCATGGTCCCTGCCAAAGATAGAGACGTCCCTTTGCAGGTAACTGGGGGGGGAAAAACACACCCAAGCAAACCTTAGAGCTGCGGCATCCAACGCAGAGGCTGAAGGGACAGTGCTGCCGGTGGGGCTTTGCCGTGAGGTTGGGGGCTTTCAGCAGCCCATGGCTCTAGCAGTTGTCTGGTTTACTGGGCAGTGCTGGGGTGGTTGAAGGGACTGGTTCATGCCCTGCATATCGCTTGGTGTGGCAGTGCAATAGTTGCTGTGTGACTGATGGCAGCTTTCTGACACATGTAATCTCTTGTACTGAGGTTAGCAGTCTTGGCTTGCTACGAAACACCTCCCCGTTTTCCCCAGCAGTGGATGCTTCTGAAACAATGATTCAGACTCAAGTGTGCGCTCTGTAATTTTTGAGATGGATGGGAGCTCCCCTTACCTGTGGGTTTGCTCTGACACCCTCAGCATCAGATATTTGCAGAGGGACCGGTGCAGATGCTCTTCCCGAAGTGTCTGCTTGAGCGCAGGCCGTGCTTCCTGGCTCAGCATCCCGTGGAGTTGTGCCCGCACGTGCCATCCCCCTTTGTGCTGCAGGAGAGCTAAATTGGGGTTGGAAGAGAGCTGGCAAGAGGCCTGGGTGTTCCTAGAAAGACGTAGATTGCCCTGGACAGTTCGGGTTTGTTTCTTTTGTTTCCCTGGCTCTCATCACAGGGTCGGGCTCGTTAGGGCAGCAGCTCGCTGGAGGATGGAGAAACAGTGGAGGCTTTGCGGACTGAGGCTGGAGCGGTGCCATCCCAGCCTGCCTCTCTCAAGTGTTAAGTCTGAAGCAGCCTGCCTGGTAATTCCATTAATGGGAGCCGAGTGCTGGAGAGATAAATGTAATTCCAGGGTAAAGCCAGCGCTCAGCTCGAGCGGACGGGATTTGCTGGTTCTCCCGGGCGCACCGCAGGGAGCGGTGTACCCCTGTATTACCCACAGACCATGTTTAAAGTCTAGATGTCAGCATAAAGACCGGGCAGTGATGATAAGATAAAAGAAAAAGCTGCTAAATGCAAAGAAATCTTCATGCCGGAGCCTGGCTGTCTCTCTTCAGTGGGTTTTACCAGGAATAAAAGTTTCCTGCTTAACTGCTGACACGCGGGCTGGCACAGAGCTGAGCAGCCAGCGGTTCAGGAGACAGCTTGCATGGGATCTAGCCAGCACAAGCTCTCAGTGTATAATCAATGCAGAGCAAAAATGATACCTTATGTGTCTGTGTTGGAGCTAGCCACCGCAGCTGCCGGTAGCACAAGCTCCTCTGCGTTTTTGGGTGTTGTGGCCCACACTTGAATTCAGAGATTACTGTCCTGACCCCATTTTTTTTTCCCCAGTTCGATTTTGGTTTTTTGCAGGCTGCGTCTTCATGTGTGCAGCTGTATAACATACCCTTGTGCCACCATCAGCAAGTCTTGCGTTGAAAAGGAATGGTTGATTGGGATATTTTTAGCTTGGATCCTGGAAATGGAACAGGGGAGCCAGCACTATTCTGTATTTTAGGCAGAGGAGCTTCCTGTGCTGGCTGCTAAAGCAGTTGCATCTGGCGGGTTGGGAGCTCGCAGTGCTGATGGACCCTGGTGCTGTGATATCCCAAAAAACATGATACCATGAGGTGATTGTCCCTGCTTTTTGGAGCTCAGCATGGGATTTTGCTTGTGGGAAACTACTTGTCATCAGTCCAAGGGGGAGGAAAAAGGTCCATGAAGAGAAAGCAGGTGCTGGAGATGCTAAGCCCCCAACATGCCCCCATCTTTCCAGTTTTACCCATGTGTTCATGAGGACAAATCTGATCTCCTTAGGGCCTGAGGCCTTGCTGGCATCCTGAGGGCAGAATCAAAGCCAGCTTGCCCAAAAATAGTTGGTTGTTGGCTGATGCCTCCTCTGCTATGAGCGGCGTGGGGGAGATTTGCTTGTCCAGCAAAGAGGGGTGCATGCTTTGCTAGTGACGTAGCAGCAGGTGGGACAGCCATCCAAAGTCCACAGCCTGCTCATACATCTCTTACTTACCTTTGCAGTAGCTGTGCAGGTGTACCTGGCTTCTTTGGGCCAGCTTGCTCACCAGAAATCTCTGGGATCTCATTGAGACTCCCTGCTTGGATCGAGTTTTTACATCTCCTGCTTCCCTTTCCCTTCAGTTGTGCTCCTTCATCAGCAAGGCTCAAGCTTCACATGCCTTTCCTTGGCTGCTAAAGCTGCAGCAAACCCATCTGGCAGCTGCCCCAGCCAAGCGTGCAAGAGCCACGTCTGCTGGGCTGTGCAGGATGTTGGGGGGCGTAGGTGACCGGCTGAACTAATGCAGTTGTGCTTTTCTTATTCCTTCCCCCCCCCCCCCCCGCCCCATTTGCATTGTTGCTGACTACTTGAGTTTCAGCACAGTAGCGTGGTTTTCTCTTCCCAAGATAAAATTTTCAAGTGTCTCCTTTGCTGCTTTCATCTGATTTGGGCTTGAGCATAGAGCAGACTGCCTGTCTCTCATGAAACGTGTCACTATGGAGTAGACAAGGAGGGAGCCGGTAAGACAGTTAACTGCATGTTTAGACACTCGGTTTCTTGAAAAACTTCATGTCTCTCTGTGGTGGTGTCATGTTCTTAACTGCTTCTTCCCTCCCCCACTCATTTCCGCGAGTCAAACTGGTTATGACAGCATTATTGCGTGGATGGGGGGGGCCTTATCTGGGAGGTTGTAATATGTTTGCTTCTCTGGGTGGTAATAAAGTGGGTCAGAAGTGTTGCATGAGCTATTGCTGCTGATTGCACTGCTAACCAGATACAGTCACTGAGAATGTTTCAAAGCATCTTTGCTTGCTGCCTTGCTGCACTGCATGAGTTCCACAGGAAGACCTGTGATCTGCAAAGCATTGCTTTGCTTGATTGCACTTCTGGCCGAGATGCACAGTTCAGCCACCTTTTTGATGCCTTGGTCTAATAGTTTGGGTGGCCTGGCACTGAATTTCTTCCTTACCAAAGAATTTTTGAGTCGTATCTGTGTCCAGATCTGGTTGGCTGCGTAACTGACCAGGCAGCTTGTAGCAGTGGAGCTGTGGAGGGATGGCCTGAGCTGTTGCAGACTGATGCCCATCACACCACTCCCTGGGAGCTGGTAGGACCATTGCTTGGACTCCAAGTCTGTTTGCTTGAGATGTCTAGAGTCTGAGCAAGTAGACCCTGATGACATTATCCTTCTGACTTGTCTTGAGCTTATGGTGTGAATCCTATGGCAGGCTCTGCAAGTCATGAGCTGCGGATGCTGAGCCTTGACCAGCACACCACTTGGTGACCAACGTTGCCTTAGTCCTGGGCTCTAACAAGGTGTCTTGTTGAAAAGCCACAAGCAGCTGGACTTGGTGTTAATTCATGTTGTGGTATGAGGGAGTCAGCTCCTCTGGGTCCTCTCTGAGTTTTTGAGGCTGGAGATTTTCTGATGCTGCGTCTGATCAACTTTGGGGCATTTGAGGGTGACCTGGTGGCTGTGCTTTCGTGCCTCTGAATGGTGAAGAGATCTGGCAGGAGGCTGCTTGGGGTCTCCTCCCATCTTTTCTACTGTGAAAGAAAAGATACCATGAAATGCAGCTGGTGGAACATGAAGTTGAATTGAGAAGCAGGGGGGAATCTGTAGAATAGAGCAGAGAAAACCAGTAAGCTTCAGAAGACCTAGAACTTATTTCCAGCTGACAAATTTAAAATGTGATTAGCTGACTCTTAAAGTTGGGTTTCTTTGGAAAAACTTGCATGGTGGGTGCCTGTGTGGAGACAAGGGGCGGACTCGGCTCAACAAGTGTGTGTGCTGCTTTTGGGCCCTGTCTGTAAATCCCCTTGTTTGTTCTGGCCTTTTGCAGGCAGGTGAGAATGCAGGGAGATTTATTGCCAGCAGCGTTGCCCTGGCCATGTTTTTAGCATCTGAGGGTCTGGATGGAAATCATCATTGTCCTGCCCTCTTGGGCAGCAGCGCTCAGTCTGGTGGCAGGCAGAGGCCTGGTGATAGCCAGAGCTTTTCCCTCCAGCTCAGGCTGTCTCTACCCCTCTTTGGTAGTGATAGACTGTTGTCAGCCCCCTGTGTGTCAGTGGAAAGGGTTTTCCAAGTAATCTGTTGGGATTTTACAGGATTCCTGCCTTGGGCAGGGATGCTGGATGATCTTCACTGATCATTTCCTGTGGTGTGTCAAAGCAGTTCAGTCCTTGGGGGATGAAGCAGTTATCACACACAGGGCGCTGGATCTAGCACGAGTCAGCTGGGTGGATGGAGAGGTCCATGCCCAGAGTGGCTGGGCAGGAGGGGTGATTGCCTCTCCAGCCCTTGCCTGGGCAACATGTTGACAGTCTTTAGTCGTAGCTCACACGATGCTGCTGGTCCATGTCCTGTGACTGCTGGAAGTAGCAGGCTTTGAAATGAGAAGATTGGTTTTAGCTGGTATGCTGCTCGAGCTGATACAGCACGGATTTAGCTCTCATTTTATTTTAAGAAATTTATAGTGAGAAATGAGCAAATGAGGCTGTGTACCAGGGGCTGCTCCGACTGCAGATGTCTGCTTGCAAATCTGTGTTGTAGAGCAGTTCCTTCTGGTGCTGCAAAGCTGGCAGGGAAGGCAGAGCTGCGACATGAGGTGCTTTTTCCTGCTAGCCGAGGAGCCCTGTTCTGTCCCAAGTCCCTGCTGCTGGGAGGTGGCACACAGGTAGGTGACTGCAAGGTCCCCAGCATAAATGTCATATGGTGGTGGCTCTGGTGTCCTGCCTAGCAGCAGCTCTGCAGTTACAGCTAGTTGCAGCTGACTTTTGAAAAACTCTGCTCTGTAAAAATTTGCCAGGATTAATCCATTGTGGTTTGCCTTTTTTGTTTTTTCTTTAAAACTAGGATAAGATGAAGTTCTGCAAAGGTGAGAGCTTGAACTTTGTAATCCAAGTTTGTGATTTTCTTCAGGACGCTTTGGGATATTTCTGGGGTGTGCACGTGCTCTGCATGGTAGCAGTTATCAGGAAAAGTGAGAAGGGGGCAGTTGCAGATGCGTGGCTGGTTAATTGGTTTCAGTGCCATGGAAACTCAACTTGACTAGCTTTATGCTTTTTCTGGTGTAGGAAAAAATAAAAGCTGCGCTATGTGGAGGAGCAGCTCTGGGTACCTCTGTGAAGGGTGTTTAAAGGAGGCTTGAATGTGAGGGTTTTACCTGCGCTCGGTTGTTTGTGTCGAGAGCTGGAGGAGGTGGTGGTGGAGTTGGTGGTTTTGGTGTGAGCACGGCAGCAGCAGCAATTGCAGGGAAGGCCTGCCTGGGGGCCCTGGGGCAGCTTCCTCAGGAGCTCGTGTGACTAATGCTGTGTAAACTTTAAAAAAAAAAAAAATTAGCTCTGCCTCCTTCACCTCTGTAAGGAGTTAAGGGTGGGGGAGCTCCAACAGAGTGCTGCTGGGATGTTTGGGTACCTCTGGGGATGCCTGTGCACCAGCTCCCTTCACGCTGGTACTCAGGCCACCCCATGTGGGGACGAGGCAGCCTGTGGAGACAACACAGGGCTGTGCCGTGCTCTGCCTCTGTGCTCCTGGTGGTGTTGAAGGAAGTTGCGTCTCAGGATGAACAGAGTTTGAGATTGCTCCTCTGTTTTTCTGTTCTCATTTTCCAGGGTTTCTCAGCAAGAAATTGGGAAATCCCTTCTATGGACTTTTGCGACAGCCTCAGAAACGTTGAGGTGGATTTGAACTTTGATGTTGGGAAGGGCTTCGTGTATTTATTTTCAGGCTCCTGCTGTCTGCTTTGTTTTAAGAGCTTTTGCTAGATCCTTCTCATGTGCTTGTCCTTGCTCCTCCTCTCCTGAATGCCATTTGAGAACACCCTTCAGCTATGGCAAAATATATTCCCTCCCAAAAAAAATATGCTCAAACCTCTTGGAGAAATTTTGTTTTACTGTTCACTATTAGGTTTGCACAGCTGTGGAGCATTGCTGGTTTTGGGTGCATCAGCCTAGTTGAGAGACCTCAGGTAGCACTTCACCAGGCTGTTTTGGGTGGGCCTTTAGAAAAGTTGAGTGGCTGGGCACGTTCAACAGAGAATGGAGCCGTTAAAGTGGTTTTTAAGTGACTTACCCTTGTGCAAAGACATAGCTTTGATGGGTTGAAGCATCTAGCTTGAAAGCCTCGTTTATGTTTCCAGATGTACCACTGTGCCATCTTTTTGAGGTCATGCTTCCCATGAGCTTTAGCTGATCTCAGGATGTTCTCCTGCCAGAAATCCTTCCCCTTTATTTTCTTCTTTCTGGGATGGCTTCCAGTTGGATCAAGCAAACAATGGTTGCTACCACAAGCGTTGAGATGACTGGGATGTGTAGAAGGGGGAGGAGGGAAAAGGCAGGACTGTCTGTTTTGGCAGCAAAAGATAATTGCGGGTCGGTTAAGCTGATGAGCATGTGGGATTGGGCACAGCTTGCTGAAGGGCAGCTGTGTAGAGCACGTCCTGCTTCTACTCCAGTTTCCCTCCTGGTAAATGATAAGTGAGGATCTCAAAATGTGTTAATATTTCTGTGAGGCTACAATGTTGGTAGAGCCCTTTGAGGTGCACTGCTGACTGATGATTTCATGTACATGCTGAAAACATTCTGCTTCCCAGTTAACCCAGGGGAGGTATACTTCTGGGAAGACTTCAAGTACAACTTCTAAATAAAATCTTCTGCTGAACGTATATTTATATTCAATCTAATGTTCTCCTTGATAAGGAAGAATTTTTTTACGATGAGGGTGGTGAGACACAGGAACTGGTTGCCTGGAGAAGCTGTGGCTGGCCCCTCCCTGGAAGTATTCAAGGCCTAGTTCGATGGGGCTTTGGGCAACCTAGTCTAGTGAAAGCAGTCTCTGCCCAAGGCAGGGGATTGGACTAGATGATCTTTGAAAGGTCCCTTCCAACCCAAGTCACTCTGTGATTCTATGATTTCTCTGCTTAAATACACTGTAGACCAGGGACTGATGTGTTGGAGACTCCCTGGGAGAGAGCAGGACCAATCCTCCTGTCCTGTTCTCTAGCCATAAGACTGAGGGTAGGTTTATCTGACACATTTGTCTTGCCTATTGCGGGCTGAAAAGCTGTTGTGTTTAGGTGCTTGTTGCAAGTATGACTGCGACTTCTCAAGGCTGGTTGGTCAAGAAGACGGTGTGGTTTTGGTAGCTGTCGTGCTGTGCTGGCTGTGTCTGAGGAGTTCATCGAATGTGCTTGTGTCGAAAGGGGTTGTGCATCTTCCTGTTAAGAGCAGTACTCTGCCTGGTTGTTGGCTGTGGAGGGCCAGAGCTGTTTGCTTGAGCTTGAAGTTACTGGTGTTGCAAGGTCACTACAGGAGGGGGAAGAGAAAATTAGCATAAGCCTCTTAAAGCAAACTTCATTATTTCTGAAAGCTGGCATGAAACATCCCATCCCCCTACTCAGGCTTCAAAGTAGGGTTTATTTTATGGTGGGTGTATCTGCTTGTGACGGGCATTAGCAAAGCTGCATGGTCAGGCTTGGGGTCTGGCAGGTCCCCCAAGGTCATGTGCCTGCTCTCTTGGCCAGTGCCACCCCTCTCTTTCAGTGCTTATGTCATGGGGAACTTCTCTGGTCACTCCTGCTATGCAGAGCCCTCCTATTTCCCTGCCCCGTTGCTTTGCTTGCATCCTTCGCTTGTGATCTGGTGATGCTTCCTTCTCCCTCCATAGGTCACCTGGTATCACTCAGTCCTCTGCCCCTGTGCTTTGTAAATTTGTTTTTTAAGCTCTAGTAACTCTCTGCCTCATTAAATGAAATAATACAATAGTATCATGTCTCTGCAGCACTAGTTCAGTTTCCCAACAAGAAACAAGTTGCAACATCAAGGTCAGGGCAGAACGAGATTGGGGTGGTGATACTGAGAAATGCATATTTTGATGTACAAGTTGGAGCTGCAGAAAGCCAGCAGAGTGTGTCATCCATCCTCTTTGTTGCCCAGAGCACAGTCTTGTCTCTGGGGAGAAGCAGCCCCAGGGCGAGTGATGCCGCTGGGCACTGCGAGAAGGGAGTTTGGGAACGGAGATGATTCCCTGGCACTCAGCTGTGTTTCCAGTATGTCTGGCTGCTGCAGGACAAAATGCATTGTCTGGGGGCTGGGGTTGCTTTGGGAAGGCAGGCCAGGCCACCTTCACATGGGTTTGATTAAATCCAGCAGCACACAGAGAAGCTACAAGCATCTCTCTCTGCCTCACTCAGCAGTTCCAGGAGGGGAAGAGTTTGAACTTCGCCAGTGAAGTTTCTGCAATGTCGTCTAATAGATGCGATCACATTGAGAACGTTCCTAGGGAAACAAGGAGCCGGAGGAGGAAGGGAGAGAAGGTTGTCTGATGGCAGCTGTGCTGCTGTCCCCCATGTGCTGAGCCCTGGTGCAGGAGTGGGTCTGTGCTGAGGCAGATGAAGTCCTGCAAAGCTAAGGCAGCACTCTAGATGTAAAGCATACGATGCTAAGGTCTGAGTTTCCTTGCTGGGGGAGGAAAGTTGCTTTCTGTACTTATATAAATAAGCAGCCACTGAAGATTATTGGCCAGACTGGATTTGTTGTGTTATTTCTGCTTTTATGTTCCACTGCAGAACAGTGTTCAGTTGCTGACCTCAGTACCTGACACAAGCAAATAACTCTTGTCTTTAGGCTAGAGTGGTAAGGTAACAGAGAGAACAGTTATAAATGTGTTGGAAAACTTGTGCTTAGGCTGGAGTCCAAGATTGTGTGGTCTCCAGCATTGTTTTCACCCTTTGAAATGCCTTCGGCCCTTTGGTAATGAGAAAGGGGAAGATGGGGGGACAAATGGATTACAGTTTTTCTCACTTCTTTATATACTGTCTGGCAATGTCTGGTGCATGAGTCACCCGCAGAGACTAGGCAAAACAAGTCTCTTTTTCTCGGTCCAAGGTAAACCAATACGCTGCATGAGTAAATTTTCTTGCAGTTCGTAACAAGGCCCAGTTGTCAGGAAATACATGAGAAGTTGTCAGACTGATCCCATACCTTCCCCTTGCCAGTTCAGTGCTTTGACTGGAGAAGTTGCCCCACCCTGTCGTCTTACTTGCAAATCCTCTCTCTGTTCCTTGAGGACAGCTGTTCATCCACCATGCGCGTTGCTGTCCCTGAACCGCTGCATGAACAGAACAGGAAAAGTAAACCTGTAATAGCTGCGGTGACTTGCTGCAATTGTATCCTCAGACAAATGTTGCCTTTTGGCTGCTCAGAGCTGTTTCCAGTAAAACATCTTTTTTCCTGGTACCTCTTCAGTGTGCAGCGGGCACTTTGCATGCCTGTGGTGAGGCATTTCTGCAGCCCATGGAGGCCACTTCTGTCACAGCTTTCGCTTGTGGTGCTAGCTGTGTTTTGTGTGACCAGTGCACAAAAGCTTTGTAAAGCAATCAGTGGGAAATAAAAACCCCTTTATATTGTGAAACCATAATAAGGAGTCAATAAAGATGATTCAAAAATGGAGATGGAGAGGAGTTAGGGGACTTGTACAGGTGACCGCTTCCATGCTGTTTACTGGCCTCTTTCCTGCCCCTCTACTTGGATGTTAACTTCAATGCTTTGACTGTTGAGGAGGCTTTGCTGGATGAACGTCCTTGATTTGAGACTTGCCTTTTACCATGGCTTCCTTCTATGGTTTTTGGCTTAGTCCTGTGGCAGCCTGGTACCAGTACCTCTGCTGTGGTGCCAGGGCAAGGGCAGGAGTGTGGGCAGGGGTCTAAAACCTTTTGTGAGGTTGCCTTGACATCTTGCCTTTTACCAGCTGGTTCTTAATAAGGTCACTAATTGCTCTTCTCTGTAATGCTCACAGGATTTGCCACTTCCCGTATGCTGATGGGGATCGTGCTCTGGCTCCTTGTTGGTGCCTTAAGAGAAGCGGTTGCACTGAACAGGTATGTCTGCCATGTGCCTGGTGGGGGGGACACGGTTTGGACACATCTAAGGGTAAAGCATGTGCAAGGTTTGCCTTACGTCCTGTTTTATGGCCCAGGGAGTCCAGGTCAAGCTGGCGGCTGTGCTTTGCTGGCCTGCAGCACCACCCCCGGAGTGTGCATCTGCGTGCCATCCCGAGTAGGGGTGGGTGGAAGCTGTTCTCATGTTTGTATGCAACCATGAACAAATCTGCTGTTGTTTCCTCAATGTATGGCAAGAACAGCCTGTAGTAGCATATTCCTCCCTGGGTTAATGACTGCTTTGCTCTCACTGGTTGGCATGGGAAGCCACAGAATAGTGCTTCCCCTGCACGGCCTGGTGCATCTTTTTCCCCAAGTTACTGGATGTATTATTGATTTAAGGCATCAGTGCTCAACTGAAAAGTCTCATTTGCGCTCTCTGCATCTGTTTGGGGATGTCAGTGAATCGTTTGAGTGGGCTGTAGTCACCGAGACACCAAGCATGCCTTCAGTGGTGCCCCTTGCTGTGCTACCAGCAGGTCCAATTGCACCTCAATTTCAATTCCTGCATTACTTTGAGGAGGAGAAAACAGGGCTGGGGTGCAGCCTACTTTTTGTTATTAACTGGAATTATGTTCCCATCCCACCAGAGGTGTGCGTGTAACTGCTGGAATTGGTGTGGGAGACTTTGCCTTTTTTGGTTCCTCAGGGGAGGTCTAAGTGGGTAGGTGGATGCCATTTGCAGGAGCTTTGGTGGACAAGGAGGGATTGGTCTGGCACACCAAGCTTGTGCCTTTAGCTTGCCATAAATGCTTATAGAGCAAAAAGAAGCTCCTTCTGCAAATGTCTACCCCTGTGGATCTCATCCCAAAGGGACACTGCCCAAACAGACCATTTGATTGTAGCAGGACATATGTGTAACTGGCTGCATGAAGCTTTCTTCATCTCTAAAAAAGCAAAATGGATTCATTATGGAAAGTGATCTTTCTTGAAAACCTGGTTCATCTGGGACTGTCTGGGTGGTGCGGGAATGCGCTGGACAAGTAGGAGTCAGGGAGGAGCCGTTTCCACCTAATTCCCCTGTATTTTCCGGGGTTTATTGCTCCATGCAAGCAGGTGTGCTCTCCACTTCGGAGCTGAAAGCAGAGCTGGTTAGTAGAGATGGTGCTTCCTGTACTTCTCGTTGTACTTTCCTTTTCTAAAATTAGTTTTCTAGTGTCAAAGGCTTCTTTTTCAGGGGAGAACTGTAACAAGGAGGGGAACAACAAAGGTAGGAGCGCCTCCATTTGCTAGCAAGGTATTGGAGGTGTCTCTGAGTCAGAGGGAGCCAGCACTGAGTCAGGGGCACAGACTCCTGGTGACTCAGGTCCCAGAAGTCATTCTCTTACATGCCTAAATTGCAGCAAATTTCCTGTAATGAGATTTCACCTCCTGTAGTGTGTCATCCTCTTCCTCCCGCATGGGTTATGAGCAGCTCATGGGGGATGCAGGTATGTGGTGCTGGTGATGGCACTTCTTTCTCTTCCTGCCAAAACAGGTGGAAACTTGTGTTGCTCCAGCACCCTCAACCCTACCTCTGTCCTTTTTCCCTCCCCCCTCCTTTTTTTTTAAGATGGGACAAGTCCTGGTAGTTGCAGCTGTCTGTTGAGCTTGACGAGATTCTCACGCAAATCTGGAGGTTATGTACCCCTGGTAGATCTGCTTACGCTCATTATCCACTACTTCATCGTACGGGGAAGGGATCTTTTTTCTGAAACTTGGTTTATTTTTAGTTGAGGCTTTCCCTGTCTAACTGGCAAAAGTTCAGCATTTGCAGCACAGTTTGCAGGAGGAGCGATTTCACCACACGCTTGAGCTGGGGGAAGGGAGAGGAAATGTCGTATTAGCTAGTGAAAAAGCTAAACGCTGACTTGAAGAAATAGCGTGAGACACCGTTGTGAGAGCCTAAGGATGAGTAATGCCAGCTGAGAGCAGCGTTGCTGCAGTGGATAATTCAATCTGCGTTGCCCTTGTTTTCCCTTGCGATGGCTGGCCTGGAGCTTAACCAACAGTGGATGGATGGGAGTTGCTGTTCAGAGTCTGGTGGGCACTGTAGCCAACCTTTTGGTTTGATCTTGAGTGGTGAGTTAGCAAACTCACCTTAACTGCAGCACTACAGGAAAGGTATGTCCATGCAGTGTGTTGCACCGTCCTGTTGTACCCATGCTTGGGGCCACGGGACGCTCGCTGAGGGCCGAGCTTTGTGGTGGTACAGGCACTGTCACTCCTGTGTTTAAGTCCCTTTGTCAGATCCCCTGAAATGAAGAGAGTGGCGTACGGGATGTCCTGGGGCAGTGCTAAGGCTGCCTTCTCTCCTCCCCAGCTGCTGCTTCAGGGACAAACTCTCTCCATAAGGGACAAACTGTCTCCATATGCATTGTTGCTGTCACCAGCTGGCTTCTCCTATGGACAGCTGCCCATCGGAGATGCAGAGATCTTTACTTGTTCTTGCATCTCCCCTGATGTTAGTACTGCAAACACCAGATGTCTGAGGATGATGCCTGGGAATGGATGACTGTGCTCAAAGCCTTTGATACTCCTCTGACAAATGAAGCTTGGCTTCACGTGTGGGCATGTAAAGGATTTGTTTGCTGCTGCAGGTTAACTCCTGCAGTTTGCTTTATCCTTCTCCACCCCTCGCCTCAGAAGTCATTCGCACAGCAGCTTTTTCACAGTTCCATTAGGAAGACAAGGAGAAATTGTAGAGTTTCCAAATATTCAGAAGAAAATTGAAACCAGAAGAAAGAGGGGAGGCGGCACTAGAGTTTTAGATGTATTCTGCATTTGGAGGAGTGTGTATTCATGCTGGCAGGTAATGGAGCCATATCTTTGCGAAAGAATTGGGGATGAAAGTTTTTAAGTGCCATTTCAGTTGCTGGTGTAGAAGCACCATGAGAATCATAAGAGCATCCATCAACTGTCTAGAGCAATAATCTTCCCATGGAGAATTAGTGTAATTTAAAGAATAAAAGAGTTTTTGCAGTGGGGGAAGGAATTGCCAATTCCTGCTGAGCTTCCTGAGAAGACCTGGAAAACTTAAGTGCCAAAACAAGCCTCTTCTCTCCAGGGTAGGGGGGGACTGATATTTTTCCTAAGAGCTGTTGCTACGTTCCTGTTGAAAAGCCACCTGTACGAGCTGGCAAATTAAGATTGTTTTAGCTGCTCAGTTTTCCCTGGTTCCCCAAGGACTTGCTCATTGTGAACCTATTTGCAAATGCCCTGTCCTTGTGGGATGCAGGACACCTTGCATGTGTCGCAGTGTTCCTGCAGTGGTCAGCCCCTTGCTTGCCACACGCGCAGTGACTTGCGGATATAGAGGTTTCGTAAGTTTGACAGTTTTCCTTAGGGAGAGTTTGTGGGTGGTTGTTTTGGGGTTTTTTCATTCCCTGCCACCCCTTGCTGATTGTTTCAGAGATACTCCTATCTTACCAGTGCTTTCTTCCAGAAAGGTATTTCTCTTCTAGCCTCCAAGGGCCAGAGACAGCCCTGATACGTTAGGAATGCCAGTCTCTACTTTAAATGCCTTGAGAATGTGAATATTCTGCTCAATTTCCTTTTGCAGTGGCTTGTTAGGAAATGAGCCCGAGTCAAGGCATTCCTGGGTCAGCTTTTTTCCTGACCCTCCTGTGAAAGCGAGGAGGGAGGTGTCTACCTTGAGCTTTGAGTACTGGGGTAGGAAAATATTTTTCCTATCAGTGAACTTCTGCTGATAGTGTTGAACTATGCTTAAAGTATGTGGGCATATATTGTAACCTGCTGGCAGAGATGGCATGAAAATAGCCATCCTGGGTGGGACCAAAGACTTGTGTAAGCGATACCCTGTCTGTTTGGGGTAGAGGAGCTGCTCTGGAAGGAGCAGGATGGAAGATGAGCAGACTCTGTGTTTTGGGATTGCATGGCAAGGTTTTGGTAGCAGGGGGCTGCAGGGGTGTTTTCTGTGAGAAGCTGTTAGAAGCTTCCCCCAGGTCAGACAGAGCCAATACCAGCTGGCTCCCAAGTGGACCTGCTGCTAGCCAAGGCCGAGCCAGTCGGTGACAGTGGTAATGCCTCTGGGATAATGTATTTAAGAAGGGAAAAAAAAAAAAAAAAGGGGCAGCGGTTTTTGCAGCCAGAGAGAGGGGTGGCAAAACGTGAGAAACTTTGCAGATGCCAAGGTTGGTGGAGGAGGAGGGGGAGGAAGCGCTGCAGACACTGGAGCAGAGATTCCCCTGCAGCCCATGAAGACCATGGTGAAGCAGGCTGTCCCCCTGTAGCCCATGGAAGACGATGGGGAGCAGAAATTCCACCTGCAGCCTGTGCAGGACCCCGTGCTGGATCGGGTGGAGACACCTGAAGGAGGCTGTGACCCTGTGGGTGACCCACACTGGAGCAGTCTGTCCCTGAAGGTCTGCACCCTCTGGAAGGGATCCACACTGGTGCAGTTGAAGAACTGCAGCACATAGAAGGACTCATGTTGGAGAAGTTTCTGGAGGACTGTCTCCTGTGGGATGGACCCCACGCTGGAGCAGGGGAGGCTTCCTGAGGAGGAAGGACCAGCACAGATGTGTGATCAACTGACTGCAATCCCCATTCCCCGTCCCCCTGTGCTGCTGAGGGGGAGGAGGTAGAGAATTAAGGAATAAAGTAGAGCCTGGGAAGAAGGGAGGGGTTGGGGGAAGGTGTTTTAGGGTTTGGGTTTATTTCTCATTATCCCACTCTGGTTGTATTGGGTAATAAATTAGATGAATTCTACTCCCTGTTGCATCTGTCTTGCCCGTGATCGAAATTGCCGGATGATCTCTCCCCATCCTTATCTCAACCCGTGAGACTTTCATTATAGCTTCTCTCTCCCCATCCCACTGAGGAGGGGAGTAAGAGAGCGGCTTTGGTTGGGCACCTGGCCTCCAGCCAGGGTCAACCCACCATGCTGTGTCTGCTCTAGCCTGACTTTGTGTTGTGTAGCTGTGCTGGGTTTTGAGTGGGCTGAGAGCTTCCCTTGTTTGGCAGTCTCCGGCCCTGGGTAGTCTGGCAGGCGAGGAGCAGCCATTTCTGTGGCCGAGTGCTGAAACCAGGTCTGTGTGTGGTTGCAGTGGTGGGAAGGCTGTCTCTGCGTTACCTGCAGTGAAGGACAGAGCTGACTTTTTGCAAGGGTCAGATCACATCTTTGTTTAGCGCAGAGGAGCGGTTGTGGTGTGCACATGTGTTCCTCTGAGCACAACAGCACCAATTAAAGTGTCTTTCAGTTTGCTCCCTCGTGGAGGGTCAGTGCTTGGTGCCCATCTAAATTGCTACTTATCCCTTGAGGTTGTTTCGGGCTGCTTTGCTCTGTAATTACCTGCCACGCATTGCATGCTTCCCTGTGGCTTTCACTGCAGGCTTTACAAGGGAAGATAAGCTGCAGCAGACAGATGGACATCTGGGAGGGATGCTGGTGGTGGGCAGGGGGAATGGTTTTAACCCTGATACTTGCATGAAGCATACTCTCCAGGCAGATCCCACTGTGACTCGTGACGAAGTTTCCCTTCCTTGGCTTACTTGTTGGAAAACCCTTTTCACTTTGAGTTTGGTTTGGAAAGAGAAACACCCACACAGATGGCTGCTCTTCAGTTGTCATTCACACTGGGGTTTTTTATTTTCCTTTTGCATTACCCTCAGGTGAAACCCAGGCTTGCTGCCAAAAAACATATCCCAGAATTAGAAAGAAACTACACTGAGGACATTCTGGTTTTTGTTGTCTCTGTAAGCTAGAAATGCAACAGGCTATCTTGTACTGTATCAGTTCACAAAGGATTGTGTTGCTTTAGTGTTTTTCCTTTTTGGCTGTGTTTCCACGTAGTTCATTTGTTTGTTTTCCTCAGATAAAAGATACAGCTTTCATAAAGACTTATTTTGGTTATGTTTTGCTCCTTTCTTGAGTCCTGCTGATCTCATCTGATAAAGGTTCTTTTTTATCCGAAGTAGCTCTCAGAAGAATTGCTGGGTTGTTAAATAATAAGAAATATTTTTGAGTCTTTGAGCTATTGTAACTGAAGGTGAAGGAAGGAGACTGGTAGCGTTGCTGGAAGGCTTGGGTTTGGTGTGCTGGTGATTTGTGAAACTGAAGTTACTTGGATGCTTCACTAGGATCCAGGATGGTGCAGTCTGCATGAACTCCAGTTTTCTGGCCACATGGGATCTTTGGTGTTTCACTGCTCCTGCATTTTCAGGCAGTAGAGGAAAAGCAGAGTTAAATCATGGATGGCCAGTGTGCTACTGTGGTCAGACTTCAGTCTCGAAGTGCCTTTGAGAGGCTGCGTGCAGGAAGGCAAGGCTGAGGAAGAAGGTAGAGATGGCAACCTGAAGGCAAAGATATCTGAGGGGTGCCTAGAACTCCACCTTGCTGTCCACTTCTTTGTGTTCTTGAACTGAAAAATTGCTGTGCCAGAGCCTGAGGCAGTCTTTGGTAGGCTGGAAAGATGCTGGTCTGAGGAGAGGTGGCTGGTACTTCCAGGTGTGTTAACTCATTCTTGAAATAGCCATTTAATTTCTTTTTTAATTAAAAAAGGTTTTTCTAGGGTAGCTGAGAGAGGCTCAGACAGCTGACGAGGCGGTGCCTTCTCTTCACAACCAAACCCTTCATGCCTTATCCTCTGTGCTCCCATCGCAGTGCTGAGCAGGGCCAGCCTCGAGGTGTGCTGCCAGGTGTGCTACCCCAGGGTAGCACCGGGGCTGGTCCCATGGCTGGGAGGGAGCTGTGGGATGAGCCGGGTAGGGAGGAAGAACCGGGCCTGCATCCCTGCATGGCAGCTGCTGAAACCCCTGTGCTGGGTTTCTGCTGAATGCGCTCCTGGATTAAACCAGGTGAAAGCCAGGCTTGTGGGAGCTGGGGGAAGTGGCTCGAACACAGCGATTTTCTTTTTGGCCTGTACTTCCTAGTGTACCACTGCTGTAGTGCCTCTTCTATTGTCCTCATTATCTGAAAGCATGGAAGTATGGGTTAGCTTGGGTTTTTTCCTCTTTCTTTCCTGAGGGTTTTGGGCACTGGTCTCCAAAGCTATTGTGGTGGGCATTTCCCCTTCCCTCCCAGCAGCAGCTTTCATTTTTGAATGAATAGCTCAGCATTGTTCATATTGTCTTCCAGTTTTATGGTGTCCCCCCTCTTTTGACTGTAGCTAAAGTGGTCTCCTAAATGCTTATGGAGGCCTTTGGGTCACTTTGCAGAAAATATTTTTTTCCTGTTACAGAAGGTCTTGTATTCAAAGCTCCAGGGAGGAAAACTGCTCTTGTAGCAGTTGCGTTTGAGTTTCTGAGAGCGTGATTCGTGTGGGCTCTTGCTTGGTTTTTGGCCAGGTTTCAATTAAGATCACACTGAGTTAAGCTCAGCTTTAAGCAGGACTTTGTAAGCTTGGTGGTGTTGACTTTTGCCATACTGTACCCTGCTGCTTCTGGTTTCTGCATAGCATCCCACGTCTTAAATCTGTTCTTCTCTTCCAGCCCGATGCCCCTGCCCCCGCCCTGATTCCCTCCAGAAATAACAGGTTATTATTAGGGTCTGTATGCATAAGCATTTGCCAGACTTGACATAGTTTTACACAGAAGATGTTTAATCTCTCTACCGATTTTGAACTCGGAAGCTGGACCCTGTGGTCAGTGTGGTGGACATCTGCACGCCTGTCTTGGTTTGTTCAGAGCATGGTCTTCTAGCAAAGACTTAAGTTTGCTTTCCTAATTTAAAATGAGCTGCAGTAATGAATTTCTCCACTCAGATTTTTTTGGAACTAAATATCTTTTAAATGAGAATTGGGCCTTAACTTGCATCTTTTGGGGTTTTTTTCCCCCTCCCCCTTGAGCACTGAATACCTTTGGAAGGCTGTGGGTTGTATCAACCTGGGTAGGTGGTATTTGTGTCACAGCAGTGGTGTCTCCTAGAATGTGTCTGACTTCATGCCCTCTCTACTACAGAATACCCTCTCTCTACTACAGAATCTACTACAGGATCTCCCTGCGCGTTGGGTGCTGGCAATCTGCTGATCCAGCAGTGGGAGGAGCGTGATGAGCAAACTGCTCTGGGACGGGATGCAGGCCACCCACAGCAAGTCACTGAGATCTTCTCAACTGCCAGCTAATTATGAAGACCTTGCAGAGTTTGCAGGCTGTGATCTGATGCTCAGAAGATAAGTTTTCTGAGTGTTAACTGTTTCAGCAGTGCAATCCCAGTACTCACCCAGTTGACCGACTGAGTTGGATTCTCTCAGTGCCCAATGTCCCCCTCAGCGCCTTAGGATAGGAAAAAAAAGTTCAGAAAAGGGTGGAGGGGGAGAGTGGGGCACATATAGAGATTAATAACCTCTTTTCAAGTCACTGTTATCCTTTATCCTTTGAATTAGCTTTTTTTTTTTTCCCCCAGTGTAATACCAGAGTTTTGCAATAAAATCCACATGTAAGAAACCAGTGGCACTACTTCTAGTCAAAACAGCCTTCTTGTCATCTGACTACTTAACTGGTCATAGAGAAATGTTTGGATTAAGCAACTAGAGGCAAAATGCATGTTGAATTAATTAGTTTATCCCCTTTATACTGTAATGACAATGCCGTTAGAGAAACCACATGAGAGGAACGTTTCTCAGAGCATCTCTTCTGAGTTTAAGTGTTTAAAACTGCAAACTCTAGAACTTTTAATCACAGCTAAAACCTTTCCGGGCTCTTTTGGGGACATGTTTTTCATTGGGTAGATTTTGTGACAGAGCAGCTGTAGTGTGCATGCTTGCTGCTGGTGATAGGTTGGTCTCGGTGCAGAGGAGGTTGTGTCCTGCTTCAGCCTTGACCTCTTTTCAAGTCATGCATCGCTGTCTCAGCCCCGCTGAGAAGCTTGGTGTTAGGTGTGGAGGAGCATGAATTATTTTTCTTCAAAATTATGCAGTGCTTGCTTATATTGACCTGGAGTAATACTCCAAACACAGTAGTGACTTTTATTTCCATAGGATAAGATGTCTTTCCTTCTTTAACCTCATTTCACTTAAGGTCACTGTAAGCAGCTGTTTCTTTGCTTGTTTCCAGATACCAGCCTTCAGAAGGCTTTACATGTAGGTTAAGTGAAGGAATAACTTACTGAAGGACCTAATCATGTCACTGCAGTATCCCTTAGGCAGTAGGTAGGTAGGTGTAGTACTAAAAATGTCAAAGTTAAAAGGTCAGAAGTTGGTTGTGCTCCTCTTTGAAAAACCTGGTTAGAATTAGAGGTCAATTAATTAAAAAAAGTGATTTTCAGAAAGGCTTGTAGTTCACCAGCTGCCTGAATCCTGAACTCAGATGCTAGTTCGTATATTATGAGTTAAAACACCATTTCCTTCCCCTTCTGCCAGCAAAATTTGAGATGCCCTTTAAGCCTCTGAGATGAATTGTAGTGCTGCAGTGGTTTCTCGCTTTGACTTTTTTTTTTCTGCCTGGTGTATTAAGAAGTCTCCAGGTAGGCTGGGTTTTGTTTAAATTAGCTGGTCCTCTACCTCAAGAAGCTCTCTTGGATAAATGTCTACTGTGTTAGCACTGAGAGAGAACATTTCTGTAAGTAGCCTGATGCCAAGCCTATCGGTATGTTAATTGGGGAAAGAAATTAAAAAGGAAAAGGAAAAAAAATATCCACAGACCATACAGCTTGCTTGAGCTTTCTAGCCCTAGAGGTTTGGCAGGTGTGTTGTGAAAGAGACTCCTGCTTTCTTGATGGAAACCTTTTGGATTAAACTCCCTCTGAGTCGAGGGACTTTGTACGTCTGGTATGGAAAAGCCTGCAAGCGTACCCAGCTCTCAGCATCTGTGGAAAAACCAGCTGCTATGTCTGCTTGTGAGTGGTTGTCCTGGGAACCTGCCCAAAAGTCTGCTTTTTCCATTACTCGAGCACAGTATCGGGCTTGGCACAGCTCTTTGTGCAAAATACACGGGTAGGATTTGCAGCTGGCACACCTTTCAAAGATGGTATTATTATAAGCTTGTCATAATGCATTCATTAACGCTGTTGAGGTAACCACAGTGGTGTAGCAGCAGAGCTAAGGTGGTTCCTATACCTGTAGTGCCAAGGATCACCTCGGTTCTGTCTTCCCGAGTTGGCAAACTGCGGATGCACAAGGCAGTTCTGCTCTGCTGTACTTGCTCCCTCAGCATGTTCCTGTTGGTATCTGTGATAAAATAATCCCCTGCTATCCCATGTAAGTTTGTAAAAGCTGTAAGGGTGAGGCATGAGAACACAGACATGATGTTAATAATTTGGAAGCTAGATACCTAATGAGAAGATAAAAACGCCCCGCAAAATGCATAGTGTGACTCTTTACCCACACAAAACCATACCTGTAGACATAACTATTCATGTTATACTTAACTATTAATACACCTAACAAAGGTTTCCTCTGGCTGTTGGACTGAACACAGCTGTTGTGCTTAGTGAATACTTTATAAGCTGTATTGTTCTGCAAACTGGGCAGCGGCCTACTTTTTGGTGGGAAACATGACCCTACTGAAGACAAGTTTTTGGATTCATTTCAGTTGCATGTTATTTTCCTTCCAAATCTAGAATTACAGTTTATGAAAGTAGCAGGGAGACAGCTACTTATTGAATGCCTGGAGTTCTTGAGAAGAATTTTGGGACACCTTCTGTGGCAAAGAGGCCAGTAGCTGTCACCCTTCTCAGCTTGGTAAGCTTCTCCCCGGTGTGCTCCATCTACAGAGCAGATGCTGGAGGGCAGCAACTTGGCGCACATTCTGCAAGCTCTGTGCTGAAGTATTCTGCTTGGTTTGAGATACATGAAATCGCTGTGTCTTCCGGGAGGCTGAGCTATTTGCCTGCCTGGGAAGTGAAAAGAGGAAAAACCCAGCTGCTGTTAGCAGATGAAGAACCACCGTTGGCCACCCTGACTAATGCACAGGTTAAACCACGGACCAGAGCTGGGCTTTTTCTTAAGAGCAACAAGAATAAGAAAACCAAGCACACCTTCTAATAAAACAGAAACCAAAACTAACATGGGAAGCATCTGCTGCTTAGGTGAACTGATATAGGTGAGTGAAGAAAAAACATGTCATCAAACACCTCCAAAGGCTTGCTACTTTGGCCAGAAACCTGCAGTTTGGAGATGGCAGGCATTTCATAGTCTGATGACAGTCATGCAGATGTCCCTGTGGTGCAATCCTAGGCAAAAGCAGGCTGGATGATGAAGGGAAGATGCCGAGCTAGATGCAGGAAAGCCATGTTTCAGTCTTTCTCTGTTTAGATGTGTTGAGATGCATCTCTCTGGCCGGCTTCAGTTCTGCTCTCCGCTGTGGTTTTGATACGGTGAGAAGTACAGTGAGGAAGGAGGGAACCTATCACAGCATTCACCTCTGTTTCCAGCTTATGGGGTAAAGCAGAACGCAGCACTGGTGTGTGGCAACACTGAGGGACTTGTTTGGCTGTCCCCCACAAGCATCTTGCTGTGGTGGTATGGTAGAAGCCCCAGTCTGCAGGACACTTAGTTTTGTCCTGTGGTGGGTTGGTTAATTTGAAAGCCTGGCACAAGGCAGAGGTGCTTACATTAGTAGGATTTGTGACGCTGGGTTAAGGATGCATCCCTGCAAACCTGGGAGCAGGAGAGCTATTTGTTCTGGTTACTCTTCTAGTTGTCTTCTAGAAGTCTGGCTGGTACAAGGTGGGAGAAGAAACAAGAAGAGGGGTTGGTTTAGGTGGATGCTGGATGTACAACATGTCCGTGGGCTGCATCATCAGCACCTAAGTTTATGAACAGGGGAGGGGACAAGCTGCTCGTGTTGGCACTGCTGTCAGCTCTTGTTTTCTCACAGCTGGGGGACCATGAATGTACAGACCCCACTGATAGGATGTCCTGGTTTTAACCTTCTTGGTGAAAGGATTTGTCTGCCCTGAAGCAGAACATGTTTCTGCATGTGCCTTTCCAGCAGCAAAGGGTTTTACCCCCTTTGCTGAACAGTCCCTGCCAGCCCCAGGAGTGTCCACTGCCATGTCACTTATCTTCACACCTCTGTGGAGTGAGAGATGCCTAGCCCAGAGTTCCTAATTATGATTGTCGCCCTCATTATTATTGCTGTGGTGTCTGTAGAACTCAGAGTTTCTTCTTTAACCAGCAACTGGTGAGAGCATCCTCTTAGTAACCTGTCATTTTAATGCCTTAAAAGTCTTGTCTCCCTCCTGTACTCAGAGGTGAGTAACCTGGTGTGAGTGTGTCTGGCCACTCATAGTGTGCACAAATGCTTGAAGGCGCCACAGGGGAGTGCAGAAAAATAAGATTTGGTCAGCCTGGTTGGAAAGTAGCTATAGCAGCAAGCAAATGCTTCTTCCTAACACACACACGTGTGATTTCTAACACCAAAGCAGAAGGATGGCAAGGTGCTTTGGCTTGGAGGACAAGTAGAATGATCTGTGTAGAGTCATTATGATTTGCCCTCTCGAGGCACAAGTGGCTAAAACCCTTTAGAAGTCCTCTGCCTGATTGTTGTTGCTGCTAATTTGTTCTGGATGGCTGGTTGCTGCAGGGAGAAGGATTGTTGATCTCTGTGCTCCATATTATGGTGTTGCGTCTGCTCCTGGTTCAAAGGAGATGATGTCCTCTGTGTGAGCCATTAACCTGTGTCCTGGACATTGCTGCATTTCATGCACCTTCTGACAGAGCAACCCTAAAGTGCAGCTGATGAGCTTCGTCCCTGCCAGGAATGTTTCTGCTGTGAATGGGTCTTTGTTTTGGAGACAGAACACCCTGAAGCTGCCCTGGCAGGTCTGCTTGTGCCAGGGCTTGATTTGGACACTTGGTCAAACAGAAGAATAGCTTGGAGGCGGTTCCTCAGTCCTTCAACCACCAGAGAACAAGTGCAGGAATAAAGTGGCTTAAACCCACTCTGTTCAGCACCCTCTTCCTATTCCTTGTGTGTGCACCAGTTTTTACAGCTTTTCAGCATCATCCACCAGTTAATGGCTTGGTAAGTGCTTGCTGTGGAATAGCAGAGGTGATCCCAATGTGCCTTCCTGGGAGCTTGTCTTGTCTGCTGCTGCAGGAGTTCTGTAAGCACAGTGTGCTTGTTGCAGCATCTTTGATTGTGGTGGTCAATGTGGCAGGAAGTCCACATGGATGGAGATGCCACAGCCCTCAGATTTTCTCTGTAAAGCTTGTGCCCTGTTAATTGTTAGAGCAGATACCTTTTGTGAAGATTGTGGATGCTGGAAAAATTTTGTGCAACTCACTGGGGATCTCAGTCCTGGAGTCTGAGCTGCATTGAGGTTGGTGAAGCCTTGCTGTGCTTGTTCTTGTCCGTTTGAACTCTTGAGTTTCTGCTTGAGCGACACTGGGGAGAAGACAGGGCATGCTGTGTCTCACTGCTTGGGGCTCAGCACCATGGAAAACAATGTTTCTTCTCCAAATCCTCTGCCCAAGATGGAAAATGTGGTAATTGTTCTCTGCAAGGACAGTTGGAAGTATCTGTGATCCCTCCTTGACCTGCTCATATTGCAGAGCCCTGGCAAAGATGGTCTCTTATGATGGCAGAACAGGGAGCTTAAATACCAGAGCCCAAACCTATGCCAGATTTGCAGTACTGCCACTGTATGGTAGCTCGAGTGGAAGACCTGCCATGCTGGTTCCAGCCAAGGTCCAGCTTGGCCAGTATCCCCCTCCTGGTGACAACCAGAGTGCATACTCAGAGAAGGAAAATGAGTCTTTGGGTTTAATAGCTCAAGTTTGTCTTGTTCTCCCGCAGTTTGCATGCTATTTTACAGACACTTTCATTAACTTGCTCTGAGTAGCAGAACATGCCATAGCCTGCTTGTGGGTCACTTGCAAGACCTATTTCCTCCTCCTGTTTGACTTTCTTAATCTGCCATTTTGTGTTCTTTCGCTGTGAACAGTTATTTGTTGTTCCCAACATGCTTTGCATGACACCAGTGGCTCCTGCAGGCTGTTCTGGTTTTGGCCTTGGTATACAGAGGCCTTTTCTGTGAAGCCCATGGCTTAATATTTCATGCCTATATGTTGTCTGCATAGACTGTGCTGCTCTGGAGTCTGCGTTTAGGGAAAGACTTTGTGGATGCTTTGAAGAGGATTGGAGAGAAAATAGGGTAATGGCAGACTTAGCTGAAACAGCGTTCTGTGCTTCATTGCATTGACTTTCTTGCTGGAGGAGTTGTTGAACATACTGAAGAGAAGGAATTTGGAAACATGCCCACATGACCCCACATCTATTACTCAGCAGGCATTTTTGTTGCACATCTTGCATTTATTATCTTGCAGAAACATTAGGCAATCTGTTGGTCTTTCCATTCTGTAGCTGGTCACCCCTTTGCACTGTCTGTCTTTCCAGCTAAAAATGAACTGAGAGTGAAGCTTGCTAACAACCTGAGCTCAGCGGCTCATCGTGAGGAAGACAGGCATTGGCTGCTCTCTTCGTTTAATCACTCAGTTAAAAGTACTGAAAGCTGCAAACTTGTTTGTTTTGGAAATCATAGAATGTACGGAGCTGGAAGGGACCCATAAGGATCATCGAGTCCAAATGCTGTGATAAGAAAATAACACACAAAAATCAAACACATCCAAAGCTCAGGTCACAGGTTCCTATGCAAGAGGACTGCTGTTTGGGATGGCTTGATGGAACCAATAACACATGCAGTGAAATGATAGTTGTGCTCCACAATAGACAGGGCTGTGTTGGCCGTGGGTTTTTTTTGTTTTCCCTCAGCAAAGCTCTTTCTTTGCACACCTTCAAATTTCTGCTTTGTGCATGTAGAAGTATTACTCGGTATGGACAAAGGGGAAGCTGTATCAGTTATCATGAACAGTGAGGGCTTTTGCTCAAGGGGACTGATGAAAGGAACAAACTAGAAGTGAAGCCTACAAATCTCTACTACTATACAAGCTTCGTGTTTTCTCTGTGCTGTTTTGTATTGAGAGGACTGGAGATCCATCAACAGCAAGAGTAGAAATCTGGTAGTGACTGGTTTTGTTGAAATGTTTCCTGTGTGTCTTGGTCTCTCTCTTTCCAGTGTGTTTTCCTTAAAACTCTTTCCCCTTGCCCATCTTCTGGTGTCTGATGGTAGGTCAGATTGAGGGCTGTTGTCCATGCCAAAGGTTCCCAAACACTAAGATGACTTAGTGGGTCTGACCAGAGGAAATAACTCTCTGCCTGGCTGAGTAGAACTTCTCTTTCTTTTTAAGTCATTCTACAGTACCTGTTGTGGTTTCACATGAGACTGGTCTTCACTGTGCATGTGGGATTTGTTCTTCACCTGGGGCCAGAATATGGCTGATACTACTTTAGGAATAGCAGCACCAAAACCAGGCTGCTGTTATTTGCGCTCTGAAAAGCATTTGGTTGTGTTTTCCCCAGTGCCAGAGCACTACAGTCTTCTCCATCTCTTTCTCCAAATGCAAGTAGCTTTCTTTGGTCTTTCGAGTTCCTGAAGAACCTTGTGGCAACACGACACTAAAATCTGGTTGTTGAGGCTGAGGAATGCCATGGACATGTCCTTCCCCTAAAAGGGAGGAGGAGAGCATGGACCAAAGATGACAGATGTTAAGCATTAAACAAGGTGACCTGCCACAGTGTAGTTGGCATTAATGGTCCCGGGAGCCAAACTTCTGTAGGACTTGGTGTGTCCATGTGTCCTTTCCATTGTGTGATGGAACTAAGGCTTTGCAAAGCAGACAGGTGCTGTTGGAGAGCTTTCTCCTGACCTTCTGTCTTCCTGCTGGAAGGCTTGAGTCAATCTGAAGTCAATGTGGGCTGGTGTTCCATGAGGTGCATGGCACAGGGGATGGAGAAGCCTTGGTTGGGTGCAGTGAGCATCCGTGGTTGTGCTGAGCGTGTTACGTACCTGTGTGCCAGAGATTGCCTGTCAAGGCTTGGGTTTACAACCAGAGGAGCTCATTAGTTAGGGCAGCTGGGTGATATGGCAGGGGGCCCAGGTTTTGGTAAGCTTTTGGGTAGCTGCTTGAAGGAGAAGGCAGTTGCTCAAACATTCAGAAACCTGACTGTGAGCAGACTCTTCCCAGTTGCCTCATCCACAGCGGAGGTGGGGGAGTGCAGCCAAAAGCTGCCGTAAACGTCCCGGGAGAGGCGTCAGGGAACAGCCTCGGGGGCTGGCTGCTCCCTGACATGCTCATCTGTGGTAATTCTCTGCTAGTCTCCCATAATAAATGTGGGAGAATATCAGGATATTCCCCAGATGATTTGGGGAAGTTTATCATAATAAATTTCTGCCTTGGAAAGCTTAAATGAGCGGAGGTCTGCCATAGCAATGCTAGGAGTGGTAGCTTGCTTTCTGTACCTCCCATATGGTTTATATGAAGGAGAGTGCTCTTAGGGTCTCAAGAAAAGCAGCAGCAAAACAATGCTAAATATCAGCTATAAAAACCCTACTGATTTGCTGGGTGCATGTGGTGGTGGCAGTGGGGGTGTCTCATGCAAGCCCCTTGTTTTTTATTCAGTTTTTTTCTTTGCTGCTTACTTAAACTTAAGACTCTTTTTAATGTTATTCCCTTATATTAAGAAATAAGGGCACAATAGTGCAATGGCACAATGGCTCGGAGATGTGCTGGTACCTGGTTCTACAGCCCGGTGGCCAACACAAGCTCTGCTGACCCCTGTGGTTGTAAACATTTCCCAAAATTATTCATCTCATTTTCCTTTGTAATTGTCTCTGGTTTTCCTCCTGAAAAGTAACACAGGTGTGGTGGCAGGAGCAGAGTTGGGGAATTCAAAGTTAACTTCTGAGCTTGTCCTGCATTCACCCCTCTCCAGGTGTCCCACCGCAGCAGCCTGCGTTCACAAACATGACGTTCTGTCAGCCAGAAGAAATAAACTTCCTGCTGTGTGAGGATCAGCTAATCATTATGTGCCTCAGTTTCCCCATTTAAGAATCTCTTCTTTAAATCTTTAAAACTGCTTATCTTCTCCTAGGCTTGAATCTCTGTCCAATGGCTGTGAGATTTGTTAAAGTCCTGCAGCAGTGTTATTGTGGGTCAGTGCTGCATCCTACGGGTGGGCACGAAGTGTCTTTCTGTGCATCATTTGGGGAATAGCCTCCCTAACAGGAGAGGACTTGAAGTTTTCCATTTTCTTTTTTTTTTTTTTTTTTTTTTTTGGTGGGATACTTTTGCAGACATTGTGGTTAAAGGCTTCTATTTTTAAAACCTTAAAACTTGGAAAGTGGCTCCATAGCAGTATGTAGTGGGATTTGGGAAAAATGTCTGCTAAAGCTGTATGTAAGGGATAGAGCAGCGGTCAGGTCATGTTAAAGTTGTTAGACTTTCTGCTGCTGGTGCATGTGACTCTTTAAATGAACACAGAGCTATGAATGTTTTTCCCATTAAAAAACCTCAAACAAACAAAAAAAACCCCACAAAAACACTCCACCCCAAAATCAAATAAGGGCTCCCCCCCATCTTAGACAAATGTCCCTTTTTTACTATGATGGCTTTTTCCTGGGTAGTAGCTTATTTAGCGGGAGCTGCCCTGTTCTTTCCATCTGATCTGTCTCCACACCTCCAAATGTTTCCACTTCAGAAGGGAGGAGGATATTGATGCCAGCAGATGTACTTCAGAAGCTGCCATGCAGGAACATGTCACAGGTGAGGTATTAGGAATGAGCAAGGAAAAAAACCCCACCAAAACCCAATAAAAAAAAAACAACAAAGCACCACCAAAGCTCCTTGAGCTTTTACTGCCATGCCAAGGTAACAGGAAAAACTTGCTGCTTGGTTCTTTGGGTCCTTCTCATGCTAAAGTACTGGAACTGTGTGCTCCTGTCATCCCCTAGAAACAATTGGAGAGATTTAGGAGCACTGAATAGTTTTTAAAAGAAATATGATGCTTTACCTGTTGAATGCTACAGTTGTGCTGTCATACTTAAAATGGGACTTCTGGGTGCTGCTTAGCTGTGGGGTGCAGGTAAGGGCTCTCTGCATATGCCGTCATATTGCTGGTGGTTTTCACACTGCAGACCCAGGTGGTATCCAGTAGTCTTGCTTGCCCCCATCCCTAGTGCATAACTCCAGCCATCCTGGTGGAGTTGAGGTTGGTTTAGACAATGTTTTTCTGTCCAAGCCTCCTCAGAGCCTATTGAGAGGGAAGGGGAATGACTTTTTTTTTTCCCTTTCCCAGAGCAGCTGAATGCAGTGCCCTAGTTACCATGGTTTTTTAAATGGAGTACTTCAGAGGATGTACAAAAGCATCTTTAGCACTTGCAGTACAAGGAGAATGAAAGGGCCTAGATTATGTCAGCACTGCATCCAGGCTTAAATGAGTGTCATTCATTTATTGTTAGGAGGTGACCCAATTTGGATTGTATTTATGGAGTGGGAGGGGAGAATGGACCTGTTTCAGATGACTTTTGAGCCTTAAATGTACTTACAGGCTTTGTGTAGGGATTGCATTGGGTCCCGCTGGGTAAACAGAGCCCTTGGGAGGGTGTTCCTGTGTACCAGCGTGGTGACACATCCTGCCCTTCCTGGCTAGACAGGCGCTGCCAAAATGGGTTGATTGATGCCAAGTCTCTCCACGCGGCGTTGTATTGCATGGGGAAAAAATGAGTTGTCAGACAGAATCTGCTCAGTTGATTTTTATTTATTTTACTGTGTTTTCTTGCAAGGTTTTTAAAGCCTCCAGTTACTTTGCAGACCAGTTCCAGCCAAGCAGATCCTTAGCTGAAGGCTGTGACCCAGCAAAGGACTGGTGAAGGTAATAGATCCTTAGGTCTCACACAGTGGGTTGCTTCTCTTTGCTTTCCCCCTGCCCCTTTCTGTAAACTGACAGAGGGTCTTGTTTTAAGCACCACTCAATGTTAGTCTGCTGTCCCCTTCTTTTCTTCTGGCTGGGGTGGCAATGAAGAACTTCCTTTTCATCTTAAAGGGTTTTGAAAGTTGGGCATTAAGGTCTGATGCTGCTGTCTGCATCTCCTTCTGCAGGACTCTTACCTGTCTTTTAAACAGTTTTGGTCCTGCCAGGAGGAATTCACCATCTGCAGATCCTGCTAGAGGCATAATTAATTTTTATTTTGCCTTGCAAGGGTTCCCATAGTCATTATATCAAGCTCAGCCCTGATAATGGGACTGCTTTGAGAAGTGTCCAGAGCAGAAGCTGCTGTGGATATAAACCCATCTGCAAATTTGGGAGGGGGAAGGAAGAAGATAAGCAGGGAAGACTCTTGAGGAACCAGAGCTCAGAGAAGCTCAGCCTTTTCAGCAAACACTCCTCCTTTAGATGGGAATCAGAGTTTCATTGTAAATCCATTAGCAGCATTCCCATTCACTTTGGTGGAGCCAGGGATATGTCTTCCAGCTAACCCGTGCTGTAAGCCCCTGCCTTTTCCTCTGGAGAGGTACATTTGCCTCACATCCTCCACAGTCTGTTTTTAAAAGAAGCCCTTTCCCCATGAAGAGCAGGAGAAAGGCATCCATCCCTTCCTGTCACTGTCCCAGCAAGTAACGGGCTGGTCTGCTCCATGGAAGTTGCACCATGGCTCCGGTGAGGTTCAGCAGGGTGGTTGTCAGAGCTCTTGCTGGAGGAGGAGAGGGGTGCAAATGCTTGGAGGCAATGTCTGGATTTGCTCCTCTGGAGACACCATCAGCTGCAAAGCCTGGATGCATTCATACTTGGATGCATCCAAGCCCAGGCTGCGCTGGTACCAGCTGACTTCTGCAGTAAGGGAACTTGTTGTTCTGTAGGAATCAGCTTTTAGGTTTGCAGGGAACCTGCTGGCAGGGAAAGTTTCCTTGTTTGTGGGTGAAAGTATCAAAAAATCTGTTAAATGCACGTGTCCTGCACAGCTAGAGGCAAGTGTGGGTGGATGGTCTCATGGGGCAGGGTCCCTGGGGTCTGCCAGCACAGCAATGTCAGAGCAGCACCAAGTCACCTTGCAGCATCTGTGGAGTGGAGCTTGTCAGGGCAGGCTCATTTCCTCCTCCTCCTGGCTTTCCCAGGGCTATGAATGGCAGTTTTTGATAGCTTTACACAGAGAGGCATCTTTGGCGTGGGAGATGTTAACCTGAGTTGAGGTTTGGATGTGTCCCTTTTCTGTCCATGGGAGCTTTAGGCTGGTTACTGCTTGGTTTTTCTTCCTGATAATTTTTTTTTTAAATCAAATTTGATAATACTGGTCCAAACAAAGGATAATGAAAATTAAGTAACTTGCTCTATCTCTTACACAGCCACTTCTGTGTGTAGTTAGTAGTTTAATGAGATATGAGGCAAGGCAGAGCTCATTTTGTGTTCCTGTGACCAAGCTGGCTCTGAGGTCCTCGGGAGTGAGAGGGCATGGTAATCGGGTGTGATGCTATGGTCTTTAGGGCAAGACTACAGGAAATTCATTGTATTCCTTTGAACAGGATGGAGCCTTTCACGTGATTATTTTTTTTAAGAAAACTTCAGTTCTGTAATCTTGATCCGTTATCTAATGGCAGGAAGGCTCCCTGAACTCAGAAATACATTTTATCTGCTTGGGGAGCAAAAGGCTCTGTTTCAGTCTGTCTGGGGAGCTCTGTCTGACTGTCCCCTTGATGTGGGGCATCTTGTGTAGCAGATGCTGGGGATTGCATCGAATCAGCTTTTAGCTTGCATGAGGGCTGGAGGGGTTTTGTTGCAGCGGTCTGCTGCTGTTGCTAGATGCTGTCTTTCTGGCTCGCCTCCAAGGTATGTTGTGGGCTGTTTAGCTGACACAGACCTCCCCCAAACTTCCCCTCCGCTGTGCCTCTTGTACCTGAGAAGCCGCTTCAGAGCAGCTTTCTGCAGCATCTTCCCACTCTGTGAAATCTGTCTGTAGGGGCGGTCTGTCCTTCATCTGTCCTGACTGGTAAGCTGTCTCCTTCCAGAGCTCACAGAGAATTTCAGAAGGAATAAAAAAATATCTTTAATGTCAGTGGTTTTGCATCAGGAAGACTGATTACTGTTCTTTTTTCCTTCACCCTGATAACTATTCTCCTGGTCTTTTTAGGCAGGAGCAGATTATGATTTAATTTCCTCTTGAATTTAACAGCTCTAAAAGGCCTAAAATCAGTGGTTGGTTGGAGTTTTGATTGAGGATGCAGAAACTTTCGTGCCTTTCTTTTCTAGAGCAGATAATGCTTCAGGTGCAAAGAGGAGCAGAGAGCCACCCTGTAAAGCGATCTGCCGCATGTTTGCAAACAGGGTCCTGCTTCAAGCCCCCTGGAGTAATGTTTTGGGATACTCTTTTAATCTCATGTGTGACCCTCAGCTTTTAAAGAGCACAGCTGAGCCTGTCATTGCTTTGCCAAGTTTGAGTTACATGTACTGTGGTCCACGAGCCTGGAGAGTGGCTTTTCTGCCACTGCTTCTCCGTGATGGTTTTAACCTGGCTTCAGTGCAAGACCCCTGCCTGCTTTCCTCTAATGAACTCTGCCCTGTCTCAGCTAAATTTTTTTTGGGGTAGAAACCCCACAGAGTTAATTTAGGACTGCATTTTTCCAGCAAGTAGAAAATTACTGGCTCACCCTGAGGGAAGACAGATGGGACGCTGACAGCCCTGCCAGCTTTTCGTGTGCCAGCAGCCCATCAAGGGTAGAAACAGTGTTGGGTGGCTGGTCACTGGAGATGATGAAAAGGTTCTTGGTGTGGCGCTACTAAGTGGTGAGACTCCGAGTACAGAGGGAATGACTCTTTAGAAAGTTGAGTTTCGGTAGGTAAAAGTGTCCCTGGAACAGCTCACACCCGTGCCCTGCTCATGCCTGGTGGCAGCAGGTGACATCTTTGAGCATCCTGGGAAACTGACATCCTTAAGCATCCCAGGCGTGGCCAGGTGAGGAAGTCCACAGAGCAGGGAGGAAGTCCACAGAGCAAGGAGGAAGTCCACAGAGCTGGCTTTGGCTTGCTCATGACCTCAGTGTGTGGGCTACTCACTGTTGCATCCTGAAGGCCCAGAGGAGCACAGAGCTCTTTTCTCTGAGGCTCCTGGAAGACAAAAGGCAAAGTGCTACAAACCACAACAGTTTCCACTCTAAAAATACCATAAAAGGCTGTGTCCTTAGAAGCTGGGCATGGGAGCAGTTCCCACCCACATTACTGCAGCATGAGTCACTGGGCTATTGCAAACTGCTCCCCATGAGGATGCCTGGCTGGAGATGCAGTGAGGAGCATAGGGGAACTGCTCTGGTGCTGTGGAAGTGATGAAGAGTTACTAAGAAGAGGAAGACACGCAAGCACACATGAACTCAGCTGAACTACCGGATGGTTTTGCTTTCATTAGAGTTCTGAGTTTGGTTTTGTGTGTGTGTGTATTTTCTTTTAAAGAATTTCCAGCAAATGCTGCTTGCTGATGATTTGAGCTTAAGGTGTTTGCAGCCAAGAGTCTTCTGAATACGCAGAACCCCTGAGTTTGCTTCTGGGAAGCACAGTAATTGCTACATGAATAATTGAAGCTGGAAAACCCCTCTGATGTGGAAGTATGTTTTATTTACTCTCTTTAAGCAAAAGTTTTCTCTCCCTATCCTCCCTTCTCATCCTCGTCCTTCTGTCCCCTACCCTGGTGTAGAAATAGGCTGTGCTTCCTTGTAACAGATGGTGTAAAAACACATCTCCCTTGCTCTACATGCTGCTCTTAACTGTGCTTTTTATCCAGTGGGTGGTACTAGGGAGTAAACTTGCCTTTGTTTTTATTTCTTTCCTGAGTTGCCACCCACCTGCCCTGGCCTCAGTGATGGTATGGTTATTCTTTTCCCTTGTCCTTCCCTTCTGCTTGATGCAAGCCTTGGCTATCAGGGTTTACCGGATTAAGTTTGTCAGTGGGAAATTCTATAAAAAGCTTCCTTTATTTAGATGCCAGCCCAGTGATGACATCATGTGGGCATGTCTTCCAATTTCCTCTGGGCTGAGCGGATGGAAGGAGGTGGTGGCCATGAAGCTGAGCCCTGCCTCTTTCCCAGTGCATCTCCGTGGTCCTGCTCGGTGGCTGTCCTTCAGAATAACCCCGATCCTCCTCCTCCAGGAAGAGTGCAGGGCGGTCCACCCCCCAGCAAACCAGTGCATCTCCCTTAGCAAACTTTGTAACAGTCTGACATAGCTGTTGCCGTCTTCCTGCTCATCACTTTCAGGTTAGTCCTTTGAGGTCTTTCTTGTAGGTGTCTTCTCAGGAAGGCAGGAGGCTTGTATACATACCTTTGAAGCTACTGAATTTTACATTGAGAAGGTTTCAAATAACTTTGACAGGGGAGCAGGTGGACTGAAGCTACAGATGTCTGCATGGGCAGGCAGAGAGCAGGGGGAATGGGCACATGTGAGATGTGCTCCTTGGTTTTATGGTGGAGGGAAGGAAGCTGCTGGGTGAGGACAACAGGGCGAGAGTTGGCCACAAAAGTAATGGGCTGACAGCATTGGGTTTTGTGTGTTTCTTCAAGTATTGTTTTAAGCGTCTCTGTGTGGAGGAGGGGTGTGTCTTTATTAAGGGCTAAGAGGCAAAGAGTGTGACCTGGACAAGGTTTCTGGATCTTCTGAAGAAGTTATTCCTGGATTTCATGTGCACCTTTGGAGGAAAAAACGTGCTGTGGTGTGCTAACCTTCCCCTTGTACGTGCTCGGTTTGTCAAAATGCTAGCACAGGCACTCCCTTACCTGCCTGCAGTAATTCCTCTCTATTTTTCTAGGTGATTGTTAAACCACAGCTTGTTTAACCAATGAAATGGTACAAAGCTCTTTGCTTGGAGGGCATGGGGATATTTAATTGACTGCCTTTATTCTGCTCATTCTGCTATTGAAGGAAGCCATCAGGCTGTTTTGCTTTCCACAAAATGCCAGTTGCACCCTTTGGAGCCAGGAGGATTCTGGACAGCAGTCTCAGTAACTAACTCAGTCTGTCTGTAATGCAGATTTCTCCAGCCCTACGTACAGTTTGGGTCAGATGAGAGGCGGTTTCCAGCCCTGTGCCAACACCTGATCTGCGCTGCTGCTCCACTTGTTGATGTTACCTCCTTCCCACATTCTCCACCTTGATACGCTGAAGTAGTCGAAAGTAAAAATAAATCTGAGTTGCACAAGCACTCTGCAACTGGTCTGGGTGGCCAAAAGACTTTGTTCTCTTTAGTAAACTATTTTGTGAGGTTAAGTCAGGTCGTGCTAGAAGAACATATGGATTTGCAGGTGCCAATTTCAGACAGTATCTTGCCATCAGATGGCACATAAAAGTGGGATCTTGGAGGCAGCAAAAAGGCTGAGGGAGGTCTGGCGTTGTGATCCCTGCCAAGGAAGTCCAGTGTTCAAAATACCACCTAAATTAAAAAACAAACTTGTTTTTATCATTGGGAAGTGACATCTGATAATGTTCTCTCTAAAGAAGGGGTGTGAGGATGGATTATTTTTAGCTGCAGCTATTCTCAAGTTGTTGTTCTTGCATGACCCTCTCATAACACTTTATTTAAAGTTTTTCGTAGTTCCCGAAGTTTTTCAGCCAAAGGGCTGTTTCCGGGGGAGGAGCAGCCCACAGGCAAGGGAAGTATTGAAATCTGTGTTCTGGTGGATTTTGGTGCCCAGGGAGGAGCAATGTTAGGGTTGGGTGCATCTTAGAGGGACATTTCCCAGATCAGAGGGGTGGCTTGTGCTTCTCTCCCAGCTGCACCAACTGCAAGATTGCCACTGTCTACTTCCTAAGAGCATTTAATGGGATCAAAAGAAGGAATCTGGACAAAAGGTTTTAAAGGTTGGAAGAGGAAAGCTCTGGCAGAGGAATGATGTGTTGATGGCAATGCTGTAGTGCAGGAATTCCGTGGGAGGGAACATGTAAGGAGCGGCAGCCTAAACTTCAGATCTCTGTGTAGTGGTTTGGGCTGTTACTGACTGTCTGGAGACACTTGGGGCTTACTGCAACTGCTGTTGTCTCAGAGATAAGAGCGCCATCAATCTCCTGTGTAAAATCTGAAGTTCATCTTCAGCAGTCCACAGGCTGCTGGGCTTCTCTTTGCCTGATGTCTACAGACTGAAAAGACAGCACAGATCCTGGGGTCTCAGGTGAGCTGGTCCTGGGCTTTTGTGAACATCAAAGTGGCCATGACAAATCTTCTCAAAGAATGGTGGTATAAAAAGCAGGAGGGGAGAAGCGTTTTTACGTTGGGTTGCTGATGGTGATCTGTCTCTCGGTTGTTAACAAGCAGAGAGGGTTGGCCTTTCCAAAGTGAAGTGTGAGTTAGGTGTTTCTCCTGATGACACTGAGTGAGGAAAGCAATTAAGGAGAATGTAAATAACAAGCACGCACAGTGTGAGAGCAGGCAGGAGGAAGAACAGACCAGAGTTGCCTGTGCTGCACTGCGGTGAGCATCGGGGAAGTTGAACTTGGTAGTGGGGCTGGAGAGGTGTCTGGCTTTGGCTGAGCCCGAGGAAGGGATAAGGAAGGTGTTTAAGTGGCCGTTTACTTCTTGATAGGTATTTTTTTCCTCAATACCTAAATCAACAATGAGGAGTTTCTGCAGAGTGGCAATGAGTGGAGCGAACGTTCCTTGAGCTGAGAACGTTTTTTACTTTTTGCCAACAAGTACTTCTCATGCTGTGGTGCCTTTCTAATAACCACAAGCACTCAGAAATGACAGCCTAGCCTACTGCAGGTGTCAACACAGCGTGTGGTCACTGGTCCATCCTTGAGTGATGGAAAAAAAATAAAGGGGGTTGCTGCTCCCCAAAACATCAAGCCCACATCCTGTAGCTGCCACTGGGGAGAGCAAGGCCACAGGTTCACAGGGATACTTGCAAGCCCCGTGCTGCTCCAAGGCTGCCAGGACTTACCATGGTAAAGAGAATCTTGCTTGGAAGAGGTTATGGGTCATTTAACACCAGAAGCACGCCAAAGTGTTCTTTTTTTAACCCCATGTTTATGGATTAAGGATTTATTTATTTTAAAGCTCTAACCAATCATAGAATGGTTTGAGTTGTAAGGGACCTTTAAAGATCATCTAGTTCCAACCCCCCCTGCCATGGGCAGGGACACCCTCCAGTAGCCCAGGTTGCCCAAAACTCCATTCAGCCTGGCCTTGGACACCGCTAATGGACATTTACAGCCTCTCTGAGCAACCTGTGCCAGGGCCTCCACCGCCCTCACAGTAAAGAATTTCTTCCTAGTATCTAATCTAAATCTATCCTCCCTCAGCTTAAAGCCATTGCCTGTTGTCATGTCACTACGTGCCCTTGTAAAAAGTCCCTCTTCGGCTTTCCTGTAGGCTAGAAAGTACTGGAGGGGTGCTTTAACATCTCCTCAGAGCCTTTTCTTCTCCAGGCTGAACAAGCCCAACTCTCTCAGCCTGTCTTCATAAGAGAACTCCTCCAAGCCTAGGGCTGGATGCAATACTCCAGGTGCAGTTTCACAAGAGTGGAGCAGAGGGGTAGAATCACCTACCTCGACCTGTTGGTCATGCTTCTTTTGAAGTAACCCAGGATGTGGCTGGCTTTCTGCTGCAAGCCCACATTGCCAGCTCATGTCCATCTTCAGTCCGAAGTCCTTTTCCTCAGGGCTGCTCTCAATCCATTCTCTGCCCAGCCTGTCATTGTGCTTGGGATTGCCCTGACCCATGTGCAGGACCTTGCATTTTGCCTTGTTGAACTTGATGTGGTTTGCACAGACCCACCTCTCCAGCATCTCAAGACCCACCTGGATGGTATCCCTTCCTTCCAGCTTGTCAACTGCATCACGCACCTTGGTGTCATCTGCAGTAAACTTGCTGAGGGTGCAGTCGATCCTACTGTCCATGTCACCAATAAACATGTCAAACAGTGCTGGTCGATATAGCGTTGGTCAACACTTGGACATTGAGCTGTGACTCTTAGAGTGCAACTGTCCAGCCAGTTCCTTATCCATCAAGTCCATGTCCTGCCAGTGTCAGATGCTTTGCACAACTCCAGGTAGATGGCATCAGTTGCACTTCTTTTATCCACCAACACTGTAACCCTTCATAGAAGACCACCAAACTTGTTAGGTACAGTTTGCCCTTAGTGAAGCCATGTTGGATTTGATCAATCACCTCCTTATTTTCCATGTGCTTTAGTACAGTTTCCAGAAGTATCTGCTCCATGATCTTGTTGGGCACAGAGGTGAGACTGACTGACCTGTAGGTCTTCAGGTCTTCCTTTTTTCCCCTGTTAGTGCCTGACTTCCTCTTTGTTGGGGTACATTGCTCCTGAGCTTAGAGGAGGTGATCCTTGGATACTAACCAGCTTTCTTGGGACCTTCTTCCCTCCAGGGCTTTTATCCCATGGTACTGTACCAAGCAGGTCCATGAAGAGGCCAAAGTCTGCTCTCCTGAAGTCCAGAGCAGCAAGCTTGCTGTGCACCCTCCTTGCTGCCCTAAGTATCTTGAATTCTACTGTTTCATGGTCACTGCAGCCAAGGCTGCCCTTGAGCTTCACATCCTTTACCAGTTCTTCCTTGTTGGTGAGAGCAAGATCCAGCACAGTACCTCTCTCCCTACTTTCAAGATCTGTTCAGTCTTTGGTAGAACCTCGTGCCAAAGTGATCTCCAGAGTTAAGAACTGACCTTTCCTCTTCTGGATAAGATTTCCTGAGAGCTTCTACAGCAGATAGTGCAGGGCTGGTACTGAGCTCCTGCGGGAACAGGCCGTCTGCCACTTCACATTTCCCCTTGCATTGGTGTCCTGGAGGACAATTGGTTTTGGGGGACAGAGTGACTGTCTGGCTAATTGGTTTTTTGTAAGGAACTGCCATGTGTTTATGAAAACTGGGCTCAGCAACAGCTGTCGTGACTTTGCAAGGTGCCACCTTGGGTTGCAGTAGTTGAGCATTTCATGTCCTGAGTTATTTCATATCTTTAGACTTCTGGTGCCCTTCTTGGTTTTAGGACCTGACACTTGATGCTCTAAAAAATACATAATTAAAAATAAGAAGTGACTGAGTGTGCACATGTATTCAGTGCTTTATTGGGAACTAAACTTGGCACCGTGTTTTCATGTGACACCCACATTTAATTCTGCTTCGCTCATCGACAGGAGTGTTGTGGACTTAGTGCCTGTGAGAGGGTGTTTCATTTCATCACCAAGTAAAAGAGCAGCATTGGTAAGAGTGGAAGTTTCACCTGGGTAGCTTTGGGGTTAAGTAATGTGATAAGGGATCTGGCAGGAAGGAAGCGCAGTGTGTGGTGAGAAGAGAAAAACAGCAAATACTCAAAGTATGATACTCTGAGTATGATACAGCAGATACTCAGAGCAGGCAGAGTATCTTCTAGAGATGGTCTGCAGCTAGAAAACAGGGGCAGCCACTTGAAGTCAGGTCAGCGGTGTAGAGTTGGCCCTGTCTCTTCAGACTGCAGGTGGAGCATCATCTCCTCTGCAGGACCTGTAAGGTGATGGAGGAGGTGCTGGAGCATGCGGTCCCCAGCAGGGATGCAGGGGTGGGACAGGGCTGCACCTAGGTCCATGCTGGATTTGCAGGTGGGGTCTGAAGGACCTCTGTCCCAAACCACCCCTGCTGCTTTTCATTGGGAGAGAGCCTGTTATTCTATTGAAAACCCTTCAAAAACAAGGAGGGGAGAAACAGTCTGGGAAAGCAAATAGTTTCTGATAACAGTGAGCAACAGCACAAGCTTTTGTTTTCTGTCAATGCAAGGAAGTGGGAGAAACATGTAATGGCTTTAGCACAGCACAGACTTTACTGCTGTGAAAGAGATTTAGGGCTCGCCCTCCTGCAATGGGTCCTAGGGGAGGATGTGGTGGGGAGAGAGCGGTGAGGAAAGGAGCAAGGAGAGGACGGACTGGTTTTGTTTTGCTGTCTGAAGCAGGTACTAAAGGAAGATCTGCATCCAGTGAGCCGAGGTGGAGATCCAAGTCCCGGCTTAAGTGGGAAATGGGAACCTGGAGGATGAACTCCTTGGTTTGTACTCAGCCAGAACAAGACTGAAGCAACTGAGCTTTAAAGGAGGGGCTCACAGAGGCTCCTCTCTAGTCAGCTAACAGTGGTGATCAGAGTGAACCTGCTCTGATCTCTGGTCTCTGGAAAAATCCCTCCTGCTGAAGGGCTTGATGTTTTGTAGAAAATAAAATGCAGAAAACTCCTGTGCAGTTGCTTTTCTGCTTTGAAGTCTTACCTGAAGGCGTGCAGTCATGTTCCAACTTGAGTGTGGATATCATTCTCTGTGTTGACCCCACTCTTTAGGGGAAAAAGAAAGTTATTTCTTTGTGCTTTTCCTATCAAAACACCCTCCACTGCCCTCAGATGCTTATTTATTGGCAACTTCCCTTTGCCAAGCCTTCTTGCACAGTCAGAGGTCTAGCTGCACTTGAGCAAGATGCATTCAGCTCTCCGAGGTTTGATCTTTTGAAGCTGCTGTGGAAATCATCATGTCCCCTTTCAAATGTCTTTTGTAACAATTAACTGAAATTTTGTGATTTAAGTGACTTGTCTCGTCATTTTGTTAACACGTTTTTGAGATAAATGCATCTTTCAAGTTAAAATAATCTATTTTTTTCTTTAGCTGAGCATGTCTTCAGCTGAGTAAGACTGCATCTTGAAACATGGGTGATATTTGAGTTGTGTTCATTTGTTTCCTGAGGAGAATAGCATCTGCTACTGCGTTTATGGGCAGCCTTGCATGGGTCTCCATCACACCAAATGCTTGTTGTTGTATCACTGCCACAAGCTCTCATCTCCTTAAACTTGTCCCTCTGCTTTCTATCTCATCTGAGAAGTGTTGTCATTTTTTTAGTTCTTCCATATGTACTGTCACCTTCCCCAGGCAAGCTCCAGCTTCCACTGGAAAATCCCTTCTCACATGTTTGCATTGATAGACCTGAGCCTGCTACTGTCCCCTTTGATTTGCCTTTATCCTGTTTCTGTTGCTGTCCATTATTGGCATCTGAAACCCTGTAGTTCCTTGTTCTTCCATTGAAGAAGTTCCTCGTGTTGCTTTCTTGAGCATATTTGATTGAAGGTGCTGCCTGAATGCCTCTGAAAAATTAGACATGGGAAGAAGTCTGTTCTGATGTCTGCCCAGGTCACCTAGCTCACTCAGACATCCCTGTAGGTACTGGGCTCCTGGAGGTTCAGGTCCACACCAGACCTCCTTGAGGGATCTCCATGCACCATATGGAGCTGGACTCCATGCATGGGGCTAGCTCAGGCCGTTTGTTGTGCCAACCTTACACCTTTTGAGTTCCTTGTGGGGAGCCAGGTGATGTGATCAGGCATAGCGTTCTTCCCCCAGAAACCAAGCCGAATTTGTGCCTCATCCTGGTGTTGTGATCATTCATCTGTAGGAGGTTTCTAAACCATGGGTGGGGAAGATGCTGAGTTGGCAGACCAGAATTTCTGGTTTGCACTGGTTTGAGGCTGCCTAGGGCTGCCTGGGGTGCACATCCTTACACAGTGTGGTACATGCCATGAAGCCTGAGCGTGGCAGTGCTCTGCTGTCCCCCTGTGTGTGCTGGGGGCTCAGCCTCACTGCAGCGGGTGGGGGAAAACACTGCCATTGTAGTAAGGCCCGTGAGATGGCAGTGTGGCCGCGTGAGCACTCCTTGCCAAGCTCTTCAGAGGCTGGTGTTGAGCTAATTAGGACAAACCCCAAGTGCTGAGAGTGGCAAGGAAAAGAAGTGTGGTTTGGAGCTGTTGGGAGGAAGAGAAAAGACTTTTCTCCCCCAAGCGCACATGCAGGGGTGCTGGCTGTTTGTACCCGCTGCCCCGGGGACCAGCGCAACTTTGCTGTGGGAGCAGGGACTCCCCACTGCAGCAATGGGGAGATGCGCCCCACATTTGCACGGGGTCATGGTTAGTGGTGTGGGTTCAGATGACAGTTTTGGGAGCACTGTTTTGGCTGCTGTTGATGGCTAGGAGCCAATGCTGCTCACCACAGCTTACTGTCCGGCACTAGGACTTGGCAGTCATTGAGAGACTGGCATCGTCTTCCGTACTTAGATCTTACCAGCATCCAGCACTAACCCACTGGCCTGTGTTTCCACCACTCCCCTGTGCATCATTTCATTCTACTTGTATCTAGTGTACAGAAACTGCTGTTGGAATAAGAGGGCTTTCTCCAAAACATCAGGCCCATTTTATTTTCCCTGGCTGGGAAGTTGCGTGTCTGTCTGTCAGTCCCAGCAGTCGCGATGGCTATGGGCTTTGTGTCAGGTTTAGTTTCGCGCTGACTGCGGCAAAGTGGTAACAGCCAAATACATTGTGAATGGGAAGATGTATTTGGGAGCCCACACCAAATGACACAGATGTCGATTTTGATGTTGTTAGGAAAAACCCAAGAACCCTTGAGTTATTTTTACATTGACTCTTAAGCTGGCGAGCTGCTTTGAACGGGGTGTACTACACAGCTGTTGCTGTTTCACAAGCTGAAGAGTTATGTCTGTCCTAAGTCTTTGCCTCTGGTTGGATTTTATAAGCATGTTTTTCATGAAAGGAAAAGGGGACAGCTTCATGTGGAAAGAGTTTCCTCAGAGGGAACTCAACCATTAAATTTTCTTGTTTATGTAAAAGGTTGCTTTTGCACCAAAAAAAATTAACAAAAAGTCCTGTGACCATTCAGTTGGGCTAATTTTAGGAGTTGCCAACAAGCAAAAAGGAAGGGAATGTTGTAATTTAAAAAAATTAATTGCTTCCATACTCGTTAAAAATTTTGTGTCCTAATGCTGTCCTGCATATGGTTCTGGCTGTAAAAGAGCTTTGGGCCATGTTTTTGCTGTACTTTCCAGTGTCGGATCAAAATACTTCCAGTTTCCCTGAAATTTCTGTCACTGGATGTGCTTGTGTGGGGCTTCAGCAGAAGAAGAGAAGTTAACAGCTCACTCATTAGTGTCCAGAGATGCTGTTGGAAGGTAACGCAAGTCCAAGGTACTGCCAGCAAAATGGTCAGGGAGTGTCCTCTGCTGAGGCTGCCAAGGGCAGTACCGTCCCACACGGCATTCTGTGTTCCGAGGCGCTGTGAGCTGATGAGGCTCATTAAAGCAGTTGAAGGAATGAGGGTGGTCCTTGGGGAACCTAAGGTGAAACACGTATTTCCCTATGGGAATGGGCATTAGTCTGGGCCTGGGTCAGGGTCGGGCTTACAGCTCAGGCAGCCTCTGCTCCTAAAAATGGGGTGCAGCCAGGGGCTCTGGCAAGCAGTCCATGTAGGTCTCACTTTAACTTGATGATCTACAACTTATAAATAATTCATCTTGGTGATTATTTTGGGCAAGTTTTCCATGAAGAAGCTGCATCTTCTTGTTAGTGGATTTTTAACTTCCCACCCATCTATTTCCCCGTCTGTCCCCTTGACCTCGTGTCACTGTACATTTGTGATTCCCTTACTTGTGTTTTAAAAAGAAAAAGATGCCGCCCCTCTGTGCCAAGGGGAGCGCAGGCTGCTGGCAGCACGACAGCTTATTTTTGCATCCTTGTTCCTTTGGTTTTGGCTAGTGACCATCGCTAGCTCCACCGTGCTCAGCGGGATGGCTTGGGTATCAGCCAGGACACGTGTGCTCACCCCGCTGCTTCAGGCACGTGTTAACTATGGGGCTCTAGCTGGTGGTGGCCGCCAAACCAAAATGTAGGACAAGTTTTAAATAGCAAAAGGAGATGCAATAAGACCTTTTAGCTTACCCCAAATTTCCTTGTGTAGCTAGAGGCAAGAATGGCCATGGGGGTGGCAGGAGGGAAAAGCAATGTGTCGCGTGGTATTGCTACATGGACCAAAAAGAATAAAATACAATATTTTGAGAAGAACACATGTTCAAGTGAAGAAATACCATCCTTGTAGCTTCCTTTAGTTTATGGTTAAAGAAATGTAAACTGCTCTTCCAGTCTTAAGCAAACAGAAGAAGCTAGTTCCTAAGCTCTGTGTTTATATAGTTCCTTTCCAGGTCAGTGCATCATCTGAAAAAAGGAGATTTTCCCCCTCCCCCAGCTTTTCTGGCCTTTTTATAGACACTGGAATGGAGGAAGGAGGGAATACAGGGAGAAAATTAGTTTTCAATTCACAAGGCAGGATGTGGGCTTTTGCATTCTTCAGTTTACTTTCCTTTTTTTAATGAGCAATCATTTAAATAATGATGCTTAAAAATAAATTCATGCATCTTGGGGTTCTGTACTGGGTTTTCCTTTAGGTTTTTGGTGTGGGTTTTTTGTTATTGTTCCCTGGAGAGATGAGTTCCTGTTAAGAAGAGCTTAAAAAAAGTTTGGATGCTCTTATTCTCTGTGAGGTCTAAAAACAGACGTTGCCAAAGAATTGCTTGTAGACCTGGAGCTCTGCTTGGTTTAGCTTGTGTCCAAAAGACTGTGTCTTCTGACATCGCAACAGCTTGAGCTTTAAGGTAGCACCAAGGCTGGGCTTACCAAGTAGAAGCAGGAAACAGAGCTAATCTCTTTATCAGCCTTCTTGCTTCTCTCCTCCCTCCAGTCTCCATCGATGGGCAGAGGGCCTTAATCTGAGCACCAAGGCACAGCGTAAAAAAACATGTGCGAAGAGGAGAGCGAGACATAAGTGCTGGGGGCTGTAGGAAGGACGGTGGGGAGACAGCTGAGGTTTTATTTACTGGCAGCTCTGCTGCGCATGCTGGTAGCATTGGTGGGGGTGGATAGTATGCAAATGCAGCCTTACAGAGTTCCTTAGTTATTTCTAGAACTAAGGGACCTGGCCAGTGTATTTGGGTTACATGGTATTGCCAATATTGTCGTCGTGAGCACAGCTTGCCATCATACTCTGAAAGCTTGGTGCAGATTGGGACAGCAGAAGGAAACATGTGTGATCTGGGCATAAGCTGCATTATAAGCCACTCAGTGATATTGTATAGTGTATCTAGTGTAATCTGGGTTATAGGTTGCTTGGTGATAAAAGTGGTCATGTTGTGAAGTGTATGATGTCATCTGTACTCTGGGGTCTCCAAGTTGCTGTGTCTGGGTGCTGGAGGGGTAACAGTGGGGAAATTCAGCACAGGACAGCCCAGGAACCAGGGGGAAAGCCCATTCAGAAATGCCTGTAGGGGGATCAGAGGAGAGGTGATGGTGTTAGAGTGGCTGCTCAGGACAAAAGTGAGCTGCGCTTGCTCTCCTGGGTGTCGGCGCACGCTTCCCCCTCCCAGTGTTTGCTGGCTTTAAGCAGAAGCTTTGGGGTGATGTCTCGATTTCACACTTGTGAAACCGGCGTATTGCTTCTCTGCATTGCTTAATGTGAGAATTAAAACCTTGTTTAAAAACCCCCCCGACAGCTGTATGCTGAGCTCTGCTGTCCTTTGAGCTGTGTCAGCTGTTTGAATGTGTCAGAAACTGCAAGTGCTGGATGGTGGCTCTGATGATGCTCTTGGTGCCAGCTTTTCCACCACCTGAGTCGGTGATCTGTTTCTTGTCTTATCCTGACCAAAGACCCATATGTTGCATCTCCCTTCTCTCACAGCTTGTTCCTGGAGGAACGGCCTGCACCCCCCTGTTGCATCCCTTCTTGGCAGCAGTGCGTTTAGGTCGGCTGAAGCTGGGTGTGATGCTTGGGCAGGATGTGCATTCTGCTTGCTGAGTTGCTGGTAGCATGTGTCTGCTGGTACAAAGGTGTAATGGACTCTGGGATCTGCAAGGGAAGCCCTTCCATCCCCCCGCCCTCAACCAGGCCAGAAAATGGGCTAAAACACAGCCTTCCCCTCCAGACGAGGTGCTGGGATGCATCCAAGCTGAGCATCCTTGGATAAACAACTTGGACAGGATAATTTTGCAGCTGGAGTCACATGGGCTGGTTTTCTGATACCTGTCATGTATGGTCAGATAACTGTAAAATTCCTGGCCAGACCCAAACCAAACCCCTGTAGTGAGTCCTCTGTGTTAGTGCCACTGGGCTGATGCTTTGAGCTGGGTGGGGAGGAACCTCAGCCTGAAAACACCACTGAGTCAATAAAAATCTCAGCACAACCCACTCCCAGGGATTCCTTGCAGCTCAGACAAGCAGAGTTTTACTTCCCGCCTTTCCGTACCCTCCTGATACAGCCTGTTCCTTCCCCACCAGGCCGAGACGCCTGCTCCAAGAGGACTCTGCGTGCAGAGACCCCTGTGCTGATGCTGCCTGGTGCCGCTGCTGTGCCAGAACTGGAAAACTCACCAACCTTTATTTCCTTTGCAGTGAGTGCAGGGGAAGAGAGAGCCCGCGTGCGGATTGCCTCCCGCCTTGCCTTTGCTCCCAGCCGCTTGTGGGGAGCTCTCGTGTGCCAGAGGAGCGGAGGGGAGAGCCACCACGCTACGCCAGGGCACTGTGAGTGGAGCCAGAGGGTATTGGACGAGTGGGCTGCGGCAGCTGGGGGTCCTTGCCAACCCGCAGCGGAGACAGCTGGCTTTGGCCAGGTAGATGCCCACAGGGGAGAGGACAACTTCGGCTGAACTGATGCATCTTGGCACCTAATACCGGGCTCAGGTAAGGCCATGTTGCTCAGAGCTGGCTTGGATTTCCACTGTCACTTCTCCAAATCACCCCAAAAGCAGGTGTGTCCTGTGGGTACCCATGCTAATAAATCAGCAGGATCTTGTCTGAGATGATGCTGGATGGTCTGGCTTGTCGGGACGTTGCTGGTGGCATCAAAGTGACTTGCAGCAGAGGTTCTCACTTGGGTGTTCTCAGTGCCTCTGCTAAGGGTGGTGAGCGTGGTTTTATCCAGCGCAGCAGGCAGCAGAGTTTTGGATACAATGCAAGTTTACTGGGACAGGAGCAAACTTGAATTTTCTGTAATGCATCTGCAGCTCCTGTAAAGTGATTTATGGGCAGTCATTTTCAGAGACTCAAGAGAGGTAAAACATAAACCTCCTTCCAATTCAGTGGTCTTAGTGCTCCTTATGGTCTTTAAAAAAAAACAGCCTAAAAAGAAAACAAAGCTTGCTTGTGCGTTTTTGTTGTAGTCAAGGAAATAAACTTGCAAACAGGATCTTGCTTCATCCTGCTTGATAGTAATTTCATTCCTGAAGTCATAATTCACTTTGTGAGTGCAAGTCTGACTTCCTTGTTGGTAGCAGGCTTGTAAGCAAGTGCCGGATTTGGTGGTGTGCAGTCCAGTGACGTGTTGTTTAGAAGCCAGGGACCAACCGGGGTGTTTGCAGTCTGAGTTTGTTAAAAAGAGAGGAGCTGTGGATGGGCATCAGCAGAAGTCCTTGATGTAAATGCGTTGAGTGTGTTGTCCGTTTTGGGATTGAAACTTGGGGTTCTAGTAAAAAACAGTGGCAATTGTGACATTGGAGGTGGGGACGCTGGTTGGTCTTGTAACAAGACCTTGAGAGCAGCTTGACTGCCGCAAGGGGAGCCAGGTCTCATGAAGCAGAAGCTCTGCCTGCAGCCGGCAGCGTGTGGCCGTCACTTCCTCCTGCAGCTCGTCACCTCCCCGGCTCACAGCCCTGCATGCCGGCACCCTCCCACAACAGCCTGCAGCTCCTCCTGGATGTCTTGGGAGGCTTCGAGGTTTCCTTGGGCCGCGGTGATGCTGTCGAAGCAGACCCAAAGCCGTGCTTGTTATGGATGTGCTTGGTAGGTACGTGCGGTGGCATGACCCCGTGGCTTTTGCTTTGAGTGCATGGAGCAGAGCCTCTCGTGACAGCTCCCCTCGTGTGCTGACTATGCCCCCCAAATTCTACCAGGCAACCAGGCTGGGGAGCTTGCTGCGAGCCAGTAGCCTGCGTGGTTCAAAGCATATTGAGGTGCCTGTTTCATGCACTTAACAGAGGCCCTGAAAGAGTTTATCGAAGTTCTTGCAGCTTGCTTTAGCCTCTTTGTAAGCAGACTTTGCACCGCTTTGCGTGGCCAGGTTTATTCCAGGGTGTGCAAGCACACAAGTCAGTGTTATAACCAGTGGTAGCATTACAAGCGAGAGCAGTGCCTTGCTGGGAAGCAGTGCAGGCTGCAGGTGCCTCATGTGAGAGTCTCACCTCTTAGCAAGTGTTGAACAGCGTTTCCACTCATATAAACACGTAAGTATTTCCTTCAGGCCTGTTCCCCTAAAGGAAAAATGTCAGGTTCAGGCCATAGACGGCTGCAGATGCAAACCGCTGTATTAAAATGGGCTTCTAAAATAGAACGCGAAACAGAAACGGCGTCTTGCTACGTTTGGGCAGCGGTGGATGTGGTTGTAACAAGTACATACCTTTTTGACTATTCCACAGCAGTTGTTTCAGTCTGTTACTTACATACCACAACGGCTTGTAACGTGTCAAAATTTGCCCCTGCCCTTTTTCCCCTGGTTTTTGGGTTTGGGTTTTTTTTCTTCTTTCTTCTCCTCTTGTTCCCTTCTGACAGCAGTCTCTATTGGCAGGCCATTGGCCACACTCAGGACTCCAACAAACCTTCGGCTGAACTCATTTTCCTGTTTCAGTCACCTCCTGCTTGCAGTAGCATGCAGAAGAAAACCTGGCACGCATGTTTCCATGGGCTTGGGTGCAGCTGGGTGGGAGAAACGTGTGGTGCAGCAAGAGGTTACTGAAGCGAAAAATGCAAATTTTCTTAAGTTTTCTCCTGGAGATGGAAGGTGCTGAGGAGGGTGCAAGGGGTTGAGATGACTCTGCTAGGGGGAAGGTAACTGATAAGGTTTTTGTAACTCAGCTGCATGCCTGCATCATACACAGAATCATACAGAATCTACAGAATAGTTGGGATTGGAAGGGACCTCTGGAGATCATCTAGTCCAACCCTCCTGCCGGAGCAGGATCGCCTAGAGCAGACTGCACAGGGCAGCATCCAGGCAGGTTTTGAATGTCCCCAGAGATGGAGAAGCCACAGCCTCTCTGGGCAGTGTGTCCCAGTGCTCTGTCACCCTCAGAGTAAAGAAGTTCCTCCTCATGTTTAGGTGGAACTTTCTATATTCAAGTTTGTGCCCATTGCCTCTTGTCCTGTCACTGGGCACCACTGGAAAAAGACTGACCCCATCCTTCTGACACCCACAGCTCAAGTATTTATAAGCATGCTTGCCTTTAATTTGCTCTAGCTGGTGGATGCAGTGGGAACAGATAAGTAACTGATACATAGTCTGTAGCATCAAGTGGCTTGAGTAGGTAATTTTCTACAGTATAAAATATGTAAAAGTTATGTTCCAGAATACCTCCAAATTCAGCCCAAGGTTGAGAAGCTGTACCTTCCTAAAAAGAGGGGATTATACTGAAAATTTCATTTTCAAAAGCCCTTCTGCCAAATGACACGGATGAGTCTTTGATTTCTTGGCTCCAGTCCTTAGACCACAGTCATTGGCATTGTTGATGGATTGAATTCTACGTACAGGTCTGGTGTCCTGGTGGATTTTAATGGAAGTTTGTCCTAGTTTCCTCCAAATTGAGTGGTGGGGAGAGGAGGAGCTGGCAGTGAGCGGAGGGGTGGAGATGTGGTCGGTGGAAAGAGGTGGCAGTGGCTGTGTCTTCTGCAGGGACTGGCACAGAGGGAGCAAGCCAGGCAGAGTGATTGCTAATGGGTTTGTAGGCGGCAGGGGACACGTGTGTGCATCCTGGGGCTGCACGAGCAGCCCCGTGGGAAACGCTTGGTTCCTTTTCTGTGCACTGAGCAGGGTGGTTGCAACATCCAGTTTGGGTGATGGGTAGTCGGTGGTTCCCATGCTGGTCCCAGCAGGTACCACTGGGCATCGTAGTGGGGAAATACAGGACTTTCTGGGGTGGGTGATTACAGTAAATCTGGCGTGGGTAACAACTTGTGATGCAGACGCATCTTTCCACTGCCAGTACTTGAGATCCCAGCTGGAAAATTGATTTCAGTGAAGTTGTTCTCAGCCAAAGTTTGAGTATTTTGTTTCAGTGTTTCAGGGTTGGTAATGGCTAGACAGAAGTCACTGCGGGTGGGCAGGGATGTGTGTTTTCATCAAGCATCTTCAGGCTTACAGCTGCTGGGATTAATTTCTTACTTCCTTAAATTGTTAACTGGAAGCTGCAAGTTTTAGTGTGAGGAGGTGACAGATTGGGGGGGGGTCAACTCTTTTTTCTTTTTCATTTTTCTTTTTTTTAGGAATGAGTTGGTAACTGTTGAATTTAAATGTGCGTGACTTGGGGCTTTTCTGTAGCTTATGTATTTCTATAATTCCATTCTTGCATTGTTCAAGGTTTCTCACTGTTCCTGTTCACAGCTGCTTCATCGTGTGCATTTGTCATGGGGGGGAAAAAAAACCCCGTTCACTGGAAAATACAGCACTAACAGGAGAAAATTGTGTGGCAGGCTTGAGAAAGTAGTTTGAGTGGTGTGCTAGGGGGAAAAAAATCAGGCTTAAAATATTACAGAGGTTCTCCACATACATATGTGGAGAAGTGTGGCAGGTACAGACTGTGCTGATTTATAGGTAGCCTGTTTATATCAGGGCAGAATGATGTGTTTCATCAAACTTGCCAGGAAATAAATGTTCCTGTAGTTTTCACATGCCCACAGTGTCATTTTCCTCAGCTTCACAGTGTCAAACTACTCTTGAGTCGGAGCATGAGCAGAATCAAATCATAAAAATACGCATATTCAGGAACTTTATTCAACAGAGGCTGTTACAGAGATAAGCTACGCTCAGTTCCCTCTCCAGAGTACTTTGAAGACCCACCTAGTAGAGCACAGTATCGCCTTTGTACTCCAAGAAGCAGTAGTGCTGTGGTCAGGCGCCAAGGTTGGCGTGGCCGCTTCCCATCTCCATCCCTCCCACTGCCATCAACAGTTTTCTCCACTTTCAAGTTTTTCCTAAATTTGGTGTTGCTGTAATAGAAAACCCAAACACGCACGTTGCAGGCATGAGATGGGAAACTGGCTCCCTTGCACCAGTCTGGCATTTCTGGCTGCAGAGGCGGATGCCAAAATATATGTGGTCTTGCTGATGTCTTCTGCTGTGTAAATCCTCCCATGCTACCGAGTCACTCTTCCTCTGGTTATTTATTACAATGTGTGGTCAGAGATGTTCAGAACAACTTCCACTTCATAAACGTCTTGAGAAACTGACTGTTTAATTTGATGTACAGTTTATTTTTTTCCCCTCCAGTCTCCAGAATATTTGTATTTTTAGCAGCACACGGAGGATGGCATTTGAATTCTTTGGCTGCTCAACAACCAAAAACACTGTCAGAAGTGGAATGAATTTGCCGTTAAGCTTTGCAGAGGAAAGATGTGAGAAGGAGAAGGTGCAGAATTAGGTGACACTGTGAGACAGTTACTCAGACCTTGCTACTGTGAAAAATGCAGCTGTGATTACACGTGTTGAGCAAATCTCAAGGGGACGCCTGAAAGAAGAGCTGCAGCTTGGAAAAATAGCAGAACAAAATACACATTAATATTTCTGTCCTTGCTCTGTTTTGATTGCAGAGTCAGTAACTGGATAGAGATCATAGAGTCACAGAATGGTTTGGGTTGGAAGGGGCCTTAAAGATCATCTAGTTCCAACCCTCCACCACGGGCAGGAACTCCTCTCACTAGATCAGGTTGCCCAAAGCCCCATCCAACCTGGCCTTGAACACCTCCAGGGAGGGGGCATCCACCTCCTCCCTGAAGAGACACCCATTCTTGCCATGAAGTTGAAGAGCTTGCTTTTCTCCGGTGCCAGTATGGATGAGTGTAAAGCAGTGCAATGCCTGTGCTGTTGGCTATAATAAGCTGGGGAACTATGTTCTACAACAAGAACCCTTCAGGTTCCTCCTGAAGGGAGGTCTGGATGACTCTTGCTGTCCATTACAGAGCTGTAATGGCAGCTTGGAGTAAAGTTCTTCTTGAGCAGCTATAGCAAGGAAGTGGTCACCAGTGCTTTGGGAAAGGACCAGAGAAGAGAAACGCAGGATTTACTTTCCAGCTTCAGATGCAACAAGGCAGTCAACCTGCTCTTTTTTATTTTCAAAATTCCATAATTTCTTGTTGGAGGCTTTCAAGTCTGTTCTGCGAGGGGGATCCCAGATGCTCCAGGGAGCTCCTTTCAAGCCCTTCAAGAAACCTCTGAGCTGTATTATTGAAGTTTAGCTTTCAGATGTTCTGGGCAGATGACTGGCCGATTCGTAATGTGGCAGTGGACAACATCTCTTAAGATGGCTAACACCTGCATCTCTTTACAGCAGGAAAAGTAGGCAAAACCTGCTTAGAGCAGGCAGCGTGTAGTCTGCCTCTGTAACAAGCTGAGAGGCCTTGCACTTGGAAGTGTTCAAAAACTTTTCCAAACACTAAGTGATTTGCAGACAGTGGATTAAAATTATTTTACCTTGTTCTCCTTGAAATGTGTAGTATCCACCTGTGGCAAGTCAGCAGGACTCCAAAGGACAGAGCTGTGTAGGTGATAAAACAGGATGACTTCCCAGTGCTTATCCTGTCTGCACCAAGTAGGGTTTGTAATTTGTAGCAGAAGTGTGGGAAAAACTTAAAACTATTGGAAAAAAAAATTTAAAAAGCAACTGAGCACTGGGGAAGGGGAGCAAGGGGAAGACCAGAAAGATGGGGAGATGGAGCAGACCAGAGTTTGTTTACAGAGCCCTTGGGACTGTGGTCAGCGGGCTGGAGGTGAGGCCATCCCCCATGGCTGCCAGTCCCCACGGCTGTCCTTTGTTCCCGGGGACTGCTGCACCTGGGACTGCGGTGTGGCAGCATCGCTCCCACAGCCTGAAGGTTTGGGTAACGTGGCTGGTGGTACCCTGGCTTTAGGTGGTGCTGCAGCCATGGTGTGGTTTTATGTTCTGCACAGGGCTGGTTGCGGCTCCAGACAGTTTGAGGAGGGGGACTTGGTAGACCTTCACTCTGCCTTCATCCTTGCGGCCACCCCTGGGGACTGTAGTCCAAAATCACTGGGGATTTTGTCTGTGTTTTCTCCTCAGTGTGTTAGTTCAACCTTTTCCTTTGGTGGACAGCAAGAAGCTAGCTATGGCTTGATAGGGGAGATACTCTTTTGGGCTTGTGCAAGACAACACTCAAGTCACGTTTGACATGGAAGTTACCTTGCTTGTACATGTGTATGGAATGAAGCAGAGCAGTGGGCACAGAGCTCAGTGATCAAGCCTGGTCTGCCTCAGAGCAGATGGAGACTCTGAGGTCATCTTGCTGCTGTGTTTTCTTCTGGGGGTGTGTATGGAAGATAATCATCTAGAGACCAATTTACTTGTTGCATGCACGCTTCAGTAGGCAAAACCTTACCTTTTAGTTTCTCCTTTGATGTTACATTTGCCTTTGGATGCCCCTGTGGAGCATCTCCTGACTTCACATCCATAGCCAAGGGCAAGAGGACGGTGGTTTGCTGTCACCCACACCAATGCAGTGCTGTGCAGCACCCAGCTGGTGCGCGACTCGCGTGGTGCAAGGGCTCTGTGCCTGGTTCACATGTATCCATGTAAAAGCATGGTGTCTTTCATACAGGCATGTGTGTGCCTGAGAACAAAGGCAGCAGACAAGACTCCCCTTGCTCAAATTCAGTTGTGGCCCCACAAAGAGAGAGGGGAGCTGCGTGCCGGCAGGCTTCGTGCACGCTTTGTACAGCAACTTTTCAACCTCAGCCTGCTTTTACCTGTGCATGGAGTATGACTGGAAGCTAAAGTTGTCAGCAAAGGCTTTTTCTACTAGTGCTTTCCTAAAATACTTCCTGTGCTGTGTACACATTTACTCATCTCCTTTTCCCCTCTCGTTATTCTTTTCTTACAGCTTCTGACATGAAGAAAGATATAGAGTCTTTAATAGCCCAGGAAAAAGCGGAGATCGTCGCCAAGTATGAGAAGGTATCAACAGTGTTTCTCCCCGACCTGCTGGCTAAGGCTGGAGCTATTTAATTGATGAGGAGCGCTTCGAGTCAGAACATCGCCCCAGTAACCCCCATGCCCTCAGGCTTTGTGCTGGCTCTCCCTGCACACCCCCTCTCACTGCATCCCTGGAGTTTCCCGCGGATCCCACATACGCTCCAGGGCTTCTGGTGCTTCCGTGCGTCCTTAACACCAGGATGGCTTGTGCCCAACAGCACTGCTTTTCCCCAGTGCTCTTCCCAGCCCATAGCAGAGGCAGACCGGGGATGCTGGATAGGCTGAACCTGTGTGTTTTTCTCTTTCCAGTGTTGTGTTTGTCTCTTTAGAGCAGGTTGCTGTCCAGGCTTTGTGGGTTCTGGCATGTAGGGAGAGAGATGCGGGGCACTGGGGGCTGGATGTAGGCACTGGGACATCCCTGATGCTGAGGCCAGCTCACAGGTGTCCTTTCTGCTTTCAGGGCAGGCAGGCAGGAGCTCAGATTGACCAGTGGGAAGATGCTGATTTCGCGCTGTATAAAGTTACAGACCGGTTTGGATTCCTGCAGTAAGTCCTCCTGCCCTTTCCTGTCCTCTCTGACCCCTGTGTCTGTGCAGACCATCCATCTGCACCCGGTGTGGAGGCCCAGCATCTTTCCTGTAAGCCACTCTGTGGCTTGATCAATTCCAAATGCAGGAGGAAAGACTGGATGTACCTCCTCCCTCAACCACGCATGTCCAGGCACTCTGATGCTTTGAGTCTGCTGCAAGGCAAGGCTCAGAAATGGTTTCCCATCACAAACCTGGTGTCAGAAGGTGTAGGCTGATGCTCCCATGCCTCCGTGGAGTCCTGCAGTGTGTCACAGAGAGAGAGGACCTTGCAGTTGCACCAGATGATTCAGGGAGGTGTAGGAAGAGATGAGAAGATACCTGATCGTTCTTGGCTCCCTCAGGAAATCCCCATCCTCAGCAAGGCACAGATGAATTAACGCTTACTTTGTGCCTGGGGACAGTGCTTAAAAGAAGTATTTGTATTCCAAATCTGAACAAAATTTACAACAGTAGGTGTTGTGTGTGTAGGAGGGGGGACTCAAACCAACTGTAATCCAGCAATGTCCCCGCTCTCCCCTTTTAATTGCTGATGATGTGTTTGTTGAAGAGCTGCTTTATGCCCCGGATTTCCAGCGATGCCCAGTACTTGATTACCCCCCCAGCAGCTCCCATAGGGTGTTGGGGTTTTGGCTGGTGCTCCCTCTGCCTCTTTCTCATTGGAGACAGCCATAAGGAAGGCATGAAGCCACTGAGTCCTGTGTCCTCAGGTGCCCAAGGTGGTCCCTGAAATGCAGCACCCATGCTCCTCCACACCCTTTCTTGCCCATAGAGTAACCAGTGACCCCTTGCTTTTCCAGCGAGCAGGAGCTGCCAACCCGCACAGCCTTGGAAGAAAAGGTAAGAGCTGATAGTTCTGTCATGGTGGATACCAGATCCTTATCACACTGGCTGGGGAGGGGACAATTCTGGAGAAAAGGGAGGCACAGGCAAGAGCAAAACAGGCAGCTAGTGCCAACTGGGCATGGCTGCTTGTGCAGAGGTGGGAACTCTGCGCAGTGTCCAGCTGTTGGAGTTTTATTTTGGCTGAGTCAGGCATCTCCCCTCCTGCACTGAAATCACACCTTTTAAAGTGTTTTGGGGCTTTTCCCTCTGCTTTGGCACAGTGCTTAGTGGCTTGAAAAGGGGTTTGCATGTGTGGGGGAAAGCAGTGGAGGTTGTAGGTAACCGTCATCTCCACCCTCACCACCTCCAAGCTGGGAGTGTCCCCTTTGCTAGGATCCTGCAGACTGGGACTAAATAGCATCTCGCTTCTGCTGATTGATACAATTTGAGGTTAGCCCAACCTGCAAAGATTTTTTTCTTGTCAAGGAATACTCCTCTTGGAAAAGCTTTCTCTGTTCAGCCTGTGGGTCTTGTCATTTGTACCAATGCTTTGATTACCACGGGTCGAAATCACGAGCTTCTTCAACCACCTCAGGGTTATTCCCATCTCTGATGTGAGGTCTCTGCTTAGAAGCTTAAACCTAAAGAGGATGAAGTTTTCAGGAGGTATCTTCTGTGGCTTTTTTTTCCACAAATTTGTCTTGTTTTCCTCCCCTTCATACCAGCAAAAGCATCAGGAAATCGAGCGTGTGGACAAGTGGCTAAAGATGCTGAAGAAATGGGGCAAATACAGAAACAGTGACAAGGTAAGGAGGAAAAGAAAGAGCAAGTGTCTGGCAGGATGGAGATGGTGCATCCTTCCCATGAGATCATTGGAAAATGTTGACTAATTCTACCCATTAATGTTTAATATTTTAAAGCTTTCCTTGAAGTTGCTGGATTACCAGTCGAGGGAAAAGTCCTGTTCTGACTAGCATAGTTTTAAAAGCAGTTCCCTAAATGCTGCTGGCATGTTTGTACTTCTGCTTCCCTGTGCAGGCAGGAGCACAGCAAAGAAGTTCATGTCCCCAGTGTGGTCCCTGCCCTGAGAGCTGGGGGATGTTGCATGCTGCAGGTTCGTTCTGCGTCTTCACCACCTGGGAATGGCACGGGAGATGGGGCTGGTGTGGTCCAAGCTGATGTTCCTCCTAATTGTCCCTGAGGGAGAATTACTTGTCTAGGACATCCCCTAGGTTCTGTGTTTGGCTTCTAGCTGCACCTGTGAGAAACCTTGTAGGTGTTAGATTGTGTGCATCCATCTGTGGAAATCTAGGATAGAGACACCAACCTTGTGTCTTGGCTTTGGTGGAGAAGAGACAGGCAAGGAAGGAGGGGTGGTGGTGTGGCCCTATACGTTAGGGAATCCTTTTCTGCCACTGAGATTGTGACTAGGGATGATAACATTGAATCCCTATGGGTAAAGATCAGAGGAAGGGCTGACAAGGCAGACATCCTGGTGGGCGTCTGTTATAGACCGCCAAACCAGGATGAAGAGACAGATGAGGTGTTCTACAAGCAGCTGGCACGAGCTGCACGGTCATCAGCCCTTGTGCTCATGGGGGACTTCAACTTCCCTGACATATGCTGGGAGTACAGCACAGCACAGAAGAAGCAGTCTAGGAGGTTTTTGGAGTGCACAGAGGATGCATTCCTGATGCAGCTGGTCAGAGAGCCCACAAGAGGAACTGCCCCGCTAGACCTGCTGTTCGTGAACAGGGAAGGTCTGGTAGGAGATGTGAAGGTTGGGGGCTGCCTTGGACAGAGTGACCATGAAATGATACATTTCTCAATTCATGGTGGAGCTTGGAGGGGGAATAGTAAAACTGCTACCTTGGACTTTCAGAGGGCAGACTTTGATTTGTTCAAGAGACTGGTAGGGGGAGTCCCTTGGCATTCAGTCTTAGCGAACAAAGGGGTACAAGAGAGCTGGTTGCTCTTCAAGAAGGAAGTCTTAAGGGCGCAGGAGCAGGCGGTCCCCCTGAGCCGCAAAATGAGCCGGCGGGGAAGAAGACCAGCGTGGATGAATAGGGAGTTACTCTTGAGGCTCCGTGAGAAAAAGAGAATCTACCACCTGTGGAAGGAGGGACGGGTAACTGAGAATGAATTCAAGGAAGTTGTCAGGATGTGTAGAGGTGAAATCAGAAAGGCAAAAGCCCAGCTTGAATTTAACCTGGCCGCTGGGGTGAAAAAGAATAATAAACTCTTTTATAAGTACATTAACAGTAAGAGGAGGACAAAGGAGAATATCCACTCTTTACTGGATGAGGCTGGGAATGTGATCACTGAGGATAAGGAAAAGGCGGAGGTTCTGAATGCCTTCTTTACGTCTGTCTTTAAAGGTCAAACAGATCCTCAGGGTACCCCTCTCTCTGACCTGGTAGTCTCAGCTGGGGAGCATGCTAACTCCCCTGTGATTCTGGAAGAAACAGTCAGAGACTTCCTACTCCAACTGGACTGCCACAAGTCCATGGGGCCGGATGAGATCCACCCGAGAGTGCTGAGGGAACTGGCAGAGGTGGTAGCCGAGCCGCTTTCCATTATCTATCAGTCCTCCTTGCTGACTGGTGAGGTCCCAGAAGACTGGAGGCTTGCCAATGTGACTCCCATTTACAAGAAAGGTTGTAAGGAGGATCCGGGGAGCTACAGGCCTGTTAGCCTGACCTCGGTTCCAGGGAAGGTTATGGAACAGATAGTCTTGAGGGAGATCATGCGGTATGTGCGGGATGGCCGGGGGATCAGGCCTAGCCAGCATGGGTTCATGAAGGGCAGGTCCTGTTTGACCAACCTGATCTCCTTCTATGATCTAGTGACCCATCTGCTGGATGAGGGAAAGGCTGTTGATGTGGTCTACCTAGACTTCAGCAAAGCCTTTGACACTGTCTCCCACAGTATTCTCCTGCAGAAGCTGGCAGCCCGTGGCTTGGATGGGTACACCCTCGGCTGGGTAAGGAGCTGGCTGGAGGGCCGGGCTCAGAGAGTGGTAGTAAATGGAGTTAAATCCAGCTGGCGACCGGTCACGAGTGGTGTTCCCCAGGGGTCGGTGCTGGGGCCTGTCCTCTTCAATATCTTTATTGATGACCTAGATGAGGGCATTGAGTGCACCCTCAGTAAGTTTGCAGATGACACTAAATTGGCTGGGAGTGTGGATCTCCCTGGGGGTAGCGAGGCCCTACAGAGGGATCTGGACAGGCTGGAGAGCTGGGCTGAAGCCAATGGCATGAGGTTCAACAAGAGCAAATGCCGAGTCCTGCACTTTGGCCACAACAACCCCAGGCAGCGCTACAGGCTTGGGGCGGAGTGGCTGGAGGACTGTGTGGAGGAAATGGACCTGGGGGTACTGATTGATGCACGGCTGAACATGAGCCGACAGTGTGCACAGGTGGCCAAGAAGGCCAACGGCATCCTGGCTTGCATCAAAAATAGTGTTACTAGTAGGAGCAGGGAGGTAATTGTCCCCCTGTACTCAGCACTTGTGAGGCCGCATCTCGAGTACTGTGTTCAGTTTTGGGCCCCTCACTACAGGAAAGACATTGAGGCTCTGGAACGCGTTCAGAGGAGGGCTACTAAGCTGGTGAGGGGTCTGGAACACAGGCCTTACGAGGAGCGTCTGAGGAAGCTGGGATTGTTCAGCCTGGAGAAGAGGAGGCTTAGGGGAGACCTTATAGCTCTCTATAACTTCCTGAAGGGAGGTTGTAGTGAGCTGGGGGTCGGCCTCTTCTCCCGTGTAGGCAGTGACAGAACTAGAGGGAATGGTAGCAAGCTGCGCCAGGGGAGATTCAGGCTCGACATTAGGAAGCACTACTTCTCAGAAAGGGTAGTCAGGCACTGGAATGCACTGCCCAGGGAGGTGGTGGAGTCACCAACCCTGGGGGTGTTCAAGGAAAGACTGGATGTTGTATTGAGGGATATGGTTTAGTGGGAGCTAATAGTAATAGGTGAATGGTTGGACTGGATGATCTTCTAGGTCTTTTCCAACCTTGATAATTCTGTGATTCTGTGATTCTGTGAAAATAAACTCTGCACCAAATGCTGCTGTGAAACCAAGCTGGTTTTCATAAATATTTGTAATGTGTTCCTGGTACAAACCTCTTGGAACAAGAATTTGCAGGACCTAATGAGAGAGCCCTTGCTGGCTAAGGAGAGGAGCATGGTGCCTGACCTGCTCTGCTGACAGCACTCCAGGCAGGAGATGGCTGAAGCCCGGCGTCACCGTGGCCTCTGCAGCCTCCTCCCTTGGCAGGAGAAGCAGGGTGTTTGGCTGCGTTGCCTCCAGCTCCTGCTGAGACTCCTCAGGAGAAACTTGAGCATGGTTACAAGGCTGTGCAGAGGATGTCCCTGCAGATTGGGGTTGGGGGTGGCACACTGAGCAGAGCATCCCCCCTGCTCTGCCAGCCAGAGCGGTGTCAGGTTCACCCAGCTGAAGACCTTGTTTAAAAGGAAACCCAAATCTTCTCTTCGCTACAGCAGGGACGGGGTGGAGATGGGCTCGGGGTTTTGCAATCCTTCTCTTCGCTTCAGAGTGGTTCTGATTAATTTGTTCAGTGGTGCTGCTCCACAGGCAAAGGCAGAGGCTCTCCTGTGGGTTTGCTTTTTCTAATTAGAAGTTAGCACTAATTGGTTAGTGGCCTTGAGGGTTAAACACTAAATCCCAGCAGAGTGCAGGGAATTCCTTCAGGCCCCGAAGGATTTTTGGGACAGACCTTGGCTTCCTTGGGTTGTCTGGTGTGGACAGACAGGAACCAGGGTGCGGGGTGTGTGGAGCAGCAATCACCATCTGTCTTTTGGATTTACCCTGGTAATCAATGGGTATGTTACCCACGCTGCAGCTGACATCCAGCCCAGGTTTGCTGGATGGCGTGGGGCTAGATTGGCAGGTGGGTTTTGAGGGTCTTTGGGTCAGAAAATCACAGAGCTCTTGTAAGGGAATAAATGATGTTATTTATGGCAGCCTGTAAGTGGTTGGTGATTCTTGGGGACAGACCTGGCATTGTCCCCGTGCTGGGTGACTGGAAGTGACTTTTACCTCCTCCCAGCAAACAGAGAAGGAGCGCTTGGTCCCAGGCAGGGAAGGATCAGCTTGTTGACCCTGGGGAGGAGAAAGGAGCTTTAGTTTCAGTCCCATCCAGCCTAACACCCTGCTGCCACGCACCACTGGGAGTGCAGGCAGGCATTGGAGCAGCCACACAGCATTAAGTGCAAAGATCCTGAGGCACAAAAAGTAACAGTAGTATCAGACCGTATCCTTCACCTGGATGTGCAACACCTTGCTCTTGTTTCAGGAGTGTGGAAGCTGCTTAGAGATTTCCACTGCCATGGTTGGATGCAGCTCAGACATGGCGTTTCCAGGACATTATGCTGGAATAGTCACGTCCTTCAAATGGTTATGGGGTTTTTTCTAGCAGAAGTAAACGTGACAAGCCCTTCGTCTGATTTGTCTCAAGCAGAGTGGGTTGAGTTTGTTCCCTCTGTGACCACTCAGGCTGTCACGTCTCCAATTGCACGTGTCCTTCAAGTTTGCTTTCAGCGCCTTGCAGGTGCCAGGGAAGCCTGAGAGTCACAGCAGCTCTGTGTTACTTTAATAAAGATCAGGTTGTCATCTTTGATAAAAACACTTCCTGAAGACAGCAGTCTTCCCTTCAATGTTCATTTTGATAGACTGCACTTTGTTAGAGGGAAGAAATCTTGTTGCAGGATCCCCAGGCTGTTCCGCAGGGAAGCTGCCCTGACTGTGGCTGTAGAAACCTGTCTTAATTTCCAGGCTGTAACTTTCTGGATTTCAGGGCCAGCCTGTTGAGTACATGTGCTGCAGCTGACAGACAGCTGACCCTATCGAGTGCTTGAAGAGGGGCTCTTGGCTCGACACGAGCAGGCTGTTTTGCATCATCTTAGTAGCTCACTGGGGCTTAGGTGGTTGTCTCAGCTTCTGCGTCACAAAACATCAGGAGGACAGGGGAGGCTGTGTACCTGGCCAGTCACTGGCCCCAAAGCAACCACCCATCAGTGGGTAAGAAAAAGCTTTTTTAGACCCCAGCACAAGCCATCGTCCAAGTGCAGCAGGTTTTGCTCTCTGTTCCCCACCTGCTGCCAGTGCCTGTCCCTGTGTACCGCTGGTTGCAGTCTGAGTGTTGTGGCTGTCACAGATTATAGGAAATAAGGCTGGAAAAACATGGAATGCCTCTTCCAGTCCCTAGCCCAAGTTGGCCCAGCTATGCTGAAAATCATTCCTGGCATAAGCTGTTTCAGGATGTGCAACAAACAGAATTATTTTAATTAAAGTGATGCCTTGGTGTTCCTTGGGCTCATCACCACATCAGATCTGTGTCCATCCCTGTCCTAGACACATTTTGTAGTGATCAGATTAATTTCAGGAGCAACATCAATAACAAGTGACACCAGCACAATCCCTTGCATGGATGGGGTGGTACCCTTTCCTGGCTGCACAAGGGAAGGGGTGCAGAACTGAAGGAGTTCATGCAAGGACCGTGCTGCTTTGCAGAGTTAGGGTATGTCAAACCTGCAAAGATGTGCTAAACTGTCATTCAGGGTTCAGCACAGGGAGGCTTATGTGGTTCACTGCTGTTTTAAGCTCGAGTTTAAATCCCAACCTGTCTCTACTTGGAAAGGTTAGGAAATCGTTGGTGCCATGTAACACACAGTTACGGCAGCACAGCTTTGCAGAGTTAAAAAAGAGGCCATGTGCTGGGCTAGTAGGATAATTTATTCATCAAGGCCCTAAGATCAGTGGATTTCAGTCAGAAGTATCAGTCCTAGGAAGAGGATATGACCTCTGCATCATTTTCAAGCTGCTGTTTGTTGCTGGCTGTGTGGGACAGGACATTTTGAGAGGGATGTCTGGGGCCAGAGCTGTCTGGTTCCTAGGCAAAGCCTGTCTTTGTGCACAGGGATAGCCTTGTCTCTGTGGAGGTCACGGGAGTGCAGGGTGCTTAATCCAGTGCGTGCCAGCAAAGCAGTTTAGGATGAATCGGGGCTCTGTATGGACTGACACGGACCCCCAAGAGCAAATAATCTGCGAACACTGGGGAGAGACAGCAGACGTTTTTCATGGCAGGGTCAGCTGGTGATGAGGTCTCCTGCCTGGAGAGAGCAAGGGGCTAGCGCCTGGAAGCTCCAGGGTGACCTCTGCTGCTGCTTTTTGCCAGGTAGCATTTCCCTCTGCCCCAGAGGTAGCCCTGGTAATAAATGTAAATGCCCACCCATGACACATCAGCTTTAGGATTTAAATTTACCCTGGCTTTGCTGTCAAGGCCTCTGCACACCTGCTGGCACCCCACCCAGCATAGCCAAGGCTCCAGCTGCAGGGACTGCTGCCCAGTGTCTTGCCACATCATCAATCAGCCAGTTTTGTGGTGCATAAATAGTTCTTTTCCCCAAGGTGGTCATGTCATGGTCATGGTGATGGTGGCTTCCTTCACCCACCACTCCAGGGGAAGAGTTTCACAGCTCAGCTTCCCTGATACATGACTGGTGGAGGAAGTGAAAGAGTCCTTCCTTTCCAGAGCATTTCTTTGAGCCCTAAAGGAACTGAGAAAGGGGGGCTGCCCCCCACTTCAGGGTGTTGGAGATGCATGGTGGGTACACAGAGAGGCTTGAATGTGAAATTGCCATGCATGCCCAGAATTTGGGCTTTTCTCTTGCTGTCTCTTCCTGGTAGACCATGTAAGTGGCTGAGGAAGGTAACAGTGACAGGCTCCAGAATGTGAAAATGTGCTGAAATGTGTATGTTCTGCTTTAAAAAAGCAACCCCCCCCTTTCCTAAACCCTTTTTAAATTCATTGTTCTACTACTGCAAAAAATGTCCTGTGTTTAAGGGCAGTGATTCCATCCCTCTAAAGACCTGGACTGCTTGACTGCGTACTACTCACAGAATCACAAGGTTGGAAAAGACCTTTGGAGATCATCAAGCCCAACCATTCTCATCCTAAACTAAACCATATCCCTAAGTACTTCATCTACCCTTTTTTTGAACACATCCAGGGAAGGTGACTCAACCCCCTCCCTGGGCAGCCTGTTCCAGGCCCCCACAACTCTTTCAGTAAAAAAATTTTTTCTAATGTCCAGTCTAAACCTGCCCTGGCACAGCTTCATGCCATTCCCCCTTGTCCTATCACCTGTCACCTGGCTGAAGAGACCATCACCTACCTCTCTGTAACCTCCCTTCAGGTAATTGTAGGCGGTGATAAGGTCTCCCCTCAGCCTCCTCTTCTCCAAGCTAAACAGCCCCAGCTCCCTCAGCCACTCCTCATAGGATTTGCCCTCCAGCCCCTTCACCAGCCTGGTTGCCCTTCTCTGGACTTGCTCCAGGACCTCCATGTCCTTCTTGTGGTGAGGAGCCCAGAACTGGACACAGTACTCGAGGTGTGGCCTCACCAATGCCGAGTACAGGGAGATCTCTGATGCTGGAAGCAGCAGCTCAGGTATGAGTTCTGTAGTCTTTCCCATCCCACCTATTGGAAAGAAAGTACTTGGGGAGGGGAGAGATGGCGATCTGGAGCCATTGCTTTGACCACAAGCATGTCCATATGTGAAACAGGATGATATCCGTTCTTCCTGCTGTGCATTGGTCTGTCAGTCTGCATGGAGCATTGTCTAGGTGCTCTCTTCCCATATGTGAGGACTCAGTGGCATGTAAGATGGTGGCCTTGAGGTTTGTTTTTGCTTCTCACATAGAGCAGGAGTTGCCATCACCTGCTGCCTTCCCTCTGCCACTTCATCCCAGCGTAAATGCTGCTTTTAATGACAGTTTCCCTGTTTTCGTTGAAGTTTCATGACGAAGGAAAATTGCTCATCCTTCCTCCACGTGACTCACAGCTCTGAGGGTTTATCACTTTCACGTCTGGAGGCGGTGGGAGGAGGAAAGCCCTTGGATAAATAATAACAGGGAGGCATTTCAGTTCGGTTCCATCTCAGCATGTTTTGTAATTCCCTGTTCCTGCCACACTCTCATGTGGAGAAAAATCATTATAGAGACATTTACTACACGCCAGTGAGGGTTGCACTCATTAAAGTACAACAATACCAACTCTGGGAATTCAATCAAAACTATTTCTTCCCACAGCACTCAGCATCATCTTCTGCCTCAGCAGCTGTCAGTTGGTCTCTTCTAATCTGTTGGAAATAAATACTTTTTTCTGAATTGGTGGTTTTATCCCAGCTGGTACATACTTCACTTTGCTGATCTTAGCTTCTGCTTCATGAAAACATGAGCACGCTTGCGGGAGCTGGGCTCTTGCTTTACTGATACCACTCTGGGGATGTGGTTCATCTAACCCCGTTGCTTCGTGTCTCCTGGTGCATGGCACTTCTTGTGTCCTGGTTTAATGACTCTCGGGCAATAGGACTCTCTTGGTCTTTCAGCTGTGGGGGTGAAACATTCCAACATGCCTTGAAGGTTGGAGATGGAGATACCACCTCATGTGAGCTAGGATGTACAAGAGTGTCTCTCCTGGGAGTGAAGATGGTGAATTAGCGATGATCTGCTTACCGAGCAGGATGCTGTTGAACAGGATGGTGGCCTTCTGTGGGCATGTCTTGGTAGTGAGATGATTTTTAGGGAGACGGCTCTTGCTTGGCAGGGCAGGATCTTGCAAAGTATTTCTGTAGGGTTTGGTCCTGACTCTGCATGGGACCTTCAGAGCATGTGCTCAGCAACACCTGAGGCAGGACAAGCGTTTGGCAAGGACTAAGAATGGGCTTTTAAGTGCTGAATGTCCATCACACTTGCAGGATCAGGATGTATTACACTGACACTTTCTGTGTCAGCAGAAGCACTGAAATATTTACCATAATGTGGTGGGAAAGTGCTGTAAACACGGATCTAGCCCTCTTAGTACTACATGGTGGTCTTGGCACTTATTGCATACCTATTTTATATGCTTATTTTGACTGGGATAGTGGTGTTACTTCTTTGCTGTCCCCTAGCTTGTCTACTTTAACACCACCTGCTGTTTCATCTTGTACTCCATCTTTGGGGCAAGAGCTGCCGTTGCTTTGTTTTGCATTCGGTAGGCACAGTGCTGCCATGCAGATGGTAACGAAACGAGGTGCAAGGGTCTGTGCTCTTGGAGGCTCAGATGGGTTGACAACACAGTGCCATGGTTATGGTCTTTATAACATTGTACATAGGCTGGTGTTGAAAGGTCAAGCTAGAAGTGAAAAAGCTGATGATGAGGGGGGTCAGAAAGGAAAGGCAACAGGAACAAATGTTCAGCTTGGTGTAAGAGATGCAAAGACAGCGCAGCAGGACCACATCTAGAGAACCTTCTGGTAGGTTCTTGATGCCACTGGCAGGACCAGCTAACCTTGCACGCATTTCTGCCCTCACAGATGTGCCGGCGAGTGTACAAAGGGATCCCGCTTCAGGTGCGAGGCCAGGTCTGGTCACTTCTGCTGGATGTGGACAAGATGAAGAAGGAGAACGCAGGAAAATATGAGGTACGGGCTCTTCCCAGCAAAAACAGGAGCAAGGTGATGGGGAAGGCTGGTTTGGTGGGGCTTTACTGGCTGGGGCAAGTCACACCCATGGTGGATGCGGGTGTCTCCATCTCCACCTGCATGGGCAGGAGGGAAACAGGGGTTCCTGCAGGGATGCTTTAAGGGTCAGAGGGGGCACCCAACCCTTAGATCCCCCGTCGCAGCACTGTGGCATGCTGAGCACCCTATGACATACACTGGTGGCAAGGCCTGTTCCTGGCTGTGAACTGGTGTAACCCCTGAGAAGGAATGACTTAAAATTAGTGAGGACTGAGTATGCAAAGGGGATAAACTCTTTATCCGTGTGTGTATGTTAGGCTGGGGCCTTTTACCATGTTAGCCAGCTGCTTTCCCTAATACGCTGCTTCCGCTTGTTTTGCTGGAAGATGTGAGTGAGGATGCTGCCCGTGTTACTACATCCATAGGGGAAAATACAGGGACGAGGGAGGGGAAGTTTAGCAAAGGTGCTGCCCAAAGTTGCTCCCTGGAGTGATGCACCATAGCCAGGAGTACCCTGAAGGGGGTCAGTGCCAGATGGGGGTGCCTCAAACCTCTCCCTGTGCTTGAAAATTTCACTTGGGATGCTTTCAAGTGCAGGAGGTCAGAAGTCTTAAACCAGATAACGATGGGTTGTTAGTTGAGAAACCCCGTTAAGGCTGGGGTGAGGGCAGGTCATGTAGGTATGGCTGGGGGGAGAGCACAAGGTCCTGGCCTACAACTTAGAATGTGCAGCTGGAAGTTGACAGTCAGTGCTGGAAAAGCTTGGATGGAAGTGGCTTCTTTTATCTTCCATCTTCAATCTTTTTATAACTGTCTTGAAAGCTTCTGTTAAAAATAGCATAAACATCATTTTTCTTTTAAAAATACTTTATTTCTCTGCAGGCAGGAGAAGAGCCTGCCTTGCATTGCTTCCTGTGGAGCGCTGCACACAGCAGGCTTGGGCACCTTGCTACAAAATAGGCAATTTCTGTCGCATGTGTGGAGCAAGAACCTGAGTGACGGCACTTGCTGCAGTGTCTGATTTGTTCTGTTTCAGGCATCTCAGCTCCTTTACGCTGCCTCTTCCCATGGCCAGCATCTGGAAGTCCCTGGTTGAAAGGGAACTTGTTTTCCAAACTTGTGTTGTGGTTTAGCTTCCATCAGGTACCTGGGTGAGGATCAGGATGTTGTGAGGACAGTTATGTCTCAGAGGCAGGAGGTGGAGTGCTGCTTCTAGCGGGTGTTTCTAAAATTCCCTGCCTATTAAGCAGGATGACGTTAATGCTCGTTATAGTTAGTCAAGGATAGACGTTAATAGCGAGGTACCACTGGGATGGAGTCACGGGCAGGGGCTTGGGGAAGCGGGGCTGGGCTCATGGCAATCAGCAGAGATAACAAAGTTCTCCCAGCCTGCAGATTCTTATCACACTCCCTCCCTCAAAGCTGTGCGGCGCAGGCAGGGAGGCAATCTGAACAAATGAAAGTCTGGAGGAGTTTATCTGTGCTCCAGAGGGGTCTGTGATAAACAGGAGCTTCGGGGCTAATAGGCTTTCCTGTATGTAAACCCCCTACAAGCTCATCTTAATCCTCCTCTTCTTTGGTGCCACCTGCCGCCAGTAATTAGCTCTCCCTTAATTTTCTCTAGAAGAGGCTCAGTGTAGGTCCCGGATGAGGGCTTTTGCTTTCAGGGATGGACCAAGCCTCAGCCCTGTGTCCTGGAGAGGCTGGTCTCAAGGCCACCCCATTTCTCCTTGGGCATGCACCATGCCACAGAAGCCTGGCTTTTGCATGTGCCTTGTTTTGAGTGTGTCACCAGGCACGTGCCAGGTGACTTTCTTTTTCTGTACTCACCGGTCCCACTGTAGAGATGTCCCCTGTGCTCAGAGGACCTACTTTTCCAGCCAGATGGGATACCTTGCGCCCCGTGTCTGTGTTTCCTCTGGAGTGATACAATTTAAAACCATTGTCTGATTGCTTCCATAGCAGTCTAATTTTTCCCAGCTGTCCTCCAAGACTTATCCATGCAAGTGTACGAGTCTTACCCAGGGCCATGGCAGCTGTCCCTAATGCTATAGGAGCCTGGAGGCTACCATTGGTTCCAACATGGATGTGATGTTCTGCCTCCCTGGGGTTTTATAGCTACAACCAAGGGGCCTGGAGGATTGCTGAGAAGGTGGCAGGAGAAATGTGCTGGCTTTGTGGCGGAGCAGAGGCTTTGTAAAAGATCTTTGGGACGGGACCGCCAGCATCCCAGCCTCTGCCCTGCTGCCAGCTTGCAGGGCTCACAGTGCTAATGAACTTGTCAGACCACCTCTGGAGCTTCCAGTTTCCTTGGGAAAAAGGCGAACAACCTGTCTCAGGCTCTTGTTTACTGTCTGCAGAACTGCTGAAGCCTCTTGGGTGACATGGAGGTGACAAAGTGCTCTACAACGTACCTGCTATTCAGTGATTTAAAAAAAAAAACAAACCCACAACAAACCCAAAGTAGGAGGTTTTACAATCTTTTGGAGATTTCTGTGTTTATCTGGCAGGAAAAACAAGAGTGCCTTTAGCAGAGAAATTCGAGCTGGTGTGACCTGGTGTACATGAACAGTCATTTGTCGTAGGTAGTTTGTCTGCTTTGTATTGGGTAAAGAGACGTAGGATGCACTGAGCACAGGATTTACAGCATGGAAATTATGTTCATCAGATCTTCTCTCCGTTGTCACTTTTATCCTCCCTTGTCTTGTGCAGGCAATAATCACCATGTCCCCTGCACTGCTGTTCCTCCATACAGCTGTTCTCAAGGTTGGAATTAACATTCCTGAGATGCTGTGACTGCCCTGAGCTAGCGATGACTGTGCTGGGTGCCAATGACCTTTTGAAGTTCCCCAGAGCTGATGTAGCCAACCCAGCAGGTCAACAGCAGCCTGGAGGCACCTTGTATCAGGCTGACGAGCGTTTGTAGGATGGCAGCTGCTGGAGCAGATGATGAAGTATCTGTGCAGATGTGCTATTTTCTGATTCCTGTGTCTCGACCCTCGGCTCCAGGCAAGCTGGGCTTGCTGCTCATCTCTGCTTCCCCTTAACCTGCCAGTGGATCTCAGGCTGTGTGAAGACAGTCAGAAAATGTATTTTATTGATGTAGTTAACCCTGGAGATACTGAAGAGGGAGGGCAATTGCACAATCATTGGTGGTATCTAAAAGCTGTGAGAATGAGATGCTTGGCTATGGCATAATGGTCCTTGTCTGCAGTGGGATTCATCCACAGAGTATCTTGAGCTTGGGACTCTGAGGGCACAGTTGGTTGAGGTGGGCTTAGCTTTGGTTTGAATTTCCTTTTATTGAGTGGACTTCAGTCTTTTATCTGTGTGATGCTGCCTTAAATGATTGGCCAGCATGGCAGGGGGACATGGCTATTCAGGGGTTTAAGTTTAGCTTCTGTTCTCGACCTGCCAGTTCCTTAAAATTTGCACCAGTCCAAGGGAATTCCCAGAATTCCTTAAACCTAAGAAGACTCTCTTCTGCTGGGGTGGTAGTTGGAGATTGCTTCGTAGAGCCATAGTAACAGTTTGGACTTGATTAGGACTGAGCCTCTGAAAAGCTCAGGGGCTCAGTGCTTACATCTGTGTGTTGGTTGTGGAAGTGTATCCTACCTTAAGCACCAAGACGTCGCAATGCTTTATGACAGCCAAGCCGGGTACCACAAAGGAGTCAAAAGAAATCAGAATGGAATTTAATTCTAAAGGGTTTAGATTCTGAGAACTTGGTATCTGCATTGGACGATGGGTGAAGGCTGGGTTGGTGGCATGTGAGCCTGGGGTTGTCCCCTTCTCCCTGGGCCTGGAATGCATCTCTGGGCTGCAGATCATTGCTCACTGCAAGATGTCAGTGTCTCCAAGTCACTTTGTGATAGCTCTCTGCTGCTCATAAGCTGCTACTCCTGCTGTACCTTCTGGCAGTGTGGAGAGGTGTGATGTCTGACTGCTCCCTCTTGTCTGCCCTTCTCCCTTACAGCAAATGAAAGAACAAGCAAAGAGCTTTTCATCGGAGATCAAGCAGATAGATTTGGACGTTAACCGCACCTTCCGAAACCACATCATGTTTCGGGATCGCTACGGAGTGAAGTGAGTGTGGGAGGCTTTGCGTGGCTGTACGGGCACCGGTGCCAGTGGGCATGCATGGGATGAGCTGGATGGGGTGGCCAGCAGCCCCCTGGCTCAAAGCAGCTCACAGGAGAGCAAAGCCATCTCTGCCTGCTCCACAGACCGTCAGCAGTGACCCACAGATTTTGGGCTGTTCACTCTCTCTTTGGACAGGTCTACACCATACGTGTGCAGCCCCATACTTGAGCCAGACATCAGTCTGTTGCAGTGCCTTGTCCTCCAGGGTGCTAGAGTTGCAGTTGCAGAGGACTTGGTTTGGGGTGGCTGGGGTGATGGGGTGGGTCTGTGAGGAGCTGGGTGAGATGGGGCAAACGTGGCTTCCACAATAGACAGGGTTGGAGAGGTTTGACACAGTGGCTTTGTCACTTGGATGAGTCACACCTGGCCACCCTACACGGACTTCGTCTGTGAGGAAGTGTGCACTGTGTGTCTAGATGGAAAATGCTCCTTTAGTGAGGAAGGAAGGAAGGAAGAAAGGAACCTACTAATAAGATGGTGGCAGTGCTTTCCCCGGGGTGTGTAACATTTGATGCCTGGGTGGTTGTGAGTCTGTTAAAACCCCCCCACCCCTCCAAGCCTGAAGAGCAGGTGTGTAGAACACCACATGTGGGTAGGTGCACGTGTGTCCAGGAGACCTGCTGATGGGCCAGGCTGGTTCAGCCCCACTCCAAGGGGTTGCTGACTCCCCAGTACAAAAGGAGGTCCCATCCCATGTGCCTGTCAAAGTTCTTTCTGGTTCTGTGAGCCCTGCTCCTTCCAAAAAGCTTAAGTACTGGTTGCCCAGGTGTTTTCTGAGCCTCTGCTCTCTGTGCAGATGTGTTGGTGTGCACAGGAAGCTGGACACCTCATGCCCAAGAGTTTTAATATCCTTTTTTCTCCCCAGGCAACAGGCACTCTTCCACGTGCTGTCGGCATACTCGGTTTATAACACCGTAAGTAGTAAGTTAGTCCAGTAAAGTGAATAGCATTGTGCTTTATGTGGGGGTGTATATATAAAGATTTTTTTTAAACTTTATATATATATATATATATAATGTGTTATATATGTGTATACATATACATGGGGGGTGTGTGTATATATATACATGCACATCCCTCATTTAGCCAGTGGTAATTCCAGTTTTAAGTCCCAGTACTGGTTTGTACAGACAGCTGTGAGACTTGCCAGCCCCACAAGACTCTTTGCAGAGTTGCTTCATTCCCTTGTTCATTTTGACACTTGGTAAATGACATCTGGCAGATGTGGTTGTTTGGGTGAGTGTCAGCAAAGAGCAGGGGATTGCCCTTTGGCTTTCCTGCAAGACTAGTCTCCTGGCTGAAGGTCTGCCATGGTTCTTGTCGTACACTGAATGGCATCCTTGTTCAAAACGCTGATTTATTACAGTGAACCAGTCATTTTTAACTAAAGGGCCTGGGCAGAGTAAGCAGGGGAACCTACTGCCTCCATCTCCTGGAGGGAACAGTTACCCCAGAAGGCAATTGTCAGGAGGGTAGTCAAGGAAACAAAGACCCTGCCTTCCCTCATACCAGATAAATGCTTACCAGGTTTGTTTATTCTGTAATTATTCTGTGCTCATGTGGCTGAAGGAATCCAAAACAGTATTGGAGCCACATGCTGTTTATCATCCCATCCCTATTCCTTGAAGTATCTGCAGGTGCCTCTTATGTTGGGGTGTCTGTCCCTCACCCTACAGGCTTGAGCAGGGCTGGTGGGGAACATTGCCTGCAAGTGCCTCACCTCCCTGAGGAGGCCACGAAAATGGTCAGAGGAACAGAACACCTCTCCCGTGAAGAAAGGCTGAGAGTTGTGGATGTTCAACCTGGAGAAAAGCAGGGTATCTTAGTGTGGCCTTTCAGTATATAAAGAGTGCTTCTAAGACATGGAGACTTTTTACTGGGGCCTGTAGTGACAGGACAAGGGGCAAGAGTTTTAAATTGAAACAGGGTAGGTTCATGTTGGACATAAGGAAGACATTTTTTACTATGAGAGTGGTTAGGCACTGGAAGAGGTTGCCCGGAGAAGCTATGGATGCCCCATGATCCCTGGCAGTGTTCAGGGCCAGGTTGGATGGGGCTTTGGGCAGGCTGGTCTGGTGAAGGGTGTCCCTGCCCATGGCAGGAGGGTTGGAACTAGGCGATCTTTGGGGTCCCTTCCAACCCAAACCACTCTGTGAGTCAGTGACATGGTAGATGCTCTAGACATATAGGAATTTGGGCATGAACAATAAAGACCTTGAAATGGGACAGACCTTGAAAGAAGAGAAAAAAAGCACAGACAACCTGACATGCTTCTCCAGCTTTAGTGTCATGGTGGGGTCTGACAGCATGACAGCACGTGTGCCCCTCTTGATTCTTGCAGGAAGTGAGCTACTGCCAAGGAATGAGCCAGATAGCAGCCATCCTCCTGATGTACTTAAATGAAGAGGATGCATTTTGGGCACTGGCACAGCTACTGACTGACCAACGGCATGCCATGCACGGTAAGACTGGGACAGGATGCCTATGGGGGCTCTTGACATGGGAGAGAAGGTTGGTGGGTAGAGTCTCGTTTCTCCTCACATACCTGTTAAAGCTGGAAAGGCTCAGCTGTGTGCCAGTACAGCCTGACCATGGACTGAGCTTCACTCTTGCAGGCAGACGAGTTCATCAGAGAAAAATGTGGTTTATTGGCACTGAGCTTTAGCACTCAGCAATGAACACTTCTGCAGAGGTGCTGTTGTCCCTCCAAAGTGCCTTGCCACAGGCAGCCAGTGAACTCAAGGTTATGAGTTTTTGAGAAGTCTTACAGAAGCACATCCGAGAGCATCGTGTAGCGCTCTGGGTTTAGCGTGCCATGAGCTGCCTGTCCTTGTGTTTTTATGAAGATGTAATTCCACCAAACATGCTGTACCATTTTACTTACCTTTCATCTTACTTGTGGTTAGTCTGTGCATGGAGGGTTATGTTAGGAGTGGAAGGCTAAGCCTTGTGACTTGGGAACTCTGGACAGCCTTAAAGACATGTCCTGCTAGATTACAGGGCATTGCACAAGCTTCTGGTGTTCCAACATCTTCAGCTTTTCTCTGAACCTTGTTAAGCACCAAGATGTGTTCAGAGAGGTCTTGGCCAAGCCAGGTCCCAGGTGGGGAGGTGAGCAGTCTGATCAGCCAGGGCCACAGTGAGAGGGGCCGGCTGGGGTTGGTGCTGAGGATGCTGTTGTCCCTGTAGATGAGATGAAGGGTGGGCTCTGTGAGGAATGCCAGGGGAGGTAGCTGGGTGCGCTGTGGTCCAGCCAACTGCAAGAGAAGACCACAGGGGATGAGCTTCCAGAAAATCAGGACCATTCTAGAGCTTTTCTGATTATGTTTTATTTCTCTTCTCTTTTCTTGTTAAGGTTTTTTCATTCCTGGGTTCCCGAAGCTGCAGAGATTCCAGGCTCACCACGAGCAGATTTTAAGCAAACTGTTTCCCAAACTGAAGAAGCACATGGTATCTCTTTGCTATCAGTCTTCCCATACTAATACCATGTTTTAATGAAACACTGATCAGTGTCATGTTCTGCCAAACAGATGCACAACTGATCATGTTTCTAACCCTGCAGGGCTGCTCCAGCCACAGGAGACAGGCGTCTGTCGAGCGAGATGCCTGCATCTTGCTGAGGCCAATCATTATTGTTTGCTTGCCTGGTCATCGTTAGTGAAGGGACTGCTAAAATGTCCAGGCTTTCTCAGGAGAGCCAGGCAGGAAGGCTCATGGAGCCTGCAGCGAGAGGAGTGTACAGCAGCACGGCTGGGCTTTGTTTTTGCACCAGCTGCAAAGCCTGAAGGGTGATGCTGGACTGTGGGGTGTCTTACTTAATTCCATAATTAATTAGTAGCCCTGCTGAGAAGGACTTGGGGATGCTGGTGGATGAGAAACTTAACATGAGCCAGCAGTGTGCTCTTGCAGCTCGCAAGGCCAATGGTATCCTGGGCTCCATCAGAAGAGGGGTGGCCAGCAGGGACAGGGAGCTGATTGTCCCTCTCTACTCTGCCCTCGTGAGGCCCCATCTGGAGTACTGTGTCCAGATCTGGGGCCCCCAATACAAGAAGGATGTGGAACTGTTGGAGAGGGTTCAGAGGAGGGCCACGAAGATGATTAGAGGGCTGGAGCACCTCCCCTACGAAGAGAGGCTGAGGGAGCTGGGCTTGTTCAGTCTGGGGAAGAGAAGGCTGCAGGGGGACCTCATTGCAGCCTTCCAGTACATGAAGGGAGCTTATAAGCAGGAGGGGATTCAACTTTTTAAAAGGGTAGACTATGGCAGGAAAAGGGGGAATGGATTAAAGCTAAAGGAGGGAAGGTTTAGATTAGATATTAGGGGGAAGTTATTTACAGAGACAGTGGTAAGGTGCTGGAACAGGCTGCCCAGAGAGGTGGTGGATGTGTTCCCTGGACATGTTCAAGGCCAGGTTGGATGGGGCCCTGGGCAATCTTGTGTAGACCCAGGCCTGAGGTTGGTGGCCCTGCCTGTGGCAGGGGGGTTGGAGCTCTATGATCCTTGGGGTCCCTTCCAACTCATACCATTCTATGATTCTATGGTTAGCCCAAGTGCTTGCATTTAACAGCTTTGCTGACAGGAGGCATATAAGATTTGTTGTGTGTTTTGTTGCTTGGGCATGTCCAGTTTTTTCTTTCTCTAGCAGATGGTATGAGGTCATTTGGTGGCTGGAGAAGCATCTGCAGGACACATCAGCTGCAGTGTAATGTATAGGCGACTATTTGGAACACCTGCTCCCTTCTTTGTACGCCCACCCCTGCCCCCAGATTTGTTGTAGCCAGTTGGGACTCAGTGGCCAGACTCCTGAAGGTTTCTTGTGCTCCCAAGGGACTTGGTGGCCCAGCTCCAGGAAAAGCTCTTGGAATTGCCATCATCTGCCCCAGCTCTTGCTTCCTGCTGCAAATGAGCCAGCCCTGGCTGTATAGGTGTAGCAGGGCCAGGACAGGTTTTCACTTAATTACAGCCATAAAGGTGGGGAAGACTGGGTGGGGAGGATGGGAATGTAACTCCCGATACTGCTCGTGCCTCCTGGCTCCCAAAGGCTCCCCAGGTGCCCAGTGCTAGCCAAAAGCAAAGACCAGAGCTGGCCACTGATCCCATGGGCTTCTTTCTCTTCCCATGCCCACCACTTTGCTGGCTTTGTAGCAGTGGTCACGTTGATTTTGTGTATGTGCAGGGCACTGCACATCCCAGCACCAGCCGTGCCACACCGTCAGCTGTGCCAGAAAAAGCAGAGCTGTTTCTGTGTGCTGTGCTGGGTGCCAGGCAGGGATGGAAAAGCGATAGACTGGGGTGATGTTGGTGAGGTGTTCAAGAGTTTTCCTTAGCCTGTCAGTCCATCCTACTGCAGCAGCCATGCCATGCATATGAGGTCATGCTGGAAAAGCTGGCTTGACAACGTGCAGGTCTGGATCTACCTGTGGAATACTTGGGGTTAATTGTTTTTGTGTTGCTTTGAGAGGCTTGCATGGGAATCACTATGGAAACAAAAATGGTAGAATGCAGGGAGTGTGTGCTTTGGGTTCCTGGAAGGTTTCTGTAAATCCCTGGAGTAGCTATCAGGTCAGAAAAGCTTCTAGAAATCCCTCTCCAAAGTTGTGTCTGAAGTTTGGCCACAATGGGGGTCAGATTCAATGAATATTTGGGGCAAAGTGCCAAAGTAGGGCTTTAAAATTGGTATTTAAAGCAGGGGCTTTGCTGGGAGCCAGATCTTGCACCCAGGCACCAGCATTAGTAAACCAACCAACCAACTAACTAACCTCCCCAAAAGTTGCTTGAACGTCCAGCAGCCAGCCTGGTGAAACACCTGTCTCTCTTTGCTGTCTCCTCCCAGGACAAGGAGCAGATGACTACGGGGATTTACACGACCAAGTGGTTCCTGCAGTGTTTCATTGACCGGGTGAGGATGCTCTGTGGCTTCTTTGCTGCTCTGGTGTTTGTCTGTGTGGTTAATCCACCTGGTTGGTTTTTTTAAAGGATCATAATTTGAAGAAGACATTTCCATTTCATAAGGTGGGATGTTGTGCACACTCTCATAAGGCAAAAAAAATGAATAAGAGCGAAGCTTAAAGAACCTGCATGTGTGTGATGACAGGTCAGATCCTGCTGCCTCACCGCAAGCAGGAAGAGATGGTCACTGGGAGGTGACTCAGCAGCAGCAGTGTAAGCTTCAAAGTCAGGAGAGATCTTTCCTCCTGCCCATTGGCACGGCTGCAAGGGCAGTTAACCTCCCTTTGGCTCTGGAAGCAACATAGGGAGAAGAAGAGCTGGGGGCACAACCCTAAGAGAATAGCACTGCAGCAGCCGCGGGCGAAGGAGCAGGCTGGACACTGAAGACACATGAAAGCGTCAGACAATTGCCCTGATTGGTCCAGAACTAATTTGCCAGTCCCTAGCCAAGACTACTTTATTTTTAGGGGCAGTGTTGTGCTTGGACACTTGAATCCAAGATCCAGACTTGCTAATGTTTAGGACATCTTTGCCTCCTCAGTCTCAATTTTCTGCTGCCCTGTTGCCTCTCAAACCAGCGAGTGACCTCTTCCCCTCGAGAGGGAACTCGCTGCTTCGCAGGGCTTCACTCAGAGCTGTGTGAAACACAAAACCCCTTAGCTGCAGGAGCAGGAGGTAAAGGACCCGCGACCGCCAGGCACGCCGAACTCTGTAGAGTGAGCACAGCATCCTGAGTTTGACTTTAAATGTAACAGTAGGACCAGGATTCATTTCTGTGTTGGTGAGATGCCTTAAATCTGTGCTGGGGGCTGATGGGCTGCTCCATCATTTTGGATACAAGTTCATTCCTGTTTGTCAGATTGGGTCTGGGTGCAAATGAATGCCTCTAGCAGAAGTTGATCTAGCAGGCAGAAATGAGCCTGTGTGTAAGACAGACCACTTCTAGACACCAGAGGAGTGATTTTTTTAACGCTTAGTGAAGCACTGTTGGGCTTCCAGACCTATCCCATAAATAGCCCTTCATCTGTTTGGGCGATTTGGTTGATATAAGAGTGGCTTTGTGTGCTTGCAAGGCTGCAAAGACCCGTCCGTGGGCAGGGTAATCCGTGTGTGAGTGTGCCTCTGTGGAAGGTTTCTCCTTCTGCATTTGTGGTCAGGTTTTAAGCACGTTCCTGGCTACTCAGGGGTGTTGGCTTTTAGGCAAAACCACAGGTTCTTATGTTTTAGATGAATTCTGGACATCCAGTGCCATTACCCTGGCGTGTGCTCTGGTGCAAGGGGCCAAAGCAATGCCACCAGCCTCTGTATGGTCATCCTGTCAATCAGTGCTAATGAGCATGGTGCTAACAAGCTGGTTTTTTGTTTGTGTGCTTGAACAGACCCCCTTCACCCTCACCTTGCGGCTGTGGGATATCTACATCCTGGAAGGAGAGCGGGTGCTTACAGCCATGGCTTACACCATCCTCAAACTGCACAAAAGTAAGGTCCCAGCAGAGGTGACACCACACCGGGCCACCCTTGTGCTGCCCACCACAGAAGGTCTTGCTTGGCTGCTGATAGGCTGCTCGTGCCCTGTGCTGATCCCAAAAGGCACGGTCCCATGCAGATGCTCCAGGGAGGAAATGAGGTGCCACAAGATGCCAAATCCTGTGCTCGGCAGACAGCAAGCCCTACCTGACACGCTCCCTGTTGCCTCTTTCCACATGCTGTGACCCACAGCTTTTAGCAACACACTTTTAGGGCCAATGCAAACAGTGACCCATCTATCTTCAAAGCTCTATGTAGCAGTTCAGCTGAAAGGGTTGTAGAGGGAGAAATAAATCCATCAATATACTTCTAAAATGACCAAGACCTGGTTTTCTCATATAACATTAAAGCAGTGATGTTTCTACCTTGAGATCTTTGGGACTTTGAACCCCTCTGCTCCCCCAAGCTAACAGCCTTGCTTTGTCACCCAGTTAGGTCTTTAATCTGGGACAGGAGCAATGCTGATACCGCATGCTGGGAACCTTTGGGCCAGTGGGATTTATGGCATTGTGATTATTGGCTTCTGCAAACAGCCACCCTGTGCTTGCTCTCCAGCTGAATGAAGAACAGGCTATCCAGAAATAAATCTTCATGCATCCCAGCTGTTTGCAAAGACTGGGAAACTGACAGGCAGGTAGACTGTGATTTCAAATCACAGTGGTTTGTGATTTCAAATCGTATCTCCTCCCTGAGAAATGTGTCGTGTGGATTGGCATCCCTGCCTGCATCCCATCCTTGCCCACGTCCCTGGTTGTGGGTCAGCATCTCTGCATGCATCCCTGCCAGCTGGCTGGAGCAGGTTGGCATCCCTGGCTGGTGGAGGCTGCCTGCAGTGACTGTTCACTCTGACACTCAGGGTTTAACTCGTGGAGCTTTTCCTCCTCCTAGAGGTATAGTTGAGAACTTCCAGAAATGACCCAAAACGCACATCCTGGTCAGCAACAGGTCCCAGCCCAACCACCATCCTGCCCTTGCTCAGCTACTGGCCAGAGGTGATACGGATATGTTCAACATATCCATATGAGCTGCAGCAGGAAGGTGGGAGAGAGGCAAAAACGTTCAGGCTGTCCCACTTCCAGAGTGGGACCAGCAGCAGAACCCCAGAGCAATGCACCCTGCGCTCGCGCTGCCCTGTGGTTTGGCCGTGCCGCTGCCATTACTCCTTTCTGCCGCCCCCAGAGCGCCTGCTGAAGATGTCGCTGGAAGATCTGCGGGAGTTTCTGCAGGAGAAGATTGCTGGTTCCCTGCAGTATGAGGATGACGCCGTCATCGAGCAGCTGCAGGTGTCCATGACCGAACTGCGCAAGATGAAATTTGACCTCCCCCCACCAGGTGGGTAGAGGGGAATGTGGGCAGCCCAGCGGGAACGGCCCGTGGCACCCATGTACCCTGGGGACCAGAGCATCTGGCTGGTGTAGCTGGGAGCCAGGGCAGCCTGGAAAGGCTGCTAACCCACTGGGTGTAGAATCTGCCTCCCGTGGTTGGGGGGCACCAGATGCAAAAACAAACTGATGCATGGTTTAGGTTTTATTTTGTTTTCTCTGCTTCCAATGCAGCAAAGCCTGAGGAGTTCCCACGGAAACCCCTGGGCCTGGAGCTCTCCCTCAACCCGGTAGCTCTGAAGGGCAATGTGGCAGCCAACGGCCAGAACGGCTGTGTGGGTGAGCACCCCTTGGACAGGGAGCCCCATCCCCACAGAGGTCCTGGGGAGCCAGAAGGAATGACGACGATGGAGGTGAGGATTCCTACCCTCCAGGACAGTGAAGCAGCTGAATCAACAGACATCAACCTGCATCCTCCTGGTGAGCAGCCACCGGGAGAGGAAGGTCTGGTGGATCCCACTGGGGACAGGCAGCCACCGTCTCTTCTGAAGGCAAGCGAGGTGCAGGCCCACCATCCCCTCCTGCCCACGGCCCAGCCTCTGGAGCAGCCTGTTCTCACTCCTGGCTGTGTTGTGGTGGACCATGAGTCCACCTGCCTTCCTGCCCCAGCCGAGCATGGCTCCTTGGACTCATCTCTCCAAAACACACCAAGCCCTCCTGAGTTGAGCACCACTGAGCTTTCTGCTACGGACCACACGGTATGGCAGCCAAATCCTGCTGCCCTGCCAGCAGGAGAACAAGCATCTTCCCCCTGCGAAGAGAAAGCACTCGATGCACCCCCTGATCCTCTGCTGGGTGACTGGCAGCGGCTTCCCAGAGTGTCACAGCATGACAGCTCTGCAAAGAGTGAGCGTGGGGAGGAGGTGGCTGAGCAGCGCTGCAGAGCAGTGCTGCTGGACAAAATGGACTTGAAGCGCTTGGCATCCAAAGCTGCATCCACGGGGGAGCTCACCAGCCTGCAGGAGAACGGGCCGGGGAGCGCCACCAGCACCATGCACTGGCCAGAGGGTTTGGGTGCGTGGCCCACGCAGGGGCTGACAGGTGGCAGCGTGCCCATCTTATCTGTCAGCAGCTCAGAGGCAGCGGGGCCAGGCGAGGGCTGCCCCTTCCAGCAGGCAGCATGCCCGGCAGGGCAGGGGAACAGCCCCTACACTGTTGTCAAAACCACCACTCCCCTCCACCTGGCCCATGCGACAGAGCAGGACTTCTTGAACAGAAAGCAGGTGGCATTGCCTCTGCTGGAGACTGGACATCCCCTGCCTGCCATTTCCATGCCACCGCCGCCTCTTGAGCTGGACCCAGAGGAGGCAGATGCACAGAAATGCCTCCAGAAACCACTGAACGCACTGAAAGCTCCCCGACCCTCCCTGAGCCCCAAACCAAAATCACTGCCGCAGGTTGCCAAATCCCATTCGGAGAACAGTTTCCTTTCAGCGTCTCCTCCCCTGGAAAAGCTGTCCAAATCAGTAACTTTCTAGTAGGAATGGAGGGAGACAAGGGAGAGGAAAGCGAGTGCTGGAGGAGCACCCTCACCCTGTTTTTGGGACCCCCTGTTCCGCAGGGCTGTGTCAGGGTGACAGCACAGCAGCCACTGCCTGTCCAGCTGTGCTTTGGTACGAGTGCCCGGCGAGGAGGTGGAGCAGTGGCCACCAGCAGCCACCAGCGCTAGGAGGCACCAGCGGATTGGGTTTGCATCTTTCCTATGGACAGATTGGAAAGCGCTTTCATGTTTCTGTTCCTCGAAGGTCCCCGAGCCTCGTGGCGTGTGGGGAGAGAGGCCGGGCTGGTGAATGTGCTGCGTGTGTCCTTCTGCTCCTGCCTGCCGTGGGTGCCCGTGGCCAGGGACGTGGGCACGAGGCGCAGGAGGCTGAAATGCTCTCTTTGAAACGGCCGATGGTGCAGGCGGCACCGTTGCTTTCGAGGCCTTTGCAGCAATAGATGTGAGTTTCTTCCCAGGAGCCGCAGCTGTAGGCAGCAGCGTTTCCGGGCAGGGTCGTGGTGTCCCAGCAGGGTGCAGGCAGCCCACTGCCACGCTATGCAATTCCACAGAGCCGTACCTGGCCGTACCCAGCTCCCGCTGCAGTGGTGGATCGTGTCCCAGAGGGGAGGTCTAACAGCTGGTGAGTCCCTGGGGATGGGGAACGTCTCCTAGGTGTGATCCTGGCGGACAGCCACTGGCAAGGTGGCTCTTTCCCATGTTCTCAAAGTGACAAGGACAGTGATGAAAGTTGAGCATGGTCTCTTGGGCTGAGTGGCCCTTCTTCCACAGGCTTTTCCCTCGCAAGCCTGCTTGCTGCCTTTCTCTTGGCTGACCAGGAGAAGGGGGTGCTGCCTTGGGAAACCTCCTCCCTCACTAGCAAGCTGCTGGAGGTGTGATGGATCTAGTCACGGTGCTCAAGCTGAAGCCTGCTTTTACTTTCAGTGAGTTAAGTGTCAGGGTGGAAACAGCACAGGAGGTGGGAAGGGGAAGCACGTGGCCCAGAACATCGTTATCAGCCCATCTGGTTTTGCCCGCCCAGACATCAACAACCAAGGAAGGAGGTTTGGAAGATGATGCTGTAGAGCTGAGGGGGTGACATGGTGGGTGCACACATGCCCTTCATGTACCAAGTCCTGGTGGCTTGTCCACCTCTTCCCCATCCCCTGGTGTCACTGCTGCATGGCTTGAATTGTTGGCTGGAGGTGTGAAGGGACAGCTCACCCAACTGAAAGAGCTGGCTCAACTTCCTGTTCCCAGTATGTACTTCACATGTGAAAGGACTTCATCAGGAAGGAACATCAACAGAAGCAGCAGGAAATAAGCTCACCCGGGTGGCTGTATTTGCTGTCCACATGGGGTGGCTGCAGGTGCAACCTTAGGTAGGACTGCCGGTGGGATTCCCATCTTTTCAGTGGGGACCCTGAGCAAAAACTCCTTTAAGTTCTAAGGGAGGCTTTGAAATTTTTTTTTAATCTATTTCACAAGCTGAGGTAGATAAATAACCTCATCTGAAGCCTACTTGGAAACCCAGCAGAAACGTCCCCTAAATTACTTGATGGGTGGGGTTTATCAGTGGTGGTTTGGGGGGTGGTTTGGTTTTTTTTCCCTGGCGTGCATGTGGTGTTTTACATTGGCAGCAAGGAGAGCATCAAAGCCAGCACCCCCCCATCTTGTTTGGATATAGCCAGCCAGACCACAGCACCCTCAGCTTCCGTTGCAGTCCCTATTTGGTCAGAGACCCCCCATCTCTTGCTGAGTCTCCAGCCTTGCCTGTCCTCTCTCCCTCTGCAAAGCAGGGGTAACCCTATTAGCTACCTCGCAGGGGTGTTGTGAGGAGTCAAGAGTTCCTCCTGGAGAAGTGCTGTATCAGTGTTCAGTATTTGAGTTTTGAGACAGCACAGGTCCTTTCTAGGACAACGGTGCTTGAATTGCTTTTACATTAGTGTTGTTCAATAACTGTGCAGTAGTTAAACCTATTTGTGTGTTAAAATACCTGGGCAGTATTTCAGGACAGGTATCAAGTGCCCTTTGCCAGAGGCCCACTGGCCAATGGAGTTTGCTGGGAAGCACTGAGAAGCATCTGAGGGCTGTTGGACACCTCTTGGCTTGGTTTCTGTAGCCCGGGGGAAATCTGTCCTCTCCTTGAAGCTCACATAGAAACTCCTGCCAATGTATCTGAGCTTTTGGCTAGTGTATGAGAGCTGAGAACTCTTCCCCCTCATTCTGACCTGCCCCCTGCCCCATTTCAGGCACACAGCCTCACAGATGGTGTTGCATGTATGCCTGGGTTCCTCACCCAGGGTGTCTGGGACATTTTGCAGTGTTCACATAAAAAAAAGGTGGTTTGCTCTAATTTTGGAGAGCTGTCAGATGCACAGTGTCCAGTGCATGGCACTGTGTGTACACCATGTGTACATGGTGTTCAACAGGAATGGGGAGTGGCAGGGGGCATGCATGTTCCTCTTCTCCAAGCCCTAACAGGAGCAAGCAGCAAAGTCACCTCCAAGCCTGGGGCTTCAGCAACCGTTGGACCAGGGAGACACAGGCTCCCTGTTCCCACCAGTGTGCTTTTTGCTGGGAAGGCTTCTGAGCTTCTCACAGTGCCACCTAAGAGTCTCTTCTTCAGCCTGCAGCCCCTGAAATCTGGTGGGTTTGGGAATGGGGAAGAGTGCCCTGGAGGACAAAATAGCCTGAGCTGGCTGGGAGCCAGCAACATGCATTGCTTTCCTTGAGGTGATGCTCTCGCTTCAGCACATGCAGCATAAATCTGCTAGGAAAGGACCTCATGCTTCTCTGCCTCTTGCTGCACATGAAGGTATGGCCATGGTGGGTCTGGGGCAACTGGTGGGCAGGACATGGCCCAGGCTCAGCTCTCTTGCTGGGGGTAGGAGGGGAAGGAGCAGGGTGAGGGTGGCAGCTCAGCAGGACAAAGGGAACCAGCCCAAGCCACTTGCCCCATCACCCCAGTGTCACCCCACAGCAAAGGCCACTCTTGCCACCAGCAACTCAGGAAGCAGCTCCCGCTGTCCTTGCCCTCGCAGCCCTGGGACAGTTCTCGCCTCCCTGCCCTCCGCGCAGTTTTAAAGCTCAACATTGATCGACGCTGCAGGTTTGGGGTTGTTTCTTGTCTGTCTGTCTGTCTGTCATTGAGCACTTTGGCTGCGGCGCCGGCGGGCAGCAGGAGCCACGGGGACCGGCGCTGGGGTCCGGTTCCAGCGTGGGGCGGCTGAGGCCAGGGTCCCTCAGCTGTGGGAGCCCAGCTGCCGTCTGCTTTTCTTTCTCCTTTGCTGTTGGTGTTTACAGCGTGGAACGCTTCCCCGTGACTGTTCCTGATGTATTGTAATTGTTCCTGAAAAACACAGTCTTATGTCTGTGCTTTTTTTTTTTCCTTTGTTGGTTTTTTTTTGGGGGGGTAAAGATTTGCCAGGGGGAGTCAACCATTCTTTTTTACGCTGATCTAAACAGACTGACGGGAGTATTTGATGCTGTGTTTTACATGGTTGTACTGATAACAGTTAAAGAAGTTTAGCATAAACTCAGACTCCATGAGGTTTCTTATGGCAACAGAGGCTGCAGCAAGACCAGTCGCCTTCGCCCGCTGCCTTTCACCTTGGATCACAGGGTGTGCTTCAGCTGTTGCGGGTCCAGCCCCTCCCTCACTGCCTTCCTCCCGGCTTGTCTGCCGCAGTTAACTCCAGGCATCCACTCTGTGTACTGCCATCCTTTCCCAGCTCACAGAGATGAGAGCCACATCCTGGCCCCAGCCCCTGTGCAGCCCTTCTGACATGCAATCACTCACTTCTCTGGCTGAGATTTTGGGTTTGGAGTTTGTTTCCCTGCCTGCAGGCAGCCCTACAAGCATCGAGTGGATGGGGAGCTGGTGGACACAGCTCCTTCTGAGGTGGGTGGGTGCGACTCACAGTGACACTACAGGAGTCAGGCCTGAATCATGCTTACACCAGGTGCTGGGAGCGTGAGGTGGTGCCCTTCACAGCTCAAAATGGACTTTAAAAAGCTGTGTGTGAACAGCACCTCAGACACACCCCACATTGCTGGGCCAGTGCTTCCTGTGCTTCGATGACAGGGTACTGTTGCCTTTGGGATGTTACATCTGGGCAGTAGTCTCGTTTCCCCTAAGAGAAAGCCAGTATTTGCTACTTACAGAACATGGTTATGGTAGACACAGGGTCAGCTCTCTCTCAGCAGAAAGACTGACAGCAAAATCGATGGGCTGGGATTAGCTAAACCCCACCCTTGGGTTTCAGGGCAGTGCAGAAAACGTGGCATCCCTGTGCATCACCTGGGGGGTGCTGCAGGCTGGTTTTCCTGCTTCTGACAGTGCTTTGCCACACCTAGAGACGTCAAACAGGACAAAATAAAGCTCCTACCTTGTTCTGCAGTGCTCTTAAGTTAGCTCATTCATAGTAACTTTAACACCTGGTCTGCAGCCCTGTGAAAAACCAACCCAAAACCAGTAAGCACCACAGTGGAGCAGCAGGGGAATGGGGTTTTTCAGTCAGCTGATCACACATCATCTCTGCTGGTCCCTCCTCACAAAGCCCTGCTCCAGCATGGGGTCCCTCTCATGAGAGGTATTACTCCTTCCTCACAAACTGCCCCAGTGTGGGTCTCTTCCATGGGGTGCAGACCTTCAGGAACAGACTGCTCCAGTGTGTGTCACCCACAGATTCACACATCCCCCAGCAAACCTGCTCCAGTGTGGACCCTTCTCTCCACAGGCTGCAGGTCCTGCCAGGAGCTTGCTCCAACACAGGTCACAGCCTCTTCCTTTTATCCTCACCCTCTCCAGTGTGGGGTCTCCCCATCTTCCATGGGCTGCAGGGGAATCTCTCCTCCAGCGCCTGGAGCACCGCCTCCCCCTCCTTCTGCACTGATCTTGCTGTCTGCAGTTTCTCACATCTTCTGTGTCTCTCTATGGTGGCAAAAAAAAAGCTGCTGCTGCTGCTTTGGGTTTTTTCCTTCCGAAATACGCTGTCCCAGAGGCACTGCCACCATCATTGATCGGCTTGGCCTCAGACAGCAGCAGGTCCATCTTCCAGCTGGCTGTCATTGGAACATGGGAGTGCAGAACCTCCGACCCCTTCCCATGCCCCCTGGGGCATGGGTGCTGATCCCAGGGGACCAAGGGCAGGACAGCTCTGTAAGTCCCCAGCCCAAGTTTACCGATAACCATTTGCTGTACAGCACTGGGACCAGTGGCACATGAACTCTGCAGTGGCCTTGTCAGCCAGGGACCAGTCATCCCACTGCCTCTCCACCCATCTCATCTGCCCTGCCCACCACCCGTGACCATTAAGAGCTCTGCAACCCTGCCCAGTACCCCCAAGATGCATCAAGGAGGCAGCTCTGAATAATTGATGCTAATTGGAGCCTGGAGCAGAGCCAAGCCAAGGGAGGGAGCACAGCCTTGGGCTGTTCTGGGCTCTGGTCCTGGGGTGCAGCAGGGGCAGGGATTGATGTGGGCGTGCCGTGTCTGGGAGCTTTACGCCCTGGCCTGTCTGGCAGAGGCACTGACAGAGTTTGGCTGGGTCTGGGAGTCTTCCTCCTCTTCACCCTGTGGTTCTGCTCACCTGCTGCAGTGCCTCTTGCTTGATGCTCACCCGCTGCTGTGCGTGTTGCACGCTGCTGCGATGCTCGTGGGATGCTGCCGGGGCTCTCACGTGCTGCTTGCACGCTGGAGAGGGGCTGTGGCAGCAGCAGCCAGGAGTTGAGGAGCAGAGTGGGGGCACGCAGAGCTCAGGCTGTGCAGCCCTCTTGGCTGGGGCCAGGACCTCGCTCTGCTGAACCACACACCCTGTACTCAACCCACAGAGAGAGCACGGCTGGGCTGCCTGAGGGGGGACAGAGCTGCGCATGGCACCAGCCCCATCTGCCTGTCCCATTCCCAGCAGCTGCTGGCAGCCAGGATGCTTGCTGTCACTCCATCCTCTGAGCAAGGTTACGCCTTCCCACAGCGCTTCAGCGAGTGTAAGCCAGCACATGGAGAAAATTAACAGCCCTGCAGCCGAAAGACACAGGTCTGACCCCCTCCCAAACCATCTGCCAAGTACTACAACCTCAGCAGCCAAGGAGGGTGGCCACCAGCATCCTCCTGGTAGTGAGGCAATCACACTCACATAACTGGACATGGACACAGAGATAAGAGCCCCAGATGGGGATGTAGATGGCTTTGAAGGCCCATGCAAAAACACAAGCCTAAGGAATTTGAGGCACTAAGCCTGGCTTATTTAGTCCTGTTCTTCCACACAGTAAAACAGGCTCTTCCGAAGGCACACAGAAGGGTTAACTGTCAGAAACTTACATCCTTGCTCTGAGGCTGGTATGAGGTCCCTAGAGGTACCTGTGGTTAGATGAGGTGCAATACCAAGAGCTCCTGCTTCCAGCCACCCCATTAAGAGCCTGGGTGATCGGTGCCCTGGAGGCCACCCGGCCTGTCCCCATTCCAGGGGATGCTAAGCCCAGCAGCTCACTCAGGCAGGCATTTGCTTGGGGAAGCTGTTTCTTGGATGGCTTTGCTTACCTTCATGGCTCCTGGTGGAGCCAAGGAGAAGTGACACAGAAGCACCGCTTGGTCTGGAAAGGTCTGCAGCAGTGAACTGTAGTCCAGAGGGGAAATGTGGTCTGCTCCTCCTTACCCAACTACACTGCAAGATGAGGGCAGCATTTAGGCAGGGCTGCTCTGTACAGGCCAGCTTTTCCTTCAGCTACCCCCCACCTGCTACTCAGGTGTCTCCAGCACTGAGTCATCACTGCCAGCTCCTGCAAACTCAACCCAGATGCTTGCCAAAGCCTTCAGCAAGCACCATGCACTCATCTGCTTTGGAGTCACCATCTCTGCTGGCTTAGGAAAACGCTTCTGTGGAAGCCCTTGCAGAACAGGAGAACTGTTCCAGCACTTAATCAGAACCTTTAAGAACCTGCCAGCAATGTTGTCAGTTGACTCAGCTGTTATGTCTCTGGACCCCCAACCCCTCGTGCCTGAATGATGTGGGAGAGAAAAGCTTACACATGAGTCCTGAGGCATCTGGACCTGACCAGACCAAACAGACCAGACCTCCTCAGCTATTCCATCATTTAAGTAGAGGTTCAAAGGTGGCACTCTTCCATCACGGAAGATGCAGTCACAACAGATAATCAGTACGACGCTGCCTGAAGCCTTCTCAGAGGTGGTGTTCATACTTGCCCAAGATCCATGGCACAGCACCAAGTTTAGTCCAGCTTTGCCATGATCAGCTGAAGAGATCACATGAGCTGATGTGCCCAAACATAGCAGAGAGCTTACCTCTATCGATTCCTGCAGCTTCCAGCCATGCACCTGGAGCAGCTCTTCACAATAACTGCATTCTGCTCACCTAAGCTCATGCCACAGAAGCACAGCTGAGATGGGCAACAAGCTCCTGGTAATAAAGGCAACAACTGCAGTATCTAAACCCCACATCTTCCAGTCCAGGTACTTCTAGAACAAATGCGCCTTAAACAACTATGGGGGAATCAACTAAACGGGCTCCAAAGCCAGCAATTCCTTTTCCAGCCCTAGATTCAGTCTAAAGAAACTGCCACCCTGACCTTACTTTCGGACTCAAGAAGTTCAGGGAGCAGGCAGAGGAGGCACCGTGAGCTCACACGCTGACACCCTGCCTGTCGCGGCCAGCAAGCTGCCATCCTGTCCCCAGATTACCGGCTCCAAGGCAGAGAGTGAAAACACCAAGCCCAGAGTAACAGCTCCACCTGAGAGAAGCAACGTGCTCTGGTTTTTGCCTACCCCAAAGACCAGATCAGAGCTGACTTATCTCACTGCACACTGAAGATCTGTTGTGATCTGAAGCCAACTTCTTGGAACAAAGATGCAGTACCACATAATACACAACTAACACATTGTTTCAGGGGAAGAGCTGTGGTGTCAAGCTTCTAGCACCTCCTTGTGCTCCCCAACCTACCTCCAGCTTTCAGCATGGACTTGGACACCGACCTGAGGCGGGTTCCTTGTGATCTTCTAATTTCAGCAAAAAGCTTTCAGCTCCTGAGATGGCCATGTTACTGACCCGTGCTGCTTGACAACAGGTCCTGGCAGCCTCACTTCTGCTGGGGGAAATTCACAAAAGAATGGAGACTGGTCTGCAACCTGCCAGACCCTGACCACCACCATCAATCAGGTCCTCTAAGATCTCCAGCTCCTACCTTTAAGATCTGCAGAGTTCCAGCTCGTACCTGCCTACTGGACTTCTGAGGTGCTGTCCTGTCATAGCGCTGTCCTACCAAGATGAAGGTGTACCCTGGCTCCTGATGAACTTTCAGGCCCATTTACAGAACCCCAGTGACTCCTAGGCCATTTCTGTCTGCTCTAGCCAGACATAAAACAGGACTATAACCAACCACCCCAGAAAAGACTCAGTATCTGGAACCACTGGAAGTGTTGAAGCTTCAAAGCTTTTAAGTTTCAACTAGACTGTTCCACTGGGAAGAGTGTGCCCGATGGTCTGCTATGAAACAGACACCAACTGCTCAGCTGCTGATGTAAGAGCTCATCGTCAGTCCCTCTTGGTGCAGCAGTCATGAGGAGTGGCCCATGGAAGCAACAGAAGACTGCAACTAGAAGACATTCAAACAAGCTATGATAACACACAACTTGACCAAATCCAGAGCTTTCTTAAGCAAACTGGAAAACCTCACCCTGAGATGAGGAGATGCTTTTACTTTGCCTTCCTGCTCCTCACCAAACTGCTGAAGGACTTCATGTTCTGGCAAGTGCTGCTTGAGCACACCCTCACCAAGACATGCCAGCCTCTTGCAACTGAAGGTGGTGCCTGCCCTATGAAGACACCTTGTGAAGCTCCTCATCTTGCTTGGCCATGGCTCCCGGTCCTTGACTGTAGCTTCTGGCTTCCAACCAGAAGTGAAAAGTGGTTAGAGCCATCCTGAGTCCAGTCCTTGAGAGAGCCCCAAACACTGAATGTTAGAGCCCTAAACAGTGTTACTTCTCAGCTGAAGGCCTTCAGACAGAGTTCATCCTTCAGCCGGGGCCCGGCGTTATTAAGAACAAAACCCATACTTGCAGTCTTCATGCCTGAAGTAAGTTGGGAGGTCTTCTGGGAGCCTCTGGTCCAGCCCCACCATGTAACACCAGACTCAGCACCTTCAGCACTCCTCCAGCAGGGGGACAGGCGCTGCTGCAAAAAGCACACCCAGCTAAAGCCCAGGCAGCTCTTCCCTTGGGTAACTTCTCCCACTTCAGCTGGGATCAGCCCTCCTCCCTCAAGAACCGGGTGCCTGGCAGCCGCAGCCAGGGTGGGTGGGGGCTGTGCCCCGCAGCAGTTCAGAGCAGGCAGGAACAAAAAGCAAGCCGTTAGCACAAGTCCTCTCTTGCCCAGGCCAACAGCAGAGGCAGCAGCTCGGGGGTTTAGTTCTCCTGCTTTAGCTCTGTGGCCGCCCAGCGTGGCACAGGACGAGGAGCAGGACGGGAGGCTGCTGGCTCGGGTGCTGGGAACCGCCGGGTGGGCTGTGGCTTTATGCAGGGGGGGACCGGGGTTTCTCTCCTGGCTGTGCCGTGTGCGGCCTGTGACTCACGGGCTGCCCTCGCTGCTCCCAAGCCCCGCTGGCCTCAGCTGCCGAACGCGGCGCCTCTTCAGGCCTGGGCTAGCCCTCGTTGGATGGCTCTCCGCCACGCTGCCTGCACGGCCTCCCCTCTCCGGCACTCTTAACTCGGGATGCTGGCTAAATTAGTCTGCATGATGGCTTGGGAGAGGGAAGGGCAGCAAGCACCCACCACCCGGTGTGCCCAGTGCAGTGCCTCATCTGGCACCTCGTCTGGGCCCTGCGAGCGAAGGGCCGCACGGGGGGCACCGGTCAGACCCCAGGCAAAAATCGCAGAAAAACCCAGCTTCCCAGCAGACGAGCCCTTAGCTAAAGCTCTCTTACCCACTCCAAACCCGAGGACTGGAAGTCTGAATCCTTTAGCCTTAAGTTGTTGAGGAGCCAGACAGCTGTCTGCAGTGCAGGAGAGCCCTTCTGCTACATGCCCACCAGTAATTAAGGTAATGCACAGGGCAGATGAGGATTTGCATGCCATTATACACTGCTCAAAGACTGGAGCAGCCCAAGGTGTATGTGCTGTGCAGGTATTAGCATTAGCTGGGTGCTGGAGTGGAGCAGAAAGGCCTGATTCTACCTCTGGAGCACAGAAACATTTGGGAGGTGCTGTGCCAAAAAGAACCACCTGGAAAAAAAAAAAATCAAGGAAGCAACCAACTGGCACCAGCTGAGGTGAACCCAGCTCTAAGATCTCTTCCCTGATGCTTCTTCCCTTCCAGGCATTGCATCTGAGGCCATAAAAAAATCCCACAAGGAAGAGGTTGAAGGCAAAGCACCCAGGGGAGGGCTGAGGACAGGCTCCAACTGGTTGTGCTCTTCCACCCCACCAAAACCTGGGGCCAGCAAAGGGTTCCAGGTAGGCTGACAGGGACATGACAACTTGCTGGAGACGAAGACAGCTCTTTCCCTGAAGGATACCCCACCCCAATCACCTTCATGGTCTACAGCGTGACCTCAATCCACAGAGAGCAAATCTCAATGCCCTTCCCTCCCCGCCGTCCCACCAGTGATCCTCCTGCAGTACCAGCAGCAGCACCCTCTGGAAGGAGGACACAGCCATCGAGACGGTTTGTCGAGACCATCAAATAATAATTTACTGTGATTCAATCTGTGGCTTTGTACAGTTGCCGGGGTGGGAGGAGGCCCAAGGAGGAGGGGACAGGGAAAGAAAAAAAAAGAGAAAAGTCGTTTGCCGCAGGCTTGGTGAAGTGTGAGATAGTCCTTGGAGGGGCTCGTGCTCTCCCTGTCGTATTCCTCTCCCCCTCCCCCAAACTCCTCCTCTGAACACGTTTGCTTCTTCTTCACTTCACCTCTTTCCTTGCGCTCTGCACAGTAGGAACCTCTCCAAGACACGGTCCAGTCAGCTGAAACCAGAAAAGGACACACATTAGCACCCATCTGCCATCAGAACCAGGGGGCCGTTCCTGTTACCCACCTCTCACATTCAGGATGACCCCACTAGCACCCACAGAGGGAAAGCAAAGGGCTGCACAGGTCTTGGAGGTCTGGACCTGCCTCAGCAAAGCATCTGCACGTGTGCTGAAGGGAATAAGCAAATGGTCTGTGGAGTGTGATGGGTGAGCTTTGGCCTCTGCCCAAACCTCTGTGTGGGAAGGCGTGGTGTTTGGTGAGATCTTTCTCCCTCCTCCAGGGATGACAGGAACAACAAAGTCAGTCCAGAGCAAATGCAGCCAAATCCCCCCAGCCACACACCCACTCTTCTCCTCAAAACCCAGCACATCCTTGTCGTGCTTCTCCTTTTGTGCCCTGATGCCACTCCCCCCCTCTGCTCTTGGCCACTGCAGATAGAGTAAGACAGAACATCAGGTTTCCAGTTTCTGCCTCAGCAGAAAAAGCTGTGGGCAACTCACAGGGCACGCTCTCTTAACAGAGGGGAGTTAAGGGGGTGTCTCGCTTCCAAAAGACTCCTTCCCATCCCTTCCTGCCCCTCTTTTTGAAGGCACTGCCCTTGCCAGTGCTGGCCACCGAGCTGCAGCAGGGACCTGGCTCCCGGCAGTTGGCAGAGGGGAGCCGCAGTGTCAGCTGTGAGCTAGAGCAGGAAGCAGCCCTCAGCTCGCATCCCCATCCGCAGGAAATGGTCCTGAACATCTGGAGGACTCGAACATCTGGAAAACCTCCCTTAGCAGTGATAAGTGTGCTGGGCACAGCCTTTGGCTCAGCCCCCAGGAGACCTCGCGTGCCTCAGCTGGGAGCGGAGGGGTGGGGTGCTTGGGTGGTTTTTTGCTCATAGGAAGGAAACGCTGCCAGCACTCTTTTTTCCGGGGGGGTGGGGAGGGAGGGGGAGAGCTCTGCTGCGCTTGTGGCCTTTGGCTCAAAGAGTGATGGAGGAAAACCAGCTGCCCACCTCCACCTTCAGTGAGACCCTCTCAAGCACTATCTCTGGACACGACACTTCTCTTTAGGACTCTAGCAGTTGTGTAAAGGGGTGAAGGGCGAGGCCGGGTGCTCAGGAGACTCCCCAAAAGACATTAAGGGCAATGTTCCTGCAGGCTTTTCTCCCACAGCCCGGTCCCAGATGTCCTTAGATGTATATTCTCCCCAGTGCACTCATCCTCAATTGTCTGTCTCCACTTCTGCCATGGAAGGAGCTGGTTACTTAGCCAGATGTTCCTCGGCGTTTGGCTTAAGGCCACCCAGCACACACAGGGACACCAAAAGGAGCTCTCCCACTGCTATCTGGCGGGATTGCAATGGCTTAAATAAACTCATCGTTAAAACAAAACACACGAGGAAAGAAGAAGAAAAACAGGCAAGAGAACACGGACACTGAAAAACAGAGTTTCTGGCTCCAGCACGAGCAATTCATAAAAGCCAAACGGCCCCCTTATGGCTAATTCTCAACATTGCATCAGTTCCAAATATCCCAGGGGATGGAGCTAATGGGGAAGCTCTTCTGAAGAACACAGGGCTTACAGAATGAGACAGGTCTCCCAAAGCTTTAGGATGAGGCACTTTGAGTGCATTAGGAGGCAATGCCCTCACCCAGACGTTCCTCTGAACTCTTTTAGGGCCAGGCTGGCGAAGGCGCAGCGAGCCGCACGCCTTCGACAGCAGCTCGACTCCTCTTTCAGAGGGGCAGCATGGGAAGGAGCTTTCCAGGGGGACACATGACTGAAGATGTTTTTTTTTTTTTTAATTCAGTCCTGCACAATTTTGTTCCACAAAACGAGGGGGGAAATAAACAACCCTTTCCTCCTCTGCACATCCTCAGGGAAGTGGGAATTTTGCCTTACCTCTGCTTTGAGAGAAAAACGCTATTTGAGCCAAAAAGGTGTTTCATTAAAATACACCCCCTGCAGAAATGGTTCCTGCTGCGTGTGTCTGCGGGTGAGTGTGCCTGCAGTCACCTCCTGCCCTGCTTCCAATATAGTCCCACCGCACCCCACCTCCTGCTCCCAGAACTCACCGTAGTCACGATATGACACATTTACAGTTCATGCAGCCAGGGCCGCTCTCATCCGGGGGATTCAGCTTGCGCAGCTTGTGCTGACGTATCTCCCGCACCAAGGTGTAGAAGGCATCTTCAACGCCCTGGGTGAAAAGCACCACTTGAAGCAGTTGCCCACTTTGAAAGGGGACAGTGGAGAGAAGAGAGGGCTCTGGTGCCGAGCTAAGGGTCCCTGGCAATGTTTTCCAGCAGGGCAGATTGCAGAGTTAAAGGCACAAAACCCAGCCAGGAAGACTAACACAGATCTTAATGTGGCCCCCAAAGAGAGGGCAAGATTGAATGAGCAACCATGAGGCCAAGGAGCTCTTAAATCCTTGAGATTAATCAGCTTTCAGCAGCCAGAATGAGGTCTACCACCCGAGAAAAGCCACCACTAGACAACTGAAGGTCTCAGTTGCTTTGTTCCCACCTTTGTGCCCTGGGAGCCCCACACGGTCCTTCCAGCATTGGTACATTCTGCCACAGGTCTGCCAGAGATGAATTATGCCCTTCTCTGGAACAGAAGCTCAAGCCCTGATAGCGGAGGGAATGTCTTGATGGAGCACTTAGCCTTGAGGAAGCAACTAACCCTGGCCCTTGCCCCCATCTGTCTCCAAGGTGGTGTCTGCCCATTCCTGCATCTCCAGGACAGCACTGGAGAAAAGAGAAGATAATTTTGTTTCAAACCGTGCTCCTACCTGTCTGGTTTTGGCAGACGTTTCTATGTAGGGGATCCCGTAACTCCGGGCCAGGTCCTGTGCTTGCCGGGTCTCAACTGTCCGGGCTGGCAGGTCACATTTATTTCCCACCAGCACCATGGGAACATCATCTGAGTCCTTCACCCTCTTGATCTGCTCCCTGCAAGAGTAAGAAGTGCCAAAGTGAAGGGAGGAAGGGCGTCAGGGGGGCAGCTCCAGGACACTTCCCACCAGCCTCTTTGTCAAGAATTAACAGCTACACTTTGTTCCTGCCAAGTGCCTTGTGTTGGACTTTCAGGAGAACATAACTGACCACGGCACGTAAGGGAGTAAACAGCAAAATAGCTAAGGCAACTTTTGGAAACAAAAACTAAACATACTTCTGCTCTTCACATGCAACTGTTTACAAAACACAACTTGAAATTATGACAACCTATATTAAGACATGAGCTTAAGGCAATTCAAGCTAAGTAAAATGAATACTCAAGCAGTTACCTGTGTTATTTCCAACATTTCAGATCAAGTAATTCCCCCAAATGAGGATTTAAAAAAAAAAAATTTAAAAAAAATCACCTGCAACCAGAATTTGCTGAGCTGATAAACCAGCTTTTGGCAGCTGGAACCTTTTCTGCAGATGCACAGGCAGTATTTGCTTCTTTTCAGTTTAGTTCGGGTCACTCAAAGTTGAGAAACCAACTGGGAAGCAGAAAAGCTGCAGCGCTCGCTTCTTCATTCCAACCTCGGATTTAAAACTAGGTGGGCGAGGATGAGATCTACCACTTCTAAAAATCTTAAAGGCCATTATGGCTGCAAACAATCCATCCAATTCCCTCCTGACAGATAACAACTTCCTTTGCTTAATAAATCATTTAACTTGAGATGCAAAATAGCTTTTTTCCCCCCTCTTGCTCATGCGTCCCGAACGTTTAACAGGGTTTTATTTAACTAATAAAAGCATCATCTAAAATGTTGATTTCTGCATTCTGATTGAATTCAGATTTCCATCCAAAAGCAACTGGATATGTATCACATAGCAAAAATAAATAAAATCAGTCATCTCTTTTGTAATGTAGTAGAAGGCAGAAATGAAGCCTGACTGTATGTATGATATGCCACACAGCCACTTAAATGTTCCATGTAACATCCTGAGCAGCAAATGCAAGTACTAAATTTAGTGCAGGGGCTACACTTAGCTGAAAAGAGATCCCTCCTAATGGTTACTAACCAGGGAGAGCCAGCGTTTCTCTGGGGAATGTCTCTTTAAAAGTGCAAACACAAAGAGCACAGGCGAAAGGAGATGAAAGCTGGTGATTTACATCATGATTAAAACCCGGGTTTGAAACCGAGCCATCCTGCGAGTGATTCACAGGCACCAGCCTGGCACAAGGATGAATGCTGCTGAATCCCTCAGGTGCTTTAGGAAAATCCCATCCTTTGTCCTCCGGTTCAGCTAAAACAAGCCAAATTAGTCCAACCGTACAGTTATTACGCAGAACACACCTGCTAACTGAAGAATGAGACATCCTGACAGCTCGGAGCAGTGCCTCTGACTACAGAGGAAGGAAGGGCTGTGCCTGTGCTCAGAGCTGTGGGAGTATCTGGGACCCTGGTCTGCGCTGAGGGACTGGGGTACACAGTCCCTTGGTGGGCAGTGGACAGAGTGGGGACAGGCAGAGCCATCTCTTGCATCCTCTGCAAGTGCCTCCTGTCAAAGCCAAGCCTCAAAAAAAGGCGTACTGCAGAGAGATCCCCCCGTCAGCCAACATCAGGGTAACCAGGAAAGACTCATGCTGCTTTTGTATCATCTCCTTGGCTCTCCAGCTCTGCAGGGGTGACAGCAGCAGTGCAGGGAAGCGGGATGGGTAACCCTGCCAAAGCAGGACCATGCTGGGATGGGACCCCTGCTCTGCCACCCCGCCCTCAGCACACCCTTCTGGGCACATCACCTCACCAGGACTCTGACTTTCCTCCTGCTCTGACTTTACCCTGGTTGAAACTGAGCTCCAACGAGCCAGGGCGCCCGCTCCCCACGTGCAGGCAGCCCACAGACCGCAGCCTCGCCGTGCCGGCTGCCAGCAGCCCTCCCTGCCCTTCCCAGCCTCCTCTCCCAGCTCCTAGGCCCTGCAGAAGTCACTGAGATCGATTGCACTAACAAAGCAATTCCATTAATTAGGGAGGAAAGGGAGGGGGTCATAGAGGATCAGCTCTCTCTTTAGTCACCATAAACACTTAAACATTACATTACTGAGTCCCCAAAGGCCAGGAGCAATCCCCCTGGATGGGTTTTATGAGAGTCACTGACATCAGCTGTCTGCTCCGTCTCTTCCCTGGGGAATGGCCACTTGAGCTAATTGTCTTTGCTGGCAGCCAGTGCTTCCACCACAGGGCCTCATCTAAAAGGGAGGGCAGGAGGGTGCAGTGGCGAGGCCTCCCCTTTGCTCAGGGCAAGAGGGAAGGGGCCCTTCCCAGATACCAACCTGTACTGGTGAATATCTTCAAAGGACTTGGTGTTGTTGATGGCAAAGACGCAGAGGAATCCTTCTCCTGTTCTCATGTACTGGTCTCTCATGGCACTGTACTCCTCTTGCCCTGCGGTATCCAAGATGTCCAACAAGCAGGTCTCTCCATCAATGACAACTTGCTTTCTGTAGGAATCCTGCAGGCCAGAAGGGAGAGGGAAAGGGAAGAGGGTGTGTTAAGGGAGGGCTCGGGTCTGGCCAAGTGAAGGGATGCAGTGAGTGCATCCCTGGGAAGATGCCAGGTCACACTCTGCTTGGGTTTAGTTCCCATTAAATAGCCGACTCAATTTGTTTCAAAATGGAAGGAAAAAGAAGAAAAACAAACAACAAAAAAAGGGCAAAAGGGAGCAGCCAAGCAAGTTTCCCCTTCTCTTGCAGAGCCACCAAGAAGCCAGCCCCTAGCTTGCTCTCCCCATTCCCAGCCGTGCCTCTGGCAGACCAGGGGCAGCTTTGTCTCTACCCCACCGCATAGCCCTCAACAACTATTTCCCTAAGCTTTATTCAGTCCCAGCTAATCCCTTCTGCTGCAGCCCTGCCTGGGGTGGTGGAAGGGGATACCCGGGTAAGGCAGCTCTGGCTGGCCAGGGCTTCCAGCCACTGTCTGCAGGGCTGGCAGGTGTTTAAGATTACCTGGAAATCCAGCACCTCCAACGCATCTCAGATCATGCACCAGAGGCGGTATGCCACCAGAAAGGCTGCAAACTGGGCTTGAAGAGGAAAACTCTTCTTCAAACGTGAGAAAAAAAATGTATCATGCTGTGAGGAGAGTGTTTCCCACAACCAGTCCGCCCCGGGGCTCCAGGAGAGGCAGGGACTATCCAGGCAGGTCCTTTGAAATGGCGGGGGGTTTCCTTGCAGCAGAAGCAATCACAATTTATCACAGATGTGAGAAGGCCTGGAAATCACCCAAGGCATCCCTCAAAAGGTTTCATTTTCAAGGCAGCCTCCTCAAAGCACTGCTCCTCCCCACCCTGCAGCTCCCCCCGACTGGTATCACTGCTGGGGCAGCCCCTGCATGGAAGAACAGCCTCATCCCTCTCCAACAGCCATCTCCTGTGTATGGTGCAGCACCCTTGACTCTCAAGAAAAGAAGGGAAAACTGAAGGTACGAAAAGGTGCAGGTCAGCAGCACGACCAGGACAGCGCTTCGCAGCCACTCCCAGAGCTGCAGTTTAAAATGAATTCAAACTCTGCTGCTCTTCAAAGGCCCACAACAATGTTTTCAGATGAGCTCTGCAGGTCTGCAGACAAACAGCCAATGCAGCAAAGGTCACCGCCAGGACCAGCAGCGGCACAGAAAGGGAATGGGCTAACATAGCCTCCACCCTTTGGTTCATTACTGCAACTATGTCATCTGCTGGGGCTAATTAAAGTCTTCTCCTCACCTTGGGGAGAGGACCATGAAATCAGAGGAGATGAGGTCTGCTCTGCCACGACCTTCTCAGCTGCGCCTTCCCAAAATGGGGAGTGATGACCCACTGGGATTAAGTGTGGAGTGATAGGCTGGCTTCCAGCCAACCGCTCTGAAGGCAACTGGCAGGCTGCCCTGCGGGGATGTGCTCCCACTTCTAGTCAATACTGTATCTGGAGCCTCCTTGGTGCAAGGGAGAAGAGCACCACTTCCACCTCCAGCGTCTCGGTGCCTGGCAGGGACCAGCGAAGGGGACCCAGTGCCTGCTCTGCCCAGCGAGCGTTCTCCCATCCCTGCACCCTGGCTTGCATCCAGACAACCAGACTGTCAGCACATGTTTGCAATTAATTGCCAAGTCCCCAGTTACAGGAGGTCTCACTGGCAGACAGCACCCCTACAGAGAAGCAATCCCACACCTGAGCTCAGGTTATCAACAGGCAGCCCATAAGGCCAGCCACCTCGCTGAAGCAAAGGCATTAACAGTCTCAGAGAGGATGCTTTGCACCCTGGTCTCCAAAGGAAGGGGACAAGCTCTCCCCACCACTCTCTCTACTTTGTGTCCAGCATCATCTAACCCCCACCCTGGGGATGCTTGGGACAGAAGGCCATGACAGGTGTCCTGGCTGCTGCTGCAGGGGTAGCTGCCACCAGTCCCCGTGTCCAGCCACTGGCAGCCTGCAGCCTCGGTGTTCCCCTGCAGCCCCCCATGTCCCCTCTTGCACAAGGGAAAGTGTCAGGCTCCAGCTGTGAAGCACCAAGTGGCAAAAGCATCTGCTTGGGGTTCAGACTCAGGATCCCAGACAGATGCTGGGAGCACCCTGGGGGTCCAGGGGACTTGTTAAACGCTATGTCAGAATACAGCCAGAGGCTCAGGAAGCCCGTCACTAGCTGACCGCTAAAAGCTGGAAGTCGAACTGAAGAAGTTCTCAGCACAGCCTGACTCTTTACTCCATCCCTGCTCGTTCAGCACGGGATGCTGCCAGCGCTGTGCAGTTCCTTGGTGCCTTGGCCCTGCTGCTCCCAAACTAAAGGTCTTACGGCTCCTGGGCAGCCAGGAGCACGCGTGTGAGCACGTGCTGCAGCAGGTCTGCCGGCGCTGAGCTACAAAGCCAGGCATTTGCACTACTGAATCGGGAGGCAGGAGGTAGCAGGAGCTCAGTCAGGGTCACCACCCCAGACTGGGGACAAACTCACTTCCCGACCTCTCCTGCCCTGGGGAGAATCTTCTCAGCGCACCCCAACATACTTGCGCTCCCCTCTGCCCGCCCTCGATTCAGTTAACATGTTTTCCTTTCAAAGCCTGTGCTCTGTGCACGTACACTCCTTTTTCTGGCCTTTTACCCTGCCCATTGCAGCACTGCTGTGCTGTTTGCTAGCCGGCTGAACAGTCAGAGTCAGCTCCTGGGCATGATCCAAAGCAGCTTAGTCACAGGAGGGTGGTTGGTTGGTCACATTCGGATGGCTGGCAGGTAACTCGCTGTGCATCCTGAATCCCAGTAAAATGAAGCATAATTAAAAGGAGTCACCCTGGAATGAGTAAGATGATGGCAGGGGTGGGGGTTATGTGGGGCACGAGCAAGGGAGCTGCAGAGACGTGAGGACTGGTGGAAAAGCGCCAGGAGTGAGAGGGTGAAAAGCAGCTCGTGGCTGCTTTAGGAAGAGGAAGAAAAGGGCTGAGTGGGGTTTGGGGAAAAACAGGAGGACAGCAGGCGTCTCCTGGGCAAAGCAGGAGTGGGCAAGGCGAGGAGGGTGTGCTGGGAAATGCCATGCAAGATTTACATTCCCTGCTGCCTGTTTACATGGAGAAAATTCCTGCAGAGTACGTACAGAGGAGCAGGCAGGCAGCTGGAGATGAGAAAAACCCCAGGATGCCAAAATCCAACACATCACTGGGTCAAAGCTGCCTCTGTCCACCCTAATGTCCAAGAGAGGACCCATCCATGAAGATGTCTCCCCAGGGAGGCTGCTCTCCCTCAGCAGTTCTTTTGCCAAAGACAACCTGGAACAGGTTTCAAAGAAAAGCGTATGATGCTACTGGCGACAAGCACGTGAGGGGAGAGGAGCTGGGGAAGAAGGTAACTGCATCCCTAAGCAAGGTGCAGCACCAAGACTCAGAAGCCCTTAAATTAAACTCCCTGTCTGCTGCAGACTTTCTAGGTGACCTTGGCCAAATGACGTAATAGCACGTGCTTTTCAGTGCTTTCTCTCCGTTCCATCTGTAGGACTGGAAGACTATTTCTGCCTTTCTACCAAGCCTTGTCTAGTTTGCTTAAGTCGTAAGCTCTTCAGGGTGGGGACTACACATACAACACCTACCAGAATAGATTTCTGATCCCAGTTGGGACCTTTTAGCCATTATAATAATAATAACTGCAGCAACCACAGCTGCATTTATACACATCTGGTAGAGAATCCTTTAGGACTGCAGACAGGGAGGTTATTGTCCAAGAGGCAGGACAGAGCTGTAATTTGCCTTCCCAGGGTGGACTCGCTCCTCGTGCAGAGCAGCAGCCACTGCCCACATCTCCTCCAAACAAAGGTGTAAGTCATGCAGAGGGTAATTAGCTTCTCGCCGGTGATAGTGAAATCGGTCAGGGGATGGAGTATGTTTTTAAAAAGTAAAAAAAAAAAATACTAAACAACAGCATAATGGCTACTGAAGACCAGACCCCACCTCAGCACAGACTGGAGGAGCACAGGGTCGCTGCCTGCTTCTCCAGGCAGGGTGCTGAGCTAGAGAGGCCGGTGCTATCATCCACCCTGCCTACGAGATCCATACATCAAACTAAGTCCTCACAATGGAGCAGAGGTAGCTCACTGGGAATCACAACAGTTCAGCTACTCAGCATGCCTAGCTCAAACTGCTGGACATGCACAGTACTGCCAAAGCTCTGATAAAATCCACTTCAGCAGTAAGTCCCAACACAGCCTGCTTGAGAAGTCAATATATTTACTCGGATTTCACAGGAGGAGAAATTGAAGCAGAGGCACAAAATGGCTCTTCAGTCCCAAACCTTTAACCCCTCCCTACACTGCCATCTCATCAGAAAGGAGGACTTGTGTACTGCTTGTCAGCCCCTGCCTGGCTCTGCTCGCTTCTGCTGCCTCCCTCACCATCTCCCTTCAGCACACGCTTTTCTGCAGGAGGCACAAGTTGGTCACTGTGACCTCCAAACATGCACACAGTGACTCAGAATACCTCTGCCAAGCAGAGGAACATCCCTGCTCAAAATCAGACTTCAGACCAAGCCGAGCATGCTCTGGTGCAGAGGAAAGGTGGAGAAAAGGAAGGAAGGAGACAAGAGGAAAACAGGCAGACAGACAGGCCAACCAACCACATGCCCAGAACTGCTTACCTCTATTGTGGGGTCATACTCATCAACAAAATGGTTCTGAATGAGCTGTATTGTCAAAGCACTCTTCCCAACGCCACCAGCTCCCACCACCACCAGCTTATATTCAGTCATCTTCCAGCCGACCCCAGCTCAGGACTTCCAGGAGCACCACCACCTGCAAGGAGAAACATGGCTGACACATTAGGAGAGGGGGTCCCTTGCCATCACCACCTGCTCTGCAGCAGGGCTGAGCAGTCAGCCCCCCTTTTCTGCTGGGAAAGGCAGAAATCTTTAAAGCACAGCATCACTCCTTGGGTACTGAGTGTTCCCAATGTCTTCTGCACATCTCAGGAGCACCCAGATGCTGCGAGGTAGAGACAGCAAAGTCTGGGATCCAGCACGCTGTAACACAGAGGCACCTAATTCTGCAAAGCAAAGGTGAAGGGATGCAGCCCTTAAGGTTTAGATGTTCTTTTTAAGTTGCTTGACTTCACTAGGGATTGAGTATGGGACAAGTTCATTTGCTTCACCGTGATTCCGGAGGGCAAACAGCCACTCCTCACTCCTTGGGGTACAAACTAGCAAGCTGCCATCAGGGATGCAAGATTTTTTTCATGCAGCTTTATGAAACTGTCCATGAAACTGTCAAGACAGGGCATGCTGCTCCAGGACCACACTGGTCTCTCAGTTCAAGCTCCCAGATGCACCACCCTGGCGAGCCTGGCCTGGAAACAGGGAGATGGTGGGGCGGCCCTTGTGCCCCAAGGGTCAAGGGCTTTCTTACCTTCTTCCCACACAGCACACTGACTACCCTGGGAATCTGGACAGAAAAATTAAACTTATTTCAGTCTGTCACCCTGTACTATGCCTCCACAATCCACTGTCTGTCTTTTGCTTTTATGGTCTGATGTTCTGGGGTCTCAAATGTGAGATTGCCTCACCCCAAACCATGAAACTTGGTCTAGAAGTGCAGCACAGACCTGCAGCATCTAGAGCTTAACTCACCGTGCATTTAACCTGATACTCTCTGCTTGTAAAGAAGGTTACTTTAAAATGAGCAATGGTTATGAAGGCAAAATATTTCATCAAACAGAAAACTATGTTTATCCTGTGGTATGCTGAAATTCTTCAGCCTGACGGCGAGGGTGCAAACGTCACACACTCCCTGAGCAAACCTCAAGAGGTAAGGGAGTGTTACTGATAAGAAAACAGAGCTACAGGCTGTGTAAATCAGAAGTAAACCCTAAAACATCCATTTCCAGAGGCCTGGTTTTCCAGCATTTCTCAGCACTGTCTCCAATTTGCCTTGTCTCAAGCCGGCAATCCAAAATTCTTAGACAGATTTGAAAGCCTTGGCTAGAGATGTCGATGCTCACGGGAGCAGGGAAGAAGTCCCAGCCCTCCCAAATATGCTGTTAGCTACATGTCCTCAAGGCTGTGTTAAACCTCAAACCCCGGGGCAGGTTTGAGATGGTGGCACATGCACAACCTCCACCCGTCCTCCAGCAGACGGTGCATCCTACTGCGCTGGGCACAGCAAGGGGGAGGATCTGCAGAAGAGGTACCCCTGCTCTGGTGAAGCTGGCATGCCCCACAGAGGAGAAAGAGATGCTATCACAAAAGCTGGTAACTGGGAACAAGGATTAGAGTCAGGACAAGCAAACCACACTTCTGCAGTACCGTGTACTTGCCGTGGCCCTTCAGCAGGACAAAATTAATCTACTCCCACCCCCACCTTAAATTTCTGCTCCGACTCCACCAAAGAAAGCGGAACTTTAGCTCAGGAAGATTACAAAACCTCGAGAGTTTAAATAGAAATCCACCCTCGTTCGACTGCAACGACTGCCCACTCACAGTCACCCCAGGGTCAGATACTTGTCCGCAGCAGCCGCCCGCGAGCTCTGGGGAAACCACCCCAAAGGCAGCAGTTAGCGGGAAGATGAGCTCCCCAAACCCTGGAAGCCGATACGGGCTGTGCTGGCAAAGGTCTCTCTAGACCCAGTCCACATCTGATGCACTTGCTAACGCAGCAAAGATCTAATGGAAAGGAGGGCAGGACTTTCTGCCTCCAATCCCCACCTGACTGCAACCTTAAACTACTCAGACAGTTCAATCACCGGCTCGGGCTGGGAGCAGGCAGACACAGCCGCTTCTTGCCAAAGTCCTTTTCTGAGCTGCTGTCTCCACAGCGGGAAGGCAAACGAAGCTCATGTCCTTCTCAGCATCCAGGATCCTGAAGAAGGGCAAGGGAGGGGGTGCAAAAGAGCACACGCTGTGCCAAGCAGGACCTCTGGTTGCTGCACCATGCTTCATTGCTGAAGAAACTGAAGGTCATTAAGCACAGTGGGAAAGCAGTGACAGTGGGAAATGAGGTGCAAATAACATTGAGAACCTAGGTCCCTATACATGAAAGTGCCACTGCTTCCCAGAAAAGTCCGATGTGCCTCTGTTCTGGCAGCCAAGGAAGAGATGCAGGTTGAAAGCAAGGCTACAAGAGACAATCTAAGTGATCACACTGACTGACCACATGCATGTGGCCTGCTCTATTAATGCACACCCTCATGTATAGGACATTCTCACATACAGGTGCAGTGATGATGCTCAAGGCAGAACTGCACAACTGCCTGGGTCTATGGGGCTTCCTAAGGCAGTGAGAAAAGCCTAGGCTCAATATGGGAAGAAGACACAAGTCCTTGAGGAGGGGTTCTTCCTCAAGACCACCCCAGTGGAAGGCACTGTTTGGCCTATCCCTTCAGAAGACCCCAGCCCACAGAGACACATCAGCTGCTAGCAGAGGACAGTGAGTCCAACCCACCTGACTACTTCATGCCATCACTGCACAACGTGTCCTAATGCAGAGCGGGAGTGTGGGGAATGACTGACAGCTCTGGGCGCGAGAGCTGCCTGCGTTAATGCATGCTAAAATCAATGTTGAGACGAGCTCGCTTCTTTTCCCAAAGGATCCACGATGCAAACGCTTCACAGGGAGTGCGCAGACACAACTGCTCATCAGAGCACATGCAAATGCCACGGGAGAGGAAGCCTGGCCAACGTCTGCAGGGAAAGCGGTGATTTCCCTATGACCAAGCTTTGTTACAGAGTTGGGCAGCTGGTCTTATCCCTATGCTGACCTTAGCCAACACCATCTCCTATCTCCCCACCTTGTTCTTTGTTCCTGAACATGGGAAGAGCAAGGCTGCTCATCGATGCCCGCACAGGTTTTGATGCAGGGGTGGCTGCTCCTCAGCACCACATGAAAATCACCATGACCACATGGGATGGTTCAAGGAACAGCCATCACAAAGACAATGCTTCTGGCTCTCCTAAAACAAAAAAGAAAGAGGCAGTGAAGAGAGAATGGGGCTCCTGCTGGACAGATGGTAGAGACGCCGCAAGTTTTTGCACTCAGTCTGGGGACATACAGGATGGAGATTTACAGCCTGTTGGCTGTTGTGAAAGCTTCTCCTGATGTGAGGATTTCCAGGAGGATAAACAAGAGTTTCTGTTCCTCAGCAGCTAACGCAGAGCCCAGACAGAGCTGACCACAAAATAACAGAGGGAAACACGAAAGCACAGCCCCAGTCCCACGCTGAGCAGGAGCAGTGCATCTTCCATCTTCTGCAAGCTCTTCAAGATCTGAAAGCCTGAGCCAGGTTGCCATCTGGTGTTTTCCCTGCCTACCCAAATTTATCACCTCTGCAGTACTCAACTGTTGCACCCCCGAAAAGCTGCACAGGGTTGTTGAACAAATAGCTGAGCAAGACAGCGAGGAGGAGAACCATTCAGAAGCACTGTCCAGGACGAGGAGAGCTGGGATTCGTGTGCCAAGTCAACAGTCCCAGCATGGAGCCGGAGCTGCTGCTGCTGCTGTATTTCCTGACCTCGTGGATTTTCTCCTGTAGTGAGAGGGCTCCTGGCTCCCGTTCAAAGCTGTCTAGGAAAGCCTTGCCGAGTGCTTCCGCCTGGCAGCAGCAGCTGCTCCCAGCCCAGTAGCCAAAGCTACACAGCTCCAGCAAACAAGAAACATCTGCCAGCCTTGTGCAGGAAGACAGGAGAGCAAGCATCCAGCCCTGATGGGCACCAGCATCCTACCTTTGTCTTGCAGGGAGAGGATGAAGGCGTAGGTGAGGTCGGAAGGCACATCTCCTTACTTTCTCCCCTGCTGGGGAGCACAGAGGCTTTGACCACAGAATCAAAGACCAAGATGCTTGGCACAAGGTTTCTTGGTGCTAAAGAAGGTTTACAGGGAGAAACTCAGCTGTGTCTTGTAAAGAACAACCTGATGTTCTTCACAGCCCCTCTTCTTCAACACAGTGTTTCATCTACAGGGGGAGTTTTGGGGACCTGACTGTGAAACCTCCAGCAGCTCACTTAGTAGAAGCAGAGATGAGGAAGTCAAGGGATTTGGCCCCATCAGCACGTCCCATCACACCACCATGGTTTCAAGAAAAGCTCAGGTGTCAAGCGAAAGGTATTCGCAGTGGGTTTCCAATGCATTCACCATGAGGGAGGTTCTGACACCCTTCCAACAGGACCACTGCAGCAGCTTCCTCTGTGTCTTCCCTTTCCTCCTGTCACCTTGTTTTCCCCCAGGATAGACACTAACCAAGACTCAGGTTTCTTTTACCAGCAGTCCACCACCTCGTCTGCAAGTCAGGAACCCTACTCAGTGATTCCTAAACACAGACAAGGCAAACTCCACTGTCTCTCCCTGGTGACCATCCGGGCTCCTCCATTTGCTCATGCACAAAGCTGTCACTGGATGTCACAAATTACAGGCTGTGGCAGGACTGCAGGAGCCTCTCCAGTGGTGTGAAATGCCACCTTCCATTTCCACTCGAGGGTCATAATGCTGATTTTTCTGTGGCCTGCCCCGTCTGAAAGAGATCAGGGAACAGAGGCTGGCAAGCTAATGCTCTGTTACCAATCACAGCCTAGCCAATGCTTCATTTTAATTTACTTGTTGCTTTGTAAATTAGCAAGTGGGCTGCAAATCTAACCTTGTTGTTGGCTTGCTGGCTGCACACCAGGAAACTCACACAATGCAGCCCACAGATGAGAAAAGAGAAAGGGGTGCCAAAGATGGAATAAAAGTTGCAAATCATGGCCTGGCTTTGGAGAAACAACTTGGAGATAATAAATGTCTTCTATCAGGGGGAAAAATCAGAAAAAAAAAGCCTAAGAGGAACAGAATGAGTTCTGCCATCCTCTGCAACCTCTTCAAGATTGGAAGAGGCAGTCTGTCCCATGAGACTGAGCACAAAAATACTGCTCCAGAGGAAGAAAATGGGTAAGGAATGACATCATGTAGGAGGCTCAAAACACAGGCAAACATTCAAGGAGTAGCCTGGGAAGACGACTAGCAGAAAACTGCAGGCAGGTTCAAGGCACAGGCAGGTCCGGAAGAGAGGGATTGCCTTCCCACAGCAGCCATAAACATGTCCCAGCAGCAAGGTACAAGCCACAGTTTTGCACAAGGTCTTGAACAGGCATAGACGGGTCCTTGCACCAGGCCCAGCCCTGCCACAGTTTCTAGGTGAAGCACCTCCAGCAGCACAACCCCTCTGCCAGAAACCACCCAACCACAAAGCGCTTGTGAAGTCCCTGTTCATCTTTCCTCTCCAGAAAAGATGGAAGGACAAAGGAAAGCAAGGTGCTACCATCCTCACCAAAGTTGCTGCCTATTTACTGTTCCCTGGTTCCTGCTTCAGCTGTCTGATAGCTGAGTAAAAGCCAAAGCTGCACAATCACCACAGTAAGCGGGTCCAGCTACACTTTTCTCACTTTCCCTCTCAAAGAAACATTCTTAATAACATTCCTTGTTGCCAGTTTACTCTTAAAAAAAAAAACCAAACCACCTGGTAGGCAACTATGCCTAAAACACCCAAACCAGCAAACAGCCTACATAAATCAGTAACACAATAAACCCAAAGGTTTTCATCCCTGTGGATGAAGGAATTGCCTCCCTAGCCAATACAGGCACCAAATTACTATACTCCAAAGAAAGATTAGCAGGCCCCTTATCTCAGGAGCTTATAAACCACAACTGCCCATGTCTCCAGCATCGTGACCTGGAAATAGGCAGGCAAATGATACATCCCACCCCACTGCTGAACACAGACCCTTAAAATGGGAAAGGCCGTCTGGGCGAACACCCAAGCGACTGGCTGAAAGCACCAGCTGCCTGCATCTGGCAGGGCCAGCGGTTTGAAGAAACCAAAGGCAGCTTTTAAATTATGCCCATGGCTTATGATCTAACACATAAGTGCTGTTTGAGACACTAGATGAGCAAGAGCAGCCCGCATAAGGAAGGAGGAGACCGGAGTTTTGTCTGCCAGACTGGTAAAGGTGGATGCATGAAGGCATGAACATACCACAAAGCAGGCTGGGACAACAGGGGACAACTAAATAAAAAACGAGCTCTTATCTTGCACTCAGGACTTAGAACCTAGTGTTGACTCTGCCAACGCACGTGGGAAAGCAGTGTGGGGGAGGAAAAGCTCTCATTGCCGAGACACAGAAGACTGCAAACTGCCAGGGCTCCTTCATTTTCATCTTCTCCCCACCCTCCCAGGGCCGAGCAGGTGGTTAGAGGCAGAGGCTCTCCCGCCTGGGCTGGCAGCTTTCCACCTCACCCTGGAAAAGAGACTTCCCCCAGCCTGCCAGCCTTCTTCAGAGAAACAAATGAAGAACACACTCTCTGCAATGGAGAAACCAAAGTGGAGTTCAAGGGAAGAGGCAGCTTTTAACATTCCTGTGCATTCAAATCCCATCTATAAACATAAGTGGATGGGTGAATACCTTGAGCACGTGAAAAGATGGACAGGTAGCCAAGAAAGTTTTAAACAAGACTCATGTAATACACAATACTATTAAAACTGCTAAAACGAGTGGTAGGGAACCACGAGGTCAGGCTCTGAGCAATATCCTGACTTGTTATAATCAGTACCAAATTGGACTGACCTTCCCACAAGATATTAAGGCACAATGAACTTGGACCAGACAAGTATGCAGCACCAGCACATAAGTGGATCCCTGTAATTACAGCTATTAACAGGGACAGAGAACATCTGGCTTTGGGGCAAATGCTGCCCAGTAATGAGGTGGGATTACATGAGATGCTGTCTCCAGGCTGGTTTCCTAATGTACCTGATGCCTTCAGTCTGGTCCTCTTGGTGATGAAAGGAGCAGGTGCAGGCAAGCTGCCAGGGAAAAGCGTAGCCTCTCCCAGGACCCACTGGTCCTGCCATCACAAAACAGGTCACAGCCACCTGGCTGCTCTCTGCTGCAACAGCGCAAGAAGGAGCAAACTCAGCTCTCACCACGGAGCTGGGGTAGCAGCCACGCATGAACTGTCCTCCTGGGTGTACAGGTGAGGGGATACAAACAAGCCAAGGGACTAGTTGAAAGTCATCAAAGGGTGGCATTAGCTGGGAACTAAGTGTAGAAAGCAAGACTCCCCACCCAGGGTCTTCATGCAAGAAAAAAAGCTCCCAGTAGATGATTTGGATGGGAAAGCTGTTGGTCTCCTGCTGAGTCTTTGTATTGGGCTGTCAGAGTTGGCAGCTCCTCCCACCCCTCACCCAGCTTTCCTGGGTAGAGATGGTTGAGGATGCAGGGTACATCAAGCACAAAATCCCAGAGTGCCACAGGAGGCACCCTGCTCTCCAATCACCCTAATGAAATCACAACTGGGTCATGGGCACAGGGAGCCAGAGGAGAGGCGGATGCACAGATAAGCAACAGGACATGCAGGTAGGGATGGGATCAGAGGGGCAGGCTGAGCACTCCTGCCATCTTCCCCACTCAAAGCCCAGCCACAAGAAAGGGAGGGGGGAACCCTTGATATAAGGTGGTCTTGTACATCACGCAAGGAGAGGGCCAATCCCAACCTGAGCACCACTGACAACTGGGACAAAACAACCTACCTATGAGATTCCCATTCTCCTTTCCCTCCCCATCCTTCCCTGCTCCTCCCAAACAACTGCTGACAGGAAAGAATGATGAAGCTGGTTTCAGGAAACACATCCAAGCCATTTTCCCTGAGAAGAATCTGCAATGGAAATAGGTCTGGCTCTTCAGCTTCCTGCTTGCTTTATATCCTAATACATATGTATTTTCACAGTAAATAAATGGAGAAGGAAACAGCCTATTTGCAGCTGGGAAGCTTCAAGAATTGTTTTGATAATGCTGTTAGGTTTTTTTTTTAATATTTTTCTGTTAACATTTAATGGGCAAGACCTTTTAAAAGGCCAGGTTTTGGAGCAAAATAATATTACAAGAGTATTGGTGGTCTCCAGGAATGAAATGGTGTGTGCAGCACATGTCCTGTCGCACTACAGCTCCTGCAGGACAAAAGTCCAGATAGGGAACCAGTGGCATTGGGATCAGCTGGAAAGAGGTGGAAGCTGCCAGAAAAGCAGACAAATTAATATTTTGAGACAGCAGAAGCCCTTTTTGCTCCTGCTCATGAAGCACTCACCCTCTGGATGGCCAACCAGCCCCACAGAGAAATACAGTCCTCTCCTCTGGGGACGGCTCAAGTGCCTCTAGAAGGAGAAGAAACAGAGGAGGAGTGAAAAGGATCTCTCTCTGTAGGGAGAACCAGCTCTGGCTGGGTTGGACTTGGACAAGTGTATCTTGGGGTAATCCTCTGGTTAGTACCCAACTTGACACCCCCAGCTTCCCTGGACATCTTCCCTAGGATCTTGGGCTGGAAGGGGAAAAGCTGAGTCAACCCCCATCCATGCTCTCTCACTTGTGTTTATCACCAACTGCTAATCATATCCTCCTAAGTTTTATCTTTTCCAAGGAAAGGCGACACTCTTGTGTCCCCCCCATCATTTTTCAAGAGGGAGGGTAAAGCAGCACAGGTCCAATACTGTCATCTCCACAAGTTAGTTGTGGGCAAGGGACAGTCCATCTTGGGATGAGGGAAGAAGACCAAGTTTCTTTCTTGCCTTTCCAGTCCCAATGGACACTGATGAAAAGCTGCTCATATGGTTCTTTCAGAGACAGAGCCCAAAGAACAGCGTGAGTGACCCCAAAGAGCCAAAAATCAGATACTTCCAGAGTGTGTCCTTTATTAGTAAGCCATTTAATTTACATGATCAAATATAATCATCTTCCTTCTGCATTCATTTTAGCCCTTGCAGCGCCTTTGCAGACACACACCCTTATTTATTAGCAGAGCAGGGACAAAGGGAAAGAAGGCACCACAGCAGAAAGCAAACCTTCAGGGCTTACCTTGGCAAACCTGGGAGGAGGAGCTAGGGAAAACAAATTAGAAAAGTAAGCAGTGGGGCATCTTGGGGAGCAGGTAGCAGGAAGAGGAGATAAAAGGAAGCGAGCAGGCCACTGGGACCCCATCCCTGTTCTCCTTCCCACCAGGACATGTTATCAGCAGGGTGACACAATGCTGTCGCAAGCATGAATATGCATCAGTCATTATGCAGCAGATATTCAGGGGCACGTGTCTGATTTATGGACCCAGCAGCTGCAACCTAGAGGAACGGGGACACTGAGCGTGGCTGGCAGAGAGGTCTACATAAGACCTCCAAACCCAGCCCTTCAACAGCCAAGAAGGATGAATTTGTCATGACCAGGTCTGAAGACAGACAGAGCCAACCAATGCATTTCGTGTGCAATTCCGAGCAACCATCACACAATGCTGACAGCAAAGTCCAAAGGATAAGGTGCAAGATTTAAGACTGGATCAGCAGACTTTGTTAAATTTGGGTCCTGGGTTACCCAAACCTCACTCTGCCACTCATGGCAATTCTCAGCCACAACAGACTTGCCAATGTGACGCTCGTGTCTCCTCCCTCTGCAGCAGCCTGGATTTTTAAAAAATCCAAGCAATGTTGCTGTGGGTGGGTTATTTAAATGCATCACTGTCACAACACAGACCTGATGCAAATAAGACTGAAGATGTATGGATTTCAGCTCTCCATACTGAAAAGGCAGAAATCTCCCTCTTTTGGCTCTGGAGTGACAAAGGGCCACTGCACAGGGACTCATCCTGCCCATCTTGCAAGCATCGCAGCACAGACACAGAAGACACGCTCCTTCAATTCCAAGTAGCCCCCACACAGGTTTATATATCCCAACCCCAGGGAACACACAGTGTAGAAGATCAAGGAAATAGTAACTCCACCCTGCAATGAGGAACCCACAGCAATTAAGTGACTCACAGAGGGTTACACAGGAAACTTGGGGCAAAGCTGAGGATTTCTGCTCCCCCATGTTCGAGCTTTTGCCACAAGACTGTGCTTCCCATCAATGGCTGCAGTTGATTATGCAGGGGACAGGAGCACAATGCCTACTCCATCACCTCTGTCGCAGGCTCCAGCATCTGCTGGCAGACCTGCATAATCAGAAGTGGGGGCTTGGGGGGGAGTTTCCTTCCAGAGCTTCCTCGGGAGCCCATAGCAATGACGACATGCAGGATTTGGGTGGGCTTGCAGCCAGCATCCACAGGCACACCAGGGCTGAAGAGAAATCACAGAAAAGCAAGAAACCAAGCCTGTGTGAGATGCTGCTCTACCTCAATGCTGAAGCCTGACACACCAATAAACAAATACGCAAATGCTAGAGCAGCAGAGCAGCTGAGGTCCCTCTAATAATGCCTGAAGGTCAGGTGTGTCTACATCTTCTTGAAATCCCTCAACTGATTTTCAGTTCCTCAGGACGTCCCTAGTAGGGGCAATGAGTAGATCCAGACCTGGCCTTAGTGCTGCACTTGACACTGCCATCTAGCCCTGGAGACCCTGCCCTACCTCTGTGACTCAACTTAGATGGTCCTCTACAGAGACACACAATTGATGGAGAAAAGGTCAATGCAGGAATCCTCACCTTGGCCAGCATGACAACACTCCTCCAGGCACGTTAACCAGATTTGTTTCTAGAACAAGGTATGGATAGGCAGTATGCCATGCCCTGAGCTTCAAAGACAACAACTCATTGTGGAAAAGAGAGAGTGCTCATGAATGAATGGACAAAAAGATGCAAGGTAGTTCTGATGCAAGCTTCCAGCTGCAAACAGGATTTCACCCTGTTCTTCAGCACCTGATTTCTCCTGAGAATACATGAAGTAAGAGACCATGCAAAGTACAGTCTAAAATACCTGTGCCACAAGCTGGAAGAATGACAGCTTGGGGAAAGTGAAACAGGACAACATGAGCCCACAGGTATCTTTCTAAATGAAGCATCCTTTTGTCAGGCTCTGAAATGCACCCCCATCACAGATCAATCCCTGCACAGCAAACTCCTCAGGCAAGAAAAGCTGATGCATTTAGGGGAGGGGGGGGGGATAGAAAATGGACCTTTGAACTCTAATGCAGTGTAATTACTGTAATGTAACTTCATTATGTCAGTGTAAGCAATGGCCAGGCAAAAAATGTTGTAGGGGATTCTCATGTAGCTCACCACTCAAGAGCAGGGTCTAATCCTGCCACATGATCTGCAAACAAAAAGGGGGCTCCTACACCAAAGGTTCCATTTTGGAGAATTTCTCTCTCTTCAACACTGGTTGTTCCTGCTGTCCATACAATGCTTTGTATTCTGAAGCCACTGACTTCCATAAAGCCTGGCAGGAATGAGGTCCCCAAGCTATGAACAGGCTCATATATACGGCTTCCCATTTTACTTCCTTCATCTCCCACTAGCCACTCAGGCTTTCTGAGCCTACTGCCCAAGCACAAATCCACAATGGGGAAGCACACATTGCAGAGACATTCAAAAAAGAAACACAGCAGCATTCATTGGCTTTATTCTTGGATTTTATAAGGCTTGTGCAAACGGATCTGTATTTGGCCTGAAAAAAACATAACCACAAAAGGCAAACTTACAACTTCAAAGCTGACTTCTCCTGACAGCCCTAAGCCACTGTGTGCATGTGCCATATGGACAAGGTATAAGATCTTTCTAGTTACCAAAGGAAGGGAGAGGACAGCCCAAGCTGAGGAGGCAGAACCAAATGCACAAGTCCCAAAACTGAGATCTGACCTTGAAGGATCACCTAAGTAGTGAAGCCACTAAAGCCAAGACAGTCAACACTGGTTGATCTCACTTGGTCTATTTTTATTTTCAACCTTAGTGCACTTGGAGCACTTATCCTTCTCAGCATCTTGAGACAGTAGCAAGGTAGACTGACATTTCCTGGGAAATGAAGGGTTAAAACACCATCTTCACTCAGCCAGGGAGGCACAGAGAGTGCCAACAGAGTAGCTGTAAAAGTCAGCAATCAAAGCAGAAGAAGGAAGGAGGTGACTGAGTTGCCTCCTCCTCCCTGAAGATGTTGCTGGCATGAGGAAACGCACATGATGCTGGTGAGTGCTGCACAGAGAACTTGCTCCTGGCATCAGCAGCCGAGTGTCTTCCCAGGCCCCTCTGCTCAGAAGCACAAAGCATCCCCTCCATTCTCCTACCACCTGTTCCTAAGGACAAAGGGGGGGTGACTAAAATATGACTGCACATCTTCTATACCAGTGTCTAGGTTCATCCATGCTAGTGGAGGTACAGGTACCTGTTAGACTGTCTAATGCCTGAGGACCACAGTGGAGGAGCTGCTGCAGCAAAGATCAAGCTGACCGATGTTTCTTTGGCTTTGGTTTAAAATGCAGTAAACACACAATATAAAACGTGAACAACCCTTCATCCCACTGGAAAAAATCCAGGCATCTGCCTTCAATTCCCCAGCATATAACAATATGATCTTATTATTATCAGTAACATTTATTATGTTTTCTATATGCTATTAGATTGGGGGGTTGGGGTGGGAAGATACATTACGTGACCCACATCACTCTGCAAATCGCCAATTGCTGGGAGCATTTCTTTCTATCACCCTTTGCCATCAGCCCCCAGCAAACCAGCCCTGACCTTTCATTCTATTGGTTACCCCTGTGTTCAGCATCTGCCTTCACAAACACCAGCAAAGACACAAGAACTGAAGCTCTGACACTCAAGCCACACTTTCTGAAAAGGGGATTGAAAACTGGACCTCAGGGCACCAAGGAACTCAGACAATTCTCTCTCTGACTACAGCAAACACCACTAAACCGCACTAAAGGGGCTCCAGGCAGGGCTGGAGGGACAGAGACACAGGACGCACACCAAAGGACCAGTCCACACGCTTGCTCAGGCTAACAGCTGCATGCCTTTTCACACCTTCAGGCTTTCAGTTGTTGTTGTTGTTGCCTACTACTATAAATATGAATTGTAACAGCTATGAAATCGCTGCTCAAGTGGCATGAGACTGGTCCCATGCATGGTGGGGCGTTCCTCTCCAATTCCACCCACCCTCAAAATTTGCGTACGATGCCTTCGCTGACCGTTCAAGCCTGCAAGAATGAGTAATGCTAAATGTCACAAGGCTCTTCAGGGTTTTTTCCCCTGAGGTTAGGAAAAAGCAAGAAAATGGACAGGTGATGTGAACCGGCACTCTCAAAGATGATCCAGTTTAATCAGGCAACGCAGACTCCCCAGCTCTTGTCACAACACGATACATCTTGTGAGCTTCAAGTTGGACTCAGAAATTACTCATAAGATATGGAAACGATTCCCCTGAGGAAACAGTCACTAGCAACAACTACAGAAAGTCTTCGCTTTTGAACAAGCAGCTCTTTCAGAGTTTCAGTGGTCGTGGGTTGTTTTCTTCTTAAAAGGAGCAGAGAACCACCAAAGTATCTGCAGCCAGAGGCTCCACTTTATGGGTCCATTTCTCCTCAAATCCTCAGGACAGAAATTCTCCTTCCTTACAAGAATGAATTCAGAGATATAAGCTTGAACTCTGAGTTTTTACAGTCTTGCCAGCATTGTGAGATTTCAAACACGATCACGCGCTTTCACAGGAGCCTGGCAGAGAGACAAGCCACCAGTGAGGCTTCAGAAAGGGGTGATGTGCTGATAAAGCCTCCCCGCTTCATCCGACAGCAGCGCAGCTCACCAGTGCTGTCTCTCTCAGGGCTCCCAAGGCACACACAGCAGTTTCTCAATGTCATTCACACCTAACTGCAAATAAACTGCTGCTTGACCTCCCTCTTCAATCCTCTGTATTTTCAGAAAGCAACTCCACGTCTGTCCCTGTCCCTAGAATTAACCTTCGAGACCATGGTGAGGTGCAGTGGGTCCCTACATAGGAACTTATTGTTCCCACAAAGGGAACTGGAGAACTGAAAAAATAAAATTAAAAAGCTAAAAATAAATCCAATGTTTGCAAAAATTTTTTTTAATTTTTAAAATTTATTTTACAAAGCCAAACAAGCCCAAGGAAAACCACGAGCTCACACATCAAACCAACCAACTTTAAACCTGAAACACCACTTAAGCAAAAAGAGATATGGCAGTGTTTTGTAGAGTGCAAGTAGATTAACGCAGGAGGAAAATACACACTCCAACAGCAACAAAAGTATTGAGCTCTGAAAGTTGGAGTTTGTCAGTTTGCCCTCATGATCTATCTTTAACAACAAGGGGTAGAGGTTGTCCCATTCTAAATGAACTCCCCCCAGTTAGTGTCTATGATCTGGACTCAAACCCCTACTAATCACAAATATTTGATCACCTCATATAATGATTTTTGCCTTTCACCAGCACACCTAAGATAGGACAGAGGGAGCCTGAACCCCGCATTGAAGAAAAAAAGTATATTTGAAGTTAGTATTTCTTACCCAAACAGAGACCTACCATAAAGAAGCTGTTCCAAGCGGCAGCTGCCATCCCACTCGTTTCATTTGCCCTTACTTCCACATATTTTTGATCAAACTTAGGACATATTATGTCAAGTCAAACAGGAAATCTGACTTAAGATAACAGTCAAACCCCTGATCAGATATAAAAATTCATGTAGTTGACTTTTTTTTAGCCCACTCAAAGACTTCCACATGTGCAGGGTCTGAAGATGACACCAATGTGAGTGGCCAAGACAACTGTGAAACACAGAGCCGATGGCCCAGGGTAAGTTTTATAGGCTGACAACTCCTCTGTGCTCCTTTAAGCAAGTGCTTCTTTTATTCCACAGCACCAAAGGAATCACTGCTCTTGAACAGCCCCCCAAAAAACCCAAAACAAACTCAAAGCCAAAAACAAGCTCAGAGTACTCTGGAAAACCTGATGAACCACAGACTTCATGAAATTCACTCAAAGGTTTTGCTGTGTTACCTAAAGATGAAGTTTACCTAAAGATAGCCCTTTTCTTTTGAACCTGTGCTAAAATGGAGGGAATTCACCCTCTAAGGAAAGGATTTTTATCCCGTAGGTCAGGAGGGAACATGCATGAATACCTCTGTGAGCTGTCAGTGCCTGGCGCAGCTGTGACAAGTGCACTCCATCCAGCCCTCTTGAGATAACTCTGCCTTAGCTGAGCAAGGCAGAGAAAAAGATATTTATTTGCAACACACCAGGTTTGTATTCCTCTGACACATCCCATGGTACAAACTTTGCTGCTCTTGCATGATCTGGGCAACAATATGAAGGAGCGAGGCAGGTCTGGCATCTCCCAGCCACCGCCAAGAGAGTGTGGGAATGTACCAGGGAAGAAGGACCATGCTGCTTGGCTGGGCTGACATCCACTTTGATCAGGCCTGGCTCACAAGCTGGGTACCTGCAGTGCTACACGTTGCCTGTGCAGCCACAGCACCAGCACACAAAAGCTCCCACAACCTCTCTGAAGCTGAATTTGCAGCAACATGTTGCTTCATAAGGTAAAAAACCACAACACGCTCATTTCCAAGTAGCCAGCTAGTGAGAAAAAACAACAGGGAGAGGGGGGAAAAGACCCAACCCCTAGCACCAGTTCCCCTTCTCTCACACAGCGCTGAGAAGCTTGTAATAATCGCAAGCTTATATTAATTGCAAAGCATAAGAATCCGAACAAACACCCTCCTTGGGCAACCAGGGCCAACCCCAGGAAAATATTTGCATCTATGGGATGTGTGAGTTGTGCAACCAGCAAAATATCAAGCCAGATAAGGCAGGGACGTTTCACCAGGCTCTACGGAGACACACTCGCAACTCCGTGATGCTGACTCAGGCTAAGACAAGTTGCTTTAATTTGCTGTCCCTCGCTCTAGCTTTCACAGGGGAAATAATACCAGCCGACTTCACACCCAGTTTGAAGCCACTAGACTGCATTTGCAGAGCTCAATCAGAAACTAAAGCAGCCTTTGGTGGAGTATGGGAAGGAACTGGGGGTCCCTGAGATGGGAGTCGTCTTCCCGTCCTAAGGGTAAGGTCTTAAGGAAGCTGTTGGTGCAACAAGGTTCGCTCTGCCCTGGATGCGATATGCAACTTTATCGTATTACACAATTTCCCACGCCTAAGGCTTGATGTAGCCTTGTCTGCCTAGATCTAGTTACACATACACGTTGTTAGGGAATTAGGGAAATTAGTCAGGAAGGCCATATAGTTACAAAACGTTTGTGAAAGGCTGATGGATCCTGGTTTCTCCCACCAGTTTTCAAAGAGCCGTACACGTGCCTGTTCAACCAGGTGCCGCTGCACACCTCCCTGCAACCCATGAACCATCTCCTGGTGACAAGGCAGCGAGTGCGCTGTCAGTGGCAAAAATTAACAAGCAAGGAGCATGTTTAGCCAGAGCACGTCCAACCAGCAGCAGGCTGATCTCAGCAGAAAGCACGATTCTGCTCCTATGGATGGAGCTCAAGGTTTTTTTGCACGTGGCAAGGCACTGTAGGTATCATTTTGCAAACCAAAACCCTGCATTAACATCCCTCCCTTCCTGGCTCATTTTTTTGGCCAGGTGTAACAGAAGGGATTACCTTGGGTGAGCAGGCAAAGGGAGGAGGTGCACACCCACCGTTCAGTGCCACTGACAACATGCTCGTGACTGGGCAAAAGGCTATGTGTTAGCTGGACACCAAGGAACTGCAAGGACCCAACACTGTGCCAGATAGCTCTCTGCTAGGACACTCTTCAAATACAGACAGTATTTATTGTACCAAAGTTCAACAGGGAAATACAACAAGGAAACAATCAGAGCAAAATGTGTGCTGTGGGCCCCAACATACTTTCCTTCCTGAACTGAAAGCCTCCTGAAGGTTTTCACATACACTTCCATGGCCTCTCTGTCCCCTGAAAGCACAAGTTTGAAAGTAGAAAAGCTTGTGGTGGACAACTGTAGTGAGGAAGGAGAGCAGGGAAAGATCAGATGCACTGTGAAGTGATGAAAACACACCATATAGCAGAATATAAAGTACTATCTTTGCCTTCTCTGCAGCACGGTACATGCGCTTCCCACCTCAGGTCAGCAGGAAATTTCTTCCCTTAATAAATCCCCTGCTATTGCAAAGTTTTAAGCAACTGCAGTACACACAGCAAACTTCCAGAGACTCTCCAGAGCTTATCACCACTTCATGGGTGTCTGAACAGATGGGAATTATTGCATGGGTTTCAGTAACAAACAGAAAGCGGGGTACAAAACCAACTCTGGTTTTCTTTTGGGTTTGAGGATTTAAGATTTAATGATGACTCCACAAGCCAGAGGGGAAAAGAGCCAGGCACAGCACTCTCCCCTGCTGAGCAGGGTCGCAACCTGCTGCCGGCACAGGGACTTGAAGGCTGAGTTCAAGCTCTGCAGGCTCTTGCTGCAGACAGGTTTTTTGCTCCTGAAACACCCAGCGCATCACATTTCTGCCATCGGGCTAATTCTTCCTCAGCAAAAGGCATGATGGAACAAGTGATCCCAATCAAAGGGGAAACTCAGCCAGTCAAGAGAATCATCCCCAGGCTACCAGGCTTTATTCCTTCCAGTCGGCTCTGCTTTGTTTTTCCAGTTCTCCCAAGCACTGCTCTGGATCTCCTCCAAACCACACCAGGGTCTTCAGAGCAACCCTGAAGTTGGATACAAGAAACTGGCTTCATCACCCCTAAAGCTCCATTACAATATTTAATAGTGTTTCAGTGTTAGGAAAACAAGCTTTTTGCCCTAAGAGCTTTACCCACCACACCTGGAACACCCAGACGTGAAGCCCTTGCAGGGGTACCATGAGGCTCCCTGCTGCTATCATCTGTTAATCCACACTTTGAAAGCCTTGTGCTCTTGTCTCAGCTCCGAATTTAGAGCTCATGTCTTTTCCCACTGCAATACAACAGGACTGCTCTTTGGGCACATGCAGGATGTCAGGAGTATTCAAGTAACCCATGACCTATGCTAACAGTTGCCCAGCCTCACTTGAAAGGATGAGACAGGGACAAAACTACCCCATTCCTACCTACACTTCCTGTCTTCACTTGATTAAAATGCCCCTTTGTCCAGAGCTGGGACTGGCTTGGAGTTCTGTCCTAGTACCTTTACTGGAAACACCTCTGAGAGAGAGATGCTTAACTCCATTTTCCAGTTGCTGTCTAAATTACATCTGTCCAGCTCTTGAGCAAAATGAAGGATAGCTTCTTGAACAAAGGAAGATGCATAAGTTTACCAAATGAGACAGCACGCAGCTAAGACAAGGACAGATTGCATTCAACACTGTCTTGCTCTCTTTCTGTACTACCCCAACCAGCTCAATGTAGCTAGTCAAGGTGGGATTCACAGAATCGTAGGGGTTGGAAGGGACCTCAAGAGATCATCGGGTCCAACCCCCCTGCCAAAGCAGCTCCCTAGCTCATATTGCACAGATAGGCGTCCAAAAGGGTCTTGAATATCTCCAGAGAAGGAGACTCCACCACCTCCCTGGGCAGCCTGTCCCAGGGCTCTGTCACCCTCACTGTGTAAAAGTTCTTCCGCATGTTGGTGCGGAACTTCCTGTGCTCCTCATCTCACCTACAATACAGATGTCTCCATGAGAGCCCATCACCCAGACCCTCTCTATCATCAATGAGAAAGAGACTGGCACAATCCATCTGACCTGTTTCGAGTATTTTTCTGTAATAGGATGACATGAAAGTGCTTGCTTCCTTTGCTGTCTATACAGGGGTGTGGGGAGGAGCATAAGGGCAGGCGAGCTGGGATGTTAGATGCCAACATCTGGACAGGTAAAGTACAGCCAGACATTCCTCATCTTGCACTTAAGTCTCTCGCTGAAAAGCTTACAAGCTATCTCACACTGTGCCCAACACAAAAGCACTTCTAGCTCCCAAGACCTGAAGGTAACGCTACACTTCAAGTGGTAGATAAGATTCCCATGCCCTGAAGTATCTACCACCAAGAAAACTTCACAGTATTTTCCCTGTAACAATATCCCAAGTGGATCCAAGAAATTTTGGGGGCTGGCTGAAGAGAAGACAGAGCTGCAGGTCTCCACCTGCCTCTGCGTCAGCAGGAGAGGAAAGGGGAACCTCCCAGGCACCAAGCACTTTGTGCCATGAGAGCAGCATGGCGTGGAGAGCCTGTAAGACTCACTTCATTTGCATCAAGAAATGCCCCAGGACAGGCAGGGAGGGATGCATGCACCTAGCAGGTCTGGGGCAAGGACACTGAATATGAAAGGACAGAGCGTCCAGGCTGCACATTTCTTCTAGCAGACAGACTTGGGATTTACGGACAAACCTTGAGGATTCTTCTCTTTTTCCTGACATCTGATATATGATCCTTTGGGAGAGGCAACACTGGAGCTTGGTGCAGACAAATGCAAAGTAACGAGTCTAGGGGCAGGAAGCCAAAGCAGACAGCACACATCAAATGGGGCTGGCATGCTGCTAGGATGGCCAGAGGAGATTGAGGAGTTATCCTAAGATTTGTGAAGCCATCAGCCCTCGTGCTACAGCAAACGGGGAAATTAAGTTCACACAGAAGGATTGCAGGCAGAGTAACTACCCTGACAACAGAAGGAGTGAGGAATAAGTTGTTACAAAGGACCTTCAAATCAAATAAGGGGGAAAAAAGAAAGCATGGAAGAAAGAGACTGCATGACACATACCCATAGTGGGACTGAACTGAAGGGTTCAAAAGAAAACAAGTTCAAAATAGCTCTCTGAAAGGGTGACTTACTGGTGGCAGAGCTTCTTCTTCCACCCCAGTGTACATTCTCACTAGGTTTGCAGGGTCCTGCCTCAGATTTCAAAAGCTATCTTTTTGTATCCTAATCCCAACAGGTTCTTGACCCCATTGCCTCCACAGAGCAAGTCATGCTGAGAAAGTGTGACTGGTGGCTGTCCACCTCCACACATCAGCCTGCCAGTCACACTGCAGTGCCACAGCACGAGCTGTTTGATTATTTTGATCTGTTTTGGTGGTGGTAGTTTGTTTGGTTTTCTCCCCTTTCTCCTCCCCTGGAATTTATTCTGGAGCTGCTGTAAACTGTGAATGAACTCATTCTAAATGGAGACTTTGAAATAAAAGAGATCAAAACTTGAAATGGTCTGAGAGACGCTGTACCGCCTGACAGCCCATGGTCACAGCAGTCAACACAGTTCAACCAACTTCAGCAGAATTTGAATAAGACCTCATAACCCTGTTGCAATGCAACTGCAGTGCTTGCCAAAATCCACGTACCCAGCAGCACGCTCTGAAAAAGCCCAGTCCTCTGCTAAGCGCTCAGCTTCCCACCTCTTCATAAGGAGCACACTTCAGACAACACTCTGCTTGAGGACCCTAAACAGGGCGACAGAAGCAACTCCATACCTCCTTCTTTTCAAATTGTACATCTTCCTCAAACTTGGGCAGGCTTTTCTTTGCCTTCTCAAGAGCATCCTGTAATGGCCTTGTTTTCTCTTTAAAATGGTAGAGACTACAGGCCAGCTTTGCATGGCTCAATTTTCTCCCATGGATTGGCGACTACAATATCCCATTAGCTGCCCTGGGCATTTTTAAGTCCCCAACCAGGAACTAGAAAGTATAGGTACTTGTAACTTACATACCATAACCCTCCACCTTTTCTTCTACATCCATTTAATCTCTAAAGCTGGCCAGTACCAGATAGTGTTCCCCATGACCTTCCTGGGAGAATCATCACCAAAATCTCCCTTACTGCCACAGCAAGGGCATCTGCAAGGACCCAACAACAACTGTCCTGTTCAGAAGACACGAGCAGGCTACAGCAACATTAGAGCCAAAAGAGGAAGATGAAGAACGTGAATTCCAGGAATTATACTTCTGCGTGAGCATCTTCCATCGGCACGTTCCTCCGAGGAGCCTCCCTTTATTCACCTCCTCTCCCAAACAGTTTTATCATCCACTCTGCGGTTGCTCTGAATTACCCCAGAGGTGACCATATTTCAGCAACAAATTAAACTGTCACAATACATTCCTTTCTACACTGTTTTTCAAAATATGTGAGCTCTGGCTACCAGAGAATTGTTTTGGAAAGATTAGATTAGGTGCCTCAGAAACTGCTTTGAGGAAAGTAAAGGGGCTTTTCGCTTCTCAAGGAAATCTACCCTTTTTTTTTTTAACCCCCTCAAAACCTGGTCGATTAACTGCATCCTGGTTTTCAGATCTTTCCACAGAGCGCTGCCCCAGTGCGGTTGACAAAAAGGGAGGCGGCTTGTTTTGCAATCATCTGCCGCCAGCACAAATCAAGATCCTAAAGCCCTCTGGTTTTTAAATCAATCTCCATCCAGAGGGTTACAACATCTCTTTTCAATTGCCCAAATCTTCTTACTGTTTTTTCCAACCCACAACAAGCCAAGAGTCTCAGTTTTACCATAGGCTATCTATCCACTTCTGCAGACATGAGCCCTGGTTACAGCCTGGAAGATTTGCATGGAAAGGACTGCTATCCCAGCCCTCCACTCACATCACTTTTAAGACCAATACCTACGATATTAAAACAACAGACAAGACAACTTTGCTTAAAATGACAGAAGGAAACAAAATCCCACCTTTTCAGGGTTCATCACGATGAGAAGGCATTTCACTCCTTGGAAAATCAGATTAGCAACTTGTCAACAGTCGGGTGCTCCACCTTTTGACACTCACCAGTTACCAAAGGAAGGGGGAAGCTGATCTTGTGGTCAAAGCACTGGACTAGGACTCTGGCCCCTGATCAGGTGCAGTAGTTGCAGGGATTAGATGACAAATTATTAATCAAATGTCACTTAGGGTCTGAAAGTCCTAGCTTTCCTCCTTGTAGGACAACTGCCCAAATTCTTGCTAAGGATGGCAGATAGGAAGCGATCTCAAGAAGAAAACTATGCCAACAGTTACTGCAATCAGACTAGAAACACCGTGTCCCCCCATTTGTGTCCTCCTTGTGCCTTCTACAAAAACTGAGAGAGAAATGCTCTCACCCCACTGAGGCATCAATTTGTTAGACCCACACTGAAGGACTACTGATATGGTCTATAATCCCATGGCAGGACAGCATGATGACAGACTGCTTAGATCAGCCCTAAGATCCTGTGGGTTGCGGTGGCAGTGGTAGCCAACCAATCTCTTGCAGGCCAAAGTTAAGCTGCAGTGGTATGCCCACAAAAAGCACTTTGCTGCACCTCTGCACATCCACTGACAGCCATTTAAAAAACTTGTGCGTGCCAAAGCACCCTCCATCCTCAGCCACCTATCACAAGTCAGCATGGCTGGCAGGGAGACATTTACAAGGCAGCCAGCTGGTGGACCTCCCAGGCCAACATCAACCAATGGCCTCTATCATGGCATCTGCTCAACAGCCCCATGCAGATCAACATCCACACATCGAATACAGGCCGTGGATGGTCCTTCCTCCCTGCACAGTCTACAGCATTGTCTTCTTGCTTTCCTTTAAACTGGTCAGTGTTACCTAAGTTTGTGGAATTATTTTGGTCTCTGAATGACCAATGAGATACAGAGGGACAGTGTTTTCAGAAGACAGTGCTTTTCATACTCAAAAACATCTCTAATTAGGTGCCTGATGCCTTAAGCCACTGATCTTTTGAGACTGGGTGTAGTGCACAGATGGGAACACAAAACTGATCTAGAGCCGGACAACGTTTCTGTGCCAACTTTGCCAGCTACTCTCAGAAATGTGCCCTATGTTGCCTCTGTGGTAGCTTTCTGGGATGAATACTGTGGCTTTCGTCAATCCTGCACAAGGAACCACAGTACAACTGTAACTGCTGTACACCTCTTGCACAGAGATCAGCCAGAAGATTTCCACTCTCATCTGTCTACCTCCCTGCTCTGCCACTGACCCAGCACATGCCCCTGTGACAAGGAGGCACACCAGCAGGCAGCCTCCTTGCTTCTGTGGAAGAGCAGGAGCAGAAGCACTTTTCCAGATCTAGCTCTGACTCTCAAGCCTCCATTTCCCACTCTCACCATGGTCACGGTGGTCATTTCTTTCCAGTATGTGTGTGTTTTGAGCATTAATACCTTCATGTTTGGAAATTCATCAGGGCCACCAGAATAGCCGCAGAGTTGTCCACGGCAACTGAGTAGAGCTGGATGGAGGACATACATCTGTACAAGATGAATGTACAAGGAGTATAGACATCAGATGTGACCCTCACAGACTCGAGCACAAATCACAGCCACCGCATCCCCCAGCAGAACGATGAGGTGGAAAGCAGAGCAGGGATTTGTGTGTACTTCCTCATCCATCAGCAGCTACAGCGACTGCCAGATGGGAGGCCGCACCACCAACCGGCACAGCAATGTCCTCCCCCCGTGCCTAGCCTCCCAGCACTTATCCCCATGCATCCCTCCCACATCAGCAAAGTAAGAAGCCAGCACATGCCTGTCGAAGCAGGTCAGGCAGCAGACCACTTGCCCAAGGCTGCCTGTGTGGAAAGTGGGACAAGCCCTCCAGAAAAATCTGGCTGTCCTTGTATGATATCATGCAAATCAGGAAAAGGCCAGGGGAAGCAAGACTGTGAGAAACCTTGCATGACCAAGTTATATTATAACGTTGTATGTTCAGCCTCTGTGCATGAGTGGGGAGGCAAAGTGTGTGCATGCACACAGGCAGGAGGTACCTCCCGTTTTCACCAGCGTTTGCTGGGTCTGTGTGCTACAGAGAGAGTCATGCCTTTCACAGCAGGAGCCCAACACAGCAGGACCCAAAACATGCCATTGCATCAACAGACACAGTCCCAAGAGGAGATGATGGAAGTTAGTTAGTGGACTACCATACCTAGAAGCCAGGGTCTGTCCCACATTTACCTCCAAGAAACAGTGATTTTTTTTTTCTAATCTATTTATCATACTCAACTACTGCATTATCTATTTATCATACCAACCAAAGTCTGGTTTCTCAAGCTCAGCCTTCTCCTTTTTATGAAGGATGAATTCCAGCCCCTCGCTTAACATTAAGCTCCCTCACATCTCATTCTTGCTCCAGCAAAGCCAGCTGCAGGAAAGGAGCAATGGATGCTATGGTCACTACCAAAATGCAGGAGCTAGTGCCGTACCAGAAGCACCGGTCTGGCCACCACAGTCATTAGCTGGGGTAGGACAAGGGATGAAATGCATCATTTGCAGACTCCAGTTTCCTACATTCAATACATTTAACACACATGGATTGGAGCAGGCTGAACAGAGCTGGATGAAAGCCACAGAACTGCTGAAGACAGCACAGACAGTGGAGCAGACTCCACGCTGCTTCTGGACCATGCCTACACAACAGCAGGCTCTTACTCCAATAAACCACTGATGAACAGAGCTCAATTCTCAGCAATCCTCTAAACAAGATCCTGATTTGCCTGGGGCACAAACACTTGCTAGCCAGACCCTCCTCTGTAGATTTTTCACTAGTCTGCTTTTTTCAGGGGAGACAATCCCACACACTCCCACTGCCAGACAGCCACACTCAGATTTAGCCTGGACTGGGACGGCCAATGCTCCACCTTGCATAACAGCAGCTTTCACGATGCCTTTTCCACTTTTCCACTTCTCTCCCTGCAGAGCCTTAGCCCGTGAGACTGGGCAGCTTGGTGCACACCTACATCCCTCATTTTGCTCCTACTACCTGATTGTTTAGATCTTGCTTCTCTGTCCCTCCCAGTAAGAGGACAACATCCTCATCATTTCCCAGGCCACAGCTTCTCCTCACATCTGCTGTTCTCTCAAGGATGCTAAACAAGCATAAGACATACAGGCTTCTTCCCAGGGACATTGCAGCAATGTCTCTTTTTTGTATTCATCAAGTTACAGCTCCCACACATGCACATCTAAACTCAGTTCTACCAGCTCCTGAATTTAACTTATGTACAAGCAGCACAATGTGCTATGCTATGCAGTTTAGCTATGCAAAGGGAAAAACCCACTTATACTCTGGCCCACAGAGCTGTATTACGCAAGTACATGGGCTGCTGCTGCGTTATCAGAGTGCCCCTCACCCAGGGCATCCTACCCTTTTAGCAGACTGGCTGGATATCTGCTGGGTCAGTATCACTAATGAAGGAGATAGTCCAGCAAAACAAGGCAACCAGCTCAGCAGAGACCAGAGAGGGGACAGGACTCCTGGGTTCATGGTCCTTCCCTATAACCACAAAGTCACCTTTCAGCATAGAGATGAGCTGTTCCAAGAACCCACGTTGCTGTCAGATGGGCACCATGGGCAGGTTGTGCACTAAGTCAGTCTTGGACATGGCATGGAAAGACTATTCCCTGTGCGGGCATTCAGGCCATTCTGCATCACCCACAGCAAGCTGCAGAGCCGTACTCCAGCTGTGGGAAGTTCGTAACGAAGTTCAGTTCTTATTTAACCAGTCATTAAGCAGCGCTGGCCTCACATTATAAGAGAAACCAAGACATAGGTGGCAACACACAGAATAAGATGGATTATCTTGAAGCTTTTTCCTCTAGATATCTGTAATTATAAACCAAACACCAGCTTCCCTCTCTCCCTGCAGTAAATAATTAACTGCAAAAGAATATTCCTCTTGGCCCCATCCTCCCCAATCAATTTGCTTCGTAACGACGTGCCTCCTGGATTGCTCGCTGTGTCAGTTATCCGAAACATTTCACAAGACATAGAGGAGCAGAGTAGCTGTTAACTTCAGTACAGCAAAGACCTTCCCTTACGGGTACAAGAAGGCATCATCACGTAACTCCCAGTACTTAAAGCAGACAGCTATGACATACACAGCTTAGCTCATTCACTGCAGCAACATCACTGCAACCATCAGTGAAGGCGAATCACGCACTCCAAGGAGTACCACCACAATCCTCTGGACTGCCAGAGCTTTACTGCCAAGGCAGAGCAAATCTCCCCTGAAACAGAGTTTTCTGTTCCTTCCATTGTTTTGAGAGTATCTTCCTTCCACGCACCCCCCCCACACACACATCCCACCCCCAACTGATTCCATCCAGGGGAGGAAAAAAAAAACCAAAAACAAGCCTTTTCCCTAAGAGCACTATTATTTTTAAGAGACTTTAATCTTTGAATACTAGCTCCAAGTTGAATATTGTGACTGCTAGGTCATGCATGATAACCTGTTCCCCTCCTGCTACTTACCCTCATCAACCTGACGGTGCTCACACAGACTCTGGAAGTAACAGGCAAGCCAGAAACCCTTCAAAGCCCTCATTCTTTTTACTCCACTGAAAGATACCTCCTGGACACAACGCCAGAGGGGAGGAAGGATGAAGCCAGAACAAAAGCAGGACTGCCTGGTGGCGAGGCAGCAGATGGAAGCAGGTTGCATACAGATACACAGCCAACGAAGGGCACAGAGTTTGATCCTAGTTGTTTTCTTAGGATACAAAGTCAAATTCACTTTAAAAAAAACCCAAAAACCAAACCAACAACCCCAAACAAAAAACGCCTGAGTGCACAAGCAAAAATGAGAGTTGGGAAAAGACTCCAAAACTGCAGGAACACCCTTCTTGCAACAGCCAGAAAATCCAGGGAGAGGCAGAGAAGCATTACCACCAAGCAAACATCTTCACACTCACATGCAGTTCAGGTTTAGTTTAACGTTTTTATGGGTTTAAACACATACCAAGCTTATTTGAGCTGGCTATGAAGTGTTCAATAAAAGCCTCCACCAGGAAGGTGGAGAAAAGAGGGGAAAATTGGCTAATTTAGCCTCAAAAAGCATGGAAAGAGAGGCTGAAGAGGCAGAAGAAAGAACGAAAGGGAAACCGTGACACAAGAGAGAGAATACAGGGAAAGGAAAAATTAAACTAAACAGATACTGAGGACAGTTCAGGAAAAGATAAACCATGAAAAAGTGGAATGAAAACTGGAAGGGAAAGATAAGAGAAAGAGGAACGTGCCATGGCAGAGCAGTTGAATGGCAGTTAGCAAATAGAACATTTGTTTAATCTCATCCATGTATGTCAAATAATTTATTTGATTAATACTCTTTTGTGGTCGTCAACCAGCTATAGAGCTGATCAAATATAATTTCATAAATATATTATTAGATTAATACAGGTAAAATTCAAATACATTCAGTGTTTTTATCTGCTGCTTAATAAGCTCTGGTTGTAAGCTTACACTTCAAAAATGTTAAAATAGAAAGCTGATAACAAATTACAATTAGATAAAGAATGCTCAGAACACAATCGTTTTGCGTTTCCTAGACCAACAAGAAGCACAACAGCATAACACATCCGAAAGACAGGAGAGGAGACATTTCTACCTCTCCCCTTCATCACCCTCCCACAAGGACCCCCTCTTTACAGGCAGCGCTTTCCGTCTTGGGTTTTCTTCTGTTGTCTATTTCCTCCATATTGAACTTTTTTCCCTCCATAAAGCTTTTCTTTTACCTCAAGAAAACCTGGGGAGCTCGAAGGGCAGCCAAGCAGAAAGTTAAGTTTGGGGCGCACCAGCAGCAGTGGTGGGTACCATCTCCAGGCTGGAAGCAAACATTTACATTTGCAAGCTGAGATTCGCTCCTCTTAAAGGGAACAGAAGATAGGTGAAAGATGGCCATATGGACAAGGATGCCTCAGGGCCTCCAATCTCTCAGGGAAAAGCTTCCCAGGTACCAGCAGCCTTTTCCAAACCTCCCTAGGAGAACTAGGTGAGAGGGAAATAGGTTGATCAACCGCCGATGGAGTCCCCTTGAGATTCTCAAACCACAGGGTAAAGCCACCAATGCAGACCACATCCACACACATGGTGTGCCAGGGAGCACTGGGCTCAATGAAGAAGCTGTGGCCATTGCTTTCTGGGCTGACGTCAGAGACATCCAAGGTTACTCCCACCACTGCTTCACCACTGACATCAGTCAAGAACCAAACTTGCCACAGGAGAGAACCACACCAAGGGTAACTCCTTGGGACCAGAAAAGTATCCCTCAGGTCATAAGCCCTGTTTAAATATTACAGCGATATCCCAAACTGAAATAATTATTGCTAATTACAAGATCATTTTTATGTAAACATGGAGGGTATTACCATACATTCATCTCTTAATTAAAAGGAAGAGGTTCACTGAGACAAGGTAAAAAAAAAACCAACCCGACATGTTGACAGCCCTGACCCCAAAGCAGACTTTTCTGCAAGTGATAATGCCCATCAGCCTCTAGACCTACCGAGTAGACCGAATAGAGAGATCAATCAGCACTGGCCTCCCCAGTGCTGAAATGAAGCAGTTGGCACATTATTAATTATACAGGGCAAATGTTCGACAAGGAGAAGGAACAGACCAGACATGCATAGTTTCAAAGTCATGGCTGTGTTACAAACACTTGGGAAAACCACACAAGTCACCAGTCAGAAAATCAAAATACTCTGGAGCTCCACGATGATAAACACATCAGCAATTCTGACCAGGAGAAACCAGCATCCACCATACAAGCCTTTAACACAGTTCAGGTGAACCTCCACAAAGCCTTGTGTGCTTTTCTCTCTTCCAAACCAGTTCCCACTCTAATCCACACAACCTACCCACGCCAACCAGACTGGGGAACCCATGCCAATCAGACTAGGGAACATCACAACAGAGCCCCACCAAGAGTTTGTGCCCCTTCTACATCTCAGAGACCTACTCAGGGGCAACTTTGCACAGCACAGGCTATAGAGACATGACTTAGGTCACCGAAAATAGTCAATCGCTTGACTCGGGTCAAGCCATTCCTGCTGCTCCATCCTGCTTCTAGCAGTCCTAAGCATTTCTCCAGTAGCTTCAGAGTTCACCAGTCTTCTGCAGTTTCTCATTGGCTCTTTTGTCTCCTGGCTCAGTTTACTGCCCAAGGCAATTAAAACACATCCCCAGGCAGGACTCACATGAGCCAAGCAAGCCACCACATGTCCCGCTCCGCTTGGGGGAAAGGGGTTGCACCCCCAGACCCCACATGTGTGCCCCTGCACGGCAGGCAGGGCACAAGCAGCCTCCGCACGCCGCAGAGCCCCGGCGGTGAGCATCCCTGGGAGGAAGGGAGGTGCCGCTAGCTCCGCAGAGCTGCACGCACGCAGGAACGGGGGGACCTCGCTCACTTGCTCGCAGAGGCACGTACCTGCGTCTCTGCCACCTGCGCACCCCCTCCATGCCTCGCACCTGGCCTGCCAGCACTCGGCACCTCCGTGAAGCTGGTCTTTCTTGAGGGGTGCTGCTCCAAAGGGGACAGCCGGAGCTTGGTGGGGGCCTGCTCTGGCAAAGGGGGGGGGGGGTGGCGTGTCCCCCTTTGGGATGAGCACGAGGGTGGTGCGGGGGATGTACGGGGATGAGGGGAGGCAGATGCAGGGGGTTGCAAACGGAGGGTGCAGGGAAGAGGAGGGAGAGGGGGCAGAGAGCAGGAGGGCACGGGGGGGGAGTTGGGGGGTGGGAAGGAAAGGGGCCTGCAGCTTGGGCGGAGGGAGAAGGGGGTGCAGGAGGATGGCAGGGAAGACAGAGGATGGAGAGCAAAGGGGTATAAGAGGGGATGGAAGGCAAAGGGGACACAGAGTCTGCGGCTCAGTAGTACCCCACTCCCTCCGCACCTCAGCGGCCTGCCAGGGGTCGGCAGGCAGCGCCCTGGCAGCACCCAGGTAGCAGAGTCATGGCGCGGCCAGGCAAGCAGGTGGGTCCGCGCCACCGCCCCCAAACAGCCCCGGGCCCCGCCACCGCCCACCGCCAGGGTCCCTCCCTCCCCCGCCTCCCCCTGGGCACGCCGGGGGGTGCCTCCCGCACAGCGGGGGCACAAACTTCCCGGGAGGGTGTAGCCGCCCCGTTAACAGGTGGCGGCGACGCTGCCGGCCCGTCCCCGCCGAGCCGGCCGTGCTGCCCCCCCGACCGCGAATCCCACCCTCCCCGGTCCCGACGGTCACTCACCGGCTTGTCCACCCCGCCGGGCGGGATGCGCGTCCTAGAGAGCGGGGCGCAGAAGTTTAAAGCGGAATAGTAATATTATTCGGGGTTTTTTTTCTTCTAACGGAGGAAAACCAAACAAGACGAGGCGGCCCCCAAGCAGGCGAACCCCCACCCCCCTCCCCGCCGCTCCGTTCCTCCCCACCCGGCCCGGCTCCGCCGGGGGCTTCAGCCGCGCGTCGGCCTGCCGGCGAGGTGAAGTTTCCACCGCGGTGGTGGAGGCACCCCCGGCGTGCCGCGCCCGCGCCGCATTGGCACCGGGCGCCGGGGCGCTCTGCCGCCGCCGCCGCCCGGACAATGTGCGTACGGGGGGAGCGGAACGAAGCGGGAGCGCGCCCCGCCGGCAGCCGCGGCACACGCCCAGGCACCGCGCCCCGCCCACCCGCCGCTCAACAGCCGCCCGCCGCCCCTGATAGGCGGCTCCTGCTGCCACCGCCCTCCGGGTGGGCCGCGGTGCCTGTCAATCAGGCGCCACCGCCCGCCCGCCGCGGCCTGGCCGCGGGGCGGTCCCTAGGGCGGCGGCGGCAGGCGGCTTGGGGGGAGGGCGGCGGAGGGCAGCGGGCCGCTGTTTTGCCGCCTCGCTTCGGCGCGTCACCCCCGCCTCCTCCGTGCCGCGGAGCCCCGGGAGCTGCGGTGATCTCGTCGTACCCCCCTCCCTCGGGCCGCGTCTCCGCTCTCCACCCCGCGACGGCCCCTCCTCGGGAGCTGCCCGCACCCGAGGCGAGAGGAAGGCCTGCCGGCCGCTGCGCTGCAGGCGCCGGCCACCGCCCGCCCCATCTCCTCAGCCCACCCTTCCCCACGGATGCAGGGCTGCTCTACCCGTGGCGGGGGGGGACACCAAGAGGCTTTCCCCGTAGGCGGCGAGCTGTCAGCAGAAGCAGCCCCGACGCGGAGTGCGGGGTGAGAGATCACCTCAACCCTCCCGTTGTCCCGGGGCCTGCGAGCTGCCGCCCGCCTGCCATCGGCCGGCCGCAGGGACAGGGCCGCTGCCGTCCAGAGGGCACGGCCCTCCAGGTAATGAGGCAGGGAGAGTCCTCACCCTGCTCTCACCATGCAGGCAAGGCCCGGCGCAGGTACTGCCCTGGGCTGAGCTGCCTGCTGTGGCACCCCACAGAGGCCCAGCAAGCAGCGTGTGTTGGGAAAAGGAGACCAGAGGCTGCCAAAATGTGGTGTTTCTCGGTAATCGCTGTCCCTAGCTGGTAACCCATAAGCTAAAGCCAGCTCGTGTGGCGATTTTAACTGGCCCCTGGAAATGCCTATAAGAACAGATGACTCCAAATTATTCGGGAGTGATTTAGGCCACAAAAGAAAAGATACCTGAATTGGCTCTGCATAAGACAGCTGGGGTCCAATTAGGCTTTGCAGCAAAGCGGCACACTGCATGGACAGAATTACTGCAATTACAGGCAAAGGTCCAAGCACAGTGCGGGGCTCTGCCTTATCCTATTTGGGTCCCACAAGGAGCACTGCTAAATCCAAGCTAGTAAACCTTGATGGACTCAAGCTTCGTCCATAAATTCAGGTCGGTCAATGCAGCGCTTCCTGTCACTGTACACTTATGTTACTAGACATCTTCTACTGTTAGGCACCGTGTTACTTTGGAAAGTGGATAGTGGGCTGTATTGTTATCCAGGAACATGCAAAGACTGAGCTTTGATGGAGAACATGATGCTGAATAAAATGTGCATTTCTGGTAGTGGAAAAGTACTGCCCACTCTGACACGTTCAGAGCACACTGCCACAATTTATTTTTTCCAGTATCTAGTAATCTGAAAATGGATCTAGAAACCATTGTTCTAGATACGATGCTTGACACATAATAAAAGGAAAGCTCATGCCCTGCAGAGCTTGTAGCAAGAATAGATTAAGCAAGTTGTAAGGATACATATTGAGAGAGTTTTGCAGGTTTTTTCAGGTCTCATAGACATGTTGCACCAGCACAAACAAACCTGCCAGAGCACTTTCTAAAAGCTAGCACAAAAACAGACAGTCCAAACAAAAAGGCTGAAGCTTTAACCTACCTTGAAACTCTCTTATGTGCCTCTAACAAGCCCTCCTGATTCTGAACGACTTCTTGGTTCGCCACGGAAGCAAGGACCGCGGCTCGCAGAAACACAGCATCTCTCCCAAGCAAGCCAACAGCAGGAGCAGCAGCACACAAAGGTGATGGTTTCTTCACAGGCAGACACATGTACACACAGCGCACCGCCTCTCTCCACTACCTGTCTCATCTTGTTTCAGCCGTTTCTGGCAAGCAGGCAGGGTACTGGAGCATGCAGAAATCTTGCTTTTTGAAGCACCCTGAAAGCAGGCCTGTATTTTTTAGTGCCTAGGTGGTCCAGAAGAACCTACCAGGGAGCAAGAACCAAATAGGTCATGTAATAAACACAGCTATAGGTGAACGTCAGTTTCATGCTTCTTGGGCTTCACAGTGACCTACAAGAACCAAGAAACACCAGAAGATAGAACCAAGAAGCACCAGAAGATGGAAATGAAACTGCCTCTTTCTTGCTGGTTCTTCAGTGCCAGATCACATCAGGATATAAGATACCTGAGGACTACTTGTTTGCAGACTGCTGGAAGACAGAGGCATAATCACCTAAAGGTGAGTCATAACCACACAGTCCTATAAGTGTGATGACACGAACTTGCAAGGACACAGAGAGTGATATAGCTTAAAGATATCTTCTCCCCCTTTCTATTTTTAGATTAAAAAAGCAAAATATAGGGACAAGATCCTCTGTTGTTGCAAAGCATTATAACTCCACTGCTTTTGGCAAAGCTAGGCAGACCTACACTTACTGAGGTTATAGCCCATTCTGTGTGAGGTTGTAAAGCTACCCCACCATTCCCATGCCATTGTCTTCACCAAACTGTATGCAGCTTGCAGGTGGGAGGCTATAACTCATAGACATGCTTATCCTGTCATGACTTTTTGTAACTGCACAGTAAATTCACTCTGTGAAGGTACATCACTGATTTTTGTAGGTGCTGTGACCCAAAAAAAACCCTCTTAGATTTTGTCATTCTCTCTTTAACCTCTATAAAAGGGGAGTCACAGACAAGGTGTGAGCTTAGTTCTCCACTGTGTGGCATACAGACTTGCACCAAGAGCTTAGTTAGCAACTGAACTTGCTCATCAGCTATGGATCAGGGGTATCCCCAACATTTTTGAAATGTTAATATTTTTAAGAGTTATTTCTAGTAGAAACACTCAGGCAACAGCCAAGTTGAATTAGTCTTTATTTCTGCCTAAAAATAAACCAAAAGAACACTAAAAGTTCTTCTTGTGATCATAAAAAATCATTAGCAATATAAATACCACTCGTGTTTTAGCTTCACAAGGATATATACTTGAGTACATTTGGATATACATTATGTATTTTTGATAAACTGAAGGGTATATCAATTCTTAGCAGACACAGAGGGCAGATTAGTCATGTAATTTGCTTTTGTTGTCCTGAGTCTCTTATTACTTCACCATATCTGCAAGTCCCCCTGACTTTTCATTATGCAGACTGCTTCCTGGTACTTTGCATGGCTTTTGAGCTCTCCCTGCACTCACCTAGCCCATTTTCCTGGATGCAACTTCTTCTGTGTAACTCAAACTTTGTGGAAGTGTTTAGAAGCAGGACTACATTGCTCTGCTCTCCTAACATTGTCTCTGATGGCATACTGAGAAAAGCAGAGATCTTGGTGAGTTTTGTTTCCCCACACCACCGTATTCTTCATGACTTTTTAATTTATTCTTCCTGCAGATACACCAGATTCAAGAAATCTGCAAGAACTTTCCTCATACTGGGATGTTTTCCTTGCTCATCTCTCCCTGAGCTTAGTGGCTGAGTAGTGACATGGCACAAAGCAAACTGATACGCAATCAAATTTAGAATTTTGAGTTTTTTAGAGAACGCAAATTATTCCCTTTTAGTATCTGACAATGCAATACAAGTAACTTGCCATAGCAACCATCTTGTGAAACAGAAAAAAAACCCATTATCATCACAAGGTGCTTTGTTGCTATAGCAAGGGAAGAAGCTGAGACCTTGTCCTTTTTGTTCAGTGGTGGGCCATGCATCACCTAGGTAGCAGAACCTGTCAGTAGAAGTTTATGTTAGATTCGGTGCTAGTCAGTGGCCTCATGGGCCTATCTGATACTTGGATCAAAACCAAAGTGCAGTCAGAAGGAAAGAAGGAAGTGTTCAGAAGAATTGAAACAAGGCTGGATTCTCAGAAATACAAGGCCAAATCCATTTCCGCAGCAAGCTGATGCAACTCTGCAGATGCCAGTAAGGGATGAACCAATTTCTTCTGAAATTAATTTGGCTTCCATTCTCTGTCAGTCTCCATTCTTTTCCATGCCTCCTTTCCTTCTTTGTTTCTTTTTTTTTTTTTTCCAAAGTGGAATAAATCTGCAGAGTACACTGAGAGTATTTTCAGGTTACTTGGGTACTTGAGACAGAGGATGGAATGAGTTCACAAAGTTTGTCTTCAAGATGATTCTCTTCACAGGGATGCTTCTGGGAAGGGCAGACTCATTGCTACAGAGCTCACTCATGTTTTTAGAAATGGCAAAGGTAATTGGCTAAGGGCAGAGAGTGGAAACACTCATGGTTATCACTGTACGAGGAAATAAAAACTGAGCCTTGTTAGCTCAGAGGAGGAAAGTTTTTTAAACCATCATCTTGTAAATCTGGAGTGGGTCTAGGATATACACAAAATGTTTCCTTTACTCCTGAGCTGGAAAGGATGCCTTCTGTGTGATAGTCTTCAAAAGTGAAGGGAAACTTGAAGGTCTTAATCCCTAGACTATTGTCATGAGATACAAGTAACACAGTTCCAACTGTGTGAAGGAAGTGTATGCCCCTGCTATTTTCAAAACACTCTCTTGCAGTTAAAGTTTAGGCTGTTGATACTGTAGGATCAGGCTTGAGAAACCGTGGCCAGCCTTCTGAGCTGCCTGGGGGTTATCTGAATTTACAGGTAAAATTATTCTACCTTCCTGATGAGGCTGTAGAGAAAACACTGGTACATCACAAGCCCCAACAATAGCATAACTTGGAAAACAGCCTTTGAGAGAAGCTTTTAATGTAACAGATAAATTTATGTGGAGATGCAAGGCTAGGGTTAACTCCCAACAACAGATTGTTATAATGTGAGTGACTGATACGCAGACTGGGGAAAACCCGAGTCCCCTGCAACTCAAAGAAACCATGAGATAAATGAAAGTCATCTCAAAGAAGCCATGCGAAAACTATTCAACACTATAATTTAACACAGTCTCCTAAAGACTGGAAAAACTCTGTGGGCTAATCCTTACTGCATATCTCACCAAGAGGGACATAGCTACAAGAGATATCACGACTGTGAAATTCTGCAAGCACGTACCATCGTCCCAAGTGACTGGGACTCTCAGAGGTACCTAAGACTTGGAAGCAGAAGTCCAACTGAGAGACCACGGAGAGGAAAAAGGAAGAACAAGTAGTCCTGGTTTCAAAGGGTTCTTGAAGATGGACACTGAGCTGAACTAGGGAGATCTCCTGCAGTATTCAGTTAACAAAACAAAACTCTGAATTAACTAATCAAACCTCAGTCGATCAACAACATCTTCCTTTATATTATCTCAAAAAACATCAAGTTGCTTCAGTTTACCCAAGCAGTGAGTGAGGCCACTTTGGTTTTAATCCCTACAATAATGGCATTAAGATTGAATTAAATTCTACTAAGTAGAGTGCTCAAGCCTCTTTGAACCAAACCATTTGAAACACTGCAGAAGATTAGGCAGAGCAAAATCATCAGTCCTGGAGGGTTATCTGATCCAGGACAGGATCTTTCTCATCATGAATTTGCTTTTTTGAAATGAGCAAGGAAACCAGGCAGTGCCTTGCCAGGTGCCTGGCTCAAGCCCCACCAGAGCTAAAAGGAGGAAAGATTCCTGTTGACTGAAATGATTTCTGCTACCAGTTGGATTTGATCAGTTATCAACTGAAAATAGAAAGTTGCAGAGACAAGATGCCCTGGAATCACAGAAGGGAAGGCTTTGTAATGAAAGCTTGGATGTGAAAGGAGGTCTGTGTTCCACAGTTTAAAAATACCGACAACTGCTGATTCCTTTTTTTCTATTAAAAAAAAACCCCAACCACCCAAACATGCACACAGAAAAGATGTAATTCAAAGACAGGTCATTTCCACTGAGTCAGCCTCCTTGTAGAGGTGCCATAGGAACGAACAACAGTTTTATCTCCCTGTGCATGGCATCATAGAATCGTCAAATGCATTAAGTTGGAAAGGGACCTTTAAAGGCCATCTAGCCCAACCTCCCTGCAGTGAGCAGGGACACCTTTATCTAAATCAGTTTGCTCAGAGCTTCATCAAGCCTGACCTTGAATACCTCCAGGGATGGGGCCTTCACCACCTCTCTGGGCAACCTGTTCCAGTGTCTCACCACCCTCAGAGTGAAGAACTTCTAATCTAGAATTAACGTCCAATCTAAACCATCCCTGCTCTAGTTTAAAACCATTGCCCTTCATCCTGTCTCATCCAAAGCACACTGCCCTCTAGAGAATGCGTCCTGTTTATTCCAGTGGGTGTTTGCTTATGATCCCAACCAATGTTCTTTTTGATTTTTTCATGCTTTTTCCCCAGGAGTTGCAGCTGATCACATGGCGAGTCTAGAGCCTGAGTTACTTAGAAATGGCACTTGATTCCTTCAGTAAATGCCCCCACCTGACCAAGAGTGACCAGGGTTGTTAAGGTCCCATGTCTCCTTCCACACTCCGCTGAGCTAAGTGTAGATCAGCAAGGGTCAAGTAGGGCAGGAGGTCTGGTAATGCCGAACTCTGTAAGTTGGGAGCCACACTGATTTTCCTGGCAGTGGTTTGCTGGCGTATGTACAGGAGCTTTTGTTAGCTGTCAGCTTGAATTGAACGTCAGTCATTCCCTTGGAGCCTGATCCTCAGATCGCTGCACTCTGAGGGAGGGCTTTGCCTTTGTCTTCATACAGCAGTAACTCAGGTCTTTGGAAGTTGAAAGCCTTATTTTTTTGTTAACAAGCCCTTGTGATATTTAGGCCCCATGTGGTTTTCATTTTCAAACTCTGCAGAAAAGTTTGAACCCTTTATAGCTTCCACACTACCAATTTCTTTATGTGACAGTTTGGGTCACTTACCATGGTCTGGGTCATCTGTGTCACTTTCGCTGGCAGGAGCCAGATTTCCAGGAGTGGAAAGCAGATGAGTTGCTAAGGGATGCCTTGTGCTCTATGTCATTTCTGCATTCACTGATGTGCAACAGATTTATCTGTGTAGTTCAAGGCCTCTTTGTACCAGATGAGTTTGTACTGAAATATCAGACCATCCCATGTGTTCTGAAGGAGACACTAAGATTATTCTTATTCTTATTAAAAGAATCTTCTTACTTCTTCATGATTTTCTTTCCCTCAGCATTGAGGAACAATTGCTAACTACATCTGTTTCTCACAGAAATTTCAAAGCCGTGTTGCGCAGCATGGTTCAGGCATGCACACATGGTAGAACTAGATAGAATTAAAGACATTTGTGTTTATTCAGTTAAACTACTGGTTTCTTTTCCTTTGATTGTTTTTTAATGTACTGGCTGCACATTGTCTTTATTCCTGCCATGCACCCCTCCTACTCATCATCAAACTCTGCTGAGCCTTTTCTTCTGTCTAGTCCTTCACTAAATTCTGGGTTTCCCTCTGTAAGGAGCTGCCCTGAACCTTGGTTCCCACCTTTGCAAACAGGTAAAGCTGATGCAAAGCAGTAGTCAGATAAAATGTGGACTGGACAGCTGGATGGGAAACAGCCTTCCCACCATCTTTCATCATATTGATGCTCGTGAGTCTCCAGCATACAGTCTTCTTCAGCACCCAACCTTAGTAAAGCTTGTTTTATCTGGTCCCTTTACATTACAGACAGCTGTTTTCCTCTGTGGCATCCTCTTCCTGATGCTGTTGTGGAACATTTCCAGCTCCTCCTTCATCCCTTTCAGTGATCACCTGAAACGTCCACTACTGTAGTAACAAAGTCCATTGGTGACCTCCACCTTCATGTTATATCTAGCAAAGTTAGACTCTCCTGAAATGCAGCCACTTCCCTTCAGAGCTGGAGATCCTGAATTATACAGCTCCCTGTGAGCTTATGGTGATAGCAGTATTCCCACATCAAATGAGATTCAGGCTAGATATTGACGATCTCTTAACAGTTAGGCTATGCTCTTGCATCACTGTCCTATCTAGGCTGTCCTGAGAGACCCGTAGTAATGGTGAGGGCATAGTCCTCCCAGGCTAATGCCTTCAAGAGCAACATGTGAACAGAAATTATCCCTTCAGTCAGAGAGGTGGCATAGATGATCTCTGCAGGTTAATTGCTTCACATGGGTTTTCTTTTTGCTGACAGTTCCCCCCTTCCTTATTAAAGATCTTTCCCACACTGAAGCCGTCAAGTGTCATTTTCTGTCTGCAGTTCAGGCAGCAGCTTTCTGCTGCTGCTTCTCCATCAGGGCGGGTGAGATGCGGAGGAGAACCTGGCGTCACTTGCATCTTGTAGGATTGGTGCAGGGCTGTTGCATGATTCTGGATAACTTTTCAGGCAGGTGTTTGTAAGCCCAGCAGTATGTAATTGTGTGTGTGCACACAGAAATTAGTCAGATACTGTCTGATAGTTTTCATGGGGCTAACACTGAACATTTCTGAAGTCAGACCTCCTGCAAGATTCCTAAGCTGGGATTCCCAAAGGAACATGTTGCAGATTTCTTCTTTGCCCTCAGACTCTTGACTTTGCCTTTTCCACTTCACAGAATCACAAGGTTGGAAAAGACCTTTAAAGTCATCAAGTCCAACTGACTTCCAGTCAGCAGAATTCATTTGGGGAGATACTGATGCTAAGGTACCGAAACACTGATCATAAATGTTACGTGAATCCAAGTGATTGATGGAATTTCAGCCATTGACTGTGAACACATGAGTAAGCTAATGTTAATCTACAGATGTTGTATTAACACTGAGTGATTTCTCAGTCCTCATTAGCAATATGCTTTGATAAGGGTAGAAGGTGTTAGCTATAGTTTCCCTTCAGTAAACTGTTTAATCATCAGAGTTTAATGGCAGTGGGATTTGAGAGACTTACATGATCACAAACATGAATTAAATGTAATATGATACCCTCCCTGTATCTTCTCTGGGACAGTGCACAGGGCAGGGAACGGGTTCAGAGCTACTCATTTACCCCATTTAAGGGGCAGTGGTGGGCTCCAGTGAGGACTAAGCAGGAAGCTGCTGCCTCCTTGGTCAAGAACTTCCTCATTTTCAGGATCACACTTACACCAGCTTTCCTGCAGTGATCAGCACACGCCAGTGAACTTGTTTTAGCATGTTTGGCAGCACGTTCTTGCTGGCTTACTGCTGTCTGATCCAAAGCTTACTGCAGATACAGGAAGATTCATGGACTTCTCCAGTGGCCTTTAGACTACTCCATGGAGGCAAAAATATAGCAGTAGATACACAGGTGAGAGAACTACACATTACCATCACATTTTACTCTGAAGAGATGTCAGAAGACTCTGCAGCCCAGCCCTGTGTATCCCAGAACAGTAAAATCAACATGAATCCTACTTAATAAGCAATTCAAAAGCACATTTTGGTTTGTGAATCATCTGCATCCCAGTCTTTCTGAGGATCTTGGGTAATCAGACAAGAACAGTGCCACTTCTGTGGTCACCGCTACCTATTTACAGGGCTGCCAGCCTGCTGTGGCCCTAATTTTCAGTTTCTCTTTTAAAATGCCCTTTGCCACTGAGCAGTTCTCATCTAGAGATCTCAGACATGAAGTAATCCTCCTAGCTTTTCTAGAAAAAAGCTGACTACCATTAAACCTGTTTTACAGGTGGGTAGGCTGAGCTCCGGTCTGCCTGAGATCACAAAGCGTTATTGAGGACCGTACTGCCTGGGCTGACACGTTCCCGCAGCAGGGATGACCACCTAGGGGGAATATTAACCTCCTTCATTAGAGGAAAAGAGTTCCCAGGCAGAGGGGAGGGATGGCCACACAGACTCTGTTTACCTACGTGCTTCACACACGGCGTAGAAGCAAATAAACCTTGCTGGCCCCGTGGCTTCAAACCAGGTGTTCCTCGGATAAGGACGAAAGTGCAGGGTAAACCGAACCGCCGCACTCAGCCCTTTGTGCTGAGCCATCCCGCAGGTGGGAACGTAAAGCTCCGCATGATTCCTTACGCCTGAGTCACCTGCCTCAGCATTTGTTATTGCCCAGTGTGTTAGCATGCTGCCTGCTGGATAATGAATGACTTCATTCGCTGCAGCAGTGAGGACACTATTAAAAATTAACCCTGGCAAATGGTCCTGCTTTTTTTTTTTTGTTTTGCTTTGGTCAGAACCAGACGAGGGGGAACAGGAGAGGAGAGCTGCTAGAATCTGATTTGCAGGAAAGGCAAGTGGTGATTTTTTATGATTAGGGATGGTTCAGGCTTCAGTTGTTGGCAGTGATGAAAATCCAGAGGTCTTAAGGCACTTGGTAAAGTTGGCGAAGTTAAAAGCAGTGTGAGTAGAGAAGGCTCAACAGGCATATTGCAGGGGAGGTCAAAGAATGGGATAAATGGGGATTACTATGCTGACCCATTATATATGAGCTGTTTGCAGAAATAAATGAATTTATCACATGGATGTTATTACCACATATAAAGAATGGGGTCCATAGTTGAAAAACTCTTCAGTTTTGGCTCATGTATTGCACTCTTTTCTTGCAGTGTCACACTTATAACCTTACCCTATGTATAGCAGCATGCCGAGTATATTTACAGAAATGAAGGGTTTGCATTAAAAATCTGAGAAAATAGATCAGCTGACAGACAGATCCCTCATTTTCTTGGCTTCTCTTTCCTTCAGCACCCACACAGTATCCATCAAAGTGTCTCAAGTCAAACCTCACAGGCTGCATATGAAGCTTGGGCAAGGAGCCAGGAAGGCTTAGAGAGCAGAGACCTTTCTGTCTGCACACACTTCCCACTGTCTGTGTGCTGCAGGCTGGAGCAGGGGAGCTCAGCTTTAGGCTCAATAAAAATTACCTCTTTACTCCCTTTGCATTGTTGCAAGAAAGGGATTTGGTTGGAGGCCCGTTGATGCTCATGTTAATGATCCCACTGTTAACACAAAAATTGCACCCTGTTCTGAGGCATCTTTAGCTGGCTTTGGTGCAGCAGTGAGCCCATGGTTCCTCAGGGCTGTCCCAGACCCTTGAGCAGCTCCGTCCATAGATGGGTTGATATCCACAGATAGTCTAGATGGTAACATAAGCTGTAATGCCAGGTGCAGTGACTGCAAGCAGTTCTACCCTCTAGCTGGCATGCCTTTTTCCAGGAGCATACTGTAGCTGTTGATTTCACAAGCTGTACTGTGATACGATGGCACCTATCAAAGGGTCAAGCTGAGGTCTGCATGTTTTTACTGAGTCACCTGTCCGTCTCAGTGTGGCAGAGGTATTTAAAATGTCAGGCTTAAGCAGATACCATGCTGCAGCAGGGAAGATGATACAAAGTTCCTGCATAAACAGCATTACGAATTTGCTGGATGAAAGGCGCTCAGGCGTTGCTATGTTGGAGACGTTTCTAAGATCTTTCCTTACCTGTGGCATTTCAGGGACCATGGTTGAAATATTCCTCACATTAATTCCTGCCTTTTATTTATTTTCTTTCCTTTATCTCTCCATGCAGTCAGAGCTTTGTCATTAGTCCTAGTCCCTGGCTATCTTGATCCAAGCCCCCAGGCACCAAATCCCCTCTGCTCCCTGGTCCTGCCCACTGTGGCAACAGGGAATGCGCCTCCAGAACAAGCAGCCCTGGTTGCCACGTATCTGGGAGTTGGCCATGCACCATGGCACACAGCAGGAAGGCTGCCAGACTTACAGCAGGGCAGGGTGGTCCCAGGGACCTGTTTCTCAGCAGCTAAGGTGTTTGCTTAACATCTTGGGTAAAAAATGGGCTTATCAGAAAATCATGCTTGCAAGTACTAGAATACTTCCTGAGCATGCTTCCTAGATAGCTGCTGTATAAATGATGAGGAAGCAATTCAAGCATGCTATCACAAACAAGGTGTGTGGTGTGGTACGGGATCTGCCCTTGCTGGGGTGCTGACTCTGAGACAAGCAGGGTTTTAGGATCTTGTGCTCATTGCATGCAGCAGGCAACAGTTTCACTGAACTCTTGCTGCAGCCAAGCCTGCTGCTGGCAGGAGTTATTTTAATTACCACTGACCAGGAGTTATCACAACTGTTGTCAGTCAACACAGCAACATTTTATAAATATGTTCTTTGTGGAGGTGGTAGTTTTGGAAAGCCCAATAGCCTAAAGTTAGTTTGGCACCTCCTTGTAGGCTAAATGGGCGATGTAGTCTGAAATCACTTCCTTTAACAACAGTAGGTTTGGGATCACACCCATGGTTTGGTTATTTATTTTTATTTTTTTATTTATTTATTTCACCCCAGTCTTTATGTTTTACTCTCCAGGCTGCCCAGTGCTGGACGTGGTGTGAGGCGAGTATCTCAAAGGAGAAAGAAATGTCCTGTGCAAAGAGCTGTAGGCATGCATCCAGCTGCTCAGTTCTCCAGAAAAGAAAGTTGTGAATTGCACATTGGAAATCTGCCTTCCACAAACCAGGAGGTAGCTGATAAACACTGAATACATAGTTGGGTGCTGCACACTTATGTTTCCAGTTACTTTTAAGGAGAATGACAAGGAACTGTAATTTTAATGCTAGTTAAACTTTTAGTATTCTGATCTGCTAGTGCTGAGAGTAATCAACTGATGACTTGGAAATTAGCCAACTGCCAGTGCTTGCTACACAAGATTACTGCCAATGGTCTGTTAATGAATGTCCCTGTGTTAGCACTTCCACAGCATGGCATAGGGAGTGACCAGTGTTGGGCGGGACACAGGAGGCTTGCACACACCCCAAGGAAGACAGGCCCTGGCAATGGTGATGTGTTGGGAGTCTTTGGGAGGACACACATTTCAGCACACTGCTTGGCAGTATTTTAGACATGTGCCCTGGTTTTGGCTAGGATAGAGTTATTTTTCTTTCTGGTAGCTGGAGCAGTGCTGTGCTTTGGATTTAGGATGAGAGCAGTGCTGGTAACACCCAGATGGTTTTAGTTGTTGCTGAGCAGTCAGGGGCTTTTCAGCTTCTCATGCTGCCCTGCTACGAGAAGGTGGGGGGTGCCCAGGAAGCTGGGAGGGGACACAGCCAGGATAGGTGACCCAAACTAACCAAAGTGATATTCCGTGCCATGACGTCATTCTCAGCATAAAGGGGAGCACGTCTCCAGGATGCACAGTTTAGGGATGGTCCAGCTTCAGGACAGCTCTGAGCTGTGCAGTCTGAGTTGTGCGGTTCGGTGAGAAACTGCACCGGGTACCACCAGTTTTGTATACTTTGCTGTGAAGTCCTGTCATTGTTGTTTCATCCTCCCTGTGCTGCCCAGTAAACTGTCCTTATCCCAACCCATGATGTTTACCTTTGTCTTTCTTTTTTTTTTCCTTCCCCCCTCCCCATTTTCTCCCTGCTCTGGGGGCAAGCCAGTGACTGTGTGGTGCTCAGCTGCTGGCTGGGGAAAAACCATGACAACATATTTGTCTACATTAGCCTCCACTACAAAACAGCAAGAGCCAAACTGCACAGAGTTGTGTTAGTGTAGTGCTAATGCAGTGCATAAACTTCTGCTCATCTCATTCCAACAGTACTTTTAAGTGAATCGAGTCTCTGCATCCCATGTATATCAGAGAAGGCCATGTGCAAATCCAGCACTGGTTTTGCCCCCGTTATGTTTTCCAAAATTTCAGATCCAAATTGAAACAGAGATTGTCAGAGGTCCATCTCCATTGCTAAGGACAGCGGGCAAGTCTGGAAAAGCAAGGTCTTAGCTCAGAGCGTAGGAAGTGAATGGAGATGAGTCACAGCACTACAAGCTCACTATGACTCCTACAGATAGCAGTAGTTTGTGGTCACAAGAGGATTCCCATTCTGTGTTTCTGTCTTCTGCTGGAGGGAATTGCTCGGCCAGATGCACACCACCCTGCTCCAGCACTAGGAGTTTCTGTTTAACCACTATAAGGGTTTACCTCAGGGTCTCTTCTAAGGTGTTTCTAAAGGTTACTTGGATGGGTTCTTAGTCAGAAGTTCAAGCATGAAGTGATAAAGTGGAGGTTTTCCGGGCCAAAGAGCTGTCCTGAAAACACAGCTGGAGTCCCTTGTAGCAGGCAACAAACGTGCCATGTTCACTGCCATGTGACTAGCACACAGCTAGTGAGGGTCTTAAAAACAAACTGTTAAGCAAGGCATTTGAGTTAGGTGTGAGATTTGTGTGGACTGGGATGGGTTTTATGATTTTCTGTACTCAGAAATACTACCTGAGCATCTGTCTTGGTATCCCAGCATGCCGAGTTAGGTAACAGCTGAATTTACTGAAACTTCTAGACAGTGGATAAAAAGTACAGAACCTTACCAATAATCCATCTTCTCTCATTACTAATCTAGTTTAGCTGCTGGAATAATAAAATACAAGGTCCTTTTTCTAAGCATGCATTATGCAAAATCAGAGCCAAGGCTGTAAGGAGAGTGGAAATCAGGTCTCTCCTGTCATTTTGAGGACAGGGCAGCATCCTTCCATCTCTATGAGGATAGAAATCCCTCTAATAGTCCAGAGGAACTCAACAATGACCCAAATACAGATAAATCCCAAGGCTTTCAGAGGGGCTATTCATGGAAAAGACAACCCGAGCCCCTTAAATTCTGGGGAAGCCCCAGTACAGGATGGTGGTGGGTTGCATCACTTTGCATTCCTGTGTAGTATTTGCTGGACTGGAATCCAGGCTGTGTGCAGCAAAAGTAGATGGGCAGAGTGAAGGGTTCCTCTGACAGAGCAGATAGAACTGTTTTTGCCTCTGCTCAGCTCATTCCCTGATGCAGAGTCAGAAGCAAGCAGAAATCACCTAGCAGACGATGGAGCTGAAACTCCCCTGGGAGTGCTGGGTATGGGCAAGGTAGCTGGGGCAAAAGAATTACTTTGGCTCTTTGTATGTTAGAGAGCCATGTGTTCTGGGCTCTAGGTGCTGGCCCTAGGGTTAGAGAGGTGTGCATGGGGGTGCGCAGGGTACGCAGCCGGTGTCTGCAGAACTGCCTGACCCCTCATCTACCTGCTGACCTCCTCTACTGCAGACTGCACCCCAGCCACCTTATTTCCTCCCCTGCGGGGCGGGGATTTGTGAAGGACTTTTGCCAGAGCTGTTGCCTGTAGCCAGGCTCGCAGCAGTGCCATTGCAGCGATGGCTGAAAGCCTTGGTGTACATGAGCTGCATTCAGAGTAAGCCTAGAACTGTGCAAAGTGCAGGCAAACTAGTGTTGTAATGGCATGGAAACCGGTGCTTTGCTCTGATTAATTTTTTTTTAAAGCCCCGATTTCTCCACTGCTTCACATCATACATTGCCACTTAGACTGATGGGAAGTGAATATAAATTGACACCTTTCAGCTTTGGTAACATTTTGTGATGGCTTTGCATTGGCACAGAAAGCAAATACACACTGCAAAGCTGCTGGCTCCTCTGCCTGCAGACAGCTAGATGAATTTCACAGCTAACGCCTGCTTGGCAAAACAGACCTGAAAGCGCTGTGAGGCCACAGGTTTCTTTACACTGCAAAGAACAAGTGAAGCTCTTGAAAAACTATGGCAAAACAGTCATTGACCTTAGCTCCTTTCCAACACTAACTCGTCTCCTAGTTTAACGTTCAAAACAAAGTTGTAACTCACTCTCTGACTGTGGAATTCATCCCAGAAGAAATGCGAGGACCACCAACAATGAGGACCAGGTGTGAATTATAAATAGCATCAGCAAGAGGCCTTCTGTGTCCCAGGGGCAGTAATCCCGCAGCCAGTGCTATTCCTTTTATATTTTAGTTTTAAGCCTTCTCAGCAAGACCTTCTCTTGCATCAAATTTCTACTATACCAAGCACCGTCGTGGCCCTAACCTGAATGAAACCCCTATAGTGGTACTACAGTTGTAACAATGTTGGGGTTTGTACCTACCAGTTCTTTAGTAAAAATGACCATCTGGGAGCTGTAGGGCAGCTTTAGACTTGTCCCATATAGAGGGACAGGGTGCCGTACTCTGGAAGACCAGATGCGTGCAGATAGCTTCCTTGAGCTTTCCAAAACCAGGAAATAGTTTGACCTAAAAGAAACCAAACAAAGTAGATGTCCTTGAAGAGAGACGCAAAACAATAATCTTTATTTTATACACAGGCATTTCAAGTTACCATCGATTCATTTGAATCAGGAATGATACAAGAGAGTGTGAGCATGCTTTTCTGGCTTTCAGTATTTTTTTTTCCAGATGAGAAAGCTTTTCTTTCCTTTTTCCTGTAAAAATGGGAAGGGAGGGAAATCTTACCACCTTTACTCATTAATTTATTTACAACTCTTCATTAAAATTACGTCAGACTGAGATCAGCCCTTCTGGTATTAGAAAACACTGGCTTGATGGGTCAGTATTACTACAGTGCTCTATCTCACCCTTGCTTCCTCCCGTCTTTCATCCCAATCAATCATATTGGCTGCACTGGGCAGAATCACTTTGCCGTGAACCAAAACGTGCCTTTCTAAAGCAGTAGTGCAGAGGAAGGAAAGACCCCTCTGGTGTGGTGTCTGCACTGGGTATTGCTTGAAAGGAAGTGGAATTCCTCCCAGCAGGGTTTTTCCCTCCAGGCAGAAACTAATCTGATCAGGGTTTAAACTAATGAGATATTCCAACACATTTGCAGCCTGTCTTAAGTTTACCTTTTCTCTAAGAAACCTCCTCTGTGAGAAGGTGCCGTTTGCTGGTTTTATTGCCTGCTAGTACCCTGAAAACACCCTGAAACTCTACCAAGCCAAAAAGACAGACTCTGTCACTTGGACGTCTGGTGTTTGTGGTCACCTCAGACGCAACACGTTGTTTCTGTATGACTTCAGCATCATCATTAGTTTCCTTTACTTGTTCACAGAAGCCAGGATGAAGAAAAACTGTGATCACCCATCTCTCAGTGTGAGTTATAATACTCTATTAAAAACTGTTAGTGAAAGTTTTTCTAGGTCTAGTTCAGCTTGAAAAGATACAGCTTTGTACATAATGCCATATGTTGCCTGGTGAAGCTTTCCTTTCAGATTGCAGTTTATGACTTCACATAATCTGTGAAAAGGAGCAAAAACAAATGCCTGAATTCAGTGAATCAGACTGGATCCTCGCACTGCCCTTCCTTTTCATGCCACATGCAGTGACAGCAAAATAAATTAAATTCACTGAACCCTATCATCCTCTGGATCTTTGGATCAGTTCTTACTCCCTCCCAGACTCATTCATCACTTCTGAGGGTGAAGTCCTAAATACCTACCATGGTCAAAACTGTTCTAACATCATCATCATCTGAACACAGCAACTCCAAGCACCTGAAATTATGAGGATAATGACATCATCAAGACTTCAAACAGAGCTCTTTCTGCAGACCTGAGCTGATTTTTTTTTTAAATGTCATGGTAGTTGCTACCTAACTGATAGAGGAATTATTCAGGGGATCAGGCCTAGTCAACATGGGTTTACAAAAGGTAGATCCTGTCAAACTAACCTGATCACCTTCTATGACAAGGTGACCCACTTAATGGAAGAGGGGAAGGCTGTGGATGTGATCTACCTGGACTTTGGTAAAGCCTTTGACACCATTTCTCACAGCATTCTGACTGAGAAACTGGCTGCCACTGGCCTGGACAGGTGGACCCTCAGCTGGGTTAAAAACTGGCTGGATGGCCGAGCCCAAAGGGTGGTGGTGAATGGAACAAAATCCAGCTGGAGGCCGGTCACGAGTGGCGTCCCCCAGGGCTCAGTCCTGGGTCCAGTCCTATTCAACATCTTTATGAATGATCTCGATGAAGGGATTGAGTGCTCCCTCACTAAGTTTGCAGATGACACTAAACTAGGAGGAAGTGTTGATCTGCCTGAGGGTAGGGAGGCTCTTCAGAGGGATTTGAACAGACTGGACCGATGGGCTGAGACCAGTGGGATGAAGTTTAACAAGGCCAAGTGCAGAGTGCTGCACATGGGACATAATAACCCCATGCAGCGCTACAGCCTTGGGGGAGACTGGCTGGAGAGCTGTCAGGCAGAGAAGGAGCTGGGGGTGTTGGTTGACTGCAGACTGAATATGAGCCAGCAGTGTGCCCAGGCGGCCAAGAAGGCCAATGGCATCTTGGCTTGTATCAAAAACAGTGTGGCCAGTAGGTCTAGGGAGGTGATTGTGCCCCTGTACTCAGCATTGGTGAGGCTGTACCTCTAGTACTGTGTCCAGTTCTGGGCTCCTCACCATAAGAAGGACATGGAGGTCCTGGAGCGAGTCCAGAGAAGGGCAACCAGGCTGGTGAAGGGGCTGGAGGGCAAATCCTATGAGGAGCGGCTGAGGGAGCTGGGGCTGTTTAGCCTGGAGAAGAGGAGGCTGAGGGGAGACCTTATCACCACCTACAATTACCTGAAGGGAGGTTATAGAGAGATAGGTAATGGTCTCTTCAGTCAGGTGACAGGTGATAGGACAAGGGGAAATGGCATGAAGCTGAGCCAGGGCAGGTTTAGATTGGATGTTAGGAAAAAATTTTTTACTGAAAGAGTTGTCAGGGCCTGGAACAGGCTGCCCAGGGAGGGGGTTGAGTCACCTTCCCTGGATGTGTTCAAAAAAAGGGTAGATGAGGTACTTAGTGATATGGTTTAGTTTAGGATTAGAATGGTTGGACTTGATGATCTTAAAGGTCTTTTCCAACCTTGTGATTCTGTGATTACGAAATGTAATCAGTGTTCTGTCTATCATGCAATGCAAGGTGATGGGAGAGTTTCCCAGTAAAGCAGCAGTCTGCATGGGGGTGGCAGTACCACAGTATGAATTCCTCCCTTAATCTCAGATTAGCTTTGGGTTTTGTCTTGTTGCCTAAAACAGGGATAAATATCCTTGCTTTGTGTTACCTACTTGGAATAACAAGCTTCTGGAGGCACACCTTTTACCACGCATGGCATTCACCTGGTAGTATTAGCTGAATTGACACCTTTTTGTGTAAAGATTAAGCATGTTTGAAAATCAAACCCAAGTGGTCAAGCCTGAAGGTTGTCTGGGTGTGGACTAGATGGACAGCAAAAGTAATTCCTGTTCCTCTGCTTTCATAGAGATGTATAACACTGTGTCAGTGATAGGATGGCTAATGGAAACTGCACAGGAATGGAAGTGACCCAGGGGAAAAGCAAAATTTCAGGAGTTTAATACACTTTAATTGTGGAATGAGTCATTTCTGCCTTGCCACACTGAAAGAACATCTTAAAATTGTCACGTTTGGGATAATGCTACAGAAATAAGGTACTGCAACTGCACACCAGTTTTGAAGAAGCTGAGAGGCATGAGAGACATGTAGGCTACCATCCCCATCAGTCTGCCCCCTAACAGCATGTAACATTTTAGAACAAATTTTGACTGCAAGCATAAGTAAAGACATAGGAAAGTGTGGCAAGAGTTTACCAAAAGCAGATTATACCTACCTCTGGTAAGTGGTTTGTTCTGGTTCTGGCCAGGCCAGAGTCAACCTCCCCAAGCAGCCAGCCCAGGTAAGCTGAGTTAGCCCAGGTGAGCTGAGTTAGCCCAGGCTGTTTCCACACCACCTGACATCACTTCCAAATAAAAGGGGCTGGTAAGGAACAAGCACTCCTGGTGCCTCCAGGGCAGTCTGAGGGTGGCCAAGGTGTTGTACAGCACTCTGTAATCATGGGGTCCGTAAGGTACTCTGTGTTATTATCAGCTGTGAGTGTAATTGGCTGTTATTGTTCTCCTCTTACAATACTTTTGTTGGTAAACTCTTTATCCCAACCTAAGGAGGCTCTGTGTTTCTCTTTCAGAAGTGAGTGAGCAGTGTGTGGTGCTCAGCCACTGTTTGGGGCTCAACTACCACATCATCTAGATGAAAAAAAAACAAACCCTACTTGTTTGGGACTTTAGGACAGCATTCAGTACTGTGTCCTAAGGGAAACTGGTAGTTCTGCTGGAAAAGGTATTCTCACAAGACATAAAGGTGATTACAGGGCTGCTTAATGGAGCAGAGAAGAGAACATGCTGCAAGGGGGACTGTCAGGCTGAAAGGTAGTTCGTAGCAGAGATTCTTATGGACAATACTCCTCTTAATGTCTCAGTGCTGTTTGGAAAAGACAGAAGGAAGGTATATTTGGTAATGGTTCAGGGGTATCATCAGAGGACAATGGGAAGAAGGGGATGGAGTAACAGGAATAGAACAAAATGCAGTACACAGTGCAGGGTCACATACTTACAAAACCCTTTATTAGACTGGAGACTTCCATTTTACTTGTGTTTGCAACTGAGTGGGACAACGAAAGAGAGGAACATCATCTTAATAGTTAATGATTATGAGTGATCAATTTGATATTACCTTGATACTATGACCTCAGGATATACCAGACATCTACAGGACAGAATGGAGAGTATTTATTCTACTGCACAAGACACCTGGAGTAAATTGTACTGTTCTGATCACTTTCCTTCAAGAACGAAAATCTGGAAAAGTTATGATGATAAAAAGAATTGTGAACTTGTCTTTAAAGACAGGAGATTTTAAGCTTGGCTTGTATGACTTAGCAAAATAAATGTCAAGAGGAGATGCCAGCGAGCCCTATAAATATATCAGGAATGGAAACAGCAAAGGGGAAGAGTTATTTTAAGCTGAAAAATAATTTGGCAAAAGAATAAGTAGGTATAACTTGCAATAAATAACTCTAGCCTATAATTTAGGAGGTCTGTAATCACTAGAGAGAGGCTTTGGATCAACCTTTCAGAAGAAAGAGGAAGAGACTGACGGGTATCTAAAAGACTCTGATGCAGTTACCTGCAGTAGTAGAAAATTGGTTCTTCTGACCAGAAATCCCCCTCTGATTCAGTAGGTTGTAGTACAGCGGAATTGCTCAATGTCAATAATGGAAGTGGCAACAGCAAATAGGTATTAATCGATCATGGTAATTAGTGACTGGGATGACTGGTAGTTGCTTATGACTGGATAAAACCAGGAAGGAAGACTAATCTCTTCTTTCTATGATAAGACCCCAAAGGAAAAATGAGTCCATCTAGGCTTGGTTTTCTGGGGAAGTTTCACCTGATTCCTGTTCATTTGGGTAGCACTAATACAATTAATCCAGTCTAACCTGTTTTGTGGAGCTCCTATGTTGGTAAGATCAGAATAAGGTACAACTTTTCCAAATAGGTCCAGAGTAAGCCAATTGTCAATATTAAGATTTTAAAATTTTAAACATTTATTGGCAAAGCTAAAACATAACTTTTCCCTCCTGCAAAGCTTCATGAATGTACAATGCAATTCCTGGATAGAGATCACATCAGCTCCGCAGTTATTAATTTACAGGTTTCTCACTGACCTTAGCTCAGCTCTGGGCATGGTGCCAGCACAATTACGGTAACTCTGAACAGGGCAGACGTAAAGCTCCTGTATTTACCCTGAAATTGTGCCAGATTTTTCTCTTGCTCCGTGATGGAAAGATGCATTTCTTCTTTGATTGGTTTCAAAATACTTCAGGCTGGGTTGGCCGTAACAAGATATTATTTCCAGCAAAAGAAGGAAAAGTGAACTACCACGCAGATGTGTGCAGGCATGATACACTTATTCTGTAGATAACCCTCAGGAAGTGTGTCCTGAGGAGGGGGGGAAACTGAGTCAAGGTGACTTGAGCTAGTTACTTGGAAGATAAACGGCAAAATTTGGAATAAAATTCAAGGGGCAGATGCCTGATTTAGTGTTGTTTTCACTGAATCATGCTACCTTCCTGGAGCATGTCAAGGCCTGTTGCCTTCCTTCCTGTGAAGATGGGCAGCTGGACTGCCATGACACCAGGCAGAGCTGAGTACACTCATCACCTTGGAAAATCAGGCCCCTGGTGATTTTCTCTGACGTTAATTGACTGTCAGTCCCTGCAAGAGGGGACTCAACACATTTCCTGACCTATAGTCTAAGGTAGTATTTTCCAAACCTCGAGTAAATGTAATGTTGCTGCAGAGGAAGTGCTGATGCAATCCACCGGCAGCTGCTGCTCCCCAACATCCTTGCAGAGGTACAGCCTATACTGGAGGTGTGAGGGGGGTCAGTGCGTTCAAGTAGGATGTTCAGAACTGCAGCCTCCTCTGAATGGCAGCCAGGACTCTGTGTCTCCATTCCAGACCTCCTACCTTCCTGTCCAAGAGAAATACTGCTAAGGGCTGCTCCCAAAAAAACACTGGGTGCCATCCTGAAAGTAACCCCCTGCAAAGCAGGCTTTTCATGCAGGACCATCGAGGGTGTGATTGCATTTTCCTACATGCCTCACTTATGAATCCTGGATCTCAAGTGTGCAAATGTGGATTCCTCCTAAGCGTGAGTGGGAATGGCAAGAGCAAGGTTCTGAGTAAGAGTGTTGTGATGAGTAAGAGATCAGGCAATGCATGTGTTCCAACAGGCAGATTGAATTTATGGACAGATGAGTCTGGGTGATTGAATTAACCTGGTTTAATGAGTTACTGCCTCTCAGTGGAGCTGTGAAAACCGACAGCATTTTAGTCCCTTGCTTTTTAAAATAAGTCACATTAAGGAAAAGCAAACACGTTTGGTTTAGAGACTGGAAGGGCTATTAACATGGTCGGTTAAGATGGCTCTGCACGTGCATGGTAACTCATTAAGCCACAGGAATTCTGTATGCCTGTCTGTGCCCCATGTGCACACCGAGGGCTCTGTGATCTTCTGATGTCTCAGAAAATATATCCCTCCCCCAAAAAATTAGTAAGTATTCTTTATTTGTATCAGGGTTGAATAGTGAAAAAGGAATACGATGATGCCATGGCAATCTCCAACCAGGAGATGATGAAGGGGGAAGGAATAGCACATTGCTACTCAGGGAGCTGCATGGACATGCACTCTTGTGCCAAAAGAGATGTTTGATCACGTCACCAACAGTTGAACCGCAGCTGCTGGATCCAGATGATGACCAGCTCCGTTCTGCCACATCTAATCCTTTGACCACTCTCGTCTAGAAGTTCAGCCCTTTGATCTGTTTATTCCTTGATGATATTTTTTCAAATGCGGAGTGATTTGGTGAAGCCATCCTTGCTGTGCATCCCAAGTTGTGTGTCTGGGACCTCCACGCTGCCGCTCACCAGCTGAGCGCACGGAGCGGCGGCCTGAGGGAAGCTGTTCCCTGCGCTGGGGCGCGCCGCAGGGCGCGGGGCCGCCGCCGTGGCGGCAGCTATCCACCCGCCCGCAGAGCAGCTTTCAGGTGCTCTTTGGGAGGGGTGCCCTCAAGCCCCCTCCTACTGTCGCCCCGACTCCTTCAGCTGTCTGGTCACCCGCCACCCAACTCCCATGCAGGGTCCTGCAGCGCGCCCGGTCCCGTTCCCCTCCTCGCCCTGCCCGCCCCGTTCTGCAGGCCCTGCTTTTCCTTTCCACTCTCCCCGCTGCAAGCGTTTTCCCTCCAGCCGGCGTCCCTCCCTGCCTCCGAAGGGCTCCCAGACTCTATTCCTCCTCCTCGCCCAGGCAGGGGGGAGGCCGTGTCTCTTCCCGGTGCCCACAGCGCCCTGTGGAACGCCGCTGCCGCTGCTCGGGCCGCTATCCCGGCCGCAGCTCGCTGGGGATGCTGGCTGGACCGGCGCGGGAAAATCAGCGGGAGCCTCGGGGGCCCCGGGGGCGGAGCGTCGGGGGCCGGATCAGGTGCAGCGGCCCCGCGCGTCGCGGGTGCGGTTGCCGGGTGACGGGCGGTCTCCGCGCAGGCCAGCGCCGCCGGCCCGCCCTACAGGTAGGAGCGGGTCTCCCCAGGCTACCCGCAGTGAGGCCCCGGGGACGAGTCGTGCTTAGCGTCCGTGAGAGGGAGGGCGCAGCGGGGCGGTAGCCCAGAGGTGGCTCTGTGTGTGCGTGGGCGCTGGCGCACGGGCCGCTTTCCCCCTCGCTGCCCGATGTTTGCCGGATACGTTTAAGGCAGGCCTCTGCAGTGACCACACCGACCGGCGCGGTGCCCGTCTGACGCGCACCGGGGCTTGAAGGCCCCCAGAGCCCGCGTTGCTGTAGCGAGATCTACGCGGAGGTGGAAGCACCTTAACATCTCTTGATGTTTACATTGAATGGGTAATGCTGTGATGAGCCCGGTAAAGTTAATGGCGTGTTTAAAACTTACACTTGGGCAGAACTCTGAGGAGGAAGATGCTGACTGGTATTTCCTGGGCATTACGAAGTTGCAGAACTATCCCCGGGTGTTTCAGGTTGAGAGGACGTGGCTCCTCCATAGCGTCTCTTCAGCTTCTCTTGGATGACTGAAGACATTTGCCAATTTTGGGTTTATAGGCTTCGAGCTGTGTTCAGCTACTTGCAGAAAGGGCTCATGTGTGGCCTCTGTCCCACCTACGGTCCCTTTGTGGTATGGAGAATGGTTTGGGGATGAACCCATTACCAGCAAAAGGCTTGCTGTACTCGCCCATGGTTTTTAACAGACCATAATTAGTTCATTGGCTGTCTTAAGCTCTCCCGTTGACCTATCTGTGAGGCCTGTGCTATTCTGGCTCTGCACCCATCTTCTATAACCACTGTTTCCTGATATACACATTCCTACTCACCTATTATTTTCCATTCTGAGGCATTTTTCCATTTTATGAGGCAAAATTTTCTGATGAGAGATACGGTGAAAATGTAGTAAAGGGCAACTTCTGCCTTTTACCCTGAACTAGTCTGACACTTTACACATTCAGCTTATTTCTACAGTCTAGGAAATTACTGTTCTTTGAGTAAATCATTGCTTAGTAAATAACCTTTCTTCTTTTTTTTTTGCAAACACGTAGATCCTTCTGCAAGAAATCCTTCACCTTCTCACGTTCTCCTCAGCAAACTGTTCTCAGTTACACTTTCATTAAGCTCTTCTAGGCAGTACTGCTTGATGTCCTGTTACACTCTTAAGACCTATTGAGCGTGGACTTTTGCTGCTACAGTGGATAAAGGACTCTTATTATTAACTACAGAACGCTCAGAGTCTCTGGGTTTGTTTGGGGATTTTTTTTCTCTTGACGACTGTGTTCTTACTATTGTTTTAGCAGGATATGAAGCAATGAAACAATAAATTGCCCTATGAGCATCTGTATCATTCGAGATAAATGGAGATGAATGGCTGTGACTAGTGGATGGAAATCTGTAGGAGAGGGATGGGAAACGAAAGACACAGAACAGCAGTGGCATTGGAAGAAAAGGTAAAATAATTTCAAATGTGCAAAAGACAGAAATTGTTTCAGAAGCTGGTTTTTTTTAATTACTCTCCCATTTTGTTTTATTTATCTGCTTTATGTTGTTTTGCCTGATTTGAATTTGCCTCAAAAGAACTTGGATTAAAAATGCAGCAGTGGGGCATGTCAGGTCTGCTGTCACTAGCAAGTTTTGGTGGGGGGGTGGTGTATGTGGTGGATTTTTTTCCTGGCCTTTGAATCCTGGCCAAGAATTACTACACTCCTGTAGGTCTGGCCTGTCAAAGATTGATACATGGACACATCCACGTATGGGCAGTTAAATTCCTTAGTTTAATTGCACACTGCAATCAGTGGAAGAGAGAACAGGTGCTGCCCATGACCTGGGATGCCATCATCCTGTTCTTGCACAACCGGAGGGACCTGTATAAATCCAGTATAAAACCAGGATTCAGATTCAATGTGAGAACAGCTGTGGGTTTAGCATGCATATGCTTATCTAACTGAAGCTCCCTTGGGGACACAATTTCTTTAAAACCTAATTTATTCTTTAAGTTTGAAGTAATATAAAATTTAGTGCTGCAAAATCGTAATATTATGCAATATACCATAAATTTGGGATTGCTACATTTGTCACTAGGGGGAATGGGCTAATATTGATTTGGGAGAAATTATGGAGAGGTTGTTTTTTCAATCAGAAAATTGGTGAGCTTTTCACAAAGTTAATTTAGGTACATCTGCATAATTTTAATTTGCTAGTAAAATGCTCCATGTTTTTATACCTTCTGTAGATTCATATGTTGGCTTGAAAAACAGTTGGGAGCAAACCCCATTTTTTATCAGTAGGGCCACAAGAACTTTCCATAATACAAATCAGAAGATCAGATTTGCCGAGGTAGATGTAATAAAGACTAATGTATCTGTATTAAAAGGAAAAGACTGTGGCCCCTGGCCAGTTCAGAGAAGTGCTATCTGATCTTTACTTTAAAAAAAATTAATCAGAAAGCACTCACTCCTTTGATTGCACTTGCTCTGGTTTGGGTTTGTGCAGCAAGGTTTTGGTAGTGGGGGGAGCCTACAGGGGTGGCGTCTGTGAGAAGCCACTAGAAGCTTCCCCCAGGTCTGACAGAGCCAATACCAGCCAGCTCCAGGATGGACCTGACGCTGGACAAGGCCAAGCCCATCAGTGATGATGGTAGCACCTCTGGAATAACATATTTAAGAAGGAAAAAGCCTTGAGCAGCAGCTTTTTTCAGCCAGAGAAAGGAGTAAGAAGATGTGAGAAACTTTGCAGACACCAAGGTCAGTGCAGAAGGAGGGTGAGGAGGTGCTCCAGGCACTGGAGAGAGAGATTCCCCTGCAGCCTATGGAGAAGACCATGGTGAGGCAGGCTGTTCCCCTGCAGCCCATGGAAGATGATGGGGAGTAGAGATCCCACCTGCAGCCTTTGGAGGACCCCACAGTGGAGAAGGTGGAGACACCTGGAGGAGGTTGTGACCCCACAGAGGACCCACGCTGCAGTGGTTTGTGAAGAATTGTAGCTCACAAAAGGGACTCGTATTGGAGAAGTCTGCCAAGGACTGTCTCCCATGAGAGGGACCCCACGCTGGAGCAGGGGAAGAGTGTGAGGAGTCCTCCCCTGAGGAGGAAGGAGCAGCAGACACATGTAATGAACAGACCCCAATCCCCATTCCACATCTCCCTGTGCTGCTCGGGGGGAGGAAGTAGAGAATTAAGGAATAAAGTAGAGCCTGGGAAAAAGGGAGGGGTGGGGAGAAGTGTTCTAAGATTTGGGTTTATTTCTCATTATCCTACTCTGTTTGGACTGCGGAATAAATTAGATTAATTTTATTCCTTGAGTCTGTTTTGCCTGTGATGGGAATTGGTGAGTGATCACTCCCTGTCCTTAACTTGACCCACAAGCCTTTCAATACATCTTCTCTCCCCCTGTCCAGTTGGGGAGGGCAGTGATAGAGCAGCTTTGGTGGACATCTGGCCTCCAGCCAGGGTCAGCCCACCACAGCCTCACATCAGGAAGCAGTATTCGAAGTAGAGCATGACACTGTATAGCTTACATTTTTTGCAGCTTGAGTTTTAATTTAATTTGTTAGAGTTGAGTTCTAATACTGCTTTTTTAAAATGCTATTAGCATTAGTGCTGCTTGGGTGCATTTTTGTTTCATTTTAGTGGAGTATCCACCAAAGTTCAAAGTGATGAACATTGGGGAAAGAAACATACCAGAGCAAAGGGCTTTGAGTAAATTGTTGCTACTTGGGGGAAAAGCATTAAGCTACTGTGGTAGTTCTCTGAAAACATAATCTTGCAGCTAGTCAAAAAGACAAAGAGCATTAAAACATCTAAGACAGGAATTGAAAACAACATAAATTCACATACTGTCTCCATGGCCGTATCTTGAATCTTACGTGCAGTTCTGATCACCCGGGAGGGGAACTGGCAGATCTGAAATTATTTCCTTGAAATACAACATAGATGAGAAATGGAAAACAGGTAAAATGAATGAGACTTTGCAGCTAGAAAAGGAGATGAAAAAGGAGATGATGCAAGGGAAAGCTGTAAATTAATGAGTGGCATGGACAGACGGAAGAATCCTCTGTAATTCTACTGCTTTTGACCTCATTTATAACTTTAGTCTCCACAGCAGCCTATGCCAGTGTCTTCCACAGTTTAAACAAATATAATGTAAGAATGCACTTTCTCCTCTTTAAAAACTGCTTTTGGATAAAATTCCTGTGGTTTCTTCAGTCGATGGATGACTAGTTGTCATGACTCGAGATGACAAGTAATTGGTTCCCTATATAACTTCCCCAGCTGCCGAACACAATGCACCTTCTGGCTTGGGAAGGTACCCAGCAGCAGACTGCCAGAAATGAAAACAGTGTGTCAGGGGGAGGATTGCTTTGGACTGTCTCTGATACTGTTTTTTAAGCATCTGTTTCTGACTACAGTAGCTAGCTGGGCATCTGCCTTCATCCAGCAGGACAGTTACAATTCCACCTCATTAGCAGCGTAAATTGATTTTGCAAAATCCTTTTCACTGTTAATTTTCTGTCCTTACTAAATTTTTGGGAGTGTTTGTTAATAAAGAAGCCCCTGCGCCATCTTCCACTGTTCAGAGTTTTCCTGCAAGTTCAGCTAGAATTCATCTCTTTTCATACAATGTACCCCACATGAGCAACACATTGGAAGTCGCAAATATCCCAGCACTGAAAACTGCTCTTCAAATAGCTTGGTGGACCACAGAATCTCTTGCTTCAATCAGCTTAATTACCTAATAAAATGCACTGAAAATTTGGAACAACAGAGCACTTTGAAACTCAGAAATGCCATATATGATGCATTTTCATCCTGCACAGAAGTTTAGATTCCAAAGGGCTCATAAATGTGGTGCAACAGTAGCTGGAAAAAAACCCTCTGGTTTTATTGTCCTTTTCATACCTGGAATCTGGAAATGCTTCTAAATGGTGGATACTAAAAATGCTTTGAAGACCAAAAGCTTAATGTTTTTCTTCTATGCAGCTTTGGAGTGTCACTTAGTCTCAAGTCTGTGGGTTGGACTAGAGCTGCTGTAAGCTTGATCTGAGGCTGCGCTCACCTGTGCAGGGAGACACTGCATCTTTTTGTGCCTCAGAAAAGTGATCTGCACTGTGATTGTTATCCTAATGAATAGACAGAGCCTACAAGACCTTTGAGTGTGCAGGAGAAATTGGGTAAGGTGCTGGAGAAACACCAGCATTCAGGTGTCCTGATTTTTGACTGGGATAGAGTTAGCTTTGTGAAAAGATCCTGGGGGGAGGCACAGCCAGGACAGCTGACACTAACTCACCAAAGGGATATCCCCTACTGTGACGTCATGTTCAGTATATAAGGGGAGTGCTGTCTGCAGAGGAGGAGTCAGAGCTACCTGGGGGATGGCCTGGGCATTGGGTTCCAGGCGATGAGCAAATTTCATTGTACATCACCTGCTCTGTGTATTCTTTTGTATTTTTGTTGTTCTTTCCCTCTCCTTGTGCTGTCCCAGTAAACTGTCCTTATCCCAACCCATGAGGCTTGCCTTTGTCCTCCCATTCGCCTCCCCATCCCACCAGGGGAGGGGTGAGTGAGTGTCCACATGGTGCTCAGCCGAAGATGGGGCTAAATCACAACAGCCTTTCCTGGTGACCACTTTGGGTCCAAGTGATTGATACAAAGACAGATCAGACTACAGCATGTTAAAAATAAACTGTTGTACACATTTATGATCTTAGGTAAATACTCACTGGTCACAATGGTATTTTGTTTGTATTCCCTGTGGTGCTTTTTATCACCTCTGTGAGGTATGATCAGGAAATACCATTTTGCTGTACTGTGCAATATTGACTTATCATGTGAGCTTTCCATGGAGTGGAAGGCTTGACTGTACTTATTATCCTCTGGAAGGGTATTCTGAGTCCTTTTTGGAGGAAGTGAGTAAGGAATATGATGATCAGAATTAGAGAGGTCCTGCTCCCAGCCAGGTGAGAGAAAGGGGCAGTTAGATTTATTGGACTATGCGGACTTGATGGCCTGGCATGTCAGATCCACAAAAGTATAAGGCTCGAGTGGACACCAGTGCACAGTGTACACTAATGCCATCGAGCCATGAAGGGGCAGAACCCATCTGTATTTCTGGAGTGGCAGGGGGATCCCAACAGCTAACTGTACTGGAGGCTGAACTAAGTCTAACTGGCAAGAACTGGGAAAAACATCCCCTTGTGACTGGCTCAGAGGCTCCATAGGTCCTAGGTATAGATTACCTCCGGAGAGGGTATTTCCAGGACCCCAAAGGGTACTGGTGGGCTTTTGGAATAGCTGCTCTGGAGACAGAGGAAGTTAAACAGCTGTCTACTTTGCCCAGGCTCTTGGAAGACCCGTCTGTTGTGGGATTGCTGAGAGTCAAAGAACAACAGGTGCTGATGGCTACCACAGTGGTGTATCAGCAGCAATATCGCACCAAGAGTCCCTGATTCACATCCACAAGCTGATTCGCCAGCTGGAGAGTCAGGGAGTGATCAGTAGAACCCACTCACCCTGTAACAGTCCTGTATGGCAAGTGCAGAAGTCTAGTAGAGAGTGGAGGCTGACAGTAGACTGTTGTGGCCTGAATGAAGTCACACTGCTGCTGCATGCTGCCATGCTGGACATGCTGGAACTTCAGAGCAAACTGGAGTCAGAGGAGGATGAGTGGTATGGCACAAATGCTATCACAAATGCATTTTTCTCAATCCCTTTGGCAGCAGAATGCAGGCCACAGTTTGCTTTCACTTGGAGGGGCATCTAGTGCACCTGGATTCGACTGCCCCAGGGGTGGAAACACAGCCCCACCATTTGCCATGGACTGATCCAGACTGCACTGGAAAAGGGTGAAGCTCCAGAGCACCTGTAATACATTGATGGTATCACTGTATAGGCCAACTCAGCAGAAGTCTCTGAGAAAGAGAAGAAAATAGTCCAAATTCTTTTGAAAGTCAGTTTTGCCATAAAACAAAGTAAGGTCAAGGGACCTGCACAGGAAACCCAGTTTTGGGGAATAAAATGGCAGGATGGGCATTGCCAGATCCCAATGCATGTCATCAACAAAATAGCAGCTGTGTTTCCCCTAACTCACAAAAAGGAAACACGAGCTTTCTTAGGCATTGGGGGCTTTTGGAGGATGCATATTCCAAATTACCATCTTGACTGCAAGCTCTCTCCATCACATAACCCAGAAGAACAATTTTTAATGAATACCTGAGCAGTGACAAACCTTTGAGCAAATTAAAAAGGAAATAGTCCCTGCAGTAACCCTTGGACCAGTCTGGGCAGGACAAGCTGTAAAAAACACGCTCTACACCACAGCTGGGGAGAATGGCCCTACTTGGAGTCTCAGACAGAAAGCACCAAGGGAGACCTGAGGTTGACCTCTGTGGTTTTACATTGATTACATCACACTCCCATAAACCCACCAAAGCAAGCACCATGTGCTTACAATTGTGGAAACAACCACCAGATAGGTGGAAAGATATCTTGTGCCCCATGCCACTACCAAGAACACTATCCTGGGCCTTTAAAAGCAAGTCTGGTGGCGACATGGCATCCCAGGAAGAAGTGAGTTACACAATGGGACTAATTTTCAAAACAGCTTTCATGGACATCTAAGCTAAAGTGTGTGGCATTGAGTAGGTATAGCACATTCCCTGTCATGTACCAGTCTGGAAAAATCAAACACTACAATGGACAGTTAAAGACTACACAGAGAGCAATGGGTGTTTGGACCTTCGAACACTTGGATATGCATTTAGCTAAAGGCACCTGTTTGGTTAACTCTGTGGGGTCTACCAGTTGAACTGGGCCTGCCCAGCCAAAACTTTCCTGTAGTGTAGAAGGGGACACAACCAGGATATTTGATACCACGATGTCATGCTCAGTTCTCCTATGAAGACAGGCTGAGACAGTTGGGGTTGTTCAGTCTGGAGAAGAGAAGGCTTTGAGGAGAACTTATAGCAGCCTTACAGTACCTCAAGGGGGCTACAGGAAAGCTGGAGGGGGACTGGTTACAAGGGCATGGAGTGATAGCACAACAGGTAATGGCTTTAAACTGAAGGAGGGTAGATTTAGATAAGATGGTAAGAGGAAATGGTTCTCTGTGAGGGTGGTGAGGCACTGGTACAGGCTGCCCCTGGATCTCTGGCAGTGTTCAAGGCCAGGCTGGATGGGGCTTTGGGCATCCTGGGCTAGTGGAGGGTATCCCTGCCCATGGCAGGGGGTGGAACTAGGGTCTTTAAGGTCCTTCTAACCCAAACCATTCTGTGATTTTGTGTAAGGGGGAAGCTGACTGGAAGAAGGAGTCACTGTTTGGGGGAGGAGCTGGGCATCAGTTTCTAGGAGATAAGCAAATTGCATTGTGTATCACCCACTACATATATATTTTATAAGTGTCATTGTTGTTATTTTCTTTTTTTTTTCCCTACTTCTTTCTTCCAATTCTCCTCCCCATCCCACCAGAGGAGGGGGGACAAGTGAGTGAGCAGCTGTGTGGTGCTCAGCTGCTGGGTGGTGCTAAACCATGGCATCAGGTGACTTATCCAGCTTTTTCATAATGAGGTGGGCGAGTGTCAACTGATGTGAAGACCTCTTGCCTTAAGCTCCAGATAAAGGCAGCAAGGCTAGGTTAAAAGCAGTATTTGTGCAGGGTGGCAAGATTTTACATGCAACAGGAAAGGATAACTAGGCCAACACTAAAGCAAAGCTAACTTTGCTTTAGAGAGAGGGAATTTTTTCAGCACTGTCTCATCTTTACAACTTTTGACACCGCCTTGTATATAATAATTTTAGAACTGGGTCAAATGTTGAGTCTCCATGGAATGTTAACTTATTAATTACTTTATAGAAGATTAATCTTAAACTTTTTGTGCTGTGTGGAATGCAGTATAATTATAACAAATCAGTTGACAAATTATTTTATTCACAGAAAAGCTTTATTCAGTAAGAAAGTACCTTTACACTGGTAACAAAGTGTGTCTAAAGGCCTCACCCACCGGCACTAAGTGAGGGAGATTATTGCTTGGGTGATGAATTATCCCTATGCCACTCAAATTTGGTGTGGGGAGTTTTTTTATTCCCCCTCTAAAATAGGATTTCACCATGCTTCTGCTTACTTCTTCAATATATACATATATATATATTGCACACCATGCACAGAGACAGTATTGTTTCTTTTTCTAGATGTTAAATAAACATCCTAGGTGGAGAAGTCCCTGAAGGTAATTTGTACTTTAACACACTCAGGCTTGCATAGAGTACCTGTAAGATGTGCAGTGCTGATCTTGGGCACTCAGGCTGTCTGGCTGCCTTTTTTCAGCCTGGATCCAGCAGCTCAAAACTTGTGTACTGGTATTCCTATTTTTGAGTCTTCTCAGTCAAATCGGAAACAAAAGAAGAAACAACTTGGGCAACTTCGTTGTAAGCCTTGACCTATGGGACTTTATCTAATGTGTCTGATGAAGAGCAGAGGGAGATGTTCAACCTGGTTGTAGATCAGCTCTTGCAGAAGTGTTGTGAGGAAAGAATACATCTTTGGGAGAGGCTGGTGGGAATGGATTTATTAATACGCTAAATTATACCGGTGGATGCTTTTATCTTGTGTGAGCCAGGTGATGAACTTGGTACTTGGGTCATCCCCCTACTCGTTCTGTTTAAAGTTGTTCACATGAATGAGTCTTTTCAGGATTGGGACCTGAAACTGTGATGCTGAGTTACATTTCCTCTTTGAGCTTGGAGAGGATAAGTACCCAAGACATGAAGAAGGCTTTGTATTCCCTAAAACTAGTCCTGTTTTCCCACCTATATCTGTTGATCTTTAAAAGATACTGACTCTGCAAAACCCTACTTTGCTTATGTCCTTCCTCAGTATGTCCAATAACATGCCTAGCATCTGCAATTTAAATAATGGCTGATTTAGGCCTTTGGAACGTAAGGAGGGCTGACGTTCTAGAAAAAAACAATTGTTTGGGTTATTGTCCTTTGAAGGTTAACAGATTATCCAATAGATATTAAGACAATCTGTGGAGTATTAAACATGAGATCAAATCTTAATTCAGCCTGGCAGGATGCCCTTACCTGTACATTCTGTCTTCTGAAATAAGAATAGGATATCAGGAGTGAGACCCAGGAAGAAGGATATTAGGCATTTCCTGACAAAAGACTTCATTAAACTAATGCTGTGGTTTAAATTAGTATATGTACCTTGGGAATAATTGAAAAGAATAACATTATAGTTGAATACTTTTTATTTTAACAAAGCTGAAACTGCAGTGTTAGAATTGCCTAAACTAATTATTTTCACCAATATTCTTTTCCCCAATTGCCTAAACTAATTATTTTCCTCAACACTCAAAAAACCCCTAGTTGATTAGATTTTGGTTTGTTGTTTCTTTGACACTTAATAGCATATATAGTTGAGAGAGACCTGCTTTTTATCCTGGTATCAGGTCAACAGTTGACCAGCTAGTTCCAGTATGATGTCATTGAGGCATTTCCAACACACATGATAAAAACTTTCTCATCATCTTACAACTTCCTCAGCAGGATCTTATATATCCTCCTTTTGTAATACATGCATTTTGTAGATATATAAAAGAGAAACAGGTGGCATTTAAATGCATTGTCTTTTCATTTATTACTGCTATGTTTCTTAAGAATATGTAACACCTTTTATCTCAAGGGTGTTGACTCAAACCTATTCTGTGTTTGTAGCACACATTTTCTTCTCTGGGATCACTGCTGCTTTGGATGTTGGCACAGTTTGAACTCAGCTGTGTGCATGTACCAGCCCATGAAGCTCCCAAGAAATTTCCCTGAGGACTGTGTGGGACATAGCTCTCAAGGTTTACCTACCATGGTCATGGCAACTATGCAGCAGGATTTACCAAAAGATGGCCAGGCACTCTTACAGTTTGTACAACATAAATAAGGAAGCTAAATAATAAGGCAAATTGATATACTTCTTTATGTGCAAATTTGGGTGCTTGAACCAAGGCCTCAAATTGTCTGAGCAGTTAAACGAAACCATCATTGTAAGCATTCATGTCATTCAGTGTCATTGAAGTCAGTGAATTTTTAATTATTTTAAATGGGATATTGATATCCTGGTGTTTCAGCATTCTCAAAAAGCTTTTTTTTTTCCTTAATGGGGCACACAAGGCAGAATATTTATGGTTGCTCTTTGTAGTGCTTCCATGATCCCTTGACATTAAAGTAGCATTACTGAAGTAGTTGTTACCGCCTTCTGCTTAACCAAAAGAGAAGATTACAATAAGACCATTTAGTCATATATGGAAAAGAAAGATTCGCATGTCAGATGGTTTATTTTTCAACTTTCTAGAAGTTGCACCTGCTAAAATAGAGTGGTGTGTTGCAGGATGCTTTATATTGCATAAATGTAGCAGGAACTGTTTTTGCCATTAGGGGTGGATTACTGTAACGGTAGTTTCCTGATGACTTCATAGTAAATTCCAGCTGCCCAAACAGTTATTTTCCAGAAGAGGTTATCTGTAGTGCACTTGCACAAAATTACACTTAAAAGGCCACTCATAGTTCCCCTGGGACTTATAAAACCAAACCTTTTGTCAAGTCCTTAGTAAAAACAGAATTCTTTGTTTTCATTCTGTGGCAGTGGTAACGGAACGGGCACTAGTGTAATTTGCTATTCTGGATTAAACAAATAAAAATTACATTATGCAGGGCAAGAGGACTGGAAGTCTGCAGTGCAAGCTTCCAGTCATGGAGGGCTAGATAACACAATAGTTCTCAAATATTATTTTCTTTCCTAGAGAATTTTTAGGCTGGTGATGTAAAAATAAGGGCATACAGATTGCAGCACCCTACCTGGAGTGGCACTCCTCCCTGCCCAGTGGAGCTTTTTCAAGGCATGGGTAGCTGCAGAGCAGGAGAGGATGGTGTTTCATCATCTGGCCTAAGGGAGTAAAGATTCATTTTTGTATGGCATGTTAATATATAGAGGTATATGTCCTTCCTAGAGTAAATGTGGATTGATTATTGTTGTTTGGGTTTGGGGTTTTTTTTAAACAGTAGCCTAATTGAACAAGCTCTTTAGGTAATGTCTTGATGGCAGCATTAGAAATTATCATGCCTAGTCACACAATTCAAAGGATCTTTTCCAGACTTAAGAAGCCATCATTAATGTGGAGTCAAACATTTCTGACAATTCCTGTATTTGAAATGCATATTAAGGTATATTTAATGAAGAATGCAAGATCCTATAATTGACTCTTCGATAAATCTTGTAGCAGGAAAATCAAATCTTGGAGTTTTACCAGTTTGTTGGACCCTAAGAACATCAAATAACTATCCTCTGCCAAATTCTTTCGAAGAAATTACAGTATTCTGCAGGGATTTTGAATAACAGGTTGATCAAAGGATCATTTAATTTTAATAATGATCCTTATTAGTTGTATTCCGTATATGTGTTGAAAATGTCATGCAGTTTTTAATGACTTTTCCCAACATGTCAGTGAATTGAATAGTTTACCATCATCACGCTGACTTTGGGGAGGATAGTGCTAGCAGTGGGGATAGTTGGCAGATTAACTGTTCGTAAAACTCAAGATCTTCCATCTCACTGCTCTGGTCATTGATTTCTCCTGCATTCACTGATTATTAGCCTTGTTATCCACATGTGTAAGAGCCTGCCAACTCAAGAGCTATCATGCAAATCCTGCAAAAACTAATTAATTGATTTCTTTCATTGTTTTACTCTTCTCAATGTTCACATGCAGGATAAGCCCCCATTTTTTTTCAACTGATTTCTCTTCCCTGGAGACTCTCAGCTACTCACTGGTGTTGCTTTGCTTTCCCATTGAATTCATTGAATGTTTGTGTTAAGGTGCATTAGCTTCCATACTTGGTCCCACTGAGTCTTGCAAGAATGATCTGCATTGCCATTCAGCATATAGATCCAACTTATATCTAATGTGACCATCTTCAGGTTCATGACTTGTCAGACCTCTTTAATGACAATTAAGTCTTTCCAGTCCCTGTAAACAGCCCCGCTGAAGCTAACACTAGTATGGGTCGACGTTTGCTTGTCCTGTGCATTTGACAGAGCCATAGATATCTCATTGGCTTTTCAGCTTTTTGAATGAGTGGGTGAGGTGGCTTTACTGGAATGGTTTTACCTGTCTCAGAAAGTCAGGGGGACCTGAGGAAAGGGAGTGCTCTGACTCCGGTTCCTGTAGGTGGACACGTGTTCTACCAGGCGCCCTTCTCGCTCCTACTCAGCACTGGGTATTTTGGGGGTTATGGATTTTTGTGTAAGATTGATACCTCACCACTAGGATTCCTGCACTCACAGCTATTCTGTACATTTTGAGGATGTTATTTTGATCCATTTTCAGGAGAAGATTCTTTCTTCTCTGGAGAAAGTTGAAGAAGTGATGGAAACACATTGTTTGCTGACAATGACTCATTTTGATCCCATACAATTTGTAATGAAAATACTTTTCTACTCACTAATCCAATGCTGCGATAATTACAAGCAGCAGATCAATAGCAGCATGTATAGAATTGGAAGTGTTACTTCAGATATTAAGCCACAAATTGATCTCCCTGTCAAACCTTAAGTAAGTGCTGTATCAACACATATTTCAAAGATTGGAGGACATTCAAAAATGTAATAGTGATGGACTAGTGATGGAAAGGAGGATATTAATTTGATTTATGCAAGTGTATTAACTCTTTACAGCCTGACTCTACACAGCCCTGACGTTATCTCATGATGTTTTGCACTCTCACTTTGCATCTGTGATTTCTGACTATTGCTCCACTTGGCTCCGACAACATAGGAGATTATCTCTGGATAATAACAATCCTTGCTTGAATTAGAAGGAACCACCAGTACTTTCAGTCTTCTGCATCTGTCAAGTATTCCAGCATTTATATGGCAGATATTCTAATCCAAGTCAGTTATTGACCAAAATAACACTTTCTTATGAAAATAAAGACGCCACCAGAAGACCTTCATATCACATAAGATTCGTGAATTTTCTTGAACTGATGACCGTTTCAAGTCAGTTTTGTGACTAAATCATACTGACCTGCTTCAAAGAAACTAGAAAGAAAAAAATCTAAGAAATTCTAGAATTCCATAGAGTTCTAAAAAACAGATGATAGAAATTTATGGGCTGTAGTATTTCTTCCAAAAAATAAAGACACTGAGTGGTTTTGAAATCACTTGTCTCTTTTAATGCACAGAAGTATGAAAGCTGTCATTATACTACTGTGGGCATGTAGAGGTTTTAGAAGGTGCAAATGTCTCTTTATGGTGTTTCTTTTATAAGCCATTAAGAAAGACCAAAAGGGGCAATGTGTCTCTGAAGAATTTCTTCTTGAATATGTTTTTTTAAGCACTGACCATTGCTGTGGCTCAGATTGAGCACATTTGAGAAGTCAGCTGCTTCTCCAGGAGTGCTTGCCAGGTACATGTAGTGATCTCGAAAGAACAGTTTTATGCTTTCTGGGGCTTGCCTCTTCCCTGGTAAGCGTTATGGAAGGAGCACTTAGGAGTGTGAGGGTTTTGGTCCTCTCTTCCCAGTGCTAGGAGATCCTGCAGGGAGAGGTTTGGCGGATGGTTAATTTTTGTTGTTGTTGTTCTTCAGATAAGGACTGCTATATTTTTCTGACAGTACTGAGTCTTTTGAATTTCTTTTGCTAGTGCAGAGATGAAGATTTTTGGCTGAACATGAATAGTCAGAGTAAGAATTCTCTAGGAGTAAACCTCTCCCATCTACTAACCAGTCAGTCCTCTCACGTAGAGATGACTAGCTGGGCAGTAAGAATTTCTATTGTTCCTAACAAAAATCACCCCTGTGTTTGACTGTTTATTTGTATGATGGGGAAGGAAGGTGGTAATTCTCAGGTCTTGGCCACCACTGAAGACTTGTCAGCCACTTATAATTAGCTTGATTATTTAATTACTTTTTCCAGCACTAAGAATATGTATTGCTTCGCAGCAGAGAACAGAGGAAAACTGCAGGTGTCTCTTCAGCAGAGAGAGAAGGCTTTTCTCTAGTCTAGCCTTTTGTTGTTACCGCAGTGTTTCCAGCTGTGATACTTCCTTGCTGCCAAGTAGTAGTAAATAGCTGTATAAATCATTGTAATGCTTGTACCATTCGGGTGCAGCCAATTGCTTGTTAACTCTAACGGGTGTACAGATGCTTATTCTCATACTTCAGAGTTAATTGTTATTATTTCTGCAAAAGGAATAGTTTTGGGAATTGAAGAATGAACACTTTTAAAGAGCTTCATTTTCAGATTTTAGATTTCATTCCTCACTTGAAGCATGCAGTTTTGTTTAAACTGTGTTTTAGTTTTATTTTCTCCAAGACTCTGCAAAACTCCAAGTCAGTAGTCATGGCCTGCCTGACCTAGAAGGCAGTCAGTAACTGTGCAGGTACATTTCATTTAGGACAGACTGCTGTTGTCGGTATTACTTACAGGCAGAGCTCACAATGTGGTGATGTCTTGGTGCTGGCACTTGCAGCCTGGAGCTCTACAGAGTTCTACTAAGTACTGTTTACACTTCTCAAGAGGGGATGGGTAGGTAGAAGGCCGATGTGGATGGGAAGTTCATTGCCACTGGAGAAGGGTGAGTGGAGTAGCGAGAAGACTGGAAAGAACTGGTGTCCTGAGCTGTTTGTTCTTGCCTGCCTTCTTTGTATGGTGCCATAGATATACCTGGCTTTTTGTATAACTGCAAACAATGGTTTGCTGTGAAAGCTTACACTCAAAGCTGGATGAGATGCGGGACTAGGATAGCTCTTGAGGGTGAAGAAAAGGATGAATATATGTTAATATGATGCATTGCTTTGGGTTCTTTCTGAGAAACCTGTGTCTCCATAGGCACTTGCCAAATTGCAAAGAAGGTCAAAATAGATTTTCCTAAAGAATAATGAATATGGGGAAAAAATCAGGCTGATTTTTGTCCTTTTGTTCAAAGCATATTGAGATGAATGTGAAGTGGAATCCTGGCAGAGTCTCTCGTCCGGCCTCAGCTGCAGTCCGGGTGGCTGATTTGAGTTGGCGAGGCAACCTAAATCCCAGTCCACTGATTAAAGATGACAGAGAGCTACTTATGGATGAATACCTTTCCCCCAGGAAACTGGTGAGTAGACATCCAACTTTTTAATGAAGTAGAAAAGGCAAACTGGCATATACAGAGCTGTATTAACTTAACCTTCCAGCTGCTCTTGTGGTGATTGTAGGTTGTTGCATATCTGACAGGTAGACTACTGCATTAAGTAGGTTCCATCTTATGGAAATTTATCAAATGTTTTTCCTCCTTTCACCTAGCTTCATATAAAAATATGCTCACCCTGAATGTTGCTGTCTTTACTGCCAGATTTCTTGAAGTAGTGTGAGAAAAAGTATGGGTAGCATAATTGCAACTCAAACAGATCTCATTAATGCCATCTGAAGTACCTTGAATCTTAGCATTAGAAAAAGCTTTTTACATTAACCTTGTTCTAGAGATTGGAAATTTCACTTTAAAAGCACTACTATTTTCTGAATAAGTGAAATCCTCTGTCCTGCTAAGAAGCCAATTAAAATACTCTGTGAGTGCTAGAAGTATTTTCTATATATGTCAAAGTGTGTGAAATTTCAAAACACATTTGAGAGTTATGTTCCTTTTTGACCACAGGAAATGGTTTTGGCATGCAGCCTGTTGAAAGAGAGTAACATGCTGAAGCCTCTCATGAAGGAATACTTGGTTGCATATTGTACTGTATTTGCTCAGGACTAATTAATGGTGAAATCCTTTGGTACATGTAGGAGCTGAGAAAATAACCTCACTTATCTCTTCTGAGGAAGGGAGACCTGAAAGTGGGAGTTAAAGGGAGAAGCTGCAGCTTTCTGTGTTGCAGAGCTGGATAGAAATTAGTGAAAGGTGATGGGGCCAGGGCTGTGGTTCGGATGCTCCCAGTGGGCAGGGTGGTGATAGCAGCAGGGTCTGTGACCCTCTGTGCATTCACTGCACTGATGAAGATAGACACCATGTGCAGAGGGCACATTCCAGCTGCATGTTTATGCCAATCCCTAACTATTTACCAGTCACAATTTTGAGTGTGCGCTGCAGATTAGACAGCAAGTTGTTCTTAGAAGTAGCTAAATGGTTTCATGTTTATAAAATGTTTGGAGATGCAAAAATCCCTTTCTGCAGAATGTATATTTTAAGTTTTCTGGAGAAAAATTGATATATGACCTTAAGATCTATACCATTCACTTTCCTTTGGCTCATGTGAACCCCTGACAATTCCTTGGCCTTTGCTTTTCTTTTTAAATCTGGCATAGAGTTTGACCAGTCCGATGTGTTTGTGGCCTACAATACCTTGTATAAACCCAACGGGAAGCTCTCAGATTAGTATGTTTTCTTAGGGCATGAACCAAAGCCCATTAGAGTAACCAAAACAGCTGCCCTCTGACTTCAATAAACTTTGAATTAAGCCCTTAGGAAGTTCTTTCATTGGCATGAAATTCTTCTATTTTCTGAAGCTCTGCTGCTCAGTTCGCAGTAAATTGTAAGCAGAAAAGTGTATGTATGGTGATGCTGCCCACAGCCCATTAAGTTGCAGTTCATTATTTTGCAATGAGTTTTTAAAATACAGATCCAAACTTATATTCTCCCACAGTTCTAGGCTATTTTTTAAAAGGGGGGAAAAAACCCATTATCATTCATATGTACCTTTTTGAACTTAATCAAGTCTTGCCTCTTTAAGATTGTGTGTGTTAACATGTGTAAGGAATTCCATTTCAAAGATTTTTTTTTAACTGGATGCATACCATCCTACTAATTTTTCTGGACACAGTTATTTCCTGGCCCTGGAACCCAACGTTTGTGTTGGCATAGCTGGGATACTTCCTGCTCAGAGGAGAAATTGTATGACATTGTCAAGGAAACATTAACAATGTTTATAGCTTGTTTGAATAACATATCAAATCTATCTATTCTTTGACCTTTGCATTGATCAAATGGAAACTGTGGCTTCCATAAATTTACTTCCTTTGGATTTGCAAATGTAAAAATAGAGACGCTGTTCAAACATTTAATCCCAAACAAGTTTTCATGTGTGTATTTTGTTAAAGAACCACAATGCCATTGACAACCAAATGGTTTGAAAGGTTGTTTTGCTTAAATCAATACACTTTCAATATATTCTTCATTGTCATTTAGTTGTGAATATTTTAGGAGTTATTGTATTTGCTGAAGTGCTCTAAGAAGGAAACCAATAGATTTTTAAAATATATGCTCATTAAAGTAAAATTACTTTACATTCAAATAAGGAAATTTGCCTCAGTTCTGTAGTGTCTGTAGGCAGATTTCTGGACGCCTGGTGGAGGTTCCTGAGGACAGTTTCTGTTCTGAGATACATACTCAGCTTTACTCCTTGCCCTTGCAATGTTCTGTCTTTCACCAGCTGAATTCGACCTCAGGAAGTTTCAAAAGTCTAGTTAGTTGTGCAGAATTTGTGAAGATTGGGTGCCTTGGATTGCAGCCTGTGGCTCTGTGTCTACCTGCATTTTTTACTCATTTTGTCCTTTTTCCAGGGGAATAGCAATCTACTTAGAAGTAAAATCATTAGCAGTCTACATTAGCAGGGACTCGTTATTAAAGACTCTCTAAAAGGTGTGATACTTGTCTTCCTTACTTTATTTGTTTCTTTGTTTTGGTTGGGGTTTTTTTGTTTGCTTTTGTTTTGTTTGGTTTTGGTTTTGCCTTCTTGGACCCCATAGCATATAAGACAACCTCTACAAAACCATTGGTCCCTTGTCCATTCTCTTCGTTTCCATAGCAGATCATTACCTCACCTCACTTAACTTAAGTTCGCTCGCCAAACTACAGGGTTTGTGGTCTTCTCTGTGGCCTTGTTTCAGCATAATGTTCACTGTGAAATCCTGTGTGATTCTATATCCCTGTTCTGATAATCACATCTGTAGTTTCTGCTTGTTGCCATCTCTCTTGCTGCGACCATCACATAGTGCCCTTTTATATTTGAATACTCTCCATCCAAATTACAGGTCAAAAGCTTTTGATGCAAGGCTTGGTATCATTAGATGTTATTTTATTCTTTCTGCTACTGTCAATGTCAATTTTCTGTTGTACTGTTTAATCTCCAGCTCTATGAGTAAGCATTCTTGCTTTCCTATTTGTACCTGTCCTATTAATACTTCAGCGCCCTGCTCTGCCTGTACTTGTGTCGTGCTTACGTGTTGTTGTTGGATATTGTAGAATACCAGAGTGAGCACATTCCACATTCTTCCTTTGTTCTGAAATCTGGATATTAGTGGGCAATGCATCGCAATTAATTTTTAACTTTATTAGGGCTATGGCAGAGATTTCTCATTAAGTGTGGGGGAACTGAAATTAAGGGCTCCACCTGCCTTGAATCAGATTTGTATTTTGTTCTCTTAACCCCCATCCCCTCCCCACCATTTGCAAAGGATCTTTTCTTTTCCTGACTTCCACAAAAAGCATTCCACTTCTTAGAATAAACTCATTTTACAAGGTCAAATGTCTTCCAGATACTGTCATGTTATCAAAACTAATCACATTTGTGCGTGATCTCTAAAGAAGAAAGGAAGTATTCTTTTTTCACTATTTATTGATCCTGCTCCAATTAATCATGTTTTCTAAACTTAGGAACACGTGTTCGGAAGTGGTGTTTAGTTTTGTTGCTCAGGAGGTTAGGGTGTATTTCATATGGTATGCACTCGTGCTCACGGGGAGAAGAAAATCCTGGAGGGTCCTAGAAGAACATACTGGATTCTTGCTGAAATGTCTCAATCATTTCCTTTTTTTTCCTTGGCAGAAAGTTTTCCTCTCAGTTGTAAGCTAAATGGATGTCAGAAAAAAACCCCTGGAGATCAAGGAAGCAAGTGCAAAATCTTGATAAATTGAGTGGAGTCAAGAAGATGGAAGTAACTGATCTGCTGAATTCTTTATTAGCATTGTATAATAAGTCAAAAAATATTTTTTAAAAAGGTTTGAAGGGACCTCTGGAGGTCCTAGTTTGATCTTCAGCTTAAAGCACATCTGCTTTCAAAGACAGATCAGATTGCTCAATGTAGCAGATAGTAGTAAACATACAGGAAAAAATTGACAAAGCCTCATTTAGTTTCAGAGCTTTCTTTCTGTATGTTCTTATCCTAACACTAATGCCCATACTACAGTGAAGGCTTGTAGTTGTTAGATTAGTGTTCATCTTGCTGCTCAGGCATCAGGAATCCCTGTACTTCTGTGCATATGGAAACATGCACATGCCTTTGTGTGACAAAAGCAGATTGTCATTTGCATAAAGTCACAGCTGGTTAGCTAACATTAAATGAGGAGCTGAACTGGAGATGGCAAGGCTGGGCAGGGGTGTATCCATATAGACCCACTGGCGTGACTTGGAGGCTTCGGCACAAGAATAAAGATATTTTTGCTAATGCATCCACCACTACTTAAATTTCACAATTACTGCCTTCATAAACACTTCTCATACAAGCCAAGAAGATCTCTCTTTGTCACAGATTGAATGCCCAGCCAATCTCTTCACCTGAGCTGAGAGAAGAATGTATTTGTATGTATATTCAGAAAGTAGTGAAATATCGTAATTATGGGCATCTGCAGCATGTAGCCATTCTGAAAGGAAGATTGCATATGGGACCCCAGGGAAGTTCTGTTCCCTCTCATTGAAAATCTCTCAACTTAGAGTCACTCAAAACCTTGTTACTGTTCTAGTAATTTTCCTCTTAGCAGAAATATTTTGTCACACTTGTAGCAACGTTAAGGTGGGGTTTTGTGCGGGGAGAGATTAAACTTGAGATGGGAATTTGAAATCAAATCCCTGCAAAAAGCAATGAATGCATGAATGGACATGAATCTAGTATTTGCATACAGGTGTAGTATTAAAAGAAAATAAGCTCAGCACTCAGGAATTCCTGTCTTAGCCAAATTAACCAGGATCAGCAAAATAAACGCACAGCTGGAAATGCTTCTCTGACAGCTGCACGCAACATGCTCTTCAGCAACATATCTACTTTTCTTTGAGTATGTGAAAAATCTAGGGAAAAGAGAAGAAATCAGTTGTATATGCCAGTTTTAATTAAACAGATATTATTTGCCAATTAAAGAATTTACAGAGAGCTGCAAAATGTGTGACTTGAACTGGATTTCCCGGGATCCCCAGGTGACTGCTTTGCCAGTTGGGAAGCTCTGCAAGCACTCAAGTATTTTTCACTTGCAATTTTTTACAGAATACTTATTGGCTCTTCTTGTCAGTCAGAGGAACAGCTTTCCAAACTAGTGCATGGTCTCCAGTTAGATATTGGCCAGACGTTTAGCATTATGGAAACTGTCTGTGAGACATCATGAAGTTGCTTCTCAAAATACTGGCTAAATTATTTACCAATAGCTTCTGCATGACCTCATGGAAAATAGTTTTCCTTTAAATTTTGAAGGAGGTGCAGAAATGTAAAGTGAACTTTATCTGCTTTTGTTCTACTTGTAATTTATTCATCTTCAAAGAATTGAGCTTTACCATGCAAATTTAGCTTTTCAAATGAAGAAGTTTAGGTTGGAGTACACTTGCTGCCCAGGATCAAGCTCTCAGTCCACCTTCTTAGACATCATATATCAGAAAGATTTTGATGTTTTATTCTTCAGAAAGCATCTTCCTTCTCTATCTAATTGATACTTACCTCCCTGGGCAGGAGAGGGGTGGCAAGTAGAATCCTCTCTGAAACACCACCAATCAGCCTGGAATTATAGTTAGTTTTTTCAAGATATCTTTTTGATGTAAAATAACTCTTGAGTATATCCAACTCCACCTAGAACAGATCCTTGATCCCTTTTTGTCCGCTCTTCATTGAGCAGCCAATGACATCCATAGATGGACCTTCATGTCTGTAAGCATTCCTGGGGCACAAGCAGAGACACTTTCTGTCCCTGTCTGGCAAAACAGCCCTTTCAGCTGTGGACAGGCAGTCATTACCTGAAGCCACAGTGAGATACCTCTGATTTAGGGCAGGAGCCTCTCCTAAACCTGTCAGAGCCCTGGTAACTAAGAGATACAGAGCCCCTTAGCATCACTTCTACTCACATGGTGCCAGGCAGCTCTCTGTCCAAGTTGATCCCTTCAGTGTGTTTGACTCATTTTTTTTCTTTTGCTACCCAGTAACAAAAAAATTCTTCCTCAATGTCCATCCTTTCAAATCTTGATGAAAGTTCCCGTGCCTTGAAATTAAACACGGACATAAAAAGGAGACCTTGCTGAATACGTGTCATCTTTATTTTAAATGTTTCCACATCCTTCCCTAAATCTCCCCGCTCCTGGTGCCAGAATTTTAGTGGTGACACATGAAACGAATCACACTTTCAGCCACACCAGTATGCCAAGAAAAGTGTCTGGGGAGTAGGAGTGTCCTAACGATCTTCCACAGAAACCATTCACCATGTAACCTTCTCTTGAACTGCCATCCTGGCTTCTTGCTTGACAACTACCTTGCAGTGAACACCTGGGGTCTCCGTGCTTCTAGTGCCTTTATGTTAGGTCATATCCTCAAACCCGGACTGTTTCTCATTTCATGCATGTAGTACAATAGCTTTTGCATCCCAAGCTTTCCAAGCATCTCCTCAGCATCAGCAGATGGAAGGACAGCGATTTTCACAGAGACTCTTGGAAAAGCAGAATGGGGAAGTGGGGACCGGGAGCCCTAGTGAACGTGTTGCATCTGGTTATCACACACTTCAAGGGCAGCTGTCTATAGGTTAAAGAGCTGGTGATGGCAGCCAATAACCCTTTCCAGCACTGGAGCCACAGCTCTGCCTGTACGAAATAGGGGTGCACTAAGAGGCTGATCTCTCAGACAGGGAACAAAGTACAAATGGTGGATGAAAGAGGAAAGAAGCCAAAGCAGCACACTGATAATCCCCAGTACAAGGAAAAGGAATAGGGAACCCTAGGAGAGGAGAGAATATAGCTTTATGCAGCTTTTATGCTCGGATTTTGAAAAAGGAGAACAAGGAGCAGCCCTGTGAAAGGAGGCTGTCTAGATAGAGCAGGGGGAAGGACAGTGTGCAGGGAATTGCAACCAGCAAAGGAGAAAGGCAAAGGTTCCTTCTGGTGCCAGGACCTTCCGCAACTCCACTGAACAAGTATATGACCCTTAGCTTATTACTTGTTCTGAGACCTTTCCTATTCCTTAAGCTAATGATGTACACTCTTAAAACTGTTTTCATGGGGTGAGGGGTAATTTTCAGACAAAGCTTCATTTAATGACAGTAAGCTTGTGTCCAAGTCCAGCAATCCAAGTGCGTGGTTGTGTGCCAGAATGTCAGCTAGCTCGTTTCTCACATACTGTCATACTGTGTGACAGACAGTGTCATCTGCTGAAAAGCGTTACTGCAAAATGTGTCTTGCAGTGGAGGATCTTGTGTTTACTTGGGAGGAGAAGGCAGTCTGTAGTTGGTAAGCTTGGCTTCTTTGTAGGAGCAAAACTGTTTCTGTGGTGGCTGCTGGGGATAGAAAGTAAATTTCTGGATGCCACTGGAAACTCCTGTTTTCACCTTAGACCTTTGTTTCTCATGCTCTGCTGGGGAGGCAAGAAAGTCTAGAAGTTTTCTTAGGCTCAACCTGCTTAAAATCACAGTTTAAAAAATTAGATAAAGAATAATTTTAGACACAATGTTTTAAAGACAATTCAAAAGCAGTTGAAGATTTGGGATAGTTCTGTTTCTTAGGAGTCCAAATCAAAATCTGTGCTGTGTTGACCCTGGCTGGAGGCCAGGTGCCCACCAAACCCAGTCTATCACTTCCCCACCTCAGCTAGACAGGCGAAAGAAAAAATAGTGAAAGGCTGATGGGTCAGTATACAGACAGGGAGAGATCATTCACCAGTTACGTTCATGGGCAAAACAGACTCAATTTAGAAAAAAATAATCTAATTTATTACCAAGCAAATCAAAGTGGGATAATGAGGAATAAAAACAAATCTTAAACCGTTTCCCCTACCCTTCCCTTCCTCCAAGGTTAATTTTACACCCGATTTCACTGCCCCCTTTCCCCCAGCGGCACAGAGGGATGGGGAATGGGGTTTGCGGTCACGTATGGTCTCTGTCAGATATGGTTCATCATATATGGTCCTGTGGAGGACCCCACAGTGGAGCAGGTGGATGCACCCAAAGGAGACAGTGACCCTGTGGGAAGCCTGTGCTGGAGCAAGCGCCTGTCAGGACCTGCAGCCTGTGAAGAGAGAGGCCCACACTGGAGCAGGTTTGCTGTCATGACTTGTGACCCTGTGGGAGGCACACGCTGGAGCAGTCTGGTCCTGAAGCTCTGCACCCCATGGAAGAGACCCATGCTGGGGCAGTTCATGAAGAACTGCAGCCTAGGGGAAGGAGTCATGTTGGAGAAGTTTGTTGAGGACTGTCCTGTGAGAGGGACCCCACGCTGGAGCAGGGGAAGAGTGTGAGGAGTCCTCCCCTGAGGAGGAAGGAGCAGCAGAGACAAGGTGTGATGAACTGACCACAACCCTCTTTCTCTGTGTATGGAAGGATCCACTGAGCACCCAAAGCTGATGCAAAGGAGGTGGCAGGACATGTAGCCTGGAAGCTGGGGGGAACAGAGCTGGGTCATAGCAGGAGGGAAGAGAGGATGAGAGCAGTGGTAATGTCAGATTGTTTCAGCTGCTTGTGGAATTGCAGTCTAGCATCTTAGGACTTCACAGACATGCTGTAGTTTTCACTGGCTATCTGCTACTTTCTGTCCTCCTGCTTACCTCTGCCAAGGCAAAATCTACATGTATGTATTGACACAGACTAAGATATTAGGAAAGGTCCTGTGATAAGGTAGGAAAGATCCTGCATGCATACACGCCCCCTTCCTTAGTGCAGTGGTTGATTCTATTATTAAGATTTTGCAAAATTATGAAAGATTTTGGAGGCTTCTATTTACATTGCCTTGATCTTTTAAAAGGAATTTTTAATTCTTGGAATTAAAGTCATCTTCTTTCAGAATAGAGAGCTGCTTGAGCTAAAATCATGTTTCCTTCTCATAGTTTTGGGTTAAAAGCCAAATTGTTTTATTGAATTTTACTACCTACTGCCCTTTTGATTACAGGTGACACTTACAGGTAACACTTCCTATCTGATGAGGATTAGTACATGACATATGCAAATCTTAAAGCATGGGCATAATGTTTAAATGAAGTTAATTGTCATGTAGGTCAGCTGTTGATTTGCAGCTTGAATGAAACCCTCAGCCTTGACTCTTTAAGCAACATAGAAGTTATGTGAGACTAGAGTAATTCGGAGCTACAAGGAAGATCTTTGAATACTAAATTTATTTCAGTGTGATCATGCAAGTAGCCATTTTTAACCTATAATATGTGTTGACAAAGCACTGGTTGAAAGCCTTTCTACAACTTTTTGCTCCTGTATCATCTGTTTTACTGCATACATGCGTATCTCTGCTTATCTTTACAGAAAGCTTTGACGGGGGTAGATGATCTGCAGCAAGTGGAGGTCCTAGAGATGCGAGTAGATACTAGAGAGAACAGCTTGGGAAACTTTGGTAAGAAAACACTTTATGTTCTGCATACCATCTCAGATTTTTCCTTATGATGTCATGAAACAGGACTGGGCACTCAGAAACCAAAAGCCAGTGTAAAGCACTGTCCTGCTGAAGAGCTCTTAGACCATAATCTCCCTGGTAGCTCTCACTCCTTGGTATCTCTTTTCTTCTGTAAGACTCCAAATAGGACTGAAAACTATGGCAGTAAGATGACACCACTTCTGTCTAAAGCAAATTAGTTTGAACAAGCTCCTCTTGAATGACACGCTGCAAGGCCTTAAATAAGCATTTTCTGATAACCCTGCCCTCTAGAGTACTCGGGGCTACTCTAGCAAAACAGTAGGCAGAGTTCGGTTTCTCTCCACTGTAAGATTCCCCTGCGGCTGAGAATTTGATAGTGATATCAGGCTGCTTATGCTGCTGGCAGCCTGTCTTTGTGTCCTGCACTGCCTCATCTAGCTGTGCTCAAGGAAGGTCCTATACACAGGTCATTTTGATGAGCCCCAAACAGGCCTAATGCTTGTGATTCGTTTCTATGTCATCATCACTGCACTGGGGAAGTAAGGAAGTACCAACGGGATTCCCTTTCTAGCAGAGCTAACACTGAGAATGTGAAACCTTCCTTTTTTCCAGTACTGGCAGTTATTTCTGTCACGTGGATTCCCATCACAAACAAGTCCATCTTCTGCTATGTTGAAACTGAGTACAGCAGGGTAATGTTTTCTGTGCCAAAAAGTGTCCCCAAAAGTGGGTGCTGGCATTTTCAGCCAAGCAGTTCATTTTCATGTGCACAATGTAAATAAAGCCAACAAGCCTTAGTGGATCTTCTGATGTCAATTTGTCAAGAAGGGTTAAGCAAGCACAGTGAAGGGGCTTTTGCCTTGAATGACATACCCACTTTGTATTGGTTATTCTGCTTGCTTCATAAATAGGTCTCTTTCTGATAGTGACTTGATAATTTAAGGTAAATTACATCCGTTTCTCTCAGAGATCACAATCTATTCAGTCATGCTTCCTCCAGATGATAAGAAAATCTCATTATGCCATTTCTACCATGCTCGAAAGTGGTGCTCCCATTCCTATGCCACTTTACATTAGCTCTGACAAGCTAGCAAGATGTTTCACCTTTTTCGCTCTGTACTTCCCTTTCCTTTCCATTACCGGAATAAATCCCTTTCTTTCTGGTCCCCATGGTTAGGCTTTTGCAACTTTTACAGAATACAGAGCACTATTCCCGTGTTGTAAACAATTTCCATCTTGCTTATGTCCCATCATTTGCACCAAAAGCTGGCTCTTGAGGAATATAAAAGCCAGCAGCTGCAGGTCCTCATTGCGTTAGAGAATAACAGAACATCAAGACTGTCCTGAATTTCCTTCTGTCTTTTTTTTAAGTGCATTTCTGAATTTCCTCCCTGTGAAAATCTCTTTGCAAATGTCAGCATGTGGTTAGTGCAGCAAGTTTCTTCAAGTTTGCTTCCAGTGATCATCAGTTCCTTGCAGGTTTTTTTACATGACAGCTGATTTTTAGGTGCATGGAGTAAGTTCTAAATTTTTAGGGGTACCACAGGGCAGTTTGCACCTTCAGTGAGAATGGTGTCAGCAAGGCTGCTATTGAAGGTGTCAGGCTCATTGCATGCTCCTTGCTGGTGGCCTGCCCCTGAAACTGTGTGCTCTTGACCTAGACTCTGGCCACAGGCGTCTGGGGGAAGGAGTGTGGTAAGAACCAGACCAGCTGGGATGACAGAAGTTCTGGTGTGACAGAAGGAAAAGTTTTTCCACCCTTAACAGTTGAGCAATGGGAGTATCCAGAGAGTTTTGGAGTTTCCACCCCTGAAGGTTTTTAAGACCTGGCTGGGTGAAGCCCTGAGCACCTGGGCTGATCTCACAGAAGACCTGGCTCTGAGCAGAAAGGATTGAAACCTCCAGCTGTCCCCTCCTGTCTGGACTGCTCTGCAATTTGGTGTTTCTGTTTGCATTACAAACCTGACTAATTAGCTTGCTTTTATCCATATTGAATCACTTAACCTTGCTCTCACTGCATACCTCAGTTGCAGAAGGTGGGTAAGAGCATCTTTATCATCAAGGAATTATTTTTTTGGATGATCAGTTTGCATTCAGTAAACAACGTTGTTTTAACTGGCTTTATGTATAAAATGGGCTGTGCAAGCTCTTAAATGGCCAGGTAGAAGAGTTGCAAGATACTGGACTCCACATAACTCTGGGTCACCTGGAAGCTTGTAACACTCAAATCCCAGATTTCCACCACATTTTCCACTTGAGAAACATTTCAATGTTCACAGCCTTACACAAACAGTTACATGAGCACTGTGGGCCAACACATCCTTTAGCAAGATTTCCAAAGTGGTTTGAAACATGTTGCTTGAAATTTTTTATGAGCATTTCACTTTGGGATGTGGTACACTTTAAAGTGCCATCCTGATAACTTTTCCCAGTTTGTCAGGTCAGCCTCTACCTAATGTCATGACATGTTGGGGAGGAACACTCATGTGTCTTTGGGACAGGGTGGGGGTTAAAACATGACCAATATTAAAATATTTTCATGTAATCAGTTTTAAAATCAAGCAAAGGCTTCATGCCAGAATTTGAATCTGAGTCTTAGTGAGACGTGGGGTAGTTGTTGAAAGCTCTAGCTGTTTATTTTCAGTGCACCTTGCTGAGTGACAGGCAAAACAGAACTGCCCTGGCAGGTCTTATATTCAACTTTACAGACCTTGGACTTGACTTCTGTGCTGTTCAGCTACATGTAGGCTTCAGTTCATATTCACACAGATGGGCCATTCCCTTTTCATTAGCTTATCCCCTTGGTTTTGATTGCTGACAGATCTGGGAGCACATTCATAACTGGCTCTAGAAATTCACATTGAAAGTAATGGTAGGATAGAGTCTTTTAAGACACTACATAGTTCACTTATTTCTAAGTGATTTTAATAGCCACAAATCAAGTTACCCACAGTGCTGTTCGCTGGTACTTATTGAATTGCTGCCTGCTGGTGGCCAGGCTAAGTTGATTACGTGTCTGGAGTCTGCTGCTTCCCTTGCAGGCATTTTATCAAGGAAAAGCTCTGCTAGAAGTTCAGAAGTAGGCACACATTATTTTTCACACGGGGTCATTGTCTCTTTTTCCTTTTTTGTTGTTATTCCTGATGTGAAGCTGGGAGATGTTTGTCAGCAGCCAGCGTTGCAGTGGCAGGTGCTTGCCTGGCCAGGAAGCCAGTGTGGAGGATGGAGGTGTGAGCCCAGCATACGCATCCCTGCCCACACTGGTCTTGGTTTAGGTGGAACTGGCAAGTCCCACTGAGAAGGTGCCACAGCACCTGCTGCAGCAGAGCTTGGGCAGGCTCTCCAGGAGTCACAAGTATGTACTGGGACAGGGAGCTTATGTTAAGCCCTGCGCTAATGTGGTTTTTTGTGGGTTTCTCATCTTGGGTAGCTAGACCGCAGCTACCTTGGGTTTGCAAGCAAGTGCTGCGGTCTTATCAACAGCTGCACTGCCCAATTCATCCCAGAAATGTGCAAAAAATGCATATTTAAAACATCAAGATGATGTACCTGACTTTATCCAACATGGCTTAAATGAATTAAATAGCCTGTTTAATTTACACATCGAGTTGCTCTTGCTAGTGCATCCAGTATTCACATACCTGCTTTGTACTGAAGGATCAAGGAAACCCATAGGTTGCCTGATGCAAACACAAGTATATGTCAGGAATTTCTTTTGTGTGTGTTCTTCACTAGCCCATATTACAGAAGGCATAAGAAGTCAAGCCTCAATGATTTGTTTACAATAGAAAAAACAAGATATGTGATGCTGCCTAAAGAATACATTGTAATGTAAACAAGTGTTATAAATATTGTAGCTTATAGAATATAAAAAAAACCACCCCAGTATCTTGCCTGTTTTTTCCTTACCCCTAGTCAGTTATCTAAATGTCACCTGCTGCACCAAGACAGTTCAGAAGGACATTTGCAGTGGTACCCTGCTTGTGCAGTGCAGCACTTAATATCATGTTGTTGAGCATGCCTGTGTCACTGCTATTCACCTACCTTATACTTTAATTTCTTTCTGCTCTTCATTTAGCATTGTTCCGCTGGTGTAGTACAGTGGAATAGTAGAACAGTAACACTGGTACATTGTTGGTGGTTAATAAGTTTAGAGCCATGTAACAAAATGGTATTTAGTGAAAAGGAATGATAGATGGATGAGAGAGCATCGCTCACCGTTCTGAATTATCAGCCTTGTACTGCAGTCAGCAGCGTTTTTCTGGGTTGTTTCCATTTTTAAAAATCAAAATTGTACAGTGTGAAGGCAGTTTCAGCATGAGGAATATATGGTTTGCAGTTTTAAAATTAATATTAGAAACTAATTTTGTTGATGGTTTGGAGTATTTTAATGTTAATATAAGAATAAATTGCATCCTTGCTTTAAAGAAAGATGCAATTAGGGTTGAAAACTAAGAAAATTAGAAGTATGTTGTTATGTTTGGATAGATGTCTTATTTTGTTATCTTAATTTTACAGTTTTTTCTTTGTAACTCAGTCTCTCTGTAAGAATGTGGGCTATAAAAACCAGCAAAATCAAATGGACAATTCTTTGCACCAAAGAACAACTGCATACCGAATATGAAACGTAAAGGAGGGAAGAACCTCCAGAATTAGAGAAATACATTGCAAAATTCTTGTTGGCAGAATTTTGCCCCACTGCACATAGCATACTTATACTTGAGTCTAGTAAACAGTATATTAGAGCTTAACTCTACAAGTTCCCAGGAACAGATTGTGCCAAAATACAAGAAAATGTCAGAGATGGAGGATCGTGTTACAGTAATGAAATAACCAGATGTGGAAATTGTATTGGCAGTCTGTCACCCTGCCTTTTTGAATCCTTTAATTGTTGGGTTTTTCCTGAATCTGAAGTACATTCAGTGGAAAGCTTTTTCTTGAACGAGTTTCTCCATTTCTCTTGAGCTACTCTTCTTGACTCCTCATTCGAATCTTCTGCTTAAAGCTAGTTGTTAAAACCAATTTCCTTTTTAATGCTTTGAAATAGCCATTGCTTCATGACCCTTTGACATCTCTGGTTGAATACATGGCAAGGGTAACCTGCTGCTGTGCTGGGCCTGGAGAGGCTACTGCATCCTTCTTGTTCTTTACTTCAACTCTTGCAGGGAAGTAATCTCATCTCTGCGCTCCAGGCATCTTATCAGAAACATGATGGCAATTTTTTTTAATCTAGATTTTGATTTTTTTCTGTAGGGGTTTTCTTAAGGCAAGGATTACATCTCAGGAAATCTTAGCTCAGTAGTTAGTAGGACCACTGTGAATAATTTACAGAGATTCTAGCATGTCCTCTCTCAGGGCTCCAAATTACTGTGTTGCCATACTTTATAAGACTTGTTTGATGTGAGAAAGTATGCCCTGCAGGATGAGGATGGTGTGTTATAATTTGTACAACAATTTTTATGGATTATGGAAAATGATTAAAAAATGAGGCTAAAAAGTTGCACAGTGTGTTTTGAATTTTTAATATTTTCTAAAGAGTTTTTCAAAGACATGAAGTTACATATTTGCAGTATAGCATGAAGATCGATATGTGGAGTATAATCACTCCCAAATAGCATTAGATATAGATAATGCTTCCACTAAAACATGATTTATTAAAATGTTTTTGCCATAAACGCTATTGTTCTGTTTGGGGAAATGGGAGGAACAACATGACCCCCTTTGTTTCCTCTTGAGATCCCACTCCCTTTTTCTTTTTTTAATCTTTTTGTTTGCTTCTTCTTTTGATCCTTGCAAAGAGCTGGAATGATGTCCTTCTGGACACTGCTAGATCACCCTTGCCAGAGAGAGATTACTCAGAGGACTCATAAAAATATTTGCTGAGAACAGATTTTAATGTTTAAGCAATGATCGAGTTGGTCTAAAATCAGTTTTACCCCTACATGTTTGCACGTTATACTGGAGGATGCTCATCAGCCATGGGTAAAATCTGCTGGTGGATATGGATAGAAGTTTGCTGTTGTCAATAACAAATGTTTTCTGAGACTTGAGCTTATGTCCAAATAATTCTATAGAAGCAAACAAAAAGGCAAATTTCTCTTGGAGAGAAAAAGCATTATTTGAACTACTAACAACAGAATACCAAGGTTTTCATGGGTATCAAACTTGTACAATTTAATAATAAACAATGTATCACATCCAGAAAGTTAAAAGGAGATGGCAATGCTTAGCAAAATGAATGTAGGGTTTAGGGGACCTCTGATGATCTTGTGACATGAGAAATCATGCTTTTGTTGTTTGACTCAGGATTACATTTTGAACAAGTGTTACTTAGCTGTATATCCAGTAAGTCCATCACTACTTGCCATTAAATAGGTAGAAAATACATCAGAGGTCATGGAATGCTGTATTCTAACACCCCTTACCTCTCCAGAGTATCAGTGTTGCTAGTCAGCAAGTGTTGGGAATCAGACCAAAGAAAACAGTCGGCCATCAAGCCAGTTTCTGTTGCTGTCTTTCTGGAAAGCTGCTCTATCAGAATTGTCAGAGAGGGGTTCCAAAAATTCTAATTGGGTAGTCATGCAGACAATACGTATACGTTGCAAAAATGCACAGCGTAATTTTGTTGTTGTTCTTGTTAAATAATCTAATTAATTTCCTTAGAAGCACAGATCTGGCAGGAACAGGTAAGAAAGCCATGTAAATGAGATGCTTAGACTTGTAATTGTCAGAAGTTTCCTTTACTCCCAGGTCTGCAACGGGATTCTTTATTCTGTTCCCATAGGTGTCTATCTACCTAATCTGAGAGAACTGAAGTTGAACAATAGCTTGCTTGTGTCTGTGAGGTAAGAAATTCATGATAACTGAAATAAATATAAAGAGTAACAGCCCTCAGTTTTAAGTGATAAAATCTTAATTTGTGCTGCTTTCATTTGTTCTATTTCCCCATGCTGTGATAATGGATTAGGTCATGAATATTAGCTCCCCAACCACACAAGTTTAAGGACAGGGCCTGAGCTGGAATAAGTCGATGTAGCTCAAATGATGCCAGTGAATTAGCCCCAGTCTGCCACCAGGGAAGTTCCTGCCATGCTGAAGTCCATGGAAACTTGTTGCAAATTTGAAAGGATCTAGAAATTAGCCTCTTATCTATGTCTACACGCTTGGATTTCATGCTTATTTCAGGCTTTCAGCTTATATTGTGCACAGTAACCTGTTCTGTACAGGTCAGACCAGTTTCTCAGCTGATAAGAAACACTGGCTTTATTGAAGTCAGCGAAGTTGGGGTTATGAGAGCTGCTATGAAGACTGCATGTCCCTGGCTTGCTGAGCTCTGTGAAAGCATCACACATTTTCTCCCAGAGAACTGGGGAGTTGGCAGGTTGGGAAGGTAGAATCATTGAGATGAGGAGGAAGAGCCATCTTCTCTCTCTGGAGCTAGTATTTGTATTACCCTTGGTAATTCACACCTAATGGAAAAGTAAAGTTGATATCAGTAAAGAGTTACATAAAGGCTATTTTTATACTAAACAGGACTGCTATCTGCTAAATTTGTGGGGGTGGGGGGGAAAGTTTGATTTTGCTAATTCCTGTCAAAGAGAACATGTTCCCTGTTGGGAAGCAGCAATACATTTTTCTCAGTCTTATGCATCATCACCAAAGTAGCTACTGAACTTCATTTGTTGCACTTTGAGGTTATTTTCCCTTCTTATGGGTATGAAATGAAATATTTGCAGTCTAAACTTTTTTCCACCTTCTCATCTATAACATGGAAAAGTGGTGATTCTACATTGCTGCAATTATTTTACTGGCAACCAACCACTGTCATAGCATGAAATTGCTCTGCCATTGCAAAGGAGGAGTGAGTAGTGGGTGAAAAAAAAATATTCTTTTGACAATATCAAAAGACATTTTATTATATTAAAAATAAAAAAAAAACTTGTTTGAATTTGCTCTGTTAAAATGTGTTAACGCAAAATGTTTTGACCATTTCTGCTGGTATTGAATACAGGATACAGTTTAGGAAAACTAAGCTCTAGTTTATCTGACTTATCACTTTAGTAGGATATTGCACATCCCTTTGTATTCTGAGACTCTAGCTTCTGTCATGAAAAGTTTTGACACACCGTTTTCTGTGACGTGACATCCTTGTGATCTTTGATGACAGGCAGCATTTGTTTTCAGGTTGAGTTTTGATTTGATCAGCTATAAAGTAAATATGTTTGGGCTTGGATATCATGTCTAATATTGTGACACCTCCCGGGCACACAAACCCCAGGAGAAGCTACCTGCTGCTCCTCCTGCAAATAAACACACGTGTTTTCTGCGTGCCAGTTAAATGCAATTGTCAGGGAATAGGTAAAGGAAGAAGAAGACTCTATTAGCTCTCCCAGACCAGAACTCAGTCAGTATAGTAGAGCAGTAGCTGTCCTTTATTAATTACCATCTTTGACAATCTGTCATTGATAAATACAGATCACTTAAGGGCACAGCCCATGCGAGCACAGCCTGGGTACTTGAACTTTATTTTTGGATGTCTGCATCATGTCAATTTAATGCCCATTAAAGCAACATTTCTGTCTTGGCAGTAGCGATGCCTGCTACAGCTGATGTAACATTGCTGCCTCCATTCTAGCAGGCTGCTGCAATTTACTCAAAAATGTATAGAAATCTTATTTCTGAATCAAACTTGTCAATGTTTGAATTCTGTCAAAATGTGATTATTTTGTTGTATTTGACCAAACCCTTGCAACTGAGGTTTTCTAGAATGACTGAAAAAACCTTCCTCCTTCTCACTAAAAGTAATTCCCACAGTCTTTCTCAGGCATAAGCCAGAATCGTTGTGGTTGTAGTTTGAAAATGGGCAGCAGATAACAGGAAATGTCTTGTAAGGACAGACTGGAAGGTTGGTTTGTTCATTGGAAAGAAGGTAAGGACTGAAAAGTGGGCAAAAGACAGAGGGCATTTCATACAAGTGTGCTGACAACACCAAGCTGTGTGGTGCAGTTGACATGCTGTAGGAAAGGGATGCCATCCAGAGGGACCTTAACATGGAAAGCTGGAGGTGAGCCTGTGAGAACCTCATGAAGTTCAACAAGACCAAGTGCAAGGTCCTGTACGTGGGTCAGCAGAATCCCAAACACAACCACAGGCTGGGCAGAGAATGGATTGAGAGCAGACATGAGAAGGACTTTGGGATGTTGTTGGACAAGAAAGTCAACATGAGCCAGCAATGTGTGCTTGGCACCGAGAAAGCCAACCGTATCCTGGGCTGTATTAAAAACAGCATGACCAGCAGGATGAGGGAGGTGATTCTACTCTGATCTTGTGAGACTCCACCTGGAGTACTGCATCCAGCAGTGGGGCCCCCAACATAAGAAGTGTCCTTCTTATGGACACTTCCATAAGAACTGGAGCTGTTGGAGCAAGTCCAGAGGAGGGTCTCAATGAAAATCAGACAACTGGAGCAGCTATCCTGTGGGGACAGGCTGAGACAGTTGAGCTTGTTCATGCTGAAGGAGAGAAGGCTCCAGAGAGACGTTACAGCAGCTCTCCAGTATCTAAAGAGGGCCCACAGGAAAGATGGAGCAGGACCTTTTATCAGGGACTGTAGTGATAGGACAAAGGGTAATGTGTTTAAAACTAAAAGAAGGTAGGTTTCGATTAGAAGAAATTGTTCTCTATGAGGATGGTGAGGCACTGGACCAGGTTGCCCAGAGAAGCTGGGGCTGCCCCTGGGTCCCTGGCAGCATTCAAGGCTAGGCTGAATGGGGGTTTGGGCAACCTAGCTAGTGGAGGGTGTCCCTGCCCTTGGCAGGGGGTTGGAACCATTCTGTGATTCTATGTTAAAAGCATGCTATATTATGTGAAAAAAATGTGTTACAGTGAATCATTATGAACAAAAGACTGCCAGTGTTTATTTTTGTTTCATCCTGTGTTGCAGAATTCCTGATTGTTTTAGGATTAAATGGAATGCAACCATCTCTTTTTCAGTTTGAAAATGGGAGAATTCTCTTGTTAGTAAACTGTATATAGCGAGATGTCAAAAAAAAGGATTTATGATCCTGATTTCAGTTACTGATTTTTTTTTTAAACGTTTGCTCCTGTCAACCTCACACAGGAACTCAAGTTGTGAGGATGCCCAGGTGTGCGTCGCCATTCGCTGTTCTATAGAAATCAAAGGGGGAATGTTCTGGCAGGGAGGAATCAAGGTACTTGTGTATTTCAATTTTCTGCAGGAGAGCAAGGCTTGCTAGGTCGGTGAGTGTAGATACTGGGTTTTTTTCTGGTAGTTCCTGAAGGAGTTCTGATTCCTTTGATAGGGAATGTGGTTGAGTTGTAAATTCATGGTCCCTCCCAACCATCCTAAAGCTCGCACTACTTTCAAATACTTATGAAAAGTATTTCAAAGATTTATGAAAGGATACATATATGTGCAGGATATCATTATCAATTATTTAATCCATAAGGAAAGTATATTCAAATTTATTTGCAGATAATCCACCTTGGTGACTAAAAGGAAATTTCTTTCTTCGCTGTTTCTGGGTTTTAGTTTTCTACTGGGCCTTTGCTAAAGGGGAATGTCTCCAGAAAATCCAGTGTACCATGGAAAGAAATTAGTTCAGATAGTTGTTAATTTTATAAATTGCACTAATTTTTTGAGGTCCTTGATTGGTGACCTTCACCCATCTGCTAGCAGCTAAGAAATTCTAGATTTATGAACTGATAATTGGGGATGGAATGTGGAGCCTATTCTGAAGAATGCCTGTTAAAAACTGCTTTGGGGGTGAGGGAAGGGGTGGTGGGTCCTCATCTTTGTAATGTTTCCAGTAAAAGAACTGTTTTTCAAGGCCAATGAATTGCTACTTCTGGTTTGGCATGTAGCCTATGTGGTTTTTATCAGATTGCTTTTATTCTCAATTCAGGGATGAATGAAAAGATCTGTTTAAAAATATTAGATAGATATCTTTATGAAAGGGCTTTTAAATCAGATAGGGGAATCACAGGAACTGGTTCCCATAAGTTTATAGCAGAAGCTGTTTCACCAGCTGAAGTTCATTTCCTCCTGTTCAGGTCTATGCATTGCAGCCAGCAGAAGACTGGTCTGCTCCCAGGGCTACGTAAGCAACTGCTAGTAACAGTGAGAGGTTATTATATTTAAGTGAGATGAAATGCAGACACTGCAGAAGGCAGGGAAAAAGTAAGTATGAGGGATATAGGGAAAGGAAAGCAGATTTCCTTCATCCAGAGGGAGATGCAGTTCTCAAGTTGCTCTTGCCCTGTTGCAGAAGAGTCCCCCAGCATAAGAGGACAATTATCCCAGTCCATTTGGGTCAGTAGAGTCATGTTAAGAGAGTGGAAATGAGACAGCTGTCCTGAAGGTTCAGATGAACAAGATGCAGAGTAGATTAAAATTCAACAATTCTCATGATTTTATGATTCTTAGGATAGATTTTTAGGGGGGTTTTTTGACACCAGCTTCCAGGGACGAGACTGGCTACACAGGAGTCTCTGTGTTCACTTTTTGAAAACTTTTGACTGAAAAAAATAACTGAAAATGTGAGCCAAGTGATTTGAGTAAGGATTTTGCTGATCATTTCATGACTTTAAGAAATTATTTTTTCTTAATTGAGGGCAAGGGCTTTAATCTGATGTTTAAAAATATTTCTGAGACCTGATTCCGTATCTTTAGGAGTTTAACTTAGCAATATTACTCCTTGGTACTTATCCAACAAGTTTAAGCAAATGTTTACCTCTTAAAGTCACAAGAAGTTTGACTTCAGTGGAACTGCTCACAGGCTAGAAATTGAAAATTAGACCAAGTGCTTTTCTGGATCTGGACCAAGTTACACCATCTTGTATAGGACTGAGCCATGACACTGCTCAACCCAGAATTTCTTGTATTGCTGATAGAGTGTGTCTAGACACCCCCTATTTGCTGGATCATTTTCTTTCTAACAGAAGAGATTTAGGGGCATCATTCTCCTAATTTTTTTCTTTGTCATTTTTACTTATTCTTTTCCATGGTCTTTTTTTTCCCCCAGTTTGCTTTTTCTTGCTTTTCCTTCTGCTCATCACTTCTAATTTTTACATTTACTGAATGACTGTGGTTGGTGCACCTAACATATGTATAACCATACAATGAGTTCTGTGCAACAAGGGTCAGCATTGCTTTTATGACAGATAAAATAAAAAAAAAATCTAAAATCAGTTGTTACTTAGTTTGCATTAAAGATGCAAATGTTTGTCAAAGGATAATTTATTTGTATTACAGTAGCTGCTTACAGTGTTAAATGAGGAATCAGGGTGCTCTTGCTCGAGGTTGTACTTACACATTCAGTCAGAGAACCACTGCTCTGGTTTGGTCTGGGTAAATATCTTCATGTCCATATTTCAGTGCCCAGAGCATCACTGTTTGCGATGACATTTGCTTTTCTGGATGGGGAAAGCATCTAATTTCAAATGCAAGCAAGAATCATACAATCACAGAATTGTTTTGGTTGGAAAAGACCTTAAAGATCATTGAGTCCAACTACTAACCCACCACTGCCAAGTCCCCCACCAAACTGTGTATCTAAGCATCACATCTACATGTCTTTCAAGTACTTCCAAGGATGGCAACTCAACCGTTTCCCTGGGCAGCCTGATCCAGTGCTCTGTCACTCTCAGAGTAAAGAAGTTCCTCCTCATGTTTAGGTGGAACTTCCTATATTCAAGTTTATGCCCATTGCCTCTTGTCCTGTCACTGGGCACCACTGGAAAAAGACCCCATCCTCCTGACACCCACAGCTCAAGTATTTGTAAGTATTGGTAAGATTCCCCCTCAGTCTTCTCTAGGCTAAGAAGATGTTCTAGTTCCCTGATCATCTTTGTAGCCCTTTTTTGTACCCTCTCCAATAGCTCCCTGTCGTTCTTGAACTGAGGAGCCCAGAACTGCACACAACTCCAGATGAGGCCTCACCAGTGCAGAGGGGGAGGAGAATCTCCCTTGACCTGCTAGCCACACTTTTGCTGATTTTTTTTTCCCGGCCAGGATGCCATTGGCTTTCTTGGCCACGAGGGCACACTGCTGGCTCATGGGAAACCTGTTGTCCCCAGGACTCCCAGGTCTTTTTCCACAGAGCTGTTTTCCAACAGGTCAGCCCCTAACCTGTACTGATGTTTGAGGTTATTCCTTCCTAGCTGCAGGATTCTACACTTGCCCTTGTTGAATCTCATAAGATTACTCTCTGAGATAGAGGCACCGTGCCTTCCTTCTGTGGCATTTGAGGGTAGACTGTTTGATCTCATGGAAAGAATCCAGGCCTTACTTTATTAATGTCAGTGACCAGAAACAAGTGCAAAAGCCACATCTCTGGCTCTCACCCTCTGTTCACTATTTCTCTTTTCCTGTCCTTCAAGAAAACACACAAATAAAAGGTTTTGTAGTTTCCAAAGGGAACATCTGAAATTCTGTATCAGCTTTGGTCTTACAAATACTGTTTGCTTACAAGTAGTAGTTACTTAAGATGCACCAATTGCTTTTAGTGAAGGAGGAACCTTTTAGGGGTCCATGAGACCACCTGATTCCAATCTCTGGGATTACAGGGGCAGCTTTATTATTTGAACCAGCTGGAGGTAGCAATGGCAGTGACTAGGGGGTTTATGGCTGACTAGGATGTGGTCAGACTAAGTTTTGTGGCTGAGTCACTGGATTGGGACTTGAAAAATATGACTCAGTTCCTGGGATAGCTGTTGTTTCTACAGCATCCTGGGTTAGCTGTAGAAATTCATCATGTTTTCAGTCATCTCAGTTGTTTATTTTGCATATTACTCTGGGGCAGATACAGTCCTCTGGATGAATTATCTACACAGCTTTGCTTAATGGGATCATGATCTCACTTGCATGCTCTGGATGGCTGCCATAATATGATAAATAAAAATGTTGGTAATAACTAGCTGATTTCTGCCAGCAAATAAGTACTTACATGCCTGCCTATTAGGGTTTGCAGCAGCTCTGTTTCAGCTGTCAGTGTCAGGGATCACTTAGGAAAATTTACACCTGAATGCCCATTTTCATGAGTGATGAGAAAGAATGGTTATAATCATCATCTGAGAAAAGCTAAAGAACTGGGCTGGGAAGCAGTAGTAATTAGCCCATCACTGGCAGAGCTATCCAGCTGTGGAAGGGTTGTCTTCATGGAAAGAGGTAGGAAAATGATTTTACCATTAGCTTAATAGGTTTGTAAGTTGGTTTGATTCTCTCCTACAAAAGAGTTGCTTTGTCTGCAACTTGTTTGGGTTTTTTATTGAAATTAATTATATTCAGTGGGAAATTATGGTTTTGAAATGCAAGGTAAGTGCTGATTTTTTTTAAAAAGGGAGGGATTCGGGTTGGATGGGGAAATTAAGCTATACAGTTGTATTCATCAGTTGATAAGTGCTAGACAATACGAATAAGCAATGAAAAAATAAATAGATTTTCAGTGGAAGGTCAGTTTTTATAATCTAATTTCTATAAAATATTCTCCATGCAGAAGTTGATTTAGTTGGTCTTGCTGTATGTGGACACATTGCTACACACAAAGGGCCTGTTGCTATTTTTCCCATAAAATACATGCACACTTCTTTTCTCTAGATATATTTCTGGTTTTCTGTTTGGCAAAGTTTTATCCTTCTGTCCTGAGATCCTTGCAGGGTGTGTCAGGTCTCTTGGGGATGGATCAATACCTGCAAAAAGAAATACAGAAATGCCTTCACGTTTTAGGAGGTTCTTTACCATGTATCTTAAGCTGTACCACATACCCTTCTCATGGAGGTGAAAAACTGAACACAAAAGTCTGGTAATAGAACCTGCTATAGAACTGTTGATAACAGAAGTTTTATGAGGTGTTGTACATTTGAAAGACCATTTGTGATGTCTCCTGGTTTGAACTTTACCAGCCTCATGCCACTTTTCACTGCTTCATCACACTATAGGCAAGAACTTACTGAGATTTAGTTTACTCTGCTTATTTTTGTTTAGTTTATCTTGCCCTTATTTAAAGTTATAACAATTAGGCCTATTAAGGTCCCACAGACTTTTTTTTTTAAGTTCTTGCTCTCAGCATCCCATGAGAGACTTGATTTTAACCCTAACTTTTGTTCCATAGGAATTTCTTAAATTAAAGCAAAAAAGTTTTAGTGCCACAATTAAATTTTGACCCTAGAAATAGTAAGGATCAGTAGCAAAACCTTTATTCTTTATAGGAAAAAAATTATTAAAATATGGTTGCTAACTCATAGTGGGTGAGACTGGCTGGAGAGCTGTCAGGCAGAGAAGGAGCTGGGGGTGTTGGTTGACTGCAGGCTGAATATGAGCCAGCAGTGTGCTCAGGAGGCCAAGAAGGCCAATGGCATCTTGGCTTGTATCAAAAACAGTGTGGCCAGTAGGTCTAGGGAGGTGATAGTGCCCCTGTACTCGGCATTGGTGAGGCCACACCTCGAGTACTGTGTCCAGTTCTGGGCTCCTCACCATATGAAGGACATGGAGGTCCTGGAGTGAGTCCAGAAAAGGGCAACCAGGCTGGGGAAGGGGCTGGAGGGCAAATCCTATGAGGAGCGGCTGAGGGAGCTGGGGCTGTTTAGCTTGGAGAAGAGGAGGCTGAGGGGAGACCTTATCACTGCCTAAAACTACCTGAAGAGAGGTTATAGAGAGATAGGTGATGGTCTCTTCAACCAGGTGACAGGTGATAGGACAAGGGGGAATAGCATGAAGCTGTGCCAGGGCAGGTTTAGATTGGACATTAGAAAAAATTTTTTACTGAAAGAGTTGTCAGGGCCTGGAACAGGCTGCCCAGGGAGGGGGTTGAGTCACCTTCCCTGGATGTGTTCAAAAAAAGGGTAGATGAGGTACTTAAGGATATGGTTTAGCTTAGGATGAGAATGGTTGGACTTGATGATCTTCAAAGGTCTTTTCCAACCTTGTGATTCTGTGATTCTATTTTAAAAATATTTGAAAATGTGCTTATTTGTATAATGAGACTTATTTTGTCAGTCTTATTTGTTTAAACTGTATAGCCACCACTGTTGAAAGGACCTTCTGCAAAGTTCATCTATCTGAGAAGCAGATTTTGTATATTTTAAGTATTTGCTCTAATCTGCAATATGCAATGGGTTTTCCCACTACTTTAAGGTGAAAATGCAGGTCTTTTTTTCTGAGGGGATTTGGGGGTTTGTTTTCAAGTTGGTTTTTTTTTTTTTATTTAAAGGTTTTGGTTAACCAGTATTTACTTTTAAGCTCACAAAGCATTATCATTAGTGAGAGTCATCTCTCTCTACCTTATACACTCCTTAATGTTAAATACCACTCATAGACATCTTCAGTGAGGTTTTCTTCCTTGTGCTTTCCCAAGCTAACTCCATGGTGCCGAAATAACATTAGGCTCAAGACAACTCAAAAGAAAACTGCATGTCTGTATATTTGTGTCTTCTGAAATAGAGTAATTTCATTTCCTGCCTACTGAACAGTGGCACCAGGTTGTTTGTACGATGTATTTGACTTAGCTTGTGTAACAATTGATAGGTATGACAATTTGGAAACCTCTCTTTTCACTGGAGAGATAGAGAGCCACTGAAATTCATGGTGTGTGTCCACCTTTGATGTGGCAGATAATGGGTTATGTGACTCTTCTGCAGCTGTTTTGAGGAATATTTTCCCTTACCTCACAGCCAAAAGCCTGTCAGTTTAAGTTAATAGAATTGTTTTTCTCAAGATCCATGTACATCATAGCCAATGAAGGGTTTTATCCCAACCCATAAAGTAGTTGGAAGTCTGCATGGTCTGTGTTTCCCTTGCACAAAGACTGTGTACCATTTTGGTGAGACTGTTGGTAGCCTGTAAAAGAATCATTGCAATTAACTAGTCCTGCAATGGAGCCGTATTATTCTTGTTATTCTATAAAGGAACTGTTACTTGTGGGTGGCAACTACTGATGTCTCTAAAGCTAGGTCAAGATGGGTGGGAGAACTTTGTGTGAGCTCCCCTGAAATTGTTTATACAGGACTCACATGTGATGAAGTTTATCAATCAGTGAAGCTGATCAGTGGCATCCCTGGCGGCTGAGAGCCTTTGTGAGGGTTTGCACTCCTACTATAAGACTCATCTCCATGACACATTACAACATCTACTGCTAGATCTGCCTGGAGTGGGAATTTGTTTGAAAGTAGTCAAGGCTAGGGTGTGGATCCTATGCATCCAGTTGGCAAGCCACGCTTGGGATGTCTATTGATGTACTGTGAAATAAATTCTGAGGTTCTGTCTATTACTGCAGTAACACCCTCTGTATGGAAATCTGTAAGGTCTAGGAGGACTCATCTGCCTCAGTAGTCAGGTTGATGGACTCTGATGTCCCTCAAGGTTCTCCTCTTGACTTGGGACATATGGAGACAAGTCTGTCTGGGGTGAACATTAGTGACAGAGTGTTCTGGTCTTGGCTGGGATAATTTTCATGCTAGCAGCTGGCATAGTGCTGTGCTTTATATTTAGGATGAGAATAATGTTGATAACACAGTGATGGTTTTAGTTCTTGCTGAGCAGTCAAGGGCTTTTCAGTTTCTCACGCTGCCCTGCCAGCAAGAAGGCAGGGAATGCCCAAGAAACTGGGATGGGACACAGTCATGACAGGTGACACAAACAGGGGTTGGCTGGGGGGTGGCATGGCTGGGGAACCAGCTCAGCGTTGGCTCTGGGTGGTGAGCAGTTGTGCTGTGCATAACTTGTGGTGGTGGTGTGTTCTTGTTATTATTTCTTCCTTTTCTGTCCTGTTAAAGTGACTGTAGCTCAACCCACAGGTTTTACCTTTTTCTTTCCTATTCTGTCCCCCATCCCACTGGATGGGGAGGGGAGTGAATGGCTGTGTGACTGTCTTAGCTGCCAGCTGGGTTAAACCGTGACAGAGAAAAAAAAATATTGAGGAAATCAACTGGAATTTGCCAGCCATTCACAGGCCCAACTTGTACCCACATCTGTTCCTTGCAAGCTTCTATATTTTTCTGTTTTCTTATTGAATATATGCACAGATAAAAAAGGGAAGGATAAGGTACAAAGAAGAAATGAACATCAGCCACAGAAGAAAATCATTAGTGTCACATGAATGTGCCAGATCTAAAGAATCTGGAGAACCTGAATTCCTCCCGCTGTACACTCAGACTAAATCACTTAAATTACATTTTCTCTCTAGGTTTTCATATTGAGCAGTTTCTGCAGTATCTCAAGTTGGTGTTTTTTTTCTAGTGGAAACTCTTCAGCCATAACAGTGACAAAAGTTGAAGAGCACCTCGCAGCTGATCCAATTCTTTAGCTCTGTCTAGAATTCAATTTTTTTCTTCTATACAGAAAAAAAGGGCTGATGGGGGCTTTTTTGTGCTGTGTGACTTAGCACCACTGAATCTGTCAGATGATTTGGATCTTTTACAGGATATTCCTTCTGCCTACCCTGCAGCATTAAAAGTTTCAAGTGTTGATTTTGCAGGACAAGATCTATAGTAAATCAAAGCTGCAATATATCTGTCTTACTCTGCCAAAGATCAGACCTGAAATGTAGCAGGCACACAACATGTAGGAGACTGAAAAGTTATTCATGTAGAAAATTTTAAAGCACTGTGGGATTCATTCCTTCAATGTAAATAACTCATTCCATAACCACAATTTCATTATCCTTAACTTTTTTTATATGTAAACTTTCAACAAGGAGAATGAACGATTGCCAAAGCTATAGGAACTGTCAGTAGCTCTGGGGCTAAACTGAGGGGCAGTAGATAGGTGGGTGTGGGAGTCTTATTTACTGCGTGTCTCGACCTTATCCTGTTTGAAAATTCACTTGCTCTTGTGGAAGGTGTAATGTGTGTGGTGAGATGCAGTGTGGTGCATTTCTACAGCATCTCTGGGGCCCAGCTTCTGGCCAAGGGTGGGAGTTGGAGTAGGGTGGAAAAAAGAAAGAGGATCAAGGGCAGGTCTTGGCCCACAGAACCACACTTTGACAACCCCTACTCCTTTCAAACTGTGGGAGCTGAGTTAAAGCAACCCATCTTCCATTGTTAAAACACCAACAGTAACTAAGCTGACAAGCTGTTTTAATGATCAAAAGGAAATTAACACAAAATCGCATTATCCTTCCCACACATGCTGTGTGTTCGTGTGTGAGGGAATTGTTCTTCCTGACCGCATCAACATCGATCAAGCCCATTATTCTGCTCTAGGTTTTTTTGACAGCAACTAAAAAAGCTACATTTCATGTGTATTAACAGAAGTTAGCATCTGGATTAGCTTAAGCATGATTATCACTAGTTACAGAAACGTGTTTATCAGCACACAGTTTCATTTACAAATACCTCTCCTCTTGGCCTCAGCGAGCGCTTCTGGTTTAAATGAGATATAATCTGACGTAGGAAATAAAGTGTTTGCAAGTAGCATAGCTTTTAGTGTAGTGTTGTGGTTGCTACAGTGAGCTCGGCTAGGTAATAAGAAGCAACAATGATGAGTGAAAATGTTGTAAGCCAGGAATGGCCCAGAGCTGTATCTCACGGGAGTTGGTGTCTTCCTCTGTTGTCATCCCCTGTCTCCAGATGCCACCCTTGCCCACCAGCACTCTTGACCCCACTGAACGCAGGGGGAGCTTAGGCACTGATGTTAGAGGAACAAGGATTTTTATGCAGTGTCCCTGCATTGGTCACAGACACGTCCATGGCAGAGCTCAAGAACTCTACCAGGACCACCAACATGGTCTCTGGTTCCAGTTCTGGGTGAAAACCAAACTGTCTTGAATGGTTTGTGGTTTTGACTGCAGCAGCCAGGTAGTCTCCTTCTCCTGTCTTTGTTTTCAGGCTTTTGCTTTAGAGAAAGTGTTGGCCATGAGCACGTGATTCACTGATGTTCAAAATTTGGTTTAGCAAGTCCATGAAAGCGGAGCAGCTTGCTGTCACTTTGGCATAACAAAGATGAGAAGGCAGAGTCATGAGCTGGATGAAGCTTGAAACCCTGAATGCTCTCCCTGTTTTCCTCCTTGTGCAGCACTGGAGGTTGCATTTCCTACCCAGAGATCCATTTTGCTGTCAGCAAAGTGTGCAGCAGAGTTCCACAGGTAAAAATTTTGCCCCTTTCCAAATTTGAAATTCAAAAGCAAGCAACAACAAAAAAACCCAACCAACCAAACAAAAAAAAACCCCAAACAAACAAAGAAACAACAACCACAAACCTGGAATGAAATACTGAAATCCTTTTCTTGGGAGAAAATAGCCAGTGGCATCAGCACTGCAACCCATTTGGAAAACAGCTGCTTGTTCGTGCAAAGGATCCCTCAAAAAGATGGGACAGGTGAAGTTACTGCAAAGAGAGTAACTTCATTTACACAGAAATTCACTGTTTGCATGTAAAGGGGAGTTATGAAAACAGAAGTTAATAGGCATGGTTGTTATTTGAAAAGATCTTTGGTAGATGCATGCTTTCTGTTCAGCCTAAAACACGTTTGCTTTCCTCTGATGAGCTGCAGATTGGCTACCAAAGTCTCTTCTTGCTTAGTTTTTGAAGTCTACAACAACATGTCTCACCAGGGTTTAGAGCCCTTACTGTGAAAAATCAGCACACTTCAGAAGGAAGAACGAGGCTGGAATATCAGGTGCTACATTTTCATGGCATTTCAGCCTAAAAACAGGCTTCTGGCAGCACAAGGTGGCACGTGATCCTTGTTATCTTACATCTTGGGCAGTGGTGTAAAGGAACACAAGACGCTAAAGGCAACTCTTGCGTGCTGTGACTGTGTGAGGTGCAAGACAGATCAGACCCAAGCCAACGCTTTGCAGTGTATGGCTACTTGAATTTGGAAGCACAAGTACAAAACCAGCCAAGGCCACGATGCTGTGAAGCAAGTTGGGTCTTTGCGTTTGTACTGATTATGTGTCTGACTGCGGAAGGACACCATGGGGACAGGAGGACACTGCAGGGACAGGACACCGCAGGGACAGAAGGATGTGGCCTCAGCACTGCTTGCAGAGTTGGGGCTGTGTCATGAGTTTGATCAAGTGCGAGCAACACATGCATGCAATCAGTTTTACAATTTGAATACTTTACAGCTATTTGAGAGTACAATGAAACTATTATGTAAGCTTCCTATTAGAACATATGTTACTGATTTAAATACATTCGTGCCTGAAAAGTTTTTGCTTCTGATGTCAGAATTATCTGTACAACCAAACCATTGTGTGCTGACATATGGACTGGATCATTGTTATCACAGTGCGGTTTGATAAATTCAACTTGATTTCTGTAGATCAGAGACAAGATTATTTGGGTTTTTTTTTCTTTTATTTTGTAAGACTGTAGTTTGGTCACAGTTTTAAAATCTAAATCTCTCTGAGTACTAGTGCTTTGGTTTTCAGAGCAATCATTGGAAATAAATAATATCGGCATCAATGGCTATTTTAGATGTTTTGCTACTGAAGATTTATTCAACAGACGCCCTGGTGCTTTGAGATACTGTTTTCAAGTTCAGTGGATTTAGTGGTTTATTTCTAGGTGAATTATTTGAAACCAGCTTCCAAGAGAAACGATGGTTTTCAAGCTGACAAATGTGTTCAGGATTGTTGTAAGTGTTTGCCGGCTAGCTGGGGCTCAGTGGAACTATTCAAGATTTATTGTGGTGAAACCAAGAGCAGGATTTGGCTCTCTGCGTCTGGTCTCCATCCAGTAAAATTTTGGCTGGAGCAAATCAATCCCTGAAGAACAAGGATGTTGAATTAATGGAAGAACACATTATTATTTCTCAAACTTGTTATTAGGTGTTGTCAGCCAAGCTGTTCCTTGCCCCTGTGCTGTCCCCCCAGTCTGGGGGAGTGATGACAAGATGGGAGCATCAAATTTCATGGGAAAAAATCCTAAACTGTCACGCACAGGTGGGGCGGTTGTTGCCAAGACCCTCACAGAAATGCAGAGCTATTTGATGCAGCGGTATCTGGAGATAGTGGGAACTCAGGTTTCAAACCCTTCAGTTTATTAATTTATTTTTTTTTCAAACATATAAATGCAAGTTCACAGTGAAACTAGGGAAGTCTATCTTGGTTTCTTGGCACTTTTGGATACTAAAAACACAATTTGGTATTCAGCGTGTGCTCTGCAGGCAGGTGCATAGGGGCGTGCGTAGTAAATACTCTTGAAGACACTGGTTTGGCAACCTCAGAGGCTGTAATCCTCTGTTTATCACAATGAGACATGATATAAGCACTCCCACCCGATACTTGGTCTGTCTGCCTCAAACCTGACCTGCATGAACCATAGCAGAAGTGAGCAGGATATATAATGGCTTTGCTTATTAATTCCTTGCCTTTTCCATAAAGTGCCCAGCTTCCACCTCACTTGGAACAGGACACTTGTCCACTGGAATTATCTGTTGCGTACATTAACGGGAGCTGCATTTCCTCTACAGCGTCCTCTGGCTCCTTCTACGTGCTCTTTGTTCTTTGCACATCACTGAGGTGCTCCTGTGCTGCATCATTTTACTGAATAAACCAACGGCCACCAACTTTGTTCAATGTCTCATCTTTTTCCTGTTTCGGATGTCAAAACCTCTCAGTCATATTGTCTGCTGTATTTTTGGAATACATGCTGTCATCTCCTCTGTGTTTATATCGTGCCTGATACAGTATGGCTCTGGTCTCTGGCAAGTGTCTCATTAATTTATTCTCAGACAATGACTATTTGGGGGGCTGTGTTCTGTTACACTACGAGTGTAATTATCATGGATTTTCTCTCCTACTACACTGGTAAATTGTTATTAAGAGTTTATTGTTATATTAAAATAGTTTTATCATTGTAAATTATTATCAGAGTTCAGGTTCCCACTCATTCTGTTTCTTGTTAAAAAGTCACGAGATGCATCTCCCCAGTTTGGGCTGATCAGACCCTCTGCACTTAACCTAAGTGAGAACATACCCGTGTGCACATTGCACGCACATGGAAGTCACGTGTGCTCGCACAGCTCCTCACTTTGCTCTGACCTCCTCCAAGGTGGACGTGCCAGATGCAGTAGAGCTGGAGGTACTCCCATCTCTTGCAAGCTCTGAAGTTCTCTTCTCACCCCACAGTATTTCAGAAGTATCTTCAGAAATGCGGGTGCACCTGGTTGTCGGGAGCAGCTTGCTCTGAGTTACATTGCTGTTTCACCTTACAGCAGCCGTGCTCTCGAGGGCAATTATCTGCACAGTAATTAATGAGAGAGTTTTCTCTGATGCTGCAGCATGATTCACTCAGCTTCCAAAGATTAGTTTATTAGTTACCGAATAAAATATTTGCAGATGTACTTTGCTGTGATAACATCGCTGACTGGAGATGACTCGTTACAGATGTAGGAGTGAAAGTCTGCAGGGACAAAATGTGACTGCATGACCCATTATTTAGGCTCCTCCAGCAGCTAGCGTGACCCCCAGATAGAGCAAGGGGAACTTTGCTCCTGGCTTTAACTTGCAGCAGAGTTCTGCAGTTCATGCTGGGTGGAGGAAAAAGTCCTATGCCTCTATTCCTCACTGCTGTCTGTCTGAGGTAGCAGGGAAGGAGGGGCAGCAGTTACTTGCTCTATATAAGGACTGAAGTGCTCTTCTTGGGGAGTGGAGGGTGAGAATACCTACCTTGGCTTGCTAGCTCCCTTTCCTGAAATGGAGTATAAAGAGCAAATGTGGGCCAAGTGATACTAAACAATAAGCACAAGGAAGTTCATGCTTTCTTAGAATCTTGTTTCACAGGTTAAAGGTTAGCTTGGGACAGCCAGCTTCAGCCATGTAAGAAACCTGTTCCTTCTAGCTTCCATGTTTTCTTCTTTTCTGAACTATCTGTGTAAGCATTTATTAATGAGATGCTGTTGTCAAACACTGGTTTGCATTGCAAACATGCAGCCTTTCTGCCTTTTGAAAGTACCCAAGGCAGGGGTTACACAACCTAATTCCTTTGTCTGGAATACTAACAAACTTTGATTAGTATTAACCTTAAAACATGCTACTCCTGACCTGTGCCAAAGCTAGCTGTAGGAGAGTCAGAACTGCAACCCATGAATGAAACTGGAATACATTTCAGACTGTACACTTGGCAGAGGAAATTGTGACGGTAAGGTAAGTAGGTTTAAGAAGTCATTTAGTGTTGTCTTCAGATGGTATCTGCAGTAGGAGAATTCTTGAAGACTCATTAGCTAATAATTCATAGCGGATACGTGCTGTGCGTGACTTAACGGGAGGCGTGAGCGGGGACTGACCCTGTTTGTGTGCAGTGGGTTTAGCCACAGCCAGCACTGGAACTGAAAAGCGTAACACACAGAGGAAAACGTGATTTAACTCTGGGTCCCTTTGACCTCCGAGTAGGAGCAGGGGACTGCTTCAAAATGCATGAAGTGATCAAGGTTTTAGTAGCAGAGAGGAGAGCTGTCTTCTTGCAGCCTTGTGTAAAAGCTTCTTGGGAAGTAATCCATTGCTTTGGTTTGGCACCCTTTATATTGGCAGAGAAACTTTAGGAACAAGTATATTACCAAAAGCTCCTTCTGTGGCAAAAGACCTTCAGGTAGGAAGTACAAAATGAAGAAAAAATAAAAAAATCATTAATCATACCTTACAGCATGTAAAGTAATCAGGCTAGGACTGTCTTCAGTTTTGCTGACCTAATAAACAGAGCATCTATCAGAAACACTTGTTTCAACAATACAAAAATGAAAGTGACTGCTTTCCTTTACCTAAGCTCAGTGGTTGACAGAAAAGAAAATTCTGCAACAAAATTAGCCTGAGATTTGAAAAACTCACCAGTGCTTGAAGTGGGTCATGAAATGAGCAATATAATTCCTTCACATTACTCCTAATGCCATATTTGTGTTTATGGATGCGTTGGCCTTGGTTGATGGTAGGTTCTGCTTTTGTAATTTAATTTTTTTTTCTTATTATAGGCACACAGCTTGCAAATCTAATAATAAATTTCTGTAAATATTACTTTGGGAGGCATCTGTTCCCTAAGGAAGCCTTAGAACCAGTGTTTGCTTTATTTATGAAATACGCACAATGTAAATAGTCTCTGGAAGATCTTCTGCTAGGCTGGGGATATGATGACACGTGGGGACATTCAGGCCAGGCAAATCTGAACGAGTACTTGGAAAGAAATGTGACATAATTCCATCTTTCCAGCAGCTCGTCTTGTCGCTGGTACAGTGACATGATGGCAAGTGCTCCCCATTGCTCTGATAGCTGAGGGATGAGGTAAAGGAAGTTTACAGCAAGTTCACAGAAGGAACTGTATTGTTTACACATGCGGGGAGTTTCTGTGTGTGTGTGGCTTGCTTTGTCCTTGTGTCTCTGTACTAGACAGCGACATCCTGTGTCAGTACAGGCAGGCTGCCTAGATGAACAAAATTCGGTGGAGGAGTTGTGGTTTGTGTCAGTTGAGGGTGTTCTCCTGTAAGGAGGAGTAGCCTTAGGCAGAAAGAAGTGTGTCAGGTGACTGAGATTTTTCTTACTTGCTCTATTCAGGCCCTTAGATCAGTGGCATTGTTTGTACTTAAAAGGCTATAAAATGTTACATAAACAGACTGTGGTATATCCATATCGTATGGTGTATCTTTCGTGAGCTTACCTCAATCTGCAGCATCCAGGGAAGAGATGATCAGAGGCACCCAGTGCCTGGGGCACCTGCAGGGCTGGATGAAGTGAGTTAGGTCTGAATGGCACCTGCGGACGAGCCGTGCCCCAGAAGGCAGAGGGATGAAAATCCCAGGTTTCACCCCAGAAACTCTTACTCAATCCTGTATTTGGCAAGTCACAGGAGGGAGGCATCTGGAGATATTTTTCATTGTGTCCATCCTTTATTCAGCTGTATGAAATCTCCTTTCTCCTGTCATGGCCCTTCCCAAGTGTCCAGGTGGTGGAGAAACAAGGAGAAACACAGACAAGAGACACCTATCCCCACTTGTAAAAGCAGTCCTTCCTGACCTCCTGGTCCGGCTGGCTGTGCAGTACCCCTGAAGCAGGCAGTTTGACTGTGGGTCTTCTGCTGCAAAGCTTGTATCAAAGCTGCAGGAGGTTCTTGGAGGGCAGCGCAAAGCTGCTCTTTTTCCCCTGTGGTCCATAAAGAGAAGACATGAGGAAGAGAACAGTTACTTTATTCCAAGATCAGAAGGGACACAATAGCCATATTCTTTTACCTTCTGCAATTTTCCCTGGACAGTGCGTTGAAGTATATCTTATTTATTACAGTGTATATTACAAAAGATAGCTAATACACATTTTTTCAGTCAAAGAAACCCTATTTAAGAAATGTTTTAGCTGTTTGGATGTGGTCCTGGGCAGCTGGCCTTGCTTGAGCAGGGAGGTTGGACAGGAGGACCTGAGGTGTCCCTTCCAACCTAAACCATTGCTGTGACTCAGTGAACTCCGTGCTAGTCTCTACCTCCTCTGATAAACTGTCCTTGTATTTAGTTCTGCCCTGCTTGGTACTTTATTATTATTCAGATAACCTTATATCATGCCTACAGTAGAGAACTCTGAGCTCTTGGTAGGTTTGGAATTTGATAAGGTGGTATGTTTTGTTTGTGTAGTAGCTTTATGCAACTTACTGTTCTCAAAAGTGGGAGGTGGTTAAGCCCTGAGTTTGATTTGCCAGTATTTTTGCATTTTACATTAACTTTGTATGGCATCATTGCAGTGTTAGTGGGATGTTCCACATGTGTGGGGTTGGGTAGGCCAGTATACGCTTCTCTGGGTTCAGACCAGAAAGTTTGGAGTTCGTACAAATGATACCTTGTTTATATTTTGCTAGACCTCAAGGGTAGGAAAAGACCATGGAAAGGACTTCAAGTTTCTGCTGAGTCAATAACGTAATTTGGTGAGAGTGCTGTTCCTTTCAACTGCAAAATCAAAATAAAGGGTAACTCCGTGAAAGGACAGAGTAAGATGACCATGCAATCAGATCAGATACGTTAATTTGGGTTATGTGTGTAGGGCAAATGATGCCAGCATAAGAAAACCTCACTTAATTCTTAGCAATTGCCTGTAATTTATGACAGAATTACCATGTTGTAGCTCTTGGCAGGATCTTAATCAAACCGAACTGGGTGATGTGCCATGCAAAATCAAAGGTGTCTGTGAGACAGAGAGGTAGAAAGGGGCATAATTTTATCCTCTGCCTTTGAAGGTGAACATTTTAATGACATTTCTTGTAAGCAGTGTGAGATTCAAAGGAATGAAGCAGCAGTGATCTAGTCTTAGGAAAAAGTAAAGCCAGTCTTCAGTTCCTTCATCCATTCTAGTAGAGCTTGAATTTTTTCTTTTATAAGGGATCTTGGAACCACATTGTCCCACCTCCATGTCCTATGGATGGTTCGCTGTGGACTCTCAGATTTAGATGGGATCTCATCCTGCAGCTCTCTAAAAGTAAGTGTGTGTGTGTTGACAATGTCAAAACTATCTTCAGTTAGTATTTTTCTCTTCACTTGTAGTCTTTGTTCTCTTCTCACCCTTTGTTTTTCTAAAGGGCTTTGGTTGGAAACCTTGAACTGCATGTGTTAATTTAAAAGATACTACAGTGTAATTTTTCTCAATGAAGTGCAAAATTCAGGTCTGATCCTGAAGATGCCTAATGCAGAATAGTATTCATTGCCCTATTAGCCCTAGTTATTTAAGGTGGCAACAGCCACGCTTGAGAAGTGCTCGCTTCCATGCTAATTTCATGCTGTCCCATGTAATATTTCAAATATTAGAAAGCACTTTGCAAAGCTTGAGAGTTATATGTGCACGCCTGTGGTTTACATATTTATTTTGTTTACTTTTGCTCTACATAGGAGCTCTACATAGCCTATAACAATATCTCTGACCTGAGCCAGCTGACCTGGTTAGATCACCTTGAGGTTTTGGACCTGGAAGGGAACAATATTGAGGACATCACCCAGATGCAGTACCTGGGACTTTGTGGCAAGCTGAGGCGCCTGACAGTGGAGGGAAACTTTATTTGTCTGAAGCCAAATGCAGAATCTGCGGAGGTGAGGACTTGGTTTGCACAAATCATGCTAATTTTTGACAGTGCTTTTTTAGTTTGAGTTGGAAATGAAACATTTTCATGTCTTCCAATTGTATTATTCTGAGTGATGATAACAGGATGCATTTTCCATCTTTCATTTTTGCTGATTTTTGTCCTCTCACAGGTATTGTCTCGATATGAGCACAAGGAGTGCTAGTAAAGACTCAGGCCTGTTTCCTAGCAATGTGTTCCTTCTTACCTGTGAGAATGAGATTAAAATAGAAATCCACTGTTCTGATCCATACAACTGTTCTGTCTTCTTCCAGCCTTCTTAAAGGGAGACCAAGGAGAGCATGGACCACAGCTGTATGGATCTTCCTAGCCTGTAGGGATCTTGCAGCAGACCGGAAAGTAGTCAGTATTTTTCTTACAAGATGCATCAATTGCAATGTCTCAACTAGATATCTGGCTTTGGGGTTTTGCATTTCTTTTGGAAGTTCTCCGGTCGAACATCAAGTGCTCTAGAACCACTGCAGTCAAAAGTTAATCAAAAATGATGCTTGAGATAACTAGGAAAATGTGCATTGTGGGAACTGTTTGTTGCCCTTTCCCCTGAAGGATTAAAATTAAATTATCAAAAAGACCTTCAGCAAAATCTGAAGATACAAAATACAGTGATTCACCTCTTACATACTGAAATGATAAAATCATTCCTGCAGTGGTATTTTGTCGAGGGCATAAGATCCTCTGTGTCACAAAGATGAAAACACCATAACACATGATCTGCTTTGGGTTTCAGGGCACTCAACAAGAAAAATAAGGGAGATCTAATTCTACAAGAACAATCTCAGATCTGTATTACTCTCTTTTACTTGCCCCTGTTTCAAAGAAAAATGTTGGGATTTAAAAAAACAAGCATCTTGACATGTACTGCAAAGGTAACTGGAAGAAAATTAGAGTTTAAAAAACTTGGTCAAATAAGTCTTCCTCATTTCAGTCACATAATGTCCAATGCCTATCATCAGATGACAGTTTATGGCCAGCGTGCAATCCGTGTCTTTTGTAAGATCACAGGGCTATGCACACACACATAGGCATGCAGTACACAGCACTCACTAAGGATGAGGTTAGAACCTTATCTAACCCCTTTCTAACATGGAGGTTAGGAAGCAGAGCCAGAGCTGGTGCTGTGACTCCACCGTGCCATGTTCCATAGCTTCACTTTGCATTTCAAAGTGATCGTACCCAGGCAGTTAATTTGCATAGAAGATTGAGTTTGATATTTGTCTTGCATTTAGACTTGAAAACTGAGCTGCTGTCACTAAAACTCAATCATGTAGTAGATATGTGCATTTTAAATCTTCACACTTTTTAGATACATGAGTTATTAGCATTTTTCAGATGTGACTGTGGCTTGGTCGTATCCCTCAGTAAAAGGAGCCACAGAAGGTAGTGCTTTAGCTATTGTAATTTTTCTCTCTGGAATCCAAAAGAAAATATACTTGCCTTTCTGTTTTGAACCGATGGAAGTATACTGCAGAGACCACACTTGTAGCTATTTATAACCAAAATGATTTCTCCATCAATATTTCTCCCTTCTGGGAGATGCAATCATGACAGGGAATAACCACATTCCTACAGTAAAGAAGCACTGCCTGCTTCTGAGGGACAAAGCGTGCTTATTTACTCTTTTACTCCCACAAATGTAACTTCTAACACTTCCTTATCATAGCTTCCTACCATGAAAATAGGAAGAAAACAGCATAGAAAGTCTGTTTCTACTCCCTTGTCGTTTCTACTGCCTTGTCATTCCTGCTCAACAGAAGTGGTCTCTTTGCAGGACGTAGCTTTCATTTGGCATCCTCAGTCCTTAAATATACTTGTAATAGGGAAATGTCAGATTGCCCTTGGTTTCTTCAGATGAGTCCTTGGGATGCTGCTGTGTTATTGATGGGAGTTCAAAGAGGAGCGGTATGTGGTGGTGTGCCCTGCTGCTCTTCTCCGTGCTGGATGGCTGTCTCTACTCCCATGAAAGTAGTTGCGTTCAGCTGCCAAACAATTTAGTGAGGGAGTCTGCAGGATGGTGTTTTACACTGAGCTGTAACAGAGACAGGCTGTAGATTCACTGTTGCCTCCCACCCAGTGTCTGCATTGGGAAGCTGCTCAGCGCGGGGTGGTTACAAAGCCGGCCCTGCCCTTGACTTCCAAGACCTTCTCCATGGGCTTTGTCACTGTCATGCTTTCAACTGATGATGTTTACATTTCTTCAGGGTATAGAAAAGTCACCTGAAATACAGAAAAGAGTACATGTGGCTTACTTTGGTACGCCCTACATGGCCAGCTCTAATTCCTCACGCTCCTTCTTGTAGTCTGGCCCTTGCTACAGTTCTGTAAAAGCCTCTCCTATTTATTTACTTTTAATCTGCAGAATGCTCCAGCTAAATTTACTGCTCTTTCTTCAGATGGCCTGCTTGCTCTCTGTAATTTGATTTTCAGATGAGCTCATCGTCCCCTGTTATCTAAACCAAGAGCAGCAACCTGATGATAAATTCTGCGGCCTCCATCGCAGTAATGTAACATGAGCGTAACATGATGCTTCTCTCCAACAGGACAAGGCTGGAAATTGGCTGTAGCCCAGGCACTGTTCAGAGTACATGTGCTACGGGGTAGCATGGTGATTGGTTGACTCATTTTCTAAATTAAGATTAAAGGCTTGGTTAGAGAAATTCAGCGTCTGCCTTTTAACAACAAACAGGCTTTATTTGGCGAGTTCCCGCTGCTAGCCTCAGCACTGCATGGTGCGCACGCAGGGAGCAGCCAGGGCCCTCGGAAGGATTTCTGTTTGGAACAGCTCTGTCTTGAATGAGAACTTGGCTTTGTGGGGTTTTCTAATATTGCATGCAGTGTCTTGGAAAGTGCGACGTTTTATCTGGGTAAAGCAGTTGATTTGTAAGTGGCTGTCCAGATTCTGCCACTAGCAGTGCACTCTTGCTGTATGCTTTCTTTAAGTAGAAGAGGTAGTCATCGCTGTTTGCTGCGTTTTGTAATCTGAGATTATTTTAACCAAAAAATATTCCCATTGCAAAGCAGCATGACCCAGTCAGCCTTGAGATATTGCTAAGTTTTCCCAAAGATGAAGGTGCCACATGAAGGTGTATTTTTACCTCTGGGATCCATCAAAACAGCCCAATTTACAATGTACTCAGAGCACAGTTGTAACTGTTCTGGGTTGGCCTTGCTGCTCAGAGATCTCCAGGCACTGGAGACCATTGGTGCTCATGAATCATTTTATATTATGTCAGCTCCACACACATGTGTAGAAGGTGTCTGCGTCCTTGCTGCATCCTTCCCCCATGGCTGTCACACTGAGTCCATATCCCTTGGGAGCATTCACATTGTTTTTCCAGCACATAGAAAAGAAACCCAAGTGCAATCTGTTTTAGCCTTCTGTGCACCTGGACACAGCCTGTTGCAGAAGAAAACATACTTTGAGGTAAACCATTGCTTCACAGTGAGCCCCTGAAGACTGCCCCAGAAAATCAGTGCCGTTCATTCACTGTAGCTGGTTTGTGGGTGTGCCTAAAAACACAGTCCATGGAAACGCTTTTTCTTTTTCCATCAGCAGATGTAGCAACACTTCCAACATGTTTTCAAGTCTTCCTATCACCTGAGTATTGATGCAGCAACCAGCGGATTGCAAAAGCAGGGAGAGATGCTGGCTGAAGGCTGAGGGCGCTCAGGCTTTCCGCAGGCAACAGTGACCTCCTATGCTTTTGAACATTATACATAATGTAACAAATGCCAAAGGCGTCAGTGGGTGAGCAACAAAGGAGCCTTTTGGTCAGGGGCATATGTTTGCATGATCAGTTGGTGTAAAAATTATATGAGGAGAAAGCACGGTGAAATTGAACTCCTGTCTGTATTTATTTCTGTTGAATGAGGTGAATAGTTTTGCCTTGTAGAAGGTGTTTCAAGTCATATGGTAGTCACACAAATTGAACGCTGCTGTGCTGCTGGTAGAGTTGTCTGTTAAATAAACTGCTCGAGTTACCACTTTCTCAATTTCTCCAGGAACCAGATTATAATTACAGAGCTGAAATAAAAAAACTCATTCCCCACTTGGAGTATTTGGATGAAATACCAGCAAGTCAGACCGCTCTCCTTCCTTCCAAGAAGATGCATGAGGATTGGCTAATCATCAAGGAAACCATCAAGGAAGGCAATTTAGCTGGAGACATTTCATGGTTAGGTATGTCAGGTTTCCTACTGGGGTTCATTTTTCAGGTTGCAGTGTATGAAAAAGAAAGATTAAGAGCAAGCCAGCATTTAATTATAACAAAGGTACAAAGGATGTCGTCTCATTCACTTGGGAAGTGAGGAAGCTGGAATTCAACACAGTGCAGATTTAGAGGAAAGCTGTCCTAAGCTGGGCATCAAGATGAGAAAAATGTGGGCAACTTCTAGAGCATCAGGCAAATCCAGCAGTAGCTGGGAATCTCTAGCATTCATTCTGCATGATGGTAGGAAGCCAAGCTCAGAAAAGAATGTTTGAACAACAGCTGTTCGCAGCCTATTCCATGGTAGCGGTCAATGGTGTGTGGTGTGGATGTAGCAGGATTTCTTACTCCAGAAGGCAATTTGGTGACCATTCCTCAGTGGTAGCAACATCCTAGCAACAGAGGTTGTACGGTCTCGTAATAGATCTGTTCCATTTTCTTTGCCTTTGTGATTAAGTCCATTACATTCATTAGTAGAGAGTAAATGGTTTGAAAAGAAATCTGTTGTCCTCTTGTCTGTAGCCTTGGTTATAGTTCAGATGTCCATGCTTTTACATATCATGCTACATGCACTTTACCACATACCATTAAATATTAGAAATATTTCCTATAACTGCTCCTGTTGCTTCCCATTAGTATGGGCAGTGCAATTGGATTCCCAGCCCTCCCAGTTGTGGTTTGCCTGCCAACTGTACTCCATTAAAAATTTAGCTTGTTTAGGAATAAGTACAGACGTTCGTCATTTATTTAATCCCTGTGGGTCCAAATCATCGGTTGCAATAGTAGTTACGGTAGGGGAAAACATCCATTAAAACCTGATCCCTCAGCAATCCTGCTTTGGCAACGTGCAGCATCAGCTATCGTTCAGAAAACTAGTTAACAAAGAAATAGTAGGGACAGGGCACAAACTGTGGGTTCGTATTATTCTTTCGCAGTGTAGCCAGACTTACCTTCAGCTCCAAACTGATGAGTTCAGGTTCAGACATCCCCCTATTTTTTTCTTTCCTATAGTAATGTTGACTCAGGTACTTTTCACACACGGTGTGTTTTATGGGTTTGTATTAACAATTATGTCCAAGATGTTTTAAAGGTCCCTAACACTCGGCTCTTAAGGAAATGGCCATGTTATTGCGGAGCTGATTGCCCCACTGTGGAGCTGGTAGATACTCAACACTTTACAAAGCCTGCTATTCATCAAGGCAGCAAAATGAAATTTGCTTTCCTGTGGGTTGTTGGCTGCACATGCAGGTCTTACAGCTGCACTGCACTCCCAGGACAGCCAGCAGTTGGGCAGGTAACAGGACAAGGCTCTGTCTGCCTTTTGTCTGCTAGCTTTTGTGTATTCCACGCCACCCTGTAGCATTACAAATACTCAGGTTTTGCCTTTCTTTCTGTGGTAGAGAAGTGTCTGTCTCTGAGGCAGTACTGGGGGGGAGGGAAAGTCTATCACTGCTCTTCCCAGATTTCCATAACTCCTGGTTTGGAGTAGTACGTGGTTTGCCCGGATTGACTAACAGCTCTGGTAAGGAGGCCATCATAATCTGTGTTGTGCTTGGTCATGTAAGCAACATATTTTAAGACTGGGGCTTGGACAGTGCCTGTTGCAAGCCTGCAGTGATTCTCTTGCAGGCGGGTGGGCAACAAATGAGAGATAGCTTCCTCTTACCCTGGGCAAGCAGGCAGGGGAAGTAGCAGAGCCCTGGACACATCCAGGCTCACCTGTGGGGCAGTCAGAGGCAGGTAGTGAGCACAGAGCCATTCCTCACCCATCCTCAGCCAACAGCCTGTCCCTGGTGCCCAGGAGCAGGAGGAGGGTGGGAAGGTACTTTGATTTCCTTGGGGGTCCCCAGGTTTTGCAGTCTGCAGAAGACAGCTACAGTGGAAGCCCACTGTCTCCAGGCTTAACCCATTCCAGCATGTTTCTTGTAGCTGCAGTGACAGATCTCCCTGTCTCCCACCACTACAAGTGTGCAGCAGCAGACACTGTACTGGCAGTGTACAGTGACGGGGTTGTTTGAAGCCTTGCACGACTGCACTTACAGTAGTGAAACCTCTCTCTTAGATCCCTATCTTGGGGCAGTAGCAATACAGTCTGGATGTGGCCCAAGACCCCCAACGACTTCCAGACCTAGAGCAGCACAGTGGTCAGCTAATGCAGGGAGATCTGGCAATGCCCGCCTGTTGTACGGTGGCTGTTCTCTTCCAGATCCCACTGTATCTGATGAGCTGTTCCCAGAAGACAACTCCAGTGATCTGACACATGGTAATGTATGTTTTTTTTAATCCTGTTCTTTCCCACACCTCCACCTCCTTCTGAATGTAATTATTGCTGATGAAAGCCTGGGTGCTTTGAATACCACCCACCCATGCCGCTGCTACATCAGGTTCAGCATATGTTTTCATCCACGGGACTTGCCTGCTGTAGTGTGGGCTTTCCTTTATTTTCCCCAGGAGCAGAAGGTGCAAGTCATCTGGGCTTCCCCCTCCCCAGCCCCTCACCCCCATGCATCACGTGCTGCTGTCCTGCTCAGCAGCCCCATACTTCAGTGGTGCTCCCTTGCTGAAGTTGCTGTCTGCTGTCCTGCTCAGTCCTTTAGATTGCACATCAGCCAGCTGGGGCTCGCGTAAGTCACATATGGCATGTGTTCAATCATAGGAATGTGGCCCATGGTAGTCCTCTAGAAAGACATGATGATGCTCACTTACTCCCCACTGGATCATGTGCTCAAACTGTGGGTACTGCAGTCTCATACTGCAGCAGCATCGCTGCTGTCAAGGAGCATCTTCTTTTGGGTTTCCAGGGGTGGGTCCCTCAGCAAGAGGAGTCAGTTCCTTGACTTTACATACGTGAGCTACAGGCGTACCGCTGCCCTTCGTGCCTTGGCCACCTGGAAATACTGAGAAGTCAGCAGCTCTTGGGGACAGCTGCATGAAAAGGGAGTTCACTCCAGGCACAATATTTGGCAATTCCCAAGGCATCTTTCCCTGAGCCCTGGAAAGACCTTGAAAGTGCAACCCCTCTGCCTGTAGAGTACAGATTAGATGGGGAGATGATGTTTGTTTTCATAGCACTGTGGGCTGCTTCTCACAGATACCAGCCCCGCCTCAGTTCCTTGATGTAGGTAGGACTCAGAATTATGCAGCAATGCCGTGCCATTTGAGCTGAATGCAGATTCAGAAAAGTACATGGAAACTGCATACAGCTTGCCAGGGAATGAGACCATCATTTCACGTGCACTTTGAGGTAGCTAGCACTAATGATAGAGACAGTTTCACTTGTCCTCTGTTTCTTCTTCCCCCTTTGCTGCCTTGTTACTTGTTTTGGCAAAAGCATCTCTATAGCCACATGGGGAACCCGATTCTGAACAAAATCCAGCTGAAAAATAACCCAGTAAAACAACAAAAAACTCATATTTAGTTTTAATCTGGATCTGTTCCCTGGTCTGACGTGCCATGTGGCCGCACAAATGTTTGCACCAGCACAGTGGAGGAAGCAGGGCAGGAGCAGGAGACTGGTAGAAACAGGGAAGCTGCCTCTTAGCAGCAGACTCTGGCCATGCCAGAGATGGTGTGAACCTGCACCACCAAATATTGCATCCTCCTGTCTGTGGGAAACAGTGTTGGCTGATTTCAAAGTCAGCACCATTTGTTAAACACTGAAGGAAAATGTTTTCTTATTTTGTTTTTTTCTTAGGACTCGGCCAAGTTATCTGTGGGAACCCCACCAAGGCCCTTTGTGCAAGGAGACAAAAGCTAGGTGTACGTTTTTCTTGGATACTTTATATTTGTGCCTGGTGACCCCCATAAATCCTGGGATAAACAAGCTCCCACAGTGGCTTGTGGCAGCCCGCTGTCTTCTGTAGCCCAAAAGCCCCCCAACATGCAACTGGCCTTGAGGAGGACAGAGTCTCTTGCCCTGCTATTACAGTGGTGCCCATGTGCAGGCAGCGATTAACCATCAGCTGTAAAGGAACACATGAGAATCACGTCTCAGCTGCTGGCATTGCATTTCCTATCGTCCTGGCTGAGCACAGCGCAAGGCAGGATTGCAAAATTTGATGGTATTTCTGCAACAGCTGTTGAGCAAAGGAGTTTTCTCAGCCATGTTTCTTTGCTGTTGGCATAAATAGACAGATAGCTAATGCTGCAAGGTTGTTCTTATTGACTAAACAAAGTCAAAGTTTGTTCCTCTTGGCACAGGGGTGGTACCCTGGCTCTGCAGGCCAACCTGCTCATCACAGCAGTAACTTAGTGAGAGGATACCTGTGTGTGTAAGGGGGTGCAGCCTGGCTAGTCCTGGTTAGCTTTCGTGGGCCCTGAAGTTCAACAGAGCACAGATGTGTGTGCATATATTTAAACAGGCTTTGATAAATCAGGGACGCAGCATGCACAGGACACCAGCATTGCTGTGCTGCCAGCAGCCTCACTTAATGCTGACAACAGAATCACAGAATCACTAGGTTGGAAAAGACCTTAAAGTCCTCGAGTCCAACCATTCCTGTCCTGTGCTAAACCACATCCCTAAAATGTTAAAGAACCAATGGAAGAAAGCGTGTCCCTCCCTTGTCTCTCTGCTGCCATTGTCTGAGCGCTGGAAGGTTTCCTGAAACAAATTTGTATATTTGCATGAATTACTGTGTGTTATTAACTAGGATGTGGAAAGAGACACTGGTCATATGCTGAAGGACACAGCATGTTCTTCATATGCTTATTGGCATAGATGCTAGAGGCTTATACACCAGCGAGATATACATCAATATTTTTGATACTGCCACCCTGGCTTCCTCACTCTGTAACAGTGCACACAACTGGAGTGTGGGGCTTCTTAAAACTGAAGAGAAGAAAATGGTGAGGGTGATCCAAAAACTCAGGAACAGCAGACTGATGCCTTCTGAAATCCACAGTCTAGAAGCGGAAGTTATCAAATAACTTGTCATTTTTGCAGCCACCTGCAGTGACCCCTTTGAAACTGCGTGGTCTGAGGATGGAAAACCTTTATGGCTCTGGGAGAGGAGATCTGCACCAAGAAGATGTATTCTCTGAACTGAGAGTCCAGAGACAGCAGCATGGGTGGTAAGACCATGGGAGAAATCTTGTCATGTGGTAAAACTAGTGCTTGCTTTCTGCTCTAATAATAAAATAAACTCTTGGGCACATGGTGGCAGTTTCAGAGGCCAGGCTTGGCCTCCTGCTTTCCTGTCCCTGTGGTGGCAGTCCTTCCATCAGTCCTCCCTGCTGGAGCATCTGCTGGGTGGGCAAGGCAGAAGAAACCCAGGGAAAGCTACAACTTCTCTCTAGAGCAAGAGAAAGACCAGCATGGGTAGGGTGGGCTTGCTTGCTTAACGAGAGCAAGGAAATTACTTTCCATAACTGGTAAGGCATTCCTGACCCTGCCAGTGTCTACCTCCAGACAGTGAAAGTGGATGAGGCAAGTATGACATTGGCCTAACCAAATGAAAGGCAGAAAGGAAAATAACGCCATGCTGAGATTCCCCCATCTCATACACAGAAAATGGTTGTTTTGGAAGTTAGAAATAGCTTTGGCTCTCTCAGCTTACTTCACTGTCTAGTATTTCAAATCGGCCCTGTTTCACTTGATTAACTTCTAGGATACTTTCAGGTAATGAGAAACTGGCAGCTTAGATGGGTGACCTGTTTAGAATGCTGTTCCTGTATCTTCAGGGAAGTGAGAAATCACAGTGGGCAACCAAATCTAGTGTCCCTGTGTTTGCCTGCACGGCCATGGCGAGCTGCACTTGGCTGGCTGTATATTCACAGCTCAAAGGCTAGCTAAAGCTGTGATACTTTTTGTTGTCCAGGAGCCTGCAAACAGATCAGCAAGAAGAGGCTGCCCAAGCACCGAAGCTAACTCTTAGTAATGAGGAAGAGGGTGGAGACTGCAGCCTGACTGACAGCCATGAAGATGATTTGAGGGAAACCTGTGATGAGGATCTTATTGAAAGACTTTCTCTTGATTCTTCCTGCCAGTCTTCTCTCTCCCAGTCTTCCTCAGGTACCTAAATCTCTGGAGAAAGGTTAGCATCAGGCAGTGTCATGTGCTACCAAGTGTTTGTAAATCGGTGCATTAGTAGCTGCAAAGTCTGATGAAATCTGGCTTTGCTGTTGTAGGGAAGGAATTTGGAACTATCGTTGCAGAGCCAGGCCCTAAGTATCTATTCCAGTTTTTAAGCAAGACATGGTGGCCAGTGGTGTTGACCACCAGTTGATGTATTTCAGTATGGATCCATAGAATTAAGAGGAACAAAGCTGGTCTTACACCAGTTTAGCATCAAGTCTAGTGGAAGGATGTGGGATGTGCCTCTGTCTTTTACCTTGTGTTGTTAATTTATGGCAGTGCCAGGTGAGTCTGAAATACTCAGCTTGTTCCAACTGAGCTATATTTTGCCCCATTTGGCACTGATGGAAACAATGGCCGAGCTAATGATTAAGGTTTAACTGGCCAATTGGAAATTCTGGAAAGATATGCAACCAAAGTGACACATTCAGTAAAGAGTTTAAAAATGAAACGTGCTCTTCTACTAAGGAGCAAAGCCAAAGACCTCTCTGGAATTGCATTTACATGAATGAAAGCAGAATTCCCACTCTTCACTTCTTGTTGAATATCATATTTAAGAATATTAGAAATGTTCATAATATTGATGCTAATAATAATATCAGCATTATTCCAAATAAATGTTGAGGAGCTTAGAAAAGTACAACTTTAATCTATTTCTATTTTTAACAATCACTTTATTTTGCCTCAATAAATACTGGCATGTGAGTTTGCATTTTACATTTCTTGCAAGGGCAAAATTTGATCTATTAAAATTTGTAAGTATATATTTTGGGAAAAAAACAGAAGTACCATTAAACTATTCAAAGCCTCTGTGTATTAGCAGTAATGGGAACAATACCTCCTTTGTAAGAACAGAACCTGTTTGGAAAAGTCTACAGGAATAGCCTATTATCCAGTGACCTCAGAAGTCTTAGGTTATGATCTTATGGTCTCTTTAAATTTAATCTGATCTCTTTTTTTTTTTTTTAGATTTAATATGATTTCTTTAGATTGAGTGTGATTTGTTATGATATAATCTTTTTAGATTGAATAGACAGTGCCCCAGGCATCTCACAGCGTACCAATGTCATGCCCTACAGGGATATAAAAGTGAATGGTTCATAGATCTGCCCATAGAATCATAGAATGGTATGAGTTGGAAGGGACCCCAAGGATCACAGAGCTCCAACCCCCCTGCCACAGGCAGGGCATCTTCTAACCAGACTTGTGATTTGGTCGCAAGATTGATGTGTGGTTCCAAATCCAGCATTACCTGGGTGGCAGGGAAGGGAGCGGACAACCCAGATCCCAAATCACGAGCAGCTGGCCAGAGTAACCAAGGTTCAGATAATCACAAAGGTGGTAGCCTTAGCCCGTTGTCACCAGTAGACATGTGTTTTGCAGAGCAAGTACCTGAAAAAACTTTAGCAACTGATAGACTTTATTCAGGAAGGTGGTTAAAAATGCACTTGAACACTTGAGACTGTGTCAAGATTTGGAGAGGTATTTAAATGCCTCAACATTTATCTCCTGAAGTTTGTCCCACCCAACGTGATTTTCCCACAGAAGAACTTGGTGCTAGAGAACATCCTGCCCAGGAAAGAGCAAGACATCTGAACAAAACCACTCTTATGTAAAAGTGTTTGCTGCATCCAATCCATATATCCACACTCTTTGGAAGACATTGAATGTTATTTCGGGCTCTTGAGTCAGACGTACCAGTCTTTCAGAGTGTCTTTACACTCTGAAATAAAAAGGCCTATGAAATTTAGGCATTTTTAAAGCATTTAGTATGATGGAAATTGTTCAGTAAAAACTTTTATCAGCTTTCTGTGGTTACTTAAGCAGTAAAATACATCCCCATCAATTAGGAGTTATAAAGCTGAACTTTCTGGGCCTGGGTTTTGGTGGCACATTCTTTAGATTGTGTTCCTGCCCTGGACCTTGCCCATCAGCCACTTAGATACCGTTGGCTCTTTTAATAGCCAAGAGCAATCGGATGCCTGCTATACATAGCATGCTTTTAGGCGTGTATGCATGCATGATATATTCATAAATCAACAAGAAGATTTTTCTTCTCTGTGTGTTGCACCTGAGGATTACATGGGCTAAAATATGAACAGCCAGATAGTAGCCCTGCATGTAGTGCAATATTGTCCTTAGCAGTCTGGTGCTATCTGTAATTTTAAGGCTAATCTCAAGGTCTTATTTTTACACTTCTGCCTCTGATTTAAAAAAATAAATTTAAAAAAAAAAATATGGATCCACTCCTCTGTGATAATTCCTGCACCTTGAATTTCAGATTGCTGGGTGGGGTCCTTGGATATTTAAAACAATTCAGATCAAACATGAGCCAGAATTGGTGTGGGTATGATCCTGCCTGAGAACAGAGGATGGGTGGGCTGGGCTGTCCCTCTCGAGCTGTGCACAGCCCATGAACAGTTTCAGAGCTTGGCACATCACCAGGAGTACTGGCAGGGAGGTTGCTGAGTAACCCAAACCCCCAATTATCAGAGGAAGCAGTTCAACAAGGCCAGCATTGCTGTGTGCCCTGAGACACATCTGCTCACCCAGCTCCATCACACACCATTCTCTGAAACCTTTTGCTCAGCAGGTCAGTCATTTTAGGAGTAAGATGAACTGGCAAATCACTATGCTTCCTCCCTTCTGTTTCAGATTCATCTCAGGCTGAGCAAGGCGTGGTGTCCTCCAACCTGAACCGTTACCTGATTCCATTCCCTCCAAAAAGCCCTTCACCTGCAGCTGTAATGGGTGTTGTAGCAATACCCTGGAAAATGAGGAACCACAGGCTAAGAGGCCTAAAAATACCAAGCCAAGAGGACAGGCGGTGGATACAGCAATGCCAGTCAAGGGCTCATCAAGAAACTTCAGCCTGCCCTCTGGGCAAGGAACTTGCTCTCCGGAACGAGCACAGCGTGCCGGCTGCCTCCGGATCCCGAGGGCAGCGCCAGCCTGCTGGGGCCACCGGCTGGCAAAGGCCTATTTCAGAACCAGCAGCTGCTGGATCAACAAACGTCAGGTATGTGCACTGCCAGCAGTGCTGCCTGCAGTGTGTCTGGGGAAAACAGAAGGGACTTCACAGCAGGAAAAAACAGAATTCTGCGTTGTCTCAGGAGTCTCCTGCCTGTTCTGTATTTGTGCTGACATTTACTTTTGATGTTTAATGCTAAATGAAAGATTCTTTCACGTTCCTTATAGCTTGAGCATTGGAAATTTTGTATATTCTTGAATAATATCCCACAGTTTTCCACTGTTCATACAGCTGTATTCCCATGTTCCCCACACAGGGCTGATACACGTCTGTTGCAGAACTCTTTGCAGTGGTGCTCTCCTTGGGTAAACCCTGGGACAAGTTCCTGACAGCCACTTCTGGGTTTTTTTTCTCTTGAAACTTCCATTAATTCATGTTAGAAAGAGCTTTGGAAAATAAAGTAGGCGTTATATAAGCATCACATGCACCAAAACACGGTTATTTCTGAACCCACTTACTGTAACATTAGCATCGTGTTGCTGCTTTGAAGAAATGAAACTGAGGAGTTGTGACATGACACCTTGATTTTGAAGTTAACACAGTCAATATAGAGCTGTAGAGGCAGAGGGTGTATGCCCTGTGTGGGAAGCTGGTGTGCCTTGTGCTGCTCCCAGGCCTGGCAGCTTTTGGTTCAATTTTCAGAGCAGGAGGTGGCAAAGTCAGTGGGGAGAATGCAAATAGTCAGACCCAGAGTGCAATTTCACCAGTGTTTCCCCTTTTTCCTCAGGCCCATCATGGATGAGAGCCCTCCTGGAGTGATCAACCACCAGCAAGCAGCTGTCCGTTCATCCACAAAGGACTTGGAGAGGTTTGGGCTGATGAGCACTACTTGGCCCCTGACTGCCAGGGCCATGCTGCAGTCATTGCCAGACAGACCCACTACCTCAACAGCATCTCAGAACAGAAGTTCCTCGTCCTAGAAGATACCCAGGTGGCAGCGTGTGTTAGAGTCACATACACAGCCCAGTCTTGAAGGATCAGTGCCACCTTTCTTCTTCCACAAGCTAAACACAGAGCTGTGTGAGTAGAGCAGCTCAAACAAATGAGATGATTTGCCTCAATTAAGGCTCCAGCTGGTCCAGAAATGCTTTCTTTAAAGAGCCCCTGCTGATAACAGAAGAGCTAATCAACCTCTTATTACAGAAAGTGTGGTTATTTTTGCAGGCTTCACACACTAAAGCAGAACAAGTCTTAACGTATTTCCTCTCATCCGCAGCACTCAGGGGCGCGGAACCAAGCAGAGCGTGGCGCATGCGGTTTGTGCCGTGGGCTGGAGGAGGTGAGGAATGCCAGGCTTTCCCTCTCACGCTCAGCCACCTGACCTAGCAGCAGCCCCACAGTGTATCTATCTTACAGTCCTGGGTGTTTAACAAGCAAGGGATGAAGCCAGGGCCTTGAGAGGAAGCGTTGACCAGGGCGGGTTGTACGGGAGGGAAGCGTTGCCCGAGGAAGAGCCCAGGAAGTCTGGGTGGCTTCAGAGCCCCATGGGAGCTCACCCCGTTTGCAGGCGTCCAAGGTTCTTGTTGCCTGTATTGCTGTTGGAGCAAATGCTGTGACCAGGCAGCTTGTACCAATATTAACGTGTAGCTATGGAGCAAACAAACCTGGATGGATTTCTCCTGCTTCCTATGGATAGATGTCACAGTTCACTGCATTGGCAGAGCTGACCTCTGTAAGCAGGTGGCTGTGCCTTTAGAGTCAGGCATTCCACTTCTAGTTCTTTTAGATCAAATACACTTCCCAGTTTCTGATGACTGAATCATTTTAATGCTGCAGCAAAAACAAGGCAGGGAAGTAAGGGAATAATCTGTTTTTTCAATAAGGCATTTGCTTTGTATTTGGGTGTGATTCAAAACATCTGGTTAAGAGACTGCAGACTGTGAGATGCTGACCCAAATGACTGTGCCTTACAGCTTTATTGATATTGCAGTCTGAAACCAAGCATCAACACATTTTTTTCCAGTTTAAGTTACTATGTTAGATGTGTATTTTTAAATCAGTTGTCAAAACAGTAATTACATGATGAGTTAACGAATTGGTTTATGTCTTCTTTCTACTGGTCGGTTTAGTGTAGAGGAGTGGAAGAAGAGATAAAGCCATAAACCTTTGGCTCATTGTGGTGTGGTGATACGTGCACCACTTTCTCCTACAAAATAGCCTGGAGCTTGAAGCTATATTTCCAGTTTTGATAAGTCCTAGAGGAAATCATCCATCAAAATCATTGAAAACTATGTGGCATATATTTCTGTGCAATACTATGGATGCAGGCTGGATTTCCCATCAGATGTCACCCAACAACAGTGCCTGTGTCCTTGAACAGGCTCCTAAAATTGACTTTTTTCCAGTGTCACTGACCATGACCATCACCAAAAAAAAAAAATCTGACCTTGTAGAAAAGAAGAAAATGGCAGCATAGTTTTCAGAAATGCTGTGCACCCTCCCTGTGTGCTTGAAGTCTGCAGCCCTCAATGGCAGTCGGCACTGGTGACAATCAGGCCCTTCTCTGTGGCCAGGGTCATATCAGTGGGTGATGGGTAGGACTGTCTTCTCCAAACATTCAAAGCCTCCTTCTCAGTTTGCATCTTTGATTTCAAAGGGGCAGAGGGAAAAAAGCATAAGTAAGTTTTTGTGTGTGGAAACTGGGGCAACAAGATGGGTCTGCACGTGTTCATCTGCAGATGCAAAATTCTGAGGATGGATCTGGAAAGTACTCTCAAAAGGATCTCTCAGCTCGTCTTGCAGCAAACACAGCTTGCCTCTGTATGTGCATGGGGCAAGAGACTTCTTTGTGGTAGAGGAGAGGGCTTTCAGAAATGAAAAATAGCTCTGCCCTCACGTGTGGGAAGTGAGAATCACTGAGGGCTTCATCAAAATCATTTTACTCAGGGCTTCCTGATTTATCTTCCCTTTAGGTGGTAACTCCCAGGGGTGCGGGCAGTGTGTGACCTTCAAAACAGCCACCCCATTCCTTACTAACCAACTCTGTCCCCCTGAGCCTAACCAAGGCAGTCACGGGCCATGTAGCGGCATAGCACGTGTGTACAGACAGGAGAAGCTGTCACCCCACTGCACCGGCTGGTGACCCAGCACCCTCTCAGGTGCGTATCAGCAGGGATGGGTATGTAAGATGGGCTTGAAGCCATGTGCCCTTGTGTCCTGGCAGTGCTACTGTGAGGATTTAGTGTCCAGAGCTGACTTGAAGGCCTGGGGATTAAAGTGGTTGGCGTGAGTGCTGTCCTGCAGCAGAAAGCAGTGTTGCTGGGGGCCCTGGGATACTCACAGGGCAGCATCTTGATGCCGCTCCCCTCATTTGAACCTCTGAGTTATGTGCAGGAAAGCAAAAGCTCTGGTCTCAGATGGACTTTGCAGGCAGGATGCCCCATGCTTATCTGGGAGGCGTGCTTATCTTGAGCTGCGCTGCTGACCGCATGCCCACAGCACAGGGCAGGAGGCCAGAGAAGGATGCTCCCATGTTCAGCAAAGTGACAATGCTTAGTTCTTGGGCATTGCTTTCCTGAGGTGGATCTCCAGCTGTGTTACCCAGCAGGACAGAGCTGGGGTTCACACATGCAGAGAGGAAGACAAAACAACTTGGCAGCAGAGCAGCGCACCAGTAGGAATCTGAGTTCCCTCCATCATGCATGTGTCTTGTTAGTATGGTTTTGGCAGAGGGAGTGGAAGAAGACCAATTAGTTCTCAGCACATGAACACTTAGCAGGTAGCAGAACCAAACATTGGTGGACAGCTCTGTCAGGCACAAGTTTTTTGTGTACTGCTTTCAGTGCATCCTTCCCAGGCAATCTGACTTGCTGGGTTGTAGGTGCAAGAGTGTGTGCTCTGCAGCTAAGTGTGTAATGAGACCCAGTGACAAGCTGTCACATGTGGAGCAGCAGGAGTCTTGTTAAGAGAGCAATCTGGTGATCGCAGCCTGACCTAAGAGGGAAGAAGAGCTGGTAGTCTTCTCTACCGCTAGTTGGGTGCACCCCAACCAGAGCTGCTGCGCTGTCATCTGTCAAAATTTCCAGGACAAGCAAAATAAACAGGACCATTGCAGATCAGATCTGTGTAGCTGTAACAGATCCACAAAGGAAAGCTTCTGCCTATCCACTTTCCACCCATCTAGAAGATGCAAAAGCCATCCGGGGCTTTAATAGGCTAACTAGGAAATGTCAGGCATGATGGGCTACATGTGGATTTGATTCTCTTGGCCCAAAAGGGAAATATACAAGGAGTTTAATCATGAGTTTTCTTGTTGCTGTTTCCTCTGTTAAAATCCTGCATGGGTCCCTTAAATGTGGACGAAGTCGTTTAATGAATGAGCTTGTTCCCATCCCTGCCTCTGCAGGCTCTATTAATCCTGATCTCGGTAGGATCCTTGCTTCCAGTTAGGCACAGCCAGGTTGGGATGTACGTTGCCAGGGTCCTCATCCTTGTAATGGGCCAGGAGCTGCTGATGCCCTTAAGTATCTTGCTGCCTTAATGGCATTTGCTGCCGGCTGCCAAATTGCTATCTAGTGTGTAAGCAGGAGAGAGGGGTGAGAACTGATTCCCCCTCACCTATTAATAAATCAGCGCCACAGGGAAGAGTTTCCTGCTGGGAGCTAAGGCTCATCAGTGCATGCTGCTGTGGGAGGGAGCAGTTAGCTGGGGCAGCTCTCCTGCGGGTAGTAGGGCTTGGAACAAAGGGATCTGGCCCAAAGTGACAATGTTTCAGAGTTAGCAGCAGCATGATCCATCCAGGAGGTCTCTCAGCATCACTTAGCTGGTGTCCCACAACAGCTCTTCTGGAGTGTTTGGTGCTGCCCTGCATACTGAAAGCCAGATCTTTAAAGAATAATTGGAGAAAGCAATGGGGAGCTGCATTGCTAGCAGCCAGTTATTTCCGTGTCTAAAAATCCTTCCTTCTCCTGAAGGAACCATGTCCAGGATGGCATCCCACCCAAACAAATGGGCCATGACAAGTTAAGCTGGCTCCTGCTCAGACTTGGATTGTGTTCTGCACCTCCTGGCTCTGCGGAGATCCTTTATGTCTCTCCCATTTGGAGACAGGCTAGCCCTGTTCAGTGTCCCCATCACAGCAACATGCACAGCCCACCTCCTGCACAAAGTTTATGGCTGTTGTGCTTGTTACCGAGGCTGTTACTTACTCATGTTGAAGGCTTGAGATTTCTCTGTGCTTGGAACACATTAATCTTTATTGCTAGATGAAGAGGAGATACTTTCTTTGTCTGCCAAGGAAGAAGTAGTACGGGAGACATCCAGGAGGGTAGTCTCATACACACCTCCTGCAAATACAAACAACAGGTCAGCTCATGTCCACTTCATACATGGTTCCTTGGCTTGCCACCACCTTCAGAGCCTGATGTCCTCAGGCTCATTGCCAGGGGCAGTATCTACACCTGTGGTTGGACGTGGACACGCGTGGGATACGATTAGTCAGATAGTTCATGCTCCAGTGCCAGTCTCTCCATCAATAAAATAAGGTTTGAGATGGCCTCAATGTCTGCTTGCTACTATCCAATGCCAAGTGAAATGAATCCTCCCCTGCAATAGATTTCCCTGTATGCCAGAGTTTCCTGGTCGTGTTGTTATTGTTGGCAGCATCTTGCTCCTCTAAAGTTCCTCTGGGGAATACTGGAAATATGAATGTAAACATCTTTCTTCTTCTGGCTGAGGGAAAGGACCTGCCTAGAAGAGTGGAGATGGCATAGGAGCATGTGACTGCTGGGGACAGTGTGCTCAGTGTCTATGTTCCTTGAGCAGGCCTGCAAAGCTTTTGGAACATCCAGGGAGGCACACGCAGGGCAGCGTGGCTGTGGGACAGTGAGAAGGGCTTGTCCTGAGCCAAATTCAATATGCCACCAAAGACCCTGAGCTGGGGCTGCAGGAGGAGAGCTGGCCCGCTGCAGGTACCAGTTGAGAGGGCAGGTTTGCTGCCCAGTCCCCAAAAGAGGGAGATGCCTGTCATCTCCGTCCCCAGAAGAGGGAGATGCCTGTCATCTCCGTCCCCGAAGAGGGAAATGCTGGCTGGATTTCTAGAAACCAGTCCAGCTGAATGGGAAGTAACTCAGGCAGTGGAGATCCTGCCTGGGAGGTCTCTTGCTGTCACTAGAAGAAAGACAACCTTGCAGCAATAGCCTTGATCAAGCCTGAGGAGCAGTGGAGTAGTTCTTCAGCTCTGTGCTGGTTTCCTACAGCCCCAAGACAAATCTTGTGATCCGAGAGGGGGTGTAGTATGGTCCTTCACAGGCAACATGAGCAGGACTTTGTTCTGTCCTGTCCCTCAGACAAGGCATTTGCCACAAGCACGTCCTCTTCCTATTTCCATCAAAAGCTTCATGGTGCCTGCACACCCCCAGCTGGAGCTCAGCGTGATCATGCTAAAATTAAGGGGGTAATTAGGATAATTTTTTAAGCATGCCAGGGGATGACGGCCTTGCAATGGGATCCTCCCGCATGCCATGGTATAAACCAGAGAAATGAAGTGTCAGGTTCCTGGATGGAATGTTGCAGGATCACTTATAAATGTAAAACCGGCGCCTGAGTAGGAACGTGGCTGCAAAGGCAGCCAGGCAAAGCCGCCTTTTTAGCTGAAGAGCAAGAGAAACATCTCGAAATGGACGCTAGAGGGAAGGAGAGAGTCTCACAAGCCTAACTTTAAAAAAAAAAAGGCTCAGAAGCCAACCCAAGCAGGTCCAGACCGCCTGGGAGGCGTTCAGCACGCAGTGGGCTCAGCGTGTTCTTTTTTTACTTTCTCCAGCATCCAGCGTGGTGGCCTCGCAGGATGCCCCCAGGTGCGCTGCGCTGGCAGTGGCTTGCTGTATCCCATACAACTTTGATTTATTGGGAAATATTTCCTTCAGAAACCTGGAATGCCCACAAAATATAACAGAGAGCATCCCCAGCCCCTGCCTTGGCACTGGAAAGCCGTGGCACTGAAGGGCATCAGTGGTTCTACAGGGCATCTGATGATGCTACATGCAATCCCAGCACGTCTTAAAGAGATGATCTTTGTCAGAGACCATAGCTGCGAGCTGCAAAAAGTCTCCAGACTTTGCTTGCCTTGAGTTCCAGCTTCTCCTCCCAGCTCAGCTGTGTTAAAGATCTCTGCTACTTCTTTCCCCTTAATCCCCACCCTTTCCTCTTCCATCCTTCTTCCCCTGCCCTGCTCCTGGTTCTCACCCACCTCAGTCCATCACCTGTGAGCAGCTGACTTTTTGGTACCTCCCAGGCAGGACCTTGCCATAAGAGCAGTGCAAACTGGGCAAAGTCAACACCCAAATTCTTACTGCTGCCCTGTGGATTCAGTCCCTTCTTCCCCAACAGCAAGTACCAGCCCAGTCCAATCTCCATCCCTGGGCCACCTTGCTGCTGCGGGCCCCGTCACCAGCATCACTCACAACCTAGAGGACATCCAGAGATGTGACAGGGGCTTGAAGGTGAGTACTACAGTATCTCCTCTCTCCTCACCAGCCAAAACACATTGGCCCCAGACGTGCTGCCTGTGGGGACAGTGCTGAGCGTGTGCTGTCTCCTGGCCATGCCCTGGGCTGATGAAGCCCACATGGAGCACGGCTGTGTCAGGCCATGCACTAACCAGGGGTACAAGCAGTGGTGTCTGCACCATCTGCCGTGCAAAGGAGCTACATGGCTGGTGGGTTTGGGAAGAGAAAGCAAAGATGAAACTGCCCTGGGAGTGAGCGATGGAAACCTTTGGGAGACCTGCCTCAGGAGAAAGGTCTTGGTGAAAAGAGGAAGAAGCGTGCTGCAGTGGGCAGCACAGGGGGAGATGGACAGGCCAGCAGCAGCAGCAGTCTGATTGGGATCACCCAACCTGCTGCAAGAGGAGAAGAACATGCTGCTGGATCAGATGTGGAGCTAGTAACAAGGCAGAGGTGATGGATCCCCCTCCAAAGCAACACCCCCCACCCCTCCATCAAGAGCAGAGGGGTAGAGCAGAGCGTGGTGTTTTCAGACCACTTGAATGACTCTGCTAGTGTTGCATGTTCTTCCCAAGGGATCTTGTCAACCCTTAATGAGAAAAATGCTGCACACCAGGAACAACAGCTGGGATCAGGACAGGGTTGTCTTCTTCAGGAGAAGGAGATTTCCTGGATTAGTCGCCAAATCTTTCCCTATTCAGAAGTTCAGTCCCAAGTCCTGCTGCCACCCCAGGTGGGTCTTCACAGGGATAGCCAGGAATTAAAAATGTTCATAGGTCTTGTGGGATCAAAGCAACAAATACCTTTTTTCCCTTGGATGTTCACTTACAAATTAATTTTTAAATGTGAAAAAAAGAATTTAAGGTATTTTATTGTATTTAGTGGCAGTTTTGATGGTTCAGAATTAAATCAGAGATTTCACCTTACCCTTTCAACTGCTGTTGCCCAATCCCAGTTTTCTGTCCAGGAGAAACAGGAATCCAAACACAAGCCTTTGGATTAGTCTAGTGGCACAGAAAAACCAAAGGAGAGACCCTTGCTGCAGTGGGAAAAGTGGTAACTTTACCTTAAGATCAAGCAACTTCATGAGATCTGTAGGGCAATATGAGCAGAAGGAGGGATCAGCTTTGGGACCAGCTGCAGGTCATTCTCTTTGGATTTTATAACCCCCTCTTCATCACTGTGCACCACGCCTCAAGCACATGGCTGGGTGGGCAAAGACCCTGATGGTGTAACCCAGCTGGAGGCACACCTGCCTGCACCCTGCCTGCACCACAGAGACAAACTGCTGGTTTCCAGTCTAGGGACAGCTTTCAGAACCCCACAGTGTCTTATGGGTGATTGAGCTTTTGGGTCAAGGCCTTCTCCTCTGTCTGTGCCCAGCAGAAGTTTGGTGATGGTGGCAGGGAGAAGGAGCACCCTGTCTGCAGGATACAAGCCCAGGTAAGGGGAGTAGGGAAGTTGTAAGAGTTGAGATCACTGTTAAGTCCCCAACAGGACCCCACCCCAGCCTTTCCCTTGCTGTCACCTTCATCTCTTCTGCTTGGAGGCATACAAGGGGCTAGGAGACAGGTTCATAGCAGAGACAGGTGATATTTGAGCTAGGCCAAACAGATCTACTCCTTAGCAACTTTCTACAACATGTTGTGCATGGCCCACCTGACAGACCACAATGTGGAAGCTGGATACCTCAACTTGAGCCCTCAATGCCCTCAATAAATTGCCTGCCACATGCAATTTATTCCTGTTCTGGATCATGGACCTTGAACCATATTAACTATTTTCAGTGCTTCTGCTCCAGCTTCATTTGCAGCATCACTGCTGTTCAGCAGCTGCCTGTGCTGCATGTCCAAGTGAGGTACCAGCGCTGAAGGGAATATCCCAGTCTCCCAGCCCAGCAGGTCCTGCTGGCCTGCTTTCAGCTGGGATAGAGTTCATTTTCTTCCTAGTAGCTGGTGTAGTACCGTGCTTTGGATTTGGGATGAAAATGGTGGTGCTGACACACTGATGTTTTGGTCATTGCTAAGCAGTGTTCACCAAGTCAAGGACTTTTCAGTTTCTTACAATGCCCCACAAGTGAGGAGACTGGGATGCCAGAGAAGCTGGGGTGGAGGGAAAACATCCAGAATTGCTGACCCAAACTGGCTGAAGGGATATTCCATACCATATGACATCATGCTCAGTATATAAACCTGGGGGAAACTGGCCAAGGGTGTGATCGCTGCTCAGGGATGGGCTGGACATCGGTCAATGGGTGATGAGAAATTGCATTGTGCATCACTCATTTTTTATAGTCTTTTGTCACTATAATTATTATTAGTTTTCTCTCCCTTTGCTATTCTAATGAACTACCTTTATCTCAACTCCTGAGTTTTACTTTTTTCCCAGTTGTCCTCCCCATCCTGCCAGGCTGGAGGAGGAGCAAGCAAGCGTGTGCGTGGTGCTTAGTTGCCAGCTGGGGTTGAACCACGACCCACCACCTCCCAGGGGCATCGTGCCAAGTTCCTGGCTTCAGCCCCGGATCGCCATGCTTTGGTCCTGGGACCGGTGCGCTTTGTCCTGGCACGTTGACCTGGTGGGTTCGGTGTTCCCCACCTCCTGCTCAGCCACGTGTTGGTGCTTTTCACCAAAGCCACCGGCTTTTGGCAACAGGACCACGAAGATGATTAGAGGGCTGGAGCACCTGCCCTACGAAGAGAGGCTGAGGGAGCTGGGCTTGTTCAGTCTGGAGAAGAGAAGGCTGCGGGGGGACCTCATTGCAGCCTTCCAGTACATGAAGGGAGCTTATAAGCAGGAGGGGATTCAACTTTTTAAAAGGATAGACAATGGCAGGAGAAGGGGGAATGGATTAAAACTAAAGGAAGGAAGGTTTAGATTAGATATTAGGGGGAAGTTTTTTACAGAGACAGTGGTGAGGTGCTGGAACAGGCTGCCCAGAGAGGTAGTGGATGCCCTGTCCCTGGAGGTGTTCAAGGCCAGGTTGGATGGGGCCCTGGGCAACCTAGTGTAGATCCAGGCCTGAGGTTGGTGGCCCTGCCTGTGGCAGGGGGGTTGGAGCTCTGTGATCCTTGGGGTCCCTTCCAACCCATGTCATTCTATGATTCTATGATTCGATGAACAGGATGGGGTTGGTGTGGGATGAGAGACCCAGGGACGCACTGCTGTTGATCAAGGTAAGCAGGCAGGTGCCGATTCTCCTGCTCTGAGGATATTTATGATGCTGCCAGAGAGGACAGAAAATAAATACAACTCAAAGGCTAGGAGACAGGTGAATATAAGGGAGCATAAGAATACCTCTGCAGACTAAATCCTAACCCCTTGCCCCTGGTCCTGCATCAACTCCAGTTGTAGCCAGTAGCAGATGCGCAGGGAAAAGCCAGCAGAGCGTAGGACAGGACAGGTAATGTTTCCTGCCCCTCTTGCCCCATCTCTGCAGCCACATTGCACAGGGCAAGCAAACAACAAGTGGGCCCAAGATTCTCCCCCAGACTCTGACAATCTGTGGCTCAGTGGCTGTGAATTTAAACCCTTGCACTTAGTACTCAGCAGATATGGTTACACTTTCCTCTATTCAGTCTCCCAGGCTTTTTCAGGCAAGGAACATACCTCTGCCACTCCCTGTCCCCACGCTGCAGCCCAAAGGTGGGATGCAGTGAAACAGCTGCCAATGGCTCCACATTAGCAGAGACTTGTCATGTAATTGTTTTTTTATACATAATAATGGAAGCCCAGAATAGCAGCAGCCGCAAGGGGATGCAGCACTTGTTTTCCAAGCGGCATGGAAATTAAGAGAGACTGTCATTGCTCCTCGTTCACAGATAGTTAATCACCTCCGAATTTCCCCACTGTGGTGCATCACCTCTCCCCTTCTCTGTGGCTTCCCTGGAGCAGGCTGTCCCCGTGGCTTTCCCCTTCAGCTCTGTTTTGGTTTGCTGGGACTTACTGGCTATCCTGAAGCCAGGGGCAGGTGTTTTCTCTGGCTCTGCAGCCTCCTGCCTTGCCTTGCAGGGGTGGTGTGAGCGGTGATGCTTCATGCTGCTGGTCCTGTCTCCCCATGCAGCACCGGACACGGGTGACAGCATCCCTAGATGAGAAATTTGGGTGGTCTCCCTCCAGACCGTGTGACCTGCTGCCCATGGCCCCGCTGCCTTGCTCATACACAGAAGCTGGTGGCTCCTGCCAAATTACAGACTGAGCAGCCAAATTGTACATGGGGGAAGGGACCAGGGAGGCACACACCCGGCTCCATCCCTTCCTAATGTCCCAGCCAGTGTCATTCTCTCCCTGGCATACCCATGCCCCTGGGCAGGCAGCAGGCACCGTGTGAGATGGGTGAGCACCTGGTTCTGTGGGTGCAAGTACTTGTACCCAAATTCCTGCCAGGGCCGCAGAGGGGGAGAGCTGTCCCCTGATGCCCTTGCCACCCAGCGGGGACCTGCCACAGTGCCAAGAGCTGCTCTTCCCCGCGGCTCAGCCCTGCAGCAGCCCGCCTTTCCCTGATTTGTTTTTCTCCCCTTGAGAGCTATTCTTTCCCTCCCATATGCTGTAATAATTGCAAGCGATAACTTAGCAGCTGCTCTGCTATTCCAGGCTCGGCAGAGCCACGTGCCTCCGCCTTCCCCCCCTCCCACGGCTCCAGGTCAGCGTCTTGGCTCCGGCAACCAGGGATTCCTGCGATTTCTGTCGCTTGGGGGATCTGGACCCTTTTCCCCTCTGCCACCATCTGTCTCCCGCCCGCCCACCCCAGCATCGCCAAGGGGGATGGGACTGCAGCATCTCTCTGTTACCATGGAGAAAGCTGAGCTACCGTAATGACACGCCCTAGATCCCAGTTGAAGACCAGCAGAGAGGGGGCTGAAAGGATTTTTGTGTATATTTGTTTTATTATCATGTGTCAAGTGTCGCTCATGGGGTCTGCTGCAGGTGACAACCACCGCTCTTGCTCGGAACGGACAGTACCTTGTAAGCCCTCTCACTGGAAAACATGGTGGCCTTAGACCCGGTGCTGCAGATGCCACCATCACAGCTGGTGAACCACGTCCACATCCCTCAGGTGAATGCAGCGCTGTCCCTCCTCCAGGGCAACAGCGGTGCTGCAAAAGTGATCACATTAAAAAATGCTTCTTGGGTTCAGCAGCAGCCCAACACTGCAGGCTGCAACCAGCTAAGCTAAAAAAGGCACAGAGAGGGAAAGCAGAGCCCAGAGGACCAAACACAACTCTTCCGTGGTGAACAATGGCAGTTGTGAAACCAGACTCCTGTAATTAAAGGTTGCACCTTATGTTGGCCTAGACTGACCTTGGAAAGGTCTTTGCTGCAGAGATAAGAGAAGGATCTGGTAAGGCTGCAACTTGAGTAATGCGTTCAGTTCTGGGCCCCTCAGTAGAAGAAGGATGTTGAGCTGCTGGAGAGCACCCAGAGGAGGGCAGTGAAGCTGGTGAAGGGTGTGCAGCACAAGTCTTAAAAGGAGAGGCTGAAGGAACTGAGGTTGTTTAGCCCGGAGAAGAGGAGGCTGATGGGAGACCTTATCACTCTCTCCAGCTACCTGAAAGGAGGTTGTAGTGAGGTGGGTGTTGGTCTCTTCTCCCTGGTAACTAGTGATAGGACAAGAGGACATGGCCTCAGGTTGCATCAGGCTTAGATTGGATATCAGGAAAAAATTCTTCACTGAAAGAGTGGTCAGGCATTGGAACAGGCTGCCCAGCATGGAGGTGGTGTCACTATCCCTGGAGGTGTTCAAACGATGTGTAGACGTGGCACATCAGGACATAGTTTAGTAGACATGGTGGTGGTGGGTTCACAGTTGGACTTGATCTTGGAGGTATTTTCCAACCTTGTGTTCTATGGTTCTGTAAGAGCAAGGAGGCCGCCCATGGCCTAAAGATCCTCTTTACTGTGCTGAGCTGCATGCCACTACAACTGTGTCGATGCAGGCACACAGCCCATAGCCTCTGGGCATGCCCTGCCACTGTTGCACTGCATCATGCCACATCCCGCCCTGGCAGGCTCCCAAGAAGGTGAGACCCCCCCGGCTCTATGTAGTATGCCTGGGGTTCAGGGCAGCACCCAGCCCTTCCTGCTTTGGGTGTGAAAGGGATTTTTTTCTCCCTTTACAAGCCATTTTTGTCTGCAGTTTCTGCAGTTGCTGAAAGCCCAGCATGAAGGTGTGGCAGGATGAGGTGTTTCTGCCTGCTCCCCACCAAGGGAAATGCTGAGTCCCTGAGCATCCCAGTCTCTCCCCAATCAGCGAGTTTGCCAAGGCCAGAAGCACATCTCCAGCACAGATGAAGCTTCACAGAAACGTGTGAAGACAGCCTGATACACAGCAACGGTCGCAAGACGTGCAAGTCTCTGTTTCAGGCTGGCTTACCCAGCCCATGAAAGGCTGCGCTCTGCTTCCTCAGTGGTGCAGGTCCAAGACCTGCCTGCTCCCATGCTGTCCTGTACCAGCCTCTTCCCATCTTCCACAGGTGGCATTCCCAGCACTGCAGGTTGCAGCGGGCTCCGGATGGCAATGAAGCCCTGCAGCAACCTGAGGTGAGTGTCTGTGGCATGGCCAGCACCTGGATTCATCTTTGGCAAGCTGGGGTGCGGGCAGGCTGCTCGTTCTTTCCCCCTCGGGCGTGTTTGGCTTCACTGAGATAGCAAAGTCCTCGGGGTGGAAGACAGGATTTTACTTTCCTTTCCTTTTTACCACGGCGGTCCTAGCTGTTCTCATCCCTGCTCAAGCACTTCACCTCAGCAAGGAGATGTGTACCACAGCAAGTGACATCCTCCCCTACCACCAGCCACAGCCTGTCCCTGCAGGGGCAGGTCTCGGTAAGGGACAGGGGCGGATGCTCTTTCTCACAGTCCTCCCAAAGTTGTAAATTGGATTAAACAGGTGGGAGTGTGCAAGGAGGAGTGTCTTCCCAGGAATTTCACTTCCCAGGCTGGGAATCCAGCTGCTGGCACCACTTTCTGCGTGGCAGTGGGTAAGGTTGGGGTCTGTGGCTGGGGCTTTTGTGGCCACAAAAATCACGTCGCTCTTCTTTTGGGCCGGCATCCGTGCCACTCTGCCTTGAATTGGTCTCTACCCAGGGGGCATTTGGAAGAGGTGACATGGCACTTACGTGAGCTGGCTTTGATGCTCTGCAGCTCTGTGGGACCACCAAGCACAGGCTTCGGTGCCAACGGTGGTGGCACTGGGACATGGCAGAGGACTGCTTTGCGGGGGACACAACACGTGCCTTGCTTACACCTCCCACATGGGAGTAGGCAGCCCTGGGAAGAGGCAGCTTGAAAAGCCTGTGCCATCTCATATGGGTGAGCTGGCAGCTCCATCTGGCTCTGCTTTGGTGGAGCGCTCTGCGGAGCTGCTGAGGGTGGCTGGCGGGTCTGTGGGTGGTGTGCCGGCAGCAGGAGGAGGAGCGAATGGGATACACGTGCCCTGCGCTGCCAAGTTTCCCTCTGAGGGTGCTAACCCTTCATTAAAATAACCACCCTGTCCCATGAGGGGGACGGTAGGTAAGGCCCACTGACAGTGTGTCACTGGTGCTCGGCTGGAGGGGAGGGTGCAACAGGGGCTGCAGGGGCCCAGGGACATGCTGGGCTTTGTGCCCACAAGTGCTCCGAGACGCCGCGAGTGTTTGCCAGATGGCAAAGTCTCTTTGCAGCTCTGCTCCTTTTCACAGGTCTCACACTTTGCTTTTGCTTGCCCGAAAGGTGGGGATTATTTATGTTTTCTCTCGAAGCTAGCAGTGTAATAGTCGAGTCCTCACCGGAACAGGGCAGCCGGAGCGTCCTTAGGTTAGACACACACGGGGTTAACACCGCAGCCCTCCCCTCGCTCAGCCCAGGCTAATTTGCAGCAAAATTACAGTCCTTATCTCCGTGCAAGTTTTTCAGCAGGGAAACTGCAGCCGTTTGGTTATTGGTGTCTTCATTTCAATCTCTTTGATCATGTGCCACGATTAATCTGATCTCTACAAGGCAGGATGAGTAGGAGTCAGAAGCGAAATTGTAATTGTCTGTGCCGCTGGCATACAGGGATGGAATCATTTTCTAGTCTCATCTCCGCACCGGTAGCTCTAGGAAAAGCCTCCATCAACTTTAGGAGCTAACAGCCCCGTGTGAGGCTAAGGGGCACTGACAGAAGTGGAAATACTCAGACCTGGGGACCGCCGCTGTTGCTTGTTCACTCCTGTTTGCAGGATGCCTGCAATTGCCTGCAGTGCCCGCAGAGCAGCCGGTGTCAATGAGCGCTGGGCGCAAAGACAAGGCCCTGACGAACACCTTACTGCCTCTTTGTGCTGGCTTTCACGTGCCATGCCACAAAACCAGGCAGCTATTGCCCAGTCGTGTTCTGAAGCCTGAGTCAAAGGGCTCAAGAGTTTCAAGTGGACTGGGAGAAAGGGGGCACAGTGGAAGGGCATGAGGAGGTGACACCACGCTACCCAGCCCTGCCCTGGCTCCCCTGGCACTTTTCCCTTGCCAGATCTCACCAAAGCAGCACCAGCACCCGGCTGCTGTCCTTGCTCTCCTGACAGCTGGGATAGAGGTGTTTCGCTTTGTCTAGCTCACTGCTCCGGTGTCCTCTTCTGCCATGGGGCAATGGGCTGGAGCAGAGCCATGCTTCCTCCTCTCAGGCACTGTGGGACATGATGCTGTTTGTCCCATTTCTGTTTCTGGCTGGGATGCCAGATGGATCCATGGTCAATGCTTACTTTAGGGAATAAGCTTTATTGCCTTGTGAGTGATCATGGCCAGCGCTCTGCAAGGTGCAGTTTTGGGTGTATGGCACTGGGCACATGCAAAGCCTTAATACACATTTCTGAACAGGCTTTGACACCTGATCTGCGTGGGTCTGGGGACCCTCAGAGATGCAGGGTGGGCTCCCTCCCTGCATATCCTTAGGAAGTGAGCAATGCCCTTCCCCATCAGAGGACAGCAGGTGCCAGGAAGATGCGAAGATGCTGACTGAGACCAAAGGGTCAAGAACCCAACAGAGTTGTTTCTCTGCTCCAGTGGTCATGCTTCTGATTGCAGTGCCAGGGCTGAAGGAGAGGTGTGGGTGTGTTATCACTGTCCCCAGGTCCCCCTTGCAGACCCTGTGGGGGTTCCTTCTCTGCCCAGGGAAACCTCTGGGTGTTTCTGTGCTGGTGTAACTATGACAAACAATACAAAGTGGGCTGAGAGCTGCACTGACAGTCTGGGAACATAATGGACTAGCAGTCCCTTAAGTTTAATTAAGGATTTTTTTCAATGAATTATAAATTAACCTGAATAAGGGTGTTTATTTCAAATGAGGGTATACACAAAAAAGACTTAATGTGGCTCCACCACTCTAAATTTACACTCTTAATTATCTTGGATTCCTTTTCCAAGAGCGCACTCGACACTTTTATTGGTATAAATACCAGTCAGACATGTGGCAGGAGTTTTAAAAGTGAAATATTTTTGTCTTTCAAGGGGTGCAACACTTGATATAAACACACCTTTTAAGCATCTTGTACTGATACCTCCTTCCCAGGCAACAATAAACTTTGCCAATGTAAAGGATGCTGCTTTAATTTTACAGGGTTATATATATATATATATATTTGTGAAAAAAAAATGACTGGGAAAGTTGTTCCATTTTGATAACTCCAACAGTTTTAAATCAGTGCAACTTCTGAATGCTAATGAGGCTTGAAGCAGGGGCCAGAAGGTGATGACAGAAGTACCTGTGGTGGTTTATGATCTGTTTTCCCTCCCATCCCCTCCCCGCTCCCTCCTCTGAAGCTGTGCAGTACTCTCTGACAGCTCGGATCGGCGCACCCATAGCAGAGATGGTGGAAAGGTGAGCCTCTTCTCGTGCCCACAGCACACTCAACTGGGTCTAACTCAGACAGCCATGGTCCCCTCTGAAGTTCTGCCACTGCACAGCTGGGTCCCTTTAGGAAATCACCCCCACAAGTCACTTTTCTGTGCCCCCCCTTGGAGCCCACCATCCAGTGCAGCTGCTGGGTCACTGCTTCAGAAGGTGCGTAGTGCTTGTATTCCTCAAAATCTGCACTGCAAAAAAGACTACCACAGGGTATCACGCTTTGCTCTACTGTCCTTAGCACTGTTGATGAGACTTGGGTGTGTTTGGGTTTGGGTGCAAAGGCAGTCACCAGCCCGCTGCACAGCGGGACCCATGAGAACAACCCGCTGCTTGTGTTTGAGTTGTGGTCCCACCCAGATGCTCAAACAGAAACCACTGCTTCACCAGGGACGTCACCGTCTCTGCAACACCACGGGAGTGACACGGGGAGGGGTGATGACCTTTGCTTTGGAGAAGAGACGCCAGAGCCCGGATCTCAGTTACGCTTCTGCAACAGAAGGAAACGCGAGGGAGGCTCAGTCAGCCGGCGCACAGCCCGCCTGGCGTCAGCCGAGAGGTCAGCTGCAGAGCCCGGAGCTGCAGCGTGCTTTTCGGTGCACAGCGCGGTGCTTGCAGGCATCGCAGGTGTGTAGGAGGGAGGGAGTTCGTCCTGGGAAAGAGATGCAGTGGACTAGAGATGGGAGAAGAGCCACGGCTTGCCATTGCTCCCACGTCCTGCTGGCTCAGGCAAAGCCGCACTCACGCTGGATTTCAAACCCAAGGCAGCTCCTCTGTGAGAAAGAGGCTGGGAAGAAAGGAGAACTGCCTTTTTTTTAAATGTTTGCTCTAGGTAACAACCCCCCTTCCCCCCCCATCGCATCTCCCCCACCCACCTCAGGGTCTTAGGGCTGAAATGAAGAGAAGAAGGGCTTGTTGACCTGGTGTTAACCTCCAGCTGTCAGAACTTCAGCTCCCCGGTCCTCACATGTCACTGCTTAATCCAGGAGGAAAAAAAAGAACAAAGCCTGCCCAGAGTCCCTGCCATCTCATTAACATTTGGCTTAAATGAGATTTTTATCCTGCACTGCAAGTGCAGCAGCTCCAGTTAAAATAGCACGTTCCTCTGCTGTGGCATCCCAGCAGTGTAGGGGTTTATCATGGCTTCTGCAGTGTCACGCTTCAGGGCTGGGGTCTAGCAAAGTGTAAGCCAGGTAAAGGCATTGGCATTTTTTGGCTTCATGAGAGCTTGCAAGGACCTTCTGTGAGGTTGTGTGGTACTTCTTTTGGCCAATATGAGGTGGTTCCCAATAGGCACAAGACACAGATCTAACACGGGTTTGACTGATGCCTGGTGCCTCTTGCATGGGCTGATGACCCCACAAGGCCATAAAAACCAAATCACAGTGTCTCACTTGCCATCACATCCCTCATCATATGTACCCAGAGGAAAGGAAGGTCAGAGGGCAGCCAAAGAAGACATCATCTGGGAGGAATAAAAAGGAGCACATGGGCAACCTGAGCTTCAGCCTGATGCCTCCTGCCCCTGTACTTGTGCAGGCTTCACTTCATTAAACATTAAAGCTCCAAGGCTGCCTGAGCTAGCAAATATTACATGTGGTTCAGCACATATGAAGTTGGCAGGGGGACCCGCTGCCCCAGGTGTAGGCATGGGGCTGGCAAGGGCTTCCTGTTCCCAGATGGGATCCGGAGCTGGCAAGAGAGTGTTCCCATCTGACAAGTGAGTTGGAGGAGGGAGGTGGGTGGCTTTATGCTGTCTAACATCAGCAGTGTGCTTTTTGTGGTGGAGAAACATGGCCACAGGCTGAGCAGGGTTGTGTGAGCTTGGAGATGGAGCTTCAATGCTGTAAGAGATGGATGATCCTCCACAGGCTTGGTGGGATTCTTCAGTGGAAGGACCTTTGTTTCTGCTGAGTGTAGCAAATCAGCCTTTAGCGATAAGCGGGCTGAGGCTGTGGCTTGGTTTACAAGGAGAAAGCACTCACTGTCAGGCTTTCCTGGTGATGAGCTGTGGAACAGTTCTGACCCTGGCAGACCTAGTGGGACAAGACTGGGATCCACGTGGCTGCTTAGCCATGAATAAGGAGAAACTCCTGTACTAGGTCAGACCAATGTTCTGAATTGCTGAGTGTCCTAGGGAGCCTTCAGGGAGCAGCAGGAGCTACCAAGGGCATGTTGCTCAGCACCACCCCAATTGCTACCCCTTGTCATCTCCTCCAGGAGTGAGGTCCGCTTGGGCAGAGTGTGGCCTGAATATCCCCTCATCATTCTCTACTAACACAGGTCAAGAGCACAGCCCACAGTACTTCCTCAGCAGCATATGTCTGGATTTATTAATCCAGATTATTATATTTTTCCCCACCAACTTGTCCAGTCTCATCTTGAACACCTGTAAGTACTCACAGCTGACAGCATCCCCAGGTCTGTTCCCAACTGCATGAGGACCTGTGTTCTTTGGAATCAGCCCCGATTTTTGCACTGGGAAGAGGCAGCAAGGCTAATCCATATCAGCCTTCTTTGAGCCACACATGATTTTGTAGACCTCTACCATAACCAGTCACGTCTTTCCCAGACTGAGGAGTCCTGGCATGCACAAGTCCTAGCTTGCAGGGAAGCTCCTCCAGACCTTTGATCTTCCTTCATCCCTTTCACTGTGTTGCCCTATTATATTTTGGGTTTGAGGATGCAGAGAGATGCCTTTTGGGGCGCAGGTCAGTGCGGTAGCTTGGTGAGCATGCCTGCCATGTGGCACTGCTCCCTCCAGATGTTACTGTTGCTTGGCCACGGGCCGTGCCAGCTCCTATGATCCCATTTGCTGAAGTCACTGTCACCGACATGCATAACCAGTTTGGGTTTGGGTTTGGTTTGGTTTCTTTTTTTAAATCCAGGACTTCTTCTCCTCTGAAAGGTAGTGGTGACGTCTGGGTGTTTTTATGAGCATTGGGCTGGCCACAAAGCTGTCCTCCCGTGTTCAAACTGCTCGGGTTTCCTGCAGAGACCCCGTGGTGTGTACGGGACCATAGGCAAGAGATGAAGGGAACACATTTAGTGCTGCACCAGCTCCTTCCCTTTGCTTTTATCCCAGGTCAAACATATTTACAAGACAACATAGAAAACAAAGCAAGCAAACAAACCTCACTGTGGTCAATTCTCTCATGCTGATAAGTGCGTGATGGACTCAGACTGGAACTTCAAACTCCTTTGAAGGGATTCAGCCCATGATAAAAGCAAGAACCAGCCACACAGCTTGGGTCCCAAGATGAACTTTGCTGCAGGTGAGGCTGCAGTGGGAATCTGTCTTGAGGAATAATAACTCTCTATTATTTTTTTCCATGTTTTTTCTCAGTTTTCCCTTCCTCTTGGCCCCATTGCAAATCTGCTCTCACCACTCGGCTCTAATCTTTTCTTTGGCAGCTAAAACTATTATCTTTATTGTTTCAGGGCTTGGCTTCTTCCTGTTAGATCTCCTAATTGGATTTTTACTCTCCAATCCATTTAGTCTCTTCTGTGCACTCAGTAAAACCCTTTAACCCTTCGGCACCCCTCCCCCTTGCTAACCGGTTACCCTTGAAGGTGCTCCTCTCCCCATGCTGCTCTGATTTATCTCCTCTCCCTGATTTGCATGGGAACAGCTTTCCTCAGCGATGACTGTCACCTCCCTACTCCCTGTCTATGGAAAGCATGCTTCCTTACTGTCTCCTTTGCTATTTGCAGGCTGCAAACACTTGTTGGGTTTTAACCAAGAACAAGCAAAACAACCCACATCACTCTTTAAAAGGAGGTCTGAGGTCACTCTAGGGCCAAAACCACCCAGAAATGGTGATGTTTTAGCTGTGGCAAGCAAAAAGCTGCTGCTTTGTCTGGATTCGCCTCCCACCTTGGAGCAGAGAGACAAGTCCAGCAAGGCCAGGTGTCAGTGCCATATTTCTGGTTGTGTCTTAGGAGTATTAGCAGCCACAGGTGGGGCTGCATCCACTTCTGGCTCTGCCATGGGCATCAGGGCTGACTGTGGGCATGCCACTCAACCCTCCCACTCCTCTATGTCCTCTTGCAAATATGAAGATCATAAAACATGCTTTCTTCCACCTCCCATCAATCTTGCCCCTTCAGCTTGCAAGCTCTGCAGGACAGGGACTTTCCTACACAGCACCTCATGTAACAGGGTCAGGGTCTTCCTGGAGAGGTAAAGGACACAAAGAACGACCCGATGGCTCTGCAGGTGCATCTGCATCTCTGCCCTCTCCACAAGTGAATCAATGCAAACCTGGGAAAATGATGCTTTGATTTATCTGTCTGGCAGGGACGCTCAAAGCTGTCCCATGAGCACAGATGAGATGGTGATGGGGTCTGGCATGGAGGGGACCTGGGTACCCCACATCCAATGAAGGGGCTGTTGGGATTCATAGCCTGAGCCTTGCGGCTCATCTCACAGTAGGAGGATGGAGCTGAGGTGATGGAATCACACCGCTGCTCTGGTTTCTCCATCAGGCTGAACAACGATGCAGCGCTGTGATTTTAAAGCAGCTGGGATCTTTGCTGGTAACATCTTTATGACAGCTCTGAGAACAGTGAAGCAAACTCTACTCCAGGTCCATCAACCCCAGTGACCTTTTAGTGAGATGCTGAGATGTAAGTACAAAGAGAGGAAAAAAGCAGAGAAATGGTACCAACGTCCCCATCACCTGGCTGCTCATACCATGGCCAGGTGCCTGGCTCTTGACAGGCCATGATGGACCTGGTCCCTGTCCTCCTTTCATGTTTTTTTCCAGCCTTTTTACAAGCTCGGTGCCTTTGTGTTTGTAATGCTGGAGCACGTTGCCATGGTTAAAGCTGTTATTCACAGCAGGGTTTGCATCTCACCTGTGAGGCGGATAGATAGGGAGATGGAGATGTGCATGAATACATACATGTGTTTACCCACATTCCAGTTGCCACTGAGCACATGGGAAAACAAACCTGATGGGGAAGGAAAACCCTTCAGGGAAAATGGGAACAGAGGGAGTGTCCTATCTTCAAGGAGTTTTCCCAAGGAAGACATAGGCTAAGCCAAAATATGGGAAGGAAGAGAGTATCACCTGAGAGCAGGTGATGTGGGGCGGGCAGAGATGGCCATAGGTTTGCTGGAGGTTCTGTTGGACTGAGAAAATAGACAGAGAAAATAGCTGAGTCTATTCTAAGAGTGGCAGCGGACATGTGGAAAAGAAGGAGCATTTTCCCTGGCATTCTCCTGGGCTGTGGTTGCTCCAGGGGAGCAAGTTTGCAGGTTTTCTGTTTTCTTTTTTTTTTTTTTTAAGATGTGTTTATCATATGTGTGTATATATCTCATTCATTTTACTTTATTACTCTTTTATGATATTATTTATTCAAGGTAAGAAGGAGACAGGGAACCAGATCTTTGGTGTGTTCTCATAGGGCACTTAAGTGCAAAGAAAAGCTATAGTCAAAACTTTGGCTCTTCAACTGTTAAGGTTTTGGCTTTGGTGTATCAGGCCGAGATCATTTCATTGTTGCTACTTAGAGACTGATGGAGAATAATAGATCTGCTAGGCAAGATGGACCAAGTGCCCGAGTTTTGTGGCTAATGTTATTACCCAGGTCTGAATTGATGGGACAGTTCTGAATTGCTTCACTCCGATGTGCATTGAATGAAGAATTGAATCAATAACTGCTGGGCCCCCTTCCAGCCCCTCCAGAAAGAGCTGATTTATTTCTCTCCTTCCACCAGCACGCCAACTCTCGTGGTGGCTAGCTTGGGATTTTGGGAAGCTCCCAAATGAGTAACAGCTTGAAGGGAAATCACACTGTGCCACGGCATCCAGACACGCTCCTGCCCCATTGTTGCACTGCAACCGTGCATGTGGTGATGGGTGGCTGCGGGTGGGACACCGGCACCAAAACAGGCAGAGCAGATCTTGCAAGAAGGGGCAAAGCTGAACGACTGGGCCCTGGACAAGACTACCTACTTCCTGCCCTGGATGGTTAACTCGCTGAGTCCACCCTGCCCCACCACTGAGTTAGTTTAGCCACATGTTGTTGCTATCTTTTAGCCTTGTTGCATGATGGCACTTGTAGCAACATGATGGACAAGGTTTCTGCTGGGACCCCCTTCCATTATAACCCTTTCAAAAGGTCTGTGGTTAGATGTCACATCAGTCCAGACAGATATCAGTTGTCCAGCGGCACAACAGCTCCGCTAACAGCTTGGCTGCTGGAGAACGGTGCAAAAGGGGGTTTTGTGCTCCCTCCCCGTGCTGGCAGCATCATCATCTGCAGCTCTGGAAGGAGCTGGTGAGTCCTGGAGCTCACTCACCCAATCCACCAGTGCTGCTTGTGCCTGGACAAAATGCATGGGGCTGGTCGGCAGTGGCTCCTACCTGAGGAGTGAGGTTCAGGTCCTCTGGAGTACTTTGGCATCTCATATCCTTTGACTTTTGCCTGGAGGCAGGACCAAGCTCCCATATAACATGAGGCAGCTGACTATGCCTGGTTATACACCTGGCTCCTGCCTGTGTGGAGGAGGGAGATGGCACCTCCAGGGGCTGAGTCAGCTGCCTCTCAAGTCCCTCTCAAGTGAGTTTTTCCCATTGACTGAAAATCTCCCCAGGAGACCAGGACCCAAGATTAGCTGTCTACATTAAAACCTGAGTTATGAGATAGTGAGTTTGGGGCTGGAAGTTCACTCCTGGCTCAGGTGAGGACAAATGGGTAGAGGATAGACCTGCTGTTCGTGAACAGGGAAGGTCTGGTAGGAGATGTGAAGGTTGGGGGCTGCCTTGGACAGAGTGACCATGAAATGATACATTTCTCAATTCATGGTGGAGCTTGGAGGGGGAATAGTAAAACTGCTACCTTGGACTTTCAGAGGGCAGACTTTGATTTGTTCAAGAGACTGGTAGGGGGAGTCCCTTGGCATTCAGTCTTAGCGAACAAAGGGGTACAAGAGAGCTGGTTGCTCTTCAAGAAGGAAGTCTTAAGGGCGCAGGAGCAGGCGGTCCCCCTGAGCCGCAAAATGAGCCGGCGGGGAAGAAGACCAGCGTGGATGAATAGGGAGTTACTCTTGAGGGTCTGTGAGAAAAAGAGAATCTACCGCCTGTGGAAGGAGGGACGGGTAACTGAGAATGAATTCAAGGAAGTTGTCAGGATGTGTAGAGGTGAAATCAGAAAGGCAAAAGCCCAGCTTGAATTTAACCTGGCCGCTGGGGTGAAAAAGAATAATAAACTCTTTTATAAGTACATTAACAGTAAGAGGAGGACAAAGGAGAATATCCACTCTTTACTGGATGAGGCTGGGAATGTGATCACTGAGGATAAGGAAAAGGCGGAGGTTCTGAATGCCTTCTTTACGTCTGTCTTTAAAGGTCAAACAGATCCTCAGGGTACCCCTCTCTCTGACCTGGTAGTCTCAGCTGGGGAGCATGCTAACTCCCCTGTGATTCTGGAAGAAACAGTCAGAGACTTCCTACTCCAACTGGACTGCCACAAGTCCATGGGGCCGGATGAGATCCACCCGAGAGTGCTGAGGGAACTGGCAGAGGTGGTAGCCGAGCCGCTTTCCATTATCTATCAGTCCTCCTTGCTGACTGGTGAGGTCCCAGAAGACTGGAGGCTTGCCAATGTGACTCCCATTTACAAGAAAGGTTGTAAGGAGGATCCGGGGAACTACAGGCCTGTTAGCCTGACCTCGGTTCCAGGGAAGGTTATGGAACAGATAGTCTTGAGGGAGATCATGCGGTATGTGCGGGATGGCCGGGGGATCAGGCCTAGCCAGCATGGGTTCATGAAGGGCAGGTCCTGTTTGACCAACCTGATCTCCTTCTATGATCTAGTGACCCATCTGCTGGATGAGGGAAAGGCTGTTGATGTGGTCTACCTAGACTTCAGCAAAGCCTTTGACACTGTCTCCCACAGTATTCTCCTGCAGAAGCTGGCAGCCCGTGGCTTGGATGGGTACACCCTCGGCTGGGTAAGGAGCTGGCTGGAGGGCCGGGCTCAGAGAGTGGTAGTAAATGGAGTTAAATCCAGCTGGCGACCGGTCACGAGTGGTGTTCCCCAGGGGTCGGTGCTGGGGCCTGTCCTCTTCAATATCTTTATTGATGACCTAGATGAGGGCATTGAGTGCACCCTCAGTAAGTTTGCAGATGACACTAAATTGGCTGGGAGTGTGGAACTGCCTGGGGGTAGCGAGGCCCTACAGAGGGATCTGGACAGGCTGGAGAGCTGGGCTGAAGCCAATGGCATGAGGTTCAACAAGAGCAAATGCCGAGTCCTGCACTTTGGCCACAACAACCCCAGGCAGCGCTATAGGCTTGGGGCGGAGTGGCTGGAGGACTGTGTGGAGGAAATGGACCTGGGGGTACTGATTGATGCACGGCTGAACATGAGCCGACAGTGTGCGCGGGTGGCCAAGAAGGCCAACGGCATCCTGGCTTGCATCAAAAATAGTGTTACTAGTAGGAGCAGGGAGGTAATTGTCCCCCTGTACTCAGCACTTGTGAGGCCGCATCTCGAGTACTGTGTTCAGTTTTGGGCCCCTCACTACAGGAAAGACATTGAGGCTCTGGAACGCGTTCAGAGGAGGGCTACTAAGCTGGTGAGGGGTCTGGAACACAGGCCTTACGAGGAGCGTCTGAGGAAGCTGGGATTGTTCAGCCTGGAGAAGAGGAGGCTTAGGGGAGACCTTATAGCTCTCTATAACTTCCTGAAGGGAGGTTGTAGTGAGCTGGGGGTCGGCCTCTTCTCCCGTGTAGGCAGTGACAGAACTAGAGGGAATGGTAGCAAGCTGCGCCAGGGGAGATTCAGGCTCGACATTAGGAAGCACTACTTCTCAGAAAGGGTAGTCAGGCACTGGAATGCACTGCCCAGGGAGGTGGTGGAGTCACCAACCCTGGGGGTGTTCAAGGAAAGACTGGATGTTGTATTGAGGGATATGGTTTAGTGGGAGCTAGTAGTAATAGGTGAATGGTTGGACTGGATGATCTTCTAGGTCTTTTCCAACCTTAATAATTCTGTGATTCTGTGATTCTGTGATAAAGGGTGACACTCCTACATCATGTGCAAGAAGTGCAGCAATGGCTCTTTCTCCACCAGAGAAATCCTGGTACAACCCCAGCTCGCTGTTTCTGACAGCCTCATCCCCAAGTCCCACTGCTGGCCAGGGCTGGCTGTTTGCCTTTTGCACAGGTGCAACATCACAACTCACTGCTGCATGTTGCTACCCCATGGTGATGCCCCACCAGCCAGGTCTTACTGGTTTGCAATTCTCTTCAGCCCTCACAACCTGCTATTAAAAGCACGAAAACCACTGGTGGGGATGTCCTTCCATATCCACCCGTCTCCACACTGATACATACCTGCTCTCTCACCACGTTGTCTGCTCCCATTGGGAAGGCTCCCAGATATGTTGCTGTTTTCACCCTCCTGCTCTGTGTGTACCAGTGGGGATGAAGCCCTGCCTGACCTCCCCACACTTTGTAATTGGGATAATAGGGCTAATAAGGGGGTGGAATCCATCCCATTTCTTTCTGTGATTATTTTTCCCCTTCTCCTCCAACACTGAGCCAATGAAGAAACCTGGTATCCGAGCCAAATGATGGACATCTATAGCTGTGGTCCTGCCAGCACTGCTGGAGGCTGACGCCAAGGCTGAGCAGAGCAACCTCAGAGCCACACTGACACCTCCCTGTGTGTTTGCCTATTCCATAAAGTCACCACAAATTAACTGTGGGTAAGTCCTGAAAATGAATGAGTTAAAGTCCTTTAAAGCCTGGCGTGGGCCATCTTCTGCAGAAAGAGCGTCCTTAATTCAATCACACCTCATTCAGGAGGTGCTGCATTGAGCCTGAAGGCAAGGAAGGCAGTCTGGGTGCCTGGTACTGTGCAGGCAACACATGGATCTGCTGGGAAAAGGCTGCTACAGCTCATCCACATCTGCCTGCAGAGCAGAGTGGGGTGAGGATCCAGCCTGGATTTTAGTTGATGCCAGCCCCGGGTGGCAAGCAAGCCAGCTTGAGTGCTGGCTGAAGGAGTGAATTGCATCTCAGTGGCCCAGCTAATTAATGGAGTGAAATGAGTGTTTGGGAGGTGGTATAATGGAGAGGTGAGTCAGGCACAGCACCACGCATAGCTGATTCTACGGTTCCTCCCTCCAGCATGCTCAGACCATGCTTCAGGTCTTCTTTTGGGAGCTGGCAAAACCTCAGTTGACTTCTGGTGGGAAGAATTAAATGACAGACAGCAGGGTTCACATGCTTATCCCAGAGGCTCAGCATCTGCTCTGGATGTGGAGGGTGTTGCCCTGCAACTTCATCCCATTAGCAGGAATGAGCTCCATGGAGACACCTAGCTTGGAGGGTCTAAGGGCCTTGAGGGGAGGAGGTCTGCCAGGGCACCTGGGTCTCTTGTCTATTCCCCTGCCACTGCCACCAAGGTGACATGGAGGTCTTTCTTCAGCATCTACCCAGGCACCTGGACCTACCCCACCTTGGGAAGGAGCCTCATGGGTTCAACTCTCCCCAGCTCTGGGCAATCAAAATGTATTGGTTCCCACCTCTGGCAGAGAAAGATCCAAGATGATGGCTGATCTTTTCACTCAGGTGTGCACCTTGGTAGCAGCTGTCCACGTTTGAGCAGGGAAGCCAGCACCAAGGATGGGCTCTCTGCATGATGCACCCCAGCCCCCTACGCTCACGAGGGGCTCTCCGATGCTGGGCTCTGTAGAAAGCACCTTGTGGGACCTGCCTGGGATCAAAAAAAGAAAGATGCCCTTGTGACCACATCTGAGCCAGAAAGCATCTCTGGAGCTGTGGGTTTGTGGGTGTGTGCCCACGCTGCATGGTGCGGGTCAGAGCTAGGCAGGTGGAGGTGGCCACACTGGGGACAGGAGGAGCACCCTGCCAGTGCTGGGAAGCTCCACCGCTCCCGGGTGAGGTGACCCTGGGGTCTGGGCTGGAGCCAGGAGGTGGACAGTGATGACACCCAGAAGACCCCGGGCTTTTGAACTCAGTTTTGGCAATGGGAGGGAAGAGGTCTTCTCCCTCGCCTCGGGCTTTCCACAGGCCGGCAGAAGAGGCTTCCAGCGCGGGGTGGGGGCAGAGCCCACCCGCACAAAGGCGGCTCTCCGCGGGCTGTGTGACCGCTGTCACGCCGTTTCGCGCAGATGAACGCCGGCGGCGGATGACGTGAGGCTGGTGCTCTCCGGCCCCGGGGCTGATTGGTCCCAGCTCGGTTTGAACGCCGAGGTGTCCTGGCAACGGGAAGCAGAGGAGCCAGACTTTCCCGTCCCCGCGCCGGGAGCGCAGCGGGCGCTGGGGAAAGGCGGGCGTCGAGGAGCAGCACACGGGGCCACCGGCCCCCCTCCTCCTCCTCCTCCTCCTCCAGGTACCCCCTGCGCGGTCCCGGCCCGAACCCCGGCCCCGGCCCTGGAGTTGGGACGAGTTCCGCCCGGTTCGCACGGCGGGTGTCAGACTTGGGGCGCCTGGGCCGGCACCTGAGCTCCTGCGGGGAAACTGGGGGCGGGGGGAGAGAAATCGCTGCGGTTTCTTTAGAGGGGGCGTCTTGAGAGGGGCCGCTCAGCGGGGCTGGCGAGAGAGATGCTCGGGTAGAAGCTGTGCGGGGAGGAGGGGTCAAGGGGCCTGCAGACGGTGGTGCGGTCAGCTCGCCCGCCCCGAGAGGACGGAGCAGGTGGTTTGAGGAGGTTTGGGTTCTCCTGATGAACCAAGCTGGCAAAGCCCTGCAGGGCACCCTGGCTAGGAGCTGTGCTAGGAGAAGGCGGCTTTAAATGAGACGGAGCAGCTTTTCCTGCTGATAGAGAGCTGTTCTGCTTTCCCCTCAGTGCGACCCCGATGCATGGCGGGGTGGGGGGGGTTGAGGGACAGGCTCCCCAGGGCTCAGATGTGTGCAGGGAAGGGAGAAGCACTGTGGAGGGTGGAGCACGCTGTAAAAAAGGGGGCTTTTGCCTCCACTGAGGAGATAGGAGTGGAGATGTGAGATGCTGGCTGGGGGAGGATGCGTGCCTGCACGGGGAGGCAGCACTCAGCCCAGTGCATTTTGCACCCACCAAAACTGGCAGAGCCACATGTGTGAAACCAGGTTGCAGACGCTCAATGATGGGGTAGGTCCAAGCTGTCCCAGAGGAGAAACCTCCTCCACAGAGTTACATCCCTCCCGAGGGAGCCTCCTGCCTCAGTGCAGGTCAGGAGCTCGCAGAGGGGCTGCTGCCCCGCGCCCATCCAGCAGCACGTGTTGAAAAGCAGCACCGTGACTCAGAAAGGCCTTGGTACCATGAGTGGGGGACAGAGCAGGCTTGCACTGCCAAAACCTTTTGGCTCACAGCTTGTGTTATTTATCAGGGTAGTGGGCTGCCTGAACAAGCCTTTCCCATAGACCTGTAGGTGTGAGGAGGCTTGGAGAGGTCTCCTAGCCTCACGCTTGTAGCAGAAGAGCAGTTCTTCAGCATCCTGGTGGCAGGCAGAGGGACATCACCACATGAGCAGAGGCAGTTTTGCTGACAAGTATGTCAACTAAAGCTGGAGCAGGAAGCAGGGGGGAACCTCAGGGTGAGGGACTGTATTTGATTTACCCCATCCCTGAAACAGCATTCGAAGGCTTTTTCTGGAGCTTTTGTACCACACCTGGTACAGGGCACATGCTTTGGCAAAGTGACTGCAGCCATCCAGCTGTTTTCCCACGCATACACCCCCAGCCAGATCACGGCTGGATCTGTCCCCAGAGTGGGGCGATGGAGCAGAGGAACCATCCTGAACCATTTTCCATAAAGAGGCACAGGAACTTCAGGAACAGGATGCAACAAGGGCTCCTCTGCCAAAGGAGCCCCCAGCCCAACGGTGCAGTAACCAAATAGCCTCATGATGGGAAGCAAACTGCTGGTTATTGCTGACCTGGATTTGAGGTGATGAGGTGTATGATTATCACAGCCGGCCCATCCCAGGGCTGGAGGGTGGGGATTAGACAGAGGGAAAGGGTCACATCTCATACACTGATCATTTTTCACTGTTTAAACAGGAACACATAGCATGAGTTGTTAGATTTTTTTAAATAAATAAACAAACCAGAATCCTGCATCATGCCGCCCTGCCCAAGTTTACAGCTTATGGGGAAGCCTCGCAGCACCTGGCCTAGGAGACCCGCTCACTGGGTCTGTGACAATCAATGTTTTTGTGTCTAAGTAAAAGTTAAGGAAAAACATCTGTCCCACGTCGCTAGGGGAGATTTGACCTAGGTGAACCTGGAAATACAGAATCCTAAAGGTGAATGAAATTAATTGGGTATTTTAGTTACATTTTTTTCCATGTTTTTAGAGCTAGTTTCTAAAGCTCAAAAACTTGGGAGTGGATGATGCTGCTCCTACTTGGACCAACAGCTCTCCCTGCTCCAGTTAGTTCAAATGAGCCTTGTTTCTCCAAAGGGTTGTCAAGTACATTCTTGAGGCTTTATTAAACCCATGAACAATAATGTCAGTCCGAAACCCAAGAGAGAGGAAAACATACCCACACCTTGCAATCTATAACCAGGAATAAATCCAACTCTCTCTGTATCTCCCCAACAGTTCTGTTGAGGCGGTTTATGAACTGGGAGCGCTAGCCCCAGCGAAGCAGGACTTTCCCAGATAGTCATTAAATAACTTGTCTTTCCTCAGTGCTTTATGGAACAAACACTGCCTGTTGCTCACTAATAGCATCTGCTTTTATTTGAGTGGGATCATATTTTACAACAATCCTTCTGCTCAGTTTGCATGTTTGCAATGACCCCAGCAAGCAATCACTCCATGGCTGGTAGGAAATTTTCTCCCAGGTGTTTAATAGTGCTATTTACTGCTGAGAGTAAGAGCTACCAGTTTTAAGGCTACAGTGATGATGTAGTGATTAGGGTGGGTTGATGGGACACCAGGCAGTGTGGTAATTGCTAGCAATGAGCTAGTGAACTCCCAGGTAATTGCACCTTACCTGGAGAAGTGTGTTGTCACAACCAGTGTTTTAAAGGTGAAGCTGTGAGGTGTATAAAGACCAGTCATTGACTCCATATGACAGTGCTGAATCATGAACAGGAAATTGTCTCTTCTCACAACAACAACAACAAAAAAAAGATGCTTGATCTGTTTTCTTTCCTCTTCCTTTTCTAAAAGGACACTATGGTAAGACTTGTGTGCCTGTCAGGCTGCGCCCCTTCCTTCTCTTCATACCCTTTAAACACTGTTGAGAAGTAGAGATGCTCTGCTTCAAGACACCTACAAGTGTCCTGAAAATGGGTGTCAAGGGGAAGAAAGAGAAAGACAGACTTGCTCGCTGCCCCTATGAATGCCCAGCACAGACCCTACCTCTGCTAGGCACCTTGGGAGTCCACATAGCAGAGGGACCCTGACAAAACTCACTCACCAGAAGGCTTCAGCATCAGCTCAGATCTCCATAGACACATGCCCCAAGCAATCCTGGTTCATAGGAGAGCAGACATCGTTAACAAGGTTATTAAAGGGAGAGATTAATTTTACTTTTAATGAACGTGGGATCTGCAGGAGTTCATGCGGTCACTCACTAGAGCCCTGTTGGCCCTTGGGCAAGACTTCCCAAGTCCCAGCCATCTCCATGCGCGTTTGGACTCCTCAGGATATTACTCAGCCTGGTGCAGGTAGGCCTCACCTAGCCCTCGTGTCTGGGGCTGTCTCCAGCTCTGCATCACCCCAGCGACTGCGGCCTCCAGCCTTAGCACTTTGTGTGTGTTTGCCCTGCATGCTACCAGTGGGGAAGTCAAAATTGCTTTGCCCTCCCCACTCGTGGAGGAGAGGGCTGGAGACATGACTCTTATAATTGCCACTGTCTCTTACCCCAGAAAGGAGTAACCCCCAAAGCAGTGATGACACTGGAGTCCTCTAATGCTTCTGGAGTGTTCATCAGCAGGTCCTGGAGGCCTTTGGGAAAGATGCTGTGAGCATTACATCTATTTTATGGCTGGGAAGCTTTAGGAGAAAGACCAAGTAGCAGGTGTAGGTAGAAGCTCTCCCAGCAGAGCCAAGGGGCTGATAGTGTTGCTCTCGCCTCACCCAAGGGAGCGGATCATCAGGTGGGTCTTGGTACAGGGAATGCTCTGTTGGAGTGGCTGTTATCTGCTACAACCTTTTCATTCTGCCTGGTGATTGCATGACAAAGACAGGGAGTGTGTCTCTCCTCTGTTTTAATGAGCTTTCCTCTCCCTGTGCAATAGGAGAGAAAAATTGCAGCAAAACCAGCAAAACAATCATCAGTACAAGATTGTTCCAGTGATGGGGAGAGAATAAGTCATTTGTGGGCCCAGGACCACCCAGGAGAGGGGCTGCTCTTGGCCAAGAATGATTTATGGGGTTTAGTAAGTCAGGAGTGCTGATGGTAAAGCTGTGTGTGGCAGGGTTATCAATATATTAGGGATTTTGTGCAACTGGACCAGATGTTTCCAGGCACAGGACCACAGTGTTGCTCCAGGTTGCTGCAGCTCCATGGGCCTGCCTGGAGCTGCTCTACTGCTATGGTTAGTGATGGGGAAAGTGCTTTAAGCTGTTCTCATCCCAGCAGCCTGATCCAAGCATTCAGTCCTCCATCTTCTGTGCTGGCTCGAGTGTTGCCCTGTGACTGCCTGATGCAGAGGCACCAGTCCAGCAGGGGAAAAAAATAACCATTGTCTCCCCTGGGTTTATTCTACACCTGCATCTAGTTCTCTGTACCGAGAGTAGCGCCAGCATGATGGAGGGGCCGTGCAGGCTCTCAGGCCACCACTGCCGGCTTTAACCAGCCCACAACATCAGCTGGGGGCTGTTAAGAAAAACACACACCAATGGTGGTTTGACCAACCACTGCCAGATGGCTGAAATTTTAGTTTAATCATTGGTCCAGGACAACCTGGCTGTGACCACAGGAGTTCTGAGCTGAAGAAAACCCCTTGAAATCTGCTCTCTGGCACCAGCATGAGCATCAGGCTCTACCACCATTTCTGAACCCGAAGGTAGTGAGGTAGAGGCAAAGATCAGAGCACGAGATTCAAAGGCAGGAGCTGCTGAGTGTTGATCCTGGCTCTGCTGCTGACTCTTTTTGTCTCGGGGCAAATTATTTAGAGCTTTCTTTTGCTGTGTTGCCCTTGCATCCCCTTTCCAAAACCTTTGTCACACAAGGGTTTGGGAGAAGCTCACAAAGTGCCTGCTGAGTGCTTTGAAGACAGAAAGCAGTATGCACAAATGATAAGTTGTATGGGCAATATAAACAAACCTGGCTATATATCCCTCAGGCTAAATGAGGAAGGAGGAGGAGTTAATGAGTGGGTGATCCACCTCCTAATTACAAGGCTTGTGAGGGTGGTGAGGCTTTGGAAGGAGGTTGTTCAGGGAAGTTGTGGATGTCCCTTCCCTGGCAGTGTTCAAGGCCAGGCTGGATAGGGCTTTGGGTCAACCTGGGCTAGTGGAGGGTGTCCCTGCCTGTGGCAGGAGGGTTGGAGCTTGATGGTCTTTGAGGTCTCTTCCAACCCAAGCCAGTCTATGGCTGTATGATCCCTTCAGTGCAAAACATTCTCAACTGAAAAACAGCTGACCTGAGCAGGGGTAGGGGAGGAAAAGCCTGTCATCTGAGGGAAGTAGGCAGAAATTTCCTTTGGGAGGAAGGGTTTGAGCGGTGGGTGCTGGCAGTAGGTTGCAAGTGGTCATCTGGACAACCTCCAGACCTACCAGTTCTGCTATATCTCTTCTTGCTTCTTGTCTGGTGAGTTTTTTCCAAGTGATTGCTATATGGTATTGAGGGAGGCTCCTATAGGATCTAGGAAAAGTCCTTCCTGTAGCTGCTGTTAGACTTGATTTATCATCTTTGACACCTAATTTTTGTCCCACACCAGTCTGCTAACTCAAAAAGCAGCACAGCTCTTGAAGTTTAAGATTGAAGAAGTAAATCATGGGTATGCTTTGCTTTCTGAGCCTTTGCAGCATATCTGGGCCATGCTTCTAGCATGCCTTTGCAACAGCAGGAGTTAAAACCTGGTGGTGTATGTGGGAAGAAAAGTGAGATGTCCATGTAATCGGCTACTGTGGAGGTGACAAGAAACGCTGCAGATGCCGTGAGGACTGACAGATCTTCTGAGATCAGCTCCACACAGGTGTCTTGGTCCTCTTCAGTAATGCCTGTTGCTCTCTGTTCACTGCTGCTTCTTGTATTTCACACGTGCTTACAACCTTGTCCTAAACCTAAGTTGTTCTTGGGGGTGTAGCAAGCTCTGTAAAGCACCTGACACAAGTTTGCAGGTCTGGTCCCTTGTTTTGGCCAAACATGGGAGCAGTTTTGTGCATGGGGAAGGGCAGGTTTAGCGGCCTGGCACCAGGGGAAGCGGTTCCAACTCGTGCCTCTGCCTTTGATGCTTTGTTGCTTGCGTGAAAAACCTGCCTGGAGCATCTGCTTGAAGAGCCTAAAACTGCGGGTTGGTGTCCGTGTGCTGTTTATTTAGCTTTTAAGCTGGCTCTTAGAATTTTGGTCTCCAGTTGGGAAATAAGAAGAAGTATCTTTTCTCTCTCCTTTTATGATTCTTGTCCAGCCTGAAAGCTTCTGGGGCAGGAGATGTCCCCATATATGTGCAAGCACATGCTGGAGGCCCTGATCTCAGCTGCAGACTTGTACTGAATCACACAAAACCAGCTCTAGAGTTGAGCAGCCCAAGATGCTCTTTAAGCCTTGCAGAGCTGCATGTAGTGGAGGGTATTATTTGTTTTCCCTGCTGAGCGTTTGCTTCCCACAGCGCAGTGGGGAGAGGGGGATATCTGCATCACCTCTGCTGCTTGTCAGGGCACCTGTTGGCAACCTGTCCTTCACTCTGAAACCCCTGAGGGGTCCTGACTCTTTCTGCTAACTAGTTCCTCTCCTCATCTGCACGTAACAGCCTGGGAGATTATTGCCTCCACCCATCCCGCTTGCCAGACTATGTTAGAGACAGTGATGGATATATCCACTCTCAGATTAAAAAGCTGTTTACAGTGCATCCCCAGCCAGCTGCGGCCCTCTGCCCTTGTAGCTTTCAAGCGCTGCCTCGAAGAAATCCTCTTCCAGCCCTTCCCTTTCTTACAGCCTTCTCCCACTGCCTTCTGCCTGGCAGAGCCCCAGCAGCAGCCCCCGAGGAACGCGGCGTGTGTAATGGCCACAACCTGGGCTGGCTGGGCTGCTTGCGCAGGGAGCCCAGGTGCTGCACACAGAACAGTGGGGAGGAGAAGACGCCTCCACATGGAAGTTGGAGATCTCCTCCTTCTCCTTTTTTTTTTCCTCCCCTTTCCTCACAGATGCAGCGCTTCAGTGGTTGTGTCAGCACAGCTTGGCGATGCAGGGATTGGGAGGAGCTGGAGCCTCCGTAGCGTCGAGCAAAAGCCTCACTTTGCTCTCAGTTGCTTGTTGCAGGCACCGATTTGCGTCCCCTGGTTCTAGAGGCAGAAAAGGAGCTGCATGGGGATGATGGCAACGGACAGCTCCTTCAGGGGGAGGGTGCACACTTTCTCCTCTGCTTTGGACTTTTGTATATACCCTGTCCCACTGTCTCTGTGTGGGCAAGCTCTCCTTTGGTGTAGACTTTCCTGCCTTTCCGCAGAGACCCTGAGAGCTAACCACCCCTGGGGGCTCCTTTGCAGGGCTTTTCATCCTGCCAGAGACTGTAACCAGTGGTGCAGGTCCCATTCCTTCCCTGGGCTTGTCTTGAAACAGTGGCAGCGAGGATGTGCTGGTCCTTGCAGACAAACTGAAGGCTGCCTGGCTGCCCTCTTGCCTAGGTAGATTTAAAAGCCTAAGAGCAACAATGCCCCCTAAAAATACTTCCTCCTTTGGTAGGAGATCTGGGTGAGAAATTCTGTCTCAGAGCTGATGTTGTGTTGGGACAGGGATGCTGGGATAGCAGCATTACTGGGAGATGCAGGCTGTGCCTGCATTACCCGTGGTGGTGGTGAAATCCTTAACCCAGAAAAGGAACATATCAACTGTGAGAATTCAATGGAGAGATAAGTCATTACTTCTGCCTTCACTGTAAGTTAAGCTGTTTCTCCCCACCTCCTCCCAGACTTTGCCAGTTTAAATTGGAATTTTCTGTACAATAGTTTTTCTCGAGTAAGGAACTGGATTTTCAAGCAACCAGTGCCACCTTTTTTTTCTAAAAATCTTGATTTCCCCTCTCCAAGTCAGTTCAGAACACCTATTTCTTGGAAAACCAGGCCCCTTTAAGATGTCTCAAGCTGCTTTGAATCACTAATTGCTTCTGAATAGGCAGGCCAAATGTTTTATCACTTCAGACTCCCATAGCAATGCAAATCTGTACAGCTGAGAAGCCCCTCTACATGCATGGGGGTGATGGATATAGATAAGGATTAAAAATGGAAACAAATTCAGCCCAGGAGGGGTTCTCTTTGTTCTTCCCTGCCCTCAGTGGGGTTGCCAGGACTACATTTGTTCCCCTGCATCTTTTTTTGGATGGGATCCAGCACCCCTTGAATGCAAAGGCAAGAGGTAGAGTGGCTGGAGAGAGCTGGATGAGGTCCTAGGTACATACATATTTCATTGCCCACGCCAAGCTCCGTATTGTCTGGTTTCACAAAGGTGGTGTTTTCTAAAACTCCCCCTCTTTGAGGGTGATGTGCTTGAGGCTTAGTCCAGTCTAAAGTCTCTGGCTGTTCAGTTGTTTTCTGCTTTCTCTGAATGCCACCCGAGCAGACTTCCCATGCCTGGTGGGAAAAGGGGCGATGCTTGGTAGGAAAAGCAAGAGTTTGCAGGTGCCAACATCCGCCATGGCATGTCCTTCTCGGTGCTGTTGCATGTGTTTTGGGGCTATGCTGGTTAGTGCAAGGTGTGGGAGAAGAGCAGCACTTCCCACTGGGTGCTGGGCTGCCCCGATTTCTTTAACCCACAGACTGAAGGCAAATTTTGACTGTTAAGAGGTGGAAAATCTCAGTGAGCAAGGGCAGCCTAAATCCTCCTTTTTGCTTAGGTTGCCTGTTATTAGAGCTGCCTGCCGTGTGCTGAGTACGGCTGCACTCAAAAATTGCCAAGAGCTCAGCATTATGGAAGCAAAAGCCAATTTACTGACTTTCCAATGGAAAGGAAGATACATGCTGAATGTGCATCTGTTGGATGATATTTCTATTTCAGGCATGCTGCTAGCACGCAGATGGAAAAGCAACTTTGTTTGCATGATTTATGTAGTTACTAGAAAACCTTGGGTTAAGAATACAGCGGTACTTTGTAGGCACCGGGTACTATTTATTCTTAACATAGTAGGTAATAAAATCTGTTTTCTCTCTGGCTTTCCAAGTGAATTCCGGTTTACTGAGATATATTACCTAACCTACTCAAGTGCTTTGGATATGGGGAGCAAATAAAGTATCCTGACAAATAATATCTTCATGTAAAATGAATAGCTAATAAAAACCTGTCAGTCCCTTGAGGATAATAACTTATCTTAAAAATTAAAATAAAAACTGCAAAACTTTGTCAAAGAGGAAAAATACCAAATCACTCTTCTTTGTTTAGGCATTATTCTTTCTGTGTTTCAGGTGCATATAGGACTTGAAATAACTACGGATAAACTATTACTGTCCCGTGGGCTTTAAGTCTTTAGTGACGGGTTCCAACCTGGGTGTAACCATCTTGCTGAAAGGGGATCTTCATGCTTGACCTTGTCTTCCTAGCTGGGGAAGGGAGGAAGGAAGAAGGTTTTGAGTATAAAAATAACACAGGACAATTAGAAACAAGAGAATTTGCCTGTCCTTTACAGGCTTTTGTCTAGGGGTAGCCTTGGATGTCCAAGTCAGTACTCAAAGCAATTCAGGCTCAGGACCCCCCTCGTTTCTGCCCAAGGTCCCTACTTGGGTACAGCCACGGCATAGGGCTAGTGCGGGACGGTGCTGTGCTCTGACACCTGGCACCAGCAACTGCAGCAGAGTGAGGCTGTGGGAGAGGGCCTCTGGTTTTGGTGGAGTGAGAGGGCTGGCTGTGTGCAATGTGGAGGTTTCTGAGAGCACAGGCTGGCAGGGGGCTTCTGAGGCATGGTGTCAAAAAAGCAATTTAGGACCAATGGGAATAGCACGGGTTGAGAGCAGGAAAAGGTGTCCGGGAGGGCGGAAGCTGTGCTCCTCCCCGTGCCTGGGTGCCCTCCCAGCATGAAACAAGGGAGTCCAGGCAGGGAAGGAGGCAGAAAGGCTGCAGTGAGAACCAGAAAAACCTGCTCATGCCAGCCCAGGATTCACATTACTCACACAGGTTTAAAACCGGTCACGTTTGCTTTGGTTTCAAGGCAGAGATGGCCAACTGCCTAAAGACTCTTTTCAGCCCAGCTCAGAAAAGGTCTGAGCTCCCACGTGCCTGCTTGTCCTGTCATGGCCCCCATGCTCTCCTAACCCATTACCAGTGCAGGGCCTTAAACAGAGGTTCAAGTCTTTCCAAGCAAGGACTGGGCTAGGGGCAGGCACGCAGGAGTGTTCCCCAGCCCATCTGAGGGCTGGTGACCATGAGCGGTGGGATTGCACCGGGGTCCTTGCACCTCCTGACCTGCAACAGGCTTTGAAGAGGCTCACGCACCAAGTTTGCTGTTTGAAGCTGGATGGGAGTCAGCTTCTGTGGATGCACCCCGTCGGAAAGGAAGAGTCTGCTGCCTTCCCCAGGTGCCATTGCAAGTGAGACGCTCATGGCAGTGGTGCAAGTTGAAGCTGCCCTGCTGCAGGTCTCATCACCACTAGCAACATGGCTGGTTGCACCATTCTCCTTCCCATCAGAAGCCGGGCCAGATGGGTCAGCCCCGTATGATTTATCGGGTTGTTATAGTCAACTGGGCATGAGTAGCAGAGGTGAAACCATAGTCTTCTTGGGAAGAAGGAGGAAGAAAAGAAGCTAGCAGAGTTAGAAGTCAGACTGTCAGAGGCTAATGGCTGTATCTGTTTACTGGGCAGCAATAATTTACCTTTGAATCGCAGTAACTCATCGTAACACTTCCCTCGTAAATCTCACTGCTTTTCTCACCCCTCTTGTTTGGGGATCTGAAAGCGCTTCATAAACATCAATTATTCCTCCACACCCCTGCAAGCAAAGTAAACATTATCCCCATTTTACAGCTAGGGAAGCTGAGCTCACCTAAGGAGATAATAACTTAGCAGGTATGCAGGAGCCCAGAGAACAGGTCCCTAGCCCAGTTTCTACCACAAACACCTTTCTGCAGAGGTATTGGGAACACGATCCAGAGTCATTCAGACTCTGCCATGAATGTTTCTCTGCTTTCCACCATTTTCAGGTGGCAAGAAAACTGAGGGCTTCTACCTTGGAGATGTTTGTAACAACGGTGCTCATCACTATCTCATCACCTTTAAGTCCCCACCACAAGGACAGGCACCTGCCAGTGTGAAGCACCTGTCATTATTCACAGTAGGACTCTCCCTTTTTTAATGACTATGTTAATGACCCTAATCTGTTGGTGTGAATGTGGTTAATAGCACAGTTCTCAGGACTGGCAGTTCAGAAACTTTTCTTCTCCCACCTCCTCACACCTCACTTTGCATCCTAACGTAATGCCCCAGCACTGGCATGACCTGGTGGGACTTGTGCAAAGCAGAAGGCACCGAACCTTGTCCTGGCTTGGAAATCAGGCTGCTGTAACAGGCTACAAGCATAACAAATCAAGCCATCCACCTCCAACCTCTTTGTTCAGGTATGTGACATGTGTAGTGTCATCCCAAAAAAAAAAGATGCTTGAAGTTAAACCTGTGCTCGAGTGTTTCAATGGATCTTGGTCCTTGAGGAAGGAGTCTGGCACTGTGGATGAGGTGCGTGTGACAAAGATGTAAACTAAGGGGAGGATGTCCTCTGAAAACAATGAGCCTTTGCAGCAGAGGGGAGGTTGAGACGACAAAGGTCCATGCAAAGCCTGCGGTAGCCTGTTGGGAGTGGGTTTGGGTTTTGTTTTGGGTTGTTGGGGATGTTGTGGGGTTTTTTTTTCCAGAAACCAACAGTTGACTTTTGGAAGCCAAATAGATGCCAGCATCAGGGTGGGAGGAGGGTGGTAGTTCATAGACATGGTGGATTGAATGTAAATGAGCCTGCAGCTTGATGGACAAATGGGATCAGTGCCGGGAACCCCAGCTCCTGCTGGGAGGTGGATTAGTAACGGGCACCGGTGTGTTTGCATGCAGGGAGGCAATGAATGGCAAGGCAGGGAGGTTTCCATCATTGCCCTGCCTGTAACACTGCAAGAAAGAGACATCTCCAGGCTCAAAGAAGAGAGGTCGAGCCTAGATAAACACCAGCTTGGTCCCCCATCAGAGAATCACTGAGGCATGAAGAAAAACTTTAACAGCTGCAATGCTGCTTTTGAACCTCCTAGTAAAAGGGAGGGTCAGGGGGGTCAAAACTTTCAATGCCTCTGGGAAGGAGAGGACTTTTCCCGGCAAGCCTTTGAAAAACCTGAACTAAATTAGCATGACCACACTGCTAAATGCTTGGGAAACCTGGACAGCTCGGGTCACAGGCTCCCCCAGCAGCAGAGTGGCAAGGAGCCCTCGCATTCCCATACTCAACAGGCATAATTAATGGGGCGATTTCCTGGTGAAAGGCAGATCTTGAGAATCCTATCTGGGACCTGGACAGGAAAGAAAAGCTTGTGGGATGTGTCCTGGGCATCCTTTCTCCTCCTAACACTGTTGCCCTTTCCCCTTTCTATGTCTTCAGTACATTTTCTCTCTCTTCACTTCCATCCGCTGTCGTTTCGGCTGTTTCTGCCTCCCCTGCTCCCGGTGTGGCATGGCTCAACTCGCTGTTGAAGTGGGGAATGGCAATGAATCTGTAATGACCCAGCCATACTCTCCCCTGGGGATGCTGGATGGGAATGCAGCCGGTTTTTTTTTTCCTATTTTTTATTGCAAAAAGGGTAAGCGAGAGCCCTGCTCCTCATTTTGGGTTATTTGCTTCCACTTTGAAGGTCAATCTTGGTGGTTTTGGACCTTTCGCAAGAGCCATTCTAGCAAAGAGCAAGCAGTGCAGGTTTCTGGAGGATGTAAGGACTGGAGATATCTGCCTCTTGACCCCATCATGGGTTTTTACAGTGCTGCCTTTCTGCTTGGCTCCCATTCATCTACACTGAGTTCCCTGGGCACCACTTTTCATGAGACCTTTGGTGGGTCATCTGCCCCCACAGGTCCCACTGATGTAGCTGTGGAAAGCAGGTAGCCACATGCAGATATTGCAGTGCCCTTCATGCTTTCAGAAAAGTGCTGTATGCCGATGAGGTGCAATCTAAACACATAAGACAATCAATGCAGCCAACAAGTTTACTGCCTAGGGCTGTGATCCTGCGGGCTGCTGTTGGGCATCCCAGTTCCTATTGCAGCCACAGCACGCGAGTGCTCAGCAACTTTCGCAGGCTTGCTGCAGAAGCGGAATGAATACTTCATTGAATTAAACCAGAGGGCATGAAATATATCAAGTTTCCAAGGCCAGAAGGCCTGCCCTTGAAGGAGAACTGCTTAGTCTTCCCACCAGACCAAGGTCTCTCCTTCCTGGAAGCCCTAACCTAAGCAGGGCTGTGGGTGGGAATGGTGGGGTGTGGCCCGTGATGTGCTGGCAGTCAGCTGCAGTGGCTCTGCGGTGCTGAGCCCCGATTCAGCTTTCCTGTGATGCTGCAGCATCTTTTCTTTCTCACGTCTCCTGTTGTCCTAGAAACAGAGGAAAAACTTCTTCTAGACGAGCCCTTTTGTTACACTCAAGGCAGCATCTTCTGTCTCTTAGCAAAACAGTGTATGGTTGAGTAATAAAACCCTTGCCAGAAAAACAACAGTGGGTGCAAAACCTTCCAAAGAAACTTGGGAAAACTGCAGCCTCCAAACTTTCCCAGAGTCTTAATGGTGCTGAAAGGGTCACTAGGCATTTCCCAACCTTGCTACAAGTGTATGTTGAGCAACAGGAGGCAGCACTCCTGTATACATACACTGTATTTATTAAAAAGAAAAAAACCAATCTATATATTTAATTGCATATTTTATTTTATTTTATTATATATATGTCCCCACTTTTGGCTTTCAATTACAGTTCTTGAGGCAGGGGGGTCTGCTGGAAGAGAAAGTCAACATGCCATATCTTATCAGCCACTTTTCCCACCCGGTGCATGGGGTTCCCTGGAAATGCCTGAATTTTGGGGGCCATTGTCTTTACTTGAGAGGGAAGCTCACCTTCTGGGGGACACGTGCCTTTTTGTGTGCTGAGTCCGGCAAGGGATGCACTGGGTAGTTTCTCTGCGGCCCATGAAAAGCTGTGGCTGCTTCGGGGAAAGATGGTGAAGGAGTGACAGGACAAGGGGCAACAGTCTGACATTGCATCAGGGGAAGTTTAAGTTAGATATTAGGAAAAATTCCTTTACTGAAAGGGTTTTCAGAAGTTGGAACAGGCTGCCCAGGGAGATGGTTCAGTCACCATCCCTGAGGGTGTTTAAAAGAAGAGTAAATGTACTTGGTGACATGGTCTAGTGTTGGACCATGATAAAGATGAAGGTGATCTTCAGGCCTGCAAGAAGGTTTGATAGACGTGATGCTGACAGCATCCAGCTCCAATGGAGACCAGTGCATGTAGGGTACCTCTGAAAATCCAACTTCTCAATCTTTCCTTTTGGAGGTGGGCCTGAAAAAGAAACTTTCTCTATTCTCCCCTCCCAACAACATCTTAGAAGGCTTTGGCTTTCAGCACTCAGACAAAACCCAACAGCTCTTCAGATTCCAGTGCCTCAAATAGGCTATAGCTGGTCACCAAATGATGACCTGCCACCAGTGCACAGTACATTCATACTCATGAGGGTTTGGGTTTATTTTGTGCAAACATACTCTGTATCTTAATAAGCCTCAGAGCAAGTAGTCTTTTGTTGCACATCATCAAAACAGCATCATATTCTCTGGGGAAACTCAGATAGGGTTACTATCTCATCTGCAATAGGGAGGCTGCTGGAGAGACCAAAGGCCCTGCTTAGTTATAATTCAACTGCTCAAGATGCTGAGATAGCTCCACTCTCCTCCCAAAAGCAGCTTGGCTGCTCAGCGCACAACAATCATGCATCTTTAGAAAACCCATTGAGCACAAACTCAGAAACCAGCTTGGTCACTATACCTGAGTGCGTTCCCTGAAGATGTCCTCGGCACCACAGGAGCTTCTGAGCTTTGGGAATAAACCTGGAGGTGGGCTGAGGCGCTGCAAGGGTAGGAGGAGATGGTCCATGAGTAGCCAGATGGGAAGAGCTCACCAGAATGAAACTATCCTCTGGACACTTTCATCCATCTCAGCTGATGGAAGGCATGGAGAGCTCTTTGAGGGTGGAGAATCAAGGGATCACACAGATGTGCAGGTGCAAAGTTAGAAGTTTATTTTTCACAGTAATAACTTTACATTTACAAGTGAAAAGAGATTTCCAATCTTTTTACGAGCTGCTTGAAGTAGAAAGATTTAAAACTCAAAATCTTTTTATTAAAAGAAAGACAACTATCCTCACTAGTGGCAAACAAACCTCTTCTCAGTTTGTGTCTGATTGGGATCTCAGAAGAGTATCCAAGCTAATAAATAAGATATGTATCTCCTGAGAACAGCTTTTGTTGTTTTCTTATAGAGATCTTTGTTCCTCCTGTGCTGTAAGGTCTCCAGGGCATGGCCCATGTTACGGAGCGCCAGATGTATTATCTGATTTTAGGAGAACATAATTATGAGGAATATGTCAGAACAACAGAAAACTTCATTTAAAACCCCAATTAAAGCCGCCGAATGACAACTATGTACTCGTGTGTTGCATCACCTCCTAATCCCAACAGCTCGGATGCAGAGAAGTGAGTAGTTAAGGATGTCGTAAGCCTGACAAGGTCCACAGGAGGTGGGGATTTTTCTGACTATAAGTAGAAATTAACAAACGTTTTGTGATGGAGTAGGAGCCCTGAGATCCCTTTTAGAGCAGCCACCTCGGGCCCCATGGTCTTATGGGTGGGTTATCCATTTGGTAGGGCATTTCACAAGAGCTTCTGGATAAGGAAATATAAAGGTGACTGTGTGTCTGCCCCACTGCAGGAGGTAATTGGCACTGGGGTTACACCAGCATGGGCAAGGTTAGAGCACCCTCACTGGTGGAGACCACCAGGATGGGACGCTGAGGCTGATGCCACCACAGTCATCCTCACTGCTTGGCAGGCCACAGAGGAAAGGCAACACTGTGCAATGCTGGGGGGGAGCTTTTAGCTTTTGGCTGGGGTTCTTTTGGAGCTAGAGTGGGAAAATCAGGCAGAGGGAGGAGGTGAGGAGTTTCCAAACCCTCCGGCATAGCAGCAGGCACCTGCTTTTTCCAAACCGGCTGAACCTGTCTCCCTCCCGTCACCTCTCCGTGGTTTTAGGGCGCAGGGCTGGGCTGAAGGGCACGGGACGCGGGGGCTGCACCTGCCTCCTGTGCCAAGCCAAGCTCTTTCTCTCCGAAAAGGGTTGTTTCCTCTCCCCACCTGGGGACCTGCTGCAGCAGGTGGAGGTCTGGGGCCCACTGCGGGACAGGGACAGGCTTTTAGGGACAGCTGAGCACTTCCAGCCGGGATGGATGGAGACCACCCGCATGGCCCCGCAGCACGGGGCGGGGAGGGGTGACGACTGCCGTGCGGTTTCGGTTGGGGTTTGTTTTTTTTAAAAAAAGGAGAACATAAGACTTATTTTTAAGAAATTATAGTGATTTAAGACTTAAATGAAAAATGAAGACGTTTCTTGAAAATTAAAAGACAATTTAATGCATGCTTTGTTTAAGGTGCCCGCAGGAGGGTCCGTTACCGGGGAGTTTGACTTTTTAAAGAAGGAGAATGTGCGGGGTTTAAAAAAAAAGGAGATTTTAAGCCTTTTCCCGGCCAAGGCATTGCGAGGGCTTTATTTAACACCCCGCGGGCACCGGGCTGAGGGCGCTCAGCGGCGGGGGAGAGGCGGGGCTCACCTGGCGGGGGCGGGGCGGCGGGGCGGCGGGGCGGGGGAGGCCGGGGAGGCCGGGGCGGGGCTGCAGGTCGCCGCGGCTCCGCGCTGCGGAGCGGAGCGGCGCGGTGGGGCTGGCGCCGGAAGAGGAGCTGGGGCCGCAGTCGTGCTGCCGTGGCCGGGCCTGTAGCAGGTGAGTGTGCACCGGTGGGGCTGGGCCGTGCTTCCCCTCCCGCTGAGGGGCCACCACCGCTTTGTAGCACCGCGGCGCGGCCCGGTCCGGCCCGGTCTAGCCCGCAGCCCGGGAGGGTGGCTGCTGGGCAGCGTCGGAGCCGTCGGCCCCGGGTCTCTCCGGAGCGAGCAGCCCCCGGGATAACGGGCGCCTCGCCTGCTTGGCGGGGCCCAGGGGCAGCGGGGGGTAGCCCCATTATTTTGGGGCTGTGGAGGTGCGATGGCCCGCCCGGGCGTGTGGAGTGGGGTAGGGATGGAGGGGGGGTGACCTGGGGGCAGAGTGCCTGCGGAAACGAGAGCCCAGGCAGGGGTGATGGGGGCCACCTTTCGGCAAGCCCCTAAGCCCCGTTGCGCCCTGCCCGGTGTCCTGGCTTGTTGAGCTTTGCCTCCCACCTGCTGGGGGCACCGGCAGCTGCAACCAGCATACCCAGCAGCTCCGGCCACCGGCGTGGCCCGCCCAAGTCCCGCTGAAGGAGCACCGTTGCTGTCCCATTTGGCACTGAAAACGCTGGCCGGAGCCCTCAGCAGAGGAGCAGCGGAGGTGCTGTGGGGTTTCAGCTACCCGTGCCAGGAGCCTCCCCTAGTGATCTGCATCCCCAGGACAAAGCTGCCCGCCCTTCCCTTCAGAGACGTCTCCGGCTCCCAAGGGAGAGGGGTTAAATTCCTCGATAAGAGCCTGGCTTCTCGCTGCATACTTCTGATGCCTTTTTTGAACTCTGCCAGCAGGTTGTTTCGTAACTCTGCCTGTGGCCCGCTGCGGTGGGAGAGCAAGCTCCTCTCCCTGCTTTTTCCCTGCCCTGTGACAGCGCTTTGTAACCGTGCGTCAAACACCCAGCTGCAGGTTAAAAACCCAAACGTGGGCTCGAGGGTGGCATTGCATGGAGGAAGGGGTCGGGACCACGCGCCTCTTGCTCAAACAGAGCAGCTGCCTCTGGCACAGCCTGTCGCACTCCCCTCGGGACGGATGATTTTGAGGGAAGTCAGGAAGAGACAGGTGGATGCGGGTGAGAGGGAATCTGAGAAGGCAAGACGGGACCTTTGCTGCTTGCAGTAAGCCAGGGCCGGCTCTCAGGGATGCCCGTGCTAACGGCGCACTTACGGGCCCTGGCTTGGTGCTCTGCCGAGACTTGCCAGGCGGGCACCGGGCCTCAGGGACGTGTGGCAGCACGAACACCAGAGCTCAGCTGTCAAATGCCAGGGCGCTGGATCCAGCTGGGACGAGGCAACAATGCTACACACACCTGTCTGCTCACCTGGTGGGGTAGCTGTGTGGGATCGTGTTCCCTCGTGCAGCAAGAATTGCAGCTCCTCTCAAGAAGAGAGCGTGCAGCCTGCAGCAGTTATGGGCAGCAAGCATATCTGTATCTGATCGCTGCTTGCCTTCCTTACTGGGCAGTGTCTGTTTGGGAAGGGGCTGTGAGGAAAGGGGTATGCTCTTGCCTTCTGTTGGTGCTGCTGGAATGCCAGGAATCCTCCAGCATCCCAGTTATCTGCAAGGAGAGCCTGAGCATGGTTCCTGTCCTGGCTTCCCTCTCAGCATAGCTCCTCTGGCTTCCCCACACCCTCTTGAAAGAAATAGCGTGGCAATCGAGAAGTGTTGCCCCTGCAAATGCATACATCTTCCTAAAGCTTTTCTTACACCTCTTCATAGAAAGCTGTGGAGCCAGGGAACGTGGCTCACAGTGGATGCCCAGTACACCACAGCATGAAGCACTGTGGCTCTGGGTATCCCGCACTCTGAAATTGGCTATCAAGGGGATGCTGATTGCTCTAAAAAATAAAACTCTTTGCAAATGTGTGCAAGAGAGATGTGGGAGTTAGCTCTACTCAGGGCTTGAAGGGGAGGACCTGAGCAACAGTCTGACCCTGTGATAATAAAACAACTCAAGGCTGATTTATTTTTATTTTTTTTCCCCCAGTATGCTTAAGAAAAGTGACTTATGGCTGTGGTGAGGCTCTTGGTAGCCTTGGATACATGCAGGCCCCAGCAAGTGTGCTGGGGAGCTCACCAGGCTTGACCAAATCTTTTGGCAGCAGGTGGCTGAAGTAGTGTGGTGACAGCCAGTCTGAGTCGTCCCAGGGTGTTCCCTTCCCTGCTCTTTGAAATATGACTTGACCAAAAAAGGTAGCATGGTGTAGTTGCTGTAGATACGGGGATTTACTGTGCCTGGGCAAATAGAGGCGCTTCTGTGCTGAGGTATTTTGGGGACTGGATGTAAAATGGGCTTGGGTGGAAGCTGGTCTGCTCCAGCAATGTGTGAGCACAGTGGAGATACATGTTGTGTTTGTCTTCACTGTTGCCACATGCTGCAGAGAAATACTGCCTGAGTACATCTGCAAGGGTCCCCACCAGTTCGTTTCATCCACGTTTTTCAGTGTCTCTCTCTGTCCTGTTCCATTTGTGTCTTCTGCTACAGGAAAAACCTCCAGTGGTGACTTGGAAGTGACCCAAGCCCACATTATGCTGTGTCGTGTGTGTGTCCCCACCCCAAGTGCCAGGGGGGGATGCTTTGGGACCAAATCCAGACAAGAGGTTGGCCCTCCTTGTCTGGGAGGCCATGATGTGCATGCCAAGGCTTCCGAGCAGACTGTTTCCTCAAGTTGTGTGATGTCAGGTGCTGTGGTGAGCTAGGAAGAAGTCCAGGTGCTGCTTGGCATGAAGGACGCTTAAAGTATTAGCTCTGTGTGTTTGTGCATTGTTTTTAAGAGCATCTTTTTAAGGGATGTTCCTCAATCTGTCCCAACTTGTCTATGCCCTTGTAAACCTGTGTAGTCAAATTAAGGCATAAGTGTGTCTCCACAGAAGGTTTTTAACAAAATCCTATTACTGTAAATGATTGCTAACAATTTTACGTCCTTCCATTTTTCAGATGCCAAGTTCATGAGCTTCTAAAAGCAGCTGATTGTCTGGCTTTTTGTGGACTGGAGTCAGCACTTTCTTGAGGGCTGGGGTGCTTCCAGCTGCCCCAGGCTAGTCATCTAGATTAACTCCCTGTTTCAAAAAAAAAAAAAAAAGGGGGGGGGCAGTGGAGGGAAGCCCTCCAATACTTCTTACCTGAAGACATGGGTGGATCAGCCCTGAACTGGAATCTTGGGGGCAGTTGATCACTGTCTGAATTTGGGAAGGCTTCATCCGCCGCTTTGTAACCCTTCTGCAGCACAGGACCTGCTGGAGCTCTTAGGTTTTGGTCAGCACATGTTCAGACCTCCTCGTGTTCCTCCAGGTGCCTCCTGTGTAGCTGGAAGGACTGATGGTGGGATGCCACGGTGCTCGCGAGCATTTTGAGGTCCCCCACCAAGGTCTCCCGTGATGTTAGACCTAGCACTGTGCCCCTGAGCAGGAGGACTTTGGAGGCACCTCTAGCATCCTCTAGGTGAGTAGCTGGATCAGCAGGGAAGCCTGGTGAGCAGCAGCCTCCCCTTTGCTCCCTGCTTTTCCTGCCAGCCTGTGGATGCCATTGGCAAAGGGTGGGAGCACCCAGCGGGTGGTGTGAAGCTGCCCATCTGAGGGATTGCAGGAAGAGCATTTTGCAGGGTTCTTGCTGGTTTAATAATCCTTTCTGAAAATATTGCCATCCCTAAGAGCTGCCATGTGTGCAGCAGGGAGCTGGTTTCTGCCCCTAGATGCTTGCCTGAGGTGGCTAGTGGTGCACAGAGGGTTGGATGAACACCGCAGACATCTCTAGTTAAGAATAAAGATGGGGTTGGGGTTGGTTTATTTATTTTCCAAATCCTGGCAGTGTTTGGAGGTGGCAGTGTTCCTTTCTGCAGAGCCAGATATATTCATGGTGGGAAAGCTGAGTGGACCAGGTGATGGGTTCTTTGCTTAATGGTTTGTGCCCACAGAAATTCAGATGTTTCCCAGGCTTGCTCTGAGGGTGCCTCTGTCCTGAGTTCTCTGGGATGGGGGCTTTCTTGGTGCAGCTTGTCAAGTCCCCAGGGTCCCATCCCAGAGGGCTGACTCTGTGAGGCTTTCCAAGGGCTAACCCATCCTAGGCACCAGGCTGTACTACACTGTACCTGGTCCAAAATGTTCACACCTGACCCACCATCAGTGAGGAAAGAAGCTGTATCTGCATAGGAGTTTGTATCATGGAAAGGATTCCTCTAGGGTTTAAAAAAAAAAATCCTTTTCTGTTGTTCTTTCTAACCTTTTAAAAATCTTAACATCTTATGTTGTGAAAGAACATCTGCTCTCCTACTCCAGCAAGGAAATATCCCTGGGACCCCAAAGTGGATGTGTTAGAAGTGGCATTGCTTTGCATCTTTGAGAAGCTGCATGCTGAGGACTAGTTGTCCCTCACCTCAAGTAACTTTTTGAGTGCTTTAACGTGGTTTGAGGATTGCCTAGGCTGCAGTGTTGGGCTTGGTGCTGTCCTGCTTGGATTTGTTTGACTTATTAGTGACCTGCTGGGAGTGTAAGAAGTTTGAGTCAGAGGTTCAGAAGGTTGAGCTTCCCCAAAGCAAAAGTAGTGTGAGGAATAAGCCTCTGAACGCTTCTGCAAGAGCAAGATACTGTTATTGCACCTCCCTCTCTGTGCAAGCAGGAGAGCTGGCACTGTCCCTGGCGCCGCTTGCTGTCCTTTGGGTATCACTGAGTGCTGGCAGAGCCCTTGACCCTCACAGCGTTTGGAAGGAGGACACCTGTGCATGGAGCACGAGATGGAGCCCTTTGCTAGCATCAAAACCTCTTCAGCCAGAGGCTCAGCAAGGTGGTTTTGGGGATTAAAGTTGGTCATGCAACCGTGATCTTCATCACTTGTTGAAGGATGGTGACTTACACCCCCAGTGGGTGGCCCCTTGCATTTTAGTGCTGGATAGGGGATTGAGTTGCCTCTCCAGGGACGTGCCTCCCTTTTAGTGCTTTAAAGAGTTTGTTATCTCTGGGTGGGTTCAGGCAAGGATTGATTGCACCTCTGCCCAATTAATCATGTGCCAGGTAGCATGAAAACAGACTTCTAAAATACCCAAGTGTCTTATTGAAGGCTTCAGCCTGGATTAATTCTGGGTCTCTTGTTTATTTGACACTGCGTCTGTGTGTGTATGAGAGAAAGAAAGGAGTGATTTCAGCTCTTGCAAATGGTCATTAAAAGCCTTCTTAATCCTACAAAGTTATAAATAAATATCTGTGGCAGCGTGCACCTGCATATTCATCAGTGCATCCTCTCCTCTGGAGACCAAGCAGTGCATCTTGGGCATGTGGCTGCTTTTCCAGGGTAGGAAAATGCAAGTTACTCTGGAAATGGAAAATAAAACCTAGAAGGTTTATCCCTGGTTTTGCATTTGCTAATTTGTTAATTACTTTCTTCCCTAAGATGAGAATTGGAGTGGAGAGGGGATTGCTGGTAGCTGGTGGCAGCTTTTCTGAAGGAGGCTGGAAGGCAGGTAGGGGGAAGAATATTTGTAGCTCGTCTGGCTTTTTCAAGGCCCTGGTCCCACTCAGAGGAGAGGTGCAGAGCCTGAATTTTCCTGCAATCCTATGGCAATGAAATCCTTGAGCACTTTGAGACGAGGCGGGGAGAGCGGCAGGTCAGTGCCAATCTCTGCTGTCCTTGTAGGTGGCCACCGTGCATCGTCTCCTCTGGACTGGGCTGGGTGAGCATCACAAGGAAGCTGAGCTCTGAAAGTCATTCCTGGCTCTTCTGGAGGCATTGGGAGAAATAGCTCGTTGGTTGGGTTTTCCCCATTTTGATCCCTTGGGGAAAGGGGGGGCGGGGAGGGGGGGGCTGGTGGAGGGAATGGAAATTTGGAGGAAATAGAAACATCCTCTGTGGCTGGGGAGGAGAAAGCAGGTACTTTGGGTACTTTAGAGTATTTCCAAAGCTTGAACAGGCTCTTGCATCTCTTGATTTGCAACATTCCTCCTGCATCCTGCGTGATGAGAAATATAAGCTGTTTTCTGACTGGGGTAATAACAGGGGAATACTCACAAATTGCATCGTGCTTTTGCTGATGACCGCTGTGGAAGATGAATGTGGTGGAGATGCTGGACCTGCTGGCAGATGCATGCTGGGGTTGTGTTTGTATGCAGATGGTCTGGCAAATACCCCGCAGAGCCTGGCTTGTAAAACCTGGGTCGTGAGTCATCCCCAGAAGACGATGGGCATTTGGGCATCCTGCAGCTGCTGTACTGGGGTTTGCAGATGGGCAGTGGCTATGGGCACAGCCATACTTTGACAGCTGAAGAGCAAGCACCTTTGTCTATATTTTCTTTTTTCTTTTCTTTTTTTTTTTTAATGAAAAATAAGGAGAATTGTTTTATGGGAAAAACTGGGGGGCAGACTCAACCCTGAAAGATTTTTCAAGCCCAACCCCTAATCCTCAAGGCTGATCTAGGTCAACCTATAGCCCAAAGGCACCTAGACCCAGCTTTGCCCCTGTGCTGGAAGCTGGACACCTAAAGACTTCCCTAGCACCTCCTGATTTCAGTGTCCAGGCAGGTGCAGTTGCACAGGAAAAAGGAAGCATGGCAATGCAGGAACCTTTCCTGTTCCCCCTCTAATCTGAAGTTTTGCTTCACCCCCTTGAAGAGAAACTATGAATTTACTATCAGCTGCTTCCATGAAGTTGCTCTTGGCTTGTGCACCTGGGGTTGATGGTAAGGGCCAGAGCAGTACTGCTTTGCCAGCCAGCCGTGCCAGCTCTGCTTGCCCTGCGGATGGTGACCATTAGTGCTGCGAGGGAGAAGGAAATACGATGCGTTGAGGTGAGGAAGATGATCCCTGCCCTTCCAGGGTGAAAAGCTGTAATGTGAGTGGGTGCAGGAGTTGGAGGGGTTTTCTTTGCTGCTTTTAATTTATAATGAGCTTTCAGTTGGCTGCTCATCTGTGGGGTGGTCTGGCTAATAAACATCCCTGAAATGTCATCGCTGCCCACAGTTGTGGATGCTTCCAGCACAGCTCTTGATGCTGGCCTGCCATGGCCACAAATCTTGGCTTGTTTAAGAGGGGAGGGGAAACATTCCCCAGCTCCTTCCCAGTGCTGTTTCTGAAGCCTCTGTGTGTGTCTGATGCTGTAGCAGACCCAAAAGCTTGGGTGAAAGACATCGTGAGAGAAGTCCCTGCAGGTGGAGCTGAGATGGGGTGAGCTGCTTCTGTATCAGCCAGGGTGTGAGCCTCCATCCCCTAAATCCCTGCCAAAGGCTATAGCCCCAAGGCTTGTCCCCATCCTGCATCATATCCCTGGGCAGGATTTGTCCCCAGCTCTTCCTTCCTGCCCTGCTCAGCATTTGCCAGCCTCACTGATATACCCCAGGCGTGTTAGCACGGGTCTGTAACTTTGGGGGAAAAGTGGATTAGAAAATCCCCAAGCCTATATTTTGCTATTATTGGGGAGTTGCTGGCATGGTGTTTATAGTTCTCCATAATGGGTGGTTCCTGCAAGATGCTAATGCCTGGGACATGATCCCCAGCACATCAAGGGGAACTTTGGTAGTGGTTGTCTGTGGCTTCAGGATCGAGTGATGCTTCAGCAAGTGCCATGGGACTTGGGTTTTTTTTTCTGGTCTTGGCCCTTCACTTTCCTTTGGGTCCAAAAAGCCCTTGAAACATGCAGACGCTGAGTGTGCATTGCACATGGTAAGATGCCCTCAGCAGAAGCCCCTGGGATACGACAGCCTAGATGTGCATGTGTGCTGGGATCCATACGCACATCTCTGGTAAAGCTGCACCTTAAGGGTATGTTTGCAGTGGTTATCCCTGTCCACAGATGGGGTTTCTCCAGAAGAAGGAGAAAAGTAGGATCTACAAAGCCTGTGTGGTTTTGAGACTACTGATTTCAGTGTTTTGCTGATTTTTAGGACTTGCTTTCAGGCGTACTGTGGCAGAGCAGAGAGCTGGATGGGGCATGATGGGAGGACCCATATTCTCAATAAGATATTTGGGTGTGAATTAGAGCTCTGTGCCTCCTGCTTCCTTGCTCCTGCCTTGAGTAAGAGCTGGTGGCTTTGATGGGCCTGAGGGGTGAGTAACGCTTGCACATCCTCCTTGTGACAGCGGAAGGATGAAGAGCTGCCTCTGTGGGCTGTGGCCACTCTGGTAGGACTTGTTTGTCACCTCTTGAGCTGCTTTAATCCATGTCAGCTCTTTGCTCTGGGATGAAGTAACCCTGGGCTGAAGCCCTGCACCAGTGTCCTGCCTGCACCCTGATGTCCCCCATGCTGAAGAAGAGGATAATGAGCTCTTCAGGAAGGTGGTCCTCTTGGCTGCTTTGCACCAACCCAAGACACGGTGTCCGTTCAGGACTGCAAGGCCACCATCCTTAGGATAAGCACAACACTGTGGAAAGGTCCTGCACCATGTGGTTGTGGGCAGGGCTTTGCCTGGTACTCCCTGTTATGGTGGCAGTGACCATCAGTGGTCACCAGAGCCTACTGCATAGACAGCTCGTTCAGAGCCATGGATGGTCATCCCCACCCAGTGTGGGACCTGCCAGCCCAGGAAAAGCCACAGCATCAGGCCTTGCAAAGGCTGATCATCTCCACCCAGCATGGGAGCTGCCAGCCCAGGAAGTGCCATGGCATAAACCCTTGCCTTGGCTGATCTCTGCCTAGCGGCATCAGCCCTTGGCCACAGCCTCAGCCTTTGACCGTAGTGTCACCTTCTGGCCTGGTATGGACACGGCATGGAAAACCCAGCAGAGCCGCTCTATTCCTGCAACACCCCAGCTGAGGGCAGGTGATGCCGCTCCTAAAGAGAGAGCTAGGAGGATGACCTGTCCATGGGCTGGAGAGGAGCCTGGACTGTGCCCCATCCCCTCCAACCTGCTGCAGGTTGAGTGCCATCAGGAGACTTTGGTTCCCTGTGGATCTTTTCCATGCTTGGTCACCCATCCACACCTGAGTAACAGGGAGGCTTCTGTCCCATCAGAAGGTTTCAGCATGTGGGCAAGTCCCATCTCTTCCCTGTGGTGCCCAGGAGCTGAGCCCAGTGCCTCAGGCAGGGAGGGACCTCAGGAAGCATTAAATACCTGGTGGATGCGTCACCACAGCAGCTGATCTGGGGCAGTGAGTCACAGCCGGCCTGCCCGCGCTCTGTATGCACAATGGCGGCAAGGGCCGCTCCGCCCCGCGCTGCTTGCTGTCTACTTCTGTATCCGGGTTTTCTTCACTCGTGAGTCTGCGTGCAGCTGGGATGAGCATCATCCCCACCCCCTCGGCGTCAGGTGGGAAAGAAGCATGAGGGCCAGGTTCTAAAACAGGAATAAAAGGACTGAGAGCACACCTCAGGATGCATCCTGCTGGCGCGCATCCAAACAGGCACAGAGCTACTGGTCCGTGTAGACGCTTTGGTCTTCCTTGTTGGTGGGCTCATCCCAGCCTGCTCTCAAACATGAATGTGTCTGTCTATTAACTGTGAGTCTCCCTAAGCTTACCCCCAGCCCAAACCCTGACCTGCAAGGCCAGTCATCTGGCTTTCTGCAGGTTTTGTTAGGCTTGCTGGGGAGCTCTCCCTGTGCCGCTGCTCACCCATACCTAGCTGTCTGCCAGGGTGGACATAGCAAGGGAGGTGAATGACCCCCCCAAAAATGGGTGAAGCATACTGGTGGGATGCTTGGCTCAAGATCTTCCCAGACAGTCCTTGTTGGGAGCTCTGGTAGAGGTGTTCAGGGTGCTTTGGGTGGCAGCTGGCCTTCCCGGTGTGTGGAAAACTGGTGGGGTTTTCCCTAACTGGATTTTTTTCTTCTTCTGTGGCAAAATGTGGGAGAAAGGCACTTGGCAAGTGTTGGCAGTCCTCAGCAGGACGGCTGTGTCTCAGCTAATGTAAGCTGCTGTGGGGGACACTGGGGAGGGGTGCATCTCTGCAAATCGGCAGCAGCCCTTGCTCCTGTAAGGAAGATGACCAGCCAGTCTTCTTGGCTGGCTGCTTATTATTTCAGGTCCAGGGAGATCATCAAATCCTTGCAAGTCCATCAGGATGGTGACTTGCAGGAGCTGTGCAAAGTCCACATCCTCCTGCAGAAATGCTCCTTCATCTTCGCTTCCTTTAGCCCGACAGCTCTGGGGAGGCTGGGAGATGGCAGTGCCAGGAAGCAAAATAAAACTGCAAGATTGTTACTTTTTAAAAAAATATTATTTTTTTTAGTGTCAGCATTTGAAATTCCAACTCCCAGTTTGGAAATTTGTTGAAGTCATGGTATGAATCATCCCTACCCTCAATTTTAGGACCCATTGCATGGGGAAGGGAGCTGAAAATTACTCACTTTGTTAATCTGTTTCCAATAAAAATTATTTATAAATGCGGGGAGTGTATAATAAAATGAGAGCAGATTTTGGGAGCAGACATCATATGTCCTGGTGCCCATGGCCACCTGCTCACATCTCAGGGCTTTTTGTGGGCAGTGGGGGGATCCTGGCAGCTGCCTGCACTTCTTGTTCATGGCTGAAGTGACCTCCTGGGGTGAATGCAAACAGAGGCAGCTGGAAGCTGGCCTCCTGCTGGGAAAGGCCTTTGTTTTGGGGGTTTTTTTTCACAAGAAAAGTGATTCTCACCCAAAAAAAGCAAAAAAGCAAAAAAGCACTTTTCCAGCCGTGGTGGTGTAATGAAGGTACCTGCTAATTAAAGCAGGGGGTCACAGTGAAGCTGGGAGAGAGGGCAGTCAAGTTGGCAAGTGGAGCAATGGGACCAGCCCCCAGCTGCTGACTTTTCTTTTTCAGGAGGGATAGAGAAGAGCTGTGGGGGGTCTATAGCAGAGGTGATGCTGTGGGTGAGGTGGAGGTTTGGGGGTTCAGGGTCTCTTAGAGTGGTTTGGTTTTGTGGGTTTTTTGTGTTGGATTTTTTTGGAACCAGAGTGATGCTGGTGCAATGGGATACTGGGGACAAGATGCTGCATGTGAGTTGTGATGTTCCCTCTGAGCAGGGGCTGGGGGTGGGTGAGGAGCATCACTGGTCCCCCCCAGATAAGGATGAGCTGCCTTCATCCCATCAGCTCCTTCACTGAACCTAGGGCTTTGGGGAAAGAGGGATAGCCAGGCTGGATTTCGGTGGGATTCGGAAGCTGATCCTGCCCTGGGAAGGAGCAAGGAGGGAGCAGCCACTCCTATTTACCACCCCCTTGCAAGAAGGCAGGTAACATCCTATGTCTGACAGTGAGCTGGGGTCAGCGACCCCCAAAACTCCAGGGCTTGTGGCAGTTGGTAGCATTACAGGGACCCCCTGCACTTGCAAAGATTTAAGGAAATAATTAAAACAACTGGCTTTTGGGGTGCTGGGGGATGCAGCAGGGAGAGATGCAACGGGGAGGGATGTGTTGGCTACTTGGGGGGGCTTCCCCCATATCGGGAGAAAAGATGGCTGCTGCCACTCCCAGCGTTTCGGCGGGGGCGTGCCGTGCGCTGGCCGCTGGTAAATGATTGCCAGGGCGGCCGGCCGAGGCGGAGCCGGAGGTTGGTGCCGGCTTTGAACCCAAACAGGTGCCTGGGACTGGTGTGCCAGCAGCTGTCCCACTCCTGCACCCGGCAGCCATCCCACTCCCCACCCAGCGGCGTTCGGCAGCCACAGGACTCTGGGCCAGGTGAGGCTCTGCGACACAACTTGACCAGCGGGGCTTTTTGTGGGGTTTTTTAGCGTTGTCAGGCTCCTGGCCTCCCCACAGGGTCAGAGTGGGTAAAGCCAGGTTTGATGGTAGCTGGGTCCCTGGCCGGGGTGGGGGCAATGCTCCCCAGGATGCATTACCACCCCAGATTCGGTGTTGGGGTGCCACAGTGTGGGGGGGGACAACAGTGACTTTGGGCTGAGCTGGGTGGTGCCGTGACAGTCCCTGGACTTTGCTCTGTGCTGGGGGCCAGTTGCAGCTTTGAATGCACAGGGTAGGGGGAGCAGTGCCAAAACCCAGCTTTGAAGCGAAATTGGTCTAAACCTTGCAAATTTTAGTAGCGTTGGGCTCACAGGGAGGTCGGGAGAGCTCAAGGTGCCCTTCACCCCCACTGTTTTCCCCAGCTGCCCAGCCAAGGCAAACATGAGCTCAGTGCTGAGGTATTTGCGGCGGCTGCTCCATGCCCACGTTTCAGAGGTGAGCAGCAGAGTGGCACCGATGGGACCCGGCACCTGGGGGCAGACGGCCTCACCCTGGTTCCTCCTTGCCTGTCTCGCACCGTGGCTAAAATCCCTTGTCGCTGGAGGTGGGACCCTCGGAGGTGGGACCATTTCATTACTCAACCAAGGTCAAGCTCTCTCGCAGCTCGGCTGTGAACTTTGGAGAGCTGGAGGTGAGGGATGGAGAGGCTGCAGCTGCTGGAAAAAGTGGTTTGGGACCCTCTGGACAGACGACCTGGAAACTTCTTATATACTTTGCCTGGAGCTTTCAGACAAGCCTGATGCTACAAAACAGAGTGTTATGAGCAGAATGAAAACAGGTCTATGCACAGTGTTTGAAAATACCATAAGCTCAAATATTTGAGTTTTTGACAGACTGTGCTTTGTTTATTTTTTAAGAGTATTTCAGTTGTAGAGCTGGAAGAGGCAGGACTTGGGTGCGCCTGTCCTGACAGGAGTTATTTTAATGCACGAGAAGAAACTGTTGGGTAGGAGTCGGGCTGCTCCCCAGTGTTGTGGGCAGAGCATCACCCAGGACTCTGGGCTTTGCTGCAGGCATTTATGCCCGACTCCTCCTTCCAAACCCCACCTTGGGTCATGTTTTTGTACAGAAAGAAGCTGTATTTTAATTTCTTAATCCCTCTCTGATAAATTGAGATCAAGGTAAATAGATGAAGATGTGCATTATCTGCACTTTCTCTCAACATCCCGTCGCAAGAGTGGGCAGCCAGAGGTTTCTCCACCTTTTCCAGTATTATTTGGAAATCTCCCCAGTGTCACACTGCCAAATTGTCAGCGGAATCACAGTGAAAGTCCAGCAAACCCATTAAAAGTCTGCGCTCACAGCAGAAACAACCCTGGTGTTGTCTTCTGGGCACCGTGCAGGCACACAAACCCCAGCATTTTGTACCATGGGCAGGTCTGGACCCGCTGCCCAGGCACGAGCAAAAAAAGAAAAAAACTGGTGTAGGGGTTGTTTTTGTTTTCCAGATGCACATCAGTGTGTTGACAGTATCAACAAAAACAAGATCCGTGCACAGGGAGAGACGCAGAGGTGGATGGAAGGTGGCAGTGAGCAGCTTCTTGGTTTAGGATGCACCTTACGGGATGCTGGCATTGAAGATGACCTAACAATGCTGCTTTTAAAGCATCTCCTATTCCTCATTAGTGGCTTGGGATGGAAACCTGGTTTCTTTTCTCCCCACAGGCAGCCCATTCTGCGATGACCCAGCGTGCCTGAAGCTCGGCAGCTGCAGGGATGGAGCTGAAGGTCTGGGTGGATGGGATCCAGAGGGTTGTCTGTGGTGTCTCGGAGCAAACCACCTGCCAAGAAGTGGTCATCGCCTTGGCGCGGGCCATCGGTGAGCCATCTCCATCTGCTGAGGGGATGCCCCATCTGCAGGCACTTTCTGGGAAGAGGAGAGCTTGGGTGGGTGGGGGGCCCTCCTCTGGGGTGGTGGGGATGTCACCAGCCGCAGCTTGTGGGGCAGCAGCCTTGGCACACCACTGCTGGCCATGGCTTTCCCCATCTGATGTGCTCACCTCCTCCTGGCAGGTCAGACGGGCCGCTACGTGCTGGTGCAGAAGCTGCGGGAGAAGGAGCGGCAGCTGCTGCCACTCGAGTGTCCCTTGGAGTCGCTGGCCAAGTGCGGGCAGTATGCCAACGATGTGCAGTTCGTCCTGCGCCGGACAGGCCCCAGCGTGGCTGAGCGGCCATCTTCGGAGGGTGCTCCCCAAGCCCCAGAGAGGACGTTCATTCGGGCCAGTTTGCCCATCAAGCCCAGGCCTGCGGGCATGGATATACCCCGTTCCCGGGAGCCGAAAAAATCCATGACCTTCAATTTGGGTCCTACAGGCTCCAGTGACCCATTTGCCATGAGCCGCTGGAGGCACCAAATGCGAGAAGGGATGGACTTAGAGGGTGGTGGGGTTGTCCAGCCTTCCAAGGAGGAGCTGTTTAGGAGGGTGCTGCGGCAGCAGGAACAACTGCATTCCTTGGAGGCCCATGGGGACACCCTGGAGACGGACCTACGGCTCTGGGAGTGTGGCCGGCTTGCTGGCCAGGAGGACGAGATCCTCTACCTGGAGCACCTGGTGCGGAGGAACGAGACAGAGCTTGGTGAGGAGGAGTTTTGGCAGAGTGAGCTGCGGCTGGAGAAGGAGTGTGAGCGGGAGCGGCAGGAGCGGGTTAGGAGCCTGCGGGCCAGCCTGGAGGAGTACACCCAGAGGATCTATGAGCTGAGCATCCGAACCGAAGCCCTGCAGGAGGAGATCCAGTGGGAGATAGCAGAGAGGGCCAAGAGGGGGAAGGAGATCCCTGTGCCCAGCCCCACAGAGCTGGAGGACATGACTGCCAAGATGAAAAGGGACCTGGAGGCCAAGGTCAAGCAAGGAACCCAGCTGGAGAGCAACCTGGCCAGCGTGGAGAAGGCCCTGGAGGAAGCTGAAAGGAACCTTCAGGTAGATAGGGCTGGGTTGACCAGTCCCATGGGGTGGTGGGACCTTTGGGACGGGGTGGGGCTAACTTTCCAGCAGCATGGGGTTGAATGGGTTGAATGGGGTTGGTCCTGGCCCACCTGGCCAGTTAGCGTGAGACTGGGTGCATGGAGGTGGCTCAGCAGCAGTGATGGCTCTTGAGCGGACAGCACCACTCTTACCTGTCCAGTACAGGGTCCCACACCCATTGCTGTCTGTGCAGGCTGTGTCTGGGCTGGGGGTACTGCTGGCTGGTGCATGGGGAGCGCAGCATCACCCCGTTTCAGCATGGACAGTGGTGCATATGGAGCAAACTGTCCATGTGTGGGGTCTGTGGCATTGGCACAAGGGTCAATGTCATCTTGGGTAAAGGAGTCGTGGAGGGGTATAGTGTAGGTCCCCGTGGTGCCTGTGCACGAAGCCTTCTGACTCCGCGGGCTGTGCAGGGGCCTGGGCCTATCACAGTGGGCTGCGCAGTATGAAGATGGTGGCTGCGGGGCTGTGCCATGATGTCCCCCCGACCCGCCTGTCCCAGGTCCCCCAGCATCAGGGGGTCCAAGCGCTGCGTGATACCCGCCTTCCACCCACCAGGTCCCCTTTGGTGAAGGAAAAAGAAGAAGCTTTTGCCCAGCGGGGTGGTGGTAGCTGCCCCTCCCCAGGGCAGCCATGCTTCCAACATCTCATCTTGAGCATCTCGTTTGACGGCTGCTCGCACCCTCTTGTGGAGACGCAGCAAAGCAGGGCTGTTCCCAAAACACCTTCCTCTGATCCCTGCTGCCTGGGCACCCCCTTCCCTCAGGCCCTCCGAGAGGGGTGGCTGAGCCACGGTACCCCCGAGGTCCCTTCGGCCAGTATCATCAGGGTAAGCCCCAGCTGGGGTAGAGGCCCTGGGGGTGGTGTGCCAGCTGGTTTTGGGGCATGGGGGAGGATGACAAGTGGCTCACCCTGTTCCCCCCTCGGTGTGTTTTGCAGGCCCAGACCCAAGAGCTGGAGGAGTTAAATAAGGAGCTGAGGCAGTGTAATTTGCAGCAATTTATTCAGCAGACGGGGTCCACGGTGACTGTCCTGCAGGCCAGGTCCGAGGAGGATGCCCAGCCGGAGCCGAGCCCGCACGAGCTGCCAGCCTGCCGGAGAAACGGAGGTCAGCATGCCGCTGCCGGCTCGGCCGCGGGGGCTGCTCCGCGGGACCCCTGCCCGCTCCCTGCCTCCCCCTCCAAGGGGATCGGCACCCCCTCCAAATGGGTCACCCCAAAGCTGGTGGTTCTGCCCTGGATGCTGAGGTTAGGCAGCAGGGATGGGGTGCCGGTGCTGGCATGGTGGTTGCTCGCTACCCTGGGACATCTCTGAGGTTTGCCAGCCCTGGGGCTCCTTCCTCTTCCCCATCGAAGCCTCGGGGCTGCTCATAGCCATGCTCAGGGGTCAGATCCTGCTTTGCTGCTTTTGGGGCTGGGGCAGACACAGGGAGCTTTCCTTTGCAGTGTTGCCACATGCCACCTCGGCAGCAGCAAAAAGGTGGCTGAGGACCAGCAGCAGCCCCCATGGGCTGGTGGGGACCAGCTCCAGCCACTGATGACCTCTGTTACAAGGGAAGGGTGAGCATGGTGCCCCAGGGCCATGTCTGCATCTACGCAGGGATGAGAAGAGGCATCAGAGGGCCCTTGTAGAAGGGGATGGGGGGAAACAGGGACCTGGTTGTTTCTCCTCCAGAGCTGCCCTGTGGCTCTGCAGTGGCCATTCCTGGTAAATGCCAGAGGCATGAGCCCTGCCTGAACCAGGTGTTTTTCCCCATCCTGTAGGTTTTTCTCCCACCACCGGTGCCGATTCACCTCCCCGCGCCAGCACCAAGCAGGTCCTTGGCCATCCCAGGACCCTGCCGGAGCCCCTGGTGTCCAGCCTGAACCCTGAGGGTGCGTACATCCCATCTGGCCCCCAGGAGGGTGAGCTGGGCTGGGGAGGGTGTGTGGGGAAGAGGGGAGAGGCTTTTGCTGCCCAAAATGGGATGCGGAGAGTGAGCGTGTGCTGGGAGCGGGAGGCCGGAGCTATTCCTGTACGCCATCAGGAAGCACAAAGCTCTGCTGCCAGGGGCTTGTGTGCTGGCACTCTGCCCTGCCAGGAGCTGCAGAAGCTGTTCCTCATCCCCTCTCCTACCAGCCCCCTCCCCTGGGGGAGGGTTAAGACAGGGAGGATTTGGCTCCCGTCCTGTCTTTTACAGGAGTCACTTTTGCTCCATCTTGAGGACTATTTCACCCCAAAATCCTTTCCACCTCCCGCAACCCTTTTTCCACCTAGCACTACATTTTTGGGTGCAGCAAAAGCAAGCTGTGATGTCCCTGTCTGCTCTGGTGATGCTGCCTGCATCCTGTACACACCCATGCCGCTGTCCCCTCAGCAAAAACCCTACTGACAGCTTCCTCATGGCCCGCATCATCCAATCCCAGCTTCATCAGATGCTGTTTGCACGTCGTCCCCCAGTCCAGGCTTTGCGCTCGCATACATCCTGTTTTCCATTCCCCTTTTTATCTTGGGAGTGCTTGCCTACCACCATGGGGTCAACTAAGGTTCTTCTTGTCTTGTCTTGCAGTTGTATCAACCAGACAGAGCATCTGGAGGTAGAAGGGCCTGGCCAGCGGAGGATCGATTGCCTTGCAAGTGTAACTGTATAAATAAACCATATTCTATATATATATATATTACACACACACATATATATTTTTTACTGCTTTATATCGTGTATGGATGTGGATGGCCAGAGTATTTTTACAGACTGTAAAACTAAACCAGAGACCGACGACACAAAGCAACCTTCTTCCCCTGCGGATGGAGGCGACCCCCAGCTACTTTATTTTATTTTTCCTATATCCAAGTGGAACAGTGGTACCCCTGTTCCATGGAGCCTCCTCACAAGACCCACCACCATGCATTCGGAGAAGTCCTTGCCCCTGTGACTAGGGGAATGAAGCTGCAGTGGAGACCTGCCTGGAGGCTTGGAGCAGGTTACAGCATCTCGCCACCTCAAGTGGGGCCACGGCAAGCAGCCTCTTCCCTTGTTAACCCCTCTTGGGGGGGGGGGGGGGGGGGCGGTTATTACTATAAGGAACCTGAAGTAGAAACCCCCTTCCCACAGTGCTGCGGATCAGGCTTCAAGGGAGCAGGGAACGCACAGCGGGGGCTTGGTTTTTTTCTTAAATCCACTGAATTTTTCAATTGGTTTTTTCAAAGAAATTGCAGAATGAGCCCTTCCCTGGTGGTGGCACGGGTGGGGAGCGGGACCAAAACGCTCTTGGTGACATTTCACTGACTTTTTGTTCCATGTTTTATTTCATACTTGATGGCCAGTAGTTACTCCCAGTTCTTGTTCATCCCAGCGGGTCGCCTTGTATTTTAATTATGAAACCAAAGCAGTTTGGGGAGGGGATGGGCTTGTCCAGGAGGTCCCCGAGCCTGTTTTCGATGTGTCATACGTGGAAAATGTGACTCGGGCACAGCGCTCGCCGTACAACCCCGCTTTCCCCAGATGAATGTAGTTGTGTGCCGCGGTTTCAATTTCCAATAAATCTTTGGGAAAGGATTTGATTGAAGCAAGTGTGAGTGTGCTGTTGTGGCACAGGGCGAGCCGGCCCCGCTGGCTCCTGGGCCGGTGCCTGATGGGCACATCTGAGCCGTTTGCGCATCCCGCAGCTGCCTCCTTCACTTCCAAGCCATCTCTTTCCATTTGCTGAATTAAAGCTGTAAGTATTTTATGACCAAATGCATCCTACACTCGCACACACGCTGCTCTCTTTATTTTTTTTTTTTAATTCTACCTTTTTTTTTTAAATCACAAAGTGCTTTACGACCAGCAGATGAAGCTTGTCTCCGGTGAGAGGGCGGCCATCTCTAGGATGAAACATGGCAGTGTTTTAATAATGCACAGCAGCAGCTTGGAGCATTTTAGGACAGGAGGAGAATGGGATGGCACTCGGTTGCAGATAGAAGCAGGTAAGGGGGAAACCTCCCGTGCACCTTCACACCCCTCGTCTGCACCAGGATGACCGCAAGCAAGAACATCAACTCTTGCTCTCTGTCACATCTCCCCCAAGGCTCTGGTCCCTGGGGATGTGGCACCCTCAAAGCCGATTCTCAGGGTGCCACGGCAGCTCAGCAGGTTAGTCAAGTGATGCTGAGGGATTCAAGTTTGCTTTGTTGGGAGAGCAGTGGTGCTGCTGTGTCTCTGGTCACAACTGAAGAACTGCCACAGGGGGGAGATGCGATGTCAGAGTTGTCTTTTCTGAAGCAGATGTAGGGGTTGGGTTGTTTTTTGGTTTGGGGTTCTTCCCCCCACCCCACCTCAGGAAATTATGTATCTCAAGGAAAATGAGTTAAAATATGTTTGCTCCACACAGCCGCAGCAAGGCATTTCTCCTTTGCTTACTTTTTGGGATGCTTGTGCTCAGTTTTGGACTCCCTTGCTTTTAAAATGAGACTCCCCCTTGCTAAGAAGAAAAAGTGGAGGGTGATGGAGGATGTAAAGAGCATTTCAGTGCTGCTAAGGGGAAGAAACACCTGGATAAAGGGTTCAGAAAATGTGCTTGCTTGGCTAGATTTTTGGGATGCCATGAGAAGTCCTCTGCATGCCCTGAAAAACTTAAAGCACTGGATGTTAAAAACCAGATCTTTTATTTTTGGGGCTACAGTTGCAGCTTTGCCTTCCTCAAAATAAATGGGAACAGGGAGAAAAGGTTCATCACTTATGGCACATCCTGCTGGAAAAAATGGGGCAGAAAATTAATTTGAATCTCTGATTTTGCATGGGATTCTTGCCCTGCACTTCTGCTTATGTACTACTTCATTATTATTTCTGCACAGCCCAGCTCCCTCAGCCTCTCTTCGTAGGGGATATGCTCCAGCCCTCTAATCATCTTTGTGGCCTCTGGACACTCTCCAACAGCTCTACATCTTTCTTGTACTGGGGTCCCCAGATCTGGACACAGTACTCCAGATGGGGCCTCACGAGGGCAGAGTAGAGAGGGACACTCACCTCCCTGTCCCTGCTGGCCACCCCTGTTCTGATCTCCCACTGAGGTCTGAGATCAGGCGTGGAGTCAGGGCGAGTACCCTGGCCAGGAGCTGGCTTAAGTTTTTTTTTTCAGCCAAAGTCTGTGGCATTTTACAGAATATTTTTCATTGTGTGGTCTATAAACCACCACCCAGCCCTGCGAGGGCAGCGGTGTTTCCTAAGGTAATAAAAGAGTTTGATTAATGTCTCTTCCCCCTTCGCACTACGGCAGGCAGAGAGGCGTTAATCAAGCTCATTTATTACCTTGGGAACTCCCCACCCGTGGGTGACCTATATTCCTCCCGGCACGGGGGGCGTGCGAGCGCGCAGGTCCCCGCGCGTTATTTAACCCAGCAAGGCTCAGTACCCGCTCTGGCTCCCCCTCCTTCCCGCTTTTATCTGCTCTAAAGGCTGTGTCAATAATACATTTCTGCCATTGAATATTTTATTGATGCTTTGACTTTTTTGCTGCTCGCAATTCCCATTTCAAGGCTGCGTGATTGTTCCTAATTAAAATTTTATGCCCTGGGAGAAGCCTCCTTGCCACAGTGGAGATGGTGCTGTCCTTTTCTAGGCCACTACAGAGCGGTAGGAAGGAATTACTCATTGTTATGAGATTAAAACAAAGCAAATAAATTATTGTTTTTTCCCCTTAAAAAGCCAACCAAAGCCCCGGCGTACGGCTCGTACTGGCGCGGGAACAACTCGCTGGCGGGCGAGGCGGGGCGGGGATCCCAGCGGATCGGGTGGCTCCGGGATGCTGCGCCTGGGTGAGCGGGGAGTCGCATCCCTCAGGCACTGCGGGGCAGCTTCTTCCTTCTCTGCAGCAGGGGGGAACAGGCTTCGGGGCTTCCCACAGCCAGCTCCAGTGCCACCAAAAAAACCCCAAAGCGGAGGATATACCTGTTTTTCTATGGTGAACAATCCCAGCATCCCTTTTTCTTATTTTTTTTAAATAAATCTGGAAGCTACCTCCAGGCTCTGTCAGCAGTCAGCACAAGGCACCAGTCAGGAGCGTAATTCAGCCACCTCCAGCCTCCCAGGGGCTCTGCACTACCCCGGTTTTTTTATTTATTACTTTGCATTTTTCTTATGGAATATTAAAAAACCCCTAAATCTACCCTGGCCTGTGCTAGCCTGTGTCGGCCAGGCATCCTCTGCAGATGGTGGTCAGGGCAGCAGCATGATTTCTCAAGGGCAGCACAGCTGCAGACACTTGAAACACCCCCAGTTCGCAGCCGGGGGTTTGTAGGAGTCCCTCAGTGTTTGGGTTTGATGCCTCCCCACCCCCGGCCCCTTACTAAGTTTCATCTGGAGTGCTGGAAGCATTTATACTGCCTCCCAGCCCCTGGGTTTGGCAGGCAGCTTCTGAAGCACACGCTTCAGCACCAGTTACGTAAGGAAAGGTGTGAATGGCTGGAGGAGAATATGCCTGTTGGTTTTGCTCCCAAGCAGTGTACGATGCTCTGCCGCTCGCTCCTGGGCACGCAGCTCCTACAAGGCTAGTTTGCTGCAGATGGAGAAGAAAAACTATTTGAACTGGCATGCATGCCTGTGCAGGGAGCACTGTCTGCCCTCCCTACGATGATTTTCCTCTCTGTCTCACAGTAAGGACTGAGCACACTCTACCTTGTCCTGGGAAAAAAAAAAAAATATAAATGAAGCACTAGAGGAGGCCGGGAAATTTCCTCGTTTATGGATGAGCAAGTTTCTCTCCCAATGGAACCTCCTGCCAGCAGAATTTTTTTTTTTTTAGGATGTATTATGTAAGTCCCTGCTTGCCTTTAACTAACTGACTTGCTCTTAAACAATTTATGTACTCTATTCCTCACAGGCCAGCTTGCTCCTTCAGCGAGGCTCACCACGTAGGCCCTGCCACTGGCACAGGTTATAGACAGAACACAATAGGCGCTTCCTAGCGCAGTGCGCCAAGCGTTGGGTCTGCTCGCTTCCCTCTGCAAAGTGCAGGAACAGGAGGGAAAAAGAATCTGAGGGGTGTAAACCCTGACACTGAGCATCTTCCCCTCCTGTAAGGAACATCCCTGCCTCTTCCCCAAAAATCTGATTGCTCTTAGCACCTGACTACTCATTACTGGGCTATGCATCTCCTTACCAATCTATTTATTAGCTACCGTAAAAGACTAAGTTAAGGGGGATCTTAGCCCTGGTGTGTTTTCTCATCTCTCAGCGGCTCCCTGGGCTAGGGTAGAGGTGAAGGCACCGATCCTGGGGCTTCCACTTGAGGGACAACCAGGCTGCACCCTTCCGCTCTCCTTTCCAAGCCACCTTCACTGGCTACAGAGGCAAAAGAGGTACAGAGGCAGGGGGCATGCAGTGCATACCAGACGTGTCACTGAGAAGGCATGGTCTTCCTCTTCAGCTGGCCTGGCGCCCTGGATTACAGTAATAAGTACCCAAACACTGGTTTTGCACTATTTATTGAAGACTTCAGGTGACAGCACAGCAGGTTAGTTTTGAATCATGCCACAAGAATGTTAAAAACAGGAATTGAGTTGCCTGACCCCCCCACCCCCAGTTACTGGACAGAGACACACACATAGAGGAGAAAAAAAAAAAGAAGCAAAACCAAACAAACTCACTTCAGCCCCCTTGCCTTTGCTTACTGGAGCTGAACAGGATGGTTCCTTAAGTAGCAGGAAGTCGGAAGCACTCATACCATGGTGCTGCTCATGGGAACTGGGACAAGTCTTGCCAGGCGACCCATGGCGCTGCTCCTGCCAGTGGCACCTCCAGGGGTTAGTCATCAGGCAGCACAGTCCCAAGTGCAGGGCTATTTCTTCAAAGAGAAACAAAGCGCCTTCATTTTCAGACACGAGTTTGCTACGTGCACATTCAGCTATGAAACAGAGTGGCAGGGGACTGTGGGGCTTCAGTTCCAGCTCACAGACACACTTGTGCATGTTTTGCAGCAGGTTTCCTCCTCTCCCGTCTGCTCGGCACTGGGAAGGTGCTGTAGGTGCAGCTAGGGATGAGGAAAGCTTTCTGGGCTGAGAAAACTGCAAACTTTGTGTGTGTGTGTCCATCCCCTAAAAAGGCCCACTCAGCTTCTGAAAAAGCTTGGAAACAGCTCTGGTAAATTCAAGTGTTTTCTTCTTTCTAGTGTGTCTGAGCACCCCAGACTGACCTGGTCTGTGTGGGGCACAGATTTTTCTGTTGAAGAGCAGATGCTCCTCTGGGACCCAGAGGGAGAAACAACAAATGAGCACAAGCAGGAGAGATGGGGACAAGCAAAATTTCTCTGTGAGAGCAGAGGATGTGTCTCTGCCTTCCGTGCAATTAACTACTTACTGACCAGAGTGTACAGGGTCCTTCAGATCAAGCTTCTACAACATTCCAGGGCTACATGTGAGCAGCCCAAGCAAGAGGGCAAATACCAGAGCTCTTTCAGGGAACCTTGGCAGGCTGCAGTGAATCCTACCTGCTATTATGAGCTAAAGCTGCACTTCAAAAAAGACACTTTTCAGCTACACAGCTTCTTCACTGGCCCAAAAACTGCAAGACAGAACTTTGTAGGAGAAACAGTCTGCTTTGCCACTTCCTCCATTTCTAGTGACAGCCACCCTGGGTGGCTGGAGGAGTCCCTGCCCGGCTCGCCTTCAAGCTCCTTGGGGCCATGAAGTCAAAGTCCCCTGTGTGACATCACAGCATGAACATGCAAGGCAATTCTGCTAGCACCCAGCCAGAGCCAATAAAGCACAAGCAGCAGAAAGCAGCAAGCAAAAGGGGCGGGATGGGAAACAAAACAGCAACAAAAAAGGAAAGCAAGGCTTATTTCTGCTTTTCATTTAACAGACTAGAAAGTCTCCCTTTAAAGGTGACTCATCCAGGGCAATACCAGGCATGGTTTCTTCTATTAACACACCCTTGGCAATAGCAGTTCAGTTAGTCACTGACTGGGTATCAAGACGTCACCCGCTGCTGGGATGAAGCGTCTCTTTAGCTTGGTACGGAGTCCACCAGCACTTATTTACTTTGGAGGAGAGCAGGGGAGGAGAGAGGGGAGCACGCCATCCTTCCCGTGCAACTTCACCATCAACTCCGCGCCCGCACGCCACCACGGCCCGCTCCCCTCACCCCCGCTCCCACCGGACACGCCGTGCCTCGCTGCAGGGAGCGCTAAGCCTTTTCCGTGCAGCGCCGCTGACTGTCGGGGGGGCTGCCAGGCCAAGGGAGGGAAGCTGCTAGAGGCAGGACAGTGGCGTTGGGCGTGAGGAGAGGCTCTTTTCCACGGTGGGGCCCCTCACCTGGGTGGCGGGGAGGGGATGCAGCCGTCGCGGCGTCGAGGTGCGGGTCCGTGGCGGCGAGATGCGGTGGCCGCACAGCGATGTCCGAGGAGCAGGTTAGCCGCTGTCACACGCACAGTGGAGTCGCCGAGAGCACAATGTGCGTTAGTCAGTGGCTCACCTGCTCCTGGAGGGAGACGGGGGGGCGGCGGGGCCCACCTGCAGCACCGGAGACACCGGGCAGCGCGAAGGATGCAGCGGGGTGGCGGGGGGGGGTCCAAGCCCGGGCTCCGCGGCGCGCCCCGGCACGGAGCTGCAGCTCCCGGCACCCGCGCCCAGGACAGGCTCCCTCATGCCGCCCCGAGGTCGATGCGCCCCGCTGCTCCCGGGCTGGGGGGTGGAGGGGTCTCTTCCCGCCGCGGGTGCCGCTCACCTGCGCTCCCACCGCTCCGCGCTCCCCCCGCCGCCGCTGCCGCCAACTTCTCGCTCTGCCCCGACCCGGCCCACGCCGCGCGCCGCAGCCCCTCGCCCCTCCCACCCCGCCGTACCCGCCAATAGCGGCGCCGCCCGCCCGCCCGCAGGCCCCGCCCCCGCGCCGCAGCGTCCAATGGCGGCTCCGTCACCGCCCGCCGGCAGCGGCGCGGGGCGGGCCGGGGCGGGCGGTGCGGCCTGCCCCCCCTCCGCCCCCCCCGGCAGTGACAGCGGCGGGCGCGGCGCGTTCACTTCTGCACGTCGCTGCTGCGGGGAGGAACCATTTGTACCTGTTGAACCGCCGCCCGCCTCCTGCTCACCCCGCCCCGCCGACCCCCTCCTCTCCCCGCCCTCGCCGCTTCGCCTCACGCCGGCGGCCGCTGGCTGCACCCCGCTACCCCACCGTCGCCCGCGGGGAGCCACTTTCCCCGCCGGAACCCCGGAGCCCCCTCGTTCTCTCCCCTTTCCACTCCGTCCCCTTCCCGCCCCCGCCGCAGCCCAGCCCATGGTACGGTCCGCCGGGGCCGTGCCATCAGGGCAGTGTCGGGGCGCACGTAGGCGGTGCGCTGGGGGGGGGGGGGGGGCCGTTGGCGGCGCGCGCCGCCCAAGCACCACAGCACGCGCCGCGGGCGGGAGCCCTGGGGTGCTGCCGGTGCTGTATTACATTTCACGTTGGTACGGAGCGGGGGGGGTGTCCCGTTGGCTCCTGCCGGGTGCCAAAACCCCTGGGCCCCCGAAGTGCCGGGGCGGAGGTGGTTCCTCTCCCCAGAGCGTGCTCCGAGGGGCTCCGTCAGCCTGGAGGGCCCCACTGCGCCCTGGGGCCGTGAAATAAGGGCCCAGGTGCCCAGGAGTTGTCCTCCGGTAACCCCTTCTTCCTCCAGAAAAGGATGGGCAGTTGAAGGCCGCCTGGACATCCTCAGTGTAGCAGAACACAGCCTCAGATCAGCAGAGGTTGCTCTCACCCATTCACCTGACAAGCCTGCGGCCAAGCGAATGGTTGACATGCTGAGAATTTTAGGGCATCTCAAGGAGCTGCTAAGCTCCACAGACAGTGCTCTATGGATGGGCATAGCACTGTCCGGCAGAGGCGAGGAGATTGTGTGGAGACACAGAGTCAGGCATCAAACCATGAGGGTGGCACATGTCTTCCTCCAACAGACCAGAAAACAGTGTGTTTGGGGCAGTGGGCAAATTTGGTGGGACCCCCGCTTCACCCATACCGCTAATGTTCAGAGGAAAAACGCTTTGGGTGCAAATATGGCCACTGGCCAAACAGCGGCCAGACACCGCGTCCCTGAACTGATAATGCACGCTGTCTAGCAAAAGACACGAGCTCTGCATCCCTTGTGAAAACTTCCTTCGCATCAGCCGTGCAGCTCTGACGGGTGTTTTGCAATCTGGTGCTCTTCCTGCAAGCTGTGGTGCAAGGTTTCAAAGCAAAACCCAGCGCCGGCTTCCTGATCGTTGGCGGCGATTCCCCACGGCAAGGATTTCCCTACGTGTTTTGCTTGCTCTGCTCTCCCGCCGCCGGTGGGCAGGGGAGTACAGCCTGCACAATGACAGCTCTGTTGTCGTTTCGCCTGTGCGCTATGTGGGCTTTTTTTGTTTTCAGCCAGCAGCTGTAGGGAAGAAGTCACGTATTTTACGTCTTCCCCAGTGCAGGGCTCTCACCCGGACTGGAGTGAAATCGGCCGCGGAGCACGGTGGACCCTGCACCTTCTGGGGAGAGCCAACGCAGGAAGTGAGGCACAGCCGTGGAAAACACTCGCTTTGTTTGAAAATAGGTGTCTTGTGCGGAGTAACGTGGCTGGGCGCTGCCCTGACACCTCCCTACCGGCCCGGCGGCGTCTGCCGGGCTGCTCTGCGCGGCGTGGGGCACGCGTGCCGCTGGCTGCTGTGCTCCGCCAAGGCCCCGCCTTTTCATCCAGGTGTTATTTAGGGAAAAACATAAGCAAAGAAATACAGTCCTTCTCGCCCTGACGGTACGCGCACGGGGCAGGAGTGTGTTTCGAAGCCGTGCTTGCACAGCCGAGCCCCCACGTTGCTCGAACCTCCCCCGGTGCCGTACTAAGCCCTCCAGCGCGGAGCGGGGCTGGGGGGGCGCCAGCTCAGCACGCACGGCGGGCAACGCGCTCGCCTGCGGCCCGAAGGAAGGCGGAACGGGCGCTCCCTCTGAAAGGCGCTGTCTTCTATGCCTTGGAACGGACAGCGAGAACCCCCATCCCCCGGCTCAGAGGCCGGTCTGCCATTGCCCTGCCGAGGCCCCGGCCTGGGCGCTTTGCGGCCACGCTGGCGGGCGCTGCTTGCCCTCAGCCCCTGCTCCGGCTCCGAACGAGCTCGTCGCTCAGCCCTTAATCTCCGGGATGAAATTTCCTGCTGACAGGGCCGGTGCTGTCCCGGGGAGAGCCCGGTACCCCAGCCCTGCGGCCCTCCCCTTTGTTCCCAGCTGGCTTCCAGTCCCCGCGGCGCTGCCAGAACCACGATGCGTGCGGCGACAGCGAACCGCGTCTGCCCACGCCGGGACAGCGCTGCGAGCTGCCCGTCAGCCCCCGGCCCGCCTCGGCGCAGCGCTGGTGCCGCTGCGCAGCGGGCACCGCGTCCGCGGGCTCGGGGAAGAAGACAAACGGGGGGACGTGCCGTACCCCCCAGCCCAGGGGCCCGCGAACGCCGCATCTGTTAACGCATAACTAAAAAGTTGCCCCTGAACAGCGCAGATCGCGTCTTTTTGGACCAGAGGCGCTTCGCGTTTTACCGGCTGGAGCTTCAGCGGGGTTTTCGCCCCGCTTCGCCCCTGTCCCAAAGCCCGAGCGGGCGGGCAGCAGCGAGGCTGGCGCAGGAAAAGGACCCTGTCTCCCCGCCCCGGCTCGTTTCTGACAATGAGCCAAGTGTCTCCGCGTTAGCTCCCGGTCACGTCCGTCTGCGAGCGCAGGCGGGCTACGCGCTCTTTGCCGGAGGACGGCCGAGGCCCGGGCAGGAAAACCACAGCTGAAGGAACAGTTCGAGCCGGGGGTGAAGGGAGGGGGGGGGGAACCAACTCGTCCTCCCGTACGTGCGTGCGATCATTCAGAGGAACGGGAACATTTGGGTTGGGAATCAGCCGCGCGTAGGTGGGGGGGGGAATTAGCGCGGTGTGCGTTGCTTTGCAGAGCCGAGCCCCGGCCCGCGCAGACCGCACGCCTTGCTTCTCAGAGAGTAGCCGGGCTCAGCCTGCCCCGCCGCCGCCGGGAGCTGGGAAAGCCCCGACGACCGTCCTTCCCTGCGCCTTGAGGGGGGAGCCGGGACAGAACTGCAGCCCGGCGTGCCGGGCCGCGGAGGTTGAACTCCGTGAGGGTGTGCCCCATCTCCGCAGATAAGGCGCTCGGGGGGAACGGGACCACCCCCTCCGGCCTCGCAGCCTCGACACCCACAGGCTCTGTGGCTTCCCCCACCAAGCTTAGGGACGCCGGCCGGAGACAGCGAGCGCCCTGGGGACGTGAAGGTAGCGCCTGCCAGCCCTGCTGCCGCGAGGAAACCGGCAGCCTCCGGGGCGGGGACCGGCGCTGCCGGCTGGGACGGAGCTCCCTTCCCGTCGGGCGGGGCGGCCCCGCCCTCCCGCCGCTCCCTGGTGGTACAGGCTGGCGCACCCCTCCGCACCCCCGCTCCGATGGTTCGGTCCCGCGGCAGTTCTCCCCCCTTTCCCCAATGGTTCGCCCTGTCGCCTGGCTTCCCAACTCCCGCCCCCGTCCCCCCCCCCCGGCCGCACGAGCGCTCTATGGCTCAGCCCGGCGGTTGTTTCTGCTGGCGCCGGCACCGTTGTGACCCGGAAGTGCTTCCACAACCAATCCGGGACGAGGGGCTCCCGGCCGTGCAGCCCGCTACGCCGGCCCGGTTATGTGAGCGCTGGGCCTTCTCCTCGCGTGAGTGCCCGGGAGGGGGGCGGTTTACCGGGGCCCGCCTGCGGGGGGGCGGCGGCGGCCGGGCCGCGGGCCGGAGTCGTGCGGGAGCGGCCGCCCTTCGCTGCGGCGTGCTGCCAGCTCCGGGGTGAGCTGCTCGCCCCGTGGGGCCGGTTACGCTTGGGTTCGCTTCCGCAAGCGTCGCCGCTTGCCGAGGCCGTTCCCGAGCAGCCGCTGGTGGCAGCTGCCCTGAGGCTGCCGCAGGATGCGGCTGAGCGGCGTCGCTGCGGGCGCGAAGGAGGGGGGGGCTGTCGCCGGCCCGGCCTCCTCCGGAGATGTTTTCGGGACTGTCCCGGGCCGGCGGTCTCGTGGGAGCGGTCCCGCGGGGTGTGCAGCGACCGAGCAGGCGGCGGGAAGGCCTGCGCGGCGGCCCCGTGCCGGGCAGCGAGGAAGCAGCCACCTTCCTTTGCTGCTGCAGAGAGCCTTTCCTGAATAAGCCAAACCTTTCTGGCGTCCGTCCGCGCCCCTCCCCGGTATGTGTGTCCCGAGCCCCGTCATCGTCCCCCCCCCGCCCATCTTGTGGTGCCCGCGTGAGCGCGCTTTGAAGAAGTTCCGAACTACTTCAGCTTTGTGTAGTGAAGCCGGGGTACCTCTCGGCGAGCAAGCCGGCATGCGGCTTCTACGCAGGCGTTTCTCTAACGCGCGTTAGCGTACTGCGAAACCGTGCTTCAGTTCAAGGACTTTGTCTGGAGGAACCTGTGCCTGCTGACGGGCCTTTGAGCGGCGCAGCTGGTGCCCGGCGCTCAGTGAGAGCGGGGGTGGTGTGTGTGCTTTCTCTAGTCTCTTACTGGTTTTCCTGCTGGGGGTTGCGTGGCAGCGTTGCCGATGTGTTGCAGAGGTGTTTGCTGTGTTATTCACCGAAAGTCAGGAGGTCTTCGTACTGTTTGTTCTGGCTATGCACAACCCCTTGTGTCTGTTTACACCCTCCGCCCCCACCCCCCCAAAAAAAACTAAACTGTAAAATCGCAGGAGGCTTTAGCTTAGTTTTTTGATTGGGTTTTTTTCCCCCCCCCAGCAATGCCCATAGTCAGACGGGAAAGCTGTAGTTTAAAGATGGGAATGGTGTGTGAGAGACTGATGCTGAAAGGGAACTCTCCAGTAAGGGTGACCCTTCCTAAGAAGAGAAACCTGTTAAGAAAGGAAAATGTGCAGCGTGGGAGAGTGTTTGATTCATAGCTGGAAACAGAGCTCGTGGCTTCAGGGAATTGCAGGCTGGGAATTGCACAGATTTTAGTTGCTGCTTTGAATGGAGAGGTAGGAAACGCGCAGCTGCTCCTGTGGGTAAGGTGTTGCACTTCAAAATTGCCTTTGCAAAGCCTGTGTGTTGCTTTGTTTGCATTTCAAACTCCCCAAAGAGCGCAGTGTCAGCTCCTGGGGAAGCTTTGTCAGACATCTTTGGTCCTGGACTTTAAGGGTGGCTAAATTTAGGACAGGGCAAGGATAGGGAAAAGATAAATGCTTCGTTACCTACCACAGGATTAACTTTCTGTGCCTTACCTGTTAGGTTCTTAGGTGCTTTCATTATTTAAATCATTGCATAGGCAGTTTTGATAGCAGTATTCAAGAGTTAATCTTTTTGTAACTTAAACAGGGGAAAGTTTGCTCTAAATTTAGATTTAGAAGGCTTTTTTAAAGCTCACTGTGCATGCTAGATTGGCACTGCGTGGCTCTAGGCTGTCTCCCATTAATCTGAATACTTTCACTGCCTAATCCTATTACTTTTACCTTTGTGGAATATGGTGGTGGCAGATACTAGTCACACCATAGCTAGGTATTCTCCAACCAGGTGCAACCTTGATTTTTACAACTCTTATTTTCTTTTCTTTCAGCATAGCATATGCAATTGAAAAGAAAGCCAAATGCTTTCTGATGTGTGATGTTGGTTTTCCAGAGGGAACCAAATTGTTTGGTTGATTTGGAAAAAAGAAACCAAAACAAACAACAAACCAACCCCGAAACAAACAAACAAACAAAAAAACCGCCCACAAATTGACAAATAAAGCAGATGTGCCAACAAGAACTCAAACCTCCTGCACTTGAATATTTAGTAGATTCAAATACAGTTATCAGTGCTCTTTGGAACATGACTGCTCAATAATTGCCCATGAAATTAGATCAACATTCAAAACCACCTTGTGAGAAACTCCAGCTGGCTTGTTTCCTTTGCTTGTGTATAATCCTGAATGTTACCCAAGCAGATTAAAATAAATGCCTTGTCTAGTAGCTCTTCTGTTTCTAAAATCCAGAAACTATTTGTCTTGGTTCTGGACAGGCCAGAGTCAACCTCCCCAAGCAGTCATCACAGATGAGCTGAGTTATCACTCCCCCTAATAAGAGCTGGTTGGGGAGGGGCGCTACTGGTTTCCTCCAGGACATTTTGAGTGCTGTGGGGGCAACGGGTTGGTTGGTCCTCATGTTGTGCAGCAGTGTGTACTCCTCTGGTGGGTAAGGTATTCTGTGTTATCTTTGTGTGTGAGTGTAATTGGCTGTCATTGTTCTACTTTCATGGTGCTTTTGTCAGTAAACTGCCCTTATCCCAACCCAGGGGGACTGTGTCTCTTTTTCCTCAGCCACTGGCTGGGGCTGAACCACCACACTACCATAAGAAGTTGGTGATGGGGGAGTCTGGTTGGTGCTAGAAAGTGTTTGGGGTGTGGCTGAAAGAGTTGCTCACTGTCTTAGGCATCTTCATCAGCTTTGTGTCAGAGTGAGATGGAGCTTGAGTGTGTTTCATAGTCTATGGCTCCTCTGATAGTTAGAAACCTCACTTGCCTTCTAGCTGGAACAGACATGAGTCTGTTAAAATACTGATTCGTGGTACACCTTGGTACAAAAACCTAGGTGTTTGCTGAAGTGCTTCTTCTGGAGGAAACTCTTAATCTTCTCTGTTCTTAAAGCCAACAGAAACCCCTGTTGCTAATACAGCTTGAAAGAAGTGTTTGTAATTGCTATTTGATTGTCCAATTAAACTTACTTAAGGCAGCTTGATGTAAAAATGTAATCTGTCTTAATAGCAAATCCTGGGCTTGTGACTTAAACCACAGCAGAGCCTGTCCTGCGGTAGGCACACCTCGCTCTGTGCCAACCCCAGTTGTCCCCAATTAGGTCGTGCCTTCGTGAAGGCAACCTAGGGCTGGGGAAGAACGCTGGTGTGTGTAAAGTGATCGAATGCCTGCCACACACTTGTCACTTTTGTGGTTTAATGTTTTATTAAAATACTGTAAGGTTATTCTAAATGAAAATTTGAAAGCAGGGGTTGTTAAGGAGGAGTACAGTGTCTGCTGTTTGCAGGCATGGTGTGCCACCTGTAATTCAAGTGCTGGATCTGCAGACTGCAGGTGGGCAAATGATGCCCCTACCCAGGGAATTGAAATGGACTTTGCTGTAAATGGTGACACCTCATGGTAGTGGTTCCAAGTCGAAGGACAAAGGATCTCTGGCGATGTTACCCTCTGTCTGCGTGGATGAGCTGCCTGCTGGGGACGCATCCTGAATTACTCTGAACGGAGTCTTCAAACCAGCACGCAGAAGAGATGGATTGGCAGATCCAAGAGCCTCCACTGCTGAAGGACTGTCTGCAGAGTACTGCATGCCATGGGATTTCCCCAAGTGAGCAGGCAGTGAGGGGTTGGGTGCAGTGGTGAGGGCAGGTCATTGGTATCCCCAAAACTGAAAGCAGCTGTAGCTGCCTTGGTCAAATGGCCTTCCGGGATAACCAGGGTTTTTTTAACAGTCTGGGCTTCTATGTTACAGAAGTGCACAGGTAAGGTTTGCCTCAGTTATCACTGCAGTCTCCTTAACGAAACTTCTTTGTTTATATAACAGTAACAGTGATCATACTTCCTATCTGTTTTGTATCTCCTGGCTCCTGCTTGGGGGTTAGAAAAATTCTGATGTGGTAAGTGCTGGAACGAAAGCTGGGCTTCTGTACACGTGGGTGAGCTCTCAGAAGTGTATCATGAATGTGTGTGTTTCGCAGTGGTAATTTATTTGAAGCATCTCCCATAAGAAAAGCCTCACTCTGAACTGCTGCTTGCTGTTCTTGAAAAATAGGAGAACAAGCTTTCGTACTGGGTATATAGTCAACTTGGGTTTCCTCCTTTTTTCCCAGTTTGGAAAAGGTTGTTTGCTAAGTAAGATTTGTAATGAGCTTTAAATCTCTAATTCAGTTCACCTCACTTGGTTTCTCCTGGTCTATTCCCAGCTATCCACAAAGCATACTCTTTTTACTGACAAGACTTGAAGACTTGATTGTTCGCTGCAATACCAGATTTCTCCTCAACTCCCAAGTTTTGCCTTCGAGCAAAGTACAAGCTTGCATTTGCAGCATAAATATGTCAGTTTAGATTGTCAAGTCACAAGTGCTGATTTGTTTGCCTCTGTGCTTAAAGGATATCTTTCCGTGGGGTAGCAGGGTGAAAATAACATGAGTAGTTGTGTTATTCCCCAGCAGTGAAGTGCGTGCTGACTGGAGTTGTGGTTAAGCGTACCTTGGTCAGAGCTGTGGCTTGTGGGAATCGCTTTTAAAAATAAAAAGCTCTTTTCCTCGCTGTGCTTACTGCTTTGCTTTAGGGAGGACAAGGGAGTGGGGGAATGAAGGTCATGGTGGTAGCAAAGTGGAGGCTTAGCCACAGTTTGACCCCGCGGTGGCTTTGCTTGGCCTCCACTGCCCTCAGTGGCTCTGCCAGTACTGTCGCTGGCTGGCTGTGGCAGTGATGGGCCAGCCTGCCGATGGAGGAGTGACACAGGCAGAGGGTCTGCATAAAAGCTGAACACACTGTGTGCGTTCCTGCTACGAACGTAACAAACGGGCCTGCTGCTGCCCTGCTAAGGGCTGGTGCTGCCGGTCTCTGCCCTTATCTATCCTGGCTGTAACGTCACCACCAGTTTTGCATTGCTGTAGCTAACTTGGCTTTTGGGAGGATATTATGTAATTGAGTTTCAGTTTGAATAATTCATGCATAAGCACTGCTGAAACTTGAAAAATTCCTAGTGTTTCTTCCTATTTTTTTTTCCAATTACATCATGGAGCAACTGGCTTTTGATGAGTCTGCGTGTTTTCAGCCAACATAACTTGTTTTTAAACATGCTGCTGTTAACAGCCATGAATTTAGTTAAAAGTTTAAGCTTCTGTTTAGGCAGTATTCTTAACTGAAGTTAGGAGAAATCTTTACCAAGAGCTTGGTTGTGTTGAAGCCTGATCTCTTTTTCGCCTTTTTTTTCCTCCTCCCTGTCAGCATTGAGGACTCCATTTGCAGTTTATTTTGCTGTAGCAAAGCCTACATTTTAAGGCTCTTAAGCACAGAGCTGTGCTACGTGGCTCAGAAAGGGAGTGTACAAGTAAAGGTACATATCAAGAGCACTTGAATAAAACTGTTTTGTTCCCAAATTTCTCTTAATATGCAAGATACTTAATGCAGAGCAGGAAGAGTAGAAGAGCACCCAACTGAAACTTGACACACTTGTAGAAGAATCTGGCCGGGGGGGGCGGTGTTGTGTTGCAATATGACATCTAGCTTTATATTTTTCTATGACTTGCTTATAGAAGCTTACAGGGATCACAGAATCGTAGGGGTTGGAAGGGACCTCGAGAGATCATCGGGTCCAACCCTGATGATCTGGCTTTCTTAATACTTTGTAATGTTATACATTAAAAGCTCTGGTTTGATTGTCATTATGAATTTGGATCATGAGACTTCTCTCAGTATCTGTCAGTTTTATTTCCAGTCTGTGCTAATGCACAGCAATTAATGTGATTGCATTAATATGCACCAAATCAAGTCTCCTCCTTTCTGTGGGATAATGGTTGTGAAGTCTGAGACATCTCTATTTTGTGACAGGTTTGTGAAAAGGCCTTTTTTGGGGGGCGGGGGAAGACAGAGCTAACATACATAATCTTTCTTCTTGTTTCTTTTCAGTTGAGCAATATAGTGTATTTTGATTTGAAACACGTTTTGTCATTCAGTTAGGCCTTGTTCAGAGCGCCTCTGGTTCTCTTCAGTTTTGCATTTCATTGCCAGTGCGCAGGATGGTTTCGGTGCTTGTGAGCTTTCTATTCCTGTTTTCAGTGGGGAGTTCTGGCTCTACCTTTTCCTGTCATCCAGGAGCCCAAGATAAAGCTAAATCTTTCACCTAAACTGAGGCTCACAAGCAGCTGCTTTCACCTAGCTTAGTAGGGATGTGAAACTAGTAACTGCTTACCTGTAGCCACCTCTCACTTGGAACTGGGAAGACTGGTCAATGGTGTGAGGGGCGTTTTCTGTAGAGCAGCGTCCCTTGTACTGTTCACATCCCCAGAGCTGTGTTGGATGCTCGTTGCCAGGCTGATGCCCGCTCTGCTTTGCGTAGGTGGTGCGCTGTCTCACCGAAGTGTGCCTTCTTGCAGGGAGTGCATTCCCAATGTCCTGCCATGGATGATGACAGCCAGGATGAACTGATAAACAGGAATGCTGCCACAGGCAAGAGCAAAAGACAGAGTCTCGTGCTTCTCAGTGAAACAGGTAAATGCAGCCACTCTGCATGTATGTATTTCTGGTTCTAGGCTGGAGAACCTATTGATTTAACCTTCAAAGAGAAGATACATTTGTGACCATTGTTTCTTTTTCCTTGAGAATATCTTTGATTTGCTTCCTAAATTCTGTATCTCAAACTGCTGGGATGATTCTGCTGAGTTTCTCAGAATGGGTAGCTTTGACTCTGAGGACGTCCAGGTTTTCACATCATACATAATGTCTCGAGCAGGCATTCTGTTGTGTCCTTCATTGTTCTGCCTGTCTGTCTGCATCTAATAGGTATTTCCTCTCTCCTTCTCTTTTTAAGAAAGCAATGGTGGGAATAGCTGTGATTCAGAAGATGATACCAGAAGTGAGGAGGAAGATGATGACACTGAGGAAGAGGGAGGTGAGGAGGACAAGGAAGAAAGTGAAGATGAAGAATTAGAGGGTAAGTCTGTTGAACTGTATCAACAGGAATAACAGGAGAGAGTAGGATGAAAGCTTTTCTTCCAGAACTTAACCATGTAAATTTGCAGATGCTGCTGTGCCAGGCTGATGCCCAAATCCTACAGCAATAAACAAGTGCTATTCCCCAATTTCTACCTTTTTTTAAGCATTTGTGTGTTGGAAAACTATCCACCAGCCAAAGAGGTGTAGTTATAGTTGGCGGGAGTGAACTCTGCTCCAGTGTGACTAGAGGAAAAAAAGTCAAAATTGCAGCAATGGCTCATGCTGCAGTTGGTGAAAAGCATGCTTGTTTGCTTTTGTGGACAAGGAGCATGGATGTTATGTGGATCTGTTCATTTTACTGAGCATACGTACTTGGTAGTTGCATGTACTGCTGAAGCTGCTGCACTTGAGTTGTTATTTGGATAAAAAAATTCCTATCTTAAAGCTTGTTGGGAAGGCAAGAGCTCTGCTTTCCAAGTTACTAGTTAGGCTGTTTTGAACACAGACTGAAAAGTTGACACCAGGTGCCAAAATCTTTATTAAACCATCTTTTAGAGTATACTCTATGTCGAGGCAGGAGAATTGGATAGAAAATATAAAAGGCATGGGACCCATCTTTGTTATGGAAAAAAATAAGAACATAATAACTACACACCCCTCCTCACCAAAACAAAAAGAAAAGTGAAGCTGTTTTAGGTGACTTTTTGCTGCTACTCGAAAATGTCAACATAATTCACAGGGTTTAGGGAAAGAATAACACACATCTGTATTATACTAAAAATTAAAACTGCTCTCAACAGCATGTGCTGAGTGAATAAAATTAATTTTACTCAAACCTAAGCTTCCTTGAGCAGCCTCTGGGTAGACACCGAGGTCTCTTGACTCTCAATCATGATTTACAGGTGAAATCTTCAGTCTGTTGTTCTACAGGTGAGTGTGGTGCTGCTACTTGTCCTCTAGTGTGTCTATTTTTAAAAAAAATTGATACATGATAACTTTATTAACATCACTGTTCAGTGGTAGCCTGACATACCCTATTCTCTTATTGTTATGATAATCTGTTGTTTTTCTGCTGTCCGTCCTTTTAATCTCTTGCAAGACTAGTCACATTACCAGGCTTTATTTTTTGCCAGAGTAATCCATTGCTTTTTAGTGAGGGGATTTAGGAAAAAGGAAAACAGCAAAAAATACCGCCTCAAGCCGGGGAGGCTGTGCTTTGCCCTTGCAGCCCTGTAAAATAAGCTTCCTTGGAATTTTCTGTGAACTGGTACCCCATGCTACCCACCCTGTCTGCACTCACTGCTGAAGCCCTGCAGCTCATGAGAGTTTTTTTGTCTCTCACTTCTTAAGATTGCGAAGACGGGGATGAAGAAGAGGAAGATGATGAAGAGGAGGAAGAAACTGAGGCTGCTCTGGGGGGAATGACTGATTCTCTGAAATTAGAGCCACACATAAGCAAAGCAAGCATTTCCTCTGATGAGGATGGAGAAAACTGCCCCATTTGCCTCAACACGTTTAGGGATCAGGCTGTTGGGACTCCTGAGAGCTGTTCCCATTACTTCTGCTTGGACTGCATTGTGGAATGGTCTAAGGTGAGCTGTTTTGTCCCTAATGTCCAGTGGCCTTCTGGTGTGCTCTGCTCTCTCCCCTCTGATCATGCTGTTCTGCTTTAATGGGAACAGCATGCTGTAATATTTATACTTGCTTAAGCTTTTCTACACAGACTCAAGTTACTGCTCTATTTGGCAGGATTCACATTGGTGAAGTGTGGATCTGCTCTTGTACCCATCCTGATCTGTTCTGTTTTCTGAGATCTGTGATATCATAAGCAAGTGTGTTTTTAGGCACCTAATTTTTTTTTCAAGTCAGTACACTAGTAGTACTGGTTCTCTCTGTGTCTCTTTCTCTGTATATCTAACTTTATATCTTGTTAAATTCTGTGTTGTGGCTGTTGCATGGGGGTCTGTTGCAACCACAAACATTTAAATATAGAAAAGATGGAAGAATAATACTGCCTAAATCAGCAGGTTGCTCTGAATTCAGTTTTCAGTGAGAGTTCCTTGCCACCTGTGTAGTTCCCATAATCATAATCCAGGGTAGAATTACAATAAAACTTCCTGTGCATGAAGCAGTACCATTGGTAATTTAAAAAAAAAAAATAAAAATCACTCTTCGTAAATATATTTGTAAGCCGTTTCTAGTTGCTCATTTGTCCAAAAGAAAGAAAATGCCCTAAAACATAAGCACTATTTCCAGACAATGTCTGGAAGAACTTAGACGTTGCTTTGGCAATTGAGCAATAATTAAATGACTTTGGTATAATAAATACATTTCTAAAAATGCATGTTCTCTCTGATACAATAGGTTGTTTGCAAACCAGGTAAGTCAGTTTTAAGTACTTAAAATGTCAAGATCAATAGCTGTTAAAATGATTACTATGTTAAATTAATGTTTATTACATAAATAATTGAAGATTTCTTTTTTAAAAATGGAATTGGGGCATGTGCTTATTAACTGTGTGGGGATTTTTTTTGTCTTTCTAGAATGCAAACTCCTGTCCAGTGGATCGAATTCTCTTTAATTACATTAGCATTCGGGCACGTTTTGGTGGTAAAATCTTAAAAAAGGTGAGCTTCCTACCATAGCAAACAACGAGGTTGGTTGCCACAAAAATAGCTACTCACTTCTAGCATGTTTATCCGATATTTGGATGAGTTATTTCTTTCCTGCTACAATTTTTCTTCCTCCTTAACCACGTTTCCTTGGGTATGGTGTGTGGATTGAAGTGTGGCATCATTGCTGAAGGCAGAAGGGCTGGTTTTCATAACTGCCTCTTCTGCGTAAGGGACACTTGACTCTAAGCTGTTCCCTGTTCAGTCTGTACGCACGGGGAAGATGCCCTGCATCCTGCAGGTGCTGTTATAATATGTCTCACTGCCAGCTATAGTCTGTAGCAGTTGGGTTTGTAAGGGGAGGCAGACAGACGGCAATGAGCCCTTAAAGGCACAGGCTGAGTGTGCTGATGGTCTCTCAGAATTATTGAAGAGCTGTCATTGCTCTTTAATGTCAGAAACAGGTTGGTTTTCAGGGGACACTTAGAAGTTTGGTTTATTATTGTTTGCATTTTAACAAAAGTGTGAAAATACAAATCATGTTTAGGGGGACAAAAGCTAAGCTTGCTCTTTCTTGGTTTTGGGATGGTTTTGTTTGACTACATTTGATCTTATTTGGGAATTTTGGTGTCACCTATTCTTAAAAGGCACTTTTCTATAGCTGTTGCTGTCTGGCAGTAGGGAAGTTCAGTAGGTGTTTTCAAGCACTTGATCATGTCCTAGATCTGTTGAACTAAATGAAGGTTGTGGTATGTAACAGCCATTTTGGTTCATTCACTGTTATTTTTTCTGCAGGTACTGTTAGCCTGACAGTGAATTTTAAAGAAGTGCCACTTTTTACATAAAATGTGAATCCCTCTTTTATTTAGATTCCTGTTGAGAACACAAAAACTCAGGGTAATGATGGAGAGGATGATCCAACCTTCTGTGAGGTGTGTGGCAGAAGTGACCGGGAGGATCGCCTGCTGCTGTGCGATGGCTGTGATGCAGGGTAAGGAGGCTCAAAGGAACGTTGCACCCACGTGATTGCAGATAGCACTGCAGGGCTGGCTGGTGTTTGGTCCACAGGCACCCTCTGGTCTGTAGGCTGCCCCTTGCTACTTCCTTCCTGTGGCCAGACCTGTGTCTGTGTGCCTGTAGTGCAGATGTGCCTGTGATGTGATGGATCCTTTTCTGGTCATGTAGCAGCGTGTGTCTGCAGAGTCCTGCACGCATCAGTGCTACAGACCACCAAAACAGATGACTCTACCTTCAACTGATAACGATGTTTGTGGTCATTCATGCAGTGTCTGGGGGCATGGAGGATAAAAAACTTAGCCTTTATACCTCCCTGAGAGAGGGCATGACTTGTCCCAACTGTTTCAGCATTAGTGCTTTGTGGGAGTAGTGCTTAAGATTCATAGTTTCATGAAATTTTGAGACCTTTTCTTTATAGCCATAGATATGAAATTATTTCCTTACTCCTACTTACTTCTCTCTAACATATTTTTTCCTTCTTCCTGATTAATAAAATGCTCAAGTAGAGGCATCAAGATATTTGAATGCAACTTTGGGCCTACAGTCTCCTGCTACAATTTAAAGCTCTTATACCATTTAATCAGTCTTGGAGCATTGTCAGTTTGATGGTGTCAGTTGAACAAAGAAAGATACTTGCTTGCAATGAATATGCAAACTTCCAAAAATTACTTCTGGCAAGCTAACTAGGCATCTGGATAGGCTGGTTTTGTCTTTCTGTTCTCTAGTGTCCGTGTACACCAATTCACCTTCTGGAGAAGAGACAAAATCAAGAACACTAAATATTATTAACATGTCATCAGAATGCTGAATTTGAAATAATTAAACAAAACCAGTTTTTCATAGGTCTTAACTGAAGTGATGTATTTCAGGTCTTCCTGAACTTCTGTAAGCCTTATCTGAAGTGTGGGTGTTGCTTAAGGCTTTCCTTTGTGGTCTCTCAATAGTTCCTCTGATTATTTTTTCTTTTTTTTTTCAAGTCTGATAGCTTTGATTTTTGTATCTCATGTTCCTAAAATAAGTTCTTAATAAATGCTTGACTTAGCACTTCCAGAAGCACTTCCTGAAGAAAGAGCTTGCAGTCTTAATCGCAGCCATGGAGAGCTAATAAACTCAAGAAAAATGTAAATAGCTGCTTCAAATCCTAGTTTTATCCTTCTGCATTCTCTGACCGACCCAATACTGGAATGAAAATTTCATCAGTTATTTCTGTCAACATTTCTAAAACCAATGGAATCATCCAGTCTTTCCATTGCTCTTAGCTAGACACATCTTTCCACAATGCACAGCTGTGTTGTAGAATGCTATTTTCTGAATTTAAGTTACAGTTTAAGTAACCAAATCTTCTTCCATGGAAACCATTTTTAGGTAAGACTTGTTGGAATGTGACCTAACTTTCTGAACTGTGCAACATTAAGATTGGTATGAATACAAAAGTGCATGTGCTTAGACACTTGAACAAACAGTAGAAAAAGGGTTAATTCATTATTGGTGTGGCATGCTAATGTGTGACTTCATTCAGGTTACCAAGTAGCAAGAAGAGATAGTAATGCTGATGTAGAGGTAGGTGGCAGGAAGATAAAGAACAGGGCTATATCCATGACCAAAATTCCTTAACTCCATAGGTGTCGCTTTTCTTACTTTTTGTGAAGACTGAGACAAAATAATGAAGCAAAGATCCCCAAAAGCATCCACTCATTCCTTAACTGGTACAAGAAAGAAGTCTGAGATCAGTTCTTAACTGCCAGTCACAGAGCCCAGGAGATGTGTTGAAGACTTGGTGGCCAGTGTGTCGCACCCCATCTGTGTTGCACACAAATAATCCTGGCCAGACCGCTTGGGCACACAGAGTCTTTGTGCTTGTGGGTGGGTGGGTACAAGAGTGCAAGGACATGAACCTCAGAGAATGAGTGTGAGTAAACTCAATTTACTTCAAGGGGTTTTTTGTAAAACAAGTATCACCACATCCTATAAAATCTGGTGTTGGGTTTTATGATGATTCTGTGTGACAAGGTTCTTTCCCTATTCAGGGGACTCTAAATAGTTGTTATAGATTCTCTGGTGTCCAGAGTTTTAGGGAGGAAAGTCTTTGCTTGTCAAGTCAGTCACATTGTTACTTCAGAACTCCCAGAGATAAGGGTTTTTTTGTACAAGTACTTTTGTTACGACTCTGGGTTGAACCTAACAATATTACTTGTTAGGATACTGCTTTGGGGAAATAATCTTATCCTGGTAGCTGGCAGTTGGAGAACAAGCTCCCTTCCTAGAGAAGGAAAGTAATTCGCTACTGTAATTTTAAAGTAATGATTGATTGCAAGCATCATTGCAAACTTCATCTTCTTAAGTCTCTGAAAGAGTACAAAATCTCATCTGCTAACGTGTATCCTTTCACGTGTGAAAGACATGATAGTCTGTTTTGTACTAACAATAAATTCTAGTATAAATAATATTGGTGGGTTTGACAATTTATCTGCAAAGTTGAGTTTATCATAACGTGGTTTGGAGCAGGTATGAAAGACGATCTGAAGTTGGAGTGATGGATGGAAGGTAGTTTAACAGCTGTGGTCTAACAGCTATGGGTTTTTTCTGTTGCTGTAAGATGGGATTAGTGTGTCAGACGGATGTTCCTTCCTTTGACTTACTCTGTGGCCAGGCACTGAGATAGGTTGTCAGGCAGGGAATTTTGTCATGGGAAGGTGAAACAGAGCTTCGTTCTTTTTCCTTTGTTTCAGACTTAAACACTGTACTACATCAGAAGTAATAGTAGGGGATCCCATTTTAGAAGAACAACAAAGTTGGTCATAGAAATACTGCTAACTTGAAACTGAAACTCCTACCTGAAATCCGTGGCCTCCCTGTGTCCCTTTCCAAGGGAACGTGGTCTAAGCACTTGGGTTTTGTGTGCTTGAACATGAGTTGCATCAAAAATTCTCTGCTGACAATACATGTCATTTTGGCTGGCTTTTAATTGCTGAAAAGGGAATTGAACAAATTGCATAAATGACAGAACCCAAGTTGTGTAATGCTGAAAGGCTTTCCTGGATGGCTTGTCTAGAAGTGGTTGGTGAGACTGTTCAGTCTAGCTGCTCTACCTGTTGGGTAGAGAACGTTTCACAAGGTAGCATCGTACTCTGTTCTTTCCCTTTGAGATTTGATAAAGGTGAGCATGGTTCTTCGATGGTGTTTGAAAGTCAGTGTGGTTAGTCTTCAGTCCTGCAAGCAGCTGTATCCAGCCAGTGACTGACCAGTGCCCTGCAACCTAGCTCATCCAGTTACACAGAAATCTTTATCACTGTTGCCTTAATCACACCAGCTATATGTGGGATGCCATGTCAGTTGCAGTGCCTTGATACATTCAGTAAACACCTCTGCCTAGTCATGTGAAATAAAGTGTTCATAAGTACCATTTAAGTTTAGTACTGTGTTGGTTTGCAGAAAACTGATGTTGCCCGATTGCTGCCTCTCCTGCATCTTAGTATTTCTGTCCTTTTTCTTTGCTACCATCAGTTTTGGCTTTGTGCGTTCCTTAGAGCGTGGATTCGAATGGCAAGCAGTACACCACACGGCGAGAGGGAAGAGCTCGTTCTTCTGAGCTGTTTTGAGCCTAAAGTGATCAAAATACCACCTAGAATTGAAGACCCTTGTATAGCTATTGGGTAGCATAATTTCTCTGAAGATGAGTAGAAGCAGATGTGTAGACCATAGTTTCAAGCTTAAGAAAATATGTGCCTTATGTAGAATGTGGAAGGAGGTAAAAGTCTCCCTTGGTAAGGAGCACATTGTTTGATTTTTCTTTTCTCAAGGTATCACATGGAATGCCTTAATCCACCTCTGAGTGAAGTCCCTGTAGATGAATGGTTCTGTCCAGCCTGTGCCCCCATGGGTGTCAGTGCTGCTGCAGGTAAGGGTTTTGGGGTATCCAGTCTAAAGTAAATATTTTTCACCTGACTTAAATCACGTGAAGTGTGTGCTCTTTGGAAGAGATGTTTAACCCCTGGTTTTATCAGTTTTTAATAATGGTTGTGTTAGGCATTCTCTCTTGAACCTGAAGAGTTGACCTGAACTCTTGATTGATAAGAGGATCTTGTTTATTAAGATTTTCATCTGCAGTTACAACCTGTGGGGTTGCTTTAGAAGCATTCTTTAACCTTTCTGAGGCACGTCCAGCACCTTAGTGCGACTGCACTATATTACAATGGGAAGAATTTATTAGTGTCCTGACCTCAGATTGCCAAGGTAGCAGCAATTTCTGTTGCCAAGAAAATCATCTTTGTGTGTAACAGTCTGAAGCACTGGTGCCTGGACTCATTTCCTTTTGAGAGGGTAATGTTTGCCTCTGGAGGTGTTGGGTTTAAGAAAGGGAATACTGATTTTGCTGGTTGGTTGGTTGGTTTTGGTTGTTTTGTCCAAAATTCTTGAAATGCTTTCACCTGTAGAAAGAGAAGTGACCTGAGCATCTTTTCTTTTAAGACACAGATCACATCAGTGAAGAGGAGGTTGCTGCCCTCATGGCTGATGTTACTCCTACCACCAGTAGGCTACGCCCTCCCGTCCGAACCCGAGCGATAGCCAGGACTCGGCAAAGCGAACGCGTTAGGGCAACAGTGAACAGAAACCGGATAACAACAGCACAGCAAATCCAGGTATTTAGGAAGATTTGCTAATGAGCCTCTGGGAAAACCTTGTGGAAGAGTTGAAATAAGTACCCCTTTAAGTTGCTCAGCTGTCTCTGTTGTCTGCCCGTAGGACAATGATTAGTAATTGTGGAATTCTTTTAAACTGAGACGTAGAACATGTGCAAACTGAGTCCAGCACATGATGAAGACTTTCTATTTTTAAATCTGTGGTAGCTTCATCTCTTAATCTGCATTTTTGTCACCTCAGCTGTGAGAACAAAATTATATTTTTATTCCCAGTGGCTGTTAATGCACAGTTTGTGCAGCACTTCTGTTTTTTTAGCATCCTCTTTTGCAGAGATAGGACATGTTTATTTGCCTCTTATGTATTTGCTTGTTTGTCTTCCTACTCCCTTTGCTGCAGCAGTAGAACCTGTTTGCCTCCTTCAGCCAAATTGAAGAGAAAAATTCAGTATTTTTAACGTTTCTATGTGCAAATCAGCTATTTACTGAAGAGGAAAAGCCAATGTTGTCAATGATGTGGCAGCATGAGTTAAACCACATTAATAGGCACCAGAGAATCTATGCAAGAGAGTATTCCACATAGCCAAAGCCCCTCAAATTCCTTACTCCTGGAACTGTTTACTGAAGATGACTGTAGCTGGATGTTTCTGTTGGCTGGGATAACTACGATCCTTTAGGTAATAATAGGTAATGCTGCAAACTGAGAACTTTAAAACTTGGGGGCCTGCTTTGCCCTCTGGCTTTAGCCAAAACACTCTACCTATTGCTTGCATATCTGTAAAAACCCTAAATTACCCAGGAGTGTATGTTGACTTAGTATGGAAGCAGAGCCTGTGAATAACCTCCATGGGACTAGTGATATGCTGACTGGCTCTTCGTTGATGCTGCTGTTGAATTTGGTAGAATCACATGTTTCTACAACTTTTGAAAGAAAGAGGACACTGCCCTGTGCAACCTGATCTAGGTGATCCTGCTCTGGCAGGGAGGTTGGACTAGATGATCTGTAGAGGTCCCTTCCAACTCCTAATGTTCTGTGACATGGAGAAAACTTTTTTCCCTAGGGATGGTCAGTTGTGGGAACAGGTTGCTTGGACAGCTTTTGAAATACCTGTGTTTGGTGGCTTTCAGCACCCACCTGAAGAAAGGCCTGATCAGCCTGGTTTAAATTCAGTGCTGACTAGTGAACAGAAAGGTCAGACCCTTCTAAGGGACACCCCAAGATCCTGTCCAACCTGAATTACTCAGTGATACTGTGAAATTAAGCTTGGCTTCATCTGAAAATAGCAAACTGTTTTGGTTTTGATTGTATTCACTTCAATTTGCTGGGTTTGTTTTTTTCCCCCAAAGATAGGAAATGTAGAAAAGGGGGAGAAGGGAAGGGTGGATAAAACTAAGTATTTTTTCAAGTCAGTTGTCTGGATTTCAAGCTGGGTCTGCTACAAAGGCTCTCTGAGCATGAAGCACAGAGTGGGAAAAAACTGAAATGGAGGTAGGAGGCCTGGCAGATTAAACTGTCCTTTGTAATTCAGCTGTAAAGGTCAGGTGGGAGAAAAAGGGAATTCACTTGAGGTTGTGTAGTGCCTTAACTTCCTGAGTTACACTTCTATATTTTGTAACTCCAGGCAGAAGAAATAAAGGTAAATAAAGGCAGGCTTAAGGGAAGCAAAGCAAAATGTCAAAGGCTGGGGTAAAAAAGTGAGGTTGTCTATTTTACCTTCCTGTTGGTTGGGAAGAAGAGTCTACTGCTTCCCCAGGGTTTACCTGTTCAACTTTTCATCAAAATCATTGCATGTGGGAGGAAACTTGTAGCAAATCCCAAATGATCTGAATTAATGTAGTAAGAATGGTTTGAAACAGGTGCCACGAACAAAGATCTAGCTCCCCCATTTAAGTTTTTATCACGTTGTTTTTCTTTATTTAAGGACTTTACGGAGTGCTTTAGCAGTCCTTAAATTCATTATGCCCTTCATGATGGAGGTCATCTTACTTGGCTGCCAACCCCCTCCTGTCCCCAAATGCAGACCTTTTCATTTCAATTTAAGAAGAATTGATAAATTAGAAAAAACTTGATGAATGATTTGATGCATCATTGTTGAGCAATTACATCTGATTTGCCAGGGCTGTATGTTGGAAAAAGTACAGTAGAAGAGTTGTTTGAGGTGAAAGGCTGTACAAGGTAGCTGCTAGTGCCTTTCTTTCCCTGCCTTTTGTTTTAGAAATAGTAGCTGTCTCTTGCAGATGAGAGGTGTAGTGCCTGGGGACTTCAGTCGCATAGTAGTGTAAGCCTGGTACTTCCCATTCACAAGGCTCTGCTGCTCAATCTGCAGAGATTATTATAAACTGCACCTAGAAAGGCACTATTACTTACTCCTTTTGTCTCTGAATAAAAGTGCATCTTACTCTAGCTTGTATCTTGAGCTGTCTAAGGCTTAATTCCACTGGTTAAGGAGTGTGTAAGCTCTCGTCCTCAAAGCATGGAGAGATACTGATTTCAGATCCCTGGAAAGCTTTAGTATTTGGGGAGGTAGTTTGTTTTGTAATTAATCTGTTCTTCTGCAGGTGCCTAAACTAGTGGTGGGTAGCCAGATGCACTATTTTAGATCTTTCTAGGAAAAAAAAGTATGTCTAGGCTAATCATCAGGGCTTTCCTTACTCCATCCTGTTCTCCAAATCAGAGAACCTTCTGTCATATTTAGTGGCACCTCTGATAATTAAAATAATGGTGTAAATGGCTCAGCAATAGTTTGGAGCATGCATTAGTGAAACTAACAGAGAAGCCTGGTGAAATTACTTCCACAGTAAGATGCATTGAAGTGTGTGTTTCTATTGGCGTATTCTATTTTCAAACATTTTGCAGTTTGGTTCTTTGCCCCTACAAAGATGCTCTAAAGCCATTCTGCTTCAGCATCTGTGCCACATACATGTTTCATAAATGTGCAGGGATTTGATGGGCATGCTCTGGTAGAAAGCAGGCACAGCGAGTAACCTGTAACCTCAGAGGCATCTGCTACGCTTGTATGAAACTCTATTGATTCTTAATGTGTTATAGTTTCCTGAAGAATGGAAAGTAGGTAAGGAAAACGTCCCTACCCATGGCAGTGGGGTTAGGCTAGGTGATCTTTAAAGGCCCCTTCCAACCCAAACTGTTCTAAGATTTTATAACCGTACAACACTTCAGGAATGTGGTTGGTGTGAGCATGGCCAGCTTAGCATAACTGTTGAGAGATACCTTCTCTTAACATCTTTCCAACTAAGGGAAGAAACAAACCTGTGCTATGCAAGGAGGCTTTGAGCTCACCTTCTGTGGCTGGTGGTTTGGAATCCATATGCTTCAAGTGTGTTTATCTAAATATAGTTGACCTTTGCAGGGAAGGTCCTGTAGGAGCAGCTCCTGCTTATTGCAGTGAAGTGATGCTCTGGAAGGGGAGTCACACCTGCTGTTTCATTGACTTTCCACAAGGAGTGTTTTTGAAATGCTGTCTCTGGACCAGTTTCACAGCTTTAGGTGGATCTCACCTAAAGAATGAGGAGTTTAAGATAGTGGACCTGTACTGAGGTGACTTTTCAGTCTTTGCTTATGACACTTAGCTGCATGATGAGCTACAGCTCAGTTAGTTAGATTTGGGAAAGTTCTTAAGTGAACTTTTTCATTGAGGAAATGTCAGTCTCAGGGATTCTTCTCATTTAAAGAGACAGAGTTAGGCTAGCTGTGACTTGTGATACTGAGAGCCACTGAAGAGCGATGTCATGTTCTCCTTAATACAATAGTCAGTAGGTGAGAAAGATGATGTAATTGCATTACTGGCAGCTTGGGGACACTAGTGCTTCTCATTCAAATCTCAAACCCATTTTTCATCAAATGCTTATGTAACTAACTTGTTGCTGACCTTTAAATACCTCTATCGTGTACCTTCCAATTCCCCACGCAGCATGTGCCGAGGTACCTCATGTCCTCTCTTTTGGATGAAACAATTGAGGCAGTTGTAGCAGGCCTAAACACAGCCGTCTACCAGCGTCCTCTTACACCACGGGCTCCTGCTAGGCAGAAAAGAAGAACAGGTAAGGGCATCGGACACCTCCTGCAGTTCCCACCTACAAGAGTAAAAGCTTTGGGAAGATAAGCCTGAGTCATACAAAATACTCTGATAAGTTGTATGCTGTCATACCTGTGCAGCTACAGAGGAATCCCACATGCAACTTCTTCTTTCCTTGTATTGCCTCTGCCCAGAAGTGGCTTGAAGGTTCCTTTTAAATAAATCCTAATGATTTCACTTTTTCTGGTCTGCAGCTTTATGCTGTTGCAGCATGCTGTAGGTATCTGTGCTACTTTGTGTGCCATGGGGGAGTGAAAAGGGGAGTGCAGCATAAAACACAGTGCCAGCACTTAGCCAGCTACTTGGATGTCTTTTGTCCTATCAGGTAGGAGGAAGAAAGTAGGAGGCAAAAAAAGAAGTCAGACAAAATCTGCTGGGAAGAAGAGTTCAGGAACACAGCTGAAGAGGCGCCAGCGTCTGAGAAAGAAGAGAAGGGGAAAACTTAAAAGAGTAAGATCACGTGTGAGTTTGTGTTGGCTGTTTCAGCCATCTGTAAAATTACTGTAACTCTTGAATGGAAAAAGTCATTGTGTTTGAATGATGGCAGATAATTTTTTTCTTTTTTTCTGGTACCAGCATGTACAGGATGTCCTGTGTACTCCAGAAAGATGCTGTACATGGAAACAAATTGCAGTTTCTAGGCAGGCCTGCTGTGTTTGCTGACAAATCCTGTTCCCTGAACTGCAGGGATCACACAGTGAAGCATATCCTGCAGGCTTTGCAACACGCCTTGCCACTCAGCTTTAGTGTTTACTTGGTACTGATGCAAGCTCAGTTAAAATTGCTACCATCTCTTCTTCTTAATAGGTTATGGATGTTTGTATCTGTGTTGTTGCAAACTCAGTTAATTGGCTGTAAGGACTCAAAATCCCATGCAGTTGTAGATGGTGGTTTCATGTGAACTATACTGAATACCATGCACCAGCTTAATTTCTGTCCTCAGCAACCTTAACTAGAGTTCACATCCTACAGCCAGAACTGCCCCAAAATTTACGATTTTGAATGACATTAATAAATACTTTTAGAAACTTTACTTACCTGGTCACTTAAATCTGACAGGTGCAGTTACTGTATGAAGTGACATATAGACCATAATTAGAGGTTTAACAAATACTTTAAACCAAATAGAGACAAATGAATCCACGTTGCTTCTGCTACCAAGGGTTACCTGAAGTCTGTACTTAGTCTAAGGGAAGAATTAAAAGGGGCTTTAAACCCAGGGTATGTACTTACCGTGACATAAAAATAACCCAATTTCTTCATGCAGGTGAAAAATGAGGCTACTACTCGCTCCCGTATCGCAAGAACTCTTGGTCTTAGTAAACCTGTGCGCGGGGCCTCGCTTCCTTCCATGTACAAGCCAACGGAGCCCTCGCTTGGTCTGATGAGAGCCGATATCGGTGCAGCTTCCTTGTCTGTGTTTGGAGATCCATATGAGTTGGATCCTTACGAAAGGTAAGGTATCCCTGGATTGTGATCAGAGACCTGATAATTTCACAAGCGTCTGGTTGGTTGTACATGTGATATTTTGCAGAGTGTAGATCTCATCTGAAGGCAGCTTTGGATACACGGCTCATAACAAACACATTGGCCTGTTCGTTCTTTCCTTCTTGGCCAAGCTGCTGAGCTCTTGAAATACCGTGGGGTTCTTTAGGATCTGACTCAGTCAGAGGCTAGATTCCTATCTAATATTTTCTATTTATTTATTTTAAGTGAAGATAGATAACATCTTTGGTATACAATAAACAGTGACTTCACATAGAACCAGGTGAACTTGTAGAATGTTTCTTTTCCCATCTTCACTTTTCTAGACCCTTTAAGTTCAGGAGGAATCTTACTGTGACATAGTTTGTGTGACTCAATCTTTGGATTTTGGGGAGGGGTCATCTGATATTGTTCGTGAAATTTAGTTTTCCACTGAATAAGTCTTTTTGCTCCTTTCATAAAAGGAAATTACCCATTTAATTTTTTTTTTAAATTACATTTGAATCTCTACAGGATGATTTATACTGTTCTATTTATGTAGCCACAGAAAATAATTGTATTGCACAAATCTTTTAAAAAATACCATAAAACCCCAATTCTCTCTAACCATATTTGTCCTGGCAGTAGTGCTGTCAGCTTCATCTGACATGAAAAACATCCAGACAGTTTCAGGGTTCACATGTGTGTTTTGCCCACAGTAGCGAAGACGTTCCGGCAAATCCAGATTCTCCAGTCAGTGCCAAAAGGAGAGTTCTCTCCCAGTCAGCACTGAGGTCACACCGTCCTGTAGCTAGACCTATTTCTGTGGGACTTCCCAGGTAAAAATCCATCAAGTTTTGTTTTATTTTGTTTTGTTTTCTCTAATCATCTAATGACCTGAGCAAAAGAGCAAACTGAATCTAGCAAAAGGGCCACAGAATCTAATTGCACATCCAGAGGAGATAAGGGATGTGCCCACCTCATACAATTCTTCTACCATTTGTTTGAGCTCAGAAAATTTAAAGAAAACTCTGTTTGATCCTGCAGTTTAACAGTTGCTTTACTGTTGGACAGATGTCTGTGTGTACAAACTGTGTGTCCCTGCACTCGCTGGGGCCAGGGTGCGTTGCTGGATGCCTCCCACTGTCAGCAGCCACAGCGTGTTTTCAGGACTGTGGTGTAGGACTCAGTGTGGAGGGGTAGGACATGGAGCAGGACCGTGACAAGAAGAAAAGGGATGGGGAAAATACCTGAGGCAGATACCAACTGACTCACAGAAAACTGCAAGGCTGAGGGAGCTGGGGACTAGGAGAAATTAAGGGAGCTCAGCTTAAATTAAAGATGTGAGAAGCTTTCGTGGCTGTCCTCTATTAGGGCAAAGGTGGGTTTCTCAGGATGAAGAGAGAAATATTCCAAGATATCTTAGAAATATACTGCTTTGCCCATCTCAATCCTAAAGGAAGCCTTTCAGTAAGCTTTTTGTGTCCTCAGAGTTGAGTAGCCCATTATTTAGACAATGGTAGAACTGTACAGCTAAAATTCTGCTTTTCTGAAGACTTTTTTTGCCTGAACAGCACTGAGTTTCCTGCTCTGTTGTATGTTGTTAGGGGGTTTTGGTGTACGTTGCATTTGGAAAGCTACTTTTGAAGCAGAGAAAGAAAACCAAAAACACCATACCCACACACCAAAAACCACTTAACCCTTTTCAATTCATATTTAAAGACTAGAGAACTTAGAGTTAAGCCATTTTCATAAGACTGTGTAATGCATAAAGGAGAGTGTTTTTGTCCCATGTGAAGAGCATCGCTGCTGTTTTTCAGTGTAATTCCTCCTATGCCATGCTCTTAGATACCTACAGAGAAGGTGTCTGTGTGTATTCTGACTGGTGATAAACACTGGTCAAAGCTGCATTGATGATTTTTAAAATTTTTTTTTTTTTTTTTTTTTTTTTACATAGCAGTGTGGGCCTGAGAAATACACTTGGGATTGTGCTTTGTTGGGGAGAAGAGAGGCAGCTGGGATGGAAGTATCTCTGAAGTCCTGAACAATGCTTTATGCTTCTAAAATGCATCTAAAATGTGCTGGGAAGTTAATCTTTATACACAACATAGTGAGCACCACTCTTATTTAAGACTAAAAGCATTTGCTTACCAAAAGTCTCTGGTATGATGACGTGTTTTACCTATCCTGTGGTGTTTCCATGGGAAGTCAGCAAAAGTTCAGTTTGTCAGAGAGAGTTGGGGCTGAGGACTCTAGTGAAGCCAAAACAAGAGGTGAACCTCCCTGGCTGACCTCTGTTTATGCCCTTGATTTTGGTTTCTTCTTAATGTAATGTGTGTGTATAGAACAAGTGCTGTAAGAGTAAAGGAAATGTAACTCCTCTGAAACATGCAGAAGCAGTGTACCTGCCTTGAGTCCTGATCAAGAAGCAGAAGCTGCCCCTGTGCCTGATCTGTTGGGAAGTATCCTCTCTGGACAGAGTTTTCTCATGATGAGTAGTTCTGACGTGGTCATCAACAGAGATGGTTCACTGACAGCAAAGAAGGCAGGTAAGGGTCTGGCACTTTGTAGTGCAATTAGCCTCTTTCTTACATCCACACCCGCCCTGATCCTGTGGGATGCATAGCTTCAATTATTAGGGATGTTCTTATTGAGTATTTGAATAAGTAGGATAGATTCAGTAGTTGCCAGCAGTAATCTGTTCAATAAGATTCTTAAGTAACCTCTGAACTAGCAGTAGTTATCACTGTTTCAGTTGAGGACCTGAGATGTTACTGGAGGATTTTGTTTTTTAAACATTTTTAGAATGCTTTTATTCTTTTAAAAGTACTGTGCTGTAGCTTCGTGCTTTGCTGTAAAAATGGAGGTCTGGACAGAGCAGAGAGATTGTAGTACCCAACTCTTCTGGCGTTTTACATGCGTTGCTGCCGTGCTAGCAAACTCCTCTTTGGTTTGAAGAGCAGCAGCAAGGACCTTGGCAAGAAGTCCCTTTGCAAAAGTAGAGCTCTAGAATACATGCCAACATCTTCATCTGTCCCTTCTCTTGGCATGGTGTTATTTGGAGAGAATCTCTTCAACTTAAAACTTAGGTTCTTATTTTAAGAATAAAGCTTTATAGCATCCTCTGTTTATAGTAATTCTTATCGATCACCGAATACAGGATAATAAACCTGGTGACACCTACTGAACAGAGTAACTTATTTGCTAAACATTAGTACTTGCCTGAAAGAAGTAGTTAACTGGCATTAGATCTTGAGGATCCGGCTGCCTTATTACTGTGTGGTATGTCTGCAAGCCAAAGGGGAACTTTAATCAGCTCAGTACTAATGTTGGGGCAAAATGTCCAGACAGTGTCCTGAAGAGCTTAATTGTTTGCTTATGTGCCATAGTTCCGCTTCATAGAAAATCAGCAAACGATTCAAGAGTGGATGATAGTTCAGGACGTAACACCCAACCAAGTACAGTACACTCAGGGACCACAGCAAGCAGTTCCATTGCTGGACCTTCAGTTTCCTCTGGGCTGAGTACTCACAGCAGACCCTCCTCCTCAAGCTTGTTTTCATCGCCTTCACCCTCACCGAGCAGGACTGAGCCTGCAGGAAACCCTGTGCCGGCTGCATCAGAAAAGACAACTGTAAAATCAGAATATTCAATGACACCCAGGTCTGTTCAGACTCAGAATACAGCTACTCTGTACAGGCATGGATCCAGGTTAGATGAAATGCCCAGATTTAATGGAAACTCGAAGAACTTTGCACAGGCTGACTTATCTTCAAAGCCCCTGAGCTGTAACGTGAATTCTGGCTCAAAAGCTGTCGCTGTGAGGCAGCCATTAAAACCACCTCCCAAGAGAATTGACATCTTTGAGCTTCCCAGGATACCAAAGATTAAAAAGGAAACCAGCAGCAAGCAGGCAGAACCAGCACCCGCGGGAAGCCAAAGCTGTGAGATCCCTACCTGCTGTATAATCCAGCTGACTGGCAAAGAGAGCACTCATCAGCCAGGAAAGGGTAGCAAGGTGGAAAGTCAGAAGTCAAATGCCAAGGAATCTCAGCAGCAAACGCGTACAAGCGGGATGTCCTTTTCTGCCAACACAGGTGTGCACAGCAGTTCCTCGCTGCTGGGCACTTCAAGGAGTAAAGGCCCAAGCTCTTTCGAGAGTTTTAAAATCAATATTCCTGGGAATGCAGGGCATCCCAGCAGACTGTCTAGCCCAGGATTTTGTAACACCTTCCGCCCCGTGGATGACAAAGTGCAGCAGAAAGAGAGTCCTTCACCACTTCTCTCAGTTAAGAAAAAGCAGGTCAAAAGTGAAATATATGATCCCTTTGAGCCAACAGGATCAGACTCGAGTTCGCCAAGCAGCAGTCCCGAAAGGCTTGGCTCGGGGATCCCGCTAACTAACATCACCAGGACTATTTCCTTTGAAAATCCAAAAGTTGAAACATTTCAAACTGTCCGTCGCTTCACCCCGTACACAGTAGGGAATGTGTTTGGATCTGGGGCTGACTCTGACATACCACCTGGTAACACGGAGCCTCACGACGACGCGCTGCCAGAGAGCAGGATCGTTGAACAGATCTCTGATACAGAGGAACGAGGCCGGATGGACGAGGAAGACTTTCCAAGCAGTCCTTGCACTTCGTCTGCTGTTAAGCAAATTTCTAATGTGGAGTGTTTAAAGGAGGAAAGCAATGAAGGCCCTAACGTGTTCTTTAATGCTGAAGAATTGATTAGACCTAATATTAACGTGAAACTGGAACCAGATAGTCCCTCCAAGAATGATGGGCAGAAGAAAGTCCAAAAGGTAGAACAAACAGAGAGGCGATCGCGTTCCAGATCCTGTTCGAACTCCCCCTCCCGAAGCAAGAAGAAGATGAAAAGGAAAAAGGCACTTGTCAAAGAGCATAAGAGATCCCGATCAGGGTCTAGGGATAGAGCAGACTCAAGGGACCGGAGCTCCAGATCCACCTCTTGGTCAGGTGAAGAAGAACATAACAAAACGCACACGTTGAAACCCAAGAGCAGGAGGTCTTCTACTGACCGTTCTAGCAGTCACGAACGATCTAAGAAAAGGAAAACCAAGGAGAAAACCAAGGAGAAAAAGGCAAAAACTTCTTGGTCTAGGGAGAGAAGGAAGTCTACATCACGTTCAGGTAGTCCTGGAAGTACTTCTGAGTTTCATGAAAATAAGAAAAGGAAGAAAAGATCTCGATCAAGATCAAGACGGAGGGAGCGTTCCCGATCGAATAGCACTGAGAGGACTAAAAGGCGGAAACACAGGAGAGACAAAAGCTATGAGAGGTATGATAAAGACAGTAGCTTGAGGTCAAGGGACAGAAAGAGATCCAGATCCAGATCTCGGGAGAGGAGAAAGTGGAGGTCTCGGTCTCGGTCTGCGTCTCGATCTCGGGAACACAAAAGCAGCAAATCGAAGGAGAAAAGGCCGCGATCAAGATCGTGTTCCAAAGAAAGAAAGCACAGATCAAAAGAGACCTCGCTTCCTCCTGCACCAGAAAAGGATCAAAAGCCCCCAGTTGAAAATGTGTCTAGGTGTCTGGAGCAACTCCATTCCTTCAAACAAGAGCCAGAGGAGGAGCTAGTACTAGAAGAGCTTTCCATAACCATCCAACCAAATGTCAAACTTGAGGAAATACAGGCTGAGGCCCCAGCTCAACTGAGGGAGGCCCAAGACACTATAAAGGTGGAGCCCATCTGTCAGGAAGTGACCACTGAAACTGGATTCCCTGTGCCAGAGATCACAAACGTTAGTGTTCCAGTCAGCAACATGGATTCTTTTGCTGAAACAGAATTAATGAGCGGTGGTGATCCGGCAGTGCTTGGCAGCTGTAGCAATACAAACCTTGAGATTACAGTAAAAATAGAAAATACTGCTTTATGTCCATCTCTGATGGAACCACCCCCAAAGAAGGAAGTTATCGTGCACACTCCAACTGCAGCTGCACCGCTTCAAAGCTCGTCCAAAAGCAAAGTAACTGATTGTGTGAAGGAGGTTAAAGATGAGTGCCTTGTGTCACATGAGAACACTGGTAACTTAAGTAAGCCTGAATTGGAGGTGGTACCTCAGGGTCCTGGGTTGAAATCAAAAGCACCAGTGAAGAGAGTTACCTGGAATCTTCAAGAGGAAGAAAGTGGCACATTGTCTGCTGGAAAAGCTCCAAGTAAGTCTAGTCTCTTGGAAAACAAACAGCGGTTAAAGTGGGCTGTATAAGGCTTAGGGTTTTAGTGCCTGGCTGTAGTGTAATGGGTCTGTCATCTGAGGTGGGGTGATCCTGTGGCTTCCAATCCTGAGAGCTGGCATTTTGCACTTGTCGAAGCCATGAGGTGAGCTGTGTTAATGAATTGGAGAGGATGTGCTGTCAGCACAGCTCGGCTCTCTAGTGGCAGCTTGTTCAGCCATGAAGCACGTATTGCAACCCAATCTCTGAACTGGCAGCCTGCATCCTACCCTTTCTGCAGTTAACTAGAGCGGGTGGTTTGCCTTCAGAATGTGTAAATATTACTCAGAATGGAGGAGCGTGACAGAGCTCTGTAGCTTGCTCCTGGGAGCTCTGCTAAGCCAAAGCTGCTAGAAAGGGTTCAGCCTGGGACACTGCTGTGTATGCTGACAGAGTCACTTTGGTGGTTCTCACTAGTTACTCTCATGGAAGCCCTGTAAAAAGCAATTGCTCAGGGGATGATAAGACCTCTATTATCAGAAGCTTTAAAATGTTGATGACTGCTAAATAAAATCTTTTTATACCTAGCTTTGTTGTTAGATTCTTATTTTATTTTTTTAAAATATAATTGACATTGAATCTTTGACCCATTATGTTTGTTTTATTTTTAAATGTTCTCTTCTCTTCTTGGGGACCCTAGGGATGCCGTTTTACAAACTTCAGCGAGCAAAGGAAGGGGCCTGGAAAGCAGAGGACTTGAACCAAACATTAAATCAGGTGCAGTTAAATGAGCCTCCTCCAACCAATTATATGATTCCTGAGCCTATGTTTCCTGATCTAGATTCCTCTCAGGTTGGTTCCTATTCTGGCACCCAAGTGTCATGGAAGGCATCCCACCTCATCCGTGCCCTCGTTGTGCGACACCCTCCTCTCATAGCAGAGTTCTCCTTCCTCTGCGTGTGGTACATTTCATATAGCCCATACACCTCAGCAATCCTCTGTAATCATTTAATCTCTCAGCTGGTCCTTGCAGTGGAAGAAGCACATTTTCTTTTAATGCTGCTCTATGCATGCAGCTTCTGTTTTCAGCTGTGACTTGTGTGAAGAGGGCGCTGCCTGATCAGCTGTCAGCTGCTCTCTGGTTGTGACCAGGCTGTAAATATCAGCCTGGTGGCATTGGTCAGTGCCATCAGTCTGAGTGGGGCTCCTGGTGCACAGAGACCTAGTTTAGGGCTGGGACATTAGCCTCCCTGGTGGCCTGAACTAGTGACTGCTTGCCTGTTTGAGTGGACAAAAGGTGCTCTGAAAACCCTGATCTGATGTTTTCTCTTATAAGTACAAGCATTTACAAAATCGTATCTGTTTCACAGGTGTACTGTCAAAATATACCTTTGACGCCACCTTTGCCCTCAAGCCTTCCCCCCTATGCCCCTGTCAGCCAGCCCACGGTTCAGTTTATCATGCAGGGCAGTCTTCCAGTGCTTGGCTGCGTGGCAGGGCAGAGCCTGACTCCGGAGCCAGGTAGCCTGGCTACTGCGTCTGAACCAGGCATCCAGGCAGCTGCTGTCGGAGACGCCGAAGAGAAGATCAAAGCACCAAAACCTCCAGTGGATAAAACAAAAAATGAGGAAGTGAGTGAATCCTATCAAGTAGCAAATGCATAGCATTAATGAGCTGTTTAAATAAACTTCCTAGGGTTGGTTTGTTTTTTTTAACTTTTTCTGTATTTTCCCAGCCCTTGCCATTGTTGGCTTTGGTGACTCTGTAACCCAGGAGTGGCAGGCAGTCCTTTCTTTAAATTCTTTTGGGATTTCCTCCAGTTGATGGTTGCACTTTCTACTGCTTTATCACAATAAGGCAGAGGGATTGAAGCATCTGAAATATGTTCTTAAAGTTCTGAACATTTCTTGCATGAGTATTTGTAAGGGACTTTCCAGAAGCCAGAATGTCCAAGTTCCTTCAAATGTCTGGTTTTCTCTTTCCCCTCCAGCTTTTTGACCATTCTCACTACAGTCCTACAGAGAGGTAGGACTGTAACTTGCTGATTATCAGCACTGAAATGCAAAGGTGGTAGAATCTTGGTGATGTTGCAGTGCTCGTCACTGCTGCTCGGTTCTGGGTTTGCCGGACAGATCACCCGCTCTAAGCGTAGTGGGTTTTAACACAAGAATGAAAACTTCTAAGCCAATTTTACTTTGTACCACAAAACAGAGCAGTAAGATACTTTTCCCACTAAACCTCCATTTCTGAGCAGCAGTTTTTATGAACTTGTTTTGATAGAATGTGTTCTGATTTCATCTATAATCCTTAATTTATAGACAACTCCACAATTTCTGGAATGCTTTTAGAACTACCTGAAGCTTTGTAGTCACAGCTATGACTTGCTGCTTTTAGAATCTGGTATCTTTTGATGGATGTATTTTTAGTTTGGAGCTGTTGGGAGGGAGAAGACAAAAATTTATTAATAAGTGTACCTTGTAGTCACTTAAAACATGGTATCTAAGGAGTAGAATAAATGTTACATAAAACACGGATTCCTCACAGTGCGAACTGATACTGGTTTCAAGACTGCAACTTACAGTAAAGGAAATAGCTTTGAGGCTAGCACTTCCTTAAAATTTGTGGGTTCTTGAAATTGAAATGAATATTTTAATTGTTAGAGCATGTCTAAGAAAACCAGATTCAGAAACCATTCCCAAGACAGCGCAAGGTAATAAACTTCCCTTTACTGTGCAGTACATGAAGAAGCTTCACATGCAGGAAAGAGCTGTGGAAGAAGTGAAACTTGCTATTAAACCTTTTTACCAGAAGAGGGAGATTACAAAGGAGGAGTACAAGAGCATTCTTCGGAAAGCAGTGCAGAAGGTAAGGAGCCCGTGAAGTGGAGCAGCTGCGCAGGTCGTTAAATGAGCAGCAGTACTTTGTGCTTGCCAGCTTCAGCATTTACATGCTGTAACTGAGTTACAGCTCTTTGGACTCTGGCTCGTACTCTGCAGTCTTGTGGTGAAGCAGTATCTGCTTTAAGCAGGGCTGAGTGGTGCTGTTGACAAGAGCTATCAAACTGTTCCTTTTAGAAGATTGTGTTTCCAGCAGTCCAGAACGTTGCTAAGCTTAAGCTGCCCAAGTGCAACATTACATGGTACGTGCCTTGGGTGAGAACTTCGGGCAGAATTGTCAAGCTGTTTCTCTTAAAGGGAGAAAATACTTTGTGTGATAATTCCTCAAGTGTCTGTGATGTCCCTGAACTTTGGAAGAAGGCCTTGCAATTTGGCTGATGTTGACTTTTGTCTCAAATTTTAGTGCTGAAAAAGTCCTGATCAGCAGACACATGTTGTCTTGAGAGCGAGTAATGCTCTTATGGCCAGAGCAGTTAAGTGATACCCTGGAGAATTGTATTTTCTCCCTGCTCTGCATTCTTGCTGTCACTGAAAAATTCCATCATAAATCAGAATTCTTGAGATAATGGCTGCAATTTCATAGCTTCTCTGTGACCCATATGAACCTCAGGTGTGGTTTGTGGGAGAGCTGAGCAACACCAACTACTGCTGAGGTCACTGTGAATTCTTCTCTGAACACTGATAAACTACTTCTTTGTAGGGTCAGTTCTTTTTCCTCCCTATCTCAGAATGGGCCCTGAAAGCTGCCAAATTCTGTTAATCTGAGCATTGCTTCCTCAAACCTCCCAGAAAACGGGCAGCCGACACTTCCCTGGCTACATGTGTTGTGTGAGGCTGCCGGGTGGAAGCGCCTGTGGTAACACAGAGTGATTCAGCTTTCAGAGCTCCTGCATTCGCTCAGTTGGTGCCCAGCAGAGAAGTCCTGGGCCCTTCCTGGAATTACTGGTAAAATTACTCTTACCCTTGTTGAGTTCTCAGCTTTGTGCGTCCTACTCTGCGACTCGAGGGCCGTTCCCCTGGGGAGGCTTGGGGCCTCTCCGTCACTCGTCTCTTGCCTGCCTGAACTGCTGTGGTGCTGTTGGCTGACCAAATGCCTTTTCCAATCCCTTGTAGATCTGCCACAGCAAAAGCGGCGAGATCAACCCGATGAAGGTGGCGAACCTGGTGAAGGCGTACGTGGAGAAGTACAAACACATGAGGAAACACAAGAAATCCGAGGGGGAAGACACACGGGAAGTGGACAACTGAGAGCAAGCCACAGTGTGACTTGCACTGAGCTTGCTCTGCCTGTGAGCGCTGTGCCAGGGGGAATAACAGAGCCACTGTTGTGTCTCATTGAAAATAAAAGTGTGGAGAAGCAAGGTTAGAAGAGAACTTTCCTGCGGGACCTTCTTTTGAACTGTTTCCATACGGGAATGAACTTGGGGTGGGTTTGTTTTGGGGTTTTTTGGATTACCTACAGATGTAGAACTAAATAACAATCAGACGCCTCAGACCAGCAGAGTAATTTGAGGGGGAACACAGAAGAGGTTAGTGTTTGGGACTCCTGGATTGCTACAGTTTTCAGGGTTCCTTTGATCACATTTTTGGGCTGTGCACCTGTTGTGCTAAAAGTTTGGAACTGGACACCACTTTTCATATGCAGTATATTGAGAGCTGTATGCTGTTCCCTTGTGTTTATTTATCGAAATACAGATTGTCTTTAGAAACTTCTGATTTAATACTTGAAATGTTGTATTTTTAGCCTGTTGGAGGGTGAGCGAAGCTTTACTCGCTCTGTCACTTGGGGATTGGATTGCAGAAACGAGCTAACCTTTATAAACTGACTTCGGAAACACTGCTCAAGCCCTGGTGTTTATTTACATCCTGTTGGAAGTATCTCGTTGGTGACAAGTTTAATTTTGGGGTGGGAGACTGTGTTGCACTTGTGTAAATAATGCACTGATGGCTGGTTTTGTGTCTGCCTTTCAGGAAAACAAGGGGGGTGGGAAGCAAGCGTTGTGAATTTTCAGTGACAAGCCAGAGGGATAAGGTGGAACTGATGTACAAAGCAGAAATGTGACAGAATTTATAAAGTTATTTTGAATGGTTTTAGTCCTATAGCAGGTGTCATTTGTTTCTTGCAGCTGACTTTTGCCCCACCTATTCTCCATGAGCCTGCGTGCTTGCCTCCTGGAAAGGCAGCATCCCTTACGCAAAAGAGGGCTGCAGTTGGATAAGTAATTGCTGCTCCTCCTTTGCAGGACTGGTTTTCCTATCAAGAAGTGAAATCGTCCAGTACACGTACTCACTTGATCTTGCTGTCTTTAAAAGCACTGCTTGGCTGCATGTACTGCAGAGCCAACCCCTCTTTTAAGTGCTCCTCTGAACGACACTCACTTAAATATGTTCAGCGCCCATGAGCCTGACAAAAAGCTTCACTCCCTATCTAAACCATGTTAGGAAGAAGTTATTTAGTAGGGAAGCTAAAGAGCAAACCTGTCAGTTACAACTTAGAACCTGACTCTCCCTTCACTGGCAACTGAGTGTACCAGATGGCAGCAACATGTCTTGTGTGAGGGCTTTCCTAACCTTGTAGAGCATGCTTGGGAACTTGCCCTCTTCAAGGATAGTCCTGCTGCTGGTCCTCAAAGAGAAAAGGATCAGGCTGTCTGGGGTGAGTTTATAAAGCAAACAACTGGAGCTCCCCACCATCTCACAGCGAGCGTAGGAAGACTTGCAGATGCCAGGAACTTGGATCCCTTGATGCCATTCCTAACTTCTAAGTGAACTCTGATTTCCATCACAAGAGTTTTGCCTGCATGCTGTAATTTCAGCTGCTAGCTGCTAGTTTAAACACCCCAAGCCTTACACCAGTGCTGTCTGTACTGGCAAAACGCTTCTCGCATCATTCACCCCTCTAACACCTGTTTAAGGATGAGCCTGGAGCACTTTGGAGTGGTTCTTCCTTGGCCCTGTTTGCTTCCCATGTGAAAGTGCAGCCTGGGTGGGGTATGAGGGATTGATAGCTTTGGGCTGCCCTCAAAGATTTTGGAACAAAGCCTCACTCAGACTGCAAAATAGCTGAAAGAGAAGCATTAAGGCCAAACTTGCAGCTAGAATATATACCTACCTGCTGGGGCTGGGGTTGTAAAGGCTGTTGGCACAAGAACAAGAGAAGATGATCTAGTTGTGACTGCACTTGGGCTGGAAATGGGGCTCCTTTGGCTGAAAGTTGGGAACAACGCTGGTGTAACCTACCTCCCTGAACGAAGAAAGGTAGTGCAAGTGAAAAACAAAGCTTGAGCAAGCAACAGAAGCAGCTGTGCTGCCAACCAGGAAGGCGATGTGAGTTTGGGCCTGTGCACTGCTTTAAATCCTTGGTTAGTGTTAGCAGGGGAAGTGACAGCCCCTTGGAAGGTGGTTTAGGTGTGCGTGAGGAGTGGTGAGGCCAGAAGCTCTACCTGCTGCACCTGCTTTCCCCTGAAGTTACCTGAACAAGAATACTGGTCCTTTCTTTCTGTCTACCCTTAGAAATAAATCCATCAAACTAAAGCTGCCTCTGGAGAGAGGCAGTGAAGAACATAACCGAAAGATGCTTCTCCTGACACCTTCTAGAAACTATTTCTCTCCTACTGTGTGTGCCGCTTGCTGTTTGGGGTTTTTATTTATTCTCTGGTTGATCCTCTTGGTTGAGATGTCACCACGTGGTTAATGGGAGACATATTAATTCAAGCTGTGCAGTAATTTGATAGTAGCATCATCTCATGTCAGTGTCCTTTCCCTCCTCTGCAGCAGCAGTAACGCTGGAAGCTCCTTTGCTAAAGACTGGGATGCTGCTGTAAGAAGCTGGCTCAGGAGCTACTCTGCCACTATCTTTGTCTTGGAGGTGACCTCCAGAGCTGCTTTTGGGACATACCCATAGCCTTGTTACCAGGACAGATATGATTGAGTTGCACAGAATGGCTCTGAGGATGGATGGAGAAAGAGGGAGGGGTTCCTGGGTAGGGTTTGAGGAGGCGGGGAGCAACATGAGAGGAGGAAATGAAAGGAGGTGGCTGAACGCCCAGGAGGATCCAGCTGGTGCTACACTGCAGGGCCATGACCCAGCCCCAAGCCTGTGAGTAGCTGTCCTGGCTCTTTGCTGCCCTGGTTTTAAGCGGTGGTGGGAGACCCTTCCCTTGCTGATGGTGCTGGAGGAGCGACCGGGTGTTTGGGAGAGGGAGAAAGCTTGCTTTCTTGCTGGGCTTGTTGCACATCCCAGGTTTAGATGGTGATGCTGAGAACCATGGAGTCAGTCCTGAGCGGGGTGTCTTACGCAAGGGGATGCTGCGCCCAGCGGCCTCTGGTGAGGAAGTGAAACGGAGAGGAAAGCAAATCTGACCATGTTTTGTTCAACTATCGCATGATCCTCATCCATCCCCACCACCTCCCCCAGTGCTGCTTCTCTCCTGCAAACCTCTCTGCTCTAAATGCCCTCTCCTTTTCGGTGTGTTTGTGTCCATCACTGGGTCCACTCTTGCGCACCCCATCCCGTGGGGCACCCCACGGTCCCTGCCTTATTCCCCCTGCCCTCCCAGGGCTGGGAGCATCTCTGGGAATTGCAGAGTGCATCTGCAGCGGGGGGAGGATGTGAGAGAGGAAGTATCTGAACTCACTAGCCCTGGTCCCAGTGCATCTCCCTGGCTGTGGTTGAGAGCAGAGGGTGGGCTGGGTGAGTTATTTGGAGAGCAGCTCTCCTCCTGATGTCTGCTCTGCCCCACCAGCCTGCTGCTGGGATTAGAAACCTGCTGGTTTTGGGGTAGAGGCATCTGTGTCTGGAGCTTGCATGGTGTTTTAATGAGGGCAAAGCTGCTAGCATGATGCTTGGGGTACAGGTCAACATCTGGTGGGCACTGCTTCATCCTGTGTCTTTAGGCCCAGCGAAGGTCTTTGTGCCTTGGCTTTGGATCCTCTCCTGAGAGGATGTGGGAGCAGCTCAAGCTGCAGCTGTCGTCATGCTGTTCGACCAGCTCCCATGTTTCACCGCTGGTTTCTCCTTGCTGGCTGAAACTATCCCACAGTCGTGCAGAGCTCAAGGGGGAAAGAAATGGTTTGCAACCCACAGGGTGAAAGTCTCTCTTAACCACCTTCCCTGTCACATGCATCCAGGTCAGGAGCAGGAGGATGGCTTGCGTGAGGTGACTCTCGCTACCCAAAGGCTGCGCGTGCTGCCCCTGGCAGTCCTGAGCAACCCCGTGCTGGAGACCCTCGACCTCGACAGGAACAAGCTCAGGACCATCACCGGCATTTCTAAACTTTGCAACCTGAAGAAGCTGGTACTGTCTAAGAACGAGATTGTGGACTTTCCCGATGAAATCCAGAGCCTGGTCTGTCTAGAGAAACTCGAACTGAACCAGAACCAAATCCGGGTCATCCCAGAGGGAGTGTTCGCTCACCTCCCCAGGCTTAAACACTTGCGGCTGAACAACAACCGTCTCAGTGCCCTCCCCAGGGACCTGGCAGCTTGCCAAGGCAGCCTCCAGTACCTCAACATCTCCCACAACCTGTTTCGGACCTTCCCCCAGCCCGTCCTGCAGCTGGCACGCTTACAGGAGCTCCACGTGCAGAATAACGCCCTTCGCCAGCTCCCCAGGGACCTCTTCCAGGGGCAATCCCTGAAAACGTTCAAGGCCAACGGGAACCCCCTCCGGGAGCCCCCCAGTGAAGTGTGTGCTGGTGGCATCCCGCAGATCCGGAACTACTTCAACCAGCTTCAACACAGTTTAGGGCAGGAGGACAGGAGGGTCAAGACCATGTTCCTGGGGGCCTCACTGGCAGGGAAGTCCACCATCTGCAAAAGCCTGAAGCAAGGGCAAGCCAATCTGGTGCCCAAGGAAGAGCGAACAGTTGGGATAGAAATCAGTGAGTTCCAGATTGAGGACTTCACCTTTCTCTTCTGGGACTTTGCCGGCCAGCTGGAATACTACATGACTCACCACGTGTTCATCACCCCACAGGCGCTTGTCATCCTTGTCATCAATCTCCACATGTAAGTGCTAAGCTGGTTTGGGATTCAAAGTGGAGTGGGAGAAGAAAAAAGGTGCTTAAGAAGCTTCCCCCTGTGAGAATTCACACCATTTCCATTGGACCTTTATGCCTAGTCTTTTTAGCTGCTGGAGCAGCTCACTCTCCCTCTCCTTGTAGACCACTCTTTAATTAAACCACTATATCTGTCATCACCTCACCAAAGTCCTCTGTTTTGAGTGGTTAGATGACCATAAACTCCTTATGTGACAATTGATCCCTGTCTAAGCAGCTTTGCTTTCTGCCTTGGAAATTCCTCTATGACCCTCCTGTACCCTGTGGTTTTCCTGGAACATGGAGGAAGCATCAGGCTTGGGCTTCATGTTACAGAGGGACACTCCCATCCATGGCAGGGACAGACTCTGCTACACCCCGTAGCTTTAACTGGCTTAGCCTGAGGATGTAAAACTTAAGGATGAGCTTGGATATGGCCCATGACAGCTTAGGAGGTCTGAGCTCTTCTCCAGTAAGCCCCTGGGACAGCACAGGGTAGATGGTCAGGCCTGGAAATCCAGAGGGTCAGATGTGAATTTGGGATCTTTCTTTCTCTCCCTCCTCAGGTACCAAACTAATGACAGGACTTTCAAGGAGCTTGTTGGTTTCTGGATCAACAACCTGTCCATGAGAGTCCCAAACTCAGTGGTGCTTCCTGTGGGAACCCATGTGGACTGCTGTCGGGAGGAGGAGGTGGAAGAGAAGACTCACGACATCATGGCCAAGATCATGGCTATGCTGGCAGAGAGGAAGAGCAACGTCGCTCACTTCATTGACAACCTGGAGGGCAGCGAGGAGCCTGAGTTTTATGTGGACCAGTGGGAGAGGCTGAAGGAGATGGAGAGCTGCACGTTAACTGTAGGGCTGAGATTATCACGGTTCCTTGCTGTCTGTGGCCACTGGTGTCTCTGACAACCCGGTGTCTTACTGGTGGTGGTGACCTGGTGCTAATGCACCAGGCTGCTGCTGCGGCCGCTCCCCAGAGCGGGGTGCATGTGGTAACCCCTGGCTATGACCTGATGGGTCCTTGTCCCTGTTTGGTGATGGGCCACTCCTGTGGCTTGTAGCAAGTTCCTGGGGCAGGGGGAGGCACTGTGAGGGATTATTTACCATCCCCGTGCGATTTTCCAGGAGCTGCTGAAGTGTGATGGTGTGGAGGAAGCGTACTCTGAACCTGAGCCAGCAGTGTGTCCCATCCTTGGTGACCTCCTTGGCATTAGGACCCTCCTTTGCCTCACAGGCTAGAAGACTCCTCTGGATGTGCTTCTAGCAGGTGTGTGCTTTCTCTCTTCCAGATTTTAAACTTAGTTCCTGTCAACTGCACAGATGACCGTGACATCAGAAAGCTTGAGGCCACTATTCTGGAGCACGTGAAGAATGAGGAGCTCTTCCCCGAGGTCATCAGAGTGCTGCCACCCGTCTACAGGCAGGTGGAAGCTGCCATTGTAGATATTGCACAGAGCGAGGAGATGGCAGACCATGGTGAGTGGTTCATCATCCCCCGCTGCACCTTCCTGGGAGGACCTGGGACAGGCTTTCTGGTGCTTGCTGTGCATTCTGGCCTGTCCACGTGGTGGTGGGGTGGCTGCTGAAGACCCTGCAGTGTTATTGCTGGAGTTAAATTGGTAGTACCCAGCTCTGCCGTCGCAAGCATCTGCCCCTGAGGCAGGAGCCATGGGACAAGCATGGGAAAAGGCCAAGTGTGTCTTCACCAGCTGGCTCTGCCAACCTGCAGGTGCCCTGAGGTACCTCCACATCGTCTGGTTTGTTCCTCCCCAGTAACGTCATTCTCTCTCCCCTTTGGCCTTTAGAAGATAGTAGGACAGCTGAGGATGGGCAAAGCATTTTGGGCCACAGCCACTGAGCATTGTGCTTCCCCAGAGACAGAAACTGGAGCATTGTGCTTCCCCAGCTGCTTCCCCAGGGACAGCATGGGTGACACTGGGTGCTGCTGGTGTTTGTTGGCTCTGCTCTCTAAAGCATCTACCTTGGGATGCTGGTGTCCAAGAGATGCATGCTGAACTCCTACATCTCCCTTTAGGCATGATGGACCTCCAGTATCTGCTCAGCAAACTCTCCCAGTGTGAGCACCTGGCCACCCTGGACAGAGAGCTTCTCCAGGACATCTTGCGGTACCTCCACCGCATTGGGCTGGTTGTGTGGTATGAGGAAATCAAGCACCTGGAAAGCACTGTTTTTCTCCAGCCTACCTTCCTAATAACCATGTTCAAGGTGAGTGTGAGGATCAGGACTGTCTTCCCCATAAGTCCCAAGCTCTGCAGCTTTGCTGAACTCTTCTTGCCATCTTTTCTCTCCTCTTCCCACCCAGCTCCTTGTGAGGTACCATCTAGTCCAGCAGCTTGAGAACATCTCTGTGGACACACTGATTGGGGAACATGCAACCATCAGAGACAGGTCCAACTGGGTGTGGACCTTCAAGTCTAAGGCGATGCTGTGCCACCGGGCCGTGCGTGCCTTGGTCAAGCACCAGCTCTGTTTGGAAGGGATGCAGGATATCTTTGAGGAAATCATGGGGCACGGGCCTCACAGAGGGAAAGGGAAGCTCTTCAGCCTCCTGAAGCACTTTGAACTCTGCCTGGAGGTGAGGCATGCCGAAGCACTCAACCCACAGGCCAGTGAGTTTGTGCCCGGGAAGCGGTGGGAGACAACACGGGGCCATGGTGAGAGCTGGTACTTGTTCCCAACCTATCTGAACCAGACTGAAGAGGTCTCTGAGGTGTGGGGAGGAGATCACCCTGAAGACCTCCACATCCGTGCCTACTTCTCACCTGAAATACCTGAGGGTTTCTTCCAGAGGTAAGCAATGGTTTCCAGCCCTCGACGAGGTTGCACAGTTCAGGGTTTGCTTGTCATGGTGCCAGTATGACTGTCAGCAAGGCCTTGGCTGTTGAGACCACATCAACTGAGGCATGAGGCCAGGACTCAGGAGACCAGGGTGGCTTCCCAGCTCTGCCACAGATGTGTGGAGCCCTGGATGGACTGTTTTGATGTTTGCTGCCTGGATGTGAGCAAGGGCAGCACTCCTGGTTCACTTCCTCTGGCGTGTTTTTTGGCTAGTTTTTGGGCTTGCCCATCTAAGCGGTCAGAATTCTCCCAGTCACACCTGAGGATGGTCCAGTTTTTATGGCTGTTGGGATTGTTCCAGTTTCTGGAAGGTCTCCTGTCCTTCTGGGGTTTTTGACTTGAGTCCAGAGTTTTATCTGACAGCCAACTTTGGAAGCAGTTCTTGGCTTAAGAGACTGCTCCTGCTGCTTGAGCTTTCAGTAGCGCAGGGTCTTCGATTGGTGTCTGCCTCAGTTGCTGCTGAAATTGAGTTCATGTTGCTCAAGTCCACCTGGTGCCGTGCTTTCTCCCAGTGTTAGAGATAAGTGGGGAGGAGGGTGGTGAAAGCCACAGGAAATGTCCTTGCAGGTTCCTGGTGAAAGCTTGCTCCTTCTACTCCACGCATTGGGTGGCCAAGGAGACCTGCCTGCTCGTATACAACGGTAAACCTCTGCTGATCAAAGAGAATAACCAGAGGGCCTACAGCTACCTGGAGCTCCGGGGCAGAAAGCCAGCAGGAAGGACAGGTAAGTATCCCTGATTCTTATTTCATGACTCCCAACCCCCTGTCTCTGCTTAGCCCCCTCCTGCCACCTCTACCCTTCTGGGCAGAGCATCCCAGAAGTCTCTGCCCCATGTCCTAGTCTGGCCAGGGTCCACCAGCAGTTCCATTTCCCCTCTCTCCATGCCAGCTGGTCAGGATCCCTCTCAAGGTATCATGTGAAAGCAGAATACAGAGTTTTCAGTTTTCTTATGGAGCAGTTGGGTCATTCTTGGGTCCCAGCAGAGTACAGTCTCAAGTTGTGTCTCCAAGGGATAAGCAAAAGGGCCATCCAAGCTGGGGACCTTTTCCAATTCATTTTTAAATGGCCTTTGAAGGCTAGTGGGCCTTGGTTAACTTGAGACTCTGAGCTGGGCCAACCATTCTGGCTGTGGCCCGGGGGGGTTGAAGTGACGTATGCATCACCACAGTACCTCCTGGGCTGCCACAGCTGGGTGCCTGAGTAAGCAAGGTGTTCTCCTTTTGCCCGGAAGGTTTCCAGTTTGCCTGGGACTTCCTCATGGCAGCTGTGCTCATCATCCAGAAGCTGGCCAAGGCGTGGCCAGGGCTGCACGTGTGTGTGAAGAGCCCCTGCCGAACGGCCGGCTGCCCTGCGGAGCTCGTCTGGCCGGACATGGATGGCACGAACGCCATGTACGTATGTGCTGTGCCCTCCGAGCTGAGGGCTGGAGCTGGACGGTTGCTACTGCAATGCTGGTGGGGTTGGTCAGCTTCTAAAAGCCATGTGAAATTAGTTGCAAAACTCACCAGGCAGTACATTGCCCCACGTTGTCCTGACCACCGCAGCCCACACCCCGTGCGGTGGGAGCATCTACTCACATGGGCAGTTCGAGCATGGAAAGGCAGATGAAACAGTTGAGGCTCTGGCGCCACTCTGGCCAGGTGCCTGCATGTCCCCCATTTCATGAAGAGCTAAAGGTGCTCAGACGCCTGGGAAGGTGGCAGCAGTCCCACTGACAGCAGGACCTCAGGGCAGGGTGGAAAACTTCCATCACTCTGGCTTTGTCTTCTACGGGCAGTGCGGAAGGCAGCTCCTTCTTTCTCCTCCGCAGGACAAAGGAAGATGTTAAAACCTGTGGGACATGCGGGCACCGTTTTGGCACAGAGCTGCTCCTGCCCAAAGGTGAGCCATACGGTCCTGGATTTGTGCCACAACAGTGCTCGGGGGGAAGAAGGATGAGGGTCTGACAGACCTTAGGTGCTGATGGTGCTCTCCCACCCACCCCCACAGTGCCCAGGCAGCTGGAGGAGCAACCCGTGCAGCCTTCTGCTCACTACTATGTGACCAGCTATGGGACCACCACCTTCGGGTCCAGCAGCATCCATGTCAATCGACAGGTAAGGCGGCTCCCATCTCCCCTTGCCCAAGGTTCAACACGGATGGCCAGGCTCATCCTCTCCCCTTGCTCCTGAAAAGAGGGGGTGCAGCTGCTTCCAGCTTGGGCAGGGGACACCCCACCTTCAGGCAACAGTCGTTACCATGCTCCTCTCCAAGTTGCCTTCACCCCTGTGCCTCAGAGCTGAGCTCTGGGTGCTTCATGGGGTAGTTACTGCCTTACTTTTCCAGAACATCTCGAGCGAGTGACCGTGGGCCCGCAGCGAGGCGCCTGGCGAAGGAGGAGGAGTTATTTTTGTTTAGCCAAAGCCACACTGTCCTCACCACACTCTGCTCACGAGCGTGTTCGCTGCCTTGATGCATGGGAATAAAGGCATCGATCAGCTCACCCCCGCGGGCATTCACCTCGTTTGAGCAATGTGAGGGGGAGAAGGTGCCACGGCTGTGCCCCGGCACGGCCCTGCGGCCAGCTGGGGCTTTCTGAGGCCAGGCTGGCCGCAGGACCACCCTTCCCACCCCCGCCATGGTTCTGGGGGGCGAGGGGTCGCGCGTGAGGGTCTCAAACTGATAAGTGGGGACAGCCAGTCCAGGCAACACGAGCAAGCAGGAAGCACCTTTCTATACAGATATATGTATATTTAAACTTTTAAAACTTAAGAAAATAAATCTGTAAATGCCGACACTCCACGACACATCAGCAGCTGAGGGGAGTGGAACAGCAACACGTTGGCTCCAGGATCAGCCAGGGAAGCTGCCCCTGGGGTGGGGGCAGCAGAGGAGGAAAGATCCCCATGACAGGCATCCCACCATGTCTCTTGGGGGAGACACCGGTGTGGATGGCACCCAATGCCCACTGGTCCCCCTCCAGCTGGCACCTGTCCCAAGGTCCATGGGTCAGTCCACCTGCATGTTATACTGCTCGATGAGCTCGAAGAGGCTGAAGGAGTCGGAGAGCTGGAGGCTGACTGTGCCGCTGTCAAGGGAGGAGACTCCCTCCCGCAGCACCTGCTCATACCAGTATTCGCAGAACTTGGGCACCAGCTGCAGCAGCAAACCATGGGGGTTAGGGGCAGCTGCACAACGTAGCTGCAATGCCCTGCATGGCCCTGTCCTCCTGGAGCAGAGGACGGAGCTGTGCAGGGCACCATCTATCTCCCCCGCTCCCTGAGGGTCCCCATCCCCGCGGAGCTGCCTCCCTCCACAACCTGCCCAGCCCCTGAGGGTCCCCTACCCAGGCACCTGCACCTGCACCCCATATATCCCCTACTCCCCAGGGGTTCCCCTCCCTGAGTGCCCAGACCCTGCTGTCTCCAAGCCCCCTGAGGATCCTGTTCCTTGGGCACCCAACCCCACCGACTCCCATCTCTCCAGTCTCTGAGGGTCCGCCTCCCCCTCACTCAGTTTCCCCATCTCTCCCAGTTCACAAGGTATCTCCTCCTTGGGTAGCCAGACCACCCATTTCCCTACACCTCAAGAGTCCCCCTCTTTGGACACCCAGAGCCCTATCTCCTCTGGACCCGGGGGTCTTCCTCCTCCTCAGGCACCCAGACCCCCATTTTCTTTGGCCCTCAAAAGTCTCCCTCTCCCTGGGCAGTAGTGGGGCAATGGTGGGTGTTGGCCCTTGCACCTTGACCAGGATGAGCTTGGACTCCTTGGGTTTGTTGCTGGAGAAGGACTGCCCGAAGCAGAGGTAGATGGTGAAGTCAGGAGACTGCTGCCTTTGGACATTGCGAAAGTCCCTCAGCTCTGCAAGGAGACATGGCTCAGTTTTGGAGTGAGCCCGGGCAACAGAGGAGCTGGGAGGGTTTTGATGCTTGTGTTGTCCTGGACCTGGCTGCCATGAGGCTCAAAGCCAGGACAGACAGACAGGGACCCCCCCGCCCTCCCCCGTGCTCACCTGTGCAAAACTCACGGAAGTCAAAGATGAGGGTTTCCTGGTCCCGGCAGAGCAGGTTGGACGGGGGAGCCCTGAGGCCCTCGAGCTCCTTGGACAGGGCCCAGAAGACCTTGCACTTCTTCAGGCGGGTGGCAAACAGCTTGAAGGCACGTGTCTCCAGCTGCAGCCCCGCGCTGTTCAGCAGCTCCTCAGTGAAACGCCGCTGCTTGCAGTCAGCCAGCTCGGCGGGGCTGGGGAAGCGCACCAGGTGCCCGGGGCACAGGGCCACTGCCGGGTCTGAGGACTGATAGGCCAGCAGCCACGGGTTGCTCCTCACCTCCTCCTGAAGGAAGAGCTTCCCCCGGTAGTAGATGCTGACATCCAACACTTGGATGGGGCCACCTGCAGCACGCAGTCATCAGCAGCTGCATCCCACAAACCCAAATGCTCCCCTCTCCAAAATGCCCTCCCCACCAAGCACTAACAGCTATTAAGAGTTCTATTTATGAATAATTATTTACAGCTATTTATAATTGCTAACCCTCACCTGCGGTCTCCTCTGGCAGCAGTGGTGGTGGTGGTGGCATGGGGCTGGCCGCAGGGACGAAGAGCATTGCCTCCCCTGGGGATGGCACAGGGGCCAGGACCTCCGACGGGTGGCACGACAGTGGCATAGCCCCTGCTGCAGGGGACAGGCAGCGTCGGCATCACGACTTGGGGCGCAGTGGGATGGGAGGTTGCTTTGGCATAGGGCAACCTGGCCTCTTCCCATCCCTTTACTGCATTCCTGTGCCCGGGGCTGGATCCTGCCCTACAGCACCCACCTTGGTCCCCCAGCAGCATGGTGTCCAGGGGCTGATAGGCACCCAAAGGGGGCTGCTCCACTGCAGCCACCCATTGCTGAAGAGTCGACATGGGGAGACAGGTGTTTTGGCTGTCATCTGGGTGAGGCTGGAGCAGGGCATCCTGGTGGGGGGCATTCCCTACAGAGAAGCCATCAGTGGGAAGGGGCTGGGGTCACGCCCCCTCCACTGTGTTACCCACCCTGCACCCCACAGGCAGGGCTGGTCTCACCTGGAGGCACCCAGGATGAGGTGGGGATGTCAAGGTTACGGGGGGAGATGTCACACTGCTTCAGCACCCACTGCAGCTCCTCCATGTCCTCCAGCACTGGGGGCTGTGGGGGGTTGGTCCCATCTAAGAAGGGGGGGAAAAGCAGGTGGGAGATTATATAGCCCCACCCCAGCTGAGCCTACTGGGGTGCCATCCAAAAAAATCTGAGGACTAGTGCCTACCTTGGGGGGTGATTTCTGGGGCCACATCTTGGGGGCCAAGCTCCAGCTGCAAAGGGAAGCGGGATGTCGCCTTGGATAGGGGACACCCAGCCTTTCCCTGCTCCACCTTTCAGCCAGGTGCTGGGCTCAGGAGCTCCCAAAGAACATGGGAGTGTAATGCCTGAGCAGCAGCAGTGGGGACACCCCCCCAAGAGCCCACTATGCCCACCGTGTTACCTGCAGCTGCTGGTGCACTGGCTGCTGGTCCAGTACAGGGTCAGGACTGACAAAATCTCTTTCCTCACCTTGCTGGAGGGCAGCTGGAAGAAGAGCGACATGAATGGGGCACCCTGAGATCACCTGCCCCATCCCCACCCCCATCACAGCCCCCCCACGGGGCCAGGCTCACCTGAGGCAATGGCAAAGACCTTGTGCGGGTCATCACCACACTTTGAGTGGTCCTCCAGCTCCAAAAACATGTGGGTGCTCTTGAGGGCACAGCGGAAGTTGGTCTTCCACTTGGCTGGGTCCTCAGTGTGCCCCTCATACCGCCCGCTCACTTCTGCCCAGGCCTGGGCGGGGGTGTAAGGGTGGGATGAGCACGGGGACCCCGGCTCCATGAGCACGGGGGTTTCAGGGATGCCTGGTCTCACCGACACTCCCCAGCTCCCACGTCCCACTCACCTCGCTCCTGGTCAATCCGCTCCCACCCACCTAGAAGACCTGAAGGTTTCTGCTGGTGACCCCCCCCTATCCCACCCACCTTGAAGACCTCCAGGTCGCTGCTGGTGACATCTTTCCTAGCGTTGTGCTTCCAGGGTATGCGGAAGGCTTTGCGGGACGGGTCGGTCCAGCACAGCCCCCGGTAGTTCCCGCTGCTGACGGCGCTCAGCAGCCAGGGCACGAACCGCAGCCTCTGCGTCGTCCTGCGGGCGCGGGGCCGTCACCGGGTGCGGGGGGACCGGGGCCACCCGGGAACGGCGGCCCGGGGAGCGGCAGGGGGTGCGGGGGGCGCTTACCCCTCGCGCTGCGGCTCTGCCATGGTGCCGCTGCGTCCCCGGCGACCTCGTCTCGGAGCGCGGCCGCCTCCCGCCCGGCCCTTTATCCGCTGCCCCCGCCCGGCTTCCTGGAAATCATGTGACGCTTCCGAAAGTGAAAGTGGCTCCGGTGCCACCCCCGCCCCGGGGAAGGGGGGGTGTGTCGCACGCACCGGGCCCCGCCGGGTCCCGCGGTTGAGCCCCGCACGGAGGATGCTCGGGGTCAGGCCTGGCGCAGCCCGCCGGGGGATGCCGCGGCGCACCCCCTCCCCAGAGTACCCAGCACTACAGCGAATAGCCCCAATTTCAACCCCTCCTTGCACCGGCGAGGGACGCACGCCTTGGGGGGCAACGGGCAGGATCAGGCCCCGGGCTGGAGGGGCCACAACGGGACCCCAGCAGCGCCAGCGCAGAGCGGGGAGCAAAGGGCGCGGGGAACAGCCCAAAACGCCCGGGCTTGGCCCAAAAGCAGCTGCCCCCGCGGCCACCGGGGCTTTCCAGGGTGCACCAGCAGCAGAATCCAGGCACGAAAGGCTGGGCCTCAGGGCTGGAAACTCCCAGGGCTGCTTGTTCTGTCTATTCTAATCCTTCTTTCAGGCTGCCGCGGCTTCCAGCTACCCGCCCGCTGTGAAAGCAACACCCAGGAGGGCGCTGGGCACCGGCCCCACTCAACACACGCCAGAGATGGATTTGAGGCACTCCCTTTTCCAGGAGCTCCCTTTTCCAGGAAAGCATTCCCAGAGCCTGGTGCTGCTCCAGTAGCACAGGTTGGGCATGCAGAGGCAGGTGTCAAAGCAGCTGGCTGCAGCAGGAGCAGGGCCTGGGGCTGCTGGGTTCCTCTGCCCCACAGTGGCCCCGGTGGGACCTGGGGACTGCTCAGGATGCTGCATGTTTGCTGCGAGCATCTGGTGCTGCTGTCCAGCATGGTAGCAAAAGAAGCGGGGGGAAAAGGCAGAAAATCAACACCAGGGTCATGCAGCAGCCCTGTGTGTTTCAGGGTTGGCACCACCCTTGCAAAGGAGTGAAGCCCAAGGGGCCCCAAACATTGGAGCAGGCAGATGTAGGGACGCAGAAAGGGGAAGCAGCTCCCAGCTGGGGCTGCAGCTGGTTTCCAGTAACGTGGTCTCTGTGCACAGCCACCCATGATAGAAGCGGTCAGCCTGGGCCCTGTACCCCGCACCCCTTCAGTGCACGCCTCCTTTGCTTAGAGGGAAGGTAGGGGACAGCCACGCTAGCGGCCAGGTCACGCACAGCCCTGCACGTGGCCTCACTGCGCTTCCTTGAGCCCACTGGAGCTCTGCAGGGAGCAGTAAAACAAACCAAACCCAGCCCAGACTTGCACGAGTTTTACACATTTATTAGCCCAGGACTATAGTGGTCATAGGCCTGAGGCAGGGGCCAGGTCCTCTCTCCCTCACTGTGTGCTGTCAAGGAAATTTCCCTTCCCAGGAACTTCTCCCTCCTGTCTACTATGAGCTCCTGCCTGGTTTTCCAGGACATTGCCCTTTGCTTTCCAGGAAATTTCCCCTTCCTACCTAGGAAATTCCCCTATCACTTTCCCAGAAACATCCCTGTAGCATCGCAGGATATTTCCCTCCCCTTGTTTTCCAGGAAACACCTGGGAAATTGCCTTGTTTCTTTCTAGAGTTCTCCATTGCTTTACAGGAATGTTCTCTCTGGTTAGAGGGCTGCTGCTGCTTTCTAGCAAGTTGTCCCATGCAAATTTCTTGCTTCCCAAGCAGGAATAATTTGCAAAGAAATTTTACTCTTCCTGTTGTGGAGATCTCCCTTCCAAGGTCCAGCATTCCTCTGATGCTTTAGGAAATACTTTCTTAAGAAACGTCACTTCTGGGTTTCAGAATTTCCCTGCTATTTGAGGAAGTTTCCTCCTTGTTTTCCTCCTTCAATTTCTAGGCTATCCCTTGCTGTGGCCTTCTTGGAAGTTTCTCCCACTGCTTTCTACATGTTTCCAGAATACATCCCCTTTTTCTTCTTACCGACCCAGGGTGCTAAGAGTTTAAAATAGAATTCCTATTTGTTTTGGCCAGTAGCACCCTGCCTGCCTGGGGGCCATGGTGATCCCCCCCTGCCCCAGCTCCCCCATCCTCCTGACTCAAGGATGATTATGTCCAAGCAGCTGAAACTCAGGGGCATTTGGGGCACCAGCTCCAAGGTGGAAGAAGAAGAGCGGGAGCTTTCAGTGAGTTAGTTTTGCACAGAGGTTTTCAGCATGGAAAAGGACAAGGAGAGCTTTCCCTGAACCTCAGCCCTTCCCTGCACATTTTCCTCCAAACATAACCCCACAAGCCAAACCTCCACCTCACCCCCTCCGCATCCTCCCCACCCAGCAAGTCACCCAGCTTCCCGGAGCAATCCTTGCAGGCAGAAGGGCAAGTGGGAACCCCACAACTTAGAGCAGCAAGGTGTCTTTTGGGGACCCTCCTGGTAAGTCACAAAACAGCAAGAAACAGGGCGCCTTAAAAAAAAACCAAACAAAAATCGTTCCTTTTTAATCCACCCAAGGGCAATCCAGAGCAAGAGCAGCATCACGGCACTACACACGGCACAGACAGCTACTGCAAAGACAAGCTTTGCACATTCCCTCCCAGGTACAAGGAGAAGTCATTAAGGAAAAGAAAAAAAAAGAAGAATTATTCACATATGCAGAGTGACAAGTAACAAATCAGCCACAGAACAACTTCTTCAAGAAGAAAAAGGATGCACTGAGGAAAAATGCCCTCAACAGACAGATTCTGCAGAAACTTAACCCAGGAATCCTGAAACAGAGATTCTTTTTTTAAACATTAAAAACAGGGATTTTTTTTTTTTTAAATTAATTTAAATATACATTTGAAACACAAACACCAAAAAAGCGCCTGGAAAGCAAAGCAAAGAGAAGATGGAATGAAAAGTGAATTCAAAGAGTTTAAATTAAACACCAAAGTCGGATGGATCGCACCAAATGGAATAAATAATGGAGAAGATCTCACACTTCTGATAATTTAAAGTAGAATTAACTACACAGCCCCAGAGTACTGAACAAGGAAGTTCTCTGACAAGCAATGTTGGCCAGGGCAGCATCCCTCTGACAGGTGTGGAATTGGCCCCTGCCACCCAGCCACGATCACCACACCAGAAGCGAGCGGGATGATGAGGTCGTGTGATCCAGAGGACGTGTCCCTGTTCCTGTAACCACGCACAAAGAGCTCAGGGTGTGGGAACCCTCCGCCCCTCTGACACTGGCTGTCTCCAAACAGGCCCAACTCAAACGTCAAAGCACAAGCTGTTTTCGCCCTGCAAGGCGAGCACAGCTCCCTGAAGCTGGGCACCCCGGAAGCGGAGGAAGCTCCTCTTCCAGGCACCTCGGGCCAGGCTGAGAAAAATAAAAATCAGCTAGTCTACACCCCCTGCTTTATCTCCCTGGGCGTGGGCAGCCTGAAGGAATGTTAAGTGGTTTCTTCTTGTTTGGTTTTCCCTCCCCACCACCTCTGCGTTGAAAAGAAAACAAAGCAAAACAAACAAACAAAACCAAACCCGGTAATAATTTGATCCCAAGTTCTTGTCCCTCCCCTGCCTGTAGCCAAGCAGTGAAGCACCTTTGGACACTCATGTGAACAGACATGTTCCCCACAGAGCAGACATCTAATCTCTGCACCTCACCCAGACGTGCCTGCGACAACTCGGTAGGAGTTGCTTTAAAAAAATAATTAGAAACGATCCCCTTTCCCTTCCTTTGATCTCCAAGAAGTTCATCTAAGTCCAACTTGTTTTTGAGAAAGGGAGAAGGGAAGAGGTGAACGTTTTTAGGCCAAAGAACTTGCCAGATCCAGCATCTTCCCTGCTGTGGCTCCAGAGACAATGAGAGGAACCCCCTTTGTGCAGTGCCCCCTCTCAACCTGGGGCCAGCAGAGCCGAGGAGGGGCTAAGGGGACACAGCTGCCCTCCCAGCTCCTCCTCCGATAGCTGGCAGCTCCAGGAAGAAAGAGTTTCCAGTAGACTGGGGTGGACAAGGGTTCAGGTTCTTTCTTTCCCATTCCTCTTCCTCCCTGAGGCTGGGAGGACAATTCTGGGTCTGCAAGCCCAGTCTGTGCTTACCAGTGTCCTTAAAAATGACAACTGAAAAATAAAAAAAAAGGAAAAAAAGGGGAGGAAGAAGAAGATATGCATAATTAGATATTGTCCGTGGAAGGAGCGGGAGGGGCAGATTCCAGACAGACCGAAAAGGGACCCTTCTCCCTCCCCATGTTTGCTCGTCTGGAGACCACGTCCCCTCGTCGTCCCTGCGCGAACCCTTTGTGCTGTTGCTCTGACATTAATCGACATGATGACGGACACGGGGATGAATTCAGCGCTGCAGAGGGCAGGAGGGCCCAGGCAGGTGTGCCAGAGCTAGGCCCGGTGCTTGGGGAGCATGTCCAGCAGGAACTCCGCGATGCCGATGAAGTAGACAACTTGTGCGATGCCGAAGAGAGGAGCGATGACCAGGGCTCGGCAATACGCCCCTTTCAGGAAGGCCATGGGCCCTTCCTTCTGCCAGATCTTCCTAGGAAGAAATGGTACAGAGAGGTAAGCATCCATCCACCCCTCTGCCATGCCAGGAGAGCCTCTGGCCAAGCCCTGGCTTCTTGCCTCCCTCCCTGCCTGCCTGCTAAGCCCAGGCAGGCACTGCCAGCTGGCACTGCCTGCACAGCAGATCACCCACCACCCCTGTGTGCTCTGCAAACCACCACGCCAGAGCATGCCCCATCCCCGTGTCTGGCCAGGAGCAGGAGCCCCTGCCTGGGTCTGGGTGCACAGCTAAGAAAGCCCCGAGCTGCCATCAAGAGTTCTCCCTGTTGACGAGTTGGGCCAACCCTACCTGCAGCTTGGACACAGCCAGATGGCAGGAGACTCTGGCTACAACAGCAGTACAGAAGCACAGTGCTTGCGTTCTGAAGCTTCCTTCTGCGTTTTGAAGCGGCCAGACCACAGTCTGGCAAAGGGTCAGAGCAGAGCCTGGCAGGGGCAGCCTGCTCAGACTGCACCCCTGCAGCTGCTGCTCAGAGCTATCCCAGGAGGGATGCGAGCCTTAACGCTGTAGGATTTTCAGACAGCAGGGCCTTGGGAGACAAAACCAGAGCATTGCCTCTTTTTGCTTAAAACCCCAGTGTCAGGGCTGCTAGGGTTTGGAGATGCATTTAAATTCACAGATTCACAGAATCGTAGGGGTTGGAAGGGACCTCCAGAGATCATCAGGTCCAACGCCCCTGCCAAAGCGGGGTCCCTAGGACATATTGCACAGATAGGCATCCAGAAGGGTCTCAAATGTCTCCAGAGGAGATTCCACATCCCCCCTGGGCAGCCTGTCCCAGGGCTCTGTCACCCTCACTGTGAAAAAGTTGGTGCGGAACTTCCTATGGTCCAGCTTGCAGCCATTGCCCCTTGTCCTGTCCCCACAGACAATGGAAAAGAGGCTGGCCATCTCCCCCTGTGTCCCACACTTCAGTTATTTATAAACGTTACAGAATCACAAGGTTGGAAAAGACCTTTAAGATCATCGAGTCCAACCGTTCCTGTCCTATGCTAAACCATATCCCTAAGTACCTCATCCATCCTTTTTTTAAAGACATCCAGGGATGGTGACTCAACCACCTCCCTGGGCAGCCTGTTCCAGGCCCTGACAACTCTTTCAGTGAAGAATTTTTTCCTAACATCTAATCTGAACATTAATCAGATCCCCTCTCAGTCTTTTTTTCTCAAGGCTGAACAGCCCCAGTTCATTCAGCCTTTCCTTGTTGATGCTCCAGGCAAGTATCAGTGCTATATTTACCCTGCTCAAAATAGGAAGAAGTTCTCTTTTGCATACATATATACATGAACAGTAAATCCATAAAGATAGATAAATAAAAGCACAGGTTCATAGGGAACCTGAAACAGAAGCTGCTAGTTGGGTTGACAAGCTGCACCACCTGCCTGGTGGGCAGCAGAAGCAGATGCCATGCATCTGATGCGGTGGCCTGCTTCACAAGGAGTCTTACTTGGTGCAGTCCAGGATTCCTGAGTAGGTGTCCTCGTTCACTCCTCTCTGCAAGGACTGCAGCCGTGTTTTGATCACTGGGGAGAAAGGGAGAGAGATGGTGGTGAGCACTGGATTGCAGCACGCTCTTCAGCAGGTAAGAGCCCCCCTGAGAGTAACATCTTTGAAACACAGTCAAAACAAGATCACCAAGAACACAGACCATTTTCACAGCCTTAACAGCAAAACAGGGGAAACAAACCCATCCCTTTGCAAATGGATAAAAGAAAAAAAACAGCCACCCAAAAACCAACCCCTTCCCCTCACTGTGACCAAGGTTTCCAAAGCTGAATTAAGCTCTAAACTGTTCCAAATGTGTTTCTGCGAATCGAGAAATGATTTTCAAATACTTCCTCCAGAAAGAGAGGAGCATTTCAAATATACGATGCTGCTCTGACATTTCTTCATACCTCGGAGCAAATGCCATGCTGTGGGGAGAGGAATTGCTTTACAGTGCTTTTCACAGCAGAGAAACCAAAGTGGTATTTAAGGCAGATGCTGTAGAGCAGGACAAAAGGCCACAGATCTGAGGTTCCCCTGGCTGTCGTTGACCATATGCATGTAAATGGTTTACCTACTATCACTCCACAAGGAAACGTGCCTTTTCAGGGGCATGTTCTCAGCCTTGCTACGAACAACACCCTCTTCCTGATTTACCTAGAGAGTACTGCAAACCTCTGTATAAGCTCTGGCCAAAAATATAGCTCAGCTGAAAGAAACATCGTCTGAGCTGGAGGCAGCTCAGAGAGCAGAGCTCCCCTCCTCTGCGCTCATGCTGCAAAGAGGCTGGTACGCTCACTCTCCTCCTCACCCAGCCCACTTGTGGGCTTCTGACTCCTGTCACTTGGCACCAAGTTACCAGCAAAGATTCCTTGGGACTCACCATCACAAGGATTGACAGCCACTGCAGCTGTACTGCCAGCCACACATCCAGAGAGGAAGGACACGTAGAACGGAGCCTTGACATTGGGGTCTTTCTGGCCCAGCTTGTTCAGGTTTGCAAACAGTGGGAAGTAAACAATGGAGAACGGGACGTCCCTGTGGTGGGGAGGGAGGGAGGGAGGAAGGAGGAGAAAGGAGAACAGGATGAGCAAAGTCAGAAAAGGACACAACAAACTGAGCATCAAAGAAAGTGCTGTAAGCATCACATGTGGGCACCACAGCCACGAGTGCAACAGATGTTCAGCTCCTGTCTGCATTGCAGTAGCAGAGCTGCAACATCTGCAGGGGCAAAACTGGCTGCACAAAGGACAACAGTCCCACAGGAGACATGCAGCCTTGCAGAATCAACAGCCACCCCCTGATTTTTCAGCACTCCAGCCAAAGACCCCAGGACATTCAGAGATCAAGCACTTTGTCCACTTTTGTTAATTACAAGAGGTTTGCATCCTGCTCCCCAACCCACTGGTCACTTCCCTTCTTTTATGGTCAAACCGGTGCATTGAAGGCAAACCCCATCAAACCCACACCCCCTGAAGCCAACAGCCCCTTTGCAGGCTCATCCCTGGATGGCTGGTGCTTCAGATGGGAATGCTGGTGCCCTGCGCTTGAGCTCGTGCCACCCTACCTTAGCAGCGTGGCTCCCAGGCCCTTGTAGAGCCCCGCGATGCCTTTGCTCCGCAGCAGCTCCCTGGTTATCTGTGTGGCTGTGGTTCGCGCTTCCACCGCCGGCTCTGCCGCCCCCGCAGAAGAGGAGAGTTGGGCCTGCGCTGCCATCAGCTTCTTCTGCGCCGCTGGGGAGAGGCAGAGAGCGCACGGGTGTGCGGGACGCTCGGTAGCAGCCTCGTGCTGCCCAGAGCTATGGCACAGGGAGGACGAGGCACATCCCTGGGTACACCAAAACAGGCAGACTGAGGCCAGCCAGGTGGCCTGCAAGCTTCTGCTTACAGGCTGACAGAGAGGGGCAGACTGAGGTCTCAGTCTAGGAGCTGGCTGCTGCCACACAACACTGTCCATTGCATTCTCCTACTGACTAGTTTTACTTGAGCAGGAGCAGCCTGCCACACACAAGCTCCATCCATGGTGTGAAGAAAAGGAGCTGCAGGAGCAGGCAGGTGACAGTACCTGCTTCCAGCTACAGCCCCGAGTCCCTAGTAGGGAAAACTAAAGCTCTGCATAAATGAGAGAGGTTCAGCAGTTCTGTTCTTTGCTTCCTTCCCCAGCCACACTTACACATGGGAACTGGTTTCTTCCAACCTTTTCAAACTGATGCATTTCTACTCTTGGCCAGAAGATGGAGAGCACATCAACCTGTAGGCTGCCACTGGACACCACAGGTCTCTTACATAGAGGGAACAGGCTGTCGGCAGCAGGGAAAACCTCTGCTGAACCCTCAAACCATGGCTTAATTCCTTCAAATGTTTTAAAATAATACACACAAAGAGGATAAGGTCTGCATTAAAAACAGCAAAGAGAGGAAAGAAGCCACAAATCTGCGATTATTCATTGAGGAATGCCACATCAAAGGAGACATTAAAGGACAAATTGGCCCATTTTCCAGAAAGGGCCATGAACATGGTATCAACAGTGTGATGCAGGGCTCCTAGGGGACAAGGCCATACCCCAAGCTGACCTCTGGAAGAGATTAAGGTGATAGCAAACAGCTCTTTCACCCAGAGTCTCCTGGCCAGACTCTGGTCTCCATTCTCACCAGAAACGCACCACAGTGTTTCAGCACAAAGGCTCAGGCACCTTCCTGCCTCCATCTGCCAGCTCCTGCCCACAGCCCCGAGAGCCTGTCCCCAAACCTCTCCCAAATCCCATGCGATGGGAGAATTTATTTACTGTTTCAGCCAAGATAACCTGCTGCTTTTGCCAGGAAGAAAATAAAAAATTAAAAAAAAAAGAAAAAAAGAGTAAGAAAGGAGACAGGTCACTTGGAAAGGGCACATACCCTTGGGAAGCTGTTAGGGAGCTGCTACGGGGGGGCAGATGTGAGAACAGACATCAGAAAACATGGAGATGGAGGAAGTGCCACAGGAAAAGCATCAGAGGATACTAATCCCTTCCTGAGTGCATAGTAACCACCAAGTTTTAATCACTCACAAGCTGACCACATGCCACCTCTCCTGTCCCTCTGTCCACCAGCAGCATTTGCTATTTCACTTGCCAAGCCTATTGCTTTGAGCAAAACGTATCATCAGCTCCTGTGACCACAAGGGCCTCTGCAAAGCCAGGCGAGCAAACAGCAGGGGGAGCGAGCGGGTTTTCTCCACTCACTCCACAGCCTCTCCCGGGACAGCCCAGTCCCGCCCCCCGGCCTGCTCAGCGCACAAGGAAGAGAAGCCCACATACCAATTCGCCCTGCATCCTGAAGCTGGATTTTGAGCATCTCCATGGGAGTGGTGACAATCACCTGGCAGGTACCCGCGCCGCAGCCCGCCAGCATCTCCCTCAGCAGCGTCAGCTTTTTCCTGCCCAAAGAAAAGACAGAGTCAACCAGAGGAAGTGGCCTGGAATAATGCTGGGGCAGGTGGGTACCCGCAGGGTCCTGGGGCACACCTGACCCTGGAGGTTACAGAAGAGGCAGCCCAGGGAACCTGCTAGGCTTCAGCACAGCCCAGGTTCAGCACTTCTGCCAGCATCACCTGACGGAAAGGAAAACTTTGGTCCCAGAAACAGAACATTCAGGAAAAGCCACAAGCCCAACCAGACCAGCCCCAGACAGGAACACACGGCCCTCTCCATCTCCAGGCAGAAAATTGCAGCTCTCTCCCAGCCCAGCACTGCCCTCAGTCAGGGCACAGCTGTCAGAAAGGGTATCACTTCAAAGGGCAGCAGAGGACCTGAGCATTTAAGGAGGATAAGCAGCTTTCCTTCTGCTAGCCTACTCCTTTAGACACTGTCTAACATCCCCACAGACAAACAAACAGACCACAGGGCAAGGAACGAGGGGGAAAATATTTTGGTTGTTGCTTTTATGTTCTCCAATAAAAGTAAAATAGATAAACAGTGAACACAAGTGTTGGGGAGGCAGCTCCCTTGTGGTTAGGAGCTTCTTTACCTCACCAGCTTTTCCAAACCTGAAAAAGCAGCCTTCACATTCAACCGGTCCTGCCTGAGGGACAAGGGATGGGATGGACCCCAGCACCGTAGCTTGTTGTGTTCTCTGCACCACAGGCAGGGATCATCACTGACGTGTTCTTGCAAAACACACCATTTCATAGCTCTCTCCATCCCAAAGCCACAAAACAGCCCAGCTAAGGCTAAAACAAGGAACTTAGAATGCAAATGCTCTGAAAGCCTCAATTTTTAGAAACCGATGAGTTTTCATCCTATTAAAAAAATTCTCACACTTTGGCACCAGAAAACCCTGACTGAAGGGGAAAAAAAGCCTCTAGTCTGCTGTGTTCTAAAATGGGGGAGGAAGGGGGAAACAAACACATCTATAAGTCACACATCCAGAGGGAAACAGTCTCCTCTTTTTTATTTTGTAAACACAAGTACTATTTTTACTCCTCTTCAACCCTCTCCTGCAACAAAACCTCATCTCTGAAGGCAAGTCTCCACACTATCACAAAAGCAGTCCCACAGTGCAAAAATCAAGCCCCACTCCCTTACCAGGGGTTTCATATGCATGCACACACAGCACAGCTGCAGCACTGCGGGCCAGCAAAGCTTCAGTACCAACCCCACAGGAACAGGAGGGAAGATGTGCTGTAATCCTGCTGGCCCACCACGTCAGCCAGGCTGATTTCTCCACCTCTCATCCCCTCCGGGGAGAGTATCGGAGCAGGGGATTAGAGGCACAGGGCCACAACAGAGATTACCAGTGACTAAATATAGAGCTCTCCTGTGAGGCTGCAGGGAAAAACATTTCACAGTCTCCCCTCTCCAAATTCCCTCATAGATGAGAAGCTGCAAAGAACAATCCCTCCTACGGAGCTACCCACATGGGTGCCGAAGTGGGTTTTCCTGGAGCTTTCCATCAAGCTTTCCTGGAGCTTTCCATCAAGCTTTCCTGGAGATACGCAGGTATCAGGGTGTGCAAACCCACAGGTCCCCCCCAGCACTGATCCCTGGAGGGGGCAAGCAGCACAGCACCAGTGCAGCTGGATACAGTCAGCAACCAGGCTGCACAACCCCTAGCCCAGCTGTGGGAGGAGGCAGACCACCCAAAGGACCTGGTTGCCAGTCCCCCTCTACAGCACAGCAGAGCATCTCCCACTCTAGCAAGAGTCCTGGAGCATCCCTGGAATACATGTTTCCTGGCTTTCATCTATGGCAACCACTTTGATACCCAGTTCAAAAGGCCAGGATCATTTGCCTTGCATGTTCATCTGTGGACCATTATCCCAGCCAACGAAAGTCAGCCTGGCTTGGCTGAACTCCATGGAGCCAGGCCAGTGTAACTTAGCAGAGGATTTATGTGTGCAGGCATATTTGAGAGATGTCAAACAGGTCCATCAAAGGCATGTAGAACAAGGGCTTTCAGCTTTTGGTTTGCATATCCTGGGAACTGGGAGGTGAGTCCAAGAGAAAAATACCCCAAGATAAGCAAATCTTTTGCCAGGAGATTTAAAATTTGCCATGCAGGGGTCAAACTCCTTTGCAAAACTTCAGCAGCCTGCACATAAAAGGAGCTTGAAAACGGTTCATCTCTAGATGACAAAGGGGTTTAAATATTTAAGGCACCAGAGACCTTATCCTCAGAGGTTTAAAAACTGGCATTATCTCAACTAACATCAAAAGCTGCAAGACCAGCAAGAATCTGGTCCTGGAAATGCAGAAACCATCTTTTATCACAGCAAGAGGGTGTTAAATATAACATACATACAATAGCCCCACATTCTGCAGGGTCAGAGATCAGGCATTCCACTTTAACTGACGTGCAATTAATTAGCGATAAATCAACAGTGTCAAATGTGAAGGGGAGAACATTCACACTCCATCTCAATTAGAGTTTCAAATCAGAGCTGAGAAACAAGAAGATAAAAAAGCAGAAGCTGGAGGTTTATGGAGGACTTTACAAAAGCAATACATCAGCCCAAAGTCAGGATCTCTGAAAGCATCGGTATAGTGATGTCACATGAAAGCAGAGCTGAGTTTTTTTTCAAGTTTCTAAAAAAATCTTGACCAAGAGGCTGCCTGGGCCCACAGGGCACAAAAGCACAGTGTGTGCAAAGCAACACAGCAGCTCAGCAACAGGACTAGCAGCAACATCCCTCCTTCCTAGATCAAGAGCCTCATTTCACAGCCTAAGGGCATTTTTCAGCTCAAGGATCAACCAGTCCATGCAATGGCTACTTCAACATGCCACAGAGATGGTCAGAGTATTTTAGGAGAGCTTGAAAGTGGAGCAGGTGAAGGAAGGAGCCCTGGGAAGGCATATCAGCTGGAAAGGCCGTGGAGAACAAGCTCTAGTCTCCCCATCTGCATGGGAGAGAAGGAAAAGTGCCTCGCTTGTCTCAGGATTACAGCTGGCTATTTCTCTTCTCTGAGCAAATCTACAGGGCAGGGGGAAGCAGAAAGGAAGAAAACTTGCTGTCATCAGCAAAGACACAGTTAATGCAATCAGACTGATCTTCCTAGGAATCTGAGCTCCTAAGTCAGCAGCTTGCCTGCCTTCACTCCAGAACATCAAACAAAATGAAGGTCAACATTAAATAGGACAGGAGATGTTAGGGAGTAATACACCTTAGGGAAGAGTAGCAGGAAACTCATTCAGGGACACTGGACAGTTTCTAAGAACAAAAAATCACTTTTATAAGAAGCCATGAGGCACTTTTTACTGCAGCCAAGGCAGAGCATTTAACCAAGAACCTGAAAAACTAACAACAAAACCTGGCAAACACATACCAAACACAACAGCTGTCTGGTACCCAACACTTTGGAGATAAAACACAAAACCTTGAAGGATACTTTTAAAGAGACTGTTTTTTATGAAGCATTTAAGACCCAAATTCAAAGAGGACATCAAGAGCAGGCAATGCTTAGATCTATCAAAGACGCCTCACACACCAAGCACCGAAAAATCAACAATGTACTTTAAATGCCTGCTGGTGTGCCACCAATTTGCATCACTTTCTGAGCTTCATACCCAAGTGCTTCATACTGAAATGCCTCAGCCCTAGCGACTCCTCACATCCTCTGCTCTGGACAACGAAGCTGCCACTATTCTAACAGCAGCTGTGAGATTATGGGTGTCTCAACACATCCAGCTTTAGAAATATGGAGGGGGAAAAAAAAAATCCCATCTGTTTCCAGCAGTCTGAAGGCTGCAAGTCTCCCCTCTCTCGTGCCCTGCCTTCCCCATCCACGTGGTTCAGCCAGAACAGTGGCACAGGAGCAAGGCCTTTGCTGTGGGTCACCTTTACTGCTTCTCACAGGAACCGCAAAGGACCTCAGGCTAAAATCATCCCAGGACAGTGTTTGGCCCTTACTGCCTTTCTCAATCACGGTCATGGGGCTTTTCAGTACCTTGGCTTTCCTCCATGGCATAGCAAAGGGGTTTTCAGCACTCACACAACTCACCCAGGGTTCCCTTGTTCCCCAGTATCCATTGGAAGGACCAGACAGCAGGGCATAAGTAATCCAGGAGGCTCCTGGAATGTGTTGATGGTAACTTCTGTCTTCAAGTGATAGAGAAGCCAGCGAGAAGAGGTGCTATACTAGACCTCATTCTCACCAACAAGGAAGAACTGGTAAAGGATGTGAAGCTCAAGGGCAGCCTTGGCTGCAGTGACCATGAAACAGTGGAATTCAAGATACTTAGGGCAGCAAGGAGGGTGCACAGCAAGCTCGCTGCTCTGGACTTCAGGAGCCAACTCTGGCCTCTTCAAGGAGTACCATGGGATAAAAACCCTGGAGGGAAGAATGTCCCAAGAAAGCTGGTCAGTATTCAAAGATCACCTCCTCCAAGATCAGTAGCGAATCGTCCCAACAAAAAGGAAGTCAGGTAAAAGCCAGGAGGCCTGCATGGATGAACAAGGAGCTCCTGGGCAAAGCCAAACACAAAACAGAAGCCTACAGAAGGCAGCTTGTCAGGAATACAAAGAAACTGCCTGGGCTGCCAGGGGACAGGTTAGGAAAGGTGAAGCCCTGATAGAAATAAAACTGGCCAGGGACATGATGGGCAACAAGAAAAGCCTCTATAAGCACATGAGCAGTAAAAGGAAGACTAGGGAAAAATGTGGGCCCCTTCTAGAATGGAATGGGAGACTTGGTTACCCAGGCTATGGAGAAGACTGAGGTACTCGATAAATTTTTCGCCTCGGTCTTCACCAGCAAGTGCTCTAGGCACTGGGAGGATGAAGAACTGCCCACTGTAGGAAAAGATGAGGTTCAAGACCATCTAAGGAGCCTGAGGGTGCACAAATCCATGGGACCTCATGAGATACATCTGCAGATCCTGAGAAAACTGGCAGATGCTGTTTCTAAGACACTCTGTCATATCTGAGAAGTTTTGGCAGTGCAGTGAAGTTCCTGCTGACTGGAAAAGGGGAAACAGAACCCCCATTTTTAGAAAGGGAAAAAAGGAAGACCTGAAGAACTACAGGTCAGTCAGTCTCACCTCTGTGCCCGACAAGATCATGGAGCAGATACTCCTGGAAAGTATGCTCAGGCACTTGGAAAACAAGGTGGTGACCTGTAACAGCCAACACGGCTTCACTAAGGACAAACTGTGTCTAGCAAGTTTGGTGGACTTCTGTGATGGGGTTACAATGCTGGTGGATAAGGGAAATGCAATTGGTGTCACCTACCTGGACTTGTGCAAAGCATTCGACACTGTCCTGGACACACCATCCTTGTCTCTAAATTGGGAGGACATGGACTTGATGGATGGAACACTTGGTGGATAAGGAATTGGCTAGACGGTTGCACTCAGAGAGCTAGGGCCAAGGGCTCAATATCCAAGTGGAGACCAGTGACTACTGACATTCCTCAGGGGCTGTTATTTGGACCAGCACTGTTTAACATCTTTATCAGTGACATGGACAGTGGGATGAAGTGCCCCCAACAACAGCAAACTATGCTGCACAGGCAGCACACTGGAGGAAAGGGATGCCATGTAGAACAACCGTGACAGGAGAGGTGAAGGCATGCAAACTTCATGAAGTACAACGTGGCTGGGGCAGTCTGAAGCACAAACACAAGATGGGCAGAGAATTAATGAGAGCAGCCCTGAGGACTTGGGAGTGTTGACTGATGTGATGCTCAACATGACCTGGCTATGTGCCTTTGCAGCCCAGAAAGCCAACCACATCCCAGGCTGCCTCAAAAGAAGTGTGACTGGCAGGCAAGGGGAGGTGATTCTGCCCCTCTGCTCTATTCCCACAACACTCCACCTGGAGTTCTGTGTCCAGCTCTGGATGCTGCAATGTAAGGAAGACATGGATTTGTCAAGTGGGTCCAAAGTAGGGCCGCTGAGATTATCAGAGGGCTGAAGCCCCTCTTCTGTGAAGGCAGGCAGAGAGAATTGTGCTTGTTCAACCTGGAGAAGAGAAGGCTCTGGGGAGACCTTATTGAAGCCTTTCAGTACCTAAGGGGGCTACAGGATAGGCTGGAGAAGGCCTTCTGTAAGGGCATGTAGTGATTGGACAAGGGGTAATGACTTTAAATTAAAAGAGGATTGATTTATATATTAGATACTAAAAATAAATTCTTTACTGTGAGGGTGATGAGGCCTTGGCACAGGCTGCCCCACGAAGCTGTGGCTGTCCCCTCCCTGGCAGTGTTCAAGGCCAGGTTGGATGGGGCTGTTGGCACCCTGGTCTAGTGGAGGGTGTGCCTGTCCATGGCAAGAGGGTAAAACTAGATGAGCTTTAAGGTCCCTTCTAATTTCTGTCAGTGCCCAGGACAGCTTGGGAGGACCATCACAGTTTTGTTTCCTCATGAAAAGAGAAGCAGCAGCAGTAGGCTATCATAATGGTCAAAATAGAAAGAGGCATAGAAGTGGAAATCAAGACCCCCAGCACACATCCTTCCTGCACCACAATGAGGGGAAAAGCATTGTATGGGCAGGAATGCCCTGGTGAGTTAGTCCCAGGGTGGAGAAGGCTGCAGGAACAGGCACCTCCAGACTCAGGGAGATGGGTACACAAAAAAGTGCACAAGGTCTTATGTCTGGCCCTGCTGCCCAATAGTTTACCTCCAGAAGCATTTAAGACCACAACCAGGGAAAAGGGAGTCTAGCACAGACATGCAGTGAGACGCTCCCAAAATACTCTTCCAACAATTGGCAGCCAGGAGCTTCCTACACCACAGGTGTTGTTTTCAGTCTGGCCTTTCAAAAACAGGCTTTATGCCACTTCTTTTCCCTAGCAGTTCAAATGCAAGATCGTTTCAACACTCAGATTTCTTTAAAGGATTAAAAAAACCCATAATGACGCACACTAAAAGTTCTTATGTAACTTGAGGCTATTTTGGGTCATGTTGGGTTTGCCATGCTCCCTTTAGTCCACACATGCTTCTTCCACTTGGTCATGGAGGACACACTCAGCATATTTTAGTCAACAAAGACTGACAGAACGTTCACGTTTTGTCACACAAGGATCTCCAATTCATGTGACACATTTCAAGCAAGACAAGTGCTAGAAGCTCAGCAGCAAAGGCATTCAATGTCAAACAGGTCTAGAAGACTTTGCAGCTCTGAGTCAGAAAAGCACAAGACCATCCTTTGGGATGCTGGCCTAAGGTCACATCATACTGTGAGTGTATAGCAGATAGTCTGGCTTGTGCCAAAAGGACTTCGGTGGAGCTAAACTAAGATCTTGGTGGCTCACCATGAAAAAACAGCCACCAGCCTTACACTGAACCTAACTGCCACAAGTGCACTTTACACCACGTAACACCTTGACTGTTACAATTACATATCCAGAAATGAAGCCACACTGGCATGCCAGGGAGCTTGAATCTTCACCTTTATAAACATGGGCTGCTTTGCTGTTCATACCTAGGCTTTGACTAGAGCTGTGAAATAGGTGGCCTCAACCCCGGCTCCCTATGCACTAAACAAGGTCACACAATGCACCAGAACTTCCAGTTAGATCTCAGGTTCATAGCCTGTACCAGCCACAACCAATCTGTGAGGCATTGTCTTTCCCATCACATCTTGGAGTGATGCTTCTAGTTAGAAACACCTTAAACCATCTATCACAGCAGTATCAAGGCTCTGGCTCTCTGTCCAACTCACACTGGATATCCTCATGAGCAGAGCTGACCAGATTTCACTCATCCAAGCCCCCCGTGGTGGCTGAATGAGTCACCCTGACTTCATGTGCTGCCTAGCAGTTGTCACCTAACTGTGGCCCATCCTTCTACAAAGGAGTTAAAAACACTTCATGTCAAGGCACAAAGGCTCCCGACTACCTGAGTGGTAACATGATCCTGCTCCAGGTCACTGTAGTCCCAGTCCCATCAGTGCATGTGTTTTAGAACAGGGTACCTTACTTCTGGCATAACTATCTAGCACCTTTATTCTAAATGGAGCACAGCACATCATTTATGTCATGTGTGTATCAGACAGGAACCCAGAAGTCAATCTGGAAGAGGTATGGGTGAAGATCTCAGCTGCATTCTACTTACCCAGACACTTGCCCAAAGCCTGCCTCAGCGCCAAGAGGTGCACACACACATCCCCCCCACCACACACCCACACCTGTCTCACAAGAAAGTCATGGTGCAGGACATCTACTGACAGACACATCTCGGTTTAATGGCTGAAACATCACAGCAGTGATTGGTCTCACAGAATACCAAGCGTGTTGCAACACTGGTCTGATGTCTGCCACTGGCCACTCTTTCAGAGTGGTACAAGGCACAGCAGCTCAGCACCCATTTGTCTTCCCTGTACAACCTACTAAGCCCTGGCTTCATACATGGTGGCAAAGAGCTAGCTGTGCTCCAGTCCACTGCAGTATGCCAGGGTTTGCTGTGCTGTCTGCTGCAGCAATCAGACCCAGCGCCTGGTGGAAACGAGTAATGAGGACATCACTACCTCCCACAGTCTGAGCAGAGCACAGAAGAGACACTATTTGGAGAGACAGAAAAATCACAAACAGCTGCCAGTGAGTCACACAGATGTATGTTAGCTGCTACTTTAAAAGCCTCCAGAAGAAAGAAAAAAAAATATTTAAGTACATGAAAAAGCCAGATCCTGACCCTGTGCCAGTCCACAGCCTCCAGTGGAGTTGAGAGCCACTGATCTGCAGCAGCTGAGATTAACATAGTACACCACGGGAAGTTATCGAACCAAGTAGCTGCAAGAGCTCTGCACTTCCCATGAGGCACCACCCCATCACTGCTCATGGGAAGAGCTGGGATCATAGATATCCCAAGTAGGCTGTTGTCTAACTACTGTCACTGAGGACTGGAGGCAGTGCCCTTCACTGGCTGACTCTGGAGAAAGGTCTGAAGGGAGACACAAAATGTTCTCCAAATTGCGAGGGAAGTATCTTGATGAAAACAGCATCAAATATTCAGGGTCCCTCTCAGCTGCTCAGCTAGCATCTTTTACTCTCATTTAACTCAGAGGAGCCAACCCCCACTTACAAGCTAAACAGGTACTTTTCTTCCTTCGGCATTTATTTGCTGGTCAGCTGCTGAGCAATGCTGCAAGTGCCCTTCATCAATTCAGAGTCACCACGCCTCCAAAACTATTTTCATGTTACAAAAGGACAAGAGTGATGCTAAGTTTGGGGTCTACAGAACTTGACATCTGTTCAAGCCAAAGAGCATAACAGCATCCAATAGGATGCTGAGGACAGGGGTCCTCCCAGCACCTGTTTTGAGCAGCTATCAGTGCCATTGGGTACCTCTCCAGTGTTTTGCCTACAAATTCTGGATCTCTTAACCTTGGCTTAGATCTGGAACTATTTTTAGAAGCTGGAATAAAAAGCAGTCATCCAGTGGAGTGCCTTTCACTTCCCATTTTAGACATTACATCCTTACCCAAATGTAATCACCAGCTGAGCTGCTCAAGGTCAACTCGTATTTCAGTCAGCACACCACCCCACTCCACCTCTGCCCCGACGTCTCACCAGACTTGTCTCAAGAGCCAGTGTCTTTAAGTTGAACATGAAAGGCCTGCACCCCCTACTCACCCATCTTTGGAGAGGTGATGCCGGAAGAAGTCATTGGCTGCCAGTTTAATAGCCTTTTCCGGTGTCACTAGAGTCAGGTTCACCGCAGCCCCTGGGCAAGAAGAAGAGGAAAAGGACATTGGAGAATGAGAACACAGGAACCGTTTGCTGGGTCCTTCGGGAATCTGCTGTAACTCCTGCTCAAAACCAAGGACTGATGAGACAGATCTTACAATGCACCAAACATGTTGAGAAACGTGAAACACCATTGGAAATTAATAGGATTTCTGCTTCCCAACACCTCTGGATTTTGAAGACACCCCCTGATGTATTTCTGCTCCATTTGCAATACGTTTTTTGTAATCCCTTTATCTTCACCACTACCTCCCTCCATGCATACATGCAGCCTCTTCTCTCATCCAAGGATGCACTCCTATAAATCCAGAGGATTCAGATCAGACCTTCAAGAAAGGAGTACAAGCTGCATAAATAACCAGTCCCAACTCCTCTGCAGTTCATAGAACTGTAGAATGGTCTAGGTTGGAAGGGACCCCCACAGGCAGGGCCAATAACCTCCAGGCCTGGATCTAGACAAGGTTGCCCAAGGCCCCATCCAACCTGGCCCTGAACACCTCCAAGGATGGGGCATCCACCACCTCTCTGGGCAGCCTGTTCCAGCACCTCACCACTGTCTCTATAAAGACCTTCTCCCTAATATCTAATCTAAACCTTCCCTCCTTCAGCTTTAGTCCATTCCCCCTTGTCCTGCTGTTGTCTACCCTTTAAAAAAGTTGATTCCCCTCCTGTCTGTATGCTCCCTTCAGGTACTGGGAGGCTGCAGCGAGGTCCCCCTGCAGCCTTCTCTTCTCTAGGCTGAAGAAGACCAGCTCCCTCTGCCTGTCTTCATAGGGGAGATGCTCCAGCCCCCTAATCATCTTTGTGGCACTCCAATCATCTTCGTGGCCCTCCTCTGAACCATCTCGAACAGTTCTACATCTTTCTTGTACTGGGGCCCACAGATCTGGAAGCAGTACTCCAGATGGGGCCTCATGAGGGCAGAGCAAAGCCCCTGCCGCCCCACCTTCTTGCTAGTGTCCCTGCCCCACAGCCAGCAGCTTGCTTACCAGTCAGCCCAGAAAAGGCAGAGCTACTGAAAGACCTGGAAGCTGGCTGGAGCCAACTGGGTCATCTGCACACAAGTCCACCAGCTCTAGACCAACCTTTGGAGTTAAGTGGCTTCCCTTGTGTATCACCACTGGGTGTCACCCTCAGAACAGCCACTGGTAAGTGGCTTTTTGTCCACCACAAGCTGCACGGTGCAGAAACTATTCTCCAAGCACCATGGCAAGGCTTGCTGGGGGATGTGGGGTGTAAACAAGCCTTGTCTCTCCCCACCCACTGGAGTGTCCTTTTGTCAGGAGCAACAAACAGCAAATCCCTGTATTGTGCCAACCACAATGAAAGGTCTGCGTGGCCTGGCCAGCTGCTGTAGGCCATGGATACGGGTGTATTAGTGCAACACAGGGCTGGGAGGCAGCTTGCAAGCTGCCCTGGGGAAAAATCGGGGGAGGGGAGGGCCAATCCTGTTCGGGGCACACTTGGTTTCGCACCATTAATATTCTTCTCCCTTTAAATCTTACGGTTCAGTAAGTCCTCCAGTGAATGACCACAAGCTCTTCCTGCCTGCACTGAAGCACACTGAGGTCCAAGCCCTCCAGAGGGGCTTTGCTTATGACTTGCTAGTGGCCTATGAACACATCTGCAAGGACAAATACTATGGTATACCTTTTTTATTTATGCTTGCGTAGAGATTTAAACAACTTGTCCCAAAGCTCTGTTTCTCAAAGAGAATCAGACAGAGAAGCCTGTACTCCTACTAGGCTCTGAACACCTGGCAGGGTTCATGTTCCAGAGGTTTGAACACAAGCGACAGTAGCTATAAGACCTCAACACATCTAAAGAAAGGCAGCTCAGTGCTCTGTTCCTCAGGATCCCCTCCCTCCAAAACTCATTAAAGAACTCTTAAACATGGAAAGACACAGGTGTAGGGGAGCTTCCCTCAGGTTAGGAAGCAAAGTTGAAGCTTCAAGTTCTGGTAGCAGGACATGGGAGTCCTTGGCTCCACATCCTCTGCTCAGAGGACATATGACCATCACGCAGGAAAATCACAGCAAGAGAACAGCCAGCCTTTGCTAGGCTCAACACAGTCTCCCTCTTTCCAATGGCCATGCTTGTACTTTGCAGAAAATACAGAGTAACACTGCCCCACAGCAAGCTAAGCCAGTGCATTCATTCTACAGTGGCCATGACAGCCAGCAAATGTCATTGCTTCCTATGGGAGCCAAATTAACTAGGCAGGAAGCAGGGGAGCCCTCTCACACTCCTGGGTTTTTGCAAGCTTTTAAGTGTACCAGTGACTGTGCTGTTTCAGTTTGATGTGCTTCCTATGCATCATGCCCTCCTGCCATGGTTCTTGCATGTGATGAGAAGCCACACAGATATGACCCTTGTGCTCTACCTCCATCTTTTAGTTTCAGTAATATCAGGATCTACAAAACAAATACACACAGCCTGATCTTTTAGTGGAAGTAGCTACCAAGAACTGTTTCCTAGGATGCTAACCCCACTCCTAATGGCCAGAAAATAAAACATCTTTACACTACTGACATGCAGCATGAATAACCATTTTTCTTGGAAAAACAAGGAAAGAAAGAAAAAAGAGCCCACTACTCTAACACTAGTGCAAGGGATTCATTGAAAGAAAGAAAACCAAACCATCAAGCAAGAAAAATAAGTGAGAAGTATGCCCCCATGTGCTGACCTCTTCCAGAACCAGCAGGCTTTCACAGCAATTTCTCCATCAACTGCAAATAAAGTAGAGGGGAAAAAAAACATACAACATACAGTGAAAAGTTAATGAACCTGGGTTTTCTCCTACATCTTTGGTATTTTCAGTAAAGCTGCTTAGCAAAGAATGGATAATCCCTGTCCTCAATAATCCATAACAGCTTCAATTCACTGGAGGAGGAGAAATTAAATACTTCAGCTGCTGGCTGTATGCTTTCCATGGTATCTTCTACCTTTTCAAAATCTCATAGTGCCTCAATTCTAACTGTGCCACTGACTCCATTTCCCCAATTAAAGCTAACCTTGTCCTGCAGGCAAGGCTACATGTACCAGAAGCAATGCCAAACAAAAGGCAAAAATAAACTGTCAGCATCAGAAAACAGACAGTATTTTGGAAAGAAGTACAGTGCTACAAAGAACAAAATCAAATAGAGACAAACTCAGCTGTTTGCCAACCAAACCTCTGAGTGCCTCTTCTCACCAAGCCCTGGGTTTTGTTTTGAGAACATGCTTCTCACAGAAGCCTTTATATACCACCAGCAACCTACGTAACAGGGGAACCGAATCGTCCCAGGGCAGCACTGATGCACATGGGAGATATTACTAGCAGAGGCCAGGGAAGGCTGCCACAGCTACCCTCCAAATGTCACCAACAGCTGTGGATAAATAAAACCCCCCCTGGGCTCCTGCCAGCTAGGCTAAACAGCTGGTCTGCAAACAGCAGTGGGACTTTCCAGGACACGTGCTGGGATCTAGAGGTGGCTTCTGGATGGACTGTAGCAGGGAACAGAGACCTCTCCAAGGTCCCTGCCCACTAGTGTCCACATGATCCAGAAGGCCATGGATTCATTTGTTTGGCCTCATGCCTGAATGCAGCACACCATCATCCCTTCAGCAGACACTGGGCTAGACAGCATCACCCAGATTTTAGGCACTGTTGCTACTGAGATGCTACAAGGAAAAACCAAAACAAAAAAAACCACACCACCATACACCCACAAGAGAAAAAGAACTCTTTCCTCCCCCAAATAAACCCAAGAATCCCCAGAATTTTGGGGGAAGAATGTGAGAGAAATGTTGGGATTGCCTTATATACCGCACAATTCACTCTGGGCTACTTACACAGAGCAAGGACTGTCTGCCCACACACACCCCTTAAGAGATGATATGCAGAAAGCATCCTACAAGCTGAAGCCTCTCTGTCTGCACTGAGGAGCTTTGATTCACATGTGCTGGAGACCTGAAGTCGCACAGTGGGAATGGCTACACCAGACTTCTCTGTCCTCCAGGAGAGACCAAGTGCTCCACAGGGATGACTGCTGCACTTGTGACTTCCACGGGGCACAGCAGCTGCCACTATCACATTAACATATAATTCTCACAATTTCAGCCTAAAGGTTGAAAATAAGAGCTTATGAGTCATACAGCAACTTCTGCTGGAGAACTGGGACAGATGGAGGGAGCAGGAACAAATCCCACCATCTAATTTCCATCTTCCCCTGTCTGCAAGGCTGAGCTGCCTCTTTACCTCCTTTCCAGAGAAGCACAAATCTGATGTATTCTACCTGCTTATCCTCTCCCCAAGAGAGAGGGAAGGGCTACTAATGTTAGCTCACAGAACTGAGGCACAGAGATCAGGACTGCTGTACTTGGAGGACAGACCTTTGCACCCTGGACATGCAGGAATTCCTACAAATTTCTTGAAGGAGCTTGAGCTACTCACAAAAGCCCTCTCCAAACCCAGCTCCTCATTTAAGAGTCAGAGGTGACAAATCAATTCAAGCCACTACCAGCTCCCTGAACAGAAGGGACAAAGTTAGCAGGACGTGGACCAAACTACCAGACTCATAGCTGGGAAAATTAAGAGCTATGCAAAACCCTCTGGCCCCTTTGAGATTTCTGCTTGGGAGTGAAAAGTAGGCTGAAGATCCAGTTCCCCTCCACCACCTTAAACCTTACAGGACTGAACTGTCTCACCCAAAAGCTCTGAAGGATCCTGCAGTCTCCCCTCTGTAAGTTTTCAAGAACAGCTGCTTCTTTTTGCTCCCCAGCAAGCAGCCTGTCACTGCATATTTACAGCCAAAGTTAACGCAGGCTCCGTTCCTGGCTAGGAACACAGAAGCAACTTGCTTCTGGGAAAAATCAAGGGGGAACACGTCACTGCTAGCACTGAAGATGGAGCTTGCCAGGCTTCCTCAGGGTTATTTGTCTTGTTGCCTGCTCCCAGGAAAGCTGGCGTGAAGCAGCCAATCCATCCCCAGCATCCACCCCACTCCCCTGAAACGCCCACCAGAAAGTTGGGCAAGAGACACTGCCTCAACAGCCAGTGCCTGCTCCCAGGCCAAGCGGCTGCAGCGCCGGCGTTTCCTTGGGAGCTGTGGCAGAAGCGGCAAGAGAACCTACCGCTGCTAACAGCAAGGCACCAGTGTCTCCAGGCTCCTGCTTGAGAAAGAGCACAAGGGCTCACTTAATCAAAGCAGTACTTTAATCAGGCTTTATCAGTGAATGGCTGCCACAGAGAATGCTATCTGAACACCTCAGAGATAAAAACTGTATATTCAGGCAATTAAATACCAGTACATAAAATGAACCTTAGGTCAGCGTCAGTTAACTAAGCCAGCCGGGCCATGCTGAGAGCCAAGAAGGTATTCCACATTTTCCTCTGCTATGAGTAAAGTCAGAATTTAGCCTACTGTTCCTCTCTCCTCAAAATCTATAAAAGATTTCAAGGATTTTGTCTTTAGACCAGAAAAGGTATAATGTCAACCAAGAAACTCTCAGCTGCAACAGACAGCCTAAGCCAAGGAGCTAGGAGATTACTACCTTAGCACACAACCACCAAGCAGCAGAAGAACAAGCCAACCTCTGATTTGCTTACCACCCCAAAGGAGTTTTTTCTGGGCACAGAGTGGGTTTTTTTGGGGGGTTGTTTTTGGTTGAGTTTTTTTTTTTAACTGTAGCTTGTCTTCAAACAAAGCACCTGGGCATGCTTGAGAGACAGCTAATTTTGGTGACAAGCTACCAACTAGATAGGAAAACAGGCCCGACCACATTGGTAGTGAGCTTTGACATAAATTCAATCATCAACGACAAGTAAGGCACTTCAAAGAGGTTTGCTATTGCCCCTCTGACAAAAGCTACTGTGCCCAAGCTAAGAAACACACACAGAGTCCTGAAACAAAGTCCAGCAGATCCACTTAAACTGCTAGTAAAGATGAATTTCAGTAAACAGTAAGGTTTAACACCAAAACAGCCACAGGGAGGATTCAAGACCTCAATGGTGGATAGCTGAGCAAGCATCTGTTTAAATAAACACCAGTTTATTTTCAGAAACAGCCGCACCCTTCAACATCTTAGGATATTGCTAGGTTATTGCTTTATGAGCCAGAGAATATGGTCTTTTCCTCCCACTTGTGCACCAGTGTTCCAACGCAAGAGTTGTACCGTGCCTGACTCAGCTTTACTTACCTCTATACATGCCAAAGTAGCCTTCCGACCGAATTGTTTTAATGAGGCAGTCAGACCTGCAAACAAACAGGGAGAGATAAACCACAGCAGCACAGAGGTGGATGACAGCACGGAAAAACAAAATGAATCTCTTGGAAAGGTTTTCATTTACAATCTGTCAGCAAAACCCTGAGCGGAGTAGGGAACCGCATCAGCCACTGAATGCACCATTGTTCACACCAGAGTCCAATTTCAGCCCCTCATTCACAGGGTCTTTGAAACCCCTGGCTCAGCCCACAGGCACTGTCTGCTTTCTAGAAACACAACAGGGAAAAGTGTCACTGCAAGGGCTGTTTATCTAGGGCCCCCTGTGGCAAATAGGCATGAGATGCTCTAACAAGCGAATCCCCACACACGTATTTTTAAATGCAGCTCTGGAAGGGAAGTAAGGGGGGCTCAAAACTCCCAGTGCTGACTTGCTTGACTTACTCTGTAAAATCCAGCACAAGGCACACAAACACAGATGACCTGAACACTCAGTCATCTGTGACCACCCATGCAGAGTAAAGCACTTGCTTTTAACACGTGGCGTCCCGCAGCAGGCAGCGAGCACTCGGGCTCTCACCCTGGGCAGAGCGCGGCAGGGCGCCCCAGAGCTCCGCTCCAAGAGGAAAACTGTCATCGCCTTTGTTCCACCTACATTTACTGCAAATGGGGAAATCCTGCAGAGCATCAGAACGGCTCAAAGCCTCTTCAGACCCAAACACACACCTAACAAACCCAGAGGTGCAGCTCAGGAAGGCAGCATATATCCCCTGGCAGTTTCCCTCTCTGCACCAGGGCTGCATGAAGCCTGGGCTCTGGCTGAAGGCTACTTTAGAGTCTTTGGGAAGGGACAGGGACTTCCTATGGCTACAGGGGAAAGGAGAGATGCACACATACGCATGTCTCCATATTTAAGGACCAAAATCCTCCCTGAAGTAGTTATAAGGAAGTGTAGCTGATGAAAACAAGAATACAGTTCCAAGAGATTTGGCAACGCAAGGAGTAAACTTCACCTTCACTCTTTAGTAGCACTGAGTGGGAGAGAAAGAAATAAGAGTTGCTCAAGAGCTTTATAGCTCCACTTGGGTCAAGACTGTTCTAGGGTATTGTGTGTTACTTGTGAAGAGCCTATCCTGCATTGCTTCCAGCTGCAGCAATCAGTTTCCCTGCTCTGATGGGACTCCCAACATCCTTTGGGACCCTGGCTTTCACACACCCCATCCCAGCTCCTGCAACTTGTATGCACCTATCTAGGGGAGGAGGACAGGGATATGGACTACACAACATGACTGCTCCAAAGAACAACACATCTGCAAGACCCAGAAATCTCAGGGCACCTCCTATTCCCCTATCAAGCCCTTTCACTGCAATGCTGGAGACCAAGCATTTCCCTGAGCCACCACGGCTGCTTTGAATGAGCTCTGGCAGAGAGTGGGGGGAAGAGCTGTCCCCCACCACACTCACACAGCCCTTCTGCACGTCACTCCCAGCACCTTGTGCTGCAGTAGAATGAGATGGAGCCGAGGCCATGCCCAGCTCCTTTCTCTCCCTAGAAAAAGGGAAACAACAGCCAACTACAACTATACATGACATACCCTGGGCAGCACAGACCAAAAGCCCGGCTCTCTCCAGCCCTAAGGGCTGCTCCAAAGTGTCTCCAGTTCTTTCAAAGGAAAGACTCCCCTGATACCAAAGGTCTCCTGAGCTCAGCCAAAGCAAGGCATGCTGTCTTACAGTGAACCAGCCAACATTTCAAACTAGCTTGCTACCTTCCTGGGTGTTCAGCAGACATCTTTGAGATCTGGTATCAATGGGCATACAGTATTTCCCAAAAAAGAAGCCTCTGTAACTGGGCACCTCAGACAAGCCCGCTCAAATCCCTAGCTAATGCAAGGGTCCCTCTGAAGACACACTTCATGCATGGTAACAGGATCCTTTGTCTTTCCCATGCTTGCACAGGTAGGACACAGGATGGCTTGATCTTATCTAGAGGACATGTTATCTCCATGTCATCCTTGACCCTGCTGGCCCCTCAGCCCCCAGGAGACCCTTTCACTCATGCCCACCAGCCCAAGCTCACTTCCTTTAGAGCTGCTGCCAATGCCAGAGGAGCATCTCAAGCATTACTCAAATACACATATAGGCTGTGTCACAGACACTCAGGAGGAGCCAGCTCAAATATACAGGGTAAAGGTTGTATATTCCATAATGGCACCTCATCCTACAGCAACTCCTGGCTACAGAACAGATCTGCACTCGAATGCTGGAGGTTAAAAGTCTCTCTCCTACTGAGCTCCCTTCCACAGACAAGGCACCCCAGCATGCACTTGCAAAGGGAGACTACAAATCCTCCATCCTGCCCTAACTCCTGCTGCTGTTGCCTATCAGGTCAGAGGGAGAAGAGATCCGTAGCAGCAGTAGGAGCAGGACACAACAAAAATGAGAGGCAATACAAGACAGGAGGCCACATCCTGCCAGCACACCTGAGCACACAGACAGTGCAGGGAGCAGAGGATGCTGCAACTGTCAGGAGAAGCACCAGTCTGCCGTGGCAAGCCAAAGCCCATAGCCTAAGCTTGTGTGTAATTGCATGTTGTCAGCCAGAGCAAGGAGACCTGGAGATTAAAGCCACAAATGTACAGAGCATTCCTTCCTATTCCCACTCTGCCTCAAATTCTCCTGGGCAGGAAAGGGAAAGTATTAGTGCGGAGGAGCAGGTAACACTACAATTGAACAGAGTGGGAGGAGGACGGGACATACATCATCAGTCCCAATTCCTCCCCTTACCCCAGCAATGACACCGGTACTTTTGGAAAACTAAGGCCTGACTCTGGTTCCTAGGATAAAGCATCTTGTGCTGAGTACATATTCCCACAACAAGTCCCAGATGAATTTAGTGGGGTGGATATATCCATGTCCCCTTTTCCTACAGCCTGCAGCTCTTGTTTTTGGGTTTGGGTTTTTTTTGGACACAGGACTGCTGGGGTAACTACAACCTGTGATCCTCCAAAAGGTCTGCGTGCAGTGTTCTAGACTGGGAATGTGTGACTGCTTCCTCCTTCCTCATTTTAAAACTGACACAGCAATAGAGGGGAGAGTAACCTCCAATATGAGAGTCACAGACACAGAGGAGAGGCAGAAATTCCCTCATGCACAGCAAAGAACCAAACAGGGCTCCTTGTAGTTTGGTTGCTGCTGCCAAGCAAGGGATGCAGACGGACATACCCTCTGCAGAGATGGCGTCTGCTGGGCTCAGCAGCCTGAACAGCTGCTTTATTTGCTTTATGTGCTCTGCACAGCTTGGTTCAAGATTGTTCCCTGGCTTGCCTGTGGACAGTCCAGTTCCTAGAAATGCTGAACTCACCTGAAAGAGGTAAGAAAGTGGAAAGACTCCCTGCTGAAAGCCCCAGGGGATGCTGCCCATGCAGGTGGTACTCACATGCTGGTGTACATCCGCTGGCCATTCTGCTGGTTCTGCAGGCGAGTCTTTGCCAGGTCAATGGGAAACACACAGGTAACCCCAATCAGCCCAGCTATCCCTCCATTGATCAGCTTGGCAGGTAAACTGTAAGGGGATGAGAAACAGATGGGATAAGATCAGGGGAGATAAAGAGGAAAGGACAGAGCTCTTTGGCATGATCAGAGCTAACACATCCCTGTGTGAGAAGGCTGTCCTCCCCCTCAGCACAAAGAATCACAGAACTGTAGGGGTTGGAAGGGACTGCAAGAGATCATCGAGTCCAACCCCCAACAAAGGGAGCTCTGCCTCAAGGCAAAGCTTCACCCTTGCTGTTACATACATGGGAGGAGGGGAAAGTAGCACATAGCAGCAGGACAAACGACTCCAGCAGAGTGGCACCAAACAGCTAAGCTACACATCACTAAGAACAAGGAAAACCCCTGTTCTTGGGGACCCAAGGGTTTCTGTTGTCCCTAGAGGAGAAAAAACAGAGTGCTGGACCATGTACCACATGGACAGGCTTCAGTTAGGGCCTGACAGCATCCAAGCCAACAAGTTCAATGGCAAATGCTTTTCAGCACTGCAATCAGATACGAATCTAATGAGAGGTTATGACACGTCAGCTGCTACCATCATGTGGGAACGAGCCCAGCAGAAGCACCCAGCTGGCAGCCAAGGAGCAGATGGCTGCAGCTCCAGGAAACTGTTTCCAGACCCAGTGCCTAGGGCGAGGGGAACACACACAAACCAATAGCCCAGTGAAACCACCATACTGGCAGCCTGCACGACCACAAATGCAGAGACATGAGCTCATCCCTCTTGGGGAAATCAAAACCTGGCTGGCAACATGTGCTTCCAAAATGTGGGGCTTTATCTGCTTGCCTTTGTGGTCTCACAGGGAATTCTTCTAAGTGGCACTGAGTGAAAGCCAGATCAGCTAAACATGGGTTCCAAGCAAATTAAATTACAAAAATGTCCAGCACTTATATGCTCGATAAACCACTGCACACAAAGGAAGCCTGTTTGAGTCAGCTCCCTCTAATAAAGCACAGGATATGGCTCCCTGAACACAGGACGTGTCGGATATCAAACTGATGGCTGACAGCAGTCTTAGATTGCAGCTGGGTGAACAAGCAAGGCTGAGTCCTCCCACAGGGGGAAGGGGCAAGCTGCCTTTCATGATGGTGACACGATGCTCTAGATGGGGGTACAGACTGCACTACCCACTAGACACAGCAGCAGTGAGGCTGGACAGGGCATGGTAGGGTGAAGCTCTGCAAACATGTTCTCCCTGAGCAGCATTGCAAAGTGCTCTGCATAGAGGGGCAATTGCAAAGAGGATCAGTAAGTGGCCATGCTGAAAGAGCTGCCTCAATTCCAGGCTCAAGGGAAAGGCAGGATATGGAAACTCAGGATTTCAATTTTGAGGTCTCCTTGAGGAAAGCAGACAATAGGGCTGGGGAGAGAAAGAGTTTTGCCCACGAGTGCCAGGCATGAAACTCATTTTAGCCTCCACTCTCCTGCAGCCAGAACTCCTTCCTCCTCAGCACCCACACTGATACAACACACACAGAGCCCTAGGTCTGGCACAGCTGGAGAAGAGATGCCAAGGACAGGCAGAAAGACCTCAGCTCTGCCCACATTCCCAAACAAGATAGTGCTGACCGAGATTAAATCATGCACAGCATTGTAGGAAGACAGGCCCAAATCTGCATGAGCTCAGCACAGGGCCAGACTGCAGTATCTCACCAGCTCAAGACTCTGTTGCCTCAGGGATCTTTGCACCACAGTCTGAGAAGGGAGTAGATTTGCCTGCACACTCCTACGCTCAACTTGTTCTCAGAACATGGGAAAATTTCAAATAGTATGCTTGACATCATAAGGTTCTCTGCTTATTTAATCCATAGTGACACTGAAAGAGGCTGGAGACCAGATAGAAGGCAGCCCCATGGCACCCAAATCCAACCATCCAGATTCCAACACAGGCACTGAGGGAGACTAGTATAGATGGACTAGGTGATGGTATCCATGGGCACTGATACAGAAATGCAATGCCTTTGATGTTACCTTGCAGCAAACACTGCTGTCAATTTTAGTCTTTTGGTATCAATCTCATTTTACTAAGGGATCACAGATGCATGCTGCAACAGAAGAGGGGCTCAGTAGAACCTTCAAGCTTAAACAGATCTCCTTGGCTTAGCTGTCCGTGACTGCTGCAGACTTACGGTTGCATAGATGGGAGAGATGACCTAAGCAGTACAGGTGAGGGATCTGGAGCACAAAGAAGAACCTAAGACAGAGGGCACTGCACCTGGATCAAAAGCTTTTTTCCTTGTGACTGAGCCACCCCACTTTTCACCTCACTGCTCTCTCTTCTCTCATGAGAAGAGAATCCACTACACCTGGTCCTCTGTCCTACTTAGCTTCTGCACAGCCCCTGCCTCTCACTGCCGAGGTGTGCAGGGCTCAGTGAAACGGGGACAACGCAGACTAGCACACCACACAGCCATCTGTAGTTTAACACACCCCACTCTCCTGGTGCTCCCCCTTAGCCCTTCTGACTAGTCCCTGTAGCAAGCAAGGTCCGGTTCACACTGCCAAAAGCGCATCAGAGGGGATGGGGGAGATCTTCAAAATACCAAGCTTCAAATGACCGTGGACATCTGGTCCTTTTAGTCTGCTGAGGTTATCAGGGCATACACCTGTCAGGCTCCATGGAGGTGAATCTCAGAATGCCCTTCAGGGGCGTAAGAGAAGAGTGCTAACTGCTCTCCAAATTGGGTAACTAACAGACAAATCTAGGCGCACAAACACTCCACAAACCCCGTCTTGTTATCAGCACAGCTCAGGACTGTTTTCATTTGCAGAAGGCAGGCACGTGGGAAGATATCCTAATCATGGCAGACCCTAAGAAGGGGCAGCTCTCTTGCCTGTAGCATCCAGGCATTGCCAAGACGTGGCCCTCTGTCACAAGATTCAATTCACACACTGATCCCTCCTGTCCTGAGGTGGTAACCTGGAAAAGCAGATGTTAGAAAAGGACCACAGAAGACCCCAAAGAATGTAGGTGTCATTTATCTGGAGCAACTTCAAAAGCAGCAGAATGTTAAATCCATGTACAGGGCTGCACAGATCCATCTAACACAGCTCTTAGATGCAGCGGTACTTTTAGCTTCCCTTCTCAAAAATGCATCCCAATTCATTTCCAGGAAGGACTCAAATCCAGCCTTTGCATATGCGAGAACCAACACTCTTAAGTTCCTGCTGTGCACTTAAGTATCATTAATTATTGTTGGCACTTCATGTTTCTGCAATCACTCAAGCATTGGGCTTTAGAAGAAGGGCACAAGGCTGCATCTACATGGACTTTGTAACTACAAGCACTGCATCCTTGGCTGGTGAAGGACCTGCCTTTGTTCCCTTGATGTCAGCAAGCTGAAGTCAGCAGGTCAAGCTGACCTTTGGAAGAAGAAGCAAAAAGGAACAGACTCATGCAGGGTAAAAGCAAATGGCAGAATGAAAAAAAAACCCAACCCACCAAAAACCCCACAACCAAAAAAACCCAACAGTGAGAAGAACTGAAGAAAGCAGAGATATGACACTCTGGCTAAGACAGAAAATAAGAGAAGACTGAAAAAAGCAGGTAAGAAAGGAGCAGAGAAGTATCAGAACTGTTTAAGGTCAAAAGATACGATCAGATGATTTTACCCAACCTACTGTATCACAAAATGGATTAAGCTTGAAAGACTTGGAAAAAAAATAAATCTGAAGCACAACAACGTTTTTTTTTTTTTTAAAAAAAGTTACCTGATCTGTTTATCAGCCATTTAATTCCAACTTGGTCTTGTTAAGAAATGAATCTGTTCCTTCAAATGGTTCCTTAATTTCTTTTTCAGTCACTTCTTTTTCACTCCAGTTGCTTCCTAGGAAAGGAGAGAAAGATACCAAGTAGACAAAGTTGAGGCACTTCCTGAAGTTCAGGTCTTACTGGGCAGGCTGCAGGGTGAGGCCAACTGAGGAATAAGTAACATAAGGGAGCACCTGGTCTCCTCAGTGAGGAGACTGAGCTCCAGAAGGAGCTTTATAAATGTGCATGTTAGATATCTATCTATCTATCTATCTGGAGGAAAGAGCTACCAGAGTCATCAGGCTCCAGAAGCATGTGAGGAAGGGCAGCAGCCAGGCAGTGCACGAGCTCTGCCCAGCATCCAGGACAGCAGTACCTGTCACAGCTCTTTCAAACTCCAGGGAGTGTTTCACACCACACCACACAGACCTCTAACCCTCTTCGGGTCCAGCCAGCCACCTGAAGACAATTACATGCCATCAGAAGACCCATTCAGCACCTCCCTCCAACACATACTTGCTGTTTCTAAAGGACAGTCTTCAAAAACCTGCTCCTCCAGTGATTCTAATCCTTCCTCTATTTACCAGCCCAAATAGACAGCCTATGCTCATTCTTGTGCCAACACTGTCTTTTAATTCGTGCTTCTCCCTCCCCAAGCTATTGATGTGACTTTGCCCTTCGGACCACCCCTTTCAGCTCAGTGCCTACAGCACACTCCAAGTCTGCAGGAAACGGTTTTAGACTTGTAACTGCCTCTGTTTAACAAGAGCTGGTAGGAGTCATCACACAAAGAAATCCGGGCACTTGAGAAAACTTCAGGAGCACCCATAAGCTTCAGTTTCCTGGAGCTGTCCTTGTCTCCTCCTCACCTCCAGTCTGGGAATCAGGTGCCCCATGCTTTCATCAGGCATCTCAGCAGCACCCAGACACTACTCTCCCTCTCCTCCCCTTCCAGCTGCCACCTTCATGGCAAGCCAGAAGTGGAGGAGATATCTTTTCCCTTTGCTTCTGGAATAAAATTTGCCTCTTAATTGCAGAAAGGATTTTCACAGTCCAACATCTGGACAGGATCAAAACTGCCTTTTCTGGAGTCCTACATTCAGCCAAAACCATGAGAGACCAGCACATAGAGCTCACCAAGGAAAGCGGCTCCTATCCAAAACACCGCACACAAACCTCACCCACTGCAAGGTGCTATTACACCTTCCATCCCCCCGTGACCTCTCCAGACAGTTCACCCCATCTTGACTAATCCTTGGAAGCAGACTGTCAAAATCTCTAGATCAGCTGAGCCCGCACTTTCTGAGTGAAAAATCGCTTACACCTCTCGCTGCATGTGCTTTCACATCCACGTCTGCAAGAACAGCCTGCTTCACATTAATCTAATTCCCTATCAATTTAACCAGAGTAAGACCAAAATACACAAATACAGGGAGACCAGCTGCTGAAAACCTGTAGTCCTGGCGTAAAAAAGCTCTGAACCATGAAAAAGCACTTGAAGGTGTCTATACCCCCCATAGAGTATTTGTGTTCATTGAGGCAGCAGCTCTGAGAAATACGCACACCGAGTGGTCCTGAAACCCTGCTCCAAGCTCCCCCCTGTGCTGCCCCTGTGGCACCCTTCCCTGCAGAGGGGCACCCAGGAGGCCAGGCACCCATCACAAAGGGTAACAGAAGAGAAGACAGCAAGACTACCAATAATCACCACTAAGAGCTGAAGGAGCAAGAGACACAGACGGACACACAAATGTATCACAGGGCTGCTTCTTACCTGCTGACAGAAGTAGGGTGATAGGGAAGGGAGAAGATGCTACAGCACCAACAGGGGCTTGGGACAGCTGGGTTTAGCTCTCCCCTCCCTTCTTTTCTTTTGACTTTTGGCTTTAGCTCTCCACCTGCCCGGTAACTGCAGAGTCTGCCCCAGCTGGAAAACTGCTGCTGCTTCCCACCAGGGAAGAGATGCTCCTGCTGCAGCTGCACAGCAGGGAAGAGTAAAACCAGGGAAGAATAAAAACAATCTTCCTGGGTTTAAAACTGGGCAAAGTTACAGGTTTCCTTGGTGCTGGCTGTATGGCCAGCAAATGCCAGGGCTAATATCATCATCCCTAACAAAGCCACTCCACTCGTGGATGAGCAGGGGGAAGTGAACGATGTGATCATTTTACAGCAGACACCAGCACTTGATAACTGTTTATACAGCACCTGGCACAGCAGAGGCCCGAATGTCCACGGCCAGGGGATTTTAATGCATTAGGGGATTTTAATGCACTGAAGTGGAAAGCTTATTTGAGCTCTGTTTGTTTAAATGGAGCTCCAGCAAATGACCACTTGCAAAACAAACCCAAAGTCACTGCAAACTCTATCTGAGCACTTTGCTGTAATCTACAAAACTCCCCGAGTCCCTTAAAATATGATGTATGATGAAACCACCAGCACCCTGGCCAGGGAGTTCCTGTGGACAGCTGGACCTCAGTCCCTCCCAGGGCAGGAAAATACCTGCTGCAGTCTCACAGGAGGAAAAAAACACAGGCTGGGAAGCAAACACTGGCAATTTTACAGGATATTTAAAAAAAAAAAATCCAAAACAACATTATACATTTAACGTAGAAAGGAAAGAGATTAAGCAAAGACTTAAGTATATCTCCTCAGGATCACAGTGCTCTTGGGAGCAAAAAAAAAAAAAAAAGTCAAACAAAAGCAGGCAAGCCATGCTTCTGCAGCCAAGCAGGGGTGTAGCTCCAGGGTCCTGTAGGATCAGGGCTTGCATCTTCCCAGGAAACCTCCTAGCAGCACCTGCACTGGGGCGGCAGACAAGGCAGCAGCACCAAAAAGGTGCCGATGCCTCAGAAAATCTTCATATAGTTAAGCTTCACAGGCAGATGGAAAACAGTCCTGCTGGAACTGGGAATCTGCATGGCATAAGGAGCAGAGGAACTGGGAGGAAACTGGTGGCAGGTGGGCAGGAGAAACAAGAGCTGCTAGAGACCCACCTCAAAGCAGAAGAGGCTGAGCAGCGCTCATGGAAGGGGGGTGTGTGTGTCCTAAATTGAACACCCTGTAATTAAGAGAGCATGAGCTGCACAGGCAATGAATTACGTGGTGTTAATTCCTTCCTAGAGTGCTGTTAACGCAGCTAGGCATGGATTAATGCCCCATTACTCACACACCAGGATGTCCCTTGTACACTTATTAAAATGATCAAGCAAATTAGCTTCAGAGCAACATGCACACCACAGCATGGGGAATCACCTCTATGCTAGGCAGAGAAGCGGTGCAAACAACCCAAAGCTGACACTGCTGCACACATGTAGATTGCCCAGGAGCCTCCTCAGCCCAGCACCTTCCCTTTCCTAGCTCCAGAGGGCGACAGTGCTGTCAGACTGGGGCTGCCACAATGCAAACTGGGAGGCTTTGGATGTCTTTGGTCCTTACAGCCTCAGCCAGAGGCAAAATGGTGCTATCTTGCTCCCCTGCCTGGCCACATACCACACACACACTCATCCACCTCCAATACCTGGAGGATAAGGTTTTCTCCAGGATGGCCAGCCTTTGCTTGCCGCAGACCTGCTGCACTCCTCATCAGCATGGGGCACAGGATTGGACTCCTAACCTTTGGTTCTTGCCTTATCACCTGAATGAAAAGTGCTTACCAGAGAATAGCAGCCCAGCTTGGGGCATGGAGGGGAGCACACAGTGTCATCACATGCCATGTGTGCCACCAGCAAGCTTGGATGGAGATACATGCAGCCAACATCATGGGAGAAGGAGCAGGTTAAGCTTGCTCACACTCATCACATTTATAGTCACTACGCTACTCTGTGGCTGTGGGTTGTCACCTCTACACCCAGATGCCAGTGCTCTGCCCACAGTCTGACCCTGGGGTCACAGCTCAGCACCCTCCATCTCATTCTGCTCTCCCTCTGCCAGGCTGCTAGAGCCACTGCAGGCATCCTCCAAGCCAGTCGTGGGCTCACACTCCACCGGTTCCCCCAGACCAGCCCCACAGAGGCTGGCTCTTTGCTTCTGCCTTCTGCCAGCCCTCCCATTTCCAGGCTCTGTCCTCCACTGCAGCCCCGCTCTACAGCTGAGCGCTGCCTCTAGGCACAAAGCGTCAGGAATGCCGATTTATCCCAGAACAGGCAGGCTGCCCTTTTGACAGAAGGCCTTTAGCCAACATCAGCTGGCGCTGTGGTTGAAGGAAGCAATCATGTCCTCTCCCTACGCCCAAACTCACGCTCCCATCCTTGCTCCTGTGCCAGCACAAACATTTGTGCAGAGCGGTCAGGCTGGAACGAGACAGAACTGGAGGGCAGCACATGCTGGAGCTGTCACTGAAGGCAAACATTCAAACTACAACCTTGACTTGAAAACAAGCAGCAGAAGGGAAAGACGGGACTCCCTTCCACATATTTCCATTTGCTATGAGAGAAGACAAACTCAGTGTCCCAGCCAGAGAAGCTGACATCAAGAAGCAGGTGAGTGGAGGGTGCAAAGCTGTGACAACACCCACTGCATCAAGAGGATGCAACAGTTTGCAGTCAGAGAGGAGGGTGGAGAAGCAGTTAGCAAGTGCTGGAGAGAAGAACCCCTCTGGTATCAGCACACCATTTTCCTCCACAGCACAAATGCATCTGAAGGGGCACACACCCTGCCAAGTCTCGTGAACAACCGAGCAAAGTCGCCATTGTAACCATTAAGTTTAAGGAGCACAAACTAAACTGCAAATACTTCCTGGGAGAAGCTGCTTTCTAGATGCCTGGGCATAAAGCACACAAGGAAATCTTACCTGGCAAGAAGTTGTTGACTTGGCTCTCACCTGCTCGGGACATTTTGGGATAGAGGGGATGGAGCAAATTCGTGGCAATTTCATCTCTGCTGCTCACTTGCTCTAAGCCTCTCAAGAGCAGGGACTGACATAAATTTTCTTGCAGCACCAGGTATTAGTCCTCAATAAAATGAAGCAGCTATCAAACCCGCTGGTGGACACTTCCCCACTGTCACAGACTATCACCTCTCTGGCTGTGCAGTGGGACAGCGCAGCCCCTTCATACCCTTCTCCACCAGGCAGAAGCCCCAGGGCTGCAGACACAAACTCACCTGCCTGCGGTCAGCGGCTGACTGTGCCTGTACAACGCTGGGGTTCGACAGCACCAAGCCCAGGGCAGCTCCCCCCCCTTTCCCGAGATGAAAAAAAGGCCAAAGTCCCAGTGGGGAGGTGCCACGTTACCTGCCCACACCATTGGTTGTTCATACCCTTGTGGACATGGGCACAGTGGCACAGCGCCCACTCAGCTTGCAAGATAGTGGGGATGCAGGGTGCTTGTTCCTTCCCAACAGCCCCCTGTGACGAGTCCTCAGCTCCTGCAACCCCCTTCTGTCCTCCATCACTTACATCTGCCTTGTGTGGCTGCTCAGGATGGGATGGGTGTCCCATAGCACACTTCCATCTACAGCCATAAACACCAGAGCACGTTCACAATGAAAGGTGTCAGGCTGGCACCCTCGCAAAAGAGCAGGCAAACTTGCCCCCCCAGAGGGGAACCTCCAAGCTCCTTGCAAACTGGGCTCAGTCTGGGGACTTCTCCATGCTGCAAGACCTTGTGATCATAGACAAATACCTCACCATCTCCCTCATGCTACAGAGAAATAGGCAAGTTCCCTGGCTGTTCAGGACAGTCCCCAGGCTGAGGACATGTTATTGAGGTATTTGGCTTCGCAAACAAAGATGGTGGCAATGTGGATTTACCTGGGTCTCCAGAGAGGGGCAAAAAAGGACCAAAACTCCTTATCAGCAGCAAAGGCTCCAGACCTCTCATTCCAGCTCTGTCATTGACTTGCCCTTTACCTTCAGACAGGATGTCCAACCACAACTGGCAATCTGAGGAACACCTACAATACTCCAGCTTCAGAGAAAACAAGTTATGAACAGTAACAGTTCAACATTTAGCAGAGACACTTGCCCACCATATCCTTTACCCTCTAGACCAGGGCAGTTATCCATAATGTTGTGACAGGATAGGAGCCACAACAGGGCCATGGTGGAAGGGTCACAGGGGACAATCCTGAAAGCCTCTGGGACTACAACAATGTCCTATATTCTGATGCTGCACACACAGTGTTGCAAGTATCCTCTCCACCAGGATTTATTTGATCTTAGGAAATTCAGAGACGTCATTTACCTTCACACAACAGCAGTCAGTAAGACAAGAGACAGCAGAGACTGGCTTTGGAAATGCAGCCACCTCCCTCATTCTCCAAGGAGTAAGAGTTTGGCATTCCAGAGCTTCTTGTGAGCTGGTCCAACCAGCCCTTCCATCTTAAGGACAAAATTCCCACTATTTTGCTAGAGGCATTTCTCTCTCACTCTCTAGATTTGCCTGCTGGCCTCAGTCACTGGGGCCACCCGAACACAAAGCAAAAGAGTTATCAAAGACAAAAGAGAGACACTTTACTGCACCTAGGAATGGGTCCTCTGTCTGCTTGGCCTTGGCCACGTTGGGAAAAGCCAACCTAGGTCAGGCTGCTGACCTCAAAGCAAGGATCAGAATGAGTGGAGCAGAAGGTATTACTAGAAAGGAAGGGGACAAAAGAACAGGGAAGGAGGTAGGGCAGTAAGAGCAGGAGGAACACACCCAGTTTTCCCACACTCTCCATTCTAGGCTCTCCATCCTGCTGGAAGCAACATGCATGCTCCCAGCACAGCATCATGCAACTTTGCCTGTTCTGCTGAGAAACTTCAAGCAGTAAGTCAAGACAGCAAGCATCTTCCTGTATCTCTGAGATAGCTAACAGAGTCCAGTTCATAGGTCCTAACATCAAACCGCTCTCCAGTTACCAGAGCAGAGAGGTTTGCAAAGGGCAGCTACTCAGTGCCAAGCCACTCGCGTTCAAGTCTGACGGAAAGACTTGAGGAGCAGGCCTGTGCCAATCTGGAACAAGTGCCAAGTGTGCCCTTCAACTTTGCATTTCTTGGGAAATTGCTCCTGATCAAGAGTCATAAATTTGATGCTGGTCTTGAAGCTGGTCTTGGATATCAGCACTGCAGCACACCAAGAGGCCCCAATGCAGATCTGGGACTGCACAGACCTTCAATCAAGGACAGTCCCTGTCCTGGACATTCTGCAGCTGAACTGTAAGCAGAGATGAGTGAGGACAGATGTTAGAAGGAGAAGTGACTCATCCAAGGCTCACACGATAGGTCTCTTGCTGTTCAAGACATCAAGGCTGCCAAACTGAAGGAACCAGAGGCAAGATATCAGCAGGACAAATAAGATTGCAGTCACATCACTAAGAACACAGGGCAGAGGCCTCCTCCATAGGAGGGCACCACAATAAAACACTCTTGTAAGGCAGTAACTGCAGTGCCTTCCATCACAGAGGACAACAGTTCTAGAAGTGCTCAAAGCACCCTGACTGAAGGCAGCTGATGGTACTCTTCCCATCTCAACCTGCCTCCTCTCAGAGTTTTCAAAAAGGCAACCGGGTGGATAAGTCTCAAAAGACTTGGCTCCTCTGCTCTGCACAGAAGCCACACCAAGCATGCCTCAAGTCCTGCTTCCCTCTCATTCCTCTGAACACTTAAAACACAAGTAACAAGCCTCTAAATTATGAACAATGGCTCATGCTCAAAGGCAACCTCGGTCTTGGCTCTACATGGCTTCTACAGAAACACAGACTAAGATATGTAGGAGCTAGAGGGCCATAAACTCTTTCTATGCATCTCTCATGATAATATCTTGCGTAATGTGGTGACAGGAGGTCAGAGCACAGGCACAGCAGAAATTCAGGTCCAGCATTTTACTTGAAAACAGTGGTGGGCTGCAGCCTTTGGTCTGTAGAGACCTGCTGCACCAATTTAAAGGGATGCATAAAAAGCAGCTACAGAAAAATTAATTCATATGCAAAGACAATGAAATATATGGGGGGCAGGGGGGCAACTTCTAGAAAAAAATTAAGTTTGTAATGGCCTATGTAATTTTTCCAGCCGAAGAGCCAACAGTGGAAGCACAAACTAACTGACAGATAGTAAAATTGCCCACACGTGACCATGCTGGTCTACAAGCAAGTTTGTGGCCTGGACATCTTTGGAAGACTTAAGTGGGTGCTTATTGCCAGTGATGTCCCCTTCCAAGTGCCACTTGAGAAATAATGGAGTCACACATTTGAACTGAGATGATTCTAACTAACCCACTTTCCTCTGAATCATTTCTCCATGCCAGTTTAAGAGATTACAGCTTCAGAGACATGCAGCATTAAGTTGGAGAAAGAAGGCAGCTTTGCCGAGAAGTTGGAGTCTGGCAGGTGGGAGACAGAGCTGGGAAAAACCCCCAAAACTCGTATAAAACATTTCCTCTTTAATAATTTGTGGTGGTCAAGAAAAGGCAGAACCATCCAATGGTGACATACAGACCAACGCTTTGATCTGGAAGGACTTACCCCTGAGAAAGAAACTCAATGGTGAAAATCCCTAACTCAGGTGCTCTGCCAAGAGACTGATGTAACATAAAAAAGGTCTCCCCCTCCCAAATTAAAATAATTGCCATGTACAAAGCAGTAATTAAAAACAATCAGCCAAGACAGCCAAGGGAAAGTGAGGGTTGGATTCTGTCACTTGGTAGGAACAAGGTAGAGTGCTTGAAATGGGGTCCTGGGCCATGAGAGGAATCATTCATTCTCTATTAAAAACAAAAACGATGCTCCTGATTCTCAATAGGCCAATCTCTTCTGAAAGGGGCACCAGAGGCCCTGCTGGGAGGAATATTCATCTTTTCAGGCCAAATTGCAGCAGTACCTCATCAGAGCAACGCTCAACCACCCACAGAGCTGTTCCTGTTGGATACCTTGAAGTGCATCCTCCTGGAATGGTGCTGGTTTGCTGTGCCTGAACCCTAGGCTGCAGAGGGGAAGGACTGACAGCGCAGGGCAGTGCTGTGCCTGGGGAGTCTTGCCTCAAGGCTAGCATAGGGTACGCAGGACAGACAAGATCCTGGTGGTGGTCCTGAAAACAGTGAGCTTGGTGGCAGCTGTGTCAAGGACTGACTGTTATGGATGACCACCAACTTCATCTCACACAACGAGTACATTTTTTCTCAGAACACTGCATGCAGCCCTAGAAAAGCCTTTTTCTCCTTAAAAGAGGAGGGTGGGGTGAGTGCAAACTCTTCTTCTGAGAAGAGAAACAACCCACAAATCCCAGTTTGTTTCCCCTACATTGTATTCCTTAATGCAGATGTTGAACAAGATGTGTGCCAGAAATAGCCCCAAATTTGGCCAGACCAGGGCTATAAATTCAGCTCCATCCCCTCCGGACCAGCAACCAGCAGAGCCCTGTGGAGCTGGCTTGGGCACACAGCTGCTTCCCATAGCACAACGTGAGGGAAGACCAATGAAGTTGTTGGGTTAAACTCTACTATGTCAAGGTTGCTCCTTCTCCAAACTCATCCAAACCAGTGAGCAGAGAGAGGGAAAAAAAGTGATGGGAGGTGGGGGGTTTGGAGGTGGGGTGCTGAATCCTAAAACATCCACTGCCTTGGTGCATGCCAAGTGTCCCACAGCTCTGAGCCAGTGGGCTGCTCTGATCCCACACAGAAAGCCTCCTACCCGCCAAGTGGTGCTCCCTTTTCCTGGGAAAAAAAAGAAAAAAATCTGCCCCCAGCCAGCATGTGAGGTACCACAGCAATCATTTCTCTTCCCAGAGACTTCATCTTTTCCCCTGTAATGTACCGATTAGGAATTGCATGTGGATACCCCCATACCACCAGTACAACTTACACCATCGCAGCCCCTCACTCAATACCCAACCCCCTGCAGTACCTTCATTCAAGCATTAGACTGTCTCTGGAACAGGCTCTAAGGAAGGAGAAATAAATTTATGTGCTCCAGTCTGCTGCAGACAGACTCATGTGCGCTCCCTGTCACTCCACAGAGGCTTTTATTTTCCTACCACGTCTCCCAGGAGGGCCAGGTCCTCAGCACATGCAAGCTAGAGGAGCTCACTGTCTCTGCTGGAGTCTGGGGACTTGGTCCCCCGCCAGCTGCAGAGGGCACATAATTACAAGCACATACACACTTCTGTCGAATTTTATGGTGCTTCCAGCCTCACCTTCCCAATGATGCTCCTGCACAAGCTCCTGATGACCAGGCATAAATAGTTCAGGCCAGAACACTCCAAGCCTGCTTGGCAAGGTGGATAAATGTAAAACGAGGGAGGAGGAGCAAGAAGGATACCTGTATCTCATCTCAACAGCCACTTGCAGAAAGCTGGACCAAAACTGTGCATGCACATCAGCTGCTCTCTAGCACTACTCTTCCTGTTCCTCCTTCCAGGTCATGCTTACTGCAGAGAGCACGAGCTCTGATTATTGCAGGAAGGGGAAGAAGAGAAGAAATGCAGGAAGCCTCTCATGCATGCATAGTGACCATGGCTGATAAGAGCCCAAAAAATGCTTAACTTACTAGTTTTAGGAGCAGTGCAGGACCTTATTATACCACATGCAGGACTATAGGAACACAGGCACACACCACTGTCTTGGACTCACAGGCTGCATCATAGAATCATAGGGGTTGGAAGGGACCTTGAGAGATCATCAGGTCCAACCCCCCTGCCAAAGCAGCTCCCTAGCTCATATTGCACAGATAGGCATCCAGAAGGGTCTTGAGTATCTCCAGAGAAGGAGACTCCACCACCTCCCTGGGCAGCCTGTCCCAGGGCTCTGTCACCCTCACTGTGTAAAAGTTCTTCTGCATGTTGGTGCGGAACTTCCTGTGCTCCAATTTGCAGCCATTGCCCCTTGTCCTGTCCCCACAGACCACTGGAAAGGGGCTGGCCATTTCCCCCTGCATCCCATACTTCAGATATTTATAAACATTAATAAGGTCCCCCCTCAGTCTTCTTTTCTCAAGGCTGAACAGTCCCAGCTCACTCAGCCTTTCCTCATAGGGGAGATGCTCTAGGCCCTTAATCATCTTTGTAGCCCTCCTCTGGACTCTCTCCAGGAGATCCCTGGCTTTTTTATACCAGGGAGCCCAGAACTGGATACAATACTCCAGGTGGGGCCTGACCAGGGCAGAGTAGAGGGGGAGGATCACCTCCTGAGACCTGCTGGCCACACTCTTCCTGATGCACCCCAGGATCCCATTGGCCCTCTTAGCCACCAGTGCACACTGCTGGCTCATGGCCAACCTGTCATCAACCAGGACCCCCAGGTTCTCCTCCACAGAGCTCTTCTCCAGCAGGTCATCCCCCAGCCTGTACTGATACAGACGGTTCTTCCTCCCCAGGTGCAAGACTTTACACTTGCTGTTGTTGAACCTCATCTGGTTTCTCACTGCCCAGCTCTCCAGCCTGTCCAGGTCTCTCTGGATGGCAGCGCAGTGTCCTGCGTGTCAGCCACTCCTCCCAGCTTTGTATCACTGGCACTTGCTGAGGGTGGATGCTATTCCCTCATCAAGGTCATCGATGAAGATATTAAACAGGACTGGACCCAACACTGAGCCCTGGGGAACACCACTAGTCACAGGTCTCCAGCCAGACTCTACTCCACTGATCACAACCCTCTGAGCCTGGTCTGACAGCCAGTTCTCAACCCACCTCACTGTCCACTCATCTATCCCATGATCTCTCAGCTTTTCTATCAGGATGTCATGGGAGACAGTATCAAAGGCCTTGCTGAAGTCAAGGTAGATGACATGCACTGCTCTCCCTCCATCCACCCAGCCGGTGATGACATCATAGAAGGCTATGAGATTGGTCGAGCATGATCTCCCCTTGGTGAATCCATGCTGACTCCTCATGACCTTCTTCTCTTCCAATTGCTTGGTAATGGCATCCAGAACAAGCTGTTCCATCACCTTTCCAGGGACAGAAGTGAGGCTGACTGGCCTGTAATTGCTAGGATCCTCCTTCTTGCCCTTTTTAAAGACTGGAGTGACATTGGCTATCCTCCAGTCTTCAGGCACTTCTCCTGTTCTCCAAGACCTGTCGAAGATGATAGCAAGCGGCTCCGCAATCACTTCCACCAGCTCCCTCAGCACATGTGAATGTATCCCATCCGGGCCCATGGATTTGTGTGCATTAATCCCTTTGAGCCGCTCCTGGACCACCCCTACCTCAGCCAGAGGGAAGCTCTTCATTTCCCAAACTCTCTTACTTTCTTCCAGTGTCCGTGGGTCCCGAGGGGCCTTTGAAGTGAAGACCAAAGCAAAGAAGGCATTCAGTATCTCCACCTTCTCAGCATCCCCCGTCACCAGGACACCCACCTCGTTCAGCAGGGGACCCACATCATCCCTGGTCATCCTCTTACTATTCACATATCTAAAAAAATCCTTTTTATTATCCTTTATGTCCCTTGCCAGTTTCATTTCCAGGTGGGCTTTAGCCTTCCTAGTTGCGTCCCTACAGGCCCTGACAACATTCCTATATTCTTCCCAGGTGCTCAGACCCTTTTTCCACAATTCACAGACTTTCTGCTTCCCTTTGAGTTTACCCATGAACTCCCTGCTCATCCACACAGGTCTTCTGCCTCTCTTTCCCAATTTCCTGCTCAAAGGGATGCACCGATCCTCTGCTTGGAAGAAGCGCTGTTTGAATGCTAGCCAGTTCTCACAGGCTCCATTGCCTTCTAACAGCGTAGCCCACAGGATAGCTCCTATTAGGTTGTGGAAGAGATCAAAGTTAGCTCTTCCAAAATTCAGGGTAGCTATCCTGCTTTTTGGCTTGCTTCTTCCACTCAGGATCTTGAACTCTACCATTTCATGGTCACTTTGTCCCAAGCTGCCCCCGACCTTCACGTCCCTGTTGGTTGAAACAAGGTCCAGCAGCCGCCCTCCCCTTGTAGGTTCCTGCACCATCTGTAGCAGGAAATTGTCCTCTACACATTGCAGAAATTGTCTGGACTGGGTACAACTGGCCCTGTTGCTTGCTCAGCAAATATCTGGGTAACTGAAGTCCCCCATAAGGACCAGGGCCTGGGATCTCGAGGCTACTTCTAGCTGCTTGCAGAATGCATTATCAACTCTCTCCTCCTGATCAGGGGGCCTGTAGTACACACCCACAACAGTGTCACACACACTAGCCTGCCCCTTGATTCTTACCCACAAGCTCTCAACTGATGGGTCATCTTTCCCCAGATGGAGTTCAGTACATTCAAGCTGCTCTCTAACATAAAGAGCAACTCCTCCACCTCGCCTCCCTAGCCTGTCTTTCCTGAAAAGCACACAGCCATCCATGACAGCATGCCAGTCATCCAGGCTGTCCCACCATGTCTCTGTGACTGCAATGACATCGTGGCCCTGCAACCGCACAAAGATCTCTAACTCTTCCTGTTTATTACCCATGCTATGTGTGTGCATTCGTATATAGGCACTTTAGGGAGGCAGCAGATGCAGGTATCCTCCTCAACAGGTCACATCATTCCAGGGTGATGACGGCCGAACTGGCATTCACCCCCACAACCTGCATCTTCTGAAAAATAAAAAAGGAAACAAAACAAAACAAACTACTCCCCATCACACACCACAAAAACCAAACCTGGTGACAAGCACCCTGGCAGCATCCCACAGGACACCTAGCTAAACTCCACACGGCAAGACCCAGACCAGCAAAAGGGACCACAACACTACAGAGAACGAAACCGCTTGCAACCATTTTTTGTCTTTTCACAAGAACCATGCCCTTTTGCAGCCTGTGTTATAAGCAGCACCAGAATACACCAAAAAAAAAGCAAGATTACTGTTGGTACCTAGATCATAGCCCAATTGTGGCAGATTTCAAGCACGGGTAGATAAAGCTTATTTCTGTGTATTTCTACCTCCCAGCCTGTGTCATATCATGCTGATTCATCCTACAGATCCTTTCCTACAGACAGCAGAGCATAAGAAATATCCAGAGCAGGTAGACCTGCACTGAAAGCTTCCTTCTGCCTGCTGCTAATTCCCTTCACAGCTCTGCTCATTAATAAAAATACAACACAATAAAAGAGAACCACACATAGATACACCTTGCCCAAATTCCCTCCATACTGGCTGATCCTGAGTCTCCACCAGCTATTAACTGTTGCGGTGCACTGAGGAGGACACAGTTATTAAATTAACAGGGGCTGTTTAACCTGGCTACAAATATACACGAGTTCTTTGTGCCTTTGTGAGCTAATAAGGCATGTGCTAATTACATTAATTCAAACAAGCACAGCGTGCCCTGAGGGCAAAGGGAGAAGGGAGCAGCAAACCCAGGCTCTTTCATAATAGCTGTGCGAGAGCAGAAAGTACTTGCCTTGACATGGCTTTTGGAAGAGAAGCAGGAGTGCTGGGGCTGGCACCCTTCAGCTCACTCAGCCCAACGAGAAACATGCAAAAAGCCTATCTCATTCACCGAGCCTTCGGTGCTGTGACAGACACAGGATCCCAGCCGGCATGTCCCTTCCTACCTCAGCAGCCCAGAGTGGATCCCAAAGCTCGGGGTGATTTCCTGCTGCTCTAGGACCCTGCAGGCAGCCCCTTTCCCAACAGGGACGGCAGGGCACAGGCAGCCTCCTGCCACAAAGCAGCACCGTGCTCTGCGAGTCACCCAGCATCCTGCTGCATGCTGCTCCTCACACAGACCCATCCCTGAAGCCAGCCAGGAACAGCTCGGCCAGACAGGAAGCTGCAGTGCAAGCTCGACTAAGTTCGGCAATCCCAGCCGAAACCTATCTGGCAATGGAGGCAGGTGAGCAGGACTGCATGCACCTCCCATGTCAAAACAGAAAGACAGCCCCCAGAAATGGAAAGGGACAGACTGTGGCAGAAGGAAAAAAGGACAGCAGGGAAGAGAGACACGCTCTCTCCAGCCTAAGGGTTACCATATCCCTCACCTCTGCCCCCAGCGAGGAGCCTTCCTCAGCATCAGCCATAGTCACACTAAGGGTGCCTGCTAGGCAGTAGCAGTGCCTAGCAGATGAGGGAAGGAGAGGAAGGGGAAGGTGGTATTTCTTTGCATCTCCAAGGACACGTGCTCACAGAGCCCTTTCTGAAGCACGTGTTTGTCCCTGTGAACAGTAGGGGACTGTGCCAGAGCAAAGCAAAGGTGTGGGGGTTGCCCCTCTCTCCCCATTCCCACTTCTTCCTATGCTGTATGCATGCATCTGACAGTACACAGGGCCATCCCCAGGAAGCCTGAGAAGCAGCCACCTTGCTCTGGCAGCTGGACTACACCACGTGAATTGCTGCATTTTAAAGACACAATGCTGACTCTCCCCTTCAAAGACAGAATTTACAGGCAAGCGGCAGGCAAGACCTAGAGCTGTGGAAGAGTAGTACAACACAGTCTGTCCTGCACAAAGAGGCACTAGTACAGGCTCAGTGCAGTCTCGACAGTGGGCTGGCAGAGATTTTCATGAAGGAAACCATACTGAGGATTTTTGGCCCCTGGAAAGCCCATGTGTCAAGCCATATGATTCTCTTTCCCATCAGAGGCTGTGGTTACTCAACCACTAGTCCAGCATAACTTCAGGCTACTGCCAAAAAGGAGGGAGCTATTCCTTCCCCCAGAAGCTAGAGGAACTCATTTCAGGCTAGGTCTATTTCCATGTCAGCTTCTAGCTGTTAAGACACCAACGTTTGTGCTAGCACAAGAGGCAGAGATGAGGAGAAGGACTGCCTGAACACTGTGGGCACTGAAAAAATCCCAAACAATGAACTAGAACAAGAATCCCCCCAGGGAAGCCTGGGAGATAAAGGCTTCTGGGCCCTGAAAAAAATTACTTAGAAGACCAAGAAATCCAGAACCCTGCGGGGCTATATGTCAATTGATAGGTCTCACTTGGAGACCCAAAGAAGGGCTGCACAAGCCTGACTGGAACAGCAATTTCCCAGCAAACCCCAAACCCTGCCCCTACAGCAAAGCCACAGCGCCCTGTGACCATCAGCTACCAATGTAGGTGCCAACACTAAAATATTACAGGTTAATGAAGCAGGACCCCAGGGTCTGAAAGGACATAAACCCTCCTGTGTCACCCCCTGATCTAAGGCAAGGTGACAGAGAAGCACTGAGCAGGAGCCACCACGTAAGCATGCAAACACTGGTATACAGGCTGCAAGCTCAGCTGCTTGCTGGAGTCCAGACTCTATTTCAGGTGACTTTTGTACAAGAGACCAGACACAAAGAGTAGATAGGATAACAAAAGGACATCACCCAGCCTCCCAAATATTTTGCAATAGCAGGTAGAGAGATCTTTCCATGGAAGGAAGCTTATCTCATTATGTGCCTGCAGTAATGAAACTCACCGAAGACAGAATTTGACTAATGCTCCCAGTACACCAGAAGAAATGCCAGTTAAATGTCACGTTAATCAGTATTCCTTGCCTCTGAGTCACAGAAATGGCAATACAGGACATCCTGCTGCCAGTCCCTTTGCTGTGCAGGGTACATGAACATACCTCTCTGCTCCTGCATTACAAACAGCCTTTCTCTCCTCCCACCTCAGCCGTTTGCTTACACCAAAGCTGTTGAGATCACAGCAAAATGGTTCCTCACTGACCGCACGTCAGCAGCCGCACAAGGGTCATGTTCTTCCTAAAGAGGTTAGCAGCTCCCCCAGGGAAACTCACACATGCGCTGTGACAAGTGGAGGAATCGTCAAGGGGACTGCAGCCACCACCTGACAGCTGGTGAGACTGTGGCCTGGTCCATCCACCAGCTCTCGGCTTACCCAGAGTGCCGTGAATCAGCAGGCTGCGAGGCAGGCAAGGCAGGCTAGGCAGGCATTCCCAGCAGCAAGACTATGCATTTAGGAGGCTACAGGAAATGAAAACACACACAGCTCTGCTCACCTAAACAGAGCAGGAGGAGATCGGTGACACAAGAAAGGAAAGCGTGAGGAAAAAAAAAAGTGAAATTAGTTGAACTTGTAAAGTCATTCACAATGCTGCTACCTGCCAGATGTATCCATGAGACTTTACCTGACACACAGAGCATCCTCAGTAAAGCAACTCTTGCATTTCTTAAGAATTAGAACTGTAGTAAAAAGGTTTCCAAAAACACCCAAACCAACCCTTTTCTGAAGGACACCTCACAGCACTGCTCTATCTACCAACCAACACTGCCTTGCCAAAGACCACATGGCGGGAACAGCAAATAGCATTAGACACAACAAGCCATCGTGCCAGTGAGCAGAGCAATGGGCGCGTTGCACTGGGAGACCAGCAACCGTTTGGCAATGCAGGAACTAGACATGCTGCTCTGCTCTAGACATCCTCAACAGGGTCTTCCAAGCTCCAATCCATGATCTCCATCAAGTCAGCTGTGGCAACTGACATGGGAGCCAGCCTGCCCTGCAGCAGAGCCCACACAAGAGATGGCACAGCACTCTGTTGCGGCCATGGTTGGTGTCAGGATCTCAGATCTGGTACTAGCTGGGGAAAACATGTTCTTCCCTTCCTCACAAGAGCAAGGAGAAGGAGAGAGGATGTGGCCACAGCAGCAAGCTCTGCCAGAGTTCATCAAGGTACCTGGATGGTGACACATAAAGCCTCTCCTACCCCATGTCCTTTCAGGCTACCAGCAAGTTTGCCAGCTCATATATATGCACAAGTGCGTCCAAACATGTCCTTTTCCACCGCTGATCTCTTTGCTTCCAGTTCCAGACCACCTCAACTCACACTGCCGCAAATCCAGGTAACTCCACCAGTGTGAGAAACAGCCCGGTGTCAGATCATGCTGCGGCCTCCCTGCAATCCCACCCACACACCAAGCAAAGTCTCACAAGCTGTGTGGCAGGTCTGCAGCCTCTCTTGCTATGAGCCTCTGCAAACTGGCCATTGCTCACCTCCACCAGAAGAGCCTGGCGAGCAAGCACAGCTGAACCTTACTGCAGGGGAAGCAGGAGCTTGCTCCACACCAGGGACCTAACAGAGCTGCAGAGACTGAGTCAGCGGTGCACCGATGCCTCCCAAGCACATAGAGGCTGCAGGAGCAGCCTGCTGAGCCTCCCCAGGAGTGTGCTGGCAGGCAGCACACCGCACAGTGCACTCGGGCACACGCCCACACACAGCTCAGCAGTGGCCTGGCATTTCTTCCCCCTGTTCCAAAGCCAAATTCAGACCATCTGTTGAGGTATTTCTGCAAATCATCCCTCTTTCAGGAAGGGCCGGGGGCTGAGTTTAGTTGTTTATATAGCGTCTGGCATTTCTGTAGCGCTTATCGCTTCAGAATCCAAGTTATGTCCTTCAAGCTCTCCATTAGTTTTGGAGGCCCAGAGTGGGGCACCAATGAATCTTCATTGTAAGTTTCTGGAGAGGAGATAAATTAAAAAAAAAAGAAAAAGCAAAAAGAAAGAAAGAAAAGATCAAAAAGACAACAGCTGCTCAGGTCATGCACATATTTATCTGCTAACAAAGTGAGCAGGACAGTTCAGGGGGAGGGAGTCAGGCCAACACAATGTGTTTTATGTCCTTTAAAAGAACTACTATCCTCAGAAAATAACCTTCATAAACAACAGCTGGTCCCACAGGGTGAGATGAACCAACAAGTGCTCCTGTTGCCTTACAAAAAAGGGCTCAGTTTGCCCAGGGAAGGAAGCTACCTCCATCCTTGAGAAAGCCAACATAAAATGAAAAAAGCAAAGCACCCAAGAGGAGACACCATTTACTACATCAGATCATACCTTCTGCAACAGCTGCCATCGCTATTGCATACAAGCAGCAAAGCCCTGGAAGTGCTGCTGTCCCTGCTTGATTGTAGGGGTAAGGCCAGAGATAGACATTTTACAGCTTATGCAAGATCGTGCTCTGAATCTCTGGCAAAGGATAATAAGGCAAATTCATGGTTAGCTCCTGAAACATCCTGTCCCCAAAACATACTTTTTTGCAATAACTCCCTGACACAGAGCAAAGAGCACAGCATGGAACAGAGCACCAAGCTCCCAGTCTGCACGTGACCTTGGAGGACGTGTCTCCATCCCTCCCTACCTGGCAGGCAATGGGGAATTGCCCTTGTCTCTTCTTCCAAGGCACACAGGCAGCACACCTACTAAAGGCAGCAAGGGGCCAGGCAGCGCAGCGACAAGGACACAGTACTGGGCAGGGAGAGAAGCGACAGATGCCCTGGTCCAGACTAAGCACACCACGTGCTACTGCCTCCCTCCACATGTTTATCCGCGCAAAGCCAGTGCTCACCCCGGCCAGGAGCTTTCCCACCACACAGCACTAGTACAAAGGTTTCACAGGAAGCTGCGGTTGAATATAGAAATGAAGAATCACAGACACTGGACTGGCTTCTGGCTTGATCCAAACTAAGAGGTCACCCATGCAGCATAAAATGACTTGCCAAAAGTCCCATATTTTTGTGCTCAAAAAAAAAAAAAAAAAAGAAGCTAAGCACATACTGCTCTTCTCAAAAGTCCTCCTCCAAGGCAATGAGTCACTCAGTGCAGCAGCACCACTATCCTGTGTAAGAGGTGAAGCTTTCCTTTTCCCTCTCTCTCCCCACTTTGTCCAAGAAGATACTCATAGCTGGGACAGCTTTTAAATCAAGAGCACAAGCCCCAGTCACGGAGCCAAACTCCAGATGGGGCAGGCACAGTCTTTGTTGGAACTTCAGTCATCTCCAGCTGCCCAAATTCATGCCACTCTGGGAAACAGTTGGACGAAAATCAGAACCTCTCTCTTCCTGACCACTGAATGCTGCAGACCCAGGAAATAAAAAGAAAAATCAATCCAGCCAGCTTTCCTGATAAGCCACACACCAGCATCAATGCCGAAGGAAGAAGGGGGGCACTGGAAGGTTTGACAAGGCATAGCCACCCACCCACAACAGCACCACCAAAATGAGAACAAGATCTGGTTATGGAAAGATTTAACAGCTTACTACAGGCTGTAACCAGCATCAAGAGAGACCCCACAAAATAAATAACTGGTATCCTATCACATTTCTCCTGACACAGAACAAGCATTGCTGCTCAGGTGCCTTTCCCTTCCCCAACCAACCAATCTGTGGGCAGTCCTCCTAAGACAGCAAGTATTCAAATCTTTTATACTTGCACATGCACAAGAGAAAACTGCCAGACAAAAATCCAAACCATCCACAGTGACAATGCCTTTTCATTGTGTTTTTCTGTGGGTTTGCCTTGTTTTCCTGAAGTTTCTGTACCTTGTTACTTTATCTTCACAGCCAACTGGAGCTACCCGGCAATCGATACTGCAAGGTTAAAGCAACACTCTGTTTTGCATTGGACAGCTCAATCCACCTCCTCCTCCTGCTGTCTTTGTGCTGGAAGGCAAACAGAAGAGGACAGGAAAAAATTATTTATCTGCTGTTAGGATTACCTGGAGCAACACAGCGTTAGCTCTAGCAACCTGCTGTGCTGTTAGCTGGGCATGGCCAAACGACAGTCCCCATTCCAACCAGGTACAGAGGACTCCACCCTGCAGAATAAGAAAGGTTTCACCAAATGACACTGCCAGGGAAGCCAAACCGTACTGTTCTGTTAGACCCCAGGCATCTCTTCAGCAGAGAAGAAGTGCTTGCAGTCACGTCCCGCTGTCACTGCAGACAGACAAGGCAACTGGCTCCTGAAAGGCTAGAGTCCATGCAGCAATTTATGAGAAATGCCCAGAGAGACATTTGCAGTGTGCACGGTGTGTTCAAGAGTGAAAAAATAAAAGCAATGCACTGGTTCACACAGGCAGCATCTATAGCTCTTCTGTCATGATAAGTAATTGATAATTCCAACTCTCTTAACTTTCTGGTAGTGCAGACGCTTGGGTACCTCTAAGAAAACCCAAATGTGCAAACATGGGAATCAAAGCAGGTATTTTGCATTTCCTGAAAATACAATTAAGGATTTTGGTGAGCAAATACACAGATGTGAAAGGAATAAGCAGTCCTTATGTACTGCAGTACCAGAAGGCAAAATGCTGTGACCAGGCAGATCTTTCCCCATCCCAACCTGCTGCTCTTGAAGGAGCGGTGCAGGCACTTGTCCTCACACCGAATTACAGACTGGAACAGAGGAGCAGAGGCAGCTGGGAGGTAAGCGTGTCCAACTGGAAGCCTAACAGGATGTTAACTTGTAAGTGACAGGCTAAAGAGGCTGTGTGCCCAGGCTCTTCCTGTAGCTCAAGGGCTCCCACGTGGAGCCCAGCCTCAGCTGGCGCAAGCCGGATTTGCTCTGCTGTCTCTGCCAGAACTCCATCAACTTAGTCCGGTCAGGGACCAAGGTGCACAGCTCTGGGACGCTGGTGACCTGCCAGTGGCTGTATAGAAACTTCATTCTCAGGAAAAAAAAAATTAAAAAAAAAAATTCCAGAAAACAGGGAACAACAGGAAAAAAACAATCTGAACAAGGACAGCCAGGAACAAAGCAGGCTTAGGAGAAATGCCTCTCTGTTCTGAAATAGCCTGTAAAAGGGGAAACTGCAGAAGCTCCCTTCGTAGTGCACTGACATCCTACTGTAACACACACAAACTGCAGCACCCAGGGTCACACAGAAACTCATTGCCCCAGCCACTCCAAAGGCGGTTACACATCGTCTCCCCAGCACAGGATCTCCTAATGACCAAACAAAAATATTTTGCATTTTCCCACCCCTTTTCCTGCCGCCTTGGGGCCTAGTTCTTTTATGTCATTCTGGCAGCACAGTACGATTCAGGCAGATAGAAACAGCACATTAAGAGATACACCTCACGCCAGGTATCTTGCTGGCTCCAGAAAGTTGGCAATATAAAACATTTGCAGTTCTCTACCCCCAAGTGACCACGGGGATCAAGTGAAAAAAGGCGGCATCGTGCTGGAACAAGGGAGATGTGTTACGAAACAGCACCAAGGGACACAAGTCCCTGCAGCTACATTCAATGTCAGTGAACTTTCTTCTCCCCACACAAACTTTTCCCCTCACAAAGTTCACAAGGACATACCACCTTCCAGCAGCTACTGTGAATTTAGCAACTGCCGTCCAAGAGCATTTTATTTCCACAATGGGGTGAAAAAGAATCCAAAGGTTTGTCAACATCTGCAAAACAAGTAACCCCCAGCCAGCAAACCCAAACTCCAGCCCTTTGAGAGGCCAGAGATAGAGACCATGTCGCCCTACACCACTCGTAGGTGCTCCTTGCTGAGGGAGAAGTAGCAACTCATCAATTGCTCCTCTCACAGCCCTCCTGGCTGCAGATTATTCAGATAAAGCCCAGAGCGCAGGGAGTGCTTACTATTGTCACAGCATTGCATGATCATCACATACACTGCAATGAGGCCACCCCCTAGATCAGGCTTTACTCCTCACAGAAAAGCTGTTCTTCAGGGAATCTGCAAAACTGGGCTGCTGGTCAGGGATGCTGTATCTGCAGGTGCTTTATTCTAGCTAAAACACAGCACAACATTTTCCCACCTAAAAATGCTGCTGCCCTACTCCAGAAAAATCTCTCCCTCATACTGTTTCATGGTTCTCAACATGAAAACAGTTAAGCAAGAACAACTGTACAGGCATACGAAATGCTTACAGCTCCTAATGACTTTCCCCATTACAACACTCTCCTCAGAGCACAGCTCCTAGGCTGAGGCACACTAAACCCCAGCCACTGCATCTCCGTCCCTTCTCTCCATCACACCCTTGCCCAGCCACAGATCTACAACACAAAACAAGACATACACACTTGCAGGGGGAGCTGTTTCCTGTGTACATGCTGCCCTCACCTTGGCCAGCCAGGTAGGTATTTCCCCCTGTCTTGCCCACTAATTAAAATCTTGGCAGGAAATGGGGAGCAAATGGCCCTGACAGGCTGTCAGTGACTTTTACCTCCTAGTAACTTAATACAGCACACTACTCCTCTTAAAACGGCAGCAGGAGGATCTTCCAGGGCCCTGGCATCTTAGCAAGACATTAACAAGATTGCTGGGCATCAAACAAGACTACAGACTTTCCTTCAGAGCAGTGCCTGGTTCCAACTTGCGATACAGATTCACTCCCTGTTCCAACTCGGCCACCCATCTCTGCCACAGATCTACGTAATGCTCCTCACTCAGTGCACAAATGAGCCCAAGGGCACAGCACCAGGAGAAAAAGTGCATCTGTGTGAAAGACAAGAAGAAATAGTAACACATAGGTAAAAAACCTACAGGCAAGACATTCAAAGGGCTAAATACTCACTAAATACTGTTACTTATTTTTTGGTTAAGAGGTTAGAGTAACTCTCCCTATTAGATCTCATCGATACCTTTATTTATAACAGCCTGGAAAGCAAAAGAGCCAGACACATGCTGAGGACAAGAAGACAACTGCCATCTGAGTCCCACACAAGACATCGTTATCAGCCAAGTACCACTCTAGTTCGATTGCCTTGTGCTTGCCATTGCCAAGAAGCCAGCTCTTGAGATGCAAAGCCACAGTGACTTGCAGTGATCAAAATCACTGCAAAAATAATCCAACAGCAACAGCCACGCCACAAGAAGTCAGATCCTCACAGCAACAAGACTCCTGGAGATGAACGTGCTATGGTAAAAACACACAGTCTTTAACTGCAAACGCCTAATATCTAAAATATATTAGGCCAGATAAATATAGCTGGGATCCTGCTCTGACGTTTGTTACTCTGACAGCCTGGTAAGGTATAGAAACTAAAAGCTGAGAAGGCCTGCAGGAGAGGCGCCTGGGGCACTGGAAAATCCAATTTCCACAGCTGTGCCCTCGCCCAGCAGGAGCCCTGCAGCTCCGGAGCGTGCCGCAGGAGAAGAGAGGATGCTTGGGGGTCCAACTCCCAGAGTGACCTTGAGGAAATCCCACAGCGCACCCACATTTCCTTGTTCCCCATCTTCCCATCCATGGGAGGAAGACCACAATAACCCTGACCAACCTCAAAGAGGTGCAGACCTGCCTTACAAGAGCCGAGAAGGTGCTCCGACACAGCTTAGATGCAAGACCCTGCTCAGAGCAGCCAGAGGCTATAGGCTACAACCACCCCAGACACCGGAATTCCCACAGAAACGAGCAAATCGCTTTCAATATATCTGTAAAAAAAAAAAAAAAAAAAAACCAACAAAAAAAAAAGCAGCTGCTCGGCGGCACCGAAGGGCACGGCTGGAACCGCACACGTGTCACCGCACGCTCCCCGGCGCGGCAGGGAGGGGAAAGGCGACGCCGCTACAGCCCCCGACCCCCGGCAAGGGCAACATCAGCACCACGGGGAGCACGGGGCGATCTCCCCCAAGCGTGGCTTCCACACTCGGGCACCTGCGCCTCCGGCCCCAAATTCGGGCAGAGAGATATCCCCCCCCCTCCACCCCGGGATGAGGGGAGTGGGTGGGGGACCGGCACTTTCCAGGCTGAGGGGAGCACGCGGGGGGCCGGGCGGGCTTACAAGCCCTGCCGTGAGGTGGGGGAAGTGGGGGAATCAGGAGACCCCGCACCCTCCGCGGCGAGGGGGGTACATGGGAGGCCAGAGGGGCCCGCAGCCCCCGGGGTGAGGGGCCGACCCCCAGGGCCCAGGGGTGAGTGCAGGAAGGGGGCCCGGCACACCCCTGAGGTGAGGGGCCGGTGCAGCAGGCGCCAGGCCAGGGGAGGCGAGCCGCAGCCCGGCGGCAGGAGGGGTGCCGCGACCTACGGCGCCGCTTCCCCAGGGCCGGGAAGGGGCAGCGCCCGCACTTACCGGTCCGGGGCGGCGGCGGGTTCCCGCCGGGGCCGGAGGCCGGTGAGGCGCGGGGTGCGGAGCTCCTCGGCGCGGCGCAGCCCGGCCCGGATCGACTCGTCTCTGCCCCTTCTGGCCGCGCTCGGCGCAGGAAAAGCCGCCGCCGCCGGGCCCTCCCCGCCGGGGCGGCCGCCGCGTCACCATGGCGACGCGGGCCGTGGCGGACGGGCCTCGCCGCGGCCTCCCCTGGCCCGGGCCGTGTCCGGGACGTATCGACCCCAAGCGACTCGGGCCACGAGGGGAAGTGGGGTGTCCCGCCGTGCCCGCAGCCTTGCCCTCCTCTCCGACAGTAAAAATTCCCCTCGCCCCGCCGCATGGCAAGGTGTGCTCTCCCTCACCCCACCCGTCAGCCATCTTGCAGCCACCTGGTGAGGCGGCACATGGGTGGCACAACGGGACTAGTGGAAATGGGATAAAAATAATTAATCTGTCATTCCCGTTAGAGTAAAGACACTTCAGAATAAAGACCAAACTGGTTGTGGTCAGTTGGGTCACTGTGGAAAGCCTCCAGGCCATAGTGCATCCACGGCACTGGTATACATCACTTTGGGGTTTTATAGGCTCCGTTGGGGTTTCAGGACCATAACGGGGCCTGAGTCCTTGCACAAAGACATTGATAGAGACTGTTTCAGTGAGATTTGGAAACTAAACAAGAAAGCGAGGAGGACAGCAGTAGCAAGCCAGATAATCTGTGCCTTTTGGGATTATGCCCAAGGGAAGAAGAAAGCATGTCCAGGGGAATTAATCTACAAGAGCATCTCTCACTGGGTGCTGTGCTGTGACAGATGCAGCAAGCCTGGGGTTACCAGCTGTACACCAAAGGCTCACAGGAGCCAGCAGAGCACAAATACACAGCCACTGCAATGAGTTGGAGATGATCAGAGAAGAGCAGCTACAAGGATGGTGGAGCATGTCCGACTAATGAGGACATTCTGCACGTGGGAGAAGCAACAATTATATGGAGTCATGATGAACAGCCCAGAAATGTTAGAGTTGTGCATGCACCTGCAAATTGGAGGATCTTATTATCACAGACCTGTAAACCAAAGTGAGAAGAAGATCTAAACCAGAGGTTGGTGAAGCATCAGAAGCTAATGTTGATGAATTGGTTGTAGGTGAAAAAGGAAGCAGCTTGTCTGCTTTTCAACCTGTGCTGGTAAAAGCATGAAAAGACACAGCACGGGGTTGGGGTGGGGGGGTGGGGGGTAGTGACAAAGCTCACTCCAGAAAGGCAGAAAGGTGGAAGGAAGGAAACTTGTGCACCATGGCCATTTATTTGGTGTGTGTTGGATTGGCATCCATCACAGAAGCAAAATGCAGGTGTTGTGGGCAGGGAGTCACTGGCATAGTCTGTTCAACTTTGCAGCCTTTTCTCCATCATGTCCTTGGAAAAGCACTGTCAGGAACACAGAGTCCCCCAGTTTGGGGAACAGGGAAACAGCACAGTGTAGCTGTGGTCACCCCTTCCCACTCCCCAGCTGCAAAACTCTTTCCTACCCCCTTCCTCTGCCCTGTTTTGCTTTAGTGGGTTTCACTGTGCTGTACCAACTCGTACAAAAGCTGAACTGAATGGAGGAGGATAGATTTTACCTTTTATTGTAACATGCCATCCTGTAGTTGTGCTAGTAGGACAGCACCATCCCCCGGCAAAGAAGAAGTTAATGATGTCAAGCTTTGTGCTGAGTTTTAAGAGAACTGCAAACACCCATTTTTATTTTTGGTTCTGCTGCATCAAACCAACTATTCTTTGTAACCTGCACAGAGCGAAGGACCCGCTTCTTCCGGCAGCTTTTAAGAGAGGGGATTAAAAAAAAAGCAGAGGAAGAAGGTTTGCATTCAGCAAGTGCCAGGTTGTCAAGGTTTCCTCTGCTCTCAGACATGAATTTTTTCTTCTGACAGACACAAGAGAGATTTAAAATGGTTTGGTACAAAGCAGAGCTTCAAACACAGTAATGCCTACATCTGATCCAAGGTGAAGAGTAGAGCTCAGGACCTCCTGTAGAAGGCAAGATCATCATAATCATGGCACATATGGGAGCATTATACCAGGTTTGTGCTTGGCTTGCCACAAAGTTTACCCTGCATGAGTCTCAAAATCCTGTGCAGCTTTCAGTCTGGCTGCAGGGAAGGCCAGGGCTGGCTTAGCCCTGCCAAGGACATTGGTCAAGTTCAGTCTGCTGGCAAAGAAAGAGGCTTTCACAAGGTCACATTTTTAAGCTTCCTTCCCCATTTGAATTGCTTTCTGTTTTAATAAATGATGGAGTGCTGCTGAAATCCCCAAGCACCCGCTGAGTGTAGATATCAAACTAATGCTTAAAAAAGCCAAACGGGTCTTGGTCTTTGCTCCCTTGGCCTGGAGGCCATCCTGGATGTGAGTATCAGAGTGCTGGTAGCCAATTTGACTGATAAAGATTGAAAAGGTAGTAAGACAGAATTAGTACTGGTCAACATCCTTTTCTGGAAAAATCAATTCCCACCAAGCCTGATCTCATTCTCCATCAGGACCACAGGATGGGTTCCATCCTGTGGAATGATGGGGAGGCATCCAGCATGTGACTGCTGAGAGGACAGCAGTATGAATGAAATGAGCAGATTTCACAGCTGGTTGTCAGCTAGGATGCTGGGACTCACCCAGAAACCACTGAGCCAGCAGGTCTGGTTTAATTTTCTTGATATTAGAAAAGTGAGAGGGGGTGTGGATGCAGCTGGAGAGTGAAGGGGGTGTGTAAAGGGGACACCCGTACCCCAAGTCTGGCTCTGTTGTCCCCAGGAGCTCAAGGCTGCAAGACCACACAGGTAAACCAGTGCATATCTATCCCCTCTGGCCATCACTTCTCAGAAGGAGGTTGCAGACATCTTCTTAGTAGCTATTTGATTCAAAGGCCTAAGAAATAGCAGGAGGAAAGTCCTCAGCACTCAAGGTGCACAAATGTTCCTCAATTCCCACCAGCAAACTCTCCAGCCACTTTTCTCCAGAAAAAGCAGGGAAATCAAGGCTTGACAGTGCTAGTCTCTGAAAAAAACCCAAGCAAAAACTTTCCAGATTTCCATCACTGATCACCAAGAAGCCAAAAAAGCATAAAAGTAGAATTTTATTCCCTCTGTAAGTGACTTCTAGAGCTGCAGGGTTGACCCCGAGGTGCTAATATGCAATTGCAAAATGTCCCAGGTCCTTCAACACGCCCTACAGGGCTGGCAACCTCCAGTAAGCACCAGCATCTCACCGTGCTTAGCACCCACGGGGCTCTGGCCTCAGGGCTGCCTGGCACCCAGCAGTCCCTGTCCCTGCATGCCTGCCCACAGCAGCAGTGCCCAGGCTCCTCTGGCAGCCGATGCAGGCTTCCAGGCTCAGCACAGGGAGCGCGAGGGAAAGCAATCTCCTGCTCCATGCGCTTATCTCCCGGATAAACCAGCAAGGCACTTTTGTTTATTGAGTGCCGATGAATGGCGCTGTCTTGGCTGCGAGATCGGCCTCCAGATCCCACTCCAGGCACAGCTGCTGGCAGGGAGCCCGCAGCTGCAACCGCCTATTGCCACAAGAGGCTTTTGGCAGGGCTTAGCCCCTCGTCCCAGGGAGAAATTCCCCTGCAGCGTCCCACCATCCACATCTGCTCCTGTGCAGAGGTGGCACTGGATTTATGGGGCATTGCAGGATAGGAAGCATCACTCTCTTTCCCTGGAGTGTGTGGCCGAGCAATGCCAAAGGGTGTTGTTTGCTCTGGGATTTTATGGTGGTCTCCACACATTGTTCATTTTTCTGCCCTTTCTGCACTGGCAAACAACTAAGGGAATTCTGTGGCCACATTAACTCGCTGTGCTGTTTCTCAGGGGAAGAAAGGTGAGATGTATCCATTCCACCAGGCTGGAGGATAAAGTGGACAGCAAGGACGCTGCCATCCTGCCCTGGGTAAAAATGAAATGGCCTGACCCACGAGGAGAGTCATGGCTTCCTGGGCTTGCTGTTCTGCCAAGAGCTGCCACCAGCTCCTTCAGGACCATGTTATTTTGGGATGCCAAAAAGCAGATGGATCCCTTTGTGATTGCCTCTGCACTCCAGCCATCGCTGACGCACAGATTGTGTCACAAATTAGCCTGTTTAAGCAGCAGGTTCTTCTTTTCCCCTTCCTGCGCTGTGACCGAATTGTCTGTTGTGAGGGATTTTTGAGGGAGAGCCACCGTGTTCTCTTGCTCCTTTCAATGCACTGGGATGAAAAACCTGCCAGGATTGTCACTCAGTCTGATGCTCCTGCAGCACATGAAGGAGCCATTAACCTGCAGTCTTGGGAGGGAGCAGCTACAACCAGTGTTCTTAGCTCTGGCCTTGAGAAGCTAAGGATTACAAGGGTTTCTTTTTCTCCAACCTGTAGGAAAGAAAACTGAAAACATTTGTCCCAAGCCACTGCTGCTTCCAGTGGGAGTGAAATCCTCCAAGGACCGGCCAAAGAAGCAACAAGGAGAAGATGCATACCTGAGCTCACGTGCTCTCCCAGCTATCCTGCTATCATCTCCTTCAGATAGTTTTCCTGTCCTACTGCTCCCTGTAATCTACAGCTCCTCTTCACCAGCCCAACAAAGCATAATTAGAAACCTAACTACCCAGGTTCATCAGCCAAGTCCCTTCTTCACACAATGGGGAGAGATGGGTGTCTCCATAAGGGCTGCAGCCACCCCCTGCATGAGCCCGCTCTCTCCTGGGCACACAGATTTGCTGTTTCTAAACCTAGTGATGCTAAAACACCTCCAGACAACCAGGTCTGGCCTGTGGCAGAGACCTGGCAGAGCTGGTGTGACTGGGACACATCTGGGGTTACTCTGCCACCTCCTTTTCCAACCCAAAGCTTTGAGCTCTTGGCACTGCCTTGTAGCCATCCCACAGATGGACCTGCAGCACCCTGGTACCTTTTTTTTTTTTTTAACAGGAAAAAGGTCGTTCTGCATTGGAAAAGGAGAGAACTCAAAAATTTCTGAAGGTATTTGTGTTCTTCTTCTTCCAAATACAAAGGTTGGTTCAAGCAAAGTATTGACAGGATGGTGAAAGTCTGGAAATTTATGGCAGCTTGAGTAACTAAAAGATGAGGAATATAAGCCTGCTGTTTTCCTAAGTCACTAAATGGCTGCAGAGACAGCATCCCTCAAGCTCTCATGTCCCATTAGCTAAATCAGACCTGCCCAACATCTCTGTGATGTGTGAAGCTCTCCCATATCCCCTGTCACTTACCTCTATTCCCTCATGGCTTCTGACCCAGCATCTGGGCCTGCCCCAAGCTGTGGCTCCACCTGGTCACCCAGAATATGGGAGCAGTGACCAAGAGCATGGGACTTTGTGTGCCCAGCTAGGAGATGCCCAGAGATACCTCCAGCTCAGCTCTCCACTGTGACAACAAGGCAGAGCGGATGTTTTCAAGCTTAACACGCCAAGGTGCTGCCTGCTTTGTTATGAGTCACCACTGAAGTTCTCAATCCAGGACTGAAGCTCAGTGACATGGCTCCATGAAGGGGTCCAGGCAACAGCCACCTCTGACATATGGTCTTCCCTTATCCACAAAGCAGTTTCAGCAGAAGCTCTACTTGCAACCATCTTGTCTTTCTAGAGAAAGCAAGTAGAGATGTCTGGTCTGCCTCCTCTGCCCCTTTGTTCCTCCACATACTCTGTTGCTGCTGTCTGATTCACCTCCGGCCTGAGAACAGCAGCCCCAATCTCCCCCTCAGCCCCTGTGGGAAAGCATTCGGCTTTCCGTGTTTGTTTGCTTTTTAGAGGATCTTTTTCTCACCAAAATAACCAATTACTTTTCTGAACAAAACCTTTCTATTTTGGCCTCAAACATCTCACAGCAATGAGTCAGCCTTAGAACTATGCACAGGGGGAAAAAATGTATCTCCTTTGGCGTATTTGGAGGTCACGTTGGAATGTTTCATTTGGTGCCACCTAGCAGAGAAACAGTGGATGGCATCCATCTATTCACAGTCTTCATCCTTTCCCAGATGTGCCCTGCTGTGAAATGAATTAAAAATACTCTGTAGTACTCCTCTCTGAGCATCCTTCCTGTCTCACACATTTTCCAGTTCCACTATCTCCTGTCTAGAAAGACTAGAGTTGCACTGGTGTTTAATGAGCAAACCAAGCAGGAAGATCTTAGTCCCAGCCTCCCAAAGCAACTTTCTGCATAGGTTCAAGCTACAGACCTACTGTGAGGCAGGAAGGGTAGAGGCAGGTTCAGATTAGATGTTAGAAAAAAATTTTTCACTGAAAGAGTTGTCAGGGCCTAGAACAGGCTGCCCAGGGAGGTGGTTGAGTCACCTTCCCTGGATGTGTTCAAAAAAAGGGTAGATCAGGTACTTAGGGATATGGTTTAGCATAGGACAGGAACAGTTGGATTTGATGATCTTAAAAGGTCTTTTCCAACCTTGTGATTCTGTGATTCTGTAAATTTTCCATTGCCATGGTACCTACCAGGTTTATACGTTTCCCACTCACTGAGTTCCTTCAGGGTAGCTGAGAACTGGAACAAGCATCAAACTCCCCCAATGGATTTTCAAGCCACATTGATTTACAGAAAAATAATGCTTTAAGAACACACAGTTTATTTCTGGGGAGTTCAGGAAACGGACACCTTTAATTGTAGTGATGGCTGATTTCTTCATTTTACCAACATACAACTGATAAACATGGTGGGCTCACTTTGAGGCAGCCCTTGGCTGGGGCTTTTATGCACCAGTGCCTGAAAACCAGCCCCACACCTTTCCCAGTGAAAGCTACTCTTGGTTTAAAAGGATGAGAATGAGAGCATGCTGTGACCCTCCTTTGGTGGGGGGAGGGAGGGAAATTTAATTAAGTGAATTTAAGCACTGTCAGATTTCCTTTCCCTCTTAAAAGCCACAGCAGCGTGACACTGTTGAGTATGGACACAGCAGGATACCAAACAGCCAGAAATCTTAGAAATGAGTAGGGTATCTTCTAATGCTCCCTCAGTTGAGTACCAAGCTCGTAAGATTCATGGCTGAACCATCCAGTCCTTAGTGCACCACTTTCTCTTGTCAGAGGAATCCTATGTGTGCTGAATTTTACAGTATTCTTGTCCAGCCATGGTGAACAGGCAAACTGAACACAGCCCCTGTGAGCTCCCTCCCACCTTCATAATTCCTTCAGGTCTTTCTCTGGGAATTATACAGCCTTTTACTGCTGGGGCCGTGTAAACAGTTTAACCCCCCTCAGGATATAATCAGGCTTTGCATTGTGTTTGTTACAGAATTGATAAACTGATTTGAACTTTGCCTGGGCTTTCGTATCTCAGGAATTTCTTTAGCAAGGGCTGGAACATTTTACCTGAACCTGTCTCCTTGCAGCTGGAGGACTGTTGTGGTTAGCAGAACCTGGAAGTGGAGGGTGATGCGTGGGAAACACACTGTTCACCTACCAAGGGCGACTCGGTCATTCTGCTGGAGAATTGCCAGTTTATGAAGTAGAAAAGGGTTTAAAACTAGGAGAGTTAAAGAGGTGTACACTCAAAAAAAAGAGAAAAAAGTTCTCTCTCCCAAACAATGCCTCCCTCTAAAGCTTTTTTGGAAGGAGGCTTTTCCTGGTTGAAATTTCTTTGGGAAGATTTTGGATGCATCAGGATCACACACAGTAAAAACCACAAAATCTGCCAGACTGTCAGTAGGAGACTGTAAGGTACCAAATAGGCACCAGGAAAAGGCCTTAGCAACTACAGGCTTACAAGGGAGTTAAACTGTGCCTGAGATTGTTGATAAAGATAACACACCTGAACTTTCCCTTGACTCTCATCCAGCTCAGATATTTGCTGCCAAGTCAGCTGAAGGAAAGAGCAGTCGGATGGTTGCTCCCATTTCCTGATGGCACCTCCATATCCTCAGCTGGGTGCTTCCTCTGGTGTCGCTGCAAGGAGAATCCCAGCTTTCAGCAGAGTGGCCCAGTCCAGCAGCCGGCACTCAGCAGTGAAAGACAGGAGAGAAAACTTGTCTGGGGTGGTTATTTAACTTCCCTTATCACCCCAAATCCTGAGAGCTGTTCTACCGATGACACTGTCTGGGGCTTTGTATCTCCTGCCGCCTGGAGTGGTTGTAGCCCATACCTAGAGTAACCTCAACACCTAGCACTAACCCCCCTCTCTCCCAGCCCGTCCCTATCTACCTGTTACCTAGAAGAACTGTAGGCTCTGCCCCTGCCTGGATGAGACCTCCATTGAGTCCAGCCCACCCCACCCTTATTTCAGTGTTGCCTAGCTCAGCTGTTACCTGCCCATCACAAACACAAAGGACAGCCAAGTGCAGCCTAGCTTCATCCGGTTGTAGGTGTGGATACTACTTTATGCTGTCTGTAGAATTCCTTAGCCTAGCTTTGCCAAGCCAAAAGCCTCCTGCACCTTTGCCAAAGGCCAGGCTAATAAGCCTACACACCGTCCCCTTTAGACTAGCCCTGTTGCTCCCTAGGCCTGCTCCACCTGAGCACGAGCCATGTGCTCAGCTAGTCAAACTCACACCCCAAATGTTGTGTTTCCAGCTTAGCCCCACAGCAGCAAAGCCAGGCTACAGGGGTACCCTTATCTCAGCTGCAGTCTGTGCTGCACTTTGCAGCCAGCAGTACCCAAACAAGGGCTCTCCTCCCATGTCTGTGCAGCACAGCCAGACTCACCCGTGTCCTTCTATCAACAGGCTTAAAGGGACCTGGCTCTGTCTAACACCTGGAGGCATTTATGGATTAGCAGACTATGCTGTAAAACAGTTAAGTGCTTATTTTATTCCCAGTGAGAGCAATATGCCCAAATGCATCTCTCCAAAACTGGAGGAAGGAACAAATACCTCGTTGGTATACATCAAAATTACAGACATGAACATGTAACAGAGACTGCCAGGGAAAATGCACATTCACAGGAGAACTCCTGACTTGAGCTGAACATGAGACTTGATGGGCAACACAGCAGAAGAAATCAGATCTGAGAAAGTCACTAGGCTCAAAGTGACAACTCAAGCCTGCAAGTCCTTGCCCAGTGCTATGGACTGGACACTAATCACTCCATGGCCTGGGATGTTAGAATGGCCTAAAAATAAATAAATAAAAGCAGATGGATTGCACGCACCTCTTGTGTCCCACACAGCAGCAATAAACACTTCAGCCTTATACAAGTTGTTTAAGCTGCAAAGCTGGGAGGTTAGTTCAGCACCCTTCATGCCAATCCCAGGAGAGTGCCTATTTCACAGCTGGTCAGACCAGTTTTTAAAATGCAAATTTAAGTCATGCCTTTCACCAAACTTCACCAGGGGTCACACCTTCACTACTACTGGGGCATATTTCCCTGGGAGGATGTGAGGAATATCCCTTGGAAACTGCAAGGGAGATTTTACTTCCGCTCAAATTAGAGTCTTTCCCAGAACAGTGGGGCTATGGGTTTGTACTTATTTGTAAAATAAAAATGGAACTCTGTCAAAGAGCTGTGGAAAGCTGTCAGGTGCAGCAGCCTAGGGCAATGTGAAGTTTTGTTTCTTCCAAAATAGCTTCTGGAACAAAACCGAGAAAGAAACAAGAGCAATTTTGCTAGAAATTAGTTTCTTCTCTTTTCCCCCTGAGTGCTTAGGTTTCATTTTGGGTTTGAGGGAACTAGAAGAGATTTAGCAGAAAACAGAAAACATTTTCATGAGGAATTCAGTTGCAAAACACATAATTGACAGGCCTTCATAAGACAACTGCACCTCCATGTCCCTATGAAGAACTGGAGCACAAACAGACCCAAATGCTCACACCCCGTGTTTCCAGCAGAATACAGTTTCAAGAGTAAGTTATAAATAAATATACATGATACGAGTATTAATTCATTAGAGGCTGCTTTAGCCACTACTCAACTGACAGACACTTCAGCCTCCGAATTTGTCCATTTCTGAAATCGAAAGCTCAAGGTCAAGAAGTAGAAGTACAGAAAAGGCTCATAAATTCACTCTAAACTGACTTGGATTGGCAGAAGTGGTACGTGAGTATAGACCCAAGAGACCTCAGTAGTCTGCTCAAAAGTAAATTAGTGTCCAGCTTCTCAGGAAGACAGTGCTGCTTGAGGCAGGAGCAGCCTGAAGACACTCTGGGGACACAGAGGGACCCCATGTGAAACCCAGTTCTTTCAGGTGCTACATCATAGCTATTGCAGAGTCCTCAGTGCTGCTCTCCTGCTCCAAACCCACCCGGCGGATGGACTCCCTGTATTTCTGCCGTCCCAGCTCAATGATGGTTTCCACCTCATCAGCGATGTCCTGGCGGCCACTCTCTTTCATGGCAGAAATCAACTTGCTCACACAGTCAGGGTCCTCTGAGTTTTGCTGAGCCCATGAGAAAAGCATGTCCAGGATCTGCTTGTCAAGGTCCTCTCTGAAGAAAGGGGGAAGCACAAAAGTAACCAACACAAGTCTTCTGGACTGGCAACCCAAGGAGGCCCTACATGAGTGCCTGCCAGTGACTGGAGCCCCAAAGAAGCCATCCAGACACACAAGGCAGTCCGTGAGCCTGCCTTTTCCCCGCCTGTCATACAGGAGTTACAGTTCCTGCACTAAAATAACTCTAGAAATGTTTTTCCTAATTGAAATAAATATCAAGAGCATTCTGCTTTTGAATGTAAAAGGAACGGTAGTTTGGTGGTCACAAGTCTCATTCTCTCCTACTGCTCTGACTTTTTTGTCAGACTGCATGTCCCATGACATACCACAAGCTCTTTCTGAATAAAGATGATATTCACAATTAATGCTGTAGACCACTGCGCATTGTCAGAGATGGAGTCTGGCCAGGAATCCAGATCACAGAACAAAACAGGAATGCGACTCATCTGAACTACAAAGCTTATCAGGTTTGTTATTTCCCAATTTTGTTTTTCAAACATAAAGCTTTGTTTTAGAACAGGAAGAGAAAATACTTCATTTTCTATTAAAAAAAAAAAAGTGATGTTTTGAAAAGAACCATTAGTCAACCCACCTTTTATCCAGCGTAACAGTTCCAGTGGGAAAACTTTCAACCAGCCAAGTGTTAATTTATACTATTGCACTGCAGACAGACAGACAGATGCATCACCATTGATCACCGAGTCCTGTCTTACCTGTTGTTGTAGCCTATGCGCTCGATCTGCTGATAGGTCAAGCCCAGGTTGAGGCCGATGGTCTGCCAGTCGGCCCCCACGCGCCTGGCAATGCTCAGCAGGTTTGTCTGTGTCAGGTAGCCGGTCTCAGCGTTGCCCAGGTTCAAGGGAGGAAAGGAGAAGCCGTTCAGGGGACTGGGGTTCTCACCCCAGCGGGGTTTCAATCGCTGTGTCACAGAGGAGAGAAAAAATATGCTAAACAAATAGTTTCCATGCTGGAACTTCCTTCCTCCTACTGAGGAAGAAGGAGTATGTTGGGGCTGAAGAGTCACGCTGCAACAAGCAAGGGGCACTCACAGTGGCAATGACTAGCAATGCTCATTGCCTCAGAAAAATAACCAACTGCCGTGATCACAGTCAGAGCTCACACTGGAAATTTCCTGTCTTGTCTTTACAGAGCATTTTTCAACGAACCATCTCCTCAAAGCATGTTTCCCTCAGCCACTAGACAGCGCTTAGTCAAGATTTATAGCTGATTTGTGTCAGAAAGGGATGTGAGATCACAACACACAATCTGAAGAGAAAGATTCAGCCTACAAAGGTATATATTGTTTTAAGCTTCCCCCAAATCAATTAAATTCCAGAAGCAAAAGCTGCAGCTCTCACTGTAACACACAGTCTAGCCTTTAAAGGCCAATGGCCCACACCACGTCATTAATGCCTGTATTCAAATCCAGCCAACCTACATTTCTATTTCCTGCTGTGTGAGCTGTGTGACTAAAATTTATAAACAAAACAGACACTTCCCTTAATTACAGCAAGCTTCCTCCTGTTCTACATCCCTCCCTCATTCAAGGGACCTACCCTCTCTGACCACCCATCCAAGAATCACAGAATCACAGAATCACATAATTGTAGGGGTTGGAAGGGACCTCGAGAGATCATCGGGTCCAACCCCCCTGCCAAAGCAGCTCCCTAGCTCATATTGCTCAGATAGGCGTCCAGGCGGGTCTTGAATATCTCCAGTGAAGGAGACTCCACCACCTCCCTGGGCAGCCTGTCCCAGGGCTCTGTCACCCTCACTGTGAAAAAGTTCTTCCGCATGTTGGTGCGGAACTTCCTATGCTCCAACTTGCAGCCATTGCCCCTTGTCCTATCCCCACAGACCACTGAAAAGGGGCTGGCTGATTCCCCCTGCATCCCCTGCTTCAGATAATTATAAACTTTGATTAGGTCCCCCCTTAGTCTTCTCTTCTCAAGGCTGAACAGTCCCAGCTTACTCAGCCTTTCCTCATAGGGGAGATGCTCTAGGCCCTTAATCATCTTTGTAGCCCTTCTTTGGACTCTTTCCAGGAGATCCCTGTCCTTTTTATACCAAGGAGCCCAGAACTGGACACAATACTCCAGGTGGGGCCTGACCAGGGCAGAGTAGAGAGGGAGGATCACCTCCTTTGACCTGCTGGCTACACTCCTCCTGATGCATCCCAGGATCCCATTGGCTCTCTTGGCCACCGAGGCACGCTGCTGGCTCATGGCCAACCTGTCATCTACCAGGACCCCCAGGTCCTTCTCCACTGAGCTCTTCTCCAGCAGGTCATCCCCCAGCCTGTACTGATACAAACAGTTGTTCCTTCCCAGGTGCAAGACTTTACACTTGCTTTTGTTGAACTTCATCTGGTTTCTCACTGCCCAGCTCTCCAGCCTGTCCAGGTCTCTCTGGATGGCAGCGCAGTGCTCCTGCGTGTCAGCCACTCCTCCCAGCTTTGTATCATCGGCGTACTTGCTGAGGGTGGATGTTATTCCCTCATCAAGATCGTCAATGAAGATATTAAACAGGACTGGACCCAACACTGAGCCCTGGGGAACACCGCTGGTAACAGGCCTCCAGTCAGATTCTACTCCACGAATCACAACCCTCTGGGTTCGGTCCGACAGCCAATTCTCAACCCACCTCACTGTCCACTCATCTATCCCATGCTTTCTCAGCTTTGCTATCAGGATGTCATGGGAGACAGTATCAAAGGCCTTGCTGAAGTCAAGGTAGATGACATCCACTGCTCTCCCTCCATCTACCCAGCCTGTCATGAGATCGTAGAAGGCTATGAGGTTGGTCGAGCACGATTTCCCCTTAGTGAATCCATGCTGACTACTCCTCATGACCTTCTTCTCTTCCAATTGCTTGGAGATGGCATCCAGAACAAGCTGTTCCATTACCTTTCCAGGGGCAGAGGTGAGGCTGACTGGCCTATAGTTACTAGGTTCCTCCTTCTTGCCCTTTTTTAAAGACTGGAGTGACATTGGCTATCCTCCAGTCTTCAGGCACTTCTCCTGTCCTCCAAGACCTGTCGAAGATGATAGAGAGCGGCTCAGCAATCACCTCTGCCAGCTCCCTCAGCACACGTGGATGTAACCCATCTGGGCCCATGGATTTGTGTGCATTAATCCCTTTGAGCCGCTCCTGGACCTCCCCTACTTGAACCAGAGGGAAATTCTTCATTTCCCAATCAGTCCTACTCTCATCCAGTGTCTGTGGGTCCCGGGGGGCCTTTGAAGTGAAGACCGAAGCAAAGGCGGCATTCAATATCTCCACTTTCTCAGCATCCCCCGTAACCAGGACACCCTCCTTATTCAGCAAGGGACCTACATTATCCCTGGACATCCTCTTACTGTTCACGTGTCTAAAAAACCCCTTTTTATTATCCTTTATGTCCCTTGCCAGCTTAATTTCCAAGAGGGCTTTAGCCTTCCTAGTTGCATCCCTACAGGCCCTGACCACATTCCTGTATTCTTCCCAGGTGCTCAGACCCTTTTTCCACGATTCATAGATCTTCTGCTTCCCTTTGAGTTTGCTCAATAGCTCCCTGTTCATCCATGCAGGTCTTCTGCCTCTCTTTCCCCATTTCCTCCTCAAAGGGATGCATCGTTCCTGTGCTTGGAAGAAGTGCTGTTTGAATGCTAGCCAGCTCTCGCAGGCTCCCATTCCTTCAAACAGCATAGCCCACGGGATAGCCCCCATTAAGTGGCGGAGGAGATCAAAGTTAGCTCTACCAAAATTCAGGGTAGCTATCCTACTTTTTGGCTTGCTTCTTCCACCCAGGATCATGAACTGAACCATTTCATGGTCGCTTTGCCCTAAGCTGCCCCCGACCTTCACTTCCCTAACAAGTCCATCCTTGTTAGTGAAAACAAGGTCCAGCAGCCGCCCTCCCCTTGTGGGCTCCTGCACCATCTGTAGCAGGAAATTGTCTTCAACACACTGCAGAAATTGTCTGGACTGCATACGACTGGCCGTATTGCTTGCCCAGCAAATATCTGGGTAGTTGAAGTCCCCCATAAGGATCAGTGCCCGGGAACTTGAGGCTACTTCTAACTGTTTATGGAATGCGTTATCTACCTGCTCCTCTTGATCAGGGGGCCTATAGCACACTCCCACAACAATGTCCCCCATACCGGTTTGCCCCTTGATTTTAACCCACAAACACTCGACAGAAGGTTCATCCTTCCCCAGGTGGAGCTCAACACATTCTAGGTGCTCTCTCACATAAAGAGCAACTCCTCCACCTCGCTTCCCTAGCCTGTCTTTCCTAAAAAGCACATAGCCATCCATGACAGTGTGCCAGTCGTCCAGGTTGTCCCACCACGTCTCTGTGATTGCGATGAGATCATGGCCCTGCGACCGCACAAAGATCTCTAGTTCTTCTTGTTTGTTCCCCATGCTACGTGCATTTGTGTAAAGACAGTTCAGTGGTGAAGCAGATGTAGGTATCCTCAACGGCCCACAGCGAGATTTCTGACAGGGGACTGGCAAAAGTGGCTCCACGGAGGAGTACTCAGGGCAGTCCACAGAATTTTCCCTACTCTCACGTGGAAAAACGTCCCCAAGTCCACGACTGTGCTGTTGGTATTTACCTCTTCCCACCGTCAACTCCCGTTGTGTCTCCCGAAGCCTAACCCTGGCAGCCGCCTTAATATCCCCTTCCCCCTTCCTAACTAGTTTAAAGCACGATCGATGAGCCCTGCTATCTCCTGGGCGAGGATCCGCTTTCCTTTATAGGACAGGTGAGCCCCATTAGCAGTACTCATGCCAGGAGCAGAGTACACCATCCCTTGGTTAAAGAATCCAAAGTTCTTGCGCCGGCACCAGCCTTTTAACCACACATTCAACTCGTGGGTTATCCTGTCCTGCTCTGAGCCCCTCCTCCCACAAGTGGGGATAGAGCCTATGCTTGACAAGCAGGATGAGTCCGAGAGATGGAGAACACTCCCAGCTATTCACATTTCTCTTTTCAGAAGAGCTCAAGGGGAGGGGGGGATCTCCATGGTTGGGTAGCCATTCATTACACCTGCTCCCACGGAGGAAGACAGAATTAGCTGAGCAGTAAGGCCGTGCTCTTACCCCGTCCAGATCAATTTTTCCTGTAGGAGACAAAACAACTCACAGGCAGTTTGATGGGCAGAGTAGCGAGCCAGAGGGAGTCCGGCCCTTTCCTCCTCCTGCTGGCACCTTCAGGGATGCTCTCAGGAACTGCTCCTCGGTAGAAAGAGACCTTTGCAAACAGAAAGCGTGCAGTGAGGCTCAGGTTCAAGCACAGTGATCGAGCCAGTTTGCACCATGCCTTTTCTGTCTGGGAAAGAAGGAATTCAGCATTTCTCACCTCTTCTCAGTCCATAAATAGGCCTCCCAACTAAGTGCAACTCACAGGAACACTGAGGTACTGCCACAAAGGCTGGACTCACTGCCAACACCCCAAAAGTTAATGGCAGGAATGTAAGTCAGAGCGCTAAGTGCTGAGTGATCCTTTCAGGGTTTAGTCAGCAAAATGCAAAGCCAAGGGGAAAAGGGGGGTAGAGTCATGCCTGATTATTATGAGGATCATTGTAAAAGCAATGATAATGATGGATGAAACAAAGAATCAGTGTAACTGGTTGCTCACCTGGCCTTTTACAGCTTGGCCTTTCCTGTCTACAGGGGAGGTCACATAGATTTCCTTCATGTTCTTCAAGTGGGAATAAAAAATAAACGAGAGACGTCCATCCACGCAGTCAGGGCGATCTGTGCAGAGAAGCAGCAGAGAAGTGTGCAGCTTTTCAAGCCCATCACGCGCTAGCAGCCTCCATGCTACTATCTACTCCTCCTACTCAGGTCTGAAAGAACTGCAACCCCCTCCCTTCCCGCTGGGTGACACGGGAAAGCAGGAAACACTGGCTGTGGAGAAAGCAGGTCCTACAGGTGAAACAGGAGAATGGCCACAAGGTGGAGACCAAGTTCAAGAACGGAAGGCAAGGCAGGGCAAGACATTCAGATGGAGTCAAGCCCATCCTGGGCACTTCCTTCTGACCCTTTGTCAATTCTACCCCTCAGAGGGGAGAATCAGCTGCAACAGCATCCTGCAATGCACAAAAATAGGTCCCCTATCTCTTCACAATTTCTGCAGTGAGTGCAGAAATGGGAATAGAGCTAAAGGGAACAAAATAGAATCAGGTACAGCATTCATATATATCATAACCTAGAGATTAAGTTAAGAGTCCAACCTAAATTAGGACAGAGGGACAGACTCTGGCTTCACAAACTCCACTGAAAGACCAGTGCACTTCTTTATTATTCTTCAGAGTTGCACTTCATTTATACCAGTGAAACTGAGCTGAACGTTCAGGTTTTGCAGAAAATAGTTTGGCTTGCAGCTGCAACAAGTCCAGGCACACTGGGGTATAAAGGATCGTTTCGAGCTTTGCTCCTGCTCCCTCTTTCCTTCTATTCTAATGGCTCCATTAGGGAGAATTGTTTGCTCTGGATTATTTCATAAATGCCTTCTCAAAAAAAAAAAATATCTTTACAGTATTCTCTCAGAAACGGGCAATATTCCTTGGATCAGCTTGGGCATTCCAATGTGATGTCTAAGACACCAGGAAAAGGGCATAGCTGGCTGCAGAAGTAGAGCAGTCATAAAATAAACATGTTTGGCTATTGCCCTCTGCAGGCTACAACAGCATGAGAGGAAATGAAGGCTGCAAAAACGCTTTCATAGGGAAAAAAAGACACAAAGGTTGGGTGACCAGAGAATTGGAAAAGTTCGATGACCTGGGCAGGCTGCAGTGAGTACTGGGCGAGCTGGAGACAGAGAGGAACGCCAGGGAGGAATACAGCCCCCAGCAGAAACATGACTAGGGCTGAAGAAGCACAAGAATTATCAGAAGAAAGGAGCCCAGTACTACCATACCCATATCGATGCTGATGCCTCGCTCAAAAGCTGCAAAAAATTGCTCTCCCTCAAACATCTCCACCATGTCGGATGGCTCAGGTCCTCGGTAGCGATCCTGCAGCTTCTTCAGCACTGGGTCAACCTGACAAGGATGAGAACACCAGACCACGTGTTTGGTCTGAAGCATGTCTGTCCCCTGACCCATGCCCCTGTACCCATGATGTTCCTCTCACTCACCTTTAACAGCAAAAGTCCATTTTACATGGGAAGGATGAAAACAAATGAACAAACACCAACCCCTTCCTATCCCAGGTACAATCACTACTGACAAGGAAGGGATGCTCTGAGTTTTGTGGCTTCTCAATTGTTCTTCTCAAGTGAAAAGCAGAAGAACCTATGTGGACTAATGAAGACAGGCCATCCCCAAAGTTGCCCTTAAAAAAGCATTTTCAGCAACATCTCTGTTTTTAACATGTCAGTAAACTTCAGGCTGACTTGTTAGGGATATATGTCAGGGAGGGATATATACCATTAAAAGGCATTTTCTCTGTAGAAAGTCATATGCTACAAGAGCACATAGCTGAGGACACCAGAAAGCTCATTTTGGTTTTGTGGCCTGTGATCACACTGTCAGACCTGGGGTCTCAGAGGCTGTGCAAGAGTCAGCCTAGAGCCAAGGAGTCTGCTCGTCTATCTGTAACGGTAAAATTTCTCTCTCACCCCATGACCACCCCTGGCAGGAATACAGCCACCTCTGAACCCAAATCTCACTGCAAGAGAAACACTCTTAGCCTGGAACCCAAGATACAAAGAATCCTTACAGGGCATTTCAATACAGGAGAAAAAAATAAAAACCAACCCAAAAAGATGTAGCAGCTAGAGCAGAGTAGGATACCCAGCCCCACTCAGAGTCTGGTAAAATAACCCTGACCTCCCTGAGCTGCACTGCCTGTCAAGGCACACGCTCTCCGAACAGACACACACAACTACGTTGCTGGCACATGAAGCAACCCGGCTGCAGGCTGATGCCCCTAGGCAGGGGTAGAAGAAGAGAATGTGTGAGCGCCTCCCATCTGTACAAAGTCAGGCAGATCAGCTCAAACCAATAGCATAAATTAGCCTGGTGTTGCACTGAAGCAGGTTAAGGAGAGCTCATACGTTCTGTTCCACTGCTTGAACTGTAAAAACCAAGGAACATCAGGAAAAGTACCATTTCTAACCACCCCAGCTGACACCAAACCAGTGTTGCTACCCACACTACTAGCCCATGCCAGGCAAGTGACATGGTAACTTTAATATCTTTGACTGAAGTTTAAGCCAACATGTTTTGCCTCAGGTCTGGTGGCTGGTAACAGCACACAGTAGCTCTGCTCTGTGTCTTCCTTCTTCCCCCAGCTCCCAGTAAGCTGGTGTTACACTACTGAGACAGTGTGGTGACAGCATATCCCACCATGACCTTGAGGCAGTGAACAGGACAGTTAGGTGCACTGCTGTCCTTACATCCTACAAAGGCAGGCCCAGGAAGCTCAGGAGTAAGGCAACACAACCCAGATCAGACCTTGTGCTTGGGGACACACTGCAGCAGGACTTGCTCGGGGTCCTTTTTCCTCTGCAGAGCAATGAAGTTCACCTGGTACATACGCAGCCGCTCATACACTTTCTTGGCAATGCCTCCAATGTAGGTCTTGGTGGTGTACCACAGCCAGTACCTGACAGACAAGGAATTAAGAAAAAAGAGGGATCCTTCCTAGGAGGAGAAACCAGTGTCACACACATAAGACTGTAAAAAATGATGGGTAGTGACAAAGTGCAAGCTGGGCCATGCTTGCAAAGGGAAAAGGTAGGGTGAATGGTGTGGTCCCTGTTCAGAATCTGGGAAAAGAAAGGCAGAAGAACATCCCATCTTTTTCCCAGGACTAATCCTGCACTTACCAGGAGAAGTGTGTGACTTCAAACACTGCATAAAGATGGGTGAATTCCAGCACCACCTGACTGGTAATGTCATCCCAGGTTTGGCCCTCCAGGTCACCATGGAGAAGGTGCAGCCTTGACCGATCTAAATTTAGCCCTAAAGACAACAATGAGTAAGAGATGCTATATGCAGCAGAAGCCTTTATTCATGGCTTCACAAGCCCAGCCACAGTTTAGGGTGATTTACTTTTTAAAATAACCAAATTAAGGAGCATGGCCTTCTCTTCAGCATCCAGGACTGAACTTTGGTCATAGAGCAGCAATGGTGTAGCAATGAGGCTACACTAGTGCTTCCAGGATACTGTGGCAGAATATAGGCTTAAACTGATAGTGTGCTTACTTCCACCAACAGGTCCAATAGACAATGCCCATCATCAGTATCTAGCATTATTAATTCCTATCTCTTTCTAAACATATATCCCACAGATTTTTCAACCCTGATGCACTTCAGACATACAAACACCAGTTGGTGTTAAAATGAAGGCCAAGCCACACCCAAAAAGATTTTACTTCTTCACAAGAATGCCAGGAAAGGTCAAAGAAATCAGGAATTGGGAGACACAGGGTACTCAGCACGTAAACAATTAGCCTGGCAAGGCTGAGGCTGTTTATAGCAGTACTCAGAGTAGAAGATGGCTTAGTGTCTCATCGTACACTTTTAACTGCAGTGGCTCAGGGTGACTAAAGAAGTGAGAAGGCAGACAGACCTCTGGAGGCAGTGTCTATATTGCCAGCTTCAAGCTATTCCCAATCATGAATCAAAGCCCTTTTACAAAGCATCTCCTCAGTTGGCTGGAGTTGCCTCTCCAACCTATCTTAGCAAAGCCAGCAGTCTAAATAGGCTTGCAGTTCAGCAGAGAAGTCTGTTTACCAATGCCCTTCTCCCTGCCTGTGCTGCTGGTCTGTGAAGCCCAGCGCTTGTCTGCTGGACTTGAACTACCTTCAGCTGCCACCACCCTGCACCACCACCCACTCAGCAGACACACCTTGCTGTTCCTGCAGGAAAAGCAGCATGCTGTATTGCTAACAGGAGAGGCAAACAAAATTCCCAGCTTGTCATTCACGGTTTTCCACATAGAGTGTTTCTCTTTGCCAATTTTGGGAATACACTCACCTGTGACCCCAGGTGGGAGAGGTAGCTGAATTCTCACTGGCCTGAGAAAATCCACCAGCGAGTCCTGGGAGAGGCAGAGCAGGGGACTGGCTCTGCACCCCGCATCAGCCGTGATCTCCTCTATCTCTTCCGCAGAGACCGGCAGCACCTGGACGTAGAAGACATGGCAAGTGGAGCAGCCGGGCACCCAAATTCCCGCATTGCTCACTCAGTTCCCCCAGAACCCAGCAGGCAAATGCTCTTCTTGACTCAGGCCCCAGTGAGAAATGGAAGGACAGTGAACTTTGGCTGAAGGCTACTCTAATACTGGCATCAGCCTGGCAAGCTGGGACAGACCAAGGTATTACAGCAGCATTTAGCACTATCTAGCAACCTACAGAACGATTCATTTCAGTGTGGTGACTTTAGAATTAGATGCACCTAAGTAATCGCCCCCCAGTCTCTCTCACTGAGCTGCCTGGCCAGGCTCAGTACATTCTGCAAGGGAGCAAGAAGCAAAATCTCCTTGTGTTCCCTTCACAGCAGCTACCTGCTGATCTGCTGGAGGGAGTGCTGGCAGAGCTGCCCGGAGATCCCTCTCCCACACGGGGCAGCTTGGAGCATAGCCCGTTTTGCAGGCAGGGAAGGTAACACAGGGGGTGACCTGAGGATGGGTCAGCCCATGAAGCATCCATGTCAGACATGAATTACCCTCAGGTGGACATCTCACCTTTGGATTTCCTACTTGGTTTGGGACAACAGCTGCACTAGGGGTTTTTTAAAGCATTCACACCTGCAGCTTGACACTGCGAGTCTCTTCAGTGACTCCAGGAGGAAAGGTCACTTTGATGTTTGGATCCACGCTGGAAAAGAGCAACATCCCCTCTGTTGGCACTTTGCATTCATTTTGCACAAGTCGAGACACAACAAGGAACCAAGAGAAGTGAAGGACACTACAGTGAGCCACGTGCTTCTGTAACAGAAGACAGGGAAGAAGAGAAAACATACAGGTATATAACATAATACAGCAAAGGCAGGAAAGTAAGTGCCAGTAACAGCTGAGCAGATGAAAGCACTAGAACAGGGATGAAGCACGACAGGATGAAACTCATCTCCTTCAGGAGACACATCTCCATGACAGAGGAAACTTGGACGTGAAATTCACTAATTTCATAGCACCTGGTCAAAACACGGCTCATGAGGTGGTTCAAATGGGCTCATTTTTGGCTGGGCAAAACCAAAGAGGGGCACAGGAATGATGCATGCAGTGGTCATTCCAATCTGCTTACCTTTGATTTTCTCTTCTGCTCCGCTCTTGTTCTCAGGTCACTCCAGCTCTGCCCACTGAAGGTCCGGACTACCACCTCACGCTGGTGAAGGGTTTGAGGGGAGGCATATGGCATCCAGATCTGCACCTCCTGGCCAAAAACACATTCCCATGAGACACCAAGAGGAAGGATAAAACCAAGCATAGCTCTGCTCTGTGGCTTCCTCTGCAGACAAGAAGGGGGAGGGCAAAGCATGGCCTGTACACGGGGAATGGAGGACGACACAGGAACCTGCTTGGTCCTGCAGCCTCTGGGAAGGTGACAGATGCCAGGCCCACAATGAAGTGTGACAGCAGGGAAAGTTCAGCAACTTGCTGGCAGATAAAGGGCAAAGCAACTTTTGCAGTGAGTTGCTGTCAGCCATGACAAGACTGGTGGTGTATGAACTCACCAGCTTGAATGGAAACCACACAATCAGACTTCTAGGGAAGGATGCAAACCATTCTCCTTGCAGGCTAAGGCAACATGCTGGAACAGCACTCATCCTCTGGCACAGGAGGAGGGTCGTGAGCGAGGAAGGTTATAGAAGCAGTGGGGAAGGCAAAGGAGCCAGACCATCACAGTGCCAGAGAAGCTGGCTGGGTCCTTTCTGAGTCTTCGCAGTGGGGCTTCTTTGAAAGGCAGTCCTGCAGCTACTTAAAAGTAGCAGGGACGGGGGCAGCTGTCTTAAAAGTCCCAAAAGACTCTCTCAGAAGATGCTGCAGAGCTACTGCAGAGGCAGATTGATCAGGAGGTGGCCTGACTGTGTCCTCACCTGCTGGAATACGACCCCATGAGGCTGCAGCTCCAGGACTCTACTTAGCAGGACATCATGGTGTCTCAGCTTTACCCACAGAGGGTCCGGTGCGAGGGTTCGGAAGTAGATCCGCAGGGGGTCAGAGGCAGCCCCCGGTGGAAAGCAGAAACGGATGCCACAGGCCAGGACCACTTTGCAGCCTTCAGAGGTGACAGTAAAGCTTCCAGAAGAAATGCATGAATTTATGACACTGTGGAATTACTTCAGCCCTCCAAAAATCAACAGCCCTACTTTTTGTTTGACTGGCCTACTGAGGCCGTAAACTCCTACACACATGTGCAATACCCACCATGCACCAATCCTGCCTGGGACCTTGTTACACCACTGTAATAGAAGTTCTTAATAACAGAGGCTTACCTGTCCTCTGTGGATGAAAGGAAGAGTCTTCGTAGCCCTCCAGCACTGGGTTCATCTGCAGCAATAAGAAGGTTTGGGTAGGAAGGGGAGACAGGGGTTACTTAAATCAGGGCAGACAAGAAAGGCTGAACTTGTATTTCAGTTTTGGCTTAATCCTGATCTGACAGAAGCTGCTAATGGAACCCTGCTCACACTACAGCTGGCTTCAGATCAAGCAGCAGCAGGAAGGGAAGGGACATAGGGGTCCCAAGACGCACTGGAAATGCTGACTCTTCCCTCCCCCCTCCCACCAAGGAAAACTCAGAAGCAGGGAGAATTAGAAAATATTGGAATATACCACCCCTGCAGCTCTCAGTGGGGCCATGTTTGATTGCCTGGGGCCACCCCTGGGAATTAGTGCTTCTCTTGTGAACACGAGCACCATTGGGAAACCCTGCTCAGATTCTTGCTCATTCATTACCTTCTTGTTGGACAAAGAGCTGCTGCTCTGCAGCCTGGGAACCACAGGGAAGGAGGAGGTAAATGCACAGCAGAATGACCTCTATTGCTCTCTGTGCTTCTAGCATGAGCCACTGTAGCCTTAGGGCCGTACAACTAGTCCAAGAACTGGTGCTCACCTCTGCTAATATGGCTGGACCCCTTTCAGGCCCCCTCCTGTGAATCCCATTTTCACTTCCACTGTAAAGCCTTTCCTAGCAAGCCCAATTCCAGGGACTGCTGAGCCCTTCAGACTGGGATTTGGCTTGGAAAAATAGTAGTAATGTCTGTATCCTTACAACCTAATAATTATTCCAGACAAATGAATGCTGATCTGACTCCCCCCTGCTTGTCTCCTCTAATCCAAGCCATCCACGCCATGCTGGGCTGAGGAGGGAACAGCTGGGCAGAACCCACAGCAGCAAAAGCCTTGCAATTACCAGCCTGTGGGGATGGCTCAGTTTCTCCTAAGGGATTGCCTCGGAGGCGCACGAATGGTGAAGTCTGGATCTCGGGGGGGACGGCGCGGAGGCAATTGTTCTGCAGATCAAGCCTGGACAAGCTGGGCAGGCTGGCAAGCGAGGCAGGGACCGTCACCAGGAGATTGCTGTGGAGGTGCAGCCGCCGCAGAGACTTCAGATTGGCTGCAGGTTAGAACAAGAAGTGACCCCCCACCCAAGCTGTTAATTGCATCGCACAGTCAGCTCTACCCTCCCTCCCTGCTCTCCTCATCACGTGTACACACACACACACAGGGCAAAGCACAAGAGCCCGACATCTCTTCAGCTCACAAAATAAAGGGGTCCAAGGAACTAGCTGAGAGGCAACAAAGCCTCCCCTGTCCTCTCCTTTTCGGCACCTAGCTATGAGTATAGGTGTAAGATGCCTCTGTAACACCATCAGTGACAACCCCAAGGCACAAAGCAATACAGGACCCAAGGAAGCTGGACAGCAGAAGTCAGAGCCTGGTTCTGTGGACTCATCTAGACTGGACAGCGCAACTTCAAGCCCAGATTTGCAGTCCATTAAATCCCAGCTCTCCTGTTTCCAGCCCTGGCTGCTACCCAAAACCAGCCAGGCCAGATCCTTGGCTATTGTAAATTGTACTGAATCTTATCAGTCTGGCTGATCCACAGGAGCAGAAAGTGTGGTCCAGAGAGTTGTTAATGACTAAAGGCACAGACTGAACCTAGCGTGTTTCTTTTGGACATCTCCTCTGTTTGGCTGTAACAGGACAGTTGGTTTGTGCCAACAGCTCTGGGACAAGAGACTGAGAGCCTCAAGGGTCCCAGACTGTACCGACAGCTCTGCAAGCCCATAATCTTCTTTTTCCTTAGAAAACACTTACCTAAGGACTCTGGGATGCTTAGTAAGCGATTCCCAGAGAGATCCAGTTCTACGCAGTTGTGCAGATTCCCAACTTCTTCGGGGAGGAATTCCAAAGCATTTTCCGAGAGATCCAGATCCTGCAGCACTGCCAGCTCTCCAATGCTCTGAGGTAAGTCCTTCAGCTGATTTTTCATAGCAGAGAAGAAAGTCAACTTGCTCAGAGAGCCTATGTCCTCAGGAAGTGTCACCAGGCTGTTGTGGCTCACCAGGAGCACCCGTAGGCTAGGGAGGTGGAGGATGCAGCTGGGCAAGGTGGAGAGGCTGTTGAAGCTGAGATCCAGGTGGGTGAGACACCTCAGGTTCCCCATATCTGGTGGTAAGCTTGTCAGGGAGCCATGCTGACATGAACCAAACTCATCCCTGGCATGGCCACCTGGGTGTGAAGTGGAAGAAGAGGTCAATATTCTACAGGGATACCTCACCAGCCCCACAGGAGACTCCTGAGCACAGAGGTTTAGAAGATGGGGAGTTACTGATCACAATGAGCAGCATTGACTACAAAGTACTCATAGAGAAGTGGGTTTTCTGCTCCTTGCCTCAGTTTCCTCATCAGTGAAAGGGGTACAATGGTGAAGACCTGTTTTGAAGTGAAGAGATGGCACAGTCAACCAGTAAAGCTCTGATAAACACAACTGGAGGCAAAGATCAGAAAGAGCCAGGCCACTCCTCACATCCACCACCCTTCAAGCAGGGTGGCCGATACCCCTTTCAAGCCTCCTTCCCCACCAGCACCAATGGCCAACACACAACACTTCATGGACTTAAGGAGACAGACATCCCTTACCCTCCAGTCTTTGCCCTTGCTGTAGAGGGACAAACAGCCCTGAGGACTGAGATCTGCCCTTGCAAGACTGGTGAGCAGGTGTGAGGAAAGCAGTGAAAATGTGGGGAAAAAAGCTGGTAATTTAGTATTGTGTCAGCCAGACAGCACAGAGAGAGAGGGATACAAGTCCCCCACCCCAGCTTGTGACACTCCAACTGGAGAAGGGCTGCACCCACAGGAAGTAAGTTGAGCAAACAAAATGACACTTCCAAAACTCTCCATTTCTTCATTGTTCCCTACTCTCCCTCCGCCGTTGTCTATCTGTACACACATGCAGCAGAGGGCACCAAACATTTTTGATGCTGCACAATGGCATAAAATGAGAACAGTCAAACTGACACATTGCACTTTGTACACAGAAAAATCTTAGCAAACTATTTTATTGCACTTCAGGATGCTCAAGGGGTGTGTACATCTCACAAAACAAGCCCGATAAAAAAGGTATTGTTGTTATCCTTGCCTTTCCAAGGAGGGGAAAGAGAAATTAAATTATTCACAAGAGAAATCTGTGGCAGATACAGAAACAAACCTCAATCTTTTCAGTTTTCAGCTATAACCATGAATACTGGGCACACACTCCCCCTTTTTTCTCTCATTTCTTTTTAAAAATCTATCTCCCAAAGAGCAAATGATTCAGTCTGATAAAGAAATCGCACCACTCATAGCGAGATCCTCCTACAATAAAGATAATGAGAAAGCAAAGAATGATCTAACATTTATAAGCCTAACAGTTATCACAGCTTGCTAAACTACGTGCACACCCTGAGTCATACTTTTGAAAAAACACTGCGCAGCCTCTTCTCTCGAACTCTGCTAAACCTACAGTCACTGACACTTAGCAAGGACTGATTCAGACGGAAACACAGCAAGGACAGCTCATCATAATTCCAAAAATGAAAGAGGAGCTGAACATTTACCAAAAAACCCAACACCTTTCAATCCCCCGCTACCCTGGCATAACTGTGCAAAAAATGTTCTTCTTCTAGAGGATGGCTAAAAAACAAATGTTGCAGCATCAACCCAACCAGGCTCCAAAAACCAGTCTCCAGGCAGCACTAGAAACAAAGGAAGGATATAAAGAGCCTAGAAGCTGTATCTTATTGAAATCTGCATGCACCTCTAAGCAAGGCTAAGAGTCAGAGCTGTAGTAAGGGGCACCAGAATAAAACAATTCCAAGAGCAGTTTGTATATCTCAAATGGGGAGCAAAGGATAGCCCCCCAACCCCTCCCCCCAAAAAAAACAAACAAAAAAAAAAGGAGTAAGCAAAGCCTAGAAAAGTTGGATGATGTCAGGCCCAGGAATTTACCTTTGAGCACCAGGGATTTCAGATGTTTCATATGGGGAAGGATGCCCAGTGTGGTGCCAAGGAGGTGATCGTTGCTGCTGAGCCGAAGGAACTCCACCTGGACCACATCTCCCCGTCGCCCCTGGAACAGCTGGAGGAACCGGCTACAGCCGTCAGGATAAACATCCAGGTTCAGCCTGTTGTCTGCAAGGCAGGAGCCAGCAAGCGCAAGAGCCTCCAGAGCCCCCTCCCCGCACTCGTCCCTGAGCCCCAGCAGCTCTGCCATCTTCTGCGTCCTGTCCACGGGGTCTGGACATGCTCTGACTTGCCAGGCAGGCAGGCACCAGCAGCACCACAAGGAAGCCGGGACAAGGAGGATGGCTCTGAAAGAGAACACAAGCACATGATGAAGGCCACCTGCCCCAGTCCAGAGCGGCTGGAAACAGTTTATAAACACAGCAAGAGGGCAGGAGGGACTGCATCCACCTTACTGAAAGCTCTGTGGGCAGAGAGCAGAAATGCAGGATGATGGCTGACATGGAGGCTGCTCCTCCTGGGAGTTTTCCTAGCCTACATCTTGTCACTGAATGCAGCCATCAGTATAAACAGCAATATTAACTTTAAAAGATATAAAAGCCTATACCTTACACAGATTTCAAAATGCCTTAGTGGGAAGCTTTACGAGTGGAGGGGGAAACCAGGGCAAGGAGAGCTGAGACAGAAGCAGAGCCCAGAGCCTGCTCACAGGCTGTGACAGGTCCTCATCAAACCTGGCTGAGAAACCAAGTGCCAACAGGATACAAGTGAGTGTAGATGAAAACAGGTAAAGTCCATCAGTGCAAAAGTGGCAGGGCCAGGGATGGGGTTAGAAAAGGCGTGTTCATGGCACCGGAGCATTGGACTGTGTAGTGGGACTTGGGGCTCTTACAGGTTTGCCTCTGCAGGGATGCTCTACCACAGCAAACCAGAAGCCACAGCCAGCTAGTTACCGAGTCCTTGTTTCTCCCCTCACAGCATCTTCCACAGATGAAGAGAAAGGGGAAAAGTAGATACCACATAGTGCATGCTAAGAAGTATTTAAACCTAAAGGAGCAGAGGAATTAAATTCTAACAAATTAATTATTTCTCTGCCTTCTTATTGTGAAGAAGCCTTCATCCACCTGGGACTTTCAAAATTAGCCACTATCATCATAGCACACTGGCAGTGCAAAGATGAGCAGAGGCACCATGCTTGCTTTTATTCCAAGTCCCCAGTTCCCTGCTCTTTTTGCTTCCTTTATCTTTTTTTATCCTCCTGAGATTGGTAGTTAAACCAGTTTATGGTGTGAACATTTGGAGTTCTTTTTAAACCCTGCAATGGACCCAACAGGAGAATAGATGTTTGTTTTGAGTGGTGCAGAACTAAAAAAAACCCCTTGCAACAGCTTTAATGTCCAAGGCCAGCCAATGCCCCTGCCACATCCCGAGGAGCAGTGCTTTCTCCTGTTAACCTGAAGGACACAGCAACACTGATGCTCCCAAGGCACAGTCTGGGGGGACGTGTCACAGCCGGCTCCCTGGAAGAGCTGAAACCTTACAGACATGTAAGAGCAGGAAGAACAGGTAAATGGAAACTACTGCTCTAGCAAATAGGCATTTCTTACAGGAAAGCTACACACAACGCATTCACAGCGCTCCTACAGATACGCATAAGCAAAAAGAACGCCTGCTCTAGCTCTGTAAAGCTGCTGATGGTAAAAGAACCAGAGGGCGTCTCTGAACAGGCCAGGCTGGAGAGGCTTGCAGACCGCGGGCACCCTTGGGCACAGGCACGCACCTGGGCATAGGCACACACATACACACACTTGCCCCGGTTTGTGCTCCCTGCCTTGCCGCCACCTCCGCAGCCCCAGGCCTCCGCTTACCCCACAGGGGCCCTGAGCCGAGGCTCCACACCCAGGGTGTCCCCCCGCGCCCCGGCAGGACCCACAGCCCAGCAGCCAGGCCACACGCACTGTGCCCCGCTGAGCACGGCCGCGCTTGTCTCACCCGCTCCCTGGGACACCGAGCCTGGGCAGCCAGAGCCCGGACGGGCTGGGCTCAGCCCGGCACAGCACGTCTCGGCTCGGGCACTTCCTGCAAAGTTTGCAGGGGAGCGGCGCTGCCGGGGCGGGACGAGCCGAGACGGAGGAGGTGCCAGCTGCAGCGGGACAAAGGGAGGCAGCTCGGGCGAGTCAGGCCCGGGCGTCCCACTGTCCCGAAAATATCACAGAACGAGACTTTTTCCTAACCCCGCCGCGGCCCCGCACCCAGCCGCTCCCGGTGGGGTTCCAACACGAGCTCAGCCCGCAGGGAACGGGAAGCACGGGCGGCCCCGGCTGCCGCGCTCGTCTGCTGCAAGCGCCAGGAGAGAAACGTGGCAGCGGGCAGGGGGCCCGCAGAGCCAGCCCTCGGTCCACACAGAGCTGTGGGGCTCTGCCACGGCAGGCCTCCGGCTGCCCGGAGCGCCCCAGGAGGGCGCAGCCCCTCGGCCCCTCGCAGCGGGGACGCCGCTTGCTTCGCGGTGCGCCGCGGCCGGTCCCGCAGCACCGGTACTGCGCTGTGTTCCGCTCCGAGGCGCGGAGCCGGCTGTTCCCGCGAGGGCGGGTTTCTGGCTGGTGCCGCGCTGCCGGCACACGGCAACGACCCCGGGGAGAAGCGGCCCTTGCCCAAAGCTGAGGACAAGCTGCACAGCCCCCCCGAGAAAAGCTTCTCTTCCCGCAGGGAGCAGACGCTAAGCACCGACTGCTACCCTGGAGCGCTCCCCCGGGAGCCCGGCTGCTTCCCGGCAGCACAGGTTTCCGAGAAGCGGGCGCTCTCGCCCGCGCTGGGGGTCTCTGGGCAGCCTCCCGCCGCACGGCAGGGCTGCCCCCGCCGTTCTGGTTTACTCGGGCTCAGGCCATTTGGGCGCGGCGTTCGCTTCCCACTTTACTCGCTTCCGGAATCCCGGAAGGAACCAGCGAACCAGGCGCGGGCGGCTCCCGTGTTCCCGCGGCAGACCCAGTCGCTGGCTTCTAATTCCCGGCCCCCCGGGACGGCGCAGGACAGCCCGCCCGCTCCCTCCCGGGGAGGCCTTTTCCTCAACGGGAGAGCCTGCGCTTGCCGGGAGGCCGCGCAGAATACGGTGAGCGGCGCCCCGGGTACCGCGGTTTCGGGTTCAAAAACCGAGCAAACACAACCCGGGAACGCCGCTGCCCGAGGGACACCCGGCACCCGCCGCCAGCGTCCCTGAAGCGCTCCACGCATGCACCACGTCTGCACAGCAGCAGCAGAGCAAAGCCCTCACTTTATCATTGGCCTGCCCGCTCCCCGCTGGCCTGGCCCAATGGCAGCGCCCGTTGTAGAGCAGTGACGGGAAGAAGGCGTTGCTGAGGTACCGCCCCTTCCCTTTTGCCGCTGGGCTGCCATTGCGAACGCACGTCCCGGGCCCGTCTCCCGCGCCGCAGCCTCCTCTCAAGTAAGCGTGTGGCGGTCCCTTCGCCCCTCTCCCGCGGGAAGGGGCCCTCCCGGCGCTATCCCCTCCCGCCCACGGCCGCCGGTGGGGCTTGGGTGAGGCCGCTTCGGGCGCGAGGAAATGGCGGCCATGTGCTCTCCCGGCATGGGCCCTGGCCCGGGCCCGGGCCTGCGAGAGACGGCACAGGCTTAGGCCGACGCCCTGGGGAGCTGGGGTGGGGATGCCGTCCAGGGACGGAGAGGCGCTCGGAAAGCCGCGGCGTTGCTTTCTTCCAGGAGGGCTGCGCGGTCCCGGCACTGCTAGGCCTGAGGGCTTCTCGGGCCTTCGGGCAGCAGCGCCGCGGAGTCCGGCGCAGGCCGGGAGCCGCTGCGGCTTGGAGTGTTTACCGGGCTGCCCGGGGTAAGCGGGGCCTGTGCTGGCAGGAGACCAGTACGTGACCTCGCGTGTCGTGAGCGAGAGAAGGGTGAGGTTTGCTTTCTCCAGTGAGGAAATAAAGTTTCCCCAAAGGTGTAACGTTAGCACTGAAGACCCAATTCTCTTGTTTTCCAGGATGCGTTACGTCGCAGCTTACCTCCTAGCGGTCCTCGGTGGCAACGAGTCTCCCACGTCAAAGGACTTGAAAAAGATCCTCGACAGCGTTGGCATTGAGACAGATGATGAACGCATGAACAAGGTGCATTGCCTCTTAATTCCAGCTGGTCACGTCCGAGTCAGCATCAGACATTGGAGCTGTGTTCTTGGATTCAGTGTTTGTTTCATTGCCTTGCTCTTGGCCTAGCTTTATGTTTTTCAGATGTTACATGTGGGATTTCTAAAACATTGCTTGACCCATCAGAACTGTTTTAATGTTTTTGTAGAAGTCTGGCATTTTTTATTTAATGCCTGCCCCCCTGCAGAGCTCTCTGTCATTTAGGGTATTGCAAAGAAACATTTGTTCCTTCACTAAGAAACATATGCCAATTACAACATGGAATTAGGTGGTAGTAATACGTAGGAAGATTTTTGGAACTAATGCAGAGATAGTTTTGTTGAAAAAACAGGTCCTTCAAGAAGAGAGTAGAATGTTTATTTGGAATAACAGACTTGCAGCTTTCTGGACCTAATAGTAAATGGCCATGAAAAAAACCCTCCAAACAAAAAAGGTCTTGTCACATGACTCAAACTTTGATGTGGAGTATTTCCAGAGAGGTGGAGCAGAAAACAAGTTACTTTCCTAGCCAGAGACAGTGTTTTACCATAGGCCCAACAAAACAATGAGTTGACTGAGCTGATAGTATTCCTATTATGGTTTGGGATGTTGGTTTGAGCTCATGGTGCTAGTGGTTGAACTCCCAAGTCTTTCAGATTTGGCTTAATTCCTTCATAAATTAAAAAAATGTGTTCTCTGATCCCCCAGTATCTGGAAAGCTTCTCTGGAAATCCTTTTGGTAATGATTAATTAATCCTTTTCTATTGGCATTGGCTATATTGTACAGCAGTGTAAATCTAGTAAAGTCTTTAAAACCACCTTCCTTCTGGTTGAAGCAAGTACACAGGCATTTCACTGATCACATGCTTTCTGTGAGCAGGAGGTGCCTCATGACAGGCACAGCTCAGTGCTTGGTTAAAGTCCTTTGGCTTGGGGGCTCTGCAGTGTTCAGCACTGCCTCCTGGTAGCAGGGACTCCCAGTAAAGTCTGTGGCATTCTCTCTTTTTAAAGTGCTTGCTTCACACAGCAATTTTTGTTGTTGTGTTTTGCTTTCATCATCCCCAGTTATACGACAATGGTAGTAAAACTGAAGTTAGGACTCTCTGTTCCAGTGCAAGGATACAGCAGCCAGCTTGGCTGTAACACTTGGTAATGCTAGGAACAGGACCCTGGGGTTTTTGGTCTAGGGGTCAGTTGGGTATTAAGCAAGATATGTTAATAGTCCCTCAGGGACTAACAAACCAGTAGTGGGGTTTCCTAATTGGCTCCACAACATTGTGTATCTATCTTTCATCAAGGCACTTGGATTCACATGAATTTATTGTAACAGATTTCATGAAACAGCTTTCACAGAAAAGTATGAAAGACTTAGCTGAAATTTTTATTTGTGTCCTTTCCACTGAGAAATAAGGAACGTTGGGGTTGTATAAGCAGCAGGATGAAGGCATTGCACGTGCTGTTCAATCAGTACTTGTTTAAATGTAGCTTATACTTCTGCTGGTTTGAAACAATAATATGTTAACATTCTAAACTTAATTTACATAGGTTATTAGTGAGCTGAATGGAAAAAACATCGAGGATGTCATTGCTCAGGGTAAGTACAGTCTCCAAGTGTCACAGATAATTGCCTTTACTCCTTGACTCACTTTGACCTGAGAGCGTAGAACTGCTGCCAACTCCCTGATTATTCATCAATTAGCTTTGTGGTGGAGGACTTCCATGCTGGATCTCTGCTGAAATGACTGAAATGGGTCCATTCTAATTCCCTGCAGGTTGGTGCCAGTACCTGCTGGGTTTCGCTTGTGGACCACATTAAACTGGAAAACTTAAGCATGTACGAGCTTACTGGTAGTCTGCTCATGACATAGTTTTCTGGACATAGTGGTTGGAGAGAAACTTAGCTGTCCTTCAGGTTCCCTGGGGGATAATTTTTTTTTGTGTTTACCCTCTTGTGTACAGCAGTGTTCCCATGTAAAACAGGAAAAACAAACTGTTAAGTGTCAGTTCACATTAAGGCTACAGTACACAGTTAATACAGATCTCTCTGGTACACATTTCTTCTAGAGCTCCACAAGTCTGGCATTTTCTTTTCCCTCAGATAGGACTCTCATAGCTTCTGCAGATGCTTGTGCTCTTACCTACTGGCTCTTATCAAAGCTGGAACTTTAAACATTGACTGGGCCATAGGGCTGAAATAAAGCAGAGCTGAGGTAGTGCAAAGGCTTCTGACTAATTGATACATCTCTTTTTTTTTTTCTTTTTTTTTTTCTTCCAAGTGTGTAGGCACAAGGGAACTTGTGGGCATATGTTTACTTGAAGGTTGCCAGGACTCTGCCTGGCCTTGCTGTTAGGAGCAGTAACTGGACGTTTTCTGTCAATGTGGTCTGAAGACCTAAGAGAGCCATTATGCATGTTCTTACAACACACTTAGGCTATCTCTGTAATGCTTTTCCTTAAATAAATTGTTTCCTAGAACATACTGACATGCATAGGAAACATGTTTGTTTACTTGGCTAGTTTATTAGAGCTTGAAGTAACAGAGAATTATTTAGAAACTGATTCCCAGAAACTGAAATACAGGCAAACATACTGTGTACGTGACCTCTGAATGCCAAGGGATCCTTGGTATGTGAAAGACAGATGCCAGAGAACTAGCTAGCTTTCCAAAGACAAGCATAAATCAGAAATCAGTTTGCTTAGTCTCAAAGGAGATGCAATATGTTCAAGTTGTTTAAATACTGTCCTCTTTGCCATAAATTTCTCCTCACCCTCTTCTCTGCTGTTAGCGTGATTCAGTCATGTCCTCATAGTTCTCTGTACTGTTAAACGGAAGGGGTGGGGAAGCCAGTGCTGCCTGTTCTTTTGAGGTATATTGAAATTCACGAGTTCTTGGCTGTTGTGCTGTACTCACAAGAATTTTTCTGTATGTATAAAACTAGCTGTGCTTGCCACTATCTTTATATTACTGTTTTGGAAGACAAAATAGGGGACAGAAGACTTAGTAATAAGTGCTGTCAGTGTTCTCAGGATAAGCCTTTGTGAATCTTAAACTCTAGATGTTTGTTTCATAGGATAGCTTACACTTTTCTTACCACAGGAGCGACATCTTACTCCTTACAGCTAATAGTGAGAGGTTCAGTCCACAACTCACATTGTCTATCTTTCCTGCACTCTCATTTCTCTTCCTTTTTACCTCACCTCTGTGCTTGCAAATGAGTATTTCATTTCTTTATCTTCTGTTCCACTCAGGTAATGGAAAACTTGCCAGCATGCCAGCTGGGGGAGCTGTGGCAGTTTCTGCTGGAGGAGGCTCTGCTGCTCCTGCTGCAGCTGCTGCCCCTGCTGCCGGTGAGTAAGGGTGGAGAAGAGGCACTGTTACAGGGCAGCTTCATTTTTCTGTGTTAAAATCTTAAAACTTGAGTCCAAATTTCAAGGCATTTCCACTTTGTCAGTTCACTGTGTGATTGTGTAAACAGAACAGTTACTTTTCCTTTGGGTGGTCAGAAACATTTACTCTTTATCCACCTAAAGATTGATCTGGCTTAGAACTGAGAATCAGACTTCCCTGCACATTGCTTCAGTAGCAGTGGCTGTGTCCCTTCCTCGTTGGTCATATTTGGCTATTGAAAGGGAATAACATGAACCATGGAGGCTGAAATGCCAATAGTATGGAAGCTGAGAACACAGAAATATGTATCTGTGGTGCAAAAACTGAATACTGACCATTGGCTTGGGGTTTAATTTTTGGTTTTTTCCCTTCAGCTGAGGAGAAGAAAGAAGAGAAGAAGGAGGAATCAGAAGAATCTGACGATGACATGGGATTCGGCCTATTTGATTAATTATTTGTTATAGAGAAATTATTAAAATCCTTTGTTTTAAATGTTTTTTGAGTTTATTATTCTAACCAAACAAGTGCTGTTGGATTCAGACAGCTGTTTAGATTGGATGTTAGAAAAAAATTTTTTACTGAAAGAGTTGTCAGGGCCTGGAACAGGCTGCCCAGGGAGGGGGTTGAGTCACCTTCCCTGGATGTGTTCAAAAAAAGGGTAGATGAGGTACTTAGGGATATGGTTTAGTTTAGGATGAGAATGGTTGGACTTGATGATCTTAAAGGTATTTTCCAACCTCGTGATTCTGTGATTCTTTGAATAGCTCTGCGTGTGGTGATTTTTCTGTCTCTGAAGCAGGTGTGTGGATTTTACAACAAACCATGGGAGTAGTGTGAACCTCAATGGTGTTTCTGACACTCCTGCTTCTTAAATAGTATGTGGAAGCTGAGTCTCCCTGATGTTAACATAAGTTCACTTTCTCTGGACTGTGTTGCCATCCCAGATACTCAGGGAAGACACCCATCTATTCAGCAATGAAAGGACCTTATTTAGGGGGGATCTATTGAATCAGTTCCAAAACATATGAACCTGAATGGGCAGCAGGTGTGATTTGGTCCAGTTCTAGTAATTTGGTTTGTGTTTAAGTATTGAAAAGCGCCAATTTCGTTCCTGTGGCAGCACCAATAAAACGCTTGACTACACTTGGATTTTGTGGTATCCATAGGCTTGATGTAGAACCTGTAACAAAGAAAAACAGCATCCTGCTTTCCATGGGACACTGGGATCAATGCAAAGGTGCTCTTCATACTGAATGGCTGTTCTGGGGGTAGCCGAACTTCTCAGGACGTGAATCACCTTGATCTGAACAAAAAGTGTTTTCTGAGTAGAATGGTATTTCTGGAGAACAGAAACCAATCTCTGGTGTGCCCAGAAGACTACATCAGCTTGGGAGGATAGTAAATTTTGCTTTTATAAAGTGGCTTCTGTTTGGAAGTGGTTCTGGCAGGCAGCTTACCCTGACGTCTACAGGGGTCTTAGTGTCGCCATAAGTAGGTAGAGTGCAAGTAGCACATGTGATCTTCCTGTGCCAAGTCTCCATTGGTGCTGTTGTAAAGGTGTCCTAACAGCATCTATACCGTGAAGCTCTTCTAACATAGTTGTTTTTGGGGAAAAAAGTCCAAAACACTTGGTGCAGCTGTGTTGGTTAGGAGTCATCGGACAAAGCATGGCAAGTACTTCTGAGGAGAGGGATGGGTGAAATCCAAGTAGGAAAAACTATTTATCTCCCTGTGGTGTAATGAGGAAATGCCTGTTACTTCACAGTAGCCAAGGGAATGAGCAGTTTGAAAGATCACCAGGCCTCAAAATGGCTGTAATTTAATCTGAACTAACCCTTACTGCCCTTCTGTACTAGATGCAAGAAAGAGTTACAGGAGGTAACGCCACCAATGCCTCTCTACTTTGTCTCTTAAGTCCTATCATGGTGATCTTTGTGGTAGTGGCTTGTGGTCACTTGAGTTCTCAGACTGGTAACAGCTGTGGTTTGGCATTGGAAGGGGGTGCACGTAGACCCGTGTTTGTTTCTTTGCCAATGTCTCCATTTCGGATCACTGGAAGAGGGGCTCTTGGATGTTGCTTTACTGAGAGGTAACTTGTACCCTGCAATATTTCCTTGCATGGAACTGCAAGAGCAAATTCAGGTGGCTTTACAGAGAGGAACTGCCCTGTCACGGCATTCAGCAGGGGTTTTTTAGGGCACAAAGGGAATTGTTTTGGCGGCACAGAGTTTTGCTGTTTCCAGGCCTGTGGGATGAGATGGAAACCTGTGGTGCCGGCTGCTGTAATAAGGGGAAGACTACACCTAGACTAACTTCTTTCTTCCCCCTATTTTTCTCTATCTTTTCCTTTTGAGCTCTTAAACCTTGAGTTATGGGCCTGATCCTGTGCTGTGTGTCCTCTTACCATCTTATAAATCCTTCCGGAAAGCACATCATTTTGATGAAAACTGTTGCTCAGTGTGCCTTGAGAAAGAGAAGGACAGCTAGTTTGGGAAAGTGTTCAGAGAAAATACTCTGGGGGACAGCTCTCAGAGAAAGCACTGAAAATACAGCATCTGTTGCACTGCCACAGGGAACTGATACATTTTATATAACCAGCCTGCAGGTATTCCCAGAGAAGGTCAGGGGACAGGCTTACTCCAAGATTTCACATGCGTTGTTTTCCAGAACTACACTAAAACCTCTGTGCAGTGGACATCCCTTACGAATGCGAAATCAAAGCATTTTAAGCTTTCTTCCCCTGTACCCATTTTCAAAGGAGTTGTCACCTGATGGCTCTGTGTACAAGCAGCGATCTGCCTGGAAGTTTGTTGCAGACTTGGTCGGTGCTTAGGCTTAGCAATGGTTTCCAAAGGCAAGGGCAGTGGTGGGGTGGGTGCGTTGTGCCTGTCCACTTGCAGAATCAATTTTAGCTAAACCAGATTTTTCCTGACTTCCTCTTAAAGGCTCAAAGACATAAAGGGGAAGGAAAGGATAGTCTTGTGCCTGGAGGGTTATACTGATAACTGATCATTACTAAATTGACAGTAGGGGAGAGTGATTTAGTCATAAGCCTGACGTTGAAACGTGCGAGCTGGGATGCAACTGCTGTGCCACCTCAAACCAGCTCTGACTGAAAATCATTCCTTACAAATGCTGTGTGGCAGGGAGAGTGACATGACATCTTCACTACTTGGAAAGCAGAGAGATCGTCCTGGACACAATTGGAAAGTAATAAACAATGGCTCCCTGGGGCCAATAACTGGTTTCACTCTTACTACTAAGGCCCAGTTTTGCAAGCTGTTAACGTGCACGCAGCCCTACTAATCTCAGTAGGTTTGACTTAACGTAGGGCAGAGATACCTGTAGTAGCTTTCCTAGAGGGAAAATTTAGTCCCAAGAGAGCAGGACAAGGGGGCTGCTCTGTTGTATCAGGAGATGGTCCCACAAAGCAAGTCCCAAATGTTTGCCATGGAATTGTCTGATATATGCAAACATCATAGGTAAGAAAGAGAAACCAAAGTCAGGCTTTCCAGAGACATTAACAGCACTCAGGTTGGGCTTCATGGCCAGTGCCCCGATCTTGCCGACTACAGGCAACACTAGTCGAGTAATTTGCCGAAGAAAACAGTGTAACAGGCTGTCTCTCAGCTCCCCTTCAAAAAGAATTCCCGTTGGCTGCTGACAGGGTTTTACTGAAAAAACAACCGAGATTGTCTTTGCCTGTACATTGTTACACGTACTAACTGCTCACCATTCATTAGACCAGAAAACAAATGTGACAGAGATCACATGACAAGCTGCCTCAGTGGCACCACAACATGTAGGGGCGTGAGAGAACTTGCAATGTTCCAATAAGAGTTTGATACACAGGAAAAGCTGCATGTAAATCCTGCTGACCTGGTTTATTAGAGGATTATAAACAATTCAGGATTATGGCAGTAGTTTCTTACCAAAGAGAAAAAGATTGGTTTGGGGGGATAACTTGGGAAAAGCTCAGTTGTTTGCCAGCCTGGTAGTGCCAGTATCCAGGCAGCACACTGCAAGAGATTACTGTTCACATGGTTTATTTCATTAACCCATGTCAGCAGGCAGCATTACCCTCCTCAAATAGGCAACCTGGAGGGCCAAGGCAGAGCGATGTAAACAACTCAGGATGAGAATGTTGAGAAATCAAGCAAAACTAACCCCAGCATTGTCACAGCATTGGTGTCTCTATTTCATAGTAGGAATCTTAAGGTTTGTGAAATGCTGTAAAAAAGAGGAAGCAGTGTTGGCTCAAGAATGAAGCTGTTCTTGTGGTTACAAGTGTTAGGGAGGTATCTGCAAACAAGGTTCAGTATTCAGTTTTGACAGATTTCTGCTGAAGTCACAGCCCATTGACTAGTTCTACAGCAGTAGAACATCCCTGTTCTGGAAAATGCAGGACACAATGTTTTCTTTGTGTTTGGCTACATGGAAATACCTTTCCATGTCACCAGAAGCACGGGGTGAAAGCGCTATGATTGTCTTGGTGTTAAGGGCCTTTAAGAGGGTCAAAGCTCAGGTGTGTCAACACTCACTTCTTCAGGTGGAGGAGATGTGGGCTGACAAGGGTTGTGTAACTACATCAAACACAGGGGAGAAAGGAAATTACAAAAGCAAGTAGAGGTACAGAGGGGGAAGAGAAAGGAAGGTGGATATAAGGCAGAGGACTTGATAGAGGTGGGCTTAATTCTTTATGTTCTCCAGGATGGACCTAGTGTATCAAGGATACTTCCTGGCAGCTAGGTGAGATGGTGGGCTCCGAGGTAGGACCTGGAATAAAAATAAGCCTGGACTCCTGCTTGTCTGATGGAAGGAAAGTGCAAACATTTTTAAGGACAAAGCGCTCTGCCTATAGAGGCTGGAGTATGAGGCCTAACTTGAGCTCAGATACTGGATTTATATAAGGGTTATTTGCTGACTTTGGTTGCTTCAGTCATCTGACTGTGAGGCAGTAGGCAACTGTTCTTACAACCTGGATGGCCCCTCTGTGGGGAGGACACCAGCCTTCCTTGTGTCCTTTGACAGGACGTTTGGAGTGGAAGGAACAGGAGGGGGAGTACTTGGACCTCCACTAACATAACCAGTGAAATTCCTGTGGGGTGGGAAGCATAGCTTTGCTTAGTCTGAGAGCTGTTAAGGACAGGTATAATGGTGTCCCAAATGAGAAACTTCTGACCAGTTAAAAAAAATTTAAAAGTTATAAGAATCTTTATGTCAAGATGAAGTAAGCCTTTTTTAAAAAAAAACGTTGGCAAAAAGTGCTTTTGCCTCATGTTAGTTCTATTAAAAAACTACATGTACTTTCTGTTTTGTAACCCCAAAACCTCTTTCCTTCCTGCTGATATTGTTTCCTTGCTTTGAGTTGAGCAGCTGTGTCTCTTGCTATGCTGATGCATTTGATGTCCCTGTAAACTTTCACACTTGTCTAACTGCTTGAATGACTTAGTCTGTGCTGTTTATGACAAGGGCATCTTTCCAGCTTCTGAAACCTATTTTGATCTTCTAATGGCACTGGCCTCTCACCCAGTGCCGTTCTGCGTGTAGCTGATATGCCATGGGTTTGCCTGCGCAGGAGCTTGTGGAGAAGTGCAACTGAAAACTGCAGTTGCCCTGTCCAAAGGTAAACGGGTAAGCGTTGCGGTGAGCTTAGATGCCTGTAGAGAAAACTGTTTAAGTTAGCAGAGGTAAGCAACGGTGTGTTTTGGGGCAGAGGAAGCTGTTACAGAGCGGTTACAGTGCCGCAACTGTGCTAAGCTCCAAGAACTAACAGGTTTTGTGGGGGGAAGACAGGCTGCTGCCCAAGGTTTGGGGTGCTGAGAGGAGCCATCATCTTCTCCTTTCCCCTCGAAGGGACTGACTTAGCTTCTGCCCGTTAAGCACTGGTATTGCCGCCGTGGCTCAACAGGCGGCGAAAAGCCACAATGCCCAGGGGGCCTGGCCTCCCCGGGCTGAGAGAGGGGGTTCACCGGAGGAAGGGTTGGAAGGAGGGGAGGGGCCGAGCTGAGGGCGGGCCCGAGGGCCGGGCCGCCCATATAAACTCGGCGGCTGCTACCGGAGACCCAGCGGCAAACCCGGCCGTGACACCGGGTTCTCGCTTCCACAGCAGCGTCTCTAGGCTCTCGTTTTTCCGGCCCGCCCGCGCAAGGAAGGTGCGGTGTGAGAAGACACCCGCGGCTTCCCTTCGGCGTCGCAGCCGCTTGTTCCCCGCTCCACCACCCCGCCTTCAGCGGGGCGCGGAGGCCATGTTCCCCCTGGACTCCACCTGGAATATCTCCTTCGCCGGCTGCGGCTTCCTGGGGGTCTATCACATCGGGGTAGCCAGCTGCCTGCAGGAACATGCCCCCTTCCTCGTCGCCAACGCCAGGAAGGTCTACGGCGCCTCAGCCGGGGCGCTCACCGCCACCGCCCTCGTCAGCGGCGCCTGCCTCGGTAAGCGCGGGGCGGGCGCGGATCCGGCGGGCGGCTGGGGCAGAGCCAGAGCCAGAGCCAGGCCGGTCCTGAGGTGCCGGCGCTGTCGCAGCGAGGCCGGCCGGCTGTCAGAGCCGAGCGCTGCCCCGAGTCTTCCCTTCGTGGTTACTAAATTTTTAATAACAACAGCGTCGGGGGTGGCGATGGTGGAAATAGCACTCTGCTTTCCCCCGCGCTCTTCCTACGTACGTGAGGCGCTGTGTTTTTGAGGGCTTTACCTCAGTATTCGCGCTCCCTGGGCCGCCCGGGTGGCTGCGTACCTCCCTCCAGCTGAGATCCAAGGGCTTGTCGGAGGCGCTTCAGCCCTGTAAAGCGTCCCAAATGGATAGCTGACCCTGGTGGGACGGGGGGGTAGGGGGTGGATGGATGGATGCCGCTGTGCCCCGCAGAGCAGGTGTCTGCCGAGGGGACCGGTGCCGTGTGTCAAGGCCACTGACAACGGGAGCTCAGCATGGGGGTGCTGATTCTGACCCACACCACGGTAACATGGACTTGTGAGGGCATCAAAGAGTGTGCTGCCTGTACAGATTGAGCTTGAACAGCATCTCCAAGTAGCTAGGAAATCTCTATTATTCCTCAGCATCTTTATTTTTGGAAGAGAGTTGTTCCTGGGCACTGCAATTTTATTGCCCTCTGCAAGAGCTAGATCTCCAGTTTGGCTAGATATTAGCTCTGTTTTTGAGTTGAAGAAGAAACCGTGAAAAGTTCTCTGAAGCAAGCACCCAGCATAGCCTGTCTCTGCTTAGGGCATGTCTGGGGAGCAGCCGAGGAGAAGGGTGCATGGTGCCTCTTGGTCTTTTGCTGTTTTGACATTCAACTTTTTGGCATATGGGGGCAGGAAGGAAATCAACAAACTTGTGCTAGGGTCTGTACTTGCAAGCTTTCTTTTATTTTGAGAATAACAAATATGGGAAGGTACCTTAAAACTTGGAAGGGGACTGTGATGTGAGAGAATCAGTTTTATCTACTTAGGCTTGGAGAATTATGAGCCTCTCATAGAGCTGAGTGAAACCAGAGCTGTTTACTCCTTGAACTCCTCTTGCCTTGATCACAGGTGTCTTCCCATGGCACTCCCTGTCCTTTGGGGACAGGTAGACTTTTGAGCTGTAGCCTTCGTGAAGCAAAAGCTGTCTTTTTCTGTGTAGTTAGGCTTGAAGTTTCCACCTCCTTAGCATTTTGTTTATGGGAATGCCCAAGGAAGTGTAACCACTGCTTCTGGAGCTTCATGGGAAGCTCCTACTAGTGGTTCAAACCAGCCTGGGATCTCAAAGTCTGTAGTCGTACTAGCTTTTATTGCAGACAAGGGGAAATGCCTCCTCTGATCCCTTTTCCAACAGGATCCACTTGTGATTGCAGCCAGGAATTTGGTTGTTTGCTGATGCTTCTGTTGAAGAGGTGACTGTCCAATTAGCTCCCTCACTGTGCTGTTTGGAGGTATGGCACGAACATGAGACAGTGCCTAAATCCTTTTGCCTTGCTCAGGTGCCATTATAGTGCTGAGCAAGCCTGTTATCATGTCTACCTTGTTGTTGCTATTTATATGCCTGGAGCATCCGTGGTGCACTAGGCGTTGCCCTCGCAGAGCTTTCTGTGAATCAGGATTAGGTTTTCCCACGCCCTTTGAGCTATAAGGGGAGGTCTGAATTAGGGGCCACCTTCCAGGCAGCATTCAACCTGCCTCCTGAGAGAGGGCAAACCATGCTATTCCAAGCCAGCCAGGGCTTGAATCTTGGATGTTCAAATTCTGTCTTAAGTTTGGCTTCTCTGGAATAGCTTTCTTTTGACCACACCTGCATGGCTGGCATGTATCTTGGGTAGAGAGCAGCTCTAAGGCAACAGAACTCAGTTCTGAAAGTAAAAGCAAATGGGGTGTTTGTTTGGGGCATGGTATTGTTGTACTTTGTTCCTGTCATAAACCCTTCTGACAGCACAGATTCCAGGCTGAGGTTTAGGGGTTAGGATGAAATCATAGGGAAGAAAGGGACAGGGCAGAAGATCCAGCTGCAGCCTGTACTAGATCAGTTCATCCCAGCACAGGCTGTTGTAGGATCCCAAGTATCTGAGTGTAGGTGTTGGGCTTTGAAGCTTATGGCAACTGCTTCCCTGCAGTGTTTGTTGCCCTGTCCATCATACTTACATGTTAGATCGTGTCTCTTGACGGCAGACAGCAGAGGGGAACTTTGCAGAAGCCTTGCTTATTTGGCTGTTTGTGGTTAAGGCTAGTGCCTTCATCCATCTTAAATTGGCTCAGAATTCAATGAGACTAATGGGCAAAGATAGTTGTTTCTTGAGGAGGAGTGGAAAAACATTTTCCTTTGAGGTTTTTTCTTTGGTTTTGATACTTTGAGACTCTAATCAGAGAGAATGGCAATTTTCTTGCACTTCAGAGTGTAAGATCCCACTTAGTTTGTTTTCCAACTTTTTCCTTCTGGACTTTGTATCTTTTCAACTTGCCTCTGAGCTCATTCTGCCTTCTCCTTGAATTAAGGCCACGCTGTCCTCACTTGAGTATGACAGTAAGGCTTTGCTATGGGCTAACACTGACCAAATGACCTGCAGCCATGAGAGCTCACTGTGGACTTCAAAGGGGCATTTGAGAATACCAAGTAAAACAACATTGGGCATCCATATCAGCTAGGCGAGGACCTTATTTCTAAATTAGAGGCCAGAAGGTATTTATGGTCTGATATGACCTTGCCTAGCTCATGTTAAACACTGTACTGTTAAATTGTAGGGCTACAAGAGTGATACTGTTCTGCATCTGAAGGGCTCTATCCAGCTTTGAGGTCCTTTTCTTCACTAGCGTGAAAAAGCGTTGCTATTTTTCTGCTAAGATAATCTGTGTGGTTATCAAGGTGTGTTAGGCAAAGTCTGGCGTGCTTACAAGTGACTTTGTGCATGCTGCAGCATTGTAGCATGACTCACTTCTTGTCCTGAGGGTTTTCTGGAAATGGCCTTCTGTCATGCCTGTGTCTTCACTTGGGGCCCTTGGAGTTCAGCACACCAGGAAATGCACCTTTATGTGCCACAAGTCCTTTTGAGCTATGTGTAAGGAGGAGACTGCAAAACCAGCACAAGTCCTGCAGCTTTTCACAAATTCTAGGCCTGGACCTCTGAGGATGCTTACAGGTCTGAGTAAGTCCTGAAGTCACTGGGCCTTGATGAGTAAAAATGTCTTAAATGACATGAGTCTGTCTCTTTTTTTTCAGTCACAAGTAATGCTACAGTGCAGCCAACGTCAGATTTTTAAATCTTTACTACAGAGCAGAGGATACATATATATCTATATATGTTTTTGTTAAGGGTCTTGAATCATCTCACCCCCACGAGCTGTATGGGATTTGGTGTGCTGGATTTGGTGTGCTTGCTTTGGAGGCGTAGCAGCCTGGGTGAATGATGTGATGTGAACCTGTAATCACTGAAAAGCTGTTTTTGAGCTGATGCTTAGGTCCCAGACTGTGCTTGCAACTCATAGTTAACCAACAGCATCTCAATTGTCTGTGTAGCATGTGTTGTCCTGTATGGCTCTCATCTGAGGGTGGGTTGGTACTGCTGAATTGCGGCTTTTTTTTGGGGGAAGGGATGGGTTCTGCTGTCAGATGCAAAGCTGGCTGTCAAACAGTCATCTGTGGGAGTTAGCTGTTCATCTAAAACATGATGATGTTGGCAGGAAATGCTACAGCAGGCTAAAGGGATACTTCTAGTACTAAGAATACAGAAAGGAGTTGGTGGCTTGGGGGGTTTTGTTTGTTTGTTTTAAACTAGTACCCTAGCCAGGACTCAGTCCCAGGCTCAACCTGTGGTGAAGTAACAATTATTTGACATTAAGGTTTGCTTGTCAGCTCTCACCATGTGACCACCAGGAAATATGCTGCTGAACTGTAGAGAGTTTTTCTGTTGGGTAGCAGTGGGAGGGGGGGAAGCAAACCACCATATAAACTCTTACCACTTTGAAACTAGATAGGAAGGGGGAAGGGGATAAAGCCAGGTCTGCTAGAGATCGGCCTGGGGAAGTGGTATTGGGATTAGGAGAGAGGCAAGGGGCTCAGCTGAGGTGCGTCTACACTAACGCACGCAGCATGGGCAACAAGCAAGAAGAGTTGGAAGCCATAATGCGGCAGGCAAACTATGACCTGGTTGCCATAACAGAAACATGGTGGGATTGCTCCCATGACTGGAGTGCTGCAATGGATGGCTACAAACTCTTCAGGAGAGACAGGCAAGGAAGGAGGGGTGGTGGTGTGGCTCTATACGTTAGGGAATCCTTTTCTGCCACTGAGATTGTGACTAGGGATGATAACATTGAATCCCTATGGGTAAAGATCAGAGGAAGGGCTGACAAGGCAGACATCCTGGTGGGCGTCTGTTATAGACCGCCAAACCAGGATGAAGAGACAGATGAGGTGTTCTACAAGCAGCTGGCACGAGCTGCACGGTCATCAGCCCTTGTGCTCATGGGGGACTTCAACTTCCCTGACATATGCTGGGAGTACAGCACAGCACAGAAGAAGCAGTCTAGGAGGTTTTTGGAGTGCACAGAGGATGCATTCCTGATGCAGCTGGTCAGAGAGCCCACAAGAGGAACTGCCCCGCTAGACCTCCTGTTCGTGAACAGGGAAGGTCTGGTAGGAGATGTGAAGGTTGGGGGCTGCCTTGGACAGAGTGACCATGAAATGATACATTTCTCAATTCATGGTGGAGCTTGGAGGGGGAATAGTAAAACTGCTACCTTGGACTTTCAGAGGGCAGACTTTGATTTGTTCAAGAGACTGGTAGGGGGAGTCCCTTGGCATTCAGTCTTAGCGAACAAAGGGGTACAAGAGAGCTGGTTGCTCTTCAAGAAGGAAGTCTTAAGGGCGCAGGAGCAGGCGGTCCCCCTGAGCCGCAAAATGAGCCGGCGGGGAAGAAGACCAGCGTGGATGAATAGGGAGTTACTCTTGAGGCTCCGTGAGAAAAAGAGAATCTACCGCCTGTGGAAGGAGGGACGGGTAACTGAGAATGAATTCAAGGAAGTTGTCAGGATGTGTAGAGGTGAAATCAGAAAGGCAAAAGCCCAGCTTGAATTTAACCTGGCCGCTGGGGTGAAAAAGAATAATAAACTCTTTTATAAGTACATTAACAGTAAGAGGAGGACAAAGGAGAATATCCACTCTTTACTGGATGAGGCTGGGAATGTGATCACTGAGGATAAGGAAAAGGCGGAGGTTCTGAATGCCTTCTTTACGTCTGTCTTTAAAGGTCAAACAGATCCTCAGGGTACCCCTCTCTCTGACCTGGTAGTCTCAGCTGGGGAGCATGCTAACTCCCCTGTGATTCTGGAAGAAACAGTCAGAGACTTCCTACTCCAACTGGACTGCCACAAGTCCATGGGGCCGGATGAGATCCACCCGAGAGTGCTGAGGGAACTGGCAGAGGTGGTAGCCGAGCCGCTTTCCATTATCTATCAGTCCTCCTTGCTGACTGGTGAGGTCCCAGAAGACTGGAGGCTTGCCAATGTGACTCCCATTTACAAGAAAGGTTGTAAGGAGGATCCGGGGAACTACAGGCCTGTTAGCCTGACCTCGGTTCCAGGGAAGGTTATGGAACAGATAGTCTTGAGGGAGATCATGCGGTATGTGCGGGATGGCCGGGGGATCAGGCCTAGCCAGCATGGGTTCATGAAGGGCAGGTCCTGTTTGACCAACCTGATCTCCTTCTATGATCTAGTGACCCATCTGCTGGATGAGGGAAAGGCAGTTGATGTGGTCTACCTAGACTTCAGCAAAGCCTTTGACACTGTCTCCCACAGTATTCTCCTGCAGAAGCTGGCAGCCCGTGGCTTGGATGGGTACACCCTCGGCTGGGTAAGGAGCTGGCTGGAGGGCCGGGCTCAGAGAGTGGTAGTAAATGGAGTTAAATCCAGCTGGCGACCGGTCACGAGTGGTGTTCCCCAGGGGTCGGTGCTGGGGCCTGTCCTCTTCAATATCTTTATTGATGACCTAGATGAGGGCATTGAGTGCACCCTCAGTAAGTTTGCAGATGACACTAAATTGGCTGGGAGTGTGGATCTGCCTGGGGGTAGCGAGGCCCTACAGAGGGATCTGGACAGGCTGGAGAGCTGGGCTGAAGCCAATGGCATGAGGTTCAACAAGAGCAAATGCCGAGTCCTGCACTTTGGCCACAACAACCCCAGGCAGCGCTATAGGCTTGGGGCGGAGTGGCTGGAGGACTGTGTGGAGGAAATGGACCTGGGGGTACTGATTGATGCACGGCTGAACATGAGCCGACAGTGTGCGCGGGTGGCCAGGAAGGCCAACGGCATCCTGGCTTGCATCAAAAATGGTGTTACTAGTAGGAGCAGGGAGGTAATTGTCCCCCTGTACTCAGCACTTGTGAGGCCGCATCTCGAGTACTGTGTTCAGTTTTGGGCCCCTCACTACAGGAAAGACATTGAGGCTCTGGAACGCGTTCAGAGGAGGGCTACTAAGCTGGTGAGGGGTCTGGAACACAGGCCTTACGAGGAGCGTCTGAGGAAGCTGGGATTGTTCAGCCTGGAGAAGAGGAGGCTTAGGGGAGACCTTATAGCTCTCTATAACTTCCTGAAGGGAGGTTGTAGTGAGCTGGGGGTCGGCCTCTTCTCCCGTGTAGGCAGTGACAGAACTAGAGGGAATGGTAGCAAGCTGCGCCAGGGGAGATTCAGGCTCGACATTAGGAAGCACTACTTCTCAGAAAGGGTAGTCAGGCACTGGAATGCACTGCCCAGGGAGGTGGTGGAGTCACCAACCCTGGGGGTGTTCAAGGAAAGACTGGATGTTGTATTGAGGGATATGGTTTAGTGGGAGCTAGTAGTAATAGGTGAATGGTTGGACTGGATGATCTTCTAGGTCTTTTCCAACCTTGATAATTCTGTGATTCTGTGAAACTGAGATGATGAGTGATAGCAGCATCTTTAAATGTTATTCCTGAAGTTTGATTATGTGCATGCATAAGGACTGGTCATGGCTGTTATTTCTCTCTGTGTGGAGTCTAACACCAAATCCCAGATTGAGAGAAAGAAATAAATCAGCTTATTCTCTGTGGAGTCCTCAGAGCAATGCCAGTTTATGCTGGCCAAAGTGTGAATTGTGAGGCTCATCCTAGGGGCAGTAATGTGATGTTGTGTGGCCATGTGAAGACATCTGTAAATCTCTGCAGCTAAACAAAGGAAAGCTTCTGTGGCCTTTCAAAACTTGAGTCCCTCCTTGCACAGGAGACTGTCGTTTGTAACTCCTGCAAGGGCTCTAGCAGGGCAGGAAGTTCTTGAGCTCAGCTGTCCCAGCACAGTCAATGGAAGGACAGGTGCTCCTATATATGTAGATGAAGATGTGGAACCTCCTGGTGGTGAAGCTGCTGCTTCTTCCTCTGGAAAACAGAGGTGGGGTAGGAGGATGTTCTGCACTGACATAGTTGGAAATGTTCATGGGCTTGGTGGAGGAGCTGCTATGCCTGGATCAGCACTGTCAGTGGTCACAGGGCTGCAGGTTTGGGTGTCCAAATGAGTAAGCTGTCAGCCAAGCAGCCAGAGCATCCTGTAGTACGTTTTACTGGGAGGGAAAGAGCTTGTGCCTGCTGTCTGCCAGGCTCTAATAAGGAAGCTCCTGTGAGGATGTAAATCAATCATCCCTTGGATATGGCCAAGAAGCTACTTTTTGCTTAAAAAGTATAGTAATGGCTATGCATGTGCTTAGTCTTTTGTCACCCCATGTAAACAACATGTGCAGAGCAGCTTGGTGCCTGGCCCTCTCCATCAGCCACAGCAGCAACTGTGTGGTTGTGGTGGCAACAGTGCAAGTGGTCTTTGCATGGTCATTCTTCTGACTGATAATTTCAGCATCTCTTGAACTTGTAGCTTTCCAGACTGTTCTGCTTCTTTCTGCCTCTTATCTTCTAAAACTCTTTCAGGCACCTGCCAGGCCTCCCTGTAAAATATGAGATGCTGTTGTGTGTTCTTCAGGGTCCTGTATCCAGTTATTATGTTTGGAACATAACTTTAGTCCCGATTAAAATCAAAACCTTCCTCAGATTCCTTGCTCTGTCTTCAAGTTTCACACTCCTGCTGCTGTAGCCGTGCTAGCCTTCAGTGAGTTGGGCTTAGGAGTGATGGCACTCTGATGCTGGGTCCCTGCTTGTTCTGGGCTTCTCCATGTTTCCCTCTGCGACCCCCATGAAGTAGGGATTTTTAACTCTGCTGTGCTTTGCTTTGTATTGTACTTGAAGACAACCATGTGAGTGCTGGAGAAATGGTAATTTGGTAAGCTTTTCTTTTTTCCAGAGCCAGAACTGAACAAGCCTCATAATTCCAGGGCCTTTGAAAAAGCTCAGGAATATCCAGTTTGAAGGAGTGATACGAGTGGGTGGCTCCTGCCTTACCTTGCTCTCCATGAGGCAAACCTTGCTGCTGGCTGGATTCCAGACTGTCCACCGCATTCTTCTACACTTCTGCATTTCTGTTGCTCAGCTCTAATACTTTGCCTCTTCTGGGGACTTGACATGAAAGTCAGGATGCGTGTTCAAGAGTCTGGCAGTTGAGGGAGCCCATTTATGTGTATTTGCCTTGGTCTGCCTGCCTTGTCAAGCAGGCATAAGGCCCCAAAGAGAGTAAGAGCTGGTGGAAAGGAGAGGTAAAGAAAATGACTTAATGTAAAAGGCCCTAAATAAGTCTGTGTCCTTGGGAAAAGGCAGAATGTGTCCTGGAAGTGATAGGGTCTGGGGCAGTAGAAAATCCCTTCCAAGAAGCACATAGAAGGGAAGGAATTGGTGAGCCTGGGAGTGTAGGAAAGGTGCTGGAGATTGCTGTAGCTCTGTAGCTGTTTCCTAGGCTTTTGACTACAGAGAATTTATTCTGAGAATGAACCTTTTTCTACCTCTTCATACACTACAGTTTGTTGGAATGGGTGTTGGTTTTGGAAGCCTTCTAGGTTAGGATTTAAAGGATCAAGTACCACTTATTGTTTGGAGGGTGCGGCAGTGTCTCTGAGCTGCCACGCCTATGAACTATCTGGTTTAGCATTCTGAAAAAGAGGAGGTGGCATCTGAGGGTGTAAGTAAATTGGGGAGCCCTTTACTTGTGTTAATTACAAGAGCTGCTCTTGCCGGTGCTGTTGAAGACTGCTGATTCAGGGCCGGACCTGGCAAGTAAGTTATTCCAGCGTGTCATGGAGGCAGGGTGTGGATTTGGGCTGCCATAGTTATGTCATGCATGGAGAAAGTTAGAGCCCTGCTTTCGAGTGGGCTGTTGGTGCAGGGGGAATTAAGTGATTTATGGGTCCCACTGTTCCTACATAGTGGGATTGGTAGAAACTTACCTATGGGAACAAACTCTCCATTTAACTACTAGCTATACTTCTGCACAAAAAAAGAGTTAATTCTCTATGTGTGAGCTTCAGGTGGACGCTGCTGCATCTGTCTTGCTGCTCTCCTTGCTTGTGCACTGCTCAGCCTTGCAGGAAGGATTCAGCAGATGCTCTTCCCTCGCAGGGATCTATGCGACCCTCTGTGAGCAGCTCCTGCTTGGCTCATGTGGCTACTTACAGACATCAAGACGTTTAGGGTTATGAGAGTTGTGGTTGGGGGCCTGCTGCTGTTATCCATGGAAGAAAGGTAACATCAGTCTCCAGATATTTTTGTCATGGCTCCCAAGGAATCCGGTCTGACTGAAGATCCTTCCCAAATAAGCCCCATCATCAAAATGAGATTCCTTCTAGAACAAAATGCTCCTGCCTCTTCTGAGTACTGCTTTGGAACAAAGCTGCTCATTCTTGATTCCTTGCTGGTGGCAGGCGCTCTGCTTGTGCCATGCCTAGTAGGGCAAAGTTCAGGGGTATAAGGTAGCACTTCACATGCCTGTGTGAGATGGAAGGGCAAAGCGGGCGCAGCAGGCAGTGCGCTCACAGGTGCACGGGGAGGTGCTTGGCATGGGCTGGAGCAGTTGGCTAGCTGTGCAGACATGAGGGAGCTGGGCACGATGCAGGCTGAGGGCCAGTGGAGGACTGCAGAGCTGTTCCTTTCATTCAGTGCCAGGGTGAGACAGTGCTCTAGCAGTCACGCCAAATGCACAGTGAAAAGGGATGGGGAAGGAAGGGAATTGGGCTGCCCTTCTCTGCATGACAGTGCCAGCCATGTCTCTGGTAACATCTCTGGTGAACACAGAGCAATCACTGCCTGCAAGCATGTAGGCGAACACTTAGCAGGTGGTAGACTGAAAGCCACCAAAAGCTTTGTGGGGGCTTTGCTTTGGTGTTGGTGAGCCAGCTGAGAGTAATGGCTGGTGCGTGATAAAGCTGGAGTGAGGCTGGCATGACAGCCAGTTCTTCAGGCTCTGAAACAAAAACGATGACAGCTCATCATTGTCTTCACCAATCTGTGGTGCAGGTGCTTGACAGGGACATCTACTGTCCTGTGCACTGGTGTCTCTTCTTCCAAAGCATCTTAACTCTAGTGATACCTCCACCATCAAGTGGAAGCAGTGTGCTCCTGCACACTGCTGTCCTGCAAACTGACCCTAAGAAATAAATATGGAGGGAGTGTGTGCAATGTTGTGCACGTGAGTGAGACTTGATCCTTCTGCCCTGCTTCCTGTTCAGAATAACAACCGCTGGAGGCTTTGTGTTAGTGGCTTTCACTTGAATGAATAAAGCAAGAGTCGGATGTAGTTCCACTTCTGTCTCTGTGCAGGGCAGAGGAAGGAGGCAGTTTTGCATTATTGCAGCATGTTCTTTGGTCTGTTTCTCCCTTCTGCTACCTCTTTCTTGCTGAGTGTTTGCTTTTGAAGTGTGACCCCCAAACCCAGCATTGTTGTGGCTCGGTGAGCAGCGGGGATCTGGGCTACAGCTTCTCTTACTCTGTAAATGGCATTTTCATGTCACCCCATGCAACTTGAGTTGCACTGTAGTGTTGGCAGGGATTAATGGGTGGATGTATGAGGACAGGATGTAGTTTTTGATACAGCTTACCCGGGGTCTTGAGCAACTTTCTCCTTTCCTGTGCTGTTAGACCATTTAATTTCTCTAGCACAGTGAGCAGGAATGCAGCGTTAAGCCTCCTATTAGGGAATTACAGTGGAGAGAGATTAGGCTAGTGGGGATTGCTGTTGTGGTTGTGACAGAGAATGATCCTGGCTGCCTTCCTGAGCGGAGCTGCCTCTCAGCCTTCCTACTGACCGTTCTGCAGGAGCAGCTGTGCTGTTCTCTGATTCGTGTTGCAAGAGTCCTGTCCTGGCCGCAGAAACAAAGCGGGGCCTCAGCTTGCAGAACAGCAGTTGCCTAGTGAGGCTTTGGTGTGCCAACAGTACGTGATGTTGGGTGCAAAGGTTTAGTTTAGAGATGCAAACAAGCCTGACAGCTCTGGTGCCTGTTCTCCCAAAGCGAGCAACCTGCCTTGGGGTGAGATGGGGTATGATTTGTGTGCCTGCACTTTGGCTTGCACAAGGGTCCTGCGCTACAGGTACCCGTGGGTAGGTGGGCAGGCAGCAGTCACGGTGAGCTGCTCTGTGCAAGGGGAAAAAAGTAGGGTGACTTGAAAGCGGATCTTCTCCTTATGATCTCCACACATCCAGGACATGTCAATAGTTCCGGTTCATCTATGAAGTGGTATCCCCAGCATACAAAATAGCTGTCTCTTCTGGCTCAGAGGGGGAAAAAAAATCCAGCTCTCTTTGTTTTAGTTTTATTTGAACAGACAGACCAAAATCTTCTCGCTCTTTTCCCAAATTTTACTTGAAATAGTAAACCTCTTGGAGAAACGTGTTTATAGGGAGGCTTCTGGCTCTGAAGCAGTTGCAGGTGATCTGGATTTCCTTAGCCCTCCTGCTGCAGGCTGTCTGGGCCCTGTTTGTGTCTAGACTTTGCAATGCTGAGCACGAAATACCTGAGCCAGAAAGTAGTGTGGGCAGAGTGCTTCCTTCATCATCCGCCTCTGGCTGCAAGAGCTGCTCTTACTTGAAAAGCTGTCTCGTCCCCTTGGTGTTTCCACCAGCCCCACCTGTAAGGTCAGAATAGATGGTGCTTACTGTAGTCTGATAGGGATCCTTAGGAGTTAGTCTGACAGGGTTTGTGTCAGTGCCCCTCACCCCTGAGCAAAGGGGGAGAAAGACTATTATTTACAGCTAGCAGCCAGGCTAAGAAGTTTCTGTATCTCTTATTTGGAGTCAAGTCAGCTGAGCTGCTTCTTACCTGATGGCAAAATAGTAGGAGGGATGAATTGAAAACCTTAAAATAAATATAAAATAAACTTCAGGACAACAAGAATTAGGGAAGTCACAGAAAAAACAGCTTGTTTTGGTACATGGTGTTTCTCAATATGACTGGCTTACAGGAAGATGTGTACAGATGTGAAAAGAACTAGTGCCTTTAGAGGCTCCACTGCTGCCTGCCATCCCCCAGCCTCAAATATTTGTAAGTGGGAGGTTTCTTCACCTGTCACCTGAAAATATTTTACAAGGGCACATCATAAGACATTGCTCTTGCTCTGTTTCCTGCTGGCATGTCTCTGGTCCCTCCTTTGACATCCATCTAGCCTTCCTGATAGACAGAGAACTTCTTAGGTCAGGGTCCTATTCAGCACAAATAGGCCTTTGTTCAGCTTAGTTCAGCTGAAGGTCTGTCTCCTTTTGCTCTCTTGGTACAACAGATAGGAACCAGGTTGCTCCAGTGTGGGAAGAGGAACAGAAGTCCAGACGAGCAGTGGGATCTCTGGCAAACTGAGGTTACTGCCCACAGGAACTGAGGTTGTCCTTGGGTCACCAGTGCATTGCTATGCACTGCTCCCTGGGGTGAATGAACAGGAACTTTCTGGAGGTCTGGGCTACCTGTGAATAAACATCCAAGAAAGTTCTCTGTTAATTATTTCCTAGGTGTCAGTTTGATAGCTTGTGTTTTGGTGCCTTTTGTTTTACAGCGTTGTTGTTTTGGGCTGGTTGCAGGACTGTTTTTATAGTTAGGACAGTATCATCTCCTGGGAGAGGGCTGGCAGCAGAAACATGGGCATTGCCTACTTTCAGTGTTCAGAGAAGAGGCAGATGCAGGAGCTGTGTGTGCTGAGCTGGAACAGCTTGCCGACTTATGTCCAAGAAGAATGCAGGGCAGCTCGCCTGAACCTGTGCTCATCACTAAAGGCTGGCTTTTAGCTCTTCTGTAGATGAGGTACAGGAACAGCTGAAATAGCAAGGGACAAGCAAGTAAGTTAAATTAACCTTGAGGGAGATGGTGCTTGTAAATCCCTTCTGACTCATCCTATTCCTAAATTAAAATATGGGCTGGGATCTACCAATGGAAATCATCAGAATGCCACTGATGCTGAGCAACCAAGTTTAGAGCAAAGCATGAAGATTGTAGCTGGAGACTCTTGCAGGGAGCATCTGTGCTGAGTGTCACACAAACGTTGTTCCAACAGATAGCAAAGCAGAACTTAAGCAGCTCCAGAATGAGGTCCCTGATTACAGTATGCAGGGGCTGGTTCCTGTGCTGAAAATCTTGCAGTCAAAATAGTTTGGTCAGGTCACTCCATCTCAAACTAACAAGGCATTGGGCTCTCCAAGTGCTGAAGGAATGCCAAAAGCGCCTGCACTTCCTTTTGCTAAAGTTTCTGGTATTGGTGTGCCTGGCCAGTCTGGAGCCTTGCGTGTTGCTGATGTGTAGGCAGGAATCCTTTTGAATTCTTGGTGGTGCTGAATGAGAAGTAGGTTTAGTGGGGATCTGCACAGTTCCCTGCCTGCTCTAGTCATCTAGACAAGCCAGGGCATCTGCAGTCTGGGATGTGACCTCTCTGTATGTGCCTCCCACCAGCAGGGACAGGAGGTGCTGTCCCTATATCCATCCACTGTCTGTGCCGTTCTCTGCTCTCCATATCTGTTGGAGAACCTTTCCTTTAAGCTTGCATCCTGTTTACTGCTGCATTAGCCAGGAAGCAGGAATGTCCCTGGCGCAGAGGGTGATCTTTGTGCCGATGTGGACCTCTTCCAGAGGGAGCTGCAGTGTCATGGGTGAGCTGCAGTCACAGGAGCTGTGGGGTGGAATGTCCAGAATGCCCTTTTCATTCTTCAGCCTGCTTTGCTTCTATTTTTGTTTGTGTCTTAGGATTTATTTTGGTTTTCCCCACTTAAAATACTTTATGGGTCACCTGTCTTTTTGCTGGCTGGCAAATAGATATCAACAGGTGAGCATAATGGTGCCTTTGGGGCAAAAGCTCTGCGTCTGAAGAGGCCCTTCTTCCTCACTCGTTACCCCTCCTGCCAGGGAGTGTTTAACCTTTGTGATGATCCTCAGCCTTATGCACTAGTAGCTTTTCTGTTTCATCTCAGGAGTTCCTGGCTGTGTCTTCCCAGCAGCCCAGCTAACATCGGGTTTAGGGGACTGAACTCCAGCTCTTTTCCAGAGGCAGAGCAGCAGCCAGCTGCTGTGGCTTGGGGGTGTTTGTACAGTTACAAATAACATGTGCTGCTTGAATGCTTTTCTGGTTGGGGAAGGGTAGCTTAGAGGATGCAAGGCAGTACAGACTTAGATACTGGGTTATTTTGGAGTTGAGTATGACTGCTGAGGGTGAAAGCCAGTTCTTTAAGGGAACAATCTTGCCATGTCAATAAACTAATGTAAAGCTGGCTTGACATAGCTTAAAAATGAAGTGCTAACTGGCAGCTGCCTTCATGTGTTCTCCTGTGGGTAACTAACTTGCCCCTTGTAGTTGCTGTAGGAAGATGAGCCAGCAGAGGTGGAGCAGTTGGCCTTCCTTGTCTGACAGGAGACACACTGGGGTGTTTCAGGACACAACTGATGCTCCTTTGCGTCATCATCAACTGAAATTCAGATAAGGACAATAGCCCTGCAGTGCTCAGGTTCATGTATAAATAACAGCACCCGCTGGAGTGATGGTGGGGGCAGGGAAGAAGGGGCATATGGCTTTTCTCATGGAAAGGGAATATTCCACATATTAATATGATTTAAAAATGAATATTGGCTTAGTAAATCTGTAGAGGGAGAAGTGTTGAATTAATTGGTTGGTGGGAGAAGCATGAAATGTTTTCCCAGCAAGCAGTACCAACTGCTAGGGACAGTACAGGAAGAGAAACTTAATTTAGCTTTTTCACATGACTCTGTGTCCTGAATCACCAGATTTATCACAAACCCTGGGAAACAGTTGACACCTTGTGGCTGACCCCCCACAGGACTCGTCTCTTGCCACCTCTGGTTGGCTACCAGCAGAATTTGAGCTGTTTTTCCTGGAAACAGTACTTCTGGCAGTAACAGGATTAAAACCCTCTGACTTCTCCCCAAACATATTTCTAAGAGGGCTTGTTGTCTGTCATGGATCTAGCTATGGAAACCTGACTCCTTTGGCTGAACCCTCAGCTAGCCTTATTTCCAGGAAGGCTGGTGGTGCTGCAGATCGTCCTGTGCCTGTCTCTTCCCACAGAGCTGTTCTGCACCCAGCTTTGGCGCAAGTGAGCCGGCAACTCCCAGCAGTGTGACAGGTGACCTGTGTGTACGCATGTATGCACACACACATTAAAAACCAACCAGCCAAAACCACCCAAACAAGCACACAGAAAGTATTCAAAGAATGAAGTTTTTAATTAGCAATGATTTTAATTTTACCCTTTGTTTTCCTCTGTCCCCCTAGCCCACTTGGCTGTGAAATGGTGAGCAGATAGTTGCAACTGAAGTCTCCCTTCCAGTGCAGACAGTCTGTTTCCTGGCATAGCTGGGACTTGAGGGGGTTTATTTTTCTTAAGCAACTCCTGGCTCACATTTAGCTCAATTTAATTGCAGTTGAGTATTGCTGTTATATCTTCCTGCATGCTGAGATGCCAAGTCTGAAAGCATCATTCTCTAAGCACCATCTCTTGGGTGACACCCCTCACCTCCCAGCATGGCCTTTGCACACAGGCAGTCCCTGTGCTGCTGCACACTCAACACCCACCCTCCCACTGGGTTTTTCACCCAAACCAGTAACTCCCTGCAATGCACTCAGTGCAGCCAAGTTTCCTGGGGTCGTGTGGCTGAGGTGCTGTGCTGGGGTGCGATTATTTTTTTTTTTTTTTTGGCTGTGTTGCTGTTTCGTTGTGTGTCTTTACTCCCCTTATCAGATGTGAAGGCATCTTGGGGAGCCTTAGGAGAGCTAATAAAATGTAACTTCTGTGAGGCTCGCTGCCTTCATGTTGGGAAGGATGTTGAACCATGTGGCTACTATCTGGAACAGGCTGGGCTCAATGGCTTACTGCTAATTGAGTAAGTAAGATCAGAATTAGACTGCTAAACATTGCTGTAGGACAGAGCAAAAGACTGGGATTATAGTGCTAAAAATTGCTTCAGAGGTGGGAACTTGGATTTTCTGCTAAGTTGCTACCTCACAGTGCCTAAAATCCTGACCCCAGAGTCTCTGGTCATGTTCAAGGGTCCAGTTCTGTGTGTGCTTAGCTACTGGTGATGATGGGTTTCTTAAGCACAGAATCACATTCCCAGGCCGTGTTGTTGGAAAACATGTTGCTGGCACACGTGTATTGCAACAGAGTGGGATGTGTCAACAGAGCATTGAGGGGGTGGTGTTCTTATCTCCATTATATTTATTAACCTGGGTCTACCTTGGATTCTTTCATTCTGCTGCCTCCTTTGCAATTTCAAGCCTGGGTGGGAGGGCAAAATGGAGGGATTTTCAGTTGCTTTGAACTGATAGTCTTTCACCTTGCTCCAGGAACTGAACTTCAGTTTGATTGGAGAGGAGCCTTAATTTGTGACAACAGGTCTCTCCCTTCTCCTGGTTTCTCTAAAATTCTTCCCCTCTTGTTCTTCTCACATGTATATCCCACAATGCCCCTGGGAGTCAGTGTTTGGCTGGTACTTAGAGGTGCTGTCTTGTATCTCACCATAGCTAGGCGATGTGTGTGGAAGCAGCAGACAGTGTGTGCAAAGGGCAGAGTGCTGGGTCCTGAGGGTTTGGCTTGGGTTGATGTTTTTGTTTTGTTTTCTCTCATTCCTCCCTTCCCACTGGAAAGCTCTGATGCTGTTGCCAGATTGGGCTCCTAGTGACCATGAGATAATGGGGTTAGCAGATGCCTTCCCTCTTGTGCAGATGGGATGTCTCGTCTCCAAACCCAGCTGGGTCACCATGTGAAAGGGTAAAGCAGGCAAGCCTCTGAGTGCTGCTTGCCATCAGGGCCTAGTATGGTACTGTGAAACTGGACACAGAGGGGATGTGACACCAAAGACCGGAGGTGGCACTGAATGGAGCATAGTGTCTGTCTTGCTCACCTGAGGTGGCTGCTGTTCACCACAGAGCTGGGATCACTTAACTGGGAAGCACAGACATTCATGTTCACTGGCACTTTTGCTTATAGGCAGATGACTTTTCATGTCAGAAAAAGATGCTCACTAGAAAAGTTTTAGTGGAAGACGTTTTGGTGTGTATTTAGCCATAAGCATCTGCCTTGTTTTCTTTGTCAGCCTGTGTTTTCACCAGCCCTGTGCTGGCTAGTGAAACAGCATCTAAGAAAAAGTGCAAGGCCATAGCCAGATGCATGTGAACTTCCTTGACTCTATAAACTGTATGTGAGATGGGAGCAGCTCTCTGCAGCAGTGGAGTGTGAGAGCCCAGACAGCAAATGTCTGACTTCTGTAACACCACCTATGATAGCCTTCTGTCTCAGTTGTGTATCGGCCAGTGGGGAGAAACAGCTGAGTAAGGCTGTGAATGAGGCTTTTTGGGCTCTTATTTTATGAAGAGGGCTGGCTTTGCTAGGATTTCATGGTGCATTTTTCTTTTGCTGCAGGTGAGGCTGGCGCTAGCATTATTCGAGTGTCAAAAGAAGCTCGGAAAAGGTTCTTGGGCCCACTCCACCCATCTTTCAACTTGGTGAAGATCATTCGGATCTGCCTGTCCAAGACTGTGCCAGAGAATGGGCATGAAGTTGCAGCAGGGCGTTTGGGCATCTCCCTGACTCGGGTCTCTGATGGAGAAAATGTGATACTGTCAGACTTCAATTCCAAGGAGGAGCTGATTCAGGTGAGTGGCAACTTACTGCAAAGGGATAGGTAGGAACTGCATGTGGTTTTGTTTTGCCTTGGTCTCCAACTGTCCTTAGTACTGGTGTATCATTCTCAGCACATGTCAGTGTGGTGTTCTGAGAAGAGTATTAAGTTCAGTAAGCTTTGATCTGCTGCTTAGGTTCTGGATCTCTTTCTCCCTCAGGCTTGTGTCTGCAGCACCTTTATCCCTGTCTACTGTGGGCTGATACCTCCAACCTTGCGTGGAGTGGTAAGTAAGACTCTTAAGATGCTCCTTCATTACATCATGTACTAATGAATAAGAAGGCAGAAATGCTGGTACTCAGTGTTGGCATTATTATGTCCTGTCTGTTGGCAGCCATTAGCACAGAGAGGCATGAGAAATTCCGAAATAAGCCGCCTCCAGCAGTGGGTGTGCATTCCTTCCGCTGCTGCCTGCAGCTGGCTGTAAATGTCCCAAAGACTAGAGGATTTGACATGATTGTAATACATAGCAGTCTGGGCAAGTGACTTAGGTGGTTCTTCTGGCTGCTTGGTACAGTCCTCTCCGTCACTGAGGCTCCGACCCTATGCATGTGGAAAGAACTTTAGTCCAGAATAGCAATCATGAGTGAATCGCAGAATGTTAGGAGTTGGAAGGGATCTCAAAAGATTATCTAGTCCAACCACCCTGCCAGAGCAGGATCACCTAGATTAGGTCACACAAGAACATGTCCAGGTGGGTTTTGAATGTCTCCAGAGAAGGAGACTCCACAACCTCTCTGGGCAGCCTGTGCCAGTGCTCTGTCATCCTCACAGTGAAAATTTTTTTTTCTTGTGTTCACATGGCACCTCCTGTGCTCCAGTTTGTACCCATTGCCCCTTGTCCTATCACTGGACATCTCTGAGAAGAGCCTGGATCCATCCTCCTGACACTCATCCTTTATATATTTATAGACATTGATAAGGTCACCCCTCAGTTTCCTCTTCTCCAGACTACAGAGACCCAGCTCCCTCAGCCTTTCCTCATAAGGAAGGTGTTCCACTCCCTTAATCATCTTGGTGGCCCTGCACTGGACTCTTTCAAGGAGTTCCCTGAGTGTAGCCCTTTCCCACATACTTGACACTCTCTGTGGGGTTTTAACTAGTGGTGCTCGTACCAAACCTCCTTTCCATGGAGTTCTTCCTGTCCTTCCTCTGAGGATAATGCTCTGCTGCCTGCTAGAGCTTTTTTGACATCCTGTCCAAGGCTGTCCAGAGCAATTCCTCCCCTCTGTGTTTGCAGTATTTGAAAGCTGGGTGGAGCAGGAACATCTCTGGATGTTCAGTCCTGCATAAGGGCTTCAGTTGAGCTCGGACTCCCCCTGTGCTACACAGGTTAATGCACACATTAAAAGGTGGTTTGTTTGCAAACTAAATAGCCAAAAGGGAGAGCTGTATGTGTGCCCAGGTTTCCCCTAAGTGACCTAACCACGATGCTCTATCAGAGCACGGCAGCAAATCTGTTCCCACTGCCAGTGGTGTCCTAAAAGTGAGGTCAGTTTTTCTTCTGCATAATACACAACTTGACTCTTTTTGTCTTGTGCAAGCATGTTGGTCAGGGAAATGACCTAGAAATGTCCAGTGTCCAGTCCTTCAGAGAAGTGACAGAATCAGTAATGGTTTGGTATATGCTCAGTCACTGCTGGTGGGGTTTTTGTCCCACAGCTGGTGGGAGCATAGCAGTGGCACTTGCCTGACACCTCTGAGGCTAGTTGAGGTCAGTGTCGATCAGGCCAAATCTCAAAATTCCAAAGCTGTGTGCAGCATCAGGGTTTCTGGAATGTGCAACTGCCCTGGCACACTGAGAAGTGACTTTTCATGTCAAGATCCCTCATGGGGAAAGGTGGGGAGGAAATATGAGATGAGGAAATTAATTCCTACCTTTTGCCCAGAAAATCCATGGCCATTTGTGTGTCTGAAGGGGGAGCTGGCAAGGTGAGAGGTTAAATCAGGCTGGGTATGAGTCTGGAAAGAGATTTCAAAACAGGACTGCATGTTTCCTAGCATGCCTGTGATGCCTGTATTTGCCACAGGACAGACTGACAGGCCTGGCATGAGGACCACCATATGATTGCGTGGAAAGTGTAAAATCTGTATCCTGCCTTCCTCCTAATCTTTTGGTAATGGTTGTTTCTCTGAGCTCTAGTAGATCCATGGAGTGGATGATAGAGAGAGATGGGGGTGGGGGGGAAGAATTCTCAAATCCTGAGAAACAGAGAAGGGTCAGTAACTGACCTGTCAGCACACTCTAGCTGTGAACTGTCTGTGGCACAAGGGTGAGATGAACCCCTAACAAGGGTCACAAAGCAAATTGTCGGTTCATGTGAGTGATGGGGAGCCAGGGCACGGTAAGGGAATGTAACTAGGCACCCCAGAAATTACCCCAGTCCATGAACCATCCCCCAAAGCTGCTGCTGCTCATGCCTGCAGGCAGCTGAGGCTCTGTGCTGTGAGGGGCTTTGCAGGAGGTTGGAGAGTGGTTAGCCTTGGGCTGATGGAGGTTCAGGCAAATCCAGAGAAAGACGAGAGAGTGACGTTTCCTGATTCCCACGCAGTAAGGCGGCTTTGTGTGCCAGCCTTCCCGCAGTTAAGCCCGCTTTCTAATGACTTCCGTGCACTCGTGCTGCCACCCTCAGGGAAAGATGTGTTTCTGCATTCTTGCGTAAAACTGGTGGTGGTCTAGTTAGGCGGCCAAAACATTTACCTCCATCTTCTTCAGATCAAGCAGGTGCTGCCTGCTTTGCTCTGTCCTCTTCCCACTTGACATCGCAGAAGGATTCAGCCAGAGGTCTCCAGCTCTACCTGTGTCTAGTCTGGCTTTTAGTTGAGCACCTTTGGGGAGGTGATGACAGTTTGCTATGGCTGCTTTTGACTTAGGGAAAACTAATGCCCACTTTAAAAGGGGGAGAGAGCTCAATTGACTTTTGTTACCTCTGTTGTCCAGAAAGCATGGAACATCTCCTCTTCCAATCAGCATTTCCATGCTCTGCAAGGGTTCAGTCTTTGCCAGCTCAGCTCCTAACCCAGCAGAGTTCTGAAGGATGTTACAGCTGTTGCTTGTGGGGCTGCGTAGCTCCTGTGTGGTCATCTGCTTTTGGATGCATCCAGAGGTTCCAGGCAGCAAATGTCAGGATCAGCTGTGATAAGAAATCAGCAGGACTCTTCTGTAACCAAGCTTTGCAAGAGCTTGAGTTGTTGCTCTGCAAAGGTCTCAAACCTCTCTCTCTGTTTTGGCTTGTCCCCTTCCTTTTATCTTCTGCATGTTCCTTGCTGTGCTGGAGGCCTGTGATAGGGATTGCCTTGCTCAGCTCCTTGTGCAATTACAGGGCTCCAACGAGGACTTGGAATTGAGCATGTGCTCCGGGGCTACCCTTCCTGCAAGGGCAGTGCAGATGTGTTTGTTGTACATAGGCACAGAACATTCTCTGATAAGAGGGTGCCTGTTAAGAACAAACCTAAGTCCCTTGTACTTTACCAGGCCTCAAGAAGTAGATTCCAAATGTGTGTGCACGTGTAGGGATTGGTGTTCAGTGAGTCTGCTAGCAACAAACCACCTGGTTCTGCTCTTGGGTAACAAACCATCTGCCAGTGGGGACTCATGGCTGAGCTGATTCGTTTTAAACACAAGTGGAAAAATGTCATAATGTGACAACTTAGATCAGTGCTAATTCGCACTGCAGGTGGTTGGTGTGTCATGTTATTTAATTGGACAGCAGTCGAACCCTATAGATGTCAGTCAGCAGTCACAGACATGAATATGCCTTCCACACTGAACACTTTTGACCAGCATGCTTGACTATTGCAAGAAAGGCATATAACAAAAGGAGATTGTAGACAATGTAGCTGTGCTGTCCCTGCTTACAAGTCTTCCAGTGCTGGGAGATGTACTCCAGTCTCTGTGCAAGCTGTTAGTGCAAATACAAACAGGGACATGAATTTAAAAAGCTGCTTGATCAGTTACAGGAATAAAGAGTGCTTAACTTCTTTTTCAGAGATATGTTGATGGAGGGATTTCTGACAACTTGCCACGTTATGAGCTGAAGAACACAATCACAGTGTCTCCATTCTCAGGAGAGAGTGATATCTGTCCACGGGACAGTTCCACAAACATGCATGAGTTGAGAGTCACCAATACAAGCATCCAGTTCAACCTTCGCAACCTCTACCGCCTCTCAAAGGCCCTGTTTCCTCCGGAGCCACAGGTGAGTTTCCTGGCAGCACCAGAACTTGGGTGCAGCAGGCAGGCACTGGCTATGCTGTGCATTTTTAGCAGAAGATTCCAGATACACTGAAGTTTATTTTCTTGTTTGTTTTTTAACCTTGACATTATCAACCCAGGGACTTGGCGAGCCTTGACCACCTGAACAAGGTTGTGTAGGTGGCTTCGTTTTTGTTTACTACTGGGATATCTGGAATTTAGGTGGTATCAGTTGCTTGGAAAGTATTTCCATGGTGCACTCTTTGGAGTAGTGTTGGCCAGGAAGTTGGGCTCACTTGTAAACAAGGACGTATCTGCTGTCAGAAGCAATGTGCTCTTGAGGGTTTTAAGGTCAGGCTGGAGCTGCCAGCCGGCAGCGAGTAGCTGCCTCAAAAAGGGCCTGTAGAGCTTGTTGGCACTGCAGACAGCTGTGCACGCTTCTGAGCAAATGCAGCCTCACCCAGCCATGGCACTTGGGTGTAATAAGCACCTGTTCTCATGCTGAATTACTTGGACAAGTTTCTTCCTACTCCCTCTCTAGTCTTAGCTGGCTTTGTCAGCAAATGCAGTGGCCCTTGCTGGGAGGTATTCTGGGCTTGCTTGTCAGAGTGACTTGCTGAGGGCTGCCCACAGCAGCATCAGCTCTAGATGGGTAAATGAGGTGGCTGCATCTCTAAGTCTGTAGTTAGATAGGATTCCAGGTGTCCTTTCTAACTGAATTATCCCATGATTCCCATATCCAGTGTATTTATGTTATACCTCCTATTCCTGCTCAGAGGAAGAGCTGGCAAGGATGACGCTTGTCCTTGGGGTAGCTCAGGAGTCAGGAGAACTTCTCTAAAGCCAGCATTGAGCTGGGTGTTTGCTGTGCTCAGCCAGAAAACCTCTGAGTGACTTGTTCTTGCCTTTGCCTGCCCACAGGTGCTGCGGGATATGTGCAAGCAGGGCTATCGGGATGCCCTGCACTTCCTGAAGAAGAATGGTAAGGCACTGCCTATTTGTAGAGTGCACTGACTTCTGTGCCCAGGCTCAGTGGCTTGGCTTTGAGGATAGTCAGTGGTGCATACGAAAGGTGGAAGGGCATAATTAAGCCATGCCTCAGATATCAGAGTATGGAATTTCCATTAATAAGAGTATTTTAGCACTTAAGGAAGCAGAGCTGGAGTGGAGACCTTTCCAGTGCAGTGCAGGAGGACACTAACCACTCTGATACCAGAGTGGTGGTATTGGCACAACTGCATGTTGAAGCTACTTAGCTTGTGCTCAGTGCTATGCTAGTGTCATTGTTAGGCACCAGTGACATGTTGGCCACCTGCAGATACCCCGCTCCCTTTTATGTGCATCTAGGGTATGTCTGATACGGCACAGCAGTGCAGAGTGCTGGCATGCCCTCAGCAGCCCACACACCTGGCAGTTTGGCACTACTGTTTCACTCTCTTCTACCTGCAAGTTCTGGACTTTCTTTCCTCGAACTGTTGTAGTGGGTTGAGTGTGTGTTTGATGCCACCTGGTGTCTATTTATGGCAGATCAAGCACATTTCTTTGCTCTGTGATATGTACCTTAATGGGCTAAGAGCAGTCATACAGCTGTGGTTGTGAATTAAGCTGCAGGAGGGAAATCTTGTCTGCAGGACTGGTGACTGGCAGATTATAGCAGCAAAATACTTCCAAACAGCACCCTGCGGTAATTCAAGAGTAAAAGTTAAAATTTCTGGTGGGGAAAGAGTATGATCTTACAGCAGCAGGGTTTCTAGTGGGTTGTGGTAAGCATTATGCTAGATGTAAGCGTCAGAGGCTGGGGAAGATGGCTGGCCGAGGGGAGCTAGGGTGAAGTGAGGACTAACACTTTAAAGGCAAGGCAGTGCAACTAGTTTGTATCAACATTATGTTATGACTTCTTAGGTCTCCTTCATCGTCCAAGTCCTGCCCGTCCTCTCCTTGCCATAGAAGCTCCTCCAGGAGAGAAGAAAGAAGAAGAAACAGAAGCTGAGGACCAACTAGAGGACAATACTGCTCTTGCTGTCGTTGAAGACCACATCCTTGAACACTTGCCTCCCAGACTGAACCAAGGTATGATCCGAAGGGACAGAGCCCAGGCAGTCTTCCTGTGCTACCTGGTCCATTTCAGAGGATTACTGGAATGAGTGGGTGTTATTTGTGGGCTGGGCTTGGCTGTACCCAGGGATTGAACTGGCACCCACTGATGGTGAGGTGGACTTGGGGCCTCTTCGATGCAGCTGTGGCTTGCCCTGTGGAGACTGAATTGGGAGAATTTGACTCATTTGGTGCTCTGCATAGGAAGAAGAGGAGGGGAGAGAGAACTTGTTGCTTACTCCTTTGGGATTCTGATAAATCCAAAAGCTGCTGTTCTCAGCTGTGCTACCCTGAGAAATATTTCTTTGATAAGTGGAAGGTGGAGAAGGGAAGGCCTCAGGCTGGATAACCTCTGGGGTATGGCAAGGAAAGGGATCATCCCATTATGGGGATTCAGCCATATTCTCTTCTGTCTTTAGCTCTTCTGGAGGCTTGCGCTGAAAGAAGAAGTTTCTTGACTGGCATCACCAACATGCTGCCTGTTCGGGTGGCCACAGCAATGATGGTCCCCTACATGCTGCCTTTGGAGTCTGCAGTCTCCTTCACTGTCAGGTAGGCCTTCACATGGCTCCCTAACCGGTGTTCTTCCCTGTGTAGCAAAGTGTTTGAGGTAGCTGGTGGAGCATTAATGGACAGCAAGCAGGATCCTCTCTAACTTTCTGGTGCCAGAGTTCCTGGAGAAAGAGTTCCTGCTGCTTACTAGACATTTAAAAAAATCCCACAAAAAAAACCCAATCCACAAAACCAAACAACCTTAACAAAACTGCTCCCCCAGAAAAACCCCAAACAAAGCAAACAAGCAAAAACCACCACAAAACCTTTTCTACCTTAATGTGTCTTTTAGCTACAGTCAAAACTTCCAGCTTGAAAGAAGATGTCCATGTGTTGGAACTTGCCCTAGAAAATGGTGGTAAATTTTGGAGCCTGGAGAGAGACTTCTGAACTGGGAGTGCAGGGACAAAAGTAGTAACCACACCAGAGGCAGCTCCCCTCTAGGGCAGTCTCAGCCACTTCTGGCTCTAGACAGTTGGAAAGACAGGTCTTTCAGACTTGCTCTTACTCTAGAGCATACCCTATGAAAAGTTTCTGGAAGGAAATAGTTTGTGATAGAAAGGCTTACAGAAAAAACACTTTCCAAATCTGAAAATGGATGAGAAAACACAGGCACAAAATGTAAAGAATAAGTTCCTTGGATGTCCTCATCCTTCTCAGCTTCTCCCCCTTAATTCTATGAATGGTAAATGGCTCTTAATGCATTTGTCACTAAAAATACTGTAACCATTGATAGGAGGCAAAACTGACATTCTTTCCATACTAACCTTTGCATGGCCCAACTGTCTCTGTCCAGGCTGCTGGAATGGCTTCCAGATATCCCTGAGGACATCAGATGGATGAGGGAGCAAATGACTGAAATCTGCAACTATCTCATGAAGAAAGCCAAGAAGAAACTGGGCAGCCATCTTTCAGCCAGGTATGGCTGCTTTCCTCCCCAGCACCGTTCTGGAGGAGTCCTACATTTCCCCTTCCACCTCTGACTTCTGCAGACTCTGCTTCACTGGCGCAGAGACAGTAACGTGCTAATTATCCGCAGGGATTTACTGCCCAGTCTAAAATGAACACGTGTTCCACTGTCTCTTGGCTGTTTTGCCTGGTGGATAACACATGATGTCCTCCCCTCTTCAGTTACAGGGCAGACCCTGTAACAAAGCTGTTACTATAGCAGTAAGGCAGAAGATGTAGGTCTAATTAAAACAAAATGAGCTAGCTTATCCCATGCTCCCTGTAGAAGAGAGGTGTTTGCGTGGCATTTGCTGGCCCAGGGTCACATAAAAGTTCCTTCTAAGAGGTACTTGTGTTCAAATAACCTTTTTATGCCTCGAGATGGCCTGGTTTGGGGTGGCCCAGAGAGTTGCCGAATGTGTGCTTTGGGTCTGTGTGTGTGTGTGTGCCTGTGCTTCTGAACTGAACTCCTTCCAGTAGGCCATGGCTTGAGGCTGCTTGGGTGAAGATAGGAACAGGCACCCACAGAGTCTTCTGACTAAGATCATGGAGCCAGGGGTAGAACGAAATAGGTCCATGGTTCTCTGGTGACCTACCCAAGTCTTTCCACATTCTGATTCTTTGTGGGTATTTGTCTTTCAGGCTTTACTATCACCTTGAGCTTGGAGGGCCCCAGAGCCTGCCAATTACTTCCCCAGCAGCTTGTGGTGAAGCACTGCCGATGTGGATGAGAAGCAACCGTTCCCTGTCTGATGTCATGATGAAGTGGGAGGAGTACCAGCGTCAGCTCATGCTGGGCTTGCTTTGCATCAATGTGGACATGCAGGCCTCCCTCTTCCCTCGGGAGGGGTTCCAGATAAAGCTTCCACCTCTAGACTGTGCAAAAGAGTGCCTGCCACTCTTCTGAGCCTGCTGCTGTGAGGGGATGAGGGCAGGTGGGAAGGGGAGTGGATGTAGGGTGGGACCAGTCTCATTGCTCAGCAGCAGGCTTCCCTGTGCTCCTGAATATGCTGCAGAGGGGATTTCCCTGGGAGGGAGACTGGTGGAATTGACTGTAGCCATGTGTTGCCCACTGGGCCAGGCAAGGGATCTCTGTGTTCAGGGACACATAGGCTCCTACCTTGCTCTAGGCTTGTGTTGAGGCCTGGCCGTTGCCCGTGGCCAGGCTGATGTTGACCCAGCTGGGCTCTCCCAAATAATGCACTTTGAATTGCCGTTGGCTTTTTACCGCCAAATAATCAGGACGTAGATGACGCTCTCAAGTTCATGCAGCTTTTGGCTTCCTTTGTTTTTCAGAGCATCAGTTTAGTTTTTTCTTAAATCACCTGATACCCTGTAGCTCTTTGTGCTACTGAAACATGAAGTAGCTTCTTGCCAAACCAATTTTTCTCACTGCTTCCAAATCTCCTCCTGACTTTCATCTTTCTGAAGCCTCCTTCCCTCTGTCCCTTAACTTCCCTCTGGAAGCCAGAGCTGGCTCTGCCACAGACTGCACCAGGACTGTAGAGATGTGTTTATCCTGATTCGTGTTATCTGGTCTCTCCCTTTTTGATTTCTGTCTTCATTGAACTGCTCTAGCTTGAACTCTTGAGCGTGAAGTATGTTACTGAGCTTATTTTAAAGAAGTAATTTAGACAGGGTTTTTTCCAGGGTAACACATTGGATTTGAGGTCTCATTTCTGTCACTGTGAATGGATTCAGTGTGGGGTTACCCTGGAAAAGCTCAGCCTGATTATCTCAGGATCAGCTTAGCAGCTGAAGAAATGTGAAGTGCTTATAGGAAGGTGAGATTGTGTAGGGCATGTTATTTTTCAGTGGCTTGTGGTGGAGTGTCACAGCAGGAGGTGGCTGCCTCTGACAGGGGTCAAGCTTTGCTCCTTGAGGACTGTAGAAATGAAGGAAGTTCCAAGTGGCTGATACCAAAGGGTCCTTCTGCCAAACTGAGGCTTGGCTCTATCTTTTGCTCAAAGAGTTTGGATGTTGAGGCTTTGGAGCAGAAAGGATTTAGAGTTACAGCTATACCAGCCTTGCAGTTTACCTGTCTCATGTTGTGTCTCACAGGTACAGCTCTGCAGCTGGCAGTAGCATGAGAAGTGTAAGTGAAGTTAGGAGTGTTGGTGCAAATGTAGCCTGCTTGGAATTGGCTGCTCCTGTCCCTTGAAAGGCCAGAGCTAGTTGGGTCTGTAGCAGGGCAGGACTGCACCACTGCCTTCTTGGTGGTGGTCTGGTTGTGACTGTCTGTGCAGCAGCATGAACACTTTGTTCTTCACAGGGTGAGATATGGCTTCCTGTGGGGATTGCTTGTACTTAAACATAAGTCCTTGCACTATGACACAAAACCAGCTCCTGGTATCTTTTTCTGCAGTGTGTGGAGCTGCATGAGGCATCTTCTACCTCTCCTAGCACAAACAGTATGCAACTGGCCAAACCAAACCCACACTGTCTCTGTGGGGAGTGGGACAGGGTATCAGCAGCTGGTTACTCAGCCTGTACATGGAACGGCAGTTTATAATGGACTCGCTTTTGCACCTTTAATTTGGGTAGGGAGAATGACCCCTGAAGTTCTACTAATAGCTGGCAAAGGTAGTGAATCTGCTTGATCACATCTGTGTGAGTGGTGTGGGTGAGGTGGTGGGCGCTGTTTCCCACCAGCGCAGCTGTGCACTGGGCCCAGGTTGGTTTGTGCTGGAGACAGCGATAAGCATCAGGACTTCCCTGCAGTGGCCACTGCAAGCTGGGAGGCTGCACGGTGGGCAGCTGTGGTGAGAACTGACTGTCTGGGGCTGCCAGTGCAAACCTGAGCTTTCACACCGCCGCCCTTCCTGGATGTAACCTAACAAGGGCCTGCTTAGGAAGCAGGCCTGCGCTTGCACGGTTGGATTTAGTCTGGAGCTTCAGGTAATTAGGGAACAGGGAAGTTGCTACAGGAAGGGGAAAAAAAAAAATTGGAGGATTCTGAAACCAGCATAGCAATATTGGGTTATAAACCAAGGCAATCTGGTGATTTTTCTAAAGCCTGTGGAAAAAAAGTTACTACTAGACCTCTAGTTGAAGGGAACCAGCAGCAAGCTGCTGTCCCTGCAAGTGGGATGAATTTTATCAAAGTTGAAATTGAGCAAAGGGGTTGATTTTGTGGTTTGGTGTGGGATTCCTTTTGTTCCACTGTAGGTTCTTCTGTAGCACAGCTACTTAAGTTTGCCAAATGCATTCCTGTCCCTAAGCACATAAGTAATTGACAAGAACATACAGATACTTAGTGTCAAGAAATGAAGACATTTCATCCAAAAGCAAAACATCTGCCAGGGGTGAAGCTGGATAAGGAAAATCCTGTGCTTAAAAGCTGCTGCCCTTTTGACTCTGCCTTGTTTGTGTTAATATATGGGTGGAGATGATGATGCAACTGTTTTGGTTTGGGTTTTTTTTTATCCCTTCTTCCTGGACTGGTAAAACCACTGAGTGATTATGTAAACCACTAAACTATGAAACAGAATTCTCTTGGCAACAGAGTGCACTAAGAAATTACAGCTTGGCACCCTTATCCCCTGATCTCCTCTGTTCTCCTCTTGCATCAGAACTGACTGGGCTGGTGCTGCTGTCTTTCCAGTGCTGAGATCCAGAAGGCTTGCTGGTTCTGGTCCATACATTTCAAAAGACTAACTGCTGTTTTTCACCCTGTGTTTCACCTCATCTAATTTATTGTATTAACCTTTCAAAGAGAAGCTTTTTTACACTTCAAACCATAACCACAAACCAATACCTGACTTTATATTTAAAGGCCTAACTCTTCAGGGTGGAAACTCCTGTCTTCCCTATGCCAATTTGCAAGGATACTGGGAGAGCACCACTCTGTGTTAACCCTTTCTTTGCCTGTGTTTATTCCCCAAATGATGTCTGTTGCATAATAGCTTGTTGGCTTTATAGATTTAAGCTCTGATAAAGGAACTGCAGACCTGTCAAAACCCCCTTCTTCTTTAAGAGCGGTTTCATGCATTTGCTTGGAGTTCTTGCTGCATGTTCACCACAGATTGCAAAGGATGAAGAAAGGGAAGATCATCTTGCCTGCTATTGTAGAAAAAGGTCTGTGGCTGCCTTTGAATAATATTTTTTTTTAATGTGGTGCTGTCTTGTCTGGATCAGACCCCATTTCCTTGAAATCCCTGGAAACCTTGTGATGGGCTCTGGATTCGATATAGAGAGGTTTATTGCGATAGTGCTAGCTGGAATTTCTCAGGCCATGTAGCCCGTGGCACGTGTTATCTTCTGGGTAGCAGTTGCTCATTAACCTGCACTTGTGAAGGCCGTGGGAACAAGGTTATCATCTGTAGCAGTCAGTCCCTTCTCCAGCAGAATGTGTGGCTGGGCAGCCCAGCACATGGTTGCCAGGGCCTGTCTGGTTGAGAGGCCAGGCTCCTGGACCAAAGGTTCAGCTTGCAGGCCATGTCCAATTGTCCTCACAGCATTCACTTGAATCTGCAAGAGTCCCAACCCTTGCCCTTTCCACCACTTCACTTAAAGGGTCTGTGCATTCAGGAATTCCCTTTCTTTTCCCCTCCTTCCTGTTACACAGATACTAACTGCTGCTTCTGACAAGGCTGAGGTCAGCTACTCGTGCATCTAACCAGCCCCTGACCTGCACAACACTGGAGTTATGCTGTGCCACAATGCGTGTGTGGCACGTTGGGTTCAGTTTGCTGCCCGCCCTACTGCTAATACTGTTGCAAGCTGAGGCTTTTCCAAGGGGTGGGGAAAAATATTTCACTTCTGGCTACTGTCTATAGGACCTAGGAATTGTTCTCTCCTGACTTCTTGGAGGGCTGTTTATTCACAACACTCAGACCAGAGAATAAAAGTGGATTTGCTGTCTGCCAGCACTGGGATGTCCCTAGTACTCAGTGTGTATTTCCCAGTGGTTTTGTCCATTTAAAAATAAATAGCCTAGCCCTTCACTCCCTCTGAGAGAAGAGCTCTCCCTTTCTGCCAGAGTAGTTGTGGGAGAAGAAGCTGAACCTCTCTCTGTTTTCTTCTTTCCCTTAAATCACTGAGAGAAGGGACCACCGCCCCTGGCTGCCCCGTCAGCCAGTTCACTTGTGCCAAACATGCCCTGTGCCTTTATGGTGGGCTCTGGTCTGCCAGCCCTGTGTCCCTGCGGTGTCTGCCTTCCTGAATGCAGCAGAACTTGTACCCCACCCCCATCCCTCTCCCTGCTTCCTCTTGCCTACTGGTGGGACGTCGCTGTTTCCAACCCACCAGCAGGTCTCTGCACCCCTGTGCTGTGTGCGGCCACATCAGGCCTCCTGCAGAGGGAGGGGACACCACCAGCTCCCAACAGAAGACTTTAAACCCCTTTTTCTTCTGGAGTTTTCTCTTACTCTTGAAAACAGCATCTAAAGTAGCTCTTCGAGTTAAATGCATCCTGGGACTCTGCTGCTGTCACTGAGTGTGAGAAGACCCATAAGCACACAACTCGGGTGGAGATCCTGGGGGAACTACTGATGCCAGGGCAGCAACTACACCAGCAATAGCATACAGCAGTCATGTATTCACACAGCAATGTCACTAAGTAGTGTTCACAGTCACTTTAAAAGTTCAGTATTAAATTGTTGATGCTTTTTTTTTCTTCCTGTTTCTTTTTTTTTCTAATGTTTTGCTGAAGAAAATGTAACTATTTATTTTGGCAGAAATGTATCTTCTAATAAAAACTTACTTTATATTTACCTGCTTGCCTTCCCAGTTAGAGATTTATTAAATATTTTTGGAGGCACTGTACCCTGTGGGCTTGTTTTGCTGGGTCCCCTATCAGTTCATCCTGTTCGAAGAATGGGGCATTGACCTAGGGGTGAAAAATGATGCATTTTGGCCCGGTTCTGACTTCCTCAGACCAAAACACCGCTGCAGTCAGTCTGTGGGGTGTTGGAGCATCGGGTTGGGCCCCGGTTTCCCAGCGGAACTAAGGCGCCGTCCCGTGGGAGCGGCAGGCGCTCGGCACCCGTGGGAGGGCGGGTGAAAAGTTATTCCCGAATTTGAAACCTCTCTAATCCCGGGGCACCTCTCGGGGAAACCCCACCCTGGCTCTTAGGCCCCTTTTTACCGGCCGAGAAGGAAGCGATGCTGGCCGCTGCGGCTCCCTTGCAGCCGGAACCTGGGGCTGGCCGGGTCGGTGCCCAGTTGGGGCCGGCGCACTCCTCGCCCCGCAGCGCCCCTCCCGCGGAGTCGGCATCCCGGGCGTTGCTGCGGCAGGTGTCCCGTGGGTGCTGCAGCGTTTGAGCTCCCCCCCCAGCCCCCCCCCCCCCTTTTTTTTTTCCCTTTTTCCGTTTCCCAGCTGTTTCGGGAGCGGGAAAGCGCAGAGATACTTCGCTCGGTGCTGGCGCAGGAGAGGCGCGGGTGCTGCAGTTAGCGCTGCCGCTGACAGAGCCGGCAGCCGTTCCACCGCTCCTGCCCGCAGAAACCCAGCGCGGCAGCTCCGCGCCCTTAACCGCTGAAGTTGTTTCTGCCCCAGCTCAGCCCGGGCGCCGCCTGCGGCTCTGCCCCGCGGGCGGCTGCGAGCCGGGCGGGGTGCGCCAGCCCCAGCCTGCGGGTTTCGGGAGATGTCTGGGGGCGGGAAGGGGGTGGGTGTTGTGCTTGTCCCGTGGGGAGCTGGCCCCGGGCGCCCCGCTCCCCGGCCCGGCCGCACGGCGGGTTTTCCCTTGCCCGCCCGCGGCCCCGCTCATTTCCGGGTCGGGGCCGCCTCCAGCGCTAACGGCGGCTCCGCTCGCCCGCTCCCCCGGGCCGGCTGGCCGCGGGTGCCAGCTCCGCTCCGCTCCCCTCCCCCTTTGCCAGACCAGGTAAGCGGTGTGAGGGGCTCCCTGGGCGGGCGGCGCGGGCAGGAGCGGGGCGGGCTGAGGGCGCGTTGCCCCTGGAGACGGGTCCCCTCGCTGGGGCGGCTGCCCCCCGCCTCTTTGTGCGGCCGCTGGCGCCCGGGCAGGACCCTCTCGGGCCAGGAACCCCTCGGAGACCCGAGCCGGTGGCGGGGAGCCGGCGAGGACTCGGCAGGCGAGGTGCCGGGGAGCGACCCCGCAGCGAAGGGTCCCGGTAGCGCCTTCACCCCTCACCTCGTTGGCTCCCCGTCTCCCTCCCCTGCGGTTGTGGGGAGAGGGGAGCGGAGGGCTGGGGGGACTCTGTGTGTTCCGGAGGTCCTCACCGCCCCAGAATGAAGTACGTGCCTTGTCCCCAGGTGTCAGTGGTCTCTTGCTGGCAAATGATGGATACGGAGGATCCATGTTCCTGCGCAAAGCCGCCTTCTCTGCCACCCACCGTTCCTGAGGTGTAGCCGTGGGATGGGGAGCGCTGTGCTGGTGGGGTCCGGGCTGGGGACCTACTGCTTCTTTTGCCTTCTCCCCTCCTCTGTTGCTCTGAAGTCTGTAGGCACCTTTAAGAGGTAGTCCAGGGTCTTTGGTCTCGTGTGCTGGACCTGAATGGAGGTCCCTTATTTTCTCTCCTTTTTTTCAGCATCCTCTGCTCAGGGATGTTCTTTCTTGCCACAAGGCAGGTGGAACGCACCGCACAGTAAAACAGATGCTGCGGGTCCTTATGGCACCTGCATTAGTGCTCCTTCTCTTTGGAAGGGAAAAATGCCTGAGCTGCCCCTTTCCAAAGGCCGCAGTGTCTTTCTCTTTAACATCTCGTGCATAGGGGATGCACTTCAGTGAACTTGTAAGTTGAATCTCAGGTCCTTCCTGTAGGACTTCCTGAAAACAGCCGGGGGAAAAGCGGCCAGCGATCGCCAGCCTGGGACACAGGGCTGTGCTCAGGAACATCCTGGGGAGGCAGCGTAATCTAAACACTGCTTGCCTGTTTAGACATGACCTGTTGAGTCCTTGCTTATTCTGATGAAGATGATGGCTGTTGTGCATCAAGGGGCTCTCAGAAACTTCTAACCTCTCCTTACCCACGTTCAGGGGCAACTGCATTCTTGTTTTTCAGGTTCTAGAGTTATATTTATTTATGAGGATCATATAAGCAGGTATATACAGATGGAGATATATACATACACCCCACACACACACACCCTGAGGGCTATAGGAATTGCTTTTCTAGATGAAACAGATCATCAGTCTAGTCTGTCCTTTCACTTGCCAATTCAGGTGGTCCAGAGAAGGTTCTGAGAAACTGCATTGTGTTGGAGTGGAGGAATCTTCTCTTTGCCAGGGCATCCTTCTGTACAGAGATTGATGAGAGGCCTGAGGCTTAAAATTTTATCATCTCTCATAAGATGGTATAAAATCTCTCTGAAGCTATCTTGCTGGGCAAACAATGTTGTTCTCATTCTTCAGAGCATCCCTCTTCCCATGGTCTCTCTGCTGCGGCAAGCTAAACTGGGTAGCACAAACTGTCTGATCAGAAACTCTTCTTGGCTGTTCTGTCCTCATCTAATATCACGACTTCTCCCCCAATCTGCATTTGATGCATCTAATGAATCGAGACCCTGGCATCTACTGATCTGAAGATGGCATTACATGGGAGGACACCATGTGGGGCTGTCTTCAGCAGCACACAAACAGTGCTGGGGGTCTGCTGTTACTCCTGACTTTGCCAGACAGCCTCAGAGAATAAACTAATTGGATGAAGACAGCTGGCAGTAACATAAATCATGTGGGCATAGCTCATGCACACTGCTCTTCATGGTCAGAGAGCTTTGCAGGTATTGATCCTGATGTACAATGAACTAGGTTTGGTTTCCAAAATACAGCTCACATGTTGCTCTCTGCCCAAATCTTTCTGATTCGGTAAGGCTGCTTTGGGGGCCGAATCCTCTCACCTCTCCTCACCTGCCTGCAGGAGCTCATCTTGGATATAAAGATAGTGACAAGAAACTTCAGCTGTAGCAAACGTGTTGTCTTCCACCAAGCAGAGCAGTGTCTTTCCCGTTCCTGCTGGGTGCCTTTCCTTGCCATCCCTATCAAATCTGAGGTGGAAATACTTGGTTTACTCTGAACGTCTGAACTGGGAATGGTCCCTTTTGTTGTCACTTTAAAGGAGCAGAATCACAACTACTAGTAAGGCTTTCTGTCCTTTGCTGCTCTGTATCCTTTGAGGTATGGGTAGCCCAGCAGCTTGGAAGGGAGATGCTGTTGATGTTCTGACTACGCCTATTAATAATCTTCTAGGTGCTCTTTCCCCATCCTGCATCCTCAAGCTGTACTTTTTTGGCTGATGCTGAGGATTTCCCTGTGCATGGGCCTAACTGCACATCTTGCCAAGCAAACGTGACCTCTGCAGCTCTGCAAGTACACTCAGTATTGCCTGTGTGCTTCTGCTGTGGCAAGAAGCACCACGTCCTCTTTTCAGGCCATGTGTTCAAAAGGTTTGCCAGCCCTAAGCTTTTAAAAATCATCAGCCAGACAGTAAAGAAGAAAAATAAAAGCCATGGGATGGCAGAAGTTTGGGGTTCTTTTGGTGGTGTTTTTATTTTATGTTCTTGATTTGCTTTCTCATGCTGATTTCTGACTGTCCTGGAGACTTCTGCATGTCTGTATAAGCTGCCAGGAGCCCTTGAATCTCAGTATTTCACTGGACTGCAGGACCCAGGGGCCTCAAGGGGAATGACACGGATTGTGGGCTTTGGGAGGAAATGATGTGACATCAGGTTAATAGCTGGGATGGGTTGTGTGTGGGTTGTGGTACTCTGAACTTCCACACAAAGTCCAGAGCCATGGTGGACTGCCCCGTGCTTCATTTGGGGTAACATGCCTGGGAGAAGTGCTTTCTCTTTGCCACGTGTCACAGAGCACTGAAGCAGGAACAAGTACCTTCTTGTGCTCTCAGAGACTGTGACTTTAATCCTTGTTTTGTTTCGGGGGAATGAGGTACAGTGCAAAGCTGGGGAAGGGTACGGTGCTCTCATCTGCTTGGCATAACTGGAGGACAGCCTGTCAAGTAATAAGACTGAGAACAAAGAGGCTTGGGACATCCCTGTTCTCTATCCAATGAAGCGTGTGACTGCAGATAATTTAGTAGAGATGTCATCTGAAGGAGGAGCTGTTGCCCCTGCTACTGCAACTTTAATCTGTGCTGGGACAAGACTTGGTATCGCTTTTCGGCACCAGTTAACGGCCACCATTCCAGTGAGGGTGACAGAGCCCTGGGACAGGCTGCCCAGGGGGGTGGTGGAGTCTCCTTCTCTGGAGATATTCAGGACCCTTCTGGACGCCTATCTGTGCAATATGAGCTAGGGAGCTGCTTTGGCAGGGGGGTTGGACCCGATGATCTCTCGAGGTCCCTTCCAACCCCTACGATTCTGTGACTCTGATCTCTGTCGAGGCCACTGCCTGGTTCCGAAGGCTGTGAGGGCACTGCCTGGTTCCGAAGGCTGTGAGGGCACTGCCTGGTTCCGAAGGCTGTGAGGGCACTGCCTGGTTCTGAAGGATGTTTGAGGATTACGTGCACTTGAAAGCCCAGCAGGAAAGGTTCATCTTGTTCTGAGGATGGCAGGAGACTTCTAACAAAGTGACTGGGAGCTCTGAACCTCCTGACATGGCTGTGCCAGTCCAGCACTGCCTGGGCACAGGGCTGGCCCGAGCTTGTGAAGCTGCTAAGATCTTGGCAGATGTAAAGATGTCACTGTTCACAGCAGACCATGTATTGTGGGCTGAGGCAACCTGTGTGTCTGAAGAGGAGATGAGAGTACAAGGGGAGAGCTCTTAAGACCTCCTCTGCAGCTTTGGGAAAGAATTAGCCTTTAGCACTTAGGCTGGGTGAAGGCTAAAGCAATGCAGTGAAGGCTTGAAACACGTGGAGTCCAGTCGTAGCTGTGCAATGGAGAGAACAGCATCTAGGTGTTTATTGCTTGCTGTCTGAAGCTCTTAGGGTAACGAGCAGGGTACCTGCAGACCTCTGGAGGAGTAGGGCTGGTACTGGTGAGGTGTTGAAAGTGTGGAATGTCTAAATGTGCCATTTAGGCAATGGAAAGTGAACCTTTTGGGAAAAATCCAGCTATGTCTGGGCATAGGTGAGTCCAACCTCTGGAAAAGGAGGGTTAGAAGCAGACCACAGGTTAGCTGTAGGCTCTTGGCTTGGCGCGGTGAGAGCTGGGGAGAGTTGTGGGTGGGGGGAGGCACATCTAATGCCTAGTACAGGAACACTTGGTGGTTCTCACTGCTACAGTAGCTGAATAGTAGCTCCATCTCGGTCAGCAAGACATCTCTGTGTAAGAGTAGTGCTTTTATCTGTCCTACATTTTGGAGAGGATGAAACTGAGCTATCTCCAGCTGAGAATTCTCAGCTGTAGGTAACCTGTAGGTTGACAGCATGACAATGTTGGAGTCTTCTCTCCAGACAAATCATCTTTACAGACTCCCTGTAAGATATAATTGGCTGGCTCACCTGTTGACAAGGACTAGCACAGCTGAACCGTGTCTAGGGAAGGTGAGCTGTGTGCCTGTGCTAGTGGCTGAGGTGAAGGTGAGATGGGATGTGTAAATATTGCTGAGACTTGATAAAGGTCCCCGGCACTCTTCCCTGTGGACTATGTGCCCAGCTGTTGGGTGACAGACCAGCGGAGCCATCCGGCTCTGGTGGGAATCTCTGCAGGCTGAAGCTCCTGGCCCCAGCCCAGCTCCCTCCTCAGCAGGTGCTGAGCTGTGCCCAGGAAGGCAGACGAGCGTCATTGTCACTCAGATAAGATAAAACACGACCAAATCTTTGTTACCCTTGGCAGGTGTGGCCAGATGCTGTGAGAGATTTGTGTGGCTTGGAGGAAGAGCCAGGCATTGCAGCTGTGGGGAGGATTGTAAAGCCTCTTTTAAATGTGGAGACTTGATCCTGGAGCCCAAGAGGGAATGTGGGTGCACCCTAAGGGATGGTGACCTTTATCCTGAGGCCTGTGAGGGAAGGAACAGCTGCCCAGTAGCCCTGTGGGCAGAAGGACTTCTATTGTGTGTTCCCATGCCCTGCTGCAGACTCTGGGGTTGATGTTGCTCCATGAGCAGTTCCATCAGCTCAGTGTCTTCTGAACAGGGCTGTGTGGATGCCCTGGTGTCTTCGAAAGTGTCTGTTGTCCTGAACTTTGCTCTTCTGTCTGAGATCATGGGAACCAGGAAAAGAATACAGATTTATTGGAGGGGAAAAGGACACATGCAGATGCCCCCAGAAATGTACACATTTCATCGCATGCTTTGCTCCTGTGCTTGAGAGCTGCCTTCCCTCCTCCTTACCCTCTCTGCCTCTTAAAGGAGCTTGCAAGATCTCTGCTCAACCCTTCCTCCCTTCCAGACACGTAGCCCAAGGAGTAATCCCCTGTTCCAACATGGATGCACAACGCCCTTTGATTTAATCCACTTCCTATGGCACAACAGGGGTCTTTTGCTCCCCATGCAAATCTGGCTGCTCTGTCAAAGCTGTAAAATGCAAATAGACCACTTGTAGCTGTTCTCTCTGGAAGCAGCGGTGTGGGCTTTATGTAAAGCATGAAGACCTCAGGAGCCTGGAGAGCAGAGACACACGCAGATTTGCGCTGGGGAGCGGGCAGCCTGGCTGCGGCTCATTCACAACCTGTTCCGGACCCGTGAGGTGGGGGGTGCTGGGCAGGGGGATATTTCACATTGTTGGTATCAAAGAAATGGGCATTTGTACAACTGGATTAACAGGCACTAGTTATGGATGTGTCGGGGCTGGTTGTTTTTTCTCCCCCCTCTCTCCTTACCTTGTGTCTCTGCTGCATCCGGGTGTGGAATTGGTGCTGGCTGCACTGTGGTGACTCAGCCCTGCTGGTGCCTGGGTCCCTTCATTCCAGCTGGGCAAATAACCCGCAGTCTCTAATCACCCTCGAGAGCTCTTGCTCTTGCCCTAGATGTGGGGAAGTGTAATGATGCTGGGATTGGCTTAATCCAATTCCACCTGAAAACCACTTCTCCAAACAATGTGTATTCAAGTGTCTTTACTAAATCAGAAGCCTTCTGGGGATCAGTGGATGAAGCCTTTTCTTTTCCACAGTACCACTAAGCACAGGGATGTGCAGGATGGCTGAATTAGCATTACTATGGGAACCAGAACTTTTTGCATTTCCTGGCCTTTATCCTGTATTCATTAATGTGCCTCAAAATGCTTTTTGTGTGTGTGTTTGATATGCTTTTTTGTTCTGGTCAGTACTACAAGAAGCTTTATAAAGGGCCCCAGGAGGAGATTAGAGACAGGACGGGCTTCGAGGTGCAGAAGAGCAGTTTGCTCCCTTTTTTTGGGTACTGTTCTCACAGCATCCCAGCCAAGGCCATGGTTCAGTGTTAAGCATCGCTTCTGCAGCAACAGTAAACAAAATGGTGAGTAAACTCTCCTGCTCGGAAGCAGGTAACTGTGTCTGGGTTTGTTGGGGTTTATTTGCCTCAGCTATGTAGCTAGAGCCTGCCCCAAAGGATGTGTGGTCCTGGGGCTGAGGCAAAGCAGATCCTCCTCGTCTGAGAGAAGCAGAGCTGCCCTCTTGGTAGAACAGAGCCCTCAGAGGTGGCTCTGAGGAGCTTGCTTGCTCCGTTAAACCTGTATTAAAAACAAGTCTGATAGTTTATAGTCTTTGTGTCCATTTTTCAGCCTGGGGTTTGAAATAACCATCTTCAAATACATGTGGAAGGACTCACCTTTCCCTCTGCTTTCTGCAGGTCCCATCATCATCACTTGCTGCTGGGAGGATGGGGCTATCTGTGGCTCCTCTGCTTGCAGGTTGATGAGGTCCCTGCTGTTCAGATACTGGCTGGAGCCTTCTCAGTGGGAATCAGTGGAAGAGTGGTTTTTGCTCTCTGTAGAGGCTGGGCTTGCCTGCTCATGACTTGTATGGCAAAGCTTGTTTGCTGGGCAAATATCCTTGAGGGCTGCTGTGAAGAGGCGTTTGGGGCGGGGGTGAACAAAGGGGACAAAACCATAGCAGGTGATGTAGAGCCAGCCTGCCAGGGTCTCCACCTGCTCTTTTTTTTCTTTGTCAGCTTTGAGGAAGTCCTCAGGCACAGCTAGTGGTAGCTGACACAATGAGGGCAACTTGCTGGAAGCCCTGGACCTGCCACTGAGCAACAAATCCCCATCAGCATCACCAGCTCTCAGTGGGCAGGGGTGGCTTTGGTGGTGCTGTGGGCTATAGGGGTGCTTTGGTCAGTGGCAAGATAGAGGGTGGCATCTCTGGCTGCTTTAGTGAGGAAGTCCTGTGGTGTGCACCCCAACCCTGGGCTGTGTTTTATGGTGCTTTGGAAAGATGCTCCTTGCAGTGTCATCTTGTGTTTTACTGTTTTCCTAAGCTCTCTGTACATCTCTTTGTGAGCTATGCCAGCTCTGTAGAAGTGGAATTAAACTTAAGGCAGGATTGACTGGGATAATTTCCAGTGCTGCCCTTGTTGAAATCAGAGGTGAGGTAGGCAGTGAGCTACCAGCAAGCACGGCTAGAATTTCTCAGGGAAGGTAAGTTCAGCATGAAACTAAGGACCATCTGCTTTCTTACCACTTCTTCCCCTCTCACATCAGGCAGCCAGCTCTGACACAAGCCCTTCTCCTTCACATCTGTGCACAAGGCAGGATTGCAAGGAATTTACCTGGGGAGCTTAATGGCAGGTTTTCTCGTGCTGCTTTCTGAACCGACGGCTTTTAGCCTGTGTTGGAAAGGGGCTGAGATGCTTAGGGAGCGCTGCAAACCACACCTCCTAGCTCGGACTGCTCTGATGCTCTATTTACAGTGGCAGTGTTTGCTCTCCGCTAGCTTTGTGCTGCGGAATATACTGCCGGCTCCAGGCAAGGGGAGCGATTCCTCCCGCCGCTCAAGGTATCCTGAGAGAAAGAAAACAGGGTGGTGTGACGGGGTGGAGGGGAGGGAAGAACGCCTCTCTCTTCTGGGCGAGGAGTTACTGGAGTAGAAGGGAATCGGAAGGAGTTTGGGAGTTGCTGTGTCTCGGCAGAGCTTCTCCCGAGGACCTTTCTGCCCTGAGTTCCTGCTTTGGCTGTAGAGCAGCCAGCAGGAGCCTCTCGGAGGGGTACCACGGCGGGAAACGGCTCTTTGTCCCGATGGAAGAGGCAGAGTTTATTGATTGGTTTGCAGGAGCTGGAGGTGATTCATTAACAGGTGGTTAATGCGTCAGTTTGGATCACCCGGCGCCTTTGCAAATGCTGAACCGGAGAAACTTGCTCCCAGTTCTGCTGCGGTTCCTCCTGAGGGTCGCTCAACTAATTCTAGTTAAATTGCTGATTTAGGGTAATAGCTGCAATGGTCACATTTTCAAAGGCAAAGGGGGGAATTACGTGCTTAGAATATGTGGAATTGCTATGTTTTCTCATAAGGTGGGTGCTTTGAGCTGAGGAGATTAAAACCTGAGGGTTTTCTGCTGCATACTTTGTGAAGACTTTTCTCTAAAAACATTTGTCAGGAAATTTTGGGCTCTCCCTCATAAGCACACCTACTGCCCACCTCCCGTTTTCTGTCATCCTACATCAGTGTTGCTGCTGTGGACTTCTGACTCTGACAGCTTCTGTCAGAGGGGAATATCCCTCTCCCTCCCCTGGCAAATTTCACCTTTCCCAGAACAAGCTGAACAAAAGCATCTCTCAGGCAGCACCTGCTTCCAAGTTTGCTTCAGATGCTGTTCCTCACGTTGACTGCTCGGTGCATGAAGCTGTGCCTGGTATGCAGGGAACATGTGCCCTTCAGTGGCACGCGTTTCCCTCTCTGTGGAGGAGCAGGTCAGGGCGTGTGGCTGCCCGAAACATCCTCTGGCTTTCTGTCCTGTAGAAATTGGAGGCTTTTAGTATTTTCTTGTGACTTGTGTCCCCCAAATGAGAAAGGGAGAGGATATTTCTGATACCTTATATGAAATCCTGGAATTCGTGGACACTCAGACCTCACAGACCCTGGATCCAAGACCTGTGGCTCCCTTGGCGGTCTCACAGCTAAGAGGGGTCTTTACTCGGAGCATTGATTTAATCCTTTTCCAGTGCACAGATTACACTGGCTTTTCACGACCAGTGTTTTGCACAGCACAGCCAGTGTAGCACTCAGGAGGGGGTCAGTCTGTATATGGATCCTTAGCTGAGACCTAAACAAGTGTCACACACCTGTGCATCTGGCCATTTTCATCCCTCCGAGGCAGCGCATGGGTTAACTGTCTTACTGGAAATTGGCTTCACCCAGCTGCCTCAGCTCTGTTTGTTGTTATAACAGCTTCTGCAGGAAGGTCAAACTGTCCATGGGTCCCATTTGCTTCTGGGCAAAACCAATGCATCACCAGCCACAGCGAGGCTTCTCCAGGGCGCGGTAGTGCCTAGAAATCCTTTCCATGCTCATTCCCACTTGTTAATCTTTGCAAGCTGGTTTTGTCCTTTAAGTGCAGATTCAGATTAGCAAAGTAAAGCTTCTTGTGCTGGTCCCAGAAAAGGTTATAGGGATGAGATCACTCTGTCCGGGTCTCAGGAGACTGGAGGTGAATCTCCTGGGATGAGGAAAAGGTGGTTGAGCTTCATGCACACCCTTGTAGCCCTCTGGAAAAGGAGGTTTCAAGTCCTGCAGAGAACTTGTTGGCTCAGCTGGAGAAGAAATCACTGTCTGTCACATACTCCGTTGCGGTGTGGGTGGGTGCTTTATCAAAATGAAGTTCCCTCTCTGAAAGGGGATCAGGTTGTCTGATGTTCTGGTTTGATATTTTATCTGTGTTGGTGTGGCAGCAGAGCTATTTGAGGATAACATAAGGCAATGAATGTTTGTTTGTATAAGGTTGATTTCAAGATGAAGGATCTCAACTGAACAAAGATAAGGCTCTTTGAACTTACACCTGTGGTACTCTAAGTGAGATGGGATTGTTGCAGGATCTCTGGCCTTTGCACAAAGAGTGTACTGAGGCAGCTGAGGTACCTCGCAGCTGGCCAGGAAGGGTTTGAGCTCAGCACAGTGGGTGTCTGATTGGAAAGTCAATGAAGAAGTGACAGAAGTGAAGATTAGGAACCAACTAGAGGCAGCAGTCAACACCTTTCTCATCAGCATGCCATCATCTCCCACAAAGCTAACACCAGTTTTTTCCCTCTCATACAGCAAGATGTAAGAGAAGTGAAGGGATGCCTAGAAAGGGTGCCTGACTTACCCACTGACTCCGCTGGATGAGTGTGCATAGGTAACAGCAGCCCAGGAGGGTTCCAGCTGAGGTCAGACAAGGTACATGGCTGTCAGAGAGAGATTCAGCTTCTGGTTGGAAAGGAAAATCTTCATTCTAGTATTACTAGCTAGAATCTGAGGGCACAAAGGGAAGTGTGAGTTGAGTTCAGCACTCAAGTGACAGGTCTGATGGCAGTGATAGTTTTGGGAAGAAGCCTGACCTTTGGCTGTTGGAGCACCAAGTCCAGTTCATAGGACTATCCTTGGTGAAAATGCAACAGATACCGAGGCAGAAGACTCTGTGTATTTTGACAGTGGTTCCTGCTGATGAGAAAGCAGCATCCTTCATGCTGGGGAACCGCCAGGCTGAGCTACCGCTGTATCTCCAACAGCAGCTAATGGCAGATACCCTTATCTTCCCAGCATAAATGTGTAATGATACTTTCCTGGAACACTCTTTTGGCTGTTTGTGGCTGAGAAAATTTTCATCAAAACGGATGTTTTGTGTAATAGTTCTTCATGGACAAATGCAGAGAATTAAAAACCAGCTGCTTCTGCAGCACACAAGTGCCTGTGACATCCTCAGCATCCCATGTTAGTGAGTCTTATGCTTTCATGATTAGAGAAGTGCTTCCTCCTGTTTGATGTGCACTGCTACCACCCAGTTTTCTCTGAGGGCCCTGCATTCTTTTCTTAAGACAGTGACTGGGGACAATTCTTTGCTATTTTTGTAATTTGGGAATGGGTTACGTGGGCAACTCCACAAAACCCAAATTTTTTGCATTTGAATCTTTGTGTACCCATTAGAACCTTTTACCCACTCATGCAGAAACAGCTGTTGGTTGAATAATGTGATTTTGCCCTTGAAATGCTTCAAGGACACTGTCAGGGTGTGTCTGGCTCTCCTCTCGGCACAGCACCAGGGGGTGCCTCCTTTCGGCACGGACCTTCTCTGCAGGGCCCCAGGCGCAGTGGCGTCCCGGAGCGCACGGGGAGAGCTCTGCTGCTCCTTCCTGGGGCGTGAGCGGAGTCTCCGCAGCAGCATTTCGGCTGACGTGTCCTCGCTGAGCTGCAGCAGCCGAGCTGGTGCTCGTCACGTGTCGAGTGTCCCTGCATGGCATCTTAGCTGTTCAGTAACCAGTGGCATGAGCTCAGCAGAAGTGTGCCGATCGTTGTCTCCAGTACAACCCCCTCTGCACGCAAGCGTTCCCTTGGCTAAAAGGGTTGGTAGGGCAGGAGGAAATTGCCAGTGTTGCTCAGTTAAACTGAGGAGCTGTCCTGGATTTACTTCATTGCCTATAAAGACTATCTGAAGAGCTTTGAATGCCAGCTTAGATCATGTGCTTGTCTTCCTTATGGGGTGTTCCCGCCTCCCACACCACCCCTTGGAGGAGTCAAGAGCTCCTTTGCCTGGGCTCCCAGTGGTCACTTTGAATCAAAAAGTCTTCTTGTCTTCTCCCCTCCTTTTCCCACATCTGGGCTGGCAAAGAAAGTTTGTTTGCCTCCTGCCTACCTGCCCTTGCCAGTAGGTATCTACCTGCAACTTCACAAGACTGTTTGCAGTGTTCAGCTAGCATGACTAAAGGCTGTGCTATCCCTTCGTGGCTAAAATATCCTGTCTTTCTGTTATTTTCTCAAGCTGGTTGCCTCTGTCCTTGAACAACTGCATATTTGTGGTAGAACATTAACAGCCGTGGCATCAGTGGGGAACTTGATACTGCTCAGAGCCTTTTCTACTTGACTAAGTGAATGATATTTACTTATTTACTCACTGCTGGCTAACCTGTCCTTTGTGGATGTGCAGCACGATCTCCAGTCTGTGGAAACACAGTGAATTCTTCTTGAAGGCAAAGGGTACAATAATGCTATGTTTTCCTGTTCCATATAAGATGGATCCTTATGCTGGCTTGCATGGGAAGTTGCAGTGTTCTGTTCTGTCTCTTTAAACAAAAGAAAAGTTCCAGGAAATCTGTAAGCTTTTATAAAGCAAAGGAATTTCCAAGATTGAGTTGTTTTTAAACTAGTACTTGCTGTTTGTCATGTCTTATTGCAGGTGTGATCTTTATTTGCTGAAAAATCAGCTGTGTGCTAGTTATACTGACAGCTCCAAGACCATTAGCTGTTTATGGAAAAAATGTGGTTTGGATTTTGCTTTTAATTGCCGAGAATTAACTCTTGGCCCAAGTACCATCAGAGGAAAAACTGATGCTTTCTCTCTCTGCTCCCCAAGCAAAACAACCCAATGAAGCCAGAGCCCCGATTAGTGGGAGCGGTTCCAGTGCAGACACGTGCCCTTCGGTGCGTGCAGTGCCGATGCTGTGACGCTGTGCCAGCGGGAGAGAGCTGCAGAGTGTCACTGGCTTGTGAAGGGCATAGCTGGGGAACAGCCTGTGGGTGTGAGGGAGGATTTAGGACAACTTCTGGGGGAAAGAATATTGCTCTGGTATGTCAGGGATACCTGTCTGTGGTGAAGACTTACTACACTGATTGTTCTTGGCGTGTGCTGGTGCTTTCTGTTCTGTGGTTGAATCAGGAAGCATCACTGAGTGCAGTTTTTAAGAAGTAAGTTTGTTCACCTCTTGAAATACCATGAGAGAGCTGTTACTGACCTCGAGTTGCTTGCAGACAGGAGTGTAGTCTGCATCAAGCAAGTTTCTCCACAACAAGGATTTTTTTTTTCAGAGATGGAGGAGTTGGTATGGTAAGTCATAAAGAAGTGTTCCCCTGATGAACTTTGGTGAGGAAAACTGTGAATTGCAGCAGAGCACCTTTTTAAAGATGCTGTTCAGAATGATGGAGCTGCTTGCAGCTTTCCTTGTTCCTGGGATATACCTCTGTATTGTACTGGCATATCCCTTGATGAAGTCATCCGTCAATACTGCAGCATGGTTAGCTCAGGGCTATCAAGCTGGGCTAATCTCCTGCTGAACAAACAACACAAAGGTTCCTGGATTTGTTCCTGTTTCCTTAAAGGGATATGATCAAGTGCATGTGATTAGAGAAGTGTAGCTCTAGGTATTACACCTGATTTCGGGTGCTCTGCCCAGGGGGTCTATGGGTTTTCTTAGGGTTTTTTAAGGGTAAAAAATCCAGAACCTTACAAAACAATTGAAGTTTTTCTAATTTTTCAGTGGTATTTTTTTTTTTCCTGCCATTCCCTTTGGGAAGGGAGAGCCCAACAACCACCCAAACAAATTCCAAACAATGGAAACAAACTTCCTAGAGAAGGGAAAGAGCAAAATTAATTTTTTACAAAGTACATCGAGAAAGTATTTTCTTTCTGCTCTCCTCCCAGCCTGTTCAGGCACCAGGCAGAGCCTGTTAAAACAATTTCCACCAAATGGGTGCCCAGTTCCCATTAAACAGCTTTTGGAAACTAAGCCTGTGTGGAAGCCAGTTTGACCCGGGAGTCAGTGTCATTCCCTGGCAAGGCCTCTGCTCTACCTTCTCCTGGTCAAATTTGTATGGCTGGAATTTTGTCAATGCATTTGGAATATGTTCTTTTTGCAAGCAACTAAGATGATAATTGTAAATCTGTGTATTTGATCACTGAATCTCACCGTACTATAAACCTGGGCTCTGTAGATGTGACCGTGTCCTACAAGGAACACTCTTTCAGTAGTTACTGGCTTTCAAAACATCGGGAGAGAAAATAGAACAGAGCAAGTGGTGTATGTTCGATATAAAATGGTATAAGGACCTGCACATCTTTTATTGCCCTTTTCTTTTAAAATGTACTTGTTACTCAGCAGCTCCTGAGTGATGTTCCCATTCCCTGAGCAACAAATGCTTTGTACTATGCATCCTGGCATGCTTCTGGATTGCTTCTGCTGTGTGTGTGTGTGATTTGCTGAATCAACAGGTTGCTTCTGCAGAGATCCCTTACCCCAGCCCTTCATGTCCTTCTCTTTGTGTAATATCCTCTTGTGCCTGGGACCAAAACTTTCTCATTCGGTGCCAAGAGCATGATTAGTGTGCACCTAAATAGAATCACAGAATCATACCCGCTGAATTCCTTCCCTTGAACTTGTAAGACTCTCTCTTTCCGTACCCAGAGTAGAAAGGAAAGGGTGTGTGTTCTAATCTGTATAAATAAATGGCTTAAATATTTAGCTTTAATATGGGGGTGTTTTTGTTATTTCTGATAATATTGTCTTAGGCAGAGATACAGGAGGATGTCTTTTGGGAAACTTCCCAGCTAGTATCTGAAGGCTTGATTTTGTGGTATACCATGGACACCCACTATGTACCTACAGCGAGTCTTCTTTATTAGTCCTTCTACCACCGTGTCACCAAAATTCAGTGGTACAGGAAAGCAAAACCTGCTTTCCCTTGTAGTTCCACAGGACACGCAGGCCGGAGTTGCTCTGTAACCCCGGGCAGGCCACCTAGCCAGCTGTGCTGAGCCTTCCCTCCCTCGTTAACTGGGGATTCGTTGTCTTGCACCGGGGCTGGACTGCTAGGAATGCTGTGCATTCCGTCCGGTGACTGGGGTCATCTGAGGCCCAGCTGTGGAAAATCTGGCTGTGCTCCCTGCTTCCTGCCTCGTCATCAGGCTGTGAGGAAAAAAGAAGCCCACAACCAAAGTTGTCACTTGCACACGGTGGTCATGGTCACAGAGATAAGGGCCTGGCTGTTGACAGGATTTTAGATGACTCTTCTTCAGCGCTTTAACACTGCTTACTGCCACAACAAGAAGCTTTCTGAGACAATAACCCTGACGCTGGAACAGCAGCACCTTGACAGTAGCACTTCCCCTCTCCAGGAGAAGCACCTTTGGTCTCTTCTCCTGTTTGTTGAAATCTGCAGGTATTTCTTAAGTGCCGTGTTCAGGTTTTACATTCTTCAGCTTCAAGGCTCTGAAACTATTTTAATGTTCAAGTTTCACATGTAATTACCAGTCTCCAGGAGCTGAGTCTTAAAATAAAAGTGCCAGCTGTCACAAGCATCAGAATCAAATTGGAGGAGCTGACAGTCTATAAGCACAGGCAGGTGATGTGACTTACCCATATGGCAAGCTGACTCAGGATTAAAATTCAGGTCTTGTGATTTCCCCAAAGAATGCCATACCCATGGGATCCAGCCGACTTTCTGGCACAGCTTTGCACAGGACAAACTGCAGCTTATGCCTCGGGTAGCTAAAATACAGGCGTGGGACTGGTCTGAGTTACTGCTGTGTAGAAATGCAGGACCTGGTGTCAGCTGTCTTTGCTGGCAGCTGAATTTCCTGTTCTGTGCTGTGTCTGAGAAGATCTGTGTTTGCTTTCCAGGCTCTGGGAAAGTTGTCGTGTGGAGTTGGTGAATTTTTGCTTTGCTTGGCCCCAGCACACACCATGGCAGGAAGATAGCTGCTGTAATCCCTGGGTCCTGAAGACTGGCTTTCTCTCGGGCTCTGTATCAGGTTGTTCAGGTGTTAGACACTGCCCAAATCTGGACTGTGCGTTATCAGAGCTGACCTTGAGCACAGGCAGCCAAACCCCTTGAGTGGGGGAAGAGAGTGCTGCAAAAGAATGTTACACGCCAAGGCTGTCCAGGGTGACTGGAGCCCATTGGTGCCCCCTGTGTCTATAGCACCCATATCTTCCTGTTAGATCTCCTAAGCTGAGTTTTTGATGTCTGCCACAGTTCCCAGATGTGAAGGTGTCAGGAAGCATTTTTTTGAGCTGAAGCTGGGACCCTGTCTCTGTGGAGGGGGTGCTGGTCAAACCATGTACCCAGAAAGCTGGATACCCCTGTGAAGTTTTGTCAGCACCCATTGGTTGCAGCAGGCACCCTGCTTCTGTCAGCACATTCATGTCAGCGGTGAGTTTTCATATGGATTCAAAGGGAGGCGGGAAAAGTATCTTGGAAGACAAGGGAGGAAAATGATGTGACTCAGGAACTACCCTGGGTTGACAGAGGGGCTGGAAGATCTCTTCAGGGAAGCCTTCTCTCTGCGTGCCCTGCTGTTATTCTTCCCTTGCCAGCCATTCGTGGCCACTGCTGAGGACCAGATGCTTGGCTAGATGAACTCTGCCATGATCCCTTGCAGATATTCTCATGATATGGAAATCAACAGTGCGAGATAGAGAGATTGTCCTGAGTCCAAGCTAGGTGTGGAAGTCAGTTCTTAACTGGTGCTGGCTACCTTGTCCTAGCAGAAGAGACCTGGAAAACTTAATCCTGTCAGGAAGTTTTGGTTCTAATCCCTGGCTTTGTCACTGGAGGTGGCTTGGCTACGTCTCACTGGGGGAACCTGGCAGGTTTGCCAGACCAAAGGCACTAGATGTCCATGCCTGTCTTCTCCACTTGTGTCAGGAAAGCATGGCTCTTAATAAGCTCATCTTTCTAAGCTCTGCTGGCCTCACTTTAATGTACCAGTCCCTGATTTTAGTACTGTAGTGACCTCAGCCTTTTCCAAAGTTGTCCTTCAGTTATTTCCTGCATCGTGCTGATGAAGTTGTTTTCCCACTGGTTTGAAGTGCTCACCTGTAAGCAGGGAAGGTATGACAGCACTTGTTAGACTGAGATCTGCTTTGTGCCTCCTCCACATTTATAATATGCAATGCCCTTACAAACGGTGATGGAGATGAAGAGCTTCTCAAAGGCCTCTGTGAGAGAAGTCCATCAGAGCTGTAGTGTATTTTGCTTACTGGGGCTTTCTCTTATTTGCCTCTTTGTTCCTCTGTGAGTGTTTCTCACCATTGACAGAGCCGCATCTGGCTTGAAGCCCCTTGAAGCAGCTTGAACAAGAGACTCTGCGCTCCGAACACTGAATTAATGGGCTTGGTCTTTTACATCTGAGTGAAATAATTTCAGACTCTTGTCCATGTCAGGCTCCCAGCTCTTCTAATTAAGAGGCTTTTAGCTCATTCAGTGCTTGGGAGCTACAGCAGAGCTGGATTCTAGATAAAATGAGGAGATGCTAGAGGCAGTGATGTAACGGGCCCAATAGCAGCTTGCAAATATGTCTCCAAGGGAGAACAGAACATCCTCCTTGTATAACCTTTTGTTTGCTGCAGCAGAGATGGGGAGACGTCGTCTGTGTGGGTTGCTCTGGCTTTTGCAATAGAGATGATAAAGCTGCTAGCAAGAAAGTAAGATCATAGAATCATCTTTATTTCTGGGGACCTCAGTGCCTCTTAGGCAGCTAGAGAGATGTTTCAGAACACTTTTTTTTTATTATTTGCACTTATTCTGGCAGCTTTCTGTAATCCTGTTGTGGCTCTTCCTTTGAACTCCCATTCTGCTTCCTCCCCTGCTGCTGCTTGCACTTGTCATCTGGTACAAGGTGCTGCTTGTGCTGAGACTGTGTCTTCCTGGAAGGAAAGGGTCTGCAAAAAGCTTCAGCAAGGTACCAGATGGCTGGTTGAAGCTAATAGTTGCCATTCATCAGTGTGGCTATGTGATTCCTCACTGGAATCACCTGGAAGATCTATGTGGCATACGACATTTATGGCTTTTTTTTCCCCCTTTTCCTTCTCTTTTTTTTTTTTCCTTTTCATGGCCAACTTTGCAACTTCTACTGGAATGTGAAAAGTAAGCCAGAGTGCTTTCTGACCTCTTTACTACTAACACGTATGGACTCTTGCCATCAGAAGCAGGCCGACTGTCCAAGTAATGGATAGAACCAAGCTTTAGTCTCCAAATTTTGGTGCATTGCCTCCCTAACACAAAGAAAAACTTGGTAGGAGGGTTTGTTTGAAAAAGAGACAGAGAGAAAGACACCCCCCCCCCCCACCTTCTTGCTTCTCATGCTTTATTCTCTCCTTTCCTTTGCAATATCCCACAAAGCTTGTGGCCAGCTCTGCGTCCATTTCTTGCCAGGAAGGTCTACTTGAAACATGTAATACCCATTTATAGGTAGTTTTCGGCAGACTTTCAAGTTACTATCTTCTCAAGTGACACTAAATGGAGATGCCCTGAAAGAACACCGATTTGAAAGGGGGAGTGAAGCGTTTTGCTTGTTCTCTGAGGCAGAACCACCGTCTGGCTTATGAACCAGCAGTAACAAATGGAGTCAAGCAGCATGGCGTGTAATTGCCTTCTCCCTTTGTGTCAGCTGCATGTAGTTCTCACATGTGACATTTCTTCCTGGCCATCATGCTCTTTATCCTCCCATTGTATGAACAGTGCAAACAGAATTAACTTGTTTGTTATCACGGCATCTATACGTGGCTTTTAATTTCTTGGGGATTAAAAAAAAAAACCCAACCAACCCTCAAACCCTCTTTGTCTAGCATTGTTTAAATCTGCTCTCAGCCTGCTCACACAGCTCACTTCTGCCTTGACAGTGCAGAACACAAGTCTGCAGGAGGAGAAGGCTGAAGCAATCCGTGCAACAAGGCTTAAAAACCACAGTGGTGCTGCTGAAGAGAAGCTTAAGAGTGTTACGTGGTGTCAGTAAGTCAGAGGGTGGGGTTGGGGTGGGAATGTGGGTACAGCATCTTGACAATCACAGTGCCGTGCTTAAAGGGGTGCTCTCATCCCTTGCCTTTTTGTTCGAGGTACTTGTAAGTAATGGGAATTATTTTCTTTGGCTTCTGAAATGTCTCCACAGTCGTGTGGTTTCCTTCCTATAAAGGTGACCATTTCAGATTAAAATTCTGTTTGGCAGCTTAAGAGCTCTCAGAATAGAGGCTGGGAGGCAAGGGGGGCAGGAGTGCCCAGCTTATTAAATTTTTCCTAGCGTAGGACTTGTCTGACCTTTCTTTATGCTGTAATAACATGACAGGAGATGGAGTTACTATTTGGGCAGCATTGACCAGAAAATGTCAGAGGTGGAAGGCCAGCCAGGGGACCTGGGCAGCAGAGGGCTGGGAGATAGATTCCTTCTTTTCCCCCCTCTGTCGCTTGGACAGATCTTCCTCCTCTTGCCTTTGTCCTGCTCTGGGTTCTTGCAGTTGTGATGTAGGTGAGGTGTTCAAAGGTGGTGCAGAAAAGCAACTGGAGGATGAAAAGTACATGTTGTTACCAGAGGAACTGAGACCAGAGAGGAGCACCCTGGTTAGGCACCCAGGACTTGTGCAAGAGCTGGGAACTGGCCCTGTTCATGGTGTTCGAGCCCCCTGTCTGGGCTAACGTGGGACTATCGCTGTGTTCTCATGCAGACCTACCTGCACGCTTTAATATTCCCTCCCTACCCTCTCATCTTTGCTGAAACCTTCCCTGGCATCTCGCTTTCACCAGCAGAGACCTCTGCTCGGTCAGTCTGAGCCAGAGGAAGAGAGGGGGTGAAAGAGAGAGCGTTACTGCTCAGTGACGGGTCTGGAGCCCGTCACCGTGTGGAGGGCTGCGGCTGTGTGCTAGGCTTGATTGTGCCCATGTTGTGTACAGCGCGTAGCTACGGACGGTATGTACCTCTGACACAGACTCTCTGCACACTGTTTGCCCTCCCCTGGCCTTGGTAACAGATACTGAATAGTGTTCTTTCAAACCAAGGAAGGTGTAACTAGACGAGAGGTGGGATGGAAGTGGAGGGTCATGGTTGACTGGGATTTCTCTTTCCTGTCCTGCAGCTCTTCTGTTTGCCCTTGCCCTGAAGGAAAGGACTTTGAAAAGATGGAGAACCAGAGGGGAGTGCTCTTGAGATACGTCCACTGGGAAGATGAGGAAGGAGATGAAGAGGATGGCGTGGCTCCTGGTGCTTCTCCGTCCACCCAAATGAGTGAATTGGAAGATGTGCAGGTAGAGATGCTCGAGAAGGCAAGGGAGCTCTTCCAGCTGTGTGACAAGGACAAGAAAGGCTTTATCACCAAGGTGGACATGCAGGTGAGGGAAAAAATCCTTTTCTGGGAGGAACCGTAGAGTCATGGGTGGCAAAGAGGGGAGAATGTGGCACATCTTTACTTTTGTTAAGTGTGGGTGTGCACATGGGCTCTGCTCATTCAGATTTCTGGGAGCCAAGCGCTGCCACAGCCAGCTGCTAAGAACCAAAGATCCTAGGAGGGCTTTGGACATCCAGGGAATTCCTGGGACAAGTAGGACTGCAATTCCAATGTTTTAAGGAATGTGTAGAATAATAAAAAAATTGCAACACTTTCTACAAACATTAAGCATGCAGCAAATGGGAAATCAGGGCAGGGGGAAGTCTTTGGTTTAATTAAAGAAACCCAACACAACAAAAAATCAAAAACCCCAAATTAAAAATTCCTCCCCAAAACTAAACACAGTTAACAACAACAACAAAATAAAAATCACAAATCTCTTCATAAAAGCAGTATAACTCTTTTTCAGTCATAGCTAAAGCATTATCATAAACTCACTTTAGGCCTGATCTGTAACTTTGCTCTAGAACAACGCGTTTTCCTGCTTTCTGTTAAAAACAGCGTTTATTAGCAGAATCTCTACAGTTCTTTGTGAGTTTTGCTTTAATGGTTTATCAGGAAGGTTACATGTGAATTGTTACTCTTCTTCTCATCTCTCCATCTATAACTAACACTTAGCAGGTCCATGCGGGTTTAATTATTGACTTGCTGTGTTTTAGGTTGTGTGATGCTTAATTTTGTGCAGCTACATTAATAAACATTTGTTAAGATTTTATTTAAAGCTGCATGTTTAACAGACAGTTGATGAGGTTTTAGTCTACACTTCTTGTTATTTGGAAGGTGCTTTCGGTGCCCCTTCGCATTAGGTGCTCTACACCTGCACTGTGAAGGGGAATCTCTCAGCTCCTTGTCAGTGCTGTGGGAATAGTGCTACAGTCCTAAAAGGCAGAAGATGACAGAAGAAAGCTAACTCTCTGTTATGGACTGAATGTTTTGTTTATGATCTGCGAGATTTCCTGTAAGAGCTGGGAACTGAATCCAGACACCTACGAGTCTGTCCTTCCTCTCTGGCCAGAGAGATGGAGCCAGTACTGAGGTGGCCATAGGGAGCTCTTTTGGGAGCAGCAGTGGTCACAGGCAGCTGGCAGTGCCCCGGGGGCAGCCACCTTTGCTGGGGAAGTTGGGGTGTGGGGGGTGTGGGGGGCGGGGGGCGGCAGTGAACTAGAGGCAGTGGTTCTGAACTGAGAGGGGGAAGAGGACTGAACTCTGTGTAATCACTTGGCTGTGGTGGCAGGCTGTCGCACCCGGGACGGGATGCAGTGCTGAATGAGCACATCGCTGTGGGTCAAAGCTGGGGATGGCAGGGACAGGAGCTTGTCACAAGGAAAACTAGAGTCATGTCTTAATTTTGTTTGTTCTTTTGTCTGCAGCGGCTCCAGAGTGAGCTCCCCCTAACCCTTGAACAGCTGGAGACTGTTTTTGACAGTTTGGAACAGAACAATAATGGATACCTTACACCTGTGGAGTTCAGCATGGGACTAGGTAAGGACTTACTGTGGTTTTATCCCAGCTGGCAGCTAAGCACCACGCAGCTGCTTGCTCACAGTGGGATATGGGATATGGGAGAGAACCAGAAGAGTAAAAGTGAGAAAACTCATGGGTTGAGATAAAGGCAGTTTACAGGGAAAGTAAAATCAAGCAAAGTCAAACAAGAATTCATTCACCACTTCCCATCAGCAGGCAGGTGTTCAGCCACCTCCAGGAAAGCAGGGCTCCATCACGTGTAACGCTTACTTGGGAAGACAGATGCCATCAATCCGACCGCCGCTGCCCTCTTCTTTCTTCTTCCCCAAGCCCCTTATAAGCTGAGCATGGTGTCATAGGGTGTAAAATATCTCTTTGGTCAGTTTGGATCAGCTGTCCCCTCTGTGTCCTCTCTCGACTTCTTGTGCACGCCCAGCCATCCTGGGTGGTGTGAGAAGCAGAAAAGGCCTTGGCTCTGTCTCAGCACTGCTCAGCGATAACAAAAACATCTCTACATTATCAACACTGTTTTCAGCACAAATGCAAAACGTAGCCCCATACTAGCTGCAATGGAGAAAATTAACTCTAATTCAGCAGAGGCCAGGACAGGGCTGCCCAGAGGCAGAGGAAGGAAAAAGCCCACCTTTGACATGATGCTTTATGTTGGTAAGAAAGAAAGTGTAGTGGTTCTGCTGAAGCTGCACCAGTTATGCAGTGAAATGACCCGTGCTTATGTGAGTATTGTTGAAGGCGTGTGTGTGATTTGCTGTCCCTCTTCCTGAGGTTTTGTGTTGTCTTCTTCCACAACTGTTACCTGCCTACCTGCTAGAGCTAGCTTGTTAACATCTCCTGCTGGAGGTGGTACATACTGCAGCCTGCATCTGTCCATGTGATCCACACTTGTTCATCTGGATAAATGCCCTTGTTGGATGGGGGGGACAGAAATATGTCTCTTGGCAACCATCTCCAGCTGGTTTATGCAGTGCTGTCCAAGGGCTCCCGTAGGCTAGCACACCAGCAAAGGAGCTTTCGTTTTCCTCTTGCTGTTGCCTTTTCAGACACTAGGAGAATGCTAATCCTATACCAGAGTCATCATCCAGCAGCACAAGCAGTGCAAGAGGTGTTAAGTGGGGAGACCACAGCACTAATAACCTTTGCCATGGGTGCTCACTTGCCTTAGCTGGTTGTAAGCTCTCAGAAAATCTGCACCCTGTTAGCACCTCGGACATGCAGATGTGTTAACGGGATCTGGTTGGAGCAAGTGAGCACAGGTGGTCTTGGGTTTTCAGAAGCGATTGAGGCGGCTCTTGAGTTGCAGTGTCCTGATTGCTCAGACTGGGCTTCCTAATGGCTTTCTCACAACTTCGAGGGGGGCTGTGTCTTTTTGATGCTTCAATTTAAATGGCCCAAAACAGCCAACCCTGAAAGAAGCTGTACAGATTTCCTTGGAATCAACATCGAAAGCTATGTCTTGTGCCAGCCTGCCCAGGCAGTGTGTTAACCCACTGAATGCCCGCTGACTCTGCCTGTTTCCGCCTTGGGTCCCTGCTTGTGGGGGTGAAGCCTCCTTGTTCACTGGTCTTACTGCCTTTGCCAGCAACAAGGATCATCTTGGGAGTGTGGGTTTTCCTGCCCAGTGCTGTGTAAAAGGTGAAAGGGTGCCATTTGGACAATTTGGCATCCACAGGGCCCTCTGTGTTATGACTTGGTTATTCAAAAATCTCAGTGTTTGAGGCATCTGTCCCAGCTGTAGCTATCACAAGCTGGCAGAGGTAGGCAAGATTTCTGTTGGCAGTTACCACCCTGCGTTGGTAGCCCGGCTCCATGGGGTTTGCTCCAGTCTACATAAAACATTTTATTTCTGCATTCCTTTTCTTGATATTTAGTCTTTGTGTCTGGTTTCATTGAAATATTTTTTCAGACTTTGCCCCTCACTCAAGAGTTTGGCCTGGCACATCGCTGTCTTCCTTCTGAGAGTGCAGGGGGAAACAAAGGGAAGCAGTTCAAGCTGCAATCAAGTCCGCTCTTTGAGAGGGCTCCTTGCGTGGCCTCTGAGGAGTTACAGGATGCATCTGTACAACTGACAAAAGAACATACATATAAAATGTTCAATTTCAACCAATCAGATCCTTCTAGGATGTCAAAACAATCTTCAGATCGTTGTCTACCTCAATTTTCCTGGCTGTAGAAGGGAGATAATGAGAGATAATGACTCTTTCTTTAAAGCAGACATCCAAAGTGCCTAATCCAAGTCCATCTCCTTAATTAACTGTCCAGGCCTCAGGTTTTAAGCTGAGTAGGGCCCTTATTTCTACACTGCAAATTTTTTTACAGCACATCTTAAGAGCAGGAGAGAAGCAGCTAGATTCTGGACATACAGAGCTAAGAAGTGGTCGAGTTAAGTGACTGAAGTACACAAATAGTAGATATTTTTCCCCTTAAAGCAGCTTCATGTTATCATCCACGCTCTGTACATCCTTGGCTCCTGACCCTGTAGCTGGGCTGTCCTTTCTGCCTTTTGAACCAAACAGATACATTTTGGAAAGGAAAAACAACTGCTAATGGAGGTCTGACCTCTGTATACAGGATGTGTTTTGGATAGGATTGCTTGATTTGTTTCTTTGAGAAGAATTTGTTCCCAGCACCAGCGTTTGTCACATGCCTTGCATAGCATGAAGTTCTCATGGCATTAGTGTCTCAGCATGAAACAGGATCCAGAGAGCTGGAAGCCATCCGTTCATGGGATGGTGCAGGAGGGGTTGTTTGGAGGGTAAGTTTGTTTTGTTTGGATACCCTTCGCAATCCTAGCAAGAGGCTGTCCATTTTCCATGGCAGTTGAATCAATGTAGCACGTGAGAAGAGAGGGTTAACAATCGCCTCCTCACTTGTATTTAAGCTGGGAAACTGAGGCATGGTGCTATTCAGTGCCTGGCTTGCAGTCCCAGAGGGAGCTAGTGGGATCACTGGCAAGTGAACCCACAGCACTGTTCCCTGGGAGTGAAGAGACCAAGTGACACATGCTTCACATGTCGAAAATCCAAGGAAGGCCATAGGTGGTAGATCATCTCCACACAGATGTGAGCAGGGCCCTAACAGCCTGTTGGGCTGAGAGCCAGTTTTAATTCCAGCATTGCAGACGGGATGCTGACATCACCCAGAACGTCAGAACAGAGGCTGTTTACTGACCAGGAGCTGTATTCTACACCAGCAGTGTGCAGGCAGATTCTTGTGGAGCTCTGTCAGGCTGCCATTTAAATAGCAGATTATTACATGACATCCAATCTGACCTTCTTTGTTATCCTCCTCCTCCTTTGCCAGGGAAGTTAATAGGTATTGAATTGTGTCAAGGGGCTGGGAGAATGGATCGCTCCAGACATGAGGAGACCTTTGAGTCAGGCTGGTCAGATGACTTGGACGCAGCAGATGATGATGAAGAGAAACGATTCTGTTCCATGATGGAGCAGCTCGGAGCAGCCCACGTGTTTGAAGAGTAAGTAGGGGAGTTGCATGGCATTACTCGTACCCTGTTTGATCTTGCAGTACCAAAACTTCAAAGTACTGGCAGAGGCCAAAGAGATGAACCGAGCTGCTTGCTCTTTGATGCACCGTTTGAGCTTTCTGTACTGCTGCCCTGGGTTTTCATACACTGGGTAACAAATGCAGTGAACTCTGGGTTTTCTCAGAAGCTTACCATTACTTTTAGTGCAGTGCTTTTTGCAAAGAGTGTCCCAAACTAGAGTTCATATCACAGCTGTAAAATGTAGCAGCTGGTGGCGTGGAAGCCCGTCTGCACGCAGCAAATGAAAAGAAGCATGTGAAGGTTAGACAAGGTAAAGAGGATGAAGTGTTCTGTCTGTTCCAAAATGATGGGTGACTGCTCACATATGTTCAGACAATCTTGGTTCCAAGAGTCTCTGTAAAAGAGCTGTGCTCAAGGGGCTATTTGGTACTGGGATGATTTTGAAGAGTGTGAAAGGCTAAACTGGGCAAAGGATGCTCACTTGAGCCTTGAAATTTTATATTAATGGCCTTTCACGTGGCCCCAGTAGAGTCTGCTGGTCCCTGTGTCATCCAGCCTTTTATTGGAGCCTCCCCAAGTGAAACATTATACATAACTGGATCTCACTGATTCACATTGTCTGGGGCTGGGGTGCTCAATAGCATCTGTGGCAGTGTTTGTTTTCTTTTCAGGCATCATAGTCCAACAGTGCTCCTAATTTGCAGGGAGCATCCCAGGTAGGGGCAAGAGATGGACAGGATCAGAGGCAGAAACTGAGAGTGAAGGAGGTTGCTGCTTTCAGAGCTGTGTTTGTTGTAAACCAGATTTTTTTCTTTGTGTTGCATTGTGATGTGAGGCACCTGCATGGGTTTTTTAAAAAATGATAAATAGCTTCTGTTCTGAAAAAATGTGGAACGCTGTTATGCCTCAAATAACACAACAACAGTGTTAAAGGCTGTATTCCTGTTCTGGGAAAATAGCCTCTGCTGTTTATAACTCTGCTTTGAGAAGGATCAAGTCTTAAAGTGGAATTGCCCTATGTTTTATTTTGACCACTTACCTGTAGCTTTATGCAATGAGTTTAGTCGTGCCTTTGTGCCAAGCCAGTTTGTAATGAAGTAACCAGAAGCTAATTGGGGTCAGAGCAGGAATACAAACCACCTTCATTGTTTTTGCTAGAAATTAAATTACATTGTTTATTAATGGGGCTCAATACATTCTGTTATCTAAAACATGATGGTTTGATGAAGTGCTACTAACTTTTTCAACTTAGGACAGAAAAAGGAGGCTGTTGTGCAATGGTGGTGGGGGAATCAGGAGGGGTTTTTTTAATATGGTTTTGTTGTGGGTTTTTTTTCCCCACAAAGAATATTAAGGGAGACAAATACATAGAATACATTGAATATCTCTACAGGTATAATAATTCTGTACATTTCAAAGCAGTTCCTCCAAAGTACTTCATGGATTTAAAAAAAAAAATTTAAAAATAATGAAAAGCTCTTCCCCAAAGAAAAGCATAAAGTGAAGTCTTCAGGCTTATAAGACTTTGGGAAAGAGTAAGTTTATAACTTCTGTGTTCAAGTTGTGATGAATTAAATGGCAAAACAATGGGATCTTTATGCAGGTTCATGAAAAGAAGACTTTGGGTTTCCAGGGCGTCCTCCCGATATGAAGCCTGGGCAAATTTGCCTCTTTTGTTTTTACCTCAGTTTCCAAACCTGTAAAATAAATAAGTAACAGGACAGTCCTGGTGCAAGAATAATGCCCGTGTAACGTATGCTAAAATCCCTTGGCTGTAACAGTTGCTGCTTGACCATAGCTCACAGCAAATTTGCTGAATGCTCATCTCTTTGAGCCTTGGTTTAGACACCAGATAAGTTATTGCTGAATACTTAAGAAGTAATCATTCCAGGTTTGCTTCCTAGGTGACCTTTTTTTTCCTCTTTCAGATTATTTCCTTTATTTTAACCTTGCAGTAGATCTCACTCCACATGCATGCTCTGTCTCTGTCTGGCTTTCCTCTTTGCTATGGTAGTGTAACAGAGGTCATCACAGGAGAAGGGCAGTTTGTCTGTCCCACGTGCATGTTGGAATTGCAGTAACCGTCCATAAGATGACACAAAACCTTATTTGCTTTCCTTCCTTCTTGTATGCTTGCTCCAGTCCATGTGAGATTCGGGAGCTCTGGGCTCGACTACGAAAGGAGCGTCCAGAGCTCTTGTCCAATTTTGAAGAGTTTCTGCTGCGTGTTTCATCATACGTAAGGGAGGTGAACCATGAGAAGGAGTCTATGGAACAGGCATTGAAGCGGTAAGAACATCCTGACTGTTTGCTGTCAGGGACCAGATGATACTTGGATGCTGCCTCAAATGCAAGGAGAGACTAGGTTACAAGACGCAGAGGTTTTTTTCTTGCTGTAATGAAATTACTCTTGATCGGATCCCCATGGGTTTGTTTTGCACTAGTACCCACCCATAAAATTTGGTATGGTTAAAATCCCACTCAGGTCACATGTTGTTAGTGGAAATCTGTTTCCACCCTTGTCTCCTGTTTTCTTTCTGCCTCCTGACCTCCATGCACCCTTTTGTAGGAAGGAGACAGACCATGACCGAGAAGTCAGGTGCCTCTATGAAGAAATGGAGCAACAGATCAAGGCAGAAAGGGAGAGGCTGATCTGCCAGGTACCTCACCTCCCTTGGATGAAGTAAAACTTTCTCTGGCCTGAAGCAGAGGTGGTGGCTTATCTGGCCAAGGAGCAGTTCTTACCATGCTGGGTGTTGTATGCACAGCTGTGTATCTTTCCTCTGCAGGAAGCACTGAGGCATGACAGGAGTAACCTGCTCCAGAAGGAGCTGCGCAACAAAGAGCAGGAGCTGGAGAAAATCCTCTACCGCCAGAAGAAGGTAACAGGACCCAAATCCTTTCTAAAGAAACATGTCACCTTCTACTGTCTTTATGGTAAGGTCTTTTCTGACAGAGTGGGTTCTATCAGCTGAGGGCTGGCACTAGCTCATCGAGTACTAGCTAGGCTAGTTCTCTCCTGTCTCTGAAGGTGTTGAAGTGGTTTGTCAAGGGATTGGTTTGTGTCAACTGTAATGTCTTCCTGTGAATGTTTAGTCTATTGTGTTTTCTTTTCTGCTTTGTGTTCTCCTGGCGCAGTCTCCCTGTCAGTTGTACAGTAACTATTTGGCAACGAAGACAGTGTAAACACTTGTAAGTTGTGAGTTTGGAGCCTTTTGAGGTGTGTGAGAAAGCTGTGTATGGACATACAGGAGCCAAATTTATCTAGTTTGTGTTTTCTATCTGCTTCAAAATAACCCAGACTGTTGAACAGTTCTGTGATGCTTAGAGCATACTGTATATTTGCATGTCAACACATAATCGGTCACAGAAAAGATCAAAGCCGAAACTTTCCTTTAGCCAGCCGTCCTTGGCATGGACATTTCTACAGGACGGACCATTCCAAATGTCCTTTTACTTTGTGTCTGAAGAACTGAAACATGACCCTTACAGAAACAAGTCATGGGACGTTCCCGAAAGATGCTTGTAACTGGGGGTATCCAAGTTGGATACCTAGATGTGATGGGAAATCATCTCTGAAGTCATCAGCTTATTATGCTGCAGCTGAAAAAGCAAGACTTAGGTGCCATCAGGAAGAATATTGAGAATAGGATAAAGGACGCAATTTCCCTGCTGCCCACACCCTTGATGTGCCTCAACTCGTGTGCAGTTCTGCTCTCCTCTGACTCCGCTTTGTTCTTCATGAGTATGAAGGTACAGAGAACTAATACGACTAAGGAGATGGAACATCTGTCTTAGGAAGAGGAACTAGGAAAACTAAGGCAGAGTACTGGGCTATGTGGACACTTAGTCCTTCTCAAATGGTGGTTTCTGATGCATTAAACTGAGGCTTGTCTGAAGCTATGTAGATGATCAGGGCCCTCTTGTGGCTTATACCAGTATTGTGATCGTGCTGCTCTGTGGTATGGCTTCCAAGGGCAGACAACAGAAATGGAGAGCTGTGTGTGACTCAGGCTTCTCAGGGAGGGACAGGTGCTTCACTTGAAGCCCTTGCAGAAGCTTTACTTCAAGCTGTGCCGGCTGTGTGCAGCAGTAGCTGTCTGGCGCTGAGTCTCCGTGCCACTGCTCAGCCTGAGCATTCTTTTCCAGAGGGCCAAAGGACTGGAGGTCTCCAGACAACACTGGGTGTGACTTGTGCTTGTAGCCTCAGCGAGGAGAGATGTGGGGCTTGTCTTTCAAGGAACCTAGGAAAGGTCAGCTCTGCTGGTCATGGCTGTTGTATGCGTGTGCTGGCAGAGAGCAGGGTAGCACCTTTATCTTGTGCCACAGTGCTCTGCTTTGTTTTCCCTGTGAGACTCTATCTGAAGGTGCAGAAAAGGCAGGCTGAAGGTATAAGCCCTCTCCTTATCTTGACTACTGAGCCTCTCAATATATATTTTCCTTCCCTGTCCAACTAAAAAGGGGAGTGATAGACTGACTTTGGTGGGCGTCTGGCCTCCAGGCAGGCCTAAACCACCACAAATGGGTTTCCACAAGAGTCCCTGCTCTGTGGTGAGACCACATCTTGTCCTTGCCTAACTTTCTGTCTGTGTGGCAAGAAATTCTATTTAAAGAGATAACCTTAGGCCTGTACTCAAAACATTTGGGAATGTTTAGGAAGTGTGATCTCCTGTCCTGTATTCTGCTTGTGCTGCTGTCTCTAACACAGCCCTGAACTCTGTGGAGTCTGACTTTGCCACTTACTACAGTGGTGAGAACTGGTTGCTGGTGCTCCCTTCTGGCTGCAAACATGGATTGTATCATTTTATTTTGGGGCTCTAAGTTCTCAGGTGGTTACCACAATTTCTGCATAGCACCAGCTTCAGCAGAGGGCCCTGGTTAGCTGGTATGACTGGCTCGATGCTGTAGTATCAGCAGGATCCTTCTCAAGACGCCCTACTTGTCATCTGAGACGGGCAGGTTTGATTGATGCATCAGTCTCTGACTCTTTCCCTGATTACACCAGCCGTTTGTGAAGAATCACACCACTGGCTGAGTACATAATAGAAATCTTTAAACTTCCCAAATCAGGCTTGTTGGTTGTGCTGGGGTCTTGTGCTGTCCAGAGTGCAGCTGTGCCCACAGCTGGGGCACACCCAGTGGCATTTACACATCTCTAGCCTGAGGCCCTGTCTCCAGGAGTAACACAGGCCATACAATCACTTGATTTTCTAGGAGTAGAGTGAGATATCCCTAGCACCTCGGTATATCCCCCTTTCAGCTGCCATGTGCTCAGGAAGCACCTAAAATAGAGGATGCACTTCAACAGCTGCCCTTAATGAGTCCCAACACCCCCCCCCCCGCTTCCATGCAGTTTTTTCCAGTCCTCCTTTGACCTTTGTTTGCACTCCTGATTTCTGCGATGCCTGACAGCAGCAAGCTCCTCACACTGCCTGAAGCACGTCCCCAGCTATGCCTGATTAATTGCATTGCTTGCTCCCCAGTGCTGGCATGATGAGAAATAATTGCTTCCAATTCACCTTCTTGATGCCACTGGTGGTCCTGTAGACCTGAGTTGTGTTTACCTCCCTCGACCTCATCGTTTACATCTGCTTTTTCAGCTGGTTTTTACAGGTATAACAGTAGCACAGACACTTTCCTCTCTGTGTTTAACCCCTCCTCTTCCTCTCCCATTGCAGCTGGAACGTCAGCTACAGTCTTTGAACTCAGAGCAGCTGGAGACCCGCGTGCAGAATGAAAGGCTCCGACACCTGAATGAAAACCTTCTGGAAGAGCTGGAGAAAAGCAAGTGGGAACTGGAGGCAGTGAAGGGGCAGCTACAGAAGCTCCAGAAAGAAGCCCAGCTTGACCAAGAGCAGAAGGACAGGTGGGGATGAGCAGGGAAGGCGACTGTCAGGGCAGGGACCCAGGCAAAGGAGTAAGAGTGGGGAAGTAGTTAAAGAGTAAGGATCTCTAACTGGAAGTCTTCATCTCATTAGAGGATCACCTGCCTCTTCTTGAGGAAAAGTAGTAATATCCCAGAGGTCTTACAGGCCTAAACAGGGAGTGATACTGCTACCTCCTGTGTGCCTTTTCTTGATGTTTGGCTATAAAAGCACTGTAAAAATACAGTTCTGCAGCCTAAAGGAGGCGGCTTCTCCATGTATTTTTCCATTTTGCCATCACCTCTATAAAGCTCCTTCAAAACTCTCTTCTAATCACTCGTGTTCCTATTTCTGGGCTCAATCCAATAATGTTTGGCTGAAACACTGGGGTGTTTCAGATGCAGATGACAGCGAGCATCTTTCCCACCTCGAGCAGCTGAGGAAACTGGAGTGTGAAAGGGGAAAATGGGCTGCCCGCCCTCATGTGGCAGTGCTGCTTCCTCTGAATCCCCCTAGCATAGGGCAGACCCTTACCTTTGGAAATACCATGAGTGTCCCTGAGAAAGGAGTCTTTTATTTTCTCTCCCATTAACTTATTTCGCCTTTTTAAATCCCCTTTGCCCAGGGATGTGTTTAGAGTCTCCAAGAACATGCAGAAAGAGAAACAAAGCCTCCTTCGGCAGCTGGAGCTCCTCAGGTAAGTACAGGGCTCGGTGGAGATGCTGAGCTCTTGTGCACCAAAGGGGCTGAGGTTCAGCACTGTGCTCAGCTCTCCCACAGAAAGCTATGTGAATGTATTTGAGCAGTGGTTGGACACTGCTTGTTTTTCTAGCTCCAGAGCTGTGCAATCTGGCCAGCTCTGGCAAGAATACAGGCTGTGATAGTAATGCCTCCACTGGTGGAGGACTGGTGGAATTTAGTCTCTCCCGCTGGCTAAGGGGACTATGTAGAGCCCATTGCCCGACCTGGGATACATGGAATTCCCAACATGTCTGGCAATAAATAACATCTTCATCTGTGTCCCGAGCTCCCTTTCTGTCCCAGCTTTCAAATGTTGGTCTTTATGCCATTTTTGATGAGTGTTCCATTGTGTCTCCTCTATGTCTTCCTTTGGAGCAGAGAGATGAACAAGAAACTTCGAGATGAGCGAGATGCTTTTGAAGCCAAGAAGCTGGTTAGTCTAAGAAAGAAAATCCTAATTCCCAACCACCCTGCTTCCACCTGCTGCTGTTGCTGTCACCGCTCAGGGGCCTGTCACTTCCACGGGGGACAATGACCTGAGCTCACGAGGCCTGGTGTGGTGCTTAATACAGACTTCACAGCACCTCTCTGCCTGTGCTAGAGATGAGCTCTGCTGGTTGCTGTTGCCAACTGCCCAGGTTTAACCCAAGGCATGTTAGCTTGTGACTGTTAGGCAGCACCACGCAGGGCTGCAGTGGGTGCTGTGTGCTGCACACGTGGGGTCTGTGCGTTGGGACAGGCACCGGGCACATGCAAGGACAGGAGCGAAGCTGGATGCATCCCTAGAGCAGGGTGGTGAGGAAGAAGATGGTTTCCCAGATGTGCTGCTAGCTGATTGGGGGTGGAGAATCATGGGAGGGGTTTGGAGTTTCTGTGGCCCCTTGAGTTTGTAGCAGATGTTTTCAGATATCCCTCTGGGGCAGCTCCCCAGTCCTGGGAACTTTGCTGAAGTGCAGAGCTGCAACCTTGAGCCTTGTGTCATAGTGCTAGGAGAAAGCAGGGAACCTCTTTGACATCTGCAATAGTCAACTCCATCTCTGGCTTTTCCCAGTCTCCAAGATAAGTACAAATAAGTTATCTATTTTTAGTTATTATTTTTTCATGAAAAAAGTCTTTGTGTTCCCAAAGCCATTGGCAAGGCTGCTCTGTGCTCTCCTTGGACCCATCCTTGCCACCACATGTCTTTGGGTGCTCTGCCACCATGCCCTGCTTGAAGATCTAGAAGAGCTGTCTTGCAGTAAGGACAGGCAGTGGCAGGCTGCAAGAAACTTTCCAGCTGGTGTGTAAGGGAATGTGGAAGGAAGCACAGGGATCGTGCCCAGGTAGGGGACAAGATGCTCTATTGGGGGAGAGGCTGGAGTTCTCCAAGCAGAGCAGCAGCTGTGTAGAGTATCTTCTGTAATTGTTCAAACAGAGGTGAGGTGTGTGTCCATGTGCCTTTGTGTGTATGTTTCTGAAATCTGAAAGTTTGTTCTTTCTTTGTTGGGTGTTGTGTATGTATGTGTGTCTCATTTTTAAAGCTGCTAGGTGTGTGTGCACACCAGAGCTTCCTCCTCCCTCTTGGAGAGGCAATAAACATAGACACTCTGTAGCAGAGTCCAGTGCAAAGAGGCAAAGAAAATGTATTGTTCTCTTTCCATGCATAGTGCTTCATCAGCTTCTGGGTTCCTGTGGGCGGGATGGGTGGCCTGTGGAGACCACGGTTCAGGTATGTTCCTCTGCGTGTGCAAAGCTGGTCTGCTTCTCCTCTATTCACTCATTTTCCCCTGCTAGGCCCTGCTCAGAGCTGCTCTGAAACAGTTGCAGGTAGACCTATGAGAAAGCCTAGCAGAGAGAGTCATAGTCCGGAGGAGCTGCTTTCTCCCTGCGCCCTGCATTGGCAGTAGGGATGGGGAAGCAGGATGAGCTCCTCCTACCATCACTGCTCATCTGGCAAGCCTCAGTCATACTGAGCAGATGAAGCCTGTAACGGAGTAAGGTTTTTTTCCTTTGTCAGCCAGGACATCTTGTTGGTCGCTCTCGTTTCAGTCCACAGGAAAGCAGGTCTCCAAGGGATTGCAGAGAAGCTGCTATCATCATACACCTGCACATCTGCTGTCCAGCCTGTCCCGCTTTAAAGGGGAGACACAATAGCAATACTTCCCTGCAGCAGCAAAAAGGAGAGTCCAGCCTTCTCATGGGGATCCCTAGTGTGTGACACTCTCTGGCAGAGTGTATCTGTGCTTTTACAGGCTAAAAAGAAGCCCAAGGCCTTAATACCTTCTGTTCCTGCTGGGAAGAACTGTGTTATTTCTGTGAAATGAAGGTCTGATGAGCAGAGGCTCGCTCTTAGCAGAGATGTTGAAGTGGTTGGAAGGAGGAGTTGGGCTATACACTGCTGATAGCAACTCAGCCACCACTCCTTTGCACTTCTTGTTGCCCAGCTTTAATACCTTGCTCTTCATAAGAGTTCCCACTCTTGCCAGACTGGGCAGGCCCTGGCCCCAAGACACTATGGGGCACCATTTTGCCCCAGTGTCTAGGTCACAGAGACCAATGTGTGGGTATTTCTGTCTTTGTGCAAACCACTACTGGGTGTTTTTAAGACCCAGGGTTTATGAGTTCAGTTTCACATCCATGACCCACCTGGCTATGGAGTTACACTTTCATGCTGTATGTTGGTAGAGCAAATTTCATGTCTGCTTATCATGAGTGTTTTGGGATTTTGACTACATTGGACATACATTTGTATTTCACTGATAAACCAGGATTTATCCTATCCCTCTGATAAACCAGAATCTTTCCTATCCAAAGTGCTTGTACATGTGCTGCTGTTGTTGTGGAATCCCTGCCATCATGTGTTGTATAGCTGTGATGTCGCATCTGTCCCTTTACCATTTGGTGAAGTGCTAAATGTTACACAAACCTTGCAGGCCAATAAAGCGTGGCAGAACCAATGGCAAAATGTGCCCCGTTGTTTCTCCGTTCTTACCCAGGTACATACTCTGCAGGCTGCTTCCTCTCCAGGTACGATGGTGTCATGGCAGATTACCTGGGAGTCCTTTTGTTCCATGGGTGACTTGAAGCTTGTGACTCAGCACTGGTGGGCTCTAACACAATTTGCTTGTTTCTGCATGTCTAGAGAGAGCTCCTGAGTGAACCTGCTCAATTCCTGAGAACTTCCCCACTGGAGAACAACTGGTTGGCCAAACCACAGCCTGATAGCAGTGTTAACCAAAGGGTCACTACTTACTTGTGTGTCCTTTGCCTTGGAAGATGCGTGCTCCACAGTTGTGAACCTCTCAGTGGTGGATTGTTTCCAAGACTGGAGCCTCTCTTGAAGGGAATGCCAGTTTTACATGTCAAAAATGTTTTGGGTATTTTTCCACCACCACCCTCCCCGCAAAGTTCCTACTTGGGCAAGGTCCTCTATGCAGTCCAGAGTGTCTCCTTTTGTTGGACTACATTGTGATAAAGGTGTCCTGGGTGTTCTGGCCAACAAAGCAGCTTCTTCATTTTTGCCTTTTAAAATAAGCCAGGGGTTATCAAATCTTTGTAGTTCTCCCCTGGGCTGTGGGCAGCACAAAGGAAGGCCTGTCCAGAGCTGCCTGCAGGTGTTTGGTCAGTTCAAAACTGCTGCCAGAGGTGGATCTAGCAGGCTGCAGAGTCTTCTTTCCCCACCTTTACCTCCAGAAATAACTTGTAAGGACGTGTCAGAAATTTCCAGATGTAGATAGAGTATGTCTCCCTTTCCCCCAGTGCCGAAACAGTGGGCACCTTGCCATGCTGTCTCTTGCTTCGTGTTTTGTGTGTGTGGCCTGAGCAGTTAGCCAGTCCATTTTGGGGTGCAGGGAGCTAGGCTTTAGCCTAGCATTTGGGGCGATGGCAGGTCAGTCCTCTCTCATGCAGCTCTTCCTGTCTGATCTTGGGGGAGTTTCTCATCTTTGACCTGTTTGGGATGACAAAAATGCTGTACTAAGGGGAAAAGGGTTGCAAAAGGAGTTGTCCTGCTTTCCCCTTCTCTGGGGAGCTGGCAAGCACCGGTTGTAGGAAGTGTGCAGCCTGAGGTAAGTAGGAAGAAAGCATGGAGAGGGGCACTCCTGTGAGACAGAGCACGTATGTTGCCCTTTGTGAAGCAGTCTCTTTCCTATGGCACATGTGCAGCCCTGGGTGAGTAGTGGTGGAGGGAGGGGTACTAGTGCCTTCTGAGGAAGGGACAATTGGTCTGTCTCACAAAACATCAGCATAATAGGGTGGTGGGGAAGCAGATTCAGCTGAGACCAAGACAAGCCACAAATGAAATCACTGGCTGGCTAGAGGAAGAGTTCAGTTTGGGTCACCACTGTTTTTGATGGATGTTGTTGCAAAGGGAAAAGCAGAACAAGTGATGCTGTCTTGCAGGAACTGAACTGAGAAGAGCAAGCCATCCCTGTGCTCACCTCTGTTTAAGCCTGCCAGTGGGGCACTACCAATGCATGGTGTAGGGTTGCAAGGGCTCCAGCCTTACCTCCCCTAAGTGGTCTGTGGAGGTGGCAAGTGGCTGAACTGGGGCTGGTCAGGTTCCTGGGTCCTAATCACATTCTTCATCCTTTCTCTTTTCAACTTCCAGGCACCTCAGAGCAAAAAGCCCCTTTTGAAGAAAGGGTCAGTGCTAGGCAGTTACCTGCTGGATGACAAGCCAGTCAAACGGTTAGATGGGCATCTGTGTTCTGTTTGTGGTGTCAGTCTGTGCCCGTTGGAGTACCCTGTCAGTCAATCTGTGTCCACTGTCTAGTTCTCCCACCTTGGTGCTGGCTGTTTTTGTGAGCATGGGTGAAGGAGGGTGTGTGTGGGGGGTGCGTGTGTGTTTGTGCACATCTTGACTGTGGCTCTAGCTGCCTCTTGGCATCAGGTGGTGTTGGCTCAGCACCATGCTGAGGATGCTGTTAACTAATTTCCACAGGGAAGACTCCTCTGGGCTGCTCCTACATGCAGCAGTGGGTGAGCAAACCTAAATGCCATCAGACACTATGGGATTGTTTGTGGGATGGGAGTCACAAAGGCTGCCTCTGGCTAAGTCAGGCATCTCCCAAGTGTGCCAGTTCCACCTCGTGCAGATATCCTGTCCACTGGCACCTTGTGCCTAAGCCCATATCCCTGGGGCATGGGAGAGGGCAGGAGTTGTGCAAGGCTTGTGTTCTCTCTAGCACAAGGAGGGTGCCCAGCTCCAGGTGGGCCTGTCTCCCTCCACACCTATGCAGGCCTGGCACACCAGGCCTCTCCTTTGCCCAGGTCAGGTGAACATGTCTGTGTGGCCAAGGCTTTTTTTTTTTTTTTAACTCTACATGCAGACTGCACAGTGGCCTCAATACCCTCAATACACACGCCTGACTGCTTGAACTATGCTGGCAATAAGCATCAGCCCTTGTGAAACAGATGTGTGACCAGCACACTGCTATTGGCCAAAAGCCTGGTTCCGCTGAGAGGCAGGAGAGGCTAGCCCAGATGTGACCTGGCTTGGAGCTGGATCTCCCCTGCAACTTCTGGCCCCAGACAGGTTTTAAAGGTGGGTGGCATGGCCTGGATTCCTTCCAGGTCTCTGCAGAAGGTTCTACCACTTTGCACTTTCTCCTGGTGCCAACAAGAGAAATAGGTCTGGGCTCAGAGTTCCTTTCAGCTTCAACTCTACCCTTGATGCTTGCAATTCTGGTAGTGACATTTAAGAATTGAGCTTCAGGCTCTTAGGCTCATGGACTGATGGAAAATCAAGTCTGATATTTGAGCCCAGTCTGGGAGGTTGCTTGGATAGGTCTGAGCCAGGGCTCTTTCATGGATGTGTGACTGGCAGACTTACTATCCATGGGATCAGACAACAAAATTCTCCCATCCTCCTCCACAGCTATTTCTTCCAAAGATCCTGCTAACTGCTGCTGGCATGAACCCACCAGAAAGGCTTAACAGGTGGCAAAGCCTGGCAGTGAGGGTGATGTGTGAAGGGGAGAGGTATTTGTTGGTCCTGTCTCTGTCCCACTGCTGTGTCACACCACATTGCTTGAGAAGCATGGATAAAATCCATTAGATGTGAAGTCACTGTTCAGAAAGTTTCATGTTTGTTCCTTCCCTGGATGCCAAAGAGGCTTCAGAGTCTCAGCCCCTCATTGCGATGAGTCTGGTCAGCCCTGGGAGATGTTCTCCTGATCCTGGAAGGATGTGTCTGTTTGCCAGAGGGAGAGGTTCCAGCTGGGCTGGCATTTGGGGCAGATGAAGGGAGGACAACCAGGAATGTGAGCTCCTTTTTGCAGAAAAAGTGTAGGCATGGCAGAAGGTGAATTTTGCAGCCCTGATGACATGTCCTCACGGGAGTGAGAGAGGGGAGTTGTGGCCTCAAGCCCGCACTAGTAGCAAGAGAAAGATGTTGCAGAGGGGTGAGATGTGCTGCCACTGAAGAAACTGACTGTAGTAAGCTTCTGGTCTCTTTAATTTGCTTCTGAATGCAATTTGGTGGCCAGTGAAGACAATGGAAATGCCTGTGATGGATAAAGCCCTCTGAGTTCCAAGCCTTCTTACTCTCTCTGGTTCTTTAACCATGGAAAGCCAAGGCAGAGCTAAGATGCTGCCTTGCCCCTCAGCAATGATTCCAGTAGTTTAAATAGGTTATTCTAGCTGTTCCTCCACTTGACCACGTCAGCTCTGTGCCCAGTGAACAAAGTGCATCAGCCTACCCCATCAGACTGCCTGTGTAGGCACAGTTAGTGCACCACCTACCTCCCACTACCACAGCTTGGGCAGGGGACTTGGGGATTTCTTGTTGTTGGGAGCGCAGCATGGCTGGTTGGAAGCTTTCTAAAACAAACATCTTTCAGTTCCTGGCTCCTTTTCTTGAGGTCAGGTGTGGATGCCGGCCAGTGCAGAGCCAGCACCAGGAAAAGTTACCCTGGTGTGAGCATGCTCACTGCAATTTGCACACCTCTAGCAGGTTCCTGCTGCCTGAACTCAGTAATACTCTGTTACAGTGGTGTTTGGAAGTGGTGGGCTGGTTTCCTGGAGCATGGCCACACACCTTCAGCAGGGGGGTAGCAACATGTATGCACAGTGTGTGGCTGCCCAAGGACCATCGGCCAGCCCTTGCCCTGATGTCTGCAGTCAAAACTCTTTTCACTTACCTCAAAGCCTTTGTTGTGTCTTTGTGTTTGGTAACAAAAATAGAAGGGTTGGTGTTGTCTTTTTTTTTTTTTTCAAAAATTGTCTTTTTCTGTTGCCACTTTTGTCTGGTTTGCCTCCTTTGTCAGTACTGGGGGAAGTGGGCGGCAAAGAATCCTTGAAAAATCCAGAAAGTTGGAAGTTTTTATTAAAGTAACTGAAATATACATTGGCATAGATGAGTACAGCATAGCTCAGGTGATCTGTCTCTTTGCCTAGGGATGCTGCTGATGCTGTAGTCATAGGGAGTATGGGGAGTGTATGGATGAAGTAGATGGAGTTCCTGCAAGTGTTGCATGTGCACTAATTGGATTGCACTGGTTGTTTTGGGAATTTGAAATCACCCCCCACCCCAATTTGTGGTGCCTGTCGGCTTTAATACAGACAACTGGCCTCTGCGGACCTTCCCTTCACCTTCCCAGTGGATGTGGCGGTGGAAGAACCCAACAGAAAGAACTGTAAATACTTCCCAAGCAACAGGATGTGGCTCGAGACAGGAGAAGGCAGCGACACAAACTTGGGAGAGAAGAGCAGAGACAAGGAGAGATGTTCATCGGCAGCAGATGCTGAGTGGTTGAAGATGACTTTGAAAGGTGATGCTGAGTGCAGAAAAAATGCAGATGGATTAAACGATGCTCTGTTGCCTCCTAGAGGACAGCCTGTTGGCACCGAAACCAGGGTGAGTCTCATTACTCAGGGTTCTTCTTCAAATGGCTGCTACCAGGAACTTGAGGGTTTTCTGACTTTCTTTCCATGTAGTTCCAGTTCCAGGTTTATAGTGCAGGGGTCCAATGCCTAAACCAAAGCAGTCTACAGCCCAGCTTTCCAAAACTCTACCCCTTTCTTCTGTTGTAGCTCCAGGCACTGGAACCAGCCAGCTGTTCCCCAGACCGCATTTTTAAAGTGGTGTTTGTAGGGAACTCTGGCGTTGGGAAGAGTTCCTTTATTCACCGCTTCTGCTATGACCGGTTTTTGGCTGAGCTCAATGCAACAATTGGTAAGTGATAGGGTTCCTGACTCATCTAGCTAAGAAGGGTGGGAAAGTCAGCCTGGACACATGCTTTTTGCCCATATTGTAGCCCAGCTAAAGGCTTTAATACATGGTCTCTCTCCAAATTTCAGATCAGTCTTGCAATTTCCCTGAACTAAATAGTGTTGATCTTGGCCACTGGCCTTGCAGTGGCAAGCTGCTCTCTCCCCACTCTATCTTACAATCTTTGGTACCTTCCTGACAGGTATTGATTACCAGGTGAAGAGTCTGATGGTGGATAACACCCAGGTTGCCTTACAGCTGTGGGATACAGCTGGACAAGAAAGGTAAGCCATTTCTGTGAGGATGTCCTAGTGCCAGGAGGAAAGGGGAAGTGCGTGTGGACTTGGTTTCTGTCTCTGGGAAAGCTGTTAGCTTCAGAAGGACCAGGGAGGTTGCAGTAGCTATTCCAGTGCTGAACCTGCAACAAAGGTCTGTTTTGGAGATTTCTAGGAGCTGTGGCTGCAAAGTAAGGCCTGGGGAGGTTTCTGGGGACTGACAGAAAAGTAGTTTTCAAAGTGACCTGCATGCTTGTGGCTTTTTAGAGTCTATCTATTTATGATCGCTGGTGGTATGTGGTTTGATGGTCTTTTAGCCCTCAAAGCTCTCCTACATCAGCCTGCTTCTGAGAAAAGCTGCTGGACAGGGCTACAGATAAAGATAGAAACACAGGCTCTGGATAGACATCCTGTTCTCAGTGCTGCTGTGCTACTGCTCTCCCCAACTGCTCACCACCACCACTTGCTATTCAGAGGGTGGAAAGGAGTGTGTGAACCTTTCCAGATCCAAAGCCATCTGGCTTAGTGATGGGTGATTTGAGATAACCTCACTGGCAGAATCCAGCAGGGTATTGGGCCCTTCTACTGTCCCTTCTGCTGACAGACTTGTAGACGTGATGTGATAGTCCTTGTTGAGGAGCAGTGTAGTTTTTTGCAACAGTGAATACAGGTTCCCTGCTTGAAGGCCTCTAATTTCAAAAGTATGAGCCATCACTAGCTGTTACCAGCACTATTAGTGAAAATTGGAGTAGTAGAAGACACACTTGACACTCGTGCTACTAGAGATGCAGGCCCACTACTACTCTCATGTAAATTAGACTTTATTTAGCAGGCCCTTTGAAGCTGAAGATTAAAAGCTATTTCAAGGAGGCCGTTAACCTCGAGAGCCTGGCAAAAATAAGTACTGGGTGTTTTGTGCAAAATATGACAGCAGGCCTTATGAAGGCAGCTGAGGTCATGGGCACATTATAATCCTGAGGTGTGCCAACAGACTAATGAAGCTGTCTACCTCAGTCAGCTAGATCACGTGGACCTGGTGGGAATGCACCAAGTAGGAGTATCTATTGAAAAGCAAATTTCTCCCAGCGTCAAGCTTCATGCTGAAGGAATTATGATATCTGAGGGGACTCCTGTGGTTATATCAGTGCTGAAGCTGAGCAGTCAGGGGAGTTATTATGACATGAAATGTGACATTTTACTGAGGTCACTCTGCATCAGAGGCCAAATTCAAGATATTCTTTCTGCAGAAGGACTTTTAGTCCTTTCTGCAGCATTAGTGCAGGCCTTAGACATACACTTACTTGCAAGAGAGAACTTTGCTCAATGCTGAGTAGGAGACCTGGGAAGAAGCAAAAGCTTTCCTTTCCTCTAGAAAAATATTAATTACTTCTAACTGGAGATGAAAGAGATAATAGAAATCCCTTGGAGTGTGCAAGGACACCTCCTTGGTGACTTCCCTGAGACTGGTGCGCACTACATTTGATGTTTTGTTTGGGGCATCTAGCCTATCCTGTAGTTGCAAAGAGAACCTCGGCTGCCAAGAGAGAGTCTGTGCTTTCTCAGTTGGGCAGCTGCCAGAAGGTTGTGCTCTTACTACAGTGAGAATGAACAGGCTTCAGGCAATTATCTGAAGAGTTCAGGAGGGTCACTACTTGCTGTAGATTTTCTTGGCTTTAATAGAATAGGAGAGCTTGCTATCCTTTGGAGGGTTGAAATACACAGCTCTCCAGTGAGGTCTCAGTACTTGTGTTGTATTTAATTCCATCAGTTTGCAATCAGTGGAGTTATGTCATGGTCCTCTCACAAACTGCATACAGATTTTAAGGTTTGTTTTGTTGGGGTTTTTTTTTTTACTCTTGGAATTTATTCCCACAATGCAAGTATGTCATTCTAACTAGTACCCACAGGACAACGTAGATGTCTGTTGGGAATTTCTCCTGAAAATCTTGTCTGACTGCTGATTTTATGTTTTATGGCATTGCTGTATAGATTCAAAACTGGAAACAGACTGTATTGATGCTGAGATCTTAATTACTTTTTTGGCAGCGCTGAGGCAGATGATATGTGGTACAGCTTAGTCTGCACATTCTTCAAGACTCTAGAGAAAGGGTGTAGTTTTTTCCATCCATTTCCCTTTCTTTTGGCAATTACTTTTTCCTAACCCACCTGAACAGATTCTTCTGTTTCTTTCCTCCTGACCTACAAAGATCTTCCTTCCTGCTTTGTCAGCACTGTGCATTTGGAAAGACTTACCCATGGCTGCATGGCCTGCCTCAAAGGTGCAAGGACCTGACCCTGCCACCAGACTGTACACACCAGCTGCAGTGGACAGGCCTTGGGGACAGGAGCTGCCAGGCCTTGAAGAAAGCCTGCACTAAAAGGCAGATAGTCCTGTTCTGTGTCTTGTTGCACAGCTGTGTTTCTGAAAGTGCCTTTGGTTTTGTTTGGGCTCAGGTTTCGGAGCATTACCAAGCAGTACTTCCGGAAAGCAGATGGGATCCTGGTGATGTACGACATTACGGCCGAGTGCTCCTTCACAGCGGTGCGGAACTGGATGAGCAGTGTCCAGGTGAGAGCAGGGCCTTGGCTCTCCGATGCTGGTGGTGCTGCTGCTGCCTTGCTCCAGACCATCTCAAACAGTCTGTCTGGGAGTGATGCTCTCTGATGCCCAGGAGGTCCTATTGACCTTGGGAAGATCAATTATCAAAAGCAGATGCTATGGGTACTGCTTGTAGTAGTCAGTTTGTGACCAGGGGCTTCTTGTTGAAGATGCCAAAGCCAGTGGTTTCCCATTAAATGAGGGAGGGCTGTTTCTACAGCAGAAGGTGGTGTTACCTGCCAAAACAGTAGTGTGTGTTTGTAAGCAGCCCACGTGCACTGGCAGTGTCTCCTAATGTGGTTATGTCACACCTGTGCCCAAGCAAGGAGATCTCCTGGTGTCCAGCCTATGCACAGGAAAGGGAGACAGCCCTGGTGCGTTTAGGCTCAGACCTGCAGCATGCATGCACAGTGCTTCACCTGATGACATCCTGACTCTGCTTTGAGATGTCTAGATGAGACGAAATATTAGTAATAGCTTTTCTTTAACTATTTTGCGTCAACTTTAAAAGTTGCTTTATTATTTTTTCCTATTTAGTGACTATATACTAATATGGTAGTCTGCCCCCCTGCTTTTTTTTCCCCAAACTTTCAGCAAGAGCATTAATCTGTGGTTTGTATCTGCTAGGAGGGACAAATATATATATATATATAATGTATAATATAAATAAATTGTGTGTAGATGACTCGGAGCTGAAGGGAAGTTTTTGAGGGTGGTTTTGTTTTGATTGTGCTCTCAAAAAACAAGATCTAAGTGAAATGAAGAAGCATAGGTTGGAGGTTTCTAATATTAATAACTTCCACAGGCCTGTTGGGGGAAAAAAACCCACACCAAAACACTTAGCTATTTCTTTGGACTCTAAAATATCAAAGGTTAAGATTTTTAAAACTAACCAGCTTCTGAAGATCACATTCCTTTCAGGAAGGTTAAACTGAGCCCACTGAAAACCAAAGCACCTGAAATCTGTAACTTATAATAATATTTTTCTCCTTTCCTCATCTTAGTGTTTATTTTATTTTGAAGCTGTTCTGGCACGTTGAGTCATCTAGGGCAGTCAAGTTTGGAAATAAGTTTGATTCCTGTTCTTCAGTCCTTACTTTGGTGATGTTCTAGTGTGCCAGTGGATAGAGGGCGTTTTACCAAAGGGAATGGGCTCCAGGAGTCGCCTGGGAGTAACAGTTCCTACGGAGACTCTATACGAGTTGAAAGTTGCTTAGCTTGCTTGGCCAGTGGATCTTCAGCAAGGGGTGTCTGAATCTGGACAGCACATCAGATGAATATTACTGCACATACACACAAAAAACTCTCCCTGAACTTAAATTCCCAGGAGCCTATGGGGCAAAGTGCTTTTCTTTACGCCTGTTACTGCCCAGAGAGGAATGTATGTCCTGTCTCCTCTCTCTCAGCATCCCAGCTGTACATACCAAACATCTGAAATACATTCACATAGTTTAAGCTTTCTTCTACAAATCCCTGGGGCTATTTGAGGAATGGCCCTTTAATGAGCTAAAGGGTCAGATCCTGCTGCTTCTGTAGGTCTTATTTGCATGAGCTGGAATAAGGTCTTGTCCGAGGTGTTTCTGCTCCATCAGCTGAGTCTTTAAGATGCTTTACTCTCTTCTTTTGAAGGAAGGTATTGAGGATGGAGCGGTGGTCTTTCTGCTTGGAAACAAAATGGATGCTGCACAGAGAGAGACCCAGAACGTGCCTAGAGCGGAGGGGGAAAGGCTGGCGAAGGTGTGACTCTGTGGTCTGCTGTTCCACCAGCTCTGCAGCCTCCCTTCAGCTGTGAGCAGGGCAGCCTGGCTGGCAGGAAGCCCTTCTTGGAGACATTTCCCAGTATGGTACCGCCCCTCTCCCCCCTGCCCCTGTTTCTCCAATGCAAACATGTACTGAGGTCTATTTTGTACCCGGGAGGATGAGGTGGTGGCCAGCATGTGGCAGACAATGGCCATGCTTGTGCACTTCTCTTGAGGCTTGATGCCTCCTTACAGTGATGCTCCGTCTTTGTGAGGGAAGCATGCATAGCTGTTTGCCCATTTGAGGGCTCCCCTCTAATACATGCTCTGCAAAACCATCCTGCCTCCTTCCTTGCTCCCTGCGTCTGCATGCCCACTGGTACCCTTGCCCCTGGGTGGGGGAAGGCAGGACTTCAGAGGTGTTCCCCATCTTCTGGATTCTGCAGGACAAAGGTAAGAGAATCCAAGTACCCTGGGCATATGCTTTCTCTTCCCAAATAACTCCCCCAGTGTTCATTCTTGAATGTTCAGACTGGGCCCCTGATGCTGAAAAAGTATCTCCCTTGCTTGTGTTGGTGAGTGGGGTGTGTGCCCCAGCAGGGTGGAAACAGCCACCTTCCTGGCCCCAGCTGCTCTCAGCAGAGTCCCTGGGGGTGAGGGTGGGCCAGCTCCCAGGGGTGCAGGGAAATGGTTGGGGAAACCTGGCAGGCAACACGGGTGCTTGCTGTGCTCTCTGGCAGGAATACAAGGCTGTCTTCTACGAGTGCAGCGCGATGACTGGCTACAACATCATGGAGCCCATGCTGCACATGGCCAGGTCAGTGGACAGGCACAGTCTCCCTGGGATATTTCCCCAGCTGTAGGTGATTGGTGTGGGCTTTCCTGGGGAGTGGGGAAGAAGAGGGGATTGTCAGAGACTGGCTTTTTGCCATGTCACAAAAAAAGACCTGGAGTGATATGCTCTTCTGTGGCGCATTGTGGCATGGACTTGGAGCAGGATGGATGCCAAGACAACTTTAATACATTCTGCAAGGATATTTATACCCACAAGCGCCTCCCCCTCCCCGCCTCCAGTCCCTTTGGGGATTTCCACAGTTCCTCCTTTATTCCCACGGTTTGTTCAGTTTGTTCGTTAAGGCTTTGTGGCTTTCCCAGGGTCTTATCAGGGATGGCAGGCTGATATCATCTGCTGCTCCAACTCCCACATCTCCCCCATTTTGTTTTGCACAGATACCTGCAACACCTGCTTGATAGCATTAGTAACAACCAAAGGAACTAGCTTAATAAATATGGAACACTCCCTAAGATACTACCAAAAATAAGTAACAGTAACACAGCCATGACCAACAGCTTTTTTACCCAGGCCCTTAGTCCAGCAAACTGTCCTGCAAAGGGGTTCCAACCCATTTCCACCTGCAACTGTTGGGTCAATTGCTTTAGCATTTGTATACTTTTATGAATGGACTCCGAATGGTCAGAAAGATTCATACAACAAAGGCTGTCAAAGTCGTTACACCCGTGTCCCTGGGCTAGAAGCAAAAACCAATCGCTGCCCTATTTTGCAAGGTAGTGTGTTGAAGTGAATCTACATCTAACAAGCCAGAGAAGGCACTGGAAACGGCATTGTTCTGCTGTGGGAGCCAACACCCAAGTTTATTGAGCTGTGACAGGTCTCCTGCTGCTGCAACACCAAGTGGAAGAAAAGAAGCAACTATTATTCGAGTGGGATTCCAAAATTTGACCTTAGGATCGTGGTCCTCCTCAAAGGCATGTGTCGCCTGTTTTGTCTGATGATAGTGATGAGTGCGGGTATGGTTCAGTGTCACAGAAGTATTGGGTGTTAAAAGGGTTAGTCATCCAAGACTGCAGGGTCCCCCCATTATATAGGATGGGATGGCGCCCCAAGCGTGATCCCCGCGTATCAAAAAACCCCTGTGTGGCAAGGTCACTGGAGCATTTGTGGATCATGAAATGTTCCCAGTGGTGTAGTTGCATCACAGTGATGTGTGCCAGTACACTGGCAATGATTGGGCCACATCAGTTCTCAGAGAGCTGTTTGTCCCCATATAATTAAAATGAAATCAGAGATCCATTTTTATCAATCCCAACAAGTCTAGCTCTTGGGGCTCCACCGCCGCCAGCAGGCAGTGCGGTACCCATCCATCCCAGTTGTCAACAGGAGTGTTGAGGACTGGCAATGTTGACAGTATTGCCCACTTGTCCAGCAGAATGTCCACCTGACAGGTGCTAAACGGATTTGTGGGTGAACTAGTGGATAAACATCATGTATCTTGCCCCATTATATTGGCAAGCATTACTCAGATATTTTGCTTTGGTTGTGAAGGGATCCATGGCATTGTTAGGCCACCTGTGATGCAGATGCTCGTCAAGATGCTGAAGAAAGCACTCAACGGACCCATTTTGCCGGTATCCACTGCGGGCCATTATCTGTGGAGACACAAGCATACCCTTGTCCCCATGTTATTAAAGGGACAGCCTGACCCCATTGTCAAGTTCCTGGGTTATGGACCTCTACCATGGCCTTGCCTAGATTTCCCTGTGAGCGCTGACAAAAATGTCTTACTACTGGAGGCATATCACTGACTTCTCGATTTAAAAAATTAAGAACATAAAGAGCTTTCTGTAATCGCTCCTGGGGGGAGTATCCCTTGCTCCCCCTTCTTTGTTTTGCAAGCATTGCTTGCATGGTAGCATGAGCACGTTCCACGATGGCCTGAGCTGTGGGAGAAAGAAGGATACCTGTGCAGTGCTTTACTCCCCACTGCTGTGGAAAGGCAGCAGTGGTGTGCAGAACATGCGCTGGCCCATTACCAGTTTTTATCTGTGGAGGGACTCATAATGCTGCAAATACAGCTAACAGATGACGCCAGACAGCCCGTGCCTTTTCTCCTCTGTGTGCTGATGCAAAAAGACACTCAGAAAACATATCAATAGAAATGGCCAAATTCACTAATGTGTGTGACACTGAAGAGCTGCCAGGCCTCAAGGGTTGACCCTCAAAGGAGGTGCTACAGCAACAGATTGGCAATCAGGACAGACTTGAATGATTTGTTGTGCTTGATGCTGTCAAAGGTGAAATGTGATGCAGCACGTTTGCACTTTGGTAATAAAAGGTGTGTGACAAATGTGCTTGCTGAAATACATAGTATGCCACGGGTTGGTGGATGGAACAATCCGACCAGCACACAGCTATTCCACTAGGAGGATCCTGAGTTGTCGCAGCTTCTCCTGTGATAAAGGTCGCTGATCCACCCAGACAGGCAGGCTGGTATTGTCTGCTCCTCCAACTCCCACACTCTTCCCCCTGATTACTGCTCCTTGTGGTCTGTGCCTGGGGAGCACCAAGCATAGACTGGACAGTATCACCTGCAAAGCTTCATCTGGCTGTTGAAAGATTGGGTGTTTAATATTAGATCAAAAACCCCTTGGGTACTATCCCAAATTTTAAGTTGGCATGTTCAGTTAGAAGTCTGCCCGCATCTCGAAGGGTTTTTCTTCCTTATCCTTTTAACCATACAGAATGTGGTATTTTGGTGGCAATATTTTTAAAGGGAGATAAGACACATTGTAAGGCCGAAATAAGTTTTCTCTAAGATTTTTAGGTTTTAAAAAAGCGAGTAGTTTTGAAACAAAAAAAAGCCTTTGAAATCTTGCAAGAAAAATATCCTTTTATTTTCTTCTATCCTTTTACCTCCTGCTGCATCCTCTCTGTTAAATTCACAGTTTAGCTGTTAATTAACTGGGATCATTTACTTACTAGCTAGGTAAATCTCATCTACTGTAGCACGTGCCTTCGGTCTGCTTTGTTACCATGCTGCTGCTGGAGATGGCCCAGGCAGGTGAGGCAACAGCCTGGGCTTCTGCCATCAATGTGGGAGCTTTTACAATTCTAAACGTTCCTGGCTGATAGGGTGCAAAGATTCAGTAACCAAATTCTGTTCTTTATTTGTGGTGCTTGTTCCAGGTTGCTGACAGCACAAGAAGACAGGCAGAGGGAATTTGCCCTTCAGCTGGAAGATGTCAGCAGGAGGAAGGGGTGCTGCACATAAGGCACATAAACATGTCAGCAGGAGATGTGTGCCGACACCATTTCGTGAAGCTGGGGTTCCTTTTGAGCAAGCTGAATCTGATGGTATCAGCTCTGCAGAGACTTGGGGAAGCTGTAGCTTTTCCCCATCTGGGAATTTCAAAGCGCTGAATCAGGCCAAAACACACATATGATCTCCACTGTTCCATTTCCTGGCTCTGCACGCAGCCTTGGTCTCTGGAGGCCTCTGCTCCTTTCGGGGAATTTGACTGGTTTTGGCTAACAGCACAAACTGGGCCCTCTGTATGGGGAGGTCACTTCCCTGTAAAAGGATGCAGTTTTGTTCCTTTTCAAGTGGCCTAGCAGCAGAGAGCGGTCACAGTGGGTGCTGTCTTAAATAGAATTTCAGCGTAAGAGATAAAGAAATTATTTTAAATTTGGCCTAGCTCTAGGGAGTGATTAATTTGTCTCAGAGCACCATCTCCTCTTGGTCCTGAAACAGCAGAGCCCAGCTGAAAGCCTGCTGCGGTCAGTGAGAAAACCTCCATTGGTTCCTGTAAGGTCTAGATCAGGCCCTCTATTTTCTGTGAAATTTAGTTTGACTTGCCAATACTGTAGTTAACTGATTCCATAATGTGGGTAGAGTATGAACAGATAAAGCGAGTCATGCCAGTGGCTTTCTTTACTTCGTTACCTAATGGACCTTGTCACTGTCTCTCTGTTCACAGAATGCAGAACGGTCGCCCTGGGACTCGCAGGTACTGGCATGTGCTGCTAATTCATAACCTGTTACAGGAGCTGTGCTGTACATACCAGACAGCCTGTTTTAAGGCTGAACGCTGCGTGTTTCCTCCCATTCTTTTATCCTTTCCTGAGATTCCAGCAATTAGGAACTGACCTATCTGCAGTCCCCTCCTAGCTTGACTGCAGTGCTTTCAGACGTACCAGGCTGCCTGTGTGAAACGTACCTAGTGAAGCTCTTCCTCGTGCAGTAACCTCACTTTTGTGTGAAGGGCCTGCCCATTGGGGTCTCCTTGTGACCAAGAAGTGGGACAAAGCAGGGAGAGGGGCCATGTGGGCTGAGGCAGGAACTGGCCCCAAAAGCGTGCTGTGCCTGGGCATGAAGCCCCTGCTGTTCTTTGGGGTGGGATGCTTTCTGGCTTGTAGCTCAGCTGCTCTTAAAGCTTGAAAGTAAGCTTTCTTGGTAGTGCCCTGTTCCTTTTCTTCTTCAAGCCTATATCTGTATGTGATGCTGACATTTTAAGTGCGAGATACAGTGCTGCAGCTGTGAAGCAGTCTCCCCCAACCTTGCAGCATAGGGAAGGCCTATATTGTCTTTCCTCTCTTGGGATAAGGCAATTACTCTGAAGTCTATTTATTGCACAAATTTCTGGGAATATCCCAAGCAGGAAGAGTGCTCTGAGTCACCTACAGTCCATCAGCATTACAAAGAATTTCCATGGTTCCTCCCACTGGCTTTTACTCCTGACAGGAAAGAGGGAGGGAAATCCTCTTTGTTTTCAGAAGGCACAGGTATTCTGAGCACAGACCTGGCTTTCTGGCTTTTTAGCCGATGTGGCTGTGAAGGAGCACAGACATCATCACCTGTTGAATATGTCAAACCCATGACCTGATTTGGGGGAGCTGCTATCAGTGATTCCTATCATGCTCCAGCTGCAGGTTAATAAGGAGTGGCACTGACTAAGAACTGGTATCTTTGGTCAGGGCACTTCAGTAATGCTAACATTTACTTACCTGCAGCAGCAGCATTTGGGAAGTTGCTGCAGAAGGAAGCAGTATTCAGTCTGCACCTCCCACACTGTGTACAGAGCCCACGAAAGACAAAGGTATGAAGCACAGCTGACACGCCAGTACGGACCAGCCTGTGTATTACCATCCTCGTGCTGTCATATTGCAATGGCAAGAACTACCACGTGTTTTATTAGTGCACAACCTTAAGCATGTTTTCTTACTGTGCAAACAGAGTATGGGCAATAAAAAACCGCTGTCTTACAAGCAGTTGTGTTGAGGTATTTTTTGATAAACCGCAGGAGTTTCAGCTTCCCTTGTTCAGTCTCTGATTGTAGTGTGACCTCTGCTTCTCGCTGTTCAGGAAGTGCTGAGAAGCCTGTCCCCCACGCTGGTAAACACTGCAGGTTTGTAAGCAGAGACCGAGTTGGTCGGGAACACGTGTTTTGGGGGAAGCACAGGAGCAGATAATCTCCAGTCTTATTTTTATCATCTTTGAAGCAACCAGAGTTAGGCTGATCAAGGAAGGCAGAGCAAGGAGGCAGAGAAGGGGAGATGCTTCCCCAGTGTCTGGGGGCAGTGTAATGCTTTTGGAGGAGACACATTCTCATCTCTCATACCTGTATTTGTAGAACTAAACATTTATTTTAATGATGTCCTAATTTACCAGAGTTAGGAATTTGCTTGGTTTTAATCCTTATGCCCTGGCATGGCTCCAACTGGTATGTTTGTGCATTACAGAACTAATCTCTCTGCAGCTTTGATCAGAGAAATTATTACTCATTTCCCCTGTGATAAATTGATAGCCCAGGAAGCAGTTCACTATAACGTCTTTTTTTTATTTTAAGCAGGAACAGGGTGGACTTTTGTTTCAACCATGGCAGAGTGGCACAGTTTGAGCAGGTTGCACTTGGGTAATGGCAGGCACCAGGGTGGGTTTTATTACTGTGTGGTCTTTGTTGTCTCTTTGCACAGTATTTAATTATTTGTTGGAAGACCTAGATTCTTACAGAATGCCATGTTCTTAGTGTTTAAACCTTTCTGATACAAGACCCAAACTAGACCAGATTGTCCATAAAATACCTAATTTTACTACACCAGTGTTTTTGTCAGAATCTCTCCTGCCTTTAAATGGAACCCCTGGGAGCAGCCACCCTCCGCAAGCAACTGCTAGAAACTGCAGTATAAATCAAATAACAGGGTGGCGTGAGACGAGCAACCTCTTCAAGCCTCACCACCCTCACAGAGAAGAATGTCTTCTTAATATATAAGTTAAATCTACCCCCTTTTAGTTCAAAACCATCACCCTTTGCCCTATCACTCCATGCCCTTGTAACCAGTCCCTCTCCAACTTTCTTGTATAGCCCCCTTTAGGTACTGGAAGGCTGCTGTAAGGTCTCCCTGGAGCTGTCTCTTCTCCAGGCTGAACAGACCCAACTCTCTCAGCCTGTTTTCATAGGAGAGGAGCTCCAGCTCTCTGATCAGCTTTGTGGGCACTCCTGTTGACTTGCTCCAACGGCTCAATGTCCTTCTTACACTGGGGACCCCAGAGCTGGATGCAGGTGAAGTCTCATGAGAGCAGAGCAGAGGGGCAGAATCATCTCCCTTCTTCTGATGCAGCCTGGGATGTGGTTGGTCTTCTGGGCTGCAAATGCACATAGCCGGGTCATGTTGAGCTTCTTAGAGCATAGGAAGCTTATCCTGGCACATGCAATAGTGCAGCTGTGTATACAGCAAAGGTGAAAAATCCAGCTGCTCTGATAAGCAGCCACAGTCCCACAAAACTCTGTACGTGTGCAAAGAGAGTCCACTCTGCTCTGTGGTTCACTTGTGTTTTTGGTGTTACTGTTCTAAGGATAAAAATAATGGGCTTAGCCTGAAAGCATCTCTTCAGAAAGCCAAAATGGGGCTGAAGAGCATTGAGCCACAGTGTTAAGTTTAAAGCTTTCCCACAGGACAGATGCAGGAATTGCAAAGGTTTGGGATGTCAGTTTTCTTCTGTCATCTTTATTCCAGCAGCCTGAACCCCAAGGGACAGTTTCCATTTGCACACATTTAATCAGTTCCCACTATGGGGATCATGCAGTGTCTCATATGTTATTTTCTGTCCTGTCACTGCTTTATGTTTGTGTCTTCATGCTCTTTTCACTTGTTAATTGTTTAGTTCTGTATATATATTGACCAAGTACTTAAGCTCCAAGTATAAACGTATCTCATAGTGTATACTCTGTACCTTTAAATGCTGTATTTGGAAATCTGCTCGGTGCTAGTAGATCCACAGTCCTGCAGTTCAGAGCTTTGTTGGTTCTTTGAGCTGCTGTCAGTCTGCTCATTTCTTACCTGGCTGTTTGAGTCACGCAGAAATATTGGTTGGCACACCTACAGTAACCCAGCTCTGGCCTCTTCAGGCCCGCGAGCCATGCTTTATATGTGTATCAAACCAAGCGCTTTAGTAAGGCCCTGATCCTTCAGACACCAGTGTGGCTGTGTGGTGCTTCTGAAACGACTAGTTCACAGGAAAAAGGTAATAATACTAGTAATAAGCTGGGAATTGGGGTGCAGGAGGTCCTGTGGAGAGCCTTTACCTGCAGGCTCTCCCAAGCACATGATCGTGGTGTCGGCAGCAGTTGTGCCTAGTCGTGCCCATTTGCTGACCCAAATCTGCCAGAGTGGGAGGTTGCACACTTTCCTGTTTGTACATGAAATCTACAGACATGGCAAGAAGGCAGGGGCCCCACTGTGGCTCCCCAGGATTCTGCCAAGGAGGGCTGTGGCCCAGGGTGGGGTCTGGTATCAATTTTGTGGCCTCCTGGCTCTGCCACATGCTCTCTGCAAGAAGATGCTCAATGTGCAAGTGTGAGCTGATCCCTTAAGGCACTATTTAATCCCTTTGCTCTCCAGGTGCTCTTAAAGTAAGGATGAGATGGGATGTCCATGGGATGAGGAGAGAAGTTGGTTTACTTACTAGGAAGGGTGATATTTGGGTTGGGCACATGGTTGGGAGAGGTCAAGTGTCACAGTGAAGGGAGACAGACAGGAGGTCCAAAACTGGCATTTTCCCTCCCTGCTCAGATCTCCTTTCTTCCTACCCGCCTCTAAAAGCCCATGTGAGGTCACTCAACTGCTGAGGGAGCAGGCCAACATCTTCTGACACCAGCCTTAGTGTGAGTCTCTTGCTTAGGAGAGAGGTATTTGGGCTGAGGTTGAAACGAAGTAATGGAAGGATGACATAATGTGCTAGTCAGGGCTTGATCTTGATTTGCAGGATGTTTCATGTAAAACGATTTAACAAGCTGGTCTGATGCTTAAAAAACAAGAGCTCCAGCTCGAGTTTTCCATGTGTTTGCTGTGACAACGTAAACGCCAGCGTGAGGCCCAGGCCGTGAGAGCCGGGTGTCACTGCTACCAGAGGCACGGCTTGGTGGCTCGCACAGCACCAAGCGCTCCGCCGCCGCGCCGCAGGCACCGATTCCGCAAACCGCCAGATTTCGGAACATTTTGTTTTGCAGGAAAGGCGGGAGAAAAACCCCAAATCCCCAAGTGCCGAAGCACGGCCGGACAGCGCCTGAAGGCCCTGCTGCCGGAGGGGAGGTGCCCCCCGAGGAGGCACCGCCCCGTGGGGTCGGGGCGGTGGCGTCCGCTGGGCGTCCTGGGCTAAGCTGGGCGGGCCGCGCCTCTCTCCCGCCCTCCCCACCCGCCCGCGTCGGTGCCTTCTCTCCCTCACAGCGCGGCAGGTTGGGGCGTGAGGTAAAGTGGAGTGTTCCTGTCCGGCGCCACTGGCAGCGGAGGGGTGAGGCGGGGCACCCCGAAATGGCGGCCGGCCGGGGAGGGAGGGGTTGGGGCGCGGGCGGCCGTTGGCGGGGAGCGCGGTCCCTCCGCGGCCGTGAGAGAAGTGGCTGGGGGGTGGTGAAGGGAGCCGGGACGACGGCGGGTGCTGCGTTGCGGCGGCCTCTGACAGCCCGGCTTGGGAGAGGGGAGGCCCAGCGCTGCCCCAGGGCCCCGTTTATTCCGTCCAGGGTCTGGCGCCCTCCTTGCCGCCACTCGTTGACGAGCAGCGCCTTGGGCCGTCGGCCGTGAGGCGGCCCGCCTGTACCTGGCCGCGGTCGCCGGGGGCTAGCTCTGTTGCAGCTCTACAGGGCTTTCCCGTCGGCGCCTGCTGGCATCGTGCGACTTCGCGGGGGCTTGACTTTTGCATTTTTTAAATGCATTTTTAAAAAGTATTTTAACCTGTTGCAGGGGCAGGTGTCAGCAGCTTTGTGTAGCCTGTGCATTAGAAAGTGTGTTCTGAACGTTGCCATAATCTTGTGAAACGGTATTATTTCCCCCTGCTTTTTGTTTGATTAAATCTCCCTGTTGTACAAATAAAATTTGGCCTCTATGGTGGGCTTGTGGCACCTTTGGAGGGGGAGAGTGAGCCCTTGTTTACCAGAACGCCCAGGTGATGTTCCATTTCTTTCATTTTCTGGAAGCTGAATCAGATGGGAATTGGATGGTGATGGGTTATTATTGCACTGTGGGGTTGCTTGCCGTAAGGAATCATTCCCAGTATCCTTTGCTCTGTGTCATCTCATGAAGAATATAAACTGCTGTAAATAAAAAAAAATCTAGACTCATCCTGAGGGCTTCTGTAATCAACCTATTGTACTCTGCTGAATTTTAGCAATGACGTATCTTTATCTCCGGCTACACTAGAACATTCCTTAAATTACACTGCTTCACTTCCTTCAGCCGTTGCAGTGCTTCCTGGCTTGCTCTGAGAGTTCATGTGGTGTGTGCTAGAACAAGGATTAATGAAAATGGGATCCATCAGATGTAATGCCCAGTGGTGGCCATTTTGCTGAAACAGTTTTGAAAAATGTCCTTTTTGCCAAAATGCTTTTCCTTTGCCATCTCTGAGGCCATTGCCTGGGTTCTTGGGAGTTATCTGCTGCCTGGGTATTGCTGAAGCTAAAGAGTCTCTTAGCGTGTCCTCACTCGGACAAATATCTATGCCAGCCCTCCTGGTGACTGCTGACAAAGAGGACTGCATGTGATGGAGAGAGCAGAGCATGGGTCTCTTCAGAGCTGTCGCTGAGCTAAATGGAAACTAGAAAAGTCAGTGCAAAGGTTTCAGTGTATTTAGATTCTCTGCAGGAGTTTGTGTGGCTGGGACAGGCAGTCCTTGACCTGCAACCTGCTGGAAGCTGGACAGTGTTTGGGGCAGCATCACCTGTGACGTCAGGTGACAGGTCCCTGTCAGAGGCATAATGCTGGCTTGCATATGTAGGTCTTGTCTCTGGTTTGATACACATGCTCTTAGGTGCTGGTACTTTGAGTTAGGTGTCCTTGCTGAAAGCTTGGGTTGTACATTGGAGAAGTTGGCAGCTTTTGAGCTCCTCCATGTAACTAACTATCCTGAGATCCCATCTTTACTCTGTAGTTTCCTGATGATGTCTTTTGTTCCTGACCTGGATATCTTTGTCCATATGCTGTATTCTTGCAAAAAGCATGTTTTATTCCAAACTGTTGCATATACTGATTTGCCTGTGGCTTTTTTTGAAATAATGGCTTACTTTCTTGGTGGAGTTCTGCAACAGAGAGGAATGACTCCCCCAGTTGCCTGGTAAAACTCCTGGCAGTCCTTACTACATGTTGATTCCAGTAAACAATAAGAACATGCCTTTTCTGTGTGCTTGAGATAATGTCCCTTGTATGACATCTCTTTTTACCCTACAGTCTCAGGTGGTTAATCCATGATGATGTATGTTTCATGGGAGCTTAACAGACAGGTGTTCTTTCTCCTGTCTCAAGGCAGGTGTGTTAAAGGAGAGGTTGTTACCGGCACAGAGAGCAGAGCACTAAGGAAGAGGATCTTTGGTAGGCCAGTTGGGGTTGTGGCTCTTCTTCTCTTGGATCTAATACAAAAGCCATCTTCTCAGTTAGTAGGGAATACCAACCCAAGAAGATTTTTCTCTGATGCTTCGACTTCCCACTGTCCTGTGCAGAAGGGAAGTCTTAGGCTAGTCTGGAAGTGGGCAGGACTTTGAGGCTTCTCTTCAAGTACAGTAAGGCTCACACCAAAATCTTGGCTCTGCAAAGGATGTTTTCTGTGTAGCCTCTGAAGGTTTGTGTTGATGGGTGTGAGAGATTCTCCAGCAAGGGAGTAGAAGAAAGCTGCTTGTATTCCCCTGTCAAGCAAAAAGTGTTAGGTGGGAGTGGCTGATGGAGTGCTATCTACCCCCTTTAGGAATTTTCCAGCAGGCATATTGTGTATTCCTAGCTACTCAAAGTTGTAGTGGTTCCCATTGCACATACACAGACCAGACAACAACTCCCTTGCTCCTGAGACAGCCCTGAAGGGGTTGACTGATGAGCTGTATCTGCTCTAGTTGGATCGTCCCACAGGTGAATTCGTTCATTGCTTCTACAAAGTTTGGCTTCCTCTCTAGCACGTGCATTGGGCAGCTTGTTACACACAGGAGGAACATACTTTTTGACAGGTATTTGTACTTGTAACATCTCTATCACTGTGTATAGCTGTATGTGGCAAGCTATCCTGTCAGATGCTTCCAGGTGGTCTGGTTGCTTACAAAGTAATCATTCTGTCCCTCTGGTTTTTTTGTGCCTTCTCTTTAAGACATAATATTAGGAAGACAAAAAGTAGATGGACTAATTCTGAAAAACAAAAAGGGGGAGCTTTGATTTTTAATGTCCCAGTCTACTACTGCTATCCCCAGGGGCCTCATCAGTCTTGCTCTTGAAACCTCCTGAGAAGGTGCTCTCCTGCTCCCCACCTCTAGACTCTACCCCAGGACTCTACATGGAGTTATCGCCAGCTCTCCCTGAGTGTGTGCACTGACAGCTGAGCTCATGGAAAGCTTGAGGGGGAGGGTGTCTTCTGGAAATTACAGTTGGTCTCAGTTTCTCTTGCTGTGAGGAACAGAAACTTTAGTCTCCCAGATTGTTGAAAATCTTTCAAGATCCTGGAGGTGAGGACCATGTTGCCTTCTTCACTTGGTCATACTTCCTTTCAGACCCTGAATGTGATTTTCCTTTTGCCACAGCAAAGCCAACAGCAAATGAGCAGCGTCACCTTTTGTGAAATTGTGCCCTTTTCCCGTTTTCTTTTGCACATGTGCTTTGCCAGAGCTTCCCCCAGAATGGTGACCATCTTCCCAATCTGTGAGAAACTGTGCTTTTCCCTGCCACCCTGTGTCTGAAGCCAGGGTGTGACAGGAGAAATGAACACAGGGCTGCAGGATGGAGATTAGGTGTTTTGTCAGTTCTGCGGAGAACACCTCATACCATCCCTCCCCATGGCACAAAACCTGCCTGCTGCCAGGCTGTCTTGGCAAGGATCAGCACTGTCATAGCAGCACTGCTGGTCCACATCTCTGCTCCGTCCCGCCTGCCAGACTTTTCTACTTGTGATCTCAGCAGCCTGACATCCCAGGGAATGAATCCAATTGCTCCCATTTAGTCCTGCGTCCTGGCTGCTGCACAGTAATAAAACTCAGCGGCATGAAGATAATCAGAGGATAATTGCTATTTTGTGCTCCTGATACTGCATGGCAGAGTAAGAGCTGTGTGTAGGGGTCTGGGCTGTGTTCTGGTATGGTCATCTCAGTTTGTGTTTCTGACCTTAGCTCTTGTTGCTGGTTGGGTACTTGGGGCTCCCCAGTCCAAGCTGGGAAGTGCTGCACAGCTTGGTAGGTGCATTTCAGGTGGTAGTGTTATAAGCTCAACCAGAGACTGAAAGTGTAGCTGGGTCCTTAGGAGGATGTAAGCATACCTACCTGCCATCACCCATGCCAGCCGTGTCTTCAGGAGGTTATTGTTATATCACTCCCTATATATTTGTGTGTTATATGTATATATTTGCGTCAATTTCATGCATAGCTTTGCTACCAGTAGTGCTGGACACTAGTGGGAGGCAGCATGCTGGTTTAGTACGATAAGGAAGGACATCAGGAACTACGTTCTGTGGAGGGTAGCAGAGGAGCCCTTGACAGCTGTTTAAATTAATTTGTGTGTTGACCCACAGCAGCTGTCTGCAGGGTATGGCCAACCAAATGTGGTTTGTGCAGTGTTTTGCAAAGTGTGTATCAAGTGCAGCCATGAGGGCAGCCACGGAGTCACTCTTTGTTCCTGCTGAGCACGTGTATATCCAAGTGAGGGAGCGTGGAGGATGTGGGATGTGGCATGGCCTCTGAAGAGAGGTGGAAATGAGACGAGTGGGAGGTGTGAGAGATGTTGTTCCTGGTGGCAGTAATGAGGCTTTGTAAGGAAAAACCGATCCAGAAGTAGGTAACATAAAATGTTTGGCATTGACCATTGTTTCTTATCTATTGCTGCTACCAGACCTGAATGCAGAGGGAGCAAAGTTCAGTTTCCAATCCAGGTTGTCTTTCCTGAGAACAGCAGAGGAGCAGGAGGCTGGTTTTCAGCAGAGCAGTGGGGATTTGGGGTAGCAGTGGATACAGCTGTGAGGCTCTTAAGTGCCTGTGCTTTAGTGGAGCTTGTCCCTGTAGCTGAAAGTGGAAGGTGGATACTCCTAAGAAGCTGTGGAGTTGGGCTGAAACCTGCAGTGGGTTTCCTAGATGTCTTTGTCACTGTAGGAAAGGGGCAGGTTGAGAGAACAAACACCATGTGGAGATGCTGTGGGAGAAAGATCTGTCTGTGTGTGCAAATGGGTAATATGAAAGTATGTCTGGTACCTTACCTTGGAACATCTGCCTCTGTGGGAGATAGGAGAGGGACCAAGTGGGTACTTACTGTTTTGCACTACTGATATTGCATGGCAGAATACGGGGTGTGGCTTGGGGTATGGGCCACCTTTGGGTATGACCAGCTTGGTCTGTGTTTCTAACCTAAGTTCCTCTTGCTGGTCCAGTGCTTTCTGAGCTGGAAAAGTGATGTATGGGTTGGTAGCTGGGTTTTGGGCAGTGGTGAAATAAGCTTGACACAGGTGCGAAAGTGTTGCCAGCTCTAACAGAGATGAGTAGTTGCTAGTGGGGGCAGGGTACTGGTCTGGTGGGAGAAGGAGGGGTGATCAGGAATTAGCTTCATGGAGGTTAACAGGGGATCCTGGGCAGCTCTTTCAATACAAGTGTACGACTTACCACCATAGCTGCAGTATGAACAATGGGTTCTTTGGCTCCTTCACCAATCAAATCCAGCAAAAAATGAGACCAGGAGTGGTTTGAGGTGGGAATTTTGGGTGGAGAAGTTTCTGCTTTGTGTGAAGCACATCATGTTTTGAGCCTTACTGAGCTGTTATCTGCCAGAGCAACAGTAGCAGTTCCCGTGTGGTTGTGTTTTCAGAGAGTGCTCTGAACGTCTACACTGCAACAATGGAGACAATAAAGGGGAAGGATGGTTTGGTCAAATTTATGTGCTAACAGAGCCAGCTGGCAGATGCCCACCATACTGGCATTTCTGGCATGCCAGCGAGTGAGTGGGACTTGTGGAGTGCTGGAGGAGGCAGGTGTGAGTCACGGCTTGTGAATGTCAGTATTTCTTCCTAGCTTTGGTGGAATCCAGAAGGGAGGAATTCACATCCCATATCTCCACACCCACGTTGCTGTGGAAACAGAGGTATTTGTTATTTTTCTCCATGGTCACTCTGAGCTGTGTATGGCGAAGTGTTGGGCTTCATGTTTGTGGGTTCAGCTGTGTAGGATCAAAGGGATGAGTCCAGTCCTTTGTGGAAGTGCAGCTTGCTGAGGAGTTGAGTTGCCAGCAAGCTGGAAGATGTGGTTAGTTGCAGGGCCCCCTTGCTATATGGAGTAGCCCTCTTCCATCTTTGTGGAGGACCTGGCTGAGGCGAGAGGTCTGCTGGGGGGAGATGGGACATTTGATGTGGTTTCCAATTTACTATGTCCACTTGGAGGGGTTTTGGCAGGATAAATTTGCTACTATCAGAAGGATCTCTTTCTGTATTTGGGGAAGAATAACTGTCAGGCTGGTTTCTGCACCTTTGAGTCCCAGTTTGCTGTTTTGATTTTTTCTCCTGATCAGGGAAAGAGTACAGGTGTCCTGCTGAGCTCCAGTGCTGTGCCAGCCTCAGAGATGGGCTCTAGAGAGCCTAACAAAAGCCCGTTTGGTCCATTGTGTGCTCCTCAGGGCTGTGTGCAGTGTGTCCTGAGACAGGTAAAAAGAGAAATCAAACCCCTGTGCTTACACCAGGAAACAATCCTGGTTGTCGACTTCCTTGAGCCATCTGCCCTCAGACTTGGCCTGGCACTAGGGAATTGCAGTCCTGGATCCTGACTGTAAAGAGTCCTAGAGGGAGGGAAAAGCAACAGAGTTACAGAGGAGAAACTCTTGCCTTCACTCCTGTCATGAGCTTTAATTTGGCTGCATCCATCTCCATTTGGAAGAAAACCCCTGTATAGGAAAAAAGGGTTTATTGTTTGCCACTTACCAGGACTTTTAATAAGTTTTTCAGAAAAAAAGGAGGTTGAAGCCAACTGAAATGACAGCTATGAGAATATCCAAATTAAATTATTGTGGTTATAGCTGTAATTCTTTATCAACAGTGTATTTCAGGTGTGTAAGTGGGAAGCTGGTTTCCCTGTGTACAAAGGGCATTACTGTTGCAGATGAGCAATATCCTCCCAATTTTTAACATCAATAGCCAAGTGTGGCCAGCCCAGGACCCCACTTGCTACAACACCCTGACCAAATAGTCTTTTTTGGGTTTTTTTACTTCCCCTGTACCTGTGCACATGGTAGTGGTTAGCAAGCCAGGTGCTGCTGCAGTACGCACGTGTATCCCTGCAGCGAGGGTTTTCTGGTGGCCCTGATGCAGGAGTGGTTCTCTGACCACCCTTTCATCTGTGGTCAGTAATATGAGGATTCTTTTCTGTGCCAGAATTGCCCTGGTTACTCACAGAGTGATTTTCGGAGTTCTATCCAAATTCTTCATAAGCAGGAAGTGACATTTGTTTTCCTGTGTTTCTCTACCTCTTGATACCCTCGAGGGATCTCGTTTTCACAGCGGGCGTTTAGCACCGACCGAAACGCTGATCAAAGTGGAGGTAGTCACTCAGTTTCCTCAGAAACTTTTGGCTGTGTTGTTCCTAGATTTTCTCTGGGTATTTTTGCTTTTAATGTTTAAGGACCTACTGAGCTTCTTAACTGACCAGTGAACCATCCTGTGGACTGCTTTTCCCCTCCTGCTCACTAATGGCATAGAGTGCATCGAGAGGTGGATAATGAGTCTGCCTAATGCCGCATGTTTGGCATGTTCCTGTCTCTTAACACTCCCTGGAATTTGAGGGTTAAGCCAGGGTGTCCCAGAGTTGTAGAATGGGCTACTTTTTGACTTTACAATTTTAACCTTTAAAATACCTGGAGATTGGATGAGATGTTACGGTTGCTTTTGACTTGAAAATCGACATCCAGGTTGGAGGGGGATTACATTTCAAACCCCTTTTAGGCTTTCATTTAATGAAGTTTGTTCATATAGTGCCAGGGTAACCTGAGGGTGGGTTGATGGAGAAATCACCTGCAGGATTTCTTGGCTGTGTTTGAAGTCCAGCCAGTTTGTGCTGGCATCTGTTCAAGGAGCTCTTTTCCAGTTACTTATTCCTGCCAGCTCTAAATGTATGCTGAGACAGATCTGCCAAGGTTTCTGTCCTGATTATAGCTCTGTCCCCTTTATGGAGAGCTGCCCTTTGCCTGTGTGTTTATTTGAAGTGGCAGAGAGGACTTGAGTAAGCACAGCTCCCAGTGCAGGTCTGTATGCAGATGGGTGGAGTGATGCGTTTCAGGTGGATGGTTTGGGGCTGGGGGATGTCTTTAGAGCTTGTTGGCCTGTGCTCTGAGGTCAGGGACTTGTTTTTCTCTTTTCCCCTGCCCCTAGCATTGGCGAAGGGCCAGTGAGTAATTGCCTTGAGGACAGCCCTTCCAGTTATTTACTCACATGCTGGTGCCTCCCTGTCAAGTTCGGAGGCTGCTCTAAAAACAGCGGCGTAAATGGTTTTGGTGGAGTCATTAAAACCTGCTCCACAGGAGTGAGGCAGAAGGGGGAGGAATGTTTTATTTTTATCAGGGTGGTATTTAATTTCAATGGGAAGAATGGTCCCTTTCAAGGAAGCTTCAACAAGCGTGGATTCAGCATTGATTCCAGCATTGCTCCTATAGCAACACGAGACAGCTCCTATGGACTGGACTTGCAGCTTCGGGAAATGAAATGTCATTTAATTTGCCCTTGACTGTGCTTGATATTTGATCTGACCCTAGTAAAAGTGGTTTTAGCTCTGGAGAGGAATATAACTCCTCGAAGCATTTAATGATCACTCCAAAACACTCCTGGAGATGGGAATGTCGGAGATGTCTCTTCTTACCATCAGTCCTGATATTTCTTGGCTATTCCTGGTGCTGCTGGTAGCGAAGTGGCTAATTCCAGGTGTGAGTGTCCCCACGTGAGTTGGCTGTTCTGGATAGGAAGGGAAGTTCTTGAAGATGCTACCAGTATCTGTCTGGCTGCCATGCTGAGGTGAGAGCTGCTGTCTGTGACTGCATTATGTTCTGTTTTCTATTGGTATGCTGGGATGCTGCAGAGTGCATTGCCCCATTCCTAGGATCACAGGTACTAGCTCTGCTGTTGGCACGTTGAGAGGTTCTCTCTGGCATTGCTGGGAGAGTCCTGAGCTAATGAGCAACATGGCTGAAGCGGTAAGTCTGTTAACCTGTTTTCATTGTAAAATCCCTCTCAGCTGCTTTTAAAATATAATCTTTGTGGAGCTGAAGCTGAGGGAGACTGCCAGGGAGATATCTGTGTGCTGACTCCAGAGACTTTTGCTTTGCTTGTTTACGCCACAGAAAGTGCGAACAGGAACAGCCTACTCAAAGCAAAACAAGCTGTGTACCAAAGCTGAAGCTGGTGCCAGCTTCTTGTGCGCTTCTTGCTCTGTGCTGTCTGCAGTCAGGTGTCTCAGGTGCAGACATGGCAGAGCTAACAGGTAGCTTGAAAACTTTGTCTTTTGCAGCTTTGTGTTCTGCAGTGGTCTTCCAGAGGACAGAATGGTTTGGTGGATGGAGGTTCAGAGGAGAGCAAATCCACCCCTTCTCTCTGCCGGGGGAATCACTTGAGCTCTCTCTGTGCCTATTATATTATGCTACTTTTGTTTCTTTGTTGGATTGCTTTGAGGAGGCAAAGGGTCTTTCAGGCCGTGAGATTATAGAACACTGTGTCATTGAGAGGCTAGAAATGTACCCTGTGATGACATGCCAGCTGCCTGTCCTCTCTTCTAAAAACTGCTGCATGGATTTTTGACAGTGGGATTTAAAGGCCCATGATTCGTTTGTGAGCTCAGTGAGGCAAAGATGATTGCCTCGCATGGGTTACGCACCTGATACTGTAGGTAGGTAGAAAATCTACTGGCTTTTAGCTAGTTGCCTTTTCTCTGCAGGGATTTGTAGGGGATGAAACTGAAAGGATCTCTGCAGTGTGTCTGCAGCCAAATTTTGACTTGTGTGCTAGCTACAACACAGCATGTGTTCTTAGCCCTGAGCTCAAATCACTGTGTAAAAACCCAGCTGTCTGTACGGAGTGAACAAATAGTTATCATCACTGCATTATTTGGAAATAGCTTTGAATTCATGAGCAGAAATGCCTGAACAGGCTTTGTTAGGGGCTGGGAGGATTTTTATCCTCGTGAGATTTTTAGTGCTTGTTGGTTTGGTCCTAGTATTGGCATGGCTGCAGGGCAGGGGCAGGTTTTGTGAACACTCCCTGAAAACACTGAGAACCCAGTGACTGCGCTTCTGAGAGCTGAGCTGAAAATGAATGTAATGAATAGGAAGGGATCAGGCAGAGAAAGCTGATTCTACATAAACTGTTTAGTTTAGAAATGTGGTTTAATACTACTGGTAAGTTCTCCAGTGCAGGTCACACCACCCCCACAAAAAAACCCAAAACACAAAAGAATCGCAAACCCCATATTGCCCCTGAACAGAGTTGGGAAAACAGAATTCAAAACCCAGATAGCAGGCTGCAGTAAAGGGTTTGTCATGTCTGTTCGCTAACCCTGACCTGTCTGAACTATTGTCATGGCAAACCCTCATTGCTATGAGCTCTCTGCAAACACACCAGGCACTGATTTCTGGTGCTTGGAGTGAGAGAAAAGAGATGTTATTGTTCCTCTCCTCAGTTCAATGACTAGTGAAGTGGTTCCTGTGTATAAATAGCATAAAGTGCTTTGGGATCCTTCAGGATAAAGGAGGCCTTATGAGATACAAGAGGATGTTGTTTGACGCAGAAGGAGTTTCCGTTGGTTGTGCAATGTGGGCCGTTCTTTGGCCTGCCTTCCAGCTCCTGATAGGGACTGGGTGCTTCGGGGGCTGTTTGTTTCCCTGGTTATCCAGTTCTGGGAGCAGCAGACAGTGTTTTTCTGTTCTCAGGATGTGGCTGGCTGCATACCTTGTTAGGACCAGAAAGCCCAGTTAAGGGGTTTCTTGTTTGCTTTGTAGCTGAACAGAGCTAAAGCACAGCTACATGCAGTCCTGGGCACGCTCAATCGCTCCCTCTTTCTCTCTTGTGCTTTTTCTTAATGGTTGTGAAACTGATTTTACGCTAAGGTCCCTTTTATCCTCAAGGATTCTGAAGCCAGCCATCACCTTACCCAGGTTTGACTAACCCCCTTATAAAACACTTTTTTTTTTTTTGCAGGTATGTGTGTGGTGCTGAACATGTAAATCATTGCTGAGTTTGAAATTTATGCTTGTTGTTATTTATGCTTCAGCAAGTCCCTCCCCTGGGGAGTAAACAGTCTTGAAAACATGAGCGGAGGGGTGAAGTGCTCCTCTCCTGAGAGACAGATCTTGTCTGGAAGAGCAGGTGGCTCCTCGTGTGTTAGGCACATGATTCCTTGATGGATACCTGACTCTTGTCAAAATTAGCAGGTGTTAAGGGTCTACATCTCTCTTGAGGGGTCTATTCAAAACACCGCAACTAGAGCCAGGGTAGAAGAAAGGAGGAATTTGGTGATTGTCCTGCAAGGTGACAGCAGGAATCTGATGCACCTGTGGAGGTGATGCCCAGACCCAGAGGGTGTTGAGGTGAGGTCCTCCCAAACTTCCAGATGGGGTCTTGCTTATCCTAAGTTCTTCATAAAGGTCATTTCCCAGTAGAAGGGTAGGGCCAAGTAGGGTCCACTGAAGATAGCCAAGAGATCTTACTACTTCTTGAATATAGGTGGCTAAGTTTTCTCTCTCCCAGAACCACTGTGATCTTCCTGGTAGGAGCAGGTGGTATGGCTGGAAAACACTGCTTAGTATTCCTGACTTCTCAACAGCCCCTGAAAAGGTTGGAGTGAGATCCTCTTGTGCTAGGTACTGTACAGTCAAGGAAGGTGACTCCATGCCCTCAGGAGCATATCATCAGTTAAGACACAGGCAGAAGGATATAAAGGTAGTTTCCAAACTGTTGTCCTGGGGAATCTTGATCATCAGTGCTAAATGAGTTCAGCTTCCATGTGAAGGGTCAGAGAGGAGGGTTTTGGAACAAAATCTGTTCTGTGTGCCTGTTCCAGTCCTCATCCCCCACTACCCCCAAATACAAATGACAATTCCTGAGAAGGAGCTTCTTTGTCTCACATGGTGTCTGGCTCATGTTTTTATTTCTCCACTGCCCTGGAGGCCCAAGTACTTTGACTTTTCAGCATGTTCCAACATGCTGAGATGGAAAGCAAAGCATTCAGCTTTGCATCCTGGGCTGGCTTTCTTTTCTGAAGGTGCAGAAGCGTGGGAGCAGCATGAATCAGATTAATATATGGTAGTGTACAAGAGCTGCTTGAGGAGAGTTTAGGCCCAGCCTTGGGACTGTGGATGCTTCAGAGCTATTGCTTTCTTTGCAGGTGACCACACTGCTCTTGCTATGAGCTGTGGGCAATCCAGGAGGCTCCCGGAGTGCATTGAGGATAACTTATTAAGCCAGTCAATAGACAAGCCTACCAGAGGGGATGTGTTACTGGACAGTCCCTCACACAACTTTTTATCTAAATTGTAGAGATACAGATTTGATGGACCAGCTGTTTGGTGGATAAGGAATTGTCTGGATGGTTGCATCCAGAGAGTAATGGATGCTCAGCATCTGGATGGGGATCAGCGATGAGTAGTGTCCCTCAGGGCTTCGTACTGGGACCTGTACTGTTTAATATCTTCATCAATGACATAGACAGTGGGATTGAGTGCACCTTCAGCAAGTTTGCAGGAAACACCAAGCTGACTGGTGCAGTTGACACGCCTGAGGGACAGATGTCATTCAGAGGCATCTGGACAAACTCAGGAAGTGGGCCTGTATGGACCTCATGAGGTTCAACAAGGCCAAGTGCAAGGTCCTGCACCTGTATCAGGATAAGTCCCATTATCAATACAGACTGGGGTCTGAAAGGATTGAGAGCAGCCCTGTGGAGAAGGAGTTGAGGGTACTGATAGATGACAAACTGAACATGACCTGGCAATGTCTGCTTGCAGCCCAGGAAGCCAACCGTATCCTGGGCTGCATCAAAAGAAGCATGGTCAGCAGATTGAAGCAGGTGATTCTGCCCCTCTACTCTGCTCTGGTGAGACCCCATCTGGAGTACTGCATCCAGCTCTGGAGCCCTCAGCACAGAAAGAATATGGACCTGTGGGAGCGGGTCCAGAGGAGGGCCACAGGAATTGTCAGAAGGAGGTAACACCTCTTCTATGAGGAAAGGCTGAGGTTGAAGTTGTTCAGCATGGGGAAGAGAAGGCTACAGGGGCACCTTATTGCAGACTTTCAGTACATGAGGGGGGCTTATAAGAGAGACAGGGACAGACTTTTTAGTAGGACCTGTCAGGATAAGACAAGGGGCAGTGGTTTTAAATGGAAAGAGGGTAGATTCAGACTAGATACAAGGAAGAATTTTCTTACAATGAGAGTGGCGAAGCACTGGCACAGGTTGCCCAGAGAGGTGGTAGATGCTCCATCCCTGGAAACACTCAACATCAGGTTGGACGGGGCTCCAAGCAACATGATCAGGTTGAGTATGTCCCTGCTTATGGCAGGGTTGATTAGACTAGATGAACTTTTAAAGGTCTTTTCCAACCCAAACCATTCTATGGTGAATGTAGTAAGGTTGTAGAGAAATAACTCCTGTTAAGTTTGAAAGTACCTTTCTGTGGTCTCTTGCTTATCTGAGCTAGGTACTGTACATTCACACTGGGGGTTGAAGCCTTGCTCTAGGAGGGCTGGCAGTAGCAGGTGGGTTCAGGGGAGCTGTTTTTTGGCAGAGCCTGCTGTGGTGCTTAGGACCTGTGTCGTGATTATGCTGCAGAAGGGATAGAGGCTGAAGAAAAGGGTGGATGCCTAGCATGCTTTTCCCCTTCAGGGGCCCTGCTGTGGTTTGTGCCTTATATCCTGGGGCTTCTCAGCCCTGGGAGCAAGGGATGGATGTATGCAGTGGGTTCTCTGCCCACCTCTTTCTGCTTCCCTGGGGGTTCCCTAACATGGAAGTGTTAGGAGCAGTGGTCGCTTTGAGGCACTAGCACTAGCTAGGGCTTCACACTGCACAGAAGGGTCTTCTTCCTGAGTTTTCTCATAGAGTTACTTTTGGGCCTTTTGCAGAAGAATGAGCTGTTGTGGTGTGTATACAGCCTTGACAGAAAGGAGAGCAGCATTTACAGGATGCAGCAGTGAATATAAATCTGTTCTGACAGGTTCCTGCCATCAGAAGGTCTTTGCACCCTCACTGCTGCTGTTTGGCTCTCCCCTGTTACCCAGTGTGCAGTTTCCAGTTTAATCAAATGCATTCATAGGTTGTATTGGGAACCGTGCGCTCTTTATTAAAAAGAGGACTTGATGGCGAAGCGTATTACCAGATACTGATTCCCAGACTAATCTTTGACACAGTTCATGATTCTCTGCATCTCTCCTTTTTCAGCTTTCTGCTGAATCCAGCAGACGACCAGAGCCAGCAAGAACAGAGGGTGTGGAAGAGAACACTTGAAGAGGACTGAACATCTGCACTGGTGTTGTGAGCTGTTTGGGTGGTGAGAGGTCTGTGTCAAGACTCTTGACCTATGTTGGCTGTCAGTTTGGGGTGGATAATGGCATTCGGTGGTTGTGTGAATTGGAGCTTTTCACCTGCAAGCTTTAGAGCTCCTCTCCTGGGAGGGCTTTACTTAATGACTTCTGGCTGCTCTCTGGGCTGTGTGAAATGTGCAGGCAAGTTGATAGGCAGCTGGAGGCCTTTTCTGAGGATGTTCAGTGGGGTAGGTGAAGTGCTGGTGGTGTTATTTTCATCTTACAGAGAGGGAACTTAGAGAGGTCATGCTTTCAAAGGTTGGAGTTTAGCCTTGCTGGAGAATGATGTCTTCAGTCAGTTTGCTGAGGGTTATTGGCTCACACCTGCATTGCACGTACCAAGGGGAGGATATCTGCTTTGCTTGCTAGGAGCTGCCTTGGTGCCAGGGTTATCTGGCCCAGCTCAGATAAACTCCTGGGTGGCCAAACCTTGCCCTCCATGCCAGCAGCATGCCCACTGGGTGTGTGAGGTAGCTGTATTGGCAGGGGGCTGACAATGTTGGACTTGCAGCCTTTTGGGTGCTGCGTTTTCATAGCAGCATAGGTGCGGTGGGATTTCCTGTGGCAACCCTTTTGTGAGTGTTATGGCAAGGATGTTAGAGGTTACCTACCTCCTGGTATACAGGTTATCAATGGAATAGACGTCACTGGTGTGTTGGATACCAGTTTTCTTGCTATCACTAAAAAAATCAGTAGTTAAAAATAATGATGCGTTTAATGGCCTGGGAGCTATTTCATTTGCTTTGGCATTGTTTCCTCCCCATCCTTCTAATGCTGCTTTAGGGCAGGTTATGCAGAAGAAGCCTGCAGGCCTGGCTTGCTTTGCTGTTAATTAAGTACTGTTACTGTGCAAGTTGAGGCAAATGTACCAAGCAGCGTCTGTGATGACTAAATGAATGTCTAGCCAGCTGGAGAGTGTGTGTGCATGCCATGTGCTTGCTGAGCTGAGATGTGGGTGTGTGCCTGCATGTGCCTTTGGGCCTGCAAATAAAAATGTGGTGGTCTGATGTGGGATACCAGAGCATGTCCCACCTCTGTGCAACTGCTTGTACAGTGCTTGTCTTCTAGGTGCTCAGCAGCCGGGACTGGAGCCAAACCGACAACTTCTGGTGTGTTCCTGTTGTCTAGTTTGTCCTAATGGTTCCATGTCAGTAAGACACTGAGTGCCCAAGAAAACCAGGCCAGGGATGGTTTTGCTTTCGAAGTGACCACTGCATCCTGGCCAGTCACGTACCTTGTGTTTGTGTGTGTCTTAGCTGGGAGGCTGTGGCTTGCAGTCAGACAGGGCAGGAAGAGCTCACTGTCTCTCTCTCTTTCTTTTCTTTTTCTTATCTTTGAGATGTTTGTATAGGTGGGTCATCCTTTCCTTGCTCTTCATGCAGGTGCTTCACTATTACTCTATTCTTTTGTACTTCATTACTATCATCTCGCAATCTTTGATGTATTTCAGCCAGCATGCCTCACAAATGATTGCCAAAATTGCATTCCCAGACAGTTCTCTCTTAAGTATGGTTTTTACAGGTCTCAAAAGAGGTGTTCCAGTTCACTGGCTAAAGTAGCCTCTACTGGTGAAACCCCTGCTGAGGCAGTGAAATTGTGTAGCTTTTGCAAATACACCAGTCACCTGGAGCCTGTCAGGCCTTGCAGCTGGCATTCCTCTGTCAGCAGGGGTTCTCAGTGCAGGTCTGTACAACATTCCAGTGTTAGAGGAAGATGAGGGTCTTCTCTGGGGAGGAAGAGCAGTGGCAAGGGACAGACTAAAGGACTTGTCCAAGGCCATGCAGAAAGTCTGTGTCAGAATGGAGAATTGGATTAAAGCTGTTCAGCTCCCAATTTCTTGACTTAATCTTCAAACTGTTATCCCTCCGTTTTGTGTGCAGGTTCTGCCACGCTGACTTTGTCCTTGTTCTGCCTCCCATCTCTGTGCATTTTATTTTAGTTAGAGCATTATTTCTCCTTGCCATTTGCACTGCAGTGTGTGCAGGCATAGTAGGAACCTGTTGTTGATTTCTGTTGAATTACACAAAACTGCATCTCTTCAATTGTGTGACTGAACTTCACAGCTTGTATCCTGTGATTGCTTGCTTAATTTAACTTGCTGATGAAGCTACTGTCTGTTGGACTAGACCAAGTGATCCTCGTTATGGAAGTGGTTTTGGTCTTCTAACCACTTTTTGTGTTAGCAAAGCATTTCCCATTATGAAGCTCGTGTCTAATTAATATCTTTCTATGCATTTATAAATACACCCCTGTGGCACAGCTTGCCATTTTCTGTTCACTGGAGGACTTGGTTGTAATTATTAATGTGATTCAGAATAGACCTTTGCCTCAGTGTTTTAAAATAGAAGTGTGTGTTTGTTAATGTTGCTTGGTCTTGTCTGTTTTCAAGAGTGATTCAATGTTGCTTCTAAAGGTCTGTTATAAAGATATGTAAGACTGAAACAGAGACCATGGTCACATCAGGGAGTTCAAGATGAGGTCCCCCATGTTCATCCCAGTGCTGTGGTACAGATTAATGCTTGCATGCTTTTTGGGGCCACAAGACTCAGAGGCCAGGTTCACCCCTAGCCTGGGAAGCATGTCCATTCCTTCTCACCTCCACACTGCCTGGGCTTTTCAGGGAAAAAGAAAGCAAAGAAAACCAGCATCTCCTGCCCTTGCTTGCTTTCCTTAAAGACCAGCATAGCTCCCTAAAGCCTGAGCCAGTCTTTGCAGGCGATGGGAGGTGGCAGCCACCCTGTGTGAGACAAGGAGCACAAACACATGACTTCCAGAAAGAGGGTCTGGAAGAGAGCCTTCCCCTGAATAGCTTGCTGGGTGAGTCATTAAAGCTTGGGGAGGCAGCCAGTGCCATCAGCTCTGCTCCTGGCAGGGAAGGATAGATCAAACAGGAGACAGCCCTGATTGCTTTCTGATTCATGGCCTGCCATCCCTGTGTGAATCACTGTGCTTTATAAACCCGCAGCTGTTCCCTGCCAGCTTTCTGGAAGCAGACAGATCCTCTCCTCCCAAAGGCAAAGCTGAGCTGCCCGAAAGGTCTGTACGTGGCGCTTGGTGGAGCAGGACCTGCAGTCATGAGGGGAATTTCAGACTGACTGTCACCTGAGGGCAAGTATGGTCTCCGCTGTGGTCTCAGCTTGGTCTGCGATTTATGAGCTCTTGGATCAGAAGGAGGGGCACAGTCACACTGCTCACTAGGGCCCAGTACCTGCTGTATGGTGGTACGTGTGGATACCTGTAGTGGCGTTTTTTTGGCAGGGTGCATGCTTTGTGAGGAAAGGTGAAAGGTTCCTGAAGCTGTCTGAAACAGGAGGGGAAATGGGCTAAAGAGCCAGCCCAAGGATTTGAACCAGGGTCAGTCTGAGCAAACCTGCCATGCATTTTCCGCTACGTATGGCCCTGACGTTAGCAGAGGTGGGCAAAAAGCCAAGCGCAGCCCTTAAAGTACGATACCGGAGGGCATCTCTCAGGTCTGGGCTGAGGTACCTGTTTTGGGTTGTGCAAGCGTGTGTGGCTGTGGGAACCTGCCTCACTCCTGCTGTCCCTGTTCAGAGGCGAAATGAAGCCTCTGTGAGCCGTAAATCTGTCACCTCTCCTGAAGACGTGGTGTGTCTTCTCATTGAGAATTTACAAGTCTGTTCAGCACAGACCATGCTACCAGCATCTATTCCTCCTCACAGCCCCGGGCCATTTTCTGCTGCAAGATGGTAATTAATCTGAGCATTGCTGGAGGTTCTGATCTCTTCTGAAGATAACTCTGAAAGAGTTATTCTCCTTGATATATGTCACCATCTCAGAGCTTCTCCCTTTGCAGGGAAACAGCTTTCTGCTGCCAACTGTCATTGCCAGATGTTATTCTAGAGGAAAAAAAGTTTTCTTGTGAAACGGTGATGGTGGACAGGCATGGGTGGGACTGCTGGCGTATTCTCACCTTAGCTTCCCTCTTTGCTTAATTCGTTCGTTTCTGAAGCACAGGCCTGGCTGGGGGTTTCGAGTGGGCTGGTGTGAAGCAAAAGGAACAATTTCCTGCAGATAAAGTGGAGTTACGCTGCTGAACAGGCAGCTGCTGCTCACAGCTCTAAAGCCAGATGTTAGCAATGCAGCAGCAAAGGTAATATTGACTGACTGGCCCAGCCTGATAGCCACGTGGTGTTCAGCCTGGCTGTGTGTGTCCCCTGCTTCCTTTTTTACTGTCAGGTCTTGTGCAGTGGGCTTGCCAAGCTACATGAGTGTCTGTACTTGGTGGCTGGGTTGCAGCTGCAGAGGGTACCCAGAGGGAAGATCACATCACCTGTGGAAGAAGTCTAAGCAGGCATGAACTTTGTGCCTGTGGAAAAGGGGAGAGGCTGTTTGCCTGACTGCTTCTGGGGAAATTGCTGCTTTAGGAAAGCATTTTGCTCTGAAATAGGTGCCAGATGCTTGCATCATTTCCTGCTGGTTGGCATGGGAGGAAGGGGGTGATTTTTTTGATTCAATGCAGGAGGGGTGGTGTGGACTTGGTTGCACTTCTGTAAACTTCCTCATACAGATGATGCTGGCAGTGATGCTTTCTGCAGCGCCTTTGTGCTGTCTGCCTAGTCAGGCAGTGGTGAGAATATTTTTTTCAAGAGGTTCAGACCTTCTGAACCTTCCTTCTGACAGGAGACAGTGCAATGATGGCACAGAGCTGTACTTCCTGCAGACCTACTTCTGAGGAACCTGCTCAAGAGCCTGCGTGTCTGTTACACTGCGCTGGGACTGACCCACAATGAACTCTCCTATCTGCACTCTTGGATCATCTGAAGCCAGTGGTTCTGTTTCTTTCTCTTAGTAGCTGGGACAGCTGCTCTAGGAGACAGCTGGCCAGTGAGAAGGGCCATGAGAAATAAGCAGAATGAAGAAGATAATTAATTAATTAATTAATTGCTCCAATATCCTGCTGGGGTTCAATGGGCATTTGAATGGAGAACAAGTATGGTCCTAGTTACGGGTGTAAAGGTTAATAATAGTCCAGACTTAGAGGGACATCTATTTAAGGCAGTTGTAACTAATACCAGTGAGGAAAGGATATTCTTTGGAGGCAGATTATTCTACAGATGTAAAAGACGGAGGTTTTGGTTATCACCTTCAGAAGCAGCAGTTATGGGCTGCAGTCAGGAGCCAAAATCTGGGATTTTCTGGGTAACAGGTCTGGGATTTCATTCATTTCAGTTCAAATAGGAAGAAGTGAATGTGAACTGTACTGGTGTTTCCTCACCATAATGTTGATCACAATTCATGGTTTTGGCTTGACCATTCACACAACGGTAGGTCTGAGCTCTCCACTGTAAGTATCGATCTAAAGCAAAGTGAGTCTCCAGAAGTGACAGGAGAATGGGGAGAGAGAAGGAGGATGAAGGCAGTGCAGGAAGGCCACATGCTGGTGCCATCTGCTTCCCTTTCATACTGTGTGAGGTCTCGTGCTGTGTAGGTCACCCAGATGAATAAAAAAGCTCTTTATCAAAGCAAGCACTCTCTGTCATCCCTGAAGTCACTTGAATGGCTTGCTCACTGGCTTACTTCTGCAAAAGGTTGGAAAGTGGAGGCCTTGCAGGAGGAGAGTAGTAATGCTGGCCCTTTTGGGAGAAGGGGTGTGATGACTGACTCAAGCCTCTCTGATTTTTTTTTTTAAATGTTATTTTTTTCAGGAACTTGCTGAGCCAGAAATATGCGTGAGTATACGGAAAAGAAGGAAACATGTGGAACCATCTGTCTCAAGTACCTGCTCTTCATTTTCAACTTTTTTTTCTGGGTAAGAAGCTTCAGTCTATTTCAGAGGCACTGAGGTGGCATTGTAGTTTTAGTGTCAGGGGCTCAGAAACCTTGGGCTTGATGAAGTCTTTGGCAAAAAGACTTCATCACTACTGACTTCAGTAGAGGACAGATTTTTTTCCTGAGGACTCTGCTCTCTTGCCATTCCTCCTCTCAAAATGGCAAAGGGAGTCCTCACAGTGGAGCGGGACAGCTAGATCAAGGATAGAAAACACCTTCTTACAGTTGTGTCCATGCTAGAGCTTCCTAGAGTCATGCTTTCCACTAGAAGGTTACTGATGCCAAAGGATTGTGTTTTTCCTTTGCTGCTTGGGACAGAGCATTGGAGTGTTGAGGTCAGGCCTTTAAGGAAAGCTTTGTCTGAGTTTAACTAGAAGGTGCTTAAAACCCTCCAGAAATACAAGGCTTGCAAGGAGAGAAGAGACTGATAGGAGTCTGTTTGGCTTCTCCGTGTTCATTTGCTGCAAGGGTTAGAGTTCAACAAGCCAGGCTGTTTAGCTCCTTGACTGCTTTCTCCCCAGATGTTTAGTCTAGGAAGGCAATATTGGGCATGGATGTCATTGTACTGATAGACTTGCTGCCTGACGTAAAGCTGTTTTCTTCCCCACTGCTGCTGGGTAGCACCCCAATAGATGTGACATTTTTTGTATTTGCCCAGATACGGTGTGGGTACATTTGGGGAAGGCTCTGGTCCCAGTATGCATTGCTGTGCACAGGTAGCTCCAGATAGCTTTGCATTGCTGACAGTCTAGGGTGCAAAATGGTCCACCTGGCAGCCCAGCTCCTCCCAGTATAGATAAGTTTTGGCTCAATTTACAGAGCTAAGGCACATCCTGGTATCCTAGTCCAGTTGCTCTGGGAGGTAAGGAAGTCCATGCCTCAGATGCCTCTCATTTGCTTGCTTCTCTCTCTCTCCCCAGCTGGCTGGTGGGGCTGTGATGGCAGTGGGTGCCTGGACCCTGGCTGAGAAGAGTGACTATATCAGCCTGCTCTCCTCCAGCACATATTCAGCAACTGCTTATATTCTGGTGGTGGCTGGGGTGGTTGTCATGGTTACTGGCATCCTTGGTTGCTGTGCCACCTTCAAAGAGCGCCGGAATTTGCTAAGAGTGGTAAGTTGTGCTTGGTTGTTTTGTTTGGGGGCAGGATGCACCCTGTTTTATCTTGAACTGTGCGGGGAGGGAGAGAAGCACCTTGGTTGTGTTCTGTTTGTCCTAGAGCGAATACCACTAAGCTTCCTAATCCTGACAGCAGTGCTGTCCTTGTCTTGGGGTGCAGGTCTACTGAAGAACTTTTCCTTTCATCCAGCCAAAGAATGTGCTTACCATGCATTGTTCAAAAATCTGAAGTGTAGTTGTAATACTTATACTTCCTGGAAGAATGTCTGTTTGAAACTGTTCAAAATCTCATGGCTTTTGTCTCTGCCTTCTTCCCTGCCCATCCCATGTTCTCTTTTGGAAAATGCAAGGAAAAAGGAAGGTGTGAAAGACCTCTAGCAAAACTGGCTTTAAATGACACTAGGTTTAAGCCAGATTAACATGCTTTTTGACTTGGTTGTTGAAAATCAGAACACTTCCAATGAATGTTTCCTCTAGTTGCAAAAAAAAAAAACCTAGTTTTGCTTCCACAGAGAAGGCAAGGCTGTGGTGTTAGTCTGATGCTGCTTTTACACCTTCCCTCCTGTTACTTCCTGAGCTCCCTGCTCACCCACCTACACTGGAGTTTTTGACCAGCTCTAAGGTTTCAGTTCCCCTTCCTCCCTCTCATATCTTGCTTTCAGTCTGGAGTGAGGCAGCAGTTCTTCTGGCATCTGGGCTACCGTGGTGAGGGCAGTGACTGAAATAACAATCACTCGCTCTTTACTTTCAGTTACAGAAAACTACTTCAGCAGCTCTTCATCTGCTCCTTCCTTTGCAAATCCTCATTCACCTGACTGTCCCACTTCCTCTCTTCTGTTTGGAATGATTAGAAGAAATAGGAGCTGTGAGCAGGCATGATGCTAGTACCACTATTTTGAAGACCTGGTAAACCCTGTGAGAGGCAGAATAGGGCCAGGAAGGGAGAATAAAACACAGAGGGTGCACTGCTGGCACTTGTTCATTAGACTTGTGGTCTGAAGCAGTACGTTTTTGCCTTGCTTCACTTGCTTTCCATGCCAAAGAGATCTCCCTTTGTCTTTTTGCCTTAGCCAGAAGCTATGGATAAAAATCTGGTGGGGTTTTCTTTGTTATTCTGCCACAGAAAATTAATAATTGTCTGTTGGAAACAAAAGGTCATTCTGTGTCCTACACCACACGTCCTTTCAGAGTGGCTGGTCGTGACAGGCCTATTGTCTCTTCTAGCTTGTGCTCCGCTTTAGCTGCGGGTGAGTAATCTGCACAAGAGATAGGGCTGTGCTTGCCAGGGCTGGGTGAGCCTGGCTGGGGGCCTGTGCCAGCTCTGAGCTCAGACAGTAATCCTGACAGCTTCGCAGTCAGTGCCCTGGGGTCTGTGCCAGCCTGTCCCAATTTCTCTCTGTATCAGAGACCCATATAAATATATAAGGGAGTGCTGTAAGCAGCACTCTCTGCTCTCCCCAGCGCCTCAGTGCCTTTAAAAACAATTACTGACAGCTTTGGGTGCTGTTTATAAAATACCTATCTGGTTTTTAGTTTGTTTTTCTGTTGAAGACTCAACTGTGAATTTTTCTGCTACCTTTCTACCTGAAATTTATGGGCCCACTTCCAGGCTTTTACAGTATTCCATTGCTCATCACTCCCAGCTACTTTTTTTATGTCACTGCTTATTTGCCTTCCTTGTGTCCTTCCTTAGCCAGGTGATATGCTGAGGCTGAGGAGTTCCTCTGGCTCCATGGGAGGGCATGGCAGAGGATCTGCAGCCTGGCTGGCTGTGATGCTGCAGACCAGCTCTTTACAAGCATACAAATCACTACTGTATTATACTTCAGTCAGGATGCACACTTTGATACACAAAGGTATGCAAGCAGGAGCCTCAAGAAGGGACCCATCAAATAGAAGACCCTGCATATAAAGAAGGTGGCTCTCTTCAGGCTTGTGTCCTCACACTGCTGCTTCTAGTTAGCTGCCTCAGGTAGGAGAAGGGAGCACAATGCATTGGTTGGGATTTGTGTTCTTGCTGCATTTCAGCTGGAGCCCTCCCACTGAAGTGAGACTGCTGATTTAGGAGTGCAGGTGCTATATAACTTTTCTTCACATGGTGGAAAGATCTCGCCAGAGAGCAATTTTGAATTGGAGGCAGGTTGAATTGTTCTTCGGGTTACTCAGGGAAAACACACCAAAGCTTGATATTTCACTCAAATACTTCAAGTTGGATGGAAGAAATCTGGACTTTGTAGATCTCAAGGGGATCCAGGCAGCCCTGACCAGCCAGAGTAAGAGTAAATTTTGCCCAGAACCTACCCAGGTCCAGGCGTGTGTCTGCTACAGGCTTTGTTTGCAGCCTCCTAAGGAGCAAGTAGGGCATGTCCCCACAGCTCCATGCTGCAGCTGACCTACTCCTGCAGAGCAAACCTGTGTAAGAAAGCCACAATGCAGAGCAAGGAGAGCAGCCCTGTGCTCTGTGTGTGAGTGAAAGCTGCCACTCCCCTGTTGCAAGGTGGTAGTTGGAAGCAGCCCTGAGGGAATGATGAAACTGAGATAAGGGTAATGATGCAGTGTATCAGCTGAGACAGGTTGGATGCATGGGAGGCAGATGTACTACCCTCTTTTACAAGGTTTGACATGGGCCTCGTGACTCCAATTTTTGAAGGTCTGTAGGATACAGGTTTGTTTCTATCCACCCTAAGCCAGCATGAGCCAAGCTGTGGTGACACAGCTCAGCTCTACCTGAATGCCTCCAACATGATGACGCAGAGCAGGGAAAATAAATAGACACATCTGTTCAGTTCATTGGCTGTTCTCAGTGTCCTGCCACCTTTGTGCCCCTTCCTTGGCAGAGTGATGATGTCAGAGCAGTTAGGGCATAACTAGGTCCTAACAAAAGAAAGCCAGCCTTTGTGTCAAGGCATGCCAGTTCTGTCTTGCCCCCTTTCAACCTCCTGTGGGTGCTGGGACCAGCCTTTAGCGATCCCGAACTCTTGCTGGGTGACTCATCTTCCTGCTATGAATGGGTACCTTGTACAGACGTCAGAGACTGTCAGTGTTCTGCCGCCTTGGTGGCTGGGGGAAAGTGTGGGGCTGGGGAGTGAAAGCTTCAGATTGTGTGCTCAGATTAAAGCCTGATCTGCAGATAAACCCCAGCTGTCCATCCTGTGCAGCTGCTGAATCCCAACAGGAGTGAAAGAGGAAACCTGAGTGTGTCTTTGTAGTTTTATTCCTGCAAAGGAACTTGGAAATACCTAGCAAAGGAGGGTGCACAATTGGGAGTGTAACCCTCATGCAACAAAAGGCATCCATGCTGTGTAGGTCATCTTACTGTGTCCAGGTCTTCACTGTCCTTCTTTGTGCCAGGGAGAAGTGGTTTGATGTCCAGTTACATTTGTAGGAAGCTGTTTGCTTCATCCCTTGGGAACAGCTTTTCTTAAGCTCAGGAGTAAAACAAAATAGAGGATATTTTGTTTGTTCTGTGCTGTAGAGGGCACAGGGACTTAGCTTTAGGTCCCTGTTATGGCTGGAACTGGTGTCTCTCCAGCTTTAACAGCAAGAAAATTATTTTAGTAGCAGTCATAAAATAGCCTAGATCTGAAATCGTTGGTGACCAGGAGCAATGCAGGGTGTGTGTGTCAGGACAGGGCTTCTCCCTGAAAAGCTCTCTTTGGCTCTAAGGTTGAAGTGGCTACATCACCCTCTGTCTTCATGCCTGCACAGTTCTTTTAGTTTAAGACACATGTTCCTCCTCATAGGTCTGGCTTCCCTTCCTGTTTGTGTATAGGAACCGTGCTCCCAAACACTTGTCTGTACTGTCCCTTTGATTCTCCTTGTGGTAAGCTGGGCACATCCCTTTCCATTTCACTGCCATTTAGCTGTTTTAAGAAACAGTCATGTTCTCTTACTCTTTTAAGAGCTCTTCTCACTTTGGTTTTGAGATACAAAGCTTTTCCCTCTAGGTCCTGGTTCAGCAGAACATACAGTGAATCAGTGCCAAGGTCCATCTGCTTCTATAGTGCCCTTCAGTCTGTGGTTAAGAGACATAAATCTAGCTCAGGTGGTCTACTGTATCCTTGGTGAAATGGGCCCTTTGTTGCTTTATTCAGTCACCATTCTAACATACATTGCTCCTTAGTCATTTGATTAAATACCCTAAACAATATCAAAACAAGCAAAAGTTTCAAAATTTTTGTTGTTGTTGTATTGATGTCAGAATCTGATGCTTCTCTATGCTATTGAGCATGGTCATGAGGTTATCCAGCAACCACTTTCTTTTGTCTGGTGATCTTGTCTCAGTTGCCTGTGCTTTTCCATTCTCCACATCCCTCTGGTTCTGTGAGATAAACTCACACTTGCTGCTGCTTGTCTTGAGTTATCCTGTGGTTGGTTTGTTTGGGTTTTTTTATCCTGTGGTTGGCTTGCTGTTTGGTTCTTTAACGTGTGGGATTGATCGTTTCCTGCCCTGTTGAGGCCTTCCTCTCATCACCTGCCTTTGTATATTGCTGCAGAAAAGCATTGATGAAGACAGAGTTACGCATTTTAGCAGCTAATTAAAAGCTGGCTCCTGGCATCTCCTTACATTCTGGTCTAATGTCCTGCTATTCCCATTATTTTACAGTACTTCATATTGTTGCTGTGCATCTTTCTCCTGGAGATCATTGCTGGAATCCTGGCCTATATCTACTACCAGCAGGTGAGTGGACACTGGTCCTTAAAGACTCAAACCAGGGAGAGAAAACAGCTGGTTATTACCCCATTTCTCCAGGAAGAATTGGGCTTGGAGGTTTGGGACCTTAGGGTCTGGTTGTGGTTCACCTTTCCACATGTCCAGGCTCACTTCCCTCCCTGTATGGAAAACCTTGGGTTATTTACTGTTCCTGACAAAGTGGTGTGGTTACTCTAGGGAGGCTGCTAAGCAAGGCTGCTTGTCTCTTTCTGTGGTTCGCTTTGGGCGCTGTTTTTCTGCAGAGCCTTGTAGAAGACAATTTTTGATGTTGTGTAGGTCTAGGAACTCTCCTAACACCCTTGAAGGCATAGTAAAAGCAACTAAGATCACAGTAGTGCCACTTAGCATGTTCAGGGCATAGACACAGTTCCTGCTGCACCCAGCAAGCTAGCTGCCTTTCTTTTGAACTGGCAAAGGTAACGAATGGCCCAGCCAAGAGGTCATATCGGGTCAGGATGTTTTCGAGAGCTTTATTTGACCAGTCCAGCTGGAGAACAGCACAGGCTCCCAACAGCTGTAGTTCTAGCGTGGTGCTTTTCTGCAGTTGCAGAAAGCAGAGGCTTAAGTCATCACTTTGTTTTCAAAGGGAGTTTGGCCACCAAGGGATAAGCAGCGTGGGAAGTTGCTCTCATGTCTGGAAATTGATTGGAAATGGCAAACTAGGATTGTTGTCAAGTGACTGTCTGAAAAGCAGCTGGACATCCAATCTTGTTGGCTTCACTGCCAGGATTCCTTGCCATTCTTTTTCTCTTGGGCTTTCTGTGCTTTGCCTCATTAAGATGGGCACTGGTGGTTAGTAGGGAGCCAAAGAACCGTGCTGGTGCCTATCAGGAGGGATCACTGGAATGAGTGTGCATAGTCAACGGGGAAAGATCAGTTCTGGCAGGTGTGGCAAGAAGCCAAGGTCCGTCTGTCCACCCGTGCAAAGGCACCAGGTTTATATATGACAGTGGTTGAAGAGGAGCTGATCCTTAGGTTGAAAGAAGGGACAGCGTATTTGGAGCTGTACCCTTGAGCGCTTTAGATCACTGGAGGGCATCTCTGATGAATAGCTGCACTCCCCCTTGCCCTCTGGCTGGCGGATCCCCCCCTCTCCTGGTGACGGGCTGCTCGCTCTGTTTGCCGCTGGCTCTCCTGTAGCCCTTGCTTTGGCATCTAGCGCTTGCATGTGTCTCTAAACTCTTTCTTTTGTTATCTCTGTTCCATGCTGCAGTTCTTCCCCGTGAGCCTGCAGGTAACTGCTTTCCTCCCAAGTAATAATTCTGCTAATGGACTCTCCTCTTTATTTGCCTCTGACGCCTTCCAGCTGCTGAACCTTTTCCTTCCTTTTTATTACATTAAGTCCTTTGCACTTCTGTAGAGCTTCCCAGCCCAGGATCTCAAAGCATTTTGCAAAATTTAATGAATGAAGCCTCTTAACATCTCTGTGAGGTAGGTGTTGTCCCCATCTGGTATATGGGGTTGGAAAAAACAGTGTCTCAAAGGGAGAATGTGGAATACATGTATAGAATAAAAGGTGTTTAGAGAGGCCACCCACCTGTTTCATTCACTGCCCCATCTAAAATGCATGTTGATGTTGTTTATTGGTATAGGAAACTTAGAATTTCAGGAGTGTTGCACTAAAACAGTGTTGCTGTATGAACCAGGATGACAAAAAAAAGGCACAACTCTTTGGCACTTTTTGGCTGTCACCTGGATAGGTGGGAAGAATTCAGCTAGGCTAAAAGAGCCTCTGCAGGAATAAATGTTTGAATCCAATTGCCTGAACGTGCCAGTCAGATGCTGCTGTCAGAAATTCTGTACCTCCAAAGTCAGACTTTGTCTCTCTGTCACTGTTGTCCAGAAGGGCCTTGCAGCACTTTTGCAGTGGCACACTTAATTGCCTCCAGTGGCATCCTTTTTGGTGTCGATACAAAAACTAGTCAGACTACATGGCTTCAGTCTGGCATGTCCAGGACTCTGATTTCATCCTGCTCCTGGACAGTGATTTATTTTTTAGTATTTTTTCACAGGCTTCTGGGAGAGAAGGCTGCACATCTTCTCATAGGTGTATTCATATTTAAGCAGGCAGTTTTATATTCCCTTCTGATTCAGGCATACCTTGACAGTCGAAATAGCTGAGGTGAGGACCCATAATTGTGATGTGTAACGTAACCTGAGATTTGGTCTTGACCCCCCCACCTTCCAGTCATTAAAATGGAGGCACAACCTGTAATCAATTGGAAATAAACTTGTCCAGTTGAACCTTGGAGGCTGATCTTCAGGGAAGCAGTGGCTTCCACTAGGCTCTTTGCTTTTGTCTTGGAGCAAAGGTGATGAGACTTATGCAGGGCTCTGTGTTGCTCTGAGGGGTGAGTTTGCCTTGTGATTTTTATCCCACTTGATTCTTCCATTCAGCTGAGCATGGAACTGAAGCAAAATTTGAAGAACACCATGACCCAGAAGTACCGGAAGGAGGGAGAGGAGAGTGTTACCAGCGCAGTAGACAAACTGCAACAGGAGGTAGGTTATCTCTGGAGGCAGGGAGAATTAATGCAATTGTAGGGCTTAAACACACCAAAGGGCTCGTGGGCTCTTGACATCCAACATACATATGTTTCTTCTGTATGTTGAGTGTACGTTCTGCAGCTGCTGACGCAAGACAAGGTTGGGTGGAGTGCAGGGACTGGGCCATGCAAGCAGCAGAACTGTGTGGTGTGATCTCTGAATTCCATGCCCAGTAGCACTGGGAAACCACATCTGAATTACTCCCAGAGTAAACTGGAGCTGCTGAGTTACTCTGACAGCTGTTTCTACTTCCCACTTGAAAGCTTTGGAGGCATTGCTGACATTTTTCATTAAGCTCCTCAGTACCCTAGAGAGCAAGATACAATGAATGAAGAGCCTTCCTGCTGCTGTTACTAGCTCTGCCTGGCTCAGGGGTGGTTCAGGGCAGGGCTGCCTCACTTCTAACAGACTTTCCCACAGAAAGGGCCCTTGTGCAGAGACGCTTTCAAACCCTGGGGCCTACTACGTGTGTGCTGCTGTAGCAGGTGCATTTGTGATAGTGACTGGTAATTAAACTTACCCTGTTACCCCCATTAGCGCACTGCAGTCTGGTGGCTGGGAGCTGAGGCAGCTGCAGGTGTGTTCTGGTTACAGTTCATCCCTGCAGTAACCCATAGTCACAGCTGCGAAAGATGGAGCTGATACTTTATGGCCATTTGGGGGCACTCTTAACAGAAGGTCATAAATAATTGGAGTGGCCTAAACCCACTGTGAGATAGCTGGGGTGTGTCTGCAAAGGAGGGTGAGATGTAGGGCTTGGTGTGGGAGGCGGGAGGGAGAGGTGGGTTGCAGGGCTGCAGGCTCAGCCTTTGCTCTGTGTGCATGCAGTTCAAGTGCTGTGGGAGCAACAACTACACAGACTGGGCTGACAGCCTGTGGATCAAATCCCCGGAGGCCAGTGGGCGCAAAGTGCCAGACAGCTGCTGTAAGACGATAACCGACCTGTGTGGCCGAAGAGACCACCCTTCCAACATCTACAAGGAGGTAAAGAGCAAAAGGGGCTTCAGGGCTGCCTGTCACAAAGTGTGTATTGGAGGTGGGCAGGGAGTGAGGTTGTTGGGTTGATGCTGCAAACTGTTGGTAGGCTTCAGAGTCAGTAGGAACTCTTGGAAAGTGGCACTTACGTCTCTATTTGAGTGTTCAGCCATGTGGGATATTTTGTATGTAGATATAGAGAAAAATAATAAATTTTGTTTGTTACTATGAGGTATGCTAGTAACAGGGGTGTGGGAGAGGTTGTTGGTACTGGCAAGAGACTTGGATGTGAGCTCTGCATTTGATACAGTTTCCTGTTGGAATTACTCAGGTGCAAATGGAGATGCTTCTGGTCCTTGAGTGAGATCATGGGATTTGATCTACAGCATGAAGAAACAGGGTGTGGGGAAAAAAGAGGCCCTCATAGCAGACCTGTTAGGGCAGCTCCAGTGGGCTGTAGTGAGGGTTGAAAAGAAGATTGCAGTTGAGATAGAGGGGCTTGCATCTTTTCTAGAAGCAAATAGAATGAATCCCAGGCTAGGAGGTGAGTAAGCAAATGGGTAGCTCCCAGACCACGTACCTGTCCAGTTTGCATAAGCCTGGTAAGAGTCCTTGTGTTTATTTTGACACCCTCCGGTCCTGTCACCTTGGTCATTGTGACGCTGTCTACTTTTTCTCACCAGTGGAACCAGTACCCCAGGGAAGCAGCAATTGGAGCTTTTTTACCTTGTTCCTTTTCCCCTGCCAGTTAAGGAGGACTTGTGTAAAGAGGTGGCCCCCTCAAAGCAGGTATTTCTTCTCACAGCCTGTGCTTCGAGCAGGACATCTGCCATTAAGCCAATCAATTCAAACAGCTAAAAGGAAACCAACCATCTATCTTAAGGGAATGAATAAAGAGTCTTTCTGATCTGTCAAAGCCCCTCTTGTGTCCAGCTGCTTAGCTGAGTCTTGTTCTTCAGGAAGAATGCTTTCCCATAAGGTTTGGGTCTTGCAGGCAAGACCCAATGAGGAAGTGCAGAAGAGCGTCCAAGGGCTGGTGAAGCGTTTCTGAGAGTGGGAAGCCATGACTGTTGGAGGGGCAGGGCTGGCAGCTCCCATCCTCTCTCTCTGCTCCATGAATCTGGAGGTGGCTGCCCAGTGGCATTATTAAGAGGGGCCTTGCAGGCTGCCAGATGCATTGGGCTGGCTCTGGAGGAGAAAAAGCTGTAAGGGGAGGTTTGGATCTACAGTCAGAAGCTGCATACACGAGGTGTCAGTCAGAGTTCAGAAAGGACTGTAGTAGCTTTGGGGAACAAAAACCTAGAAAAGGGTCAGACTGGGGAACAGGGGTAACTGCTTCCTATCAGGGCAGCTGGGGCCACCTCTAAAACTCAATGCTCATGCAGGAAAATCGAGGCCTTTGTCATCCCTCCCTGGAGCGCAGTGTGCTCACTCCTTCCCTCTGCCTGCTGTGTGTAGGTGTCAGTGTTGGCTGTAAACTGGGGCAGGAGGGCCCCCTGCACCCTTGGGGCACTGCTGTAGCCTACATGATAAATTCCCCTGATGTTACCATGGAAAACTTGCCACAATAGATTAAACAGTTTAATTATTTAAAGAGAGCTCTTCCAAAAATAAATTTTTTAAACCCCCCAAATGAAAACAAACCCAGTGACTGCACTTAGACTGGTTTATTTTTGCCTTATGGCAACAAAAACTTTGGCCTGAAATAGGGAGGAAAGGTCATGCTGCCAGCCAAGGCTGCAGTTGCAGGGCAGAGGCAGGCAGAAGAACTTGGCTTCCCAGGTCCACACTGAGACTCACTGCAGCCATAAATAGCAGTGGGAGGAATTTACCCTTAAAAGGTGCCTCTTACGGTACCGGATCCACTCAGGAACATTTCTCTGGCCCTTTGGCCTGACGGGAGTAGCCGCCCTTTCCAGGCGTGGGCTGAGCAGCGTGTGAGGGCTCCTCTCTGCACACAGCTCAGAGACATGACGCACACGCTTCCTCTGTGTGACGTGGCTGGTGGTTCTTCTGCCTTTCTCCTGCCCAGCTAGCAGCTTCCTTGGGTTTGTTCACTGGTTCCCGTAGGTCCAGATCAGCACAAACCGTGATGGAGACTACATCAGCTGTGTAGCTTTTCTGGGGATGTCGGGGGAAGAGGTTGCTCAGGCACAGTTTTTTGTAGTGTTCCTTTCAGCTGGATTAAAGAGAAAGAGGTTAAAATAGAGCTGATTTTTTCCATGTCATGCCTTTCACCCTGCAGAGTGGTTGCATTACCAAGCTGGAAAACTTCATTCAAGAGCATCTGAAAATTATCGGGGCAGTGGGGATCAGCATCGCTTGTGTGCAGGTAAAAAGGGCTGAGCGGAGTTTTGGGGCTGCTGGGCAGAAGTTAAAGGAACCGTATTGCTGAGAGATGGAAAAAAAATCACGTTTTAGGCTCTTCCCTGCCTGGCAAGGAGAAGATGCCAGGTACTTTGGGGACCCAAAGATTCACCGGCTCTAAAGCAAAAGCTGGTTCTGCCCGTCTGTAAAATTTGCTTCTGGGGAAGGAGCACAACCAGCTGGGCAGGGGAGAGAGACGCCTGCTCCGGGGCTGTGGGCAAGGCAGCAGCAGGCATGACAGGCGGTTTGGCAGCCTGAGAGAGACCTCTCGTGGGGATGTGCCGTGGCTGCCTGCACAGCCCAGCAGCCGGCCTGGGGGAGCATCTGACCCCGTTCCTTAGGGTTAAGTCACCCAGAATTAATTTCTTCCTCGGTTGTGTCGTATTGAGGAACAGCACTGTGGGTCTGCCAATGATTTGGGAGAGGGTGATAAATAAAGGGGTAGGCTATGGATGCCTTCCCCTCCACACACCCCCGTCCAATTTTACCAGGGAAGACAGAATATTCTTCCAGATGTGTATCTCTGGGAGTTCATCTTCCCCTTTGTCCTGGCAAGTAGCCAAATTACACCCCAGAGAAGCTGCTGGTGATTAATTATGAGGATTAGCACAGATTATGTTCTGTGCTGCTGCTTTTTGCAAGCTGGAGCGCAGTATCCCCAGGCTGTTAGTCTGCAAGCTGCTGCCTCTGCTGCACCCATCCTGTGTTCTCATGTGTTTCTCTCTTCTCTTTGCACCCTGTAGATCTTCGGGATGATTTTCACGTGCTGCTTGTACAAGAGTTTAAAGGCAGAGCCTTATTAATAGCTGCAGGAACTCTGTTGCTCACCCTCTGCCACTTCCCTTAGCGCCTGCCAACCCAACCACTCTCCACCACCACCACTGAAGTGTCTGTTACCTGAGGACTTGGCTCTGTAATTAAACACGTTCCAAACCATGCACCGCCTTACCTGCCGCCTTGGGGGAAGTCACCCTCCTTGTGTGCAAGGCAGCCAGGAGTTCAGCAGGTCCTCTTCACTGTCAGGAAACAAAAGAGTTGTGGATCTTCTGCTAGAAGCTTTAGCGCAGAAGTCCCTTGATGGAACTATGAAGCAAGATTTATCCAGGGCCGTTTGTCTTGAGGCTTTCCCCAGTCCAACAGAAAGGTATCAGGATGCTGTACAAGAGCCATGGTTTGCTCTCTGAGAAGTGGCTCAGCAGCACCAGGCAGTGACTGTGAGGACAGATGATGTTTCTGCACTGAGCTGGAGCCAGAGCTGAGTCTTTCATACATGGAAGCTTTCTTTCTCTCTTCTCAAGTGTGCACCAACTGATGTCCTACCACAGCTCTTCTCTGTTTGAGAGCGTGCCTGCCTGGTTGCTTGGGGCAGGAGCCACTCTCCCTGCTGGTCGGGAGCACAACTTGGTGCAGTTGAAACCTTGTCATGACTGATGTTGCCAAGATGTGGGTGCCTTAGGTTTCCTCAGCAATCCTTCCTGCTCTTCCTCAAAGCTTCCCCTAATACAGTGCCATTAGGAGCCACCAGAGGCCCTTTGCCTCCTAGCCATTCTGGAGGGACGACTTTCTAATTCTTCTGAGTCTAGTGTGGGGTTTTTTGAGTGGCTTCCAGTGTGAGAAAACTTTGTTTCCCTCCTGCCTGCCGCTGCTGAGGTCTGAAGAACTGGTCTGGCTTTGGAGCTGGCATGTCTTGCCACACTTTGGCCTGTTTGGTTAGTGGAAATACCTTCTCCCGTCTCTCACACTTTGAGAGATGCCCTTGCCTTGATTTTTCTAATTAAAACCTCCAGGCTTGTGTCTCTTGGGCAGGAGATTAATATATACAAATACTTTATGAGCCTCTGAAGAGCTCATTGATTAGCTGAGGATTTTCTAGCTTTAATGAGATCTGTAAGCCCAATTTACTTGTCACTGCCAAAAAGGTCAAGAGGGTCGGCTTCAACCAGTTGCCCCAGTATACTTGGTAAATTGGTTGTTCTGGGTTAACTGTTTGCTGCAGAGGAATATGTTTAATTAAAACTCTCTGCACTGGGATCCTAGATACAGGCAGGACATAGACATCACTGCTGCCATGGACTTGGTGCTGTCATGATGCCACCAGGCTCTTAGCCCTAATTTGTAGGATCTTGGGTGCCTCATGTCTTGTTCTCACCTTTCTGGTATGCCTGTTACAGCCACGAAGCAGAAAGAGCTGTGGGGTTCTGGTGTTTCTAAGCAGTGAAGACAAGCCCCTTTGTAGACAAACAAAATTATTCCCTTCCCTGGCCTTTTAGTGGTGCCAGCAGAGCCCTGTCCCTTGGCAGTGCGCAGCTAATGTAAGCAAAACTGCCAGACCCCTGAAGGGCCTTGCAGCATCGTGGGGTTTTTAGTTCACAGAGCAGAAATCTTGGACTGGCACAAAAGGGTGACAAGTTAAAATTCAGAGCAGGTCAATCTGAAACCCCCATCGATACCAGCCCAGTGAAATAATCCTTAACTAATGCAGAAAGAGAGGTGGGGGAACTGAGGCGTATCCTTGGTTCCACAGCAATAGGACAGAGGGGAAAGAAATCTACATTATTGTGTAATGATCTAGAGGAGAAATCTCTAAATTATTTCTTGTTTTATAATCAAGTTCCTGACAAGTATTGACTACTAACTAAGAGGAAAATATTGAGCATGTTGCTTGAAGCAGTATTTCTAGTTCCTTCAGCATATCTTTATCACTGCCTTTGCCTGTTCCCTTCAGATCCATTGTAGAGGGTTGGGAGAGGCCAGGAGGAGCGAGACCCGAGCAGCCAGTCGGCTTGTGCCCGTTCGGTTGTTTTATACTTTGTGTAATAATATTCATGGCTTTTTTTTTTTCTTCTTTTTTTTTAACCCAGTTTAAGCTGCTGGCCAATAGGAAAATAAAGCTTTAAATTCCATACTTGCTGTGTGTAACGAGACTGAAGTGGTACTGTGAGCCAGATGGGTTACATGGATTCCTCAGGTCCTGCTGCTGAGGAGCCAGCTCCTCAAGAAGCAGCTGCTCTGAGGGACCAGGCTGAGAAGGGACCTGGGGAAGGATCTGCTTCGTGTCACTCCTCTTGCCAGCCTGGTCATGGACTGCTGCCATGGGTGCTGCAGAGTGCTCCTCCGCATGGCACCCTGAGAGCTGAGTTGCAGGTTTTGGATGGACGCTGGGTGTGGGCTGTGCCTGGAGGTGTGCGCACCCCGCGCTGCTCCAGGCTCTGGGGTGGCCGGGCTGTGGTCGGCGGGAAGCTTCGTGCCCTCAGCCTTGTCACACAGGCTGCACTTTCCTGTCAGGGGCTTCACCCACCTCGCTGGCCCAGCTGCTGTCGGCCAGCGCCACTCAGGGCAGATCCAGAAGACCAGTTGAGGGTACGAATTGGCTGGGGCTCTGCAGTGCCTCTGTACGCCCTGGTTCACTTCCCCAGCGACAGCAGAAATCTTCCCCCTTTCTGTCTTGACTCGAAGGAGCCGCGGGGCTGCTGCCGGGGGGCAGCTGCTCTGCTCCCTGCGGTAACGGGGTGGGTGCTGCGTGCCCCCGGGCGCAACGTGCTCGACGTGCTGTCAGGCAGCTTGCAGCCACCTCGCATCACAGACCTGTCAGAAAGCAGATGTGTGCCCTTTTTTATCGCCGTTGGGGGCTTCGGGATGTGCATTCCGCAGGGGAAGTTCCCGCCCGACGGCGCCGCCGGCCTGCAGGTAGCGGGTCCGGCCGCGCGGTGGCTCTCGGGGCTCAGCCCTGCGCGCTCACTTCGGCTCCTCCGGTTCGGGTGAGGAATTGATGCTGCTCGGCTCGACAGCGGGGCCGTGGTGTCACCAAGCCCCAGGGACGCGCGGTACACGTCACGCTGGTGGTCCCTCGCCTGCTCCTTCCAACCCCAGCAGCGTGCTTGAGTTTCCCACCGCAGCAAGGTGGAGGTAGTGCAGCACCAAGGCTGAGGGCTTGACCTGGCCTTCGCTCTGCTCAGAGTGGGGACTTCTGCTCCCCCTGTCGTGTCATCCTGCTGCCCTGTGTCGCTGGGGGTGCGGTGTGGCTCCAGTCACCCTCTCCCACTCCGAAAGGGAAACGAGCCCCCATTCTGTAAGACTGTTGGGGGTGGTGTCGGTGCCGCCTGTGGCACGGTGCCTCTCCATGTGAAGCAATTGCTTGAAAGCAATTTCTCTTCTTGCTTGAACTGATGACTGCTGCCGTGTCCGTGATCAGGGCACAATTACCGCCTCACCGCATCCCCACGGGCCACACACCCTCGGGTCTGCTCTCCAGGCAGCAGCAGGGGTGTCTCCCCCCACTTCCTGACCTGGAATTACCCTTTGGAGCAATTAGCTCAGCTGGTGGTCTGCTCCCCTGGGGTACACAGGTAGTCAGTCATTACACTCTGCTCACGAATAAAAGGGAAGACCGGTGTGGTGGTAAATAGCTTCTGCGAGGGTCCAGCTTTGGGACAGCCACGTGTTCCTGCAGTGTCAGACAAGACACAAATATTTTGTGCTCCCATCCAGGGCTGCTTCTAACCCCAAACCAGTTCACAAACATGCTCCTTCTGATCCTGCCATTTAATTGGGAGGAATTCCACCCCCCTCACCTCTGCCCCAGGGATGCCTCAGTGCCTCTTTCGCCACTTACGAAGCTTCCTGCCGGCAGTGGTTGTAATGTCCTTGTTTTCCTGCTGGGCTGGGGCTGAGCAGGGCTGTGGTGGTGGAGAGAGGAAGATGTGGTACAGGCAGAGATACTCTCCTCCCTGCTGAGATACACCTTGCCTGGGAAATGGCGGAGGGGAAGGATGTCTCCTTGCCTGCCCTGAAACCTTCCCGGGTTTCCATGGGAGAAGGTGTGCTCTGTGCTGCCTCTTACTGCCCAGCCCCGAGGTGCCTCCAGCAGCACCCTTGCAGAGCTTGGGCACTGGTGGAGAGCAGAGACTGACAGCATCTCCTGGTGTGGCTGGTGTTGCTGTGGGGGTCCTGGGCTGGCTCCCACGCTGTTAAAGAGCGGCTCTTCAGGCTGCTGGCTGCACTGCGCTGTGCCTGCTGGTGAGCCGCTGCTGCAGGAGGGGCGTGTCTGCCTACCCCGTCTCTCTGCCAAAGAGGAGAGGTGGTGGTTGCGCCAGCGGTACTGCCCAGCTGGCCAAGGAGACAGCAGGGAGCAGATCCATGTGCTGCCTTCAGAAATTACAAATTCCTTGCAGGAAGGGGGCATGATGCTCTCAAATGAACTATAATCACATGAACAGCAGGGATGCTGGTGCCCACCAAGTTCATTCAGTGACTCATTCCAGCACAGCAGCTCATCAGGCGTGCTGGGGTTATGAAGTCTTGCTCCCTGCGAAGGAGGTGGCTGCTCCTGCTTTCTCAGCTGCCTGCAGTAGCAGGAGGGATGCTGCGCACACTGAGGCCATCAGGATCAGCAGCTTTCTCTCCTCTGATTGCTGCTCCAGCCTGCAGAAAAGAAGTTGCTGAGCATCAGGCATTTCCAGGCTTCCTTTTTTTTGGGTGGTGACCTGTCCTGCTGACAAGCTCAGAGAAGAGCAGTTTCTGCCTGTGCAGAGTAGATAGATCTGTGTCCCAGCAGGGCCTGATCCTGCCGATGGCTGCTGTGTTCCCCCACCAGGACACCAAAACCCAGCCTTCTCCCCTTGCAGTCCCAGGGGTGGCTTTGGCGGCTGCACCACGAGCTGCCAGCAGCTATGAGGAGAGTGCGAGGGTCACCCCTTGCACCCTTCTGTGGTCAGAGGCCAACCCAAACCGGGCACTGACCCAGGGGTGCGGTGTGTGTGGAGCGATGCTTCACAACTTTGACCATATATGTGTGTAGATCCAGCCACATCTACATATCCATCTCCTGCCATGCTGCAGGATTTCCACTGCCTGCAGGAACTTTTTCAGGTGAGGTTTATGTTTCTTAGATTACCCAGAAATGCTGGAACCCCCCTACCAGAAACCTGCCACCACAGCGATGTGCTTAGTCCTTCGAGAGTCATGGTCTCCTCCTCTCCCTTCCCAGAGGAGGGATGTCCTCTCTCCTGGTGAGGCAGCAGGCAGCCAGGGATGCTTCCTCTCTGCCAGCAGTCACAGCCTCAGCCTCCCTTTGCCTAACGGGCTCCCCGGGCCCGGATTAGCGAGGGCACAAGGCACGCTGTTGTACCGCACCGCAAACGGCCTTCTCGTTAACCCAGCGGTGCCCTGTTACCATCTGGCTGCGTGTCTCTTGCCTGCCACAGCTGTAAGCAGACAGGCCTCTGCCTGTCAGCGCCTCGCCAACAGCAGGAGCCTGCATCTGCCTGGCCCTGGTCTTCGGGGAACGCAGGGCAGTAGCTAAAAGCCGAAGCCCTTTGCTTTGTTTTGCAGGAGAAACAGCAGCAAGCATTTCACCCGTGCTCGTAGAGCAGATGGGTGCTGGGGGAGCCACGCCGTGGGGGTGCCTGTGCTGCTTCGTACTGACAAAGGCTCTTTCCCCGGAGAGCTGTGTGCTCAGTCTCTTCTCAGCCCTCCCCAGCGCTCTTTTCCGAGCAATTGCTTTACACCCTCTGACTTCTTGCTGCCCATTCTGGGATGCAGCGGCCAGCGATGACGGACAGAGGCGTGAGACACCAGGCTGGGGTTTGGGGACTGGGCACTATCTTGGCTCCCGGAGGACGATGGCTCAGTTGCTGGATAACAGCCAGTGTTGCTGCAAGACGACACCTGAAGGCACGTCCCTCCTTCCCTCCACTCAGGGCTCTTACAGCTCCTCTCTTGCGTGTTACTCTGTTACACACTGAGCCTTGTCAGGTGCTATTTCATATTTATCTAAATTAAATCTTGGCTCATTTAAAGGTGCCCAACTCTCTAAGATATCCCTGACTAATTCACATTTTGTCCTTCTTTGCACTTCCCATCCCTCCCCCTCCATCCATCCACAGACGTGATCAAGGTTATAATTTATTTCCTTTTCCTCCTTCCTCCCTCTCCCACCGCTCTCTTCCAGGACTCTAATGAAAGTTTTTAATAGCAGTCGGCTGATCTGCTCTTTCCTTTTGCTGAATGCCTCGTGCTCCGTGGATGGGCTCATGAATGATTCAGTTGTCTGGGCTCCAGCTTGCAGCTGGGGCACAGCTACTCAAAAGAAACATTTCTGAGGTTCATCCACACTGCTAAGCTGAACAACCCCAGAGCAGGGAGTGGAGCCCTAAATCACAGGACAGCGAAGGTGGCTGGGTATGTATTAAATATGTTTTTCAACCAACATGCCCCCCAAGCCCCAAAAGTTATTCAAACATACTTTATAGTTCACTTACCATAGTTAATGGCACAGGATGGGGCTGTGAAAGTCATGATCCCAATAAGTGTGGGCTTGTGGTGCCCTTTTCATCAAAAAACCAGCACTGCCTTCTGGAAGTGAACTGGGTCTAAAATGACCGTGGATGAGAACAGGCAAGCAGAGCAATGGGTCACTGGGGACGTGGTTAGGGTGCTGACAGGCAATACAGGAGCTTGGTGTTGCATCCCCGGTTTGGCTGGAGGTTTGAGGACACCTCTCACATCGGGGCTTTTGGCAGAGCTCAGTGACCCCTTTAGCAAAGTAACCAGTTATCCAGAGCTCATCAGTGCTGGGTGGGAGCAGACAGGCACATGGCACCACAGAATCTCGCCTTGCACCGGCCTGAATGGGAGCAGAGCTCCCCTGCACCCACGAGAGCCCACTGCCAGAGGCTGCTAAGCACGGTGAGCAAAACTAATTCCTACTGGTGTTTCTCTTCCCACCTCCAATCATATCTTCTTTCCCTTGTCCTCTTAGGTTGCAGACTTCCTCCTCGTGCCTGTACAAGCTGTGCCAAGCTCCGCGCAGCCCCGGTTGCAGCTGCATCCCTTAAGTTCTGCCACCTGTAATAAAATAAATAAAAATAATTGCTCCAAAGGAGTTAGGACCCTACAAAACCCCTCACTGCACTCCAGCAGCACCCCTGAAACCAACAACGGGAGACGCAAAGCGGTGTCCAACTGCAGCCTCTGGTTTAGCATCAGCGGTTGTTTTCTAGTTTTGCACAGGCTGAAGCTTCAAGTAAACTCAGCTCTGCTCCTGCAGGCAGAGGTTCCTGGAAGGTGAATGCAGCCAGCTTCTGCTCTCCACACATTCACAGATGCTTCTGTCCCACCCCTTTCCTGGAGACAGGGTCCAAGGATGCTGCTTGTCACCCAGGTACCACGCGCTGCCAGCCTGCGGGTTAACTAGAAGCAGGGACTTGGCTGGAGCAGAGAGGGAGTTCAGGTTTGGGGGGAGCCAGGCAGTTCCCACTTCACCTCTGTAGAAGGAGGGAACACCTCTGCTCAGGGGAATAGATGCACTTTTCTGGCCTTTTCTCCAGGAAAGCGTCCTGGAGGGAGGAGGCAGAAGCCATGGTCCCCTCAGGTGCTTCCACCTGCCCCACACATGGACCCTACGTGCAGGGGCAGCAAGGGTGAGAAACAGTGGGCTATAATTAAGGCAACTCTGCCATTAATTAGGCATAATTGAGCTAATGGCATTTTTTCCGGTCTACATCCCTTCTCCTGGATAACATAAGCCAAAATCTAAGCTCCCTTTTAGGGTTGTAGGAGGCAAATATTCACCCCTTGTTTCCTCCAGATAATTAATCCTCTCCCCATGTGCACAAGTCAGTGGGACCCAGTGAGATACATCCTCGGGTCCTGAGGGAGCTGGTGTATGAAGTGGGTAAGCTGCTCTCTGTCATACCTGAGTAGTTTTGGCAGTACAGTGAAGTTCCTGCTGACTGGAAAAGGGGAAACATAACCCTCCTTTTTAGAAGGGGAAAAATGAGGGAACTGGGGAGCTACAGGCCGGTCAGTGTCACCTCTATGCCCAACAAGATCACGGAGTGGATCCTCCTGGAAACTGTGCTCAGGCACATGGAAAAGAAGGTGATCGGTGACAGCCAGCGTGGCTTCTCTAAGGGCAAATTTGGTGGCCTCCTATGACAGGATTACAGCGTTGGTGGATAAAGGAAGTGCAACAGATGCCATCTACCTGGACTATGATTGTATGGTAAATGGAAAAAGTAGGCTGCAAAGGAGCGGTCATGCTGGGGCAAGAGTGGGGTCTCCTCCCAAATGGGAGAAGAGTCCCTTGCCTGTGCTTCCTCTCCTGTTATTGCTGGGCTACCTTGGGAACCACTTGTTCTGCATCCTGGGCTGCCATGGCCCAAAATTATGGTCAGGAACAAGCCAGAAGAAATAGGTGGTAGTAGCAGGAGTGTGAGCAAAGCTTAAGGGGCCAGCAGGTCCTGGTAATGCCCTTTAGTAGAGTTGGGTATGAAGTTGGGTGGCACACTTCATATCTATGACCTCTTCTAAGCCAGCAGACCTCCCCAAGGCCAGCTGCGCAGCTCGGTGTAGACAGACAACTCTGTGTTTTGAGCCAAGCCCCCCGAGATCATCCACCCCTTCCTTTGGAGAGGTCACCCACCCCCTGAACAGGGAAGGTGCCACATTCCTCACCACAGGTGTTGGTGTTGATTTTATACATGTGCACACCCCATAACTCACACCCACTGCCAAGGGCACATCTTGACACCAGGTTGTACATCAGCTGTTGCTCCCTGTTGCCTCAGCACGTGGTGGGAGATGGACAGCCATCATCGTGCCCAGCTGCTGGGGTCCTGCCAGTTGGGCCAGCCTGCAGGCTTAGGTCCATCCCAATAGAGGTTGGGGAGCCTGGTTGGAAGACCTAATTTGGGGCTGGGTCCTTTCCAGCGGTAAGCTCTCAGGGCCTCTCATCTCTCTGAAGCACACTTGCACCAGCTGCGGTGGCAGTTTGCTGGTGACCCTTGAGATGCTCCTGCCTGAGGCTGGGGGTGAGTGACAGGGCCAGGATCAGGCCCGTGGCATCTGTTCCAGCACCTTTTCATGTGCTGCCCCGTTTGTTGCTGAGGAGCACCGTGGCTGCTCTCTCCCACCCTTGCAGGCGGCTCTCAAACACATCTCAGTGTTTTCTAGGCGTCTGGCCCCAGTCATCTGCTGGGATTAAATCCAGCCTGTATCACATCTGCCTAAAAGTTTCCTGGGGACCTGGGGCTCAGCTGCTCCCTGGAGTAGTGTCTCACATTGCCTTTGTAACTCAGGCGCCAACATGACTTTAATACAACTTTTTAAAGTATGCATTTGTATCTTGTAAGCCCTTGAGTACAGCAGAGTCCCTTTTATATTGAAATTCAGGCTCCTCAATAACATTTTATTATGAGGCTTGCTATTTTTGGAACTGCTGTTACTCTGTTACGAGCAAGGCACCTAACATCCTTCGATATGAAATCATTAAGGGCACAGCAGAGTTCATTACAGGGGCATTTCTCTGGATTAAGAGCAAATCAATACCACATACTAATATCACAGCCTGGTACCTGGCTTCGGTTGCAAATAGCACATCCAGAAGCAGATCCTCTTCTCTTGGCCTCTTGTGCTCTTCTTCCAATATCTTATTTACTGTTTTCCCCCAAGCTGTTGTGATGGATTTATGAGCAGACAAAATCCAAAGGTTGTTTTTCCTTGAGCTACCTGAATATTGTAGCTTTTAAAATAAAGAAGAAAGAAATAACCAGCTTAAGTTTGTGATATTGCAGTAACCTCACACGCAGTATGACTTCTGCCAGCAGCCCCCCTGGAAGCAGCTGTGCCAGAGGGAGCCTCAAACTCTCTCTGGTCACATTTAGCTGATGGGTTCAGAGTTCAGAATAAGTTTCAGATGTTTTGAGTTGGGAACACACCTGGGGGAGGTGGGTTGGGAGGGAGGAAAGGGTGGGGATAGGTTATAAAAAGCCTCCGGTGGACAGGAGATCTCTGCTGACCGAGTGCCACCTGTGGGACTCACCCTTTGGTGAAAGTCCACCCTGGCTGAGATGTGGAAGCAAGCAGTTGGGGTTTGTTGACCTGCTGGGCATGCTGTGCTGGCAGGGAGTGAGGTGGGTCTGGGGCAGTATGGCCACAGCCTCCGAGAAGGACCTTCACTCAGGCAGTGTGTGACCACCTAGGTCCTGGGTGGAGGCTCCAGCTTCACTCTGGACAGCACAGATCTGTGGACCTGGCCCAAAGCAGGTAGTGTCAGACAGGGGATAGGTAAAAGGTGCTGAACCATACTCAGCTCAGGGCTGTGGGGTGGGTGGGGGATGCTAGGCCCTTGGGAACCACTGGCCCCTCTGGCTGTTGCCCAGCCCTGGAGAACTGTGTCTTGGCAGGTCTTCTGCTGTAGCTGAAACCAGAGTTTCTCCGTGTTGCTTCCCCCAGCGAAGGCAGCACAGAGCGCTCATTCTGCTTGGTAGCAGCTTGGGCAGCTGACATGAAAGCTGCTGAGTTCAATGGCATTTGTTTCTCTTTATTTATTAGAAGTAATTATTCATCAGTGGGATTTAATTATTACATTTTTTTTTCCTTTTTAGAATGTTGCTTAATGGAGGAAAGCAGCCATTTGTCTCGGCTGCATTTAATGCTGAGTGGATCCAAAGGGGGTTTTCTTCAAGCTGTTTTGACAATAATAATAATAAAAAAAATCAAGTTGGTGAAGTGTGGAGCTGTAGGCTGCCTTTGTAATGATCTGAAGCACTCAGGCCCTTATTAACTTAATGCTTTCATTTACTAGCTTGTTCCTGGAGGAAGACCTCCTAGTCAAACTGCTATTGCTCCTTTAAAAAACTAAAGTTAGTAATTGCTTCAGCTGCACATCTCATTATGGGGAAAGGCCTACAGCTGAGAGAAGCACTCATCTCGGGTTTGTTTTTAAATTTTCAGGGGGGACTTCAGCAAAACCTCTTGCTATCCCTCCAGCCCAAGCGTTAGCTGTTCCATTGCTGCATACAAATTTATGAGCTCGATTATAAAAGTTCTGAATTCCCACTTTCTTTGGAAATGGGAGGCTGGAGGGCTCGGCTGTCTTGCAAACCATTGCAGTATTGATGAAGAGCTGGGCAGAGCCTGTCAGCTGGTGGGTAGTGGCTGATCAATGCTGGTAGGAGGACATTCTGTTTCATTAGTGCAGCCCTGAACCATGAGTAGTTGATGCTGCTCCAATTACCATTTACCTGTGGTTCTGCAAAGTGGATGTTTTCTCCCTTCCCTCTCCTGGTGCTGGCTGGGAAGAAGCATGCTTTCATGCACGCTTCCACAGGCAAGACTTAGCTAAAAACCAAAAAAACCCACCCAAAACTCACAAAGCAAGGTGGGGGAAGCACTGTAAGGCAGCTTTGAGTAAATAGCTGGAGATAACTGACTTTACCTGTGTTCTTGTACTTTCTGGATTGCTGAGGATAGTTATGCTGCTCATCTCTGAATTGCTGCAGGAGCTCAGGGCAGCAGCTTTCCATCAGCAGTTCCTCCACTGAGCTCTGCTCACAGTCAAAAAGCACTTCTAAAAAAAAAAATCTATTTAAAGGTATTCTATTAAAATTTGAGAGCAATATAGGATAGGGGCCCTTGATAAGAGGGAGGCAAGAATATGCTAGGTGTTGGGTGATATTTGGCTTCTTGCTGCCTATCTCTGTTGGTTTCTGAGGAGCAGGGTGAGTGCCATCTCAGAGGTACAGGAAGGGAAACTGAGACACCGCACTGGTAGCTTGCCCAAGGCTTGGGTTTTGGGCCTGTCTGCTCTTGTCAAGGCCTCTCCCCAAATATAAACCTTAAGGTGAAGCGTTTTTTGTCTTTGAAAGCCACGAGCAATGACATTACAAGAGGGGTCTGCATTGCTGATGTGACTGGTCTGGAGAAAGCAAAGAGAAGGTGGAGCGGGATGGACTCAGAGTACATCAGTGTGGGAGGAAAGATTCCTGTTGAGATTCATGTGCTTGGATGAGGTCTCTGGAGAGCAATTGGTAAGGACAGTGACATTCACATTTATCTCTGAAGTAATTCAAAGCTTGTAGATACCACTGTGGTGAACCATTAGAAAATGTGGAAAGGAGCAGCTCAAGAAAGTTCAGCACCTAAAGGTGGGTGCTGAGCACAGCTGTCCTTCTGCTGGTACTGATGTATTCAGTAATTTTTAAAGGCGGTTAATCTCTTGAGGTGCTCCAAGTAGACCTGCTCTTCAAAGGAGGTCTGATTCTCAAAGAGCAAGTATTCAGTATTCCCTCTTCCTAGTTTCAAATCCAGCCCGTGAGGTAGTCATGGGTTAATTTAATATCATCAGTGCCTGCAGAAAGTCTTGGCCATAACCTTTGCCACTTGCTTTGAAGCTTGTTGTTAACTGCTGGTTTCTTGTGCTCCACGTGGCATGTGGGCTTTTAGCTTGTTGCCTGCTCCTCCGTGCCCTCCTTTGATCACTATTTGTTCAGCTCCTGAAAGCAGGAAATAATGAACCTGTTTTAATGAAACACTTCCTTCACGTTTGGGAGGGATTAACGAAGGACTTTCCTGCATGAATTCTCTAGCTTGGCTGTTACAAGACACAATGTGCGTGTGACATGGGAGCAGATGCACCAGGCAGTAAATTGTGGGGAAGCCTGTGTGGTGGTTTGGAGCTCCACGTCTTTCACCCCGGCTGCATGTGACCCACAAGCACAAGACGAGGTGTAGGCCACCAAAGCAGATGGGTGGCAGACCTGCATTTGTGGAGAAGGAGAAATGAGACTGCGGGTGCAGAACCGAACACTCTGTGTGTCTTGGCTCTGTGTCCCCTATATATTTCTGTAAGGGAGCATCAAGGAGAAAGAGCTGAGGTTTTAAGTGAGACATGATACTGTCTAAATATTTTGCTGTTTCCAAGCACTAGCCCAAAGTGAAGCCAGTTGCCTTGCAGCTCCCCCAGGGGCTGGAGTCACTGAAGCCAAATTATTCCTTTTTTTTTTTCTTTTTCCCCATGGCCCCTTGTGCTGGAGGTGGGCACAGCTGAGTCTGCAGCGAGATCTGAAAGCTCTTTGAGTATCTAAGGCTCGAGCACCTCAAACAGCTTTTCTTAGCAGAACTTAACAAAGCGAATTAATCCTGGACACTGGTGTGGTGCAAGCACCACACGCTCCCGGGCCATTTAAAGTCACATTGAAGTTAATGAAAAGGCTCCCACAGACTTCAGCGGGCACCACGTCAAACCGTGCAGCATGGCAAAGCCCAAGTCTCTGCCACGTGCTTCCTGTCTCTGGTTTTCAAGCATCTCCATTGTGCTGTCCCTATTGAACAATTAAAAGTGCTTCCTCACGGGCTGGAGGAGTTGAATAAAAACTGGATCTGAAAACAAAGCCAGGACATAAATCATGGCGCAAATGTGCTCAGGGGAAATCGAAGCCGCGCTCATCATCTGGGCAGTCAGAGCCAGGTAGAAACAACATTATTTTGGAGATGTCTCAACCAAGGAGTTCCAGGAGTAAGAAAATCTTGCTAATTAAGCTCAAATGGATGTAAATGGGTCTGCTTGGAGAGGACTAAGTAGAAGTGCTGCCTTCTTACTAGGACAAGCACTGAATTTGGAAACCATGTAGAACTAAACTGTGTTTAGAGGCAAATGGGCTACTTGGTTTTGGTGGGGGTTTTTTTGGTGGGTGGTGGTGGAAAACTTGTTTTTTTCCTGTAGAACTATTTGCAGAGGAAAATGTAGTGCATGTTCTGGATCCTCATGGTTTATTACCAATGAAACATAGGTTTGTAGCCACTGGGCTAGTTAGGCATCTCTATGGAAACGTACAGCTACGGGGTTTGTGCTCTGGTTATAATCAGAGTTTTCAGAGTTTTCATTTTTCTTCATATAGACAAGAAGCACAGGCAAGAAGTCAGGCTTCAGCAGCCAGTTCCAGGCTGCATTTGGGGAAAGGTCATGGGAAGAACAAAAGCCCAGCACGCATCTCTCAGGAAATCACCCTGGGGTGAGACCCTCACAAGAGGTGGGTTTTTCAGAGCAAAACTCCTTTTGAAATAGAAGGCTTGAGGCTTGTTACAGATAGGCACAAAAGCACTCCACTTCCTGCAGGTGGACTCAGAATTGTGATCAAGAGGTTTTTTGGGTTGGGTTTTTTTTTTGTCTAAAACTGTCATTTTAAGATCACAAAGCTTTCTGAGCACACACACACCTCGGTGCTGATGCTCCAGGTAGAAGCTGGACTCTACAAGTAGATTCCTTTTGCTTTCATGACCTTGACTCCCATCATATGCTTCTCAGCACTACTTCATTATTTTTATATGAAAGTGGTGTGTGAAGCTCCTGCCTGAGGCCACCCAGGCCCCAGGGAGGCCGCAGCCTGGGAGGCAGTGGTTCTTTGGTCACACTTCGGATCGCGATGCTTGCTTGGCCCAGGTCAGCATAATCCGTGCGACCACCTTTCAAAACAAACTTGAAAAATTTCCAAGATGTGTTATTGAATTAAATGAGTAACTGCAGAGGAGCAGTGGGATTTTTGGGGGCTTTTTTTTTCCCATTTTTCCAATTGACAGATCTCTGCATGTAATTAAAGGCTGCATATTCAGTATGATTTATCTCTTTTGCCGTTTCTGCCTTTCTGTTGATTCTGCTAAGGGCTCCTTTTTATTAAGATTCAGAGAAAACTGAGGCTTTATTTTTCTGTGTATATGCATTTTACATGTCTTTTACATCGGCTTTAAAAAGTACAATTACTGTGAGCCTATTTAATGGCTCTTCTCAGAGAGATCTGGCAGGTTAGAAAGCAGATCCAATACGCTTATGTTATTAACAGATGCAGAAGCAAGCATGGAGAAATGACAGCTAAAAGGGAATTACTTTCCTAGTTACCAGAGAGCAGGAGTGAAGGCTGGGATTTACAGAAATCCACTGAAAAATTCACTGACTCCTTATGGAACGGGATTTAAGCTCTGCTGCTGCTCCTAGCCCTCCCAAGGACAAAACTCTTGAGACAACCTTTCATATGAACACGATAAACCATTTGCTTCGCCACACTACAGAAGTGGCTTTTTTTGGTCAATGCTGCACTTGGAACCGCAGCTTCTCCTTGGAAATTTGCAGACAGGTTGTCATGTGCTGCCTGAGCTAATAATATTAATGCCTGCTGCAAGTTAGCCTCGCTGCTCGGGTGGTTTTGCTGCTCTGTGTGTAACATCTGTCTGACGGAGCGATAGCAGACTGTCACCAGCTTCCACCGCACCCTGTTCTGTGTGAGGAACAGTAGTGAGGCAACCACGGTGGTTTTGGCTTTCCTTTTAATTTCTGAGTGAGGCCCGCCGTGTTTTTCCAAGTGGCATCTTCATTTTAAGTATTTAAGAGCCATAGCTTTTCATATCAGACAGCATGGCATCAGCTTTGAAAAGAAACATGTTATTCTAAAGCAGAAAACCAGATTACAAAATTGCTTTTGCAGATAGAAACAAAGTCCTGTCTGCTCATCTAATCCAGTTCTTTGGCACTGAAGCAGGACAGCTTTCCGCACGGCATAATGCAGGGCTGCCTCTGCCAGACGCACCAGCCCGGGCTGCTGCGCTTTCTCAGTACAGCTTGTGGAACGAGTGCTGGGCCCAGCGTTTTGATCTTTCTGTGAGCAAGCTGGCACGTATCTCCATGTAATGCTCCACTGTATCATGGGGAAGTGTCTTACAGGAGTTCACTTTGGAAAGGTCACCCTATATTTCATAGTGTCGCTTTTCAATAGCCTGAAAGAGAAGTGGGGTTTTTGTGGTTTGCTTTTTTTTAAAAACAGTGTATTTAGCTAGCTAGCACAGAACATAAGCTAGCCAACCAACTATGAAAGAAATGCTAGAATTAATTGCTTAATTCTCTTTGCATTAGGATAAAGCATATGGTTTTAAAATGTCTTCAGCAAAGAACTGCTGAATACAGGAAACAGCTACTATTGCTCTGTACTAAATTGAAAAGCAAGTTCAAGTGTAAAGATTGGTAGGGTGATAGCCAAAGGCAAGCTGTCCGGCCACTTTTTTAGTGAGACAATCTAGTTTTAAGGTTTGTGTGAACAAGTTTGACCCGGTAAGCACATAATTATCATCTCTGGAAAACAGGATTTTTTCAAACTACCTTCTTTGTAGTTATTTAACTATGGAAACGAATCCAGAGACAGAGGCGCTGTGATATGTGAGTGCCGAAAGTGTAACTGTACCGAGGAGTAACAGACTGCAAACTGAGGGATTATCAGCTGTTCCAGCTCTTTTTCCATAAGGCTGCTGTAAGGATTTGTCCTGCGTTAGCATACGGGCTGCGTTTCAGCAGAGCCCTGACCAGATGCAGATGTAGGAACTGGCCTCCTTCGCTTCCAGGTAAGGTGGGGGTGTCTGCCTGCACACACACACCTGGAATGGCGTGTTTCTGGGCGTTAGAGCAGTGTGAAACACGGTCCAGCTTTCAAGCTGGTAGTGTGACAGGAAGGCGAGACCCTTTGGCAGGGTCAGGGCCTGTCTCTCATGCAGGTGACCTCTGTGAGCCCTGCACGCAGAGCTGAGCTCTCAGGGTTTCATTCCCCCAGCAGAGCACAAGGCACACTCCGGGCCAGGCGATACCGCACCACACGCGCCGCACAATGTGAGGCCGATGAAGTGACGAACAGGCGGGAAGCCTGCAAGCGTACCAGCTAGAGCGCGGTGCAGGTGCTTGGCAAGAGCCAGGCTTTGATCCTGTTCACACCAGCATGTGTAAAATCTCACATCCAGTGCTCTCCGTGGGAATGCTCATACATGTTTTACCTAAATGAAGGGCACTGCACCACCTGATTCCCTGGTTTTTATAATAAATCCAGCAGCTCTGGTGTTTTGTAAGAATTGGGGTAGAGATCACAAGTTGTTTTTAACTGCTGCACAAAGTGCGCTCTGCTAGATCCAGCAGCTTTCAAGAGTAACGCCTTGTTCTTACCCTTCTGGAACCCTGAGCTTCCATCCCACGTTTCTAACCTGTAGAGGTTACAGTGGTGTAGGGCTGACAGTTGGACTTGATGATCTTGAAGGCCTTTTCCATCCTTGCTGGTTCTATGACTCTATAATCCCCATGCCTCCCCTGTGCAAAACACCAAACCAATGACTTAACTGTACTCCTAACCTCACAGTAACCAGCACAAGCAAATGGCAAGGTCCAGAAACTGTAGGAATGCTACAGGGGAAGACCTCCTTTATTTCAACACTGTTATAAAATATAGTTTTTCTATGTGAACAAATATTTATTTTTGCTGGCAGAACATCTAAAAGCTTGCAACAACTCCACACACAGATTTAAAAAGAAGCATCTACACTTTTAATTCAATCTCCAAATCTTGGTTAAGTGGATGTCATCTTTCCTTTGTTTCCTTGAGAGAGGTTAGTGGCTGGGGGCATTATCTTCTCGGGAAGGTAAGCTTCTCTCAATGCTTGCACTACAGGTGGTTTTCATCCTGACTGAAGTTCAGTTTCAAGTTTAGAATTAGAGATACGTTCCACATGGCTTGCAGCACGGTACTTTCTTCATCTCATTTCTCCAGGGGTGCGTAATTCAAAAGCTTTTCAATCAGATCCACGTGGGCTAGGAGCATTCTGCGGCAGCAGTATCTCTTCAAACCAAGGGCATCCAGGGCATCTCTATAAATGAACAACAATTAAAAAAGAAAAAGGGATGAAGCGAGCCAGAACCACTTGCTAAGTGTTCCTAAGCAACATACTGATTACTCTGAGCTTAGTCATAGAGGAAAACTTGTTTGCAGTTCAAACTAAAAAATAGAAATTTATTATGTGCTGTTAATGCTCTTTTCCATTTACTGCTGTTGACAGGGTGTTTGCCTGTTCTCTGGCCTGCAAGAGCATGTGATCATCTGTGAAAGATAGTAGTTGTGTCAGCTAGATGCCAAACTTTTGGAGGTAAGCCTGCAGAACTCCCCTAGGAGCAGAACCCTAACAGACAACTCTCGTGATTTTCTTCTTCTGAACTACTGCCCGCGCGAGGGCATATTTGGTTAGGAAACAGCAAGGCTAAGCAAGATGCAAGTATTTTGGGTTTGGAAATAAAATTTTAGTCTTCACAGCTGGAAGGAGACATTTGTAACCTCAATTATTTAGTTACAGTAATGCAGTCTTCCTTTTACAAATGCCAGTCTGTAGAAAAGAGAGGAGCTGATCTGGTTAAAAATCCAACCAAGAGATGTGAATGTATTAACAGGAGCACAGTTCTGAAACCTGGGAAGTCACTTTCACCCCTTGTACAATCTTGGACAGTCCATGATTACCTCTGCTGGCTACAGTTCCTGCTACTTGTATGGTAGAAGGTAGTGTAAAAGCACTAGACAGGTCTCCTGACACAGGAATAAGGAATAGCATCTCTAAAAACTGTTATCCATGCTCTTGTTAGGATCTCTAAGCACTGTTAAAACACTTCTGTGAGCTACCGATGCTATTTGCCTACTTAACAAAATGAATTTGTGATCTAAGCCACATTAAAAGGGTGAGAGATATAGAGAAACCAAAATAACTCAAAATGCAAACTACCCTACATATGGATGAGGTGCTAACTCTGAGGAAGGCTAAAATCCTTTCCAGTTCCCATGTAAAAAGGCATTCAGTTATACAACCTGTTCCCCACAAACATACAAATAAGGGTGTGCAGACCTCTCAACGAGAAATTTGTGTTTTACAGTCTTTCTGCTTAATTCCTTCTGAGTGAGTGCTCGAGATTCCTAGGGTTGGGTATGAGTCATCCTAACATAAGCCACTGCATGTGTCTTCAACGGCGATTGCTATCAGACCTCTTAAGGATAAGCGACACTACCTAAGCTCTTTAGCACCAACCAATTAACCATAAAGCCAGCCTCATACACCAGAATTTGACATTCATGAAATACAACAAATCTCAGGTCTTTAGATCTATATGATACTGCACAACAATCCAGCATTTTCTTAAAACAAATGTAATTTCCTGAAACATGTAATTCTCTGGTAGGAAGATGCTGATAGATATTTCTATAAAGTACAAATGATCAAAAGGAAGCCTCTGCATAAGCTTGTTTGACTTCAAGCAGTTCAGTCTAACTGCACGGATTCAAACCCCAGCAGCTTCTCTGATGACCTCAATTAGTCCTTGTACCTATCAACAGTTCTTTACTGGGTTGAATAGCAGGGCTATTACTCATTTTAGGACTAGCACTTACAAAAGTCATTTAAGAGAAGTACATGAACAGAGTATTTTTGTAAAACAATGTTTATATAAATATCATGTGATACTTAAGCTTTGCAAAACACTTGAAGTGTCTGATGCTGTTGACATCTAAGTTTTAAGAGCTATCTGGAAAGTTCTGAACTCTTAAATCAGAGATGCAGAATACTCACATTCATCACAACTTGAAGTCATATTATACGTTTCAGTTCAAACAACTTTTCCTCTAGCTTCCAAACACTTGTGGAAAAAGAGCAACTTTGACCTCAAATTGTTTAAACAAGTTTGTCTTTCATTTTGTCCATCCATTTCTTAAGCTGCCATTAAATAGTGATTCTGATTCTGCAGAGTAAGATTTTAACTGTTTGATATCTGTAAACTTTGCTTCTGATCTTACAGTACCAAAACCGCATTAGATTCTGCATCCCAGAATCACACCAGTGACCCCAGCAATTGTTTTCAAGCCAGCATTTATCAGTAACAATGTTATTGTGGCTTAACCTGGCAGGCAGCTAAAACAACCACACAGCTGTTTGCTCACTCCCCTTGTGCCCAGTGGGACAGGGGAGAGAATTGAAAATTGAAAAGGAAAAAAAACCCCAACTTGTGGGCTGGGATAAAGACAATTGAATAGGACCAAAAAAAAAAAAAAAAAAGGGAAGATAAGAATAATAGAATATATGAAACAAGTGATGAACAGAACCATTCCTCACCACCAAAAGTTGATGCTCTGCAAGACCCTGAGCTGACCTGCCTCCCAGCCCACCCCCAAGTTATATGCTGAATATACATATGGTATGGAATATCCCTTTGGTCAGCTGCCCTGGCTGTGCCCCCTCCCAGCTTCTGGGGCACTCCCCGCCTTCTCTTTGGCAGGCCAGTAGAAGAAGCTAAAAAGTTGGTCCTTGACTTCGTGGCAACAATTGAAAACATCAGCCTGTTATCTCATCCTAAATCCCAAACACAGCACTATACCGGCTGCTAGGAAGAAAATTAACTCTATCCCAGCCAAAACCAGGGCAAACATAGCTTTCTGTCCTGTACCGTACAAAAGCAGAGCAATAATGAAGACAGGAAAAAACATTACAATGTAATACTTGGAAAACAAGTCAGAAGTGCTACCAGAACAGCTGTGATAAATTTTACTATTAGTGAGAAATGATTAGCAACCTGTACTATTTTACTGCTTTTAACTCTATAAATGAAACCTTTTTTTTTCGTTGGTAGGAACTTTCCAAATAGGTTTAGTTTAGCAGCTCAAATATTCTACTCAGCTACGCTGGACAGGTTCTGGGATGTAAATGCACTCTAAAAGGTCCGCTCTCAGAAGTAATAGGGAAAGTATCAAATTATTTTCATGGGTCAGTTTTTAATGAAATTGATAAATAGTGGAGGGACAGGACACCTTTCCCCTGCAAACTCCACATTAAGCAGTGAGAAGCGCATAGAATAATCACAGCTTCCTATAAGTTTAGATGAGGCTCAAAACCCAAAGCTTTCCCTCTCTGTTTGCTTTGTGCTCTACTGTTTAACATTTGACAGAATAGCATCCTAAACCATGCTATTTGAAATACTAAATCTGAAAACCAGTGTTTTCAGATTTACTTCAGAAAAAAGGCAATGAAATCTCTGTTAATAATATACATTCCTCTGAAAGTTCATGGACACAACCCCATCTAAAAGCCTATCAGTAACCCTACCCATTTGAATGCAAAGCTAATACTCTTTTCTTTCTACTTAACAATTCAATGTCACTCTGGGAAGTCTCTCAAACTTCTAACATTTTTTTTCCCACTCCTTTGCTTTGGCAAGCATCCCTGGGGTTTTTTTCTTCATGCGTAAACTTGATGATATTTCTAAAGAGTTACTTTCTCTTCTGAAGTGGTCCCACCACAGCTAGATCCTCCCCAAACTATTAAAGGCAATTTTGGCTATGCAAAGCATACTCAGACTTCTTAAAATAGAATTGTGAGGACTATCTGTCAAGTATCTATAGCAGTTTAACTCCCCGTCTTTACCCCCACAACCCAGCACTTTCAAATGAGGTTAGAAATTTTGGGTAGTGAAAAGTGCATTTAAGAAAACCTAAGAGGTACATATTGTTAACAGTTAATCACTACTTATAACTCCTTCTTTCTCTCCCTTTTAAAAAAAACCCACATTGGTGCCAAAGTTGACTGTATTGCTTGTTTCTTTCCTTCCCATTCCATTTGGCATTAAATATTTGAGACTATTTGAGTATAAAGGTTATGACTTTGCATCTTCCATACTGCTACTCAGAAAGATTCAGGAGGGAAACGAGTACATTGCTGCCTATTATAATTTCTAGCCTCTGGTTAAATAGGTAGCCTGAGAATGTAGCGGTAGTTCTTTGCCTCTTTACAGCCACTTTGTTGTGCCACGATCCTGCTCACGTATCTTACACACGGTGCAATCTCATCTAAAATCTGTGTCAAACCCCGTACAGAAATAATACCCACCCTTCTGTATATTCTGCTTGCAGAAGGCCAAGGTAGGCTTCCCACTTGTTTCCGACTATTTTGCCGCACGTGAAGCATCTGACTGGGATGATCATTTTTGCGCTGTAGCTGTAACATTAAAAACACCAAACCCACGGCATCACACCTCTGCGAAGCGAGCAGGTATCACATCCAAATATACGAGAGCAAAGCCAGAACCTGCCCGGGCCTCAAACGGCGCCTCGACAGGCTACGGGACAGTAAGCGGGAGAAGAGACCGCCGAGTAACTGCGGCGCGGGGCCGTTTAGGCCGCGCTTCGCCACCGACTCTGAGGCGGTTCCGGGCAGGGCAGCAGCGCTCTGCTGCTGGGAAAACCGGCCAGCGCCCGGGAGCCGGTTGCCCCTGGCCCACGGCCGGGAGACACAGGCCCTGAGGTAGGGCCGGGGGAGGCCGAGGCCTCGCTCACCGGGCCGGGCCTCTCCGGGGTAGGCCGGTCTCAGTTCACCCGCGAACCCCACCCTAAGGCGGCGAGGAGGGTCCCAGCGCCGCCGAAGCACTGAGGGAAGCGCAGCCCCAAGAAGCGATTCCTACCGTAACGGCTCCCCCGCGCTCCCGTACCGGCTGCCTGGGCGCTACCACTGCGGCGAGGCGGGTGAAAGTGCGCTGCCTCCAGGTGGGCCGCCGCGGCGGGCAGGCGGGAGCCGTGCCGGCAACACCCCTGTTTCTGTGCAGGGCGGCAGAGTGGTAGCGGCCAGGCGTACGGCGTCCCGGGCGGCTCAATAGAGCGCGTGCACGGGGCGGGCTTCTTTTCGCGTTTCGCGTGTGGCGCGCTGAGTGGCAGCCGGGGCTCCGGGAGCGCAGAGCGGCGGCACCGGCGGTGCGGGCGACCGAGCGCGGCGCCCGCCCCTGCTCCTCCTTCTCCTCCTCGTTCCCAGGTAGGTGGGCACTTGTTGCATTACGAGAGGGCTTTTGCAGCGACGACACTTCTCATCCCATCCTGGCTGAGGTACCGGAGCCGTCTGGGGCGGGAAGCGCAACTGGTGGCCGCAGCCCGGCACTCGGCAGCCCTGTCAGGCGGGGGTGGAGGGCGGGCAGGGCTATGGGATGGAGTCGGGGTACCCCGCAGCAGCCCGCAGCAGCCCGCCCACCGGTTCGCTCCCCCGCGGGCAGGGGCTCCGGTGCGGTGGTGCCCGTGGTGGCTCCGCGGCAGGAGAGCTCGCTCTCGCAGCGGGTAGAGCCCCCGCCGCCGTGGCTGCAGAGCGGCCGGCTGGCGGAGGGCGTGAGGGGACGCGGGGGCCGGCGGTTGGGACTCCCCAACGGGCGGCTCGCGGCGCCGCGGGCCGTCCTGTCACGCCTCCGGGAGCGCGCCGCGCGACCCCTCCCGCGGCAGTTTCCGCGCCGCCTCGGGCGGGAGCGGCTGCCGCCCGGCCTGACACCGCGCCCGGCCTGACCGCCCGCTCCGCCTTCCCGCCGCCGGTTCCGAGGGGCGGCTGCTTTCCTCGTCGTTCTGCGCGGCCCAGACGGTGCTTGTTTCTTTGGAGCCGAGCCCGCCCTCGGGTCCCAGGCAAGCCGTGGGCGCTGTCGAGGCTGCCGGCTTGCCGGGAGTCTTTCAGCTCCGGGGTCAGGTTGGACTTGGCGCTGTCCCGTTTAACTTTTGATGTCGCTCCGTCTTGCTATGCGACTCGTGACTAAAATGAAAACTAAGCGGTTCGAGAGCGGTACGCGCTGCCCGTGAGGTGCTGCCTGCTGTCCAGGGGCAGTGCCGCAGGGATAGGAGCGTTTCTCCCCGGTACGTGAGGTACGAGGGGCGCTCCCCTTGCTCGGGAGGCAGTGGCCGGTTGCAGGCGAAGCAACCGGTTTTACCGGGTACCCCAAGCCGGGGAGGCTCGTTAGCAGCGGATAAGGCATCTTGAAACTGTTATTCCATTAATCTAAGGGTTGGGGAAGCGTTAGGCGCAGGCGATGTGTGCTTAGCGAGGGAAAGCATGCTGCGATGGCTACAAACTTTAGGGGCTGACACCGCTGTTCTGGAGACTCTGGGATGGAGCATTAGTCTGAGCGTTGTCAGTCCTTATTGTTCTCTTGTTACGGCGTTAGCGTTATGCTAATTGTCCTTGGGCAGAGCAGAAATTGTCTAAAAGTGTTTTATTTTCCTGCTAAAGTATCTGTGAGTAGATACACTGCACAGCGCAGAGCCATTACTGTCAGGCATATAAATAATTGTGTCTTAATGCACAGCTTATGTTAATACGTCTTTCGTGACTATTTTTTGAACGACTGGATTATTGACCCTCTGCACAGAAATGCCAGACCTAACTTGAACTGTAGAAGAGCAAATAGTTTTGTTTTAACAGATAGGGGTTCGAGGTTGTTTGAAAGCGTTTTCACAATTCTGATCGCTAGTGAAAAGACAGTTTTTGCAGTCCCACAAACAATTATACACAGTTGTTGAGTAAGTCAATGGAGGGTAGATGAACCTCCTGCAATCTCTAGATTATTGTCATTGTTGTTATTGTGGGCCAGTGGGAGCCAGAGTGTCTTGTCTTTTCCTTTTGATTCCTTTTTTTTTTTTTTTGTTGAGGAGGGGGGAAATGTGTGTTTGAGAATTTCAAGATTGTACTTTGATGCATTTTCAGCACCAGGGCTCTAATTTTCTTACTGGACTGTGCAGTGAAAGGCATTTCTATTTGGAAGTGGAAATGGGCGGTTGGGAGTGAGAAAGAGGGGCTGTTACAGGGGGCTTCATGGCAGAGCCACATCATTAGATGTAGGCTAGCATCTTACAGCTGCCTTGTAAAAAGGTGCTTGCTTATTTCTTAAAAAATACAACTGAAATTTTAACTTTCAGACCTAGTTCTCGTACCTGACTTTGCTGAGCATTGTTTATTCAAAGAAACTTTACTCTGCTTGTTCTCACAGTATTACTTTAACTTTGTTATCTCTTTTCTGGATAACCTGCTTTGGCTGGGTGATGGTCTTAATGAACGAATCAGTCTTTTATGGCTGTAGCTTCTTTGATTCCAGAAAATGTAAGGATTTCTATGATTGATGACCTGGAGAGTGCTACATACTGAAAACATTCTCTGCTCCACTTCATGTATCCTCTGTTTAATCTGACTGCTTGCCAAACCGCTGAAGTCTAAGAGAGCTGTGTGTGCACATGACTGTTAGGAACCAGAATCAGTGTTTTATGGGCTGTAGCTCACTCTGATTAGGGTGACTGGCAAGAGTGAGTCATTTGTGGCATGCACCTTTCAACTCCTCTTTTTCAGGTGAGCTGGGTACTGCTGACGCTCAGCTGTTGCACTTTAGTGTTTTGTCAAATTTGGTCTCCTCATCCTTCTGAAGAGGGGCGAGAACCAGAAGAATCAGAGAATTAGGTTTCTTTAAGCATCCTTTGAGAAGAAATGCAAGAATTTGAGTCCTGTCTCCTAGAATTAATTCTAGAACTTCATGGATCTTTTCTACAGTAGGTTCTTGTGGCCCTTCTGGTCTCTTGCCATGCTTGACAAGCAGCCAAACTGCTGATTCTTCAGACAGCCTGGTGGTCAGGAAACCCATCAACACTGAGCAGAAGAGAATTCTCTAGAACTAATTGACTTAAAGTAAGTTTAAGAACTGTGGACTGCTTTTCTGATAGGCTCCTGGAGCAGTTTCTGTCATGTGAGGCTTTGTTGTGGGGTGTTGTGGATAATCCATCCCACTTCTTGGTTAATGGAGTACAGGACTTCTTGTGATCTAAACAACTTTTGAAAGTTGACAGTATTCTGTTCCACTATTGTTGCTGGGCATTTTTTTTGTAGATTTTGACCTACGAAATGCAGCTAGGCATGACCACTGCAGGAATTGGTGACTGCAGAGCAGATCCTGCTTCTTATTCTCCCAGACACAAAATATAAGGGAAAATATTGCTACATGTTTAAAAAACAACCCTCCCAAAAAGTCAGTTAAGTGACCCAATGACTGAACTATTCTTAAAATACTTTCATAGCTTGAGTGGCCATCTGACCTTCTGTAATTTATGTTGGCAGATTGTGTCTTTTGTGACCTTGACTCTGTAATTAGGGCTGTAGGAAGGAGTTGTGGGATCTTGTTGCTTATACTGGTAGCATGAGAAACCAGTGGCTGAGAAAGTTAGGTGTTTGGTGGGGATTTCATGGTGTGGTGGTTGGGGTTTTTTTTTTGTTGGTGGTGTGGGTTAGTTGGGGGGGTTTTTTGGGGTGTTTCTTTTTTTCTTAAACTTTGTGGATTTCAGTGGGTCAAGTTTAGGTTTGCACCATCACCGTTCTGGACACTTATCACCTTTCTCTGCTTTTCACCTTACGTGACTGTTTCTCTTTGGCTGAGTTTGCTTGTTTCTGAATACATGTAGATAATCACCAGAACTGAAGACTTGGGTCTCTCTTGAAGATTTGATTTGCCCCTTAGGTAGCAATTGTGTTCAAGAATAGTGAATTGTTGTTTGAATTCAGGACTTTTTAGGAGAACGTTTCAGTGAAGAATTGTTTTGGTACTATTGATCGGGACTTGCAACCTTCTATAAATCTGAGGCTACCCCTGTTGGCTCTGTTTCTAGTTAAAAGCTCTTGTTTCCTGTTACTTCTTTGGTCATTTAGAGAAAACATGTTACCAGTTTTCACTCTGTATCTGACTAACACCTCAGGATTGCGTACGTGATTGACGAAGTTTATGGCACCATATTGTGTTGCACTCCTTGGATCTCAATAAAACCAGAGAGAGAACCCTGAGAAAAGACAAGTTGCATGAATCTTGAGATGGGTGATTAAGTAGGACATTAGTCAGCAACTGAAATGTGATATGGAAAACTTAACAAATAAATATGTAGCAGTAGAGAGCCAGAGTGAGAGGGAAAGATAGGAAAAAACCCCAACCATGCAAGATGAAGCTTGGCTGCTGTTTTCTCAGGCATATTCTCCACCATGTCTATTAAATCCTGCAGATTTACTGTTGGGCTTTCTCTAGTCCAGGTTAACTACTCAGAAGTGTCATTCATCCCATTCCACAAAAGGGGAAGAAAAGTGTCTCGCTCTGGAGCTAGCTAGTGAGACTTTAGAAGGACTTCCCTCCTTTCCCTATCTATAAAGAGCAAAGGCTAAGCTGAAATTCTGATTTGTTTTCCCCTTTATTTTTTGGTTGTGTTGCTTTCTGTCCCATTATGTCTTCACCCCCATCACTGGATATCGCTTTATATGCGATTGTATAGAGGCGGAGAAAACCAAGGAGAGGCAAGGATGGTGGAAGGAGGAAAGACTTTTCTACTTTGGAGAGCTTTTTAGCTTTTTATTGTTTAGTTGCCCTGCATGTGCTGTTTAATAGCTGTCCAGGCCCCTGGTTTTAGTGAAGCAAGTACAGAAGCTGCTAAGCAAGTAGAAATTAAGAGGAACCTCTCTAAGCTGGGGATGTGACTGCAGCTTCTCTTTAATACCAGACAAGCCTGATGCTGCTGATTTCATTAAAAGCAACATTCAGGGCCTCAAAGCAGGGTTTAATACTAGCTATATATTTTTTAAATATGCTGACCTTATCTGGTAAGCCTGTAATATTTGTTGCAATGAAGAGCAGCTGCTGCATAAATACATATATAATATCAGTTGCCAATTCTGAAAGCTGTGCTGAGACTGTGACTTGTTTGAAGTGGGGTTGCTATTAAAAGGCAGGTGGCAGGATGTTTATTTTACACCTTGTTAATTGCTTGTTTTTCCTGCTGTAATTGGCTTCCTAATGGGGGCAGAATGCGCTTGGTTTTCAACACAAAGCTTCATTAGTGAACACCGATGGAAAGGATTTAGAGGGTGGGATTTATATGGAATATATATACATTGAGTAACAGATGTCTCTGTGAAATAGAGTGTGTGATGTAGTCCCATTGATGCAACCAAAAATGCAAATGTGTTTTCATAAAATAATTTAAGGTGTCCATGTGTTAGATGCTAAGATCACTGCCTATTACTTGAAAAGTGGGCAGAGACTTCAGGATGTTATTTTTGTGGGGCAGAGACTTTGTTCTGGTTCAATTGACAGAAGTTACGATGCTGGGATGGTGCTTTGTACTTGGGACTTTTGACAGTGTACCTGTATTCATAAAGATATCTTTAAGGATCTCTGTGGCATATCTAGCAATTGTTTCCACTAACAAACTGGGAGGACGTGGCAAGCAGTGGTGGTAGTAAGTAGCTAAGATTTATGGAGCCTTCCCTGCTGCTTGTTTCTGTTAGTGCTATTTCAGGTATCCTCTTGTTTGCACTGGGTAGGGCATTGCTACGGCGAAGTGTAGCTGGACCACCTGTATTTTCAGGTTTATCCCAGTTGTGCTTAGAAGTGAGAGTTGAAGTGTTCTTCTGGCTAGGGATGGGTGCTCCACAAAGGCATTTCTTGTTTTAATAATGACTTTAATAATGTGGTGTAAGGTTCCATAGTGTAAGAGGCTGGTTTAAGAATTGTCTACTGATGGTAATCATGATGATAATCAGACAACATTGGGTCTGATGCCAAGAGCAGAATTTTGTGCTGTTCAGTTTAATATGCAGTTGTATCTGTAGAGGCTGTCGTAGGTGGCAGGTGAGTATAGTTTTGTGTGTGCCTGTGCAGATATATCTGTGTGTGTATACATATGTATATAAAATTAACAATGAAAAGGCAAGATAGAACTTTATGGAAATGGATTATCCTTAATCCTTAACTCCCCCTATTCCTCCTGTTCCCCCACTTGGAATTTTTTTTTTTAAAGGTCTGAGATAGGATTGGTAAAAACCACTTGCCTACTCCCTCAGTTCTCTGCTTCCTCAGATGTCAACATTTAACTCATTTAGGACTGGTTTTATCTGTTATGTTTGTTCTCAGTAAGGTCACTTCAAGGCAACAGTATAATGTTTGCCAGTCTTGGATTGACATATTTTATAAGAAAAAGCCTTTATTACATGAATATATCACGGCCTAATTGACTGTTTCACGTTGCAGGGGTGGGGTGGGAGTAATATCCCGAGGCAGCATTTTAATCAGAAAGATCACAGGAGCTGCCCATCAACTCTGCTCTTCCATGCAAGTGTCCTCAGATGACAGAATAATCCCCTTTCTTGGGATAATAATGCTTTGCATGTCTGCAGAATCTTCCCTTTCAGAGTAAAGGATAGACTGTGAAGTTGAGATGAGGCCAGGACTTGTTGATTATTAATGCTTGAAGGGAAGAGCCCCAAGGTGGTGCTCATTCATGGTGAAAGCCATATGTATGTTTCCATTGAGCTCACGGATGTGCTTTTGTCTCTGATGTACTTCCTGTCTTTGGATGGGCACTTTTTTCTCTGGATTTATAAGCAGGTCCTCTCCCATCAAGATTTATCTCTATTTAAAGAGACTGCAGCAAGCCAATCCCCTTGCAGTATCTTGCATCTATGTGTGTCTCAACTCCAATGAAGAGGAATGGGACCGGGATGGATTTTCTAAGTTATTTTTGAAGTCTTTTCTCTGAGGGACTCATAAGTGATGACGGATGTCTTCTGAACAAAGAATTAAAGAGCAGGCTTTGCTGTAGGCTACCTTTGGGCCTTTTGAGGATACTTACGTCTGTTAACTTGATGCTTGGGCTTTTACTTCCATCTCTCTTCCGGCAGGTCTTGTGTCTTGCAAGCTTTCATGGAGTGGGAATTAATGATGGCTGTTACAAGTAGGATTAAAGATACATATTGCTGAGTACCTTGTCTCTGACAGTGAGGGAGCAGGTAACCTTAAAGCAGGTGTGCAGTAGTAATGCAAGGGGATGCTTGCATTTTATGTTTCATGAAAGTCTGTAACTGTAGTCTTATTCCAGAACTGACGAGATAGGGAAGAGAAGGCAGTTTTTCTGATTAAAAGCACTTACTCATCTTGGGCATGTCAGCCTCTTGCGTCCACGTTAAGGTGCTGTATGGAAGCAGGATGTGCTGCATCCTGGTGAAAGACAGCTGTTTCTGGTAAAATGCATGTTAGTGTGCAGAGCCTGAGACCTCCCAATGTACGGCACTTCCAGCATGGACATGGGGAAGACACAGTTGATGTGTGCATCTATTGTTGTGCCATCCACAGGGAATGTTCCATTGCTTTTTTTGTTGATCTGCTGTTTTTAAAATTACAAACAGCCAAATGTTTCATAAACTGTGAAAAGGCACTGGTTTTGCATATCTCATCAGATTAAGCATGTCACTTTGTGCGTCCATAGGGTGATGAAGCAATCAGCTTGGTCATTCTCTCACCTTAAGGATGCGTTAAGGTGACATGCTTCTTATCACAAGGGATGCTGAAGCTATCACACTGCAGAACGGGTAACCATAGGGGTCCTGCACTTTAACTGTGGATTCTCAAATGAAATTTTGCAGAAGCAATACAGTTTGCTGTGTATGAGTGAATTCCTTTTTGTTAGAGAAGTGCTTCTTGAAAAAAATATTGAGGTAATACAGTAGTAGACACATGTACAGTGACTGCTCTGCAGGAAAGAAAGAAATTACAGCATGTTTTGTATGAAATGCCAAGAACTGTGATGTTTCAGTGGGTAAAGGGGGAGAAGCCTCTACATTCCTCAAACATTCTTTATGAATATGAATTTTGAAGCTCTTTTGCTTGCAGGTGGTTTTTAAAATGTTCCAGCATTTTAATCACAACACAGTGACACTGGAGTAGCAGAGGGTTGGGAAGCTGTGTGGTGTAGTAGCCCCAGGACTAGAAAGCTGAGAGTGGGTCTCCAGCTTGCTACAGAGAAGTCCTGAGGCCTGTATGCTGTTGAAACACAGCATATTGGAGCCAGGACTGAGCTGTGGAGAGCTATCACGGAGTTTTCTGTCATCTCTTGCTTCTACCCAGCAGTTCTAGTGCTCTTCAGTGTCCATAGTTATGTTTATAGTCCTTGGGAATTCTGAAACATACTGGGTTAAATAGTCGTGAAGTTTTAATCAACTCAAAATGCAAGACCCAACTTGACTTCTGAACATCCTAGTTGTTTTCAGGTGTGTTGCCTCTTTAAACCTGGTAAGTAAAGGTACACGTGGCATGTTGCTCTTGCATTCCCACTGCATGCATCTAAGTCACATATGTGCACATCAGGGAGCAGTTATTCAGGAGTCTGTTCTGAAGGGTAGCAGTTCCTTTGTCTGATCTGATACACTGCTGCTGCTTTGCTTGGTGGTGGTGTGAGGGAATAATAAAGTAAAGCCTTCGATCACATGACCTGATCAGAGAGGGTTGTCTGTAGTGATTGATAAGTCCTCTCGGAACAATAGGCTGCTTGAGCTGTGCCCAGGGACTGATGGGTTTGGTTGGGGCTTTGCATTCATTTTTGGCCTAAGTAAAAAGAACAGAGAGATCAAGGTTGCAGTTTTGTTTGCAGCTTGCCTTCAAATCCGTGCCTGATCTAAAATGGGACTTAACTATATATACCTCTGCTCTCTCCAAAGCTATTCGGTGAGCACTTTTCTCATCTCCTTCAGAATATGGGAATATTTTGAGGACCCCCAAATTACTTTGATCCCTTAAATTGGCTCTTTCCCAAGTAGTGATAAAACAAAGATATATTTCCACCTTGCACCCCTCTGGCCTATGAGTGGCATGCTGAGCAAGTGAACATGGGCTCTCTTCCCTGGGATGTCCCCTCAGCCAGGTCTTTTTCTGTTGGGCCTCTTGTATGACCCTGTCAAGCTGCATCACTTTGTTTCTTGATTTATGACATTTGCCATTCTTAGTAGAGAAGATAAAAAGCTCAATATTAAAGAAAGTGCTAGTATCCTGTGAAAGGCAGATTTTTCTGTTTGTATTGAGAAACCCCTGAAGACGAGTGCGTGTGTATTCTGCTTAGCTCTGGAAAAACCACTGCACAACTCAGTTAATCTGTAATGTGTGTTAATGTTAGCCATGTGTAGTGTTATACAAGGGACACCACCTGTCTGCATCTGGGATACAGGTGCATTCGGATATATTTGCATTTCCTCAAAGGAGATGTATTTTTCTTCTCTCTTGAGCTACATCCCCAGTATGTGGGGTCAGTTTAAAGCGGAGATACTCCATGTTCTTAAAATGCATGCTGAACAAATACAAAGCCCTTCTATCCTTGCAGAAGAAAACTGGTATGTGGGTGAAAGAATGGTTTTTCCTCCCAGCACATGTCCAGCCACTTTATGGATCGAGGAAGTGTTTGAAGAGCTTTTGCTCCTGTAGTGAAGTGCTCGTTCAATGCCCTTTCCTATTCCTTCAGCCACAGTGATAGTGGGCTAGGGCTGTGCTGCAGTGGCTCTGCCTGTACTGCTACTGCTGTTTAGGCATTCTGCCTTTGTCAGAGTGAATCAGGACATCTGGAGGAAAGGGACCATGGGATGACTAGGACTTCTGTCACACACACACAAGAAAATGTCTGTCTTGGAGAATAGATAATAGAATGCCTTTATACCCGAAAGCAAGAATTTCCTGTTCCCCTGCTAAAGGTGAGGACAGAAAGCTATGCTCAGAAGTACAGCAGAGGTTTCTTCATCTAGTGGCAGTGGTAGGCTTAAGATGCATTTGTTTTCTAAAAGTTGTCTGTGGTTTCTTACTGTTCTACTGAGCTTTTATGTTTCTTTGCTCTCTCTGTCAGTAAATGACCATTTCATTTTGGCAGTACCCTACTGTTTAAATTATGGCTAGGGCCAGTTTATTGTAGACTTGTTTAGCATCAGTTTTATTGCTTGCCTGCATTCCTCCTCTGCTGTGGGATTGTCATTGCAGTGCCTTTTGGGTATCTTCTTTGCTGTCAACTGGCCTGGACTGCTAGGGATTGAAAAGCTGTTTGGGGATTCCTCTGGGAACCTAAAGGAGTTATTGGAAAGAAGTCAGATTCTCATAAGTTCCTGAGAGAGCTGTCATAAGCCTTGTGGCTGCTGGGTTATTGCCAAGCCCTTTATTCATGGGACCCATGATGAGCCATTTCTAGACAATAATGGTTTCAGGTTCCTTTGTACTGTATTATGAAAAGAGAACCAGTGCTGGCCATAGTTTTGGCCAGTGTATGAACACACAAGATTTTCAGTATCAAAGCATTTACAGTTTAATAAGCCTTGTTTTCTGGCCCCGTTTACCATGTGCAGTACTGAATCTGATGGCAAGTGCTGCTACAGATGAGCCAACTGTACTTTACTGCTTCCTAACTTATTTGCTACAATGAGGAAAATGGTTTGGTGACACCTCCTCATATTTCCTTAGTGTATGTATAAGTATATATGTGCATACCCACAGAGTGTATGTATTAACGCTCCCTTAGCCTGCTGGGCAGGCTTTTTTGTTAGTTGCAAGGTTGGCATGTTTGCCCCACATCCTCAAGGCACTTGGCAGTTTGTTGTTCCCTTATCAGCCTCTGCAGTGAAAGGGATGAAAGTCAGAACTGGCTTATTTGTCTCATAGAGTTTCCTTTTTTTGCTGCTTGCCGCATGGCTTTGTCCTGCTTCATGGTGGACAGTGCGTGGTGCAGCCAAATTTTGGATAGCTAGTGACAGAAGTTTTAATTTCCCATGGGAAGGTGGTACTCCACCCAAACAGCTTTCATTCTGGGGATGTCTGTCTTGGTGCAATCTTCTTCTGTTTTTAGTTCTGTCCAATTGTCCTACACTCTAACCACTTAGTGAAAAATGGGTGGATTAAAAAGTTATCCAGAATAGTATTGAAATGCCAAGAATGTGCATTCAAAGTAATTTCAGATACTTAAATTTAAAATGAAATGTGTTGGTGCATTGAAATTGTTTGATACATCTCTCTGTTTGGGACTGAGCTGGGATGGAATCCAAACCAAACCATGCGAGATCCCTGGAGGGAAAAGTGCAATGCAAATTGGAGGTAGGAAAGTCAGTCTGAGCTTTGGTTTGGCTTTGTCTTTGCAGTCTCTGAATGTGTGCCAGCTATGGATGAACAGCAGTAGGACAAATATTTAGGTGCTGCTGTACAGCCTATGGATGCTTTTATTCAGTGGCATGCATTACAGATTTCATACCAGATCTGAAAAATTGTGTTTCTGTCAGAACCCACAACACTTAATTTCAGCACAATGTTCTGCCAGCCCTGAAACACGTCTGCATTTGCTCGCAGAGAGTGTTCTCGGATGCAGGGCCTGGTTCCGGTTCTTTCCTTTCTTGGCTTGCCTTTTGCAGATCATAGAATCATAGAATGGTATGAGTTGGAAGGGACCCCAAGGATCATAGAGCTCCAACCCCCCTGCCACAGGCAGGGCCACCAACCTCAGGCCTGGATCTACACTAGGTTGCCCAGGGCCCCATCCAACCTGGCCTTGAACTCTTCCAGGGACGGGGCATCCACTACCTCTCTGGGCAGCCTGTTCCAGCACCTCACCACTCTTCCTGTAAAACACTTCCCCCTAATATCTAATCTAAACCTTCCTTCCTTTAGCTTTAATCCATTCCCCCTTGTCCTGTCATTGTCTATCCTTTTAAAAAGTTGAATCCCCTCCTGCTTATAAGCTCCCTTCATGTACTGGAAGGCTGCAATGAGGTCCCCCCGCAGCCTTCTCTTCTCCAGACTGAACAAGCCCAGCTCCCTCAGCCTCTCTTCGTAGGGCAGGTGCTCCAGCCCTCTAATCATCTTCGTGGCCCTCCTCTGAACCCTCTCCAACAGTTCCACATCCTTCTTGTATTGGGGGCCCCAGATCTGGACACAGGACTCCAGATGGGGCCTCACGAGGGCAGAGTAGAGAGGGACAATCACCTCCCTGTCCCTGCTGGCCACCCCTCTTCTAATGGATACAGTAATACTAATAATAAAAAGGCCCAGAAAAATCCTCACCAAAATGTTGCTATTGCAGCTGATAAACTGATGATTTTAGCAGTCACTTAAGATGTGTGGTTTGTTGTTTTTTGAAATTTGGAACTTTTCATTTAATTTGAAGATATTACAGTAGAGCTTAGCATTGGTCAGCTGCCTCCTATTGCCAAATAAGTCGGGGGTCATGTTTCTGAGCCACAGTTTAGAAGAGCTGTGGTATAGGGGACTGACTGAAAGCTGGACGTATTAGGGAAAGAGAATCTCTTCTGAATCTGATGTGCCAAGCTGCCTTAGTGTTTATTAAGCCTGAAGGGTCAGAGTGGACATAACAAATTTGAGGGGCTGGAGAGGGAAGTCACAGAGGATGCAAAAAGCCAGACTAGTATTTAGCACCTTGAGTGTAAGTGCATGTGTGTGTGCAGATGAGAGAGTGTGGCTGTTGGTATTTTCTAGATTTACAGTGGAACAGTTTAGCACCATATTTGCACAGAAAGTTGCTGCTTGCTAGTCTGGCCTTGACTTGTAATAGCTGCCTATGAGCCATAGTGTCAGCAAGGACCACTGGAGGGTGGTGGATCTGGTACTGTTTATCCAGCACTCAGCCTGCAGCTTGTGCTGAGTGGCATGGACAGGGCTGAATGTAACAAGGGAGAGATGATGTCAACAGGGTGGGAAGATCTACTTGTGGCTTTATAGGGCAGACTGATGTGGAAACATGAGGGAATGGGGAGTTGAAAGTCATGAAGGAAGGCAAAACAAGATGCTTCTATATAGAAGCATACAGATGATGGGAATTGAAGGTCAGTGATTCAGTTAGTCTTCAGAAGTCAAAGGTCTCTCTTGAAAGTTTCCTCCTTAGACAGGGTGTGTGTAATGTGCACAGTGTGTTATGACTGTATGATGTACACATGTAAAATTACCTTTCACAGTGTCCTGCTGCTGCAGAGTGGATCAGCCTGGCTCCTCTCCTCTGCTTATGCCAATTAAAATAAATTGCTCCATCGTAACTTGTGAGTAAGGCAGTGTTCTGTAATCCTGTGTATAAGGCCACTGGCCAACAGCGTTGAAAACAAAGCCAGCTCTTCCTGTGGTGTTGGATGCTGCTTCTAGGCAGGCTGGAGAGCCAGCTGGGCAGGGATGCAGTGAAGCTGTCACTTCTGAAACTTCCTTAATCGTGGATGCTGAAAGGGGCTCTTCTCAGAACTGGGGTCAATACATGTTTTTTCTTGCCCCTTTCCTCTCCCACGATCCCCCAGTTACTTAAGACAGCCCTGTTGCTTCTTTCTGTCAGGGAAGGTGCTATTTTCTTTTGCAGCTCACAGAACAGGAGAAGAGGCATTGCACATATGGTATTTTGTTCCAGACGCTTTTTTACACCCCTCCCATATCATTTCAGATCTGTTTTCTCTCTTTTAAAAGCTTCACAGAGCAAAAGATGAGGCTCTAATGACGCAGGAGGAGAAAGGGAGAAGGAACCATCCCTCTTAATTTTTTTTTCTGCTTGTATGTGTCACTGATGAAGTAGAATATGGTGTGTCAGTGTCTCTGTATGCATAGTGGTGTGGAGCAAGTGCCTTAAATTTGAGTTGTATTGGGGGACAGCTAAAAGGGTCTGCATAGGCAGGGCTGAAGGAGAGAGGTAAAACACTGGAAGCTGGAGTTCTGAGCAGCTGAAAGAAGGGGTCTGCAGCTGACCTGGCTCTGTCCCCAATCTGTTAATATTTTTTTTTTTCCTCTTTTTTCTAATTCTGTTTGGCAGAGCACAAGAGCAGATACAGTGTAATTTAAGGGGAGGATCCTGAATGCTGCCCTCTGCTTATGAGATCATCTCAAGTTTTCCAAGCTTGTTGGTGCTCTCTCATTTCACACTAGTCATATGCTGTTCTCAGTGATCAGCCTTGCCTGCTCTCTGTTTTCTGAGGTTTATACAGCTGCTGTGTCTGTGAGTTTTCCTGCAATACTTGGGATGTTTCCCTCACTTCCTCTCTGTGTTCAGTATGTGTATTTGGGCTGGGGGTGTTGGAATATGAAGCCACCTTGTACAGTACATCATAATCAGCTTGTATTTTGAGAACAACTACTGGTTATCAATAATGTTCACCTGTAGGTCAAACTTCAGCAAAAAGAAGGCCTATTTTATGGCATGTGAGAAGTGAGGTCCTTGGCAAGTCAGCTTAAGGAGCTGTGGCTCAAGTCCAGGTTGTGTTGCTGTATTGCATCCGTTTGGCTATCTTCTGTTTAATGCCACTGTTGTTTCCCCTGAGCATCTGAGTTGATACTTGGATGAACAAAAGTGAGTCACTGTAGTGTTTCAGGGTTATTGGTGCTGCTGCATTTCTGAGGTTTCTGTCAGGGAATGGAACTGTTCTTAAGGCTCTTATGGTAGAATGATCACAGGAAGGTCACCCATTCATGCGCCTGACCTATTAGTACCTTTGCTGATGTTCATCCCTTGCTAAAATATAGTTGCTACTTCCAAAAAGCACTGCCTCCGTAGAAAAATTACAATTCAGTTCTAGAGAAAAAGCAGTTGCCTTTGCTGGTACTTGGCTGAAGGTTGCACTTGTCTTTGGGCATGTGGTATGGGTTGTAAGCAAAGTTTGCCCTCCTTTTCTCCATAAAGAGCCACAGATAAGCTTAAAATAGACATTTATCTGTGTGTCTGGAAATTACTGTGCTTTCACCATTTACTTTCATCTGAACTGAGCATTGCTACTCACATTTAACAATAGTGCAGGCCAAGTAAGGGAGCGTAATATGAATCCTGTTTAAATTGCCCTGTGTAATCCAGCTGTTCCGAATACAATTTAAGGACTCTGATCCAAGCTACTTAATTGAAGGGCCTAAAGTAAAAGGTGGAGATATTCTTGTGTCTAGATGATGCATTCCATCTTAACGGGAAGATGATGACTTGCTGCGCACCTCACTTCTCACCTGTTCCATCTCTTCAGCTTCCTCGAAGGTCAATCAAATTATGATGATCCACCTAACTTGGGTATTTCATGAGTGCCTAAAGCTGGACTGGATTGAGTCAAGCCTAGTGTTGAAGTTCCCATCCAATGCATGGGAGACCTGTTGTGCATGCCACCTTCTGCAGCTTTGCTGCTCCTTGGGTTAAAGGAAACTCTGCTTATATTTTTGTAGAACTGCTAATAGTTTGTTTCAAGTTGTGTCTATTTTCCTTTTTTTTTTTCTAGTATAGAGTCTGGTCTTATGATGCTGGTATTGTGATGCCTTACTTCTGTTCTGCACATGTTTTCTTGACTAGTTGTTGTGGGTCATTAAGTCTCCTTTAAGCCAGGAAGTTTAGCTTCTTCTGGCACTTGCCCCTATCTCAGACTGTAGGTAATGGTTACCCAAACTCAGCCAGAGACTTCAAATAAAGCAGACCCTTGCCTTGCAGAGACTTTCTCAGGTATGGCAGAGCACAAGAAGGGCCAGAGGATGTTGGTAACATCTACAGATGCAAGATAAAGCTTGGTGTGAAACCTTAAGATTCCTCCTTTCTCTGAACTGTCTTGCAGTTTGTTACTCACTTAGAATTGGTTCTCTCTCCTAGACCTTCCTATCCATTCCCACCCCTAGTCGGAGAGCTGGAGGTGAGCAGAGAAGCACTGCGTCAAATTGTACTAAATAAATGAACTGGGAGGTCACTTTCCCTAACCTTCCCATTAATTACACGTGCTTGTGATGTACGATTCAACCACTGGGTGTCTCTGGGCTATGCAGAGCTCTAGGTAACATCTAGTCCTTAGGAAGCTGGCACTTCAGTTATGCTTGTTTTAGGCCACAGTTTGTGGCTGCAGTTTTGAAGGGCATCGTGACCCTTTCTAGGCTAGCCACTCAGGATGGGCTTCCCAACTCTAGGAAATGCAGTGGTGTGGCACTGTGTGGTAAGGCAGCACTGGTGGTTCCAAGTAGTACCTGCCTTGTCCTGTTCAAAGGGCAGTGAATTCCCCAGCTTGATTTTGTTCTTTATTGCTGCTTCTGAATGCCATGCATCTATTGTTGCACTATGCTGTGCAGAAGGTCTAAGGGAGGAGAACATTAGCACAGCAGCTTTGCTACCTTACCCTAACTGATTGGCTTTTTTCTTTTTCCCTTGGCTCTGACAAGCTTACTCTTGCATGCACATTCAAGTAGATAATTAATCTGTCTCTCAACAGGGCTCTGCTAGCCACAGTATTTTCTCCAATTCCATGGAAAGAGTTACTTTTTCATTATGATGCCGGAAGGGTAAAAGGCAGCCTATTCTCTACTTTAAAAATGCTGTGATAGAAGGTAAAGCTTTCATTAAACATGCCTGGCTGAATTTGTATACTTAAGTATCTGAACTGTGGCTAATACCTTTTGAAAGAGAAGGAAAGAACACAGTTGTAATAGCCAGCATTTTGTGTTTAGATGGGTAATCAGTAGTATTTTCAGTAGGTAATCAGTACTATAGAAAAATAATTGGATTAATTCCTTCATAGATTTTGGCCAGGAAAAAACCCACCCAAAATAAGAATGTCTGTTGCCTGTAGGGTAGTTCTCCCTTTCTTTCCATCTTAAACCATTTAACAGTGTTGACATCTGGTTCACAGGTGATGGTATCCTTGTTGCAACTTTCTGTGCTCTTATTAACTTACCTGACGGCAGATCTGTGGTGTTATAGCTGGTGAAACAACTGACTTGTACCAGGAGCAATTTTGTGCTGACTTGGCCTTGAGTGGGTGCACCTTGGTACGCTGAATGGTGTTTTGTCATTAAATAGGTAAACTCACCAGCAGCTGGACACATTGTTTGGTCCCATCACTTGCTTGTGTACTATTTGTCACAGACTTCAGTGATTTATTGTGCAGAAATGGTGAGATAGGATTTGGCTGGACTCAAGCTGGAATTTCAGCCTACCTGAGGTTGTATTGGTAAGTTTTGGGGGTGATGAGGATATTATTACTTGCTCAATGCTTTGCTGAGGAATGTCTGCTGGAACAAGCTGTGGACCTGGGTTTAACTGATTTTTATAGGTTTCCAGCAGTGATTGTAGTAAGATGAGTGAAGTTGGGTGTGTCACGTGCAAGACTAAATAACAGTAGTGCTACTTTTTTCTGAGTTGGTTTGACAGCACTCAACTACTGCAAATCAGCTGCTGTGTAGTAACTTGCTATAGTGTGCTGAGCAGCATGCTTTACAATTGTACTGGAGCTGTCTTGCTGTACAGACAAATGAATTCTGGTCAGCTGCTTGGTGGCTTGTGTACAGGGCCTAGGCTTGCAGCAACATGAACTGGAGCTCTGCTTATAAATTGAGCACTTAGCTGTGACGTGTGGACAAATGTCATGTTCATAGCTGGCCTTGTCAAAGATTTATGACAAACTTGGTTACAAGCTGATGTGTAGAGACAGCCATAGTGTTTGACTTGGGTAAATAGCTGAGTTCTGGATATGTGGGATGGGTGGTTTTGTGCTTGGCCAGACCATTTGGATATAGGATACAGGTTCACTGGCTGTGGCAGAAGACCAGGAACTGGAAATCGTGGTAGTGCTGTTGTTTCCATACTACAGAGTTAGAAGAGGATGTCTGACCAAATAAGATGGGGAACCTGGGACATTTGTAACTACTACAGTTAAAACCCATGAGGCTGGTAATTGTATTGCAGTTTCAGAAAGATGGTTTTAAATCTGCCGCTTGTCTTGCCTTGGTCAACACTCAAACACATGCAGGCACTAATATGAGTTACAAGACCTGACATTGTTTTATGTTTGTTCCTCCTCCATTTTCGGTCTGCAGAGTTTAAATCACTTCCACAGAGGCAGAAGCTTACATTTTACTAGCATCAACCCACATGGCTGTTTGCTGCTGTAATTGGGAAGAAAGGGTTACACTGCTGAATTTTTTTTGGCACCACCTCAAATAAAGGACTGGTTTGGCTGTTGGAATGTGCAATATAAACTTTGTTTAGGTGGTTTAAAATACTGCATCAGGACACAGAATATTTGTCACAACGACAAAACATCCCTTGTATCACCTGCCAAACCCATGGTAATGGAGTATGAGCAGAACTAACCAGGTCTGCGTGGATGTAGCATGGAGAAATAGCCACTGCTGAGCAGGTGCAAGAAAGGGAAACCATGAAGGAATTTTCAAGGTACAGAAAAGAAAGATCCCATGTTGTTTATTCTACTGTAATCTGGATCTTTATTCAGCAAAATACAGACAAATCCCTATTCAACTAAGCATTCAGGTGCATTTCCAAAGGGTTTCAAGTTTGTTAAGGCACATAGAGTAGCACTTGAAAGGGATTTCAAAATGTGTGTGTTACAGATGCCTTGTACTTAACAGAGTCCATGGGAAATTTTGTCCTAGGTCCTTGCTAGTCTCTTTGAACACCTTGGCTCTGAGATATGTCTTGCATCAGTCTGGCTTAGCCAAGGCTAGAGCAGCATGTGTAAAAATAGTTTTCTGAACTGAGGCCTTTATGATATAACAGGTCAGAAAAAGAATAATGGGAAGTGGTGACCAGAACACTGTTGGTAATTGGCCCAAATAACTGTGTAAGCACGCAGATAAATAAGGATGTGCCAGCAGCCCAAGTCTGCTGTGTGTGGTGGCAAGATCACCCATGTGTTTGGCAGCTCATGAGTTTGCACTGGGCTGGTGACAGCAGACCTGCGAGGCTGCTTTACTTTGTGCAGATGTTCGGAGTGAAACACACTGTAGAGATTTGAAGGTGTTACAGCGATTAACTAAATGGGAGCTTGAATGACAAAATGATCCTGTTATGCTGCTTAGGCTTGGCAGAAGGAGAGGTGTCGGGGTGCTGCTGCAGTGCGTTTCAGAGCTGTGGGAGTTTGTGACAGAGCAGAGCAGGTGTGAACACTCCAGATCATGACTAAGTGATGTCTCAGCTGATGAAGAGTGCTGTTTTATTCCTTTCCCTCCAATGTTTTCTTCCAAATCTAATTAGGTTCAATTATGTGTTTTTCTCTTTTATTTACAGTTACTGATGGCTTGCAGTTTTGTGTCAGCCTGTTCCTGTTGTATGCATGAAGAGGAAGGAATTGGTTTTTGCTGGGTGTTGGAGACCCTGTGCAAGGCACTGCACAAGGGAAGAGAGCTCCTGTCCTTGGGAACACATCCTCAGAAGGGAGGATGAGCAGGGAGTGTCTCCAGCATACCTGGAGCTACAAATGGAGCCTGGGTCTCCTAAGCATTTAGGCCAGCCTCCCAGCTACTGATTGGCACACAAGCCTATGTGGTACTTTTTGCTGGCCCACTGATTTTTGATCTTTGTGTGTTATATATTTTAGCTGCTGCTCTCTGTAAATAGCTATTCTGTTGTGGCTGTTCAGCTGGAGAATTTTCGAACTTGGGTGTGCAAATGAAAGGAATGAAATTAAGCAAGACCCCAGGTTCCTAGTAGAAGCTGGGATTCTCTTCCTGATGCTTGTGGATGCCTGTGAATTGACATGGTGTCTGGAGGAGGAAGGCTTATAAATGTCTCGCTCAGGTTTCCAAAACTGCTCCAGGCTGCAGATTCGACTGTTTTTAAAAAATGTATTTTGGTATTGAATTCCCATACAGAGGGGCTGTTAATCTATTTTACTTATGCCGTTTAATAGTTAGGGAAAGCCAGAAAAGAGTAGGATGAGAAAGGCCTCAATAAAAGATTTTTACTTGCCCTTTTGGCTTACCACTACTACTTTTCAAAAGTACCAACAACTAATTTCTCTATCTAGGTTTACTGACCACTTCTCAGGGCAGTGGGTCAAGGCATTCTGTGTGTGTGCTGATGCTAGACAGTTAACTTGCATTATGGAGTTAAGTAGGGTTTAGGTTTTTTAAAATATTTTTCTATCCATCTAAGATGTATTCATCTGTGTTGAGATTATTAGAGAACATTAGACTAAAAACTAAATTGACAAAATCTTTAATATTCTGGAATATATATATATATTCTCCTTTTTAATATGTGCATACTTGTGTGTTGTCCATAAATTTCTTGGGAACACTGTTCTTTCCTACTTTATGCCGCAAAAAACTGTTAGTGTTTGGGACAAAAGATGTGCTTTATTATGGTTGAATGCATGTGGAAGAGGCAGACTATGGCTGTCGCTAGGTGCTCACATAGAAAAAGAAATCCTTATATGTTGGGAGGTCAAAGTATTTCTTTTGCTGCATGATGTCACTGCTATTGTGTAATGAGTAGATTCTGTGGTTAATTTTTCATGTGATTGGCATTAGTTGAACTCACCTCTGAGTCAGTCTGATATATGCAAATCTATCTTGATTCATACACTGGAAGTGAATAATGCATTTTTCTTCTGGGAATTTGCATTTCTTACGAGCTACAATGGGAATAGCAGCAATTCTGAATGAAGCAGACTATTTTTATTAAAAGAAATGTAAATTGGATGCCTTGTTCAAAACTTTTGAAATGTGCTATATAGAACATGTGTCATTCTCTCTCTGTCCTAGCTTCAATGTGAATCAGCATAGGAACCCTGTTTTTAAGCGTATGCCTGTATTACTGCTATTTGTGTCTCTATTCAAGAATTCAGACTAAGTCTAGGGCCAGCTTGCATCCTTTACCCCTGGTGAGAAGATGCAATAGTGCATAGAAGGCAAAAAGTCTTACACAGACTTGTCTCTGAATATTCTTTCATCACATGCTATTGTCCTTGAAAGTCTGTTCTTTGTTATCACTGGAAGACTTGCTAGAGGTTAATCTTCAACATTCGGGATATCGAAGAGTAACTGAGCAATCCTGTGCCCTCCCCAGTTGAAATGAGTTGCTGTTCTCTCAGTGTAGGTCTCTTGCTTGCGCTTTGTGGGGATAACTCAAATGTTTTCCAAATGTAACTCCTTCTGTCCATGTGTCTGTCTTGGGAGAAGCCTGTGATTTCTCTGTGTAGTTGTTGTGTTTTAACCCCGGTTGACAGCTAAGCAGCATGTGGGTGCTTGCTCACTCCTCTTCCCCAGTGGGATGGGGAGGAGAATCAGAGGAAAAAGGTAGAACTTGTGGGTTGTAATAAGAACAGCTTATGGGGACAACCAAGGAGGAGGAAAATAACAATACTTATAAAAGAATATACAAAGCGTGTGATACAAAATATGATTGGCTTACTGCCTGGAACCCGATGCCCAGCCTGTCCCTGAGCAGTGACGATGCCTTCCTGGCCAGCCCCCTTTATATGTAAGCATGATGTCATATGGTATGGAATACCCATTTGGCTGGTTTAAGTCAGCTGTCCTGGCTTGCATCCCCTTCCAGCTTCTTGTGAAAATTAATTCCAGCTGAAAACCAGGGCAGCAGACTTGGAGCTTTTTTAATTTTTTGTTTCAGCCCTGTGATGATGGTATTGGGCCAGTTATTGCATGTTTAAGGTAAAAGCCACATTCAGAAATACCCATAGGTTGTGCCACTGATAAAACAGCTGGTTTTGCCTTCTCTGAGACTTTCTGGGGTTTTGTCCTGTTTTTGGGCTTGTCTGTCTGAAATCACTTGTGCTGGAACAGCAGTAGTGTAACAGGTACAAACCCATGAAGCACTGTGCTTTTGACCTGGAAGGGGATGTTGTAACTTTACCATAGGCTGCCTATCTTTTACTTTTCTGATACTTCTAAATCAGGTGGTGTTTTCATGCTCTCAGTAATACTGTTTGGCTTTGAAATTCGCTTGCTACAAGGCTGAAGCTGCGAGTAAATCTCTTTGGAAACAATCATGTCTCTCTCATTCTTGCTTAATGCATCAAATAAAATAGGAAATAAAACTGTGTCCAGGGATCTGTGCATGCTGGGGCTCTTGGGTGTCAAACTTCTGGTTTTGTTTTCTGGACCCAGCTTAGCCTTGAGGTTACATCTAGAAGATATTACTTTACTTAAAGCCTTTCAGTTGAGAAATACAATATCGCTGTGTTTTCCAATGAAGGCTTTTTGGGAGGTAATGAAGGACTGTTAGATACCTTAAGTGCTCTGTGGCAAAACAGCAATGCCTCATGTGCTTGAAGAACAGGTAGCCTTAGATGATCAAGTCTTTGATCATTTTAAGGAGGAAATGAGCAAGGAATCAGTTATAGGTCAGCATCATGAAGAAGAAAATTCCAGGTGCTTCCCACTCTCTTTTGGGGGTGATTGTTTTGCATTTTTGCTTCTAAAAAACTAGCAAGAACGCTTTCTGGACATGATCTATAAACTATAGATATTCTTGGAAAGAAAAAATTTTAATCTTTAATTCAGTTTTCTCTAATTGCCTCCTTTTGATATGGATAGAGGGAGAGTAAACTGACAGCTGTATCAACTTGGATAGAAGTGGCATTTCAAGTAAATTTTGCCTATGAGGATGGCTAACAGCTTTATCCTTGTGCATTGCTTGAGAGATAATGGGACTGTCACAATGTTAATATCTACTGTCGTTTGTTTCCATTGTTTAATGTGCATGGTCACTGGAGCTCATAATTAGAAAATAAGTTCCTTTTAGGAATATGCTATATAAAGCAGAACTCAAAATTAGTATTCATTATGAATGCCACTGTGTATATGACTCAAATATGAGCACCTAGCCATTGTTTGGTTTTTTCCTTTGCAATCATTGTATTATTCCCCTTGCGGCCCTTAAATGTTGGCCTGATTTTGACTTCTGTAGATAATTGTCTAGTACAATTCTTTTGGAAGGGAAGCTAACCACCAAGTTAATTTTGCTCTCTGAAGTGTTCAGCTTCTTAGGCAGATCTATCTTTAAAGGACTTTGGTTCTTGCTGTAATGACTAAAACATTGGGGTATATTGCACACAGAGAAGTGACAACATCCACTTGCATACTTGTTCTGATTAACCCTCTGTGTAAAGACAGATTTCAAAATGCAGCTTTTTGGTGGCTTTTGTCCATCCACTTTTTTTTAGCATGTTATATTACTGATTTGTGCTTTGGTTAATGTTTGTTAACCACTTGGTAGTTTGATCTGTGGGTGTGTCTGTATGTCAGCTCACTGGTTTTGTGTGTATGGATTTCAACTGCTAGAAATTCTCTTGGTACATGCATTCAAATCTACTGTCTGTCTTGCAATTACTATGTTGGCTCTTTTGATGAGAACTAAAGGTGTCCCGTAGGGAAGGTGTTGGCAGAGGACGACTTTGGATGATTGCAGCAGGGCTGTTTGTAGCCTGGTTCCCCTCATTTCCATTTGATGGCACTTTACCAGACTTGTTCTAAGACTTTGTTGGTCAATTAATTTGTTATTTTCTGTTCTTGAATTGGAAACTAATTGAGTACTTGTGAAGGGTGCCAGATTAAACTCTGTTTTTGCTTGCAGTGCCAGTGAAATTGCCTTTCCCACCCATGTTTCCTTAGGAAACTACACTTGAAAAAATGAGCTTACGCGATCATGCTGTGTGTGAGGTACATGCAGTCACCCCTTGCTGCTAATGTTTGACCCTATCAGCTAGTTTTAATCAAACTTGTCAGAAGGTGGAGGACTCACTTTGCCACCCAAGTACCCTTCTTGTGTTGTTTAGCTTTGTGAAAGAGCTGACTTCAGTGCACTGGTGCTAGCACAGGAAACCTAGTAGGTGTGAGTGTCCTTGTCTGTTTTGGGCAGGACAGACTCAGAGTTTGGTTTCTCTTTCAGACAGATGAGCTTAATGTCCTGTGAACGTGTGATGTGACTTTTTCCCCCTCCTCTTCTTCCCCTTTTCAAAATACAGCCCTGACTGCAAGGAATATGTCTGAGTTTGCAGTTACTTGAACCTCTCAAGCAATACTATTTTAGCATTTTTGCTTTGTTTTCTTTCTGCTGTGGTAAAAATGAGTAATTTTAGAACATGGACCAGTATAAAAGGGGACAAATATTTTCATATTTGAAACCAACATCAGAAACAAACTGTGTGCCTTAATTGGCGAAGTTCATAAGCTCTTTTGGTGAGTGATGATGACCCTCTTGCACTGCCTTGAATAAAGCTCTTCCTAGTCCCTTGAGATAAATAATGTTCTCTGATTTTCATGGATGTTAACCACCACTTTGCTGTCTTCCAGACTTCTGGCTGGTGTGGCCGTGGAACAGCAGACAATGTGCACAGTCCAACAGTGAAACCAGATCAGTGAGACCAATCAAATAGTTCAGGAATTTGCAGGATCTGCATGTTTCCTAATGTAAACAGATCTGCTCCCTTGCAAACTTCATGGGACACACAGCAGTACAGACTCTAAGGTGGGACTCTTTGTTATTCTTTGCTTTGGCAAAGTGTAGGATTTGGGTTTGTAATGAGAAGAGCCTAGTAACCTACAGGGCATGTTGTTGTAGAATTGGGATACAGTCCACCTGGAAAAGGAAATGCAGCCTTTCTAGGGGCAGTGGGGTGCTATAGTGTGTCCACCCCTCATCCACCCTCCCCTTCCTTGCATCACAGAGGGGAATGGTTAGTAAGGGAGGGAAGGAAGATGGCTAGGTTTTCAGAATCTGATGAATTTATGAATAAAAATGTTGTACTCCATTAAATATGCAATAGTTTCTCCTCTTTTGCAGTATGTGATATCCCACTTCTTGCCCTCCCCCCACCCCCTTACTTGCATACTCTAATCTCCTTGCTAGGAAGTCCAGGCTGTGGGTTTGTTGTTTTTTTTTCTTTTCCTTTCCATTTAATGTAAACCAGCTTCCTTACCTTTTATTGCTATTGCTTTATGAAATGCTTGAAAAGTGTCTGAAGTTCCTGTTTGTTTAGGATTAAATGAACAAGATGGAATAAAGAGAGTAAGTGCTGTCTTCCTGCTTTCTGAAGAGCACCAATATATTTTGGTACCTTGTCAGTCCATCACTAATACGTGAATTCTGCATCAGTTCTCCAAAGAAATCTATTAATGTTTGGTTCCTGCCCCTCCCCCTCCCCGGCCCCAATATATTCCTTCAATTTCTGGTCTGTTTTTCCTTTCCCTTGTGAGAAAACAGCATCCTGTGAACAACTTGGTAACAAGGAAATGTGGGGGAACCTGAGAACTATGAGAAGGCACAGATTATTTGTTTTGAGGGTTTCTGTGCATTTATGTTGACTTCTGGACTTGCAGTTCAGCTTTAGAAGGTCTCAGTGGGGAGATGTATCTTATTGCTGCACATCCCCCCACTCCCCATCAAGTTGTCCCATTGTAATGGCTGACTGTATCTTTACCAAGGCCCTCTTTTGTGGTGTTTTGTTCTGGGGAGGGTGATAATTTTAACAAAACAGGAACATACAAACAGCCATGCAAGGGAGTGGTTCTGGGAGTGGGAGTGAGCTGTAGCGAAGGAAGGAAGGATCTGTGATTTGGATAGCAGCGCAGGCTTGCACTGGTACCCGGAACCTGCCACAGCCAAGTCAGAGTAGGATGTGTCTCTCTCGAGCTGGTAAGAGATCCAGGTTCCAGTAGTAGTAGCAGCTGTCTTAGAGCTAGCTGTGGTCGTTTCCTATAGGACTGACTGCAGGGAACTCCCAAGTGAGGGTGCAACTTGCTTCTCTAGAGCTATGAAATTTTTTATATCTCTGACACCCACGGGCAAAAGGTAGTAATTTTTTTTCTTTTTAAAGGAGAGCAAGAAACAGAAGCTACTGTGGACGTACTGGAGTATGACTCTGAGAAAGAAGGTGCCAGGGCAGTATGTAGTATGTCCTCCCTCACCCACTCCTCTATTTCAGAGGTGAGGTTTCCTGGCCTGCTGCTGGGTAACTGTTATAGGATGGAGCAAGAGTAAAATAGAGCAGGTTCTGGTGTATTACTGACAGCTGGTGTCAAACACAGCAAGCAAGTAGCGATTCAGAGACAACCCTTCTGTTTTATCGTGCATTTATCTTCTTGAATGTTGCAATGCTCATGCCATTTGTTCCTGATTCGTGTGATTGTCTATCAGTGAATACAAGACACAAAAAATGAAGCAGTAGAAGTTACCTTGAGCAGTATTTATCTTAGTGACTAATATGCTCTTACAAAGATGTTAACTTGCTTGCAGATCTTGCTCTCTGTAGCTGTGTTGGTCAAGTCTGTGGTCATATGAAGTTGCATGTTATTCTGATATAATGAGTAAATCCTAGTGAATTGAGGTAGGACTGATGCAATATAAAGGAGGAGAGCCTGGTGCTGTCTTATCTGATAGTAGGCCTGCTTTGAGCAGTCGTGACTCTACTGAAGACAGCGAGCAGCAGCAAACTGGCTGTTCTGTATACAAGTATGTCATACTGCTGGTTTTCTGGTTGTTCCCCAAGGCAGACAGGATGTCACCACTTGTTCGTCATAGGCAATTGGCCCAGAGTCAATTGTTAATAGCTGTGCTAAAGGTTTAGAGGAAGGAGAATCTGATGGTTGATGTATGAAAAGTTAGAACTGAACTCCCAGCTAAGTGCCCTGTGCTGGACTTACCACTAATACAACAGGCATAATGATGAAACTTTAGGGTATTTCAGTGAGGTAGTTAAGATATGAAGTAGAATCTGATGAACTGTAATAAATAAAGCATTTTGATCCATTACAGCCTTTGCCTTTGCTGGAAATATTCACATTAAGTTCTCTGTTGGATTAGGGTAATATCCTCTAAAGAACCTGGCTGAAAGAACAAAGGAAGGGAACTTTAGGAAAGTATAAGCAATCAGCAGAAATCAGAATTTTTTTTTCCCCCAATTCACTTCTGAGGTTAAAGTAACAGGAACCAGATGTAAATACAGCAGAGATGGTCAGGACTTGAATTCACTTTGTGAATTACTATGCTATGGCTCAGAGAGAGAGGGAGGCAGAAAGCCTTGTACTCTGCCAAATGGGCAGGAATTTTAGATTCTCTTCTGTTTCTTGCTTCTGAGAAACTGAATCGAAAATACCTGTTGTTTTGTGTGTCTCTGGGGCATCTGCTTGAAGATCCTTTCCCAAAGGAAGGGCGGGATTCATAGTAATTGTCATTAGACAGTGTGCATGGTGTTTATTTACAAGTAATTGAAGTCCTGTAAATGTTAAGTAGAACAACTTTTGAAAATAATAGACAAAACTTTTCTTATTTTCAACAGAAGCCTTAAAAGTTGTATAAACTTCTAGGCTACTATCGTTTTAATGATACTATAATTTATTTGGTATTTCCTGCCTCTTTTCTGGAATTTGGAAGCTCAGCCAAAATATGTTTGGAAGATGAACAAAAGGGTTTGATTTGCTGAGACACTTTACCTCTTTTATGGCAAAGAATGAACCATGATTTTCTGGTCTTTCTCCTGAAATACACTTCCTTCTCCTTGCTATAGGTCCTGCTTAAACTGCTTTCCTGCCTCTTTCTGTCTGGCTAGAGTCTGAGTTTGCAGGTTATGACAGTGTAATAAATTACATTGGGCTGTGAAGGAATGACACAAATGGGATTGTCTGTCAGTGGGATGTTGTGAAGGTGCCTCTTCTAGGGCTATCTGAATTTTTAAGGGCTATTCCATGGAAAGGATGATAAATACTCCTTACACAAAGATCTTTTTGGATTAAAAATCTGTGATACCCGTCGTAATGTGTACCTCACAGAAAGCTAGAGGTCAGAAAGATACTGACAATTTAAGTGTGGTGTTTTGGTTTTAAAACGGCTCCCTTTCTTGTGGATCTCTGAGTTCTGATTAGACAAAGTCCTGCATAAAATGCAGTTGCTAGCAGGTGGAAATGAGAAAGACAGACTTCTGTGTGTGTCGCAGTGAACAGCACAGTGATGTGGTGGAACAGTAAGTGCTGCCTCATTGCTTGTAGTCATCATTACCACTCTGTTTTTCAAGCTGGCGAAGTGGGAGATGCATGTCATTCCCTTGCTCCTGAATCAGTGTGCGCTTTGGGAGCATGATGCTGTGTCATGCTGCAACAGCTTACACTGTCCAATTAAGAAAAATCATTAGTGAGGGAGTTGAAACTCTGAGACGAGGCATGCCCTTGGATAGGGCAACTTCATAGTTGAAGAAAAGAGCAAAGGATGCCTTTTTAAAAAAAAAAATTCCAGGAGTGTTGGAATGATCTGTATGGCCAAGCAAAGTGGGGAAGGGACTTTTCCTGGGCTGCACCTCTGGGGTGACTACACCGCAGTGTTTCTCTAGAGCAGCTAGCTCTACAGTTGGCTGAGTAACATGCAGAACTTTGTTTCTTGGCTTTCTTGGGCTTCTATCAACCCAACTAGACAAATTATGAACCAGGGTCTTGCTGATGAACACAAAAGCTCATAGTGAAATGATGTAAGTACATGTGTTAGAGTTAGGATGCATTGGGATGTGACACAGAGGGTGGCAAGGGTCAGTTCCTAAAGAGAAGTGTGCGCTTTAGTCTTGGAGATGACATGAGAGCTGAATCCCATTCCTGAGGGAAAGAAATGATATCTTTCTGAATCCTGTTACCTGAAAGGAGGGTACTCTTGTGGGGAGACTCCCTGTTTAAATCAAGTTTGTGTTCCAACACTTCAACAGCAAAGCTACAGACACATCCCTTCCAATTTTGTGTGTGTGTGTGTGTGTGTGTGTGTGTGAGATGGCTCTCTGGGGACCTCAGTGCTGCAGTTACCATGGGAGCCAATTCAAAGTGGATCATCATGCCATCAGAACTAGAAGATATGTGCAAATGTTGTAGCATTTTGCAGAGGTTTGGGATTTTGACTATTTCTTGCAAAAAAAGTATTTCTGTTATTTACATGGGGACATAACTGGTTTGTATGTTAGGCATTTCTGAAATCAAACTGGCTCCGTGTTAGGGAGGACAGAATGGCAAAACAAGTCAGACAGCTTCAAGTGGGTGCAGGTAGGTAATAGAATTTTAACTTGGGATACAAGTTTCCCCTGGGAATTGTTGTTCTGTTTGGTACTAGTGTTTTTGAGTTACCTTGATCTCATTTGTATATTGCACTCATCAAAATCTAAGAAGAATCTTTTTTTTTCCTCTTTTTTTTTCCTTACATATTTATATCTTCATCCTTTCCTCTGCCCTGCCTGTGTTGGTTGACACTTTCACCTGCTGCAATACTTGAGAACAGTCCTCAGCTGAGACTTGGAGGTGCTCACTCTAGAGAAGACCACTGGGATAAGACCAATGTGCTGTGCACCTTGGACTTGTTCTTTCATCCACAAAAATCAGATGGTTATTCGTGCTGGACCCCTACAGTTTAAAACATCTGCTTGTCACCAGAACTTGTCCAGTGATTTTGGACTTAACACCTTGGGGGGTGAGCTATAGATCTTCAGGATTTCCACTTCCTGTGCTGACAGTGCTTCTAGCACTCACAGCATCTCAGTCCACCAGCACAGCAGAGATGGCAGATGTGCTTCTTTGGAAACTTTTTTGTGTGAAGTTAAATCAAATCTCTAAATTTTAATTGCTAATTTCTTATAGAAAGAACAGTTTGTCTCTGACCTACATATGGGACTCAAATGTGACTTTCTGGGTCTTAAAAGGCTTTTTATTGTTGAAAATCTGAAATAATGTTAGGACTTTAGGGATGCTGTTGTCTCATGTAACTTTTTTTTTGTTTTATTTTCTGTTGGTAGTGTGGACGCTAATTCTTCATGGAGAAGAAAGCTACATCAACAGGTGGAGAGTTGGGAGCTCTTTTATCAGTTGCTGTTTGTAGGTCCATTGGGGAGTTATAGGAAAGCTCTTTTTGAGCACAATTTATTAGGGTTTTTGCTTATGCCTTCTCTGTAGCAATCTTTTTTAATTGTTCTTGGTTTTTTGTCTCATAATGCAGAAAATTCTGGTCTGAGAAATAATTTTTAGTGCTAAAGCCTGTAGATTTTGATGACTTGTCGAGCACCTTTGGAAACCATTTTTATCCTGTGCAAAATTTATGCATTAAAAAAATGTAATTATTTGTTCCAGTGTTATTGGAATTGTTCATTTCTAAGAAAACTGTGTCATTCCCTAGAGATACAGCATTTTTATATTAATGTTACTATTCAGGCAAATTCATTCAGATTTCATCATATATCCTGTGCAGACCTGTTTGAAGAACTCCCATGTAAGGACAAAGATGTGCACAACTGAGGAAGTCAGCCTGAGAAGTAGAATATTACCAAGGAACTGGAAAAGAGTTATTCTAGTTCAAGGACAGTATAGACATTTGGTGCAGGTGACATGAAAATGAGATGCTCTGCAAGGCAGAGAGGAAACAAAGGCTGATAAACTCATAGTTCCTCTTATTCAGGGATTCCAAAATATCTTACAAGCATTAGTGAATGATTTGGTTGTACAGTCATGGTTTATTTCTGTACTAGTTAGTATATGTTACCAAAAGTTTCATGGATGGTTATGGTAGGAGAGTGGATGATGATTTGGCTTTTGGTTTAGTAGAAGATTGTTCCAAAAGGATAAAGTCGTTCCTTGCACAGGAAGAGGATGTTGGTTCTGGTCTGTGAAACAAACTTTTATTGCGCATGATGCGTCTGAGCACCTTCCGTTCAGGGCACATGCTTTCAGCTTCTTTCTGAAGCTGTTTGTACCTGTTCAAAACACGCACTCTCTCAAAACAATTCCTACTGCAGTGCATATGATTATCCCTCAGGGAAGAGAAAGAATAAACTGAACATCAGATATTAGCTGCAGCACTTAGTGCACTGCTGGGAGGCACTTGGGTACGACAGTGATATAGGCAATGTCAGAAGTGATGCAGAACGGAAGAGAAAATGTCTGTGCCAGCAGATTGTGTTTGATGTTCACTACAGTATTTCTCTAGGGCACCACTATGTTTAAGCACCTAAGCCAAAAGCATTTTTCCTCCACAGCCCCCAACGACTCTCTGAGTACAGCTAGAGCACCTTGTGGCTCCAGCAAATGCAAGAAAGTAGGGAGGTAGGTGTTTTGGATGGTTTGTGGGGGCTTTTTTTGTTTTTGTTTTTGTTTTTTTAAGATTGAGGCAAGCCATGTGTGTCAGGAAAACTCACCTTAGCGTAGCTGGCAAGCTCCTTCCATCCCTGTGCTGTTTGCTGATCAAAGAAAGCATGAATCCATGAACTAATACAATACAATTTCTTGATTTATTTTTATGGACAGTATTTTTCTAAAACTGACTTTGGGTTTTAGGAACCTACTTGTCACTGACTTTCCTTAGGGTATAAGCATTGATTCTCTGAGGCTATGTGGAGAGCATCTGGATGCTGTTACAGTATCCTTCTGAAGATGCTGGTAAATGCTGTATAAGCAATTCATGAGGCCTAACAGGCAAGGAGGAGAAATGACTACCTTATGTAACAACTGTGTGTGTATGAGGGGAGGAAAAAGGCTGTCTCCACAGTGCCTACAGAGTAGACTATAGCAAGGGTTTGAGGCTTGCAGTGGAAAATGCTGCCAATTGAAGAGTGTTTGTTGATGGTGCAAGGGGTGTTGGTGTCAGAGAGTGTGTGCTTTATTTACCAGGTTCTAGGTAACGATTTTAATGTAAAATTCATGTCCTCGCTCTGAAATGAAATCTAGTGTTTTGGACAGCATGACAGATGTGAAAAGACTACAGCTTTTCCCTCTATTTTTTTTTTTCTTCCCATAACAAAGCTATTCTCTTCAATCTTGGCTTTTGATTTTTTAAAAATTCTTTTGTAATAGGGTTTGCTGATTGAGAACTTCATACTCCTTGAGAGACTGAGCTTTAGAAGCACTGTTTTAATTTAGGAAACTTGATCTTTAAAAATGTGATGCCTGCATGGGCACTGTATGTTAGCACTTTGGGCACGTTCCTGTGCTGATTTCTTGTCACAGATTAGGTTCCTTGCTATATCTTGTTCAAAGAGACTTTTCTTTTTGAGGCCTGAAGCCAGTATTGTCATAAAATATGATAATGTCTTCAAGCTGACAATTACTTGGAGATATTTTTTCTAGGATAAATTCCTCTGCCTTTATTTTCCTGTCCACTGTGCAGAAAGAAGGCAGCAGTATAATTCTTATCTACTTTCTGTTGTGTTTGACCCCGTTTTATGGAAACCCTTCTTCAAGGGCCACAGCCATGCATTTGAATTGGGACACTGTATGATCTCAGCTGTGCTGGAAGGGTGACATAAAAATGACAGAAGCAATGAGACAAAGTGCAGTGTGAACAAGCTCCAGTAGCTTAGTTTTGAAAAGCTTTGTTTGAAGCATCACGTAAATATGACAGAAGATAGTTTTATGGTTTAAAAAAATGAAGAGAGAATTATGTAGGTGATCTTTGCAACCTAGTAAAAATATCATAGTACACAGAAATTGAAGTGTTACAGCTTCCTGTGATCTAAATTGGCATCTAATCTTAGTCAGTAGGTGAAACAACATTGAGGATGTTGTTTATAGTGCCTGCTTTTTTTATCACTTAAGAACAAAGTAGTGTTTTGAAAACCTTCATTATGTGAATCAGGGAAATAAGGCAATTCAGGTAATAAGTAAAATCTCTGATCAAGGAAAGTCCATGCTTTACATCATATTTATAATTGGCCCAGACCTTTATTTTAATGTTCTGAATCTGTCTGAAAACTGCATTGAGGGGGGAAGGAGGGGAAGAGTAGTCTGCTTATTAAGAGCAAAATCTCTCACTTTTTAGAGCCCAAAACTATATTTTGCTTACTGTTAATTTGAAAAAAGACTGGATAAGCTGCTTTTCCTGCAAAGGAGATGATCCAGCTGTGGAACAATGGGTTTCTGGTCAAGAGAGAGAATTAAATATCTAACTAGTCATTTAGGGTTTCCTAAATGTCTCAGATGCCCCTCTGAGACTGCATCTGGCAGTTAAATGGCTTGAGTTGTATAGAGGTGTTTGTGCAATTTGAATCCCAGGCACAGTCCTTTAAATCAACAACTGACTTTGGTACAGAGGGTGTACCTGGAGATCAATGTGGCATTTGCAACCAGTGGCCTTTTACTTTGGAGGCTGATGCTCATTTTATGGGGTTCTCAAGCTGGTAGCTTACATGTTTTTAGTTGGGTGTGATGGTAATTGTGTGAAGGAGACCACGCTTCAGAACCCGCTTCTCCTGTTGCACAGGCGGAATCTATTTGCAAAGACTTCACAGTGTGTTTGGAAGAAGCTCAGTCTGTTTGCTTGGACAGTTAACAGCTTACTTTAGTAATGATGAAGGGTGGATTTTGTCAGCATGGTGCAACAAAATTTTCATAAAAAAACCCCCAGAGAGAACATATCGTAAATGAAAAAAGGGCTTTTTGAAATAGCAGCTTATATTACGTAAAATCAAAGTTTTGAGTTGGGAGTCAACTCTTTGGGTTTTAGAATATATTTTCTTTCCCTGAATTCACCAAGTAATTCCACTATTGCCCAAGTTTTACAGACATTTTAGGATCCAGCTGTCATTGCGCCTGGCACCTTGTCATTCATTTAGAATATCAACTGTGGGAGCAAATGGTTATCTGGCAGTTCTACTTTTTTTTTTTTTTTTTTTTTTGGTGGATGTGGGTATATTCTCATTTCTCATTTCAAGTCTTGACCTGGACCTGCTTAAAGAGTGCATGAAGAACCTTCCTTGTAGAGATTCCAGCAAGTTCAGAAGGGTTTTTTTTTTTAGCCTCTCACATGTGGGTTTTTCTTCTTCCACAATGGTGTGGTTTTGTTCTCATCCAACATTTTTGTTCCTCAAATGAATTTAAAAATGCTAAAGTTGGTAGATAAATAAAAGCAAAACTCAATCTCACACAGTTCAGTGTTCAGCAGTAGACTTGCTGTTTGACTTTGATCAAGCCAGCTTGTCTGTCAGACCACTAACCCATCTCAGAAATGAAGATAGCTATCCACGGGGCTTCTGAAAGTCTGTACAATCAGGATTTTGAGTTCATATACTGAGCACTCATAGGAGGATGGAGAAGGGGAAGGTATTACATGTTCCTCCATAACCAGTGCATCTAGTGAAAAGTTGCACATAGCCAGTCTTGCTTTCTTTTCTCCTCTCCCACTTCAGTGTTTTAGCTTTAAAGTGCTGAAATAATCGCACTGACAAGTTATAACATTAAAGAGATTAGACTTTGTTTTGCTTTTTTCTATTAAATTTCAAAGAGCATCACAGCATTGTAGGCTGCTAAGCTAACAATACATGCATTGGTAGGGGAGTGAGTTTCTCCAGACAAACTTCCTGACCCAAGAGCAAAGAACTGTCAGGATACGTTTTTGTCACAGGAACAGAAGAAGAAAACTGGATGCCTATCAATTGGTCTTCACAAATGAGTTGTTCCGAAGAAGCGTGGTTCATACCAGCTAGGCCTGGAGTAATAGTGGAGAAAGGATTGCTTTCAGGGTCTGTCATAGCCTTCTTGCCATACTAGGTGCTGGCAATGCAAAATGTCTTGATGGCAGTCAGAGAAAGAGCTTTGCACCGAAATGATCAACAAACGTGTTCTCTTTTCTAAGAGAAGAGTGTCTTTCTCTTCTCCTGGGTTTCTGATGGATGAATTGAATTTCTACAGAGCCTTTCCACCCTGCCTGTGACTGTCCAATCACTTGCTCATTCATGTTGCTACAGAGCTAATTCTGCTTCGGCGATGGATAAGGAGTTCTGCTGAACCCGCACTTGATTACCAGCTCTGCTTACCACAAGGGAGCAGTTATTAATGTGCTCTCATTTTTAAGCCTATTATAACTCCTTCGCTTTGATTAATCTCATTGTGGAGCTCTTTACTCTTTTAGTCTGCATAAGATGTAAGTCTGATTGTAGGAGTGCTTCTGTTGATTCCTTCCTAGCTGAGGGAGGAGGCAAAAGGGCTATTGTTTTTAATATAAAAATGAGTTTAATAAGACTAGGGGGTTGGGCTTGATCCAAGGCTTGCTGGAGTTTGTCATGATCAGTCATTGGATTTCAGCCTCTGGTCTCTTGACTTACTGCCATGATGTTCAGCTGTCTGTGTGTTTTGTGGGTCCTCATCAGTAAGCTATCGTGGTGAAGGAGGGCAAAGGGAAGCACGCTGGCAAGAGATTTAATAGCTGCTTCTTTTATTCTTGTGAACCTGTTGTCTCATCTTTCTGCATGTTTCAACCTTGAGTGTGTGGTCATGGTGCGTGTGGTAGCAGTTCATAACAAAGCACGCAAGTCCAGACAATATGGCAGAACTTTAGCAGCAAGCTTTCTGACAGAAAAGATTAATATCTTTAACTCTGAGATGAGTTGTAATTTGGTTGCTATTAATACATATATATATATTTAAAAATTAGTATTGCAGTGTAATGACCAGGGAGTCAGAGATAGGAAGGGTGTAACAAATACCGTCATGAACTAGTGATGTAATTCAAGGGTTCAGCTGTATCAGCAATTGGGCCAGATCTGGCCTGTGGGCCAGTCCTGTTCTGTTCCTGTTTTCCTTGCACACATGTACATGTGTTGATGCTTTGCCTACGAGCTGCTGCCTTTTCTTTTAAGGAGGAAAGATTTCTGTGACATGGAACAGAGGATGGCCCACAGCACTGCCCCAAGCCAGCTTGTGGCAGGCATCCCCATAAGATAAGACCATCTTCTCAGCCATAATTCTCTCTGCAAATGACTGCTGCAGCTCAAGCTTCGCTTCTCCCCCTCTCCCTCTGCTTTTTCTCTACTGACTTTTGATTGACTGTTACTCTAGGTCAGCCAGATGCCATCAATTTCCCCTGATAGAGAAGTGTGTGAACAGTGCATCACTCTTACCTCTTCAACCCCCAGGAGCTTGTTCTGTACAGAAGCAGGCTTATTCTATGCCTTGTTTCTGCAGATGTCATTTTTCAGGCTTCTTCACTATACAATGTTAGGTAACATATTTTCAGCTAGAACAAGTTGATGTGGCCGTCCACTAAAAATGAGAATAAAGAGTATTGCATCAAAACAAGATGCCATTCATAGAAATGGGGAGAGGAGAAAGTTATCCCTGCATCTGTCTTTGAAGGGATGCAGCTATTTTTAAGGTCTTTGCAAAGACAGATTTAATCTGTACATCTGAAATGTAGTAAACCTAAACCCCCAGCAAAATGGAGTATTTCTTCCTGGAGCGTACTCTTTTCTGTCAAGCACATGGAATGAAGACAGTTGTATGTTTGGTTTTTTGTTTGTCAGAAGGATCATGAAGTATTGTTTATCTGCTGTGTTTACTATTAGCAATAGAATTGTACAAATGAAAGGAACAGAGTTTATGTACCCTGTGAATGCTAAATAGAGGTAGGATCTATATAATAACTATTGTAAAATTCGTCCATTACCTTTGCTTAAAAGGCTGCTGGTCACCCTCTCAGATACATCATTCAGTTTGTTGATAATGAGCATCTATTTAAACTAATAGCTTTAAAACTCTGGGCAGAAATAGTACTTTGTCCTTGACTCTGTCTTATCTGTTGCTGTAACTGGGCTCTTCTCCCTGTTGTCATCACATGACAATGTGCAATACAATGGATGGACAATGCAGCCAGCAGGCTTCTCTGAGACTATCTGCCTTCCAGAAGAGGTTGTCGTTACTCTCTACCTCAATTTGGTTCAGCCCAAAGTGTTATGTAGCTGCCCAGAAATATACTACCGGCTGTTGTGCTCTTTATGGACCAGTTAAATCTGTTCAGGCCATCTGAACAGGCCTGTACACACAGATTTGGTTTTGGACAAAGCTCCTTTTCTGTTGAGAGTGAATTTACTGAGGTGGGAATTTTAAAACCTCACACCTGAACTTTTTAGCTTTGTCATGTGGGATTTCAGTCGGGTGCTCTGGGCCTGATAATTCTGCCTCACCATTTGTTGTTTACAGGTGCAGTAACTCAGATTAGAGGTAAAAAAAGTGAGGCAGTGGTCTACCACCATCCTTCTTGTGAAATAAACTTCACACACAACTTTTGAAAGTGAGATGAACAAAGCAACTCTAAACTTTTTGCACACTCCAGAGGGAGTAACTGGCTGCTTGGTGAGCGTTACTGAAGATCGCTTTGCTTCCAGCCTTGTCTGACTTTTTATGGTGAAACGATCAGAAAATAGGTTCATCTCACTCACGGGATGTCCTTGCTTCCCTCATGCATGACTCTTGCTGACTTTTGCACCTCTCCACCCCTCAGTACAAAAACAGCGGCAGAGGTCTGGTCCCTTGCTAGTGCTCATTTCTGTTTGTGTACAGTGATGCTCCTTTTGCTGTGATGGCCTTGAATTGCAGTGATTACGCTGGAAAGTAGGACTTACTGTTGGGGCAAAATAACTTGCTGCCTGTTTGGCCTGTAGGAAGGCAGGCAGGCAGCTGGGGTTTGCCAAGGAGGTGCTGCATGACAGAGTTCCAGATGGCTTTTCTGCAGATAGAGTGGTTATGATACAGATCTGTGGGGCAGCCACTCACTTGTATGGGGTGTCTTCTGCCCTCTTGAATGAGATTAAATTCAGCTGCTGATACCCACCTCTTTGGTGCTGTAGAAGTGCTTTCTTCAGAAGGTCATGATGTTTCTTTGTGACCCACTGAACAGTCCCTGTGAACTTGGGTCTGCATGCCTTTGGTATCTCTTTACCTAGTCCGTAGAAAGTAGAGATAATGTCACATGTGGAGACATATGGGAGGTGGCAGCACAGAAGAGCTGAAACCTTTTCTAATTGACTTACATTCTTTCTGAAGAGTCACTGCACATGACAGGCTGGAGAGATGGGCCTGGGTGAACCTAATGAGGTTCAACACTGCAAAGTGTCAGGTGTTGCACTTGGGCCGGAAGAATCCCAGACATCGATACAGACTGGGAGAAGAGCTTCTTGAGAGTAGCCCTGCTGAGAAGGACCTGGGGATTCTGGTGGATGAGAAACTTAACATGAGCCAGCAGTGTGCTCTTGCAGCTCACAAGGCTAATGGTATCCTGGGCTCCATTAGAAGAGGGGTGGCAGGGACAGGGAGGTGATTGTCCCTCTCTACTCTGCCCTCGTGAGGCCCCATCTGGAGTACTGTGTCCAGATCTGGGGCCCCCAATACAAGAAGGATGTGGAACTGTTGGAGAGGGTTCAGAGGAGGGCCACGAAGATGATTAGAGGGCTGGAGCACCTCCCCTACGAAGAGAGGCTGAGGGAGCTGGGCTTGTTCAGTCTGGAGAAGAGAAGGCTGCGGGGGGACCTTATTACAGCCTCCCAGTACCTGAAGGGAGCTTATAAGCAGGAGGGGATTCAACTTTTTAAAAGGATAGACAATGACAGGACAAGGGGGAATGGATCAAAGCTAAAGGAAGGAAGGTTTAGATTAGATATTAGGGGGAAGTGTTTTGCAGAAAGAGTGGTGAGGTGCTGGAACAGGCTGCCCAGAGAGGTGGTGGATGCCCCGTCCCTGGAAGTGTTCAAGGCCAGGTTGGATGGGGCCCTGGGCAACCTAGTGTAGATCCAGGCCTGAGGTTGGTGGCCCTGCCTGTGGCAGGGGGGTTGGAGCTCTGTGATCCTTGGGGTCCCTTCCAACTCATACCATTCTATGATTCTATGACAGTGCTGCTGCTGTGCTTTATTTTGTACTGGTTTTCTAAGCACCTTTGCCCATACAAACTTATGAAAACTGATTCTTCCTGGGCCTCCGCAAGCTGTGCTGTGAGCTGTCACAGAGCATTTTGCTCATTTGTCCTAGGAGACTTTCCCAAGGTCAAGGTGAGTGGGTGGCTGAACCATGAGTAGAACTGAGAGTGTCAGGATCCTATTTGTTTGAATATACGCACATGGAAGCTAGTTTGGTAGATTGCTTTTTCAGGTAGCGGATCACTTGGTATTTTTGGATACATGGAGAGAACTTCCACCTGTGGCTTGTGGTACTAGCAAGCAGATCGGTTTTTTTCTTTATTATGAGAAAGATATGTGGGAGGAGTCCATAGTGAGATGTTTTTAAAGGTTATTGTCCTGTCCACCCTACTCTGGTATTACTCACCATATGCACAGCCCTTCTTATTAAATATAGTATTATGCTTTCAAAGATTTATAGTCTAGACATAATTTAACTATACAATGCTAGAAAATTTCCTTCCTTCCTCTCCAACTATTCACCACATACATCTGTTTCCTTGCCACTGAAGCCTCAGCATTGAACACCATGGTGTGTATCAAGGCTATTATTATAATCTGCTGTTTGAAATGAATGCAATTGAGAAGATGAACTGCGTAACTGTGAAGTATATTTTCTAGGTTATCCTTAATTTTAGAACAAGATGCATGCTTTGTTAGTTTTCTCTCTTGTTCTGTGCTCTGATATTAACTAAATTAGAGTATTAATGAAATCGTAGTGAAGTTGTAGTTAGATTAAAAAAAAAAACCCATTTCCTAAGTAACTCTGCTATGTTTCAGATGCCATTTCATAGTTAAATTTGCAGTGGCAGTTGAAAGCTTGAAAGCCTGGTACAATGTCAGGCTATGAGCTTAACAAGATACCGTCAAATTTAAAGGTGGTGTATTGAAAGCCTGTCCCCAGTGACTCCTATCTTTTGAAGCGTTTGAACTCATTAGTGCTTAAAGGGTATCTTTCTATTATTTGAAAATCCTTTTAGAACTATTCTGTTGTTTACTTCTATATTTTTCTCTCTTCTGACAATTAAACCATGCTTGACCACGTAACACTCTCTGTGCTCTTTCCATCCCCTATGTCTGCTCCCTTCCCCCCCTCCTTTATTATTTAATATCTTTTCTGCATTTCACAGATTCTTGCCTTTGCAGTAAATCCTAACGCTTAACCTTCCCCCTTAGTGCCCCCCCCCGTAAAACACCACAAGAATTGCTTTGTGTATAGAAAGAAGAGTGATTAATGTGTGAGTTTAAAGGGAGAAGAACTAAATGTCTCTTACAAATTTCAAGCTTAATTAGAGTACTGTGCAAGCTATTGAGTTTTACTGATGTCTTGAGTCTGTGATAAAGGGGAAAAGGTTGCTTTTTATATTAAGGGCAGATGTATTTGAAGAAAATGAAGACGTTTGAAATAGTAGCTCTGCTGAAGTTTGTGTTTCTGGGATTTCCCCTATGCCTATGTTTAAAGTAGCTGTATCATTGTTTGGTGTTTCTGCCTTGTTAGTATAGTGTCTGAGCACTCACTAGCATGTTAAGTGACACGATCTAATGTGCAGCTTTGTGCAGTTTGTTCCCTTTTCCTCTGTGTGTTTTAGTTAACAAACAAGCGAACTGATCTTATGCTAAATGCCAGCGGTTGGCAATCCCTCTAAAATCAAATTGTCATCTTGTAACTCATTGGGAAGCATTTGCTACTGGTGAAACAGAGCTCTCAGGGGAGAAATATTAGGATTCCCAATAAGGAGCAGAAATATGGGACTGTATCTTATAAACATCTTAGGTCATGTAGATAAATGGTAAACATCAGAGATTATGTTGTTTTTTGTGTCTAAGACTAATGTGGCTTTATTCCAGCTGACATATTTAAGAGATTTTTTTGACCCAAGAAGAAAATGAGGGGTCAGCTGCTTAAGTGGTGTAAACACCCAGAGCTTTAGAGAAGACAGAGATGCTCTTGGTTTAGTCAAGCAGATAGCTACAAATTTTGTGTTAAGTGTTTATGTTGTTCTGTTTGCTCAAATGAGTGTGCTTCAATATTTTTTTTTTTTTTTTTATGTGAAGATCTGGCACTGCAAATTCAATTTAAATTCTGATGGGAGCATGACTAGAGCTGCATAAATGACATCTGCTTCTGCATTAGTGGTCATTTATGGCAACAATTGCAATGTGGATTTTTACCTTGCAAACATACATCCTGAGGACTGGCCATGTGCTTGTGGTGTTCTTTCTCTCCTGTTTCCTCTGACCACCAAATATGTAGTTGTTTATTCTCTGGGAGCAATTGTGAATCTGGCTCCAAACTGCCCAGTTGTTAATAAGCTCTTCTAAATTAAGACTGGCTCAAATCCCTGCTTCGTGCTTATATGGGAAGGATTTGACTTAGACATTGTGACTCTCCTGGCTGTGGGAATAGCATCAGCTTGAGCTCAGTCTTTGAGATGCTGGAGAATTGAACTACATCAGGGATGCAGAGGGAGGCTCCAATGCCCGGGGATTGGGTTTTAAGCTAGCAAAGCCTGGCAAACCTAACCTAAAGTCATCAATACTTTTGGCTGTTTTTTCTCCACCTTACTTTGGTGGAAACATTGTTTGCCTAAAACTTTGGGCATCATGCTTTCTCTGCTTTCCTGGAGGGAGCATCCGAGAAGACAAGTACAAGGGGAATTAGTAGGAATGAGAAGGATTCTCATCTTTAGCTTCTGACAAGAATCATCTGAGATAATTTTCTTTCTTCAGGAGGGATTAGTCCGAAGTTAACTTTTCCATGTAAGTAGAGACTCACAAATGGGCACAGGGATGTGAAAGGTAATAGGAAGGTAAACTTGCAAATGTATGTATTGTATTTTATCATTGATATGCATATATTAGAAAATACTAGGGGAGGAATTCTATTCCTTCACAAATACTCTTGTTTTTGTTATATGAAACCAAACCTTTACAAACTTAGATGAAGTGCAGCCCCATCTGGTAAACTAAAGGAGACTTTATTTTCCCCTTTTGTAAACTGTGGGAAATAGTTTAGCTTTCATGAGCTAACACCTGATAATAATGTAATGTGGTTTGGTCAGCTGGACTCACGCAAAGCTGAAGACTTTGAGTGGGGCAAAGCACAGAAACTGCCTCTCTGTGTCCTGTTCCACTCTGTCTGACCAGCTAGCGCAGTGAATCACCTTCCACTCCTTGCAAATCACAAGGTGTTTGTAAGGATGGATTATGTGTACATGCAGCATGTTGGAAGATACACAGATTACTTCTGATTTCCTCACACTCTGCCATTTGCAAGAAATCTGTCATGTGCCAAAAATCTTTCTTACAGATAATACCAGATTGAAAAGAGCGTTGCAGCATTTGAGGAAGGGTAGGTCCTAGGAACAAATTTTGGAACTCTCCGGTTGAGAATGGGAGCAGATGTTGACATCTTGGCTGCATGTAGTTCAATGAATTGCAGGGAATTCTCTCACCATGCTGAGGGATCTAATTAAACGCACTGAGCTCGTGGGAGGACGGAAGTGTTTGCAGCAACAAGGGAAACGAGAGACTTTCCCTGCTGTCACTTTGGTGTAAATTGGCAGATTCCCATTGAAATCAGTAACCCCCCAATAATTCATGCAATAGGGTCTGGCCGACACTGGATCTGTGTGCAGAGGGTGCTTATGCCTCCTAAAGATTATGGAGTTCCTTAATATACAGAGTTTTAAATTGCTTTAATTGGTGTGGACAGTAGATACCTGATTCTACTAGTACATCTGCTGCTAATGAAATCTGTGTGGAGAATCATTATTTATAAGTAGTGTATTTTTAACATTGCTGGTGTAACAATAATTTAAATGCTCTGAGCTCTATGCACAGTGCTCTGATGGGCTTTTTCTGTGTGTCCATTAGATGGGAACAGCTAGGTATCCGAGAATGCATTTTGTTACCAGGGTTTCTTTAGGTGGCAAAAGGCTGTGGCCTGTTCCCCTGGCTTCTCTGAAGTTGGTTATGAAACCAGACCCTGTTGTACACTGTTCATAAGAAAATATGAAATAGTAGTCATCTTTTCCATTGCTTCTCTGCGAGTTGACCAGGCATTGTAGGTTGGAGAGGATACCCTAAAGCAGGTAGCTATGTATTGCTCACTTTTATCTGTAGGTTAGCTGTCGGGTTTGTCTAGGGCAAGGAACATAATTTCCTGAAGGATGATGTGCTAGTTGTCCTTTGCGCAGGCATGTTAGCTTCCTTTCATTCTGTTTGTGTGAACAACGTGTTTCAAATTGCAAGGTTGAAAAGCCATGTTTGTAGATTCTCTCTTTGTCCTGATGTCAGTGCAGGGCACTGTCTCCTCATGTCCTTTTGCAGATCTGGTGATAGCAAATGCATCAGAATTAGTGCTGTATAACAAAGCTTGGCTAAAAGTTATGGCTGTCTGGTGTTAACAAGTAGCAGAAGACTTAGAGGACCTGGTGGAAGTGGTGATATCTTAACCTTCTCACTGGGAAATGTGTAACTATTTGTCCTTACTACCATGCGAGCTGATCCTCTGCTGAGACGTAGATGCCACCACAGCGCTCCTTTTCCAATGATTCTTCTGTTCATGTGAATTGAGAGGAATAAGAGCACCCTGCCCAGTGTGCATCACAACCCTGGGGCCTAAACAGGGATGTACAGGATAGAGTATCCTGGTGCGGTTGGGATGCGTGTGTTATGCATTTTCTTCAAGAAAGTGATAAGCTCTCGTCTGCTTCACCCAGTTTATGTTTTACTGCATGCTCACAGCAGGCACCCGGAAATGCAATCACTGAAATTACTTTTGCCTCTGACAGGATTTTGGCTGTTTTTTATTAGTACAGGATTTCATCTGTTGGGTTTTGTGTTAACACGTATCAGCACAAAGGTCCTCACTGAAAGGCTGTTGTTGCCATCCAAAGGCTGGTATAGGCTAACTTGTGAATGCTTATTGTTAAATGCAAGTTTTGGAATGGTCACAGCGGAAGCTCAGAAGCAGTAAACTACTCCAACATATTATTTTTTTAATTAAACCAAAACAAAAACTAAACAAAAACAACCAAACCAAAAAAAACCACAATAAACTTCTCTAAGAGAATTGAGAAATAAAACGTGTACAATGCAGCTGAGTTTTTTCCGTCTTGCTTCAAGTGTTACCTGGTTATCACATCCTCAAAGTTCTTCTAAACATTTAAAAATTATTTAGGGATGTTATTAGCGTCCTTGATTTGGAGAGTTTGTGTAAATGTAGAATTTAATTTAATTAACCATCAGCAGCCTTTCTGCATGAAAATGTGACCTTTATAAAATGCCAATTACATATCCAAGAGCCTACTGCTTGCATTCTTCTGTGTCTATATATATTAAAAAAGGTCTCTACGTATCTATATAGACAGACACATTAAAATGTACTTAAACATGGTTTAGATATTTAAGGACCCTTCAGTTTGAACAGCAGTATTATTTACAGACATACATGGAAAAACTGTAGCCAGTGGTCGGCTCAGGTTGTTCTAAATGTTATATGGTTAACCAGATTCCTATCAAAGACTGGGTCTAGAGCTGTGAGGTTTGAGGGTCATTGTCTAGAAATCGGGTTTTATGTACCTGAGTTATCTCAGTGTTTAGAGGCGTTGATAGAGGTCATGACATCTGTGGACTAGCCCTTGTGCAGTTACATAGTAAGAGAGGTTCTCTGACCCAAAAAGCATGTGAACTCAGTAGGCTGAAAAATGTTGGGAAGATTGTGGCTCAGAGTGGGAAAATGACTGTGCAGGTCACGTTGCATGGCTGCATTTCTTCTGAACCCCTGCTAAGCATGCTGTCCCCTAGACTGACCTGTCTTTTCTTATTCTTGGATTCATCATTCTTTCACATGCACAATTTCCCCTGGTGTCTCTTGCGCCAGGCAACCTAGAAGAAAAACATCTAAAAAGCTTTCCTCAACTAAGATAAATGTGAACAAACACAATTTTTGGAGAATATGAGGTCTAGTGTTTTTGTTAATTTCCCCAGATTGAATTTGCCTTTAATATGCTCTTGGGCTTGGATTTCAAATGTATTTAAGTTTCTAAAGATGCGAACAGATGCTTAGTAAAATTTTCAAAGGCTTTTAAGTTCCTTAGGTGCTTTTGAAAAATCCCTTTAGGTGTCTGCGTGCCTTTAATCTTCTCAATAAATTTGCAGATCCTTAGGGCCTGTTGTTCAGCATTCAGGACTCAAACAAGGTCTGGAGTCTTTGCCTTCTGTCCATATTTCTGTAGGTATATTTATTGCAGCTGGGAGATTTGCCTGCTAACTGTAACTGTGTAAATGCAAAAGGGTCTTGGTTTTAAATCTGACCCTCAATAGTGCAGGTCTATGATGTTCTCAATAATTGCTTTTGATACAGAGGGCTTGTGGATTTTCTAATTTGTCCTGTTGCAAAGAGGGGATTCTGCTCTTATTCTTTGAGAAAGTCCCTTCTTCAAACCTTCTTGTGTAAGAGAGGTTATCTGAACATCAAAATGTACTCACTCTGATTTATAGCATCATACACAATTACAACCTCACTTTCTCCAGCCAATGGAAGCGTTGTTAAACAGTTGTGTATTTTAGGGGGAGGGACTAACCTTGGTGTTTGTATCTCTTTTTCTTGCCTGTTAACTTGAATAACTTGCAGTGGAGATGGATGGCAGAGCTAGTGTGAAAAAAAAAAAAAAAGAAAAAGTGTGTTAATTTATCCTTGCAATCCAACACACACTGAGATTAGTCAGAAATGTTCCTCCATGGTTTGGAGCTGAAATCAGTCCTGTTGTGATGCTAGCTCAGTGTTAGAGGGAGAGAGCTCTTAAGTTTCAGGCAGAGTAAAAAGTTGGCGGATTCCTTTCCCATAATGCATTCAGAATGAATAACTTGCATTTGGGCTGCTCATTTTAGAACCCGATTTTGAAACCCATCAGCTCCAGTAAGCTTTGGAAGAGATTGCCAAAATAAATACGCAAGAAATGCTGTTTGCCAAGCAGTGAGTGTAATGAGGCTTGGAGGGATAGCTGGGAACTGCTCTGTTGCTTTAAGGAAGCTGCATCTCATGTTAGAAGCTGTTTCTGGTGATTCTTATGGTGAATGAGCATGAAGATAATGTCACCTAGGCTAATGGAGGAAATGTTAGCAAACTTATTAATTTAGGAAATAGGGTAAAGAATCTCCACTTGTAGTCTGCAGTGTGAATTTTATTTTTAAGTGGAAATGCTGAGAACTTCAGTGTCAAATGGAAGTCGTGTGTGGATAAATGTCCTTGAGAAAGCTAATCTGCCAATTAAGTTAGGCCGTTACTTTCCCCAGTGATTATTTTTTTCTTTTTGTATTTTGTAGGGCTCTGTTTACATAATTAAAAAAACCACAACAAACTATTAACCCAGTGCAATAAAACATGGCAAATAATGAAATGATTGCTAGGAAATAATTGTCTCTGAAATGTGTACCCTACACTACTTATTTTGTTCCTGGCATTCACTCCATCATGTCTTATGGGTGCTCCTTATAGAAAATGAAATTACCCTCAGCCAGCTAGCAGTAAAAAGTAATGCATTCCTTGTCGAGAGTGTGCACTAGATGATAAAAGGAAGGGACCTTTGGAGGCTGAATTTAGTGATGCTATAGCCTATTTTACTTGTGAACTTCTTGGTCTCTCTCTGAGATAATGCAGCGTATTCATCTCTCCGTTTCCATTATTGCGTAACGGTGCTTATCTCTGGTATCCAACAGTGGCACTTTCTGGGAGTCAGTGACAGTTTATTTTGACAGCTTTGGAAAAAAAAGATGAAAGTGCCTGAACCAACTGGAACTTCCCATTGATCCCTGCTGGGCTTTGCACAGGCGCCTGTGGTGGGACCACTGCACTTGTTCCTAAATCATTGTGCAAGGTGGGATTAAATCTTGGCCCCTTACACCGGTGCTTTCTAAGCCAGATCTTGGGACTTGTGCTACCCTTAACTGTGAAGGCAAGTGACTGCTCTACAGTATGGTGAGGAGCCAGGCTGGAGAACTGTCTGTCTGATTGCAAGGGGTGGTAAATGTAAGTCAGTGGAGGAGGGAAAGAGGCTATGGGGGTGTTGAGCCAGCTCAGTCATATCTGTTGATTTTGAGTGGATATTTATGTCTTAAGGGTGACATGATACAGCCTGATTTCTGCATAATTTCAGGTTGCTTGCAGCTATTGCTGTTCCTGAGACATACATAAGCAGGTTACTCTAGTGCATCTGCGAAGATAGTACTGTTGCTGGGAGCTCAGTCTTGTGTAGAGGAGAGCTGTTCGGACCCTTCTGCCCAATGGTTCAATGGTTCCCATGTTTCCTGTAGCTGTTCTGGTGAAAAAGGGGGATTTCCCCCCACCCCCTTGGTGGAATCCACTTCCTTCTGTCTTGGACTGTTCTGCAGAGATGCCTTGATTTCAGGTCCTGGTGCCAGGAGTATGACTCTAGCACACTGCTGGCTGTCTCTTACACCACACTTCTACTACATCAGCACCTCGCTGAAGAGGCTGGTCTTGCTGATTGCGAGCTGCTGTTCTAGTTCATCTGCCTGCCAGTGCGGCATCCCTCCACCCAGGGTCTCTTTCTTGGCTGCCTGCAGCAATAATTTGAGATTTGCCTGCCATCTGGATGACACTTCCCACAATATAACCTAGCATTGATTTTTATGTTGGTTTATTTTTTTAATGCTGTAAATACATATGGCTGTGCATATCTCTCCCATAAATGCAGCTGTGGCTGTGAGAATGGTGGTTTGCAGGGCTGAGGAGACTTTGAGCTCTGCTGCTAACTTGCTCTGTGAATGTTGCTCTCTTTGAATGTAAAATATTTTTAAGGCCTGATTTGAAAACTCTTACATCAGTGTCCTTTTAGTCTATAAATACCTTTTGAAAATGTGGCCGTCTGATAGTGTTCCTATTAAGCTACCTATTTTCATGGTGATGATAAGTCTTTAGATGTGGCTGCTTAATATGTTCATAGCATGCTCAGAAATTCTGCATGTGGCCTGCAACGCCAGAGATATTTGTGTATCTTAATCCAGCTGTGATCAGGACTCTCCAGCTGTAAAGATGGGAGTGTTTCATCCCAGATGTGTCTGTAGATTTACCATTGGCAATACTACCAGTCACATTCGTGGCAGAGCTTCTCCAAAGCTGGCAGAGAGTATGGGTCACTTGATGTACTTCACGGCAGCATAAAAGCCAAAATGCTTGTATTGCCATTAAGCTGTCTGTGTAGCTCTCTTGTTTTCCTCTTGTGGTAGGCTACATCCCAGAACACTTTGGGAACATGTGGTTCTCATTAGACATTTCTCAATAGGTCAACAACAATCCCGGACTGGTGGAGGTCTGCGGTAACAGAGGTTGCCAGATCACTAGTGTCTGCCAAAGCCAAACAGCTTGCAGGCTGGGAGTCGCTTCACCTATCATGGTCCTTTCTATTGCCAGTCTTGGAGGTGATATTTGCTCACCGTTATTTTGAGATGTTGCATTTGTTTCCTCATCTCTCGGTGTCCAACTTTGGAAAACTGTCAGATGTTAGCAGCAGGGAAATCACGGGGAAGTAGAGGTCTGTTTGTGCCTGGTTATGCAACCATGGGATGAGTGCGTGATTTTTAAAAAGATAACTGCGTCTGATCCTTCAAGAACCTTTGGTTGTCCTTTGTTTTAATGTGAAACATATGGCTGTAGTGTGAAACTCTGAGGATAATGATTCAAGCCAGACACACAAATCCCTGATAGTGACTGTGATCTGTGTTAGCAAATAGAAAACTTCAACAACCCCTTTAAATCTAGTGGTGTGTGCTTTTTCAGTGAGCTTTGTTATCAGTTGCTGAATTGATTACTAGTGGTTTCAATATATTTGAATAGAGACTAAAATGACACCCACATAGTATATTAATTTTTAGTATTAAAAGCCCTCTGCCTTTCATATTTTGAATGCAGGTTAAGAAAAGGGGGCTGGGAAGAAGCAAATAGGTTTCTGACTTTTCCACCTTGTTTGTAGCTGTAGAGTAGCTGTAGATAAACAAACTGCCCTGATTTTTTTTTTAACTCTCTATTTTTCATTTGAAGTACTGACATTTGGGGAAAATGCAAATAGGAGTATTCACTCTTTGGTACTTACTAAAAGCAGTACTTGACACTCTGCTATATTTATAAAGCTTGAGTTAACCTCAAAAGTCAAAGCTGTATTATGTGTGCCACTTTAAAAAGAGCCCTCACTGAAATTTGGGGTGGGCATTGTTCTCTGGAGTACTTGAAAGGTTGTTTGAATGTCCTATGTAGAACGTGGAAGAATTAGGCTGTAACATAATTCTGTTTTAAAGCCTATTAAATTTAAAACTAGGTTTGCTTTCTAAAGATAAGAATTAACTCAAGTTACTTCATGTTGCTTTAGCAAAATAAGCTAACTGCTTTTTACTGGTCTTCCAGTGAGAACCTTTTTTGTGTGTAGGTACTAGCTTGGAGGAAAAGGAATAATAAATGCCTCTGTCATGGCTTCACTCCAACAAGATATATGAAATCAACATTAAAAGCCAGTTCATCAGTGCCTGTCACTGGTGCGCTGTTCTGCTATTGTATTGCCAGGCAGGGAAGATGAATTAGCTGAGTGAGGAAACAGGTTTCTAGGATGTTTTTCTGCAGTCAGCAAAGTTAAGTGAGATGACAGCACTCAACTCATTTTGCTGTATTTAAAGTTTTGAGGTACCTAGAGATTGTGATACTCAACACCCAAATAAGCCTGGGTGAAGTTGACTTGTATTTTTCAGGCTCTATTGAAGCATGTAGGGGAAAATCAAAGCCACACTGAGTAAAAGGTCCTTGTAATCTACTTAGACCTCTTCTCGAACAATGGCTGTAGCAGGATGTAATCTGCAAAAGTATTTTTTACTGCTCCATTTCTGTAGGGATTATAAAATTGCTTGCTTGGATCACAAAATATTGTCTTTAATGTGCTAGTGGTGTGGTTTGGGAGTTCCTGTAATTCTGAGCTCTGAGAGATGTTGAATGTGGTTACAGAAAAATCTCCATCAGAAGGATCATGTTTGCTCCTTTGTGTAACTGATGTCTGCTTAGTAAAAAATATATTATTTTCTCTCTCTGTTAACTGTAGATTCCGAGCCTGCCTTTTGGCAGTAGCAATGCATAGCAATAAAAAAGATGATTGAGAGAGGTTTTGGAAAAGGAACAGGCCCTTTCTCATGTACCAGCACACAAAGCAGCAGGATTTATTTTTAAGATTTACTCTCCAGATTGTGTTTGAAAGAAAATTTCATTCACCAGCTGCATATGATTGTACCAAATGAATTTAATTTGTGGCTTTCAATTATCAATGTCTTTGGTGTGTCAAAACCTAACCTTTTCACCCCTCTTCTCAGAAATAGCCCTGTGTTATGGAAGTGGTGATAAACAGAGCTGCGGAAAGACTGATCTTCTACCTCAGTCAGCCACAGGTAGCACCGTGTGTGCTAGGTGCTGCATGCCCTCAGCTGCTCTTGCAGTAGGCAGTTTCTCTAGGTGTGGAATGGGTTTGATAGGCTAAGTTTAACAGTGTGCTGCTTTCCCTTACGAGTAAGTCAATTATAATTTTCAACCTAATACATGAGATTCAGGAATCAGCTGGAGGAGCAGGCTCCTGCCAGAAGGACTGTTTGGGGTGGGTTGTGCTGGAGTTACTACTATTTTGGGTTTAATTTATAAATTACCCCTTCTGGAAACACTTGTAAGCCACAGCACCATGCTCCATTAGCCATAAACTTAGACTTGCCATTCATTTTGTTTTTCTAACTGCTGCTAAGTTCTTGTCATTTGAATTGCAAGACTACATAGTGGGTCTGAACAGTCACTTGCAGAAGGGCCAGTTCCTTACCTGAGACAGTGAACAGCTTAAGCAAAGAACTGGAAAAGGAGGCACAGCTTATCTGCAGTACATGAGCAAGATGTGAAGAAGGGAACTAAGGAATTAGTGGTGTCATTTGCAGATGGGATTAGGTTGGTGGGGTGCGTGGCTTTGCAGCACCAGAGGGAGTTAGATAGCATTGGAGATCACAGATTCTGAATTGTATACGTGGGTACAGGTTTCAGACTTCCTTCTGGCAGCTGGTATAGGATCCTGGAAGGCACACAGTGGTCTCTGTCTGTGTGCTACATGTGATAATTATTAATGGAAGTGAAAACCACAAGAGTTGAACCCAAGTTGCGTGTTTTGTGCAGAGCCTCCTAAGGGCTTCCTTATTTTCTGGATGAATTGAAGACACATATTTTTCTCCTGTTCCACGCCAGCTTTTCTTTTTTTTTTTTTAAATCTTATTTTGCATGATATTTAAGGCTTAGATAGAACAAAATTTTCATGCTATTCCCTTTTTACCTGCCAGAAAGTTTTATTTTCTTATAGTTCAATTGTAAGATTTAGTGTAGGGAAGGTCCATAGTATTTAAAGATTGTAATTATCAATTGGTATGTTTAATATTAGAGTTGAAAAGGGAAATTTTTTATCTGAGTTAATGACCAATGGCACTACTAATGCTAAATGAGTCCATCAAGATCATGTTATCATAAATATCAGGAATTAAATATGATTGCACCATTAATTAGCAATTGCTACTGTGTCTAATAGTTACTGATGTTGATTAAAAGGGATGCTGGTAGGGCTGGCAGGTGAAAAGCCTGACCCCCTTTTCAACATTTTGTTAATCTGTTCAAAAATGTCTGATGAATTTCTGAAGACAGAGTTTGAGTGCACAGGGTATTTTTCTGAAATGCCAAGTAGTGACAATGACAAAACAAAACCAGAGTCTAGCACCAACTTTGAATCTGAAGTAATTCTTTGACTTACAGTATAGATAGTAAATTTGTTCTGTTCACTGAATATTTGTATAATCTTATGTTTGCATGCTTGGGTAGTAACCTTTATATATTAGGGATTGTGATTATTTTACTTTATTACATAAGGAGTAGGTGTTTTGATCCAGCCATAAGAGTCCTGAAGTTTCATATATACTCTGTCTAGGACTCATCATGTGACACTTGAAAAGGTGCTTGGATTTTAGCTCAAGGTATTGCTTTTTGTAATGAACTTAAATGCTTTTGCCATGTACACCAGAGTACTGCAGAAAGGGATGGTCCTGACTTACTCTTGCATATGTGGCTGTGTTTTTTCTCACTGTTTTCCTTATGCCAGATATATTACTTTTTTCAGGGTTACTACCTTCACAACTGATGCTGAATGCTATTGTCAGCATGAAAAGGTTGACAGGTAAAGAGCAGGTAGGCAGGGGGGAGTGTGAGCCAGATTGCCTTTCAGCAGCATCCTACACATTGATTTAAGTGACTGTGGAACTGCCACAGACCCAGGCTCTCCTGGTTGTGTCTGTATGCTCTTAGCTTTACCCAAGTGCAGCTGAGCTTGTTGAAGTAGGTAGTTTTGACTGGTGGTTTTGATGATCGAGTTGTACCAGGAAACTAATGTGAAAACCTGCACTGGGTGCAGTGGAAATAATCATGTTGTGTGGTCTACTCTGATGCTGAACCTTGATATATTCACATTGGCTCAAACTCTGCCTCTCTGTAGTACCTGTAATGAAGAATAAATTATGTGTGTGTACAAGCATACACATGAACATGCACACTGTCAGTCCACATTTCCACACTGCTGTACCTGTTTTCTTCGCTGCCATGTGTAATAACTGAAGTATGATAGACTGGTATTAGTTGCTGGTTTCATTGGAGTGTGTTGCATCCCACATCCAGAGAATGTCTTTAATTTCTGGACTTGCAAAACCTTGCTACTCCTGCGGTGAAGGTTTTTATCAGTCAAAAACCTCCCTAGTACTCCTAAGCAGGGCTAGTAGAAGGTACTGATGATGTGTAACAGGCTGTGATGCACCTAAAGGGCGAGGCAGAACTGTTGCTGCATGGATATTGTTGCAAAATCAGCCTTGGCCTCCTTGTGAACTGGTCTGAAGTCTCCTTAGCTTTGATAGATACTTGATAGACATTAAAGGGTTGGTATTATCCTTGGCATGTGCTCCTGTAATCCGTGTGTATTCAACAGAATAATGTCACGTGGTGGCTGTGCTGTATAACACACGCCTGATGTGGTCTGTGGGGCTTGCAGCTATATTTATAATGCAAGGGAATCAGAGGAGCCACCCACACAACTGAAATGTTTTCAGGAGATAAAGGCTATTAAACTGCTTGAAAAGACTGGTTGGGTCTCTAGAGGGTGAAAAGCCAATTTTGACCTTACAGAAACTTTGCTTGCTGATCTTACAAAGGAAGTGTTAGGAGAAGGAAGAGATAAATCCATAATGGAATTGCTTACTGCCTTACAAAATGTGCCCAGTAGCAAGATCCACAAAAGTTGTGTGCTCCTTAAAGAAAATGGGAACCAGAGGGTAAAACATGCCTTCTTATCTTCCCCTATGTCCACTCCTTTTGTGGCAATCCAGCTCTTTACATGCATGGTGTTTACTATTTCCCTGCCTGGCAGTGGGACTATCCCACAATATGTGATAGTGATTTACATCTGTGTTTGGGGGTGGGGGGTGAATACTTTACAGAATAGATTGTAATATTTACTCTTCCTGTTAGAGTAGTATAAATGTACTAATGCTTTTCTTGTTTGTTCTCTAGAGTGTAAACTATACTAATATCAGTCATTCTTACTCTGGGATATTAACCCTGGTGTCTATGAACTGGAAAGCTTTTTCAGTAAAATGTTATTTTTACAGTAGTTTTACCAGTTGCATCAGTGCAGAATGACTACCTTGATTAAACTTTGCTTATTTCTTATCTGAAGGGAAGTACTGCAGTTTATTTGCTCTCAAGCTAATATCTTAAACATAATGATGCTTTTCTAAAAAAGACTGTTTCTTGTACCCATTGCAACCCTTTTATTTCATTCCTGTGACTCCTTATTGAAGAGACTCTTTTGTGTGCCTTTATTAGCACAGTGGTTAGATGGGTGCAGCTAATAGTGTGAGGGAAGGGTTTGTTCAGCAAATACCCTTGTTACTTGATAAATTGGCCAAAACAGTGCTTGCTTTTGTATTAATTCCCTGAAAGATATGGCTGCCCAGTGTAAGTATAGTTGTAAGTATAGTTCCATTTAGCAAGTGAGAGATGGGAGGAGCTCAATGAATTTTTTTTTTCCTCTTCCTGTCTCTGCTTTAGCTTTTAAACTGGAGTTGTTGACATGAAGGTAGAACTGAGGCATGTGAAGCATCTTCAGTTGATGACTCTGTGTATGGACTGTTACTCTGACACAAAGTCTCTAAAGAAAGGAAAGACTGAAGAATATATTAGTTGTTTTATGTCGTGCAGTAGATGCTAACTGGGAAGTTATGGAAATTGTCCTTAAGTTTGATAGTTGGCTAACTTCATTCCTGTTTCAGAAGTGCCTGTCATCTCTGCAGAAGTTTATATGTAATTATGGCCAGCTAGAGTAGCTGAGAGGCTCCTGAGATGATGAAGATACCACACTGCCTGGCTAGTTCAGCATACAAAGTGGGGTGGCTTTTGTGTACCATGGCAAAGGTATGACTAGTAAAGCAAATTCCTTCAGCTTGACCTTCTTGCAGGTGCAGGAGTGAAGAGATCAGAGCTGTAATTAGAATCACTTCCTCATAGCATGCTGCCATGCATCTGTAGCTTTACAGCACAGGATTTATGTCTTCAGAGTATCTGTTGCTGCCACAGTGGGGATTAGGGTATAGAGGCATGAGCCATTCATTGCACTAGACTTGTGAAGTTGTTTTTGTGCTACGAGAGCACAAGGTGGGAAGAACTGTCCTGAGCTGCAGAGACTGGCTTCCTGCTGCGTTCCATCAGCGTTCTAACAAAGTGGCTGTGGGCGTCAGTCCCCTGTTCTTTTCTTGCTTGCTAGATTCTTCTACTAAAAATCTATCAGCCCTGGGCTCCCTTTCAGGTAACTTCCATGAGGGGATAAATACAGGGCTTTCTCATTTTATTTTGCTGTATTCTTTTTCCACTCACCCACTGCCTCCTCCGCAGCTGGTGGTTGCATTTGTTGTTTTTTTTTTCTCTCCCCAGGACCTGTAGAGCTTCCAAAAGGAGTGGTTGTGCAGGAATTATTTTTGCTAGTCCTTTTTCTTATATGTGCCTGCTGTGGTTTAACCCAGCTGGCAATTAAGCACCACATAGCTGCTCCCTCACTCCCCCCATGGGCTGGGGAGGGATTAAAAGTGAAACTTGTGGGTTGAGATAAAGACAATTTAATAGGACAGAAAAGTAAGATGATGACGATAATGATAAAGAATATACAAAACAGGTAATGTACAGCACAATTGCTTGCACCAGTTGATACTCACCTAGTTCCTGAACTGCCCTGCCCCCCCTCCCTGCCAGGCAAATGGGGCATTTTTGTGAGGGAATTTCTTACAGTACTATTCAGAACTGTTACCATCAATATGAACAGGACATGCCTTGTTTATTGCAGATAGACTTGTAACAGTTTATCCACATCATATTTACCTGTGCATTCAAGTAATGAAGGTCAGAAAAATATGATCAATTCTCTGGAGGAGGCGAATCAGAGAAAAATGTTTGTCTGCAGCCAAAGTCCTTCCTGATAAGAAATGGCTGGAGACACTGCTCTTGAAATGAAAGATGTTATTGGAGTCATACTAATGAATGGAGATGTAAGAATTCAATTCTTCTGCTATAAACTTCTTTGTGTGCTCATGAGCCTTTTAGTCTCCTCAATCTATAAATGAGGTAAATTGTTTTAGTTTTCTCCCAGCCTCATGTGTTTAAACTCTGGTGTTTGAGGCAGGGACAGTACCTGTTGTGCAAATGTCCAGGAGGTGAAAGGGCCCAAACTATCATGTCCTGTCTGCTTCCTTGTGCCAGCTGTTTTGTTGCAAGTAGAGCAGCAAGGGCGTGGGAGACACTAGAAGATGCTGAGAGGTGAAGTGATGCTTTTGAAGACTGTGAAGAGGTATTAGTGTAGTGTAGAGGGGCATAAGAGAATATCTTTTCAATGTTTAGGATTTGTGAGATTTTAGAAGATTTAAGAAAACTTCTTGTTTTCGCATGAACTCAGGCTATGCCATTTTTCATATGCCTTTTAAATGTGAGAAGAATGAAACATAATAAGATAGAGTGGAGAACCACGTGGTTTACAGAGAAGGAGGGAGGATGTCAGGCTTTACTTCGGGGATGATGAAGAAAGGAGTGTGCTTCTGAGTTTGCTTTTACTGGAAGCAGTACATGTGGATTGGTGTTAGCAAAGCTGTTACACTGTGTGTGTTGCTGCTTTGGAAATGCTGCCAAGTAACACTGTTGTAGACTGCTAGACTCTGCACAGGGCACTGATCTATGGAGGCTTTTCCCTAGTAAAGGACAACTCCAAAGCTAGATATATTTAAAGGCATAGCAAATACTTTTGAAAAGCTACACAGAGCAGCTGTCATAATTTACTGTAATATCCTGCTGTTTAGGATAACTAATGAATGTGTCAGTTCCTTGGATATGTTGAGCCAGATCATTAGTCAGTATAAACTGTCCTTGCTTCATGGAACTGAGGGGAGTTTCATGCGTTTTGTCCCACGTAAGAACCTGTGTCCTCACTGGCTTGGCAGGGCTATGGAGGGAGGGGAAGTTTGAGGTCCCTGGTAGCTTTTGTTAGTGCGCTGCATTGGCACAAATGAATCTTCAGGGTGGTAGTCTGTGCTTTTTTTGCTGGGAAGGATGATTGCTTCCAAGTTGATGAGTCTCATTCTCCTATTTCCTGAAGTTCTTCCTCCTCATGTCCCCTAGGTTGGATATCCCTGCAGGTGGTGGGGTGCAGGGAGGACACAGCTGTGTGTATGTTTGTGTGGTGAAGAATATTGCCAGTTCCGTGTATCAGGAACTGTGGTGCAATTGTAGGTGTCTTAGTTATATTTGCAGGGAAGTGGAAGTAAGTGGCAATAGATAATGGTTCATACAAGTCACATGCATTGAGGAGACAGGGTGGAACTGCTGGCTGGATTTGTTGTCTGGAGACAAGATTGCATACCTGGCTTAGTGTTGGGAGTATTATGGCACATCATGGAATCATGGATCAGGTACAAGAAACAACTTGTTTCTTAAGCCTCTCTCCTGCTCTGTAGAACATTACCAACTCTTACCAGCTTATTCTTCACAGCCTGCCCATAATGAGGAATTACTTTTTCAGCCAGTTCCAGAATTTGCTTGACTTCCTGTGGCTGATGTTCAGCTCTTGCTCCTGTCCAGCTGTTGAGGTATCATCCTTCAGCCTTATCGTCTCCTGGACTGTCTAAATTTAGAGCAGATGAGAAGTGAGAGGATGTTATCCTCATAGCATGAGTTTACTTGATGTAAGTGATACAAATTTTGGATAAGCAGGGAACAGTGAACTCGTGGGCTTCAGGCACTCCCGGTGCATCAGTGAGGCTGTAAGCAGGCATTTCTGTAAGGTTGCTGAGAACAAAACTTGTCACAGAAATCTTTGGACAATGTCAGTTGTCCTGGCCCAGATATATTTGAGTTGTACTTTACTTCACCCACTGACTAGGTCACATCTAGTGTTCATGCTCTTGCCAAACACCAGTGCTCTTAAATTACTGCACAGCAGCCCCTCATTTGCTGCAAAGTGCCTGCCATCGCTGGCCGAGCAAGAGCGCTATGCTGTAATACCTGGCAGAGGGGCTTGCGGCTGATGCTCAGTCGCTCTGCCAGCATGGGGCCTGAGGCCAGGTCCAGTGGTGCTGCGGCCAGATGGAGGATCAGAACAGAGGTTGTTGCTCCAACCTGAGTTGAAGAGCTTGATTAGTTTGTGTGTTTTGGGTGGTTGGTTTAGGAGAGAAAAAGATCTAGACTTGCCTCAAAATTGGGAATGTGGTGTTTTAACTCTTTTGAAGTTACCACAAAAGGCAAAGATAGGATAGGTGTGTCTCCTCTCTGGAAATACTGTGGTAAAAATTATGTGATGTAGTTTGCTGCCTCAGAGGTTTTATGGGAGCAAAATATGTATCTTGGGGTATCCACAGCAACAAAACAAAGATAACAGTTGTTTTAAGTCACCAGTTTAAATGAAAAAACTGAAAAGCTTTAAAAGGTGGGGGGAGGGGGGTGGTGACAGGGGTGGGTGGGGAATGAGAGCAAGTACTTTGAAGAAATCAAAGCACTAGTAAACTAGTGTTGTGTCCTTAAGTGCTTCATTTGATTGATTGGGGTAGGAAATTAAATGATATGTGAACTGTTGCTGTTAGCGCTGCTGTTTCCATTGTCTATGCCAGCTGGTTTTCCTGTCTGCCTTGCTTCTCCACAGGTGCTTCAGAGGGTTTGCTCAGAACATGGTTGTGGGATGCCATTTACCTGGCTGCTGTTCCCTGTGGAACTGGGTGTTCACCAGGAGCTTGGGGGCACTTGGTTCATCTCCCAACTCTGTGGCAGACTCCTTAGGAAGGTCACTTCTGTCAAGCGTTCTGGATGATCTCAGGGCAGCTTGAAGCGTTGCTGTGACTCAGTGACATGCCAGAGTGTTAGGTGGGCCTCTGAAAGTGTGGTGTGACCTTGGACCTAACTAGTAAACCATCTGTTAGCTCAGCAAGTGTTGCATTATTCTGGCTCAGAGAGAGTGAGGGGAGGTCCTGCTGCTGTTGGTGTTGCCTTCCTCACAGTATCTCAGGTCCATACCTACTGCAGCATGGGAAAGATAGTCCTCCTTGTGCTTCTAAGGATGACAAGAACAAATGTATACAATATTGTGATGCTATAAGAGATCTATCAGCTCTTTGGGAATTGGAGTAACTCGTTTAGAAAATACCTATGATGTCTACTTAAAGGCTTACAGTGAGAGCGAGCTGGCTATGTCCACTGAGAATATGTTTCAGGAGCTAAGTACCTGTCATTTTAAAACCACTCAGTTTCTGAAAGCCCTGGAATAGTTTTAAGAATCACTGGGCAAGTGTTGGAATCAATGCTTTTAAATAGTGCTATGTCTATATTTGTGTGTATAATCATATATATGAAATTAAATGTGTTCTCTGCAGAGGAACCTCTTCAGTGATGAATTTGAAATAATGGCAAATCAGGTTAAGATTTAGACGTTCCTTAACCATTTAACAGCACTTACATGAAAAAGTATTTACCAGTGCAGGTTTGGCTAGGGCTTTACAGGAAAATGAAAGTGTTTGAACCACAGCAAATCAATGGCTTAATTGCCTGGAAAAAGAGTTGACTGCAGTGCCAGAATAACCTGCGAGAACAATAGCCTGTTCTGTAGGTGTAGGGAGAATATTTGTCATTGAAGTCTTACAGCAATATCAGTTCCAGGACGGGTAACTTGTGAGGTTGTGAGACTGGGCGTTGACAATGCCATATAGCTTGGGCCAGGGAAAGATTGAAGAAAGACTAAATGAAAGATAGTGAGATATTCTCCTTTTTCTGGTAGAATCAGTAGCATTTCCTTACTTTTTTTAAGTACTGGTTTTAAAAACAATATTAAACATAAAGCTTGTTAAACGCACTTTCTTATCTTGGCAAGCCATCATGTTTGGGGAAGTTTAAGTAGTAAATAATTGCTGTTTCTGCAGATTTTAATTGAGTTTCAATTTTCCTTCAAGGACAGCTTGACGTAAAATACAAGTTAATCAGCACAACATAACAAAAGAAGAAACAAAAACATTGCTCCACCTTTAGTAAAAAGGAAATCCATCATTCATTCTTCTAAAAATGGAAACTTGAATAATGTATCATTTATTGCATAACTGCTTAGCTAAATGAATGGTCTGATAACTTCCTTAACAAATTTGCATGCTGAACTTTAGATTAAAACACCCTATACACTAAACATCTATATTTTTTCATAGCTACTAAGCAGGGAGAGCCAGCCCTCTTCCAGGCATAAAAGCTAAAAATGGAAACCAAGTTTAAAGCTGGTGACCTTAATCAAGGTTTCAAAGTTTGGACTTCTAATCACTTTGATTTAATTACGAGTATTGAAACTATTGAAACTCAGAGAGCTCCTTAGCCACATGTGTGCAAGCCTAGGTAAGAGTAGTGACGTCTGGAAACCTAAAAAGAAAAAATAAATAAAGCCTCATGTTTTTGCTCTGTATTTAGGAAGAAAAGTGATAAAAGTGAAAGCTCATGTGCAGGAGAAGATGAAACTTTCTTACAGGTCAGGCTGACACTTGGGAGCAGCCAAAGCAGGACCACAGATCTTGCAGCTTTCAGTGCGAAGAGCTGGACACAGATGCCTTTATGAGCAGAAACACAGGATGCAGATACTTAACAAAACCTTGTCAAGCTCTCAGGAGGGATGCAGAGTGTAAGTGGATGTTTAGGGCAAAGTGCCTGCCTGAGTAGTGATCTGTTCATACGAAATCTAACAGAGGCTACCTGTGCTCCATCAGTTTAAAAGCTGACATGCAAGTGTGCTACAGTCACATATTCTGGACTTCTTAAAGACTAACTCCAAAGAGTAAAATCAATCCTGTGGTTTTCAGAGACAAGTGTGAAACACATGTTGCAGGAATATGGTTGCAGGGTTAATGCTGATGTAAGGAAGATAAGAATAGTGTAGAGTTCAGGAAATCCTAAAATAGGATTCTAAAGGGAGTACCTATTTATATATTCTCCAATATTTTTTATATATATATGATATGAGGGTAATTCAAGTATTGGCAGATTTGCTATGTTTTGAGTATGGTAATGGGTATGGGCATGGCAGGAGACTTGTCTTTTCTGTGGGTGAAGATGCATCTTGCAGCAAGCAGTAGGAATTGAAGGAGGAGATTTAAAATAAGCAGAATGATTGCAAGTTGTCAAATGGAGTTTTGTTTGAGGGGAGAGCATGTGGGAAATCCATACAATATTACCTTAACTTTAAAAAAATAAGTTAAAAAGTGGGTGTGGGTGGGAGACTGGTGGGTGGTGGTGCAGCGATGAAACTTGCTGACATTTCTTCTTGGTGGTTTTTTTTTTCCCTTTTAAAAACAGGAGCAAGCAGTGTTAATATCAGCTTTAAAGTCTTTTTTCCACAGCTGCTTCTGTTTAGTAGGACTTCAGAGAATATCTTTTTTGGTTTTTTTGTTACAGGCACTGTCTCCTAATTCAAGTGTTATTGACAGGTGTGAGAGGTGGGCTTGTGGAAACCTCATGAAGCTCAATGAGGCCAAGTGCAAGGTTCTGCATGTGTGTTGGGACATACCAGACTTGGATATGGGCTGGTTGACAAGCGGGTTGAAAGCATTCCTGCAGAGAAGGGCTTGGGGGTATTGGATGAAAAAAAGTGAATATGACCTGGCAACGTGTGCTTTCTACCCAGAGGTGTGGCCAGCTCTGCTCTTATGAGACCCCACCTGGAAAGTCACGCACCTGTCAAGAGGGGCTAGAAAAGGGCCATGAAGATGGTCAGAGGGCTAGAGCACCGCTCCAATGGGGACAGGCTGAGAGAGTTAGGGTTGTTTAGTCTAGAGAAGGCTCTGGGGAGACTATAGCAGCCTTCCAGTACTTAAAGTGGGCCTACAAGAAACATGAGGAAGAACTCAGTCAGGGAGTGTAGTTATGGTGTGAAGGGTAATGGTTTTAAACTGAAAACTAAAAAAGATTTAGATTAGGTATTAGGAGGAAATTTTTTACTGTGAAGGTGGTGAGACACTGCAGCAGGTTGTCTGGAGAAGCTGTGGATACCCACTCCCTGGCAAAGTTCAAGGACAGGTTGGATGAGGCTTTGGGCAGCCTGGTCTGGTGGAGAGTGTCCATGCCCATGGCAGAAGGGTTGGAACTAGAACGTCCTTTTCAACTTGAACCATTCTGTGATTTTTGTGAAGTAGTAGCACACTCTGAACAGTACTAGAGCACTGAGAGGTGTCCTGCATCTAGAAAGCACATTCCTTGACCAGTGTACAGAGAGTATAAGCCCCGAGGAACAGTTGTCTTCTGTCACAGTAGAAAGTCACCTTGATGTGTGTCTCTGGTGGCAGTGCCCGGGGAAGAATGCAAGTGTGGGGAGAGCAAGTACAGGTGTTTCAAAGCAAGGAAACCGCAGGGAATGATTCTTGTCTAGCTTGAAGTATCCAAGTTCCTGGAAAGCTGAGCTGTCTGTGACAGGTCTTCAATCAGACAGGTTGAGTTTAGGCATTAGGACTCAATTCACCCTCTCTTGCTAAGCTGTAGTTTACCCCCTTAAGAACCTGTGAAGTTAGCCTGAAACAAATCTAAGCAGTTGGGAGTTGTCACAGAGTTCTTTGGATGGACTCCAGGTTGTGTGGTGTGTGCCAGAGAGCCAGGAAGCGTTTGACACAAGCCAGGACAGAAAGATTAAACACATGCCTCTGGTCCCTGGAGCAGGATGTCTGGTGTAGCTGGGACTGAGAGGAGCCTTGTAGCACTAATTGGAGTTACACTGCAGCTGATGTTCCTGTTGTTGTTACAGTTCATGCTTAGAGGCCCTGTTGTGCTCTGAAACACATGATAAATAGACAAATGTTTTGTAAAAGATGGTGCCTTGTCAAAAGAGAAGACCAAAAAAATCCAACCCCTCAAGCTGAGCGTGAAAGTGGGACACAAGTAGGCAAGCTGCCTGAGGTTATACAGCAGGTCAGTTTGTGGAGAGGGGAGTGGAGTCCTGGTCTCTGCTCATAATGCCAGCACCTTCTTGGCTGAAACTGTAGTTGCTTGGGCACATGTGTTGGACAGGTGAAGGGAAATCTGTGCAGTGACCATGACATGATACTCAGAGGAGGATTTTGGATGTCTTCTAGCCTTGAAGAGTAGATTTAGATGCAGCCTACTGAGATTGCATCTTCTCATTAACATAGTGCTGGCACCTCTGATGGCAGCGCCTGTTTCAGGAGGCAGGATTACAGTCTGAATAGCTGCTTGTGGCCTAGGTTTTTCAAGTTGACTACGTGATGATGCAGGCTCGCTAGAGGCAGTGTTACGTGCATGCTTCTGCATCTTCTCTGTCTTATCTCTTGAGCTGGTTATCAGCTATGGTGAAAGCCCATGTAACTGCAGTGCAGATACAGCTTCAGATACATGCTTCCTCCTGCATTCTTATAGAGAAGATAAGGCATGAAGTGTGTTTCTGTGCATCTGTGCTTGTGTTTACTCTCTAGGGATGCAAATGAATGGTAAGACTGGGTCAGAACAGTAGTCTCTCGAGCTTGTTTACTTTTTCACAGTGGCCAGAAGCACCTGCTGGACCAGCCAACATCAGTCCACAAAAAGTCATGGGGAAAGCAGGATTCGTTTGCATTGTTATTACTAAGGCTTTTAGCTTGTTCTTGCTTCATGATTGAATTTGTTTTTCTAGGAAGAGTCTTTGCTGTTATGAGTCACTCTGGCTTAAAAGATGGATTTTGCTTTCAGCTGCCTTTTGCCTTAAAAGGTGATGTTGCTTCTGGTATTTGTCAAGTTTAAGGAAAAAAAAAATCCTAAAAATCATCAGGCAGCTTTTTCTTCTCAAGAAACACTTGATATCTACTTTCTTAGTTCTTTGTGTTAGAAAAAAACAAAACAGAGCAATATTTAGGCAATGCATTGCTGATTCTCCTTTGTGGCCTGCTTGATTTATGTAGCAGTGAAATGTCAGGCAGCCTGCTTTCTGTTGTACTAGATTTCTAGATCATCTGGAAAGTAGTTACATGAAGTACCTGAAACAGCAAGATTAAAAAACCACAAATGCCCCAAAATAATAATTAAAAAAAATCAAAAAACAACCCCCCAAAAATCTACCACCACCGAAAGGCAGGACTTATGCTATGGCAAACCAAGCACACTTGATATACAGACCAAATGTCTTTCAAGGGGGTAGATAAACTACAGTCTTGGTTGTCTCTGGTCAGTAAGGATGTCATAGTTTTCCTGTAGGGGTTAGCTTTTTAAACTTAAGTAATTTACAGTAGGACTAATTGCATTGTGCTTAACTAAAATTTATATGCAGTTCCAGACTTACTGCTAAGGAGATGTATACACTAGCAAAAATCTTGTGGCACAAACCAGTGGTGTAATCCATTATCCACTGTGATAAAGCTGCAGTGGGAAAAGAAGGGGGTGGGGAGTTTTGTGTGGTTTTGTGGTTGTGGTTTTTTTTTTTTTCCTGAAAATGTTTGTCTAAGGTATAGCAGACCTTACTGCTGCTTCTGTTGGTAGAACTAAAATATTGGTCGATCATGTGTTTGACCGTTGCTGTGCATTTGAGTGTAGCTATAACCTTACTTTCCCTGGGCAGCATCACTTTGCAATTTTACCACTCTCGACTGAAGGTGCTTTTCATTTGTGGGCATTTGTTTCATAAACTACTTCCTCTAGTCTCCTTGCTTTGCTGGCATTTTTCAGTCTCAGAAACTTGAATGATTAGAAATGTATATCAATTCTACTCTCCTTTGCCATTACCTCTTCCCTGCTTAGGTATCGTAAGCTTATGCTCTTTTCTTAATGCTTTCTGTGCATTGCTCCCTGGGAGCAGCAGAGCTTGTTTCTTGGTGTGCTGGTGGGCTGTAAATTACAGGTGCAGCTGTGCAGGTATCTTTTACACTGCATGTTCAGCATGCCTTAGTCTCTTGCCATAGCATGTTCCCTGTCACTTCGTTAGTTTGTGTGGACTCAATAAAAGTCACCTCTTAAATGTTTTTGAATTCTGTGTTGGAAATTTGCAAGAAGAAATTTTCTCCAGTAGGTCAATCTTTATTTGGTGGTTTGAGTTTCATTTTAATAACAAACTTCGTTGAGGCTGAAGAGTGTGTGGGGAAGAACAGAAGAGAGAGGAGAAGGATTGTGAAGCAGGGAGCTGTAATCCTGGATTGAAAAGTCTGTTCCTAAAGTGACTCCTGATCACCACCTGCCAGTTTTATTCATGAGTCTGATGTTTTGTGTCTTGCAGTGGCATTGCTGAAGAGCTGGCTGTTACTGCTGTGGGAGATCAAAAGCGACTTCCAACTGCATCTTGTGTGTCATCTACAAAACCACCAGTCACAGTGAGTTTCACTGACACACACTCTTGTTTTCTCCAGTGAGGACAATATTTTTCTTTATTTTTACTTTTTTAGTTCACTTCCTACTGCTAAAATATTTGATTTACCAATTCCAAGCCAAATGGTTGCATACCTCCCCCCCAGCTCCCAAAAGCTTATACTGGAATCTCAGGACTGCAAACTCCTCTGGCCACCTGCATACCTTGTGTTGGGGGGACGATGGAAGACTCTGCTTTGAGTATGTGTTCTGGTAATTCTTCCAATGGCTAAGATGAGAATTGGTTAAAGATTTTTTTTTCCTGAGAACGGCTTCAGAAAGAAAAACTTATTTAAATAAAAAGATAAAAGAATGTCTTAGTGCTGGAGTCTGAGTTCCTGAGTCTGTTTCTAGGTATACTCTCAAAATGAGAGGCTGGAATTTTCTCAGTGGTGTAAGAGCACTAACTAATTCAGTCTTATTTGGGCATGAAATGAAAACTCTTGAAAATTCTCATTCCCTCAAACTCTTTTCTACCTAAAAGAAATACAGTGAAGAAAATGCTTCCCTACTCCTGCCAGCTGTCTGTGAATGTCCATGTAATTTGCCCATGATTCTTTTGTCAATAAATCTCTTCCGTCAATAAATCTCTTCTGTCAATAAGTCAATAAAATGCACCTGGGTGATTCTTGACATTTAGCACCCTTTAAAATGATGGTCTAGCAACTGCTTGCAAAACCTTCTCTGGTTTCCAGACAATTATTTACCTATCCTGTGCTAGTTGCAAGAGCTGAATATGTCAGTTGTCTATGTCCTGCCCAGAATCTATCTGCAAGACCAGGAGCAAAGCAGTGTGTGAGTGTTTGTTTTGAAAAAAATGTGGGCTCAGTCAACAAAACAAAGAATTAAATGCTTAAGGCATCATAGGACACTTGAACAATTAAATGGCTCTAAATGTTGACATGGTGTGGATTTTAGGTTATGGGGTTGGGCATAAAGGAAGTAATTGTGTTCAGGTAACTGATTGTCCTGAGAAGCAGGAGGAAGCAATGCTTTGAAAGGAAAAGGCCCAAAAGATCTCTGATGAAAGGTTATAGGAAAGAGAATTGGATACAATGTTTATTTCTAGCCTTCGTCAATATTGTGGGTGCATAAATTATACATGACTTGTAAAATAAGAAAGGTTGCTTCTAGTGAGCTTTTGTGTTTTGCCTGGAAGGATAGAGCCAGCTTGCAGCATATGTAGATAATAATACCTGTCAGAAATTGAATATTGAGTGAAAGTAATCGTTTTAATCAAGAGTAGTTAAAAGTGAGGCTAAGTTGAAGGAAAAAACAAACTATTCAGCTGGAAGACTGCTTCCAGTGCTGCAGACATGCCCCGAGATGCATATTTTATATATTAGGAATATTGATCAGGGCCATGGTTGTACCTTGCGTTACCACTGTTCCTCCTGGTCATTGTGATCAAGATTTCTTAACTCGTTGAATTCCACTCCTTTCTCTGCGATCAAGTACTCAGCACTTGGTGCTGGAGTGATGGGAACTCAGCACTGAGGTACTTGGTTTGGCCTTTCTTTCCTTTCTGATTTAGCATTGTGCAGAAGTGACTGTTTTAATCACAAAAAACCCCTCTAAAAAGCTGTGGGGAGCTCAGTCTCTGTCCTCTCTGAAGTCCTTCAGTTGCTGTCAGAGTGGTTCCAAAGAATGTTTGCCTCTGCTGAAGGTAGTATGATCTTGTCAGAGCCTACCTATGACTTCCCCCTCTTCCCCTGTCGATCACTTAGATCCTTGATCCTGCCGGCAGACCTTTTCCTTGATGGATGGATCTTACTGTGGACTATGAATTTTGGCTGGGTAAAATGTAGGAAGGAGAAAGGTTTTAAGTGAGATGTGTCCTGTGTCAGCTGATGGAGCGTGCTGCTCGAAGGAGAAGCTTCTAGGTGCATGAACAGGTATTTTGTTGAATTGACTGGCTGTGGCAGAGACATGCTGGGTTATATCAATTAGCATTCCTGACAAATCTGTAGTGATTGTGGGTGTTTTCTTGAGAGTCATTGTAAAGGCATGTTGCTGGGAAGAGTGACTACATGTGCAGTCTGGGATATACAGTCTGAGCTGAGTGCTGTAAAGGAGCCCTAGACTCTGCTTCTGCGAAGAAACAGCTCAGGTTGCCTTTTGAAGTTTGCATCTTTCAGATCTAAAGCAGGATTGCTGCCACACACACTTAAGCCTGCTCTCTATTTCCTTTGAGTCAATGTCCATTCCATTCTGTTTCTTTACAGTGCCCTGAGAAAGTTGAATCCCCGTTGAACCCACGGAAGCTACCTCCACTTGCACTTGTTAAAACTAGCTGGTAGAAAAGGGGTGAGGTTGCAGATGAGTGATGTCAAAGGCCTTTTCTGTTCAATAACATTTGGCTACTGCACCTTTGGGAAGGCAGGAATCTGCAGTTGTATTTGCTTGAGCAAGGCTCCCTGGGGAGCAGGTCAGCCCTGGTGTGATGCTGGATGCACAGTCGATGCTGCACTGGCAGCCCTACTGATGCAGTTGCTTCTAACCTTGACACGTACTGCTCTTGGCTTTCTGCTCTGATGTGCTGGTTCTTTTGTTTATCCACCAGACTTTCGAGTAAACTGCACAAGTGCGGTGCTGGCTGGTATGCTTGTAGAAAGGAGAATGTTCTGGTAGTCAATTTAGAGCTCTGCAAGTGGAGTTTCAGCTCCCTGGTCTGCTTGCAGATTCCCTGAGAATTCAGCAACGTGATAGTCTTTCTGCCAGTTTTCTTTTTGTTAAAGGACACTTTCACCTTGGATGAGAACTGAGGGTCAACATAGAGCCAGTGAATATTCCAGGATAGTGGTTGAAGTAGTGTAAGTATTAACCAGGATGTCTTTCTCTAATATTTATGCACAGCCCAAGTAGTATTCCTTGGTCCTCATGAGGTCATTTCAGCAGTCACAATGAGAAGTTGAGCTCTGTGTATGTATGGGAAACGCAGGCTTGTATGCTATGCCTGTAATACTGAGATGTGAGCATGAGATCCCAGCATCTACTGTCCCGCTCTGACCACTGAGTGTGTCTCACCTCTCTGAATGAAAGTACTTGTTTGGACCTGGGGCACCAGAGGTTGCAAACAGCTTGGGTTCCTCTTCCTCACCTGGGGTCCCAGTAGCAGGTGCTGCTGTGTTCCTCCTGTGGCTTTGCCTTGTATAGTCACATCTGCTTAACTCAGCTCGCTTGCCTGGTGTGTATTGGCTTTGGGCATTTACTTTGGGGTTGCAGGAGGGACTTTTACCTTGCTTTCCAAATGTCACTGGACAAAGTTCTTTTCAGAGCCTGGCTATTTCACTGCTGCACAGCCTACCTCAAAATAGTTGCTGTCCCTGGTGTGTCAGTGAATAGGATCTTGACAGGATTGACGGCTCTAAAACATTCCCTCTGAACTCTGAGATGAAAGTGAGGCATTTCCTTTCTCCTTCCAGAGGGCTCATCTGCTGAAAGAGGGAGGTGGTTTTCTTTGTTTAAAATGTAACTCATATCAGGTATCATAGCAATGTCTATAGCACTCCACAGCAGCATGCTGTGATGCCTCATGCTATGGGAAACAGGGAATATGGGAATGAAAGGCAACTCTGCCAAGAGGCTTCTGTCTGCATTGATAGGACTGTACATGTGGCTCTTATGGCATTACTTAAATCTCACTGGTGATACAATGGAAAAGTAGTAGGGTAAAATCAAGTTAGGGTTCAAATATTCAGAGTGCAAGAATACTCCCCGGAGTTTGATCTGCTTGCTTGCTAATGGCGTAGCATAAGGAACAGAATAGATTAAAGAAGTTTGTTTGGCTCTGCACTGCAAATATACAAGCCAACCTTGCTTTGGCTCCCAGCCCAGGGTGAAAAGGATGGCTGATCACCCTGCTCTTTCAGTGTTGACAGCTATTGCTGTCAGGGACAGATGTGACTTGGGTCTGAGATAGGGATAACTGCTTTTTAGTGGGAACACAGAGTTTAGGAGGAACACTTTGTTCCACAGTAAATGGAAACAACGGGAATGTTTTTGTGTTCTCTTAGTGCATCTTTCTTAATTTGTTTTCATACTGGTTCCTAGGATGCAAAGATATTGCTCTAATATTCTAGTATTGAACAATCTTGGATTATATCTTTGATACATCCAGTCTCATAACCTGTTTCTCCTCATGTCAAAGCCAGTTACCTAACCTGCGAGGAAGCCGGCGGTCCTGGGATACCACTGGCTCTGCAGAAATAAGTCTCTGTGTGTTTGATTCTTATGAAAATGTTTTGAAGAACTGAACAAGAAAGCACCATAGGAATTTGGTGGGTAGATTAACTGCATTCCTGTTTCAGGCTGTTTATTCATGGCTTTAACTTTAAGGCAAAAGGGACGCTATTTTTAGCTTGCCTTTTTTCCCCTCTGTATTAACCCAAACAAATTTCCCCTCGTGGAGGAGAGGGTGGAGTTGGGAGGAAGGAAGGGTGTAATTGAAACTCTCTCATTAAAACAGTTTCAAGATCATCAACACAATTTTGTTTTCACATTAAAGTTCTGAGCACACAAGAGTCTCTTTACACATTTGGAAGAGGGGAAGCTTTGTGTACAGAGGGGGAGAGTGAGGACCTCTGGGACAATGAAGTGGTTATGGAAAGCTTATGACATTTGCTTCCCAAATATTTTTTTTTTTTTTTCTAGTTCCTTCTGTTAGGGTTAGCCTGTTATAAGGAATGGTGTGGCTGCTGATCATTTGCTCTCACAGCTTCCAACTCCCAGCAAATGCCTAGTATTGCAAGATGAAGGGAAGGATTCTGGTCTAAAGCAGGAAGGTCATTTACATGTTGCTATCCTATTAATGATGAAAGTTCTTCCTGAGAGCCCCATGTATCTGTAAGAAATGGAACCTGACCTAAAAAAATTAGGCTGAGGCAGGACGTGGAGTATCAGAAGGGTAAACAAGCTTTCTTGAGTCCTACTATGTAAGTTTTGATGGTTTTATGGCAAACTGCTTCTGAAGTAGAGACAGTAAGAGTTACTTCAATAGCTTCCTTGGTATAGGTTGCTATGACTTTGGCTTTAGCTTTTCATATGGTTACTGACTTTGGTGTGCTGCAGAAAGGGTTGCTGAATCCAGGGCCTGTGGATCTAGTTTGTAGAAAGGACACATACTTTGGTTGACAACCCAGCAGCCAGTGCTTCCTGGTCACTGCAGAGCACTGCAGCTTTTTAAAAATTTATTTCTATGAATCTCTTGGGCTTTAATGTTGGTTCTTCAGTACCTGCTAGTTTCCCCTCCTTCTGTTAATAAGAGCTGAAGGATCTTTGTAATAGAACATCCATGAAGTCTACCTCTGGTGATGGAGTCTAGAGAGAGCTGTTCATATTGTTCTGTCTGACTGCACAAGCTACTCAAGGTTGTAACCCCTTTTTGCTCTGGTTTCAGGTGATGAAAACCAGAGGTTACATTTGTGTCTAAAGAAAATAAAAGTTACTCTTCCTCTCTTCCCCTCTGCCCCTCCGCGCCCCACCCCCCCCTCCAAATATGCAGTAAAAAACCTCAAGTAAATCCTTATTAACAGGTTACCAAGTTTTTGAACTGTGTATTAGCTTGAAGCTGGAAAGGAAAACCTGACTTTCCAAGCCTTGGTCCCAGGGAAGATTACTCTCTGCTGAGGGATCAGCATGAGGTGACAGCCCTTTCTGTGGACTCTCAGGTTCTTTCTCTGTTTTCTTGACTTCCACTTCTCTCACTTGGGAGGCTGTTCCACATCACAACTGCTCCATACTCAGATTTTTCTGACTTCCATCCTGGGAGCATTTATCCTTGGTTTATCTCATTTCTGCACCAAGATCATCCTATGGTTTAAATGGTGATTCTTATTTCTTGCTGCCTTCCTCCTCAAGTGTATTTGCGGGCAGTGATCCTGTCCTTTATCAGGCTGTGTTTTGCCAGCTTAAACCAAGCCTTTTCTGAGATAGGCCTCTCTTTACCAGCACTTACATGGACCAATTCTCAATTCATTTAATCATCTTTGAATTTTGGTGTGACCAGAACTGCTTATGATAAGAGTGTCTGGGAGAGGGCTGCTTTCATTAATACTAATTTCAGTACCAAGCCATTAACTGTGGTTTAAGCTAGATCATATATTTGAAAAAGGATCCTCTGGTCTTGCTTTGAAAGCATCAAGCAATGGTGACTCTTTCTGCTCTTAGGGGAGTTCTGTCAATGGTTGGTTGCTTTGATGTTTAAATAGATGCCTTAATTTGAATAGGCTGCCTTTAGCCACTGGACCTTGAAATACCTTTCTTTTTTAGTTTACAGAAGCTTTTATTATCAGAAATCAGATTTTTCTTAAAGTGCTCTTATACTTGTAGAGTGCATAAAGCAATTAGTAAATTACAAGAGTTTAAATTCCAGAAACTGAGCACTTCTATTACAGGCAAATGTCCTTTTTAAGGTATCATTGAGTATCCAAAAATCTCTTGCTATCAGTTTCCATCTCTGGATGACACTGGGCACCGCACCAGCAAAAGTATATGCAAAGAATGAAAATAAAGTCCATTATTTATGACCCTCTCTCTGAGCTTCCCTGGCTTGTGTGAGGAAAGTGGAACTACTTGGAAATACTTTGCCTCCCCCTGGATTTCTGGCTCCTTTGAAGATTGTCTTGATCTTTGTGAATAATCTTTTGGCTTATATATTTGAATTGATGCCAGCAAACTAAATCTTTCTATAATGTGTGTTCCTTCAGGCTTTGTGTATCATGAAGATTTTGAGGAATTTCTCCCACTGTATGGTGTAGTGCCACTTTCCTTCTCCTGGCATTGAAGAACAGTGGGATGTGGTGGTGGGCAAGGCACAGCCTGCTGTGCACAAAGTCAGGGTTTTTTACCTGTCTGTGCTGCAGGCACTCTGCCTGTCTGTGAGCGAACTGCGCAATTGTTCCCTGTGTCTGCCTTAAACAGGAGCCAGTGACACTTTGCATGGCCCAGCTGAGCTCTGCACTCTCCTAAACCCTTCTGATGACGTACCCTCTGACTGCTTAGCCACTGGGCTTACAGTGACGGTAGCACAGGGCCGGTAGTGAAGGTAAGCTTGTGGTACCCAAAACCCAGCTTGAATGATGATCTGGGTGAGCTTAACGCTTCACTGTTGGGAGTGCTCATCTTAGGATGCTGGTCAGGCTGGCTGGGCTTTTCTTTTTCGTTCCTTGTGCTCTCCCAGTCTCTGGTGTTTGTTCCATGCTGTCTCTTCTAATAGGCTACAATTCAGTAGCTTCTAACCTTTTTGGAACAATGGGCTATAGCCAAACCCGAAGTTTCTGGCAGACTGAGCTCCTAGTTTATCATACATCACTATTCTTGCATTCAGGATGCACTTAATTTGCGTGCTGGAGAGGCTACAAACATTTATTGTGGCCCTGTGAGCTGCTGCTGGGGAACTGTTTTGTTACTCTTAGCATAAGGACTGTTTTTCTTCTGCTTCACAGTGCCTTACATTAAAGTCTTGATATAGTAATGTGTAGTAATACAAATACATTTCTCTTAAAATCAATTAAATACCCCACACCTCTCTGAAAAACCCAAATACCAATAGATAAAAGCTGCCTTCTGGATTTTAACTGAAATCCTACCATGAGGAAAAAATTGCTCTTTCCTCGCTCTTGGAATTTTAGTCCAGATCTAAATGATTTTGGCAAAATCCTTTCACAATGACAAGCTTTTGCCTTTAGAAAATGCCTGTGAGCCCCTCGTATTAGATTTCACTGCCAGTATAAATATATAATTTATCAGATATGTATGTTTAAGGAATGTGCTTTACCAAGTGCATTAATCTTCTCTAAGATGGCAGCTATTTTTGTGTTCCGGGCATCTTTTACATCATTTAAAGTATATCATTACCTCAGCAATTAAAATAACTTGCCATACATGCCATTGTCCTTGAATAATATTTTACATGTGCAATTACAGTACCTTCTACCTTCTCTTTTCTATTATTTTTTTGGGGGGGAGAGGGGGGGAGAAAGTGCTCTTCTGCTTTTAGAAGTATTCTTTTCCTGCGCTGTCACATGTAGTGTTAGTTCATTGTGCAGTTCTCTTCAAGTCACTTGCTGTTGTCCTTTAAAAACGCAATTACATAATTTATATAAATTTAGAAAGGGAAATATGAAGATCTCTGTACCAGTCTTTTTATTTTTTCTAATCCTCTGTGGAAGCTAGGAAAAAATCAGGTTAGTGTTCTGGAACGTAATTAACATTTGAAATAGATGTTAAGATTGGACAGTTTCTCATGTGAGCTGGATGAGATGTTTCTGGGGTCCCCTTGCCTTTCATCGGTAGGCGTAATCTCCCAGTTTTAATAAATGACTGCTTGAGTACTGAAGCAGCTTCCCTACAGCTATTTGTCCTTGCCAGAGAGAAGGTCAGTGTCTGGGTTGCTTTCAATTCAGAGGTTAGCCCAGCCCTCTGTATTTAATCTTGAATGTGGGCAAGCCAACAGCGTCTGCTTTGGAATTGGTCTGAATAAGACTGATTTTATTTGTTTGTACCACAGCAGTGTTCATGAGCCCCAGCTGGCAACTCATGCTATGTAAGCACCAAACAACTTTAGGACAAGAAAATGGCCCCTAATCAGAAAGGCTTCAGCCCACATGGAATAAATGACCACTGCATTAGTAAATGCTCCTGCCTGAATAGAAACTTCATTCTAGCTGTGCCCAACCCTTCCAGGTGCAGGGAACACACAATTTATGCTGTGGGCTGGTGAGGGCTGTACTTCCTACATACACATTACAGTTTGTCTACAGTAGTTGTCTAATGTATTCCAGATGTGAACGTGCACACAGGATGCTTCTCCTCCTGTCTGTCCTTGTGGAGAAAGACAGTGACCAGCAGTGGGCTGCTGGCATCCTGCTGAAGGTGACCCAGTCCTGCTCATGCTTTTCCCAGAGAACCCCTTGCAATTGCAAGGGAGAGGAGCTGTGTGATGATTGTTCTTGCAAACTGCTCCCAGCCACCTGTGTTGTGGGACCAAACAGCCACTGGCAAGGAAGAGGGGTGAGGGAACAGTTTAGGGTTCCCCTTCTATCAGGGACCGGTCAGTTAATGCTATGTGAGCTCTCCTGCCAGGCCACTGATTTGGACACTTGCAGTCTACACCATTAAGTTCTATTGTAGGAATAGTTTTCCTTTTTCACCAATTAAAAAAAAAAAAAAGTAGTTCAGAATATTTTGGGGCTTATCTTCCCCTGTGCTCCTGGAAGCTGCATTTAAGCTCAGAATTAGGAGCTGAGGGACAGCTCTCTCAATGTTGAATCTAAAGGAGAATTATTTTGTAAAAGCAAAACTATTGGTCTTTTGAATTTTCTTCTGATGGCTCAGAGCAGATTGCTCTTGAGCATCACTGAAGTCTTGTTTTTATCAATCTGCAGGCTCAGGAATACAGTGTTGCTCCCACTTGCATTTTGCTTGCATTTAAAAGGCTATCTCTGCAACTCTTAAGGGCTGCATCTTGGTTCATTTTAATTGGTAACATAGATTGTATAGAAGCTTGGGACTTGTATTTGCATTCTCTAGAGTAAGATTTCCAGTCATTGTAGTGAGAAGAAAGTAGATTCATTTTTGCAAACCCCATGTCTGTACTTGAGTCTCAAGTGAGGTGCTGCAGTCATTTTGGTACTCAGTGAAATGAGTCCACCATTAGCTTTAGATGCCTACTAACTAGCTGTCTGCATGTGACAGATATGGACAATCCTTCCAGGCAGGAAAGAGAAATAGATGTTTTAGGACACAGTTCATCTGACTTTGGTTTAGACAACTGTTTGAGAAGTAGATGAATCCTGCCCTGCAGGTACCTAGCACAGGCACTGATGTCAACACTTGTTCAAATGAATCCCGTGTGAAATGTTTCCAGGTTTAGATTTAACTGAATAGGCAACGCCTGGTCCCCAGCCAGCAAACGCGTCCTGGTACCAGAGGAGCTGGTTGTGTGCTATAACTTTTTCTACTTTTGTTCCCCAGCTCTTTATCTAGAGAATGGAAATTATTCCATCATGAGAGGAACACTGGCCTTTAGAAAGCTCCTTTTATCTACACAAATACTTTCTGTGGTATTTTGTCACTAGTGTTGGCCTTTTGCTTATCCATCTTAGAGCTGGATTAACTTCAGAAAGGCAGAAGTGCCTTCTATGGAACTCTGAAGCACATTTATTTCTTTGACCAGTAAATCAGTATTATAGTTTCCTGGGGACTGGAAAAGAGGGTATTATTATGGAGTTATACTTCTAAGTCCACTTTCCTGAATGCTGAATTTCCAAGGAAAAGATATAAATCTGCTTTGTGAAGGAAAAGCAGCTATATGAAACAGACTTCAGGGGCCTTACTCTCTTTGTGTTTATGCTTGCTTGCCTCTCTTTGCTACCCTCCTCTCTTTCCTCAGGTGCTATGGTATATTACTTAATCTCCTTTGAGGTAAGTATAGCTGTATAGCTGCTTTGTCACTGTATGGAACACATTGATATTCAGAAGAGCTTTTTCCTGTGTCAGAGTCAGTATTTTGTTTCTTTGTAACACTAACCTTCTTGGAACTCTCCAGCTAATATTTTTCTTCTGTCTTTTCTTGACTGTTGTACATTGAGTATTGCTTCCCTCCCCAGCAATTTTTTCATTTTTATTCATGACTAATACATCCATTTTATGAAGCAACAAAAACTATTTACAAAGGAAAGCGAGCTGGTTGCAGTGGCTTGATGGAAGTGATGACAAGAAGCACGTGCTCTTGAGTCATGTCTGCTGTATAGATGAGGTCTGGCATGCAGCAGAGAGGCACAAATTCTCTGGCTCTCCAGGATCCTTCTGGCTGTGTTCAGATGTTCTACATCTGCCTGGGAAAGGGTGTGCTGAGCCTAACTGGAAAGGGTTTCATTGAGCAGAGAGGGCGACAGACTGTGATCCTGTTCTCCCCACTGGTGCTAGAGAAGTAGAAATCCCAGCTGCTTTGTCACCTCTGTGTTTCTTTTCCCCCGCCATTCTTTGTCTGCTCTCACTGCAAACTATTGCAAGAAGAAACTATTCCTGCAGTGCCAGTATGAAAGATAGAGACTAGCATCTCAGTTGTGGGTTTTTTTAATATTCTACGCACCCAGCCAGCCCTTCTTCTTCCCTCTGTGTTGGGAAGAAAGTAGTTTTAGGAGACACTGTTGTAGTTCCAGTAACTGAATCTAGCTTTCGTGTTACTTTTTTCCCCTTCCCTCCCCTCCGCTCATCACCTTAGTCATAGAGTATTGATACGATCTTACTGTATGCGTGATTTAGAAGGCTAGGAACTCACATGGCATGCAAGGGGGGAAGGATGACTTACCTGCACTGCAAGTATTTATCCGTGAGTTTGTACATGAAAGAACTTGTTTCCTTTCTGCCAGGATCTTCTCATCCATAGCCAGTTTTTAGACATAGGTGGGGCATAACAGGCTCTGCGGTAGGGCCCCAGTAGTTTCTTGGTTGGAGAGGGGATTTTACCTGCTGCTTTGGTTCTCCTGAAGTTCACGGGAGATAGTATGTTGGGTTTCCTCCGTTATGGTAGTGAGGGAGTAAGAAAAGGGGGCAGCTGATTATGGCTGTCAGAAGAAATAGTAATTTTTTTTGGACTAGGAATATGATTCCAGAGCCCCCTTGCTTTTGTCACTGATTAAATGTGATTGCAGCTTCCCTGAGTTTCATCTTGCATGCACAGGGCCTATATGAAATGTTGAGGCCTGGTGTTCTCAGTGTCTGTTCTGGCATCTCATTAGCAGAGTTGTCTTCTTCACAGCTGGTCTCTTAAAGCTGACTTGTCACATCCAGGCCACTGAGTCACTGGTTCAAGAGCTTCAGTCAGTGCTGTTGGTTATTTGCAATGAAGTACTATACACTTTCAAATAGAATTCATTTTTCAGAAATCCACACTTTTATAACTCTCACCCTTCACTGTAATTTGTAGATAATCCAGGCTGAGTTTTGCACCTTCCAGTGGGTGCTCTCTCAGTCTTACAGTAAAGCTGTCCAACCAAAACCTGAAATAGTCACTCTTTGTGATCAGAGAGCTGTTCAGAAAATTTTCATTCTCTGCTTTGGAAGTGCTGGAAGTGTGTAAGTACATAGGTGGCAAATCTGGTCACCTAAGCAAACAAACAAAACCACTCTACACACCAGAATTTTTCAAGATGAAGTAAAGCTGTGACAGGAAGAGAGCAGTAGGAGAGAGTTGGTGATAGGGAAATCTGACAAGTTAATTTATTTTTGATGTTTTAATTGGATAGGTTGGGAGACAGGGAAAGAAAAGATGGTGCTGGAGACAAGAGTCATGAAGTCCTGGGAAACAAAGAGGGAAAGTAATTGTAAACATGACCAGCAAAATAATCTACTTCATGTGCAAAGTCCATTTAAATGTAAATTACCCAAAGTGATTTTTTTAGTGGAATTTTTAGCAACGTGGTGTAGAAAGACAGAAGTATTTTTCCTCGTTTAAATATGTGATGCAGACAGCTGTAGAGAGCTATAAGCATCCCCCATCTCTCTACCTCCTCACACCCACTTCTTTCCTTTAGGGTCCTTGGAGCTGTTCCCTGCAGCAATGCTTCCAGGTAGTGACGGTTGGGATGTTCACTTCAGTCACCAGAGCCCTGTCAGGGCCAATTAGCATCCTAATGACTGGCATGTACCATCTTGATAACATTCAGTGTGTGCACTGTACCAGGGGACCTAGCCTCTTATGAACCCATCTTCTCTCATCTATCCCATACCTCATATAAACCTGTTTAAAAAAAAAAAAGAAAGAAAGAAAAGAAAAGAAAATTTCCATTTCATCTTCTCTCCGGAGTCCCAGAGGCTTTAGTGCAGAACAAATATACTGTCCTTTCCTTTTGCTGGAAATGATGAGTCTTGGCTTGGGGGGAGGGGACTTAAAGCTCTGCTCTTATCCGTGCTGAGGACTTTGGAACAAGCTTCGGTTGATGCTAAGCAATACAGTACTTGTCCTTCAGAGCAGTGTTGAATAAGAGCAATCAAAGACCCAGCTACATAGTCTTTAAATATTCAGTGCCTGGACAGTATGGGGACTGGAGTGGTACTTTTCTGATATTACTGCTACCTGTTGTTGTTTGGCAATCTGTTGCAAAATCCACTCCACAGTAACACTAGCATCTGTGGTCAAAACTGCTTTTGTCATTCGGTCAAAGCAGGGCTGAGTGCTGTGCAGAGACCTTTTCTGTAGCACAGACCAGGGCATGCAGGTGAGGAGATTTAGGTGAGGTTTCACAGCTGAACAGCAAGGTTTGAGCATGGTGGGGTGTCTAGGGTGCAAACTTGCTGTAGGGCACCCTTTATCGGCGTGCAGACTCTTGAGGCTTTGCATTATGCTGTGCCAGGCTGGTGGGGGAACAGATCCTCTGGTAGTGATAGTTAAATGCTGCAATATGAAATCACCCTATTCCTGTGCTGTGCTTTATTGTTTAGTGGCAATGTATTTTCCAGAGAAAATGCATCTATCCTGATTTTCATCCCTATAAAAGTCAGTGTTCCTTCCTGTTAATGCAGCATTGCTGTTGAATCCTGCCACATTCTAGCTCTTCAGTAGCTTTAATGAAGTGCTGTGATGCCAGTGCCAGTTGGTTTGGCATGCTTACAGCTGGCATAGCCACAGTGGGTCATCTGGAGGGAGAGGTCAACAGTTTAATGGTCCTTAGGAGGAGCCAAATCACCTGTGATGCTAAATCAGGCCAAAGAGTGGCTGAAGGGCAATGTATTATGGTGGTTGGACTGAAGCTGCAGTAGGGAGGATTTCAGTTTAAAGAGCTGTGGAGGTGGCACCTATCAGTGGTAGCATAGTAATCTTAACATTGCATTATTTGAAATGGCATTGCTAAGGTTCTGAGAACAAAATAAGTTTTCTTCCTTGTTAGAAACAGCACATTTCAATTGTGAACTCTAGAGAGCGAGCAAAAATTATTATTTTTAAGGTAATACCTAGTCTTAAAAGACACACACAAAACCACCCCTGCAATCCTTCAGCCTAGCTGGTGAGGCTTAAACAGCACATTAATATATCCACATGGTGCACGTGTTATTTTTAATGCTGCCATGTGAATTTTGTCTTTTTGGGAATTTTTTGAATGGGGTTGCATTTACTATCAGAACGCTGTTGTATTGCTGTTGAGACTATTTAAATTCTAACCTTAATGTTTCGATGTTATCTTCTGCAGTGTCACAAGAACTCGGTGGCTACGGTGGCTGCAGGAGCACTGACGTCTGTCCAAGTGTTTGTGTGTGTGTCACTTCTGGACATGTTACCAGAACACCTATGCCTGTGTCCTGGTCCCCCTTTTCAGAAGTGCCACTTTGAATGCCATGGTATCTGTTACAATCTGGGTTTAGGCACTGAACCTGCTCACGTTATGCACGAGGTGTAGTAAACCAGCAAGGGTGACTTACTGCATGCCGAAGACTAGAAACCCTCCTAAAATGGCACAGTGATTTGAACGCTGTCTCTTGTGTTCGTTTATGTGCATGACTTTGTTAATACTTCTGAAGCAGAAGCCCTCTGTCCCACTCTTGTGCTCCCTGAGCATTCCCAAATTTGATGTTATAGGCCTCCCAAGATCATCACAATATGCTGTTTTCTCCTGGTCTTCATGCATTAAACCCTAGTCAATGTCACATTTAAGTTTTCTTCATAAATGTGAATCTAAACCATAACCTCCAATAAATGAGTGATTATTGTATACTGATCCCTCCTGGGAAGCTTAGGTTCTCTCAGGCAGGTGTCAGGTACAGATAAAATGGGGAGCCTTGGCAGAGCTGATGTAACAGGTGGATGATAACAGGGCAGTTTTTCCCTGTGTTAGTCTGCCTGTATGTCTAACCCTGACCTATACCTCCCCTTTCAGAGTAAGGAAGTAGCTAGGTTTCAGTGGCCTGTTTAACAAGTGGATACTGCTCGGCAGCTTTCCAAAAGTGTGTAAGAAGAGAACATGTAAGCTCCCAAGCAAGGGTCCAGGGGCTCTGAGAGAGGTTTTGGTGACTATGAATGTATATCACCTGACAGTCAAGGACTGGTTCATTGTCCATGCTGCAGAGAGGGACAGATCCATAACATGAGCTGATTGTCCTGTACTGGTTCAGCTTCCCAGCCTTTGAAGCCATTCTGTTTCTTAAGATTGAAGCCAGAGGCTGAGTGTAAGGGATTCAGGGCTGTGGCTCAAGGGTGATCCTCAACTGCCCAGGAAAACACAAATCTCATTTGTGTGTCTATTGTGGCCAGATCTGCAAAATTCATTTTCAGATCTCTACCTCCCACTGATCTCAAGAGGATTAGGTTTTGTATATCAAAACTCTACCTGCTTCAGTTCTCCCTTTGCACGATCAATAAAATGCTACCTCCTCTTTTCGCCTCCCAGTCTGTCAGTGTAAAGTTGTTTGGGATTTATCCTGAGGATTTGTTTTTAAGACAATAGGGACATGCTCTCAGCTGGGGCTCTCGTTTCAGGGTAATTATTGTCTTATGTCAGTGTACAGAGCTGTCACTCAAAGGTTTCTGCTCAAGCACATACGCAAAAGCCAGAGTCTGCAGCTCAGAGTAAAGTATGGTCAAATCAATAATCTGAACACTCTGGTTTTCTGTAGTATAGGACAATTCCCAGAGATTAATGTAAATGTGAAAGCCTTTCTAGTGGAAGCCTACTGCAGGACTGCATGATTACATTAGACATTTCAAATGGCTGTGTAAAGACTTGGCAACTACATATTTTTGAAATACATCTATTCTTGGTGCAACTCAGATTCTAGCTCAGTGATGAATTACTTTAAACTTGGAAATGGACTTTGGGTCCTGATGTCAGGATGGATTATAATCTTAGAGGTGATGTGTAAGAGAAAACATTTATTTTGCTTGTGACTTTTTTTCATCATATTATGGGTAAAGGAGTACACAAAGAGCAGATACTTGTTGAGTCGGTGGCTGAAGAACTACTGAGATAATGACTCTTCCCCGGCATTTTCAAATATCAGATCCATGCAGTTCTTTGAGACTTATAACATTTGCTTTAGAGCAAATTTTCTTTCATGCCCATTTCAATTAAACATTATGAAAAAATCCACCTTTATTTGTTTCAGAGTTTGTGTCCTTTCCAGGTAAGGTGCAGGGGCTTGCAACATCTATTTCCAGAACACTTGTGAAGGAGACTTGTGGTTGGGTTTGCTGGTAACTAAAGCTGGCTGCTAAAGCTGTAGGAAAGGGAGAGCTTAGAGTTTAAATTTAAAACTTCCCCAAATACTTGGAAGTAAGAAAGCTGCCATCACCTTGCTGATCACAAAAGTCATAATTTTCAATTGCTGAGACTGATTTTAATCCTAATTGTGGTCCATCATCATCTGTGTTCTGTTTAAATGTTTTTTACCCAGCGACCATGTTTAAATGTTTTTTACCCAGATAAAATCTCGTCCCAGCATTGTTGCTGTAAATTAAACTTAGAAATCACACAGTCTGCTATGATGGCTGATTTTTGTCCTGAAAGAGGGTATCCACTCTAGCTAGCATTATACTTTTTGAGGTAGAGTAGGATATTTTGCCTGTTTTCCCCTTCCACTCCCATGCTTATTCTTTTTTCTCCTCATTCTGTATGTGTATTTGAAATATTTGAGGGGCTTTCATGAATCTGTGTGGAGTTAACTGGTGTACCTTGTTCTTATTAGGATACATGTTTTGTCATCAATAATTTTGGATATCAGTAGTGAATTAATAACTTATGTTCATGTTGAATTTGGGTTCCACAGCATTCCTGGTGGGGCGTCATTGCATGGTATTTATACAAAGCCTTTTGAGGGGTGAAATGCAGTTTCTGACTTCAACCTTGGGCATGTTGTGGGCTGAGCTGTGGTAACAAAATTCTTGGTCGGCCTCATACATGGCTTAAATGTGCTGTGGTTGTTGCAGGTTGACATATGTAAAAAAACTACTGTCAGGTACTTGGACTCAGCTAGCACACTGTAACCTGCTTGATTTACTGCATTTTGCTGATGGATCTGGCACCCCGATGTATATCTCTTGGGCAGTCACATCTGTATTGTGTTGCAGGCTTTGGGACTACTGTGGAAACTAGCAGTTCTGTAGTGGTTTTGCATGCGGTAGACGACAGAGCTGTGTTGGTTAGGTACGGAGTAAGCAGCAAGTTCCAGTGGTAGAATTGCTTTTCTATTAAAATATTTTTACACTTTGAGTATTTTCAATGGGCTGTGGATTTGTTGTGAATCAGTACAGTGTACTTGTGGCCAGCAAAGAGAGGACTTCTGAGCTTGGTATTTGCATCAGTGTGTAAGCTGGAGGTCTCCGTGCCAGGTTTCTGGGATAGGATTGGTAGGAGGATTGCCATGCAACCTGCGGTCTGCTGATCTCTGGATGAAAAGCTGCCAAGATACGGTAGTCATATTACTAATGGAGGAGTAGAAAAGACTATACTCTTTTTTCTGGTGTTATGCTGCTTGAGCTGTATCTCATCCTGACCAGACTCTTGAATTGGAGTCAGATGGCCTAGTTCCAAAGCCTTGCTCTCTTCAGCCCTGGGTGGCTTGGGAAACAAATGGGGAGTGTCCAGAACATGAGCGCTGAGGACCATACTTTGTTGTTGTAAGATAAATGAAAGTAGGTTGATTTCTCTTCTGTCTGGGAAGGACAATGAAGAACTTAAATGCTGTCACTGGCTGCCTGGAAGGCAGCTGAGCTGTTCTGGTCCATTGTGGCTGGCTGGCCACAAGCTTGGGCATAACTTAAAATGCAGTCCTCCTAGGTTTTCCAAAGTTGAGGCTCCGGGGCAGAGTTCTACAACTAATCTGCAAATCTAGCTGTGCAGTTCATTCTAGTCTGTGTGGCTCCTGAGACAGTTTATTGTCTGTCAGAGCTGTGTGGGTTTGTTTTTTTTTCCTGTTCCAAGGCTGTGGTTACAAATACTGTATTTCTGGCTCACTGCTTCTGCCACCTCATAGGGCTTCCTTTTCCAGCACCCAAGTGCAAAGCACTCATCTTCATTGTCAGCTCTTTGTATTCTACCCCTGCCCTGCCTATCTTGTCCAGTGCAGCACGGAGACATCTGCTCTCAGGCTTGAGTGCTCATTTGTCATGCATTTCCACAAAGTCTCCTTCATGTTTTCTTCCACGTCATAGCTGGCATCCAAGAGGAAACCTGGATAAAGGTCAACAAAGTTGACAACTTCTCTCATTCTCAAATCTTTCTGTAGTGCTCTCCTCTGCCAGAAGCAAGCTAGGAGATGGTGAGACAACTGCTGTACAGGTAATACCTGCAGAGCTAGCTGTAGGCATGGCCCTGGAAGCAGCAGCTCAAGGCAGAAGCTGCTGAGGGTAACAGAAGACATCAGTGTTCCCCTTTTTGCCATGGCAGTACCATGTTTCTGTCCAGGAAGGAGGAGGTGTCGAGGGTGGGAGAGCACTGCCTGCCTGGGCTGGCTGCATCCCTGCTAAGCCACTCCACTCCTGTTCAAAGCTGCCTGTGCTCAGCTCTCGTCAGCCTTCAGTGAGGGCTGCTCAATAAGATGCTTTGGGCTGGCAAGTGATGCTGCTATGACAGTCTACTTCATATGCCTCACAGCTCTCTGACTCTGTTACTCTCCTGGGAACTTAGATGACAAGCCCTTTGGGACAGGAGTGACGTCCCCATATCTGTGTGCCCACTGCATTTGGTAAGATGCTTTGTGAAATATGCAGCAACTTGGAAGTGATGTTATGGTTTAAATACTCAACAATTCCTTCAGTATTCCCCCTGCTGCTCACAATCTGTTGATTCAGCTCTGTCCTCCTCTCTTGCTCCCCAAAAGCACAATGAAATTTAAAATTTGAGTAAGGAGGAGTGTGTGTTTCCTCATCAACAAGAGAAATATTGCTAACTGTGGCTTTAGTACTAATAGCAACCAAAGAGTCCTTAAAAGAGAATTTTTCTCCTTTCCTTTCCCTTAGCAGACAATTTTATGGACTTATTTTTATCTCATTATGTTTTATATGCCTCAGTTGTTTGTATACTTTATAAAGCCTCTAAAGTAGAATTATTGAATAAACACCCTAACATTGGACCCATGTGTTTCTCATGGCTGGCTTCACGCAGAGTGGTTTTTTTAATCTTTGTTTACAGGACACAGTGTATTATACCCCTTCCCAATGCCTGCACTCCCTCAGAAGAGCCAAAATCTGCTTCTAATGCTTTTTGTTTAGCTGACTGTAGTTCTGTTCTAACCTAGGAATTATTTCCTTTTAGAGTGGCAAAATGATATATCCAGCTCTGTTATTGATATATGTGCATCACAACTAAGGGTCTGATTGAGAATCTGCATGGGGCTGTGAATCTTTCCATTGATTTTCGATAGGCTTTGACTGTACCTTTAATTGCCTATCGTTCTCCGTGTATCTCTGCTGCTCTGTTTACTTTGCTTGATGAGATAAGGATCGTTCTGTTCCTTAGTGAGATGTATTCCCAGGAGTCTTCCTTTTTTTTCACCTGTACACTTACTTTATATTTTAGCAACCTGATGCTAATAAGTGCTGCAGTATTAGTTGTGGCTTGAAGACAAAGCTGCTGTAGTGCAGGACCTCTGTGCCCATGGGCCTTGCATATTATTCTTGGCCAGGGTATAAATGGGTGAATGTTGCTGCCCTCAATCTTCATCAAAGCTCCCACAATATAGCTTGCATGAAAAGATGGCATGTCACTGTTTTCTGCTTATCTTGCCCATATTTCATGGCCCTCCCTTATCAATTCCTAGTTGCCGTTGTGGGTTTTCTCTGTGCTCCTCTTCGTCTTATGTGCCACTGATATTTTTGTGACCACATGTGTGTCCACATGTTTTTTTCCAGGGGTTTCTAGTCCCAACTGTGTGAATGTCACTTTCTGTATTGCTTCTTGGTGTTTTATGACTTGTTTTTATCTTCTGTAGCACTGGATGGGCACCTGGGCCTCTTCTTTGGAGCTGATCAGGTGTTTTGATTGGCCATCCAAATAGACAAAGATCATCAGCTCAGTATTCCGTAACAGCCAGGAGGAAGATGACAGCAGCAGGGTTTGTGTCAGGGTGTTCTCTCATGGAGTCACAATTCAGGCACTTGTTTAGGTGAGTGTTTGCAGGAGCGGATTCCAGCCTGGAGAGCCTGAGGAACCAAGCAGCTAGACAGAAAGCAGTGATGCAGAACCCAGATCTGGTCGCTTGTGCTTTGTTGGCTTGTTGCAATGTCCTTGTTCCCATTTTGAACGCGTTCATTCCTGTAACGCTCTACTTCTGGTTAACAGTCTAGCTTGTGAAATTGGAAGTATTGAAGGCAACTAGGTATGTGCTGACCTGAGCTGCATGATTGCTTGCTGGATGACTGCAATTCTTTTTGTCCTGATCCCTGAAAAAATTCTTCTACTTGAACTCCAAACTGTCTGGAGATACCCTAGTGTGCTGCTTATGGTGGAAGAGCAATGACTGTGGCTATTGTATCTTCCAAATCCATTCCTTTGTATTGACAAACCTGCACATCAGTGTCTGAGTGATTGCCCCACGTCACAGACCTAGTCTTAATGACACGTGTTCCTCACTATCTGCACTGAGATTTCATAGTGACATCATTACTTTCTGGAAGGGCTAAACACATGTGCCTGTGTGCCCATTTTCAGTGTTTTTGTTTGGGGGAGCAATGCTGCATTGTTTGTTTCTTGGAGTCATGTCCAGAAAATATCTCTGGGCATCTCAGGGAGCAGTCTTTATTTATTAAGAAGGTTTAGCTGCTTCAGAATCTGAATATTATCTATAGTCCTTGCCTATTTCTTGCACTTATATATTGAGCAGGCTGCATTCAATATGTCGATTGAATGGTGAGATGATTTAAAAACATGAAGTGTTCTGGAGAGAGATTAAACTGTTTTCTTGTTCAGTATTTCATATCTCTCAGCATGCGATGCAAATTGAAACTGCAAATATTAATAAATTAATTGACACGTTTACTAGTCTCATTGTAATGATACAGCCAATCCACAAGCAGTCAAATGATGAGTCATACCTTCAAAAGAGGAGTTTTCTTTTAAAAAAAACCACTAAGTTATTTCACAGTTGCTGGGTTTTGTTTTAATTTATATTCTGCTTTATGAATGTTTAGGGCTGGTATTGCCAGGCTATTTTTCTGCGATCAGGAAGAGCAGAAAACTTAATTTTGTACTTTTTTTTTAAAGACACTTATGCTCAAGAAGAGACTTATAATAATTTTAAGAGTTGACAGATCTACAACTTTCTCTGTATCCCTTCAGTTATGATTTAAAGCACCTTAAAGAAACAGTTCCCTGTGACAAGCAATGAATAATGTTAATTGAGGATTTTTGAAGCAGATGTAGAGTTGGCACTATTAATCCCATCCTCCTTTTTTATTTTTCTTTTACCAAACTCAAAAGTTGTAGTAATGTCAGCCACCGCTTTCTCAGTGTGCGTGCATCAGGACTGCAATGCTTTGCACAGGAAACCTGAGCAGGGTAAATTCCAAAAACTTCCTCAAAGGCCCCATTGCAATTACTTGTCCTCATTTGATCCTAGCCATTTGTGTGGGAGAATTATTTTCCTGATACTTTGATGGAAACACTGGAGCTGTAGTGCTGTACCAGGGCCTGGTACTAAGAAAACATGATGCTGTTATAAAAATAATCAGGGTAGCCAGATTTAAAAGCAGTTTAAAGAGTTGCAGAGGTTCTCTCAACACTGAGTGAGTAGTCGATAAAAAGACAGTTAAAATGCATCGTCAGTGAGCGTAAAATATTACACGTAAAAAGAAAATAACCTTCTTCCCTTCCCTACCAAAAACCCCACAAAGTACTTGAGGGCAGTAATGATGAGTCATACCTCAACTAATGCTGCTTTGGGGAAGTTGTCTTTGGAACATTAGCTCTGTGTCCAGAGCTGATTAGACAGGCAAATAATAAGATTTTTTTCTACTATGCATGATTTTATTAATTTCTAGACTCATTAGCCTGGAAAAGAGGTAAATGAGAGGTTGTGGGAGAGGACTAATGAAGTCATGAAGAAAGAGAAGATGAATTAGGTAATGATTGTTCACTGTCTCATAAATCAGGTATTAGAAATCATCTAATGAAGTAAGTAGTAGCTTTTTAAGTAAATGAAGATATATTTTCATGCAACACAGAATGGAGCTGTGAAACTCAATACTCTTCATGTTGTTGAGGCAAAAACCATACAGAGACTAGAGAAATTCAGGGAGGAGAGATTAACAGGCAATTAAACAGGGTAGTTCAATCCTAGCCTCCAGCTGAGGAGCCATAAACATGTAATAGTTAGCTTGGAACACTTTAAGGAAGGGATGCACCTAGGGAATGGTCATACTACCTTTTCCTAACTTCTGATGCCCTCCAACTTCACTCCCACCTATTCATTATTTGGGAGCGGCTGGTTACACCTGTGTTTTCCTGCAGGGCTGGCTGCCTGTTTCTAGTCACTTGGTTTGTGTGAGGCTGCGTATCTGCAGAGCTTTGCCAGGTTGGTAAGAAGCGGCTCAGAGTCACGTGTGCACATTCACATTCCCCACGTCTTCACATATGTGTACACGGTTTTTTCCTGGGAAGCTTTTCTCCATAACTGAATTGCATCTGTGTTATTTCAATGAAACGGGATCTTGATGCAGATTACATCATACAGAGAAATCCACGGAGATGCACTTACGAAAATCTCCACTAGTTGTCACTCGATCCCTATTTTAGAGCTGATTTCAAGATCAAGTCAAGCTCTCTTTAGCTTCTGCAGAACTGGTGTCGGGGGCCCAAGTAACGCATAGCTGGAGCAAAATTCGCCATGGGATCTTTCTGAAACACTGTGATGGGAATCGGTTTAAATCCAAGATATGACAGCTTCTGCAAGTGCTGTTCTGTAGGGTTTGGCTTTCTGAATAATTACTCTTAATGGCATAATGTGCAAAATCCAAGCTAGTCTGGCCTGGCATGTCAGCTGCTGTATGCAGACCACGGAACTCCTCTCCCTGGAGAGGTGAGGGTCTCCCTGCCAGAAGCAGGAGAAGTTACAGAAAAATGAAGGGCTGTGGCAGTGCCTCAATGAACTTGGGTTTAGTTTTTGATCAGTGTTTTCTTGAGTGGATGTTAGCAGGACTGAAGAGGAGTGTGGTGAAAGGGGTGCAAGCAATGATGAGGAGGAAGGGGCTCTGTAGAGGTGTTATGCGGCTTATTCCCAGGATGGCTTCCTTTCTCTGGTTTCTTTCAGATGAAATTCAGGTGCTGCTTCATGGTGAACTATTTTACAGGTGCATGTTTGCCTGCTTTTATTTCTTTGGTACTTGAATTCAAAGCCTGGGTGAGTTTGAGAAAAAGAACACATTTCATAAACTTGATAAGCATCTTGTTTCCTTTTCCATCTTTAACTTTGCCTGCCACAAGTTCACATTCAGAGCACGTGTATTTTATTGTTTGTGTTAGAGGTAGTGTTGTGTTGAACAAATCATGTTCTGTGCCAGCTGGTGCTTGATGCTGTGAAGGTAGGCAGGGAGCTATGCTGATTTTCTTGAAGAGCTTGCAGTCTGAGTAAATTACAGGAAAATGCATGCACATCACAATTGTGGCTTTTAATGAATCATTATTTTAGCAAAATTCTTTTGGCCTTTCTTTTGATGTCAGTCAAGCCTGTCTTGTGATTTTCCTCTTCTAAACACAACTCTAGTAGACTGCCCAACTCCACAAAAAGGTGTAAGCATAAACCTGGCTAATAATACCTGGGGATGATGGAGATCCTCACCATCAGGAGAGCTGTATCATCAGTGCAGTCGGTATTGGCTGTTTCTGCTCAATGGAAAGAGGTGATGGACATGGAGCTGCCTGCTTGGCAGGCAAGTAAGGAAAAAGCATCCCTGTCTCTACATGCTTTGGCTTCAGTGAACATATATTACTTGAGGTAGCAGTCAGTGATGGAGTCATGGAGCAAGAGCAATTAAGGTGTTTTCTACCCTCCTCTCGCATGCTCATTTTGTCTGTAAGTACCGTTGCGTGTTCTGCCACATGCATTCCTGAAGCAAGGATGAGATAGAGAGCAAACCAGCCTGTGCTATGTGGCTGGAAAGGTCTGGCATACACTTGTTTCTACAAATCAGTTGCTGTTTCCAATCTCTCAGTGCTGAAGTAGTAGACAAAGCTATGTTTAAAACCAACCAAAAAAAACCCCAAACAACAAAAACCAAAAAACCTGCACCACAAAAAATCCCGAACAAACCCAAAGCAAACCCAGAACAAAACTAACAAAACAAGAAAAAAAAAATCAAATCCCAAACTCACTCACAAAACAACCCCTCCCATTTTTCAGGATTTAAAGAAAAGGATTTTATTTTCATCAAAATTCCCTTTTTAGTGTAATGAAACTGAAAGGTCTTGCTTTTCAGTGACTTAGTTCATTGTAACCGTAAAGTGTTGTGCTGAGTTACTGCTACAAAATTTAATGGAAGTATTGTTCAACCCCTCTTCTCCTGAAAAGAAGGAAGGAAAATCATCTCAAACTGAATTGTTCTCAAGGTGTTTCTTCAAGGTTAGAGAATATTTCCTGCTCCAACTACCCATTTCCTTTGAAATAATTATGTTTTGGAAATGCCATGAGCCCAGGCCATGAAAATGAGTGTCAAGGGAACAAGGGTTTGTTTGAAACTGATGAGCGGGGCGCTTACGCATTTGTATTTCAGGATTTACTGTTTCATTTATATACTAAGATAAATGAGATGGGTATTTTATTTGCACAAGAAACATGTGTCTTCATTTCTATTATATCAGTCTATAATTTGCTTTGTTGAAACCTTTATTACAGATGTTCGTTTAATATTTTCTTCATTCTTTAATTTTCTAAAATCCATTTGAAAACCACAGAGATTGGGCAATTCCATCCCCAATATCTTAAATGTTAAATGCAGGGGAAAATGATGAGAAACTTCTTATTGCTCTTAATTGCCTTTTAATTATTTTACGCTTTAATTAAGTCTCACCATTCCTCATTAAGGGTATTGTTCAGGAAGCCTTTTAGTAATCCTGCACAAGCAGCATCTGTGAAAGTTTTTTGGTAGCTGTTGCCTTGGCAAGGAGGATTTTCATTAACGTAAGCAAATAGCACATGATGAGGTTTCTTGCTCTGTTGTCACCTGGGCCAGCTCTGGGGAGGTTGTGGGGCAAAAGATAGGAACCTGAATTTATACAATGCCTAGGAAACAAGTTCCTGAGGCTGGAGCAGCCTAGCCTGGAGATAGCCATTGCACTCATAACTTGACCATTTTCAAGGTTTATGCTGCACAGATCAGAGTCTTTATTAGCCAATTTGATGGCTTCCCTGATCTGAGCCATTTTGTAATAAAGTCAGAGGTGCCAGACAGCGACTTCTTAGGTGCTTACATCATGTCTCCCCAGTGGCAAAAAGTCAGAGGCAGGGATCGATGCATTATAACGCAGGAGACAATGTATGCCAGCCTGCCTGCATGCATATGAGAGGGAGGGAGGAGGGTGCTGCTGACAAGACCAGAATCTTAGGAGCTGAGTTAGTACTCTGTGACACAGGTGTAATTTGGCCTGGAGGGGTCCTTCAGCTCTGTTGCTGACTCTTCGTTTTAACAGTTGCACAAAATTTGATTCTGCCACAACTAGACCTTGAGCTCAAGTGAAAAATTCCTCTGTCACTGTAACGTGAAGAACAAAGTACATGCTAAACAGAACAACTATAGCTGAGAGTAAGTATGACATGAAGCTGCTTAACTGAATTTAAAGCTTAAGGATCACTTTGAAGAGAAGTTTGAGGAACACTTAAGTTTTCCAAACAAGGTCCATGCAGAGATGTATCTAGATAACTTCATAGCAAGGTGAGAGAAGCCTGGGAAGTTGCAGTAGCATTGAGGGAGCTTTCCCAGTTTGTCCAGTGCACTGGCTGTTTGTTTAGTTTGATAGGGCACCTCTGCAGGATTAGTCAAATCAAAGTGCATCTTCATACACTGTAGTTTAAACTCTCAGTAGAAGGAGCCTCTTATCCTTGATTGACAGACGTAAAGTATTTCGTTTTTGCAAAGGTTAGCGTTAGCTATAGGATCATAGTCATTGCTGTAAGCGTGATATAGCTTGGTTGAATATCTCAAAGTGATCAACCTTGTGTGGGGTGACTGCTTTGTTTTGCATAGAGAAGCGGAGATGATCTGTTGTCTTTGAGTGTCTGCAAAGAACCCCAAACTAAGTAGTGTTGCACACTTGAAGGCTGAAGTTGTGTGTAACACTCTTTCAACCCTAGTTGACATTTTGGGTATTCAGCAGTGAATAAATAAAAGTCTGCCTATCAGGGAATCTAGCAAATGAGGAGCTGCAGTAAGAAAAGTCTTGCTGGTGTGAAAACCTACTGAAAATCCCTAGTGTCTGCCATCCAGCAATTTTTAAACACTTAAGTTTTTTACTTTCTTATGGGGAGGTAAACATCAATGTCTCCCATTTTAGAGAGACTGATTTGCAGAAGAGTCAAACGACTTTCACTAGTCTTATGCAATGAATCAAAGTAGAGTGCTTTGATCGGGATTTTAACATTAATGTTGGACATCTTTTCATAGATGCTATCACAGTTATTAGAACTGGAAGAGCAAAGTCTTACCTGCTGTAGGTGGAGTATGAGTTTTAGGAACTTGTCAATCGAGAGATAAGGTGGCTTTCTCCAGAACTGGCAACTCTTACAGTGTTGTGAAATAGGAGTTATGGCTGTAAATTCACTTCTTCCTTACATAGGTGGGTTTTTTCATTAGTAAAAGAGCAGAACTCATGCAAGTCCGTTCTTAAGGAGAGAAAATTTTCCTCAATAAAAGTGTAAGGGCACTTTTAAAGTACAGATTGGAGGCTTACTTAGCATGTAAACCATCTCAAGATGCTGTATTGAATGGCTTATTGCAGAAGCAGGATGCTTGAAAGCAGTCAGATCAGCAATGAAGTGCAGCTTGACCAAGATCTGGTTGAAAAGAATTGAATAGATGCTGCACATTGTAAGGTATTTCAAGTGGAGCATAAAAGACTCCTTCACTTTCATGGAAATGTAGATGCATGTCACATAAACCCCTGGACAGTTGTGGCCAGAACTTGCCTTTAAGCTTAGGTAGGATGACAGGGCAGGACATTATAGAGGAAACTGGGGTTTAGATAGCCCAGGTCTACATATTGATGTAGACATTGAAAGACTGTAGGCAAACCTTGATGAGACAGAAGAAAGAAGGAAAAAATGACGAAAGAACTGAAAGAAATTTGAATTTGATCTTAACAGAAGTCTGTGCTATGTCAGTGTATTCTGGAATGCTTTTTTGGATATCCTGCTTACAAAGCTGTACCTGCAAAACCAAACTGTGCTTAGAGAAGTAATCTGGAGTTCCGCTGTGGTGAGTGTACATCTAAGTTGGGCTAAAACATTTAGTCAAAGCAGTTGTGATAAATACGTGTATAATTTTCCTTATTCTGAGATCTAAGTTTGCAAAACTCCAGTGCAACACCATTAGAAGTTTCATAGAATTGCTGTATTTTAAGTGTTAAGTTGGCTTTTATGCACAAGAAAGTTCATAATAAAGTGACTGAAACGTAGTTTACTTCTAAGATGGTATGTTCTATGTCCCTAATCCTGCACATGAAATCATCAATCACCTATTACAAATACTAATGTAACCTGAAACAAAATAAATACAAGCCAATGAAATTTGCTTATCTTCCAGCTGAAGTGTAGTTGGGGAGGGGGATGTGATAATCATTTCACATGTTGCAAGTTTGAAGTGCGGCAAGAGGAGGTGGTAAGACCCTTCTGTGAAACTCCAGGAGGGCTGTAAGCACAATGGGTTTAGTGTGGCGACAAGCAATATGTCCAAGATACCAGCTTGAAGACCTATGTAATACATTTGTTAGTATTTATAGACTTTTATTTAAACATTTTTTCTTGGCTTAGTTCCAGGACTTCTGTTGTCCTTAAAGAGTTCAGTCTGGCAGTCAGAAAGTGTGTGGCGATGATTCATCAGGTGTAGTGAGCACGAATACGTTTTTGACAGTTGCAATTAAGCTGTGTGTCTTAGCAACATTTTTCTTAGCTATAGGTCAATGTACTCTCCATTTATTCAGGGCTTTCTCTTAAATGACAAATGGTGTGAGACAGCTGTTTTAGAAATAGGACTCATTTCAGTGTCAGAGGTGAGAAAACACTTTTTGTTGCATGTAATGGAAAGGCCAACAGCAGGGTCGCCGCAAAGGGAGCTTTAGAAAGCACTGCAGCTTTATACTAACTGGGAGAACTTTATTGTCTATGAAAGCAAGAAGTAGAGAACACTCCTGTTTTTCCTATGGCCTCTGAGTACTGCAGCTGCCTAGCACCCCACTAGCATTCAGGCAAAGGCAGAAGTCCGAGTGTTCCACGTTGCCTGTAGGGACAGGGCCAATTGCCATTAGAGGTCCTCACCTCTGCTCTGGGACTGTATCTGCCTTGTGTTCTAGCAAGTGACCTGCTTTGTGCCTGGCAGTTCCCAGCCCTGCCTCCTCTCCCATTGTTCTCCTGTTGCCATACCTGCTTTTTGGTTGCTTGGTGAGCCACTGCTCTTATGCCGGAGTATCTTGGGGTTGAAGTCCTCTGTATATCCCTGAAAGCCTCAGTCCAATTTGAAAAGATGAAGCTGCTTTTTTTCTTTCGTTTTTTAATAGTCCTTTTGATCCTAGACTTCTGCAGCACTTCTCAAGTCTGGTTTCTTTTCCTGCTTTGTACCTTGAACTGGAAAAAATGGTGGATTAGCCTAGTTCAGGGCTGAGGTCTAATTGAATTACTGGACAGGAACTATAAAAAGATGTACACTAGATTCTCTTGTGAACCATGGTAATGGTTCCCAGACCTATACGGAACCTTTTCTTTTTGGGAAAAAAAGAATTAATCCTTCTTCATTTAGTCCTTGATCTCTGGTTATAGAGGGGAAAATAAAACAGGCGTTCTTATAGCATGTGATCCCTTTATCAGGAGTTGTTTCCTGACAGGGAATAGGAAGGAGAAGATTCTTCTTTCTTAGTCTGTATGCTTGTTGCCTACTGAGCGCGGCACAAAGCAGATGACTTCATATCTCGTGATGGCTTTCAAGCAGTCCTCTTTTTTTTTTTTTTTTTTTTTTAAACAGTCCTGCCAGTGAGTCTAAGTATGCAGAAGATGGCAAGGATCAGAGGAATGCATGTTCTTTTTCAGCCTCTGTGTCTCAATAGGCACCTTCATGGGTTAGCAATTGATGGGTTGCCTCTAATACTTATATTGCAGCCGTCTAAAGGCACAAAACATGATTTAGTGTTGACAATTGGAGTTATTTAAAATAACCGTGTTTAAAACACCAAGCCTGTGGGAACTGTGGTGATTAAGAGAAAAAATGCCAGATGTTTCAGGTACAGTAGATGTCGAGAAGGGATTAATTAATAGTTTGTATAAATATGTAATTTCTCTGACTAAAGCTCACATACTGAGAAAAAGTGATTAGTTCTCTGTGCTAAAGGTTATTGAGGAAAAGTTGTTGAAGAAGTGATTAATGAGTTTTCACTGCATTAAGTTTATGAATCAAAAAACCCTGTTTTTTTGATTTGATGATTCCCAGCTTTCAAGGTCTCAGATTATTCTGACAATGCATTTCTTGTTCTCCTTAGGCATTTATCTAAGAATATATATATTTATATACATATGTAAAAAAAAATAGAGCAGCCTCAGGTGTGGATTTGTAGAACAACAGAAGCACTAAAGGACTCAACACCCCCGTTTATGTATTTCAGGGATGTTTACTTTGGACTGGCTCTAGCTGTAGCTCTGCTGGCTGCCAACACGTTACACTGTCTCCTGAGATTACTTGTCAATCTGTGTGGCTATAATCCATGTCTGAATGGCAGCAGTGACTGTGTAGGTGTGGTGTTTTCAGACAGGCAGCTTGTGATAACACCGCCTTGTTTCTCTATGGGCATTTATGCCATGTGTGTCTGGACAAAGCGGCAGCTGCCGAGATGCTCGTTACTAGCTGCAGTCCTAATTACTCAACAGTTGATGCAAACAGTCATCTCTGAGAAAGACCAATTACAATGCAACATAAAACTTTAAATTTAGTTGATTAACTTCACCATCGGAATTTTTTTAAAATTTAAATTTTTCTTCTTGAATGTGAAGCATTCTCATTTCACAGTTGCCAGCTCTGTTTATTTTGTTAAATGTGGCATTCCCCCTTGGAGCTTTCATGGGCTGTTCAGCTGGAGGAAATCGCACACTCTGTCTTCTGAGCCTTGGATGCTTCTCTTCAGTATGAAATGTCTTTGTAGTGATGCCTGTGTGAGTTCAGTTATATCAGTTAAAAATCACCTTTAAATTACAGATTCCTGGAATTTATCCTTAATTACCTTTCAAAATTGCCTCACCAATTTTCTTGATCCTCATTTAAAAACAGTTGATGCAAAGGGATGTGGAAATTGCCATGTGGAGGGTGGAAGGCCTCTGACTTTGGCCTCAGCTTCCTACTGACTTTGACCAAAACCTAAAACTTTTGAAAGACTCCACAAAGGAAGACTCTGTAGCATCACCTGTTTGTGTAGGGAGACATACAGTCTGGATTTTTGTTTGTTTCAAATTTCACAACTGAAACATTCAGATTCTGACATCTACCGTGTAAATATAATATGCAGAAAAAAGTATGGCATTTAAACCAAGGGAAAGTAGTTTAAAAACGAAAAGCGAGAAAAAGACCTCTTCTTGTGGAAGTGTTGTGGGGTGGAATGACTTATATTTTACATTTTTATTTTTAATATTGTCACCATTGGTTTATTTATGTTGAACACTATGATTTAAGCAGAAATGCTTGTTCTGGTGTTCTGGTGCATTGTGGATGTTTTGAAATGCTGTGTTTTTCTGTTGTTGCTACCACTGCGTTGCTGTGATGCAGAGGCAGAACTTAGATTTCCACAGTGCTAACTGGAATCCTTACAATGAAGAGCATCCCAATAAAGTTAATGTGTTTCAGCACATAGAGAAGCTAATTCTGACCCTGCTGTTGTCATTGACAAAATCATGGCAGACTTTTCCCAGATAAGGATTTCATTTGAGCGATTCAAGGTTTTGTGTTCTCAGCTTTGTTTTTGAGGCACTTGATGAAGTGATTTTATCTGGGTTTATTTAGACTTTGCTTTAAATGCCAGTTTCTCACTTCTGTTACATCTTTTTTCTCTTTCCCATTCTGTTGGGATTAGTTCCTTCCCTATGGAGTCCAAATACAGTGTGTATAAGTTGTGAGGAGACAGAAAGGATACCTAGTTTAGAAATAAATGAAAATTCATGCAAGTCCATAAATTTCATTCACTTCCTTAGCATTATGGCAGTTTAGAGTCAGAAGCCTCTTCAAAGGGACTCTTTTCTACAGTGGCAGTTTTCGACCCCATTAGACTATATTTAACAAACAAACAAACAAAACTCTTTGGGTATTATTTCTGTATCTTCAAATCCTGGAACATTCCAGGAGGAGTCCCTTTCACACAAGGTTAACAATTTCAATGGCTTTAGTGCCTAAATGAAAAAAATAATAAATCTATTGTTTCTTGTAGTTCATGTTGGGTTTGGACGTAAGTAATTTTAGCCTTTGGGATACCACATGAGGCACTGTGGAAGAGAGGAGGCTCTCTTCCATCTCAGAGCTCAATTTTCACATGGATTTTGACAGTAATGGGGAAGTCTGTTTTATGTTTGAGTTCTTTCTTTTTCCAGGGTGTTCGTTGTGTTCAAGGAAAGGACAGAATTAATATACAGTTTCATTAAGGCTGAGCCATAAGTTCTGCGTCCAAATCTGTGACACAAAACTGAGCTAGTGCTGGCTGAAGTAGTCCAGGACTTGGAGGTCATATCACAATTCCGTGTGGCTGTGCCTTTACTGATGTGGCTTAATGTGCCCTGCAAAAGGGTGGCAGTTTCCTAAGGCTACATGATTCTACTCTCACTTTGACTTTGAAGGCATGATCAACACTTACCATGACACAGCTTGATGGCCTGATCCCTGGCCAGGGTATCATTGCACTGTGCTCCCTGCAAATAACACACTGCAAGTGATGTTGAAGAATTTGCCATCTAGATGGGCAAGATGGAAAGGAAATATCATGAGACACCTTTCAGAAATAGGACTCTCAAAATGGTAGGCTTGGGTCCATGAGGAAAGTGGCAACTGGACCCAGATCTAAGTCAGGCCAAAGGTTGAGGATCCAGGTTGCCCATCCTTTGTTACAGCACTCTTGGCTGTTCTGAGAGGGGCATTTCCCCTATATATTGTTTTGGTAGTTTCTTGCTTTTTCATCTTATTACTTAGCTTCAAAAAGTTTTCAGCCAGATGGGCTGTTTGATTTGCTGGATGTTTCACTCTTTTATGTTTAGTTAAGTCAATATATGTCAATTCTTCATCTGTATAGCAGAGCTAATATGTTCCTACTGTGCTGTGAAGATAAATTAAGAGGTTCATTTCTTTTTTGCAGTGTCAGGAAGAGTGCTAATATGGTTTAAAGATGGAAATAAATATTTCAGACCTGATCTTTCCTTCCTCTTTCTCTCCTATTATTACATGTATATTTTGTGTAGAGGTTTTTGCTCGCATCTTTCCATTTATGACTCAAGTAACACACATTTAAAATGCATTATCCCTTTTAGATTGCACAGGGTAACACTTGCTTATTCCAGCGTTCTTTGACCTTGTTTCATAAGTGTAAGAAGTGATGTTGCTCTTTGGAGGCAGCTTGTTCATACTACTTCTTAATTATCAGGGGAGTCTGTTCAGCATGATGTTGGGTGACTTGAGATCAGGAGTCAGGCTGTAGTTCCCAAAGGGAGAAAATATAATCTTGCAATTAAGAACAAAGGCTGCAGATCTTGCATGCAGTCCTTCTCTTTGTACATCCTTCAGTCTCCCACAGTCATTAAGTGAGGGAACTTAAGCTACCCTGTCTAGCCTAGGTGTTGTAAGAATAAATTAATTGGTGTAGATGAGTCACTTGAATGCTCTGGGACTATGGGTTATTTAAAAACCTAAATTTATCACTGAGGCCAGACTTTTCTAAAGGGCTCAGCTTGGCTTTTAAGCTCATGCCAGTAGTTGTCTTACCACTGTCATTTAGAATTTGTATCATGGTTGTGCCTAGGAGCCCACATTGACATCAATAATATATTACACAAAGGCTTATTATCCAGGAGTCCATGCCCTAAAGAACTTGTAGTCAAGTCAGAGGCAATAAATGGATATGAAGAACACGAGAATGTGGAGAACATGGCAACGGAGTTCACTGCACCTATATATATCTGTATGCCTCTATATCTGCCCAACCACTCACAGGTTGCCATTTGTAGTTACTTTTTGGACTTTCTACCTGACGATATCTCTGATGCCAGGAGGAGGCTGTGAGGATTTTTAATGGGTACAGGTACTGTTAGAGGAGAGGGCAAAATTGATCCCTGAAAAGCTTTGCAGATGAACGATAGAGACTGATTTGGGTATAGTGAAGCCAAGAGGTCAGTGTGTAATAGAGAGTGAGTGTGGTGAGAAGCCAGGATGGGCCCTCGGCATTTAAACAACTGAGAGCAGGTGGGGAGAGTCACCTGTTACTTGTGATTGTAGCTTTATGTTGGGGAGGAATCCCCACTGTGGCATTTTAAACAAGTCTGTGTAGTGCAAGATTGTGCTTATCAAGAGAGGAGAGGAAGAGGTTTCAGTAGTACACTTCCTAGCTAGATCGTTGCTGGGTTAGTGTGCGGAGACCAGTCTGTCTATGCACTGCAAGGTGATTTCTGCCCTAAACTGAATTATTATTAGCTGTCAGCAAATGCTTGATAATATAGTGATCTGTGCTTGGGAGATTCGCTCTTTATATTAGTGTTGTATTGCATTTGGTGTTGAGGCGAGGCAGAGCCACTCATCTTTACCTCATGGTCCCACGTGGACTCACTTAACTTAGTCATGAGTGGGCAATTAAATAAGAAGAGAGACCTTGTCAGCTCCAGGCATTAATATAAATCTTGGTGCTTGTAATGCATTTACATGGCTCCCCCAGGTCTATCTGGATTTATAATCATCTCTCTCGTTCACAGATCTTCTGGGATATTGACTGATCACTTTTGCTTTGTAGTTCTCAGAGTTAGAATTTGGCCCAGGAGATAACCAGCAGTAAGTTTTACTGACAGGCACTCGGTAAGCACAGACATTTGCCCACCTTGGTGTGCACAGGCATTGGCCTAAGTAATGCTAAATACTCTGCTGGGGAAACGGGCTTGTGCTTGGCAGCAGATTTTACTCTCAAATTTCTCTTGTTCAGGTGCATTTTATCTTTTAAATGACCGAGTTACCTGTTCCCAATGGCTGATACAAGGCCTTCATAAACAGATTTAGTGGTCTTTTTAGTTCAAGCATGTGTCTGCATCACAGGGACCTGAAGGAGTGGTCAAGATGTTTATTTCTCGCATGGATTTTCAATAAGAGGCTCTTCCTAATTTCTTTACCTTAATCACCTGGAGATACTTTAAGGATATAAGTAGTAGTATTGTGGTCCTAAAGCAGGCACAGTCCACAGTTAAGTTGGCTTATATTTTGCATAAGCTTTTGATGATGATCTTGTGGCAGGTTCATGAGCTGAATGAATAGCAAAAAGATGCTGTTTGTGCTCTGTTTTCTGGACAAGCAGCCGTTTTCTGTATTCATGTTGGTGAGTTACTGCTTTTGAACATCACCAAACTGTTGATATAAAATCACACAGTAACAGGGAAGTGTGCATGGCTGGAGTCTGGTATGTGGTGTGGGTTTTAGGTTTTTTGGTGTGGTTTTTTGTTTTTTTTTTTTAATCCCTTCACTGGGAGGTGGGCACTTGAGCTTTCATTTTTCCAAAAGCCACATTTACTGGCTATTGTCAGGAAGATTGCTCAACTGCTGCAGAATCAGTTCTGGGACTTCTTCCTCTCCTTCCTCTGTGGAAAGCACCAAGGTAGTGTCCACCAGAACAGCTGATAATGTTACTAGGTGCTTGCATTTCTAATGTAGATACGCTGTGAAATTCAAAATAAGCTTAAGAGATAATGTTAGCAGAATCAATATTGTCAGAGGCTGATGTCTCTGTAGCTAGGTAAAGGGCATTCAGTCTGCCAGGGCTTATTTTGACAGTGAGAGACATAGATGCTGTGACAAAGGCTTTGTTAAGGTGACTCTTTCTATTACACAGAATGATTGGCGTGCATTTCCTTGCTTCGGCTGATGAATGTTGGTGCAGACACAGAAGCTGCCCGCTCTGTATCTTCATTCATCTTCTGATTTCAGATGTGTTTTGAGAGCTAACTTATGACAGGCTGCATCAGTTATGGGCCAGCTGATGATGACAGTGGGGGGACTGAGTGGATGATAGCAGCTAGGTCTGAGCAGCCAGTTTGCTTTTCAAACATAGTGTTTAGCTTTATCATAGAATGTATTAGGTTGGAAGAGACCTTTAAAGGTCATCTAGATCAGGTCGCTCAGAACCCTATCATGCCTGACCTTGAATATCTCCAGGGGTGGGTCCTCCACTATGTCTCTGGGCAACCTGTTCCAGTGATCCACCACCCTCATACTGAAGAACTTTTTCCTAATATCCAACCTAAATCTACCCTCTTCTAGTTTAAAACCATTACCCTTTGTCCTATTGCTACATGCCCTCATGAACAGTTTTTCCTCAGCTTTCTTATAGGTACCTTTCAGGTACTGGAAGGCTTCTATAAGGTCCCCATGGAGCCTTCTCTTCTATGTGGCTGGACATTTTCTTTGAGTGGCTTGCACTGGCCATTCTGTATCACTTTGGGCTCAATTTTGTTCTCACACTTACGTGAACCATTTACAGTGAAGATGATGAGTTGTGTATATATGACTGCGAAGGCAGCATTTAGTTCAGTCTTGTACTAAAGCTGAATGGCAGCAGTTGGTGAGAGAGTCAAATGGCTTCAGTTGCTTTCTATTTTATTACCTAAACCACTGTGAGCTTGCTATACTCCTTGCCATCTTTACCTCACTACCTTCCCCTTCTGTTCATTCCAGGTGGGTGCTAATACAAGCGCCACACAATCTGTTAGAGCTTTGGGGTAACTCAGGGAGAAAGAAACTGCAATGTTAATTTGAGACAGAGCATCAAAAGCTGGAAACATGCCCAATTGATGAAAGATTTAAGTGTGTGCATGTTTGTGTGTATATGTATATAGCCTGACTGATACTTTTTTTAAATTCAATTTGTATGATGAACACAAAACATCTTCTGTTTCTGCTGCTGGAGAGACAATATTTACAGCTGAAACTTTTATGGTGACAGTCCCTCAGTAGCATACGTTTCAGATTATTGCAGTGCTGCTGACTACCACCTTCCAAGTCTTTGTGGTAACAACCAGAGTACTATTTTTTTCCTTCCTTTGCTTAGGTCTGTTACGCTTGAGGTCAGTTACAATCTTGTCAGTAGGTCAGGAATACTCTGCCTTGTACTGTTGCATGGTGCGAATCATCTAATGTTAGTAAATTGGTACACATTAATTAAGCCTTTGCTCTTTTTGTGCTCACGTTTTATTTTGTCATTTCATGAAGGAAGGTTTATTTGTCTATATTCAGAATTGTCAGGCTTGAGCTCCTTTTCAAGCACTGTTTAGTTACTGAACAGTTCTGAATCCCAGTCAAGGATTTCTGCAGGTGTGCATGGGATGCAGACCCGATGCCACTGCAGGAGTTCAGAGAGAAGGCCTGCTGACCCCTAGCTCCTTGCTCCATTTCTGGGTGTGAGGGTGTAGCTAGCTGTGTCTGGAGAGGGAAGTTTCAATGCTCACTCTGTGGCTGTGAGTCTGTGAGAGACTATCTTCAAGACTATGTACTTCTGATATATATTATATCATGCAATTGCTTGGCCCAGGCTCCCCAGGATTCATCCTTGTTTCCTTCAGCTGAGCCTCAGCATGCTCCATACTCGTGGGTCTGGCTTTCTCTCATGAGTAGTCCTGCTAATGGCCTTAGGGTCTTGGCATTAAGTAAGCACACAAGTGCTTAGAGGACAAGGACTTGCTGTGTGCTGAAGCCCCAGTGTTAATGTGCCACAGCTTTTTGTAAGGGATGAAGGCATGAAGTTGAAGGCACATTCAGTGCCATCACGCTGATACTGGGTAAATGGGATATTTGTGTCTGACTTGTCCCCTAATGCAGCAGAGATGCAAGTAACTAATTTAAGCTCTAGCTAATATGTGCAGGGAATATTTAATGTAATTAATTAAATGTGTAATGTAATTTGAAGAGTTAAAGATAGTTTGCTGCCTTCATATTCCTTCTAAAGATTTATGGCAAAAGAGGCTTGGTTACTTGCTGTCCTCTGAGTATTGGGCTTTAAATATTCATCCATCCAGTCTTCCTGATTGACTGACAATCCCAGGAGGCTGCACAAACACTAACACCAACTCCTGCAGCAGTCTTCCTAATAGCTGATGCTGCCTGCCTTTATCTGCAGCTGAGTAGCTACTCATTCTCTGGTGGGAATGGAGACCTATGTGAGTGACTTCACACTGGCGAAAGTATGGGGAACAAGTCCTGTAATTTGTTCATCTTTATGTAACCGAGTGCTCTTTTTGAGATGCTTTACCAGCAGGTTGCACACAAGTTTGTTGACAGTGGAGAAGCAGTAAGACATAGTTTCTCTACTATAGGCTCAACCTACAGTTGTTGTCAACCTACTGACTCAACACGCAATTTCTCTCCTGATCCCATCAAATACAGTATTTTCTTAGCAGTTTCTCTGCCTTTGCCCAGCCAATTGCAATTTCCTGTTCCCCACTTTATTCTAAAAGCTTAGCTTGTTTTTCTCCCAACCCTTGCTGCCCAGCACACGCTTTTAAAAATATTTCTGTCTTCATTCACCTGCCAGTCTCTCTGCCATGGCTTGTGCTTGACTCCTTTCCCTGGTTCACATGCTGCTTTCTCTACTTTAGTGACAGCAGGGATTGCTCAGACTACTCCCATATACTTCTCACCTTTGCAGTGTTGAGACCCAGGTATGTCTCAATCCGGAGCTGCTGTTGCAGAGAATCCAAGACACCAGCCTGGTGAGAGTTCCCTGCAGCTGGACTCTTCATTGGTGTGAGATACCCTGAAGCCTAATGAGTATTTGCAGAGCCTGTGCAGACTGCAGCGTGCATTTGCAGGTGTGAAGCTGCAGTATAGCAGCTGGATTATTCTGGAATGTGTAAATTAGTCATGTTTGGGTGGTTTCTGGCTGCACACTATTGCTTTGAAAAAGAAAACGAAAAGCTGAAATGTGTGTAAGATGTGCTGCTGCCTTCTGAGGTAACACAGCACTGGTCTGTGTGTTAGCACATTGTCTCATTAACACTGAAGTTCTCTCTCTCCCCCTGCCATTTGAAGTCAGAGCCTGTAATACAGTAAATTGGTGCTTAAAATCATAATTTCCTCCTTTGTTAAATAAGATGATGGCATGTTACCAATTCTTTGAACAAGGAAAATAATGTAAGGCTAGGTAGTGAAATTGGCTGCTATTAGCCCAGTGGACAGAGCTTTGAGAACTATTCTTAAAGAAGGAAAAAGGTCAGAAACCAACAAGAAGGCTGTTCCCAAGAAAAAAGTAGGGAATTTTCCTCATGTGACAAAAAAAGAGGAAGGTCCTGTGACTGTTAGTCCATGTGAAGAAAGATGAAAGCTTAGAGATTCCAGGTTGATTTTTGCTAATGGCTAATTTATGCCTTGGGGATGCCAGGTCAGATACCCAAGTTGCTGTTGATGTCTGTGGGCATGTGTAAGTTAAGGAGCTTGCTAGCACTTTTTGTCTTGGAGTGAGATGTAAATGGTTAAGGAGAAATTTGTAATTGAAGGGCAGCTGCAATCAACCTGCATCCTGACTTAGTGCTGTGCAGTGCAGTCAGGAGTGCTATTGCCTTGGGAAGCCTCCTGGTAGGGCATCATCAAGCCTTGACAAGTGGTCTTAGGGATTAGAGGGCTCTCAGATGAAGTCAGTTTCTTATCATTATAATCAAAAGTACTTTCCCCACCGATTCCTCAGCTGTGTGAATCAACAGTGACCCTTGGTGGTTAAAATGACTCAGTGCCTGCTGGTCTGTCATCACAGCCTTACCTTCTGCAACCTAAGTATCTGTCTCCTGAAGTCCCAAGTAATGTGGACATTATCTAAAGCACTGGGCATCTTATTTCGCAACTGATCAAACTGATGTTTTAAGACAAAAGTCTTCTCTGGCCAGCCCAGTTTGCACAGAAGCTTAGCTTTTAAATGGAGGATTCTGGCAGGACACTTAAATCTCAGTCTTGGACATTTGGGTCATCACTTTGATGTATAAATTTGCCTACTGCTAATCTGACTGTAGATCCATAGCATTGTCCTGTTTGAAGCAAAGCACTGCCTCCCTGTTCCTCACTCCTGCCTTCCTTCCTGGCTGTTGTTAAGGAAAAAACATACAAAGATTTTTGGAAAGAGATACTCTTTAAGGCCCATTTGAATTCATGAAGAGACCAGCTTGGTGAAATTTAGCATAGGCCACAACCTGTCATTGTCAGTGATTTTCTATATAGACATCTGTCTGCTACAACTGACTTCCTCGTATCACCATGTCTGGGTGTTAACTAGAAGGCAAAAGACTCACAGTGAGCTGTGACGACCATGATGATATGTTTTTACAGTTCAGCAATCATTTCTATTTGTTCTTGAACCTGGGCTGTGCTTCAAAACGGAATTTAAGTAGAGTCACCACCTGTTCATTTTTCAGCCAGACAATCTGCTTTTTAATGTTTTAATTAAAAAAAAAAAAAACCCACCTCTTCAGCAGAAGTCAATTTGTTTCCCGGGCTGGCATCTGATTCCTGGCTCATTTTCTAGCCAAGTGGCATCTCCTCCTCCTCTTTACATCTTTGCTTCCGACTGCTCAGTGTAACACTTAGCACATGATGTGGCATCAGTGGAAGCTGCGTTTAAACTATTTGAATCCAAGCACAGTAGAGTGAGTTTGGAGATATGGACTTAATGAGAAAATGGCATGTGTAGGCAGGAGGTATTTCTATGAAATTTTCAACTTGTTTCTGGTCTCCAAAAATAAGTTGTTAATTAATGTATATAATATCTATAACAACATACAGATGTACTTAATGTATATCTAACAGGCAAAAACATAGTAAATGTATATAATGGTGATTTCTGGGGCCATGACTTCTGGTGCCCCATTTCAGACACTTAAAAGGGACTACAAAGGGGACTTGAAGTTCTTTGATGGTGTTCCAGGACAGGCATTTTGCTGTTGCTGCTATTATTTGAGGATACAGTTTTAGTATACAGTGTCTCACATGTATCTGTCTTTATTTGTGATTTAAAAAAACCCCACCTCTTGAGACCTTTTCAACTTTTTCAACCTTCAGTAGTGCTTTGGGTGTGCAGGCACGTGTCAACTGGATGTAAAAACTTGGAAAGGTTTGAATAAAAAAATCTGTGTTTTCCTCTGACTTTCTTGCCTGCTACTGTTAGCTGATTTTGGATGCAGTACAACTTAGGCAGTCATGGAGCTGGCCTGCACTTATCCACTCTTACTAAACTGCATTTAAGAGGGCTGTGAGGCAAGTGAACAGTTTAAAAAACCACAACAAACCAACTTGTCTTTCAGACCGTCAGCCATGGGAGCAATCTGGGAAAGCTCCCAAAGAGGCTTGAAGAACAAGGTCATTGCCGCTTTATCATTTGGTGCTGGTTTTCGTTATTTCTTTTGCTACATTTTTTTGCATTTCAGTCTAAATTCACTCTGCTGGAGCTGGCTGCAGCCATTGGATCATGGAAGAAAATTAGGAGTTTAGGGGCTTTCCTGTCTGAGATTTGCATTGCAAGCTGCTGTTTGTGTTGTTTTGTTAAAATGTATGCTTATTTATTGTGGGTCCAATGCAGAGGTCTAGAGACAGCTGCGAGCATGTCCTGTATTCTGTTTTGAACTGTGATTTCCAACTGTTTTCACTGGAAGTTATATTTTGTTGGGTTTATTTTTTACATGAACTATGCTGTTGTATTGTAGGGAGTCACTTAACTTTCAAATCTATTGCATCTTAGAAATAGCACTTAGACCACAACTAAAATTAAATGGAGAATGGGAAATAGAAAAGGGAGGAGCTCTTTCACTGGAAATTAAAAAGGATAAAATTATAAAACCCTACAGTGATATAAAAATAATTGTTCAGGTGCACCCTTTAGGCTTTTAGTGGTGTGAAGTGCTTTCATAGGACAGTGCATATGTTAATTATGGCGTGAATCCTTCCTATTTATGTAATGCCTGCTGTTTTAGTTTGTAAAAACACTTAACAAAATGTGATCAAGTCTTTTGCTCTAATTTTAGAGAGATGCCTTGTCCTAGATCACAGAGCATGTCAACCACAGTGGCTCTTCGGGGCACATGGTCCATCCTCACCACAATTTATCAGACTAGGTAAAATCTCTCTGGGCCTAATCTCTCTGCTGAGCTAAGGACAGATCACTCACGCCAGCACCCTGGAACATGCATCATACCCGACACCTGTGTAGTACCTCTTGGTTGGGATCCTGACTAGCTAAAAAGCTGCAGAGCTCCCTAACCACAGCAGTGCCCTGTACTGTGGGGGCACTAGTGAAAAGTCTTTTTTTTAATTTTTTTTGGGGGGTCGGGGGGGAAAAGGGGGCAGAGGGAGGTAGGGGTGGGAATAATCTCAGAAATTTGTGAATCACAAGCTAGTCAGTTGAGAGGCTTAGGTGACATGTGAGCCAGTCATGTGAGATCTGTCAAATAGGATGTTTTGCTTTCAGCCATTTGTGTGCTTGAAATGGCAAGTCCTCTTCCTGGGAGGAGAACTCATCATTTGGCCTCACATGGACAAACTGATGTGTTGGCTTTCATAAAATTGATAGGGTGCCCTTGTAAGCCTATTGTCCTTGAGGGGAGTTCCTGCAGTTTCTCACCATCTTCAAACAGAACATGACTGGAAGAAATGTGGATTAAACTGAAGCCCCTCCAGGGCAACGCTTTTGTTTATTACAAAGCACTGATGTATGAAATAACAGTACTATAATCATCTGTAAATGAACCACAAACTAGGAGAGCATCCAGGAGCATTTTATAATGAGACGTGTTCTTTAAAGTTGCAGTTGGCTGGAATAAATCAATAGCCCATGGAGTGCACTTTTATTTTAGTCCTAAATGTGCAAAAGGCAGTTTTAAGTGGCTCTGCTTTTGCAAAGGCAGACTTTAAAACTTCCTGACTCCAGTCATTTTCGATGCCTTGAGTTGTGCACTAAGTAAGTAGTAATAAATTGAAAATATAGGGCCTTTCATCTTTATCTGCTGTGACTTATTCAAAGGAGGAAAATAATTACAGCTCCTTGTTTCAAGGAACATTGTTCCATGTACTGATGTTTAATGACTCTTTGGTTAAACACCATGCCCAACTCATCACTTCTGAGCCATTTGTTGTTTGTAAATGATGTATTGCACTTAAGAGTAGAAAACTGAGAGGCTGCAGCAGGTCCCAGTTCTGTCCCTGCTATTGCTGCATACCAGGATGTTAAATGTTTTCAGTTCTAATTAGCAGTTTCATTAAAATTTTGCTTCCTTGTTTTAGTGAAACTGTAAGGAGCTCTCTTCATCTGCCTACCTATGATCTGCCTTTAACCAGTGGTGGTCCTCCATTGATTGCTGAGGTCTTCTAGTCCTTTTCAAAGTTTAAAGGTAAATGATGTTTATGGTAGAGGAGTGAGTTGCTTCTCATCTAAACAAGTGAGTTTGCTATATGGCAGATTTGTTACTGCTGGATCCTCGCTGGGAGAATGTAGGTCAGAGCAAGGTTGCTAACGACAAGTAAATCAATTGATGACAGAAGAATTGATGGTCTATCACAGTGAACAGAATAGGAGCTGTGATTTATATATTTATTTGCTTTAATAAATATGAAAAAGTAAAACATGACACTATGAATAGGAGCCCTGGTGGTGAGTGATGGTGGTGCAATCTGTACACTTCTGCCAGTAGATGTGTTTTCTGGGAAGAAACTTGTGGACAGTGGGCAACAGTTTAAGCATACGGGTGTTTCTTTTTAAAGAGCATGTGGGGGGATGGTGTTTGTGTGGCAATATACCTTCACACTAAGTATAGGCATGTATGAGTAGGAGATGGGTCATCTGTTTCTCAGACTTTTCAGGTGATCCTAGTTCTTTTTTTGTCATGTGAGCCAGTGTGCTGTTCCCAGTCCATGCTAGTTCTGTCATTCCCATGACACAGAATCTCATCGCTGACACAGAATAATTAGAAATTTAAACATTGACCAAAATGCAGAGGAAGTGGAATTTTTTTTTTCCCAACTTGCTGTAAGAAAATGAAGGGGCTCCAATGTCTAGAACATCAGATAGGAAATGTTCCAGCTAATGGAGAGAGAGTATGTCTGTACTGGGGAGACTTGTTTGAAGTGTTGTGGGAAGGCTAGCATCCTTTTGGACCTACTCTGTGATGTGTTGTTCTGGAAGATTCTGGGACCAAGCATTCCTCTTTGGGGAGAATGGCAGAATCGCTTTCCGTGTCCTTGGTTTCTGCTCTAGTACATGGGCAATTTTACCTGACTCTTGCAGAGCAAGGATTTTCAGATGGGAGGGAGTAGGAAAGGGGGTTACCTTCTAGAAGCCTGTTAACCCCAATCCTGCAGTCTGCTGCTAAACTTTGCATTTTTGCGCTGTTGCTGAATTACAAATAGAGAGATACCTGTGAGATTTTATCATACCAACAATTGAAGATACATATTCACACCTCCAGTCGCATGCTACGGTTGATTCAAGTTCTCATATCCAGCTTTCTTGGTAAAAATATGTAGTATATCAAACCTTGTCTTTTCCTAAGAGAGATTTTGGTAATTTTTGGCTTATCTATGTTATGTCCACATAACCTGAGATGGAAGAGAAGGTCGGGAAAGTTCTAAGTTATGTAAGGTAGAGATCACAGAAAAGTCATATGCGAGGTGTGCTACACAAAATCTAGGGCTTATTTCCTCTGCGCTTAACTGGCATCAAGCAGTTTAGCTTCACTCATACCAGCTGTAGTACAGTCAGTAGCGATCTGGTCTTTTATTTGGGAGAGGGGAAAGAGGAAAAAGAACAACCTTTGTTGAAAGGAAAAGGGGATACTTTTGATCAAAGGGTTTGATCTCAAAGGGTAGGGAACACTTCAGTTGATGTCTTCACATATTGGGTTGCCTTCAATAGCTGTTTCCAGGTAATGATCAGAACAAATTCCTTCTGAGCTGCTTCTGAGCTGCTTCTGCAGTTTCTAGAGAGCTGCCCATCACAGATATTTCTTCGTGGACTGTCTTTAGCAGAGACATTGAACAGGGTAATGAGTGTTGAGACTTCACAGTTCTCCAGATGCCGATGCTCTCCTGGTGGTGTTCAGAAGCCATACTGATGTATTACTTCACCTTGTCTCTCACTTGAGATGTGTAGCCACCAAAATGCCTTTATTAAATAGCAAATGAAAGGTGGGAACTGGTACTTGGGGAGGAAATCAGACCATGGGACCAATACCTTTCAGTTGTGACAGGCTCTCAGCATTGTCAGCAGCAGCCAGAGCTTTATCACACATGTGAGACCATTATATCTGGACCCTCCCCATGTATTTTTTCCTGCAATACCTTCTGGTATTCTTTGTCTTTATACCTGGCACTGTTTACTACCCTGCTGTGTCCTGGGTTTAGAGAAAGAAAATGAGTGCTGCCACTCTGGCATGAAATGTGACGTTTAACAGGGATGTTTCTGGCGCTGATGTGTAGTTTTATCATGACAGTGCACCTGAAGTTACAGAGAGTGAGTGCAGTTTTAAATTCTTGATTTGCAACTATTTTGAAGGCGCTTTGAGCTTGTATGACAGATTTAACATGTGTCTCTCTATAATAAAAGTAGTAAAGACATTATCCGCCTGTTCCTTCTGTGTCCAAATTTGGACTGCTGTATATCCTCTTTCACTGAGGACTTATTTCCTAGAGAATGTTTTCTGTGATTGCCACTGTTAATGACTGCTAATTAGAGGTCAGTCCTGTCTCTTTCCAACAAGTGCCTCCTGTGTACTGCACGTGGAAAATATGGATACAAGGTTAGAGCTTTGAAAGGCCAACTCAGGTGCCCCAAAAGTGCTGATAATCTCGGTTTTGGGGCATAGCAAATGGCTGAAATACCTGCAAGGTCTCTCAGGCACTAAAACCCAGCACAAATCTTGTTTATGTTTTTTTTTTTTGTGAAATCTACTCTTACACATGCCAGAGCAAACATTACACTTGAGATGTCCCTGGACAGCTTCAGTAAAGGACAGGAATGGATGAGCTTGTGGATAGGCAAGCCAAGGCTCGTGTTTTACTTATTGGGCTTTATGGAGGGGCACTCCCCTGTTTGCTATACCAGAGCTTTCAAACACCAGAGTGGGCTTGCCTGGCTTCTCCCTTCTGCATTAATTGGAAAGAGGCAGCTTCTGAATTGCATTACCTTTTGCAATAACATTTGTAAGGCGCTTAAATGACACATTTACAATCTCTCTCTTCTTTAAATTTAAATCTTCCCTATTCAGATAGTCGCAGCTCAGAAGTCCTGCTCAAGGCAAAAGCACACCATAAAAACCTAATGCAAGATAAATGGGGCCTCCTGGCTGCTGAGCGATGAGGACTGGATGTATTTGAATAGTTCACAGAGACTGCATTTTTCATCGCCTTTAGGCACCTCTTATAGATATTTCATTCTCTTTTTTAATGTTGTTCCTTCTCATCCTTTTTATAGTCCAAAAAACATTAACCAACACTTATCTAAGGTGCAGAAACTACTGTAGGTAAGGATTTGTTGTTTTCCTACCAGCTTTGACCAGGGTTATTGTACGCCTACCCACATGGTTTAGATAGCTGCTGACTAACATAGCTCCTAGCGCAGGGGATACTAGTAACATAAAGATAGGTCTTGGAAGTGTACCTCTCTCAATAGTGAGAGTAATCTTGAAGATGATTAATGCCAGTAGGCTGACTGCCCAAGTTCATATAGCTCCTCAAAACTGCTGGGATGGGGAGGTGAAGAAAGTTATGCTGGGAGGAGCCAACTAATCAGTGCTTTCCAAGCAGTGGAGAACTCTACATACACTTAATCTCTTTCTCCCCTTTAAAACTCATTTCATGCCAATATTATGGAGGAAAGATTTTTTGAATTTAATATGAGTGGCTCCTTTACAGTTTGTAAAAACTCTGATGTATCTAATTGCTAATCACTAGTGAAAAACGTGACTGGTAATTTTAAATCCTAATCACTGTGCTTTCCCCAGGCTCCTCTCTTCACAATAATCTGTTACAAAACCTGTTGCGATATCCTTAACAGATATTTTTCATGCACTTTTATATACATGTGGCCTTTCACACTCTTAGTGTACACACGGGTGCTTTTGGTGAAGCAGGCAGCTGTCTTTGAACTATTTGAAATAACTGAACAGATGCGTGACTGCCACACATCAGCTCAGTGCAAAGCATCCCTCCTGTGAGGCATAAATCAGGAGACTTTGGGAGCAAATATACAGTGCTAGGCTTCTCACTTCCTCATTTATCTTTGCCACGTTGTACCCCCCTGGGGGGAATAATATTTTGATGGGTGTATAAAGTACCATTAACTTTAACATTATCATCAATCATCATGACAAAGGAGGACAAGTAGTCTTTGTGTACCTGGTCTTGCCACTTGTTTAGTCATCAAACCCTTTGCAAAATCAGTGTAAAACACTACTTTATTAGGCTGTGGTTTTGTGATACAGTTTTTTTTGACAGCAACACCTGTTTTAGGTACTGCTACTGCTGCCTTGCACCCCTAAGGCATAGTAGCATCTCCATTCATTGTTCAATGCAACTCCACGTGCTTCTTCCCTGCTCAGGGCACTTGTTTAGAGAAAAGACAGCAGAAAACACATTTTGGGGAGGCTAGTTTTTCTAAATCTGCCTCAGTTCCCTGGTCCTGTTCACTGCCTGGCTTTGTGAAGAGCTGATCTGGCATCCACTGAGAGGAGTGGGCTGGGCTGAGGGCAGGCATACCTGTGGGGCTGGACAGAAGTGGTGAAAGGGTTTTGAGACAGCATTTTCAAAGCAGTGAATTGTATTGAGAAACTAAAGGCTAATTTGATACCTGTGCAAGTGATGGTAGTGTTTCAGTGCCAAGGATGTAAAGTAGACGTGATCCTTTGTTGACAGCTTTTCTGTTAGTCCTTTTATTTTATCCTTGTTGAGACTTCTTTTTGAGCAGGACAAAAATTATCATGAGAAGCAGGGTGTGTTGCACAGCAGTGGGGCACAGTAAGGATGTGGGCCAGCACTGCCAGGGGTGTGTGAAGTTTAGTGGCTCATTTAAGGTCTGCTGCCTAGCTGAGAATTGAGGCAGCACCAAGTAATTTCTATCAAGTGTCTTTTTCAACAGTAGCCTCTCATGATGATGTAGTACAAAGGATTCTTCAAATATTTTTCCTCCTCTTTTTTGCTTTTGGAAAGTCACAGTAGATGTGTCAATTACAGCTCTGCTTTTCAGAGGGAATACTGTACCTCACAGAGGGATAGATTATTCACCGTGGGCCTTGGGGTTTTGGTTTTTTTTTTCAGTTGAAGGACCATCCTGCCTCTTCCTCAAGCATGGCTTTTTCTCTCTGTGAAAGTGGGGCAAATGATGAGTGGATTCTTCTACACTGGTGTTCACCAAGTTGCTGTTTAGTCGCAATTAGCTTACTTGCTTCTTGGGTGAATGTGGTATGATGACAATCTTTAATCTGGTAGAACCAGAAAATGTCATGCTTCCCCAGATTTCTTCCAGGGTAGCATCATTTGTGTTCACTCACGATCTCAAAGTGCAATAAGGCTTAGCAGCCCATGCAACAGAATAAAATTAAAAAATAATGCACCACTATAATATGTTAGGTGTTTAGGTCAGGATTTGGCAACTAGTTTCCAAAAGGCCCCACTGAAGGAGCATGTTTTACCCGGCTATATAATTTGCTTGTGTTGGTCACAAAGCTCATTCTCATGTTAAAAAGACAGCCAAGGAAAGAAATCCTTCCGTGGTAGGTTTGGAAACTATATGGACTATTCTAAGAGGACAGATAAGAAGTGATCTGGCCAAGTCAGAAGACAGTAATTAATGGTATAAAGAAGGCAAATAGGATGAAAGCTGTCACCTGATCACCTGACACAAGGAGATGACTAGTAAAAATAAGAAACTGGAAAATGATATAAAGAAATTCTTAGCTTTGCAAAGCAGCTGGCCTCTGAAGCGCCGTGCCACCACTGGACAGGGAGGCCAAATAGCTGTAACAGGAACGTTTATCAGCTGAGGTGTAGTACGCTTGCCATACTCTTACTTTCTCCGTGATTTTTCATCCTATCCCCTTTTTCCTTCTCTGTCACTTCTAACTATGTTAATCAACTAAGTTACTATTAATTCTTAAATAGCAAGTGTTGAAATATGTGGAATTGCCTTGTGCCGCTTTGTGCGTCTGGGCAGTGTAACCAATAGCTTTGTGTAACCAAGCTTTTTGTAACCAGGTTTTGAAATCTTGAAAACTGGGAGTTAAGTAGAGCAACCTGTTCCAAAAGAGTGGTGGTGATCTGCTAAGGATGAACACAGGCTGTAGCCTGATGGTTTTGATGATGGCTTTGAGCATTTGAGCAGCATTTTCTATCTTGGCGGATTCAGTCTTTAAGAATTTACCCCAAAGGAGTCAATACCCTGCCTCCTTCCTTTATAGCACAGTTTAAAACTCATCAGAGACAAGTTAGCTTCTCAGTGAAGACTTGGAAGAAAAACATTGGCATTCCTGGAGGTGGATGGGTGGTGACCATGAACGTGCCTGAGCCTGGATATTTCACTAGCACTTTCTGCATGGGCACCAGGGCAAAGCCTGGCAAAGCATTTTCCTGCATTGAGATTCTGAACCAGGCTCACAGCCATTGCAAACTGATGATCCCGGTCTCTGGCTGAGCTGGTGATGATGAATTGAAGCCCTTGAGGTACAAGACTGAGCAGACACAAGTGACCTTAACTGACACAGAAATGATGCCTTATCTGCATTAAAGGCGGTGTTATAAAAAGCAGGAAAGGAGAAAGGCACAGAAACTACTCTGGGTAAAAGTTCACTAAAGGAAGGCACCTAGAAAGAAGCCTGGCCAATTTATTTTTTAATTCTAACAACCAGAATCCTAAAAACCATTTAAGACCTCATGTGACTCTGATAGGTTTTTTAAGCTATTCTTCCTTCAAGTACTTTCCCAAGGATGGTCTGTGCTTTGTGCCTGTTGAGGTTTTGTGCTTTTTTTTCTGTTTTCGTACCATCTCCTTTCAGTGTTTCAGTTTCTGCCTTGTACCTTCGTTTTGCCCTGAGGTTTTTGGGGCCTGGCTCCGCATACATACAGATGGACCAGTGGGTTGTTTCCCAGGTTAGTGGGCTGTTCAGTCAGTACTGGGCACTGCAGGCTATGCTTTATTCACAGGCAAAAAAATAAAACCTTCCTTTTCTGTCACCAGCATGCTGAGGCTTTTCCTCAGAGAAGCTGGAGGGATTCTCACAAGTTTCCAGGTACAGAAATTGTCTCGTACTGCATGTGCCCATATCGTGCCTAGCAGAACAGGATGTTGAACTTGATTGGAGCTGCTGAGTATAATCAAGGTAGAAAATACTAAGTGTGCCTTTTCAGACCAGAAAAATGTTTGGGATGTGTGTGGACTTTGACATGGGAGTGTAAGCGGTTCTTGAGTTTGCAGAGAGTGAGGTATGGAGACCAGCAGACAAGCCTGGTGTGTGTCTTGCTTTTTCTGGATGTGTGTGAGTGAACCAGCCTTGTAGGAATTGCTGCAATCCAAAAGTGGGAATTCAGCATGGCGGTAACTTTGTATTTCTGTGTAGTCTCATCGCCTTACAGAATCTTCCCACAGGCATAAAATTTGTCTCAGACATCAGGATTTGCAAGAACATTCTTCTGTTTAATGTATACAGTGGAAGCTATCCTCTCCAGTCTCTTGGAGACTGGTGCCTATTTCCCAGATAGTAGTGGCACAAGCAGTGCTTTCCTGCATTTCCCTGGTTGATTGACTTGCTGGCAAAGGCTGTCTGGGGTCATAGGTCACAATGAGGACTTATTCTTTACTTTCATCAAAAAAGGCTGTACCTAGATGCTTGCTTCCAAAAGGAAGAGAGGGAAAGCATAGGACGAAATGATATGTGAACAAGAGTGTTCAAAGTTGCAAATGTTAAAGGACAGGAGTGCCAGGAAAGCACTATTTTCCTGGATGATTGATTGCTTTTCAGCATGTGGTGATGCAAGGGCATGTCTCTTATAACTAGCATTGTGTGCTTTCCAGCATCCTTGATCTGAAGACCTAAAATGGTGATGTGAACTAATCTGAGTAAAATCTGTGGCAATTCTGTTCTACAGACAAAATTTAGGAGGAAAAGTTCAGGTGCTTACCCTGAATCAGTAAGTCATTGACACAGGTAGGAACTCAATGGGACCTTGGACACTTAGTCAAGTATCAAGTATGCAGACAAAAATTGGGCTCTGTCCTTACTCATGTAGTTTAACAAATATAACTGAGGGGGGTGAAGGGGTGGGGAGGTGGTGTTTGGGGGTGTTTTGGGGGTTTTTTGAGCACCCACTAGCTCCTATGGAAATCTTCTGGTGGTAGTTCATCTGTTCTGCAAATCAGGACTCCTGAAAAGCACAAGATGCACAATTGTTTGTTAGACCTATTGATCCTTCTTAAAAGAAGTGTTGCATTATGTACGATATTACCCAGAAGAAACAGCGTCAAGAGGGTCGAGTATTGGCAAGCTTTCTGAGGCCCCTTGGAATGCACAGAGCAGCATAGGGTTGAAGCTGAGTGGAAGAAATAGGAGATAAGTGACTGAGGAGGAGGTGAAGAGTAAATGAGAAATACCGGAGGACAGTGGCAGAAGAGGACAAGTTTTGTCTCAGTGCAGAAGATAGTGGGAAAGTGTGTGCATGATAGCCTAGTGGAAAAAAACCCAAACCAAAACAACCCCTATCTTTAAGGAAGTACATGAATTATGTAGTAGAAGAAAGGAGGGTTTTGGTGAGGTTGCACAGCCCTGAGGGAGGATAGGAGGGCTATTCGGCAGCACAGGACCTTGCATTCTCTTGCCTCCTCTCCCAATGGTGTACCAATGTTGTGCCCTTTCTATATGCTGTGTGATGGTGATGATCTCACCCACGTCCTCCACATACTGCTCTGTTAGTAAAAGCAGTAACAGTTATTTCCCTAAATCAGGTTGAAAAACGATGGGAAAGAATAAGAGGCTGGAAAAGACAAGTGAGAACCGTGTAGCTTTGGTGTTCTTCATTCTTATAAGTGACACTCTACTCTGAAGGTGTTTCAGAAATGAATCCTTGTCAGCTGACATAAAATAAAAACCCAAACAAACATGTTGTTGCCCATTCTTTCCCTTTTCCACTTCATCGCTAATGTGTGCCAGATGTAGAAAGAAGACAGAATCATAGTGTTTCATGCTACACAGGGGAAATTTGGTATTGGCTGATTTCAGACTATGTTTTGCCAGGACCTGGGGAAGGTTGCATAACTATCTGCTATGAAGATTGTTGGGAAACTCTGGCTGTTTGTTTGGGTTTGGGGTTATTTTGCATTATTTTTGAGGGGGTTTTGTTTGTTGGTGGGTGGGATTTTTATTTGTTGAGAGAAAAGTAACTGTGTGAGAGACAGACTGGGTGAGTGCATGTGTGGAGTGGAAGGGGAACAGAAACCTGTTTTGTTCCCACTGGTGTTTCAGGGTTAGACTCCTGGGCTGTGATGGAAACCCTGAAGAAACCTCCTTTGAGGACTTCCTGTTGGAGAATGCACGGGAGCACTGGAAATTTACCACTTGGATGGAAGGCCTGTGTTTTTGTGGCACTGTCAATAGATACATTTTCTTTCTTATAGTGGAGCTTTAATATCAGGGAGTCCCTTTGTGGGAGTTACTCAACAGAGGAAACAGCTTCAGGAGAACAGTTGCAGTGCTGGTGATGCAAAAACCCCAGTCTAACATTTTTACGTTTCTGTTTTTCCCATATGGCCCTGAGTAAGTCTAATAGCCTCTCTCTGCCTCAAGTTGCATATGAGAAAAGTGGCACTACTCGACTCTGTAGGGAGAGTATGATAAAGGTATTCAAAGATAAAAGCTTTATCTGAGACGGTAAGTATGTCTGCCAACTCCTAAGGTGTTTATGTTGCATTCCTCATTTAAGTTGGGTATGGAGGCTTTCATAAAGCAGTCTCCTGCAACCTGTGGAAAACCCTTACAAGGGAATGGAAAGCTGCTGAGTTGCTCCCCAGCATCCAGTCCTAATGTTGAAAAAAATGCCAGGGGATTTCCTGCATCATGATTTATTTTCTTGGCTCTTCACATGTGGTGGACATGTCATTTACTATTCTGGCTTTTTGGCTGCATCTCAGAAAACAACTGCCAGGATCAGTGATGACTCACAAGGGAGCAGGAACGTCTACTGGTTATTTAGGTTAAAGATCAGAGGCTTCAAATGGCAGTGCACAGATCTGTGTTCGCTGAGAGTGAATTCTTCAGCATCCCCAAAGATGTAAAGGTGTAATTGTAGGTGGCTTTAGTAAGTCCACAGTGAAATGCATGTGCAGCACTGCCCGAGTAACCTAGGATATGGGGAGCAGGCACTTCTGCAGATCAGGACTGATTGGTTTCATCAATTTGACCTAGGCCTACCCTAGCTTTTCATTGCTTTAAGCCTGTGTCTGACAAGGACTGTGATCTTCTTAGGTATTAGAGAGCCAACAAGAATTCCAACTTAACATTTCAAGGTACTGAAAAAGAATCCTTTGCCCCCATAAAATTGATTCAGGAGAGAAATTATCTTCTAGTTGACTACTTTACACAGCTCTGGTAAGTAGTTGATCTTCATAAAATATAGATGTGATCTTTGTAATGTCTGCTTCTTCCGAAAAAGGGACACAACCCTGGGTAGGCCTGTCCCTGGGGAATGAACCTGGGAGCTCTGGAACAAAAGGAACAAATCTAAATTAACATGCCTGTAGTACCTGGAGGCTTGCAGGTGTCTGTGTTCAGACTACCCTCTAAAGAAGAACAAGAAGCCACAATGTGGCAGTTCTTTCATTTGTATCTTGGACTTGATTACATTATAGTTGGTCAAACCATCAGCATCCTTGGTGCCACTACTTTGTGGTCAAGCAGATTCTGACCTGTGCTCATTAAGCTGACAGTCAGGAAGTGTTTCAATCTAAGCCAGAACATAGCTGATGTGGTGACAGCTTGTTGTTCCTGAGCCCTGACAGGTGTGCTTTGACCACATGCAGAGGGTGTGGAACAGGAGTGTTGGACTTAATGATTGATGATAGGATCTTTTGGGCCCTGAGATGACAGGAGATGTACTGGAAAAATACCTGTGTTTCCTGATTGGATTAGAGATGCTCATTGCCTCTTAAGATCAGTTATAGATGAATATAATGTTTGATAAGTAAAAACTAGAGGGATGACCAGACCCAAAATGTGTAGTGAATTGAGTTAAATCTGTTTGGTGGCTGGTCACCAGTGGTGTTCCCCAGGGCTCAGTCCTGGGGCCACTTCTCTTTAGTATCTTTATTAAAGATCTGGACGAGGGAATCAAGTTCAGACTCAGTAGGTTTGCAGACAACAGCAAGTTGGGTGGGAGTTTTGATCTGCTTGAGGGTCGGAAGACTCTACAGAGAGATCTGGACAGGCTGGATTGATGATCTGAGGCCAACTGAATGAGGTGTGACAAGGCTCAGTGTCGAGTCCTGCACTTGGGTCACAACAACCCTATGCAGCGCTACAGGCTTGGGAAGAGTGGTCAGTGAGCACTGAGGAAGGTTGTGCCTGGCTCTTGTGAATGATAGTTCAGCCTGCCAAGTCATTTGGTTTTATGGGTGAATTGAGGAACATATCCGGACCTCATAATGACACAGAGTGCATCTCTGTCCCTCGCTGCAGGAGCCTGGGCAGCCTTTGTGAGGAGGAGATCAGGCAGCTGGAGGCAATACTGCACGAAAGCAGAGTGTTTCTCAGCTGCAACATCAAGGCATAAATAGGAAATCTGGATTTCGTGTGGCTAGGGTTTCTGGCTCTGCTGCAGGTCTGTTGTGCCATTTTAGGCAGATCTCTTTATCCCCTGGATGTTTCTTTTCTCTCTTGTTTATTCCTGTCTTACTGCTAGGAGGGGACTGCATCATGCTCTCTGTTTGTACAGCACCAGGTTGTATTAGCAGCTGGGGTCTCCCAGCACATCCATCACACTAATAACAGTAGGAAGGAGGGCACCCGTCAGAAATTTCTCCTGACTTTTCAGTTATTAATACATTTTCCTTTTGTGCTTTTTTTCTCCCCTCCTCTTGAAGGGGAAAAATAAGTCAGCTATCTTTTATTCCTTCTAAAAGAAATGAGTCTTGACAGGTCTGGAAATGTGTTTCCTTCAGTTACTCCATGCACACAGGGGCTGTGCTGGCTCATTTATACACCTACATACCACAGCCCAGGCATTTCATTAGCTTGGCATATATCTTTTGTTTGCAGTGATAGGCACATGAAAGTACAACAGGAACAGGGCTGGAAAAGAGGGGAGGAAGGGGGATGCATTGCTGCCTGAAAATCACTGTCTCAATGTTTTATTCCTTGCATATCCTGGACAATCTTCTTTTTATTCTTCTTGTCGTTTACTAGCAGTGCTTGCTGTGTACAAGAGCTGATGTGGACTCAGACAAATGCACTGTGGCCTGGATGACTGCTTGTGCCACTCACACAACACTGATTTGTGATCTTGGCTGGCAGAGATATGGAGAAGGGCATGTAGGGGATTTTCCTATTGGTCAAGAATGAGAGTGTACCCTGGAGAAAGGAGCATGAGGCAAATTCTTAGCCAGCTCTCTTCTCTTCCTCCCCAGACGCATCTCTGGTCATTCTTGCTTCTGGGTATCTCCTCCAGCATGAGTTGATTTGTGTTGGGCAAGGACTGATGGCTGCAGGGTGACAGGCGGGACGGGCAGGAGGAGACGGTGGGGACAGTGCTGCTCTCTGATTTACATGTCCACAGCAGGGGTTGTCCTTGGCCAAGTGCATCCAGGGTGTTTCTGTGAGAACTGAAATGAGTCAAGGCTAGTTAAATTGGCACAAGGCTAATTTTAAATCTCAGATATGCTGCCAGTCTTGTGCTGCACAGTTCCAGCCATCCTGTTCCCTTTCATCTTGCTTACAGCATCATCTTTCCCTTTCAGAGTTGTGCCCCAATTGCTTAGTGCAATTCCTGGGTGACTTTTTTTTGTCCCTAAGCCCATTTGTGTGCTTGGAGCTAGTGTCCTGGAAATGTTTGCCCTTGTCAGATGTGTCCCTCTCATTCAGCCAGCTACAGACCCTAGCAGATCTAGGCCTCCTGCCAATGCTTTTGCAGTGCTGTGGTCTCTCAAGCAAAAAGCTGCTCTTTTCTGTAGGTAGCAGAGGCTGACAGATGTTTTGACTTCGGCTTTTGTCCCTGCCTGGCTGTCTTCAAGACAGAAAAGGCACATTGAATCCAGTGCAGATGGGAGAGATGTCTGCTGGGATCTACTAAAGGTCAAATGAAAACTGTGGAAGGGAGATATTAGTGCCATCTTTATTGTGTCCCTACCTCCCATCGCCAGCTTGAGATGCTGCAGGGAGGAACCACTCTTGGTATGTCAGATCTTCATAATGTAATATAGCTTGGTTCTGTCCTGGCCCTCCTTTCTCTTGAAGGCAGTGTCAGCACTCAGGTCCTCCACACCTCCATTTAAGCAGAAATCTTTGGGTGTCAGGGTTAGCAAGCTGCTCTGAGGAGCTGTGACTGTGCTTCTTACTGATTTGGGAGTGAGTTTCTGCTGGCTCACACTAGAACTTGAACTGCAGTGCCTAGTCAGAGCCTCTGGTTTGAGCTAAAAACACTGTGTTTTGCACATAGTTTTTGCTGGGGGAAAAAACCAAGCCCACACACTAGAAAAGCTGAAGTGACCTTACCTGTCCCTTGACTATAAGGAGACCTAGAACACACTCTGAAGAGCCGAGACTCAGTGTTATTCTAGAATCATCGCCCCAGCTCATGCAGGTTAAACAATTTGAAGGCAGTTTGTGACCCCCCTTTTGTTTGCTGAATACAGGTGAAGTGCTGGGATGTTTTTTCCTAGTGCAATGGATCAGGTTTGCTGTGGAGAGCCACTTTTATGCTGTTTTCTTTGGCCAAAAACCTACTGACCATGAGTCAGATTCATGGGGTTGTGTGGTGGTGGTGTTTGCTGTTTCTTTTGTGTGTGGGTTTTTATTTTGGGGATGGGGAGCAGTGGTGTAGTTGGGTGTGGGATTTTTTGAATGATGGGGTGGCTTTTTTTTTAAGCTTGCACCATAGTAAGAAAATGAATAGTCTGCTGTGTGCAATGCCATGGATTATTTAAGGTGCTAATGCTTATTCAAAGCTGTTGGTTAACTGAACATCGCAGAATTATAGGCCTGATCTGCCAAATGCAAACAGGGTAATAGTTTTTATTTATTTCACAGGATTAAATTCCTATCTTCAGTCATGTTTATTGACTGAATATCTCGGGGCTCACCATTTTTAAAATTTGAAAGTAAATGCTTAGCATTATGCTGAGAAAAAGAGGTATGGGTAAGATTCTTAAAATACCTCTCTGCCGAGTCCTCATAATCCTTGTGCACTGACGGCATTTGCTTGTTCACCAGACTGTTGTTATCCTTGCACAAAAAGTATGTTTTCAGCAGATGTCCAGGCAGTGCTAAATTGTAGCAGGTCCATTGCTCTTTGGTACTGCTCCTTCTTTAAAGTGCTACACAAACGTTGCTTAAACCTTTGAATTAAGGAATGGCTTTCAGAAGTGCTTAAATGATTTAAGAGTGCAGTTCCCTTTCACTTCTAGTCAGACTTAGTGCTCTTTAATCTTTTTAGGTGCTTAAAAGACATGCTTTCTTTCCCTCCCCCAAGGGTTCGCTGAATCTGTCTCTCCGAAGTGCTAACACGGCCTCTTTAACTGTGGTGTCTAAGTACTTTCCAGCCTCCAATGTGTTATTGCAGCGGCACAATACAGGAGGAGAGATCAGTGCCCCCATCTTGCAGACAGGATGTTAAGAGATGGGAGACTTGGGTGACTTGCCCCTAGCCAGGCAGGACTTTTGAAGCACAGATCCTCAAGTCCTACAGTAAATTCCTGAGTAGGAGATTGCTCGGCTGCTTTGCAGGGAGGTGCTAAATGTTCTCTGCTAGGTTTTGCTCAGGGCCTTGGGCTCTTCCTGACATGGTCTGTTTATCCGCATATACAAGTACTTGCTAAAACTAGTGAGCTTTTGCTCTAACCTAAAATGTTTGCATCAAAATCTCTCAGGATTGTGTTCTGATGAATTATTACGTGTGCTGAGAAAAGGAAGATAAGAAGCAGGCAGAGGGAATGGCATTTAAATACAGTAGTCTGCATATATCTTTTGTCGCTTCACTCATGACGTCTGACAGTGGCAGGGCATACAGAGTACAAACTCCCTGGTGTTGGGCTTTTTCTCCAGATAGCCCTTCCATTAATGGTGGCTCTGTCATAAGATAATGTTGGGTGAGCTTTGGACCACCTCTGCAGGACTCACCCTTTACGGCGTGGGACCTTTGAACATGAATGGGGATGATAAGGAATTTAAGCAAGCAAAGATGGAGTGAGTTTTAAAAGATTCTTGCTTTGAACTTTCTTAAAATGCAGACTTGGCTCACAGTGATGGCTTGTAATTGTTCGGAACAGCTATAGCCTTGCTTTTAGGAGAGAAATGGGGTTTCTGGGGGGAATGTCCTTTTGGGGGTGGGGTGGAAAGGCTCATCACTGAACTGGCTTTTATGGGTGGTGTTTTCTTTCTATCAAGACTACCTCTCTTCAGCAGTTACAGCTTGTGCTGTGGACAGTCTTCCCATGGGGGTGGAGCATAGGGGCATTTTTCAAATGAGAACTTAATTAAAAATGTTTAGAAAAAAATAATTCTGAGAGTTAATTATTTCTTGGCAGTTTTTAATAATGAATGACAACGTTCAGCATTTTGGCTTCTGTATGCTTTTTACTGTTTTCTTTTTTAGGTTATGGTTCCTGCTGTTTCTTTGAGTTGATGGGTCCTTGGTTAACCACGATGTTTTGTGTTGGCTTGACAATGGTGTGCGTCCCAGGGACCGTGTGTTTCAGTTATCTGGTCCGGGCCAACTGAACAGCTGTAGTCCTCTGGCAAGATGTGTTCCTGAAATGAAAAATATGGTTCTAATTTATTTTTGTTTATTTTAAATCGTGTTTGGCTGTCAACACTTTATACTTACTGCATTCTGATTATAGGCAGTGACAAAACTAATTTGCTTGAAGTTTAAAAAACCTGAAGTATAGCTTTTTGGTTTTGATTTTAAAGGAAAATATTTATGCTGTTTTGAAATCTTTTGAATTCTTTTTGATCGTCTATTTTATGTTGCTTTGTTTGAGATGATAAAATTTACTCCCCAGAGTTGTTGAATTGAGCACTTATATGCCAAAGATGAGCCCATCACCTAAGTTGGTGGTGCCTCTGTTAAAACATATTTAAGAAAGGACAAAACCCACCACACAGAGAAGAAAGGGGAAAAAAGAGTGAAAAACAACAGAGGGACCACCAAGGTGAGTGGTGCTCCACAGCGGAGCAGGTATTACTTTGCAGCCTGTGGAAGACTGCACACAGGAGCAGATGGATATTCCCAAAGGAGCTGCTGGCTGTGGAATACACAGGAACAGAGGAAAGGTGTGAGAAGGAAGGAGGAGCAGAGAGGAATTGTTACATACTGACCATGTATCTTCAACAACAACATAGCACACCCTCACCAAGTTTTCAGATGACACAAAGCTGAGTGGTGCATTAGACACACATGAAGGATGGGATGCCATTCAGAGTAACCTGGATAAACTCAAGTGGGCCTGTGTGGACCTCATAAGGGTCAGCAAGGCCAAGTTGCAAAGTCTTGCAGGTGGGTCATCGGTGTACCCTGTGATATCAGTACAGGCTGGGAGATAAAAGGATTGAGAGCAGCCCTGTGGAGAAGGACTTGGGGGTACCAGTGGATGAAAAGCTGAACTTGACCTGGCAGTGTGTGCTCATGGCCCAGAAAGCCAACTGCATACTGTGCTTCATCAAAAGAAGTGTGGCCAGCAGATTGAAGGGGAGGTGGTTCTGCCCCTCTACTCTGCTGTGGTGAGATCCCTCTTGGACTATTGTGTCCAGCTCTGGGGTCCTTGGCACAGTTGTCCTGGTTTCAGCTATGATGGAGTTAAATTTTTTTTTAGCAGTGGATGGAATGCCATGTTTGGGTGTTAGGATGAGAACAGTGCTGATAGCACCCTGATGTTTCCGATTTGTTGCCGGGCAATCAAGGACCTTTCTCAGCTCTGCATACTTCCTTACTAGTGAGAAAGGAGGGGACGCAGCCAGGACAGGTGACTCGAATTGGCCAAAGAGGATATTCCATGCCAGTTACGTCATGCTCAGTATAAGGGGGACTGGGGGGAAGAGGGGGAGACAACGCCAGGACGTGCAGTTTCTGGGGACGGTTGGGTTCAGTTCTAAGCTGTGCGGCCTGAGTTGTGTGGTTTGGTGAGAAATTGCATTGTGTATCACCAGTTTCATCTATTTTGTGCTTTAAACTTCTGTTATTGTTATATCTAGTTTTCTGTTATTGTTTAGTAAACTATCCTTATCCCAACCTGCGTGGTTCTGGTTTCTAGGTTGTGGTTTCTTTCCCTCCTTTCTTCCTTCCCTTTTCCCCCTCCCCCAACTTTCCCTCCCCCTTCCTTTTAAAAGTACAAGCGACTGTGTGGGGTGCGGCCCTCGGCCGGGGCAAAACCACGACAGCAGTAAAGACACAGACCTGTCGGAGTGGGTTGAGAGGAGGGCCACGAAGATGATCAGAGAGAGGAAGCACCTCTCCTGTGAGGACAGGCTGAAAGAACTGGAGTTGTTCATCCTGAAGAAAAGTCAACTGGGAGACTCTACTGGGGCCTTTCAATACTTGAATTAGACTTATAGGAGAGATGGGGGCAAACTTTTTAGTAGGACCTGTAGCAATAGAACAAGGGATAGTGATTTTAAATTAGAAGAGGGCATATTTAGACTAGATCCAAGGAAGAAATTTTTATGGTGAGGGTGGTGAAGCACTGGAAAAGGTTGCCCAGAGAGGTGGTGGAGGCGCCATCCCTGGAAACATTCAAGGTCAAATTGGATGGGGGTCTGAGCAGCCTGATGGAGTTGAAGATGTCCCTGCTTATGGCAGGGGGCTTGAACTTGATCATCTTTAATGTCCCATCCAACCCAACCTATTCCATGATTCTATGACCATAGCCCCCATCCCCCTGTGCTGCTTTGGTTGGGGAGTAGAGTCTGGAGAAAAGGAGTCAGGTTGAGCCTGAGAACGGAGAGGTGTTTTGATGTTTGTCTTTTCGTTTCTCAGTACCTGAATCTATTTTACTTGGCAATAATTTATTCATTTTCTTTGAGTCATGTCTGTTTTCCCTGCAATAATAATTGATAAGCAATCTCCCTGTCTTTTTCTCGATCCACAGGCTTTCTGGTTCCAATGCTTACTATTTTCTCCATGTCCTGCTGAGAGGAGGGAGTGAGCAAGCACCTGCGTGGGTGTTTGGCTCTTAAAAAGGCTAACCCACCACAGCGGGCAAGAGGCTTAATAGCAAACTGAACAGGTCTCACACTTACACGCTGCTCTGCCACAGCTGTAGCTAACCTAGCACATTTAAATGAGCAACTCCAGGAACATGAAGCGCAGTGCAGGCTTCATGACCTCACCTGGTTGGTTGTCCAATGTCCTAAGAGGGTTTTTAATGAAAGCAGACTGCCCCCATACCCTTCTTCCCCACTGCACAGTGTTTTGCTTGAGGGTCCTGCACAGAACTCTGCTTGAATTAGCAGGCCTAAAAATAATAGAGCTGGAGGAGCTACTCACTTTGCATCAAGGACTCTAGCAATGTCCTGAAAGTGCTAAATGCTGTAATCTATGATTTATTTGTGAGAGCTGGCAATGCTGCTACGTGATTCTATCAGTCATGGTCTCTGTACTTCCCACCATGCCTTCCTGCTGTGACCCTGCTGTCAGGAGAAAGTAACCATGTACATGATCCACATCCAAACACAGCATTTTTTTAATGGTGTATTATATTGATTTTGCAAATATACACTCAATTAGCACAGTCTGCTAATTCTAAAAATATGTTTGTTTAGCTGTCTGTGCCCTTGTTGCTAATGCATACCATATGACATTGTGCTAGGAGTTGGGTGACCTTTGATTTTTGTTTGTAGAGTTTAAATCAGGGCCATTGTAGGCTGATTCCTTATTTTCTGTATGTCAGGACAGCTTGGTTGTCCTGATACTAATGTATTGATTTATATTTGGCAGGATTTGCTTCTCTGAGTAGAAGTACATTATCTCTGTTGTCTGAAAAATACAAGCAGGCTTAAGAGATTTCCAGGAGAAAGCGTTATGATCACTCGGGCTTCTCGGTTAACATGGGCTGAAGACTGTCATTCAGCAGCTCTTGTCTAGCCCTTAATTTTTTATGACTTCTGCTGCATGTTGTAGGAAACCATACTGCTTTCATTGAGGATTTGAAATGACAAAGTACCGTGTGGTTTATTAATTTGCATCAGTAGGAAATTATTCTTTGTAAAAAAACTCTTCATTTTTCTTCAGTTTGCATTTTGCCCAGCTAGAGCTTGAATGGTTCTCAATGTGCCCTTTCTGCTATTTTAACAGTTCCTTTCCATTACTGGAAATCATATTCCTATGTAGGTGATTATACCTGCTAAATTAGGCAGTTTAAAGTTGCCAGAAGAATGTGTTCCATAGGCTTCAAGTAGGACTAATGGCCAGATATTTTTTATTATGATTTTAAAAAAATATTTTAAAGTATCTCACATTGAGAACATGCCTTTTGAATTTCCTTTTAGCAGATTTCTATGCCACAGTCTTAGGATGGTTGACCATGATTACAAGACCTAGGAAGACCTGAACAGCTTACAACCTGCTTGGCAGCCAAACATTATAGATCAGTTTTGGGGTTTTTTTTGAGACAAAAATGAAATGAAATTATATCTATGAGAAGGGAAGAAAGTCAATCTCTTTGGGCTCCACATTCTCATTTTCAATGCTGTAGCTACCTTTGTTCTTTAAGGACATAAAAGTCAGGCAGCTTGTTATATAATGTAAGCTTTAATGTGTGTGTGTATATATATATAGAGAGAAATAAAATATTTTTGCCTTTTAACACTTTATAAGCATTGGTTTTCCTGGAGAACAAGCAAATGGTGTTAGTTTCCTTGATGTTCTCTGTTAGCAGCCGATGCTATGTGATCTCAAGAGAGTTGCAGAAGGAGTATCAAGGCCTTTTGATTTAGCACCTTTCCTTTTATAACAAAAAACAAACAAGTGGAGATGTGTGTGCCTTTTGTCAAACTTCTTCAGAAGAGTGTGGTCAAGTATGTAGGTGGCTTTAACATTGTGCACCTGGGGAGCAGAAACTGCTTGTGGTGAGACTGCTGGCAGTCAGCCACTCTGCTGCAAGGTCAGTACAGCTGGGGGCCCATTTGGAGTGGAACAGAGGGTCCCTCTGCGCCATGCAGATGGACAAGGGAGCTTGCAAGTGAGAAGACTTTAGGTTAGACATCAAATCTTGGCTAGGTCTGCAGTAAGGTGAAAGAACTGCAGGACAGCTGGGTGTCTATGCTGCCATGGTCCTTATGGCAGCACCATCTCTCATTCTTTAGCAGGTCCTTCCTTGCAGGTAGATACCTGATGCTGCAGGCAATGTTCCCTTTATGCAAGGGGCCCAGATTTTCTCTGACCTGGTTGTTGTGACTGCCCTCCCAAACAAGAACTCCTTGACTCAGTCTTGGATAGCTGCTAAATTTGTGTGCCACAAGCTTGGATACCCATGTCTGACAGCATCATGTGCCTGGGTGTTCCTTAGTTGTTAGGGGTTTGGTGGTTGCTGAACTCTGACCACAGCACTTGAAGTGAGCAGACAGTTGCAAGCATCCCAAGCATGTGAAAATTGGCATGCCAAGTATTGCAGGTGCTTTTGTAAGCCCTAAACACCTTGTTTATATTCTTTCTGTGAATACTGAGGATAAGGAAAAAGGAAAGTCCTAAGATTTGGAGCTGATTGAAAGAGAGAAGTAACTGAGTGTACTCAGCAAACTAATTTCTTGGGGTTAATTTTGCCCGTAGCCACATTTGAGCTGTTGGCAAAGTGACAGGTCCTATCACAGGCAACAGTTTCTACTCAATTCTTGCCTGGCCATGGGAGTCGTGAGTTACCAGCTGGATGAGAGCAGGAAGGACAGAGACAATTTTCAAGAACAGCATTTATAGTGTTTAGGTGTTCCCATACTCTTCTGGAGTGACTGCTGTGGTGTGTAATGCTGCAAAGGGGGCATGTTATAAAGAACATTGTGGAAATTTGTGTGTTTGTGGCTCTTTATTTGCAATTCTAAAATTCTTCAATACTTTCAAAACATAAACAGCTGCATTTGACATTGGATGTTGTCATACATTTTAAAGTAGTTTTGGGAAGGTAACCTGAAGTCACTCAGTGGATGCAGGTATTTTGCTGCAGCCCTGAGTGCTGAATCCCATCATGGAAGGGCTCAGTTCATCAAAGTAGAATTAATCTCATCTGTCTCTTAGCTGTCTAAATTTAAAACATACAGGCCAGAAAGTGCTTTAGTACAGCTATTTCGGGTGCCCTTTTTAGGGTGGGTAAGTCATGCTCAGATGATGTCTGTCACCATTGGCTGAAAGGTACGTGGAGAACTAGTTTTTGATGCTGTGCCTGAGTTCAGCCCTGGAGCAGACCCACTGTCCAGAAGAGCTCGCAGCCTCACGGTGTCATTTAAGACAGTATTTGTGTGCTCTTGGTTGCTACAATTTCTGCTCAGGACAGCACTTGGACACCTCCTTCTCTTCCCCCCAAGCAGGCATGTTTTCCTGGAATGAGGTCTACAGACCTTACCAGATGTCCCCTTCTGGCTCCAGCTGTGCCAGCTAGGATGTCACTACTCATTGCTGCTTCTCAGGGCTGGTGACGATCCCGCTGGGATCTGACAGCAGGGCAGTCAGCGGGAAGCCAAATCTATCAGTTCATTGTAAACAATTTGCAGTTTTTGGTCTGATCTGTCCTGATGGATTTTACCCAAAGCAGACCCAGCAGTGCTTGCATGAATGCTTCCACCAGCAGACAGAAGGCAGCAACCACTGGACAATAACTTCAGTAGCACGACAGCATTTAAAGAGGATGTCTTTCTGCAGTCTGAATGGAGGAAATGGGGAGTATCAGCCTGGTTTTCATCCACTGGACTGTGCTGTTCTCTAACTCAGGTCTCATCTTAAGACTCAGGTGATGTTAAAACACAGTTGTCTCTCACCTGTAGATAGGTGACCCTTCTTGTTTTATCAAGATCAGTAAGATGAACCATCAGGGAATGTGTCGTGCTTTGGGGCTGGGTGTAATAGGTACCAAGGGGAGCTTCAGACAGGATAACACTAAGCAGGACTTACCTCTTTCACATGTATAGTGAGCACATGTAGATAACAAAAAGTTGGTTGTATCAGAGGGATTTCATAAGAACAAACTACAAGTTTACTATGGGCATTAGCAGATGATTTCTGTGCTTGTACATATTCCTGCAGAGTCATTTTGTTTTCTCAGGCTTTACAGTCACAGATGTGCTGAGGCTATAAATGCTCTAATCTCTCTCCTTCTTAATTCAAAATTTGGACTCTTCCCTGGTCCATTAAATCCCACATTTAACTTTAGTTGGAAGAATTTTAGTCATAGGAACAGCGTTGGGGACAGAAATGGTACATTTAGTTCTAGTGAATGGATGTGGTATTAGATTGACAGTACCTGTCAGTGTGTAATTACAGATTAATGGGATGTAGTATGTCATTATGGCAGTTCAATAGCACAAGTTTCAGAGCTGGGTGCAAGTCCAGGCATTCATTTCTTGTTAGAGAGGGCTGCTCTGACCTGCCTTGCACAATTTTATCCCTGATCTCTTGTGGCAGACAATAAGGATGTTTACAGTTCAGTTACTCAGCGACCCCAGGAATATGGTACAAGACCAACAGTGGAATTTAAAGGGTGTGAGGAGATGGGGAAGAACTGATACAGTATCAGAATCCAACAATATGCTAAGAGGGATGGGATAAATATGAAAAGCTTTATGTTGTGAAATGAGCAGCCTTTTTGCACAACATATACCAGCAGATGTGAAAGTATTGTTTGCATCCAAAATGAATAGAGTTGCTGAGCTTTACTAACCAGACCATGAGGTCATGGGAGGGACCATATTAATGGGCTGGAAAAAGAGGGCATTCCATGAATGACTTGTTGAAGTAACTTTCCCAGTTATTGCCAAGTTGAGCCTCTGTCAGCCAGTACATTCATACTTCATGTTTTGCAGCAGTTGCCTTATACAGAGCTGGTTGATTTGAAGATGTTATCGCTGAGGACGACATTGAGACATTTACCTACCTAAATAGTATGCCATGAGCAGCCCTCCTTTTGCGTGCATGTGAAAGTAATAGTGTTTGGGAACTGAATAATTTGTAGTTCAACTCTGGTGCAGTGTCTTGGGGTTTGGTTGGGATAGAGTTAATTTTCACAAGAAACTGGAAGGGGATACAAGCTAGGATAGCTGACTTAAACCAGCCAAATAAGTATTGCCTACCATGACATCACGCTGTATATAAGGGTGGGGGGAGCTGGCTAGGAAGGAGTCACTCCCTGGGGACAGGCTGGGCATCAGGCAATTTTAACAAAAAAAAACTTCTTAGGGAGCACTGTCAGTCATAGCAGCCAGGAAAGAGTTGCAGTGAGTAGCTGGAAGGTGTGAAAATCTTCTAAAATTGAATAGGGATCTAGGAAAGAAGTCTGTGATGGCCTCAGATTCGCATATCTCTGCTGTTTGCTTAGGGCTTGTTTTATAGCAATGGGTGAGAGAAATATTTGTGCATTTGTAGTTTGCAGAACAAAAGTACATTCTTAGACATAAAAAATATAGGTGGAGAATATCACAGAACCACTGGTCTGCCTCAAAAGAGTGGTAAGATCTTAACAATGCCTTTGTTTAAAAGGACTGAGACACTAATTCACCTCTAGAACTGAGAAAAGTATTTGTCATTAGTACCATACTGCCAGATTTAGTAGTATGAAAATAACACAGTCATCTGTAATGCAAATGTTGATGCCTGATTAATAGAGAAAATAACATGAGCAATTAATCCACAAGGGAATAGATCGTTATAAATGTAAATTAGATCATCAAAGGATAAGCCACACAAAAATAAAACTACCCCAAAACATGATTAATTATTGAAATTCCAGTAAAAAAGGCATCTTTAACAATACAGTCCTTAGAAGACATGTCATACGATTCATCAAAATTCTGGATGGGGTTATTTTACAATCCCAAAATTCATTAGCTTCATTGTGAATGTAATGGGATGTTTATTCCACCCAAGATAGCATGCTGTTTTAAGGACAGAGCACAGCCTTAGGACTAAACTGATTTGACTCTGATTTTATGCACATGCAATTTTTTGGCATAGTATATAGTTTATTTAAATAAGTCAGGAGATACTTGCTTGCAATTTGTCAGGGAGGAACATAGTTTTTACATGAATACATACTTGTAGCTGTATATGATCTTAATCACCCCAAGATATGGTGTTGAAGGAAAGATTTTCTTTCTGGTCTGGGCATAGAGTTTTGTCAAAAATTAGTTTCTCTTCTTGCCTCTCAGAAAAATTTTCAGGTGACCTTGGACAGATCACTTTATCTCTCTGTGTATTGTTCTCTACCTTGGGTTAGAATGCTTCAGCTTAATGATGTGTAACATGGAATTATTTAAAAGATCTTCATTTAAAGTAGTGCTAGGAATCTACCCTTGTAAAATCCTGGTTGCTTTTTAAAAGGTCAATTAATGATGTTATTCTTTTCTAACAAAGTACAGCTTAATGCTCTTCAAGTGCTGTTAAATACTTGAGCAACTTCATACTTTGAAGATACCCAGTATTTTAGCACTGTTTGTAACATTAAAGGCCAGGATAACAATCTGCGTATTTCCTGAGGTTTAATTTTACATCTTGCTATTATTAGAGACCTACTTAGGAACTTGGCAGTTTTTCCCCTTTCTGTTGAAACCAGACTTAATGTGCTTTACTGCAGTAGTTAAGTGTTTTGTATGGCATTATGGTGGTGTGCTGAATGCTCTGGAGAACTGGCCTTATGCAACACCTTGCTCCTTATGCAAGGTCGGTTGGAGTCTGAAATGTGTTGCTGGAGTATTTGAAAGGGTGTCAGAGGGAGGAAAGATGAGAAACATCTCTGAAGCTGGTACTGGCAAGAAGGAGAATTACTTGTAGTAAGGGTCTAGAAAGAGCTGGACCCTTACTTATGTACAGGGCAGGTTGACAAGAACATTGAAACCAAGATAGAATCCAAACAACTGTCTCTTGCTATTTGGTTTCTTCATTTGAGGAGACAAGATATTTCTAAGTATTACTTTATGATTAAATATTATGCAAGAAATGTCGTATTTCTCCTTACATCCTCTTCATAATAGAAGCAAGTCACATTACCCCTGTCCAGGTTAGCCTCTTGGTCGGAAATTTTCTTGGAACACTCTTCTAAGTGTAAACACATCTTTGTGTTAACTTACGTATATGATATCTAGCAGAGAGAGTCCCAAGTCCTAGTTATTTTAGGAAATCATGTGGTCACCTCCTTTGAGCTTCAGTTTTCTTTTAGTTTGACACCTTCCTTTTCAGTTCAGTTTTGCTATGCAGTTCTTTTCCTGCTTTGAAGGACAGCAAGGTTGAAATATCTGTGAAAGATGGGTCTCCTGGTAGCCTCTTGGCTGTTAACAAACGCTGAGTTTGACTGGTTCCATACAGAGATTGGCATCTCAACCATGGCTTGAAGTTGTTCTCCAAAAAGTTTGCCTTCATTATGAGCCACAGTCTGTAGGTTTTATTGCTCCTGAATATTATTTTCAGTCCTGGCAGACTTAACTTTGCAAACAGCACTAGACTGCTGATGCTTGTGGTGCAAATTTCTGTAGCTGAGAAGGCCACCTGATGGTAAATATTTCTGCTTCTTCATTCAGTCAAATGGCTTTGAGGCATTTCTTACAGGAATTTAGTTGGAATATTGTATGGGGTACCTTTGTGCTTTTGAGGTTCCAACTGCTACATTTAAATGCTGTAGAACATGTACAGAAAACCCAGGAAATGAGAAACAAATACCTGCCAGTAAAAAACACTTTTGCGTCTTTATGCTGTCATTATCTCTTAGAAACCAACCCTTCTGGCCTGTGTTCAGCACTCCTGTATAGGAAAAAACTTGGCTTTGACTAACCTTTCATTTTATGATCCTGAGCGTTTGGTGGTACCAGCAAGTCACTTCTATTACTGTAAATATTCAAATTTAAATAGCAACTTTTTTAGCCTTTAACAGAGAGAGTCCCATTTGGTATTCTTCTGTCTGGGGAAGGATGAGTGCAGTGCCGTATCCGAAGGAGTGGGAAAGAGAAACAGAAATGGTAGAAGATGTATTTTCCTGAGCTCCCTTGGGGCTGTAGAGAAAGCCTGGAGTGAGAAGGGCAGCTGAGAAGAAATGAATGTTGGTGAATGGTATTAGACAGAGAGAGATATATTAATGTAAGATATATATAAAGGGCTGTTAAATGAGGGACCAGATTGTGAATCCAGTTTATGCCAGTGGCATGAGGAATGAAGTGAGCAAGGTGGCACTCAGTAGGTTCTCTTGGCTTCTCATAACTTTCAAAGTGTCTGCCTGTCTTTTTTTCGCTGTCATGTAAAATGGAACCCTGGGACTTTTAGAAAATGTGCTGGTGAATGAGGCAGGAAATGAGAGTAAAAAAAATTCTTATTCTGGCTTTCATTTCCCAGATCTTCAGTGATTTGTTAGGCAATTATTTGAGGTCGGATATATCTGTAGTTTGTTAATGTATTGCACTCCTGTAGAGTATGTTGTTCAACTTATCTTTTCTTCATCTTTAGAACCACACTTGGTGTGACAATATTTTGTGTTCACAGTGATGAAGAAAAGGATTTTAATTTTTCAGCACCCTCTGTGCAGAATGAAACTTATGCTTTGTATATATCTGTATTTTTTAGTAGGAATGTGAAGCAGTTGCTGTGTAAAACAAACACTGGGAGGCAAGCTAATTCCTAGAAATCATTTTAATTATGGGGAAGAGGAGAAAAGGAAGAAGAGGCAACTTTTTGGTGTTCCTATTGTGGATTAGTTAGATTAAGTCTGGAGAGCCAGTGGCTGGTACTTTGGTGTTCCTCATCAGAGTCCTCGTCCTCTTCCCTGTTATCTGATGCTTCCTCAGTCTGGGGACTCCACCAGTGTTGTCATCTTGTCAGGCCACAGACCCATGGGGCTGAGACTCTTTTTAGCTTTGTGCTCAGCATATGTGCAATGCAAAATGACCATGTGCTCCTAGAGAGCAAATGGGAAGTCCGAATGAAAAGTTACCAGTGAGGTGTAAGAAGTTGCATTGCAATGCAAGTACTAGTTGCTTTTTAAACTTCATCCTCAGCTGACATGTAGCCCTCTAAAAACTGAGGCCTGGGTTCATTTGTCATGGTTTTCTCAAGTCACTCAGGAGGCCTGTTGTGGATCTGTATGTACCTTGTATGCTGTCATCATCCTTGTAGGAGGGTGGTGGGAACACCAGTATCACATGTGGATTTGAGCTGCAAAAGTTGTCTTGTGATCTGGTTATAAATGTTCTGGAGATTAGTGAGAGGGTTTGATAAACACCTTCACCTTAACATGGGGATCCCCACATGGCCAGTATGTCATTTGATGTATATATTTTTGACTAGCTTTACATGATCCTGAAGAGTGGCCTTTCTGTTTCCTTGCAATCTGAAATACAGCCAGGTGAGGTCTCAGCTTTTCATTGTCTTCTCTGTCCCTCATACAAGGTAGGTGTTTTCAAGAGGGTGTTAGGAACCTTTCAGGCAGAGTTATCTACACAGAATAGAAGCATTAATGAAAGTAATTCCCTATCAAAATTCATTAACTTCAGTGATCCAGTCCTGTTTAATATCTCCCAGTCCTGTTTAATATCTTCATCGACGACCTTGATGAGGGAATAGCATCCACCCTCAGCAAGTGCCAGTGATACAAAGCTGGGAGGGGTGGCTGACATGCAGGAACACTGTGCTGCCATCCAGCGAGACCTGGACAGGCTGGAGAGCTGGGCAGGGAGAAACCAGATGAGGTTCAACAACAGCAAGTGTAAAGTCTTGCACCTGGGGAGGAAGAACCGTCTGTATCAGTACAGGCTGGGGGATGACCTGCTGGAGAAGAGCTCAGTGGAGGAGAACCTGGGGGTCCTGGTTGATGACAGGTTGGCCATGAGCCAGCAGTGTGCACTGGTGGCTAAGAGGGCCAATGGGATCCTGGGGTGCATCAGGAAGAGTGTGACCAGCAGGTCTAAGGAGGTGATCCTCCCCCCCTACTCTGCCCTGGTCAGGCCCCACCTGGAGTACTGTGTCCAGTTCTGGGCTCCCTGGTATAAAAAGGACAGGGATCTCCTGGAGAGAGTCCAGAGAAGGGCTACGAAGATGATTAAGGGCCTGGAACATCTCCCATATGAGGAAAGGCTGAGTGAGCTGGGGCTGTTCAGCCTGGAGAAAAGAAGACTAAAGGGGGACCTTATTAATGTTTATAAATATCTTAAGTATGGGATGCAGGGGGAATTGGCCAGCCCCTTTTCAGTAGTCTGTGGGGACAGGACAAGGGGCAATGGCTGCAAACTGGAGCACAGGAAGTTCCGCACCAACATGCGGAAGAACTTTTACCCAGTGAGGGTGACAGAGCCCTGGGACAGGCTGCCCAGGGAGGTGGTGGAGTCTCCTTCTCTGGAGATATTCAAGACTCGTCTGGACGCCTATCTGTGCAATATGAGCTAGGGAGCTGCTTTGGCAGGGGGGCTGGACTCAATGATCTCTTGAGGTCCCTTCCAACCCCTATGATTCTGTGATTCTATGATCTGTCCTCAGTGTCTGTATAGATAAGACCTCATTAGCCTCCGGATTACTCAGTCAGTGATTCCCAGGCCAACATTAACAAACATTCCCCTCTCGGTGACTTGCTGGATGTTATGTATGGTTTACCAGTGCCCCAGGCTCTCCCATGCCCCCTGGAGACCTCTGGTTCCCCAGGTACTCTCTGGTTGCTATGAGGCAATGAATGTGTCAGCCGTGCTGTATAGCCTTCAGGCCTTGACATACCTCTGTACTCGTCCCCATACCCTGAAATTAAGGGGTTTTGTAACCCCTTTTCAAGTTAGGAGAGACTTAGGCTAACCTTCTTCCTCCTGTCTTTTGCATATGCCATCTGCTTGTGTACTTTCTGGAGAAGGTGCTGTCTCTGAGTGTATGTGCTTGTGAGGGTAGTGAGCTCTCACTACAGTGGGAATCTCACCCTGCCCAGTACTATGCCCATATTAGTAGTAGTCATGCAGTCATGAAGCTCACCATGCTGGTGGGCAATGTGGGAAATATTCTGTTGATTTCTAATCCAGTTAAGCTCATTCAGTGTAGGGACAGCTGTTTCAAAGCAGTATGCATGAACCCTCTCAGTTTCACTCGACTGGCGTCACAGCTTTCTGAAAATCAGTGTGGTGCTGTCCAGGGAGCGTTCTGCTGAACTTTTAATAGCTTTGTGATGAGGTGCCATGCAATTCAGCGGGTAATTGGCCTGTGCGTAACCCAGAGTGTTTCTACAGGAGTATGTAGGTGAACAGCAGTTTGTACTAATTAAATAATTGCCTCCATTAAGCTAAACATAATTAATGCAACTTAGATAATAGAGAAAGGTAAGTTGGTCATTTAACTGTTGTGGGTTTGGGGCAGAGTTTTCAGTGATTTACTTTGTGGCAAAGAAGAAAGCATTGGGAAAGATTGCTACAGAGCTACTTGAATGAAAAGGGATCAACTTGCAGTATGCATGACTGCGTGTTAGACTTGTGCTGAAAGCTTTTTGTATTTCTGCAAGGTTGTATGGCAGATTAGAGGTAGAGCTGGGAAGATGTATGGTGTGGCTTTTTTTTTTTGTGTCTCAAGAAGCTTCCAAGGCTTTGAAAACTTGAAAGAACTCATAAGGTTGTGTCATTGCCCAAAGCACCCCATCAGTCTGCAACCTCTCACTCGCACCCTCATCCTCTACAAGCTTTAAGTACCTGAGGTCAAGGCCATCTCTGATCCAGAGCAGATTCAGTTCCAGGTTCCACAGAGCTTGGCTCCAAGCTTGAGCATGGGCTGCTTCACAAGTAGAGGAGAGCTGGGAGCTCAGGGCAACAGTAAGGCAGGCAGGGCAGTGCTCTTACCACCAATATGGCAAGTCCCACTGAACTGGAAAAAGAGGAACAGGCAAGTCCAGGGATGGTAAGGAGGGCTTGCCAAGAATGCAGTGACCCAATGCATAGAGGTGAGGCAGGTCCAAGGTCAAGCTAGGGTGTTGCGGTAAGGGTCAGCAAGGTTGAGGAGCAGGCAGAAGTGTCTGTGAACTCAGGCAAGGCCCAAGGGTTTAGGCTTAATTGCAGCTCTGTAGCAAAGGGGTGAGGGCCCTGCTGGAGGTGTCTCCTAGAGCTTTCTCACACGTAGCTGTTTCACGGCAGTCTGATCTCAGTTTATGGTTATGTCCTTCTAGGGCTGGGCTTAAGCACAGGCAGCCAGACCCTCAGGAGAGATGGCAGAGGTTGCAGAGCATCTTCTGCACCCAAGTTAAATAAAAATCCCCTCAAACTTTCACACACATTAAAAAAAGAGCTGCTGCCTTTTCACCTAATGTTGCCAGGGGCACTCTCTGGGACTGAAGAAGCATATTCATGGCTCTGCTTGTCCTCCTCAGACATCTCGGCTTGAATCTGTTTTATACTCCCAAAATGAGTATCGTGTCACTTACTGGAGCTTTGGTGCTTCTTGGCAGGGATTGGTTTTTTTTCCTATTTGTTTTTTTACACCGGAAATTCCAGCCTGGAGCTAGAAAAAAACTGTGAAAACCAGTCAAATGTCAAAACCCTCTTTATTTTAATTTACCTCAGTGTTCGTGTGTTGTGTATTGCCATAGAAAAGAATGTGTTCATCTCTGGTGTGGTACTGTAATTCCAGTGAGAAATGTGCATTCAACCATAGCTTGAAACTCTGTGTTTGAAATGCTTGTATCTAGTCCCAGAACAAAGAAAGCCCAACTGAAGCAGGCATAGTGGGAGTGGCTGGGGCAGGATGAGGTATTTATCACCAATCTCCCTGAGCAGAGGCCCGCCAGAAGGGTGTCCCCTAGGCACAAGCAGAAGGCATCACTACTCCATCTCACAGTGCCTTTTATCTGAGAAATTCCCTGAAAGCTCCTGTTGCCAGCAGGAGTGCTGGGTATTGTGGGACTGCTGCTCAGTGAATCCCTGGTAATCTTGTCCTTGCCACTGCTCCTGTTGGGGATGAATCGCAGTGGTTCGATTGACAGTGGAAGTTGGAGAGGAGGACTAATTCTCTCCCTGTTCTCACCTTTGTGTCTGTGCCTGCTCTCAGAGGTCTCCCATCATGTGCCAGAGTGCAGGATTTACCTGCCTTGGCTTGTTATTTTAAATGTCTTCAAAGTACTAGCTAAGATAAAAAAAACCCCTCAAGTGTTCTTTAGATGATGGTTTACTCTTTGTAAGCAAAAGCAGAAGATTGAATTGTCTTGACATTTTATAATCTTTCTCTTCTTGCATGTTGAAGCTTAAATGTATTGCAAAAGGCCCCTGTCATTTTCCTGAAGTCTGCTGGGTCTCTGTGGACAGCAGTAATATCCTTGCTTCCTTGCAGTCTTATTTCTGTACCTGGTCCTGCAACCTTTGGGAGCTTGATGTAAGGTTTTGTTTTTCTCAGGGCTGTGCTGCCTTCTCAACAGTTTAGGGATACCTGTTACAAAATTATATCTGATGAGGAAATAGGAAAAGATCAAATATAGCCTTACTCTCCAGAATGCCTCAGCTATGTGAGTTGCTTGAGGTTGGAGCTGGATGACTTGAGGTTGGAGCTGGGTGACTTCTTGTCAGCCAATACTATCCTGTTCTCCGTAGTTCTGCATCTCTGTTCAAGCTCCTGGAATGTATTATTTGTGTAATGAGTTCTGCAGCCTCAGCTCTAATCTTATTTGGTTGTGAACAGTCCATATACAGCATTGACACAAATAATTTCTATGCCAAGCTAATATGCAGTGTAAGGGAAAACGTATTAGATGTCTGTGTTGGATCTGGGAGCCTGTCAAGCTCATCATTCCTGCCTTTTCTTATCAAATAGCAGACTGCAGCATTCTGGTACCATACAGCCCATCAGTAGAAAATGTATTTCTGTCAAGGGAAAGAAGGAAAATTCAGTCCCTTTCTCTTTCTGCTCTGGTGCTTCAGGAGATGGAGAGAAGAGAAATGTGATCCCTGAGGATCTCCAGAGAAGAGAATATATAGAGAAGGTAAAAATCAGCTACAGGATGCCTTACCCTGAGGAATTCCAGATTCAATTGACTTTTGATACCTCAAGCTTTAAGCTGTCTTTTGGTAGTAGGCATTGTAGATGATGCTGTCTTCGGGCAGCAGACGGCAGCATGTAGGCCCTTCTGAGAACACAGGGTTGTCAATAAGAGGTCAAGGTCTTAGACATAAATGACTTTTTTGATAGTCACTTTTTTAACGGAAATGTCAGAATTAATGATTCCTTATTGATGGTAGAAGTGTTCTGTCGATCTTTCTCCCTTTAAAATGAAAGCAATCCAGTTACTAATGCTGAAAGGAAATGTTTCATGAAGGACTGGAAAATATAGCCATTCTGACTCCTGGTGAAAAACAGAGCCTTCAGTGTGCCAGTATTTTGTTTTAAAATTGTTTTCTGACAAGCCTTCCCTTGATAAGGAGTCCCACACATTGGGAAGACAGCCTATCTGACTGTTGTGTTAGATGCATCTGTGTGAGAGTCTGGTGGTACATGATCCTTCTTGCTTAAAAACACAAACCCAGTTGAGAGCTGCTGCAGAGTGCTGCTGGTTAGAGCTTCTCTCCAGCTGCAAGGGCAAGGACTGTGGCTCATGTTGCTGGTGTTCATATATTTCATAATCCAGGTTTGGAGTGTTCCCCATTCCTTTCAGTTGCTTGGCTCTCCCTGGCAGCTGGCTGAGATCTGCTCTTAATCCTGAATTTTGACCAAGGCTGAACTGTGGCTACCAGGGCAGGGAGGCCTTGAACAAGAGAGAATTTTCCATCCCAGGAGACAGTGTGCCTTGTTAGTTGGGCATGATGGAAATATCATTCATTTAATCTGATCTGTTTAACCTTGGCCGTACTGCCACTGCCCTTCAGATTTCTGGTTTGCATTTGTGATACTTTTTTCTTCCTCCTGGAAAGTGATCTTGCTTCATCAGTTGGAGTGGCTGCTGAAGAGCAATGAATTCTGCTTTTGTACCAGGCTTCTAAAGAAATTATTTATCATTCTAAGATGATTGGATGTGTTTCAGTGTCAGCACTGGGCATGCATTTTTAAGAATGCTATTGAGACTTCTGTACAAAAAAAAAACCTGCTAAGCATGTTCCTAGGATGTTATTTTGTCATATTAGAGAAAGTATTGAGTGCAGCAGTATTAAACAAAACCTTTGAATTAATTTATCAAAACATTTTCAGTGCCAGGCAGAATTTAAGCAACTACCACACAAAGGAAGGGGACTGATATTTTTTTGACATCTTACATCATTTTTTGGTTTATCTGGGGGTAGTTAGACTGAATACATTATCATAAGCTCAGAGGCTTAATTTGTGTTGAAGGAAACTTCTGTAGCAGGAGTTTGAAAAGTCATAGTATGATTGATGTCAAGGAAGGCTGAAGTTGCAACGCTCTGAGCTTGTTATCTGCAATAATATGAGTTAACCTCAGTGAACAATCAGCAGCCATACTAATGGGATAGCAGAGTGTCCAGATTTAAAAAAATGTAGATGATGACAACAAAGAGATCTTGAGGGCTTTTTACCCTTTGAAAGTTAAATGAAAAATTTTAAATAACAACTTTGTGGTTAATATTTTGATGGGGCCAGTATAGTTTTAAAAATTTTCAACAAAATGGGTACTTACTAGTCTGGTTTTCTGACAGGCATAAAAAAAAAGTTCATAAAACAACAGATTAAAAACCACGAAAAGGAAGATGCCGTTTTAGTAATATTGCCTATGGATGTTTCATTAAGTGGGCAGTCCAGTCAGTTGGATATTTGTGTGTAGATCTCTGTGCTAAAATGCAAAAGGATTTTCAGCAGAGGAGTTAAAGTTGAGATGGTCTCTTAAGACTTATAAGTCAAGAAAATTCTGTCTCTAAGAATGTAAGTCAAGCCAGATCAAGTGGTATATAAGATGCGGAAACACTTTCTTTGGCTGGAAACGAGGCAGAAACCTTGGATAGGTACATTGTAGAAACAATTCCTCCAAGTCTAATTTTACTTAGTTTTTGTTGGTTTTGCTGTTTTTGCCATTTGAAACTGGAACGTGCATGGAATTCTGTTTGTTTTAACAAGCTGGAAATGAATATAAAGGCATTGAGGTACTTTTTAATAAGTAGAGTTCTCCCAAGAGATCCTCCTGTTTGTGACTCACTTCTATAAAATCCTCTCTTGAGATCTGCTGGGAAAAACGGTTTGGATGCTTTTTTCCAGTTGTGAAGAATCTGTTCCTGCACTATGGATGCGCTTTGGGTTGAAGGGTGGGAAAAGGTGATTTTTATATCTTGCCTGGCACTTCAACATTAGTGCCTGATGTAGTAATGCTGTTTTAAGCAGCAGAAATGTCCAAGAGTGGGTAAAGACATCAGTGCAATCAGTGGTTCATAGTCTCCTTTCTCTTATAAGATTACTTCTTACTTGAAAGATCTTCTAATGCAGTACTTGAACTGTTAAATTTATGCAGTAGTTTTTCTTTTTCCTTCTCAGTACGTTGTCTGAACTGAGAGTGTACTTAAATGGGAAGGAATAGACTGATTTCTTCTGTCTGTCTAATCTAATTAATCGGTCTCATTTATTCAGTAATTAGAACATTCAGCATTTTTTTTTTAACTCATGAAGTATAGGACAGGAGTGTTGAACATCCATGTTTATTCTTGTGGAGTATGTCTGGTTGAATAAAACACATCCTCCGGTGCCATCGTCTTCACTTGAAACAGGTGTTTGAAGTTCACTTTGAACTGAAGGCAAGGAAAGCCTACTGGGAAAATAAGCGTCAAAGGCCTTGTTGGCCTTTTGAAAGAGTTAAATCACTCTCTCATCTCACTGGTTTCAGTCAGGCTATTACGTCTTTAAGCATCTTGTCTTTGAGGATTAGTCTGAAGTCTTAATTGTCCATTTCGGATGGTTTATATCACTACAAGTCCACTAACCCTGCCTTAAACAATAACTACAGCAGTCATTGCATTGGCAATGTTATTACTATCATAACACTGCACTTGAAAGCTTTCCTTTCAAAGCCTTTCAGCCAGTCCGTAATTGGGGTGATGCAGGGTGTGAGGAGTGTGGGCAAAGCTAAGCAAAGCCATAGGACTTGATAAATCACTTGTTCTCAAGTTCTGTGGTTTCATGGAGGAAGGGAAGTGTCACCAAGCTACCTTTTTAGTAAACTCTGCTGGTAGCATGCTGGCAGAAGGTTGATTCCCGGGTGGTTTGCATTAGAATGGGATCTAACATCTGCACTTGCCAAGTACCCTGTGGGCTCTGAGAAGACTTTTGTGTAGTTTAGAAGTGGTATATGTTTGTATGTAAATCTTACTATGACAGAAGTGAAGGGCTGCAAAGATAAAGAAGGGATTGGAGCATCTCTCATATGAGGAATAGCTAAGAGATATGGGACTATATTACCTTGAGAAGAGAAGGCTCACACGGCATCTTATCGATGTATATAAATTCCTAAAGGTGTGAAGAAGATTGGAGGCTCTTTTGCCCAGTGACCGGACAAGAGGCAGTGGGCACAAACTGAAACGCAGGAGGTTCTATCTGAACATCAGGAAACACTTTTTTGTTATGAGGGTAGCTGAGCCCTGGCACAGGTTACCCAGAGAGGTTGTGGAGTCTCCATCCTTGGAGATCTTTAAAAGCTGTTTGAACATGGTCCCGGGCAATTGGCTCTTGGTGGCCATGCTTCAACAGGGTGGTTGGACCAGATGACCTCTAGAGATCCCTTTCAACCTCAACTGGTCTCTGAATCAGTGGAGCAAAGTTTTAATACTGAGCGTCATGTGGACAATGACCTGACCTGGAATGGATGTTTAATTTTTCTGTTGTCTTGTCTCCTCCAGTGCTATGTGCAGTCATCTCATTCCTTTGTACAGTATGGTCCCACTAATGACAAATTTTGCTCTTCTATCAATTAAAAAAAAAAAAAAATTAAATGTCCTCCAATTTCTGTATGCATGTGATTTTGGGGATATCTCAGCTTTTATATAAAAATGTAACAAAAAGGTTAGTCTTTGGTTGTAGAGAAAAAGATAAAAAGGATAACTATTGAGAAAGCCAAAATATTAGATAATACAGATTCTGATGCCTCAGTGTTTTACGAAAACATTTGGATTTTAGGAAGCCAATTTTTAATTTTTCTTTAAATTTACCTGGCAATACTATTTTTTTGTTTTTTCTACTCTTCAACAACTCAACCTGCTGCTGCCCCCCCACCCCCCCCCCCCCCCCCCCCCCCCGAAAAAAAAACCCCAAACAAAACCCCAAACAAACAAGGGGAAAGAAAGAGAAACTTAGACTGCATAGTCTGGATGTGGAGAATTTATGTATGCATCTTTTTTGAGTCTCAAGTCCATGAAGTACTCATATCTGATCTAGTGTTTTAATATGATTCAGATTATGCAAAGGGGCTGATAATGCCCTGTTCTAATTAAGTGCTTGAACATGGGCCTAAGTGGAAACTTACTGTGTGGGATGTTCAGAAGTGCTCGTGGGAGAAAGGACCTTAAGTCCTGTTAAGAGTGAAGAGCTTGGTCCTACCAGCTTGAGAATGAGATGTCTTCCACATGCTCTGCTCCCACTGCTGTTGGTGGGTTTTGTCATTCTGATGATTTCATGAGCCATGCTACAGGTTTCATGCAGCACACCTTTACAGTCACACTAATGCAAAGTTTTATACCTTACCAGGTTTTTCTCTATTAGGTTTCAGGCCAGTGGTTTTAGTCCAGTTAATATGGGTGTCTCTTTTGTCCTTGCCAAAAAAACCCAGAGAGAGTGTTGTTTTCCTTGTATTTTGCAAAAGACTTGTGGCTTCTGACACACAGGCTCCTGTTTTGTAGGTCCTTGGTTTGCTGGTTGCAGAGAGGCCACCTTGTCAACTGGGATCACATCAGGTGCTCTGAGCTCCCATTCCTGCATCAGGTATGTGAATGGCTGTGATCAATTTGTTGACCTAAAATAAAGTTCTGAGTGGATAATTGCATTTGAACTTAAGGCCTCAGTGAGTGGCTTTCTAAAGCGTAGAAAATACAATTTGCAGATGCTATTATAATTAATATAATGGACCAGGCTGTAAACAGAGATGTTGCTTACTGCTGATGTGGATTGTGCCTCGTTGTTTCCCTCAGAGTGGGATGGCCTGATGAGGCATTGTGCTGAGCTCTTTGGGTGAGGGGACTGAAGTGGGCATTGAATTATTACCCAAGGATTATCTTTTTTTCTTAGTATTACTGGCAAACTAATCTAATTTCAAGTGATGTGGGTGCTGTTTACCTGAATACAGAGAACAAGTCTGTGCTTTCTAAGCCAGATATGGTTTTTTTTTTTTCCATTTCTGACAAAGACTGGTATATCATCAGTCTTCAGTGTTTAAGAAAAAAATAACAAAAATAAAAGCAAATCCTGTCTACCAAAGCCATGTGTGAAATCTGTAAATCTTCATTCTTTCCCCCTTGAACCTGTGTCTTTTGTGCAAGTTCTGTGTATTTTGAACAGGGGAGAAAAATCAGTCCAGCCCTTCCAGTCGTGTTATAAAAATGGTGGAGGTGTTGACGAACAGTCTGTGGTAAGGCAAGGACAGATAAACAGATTAAAAAAGAGGTGCTGCAGCATCTTGCACAGTTGTTCCAAGTGTACAGTTGATCACCCAGCAACAAATGACTGAGACACCAAGAGCACAGCCCCTGAAGCAGGGATAAAAGACAACATTGGAGTTTATGTTCAGTCCCCTCTAAAGCCCTGTAGGGAAAGATGTTTCTGAATCTTCTGCAAGAATAAAGCTACCAGTAAAATACTCTAATAACTTGCAAGTGGCTGGATCTGAATTGGTGAAACATTTAAAGTGCTTCCTATTTTTGGTCTTCTTTAAACAGTTGCAGGGGACATGGTGACCAGCCCCAAACTCCAGTTAAAAGTCAGATTTCATCAGAAATCTGGAAAGTAAAATAATTCCTGGTTTGCAATTGCAACAGAAATCCCTGTGGTGGCAAATGGCAAGCACTCGCTGTTGAGGAGCTACTGGAGACGTTCAGAAAAGCAGTCACGCCTGCATGGTGTGCCTTTTAACGGGGAGTTGCAGGTGATTATTTAAGTCCGTGTAGGGCTGTGGACTTCAGCACATGCAAACAGAGGATTTGACCAAGGTCTGTGGTGTGAAGTGGAATTGAAGTTGGGCATCTGAAATTACTTTGTATTAACTTTTGACTCCTATATTCCCTTACTCTCAAATGCTGGTGTCTGTCAGGAATCTTTGTGTTGCTTTACTTCCAGTGACCCTTCTACTTCAGCTCCTAGCTCCCTGGTTTTTTGCAGGAAAAGGTTATTTTGCTTTTATATCTATCTATGACTTCCATGTTAGTTAGAACTGGAATTAAGATCTGTGCTATATAGTTAACATTACTCTGGGTCAGTTGAATGTAATCAATCAAAGCTCAGTGTTCTGTGTTGTCTGTGAAGACGAAAGTATCTGTTGTTGCTACAGGCCCCTCAGAAGGGCTCTTCTGTCCATGTAGATTTTACACTTAAACAGGGCAGGTTACTTGGGTAGTGTTGTCATAATTTACCACCTAATAGAGTTTGTAATCGGACTAGGGGGTAGTTTTGTTTCCTAAGTCGTAAAAAACCTTGGGCAAATTTGGTTTCAGTCTCAAACTGAATTATAGGTTTAGGCCAAGGAGATGCAGCAAACAGACTTTCAGCAGCTGGACTGACCCAATTTTCTGTATTGCTAGTGACAATTTTGTATGTTTTGTGTGATTATATATTTAACTCAAGCAGAGCTTCCAATAGGCAGGGATCAGAGAAGAGTAGGAGGCTTCTTTGTTTGCTTTGTTACTGTAAATATTCACACGGTATCTGCATAATTTAGAGGATACAACTCTTAAGACCATGTTTATTCCCTCACCCTTACAGCATTGTGCACAGGACTGCTGTATAAATTGTGCAGAAAAAACTGCCAAACAAAATCTATTTCTCTTTACAGACGGAGGACAAACGCTATTTTCTGTGGCCTAAGGGCTTCTAGCGAAACACGGTGAATGAGTGCTGGGGGCATCTGTTTGGGCTGATAGTGAATGCATTTGATTATGGATATAGTAAGTGTTTGTACTTTAAATTACATGAAAGAAACATTTCCTGGGTAGCATTTCACCATTGAAATCAGACAGTATAAATTGTCATCTCAAGTACAGCATCACTGAGGGCCAAAAAAGGAGGGAAATGTCTGCCTGTTTCTGTGCAGTACTTACAGACAGACAAGGACTCTAGACCAGATGCTGTCAGGTTGTAGACTCAGAGGGATTTAAAGTGATCTTTGTGCCATGAAAAGACATTTTGCCCATGTGCTTGATGGTAAGAGTGGAGTTGTGGAGGGGAGAATGATTTGCTTTCCCCACCAGTTTTTGTTTTTCTTTAGCTCTTACTGCCTCTTGCCTTGCTACTGACAGGGAGACTGGTTTGCCATGTTAAACACCTTGGGGCTGACAGGCTGGAGAAAACCTACAGGCTCCTTTGACAGCTGTAATCAATAACAAGCGAGAAATCTCACTTTGAGAAGACCTTTTCCAAATATAAATGGCAACAAAAGTCACAAAGGTGAAACCCCAATTTTGGATCGAACTTTGAAAGCTGAGGACCAGGAATCTGATCCCAGGGAAAAGATTTGCAAAACAAGAGTGTGTCTGCTCATCTCAAAGAAAGAACCACACTGTGCCAGAGAGTCCTCGGGAATTCCTTCCTCAGACAGCTCATAAGCTGGAGCTTTGCTTAATGCTTCAAGAACCAGAGCTTGCTGCAAGAGCTTTCATTATCATATGGCAATCCTCTCTGAAGGGCTGCTCATGCTCACCTTTGGAGAAACGTTGAATTTCTTCAACTGAGAGATGAGGAAACTTCATTAGTAACATCTAGGCAGAAGGAGGGATAAGAATTAGGTCTTTAACCTGACAGGTTGATTTTATTAATAAAAAACAAGTAAATAAGACAAAAAAAAAGTTGTTTCTTTCCACATAGATTTAATTGTCAGCATACCACACTGAAATGGGAATAACAGCTTTTAATTATGATTAGGGATAGGCAGAAATTCCCAGAGTGCCTGGTTAATCAGAACCAGAGGTTGAGTACGGTATTTTTCATGTTTTATTATAATGACAATGGCAAGTCATTTGGAAAGCATAATAGGAAAAGTTAAGTCTAAGTGATATGTTCTCGTTATGTGATTTTTGAGTAACTATTAGTACGAGCTCCTACTGTAATCTTTGTTTTGCAGGAAGCAATGCAAGTGAATAAATACAGCTGTATCCCGTATTGCTGGTTTACTCTCAACTTAGCTGCTTATTTGATTGATAGGGAGTTTTTATTCCCTTTATGTTCTGGGTGCAGCTAAGGAGTTTGGCTGTAATAAAAATACAGAGCTCTTGCAACAAGCTTTGCACTGATAGATCTCAATGTTTCATGAAATATGATTTAACCTCACATTGCAGATATCTAACAGAGAAACAAGTTTGTCCCTGTGGTCACTTGGCTGGCAGGAGAACAGGGATGAAGATCCCTGCCCTGGGGTCTCAGCATGGGGCTGCCTCTGTCCGACTGTGCAGCCTCTGCTTTGGTTTGTTAACAGAACTGTCAGTGGTGTCACTGCTCCCAAGGATGGGGGAAAGGTTTTAGCTTTTGTTATCTTTTTGTCAGCACTAAATTCATTTTAAAGAAGAGATACAAAAATAGCACATCCTTTTGTATTAGCTATCATACGTCCTCTGGAAGCATCTTTGCCAAATGCATAAAAGAATGCAATTAATGGCTACCCGAGAGGTTTATTCTATTATCTTGACTAGCTTATTTCTAAAGTAGTTTGACATTTTATTTGTCTGACTTGTCTGTTGTTGTAGGGAGATTTTGTTTTATTACCCTTGAGAAGGCTGAAATGTTAAACAGGAAATACGGGAGCTCCTTTCATTAATTTTTTACTATGAAATGTGAGCTCACAGACTGGAGTGTCAGCTCCGCAGTAAAGTGAAATCTGGGCTTGTGGTTGGACAAAGTGGTACTCAGGAGATTTAGATTTGATTACAAACAGTATCCCAGACCTTCTGTGGTAAGCTGCTTATACCTCAATCCTACCAAGCAGTTTTAAGCCCTACACACCCTACCTCTCAAATGTGAAATTCAGGTTGAGCTTCGTCTTCCACTGGCACTGCCCACATCCCAGCATCTGCAGTCAGCTTGTAGGGGCACTTCAGGGAAGGAGTGCACCGGAGTGAAGTTGGGTTCCTGCTCCTAGAGCAGACTTACCTGTGAACAGAAGGGCAGATGTAATTTAAAATACCCACTGGTGTTGCTGCTGGATGTGTACTGTGAGTAATCGTAGAATCATAGAATGGCATGGGTTGGAAGGGACCCCAAGGATCATAGAGCTCCAACCCCCCTGCCACAGGCAGGGCCACCAACCTCAGGCCTGGATCTACACAAGGTTGCCCAGGGCCCCATCCAACCTGGCCTTGAACACTTCCAGGGACGCGGCATCCACCACCTCTCTGGGCAGCCTGTTCCAGCACCTCACCACTCTCTCTGTAAAAAACGTCCTCCTAATATCTAATCTAAACCTTCCTTCCTTTAGTTTTAATCCATTCCCCCTTGTCCTGTCATTGTCTATCCTTTTAAAAAGTTGATTCCCCTCCTGTTTATATGTTCCCTTCAGGTACTGGAAGGCTGCAATGAGGTCCCCCCGCAGCCTTCTCTTCTCCAGGCTGAACAAGCCCAGCTCCCTCAGCCTCTCTTCGCAGGGCAGGTGCTCCAGCCCTCTAATCATCTTCGTGGCCCTCCTCTGAACCCTCTCCAACAGTTCCACATCCTTCTTGTATTGGGGGCCCCAGATCTGGACACAGGACTCCAGATGGGGCCTCACGAGGGCAGAGTAGAGAGGGACAATCAGCTCCCTGTCCCTGCTGGCCACCCCTCTTCTAGTGGAGCCCAGGATACCATTAGCCTTGCGAGCTGCAAGAGCACACTGCTGGCTCATGTTAAGTTTCTCATCCACCAGAACCCCCAAGTCCTTCTCAGCAGGGCTACTCTCATGGAGCTCTTCTCCCAGTCTGTATCTATGTCTGGGATTCCTCCGGCCCAAGTGCAACACCTGACATTTGGCAGTGTTGAACCTCATTAGGTTCACCCGGGCCCATCTCTCCAGCCTGTCAAGATCCCTCTGGATGGCTTCCTTTCCTTCTAGGGTGTCGACCACACCACTCAGCTTGGTGTCATCCGCAAACTTGCTGAGGGTGCACTCAATTCCATCATCGATGTCACTGATAAAGATGTTAAAGAGAACCGTAATGTGACCTGTAATGGTAAGTATAATATGTTAACAAGGAATCCATTTTCCTGGAGGAGTAAGGGCCACTTTACATGGTTGCCTTTTAAACTGAAGTTGTTTCTTCATCGTCTGATGCAGACGTGTTTGACATCAGTTGCAATCTCTTAAATTTAATGGCTTTCGGGTGTTTTTGTAAAGATATTCTGGTGTCTAGTCCTCCCTGCAATGATTTCCCAGTTCCACCTTCATGCATGCACTCTCACTTGGCATTTGGGAACACAAGTTAAATATTTGATTTGATTATGATCTTTGGGAGGCACTTTAAAAGGAAAGGTTTTTGAGTAGCTAGGAGAAAGCTCAGAGAGTCAGATCAGAAGCAAAGCAAAGCAATTGAGAATGGATTTGCAGTTTTCTGTGTGTGAGCACGCTGTTTTACTTTGCCATTTTGAGTCAAAGGAGATGAAAATCTTCTGATTAATAGAAGTGTGAATGAAGAGATGGGCTTTTGGAGTCTTGTAGATCTTGGGTTTGGCACCCAAAAATCCATCCCTTTATGAAGGAGCTTTCTTCATATTAGAGAAAACTGTAAGGTAAATGAAACAAGCAAGTAGAGCAGGCATATATTATTAAATATGTTTTGCGTAAATGAATATCCACAGTTCTAAAAGGAGTCTAAAACTGAGCTCTGCAGAAATAAATTGCTTAATCTTAATAATATGCAACTTCCAAGAAAGTCTCTGCTTTTTGAGGAGAAAAAGTAGGGAAGTTTAGATCTTTCTGAAGTGAAGATAATTGTGCTCTTGCTTATTTTAATTACATTTTATTAAGTAGGTCATTCACATGCTTAAAACTGTGGAATATTTAGGAACCCTTGGGAATCTGGCACAAGTGCAGAACCAGGGGACCTTGGTTTCCAGTCTCCTTTTCCAGATCAGTCCCTGTATTGCATGTTAGCATGGACTGCTTACAGTCAGAGAGAGCATCTACTTTGTTTTTTTAATCCCGACTGGTGTTAGTGCTTCTTTTCTGGGTCAACTGATTTCATTACAAACATGTTTGTTGCAGTCAAGCTGTTTTGTAGCAGTGGTGATAAAAAGATAAAATCAAGCTTCTGGAAGCAGTGGTGACAAGATTGGCTCCAGGCAGATAAAGACACTGAAAACAGGAACAACTTCTTATGGTCAGAGATGGTACTGAATATTTGCTTTCTGATTTAGGGTGTGTTTTACAGCTCTAGAGGAATGAGGCAAAAATTACCAGCTCAGTTATTTCCTAATCCCTTAAATGGGTGGATCTGTCTTCCTGGTGCTTAGGATGCTGTGTGTCCCTTGGGTACTGAAAAAGTCTGGCCTTCAGTGTCATCTCAGGAACAGCAGAGCTCCAGGCACATTTATAAACTTTTCTTCCCCTCTTCAGCTGCCTAAGTAGTAAACTAGAGCTGCTCTGGCTCTTTTAAAAATATTTGTCTACAAAGATACAAAGTGGAGACTACTAAAAGGAGGACTTCTGTCTGAGCTGGCTTTGCCCTGTTTCACTAGTGGTCTTTAAACTCCTTGAGGAGCCCCAGGAAATATGGTTATGCAGCTGATGCTAATGGGTATAGTACACCTGGGTTTCTAGCCTTCCTGAGGTGATGGGCATGGCCTGCCTTACCAAAGGCAGCTAAGTGGGAGTACAGAACACAGACCAGGCCGTGGTGGAAACAAGTCATGTGAAGGTGGTTAGTAGTATAAATAATCTGTTCTCTCTTCACTGTGATGACCAGCCTGCACCCTTTGTAAAAGCAAATGTCAGTTATTGGCAGCTTGAACTTCTCAATGGTGTTCAAAGTAATAGGGCTTTAAAAGCATGGGTTAAGATGTTTTCCTTCTGTTACAGTAGCAGGTAAGCTTTTTCCCACCTTGGTTTGTCCAGGACTTCATCAGGCAGAGAGGATGGAGCAAGGTATTAAAGAGGCAGAATCTTTTTTCTCTTTTTTTCCTTCCCCCCTCCCCTTTATTTTCTTATCCCTTCTTGGCTGCTGGATTTAGACTTGCAATGAGAGACAGGAGACCTACTGATGTCCTGATCCATAGTACTTTAAATTCAAAGACTGTGATGATTTAACATTGGCTGGATGTCAGATGTCCACCAAGCCACTCTATCACTTCTCTCCTCAGTAGGACAGGGAGGGAAGAAAAATAAGATGGGAAAAACAACTCCAGACTTGTAGGTCAAAATACAGACAGTTCAATACAGCAAAAGGTCATATGTGGAAGAAAAGCAGAAGCTTCATTCTCTACTTCCCATCAGCAGGCAATGTTTGGCCGCTTCCTGGGAAGCAGGGCTTCAGTACATGTAATGGTTTCTCCAGAAGGCAAATGTAAAAAAAACAAATGCCCCTGTTCCATTCCTCTGTCTATCTCTCAGTATCTTATTGCTGAGCAGAAGTCATATGGTATGGAATATCCCTTTAGTCAGTTTGGGTCAGCTGTCCTGGCTGTGTCCCTTCCCAAGATCTTGCCCACCCCCAGCCTACTGCTGATGTGTGCCAGCACTGCTCAGCAATAGCAAAAACACCCGTGTGTTACCAACACCTTAGTAGCTAGGAGTACACAGCACAGCACTGTGAGGGCTGCTATGGAGAAAACTCCATCTCAGGCAGACCCAATACAAAGACCCTCATTTATTCCAAGAGATTTGAAACAAGCTTGAAGCCTGTCTCCTTCAATCTGGCTCACCAAGTTGGCTGACGAAAGAGCTGAAAAAAGAACTCTGAAAAAAATAGTTAGTAAAATAATATTGTCCTGGTGCATGTCCCCTCAGTGATACGTACCCTGTCTTCTGCTTGCCTTGTCTTCAGCAACACCGAGTCACAGCTGTGTTCATTAGATCCTTGCCTTATGTGATGGGAGATCTTCCTCTGGTTTCAACCCACAAACTGTTATAGCTAGTTACTGAAGGGGAAAATGCTGTATTCTCCTTATAGCCATTCCTATTCTTATCTCTATTTCTCCTCAATGCAGTGGATACTTTTCCTTCTCTGGTTTCTTCTGTAAGATCACAGGTTGTACTGAAAGTGATCTAAGTAGGCAGTAAAGACTTGAAGTTGAAACAAAATGAGAAAAGCTGTAGGGAAAGTGAATGTGATTGGAAATTTTTCTTTGTGTGATCAGCCAAATACTAAGATCTGTCTGCTCCTGGGCTTTTCCTAGGATAAACTATTTATAAACTTAATTATATAGATATAATCCCATATGAGGACATTTGTTCCAGAGTAAGAGTGTCTGTGTAGAAATTGAGCTCTTGAAACCACTTGAAAGTATTTATTTTGCAGTAGCTACTTTGATTAATTTCTAAGTGTACCAGGACCTACAGTGATTACAGTTGGCATTGCTTCTGTACCTTACTGCTTGCTTAAAGTAGCTCAGAGAGTGTCCTCAGTAATGAGTCAGGGTCAGAATTGCACCCTTTCATTTTATTTAAATTAGTAGAAGCAAACAATCTTCTCGACTCTTCATCTAAAAATGTGTACCACAGATTGAAACACTGCACTGTGTATCTGTGTGCTGGCTCCACAAAGCTCCCACCCTTTGCCTCCATCTCTTTCATAACAGTACAGTTTAAATGTGGAAACATCTCTTAAGTCAGACAAGGACATTTGCCTCAAAAAATGAGAGGAGGTCAGTGCATCTCATGAAGCAAAACAGGATGAGGGCATGAGTTGTGTCTAATGGAAAAGACTGGAAATAGGCAAGGGAAGAGTACTGAGGGAGTGAAAAACAGAAGTAAAGGGAGTGGAAACAGTGGAGAAAATGCAGAAAAAGGCTGCAAGATCCTGATGAAATTGAAATGAGTAGTTGTTCGTACACAGGAATTGCTTGGTTACTTTGGATGGGCTGAGCTCCCTGCTCTTCAGAGCTGGAGCTCTGCTGGCTGCCCAGGCACAATGTCCTGGTTTGCTTCAGCAGAGGACTTGGTCTCCATCACTAAGATGTTGCTGTCTGTGAATTATTTGTGCCTGTCTAAAGGCACTGAAATGCCAGGTGTGTGAGTGCTGCTGTTGTTTCAGGACTCATGTTGTAGCTTATTTGGGGGCCAAATAGTAGAGTCTTGGCCCCCAAAAAAGCCCCAAAGTGGCTCCCACACCTCTCTCAAAGGTCCCAAAGGAAGGGGGCAGCCTTTAACTACACTGCAGCCAAGGCCATGGGTAGAGTAGCAATATTTTAAATTGAAAAAATAAATGCTGTTCACTTCTGTGGTGTCATTCATCTAAGGACTTTACAGTTTTATCATTGTCTGGATGCAGCTTCACAGAAATTTGGTGAGATAGCTCAGTTACTTCTAATAGGAATTGTAAAAATGCCCAAGGTAAGTGTCTGCTGAATAAACAAGAGCTAGGGATAACCTTCAGCTTGTCTGAGCACATGGCCGCTGCCCCTTTCCCTGAGCAACATGCACAGATATTTTGGCATCAACAGGTCTTTCCTCTGCTTGGAGATCATCAGCAGTGTGTTGGACCACCAGTTCCTTATGTCCCTGATGTTCTGTTTGCTTTTGGTTTGTTGCCTAAAGTTCTGGTGAACCAGCATCTTTTGCTTGGCCATGAGCTGACCTACCTTGGCTGTGTGCAAATGCTTATGGTCGGCAATCAGAGGATCTACTTTGAGTCCAGGTAGAAAATGGACCACTTAAGTCTCTCACTGAAGATCTTGGCTTCAGGTCAGCACCAAGAGTTTGATATTGCTCCCCTTTCTGAGGTCAATAGAAATTAATCCTTATTTGGTCATGATTACTCCAAAAGGTCTCCTTAGTCCAGGACTGTTTGTCTGGATAGGAGATGGTTAAAGCTAAAGTGCCTGCAAACAGATATGAGTTCACCCTCACCTTTCATTTATGCTAAGGGGGACATATGATACATATATTTAGACTATAGCAGTGACCAAAATAACTTCAACACTTTGCACTCAGTGAGCAGCTGATGAACATGGTGGTCTGTGTAGATGTTGCTGTTTCCCTGCAGTCACTGTTTAGACCGAGATGACAGAAACACAAATTCCCAAAACCAAGAAGTAGTTTCATTTCAAGAACAACACAGGGTCAGGTTGGAAACTGGTGGAAGTTACTGTAGCTTCATTAAAGTTTCATTTAGTTAGGTTTGCACTATTTTAGCTGCCTGATTTCACAGCTCTAATTTAGAGCGTGGCAATGCAAGTAACTGAATTGGCTTAAGTGAGATGGCAATGGGCTGCTGGGGGGAGAGTGAGCCCTCTTAAATCAGTTGTGCCACCAGTAAAAATAATTACGTGGAACTGCAGCCTTAATGGAGAGATGCAATTTTATACCAGCTCCTGATGTGACCAGTAAATTGTAGCTAAACTTTAAGTTACCCGCCGTCCCCTGCAATTCATGCTGAGTGTCATAATCATGAGAGTTCCCCTCATCTGGAATTGTTCTTTAAGAGCTATCAGTATGAGGGCACTAAAGGTAGGCTGAGGGCAAGTCATCTACTCCATATCATGAACTGACAAGCTAGTTACCTCCTACTAGTGGAATTATAAAAGGTAGTTAATATTCTGGAAGTCCTTTCCATATTGCAAATGCATATTGCATTTCTATTAATTTAATAATTTAAGCCTAAGCTTTAATAATTTAAGCCTAACTTTTTCTGAAAGTGCGGTTTGTAATGGTTTTGGAAGATGCAAGGTCTGCTTACGGGCTTAGCTGCAACATGTCCTTCTGTTACAGAACTGTTTCAAATTTATTTTGAGCAATTCCTTCATATCGACTGAATGATGCTTCTACTGTCTCTGAACTGTAGGGGTGGGGTTTTTGTTAATTTTTCCAAATGATCTATTGCTTTATAGTTTAAAAGAACCTTCCTGAAGGGCCGTAGGGAGCTTCAGGTAACAGTATTTTTAAAAATTTTGGTAGTGTGTAAGCGTGAGATGAAGGATTGTCCTGGTTTTTGGTGTTTAGTAAGCCCTTAGCTAGGATTTCTGGACTTGTATGTGGCAAAGATTTAGATCTTCTTTGCCATTTTGAATTTTTTTAAAATTTTTTTTGACTTCAGCAGGTACTAAATCTAATAAGGGCAGGCATGTCACTATGAAATTGAAGCAGAGGCAGGAAATAGGCATTTGTCATATGGATGAATTTCAATAAGCTTGATTTCATATTGCTTTTTGAAAAGCAGCCTAGTATGATAAATTACAGCAAATGGAATTCTGCCTAACAGTTGCTGAGCTCTTTTTAAATTTTTTTTTGGGTAGTATTCTTGCAGAAGACACAATATTCAACCCTAAATACAGAAAATATTGTTATGAAGCATGTTATGAAGCTTTCCATATATAGAGAGAGTGTTCTCCAAAGCGCTTTAACACAAGGTCTTGCTACATGTGAGCAATTTTGCCATTGCATAGCTCCGTTACAAACGTGGAGGGACAGAGAAATGGAGATTCTCATGACAGATGTTAGCCACGTCCCTTGATGTATATTTGGGAAGTCTTTGGGCTTAAATTGAAATGTCCTCACAGACATTAATATATGCTGGTTGGTCACTGATTCTCTGCCCCATCTCTTGCCAAACATGTAAATGATAATGTTTATCTTCTGACCACTATGGGCAATCTCTGTAATTTAAAAGTATTTATTGCCAAGGTCAAAATGAAGCGGCCTGCCAGCAAAGCTGAAGGCGGGGAACAGCTCTTTGGAAAGAGAAAAAAGAATGGCCAGACTATTTAGCAGGGAGTGTTTAATGTTCATACCATGCCTTCATTCCTTGAGACAGGAAAGGTCATGGAAGGAAAGACTTTCACTGCTAAGAAGTCTTTCCAGCCGTGGAAGAGGGCTTTTATGCTGTCTGAGTTGCAGAGGATACAGCATGTGTAGGAGGGTGCAGATTGTCTCATCTCAGTGCATGTGGACAATGAAATCAGCAAATGTGGAATCCATGGAGCTGCTACTGCTACCTGAATCACCTCATTTAAAATCTTTCTAGGGCACATTATTAGGTGCACATTGGCAGAAATACACTTATTAGAATAAGGATGCAGAAAAACCTTTGAATGCACTCAGCAAGATCAGGCGTCTGGAACAGGGAGACATCCAAATATTCTGTCTCCTTGTTCCATGGGAAGGCTGTGATAGAGCTAATTGTGACAGAACTAACTCTTTAGCCAATTGGATATCACATCTGCAAGAACATCAATAGGCTTTACAGCCAAACAGGTATTGTGCAAAAATTTGTATAAGATGGCATACTCTCATCATAATATGTATTTGTATTTATGCATATATGCCTATACATAACTTTATTCCTACAGAAAAGCAGACTTTGGAAACAATGTTAATTTCTTAAAACCCTTGAGCATAGGCATCCCTTGTATCCTTTATGGTTTCTGTGTATATTATTTCTTATTTTTCCATATTCTTTTGTGCCTCTAAGAAAGAGGAGCAAAGGCCAACTTTGGCAGCTACCCCTTTTCCTTTTGAGAACACCTGTTCTTTGCTGCCTGTCAAGAGGATGTTATGGGATAGTTTCTAAACCAGATAAATTTTGTTCAGAGAAAGTTCCCAAGCTTTGCAGAAGCTGTCAATTTGCATTTTTATTTTTTCCCTTTTGACACAATCTAGTGTCAAAAAGAGTTCAAGCTCCAATATGACAGCATGATGGGAAGGTGTTGTGCCTTCTTTCCAATTTAGAAGAATCGCTTTCCAAGTGGGAAGATCTCCAGCATCTCCTAGTGCTGTGAAGAATGCAGCAAGTACAAAGATGGTATGCAGTAAATGTCTTCAGGAGGCCTGGTGAAGTCTGAATTTGACCGTGGCTGAGCATGTTGAGACCCTCCCCCATGTGAAATGCCTCTCATGGTGGGACTACAAAGAACAAGTATTCTGCTGCTGTTATATCGTACTTACTCAGAAGAAAACTCTGTGTGCTGATGATTAATGACTTTCTGCAATATGTCTCCTTGCAAATGTAGGTCTCCTGTCCAATATCAGCTTCCTCTTGGGAAAACCCTGAGCATGAAGAGAAATACAGTTCCAGGTAGCACATTCTGGCTGATTAGTTCTTTCCTTTGGACACAGCTGCAGAGCTGCTCATTCTGTGTATGGTATTAATTCCTACCTCTTGCTTGGAGTGGGATTTAGATCCCTCCCAGGGTGTATCTCGTGTTGATCCCTGTCCACCTACAGGTGTTGGTATGATGAGGCATACGGGTAGTTAGGCTCACTGAAGGAGTAAATAAAGCTTCCTACAGGTTTTGCCAGTCCCTCACATACCCTCCACAAGCTAACTGCTCACTTGACTTACTGTTGCTCAATCTCTAGACAATTTTGAAATCCCTGTGGCTTCAGATCTGGGTGTCAGTGAACTGTATATGGAATTTCTTAACCTTGAACTGTTGTTTAAACTTGTACTTCCCTGACAGAGCACAAACCCAGGCACTTAACTTTATGAATGTGTTTGTAGACTTGAGTGCCTGTCAGATCAGATTGAGTGCTGTGTCAGTTTTAGGAAGAATGGCAGGGCAGAGCTTTACTTCCCCCTCAAAAAAAAAAAAAAATCAGTATCTTGAAAGCATAAAACTTGCTGGACTGAAACGTCATACTTTTCTAAGATTTTACATTTCTGAGAGAGTAATGGTCGGGCAGGGGTTGATGTTTTGGGGGTCGGGGGATGGTTACTTTGAAATTTGCTTTTTAACAGGCATCTTCTACCGTGGGCTTCAGACTTCAGTGACAGAATCCGTCAGGCGTAATGAGGTACCAAGCAGGTCCCAGCTCTTGCATTTGCCTCATGTACCGTTGTACTCAGTATTCTGGATGGTGCAGAAACTGCCATGTAAATCCTTGGCATGGTGACAGAAATGCCATCCAGTTATCTCACTGACTGGTCTTTCATATGCTTCATCTAGTTTTCTGGTTGTATCTCAGATTTTCTAACACCTGGTCTGCAAGTGGTAATGACAGCCATAGCTGTTTATAGGCAGATACCCATATATGTGTGTTTAAATGCATGTATGTGTACATACTAAATACATGATTCTATTGCATTGTAAGTTACCATCATCTGTGGGAGTGGGCTGCCAGTGTTTTCTTGCATACCATTGATTGTCAAAATGCCTTAAACGAGTGAATGAAGAGGCAGCGACTCAGAAGGTGCACATTCTCGAGATCGTTCAGAAGTGAACCGGTTGACTTGATAAGTTCAATTTTGAAAGTAATCTTTTACACAGTACTGAAAGATAACAAGTGAGAAATCCTGCCCAGGAAGCAACAGAGACTCAATTTACCAACTGTCAGACACATGGCATTAACTTTGAACAAAATGAACACCAGATTCTCTGAGGTTTGAGGCTTCAGTGGAGCCCAAAAGTCAGATACTTGTATTTGAATGAGTGGCCTTTGTGTGGCAAGGTTGTTTTTATCTCCTAAAGTAAAATAATGGCATCCATAAAGGTGACTTTGCTACAGGGAGGACTCACAACCTAGATGTTGAAACAACTATCTTCTAAGATGTGGAGAGTAATGAATTTTAACTGATCACATTCCTCTTTTCCATGTGAAAACCTCCTTCTAGATTTCATAGTGTGTTTCAGTTCAAATGCTGATCCTTTTTGAGGGTGTTTCCAATTTAGTTTGAGAACAAAAGAAAGTGGTAAGTGTTGAGAGAGTTATACTGTCTGGGGATGTAATTCTCTCTTGTAGCTTTCGCATTGTGCTTTGAGTATTAGAATCAAAACCTCACAAGTTTGGAAAGGTTCGCTAACTTGCTGAGACAAAGCAGGCAGTAACAGTGGTCAAAATTTACAAACAAGCTATCATTTTTGGTTTTGGGGTCTGTTGGTTTTGGGGTCTTTTATTTTTCTTTTTTCTAATGCCTCAGCGGTCTGGCTGCACCAAAAGCTTTTTGGGTAAGCTGACACATAAAGCTAAAGGAGGGAAGGTTTAGATTAGATATTAAGGGTAAGTTTTTCACAGAGACAGTGGTGAGGTGCTGGAACAGGCTGCCCAGAGAGGTGGTGGATACCCCATCCCTGGAAGTGTTCAAGGCCAGGTTGGATGGGGCCCTGGGCAACCTAGTGTAGATCCAGGCCTGGAGGTTGGTGGTCCTGCCTGTGGCAGGGGGGTTGGAACTCTATGATCCTTGGGGTCCTTTCCAACCCAGACCATTCTGTGATTCTATGACACATTTATACCTCCCATCTTGGAAGCTGGGTCTGTACTGTTTCCATCAGTTAGGGGATTTTGAAGAAACTGCCTGGCAGGTACTTTGCAGATATACAGGAGGTGATGGCTGCAGGGAAAAACACACTACAGGTATGAACAGCTGCAGAATGGCCCTTACTTCTCCCTGCCCACTGTGTCCAGCAGATGTGTTGCTCTTGCTTTGACCCAACAGCACTGCTCCCAGCATGTGCCAGGCCTTGACATGGGCTGTATGTTAAGCCTAAACTTGAGCAGGAGCTGAGTAAACAGTCACAATCTGCCTCAAAAAAATCACACAAGTGTGCTAATTCTTCTAATTACATTCCTTGAAGTATTGACTTCTCTGACAGAATGAGAGGCTTACCTACAAAACCCCAGATTTGCCACTGCATAGCTACTGCGAGGATTGTGCACCAGCGTGTGCTTCCTTGGGGGGCTTGTCCCCACTGATGTCATCACATGTAACTGGGGAATAATTGCCTGCAATGCAGGTGGCTGCATTTCAAATTCCAATAATGCTTAAAAATGATATTTTACAAGATTAGATCTTAATTAACAAGTCAAACCAAAGCAGACAAGTACAGGTAGATTTAGGTAAAAAGTATGACTCCAATCTCGTGGGTTGCCACTTCGATCTTCCTTCTGATGGAGTTTACGCCCTCACAGATTCAATGTCAGGATCAGATTATAAGTTGTGCATCTTCTTGAGCATGGCAGCGTTTTTCTGTTTTATGGGGATGTAGGAGGTACAAAGTGGGTTTGTAGGTTAGCAGTACAGGACAAGAGAAATATGGAAAGAGCTGGTTTTTTGTTGCACGTGGGAGCGTACTTGAAAGAGAATTACATGAGGTGGTTTTAAAAGTGGTTTTGCATTCTTCTCCTGGTTTCCTGTGAGGGCTGGTAAATGTTTACAAGGTATGAGATAATCTACTACTGATCAGTGGTGGCTCACTGCAACAATTTAAACAAACAAACAAAAAGAAGAGTAAAATATTTGGTGTTTCTACCTGTTTCTCTGGGAAGGGGATTAGGTAGAAAGCTTGTGAGAAAAGGCTGTATTGGCTTCTGATGTTACGGATTCTCAGTAGTAGCTCTTGCTGTGTCATGTAGAAGAACCATTTCTGTTGTGTAGGATATAGCATCTGGGGATGCAACTGCAGGGAATGATCTATGTTGGTAGGTAGAGCAGAGGTGAGGGAGGGGACTAAGTAAATAGATGCTTCTGCAAGCTGTATCTTCTCTTCCGGAAGAGACACTAAAGGCAGTTTGGGTATTTGGAATGCTAATAAGATAAGAAGCAATTTTTTTTTCTTCTGTCAAACTTCTGTGATCTCTATCTAGAATGAAGCGTATCTCACTGTGCTCTTGAGTCTGAATCAGAATCTGTCAACGTTTTAGCCTTTAATCCTGTAGATTGCAAAGTCATCTGTAGCTCCTAACTGTGCTGGACACTATTGTACCAGGGCCTGTACAGTTATAAAAGAGCTTTGCTTCAGAGATCTCATTTTGTGAGTGGATTAGGGCACTCACAAAGTAAGTAATTGCAATTGAAATCTAATACCTTGACTTCTTCAGATGCCTGTATGATTTTTGAGCAAGGATCTTATGTTCCTGGATCAACAGGATGGAATTCATCTGAGTAATCTGTATAGCCTCTGCCAAAGTAAGCAAGCACTTTGTTCAGGAGGGTTAGGCAAGGCAGGCAAGGTGGGGAGGTGTCACGCTATATATAAGGGAGAGGTTTGATCATACATCCCTTACAGTTAGTAGTGATGTGGTTGAGAGCCTCTGGTGAGGTTAGGGGGATGGAAAGCAAAGGAGGTGGTGTAGAGGGTGTCTCCTACTGATTGCACTCAGCCAGGATGCAAGCACTGATGAGTCATTCTATATGCAATCAGGAGAAATTTCTGGATCAGTAGCCCTGGTCATTATATGAGAGTTCAACTTCCCAGAGTGAAATTCCTGCTCCTGGTTAGCCTTTTAAGAAGTATCTTCTAGAAGCACAGGAGCAGGAATTCCACTGTGACATAAGTCAAGCAAGCAGGGCAGAAGACCAGCTTGGCTGAACAGGGAACTCCTCATGGAGCTCAAGAGGAACAAGATACTGTATGATATCTAGAAGGCAAGATGGTCAAAAATGGAAAACGAAGACAAAAACCATGAGGCAATGTGCAGTCACCAAATGAGCAATGGCTTGAGCCAATCCAGTGTAGTGTTTTAATCCTTGAAACATCCTGCTTGTCTGGAGAGCCACCCAAATGCCTTAGAGCAGCCAGGCAAGCCTCTTCAAACCATAAGCACACATGAAAGCTGTGCCAGAGGAAACAGTCTCCGGACCTGTGTTCTGACTGAGTGTAGCACAGAGACATGAGAGATCAAGGTTTCTTGGAGGAAGGCATCTTTTGAGCCATTTTAATTCTATATGTGCAATAAATGTTTCTGACAAAGCCCTGTACACTTGTCTTTCCTCCTCCATCAATATTTATTTTAATATCCATTTTCTAGACAGTTACAGTTCATTGTTTGCCCTGCTGTGTATGTCTTGGCGTTGGCTAATAACCCAGTGATTTCAATGCAGTGGCGAATGTAAAGGATGATCTGGGGAAAGATCTGTCAGAATTGGACTGAAATGTGAGAATTTGCCTTGTAAATTCCAGCTTATTGATATGTGCAGGAGTCTAACAGGCATGATGTCAGCTGTGAGCTGGAAAGTCATTATGCCTTAATCGCTCTTGGCTTGCTTTGGGGAAAAGAAACAATTCCTCAGCTGGTCATTGGGTTTATTTAATAATTTATTTTAAAGAATAAAACAGAAACAAGAAGAGATCCAAAATTAAGGGTGAAATAAAGTTTTTCAGGATTATTCAGGTGTTTGTTGGTTTGGATGGGTGTTTCTGTGTGTGGTTTGGTTGGCTTTGTGGATTTTTTTTGGTTTTGGTTGTGGGGTTTTTTTGGGTTTGGTTGTTTGTGTGGGTTTTTTTTTAAAATTTTTTAATTTAGTGGTATTATTGTAGTAAAAAGAAATCCCAGCCCAGAGAAGGAGGTGAATAAGCACAAAATCATGATTGGGGTGAAGATGCATTTGGCTCAAGATCAGGTTTTTGCTCATGGACCAAAGCATCTTCTGTGTTTTATTAAATTAATGTGGTTAGTGTTTGACAGCTGGGGCACTGTTTTGTGAAATATAACCCTCAGCCTTCTTTTTGAAGGGGAAAAAAATCCTGCTTGATTTATGGAGAAAAAAGCCTTAAGCTGTAGGTGACATTAGCAATGAAAATGTCAGGCTCTGTAGTGTGTAATACATGACTGTGCTGTGATTTCACTGTATTTAATGTTATGGGACAATAACCAGGACTTCTGCACTCCTGATTACTCATTTTGAATGCAGCTTTTCTAAGGAGAGTGACAGTTTCATATTCCCAGGGAACAAAGTGCACCTATCTTAACTACTGCAGACTTTGGCCTTTCTCCACAGAAGTCAGCAGCATTTACTCATCTCCTATGGGAGGACGATAAAGCCTTAAGAATATGTGCAAAGAGGGAATTTTCAGAGAAAACTTTTTATTTGCATCAACTTAGTTACTGAATTATCCACTGGAAAGCATTTCTCTGTTCCTGCTTGCAAGGAATGTGTTTCCTTTCCATCCAAAATCTGTTTGTCCTGCACAAATACTTTGTCTAATCTTTAAAAAAAAAAACCCAAACAAAAAAAGTGTATCAAGATTGAATGCTTTCAGCACAGGATCAATAGCAGAAATACTTTACACTGAGGAAGGATGAGTGTGGCACTCATAAGTGCCTTGCAATGGAAAAAAGCCAATCATGCATGTTTTAACTTTTTAGCCCTTTCTTACATGATGGTAGAGAGGAAATCACAGAATTGTAGGGGTTGGAAGGGACTTGGAGAGATCATCGGGTCCAACCCCCCTGCCAAAGCAGCTCCCTAGCTCATATTGCACAGATAGGCATCCAGACGAGTCTTGAATATCTCCAGAGAAGGAGACTCCACCACCTCCCTGGGCAGCCTGTCCCAGGGCTCAGTCACCCTCACTGTGTAAAAGTTCTTCCGCATGTTGGTGCGGAACTTCCTGTGCTCCAGTTTACAGCCATTGCCCCTTGTCCTATCTCCACAGACCACTGAAAAGGGGCTGGCCAATTCCCCCTGCATCCCATACTTCAGATATTTATAAACATTAATTAGGTCCCCCCTCAGTCTTCTTTTCTCCAGGCTGAACAGTCCCAGCTCACTCAACCTTTCCTCATAGGGGAGATGCTCCAGGCCCTTAATCATCTTTGTAGCCCTTCTCTGGACTCTCTCCAGGAGATCCCTGTCCTTTTTATACCAGGGAGCCCAGAACTGGACACAGTACTCCAGGTGGGGCCTGACCAGGGCAGAGTAGAGGGGGAGGATCACCTCCTGAGACCTGCTGGCCACACTCTTCCTGATGCACCCCAGGATCCCATTGGCCCTCTTAGCCACCAGTGCACACTGCTGGCTCATGGCCAACCTGTCATCAACCAGGACCCCCAGGTTCTCCTCCACAGAGCTCTTCTCCAGCAGGTCATCCCCCAGCCTGTACTGATACAGACGGTTCTTCCTCCCCAGGTGCAAGACTTTACACTTGCTGTTGTTGAACCTCATCTGGTTTCTCCCTGCCCAGCTCTCCAGCCTATCCAGGTCTCGCTGGATGGCAGCGCAGTGTCCTGCGTGTCAGCCACCCCTCCCAGCTTTGTATCATCGGCACTTGCTGAGGGTGGATGCTATTCCCTCATCAAATGCTGCTGAGTATCTTTGTTCTTCTTCACCCATACATCAACGAACAATGAACAAACCAAAATTAGTTTTCCCTGGGAAGAAGGCTCCCTGTTCTTCAGCAAGGATTGAGGTGGCTGATGCGGATCAAATCAATACAGGACCTCGCATTAGGTTAATAGAAAATCATGGAAGTGGCTTAATACTTCAGCAGTTTTATTACTGGATTTGCAGGGCTGAATGCTCATCAGTGGGATGAGATCATCTCAGATTCTGCCTCTGCATCCACTCAGCAGTGGCAGAGCATTGGCACGAACAGGGGAAGCTGCAAATGGATGTGCCAGAATTTAATCATAGCCAGGAGATGGTGCAGACATAGGCGCAAGCAAGTGACACAAATAACACCAGTAAGTAATACTGGAGTGACTTTTTGGAGTCACTTCTGACTTGCTGACTTCATGCAGGTTAAACTTACATAATGGATGGTAAGTTAGATCCAGCTGACTCTGCTCTACTCACTGGTCATGCTGCTTTAATTTTTATCTTTCCCCAGTGTCCTACATGGCTATATAACAGCAGTAGGAAGTCTGGTCCAGTTGGTTTAATACCTTTGTATGAGATAGTGTACAGAGTTACCATTAAATCTGTTTTTATTCTTGTGTTTTATTTTGGTTTTAAAACACTGAACCACTGGTTCAATTCTGCTAGTTTGTTAAACCCTGTTATGATGCAGGAGCTGAGTTCTAATGAGCAGCTTGGCTGATACATTTGCAAGTTCCTTTTAGGGGAGGAAAAATGTGAGTTGGAAATAAAATTTCAGTCTCAGGCTGCCATGGACCAGTCGTCATAAAGACAGTTTGAAAATAATGCAAACATTCTCACTGGATAAAAGTTGTGAATGAGCTATGTGAATTAAAAGTGTTAATGCTAGGTTTCCAAAGTCGCTTAGGGATCCGCTTTGTGAAGATAGTGCAGTATGCAAAGTGGCATGTAGACATTTTGTGGAATTAACAAAAGATAAGATTTTAAACAAAGTAAGTCTAGCTGCCTTGGCACTTGGCCTGAATCTTTTTAATGAGACACAATTTTTTAAGGGACAGGAGGTAGCACTTTTAGAAGTTAAACTGTGTAAACTGAAACTGTACATGAGGAATAGAGAGACATATTACTGTTGTACTTGTTTCTGAAAACTGTACATTTAAGACACTTCTGAAAAAGGAAAAGGTAACATGGTACCAGGTTAGAATAGTAGCTGCAAGTTTAAGACCGGTGGGAAAACTCCCTTTGATATAATGAAGTGTTGTGATATGATCTGTGAAACTTGGATGTGGATGAGATTTTCTTATTCCTTTGCTTAAAACAAATGTTTGGATTTCTTCTTATTTCATTGGTTATGCTGAAAAAATGGAGACTTTTCTCCTTTTGCATTTCAACTCAAACTGTGTAGCACAGCCTCTGAATAGAAAGTAGGATGGTAAAAAGAGCTAAAAATAAAAGTAATTTCCAGCTAGCTCTATATAAGCACTAAAACCAGAAATAAATGAGATTTCATAGTTTCACTGTAGCATCCAGCAATAAAAATCAATCAATTTGAACCAGGTTCATAGTATTAAAACAAACTATGAACTTGTTGTGGGAAGTAAAACAAGAGGTGCAACATTAACAGTTGGAAAGAGTGAGCAGATTAATGGGAATTTCTTAAATACATATTTTTGTACAGGTCCATGATCTTTTATTACAAGAAAAAAATCCAGTCAATTAAATTTATATTGTTCATTGAAGTCCAATTAGTTATCCTACACAGTGGGAATGTATGTTAGATTGACCACTGCCAGCAACTAAAAACTCACCAGCTGGTTGCTCACTGCCCCCTGCCCCCACCCCCCACTAAGACGTGGGAGAGAATTGGAAGAGAAAAAGTTGAGAAAAAAATAATTTTAATAAGTGAAGCAAAGCTCTGTGTGCAACCAAAATAAAATAAGGAATGTATTCCCTACAGCTCATTGTCAGGCAGATGTTTAGCTGCTTTCTGTAAGCAGGCAGGCTCCAGCAAGCATAATCTTGCTTGGGGAGGCAAGGGCCATAATGACCCTCCTTCACTCTCCTTTCCCTGAGCTTTTATTGCTGAGCACAACACTGTGGAGGATGGGATATCCCTTTGGTCATTTTGGGGCAGCTGTCTTATCTGCATCCCCTCTTGACTTCTTGCCCAACATTCAACAAGAATATTACCATTCAAGCCTACTTTTACTGCAGAGTGTCTAGTCGTTGCTGGAGTTACTATGCCTGGTGATGGCCATTCATGCTGGTCAGAAGAAGGTGCTGCTAGTGACTGCAGCTGCTGGAGGTTTCTTCTGTATCTTGTCATTCTCAAGACATCCAAGGGTTTCACTTGGCCATTTTACCAGACATCAGTTTCATCATTTTCTTGGATCAGCTGAGTTCTGTAATAAATGTGTCAACATGTGTGTGTCTCTGGTCACAACTGGAGATGCTTTGTTTCTTTTAGGGCTGGAGAAGTTTGATTTTTGTTACTTATTTGTTTTTACCAGCTGAAGTTTTGGAGTTTTGTTAGGCATTCATTCACAGGTGTGAACACTGCTAGTATGGGATGGCATATTCATCCCTTCAGCTGTCAGCAGAGACCATCTGGCTGGACTTGAAGCAAGTTTAACCTCTTTTGATTGGAATTAATGACTCTAAATCCTCAGCATCATTGTTGCCTTCATTTGGACATGCTGAATTTGACATGCATCTCAGTCTCATGTTTTGGAATAGCTTAACTTTGGGAGTTATAAAGATGCCCTGTCTTTTGGATGGTGATTGCCACTTAAGTCAGAACTGGACACTTGGTGCCACTGGGTACTTCTGTTTTCAATCCATAGTCTGTGTTCAAAGTGCAGGAGTCAGGGCTTTTGATCAGTATTGGAGACATGCAGGAGGCAGCTCTGAGTTATTCATCGACATAACATTTAAATGAGGCATTTGCTGATTTTCCCACTACTGCTGTAAAAGCCCAACTCTAATGGTAGCTTTGGATTTAAGTGTTTGGATTTCACCCCACCCTGTAATTACATACTTCCGTGACATATCTATTTTAACTTGTTAGGACATCTATCTATGCCTACCTCTAGCTTATTTCTTCTTGAAAATTCTTGTTTTAGAATAATAAAGCACATAATAAACAGAGATTATTCATTACTGGTACAAAATATCTCTCAGATTACCAGAAATATGAAGCTCTTGAGAGCTGAAAGCGATCTCTATACGATGTCCTTATTAATGCTTACCCTTGCCCACTCTTTTAATGGAAAAGATCTGTTTTGAAAGTTTTAAAGATGTATTTAAAGTTGCTATTTCAGTATACATTTTTCATATTTTCCTTTGCCTGAAGCAGCTGATGTCCCCTGAATCCTGAACAGGATATTTTTCTGTGATATTCGTGAAGCCTTAAAGCTCTGCCTGTGTAAACACAATTCCAGTTGCTTCTGAATGCCCTAGCAGTGTGTCAGAGTTAGGTAAATAAACTAACTACATTAATTGCTCCTGAATCCCTTGAGTGCTTCCACTTTGTGGGTTTTACAGTAATGTTAATGTATTGTAATCCATTACTATCTGCAAAATTAAAATTTTCTTTCTTTGCCTGCATCTGCCACTGTTAATTCAGGAGGTCTAATAAATGCATTAAAAGAGGGAAGTAATAAGCAAAAAAAAGTCCCTCTGGGAATGTATAATTTCACTTTTACTCATGACTCTTCTTGCTGGGTTAGAAGAAAATAAACAGTGTAAACATGCAAAGTTAGCACACTGCTAAACTGAGACTACAAAGCAAAGTCATAAAAGGCTTCTGTAGCTGTTGCACTTACATTTATTATAGAAATGGGAAAAATGAGACTAAATAAGTGCAGTGATTTGCTGAAAGCAGGTCTCAGACTTTCTTCGAAGGACTGGGCCTGATGTGGAAGCTGTGAGCCGTGTCATGCATTGGAATGGGAAAGTACTTAGTGGGGCACACTGGGTCAGTCATTTTTATCAGGGAAAATGATAAACTATCAGAAAACTGAGTTCTATCAAGGAAAGAAGGAAATTTCCAGAGGGACCTGTGTGTGGGCAAAGCACATCAGGAAGAAGAAAGGTGGCTGAATGGGCACCTGAAGCTTTACCATACCAAATGGTTTTGATTTGAATGCGATTTTCTTACCAGTGTTTGGGAGCTGGCCAATCCAAGCATGCATTTCTTCTACTAATTTTAAGTGCCAGAGGGCATTAGGAAATTCAGACACAGATATTTAGTTTAGCTGTTGTCTGACCAAAAGGAGCCAGGTGAGCATGAGGCAGCCCAGGACATGTTGAACAGCCATGGTAAGTCAGGGAGAGATTCAGAGATTCAGGCAGAGCAAAGGAAGAAATGAGGATGGGAGTGGGATGGGGTAAGGGGTGTGTGGGGTGTGGGGAAGAGGAAAGTAAGTGGAGGAGTAGTGGATGTTCTGGGAATCCTCTATATTTAAAAGGTTGCAAGGCTGGGATCAGGCAGAAATAGAAGCTGAACTGCCTTTAGCAGAAGTAACATTTGAAAGCAGTGCAGCCATCCAGTAAGAGCCAGGGAGATAGCTGCATACAAGGAATGGACAGGGTAGCATGTGGCAGAAGGAGTAAATGTGCTTAATTCTGTTTACCAGTGTTGTACTGCATCCTGCTGGGCCTTGGGTGGGTCTTCCATGGAGGTTCAGAGGAGATGCTGGTACAGTGCCTTGCTGCAGATGACACATCTGACAGTTGCGACCTACTCAACAGCCTGTCTCACAGGACCTTGGCCTCGCAGGGGTTCTTCTGACTTCACTGCCAGGGAAGCAGCTGCAGGAATGCTTGCAGGCAGAAGTGCCAGGGCACAATCTGGGTAGGGCAGGGAAATGGCTGCCTGAGGGATAGGAACTGGGCCTTTCCCCATCAGTAGGATGTGACAAATACCCTGTTGTTTCATTGAGATAATCTTCTGCCATTAGTCTAATCACTGTAATTAGTCATGCTGTGCTTGCTGGTGATGTCCCTTGGGACATGTTTCAAAAATTTCCTTCTGCCTGGAGGGTGCTGGATTTGGGAGTAAAGAACAGCAATACTGTTGTTACCCACCATAACTGGAGAGGTCTGAGCAAAGGAGGCAGTTGTGGAGCATGACATTCAGCGGTCATAGTAAAAGGATGTACATGGGAGAGTAGGGGCAAAAGGTAGGAAAGGAGTAAGCTCATTTTGCTGGATGGGATGTATGTATTTATACAAGGGGAAATGAGCCCCCGTTGGGTTATTTGTCTCGGGGGATTTCTTTAGTATGCATTCTTGAGAAAGAGTGTCAGTCTACAGCTGCTAATGTCCTTATGAATCCAGGAAAGGTTCAGTGATACGTTTTTTAATGCAGACATAAAACAATTGCAGTGAAATAAAGGAGGCTCTTTAATTTCATGAGGCTTAAAAATGGGTATGGCCCACAAGACTGTACAAATCCCTCTTGGTTTTATAATGCGCAGCAGCATTGGGCTTTGCAGAATAAATGGAGCTAATAATTTCTAGGAGCTGATCTGATCCATTGCTCGAGAAGCTGAGAGCTAGGGACTGTTCCCTTGAGTCAGTTGTAACTCTATTCTTCTGTCTTAAAATGTTAATAAACAGAGCTGTGGAACTTCATGGGTGTTTGTAAAGCTTTGTGAATTGCTGAAATGATAGATTGTCCTCTGAGAAGTATACAGTGTTATTCCTAGAATCCTGTGGGGTAGAGTACCCTCCTTTTGTGTGTATTGGACTTAAGGGCTGAATAGTAATTGTTGAAAACTTTGAATACTTGCACTGAATTGTGGAACAGTGGAAGAATAGATAAACTTTCCATTAACGTGGGCAAAGAAACAGATATGTAGTTAGTGAACACAAATGAGCCTTTGTCAGCCTTTCAAGAACATAAAAAATTTATTAAAGTAGAACAAAGCAACTTTAAGTAGAGCTTCTCTATAGGAGTAAGATAAATATCAGGCAATAAGTAACTGCAAAGCCCGTCAGAAAAGTAATGCTATAGAAATACAGGCATGCTTTGCCATGTGTGACCTCATTCATTAGAAAGCATCAAATCCTGTGAATATGCTATCAGCAACATCTGTTTCCTGAGTGGTCTTAAAAAGATGCTGATCTACATCTAGCTATTGTCTTGCTTCCAGAAACCTCAGATTTCTGTTCCTTTGCAGAGTTTACAAGCAGTGCCTTTGGTTTCAGAGCAGTACTTCATCACTCTGTAGTTTTTCTGCCCCTCCCATTGCCTTGTACATAGATGCAAAACACTTACTGCAAGTTCAACAGCTATGCTGGTTTATATGCAGACTGAAGTTTTTATTAGACAGAGGAAGTGCTTTTAGAGAGGAGCTCTGATTTTTTAAAAGTAGCTGCAAAAATGACAGCAAGATGGTCCATATTTATTGTCTCCCAATGATTTCTTAGTTTAGCCAGGAAAAAAGAAATATATTCTCATCCTTTTATTGTATTATAAAAATTTTACACTAACATAATTCTAATGAAATCAGTAACAATGCAGTGCTGTAAAGTAAGTGTAACATAATCGAAGCAAGCATAGTGATCCTACTTACCAGCTCAGAGCTACACTTTTACTGGGAGCATTGTTTGGTATTTTTGGCCCATCAATGAAAATATTTTGTATTTGAAAATGTTAACATTAGAGTACTGTAAAACCACTGTGTCTTCTTTTCATATCCTTGGCATTGTAGACATCTGATGCTGATGTCTAACTGATGAATTAGACACTTCTACATCATCACTACATATGTACCATCACTGGTGCTTTATCTGTAACAGTAATTCTGGCAATAAGCATTAAGTTATATCATCAGTCTTCCAGTTAGTCTCATGAGAAGCCAACAAATGATGTCATTTCAAAGCTGTCCTTTAATCCTAGATGTGTTTTTAATGTCCTGAATTCTACATGTTTCTGCAACAGTGTGAAGAATCACTGTCTACACTGAAGCTATGTGGTTGGTTCTTTTCCTTGGTCTGTCAGTTTTTCAACTTCACCAGTAGAAATACTTTCCAAGAAAAACTTTGTAATTTTTAGATTGATCTCTGTATAACTGCCTACATACGTAGATCATACACATGTATGTTTGGTTCAGCTTTTATGATTTGGCTGGGTGTTTGTGTCCCAGTCCTAGGAAGACACTTGGATCAGATTGTCAGAGTTTGTTTGTTTGTTTGTTTACTTGTTCATTAGAACTTTTCTATCCTAATAGCAGCCTTAAAACAGTTACATTTCTATTGCTGGAAATGCTTCTGCTGAAAGAATTGTTTGACTTCTTTTTAACTTTTACACACTAGTATACCAACAAAAGACAACATTGCTGCTATAGGCTGTGCCTGCAATAGAATTAGCTGCTTCAGTTGTGCCAAGGTGGGTTGTACTTGTGTAACCAACACACCATTTCTGAAGTAGACAGAGGCACGTGCTTAACTTTATATACTGCACAAAATGTCACTGACTTAGAAAATTACTTGTAAGACGTAGTCTTGGTCCCTGCATTCCTCAGCATTCAGTGGAGCTAGAAGTCACCCACGGTGTACAAAGCATTTTCAAACTCTGGACTAGAGCTGATAACAACTCTGAGGCTACAACAGAGGTAGAAATTTATCGCTTGCTATTGAAGGAGAATTGAGAGAGACTTGTGAGTAAACTGTGGAAAACTTAGCTGTGATATGTAGCTGCTTATTTGTATGGAAGAAAGACAGGGATGAGCGGAGGCTTGCACAGAAAGAATAACATTGCCAAAGGGATGGTCTTCAGTAAATGGCTTTTAAAGTAGCATTTTGGATGAATAGCTGTACAACAAGATTGCATTTGTCAAGAGACTTTTATCTCTGCAGGTGAGAGGGTGCTATGGATGGCCTATTAGTGACACTATGTGGAAACCATCTACCAGGCTGAGGTATATTTTAGATACAAGAGTGAAGAGTGAGCTCCAAGGTGATGGTATTCAAGTTCTGGGCTGGTGCAACAGGAAGGTGCTGTTATTGTTCACAAGTCATGAGGAAAGAAAATAATAAGCAGGAGAGTCTTGGGAAGAAAATTGAGATATGTGCTTTAGCCAGGATGCATTCATGGTGATTGCTAAACACATGCATAAAAATATCAGAAAACAAGCTGGTATTTCCATTTGGACAGAGGGTTTGGCACTTTTTAAGTCATCAGGGTAGCTGAATTTCTGTTTGCACGTAAGATGAAATGTGTAGAGAAAGAGAAGGAACAAAAAGAACAAAGGCCAATGGAACTACAGAAGAAAACTGAAAGGTGTGGAGCATGAGGAGAGTTCAGTAGAGGGAGCACTTGGAGAACTAGGAGGAGGATTCAGGGAATGGTATTTCTGAATCCATGAAAAGAAACAGCACAGCAGGAGGACCATGGCCAAAGCTGCTGAAGGGCTTAACTAAGGCCTTGTAAAGGTATAATTAGAAGTCATTCCCATTGACTGTAAGGGCATAAACTGGATGTTTCTAGGCTGGATTTGTTTGAAATGAATACTAGATAATTATTGTAAGGATCTTGGAGTGGCTTATGTGTTTTGGCATGGATTTCTCAAGATAGGACAGACTATAGCAAATTTGAAGTTCATTTGTATTATGAAGGTGCCGATCTCCTCTCTTTGGTGACCAGTGATAGAACCTGAGGGAACAGCATGAAGCTGCGACAGGGGAGGTTCAGGTTGGATATTGGGAAGAGGTTCTTTACTGAGAGGGTGGTTGGACACTGAAACAGGCTCCCCAGGAAAGTGGCCACAGTGAATTCAAGAGGTGTCTGGACAATGCGCTCAGTCCCATGCTCTGACTTGGCTGACCCTGTGTAGAGCCAGGAGTTGAACTTGGTGATCCTTATGGGTCCTTTCCAACTCAGTATATTCTACAATTCTATGAAGGGAAGAGCTAGAAGAAGAGAAGGTTGATTGCAAGGGAGGTCCAAAAACAAGAAGAGATCGCCACACACAGTTGGTTAGAGGAGGAGACCTTTTTCATTCAATCGTCAGTGAATGATCCCTTGAACAAGAAAATTAATGACTTGAACTGTAAATAAGGCAGCCACATTGGACTAATTTTGCAACCCTGTGGTCTATAACAAACGTTTTATGAGAACTTGGACCTTTAAGTAGGAGTACTTTTTGTCATCTGTTCAAGTGAATGTATGTCTAACTCTGGGCACATTGAAAAGACATTTATTCTGGCATTTGGAAGACGTGATGGACATGTACATGAGATCCTGAGGCTGAGGGCTAAAGCAGGATGAGAGCAGTATCTTCCTGATATCATGCATCAAATATTGCATGGGACAGGCTGAGCTGCTGCATATGCCACATGAAGCTCTTAACCATCCAGGAATTATTCCATGCCTTTCTGATATCTTCGGCATGCGTTCATGCCTTAGCTGAGAATGTGAATGCTTGTCCTGTGCCCCAGGAGACACATGCTCTGGTGATTCTCAGTTTTACACTCCCTTGTGCAGTATCACTGGCACTATTTAGATACTTATTTTGCTGCTGTTGTCCTTTTCAAAGTATGTTTTGCAGAGATTTAACCAAAATTTCCATCCCCTGTTAATATATTCAGTTTGCTGTGTTCAGATGGGACAAGTGAGGCATTGCATTAATACTGATACAGATGGGCACTCGTTGAACGATGGTATAATGTGAATGGTTTCAACCAGTTAGCATCTGCTCTTCTGTTCCATTTTATTTTCACCGAGGGAAGGTAGTGATGGACTGTTCCTTAAGTTGTTGGAAGACAAGTAGATAGCAAGTGTTTCCTGTCCATAAACACCACTGAAAATGCAGTGACTCTGTTCTGCTCTTGCTGAGCATGCTCAGCGCCAGTGTTAGCATTAATGGGACTTACACATGTGCTCTGTGTGCAGTGTATCCCATAGCCTCTGGGTAATAGAAAACCTTATCTTGTATTTCCATATTGCTGCATGGAACAAAAGCAATTGTAAAAATAAATCCACCCTGTCCCTCCATGGCATTTTGTCTTGCTTTCTCTTCATGAGAGCTAATTTGCAATGAGACAACCCAAGGCAGACAAAAGAGAGCTTTGTTACCTCTGCTAAGAGAGACGAGGGGAGACTTCTTGACATGCTGCCTTCACTGTCCAGACCTTTCTAAGTTTTATCTTCTCTAGCTGCAGAGTTTGTGAGATGAAAATCATCTCTCCTAAAAATTCTGTGAAGTTTCCATAGGATGAAATTGCTGTCTGCAGGTTAGAGTCTGGATCCTGATTTACGAAAGTGTCGCTGTATTCAGCTGGCTTCAGACATCTCTGAATTTAAACGCTGTGATAAATACTGGTGTTGACAAAGCAGCCAACCTGAGCACTTACCTGCCCAACACTTCCGTTTGCTGCCCTCCCAGTTGCATTAATGTGACTGTAGATGGGGCTGCACCATGAAACTAGAACATTGAAATGATGGAGAGCCAGAAACATGTCAGAAAGGGGAAGGAGTGACCCAGTTTATCACATGGCCCCACAGACATTTATATAATTAAGGTACCAAGTTGAAGCACAGGGAAGTTAATGAAGGAGCAGGGACTTAGGACAACCTCATAGTACCCCTAGACAATTAGCAGAACAATGACAGATTAATTTCCTGTAGTGCTGTTTAATTCCTTTAGGGACTTTCTGCCGGAGTCCGAAGCCTTGTGAACCACCTAATTCAGGGGTCAGTTTATTGCAAGTACTCATTTAAAACCCGAATCTCTGCACCTCTCTTGTACTGTGGCTTGAAACCCAAACTATTTTTGTAACACTGTAAAGTGTTAAATATTAGTAAATGTCATCCTTATTAAAACACCCCACCCCACAGAATCCCCTGCAACAAAAATTCTGTACTTTGTGTGTGAGGATTCACGAGTTGCCAATGTCCATATAAATTCTTGGAGGAAATAGCTTTGGAGAAAGTCTCCCTTCCTTTTTATAGGGAAATCAGACCTCCACTATGCACACCCCAGATACATTTGGTGTGGTTGTGACTCCTCCCCTTTATTCTTTATGCTGGCAGTCTCTTGGGACTGAAACTTACCACTTTCGTTATCAAGATGTGCATCACATCTTTCAGAATGAGGGGAGAGATGGGTAGAAAGGAAATGTTTTCCTTGTGGGTGTCCCTATGGGAAAGAGCCATTAGAATGTCTTTGGTCATCTCTGATACTTCCCACAGGCCTCTTGGTTACACAGGACTTCTGAAAACATTTGGAGGTCAAATCAACCTTTTTTGTAACAGCTTTGACCTTACTCTTATCTAAATATATGACCAGCTGTTCTCAAGATAAGTGATACAAAAGAGGAAAGGAGAGGGAGCCACTACTTTTCTGTCTCTTCCATCGCTGAGAAAGGGGGAGAAAAAAAGATGAGCAGGACGTGACATAGATGTCAATGCTTTCCCCCTCCCATTACCCCATGCAGTGAATGCCCTGAAGGACTGTTCATATTTTCCCCACTGAACCACTACTGGAGATGATGATAGCTGACAGGATGCCAGTCATGGTGACAGTAGTTAGCAAATTTTCTCTCCTTCCCATTGCAGGGAGTGGAATGGTCCACAGCTGCACAAGGTCCTGCAGATGCTGCCTGGAAGGGGCAGGCAAGTGATGACAACCCTTGCTAGCCATTGTATTTTTTCAGCTCTACAGGAATGGGATTATCTTGATGCTTTTCAAATGTTCCTCTTACCACACTCTCATCAGACATGTATGTCATGCTTCCAGTTTAAGAAATGTGGCTGTAGTGCATGGTCTCTAATCCATATTACAGAACCATGTTCCTCCTCTGTCTTGTATTCTTGGAGAATGTACCTTGGAAGAAAGGTCCAGAGTTTCCTCCTACAGAAGTTTCATGCAAGTTTGCTAAGGGTATTAGCATGTATGCTGATAATTCTTAAGATTAAAGATGGTCATTTTAGTGGGTGAGGGGAATGAGCATCACCAGAAGTCCCCAAAAGTGTAGGCAGCTTCAAAAAAAGTCAGTTACTCTTTGTGGATGGTGAAATTAGCTTCCAGAGAGCCTGAGATCGTTCCTGGCATCCAAGCTATCCTACCCTAGTTCCAAAGTGTAAGAAAAGAAATAGGATTATCCTGACTTTACAGGTTAGATTGGAAGCAGAGGAAGTGGCAGTTAAACGGTTTACCCAAAGTTGGAGAACCCAGAGCCAGGGTTTGAATCATAATCACCTAAATTTCAGACTGGTGCTTTAGCCTCTGAAGTAGACCATTGTTTTGGAGAAGAAAAGCCTGCAGTCAGTTCACAGTTGCAACTTTGGGAGAGTGACTGTCCAGAAAAACAAGCGTTAGCCAAATATTTTCATTTTTTGTGTTTGTGTGAGGGAAGCTGTGTGTGCTCTCATTTGGTAAAAATTCAACTTTATCTCTTAATTAGAAGTTGTTATCTAAAACCTCTGCAGCACTCCCACATTTCTCCTGACAGCTTGGGCTGTGTGGCATAGGCAAGCTAGGATGGCTTTAAATGTCAAAATATGCTTTTCATTTTTGTGTGTGTGTATATATCCATGCATTATCAAATAAAACAAAACCCTGCAGTGGGATAGATTACATATCTTTAATTGTCATCATCCTTTAAATGAATTTCTGGCTGTCAGGAGGAATTTGCAGTTCTAGAAACATTGGAAACCTTGAATTACCCAGGCTGAAAAGGTGGCCAGGCCTTGCTCTGCTACCACTTGTTGGAATGTTGCTGGAGGTGACTGAGCTGATTTGAATACATTTGGTTTTGAATGCTTTCTCTTGCTTTGCTAATTACATAGCAGGGTGTATTTCATGCAGAACTCTGACCTTTTTTTTCAGCATTATCAGTGACTTTTATTGTTTGTGGGAATAAAGAAATGGGAAGCTCCTCTCCTGAGAAAACTGGTTCTTCGGTTTTCCTGCTGGGTGATGTTGTGGAGCAAGAAGCCTGTTCACCCTGAGGAGTTAGAAAAGATTTGTGTTGCCTCTTCGGAGGTGGCTGGAGCTGGGAATCTGTTAGCTGGATTGTGCTTAATCTGGGCTAGCTTTACGGATGTTGAAGGTGCACTGTCTTCTCCTGGAGGCCACTGCCATACCTTTTTCTGCCAGGCAGCTTTCCAGCCACACTTCCCCGAGCCCGGTAGCATTGCATGAGGTGGTTGTAACCTAAGTGCAAGACCTGGCCCTGGTCTTTGTTGCACCTCATACAGTTGGCCTTGGACTATCGTTCCAGCCTGTCTACTTCCCCCTCTAGAGCCTTCCTACCCTCAAGCAGATCAAAACTCCCACCCAATTTGGTGTCATCTGCAAACTTACTGAGTCTGCACTCGATTCCCTCATCCAGATCATTGATAAAGATATTATAGAGAACTGGCCCCAGGACTGAGCCCTGGGGAACACCACTGGTGACTGACCACCAACTGGACTTAACTCCATTCACCACAACTCTGTGGGTCCAGCTGTCCAGCCAGCTTTTTATCCAGCAGTCTTTGCCCATCAAAGCCATGAGCAGCCAGTTTCTCTAGGAGAATGGTGCGGGAAACAGTGTCAAAAGCTTTACTCAAGTCCAGGTGAACAACATCCACAGCCTTTCCCTCATCCACTGAGTGGACCAGATGACACAATTTGTTTCAAAAATAGCACTATAAGTAACTTACTGTAGTAAAAGGGTCCAGTCCCCAAACATTGCAGCCTTGCAGGTTTTCAGGCTCTTTCTCTCTTTGCACGATGTGTGTAGCTATATCTAAGGTCTGTGGCTAGGAAAGCTTCCTGCACTTTAGGAAAGCAAGGTTCCTGGAAACTCAATGGGCACCAGACAAGCTGGTTCAGCTCCAGCCAGTAGCTGAGCACAACACGGCTTCTCTCTCACCCTCCCTCCCCCAACAGCAGGGTGGGGAGGAGAATGGGGAGACAAAGGTGTGGGTTGGGATATGAACAGTTTACTGGGACAGCACAGAGAGAGGGAAATAGCAATGGGATGTAGAACAGAATATGCAAACCTGGTGATATACGCACCACCCCTCCACAACTAGTCCCCTTTTATGCTGAGCATGATGTCATGTGGTATGGAATATCTCCTTTCCTTAGTTTGGGTCACCTGTCCTGCCTGTGTCCCATCCCAATTTCTGGTGAAAATTAACCCCGTCCTAGCTGTACCCAGGACACTTACAAAGGGGAGCCAGATGACTAAATATGAGCTTGGCAGGGTGCCAAGGTGGCCAAACAGCATACTGCCTTGTATCAGAAACAGCGATTCCTAGCAGGACTAGGGGAGGGATTGTCCCCCTGTACTCAGCACTGGTGAGGTTTCACTTTGAATATTGTGGTCAGTTTTGGACCCCTCACTACAAGAAAGATGTTGAGGTGCTGGACTGTGTTGAAAGAAGAGATGGTAAAAGGTCTGGATCACAAGTCTCATGAGGAGCAGCTGAGCAAACACAGGTTTTGTGGAGAAAAGGAGGCCTGAGGGGAGACCTTATTGCTGTCTTACAACTACCTGAAAGGAGGTTGTAGTGAGGGAGATGTCAATCTCTTTTCCCAAGAAACAAATGATAGGTGAAGAGGAAATGATCTCAAGTTGTACCAGGGGAGATTTAGGTTGGGTATAAGGAAAAATTTCTTCACTGAAAGAGTGGTCAGGCATTGGAACAGGCTGCCCAGAGAAGTGGTTGAGTCACCATCCCTGGATGTATTTACAAGCCATGTGGATGTGGTGTGTAGGGACATGCTTTAGTGGTGGTCTTGGCAGTGCTTGGTTAATGGTTGGACTCAACAATCTTAAAAGGTCTTTTCCAACCTGAATGATTCTGTGATTCTATGATGGTTTCAAAATTCCCTTGATTTTGGATTTCTGTGGTTCAGTTTATGGAGAAAGAAGGATTTTTGCCAAAGAGACTTACACATCAGGGATTTGGCATCTGAAGTAAGTCTCCAAACTAAGTGCACTTCATAGAAGGTGATGGCCTTTGTTGTCTTTCGCTCTATGTATTAGGCAGGAAGGCATTGACTCCCCTGCCCTACCCTCAGTTTAAACTGTAGCTTTTTACAGCTGTAGGACACGGCAAAGGGTGTAATCGTTGTTGTTATCAAACAGAAGGGAAACGCAGTATTTGATATGCAAATTCACACTGAGGACTAGGTCCAAATGGACATCACTGTTAAGTACTTTTCACATCAGTGTGAGAAGATGAATATTCAGGTGAACAAAGCTTAAATGTATGTTCAGATCTGTCTGGAATTTTCTTATGTAGCTTGTTGTTTCTTTTTGGTGACTCAGAGTTCTTTTTACTTCCCCCCGTCCTTTTACAGAGGTTTGTACAGAATGTTTTGCAAGGCATAAGCAAGCTGTGGAAGCAGAGGTGAATATTTTCCCCTTTCCTTTTGACAGTGTATGCCTTTCTAGCTCTGTCTTGATTCCTTGATTCTGATATCATCTTCTCCTCGCTGTTGCTTGTTTGGAGCAACACATAGTTATCAGAACTCTCTCTGCCATGGTATGGCAGGATGATGGAAAGGCAACTCCTTGAAAACATTTACAAAGGCAGCCCAGCATCTGAAATGTGATGCTTCCCATATAGTAAGAGCTGCAGGTTACAAGAAAACTTGTCTTACCAAGGCATGCCTGTGTTAACCAGGTGTCAGTAAATATTTCAGATTAATTCCTGGAGAAAGCTTGGATTTTCATGAGTTATAGTTTTGGGGAGGAAAAAAAAAGTAGCATGGATGAGCTTTTGCCAGTTCTGAGAACATAGTAGGATAACTGCAGTCATATGGCTGCTACAGCCTCTTTTTACAGAATGAAAAGCATATTTCCAGGCTTAATACTGTGTTGTGGATGATCTTTGCAAGTTAGGCATCTTAAAACTGGTTGTATTATTAGGCTTTGTAGTATTGCGTTATGTGTGTTAGGCTGAAGAGCTGTGTGCACATCATTGTAACATTGTAATGTTATTGCTACAAAGTTGCTATTAGGAACCACTGAAGAATTTGAAAAGGGAACAAGGGAATAAATAGAGGCAAATTGAAACAAAGATGACTCATCTGATGCCTTAAACAGGAATGGAACCAGTAATTTCCAGATAGGCAGAAATCAACAACTGCTGTTCCAGTTAGCTTTCCTCCTTCCTTCTAAAATAATTTATGCTGACTCTTATTTACTGTGCAGGAGCACCTTTTTTGTGTGCTGCATAGGTCTACAGTCATATGTTGTCATTTAAGGGTCTCCGCCATGGATACTGGAGGTGCCAACCCAGACACTAAATTTTGTACTGTGTTTAACAAAGCTTGGACCCTGGAAGCCTTAAAACTGTGTGACTGCTTGTCATCTGGATCTCTGGGTTGTGATAGGCTGTTCAAATGGCAGTTAGAGGGAGGAAATTGCAGACAGACAGCAGCCAGGGCTCCAGCATCACCTCAAGTTCCGCTTAAATGTATAGTCTCTTTTTTTCAGCAGATTCATCACATTAGTCAGGGTTTTGTTGTATTTTCTGCCTTTTGTTTTCCAAAAATTCATTTACCTGGTTAGATACGCTGTTGCCTTGAGAGAGAATCTGTGAATTAAATGCCACAGATACAATTGCCTTTTTCTTGTGCTGCCCTTCTGGATGCAGATGGGTGCCCTCTGTCTGCTCACAGCAGCGGCCACCAGCCAAACTGGTACGTCACAACACTTTTCTTCTGCCTCAAATGAGAAAGGAGAGACTAGTTCTGATTAAAATGCAGGCAGAGCCTCTAATACTGTAGTATTAATAGCGATGCTGGCTTTGACAAGAATAGCTGTTAAATGGGGAGTAAAAAGCTTACCATGTTTGCCAGAGCTGTAATGAAAATGGTGGAGCTGTCATAAATACGATGTTCTTAGCTAAAATGATTATGGCTTAACAATTTTCCAATGCATTGCATGGGGCTATTTCCAGCCCATTCACATCTTAGTGTTGTAAAGGTTTAATAGAAAATCTTGACAGTGAGCCTTTATCTGTGCCAGAGGAAAACATAGGTGGCGTTTATGAAACCCACTCACATTCTTTTACCACCTTGACGTTGCTCCCGTGCTCATCTGTTGTCATCTTTATATGTGTGTCGCTCTCTTGAGAAACATTTGATGCAGTATATGGGGCTGTGGATCGCTACGTTTGGCTGCTGGCGTGATGCAAACAATGTGAGCCTAAGAGTCCTCGTAGCCTTCAAATGCACAGGCGGACTCCTCAGCAGGGACCAACCCATGGCGTTCCGCAGGAGGGGCTGCAGCTGTGCCAATCTATGGTGCTTGAAGACGGGGCACAATGATGCAAATTACTACTTTTAGGAAAAACTAGTGTTTACAAGGAATCAAGCACACATGGGTTAATGCTGCCCCATGAAGCAGGGCCAGAAGTTACATTTGATAGGTCTTTGTTAGATGCAAAGGGACCCAGGGAAAATGTAAATAACAGCCTCTGTGATAATGATGGAACAATAGTAGCTGAGAAAATTCACAGAAGTATTTTATTCCAAATGGTGAAATGACTAATGCTGTTCATTTATGATCCACACAGTGGGGAAGTGTTTTCGCCTCCACGTAGCTCTGCTTTCACTTTGTAGCAGAAACTTGGCTCAGTAGCAGAAACTTTACCGTTGGGTGGCTCCAGCTTTCATTAATTGCTGCTTCTGTTCCTTATTTCTTTAAAACAGGGCCTGGATATCACTATGGATTTGCAAGTAGAGAGAGAAACCTGCATGTTTGGAAGTTCTGCTGGCCTGCAGGACTATTATTTTCCTTTCATTTTGGTGTATTCTGCAGTAAATGGAGAAGAAGAATTAATTTCTCCTGAGGCTGAGGACTGCACAGAACCTATGATCTTTGTAACTCTTGTTGAGTTTGCAGGACACCTCAGAACTAGTGGAGTGCTAATACTTGATAGAGGTTGCTTGTTTATCTCATATGGTCTAGAGGAGCATTCCCATTTGCAGTTAGATGCCAAGGGACCAGGAAAATACCAGGAAATACCCTGCCTTTTATCTTTGGGTGTCTCAGGGGAAAAAATGCAGCAACAGCGAGCCCCCTGATTCTCACTTCTGGCTTTGTGGGTCTGTGTATGAGATGGGGTGATTTGGTTGCTTAGTTAAGTATATGCTGAGGTGCCCTTCTGAATCTGTAGCCTTCTGTGTAGATTACTTTTACGAAGAAATACTAACAGTCATAATGAAGGATTTTCTGTGCTTCTGTGAAAAGGATGGGTTTTATTTCGGAGAAGGTGTACGACTGCAGAAGCTGAAGACACTGGGTATATACTTTATTGCCTGTTAGTGGCTTTTCCAAAGCTTATACATAAGTGAGGTATGTAATGTCTTTGGAATCCCTATGTTAGTAATAGTCATTACTGTAATAGTCATTACTACTAACACCTTTGTAATTGTGGTTTGGTAGCTTTGGTGGTCTAAAGACACATGTGAGGGAACATTTACAGGGAGAGTGTTATGTTCACTGATGCACCTAGAGAACAGACACTCTGGGAATCGGTAAACTTCAGGGGAAAAAAAAATGTTGGAGAGTAATTGTGATCTGAGCACTTTCAGGAATTGTCTCTGAAGAACACTTTGATGCAGGTAGGAAACACTTGGAAGGCAAGAATGTGCACATACAAACATGTCAGGATAAATAGCGTTTAAGCTGCTGTTGTGCTGTTAGCTGCAGTATATGTCTGAGTAAGGTTTCACACCTTGTATCCATGGTGTGTGCATGCAGTGACATTAGCCTCTAGGTATTCCTTCCAATATCTGTCTCTTCTACTAGCTGTCCTTTTCCAGGCACCTGGTGTCTCCAGGTAGCAGCTGCCTGTCCGATCACCTAAACTGACTGAATCTGTCTGGAGTCCCACCTCCAGGTGATCAGACTTTTGCAGAGTCCTGGGTATCTTTCTCAGATTTCTTTCTTGGATGCTAAGTGTTACTTCGTGTGCTGCTGAGAAACCTGTGGCATGGAACTTGTCCCCTTGGAGAGATACCCTTTGTAGATATGATCCAACAGATAAAAGATGTCCTGCTGTGATTAATCAAGGCTCAGCTGTCTCCTCACAGCTTCAGTTATTGATCCCTATGCCTAAGCTGTACATAAACCATTTAGCTTTCCCAGATAAGAGCATCTTGTACCAGCTACCATTCTGGTACCCTTTGGTCAGAATGGAGGGCACTAGCTGTCCTGTGTTAGGAGCATCACTGATAAGCCACAAATAAAGTGGCAGCTTTCAGCTAACACTGTAACGTCTGTCCTCAGTCTTCTAGCCTGTTCTGAAAAATGCTGGGCTCACTGCGTGCTCCTGTACCTACCGTGTGTGCTAGATATGGTTAGGACATCCAGATGTGTGGCAGCCCTGGGTGAATATGGAATATTCTACTGGATTTACTTGGGGAAGAGTTGAAGTATGGAAATGCTACACTGAACCAATGGCTGATTCTCACAAATACAAAAAAATAAATTCCTTGCTTTGTCTTCCTCTCTGGAAAGCTTTTGGAAGTGCCGAAAAATGTTTTAGCATGGCCAGTGCTACAAAAGAAGACATTATGGTGAGGAAGGCACCTACTACCAGTCAAAATAGCAACAAACTAATTAGCATTTCTTACATGCTGAGACATTTCGACTGGTAACGGGTCTAGGCCTTTGCATCCCACTGTCCTGCTGAGACACCCACGCTGCTCTGCAGCACACCTGGAGAAGTCAGTGCAAACTGTTGTCACTCACAATATAGTTATATTTATGTTTATATTTATATTTAGCCTATCACCTGACAAACAGTCTTTGGAACCACTCTAACAGCAGAGGTAAGAACAGGAGTCAGCCTGTCGGTACCTCAGCACTGCTGCTTCCACCCGATTTAAAAACAAAATAAAACAAACAAAAAAAAGGCACAAGACTTTGCTGCCAGCTTGCTCGGCTGGTGTTTAATACTGCTACTCTGTCAGGGTTGGAGAGAGACCCTTACATGCACCGTTCAAAATTGTATTGCCTGAGGAATAAGTGTGATTTTTTTTGTTGTTGTTGTTGTTGTTGTTTTTCTGTAGAATGCTGCACGTGTGATTCCATTTAGGAAAGTTAAAATACCAAACAGTTATGTTACTGTCTTGTTGTAATTATATTTGATTCTCCATTTCCTCCCAGTTTGAGTTCCAAGGAACTGGTCTTGGAGCACTTACATGAACACAGTAACACAGGATGTTATTGTTTTTTTCAGTAGGTGCCGTGACATTCTGTTTTTGTAGATATATAATTAGAGGTTGATGTTTTAGCTCTTGACTCAGGAGATTGAAATAAAGAGAGGGAATAAGGGAAGAAATTAAGGGTGAAAATCCGAGCTGTGATCTAAGAAATAATTTAGAGAGAGTATCTACAGGAATTTCTGGAAGAAACCACTGATTTGACAGGTAGCATATAACACTAAAAGAAGCCAAAACTATAAAGGTAAACACATGGGAGGTGGGCTTCAGTACTGAATTTAAAATGTTGGCATTTTCTGTTGCTGATTTGAAATTTTATTGTTGCAGGGAATTTGGTGTTTCTGTTGTGAGTAGAATTAAGCTTTCCCATTAACATATGTTGTAACAGCACCATATGCACGCCCTCAGATTTTACTGAATGGACTATTCTTTTGTATGTAGAAATGAGTGCCCATAATATTACAGGCACATTCAGTTTCAAAAATTGCACCTTTTTCTGGCAGTGCATTCATATATATATTAAACAGCTGTGTTGCAAGGTCTTGAGTTCAGGAAGGAAGGCAGTTCTGAGTCAGAGCAAAATTAGCACAATAACCTTCTTGAACAGTGGCTCAGAGCAAATATTTCAGTAAATAGTAAAAGAAGTAAGACATAGAGTGATAATTCTTGAGTTCCCTGACTGTACTTAGCAGCCAGTGAGGAATATGGCTGCAGCAGTGCAAGCCCTAAGCAGAGGCTGAGGTACTACTTCCAGTTTTCCTCTTTGAAACAGGAGTAAGGGCAAATGTCACAATTTGAGCTTTTCCTTCTTTGCGGTCTGGATTTGCATCTGTGCAGGTGGACAAGTTCTTGGCCTCTGCCTCCTGAGTGGGGTTGATTCCATAAACATCTCACCCTTGTGAAGTGGGTAAGGCTTGCAGTGCTGGGCATATGAACACAAGTTAAGCCTGCAGTTAGCAACTGTTCTGCGCTGTGATTGCAAACCTGGTTCTTGGAAGCTGTGCAGGTGTTTGACTCTCTCATGTGTGTACATCTTAGATGGATAGTGATGATAGCTATGATAAGCAACACTTGAAATCTCTGAAGAACTGGACAGAAATGCATGTTTGTGAGTGTCTTTCGGTGTTTGGTTCTATCTGCATGCAAGTGTAAAAGATTTACCAGGCAGTTAGCTTGGGATCTAAGCTAGAAATACACCTCCTTTTTAGGAATGTCTTCCTTTCCCATCTTTCCTGTGCAGTCTCTCCAGAGCAGTGCTAGAAGGGGCAGCAACTATCAGCTGTTGAGTCATTGCCCTCACTTTCTGTTTTAAGCAGGATCCACGGCCTGGCTCTACTTCTTGAAGAGTAATGGGAAGACCTGCAGATACCTCTGAGTTTCTGCATTATGGCTAATATTTATAATAATATTATATTCTCCCTGAAATCTGAAACTATAAAAATGATGAATTGCTTTCAGATTATTTTTTCTGTTGGTCTTCAGTTGCATGATCATAAATGATCAATAGTTTCATTATAGATAGAAACATATAGGGTCTTTATGACAAAGCAATTTGGGATTTCTTCATTAAAATGTCTTAAAAGCTGCCTTGCATGGTGCTAATTCTCTGAAGTGAGATATGAGTAGTGTGGATTTTCTGGGAAAACAAAAATTTGAAAAATTCCTGGAATTTGACACCCTAAATTGATACTGTTTTCATTTGTTTCATGTCTTTCCTCCTTTCTTATATATTAAAGCTTCTTTGGTATTTGTCATGGTGACTGCTTTTGGTGATTTCTTCTTTCAAGACCTAAGACTGTGCACTTTGTGTAGGATTTTTTTATTTTTTTTTTGACCAATGATCACAAGCCACTTTCATATGGCATAAAATCACAGAATCACAGAATCACAAGGTTGGAAAAGACCTTTGAAGATCATCAAGTCCAACCATTCGCATCCTAAACTAAACCATATCCCTAAGTACTTCATCTACCCTTTTTTTGAACACATCCAGGGAAGGTGACTCAACCCCCTCCCTGGGCAGCCTGTTCCAGGCCCTGACAACTCTTTCAGTATAAAATTTTTTCCTAACATCCAATCTAAACCTGCCCTGGCACAGCTTCATGCCATTCCCCCTTGTCCTATCACCTGTCACCTGGCTGAACAGACCATCACCTATCTCTCTATAACCTCCAGGAGTGGAGAAAAGCTTGGCTTTTAAAAGCAAGTGTGTAAATTTAAACTTTTCATTTAGAAACAAATCAGCAAATGTTGAGGCCCTCACAGATGGCCTCATGTTACTACTCACAGTTTTAGACATTCCTCTGACCATCCCTCAATATCACTACATGAACCACTGAGTTCAGCTGGGAGCATGGTGAATAGTTTCCTATCTGGTGTTGGCAGTCACTGAGGGAGCCTGGTTAAAAATCTTTGAGCTTATCTTGGCTCTTTACCTTCTGGTTTTCAAAAAGTTTGGAGCTTATTGAATAAGGTATTAAAAGCAGAAGGTATTATCAGACAGCCTCAGGTTTGTATTAGTGTAGGGTTGGGTTTTTTCCCTTTGAATTAGGTTTGGTAGTATGAAAGGAGAACCTTTAATATTCTGCTGGAAAGGAATGGGGTTTATACACATCTTTTGCACTTTCTCTTACTTGTGAGAGCCAGTAATTTGAGGCACTGTCTGTTCTTGAGCTGGTAATAATTTGGTGGGTCGGTAACATGTACTTCCTAATTCTTAGGTGAAAAGTCATAGAAACTGTGAAGTTAGATGCCTAGAGTCTTTGTTAGCTAGACTTATTCTCTTGGCTTTTTGTCATTGATGGGATTTCTGGTTTTTCACTGCAAATGAAAGGAACTTCTGGATAGTCAGCTCATTGCAGAAATAGCAGAAGGCTGTTCACTGAGAGTAATCTCTCATGCAGACATGAATTCACAGCAACAGCATTTCTTCTGCTTTATTTCCCACAACGCTAGGCTCAGCGGCTCAGCCTTCTGGACGTTACAAGCTTGTATTGCTCCTTTATTTAATGTCTTTTCTGAGCTTTAGGTCATTGATGTCAGATCTGGCCCACTTAGGGTATGTTTCATGTTCTTCTACATACTCTGATTGTAGCTTTCTCATTCCCCAAGGGGTCTCCTTCATTGCTGTTTCCTTGTGTTCCCCCTATGCTTTCTTAAAGATACTGACAGCGAGTATGAAACAGCAAAGAATAGGTTCCCTGGACAAGGTCTGCTTAAAAGGGCCAGATCCTTCAGAGCTGCAGTGTCAGCCTGCATGATGCTAGTGGTGCTCAGTTGTGAGTGAACTGAGAAATATTCCTATAATTATTTCATCACTTTTTCATAAATGGAGTATCCCCAGAATGACAGTTGCCACAGCTTTGGGTATATCTGCTCAAGAATTTGTCTTTAAGTTACATGTAGCATTGAGGTTACTCTGGGTATGCGTGTATACTGCAGGTGCATTCTGAAGGGACGTTATTGGGGTGCTATCCCTAAAAATCACTAGGAAGCTTCATAGGTTATAGCATCTGGTGCTTAATGGTGATTGTAACTGTCTTCCTAAGAACTTGGCAGTCTCTCCCTTTGCACACTATTTCTTTCATCATCCTGAAAAGTTTCTGTGGCAGGGACCATTTTTAAATATAAGATGTGATACTGTTGGGCTATTAATTCTTACCTAAGCCGTCACATGCTTCCACAGGTTAAGAACTAATAATTCACTGTTGTCAGTGGTTCTGTCCATTTTGTATTGTGCTTCTTGTGTTTTGACCACATATTTATGAGAAGTGCCTACAGTTTTTTTTCATCGTCTAAAGCAACATATGAGCAAGTTAAGTCAATGAGTCTGCTGGTTCTTAGGTATTTGGATCCCTTATGTATAGAATCATAGAATCATCATGACTGGAAAAGATCTTCAAGATCATCAAATCTGACTATCAGCACCACACCACCATAACCTCTAAACCATTTCCTGAAGTGCTACATCTACCTGTTTTTTGGACAGCGCCAGGGACAGTGATTCCATGACCTCCCTGGGCAGCCTTTTCCAATGCTTCACCACTCTTTCAGTGAAGAAAGTTTTCCTAATATCCAATAAAAACGTCCCCTGGCGCGACTTGAACTCATTCCCTTAGGTGTCCTGTCACTAGTTTTAAGGGAGAAGAGGCCAACCCCCACCTCACTACAACCTCTTTTCAGCTTGCTGTAGAGAGTGATAAGGTGTCTTCTCAGCCTTCTCTTCTTCAGGCTAAACAGCCCCAGCTTTCTCAGCCTCTCCTCACAAGACCTGTTCTCTAGACCCCTAATCAGCCTAGTTGCCCTTCTCTGCACCCTCTCCAGCACCTCAGTGTCCAACTACACATTTGCTTGTTCTCTGCCAAAGTCCTTTTTTATTGTGTCAGTTGTAGTTAATTATGCAAAAATCCAATTAGTTCTTTATTGTTATTTATTTCTCCATGGTAAGATTAGATTCCATTTTTTATTCCTGAAGTACACTCACAGAATCCTGTATGTTCCAGACAAAGCAGTTGTAAAAGCTTCTAGCAGTCACCATTCTTTGCTTAATCTTGAAAAATTAGTTCAGGTGTCTAGCTCTGATTTGTTGCCAATTATTTATTAAAGACAATTTAATACTTCTGGTGGTTCTGTGTAAAAAGCTAGTGTTTTCTGGTTTGTGAATTTTTTTTGGGTTGCCTTAGCTTTGTGGTTTTCCTTAAAACATGTAGTGATTTTGTTCGACATGCCGTGACTTTATTTGTGTGTGCAGTCTGTCAGTTAGCTGAAGATGTTATTACATGTTTGTTAAATGCAGGCTGGGGGAGTGGTGGTGTACAAGACAAACTGTATAGACAGTCATTGCTCTGAGCTAATCTTATCTCCTGGAGCAAAGCATTTCTGAAGAATTTCTAATTTTGACAACTGGGATCAAATGTCTGACTTCTGAGGGCTGACAATAATGCCAGGGGCTGAGCTGCTTTGTCCTGTTGATAGCAACTGTGCAGTTTAAAAACCACACTAAATGCCAGGGAACTGTGCATCTTAGCTGGTTAGGTTCAGGGTGCGTGTGTGTGTGTATGTGTGTGTGATGAGGGTAAGGCATTAACTTCAGATGTCTTTATGGGGCAGAAATGCTGCGGCTGCTCAGGGGTAAAAATAGTTCTGGGTTTTCAATGGCTGCATTCCATGGCTGGAGCCTGAAATCATGAATCAGGGCTCAGCTCTCAGTCTGTGTGAGACCAACTGCAAGCGCTCTGCAGACAGACACGGGAGGGGAGCAGCTAGCTGAGATGAGTCCAAGCCCAGCACCGCTGATACTCTGGGAAGGACCTGTGTTGCTTGTACACTCTCAGCAAGGTATTGTACATTAATATTTTGATTTCCAGTAGGAGTGTATTTACTTGAGTGTGAATAATTAAAAATCTTCTGAACCGTGCGAAATTTCCCACTAAACCAAAGATGACTTTTAAAAAGTGTCTGTTCTGTGCGAGTTCAGCTACACAGAGACTTGTAGCTTCACACCTCACAGACGTGGGATGATATACAGTGATTAGAAGGGCGTGCAGCTCATTCCCACCTGAATGTTGTTTTGTGTGAGGGTTTGTCCTTGATTTTTTTGCATGGCAGCTTTTTACCCAGAAATTTTCTAGCCTGGAAATTCCTGGGAATTTAGATACACAAATAGTCTTTTGAAGCCATTCTTCAATAGTGCTTTTTAAAAATGATAACTAAAACAGGATGCTTAACTCAAAGATCACTCTAAAGCTTCAAACTCTGCCAGTGTTGCAGCTTGAGATCTATGCAGGTTTAAATCCCATTTAGTAAAGATCCTACAGGAAAGATGGAGTGAGGCTCTTTGTCAGTCAGTGTAGCGATAAGAGAAGGGGTGATGGGTTTAAACTAAAAGAGAATAGATTTAGATTAGATAGGAGAAAGAAGTTCTTTACTGTGAGGGTGGGAAGACACAGGAACAGGTTGCCCAGAGAGGTTGTAGATGCCCTTTCCCTGGTGGTGTTCCAGGCCAGGTTGGATGGGACTTTGGGCAACCCGGGCTAGTGGAGGGTGTCCATGCCCATGGCAGGGTTTGGAACTAAATGATCTTTAAGGTGCCATCAAACCCAAACCATTCTACAATTCTATAATTATTCTATTCTTGATGTTCACTCATGGCAGAGTGAATTTTGAATTTAGAGTCAGGACTTTTTGTTGGAATTGTTGCTAGGACGCTGCCACTTTGAAAGCGGTAAACAAATTTATTTTTTTATCTCTGAGACATTTCAAACGTGTATCCTCAGATCCTCAGGCTGTTGTTAGCAGGACCTTGAGAAACTGATGCTCCTGCAGATTTTGGTGTGCTCTGTGAGTTAGATCCTCCTTCCAGAGTGAGTTGCTAGATTTCGTGTTGCTAGAAGTACTCACGCCAGCTGCGTCTGCAGATTGTCTGTTCCATTAGTGCCCAGGGCAAAGCTATGAGACTCCCCACACGGTAACCTTGCAGCCAAGCACAGCGCTCAAGCGCGTTCATCTGTTTTCTCTCTCGGCCCTGGGATGCAGCCGTGCACGCTTGTCTGACACTCTCAGCATATCTACTTCTGCTGCTCAGCTCTGTGCCACCCCTGCGTGCCTGGGCTGCTGCAGGCACCTGCCTTTTGTGTGGCTGGTGCTTTACGCGTAAGACGGAGGCGTACAGCTGTGCTGTCCCCAGGGCCTGCTGGATGGGCTTGTGTTAGAAGAGCGCGATAGCTTAGCGTGGTGCCGTGTACCAGCGATCCTGCTTAGCAAACCAACCGCCAAAGCTATTTGTGCCTCATTTTTTTCTCATCCAGTGCGCTGGCACAGTTCGCTTCTCTGACTGTTGCTGATATTCAGAGTAGAGGATACTGTGTTCTCATGTGGCTCCCACATTGCGAGGCTGTTCTGTACCAGATAAGCAAAGTGAATTTGGGAAATCTCACGTGGAAAAACAACTTTCTAAAGTGAGAAGCATATTGCTCTAAGACAAGGAGTAAAACTAGAAGTCGAAGTAATTCCATGCCATAAGCTAAGTTAGTGAGGTGTTAGGTATAGTTATAGGATGATTACTGAATGTCAGGAATTTCAAAATCTATATTGTTTTATTTTACTCAAGACATCTTAGGGTGTAAGGCACTGGGTTCAGGTGCAGTACCTGGATTCTATTTTGGTCTTGCTTGCCTAATTTTCTTGTTTTTCAGTTCCCGATCTGTACAATGAAGTTGATTTTACAACAGAGGTGTTTATCATGAATGTGTGTGCGAATGCCATCTTTACCCCTGCAGAGCTGCCAAATTAACTGCCAATGCATTGCTCCTGGGAGGCTCATCTCAATTCTGAAACAGGAGTTCTGTGTTCTTCTCACTAATGCCATTTCACAGAGGGTGAATATGGACTGTGGATAGTTTAAAGGATATTCCAAGAGTTGTATAAAGTCCAAGGACAAGAATAGATGCTGTAATCCTGCCTACCCATGTTCTATGTGCTGGCCTCACTGTATGTTCCCCTTTAGGGAGGTTCAGTAAGAGTTAGAAGTATGTTGCGGGACATTAGGTTAGTCATCAGTACTGCACAAAAATAGTTGGTTGGGTATTTTAGAGAAGTGACATGGCAAAACTCTTGGTGTGAATGTACCAGTAGCAGAGCTCCCTAAAATAACAAGACCATGAGAAAGTCCTTTCTAACTGCAGCACTTTAATGCCATTTTTGCCTACTGTGGATGAAGCAATGAGAGGTATCTCAACTATTCAGTCAGTATTCAGTCAGTGGTCCCGGATACTATGCGCCCTTTGTGTTAGGAATTACAACACTTCAAACTATCTGCCAGACTTGTCAGCTAAGGTGAATAACTAAAGATTTGGATGTTTGCCCAAGCTGTCCTGATTTAATTATTCTGTGAAACCTCATTAGGGATGAGCTGCACCTGTGATACTAGGAGGGAACTGTTTTGAAGGTAGTCAAGACCCCAATTCATAGCACAATTTAAAAAAAACTCTTTTGGAATTGGAAAGGTTTTGCATCCCCATGTACTTTGTTACAGGTACTGTTCAGTCCTGGTCTGATTTTCTGAGGGGTCGGGAAATAGAGAAGATGCATTTGGTAGCCAAAATGATGTTGACAACTTGGAGATACAGCCTGAAAAATGTGAATAAATGCAATATATTTACTTAAGAAATAAGCAACTATGTAAGTACAAATAGGCCTATAAGAGAAGATTTGGGGGTTATTGTGATTTACAAGGTGAATTCAAGTCAGGAATGCTGTGTTGCTTCAAAAGGCAAAAACACATTGCAATGCAAAAACAAAACATATCACGCATGAGACCTGTGAAATGATCCATCTCTTTGGCACTTAGGACAGTCTCAGCTGGGATATAGTTCAGATTTTGGGAGCTGCGGTTGAAAGATGTGGATCAACTGGATAATTTGATACGATTGTACTGAGAATTATCAAAGTAAAAATAAAATCTAAAGGGGAGATTGCATGAATTAGAGTTCTTTGGTAAAGGAGAGATTGCTAAGGGTGTTCAACATTTTGTAAACATGTAAATGGCTGCTGGAAAAAGGAAGGGAAGAGGCTGTCTTTGTAGGCACAGGGTAAGAAGTAATAGGTTTCCATCACAGAATAGAATGAAGTCAATGTCTGTCTGAGGTGACATAGATATGACCTGTTCTGCTGTCATCCATGTGGTCTTTTCAAATCTCTTCCAGTTCTGTGATTCTGTAATTCTGCATGATTATATGCTTTGAGTTGGAAATGAATGCCTGCAATTCCCTGCAGCAGACAGTGTGCTCAGTGTCTCCCTGAGAACCTGTTCCTGCAAGGAGGACTGATGCTATTGGAGATAATTGTAGCTGGGCAGAGGGAAGCAATTGGGTGGCTGTGTAATCTTTTGGTTGCCATAAAGAGCATGGAGACGTAAGTCACCAATGATTGGTTATTCTCAGTTTCTCATGGTACAAAAGCTGCAGGACACCCCCTTGAATTATCAGGTGGTAAATGCAAAACAGGGAAGGATTTTTTATGCCACGTTTACTTAATCTGAGGGATTTATTGCTGTTAGATGTGTTTGGTGCCAAAAGCAATCAGACAATGTTATGCCAGCAGATCTGTCAAAAGTATTTAAACATAAATATATTGGTTCTGGAGGCACATGTTGCTAGGGGCTGTGACTGTATAGCATGGAGGTTACTACTATGTTTCTGCACTGTTCTTACACTCTTGAGGCTTGCAGGCAATGTCTGTCAGAGTTTGGACCTGGGAGCAAAAGTTGTTGGAGGGTTTTCTCTTTCTCCAGTCTGCAGTCACAGCCTGTGGAGCCATCCACATGCCTGATAATCAGCACCTTTAAAATAGACTTTTGCCTGTCAGGATCTGAGAAGAGCCCTGACTGAGACTACTTTTGTTCCCATCTAAGAAGTATTCTGTCAGCACTCCCACTTCGAGCAGTGCAGTGGAACAGCTGGTGTGGAATGGGAAGAGGCAGTAAAAATTCAGTCCCAGGCACTGGGCATTCTCATGTCTTTGCTGGAAATTGCAGGGCATGTGCTTCCTAGATTATTTCCAACCAGAGCTGTGCTGTGAAGTATCAAGCCTTTGCTGTTAAGGATAGCTTAGGAAACCCCATGAGGAGAGGCATTTCTCAGTACGAAGCTTGGCACAGCTTATAGGAAGAACTGCAAATAGCCAAGAGGTATGTGAGCAAGGTCAGATAAAAACTGCATAAATGCTGTGTGTTGATTTTTTTTCTCTCACAAAACTGCCCTGTCTTTATCAGGATGATATTATGAATGGCCCTAAAATAATTTCTCTAGCCAACGTGCTGACATTCTGTTAGAATTATGTGTTCTGTAGACATGACTGTGTGGGATTGATACGCCAGGAGGTGGCATGCAAGCAGGAGACTCTTGGTGCTTTTCTGCCTATAAGCTTTCCTCTGCCAATGCTAAAACCATTGTGTTGATAAGAGTAAGCTATGAATTTTACCTGTGGGGCAAACTATTCAAAGTGTTGACAGAAGAGGATTGATTACAATGGCAGAGCCTGCCTGGTAAAAGAACACAAGGCTAGGAAAGGCCATAATGAGAGCTAAGCACCTCTGGTCATGTTCAGCTTGTTACAGAACGGAGTCTGATGGGTCAACCTGCTGGAGCATGTTGTTAGAGGGAATATTCCTGGCAGACAGTGTGCAGATTGACAACAAAATGGAAACCAGGCAGAATAATGTCCACATGAGAAGTCCTTAGACCAAAAAAATTCAAGTAATTTTGTACCCAATAAGGCCTATGCTTATATGGAAGAGTGTCTTCTAGTTCTGGAGCACAGTGCCTTGATCAGTGAGCAAAAAGACTAGTGTTTAGGTTGAAAAGGTGGTATGATACCTAGGTCTTTATTAGGAAGCTAAAAATACCTATACAAGTCTGGAACAAAGCTATAGGAGGCAAGAGGTTGCCCAGAGGGGTGGTGGAGGCCACATCCCTGGATACATTCACAGTCAGGCTGGATGAAGCTCTGAGCAACCTGATCTAGTTAAAGGTATCCGTGCTTAATGCAGGAGGGTTGGAATAGATGACCTTTAAAGGTCCCTTCCAACCTAACACATTCTGTGATTCTAAGAGTCCTTTGAGGGATGGCTGCATTGTAGGGCAGTTGTACTTGGTGCAATGACTGGAAATTATTTCAAGTCCAAAAATTATATACTTCCAAAATCCTCCTCAAAACTTTGTTAATGCCATTCCAGATATCACCTCAAGATCCTCTGCCCTTTTTTTTCCAACATCAAACCTTGTAAGACAAAGCAAAAGCACTGCATAATCTATAGACCCTGAAAAAAGATTATTCAAATTAAGATTGAAAAAAAGAAAACGTCACTTTAACATTTCTTCAGCAGGTTTCACTGCATGTGATTCACAAATCATTTTATAAGTCTTCTGAATTAAGAAGCAGCCACACTTTTAAAAGGGGCTATACTTTGTAGACATGATAAAAAATTACTAGACTAGCCTAAAGTGCTGACTCAGCTAATGTGGGCATTGGCCAATACTACATAGCTTAGAAGTCTCTCATTTAATGGTTGGTTTCCCTCATCATTTAGAAATAAATTGTGAATCCTGTTTATCCTTAGTGCGACAGATCTTATGTCCCATATAGAAGTCCAATTCTAGTGAACATCCTGCAGAGGTCTTGGAAAGAAAGGCCCTCGGTAGTGATCAGGGGGTGTAACTATAGCCAGAACTGATGTTGTGCTAGAGGAATTTTTATCCTTTGCAGAATGTAGAGCAGCCTGTGAGTTAATTTAAATTAATATTTTCTGAATTAGTACCTGCAGTGGGACCACTACTTGACTCAACACATCTCAACAGCACACCCTTCTGTGGCTGACCTCACTTTCCTTGCCTGTCCCTGCCCTTAGCAGCCTCTCTATCCATTTTGGACCATCTAATGATGCTGTCTTGGGACAGAACGTGCCTTATGTTGGAAAATCCCCAACTTGTTTGGTATCAGCTTTGCAGTTGCTTTGTGTATTCTCAAAAGCCAAAGCAATCAGATGAGGAACTGAATAACTGACCTTCTATGTTACTGTCATGTGCCTGCCTTAAAAAAATTCACCCGGAAGGTTAATAAGATAAAATTTAAAGAATGCAATAAAACCCCAAAGCATTTTTCTGCAGCACTTTTAAATGCCTTGATAGGTTTCCTTGTGGAAGTGACAACTACGGCCTTAGGGTTGTTGATATATTTTGGGTGTTGCATGTACTTCATAAAGAATATTCTAGTGGCTATGCTGCTGTAGTTATTTCTGAAGTCTCTACCCAAATGGGAAATTTTTCACACTTGTTGCACACTAATTGCTTCTGAACTTTTTATCTGCTTTGTTGAAATGGAATTTCCTTACAGGAGAATTTGCCTTCCTGATACTGAACTAGTAATGTGAGTGTGTATGTGTTTCCACTGGAAGGGCTTGGTAGCCTCAGAACACAACTCAGTTGTAATACTACTCAAGTAATTATTGTGAAATATGTGTCAGGTAGTTTGTTTTCTTTTTTCCATTAAAAATTAAGACCAGCTTTTCTCAGTGAAACATAAGGAATTTCTTCCGTATACTCTCTGTCATTACTAGGATTTTTGCAAAGTTTATTTGGAGTTGTTTGTCCCACAAAGCTATTTTATGGATGCCTATACCAAAGCAAAAATCATTGGTCAGATTAAGTGGAAAAATACATATTTTTACAGTGACATATCTGCAGCGATATCATCTGCTTCATGGAGAAATGCCTTTTAGCTCATCTTGTACATCTGTATCCTTAGCAGCAGGTGCCACTGCCAGACAATTCATCAAAGTTAATGTGATTGCTGAGAAATGCTAAAGCCTTTCCTTTTTATTGCTGTGGGAGGTGGTGTGAAGAGCTGTGTACTCTGTGGGAGGGGGAAGAGGCTATGCTGGAAAACAAGCTGGAAAGGTGGACTTTTCAACTCTACTTTTTTAGGGCGTGAAAAACCGCGAGTGTCCTCTCTGTGGCTTGTGATGGGCAGTGAATGTAGGACACCTTGTCTCAGCAGGAGATGGGAGCACAAGTTCATCACGAAGGGGGCCATCTGGTAGGCAGGGTGGAATACGCTTGCAGGAAGGACAGGAATGAGAAGTGAATAGGGATTTTTTCCAGTTGAAAAGCTGCCGACTTAGTCATGCTGTCAGCAGAGGCTGGACATTTGCATCCTTCCTTGGCAGGCGGCTTTAAAAGCGGTGTATGCTGCTTTGCAGGTTGTACTGGGAAACTGTACCAGCCTACCCCACCAGGTTTCTGGCTTTACTACCTGTAGCTGCGGCTGCCTACTAACTGGTGAGCAGCAAAGTTTTCTGAAATTTCATGGATTTTATATCTGTCTGAACTTTTGCCCCATGTTGACAAGACTGGTCTGGAGGCTGGTGGGAATTGTGAGTTTGTGTATGTGTAGCTGGGTAGGAAATAGCCAGGCTTGAGAGCAGGGAGCCTGGAGCTGTAGCTAGTGCTACAATTACAAATGGCTAAAAAAGGATGCTCTGTGGCACGAGAGGGTGGAAACATTAGCAAAGATCTAATCTATAGGAAAAGAAAACATTGCAAAGCAGACAGTGATAGAATTAGTAACATCAAATTGGTAGCAATAGACACTATCAGCAGCAGGTGTGGAAATAACAATGGAACATGCAACTATGAGAGGAGGCATGCAGAGTCTTGGAGAGTCCCCTTGGTTGGAAGTAAACAATGCTCAAAACCAGGATAGATAACAATGCTAAGATGGATGGAGATTTAGGAGCCAGGAGGCTCTGTTGTTCCATCTCAACAAACAACAACATGACACATGTAAGAACATCTGTGGTATGGAAAGGACAGCTGAGGTGCCTTTTCCTTACCTCATCGCTTTTTCACACAGAAAACAGCAGCAGCAGAACATCTGAGGAGTTGAGCGTGAGTGTCCTGGTTTCAGCTATGATGGAGTTAATTATTTTTAGCAGTGGATGGAATGCCATGTTTGGGTGTTAGGATGAGAACAGTGCTGATAGCACCCTGATGTTTCTAGTTGTTGCCGGGCAATCAAGGACCTTTCTCAGCTCTGCATACTTCCTTACTAGTGAGAAAGGAGGGGACGTAGCCAGGACAGGTGACCCGAACTGGCCAAAGAGGCTATTCCATGCCAGTTACGTCATGCTCAGTATAAAGGGGACTGGGGGGAAGAGGAGGAGACAACGCCAGGACGTGCAGTTTCTTGGGACGGTTGGGTGGTCCGGGACGGGCTGTAAGCTGTGCGGCCTGAGTTGTGTGGTTTGGTGAGAAATTGCATTGTGTATCACCAGTTTCATCTATTTTGTGCTTTAAACTTATGTTATTTATATCTAGTTTTCTGTTATTGTTTAGTAAACTATCCTTATCCCAACCTGCGTGGTTCTGGTTTCTAGGTTGTGGTTTCGTTCCCTCTTTTCTTCCTTCCCTTTTCCCCCTCCCCCAACTTTCCTTCCCCCTTCCTTTTAAAAGTACAAGCGACTGTGTGGGGTGCGGCCCTCGGCCGGGGCAAAACCACGACAGTCATTTTGGCGCCCAACGTGGGGCACGACGAACGGTTGGGATAACAGTAGATCTGACCCTAACTATCGCAATTAAGATAAGCACTGTTGTTTAAGCAATCTCTGGTCACGATGTTGTGGTATTTATTCACAAGGCTGTGGCAGCAAAACCACCGCATGCTGTATACAATCCTGGCAGGATTCTTTACTCTCTCAGGTCTGCGGCTCCCGTATTTGTTCCCATACTTCATTATAATGTATTTTATGATATCGGTCTATGATACAATAATATCGATGATCATGAGTTTAAGCTGGTACTTGTATGAGGTTTTGCTGTCCTGTCCATTCTTTGGACAGGGAGGGGTTAATAACAGCAGCCAGTATGGTGGGGGCACTGCTTTCTTTTCCTCTGGGCTAAATGCAACAGCTCTTAGGGCAGTTTTTGAAAATCTTCAATATTTCTGGGATATTCAAACTAGCATTTTGCTATTGGTAGATTTGGGGCAGATGGTTCAGTTTTTGTTATATATCAAGCATAGGTTTATGAATACCACTGAAGAGCTTTCTCCGAGACAGAATAATCACGAGTGGCAGGGCATGTGGCAAAATATGGGCGAGTACCTAGGTACTTTCTCACGCCCGATGGTTTGGAACTTCACTCCTGAACAGCTACAAGACCCCGATCAAGTGACTGCATACCTAAAGAAAAATTGCTGTAGGTTTCCCAGAGATGGACACCTTACTGCACTGTGCTGGGCTCTGGCCACTATTTATCAAACACTGCTTGATAGCAGGCAGCACTGTCAGCACTGTCAGGGAGAAGGGAAAGGAAACAGACTGGCAGATACTATAGCTGCTGCAACCACTGGGGCTGACACTGCAGCTACTGCAACCCCTGTGACCGACACTGCAGCTACTGTAATCTCTACAGCAGACACTGCAGATGATCAGAAAAACCAACCCACACCAGTATCTGTTGCTCCCGTACAAAAGAGGAAATGCACAAAGAAATCAGTTCGCATAGTGACGGATGATGATGATGATCAACCGGGACCATCCCGAGGATATCAGGATAAGGCAGAATCAGAGATTGTTACCCGATCCCTGACTCTGAGTGAGCTGCGTGAGGTTCGAAAAGATTTCACCCGCCACCCAAGTGAGCACATTATCACTTGGTTGCTCCGATGTTGGGATCACGGGGCCAGTAGTTTGGAGTTAGAAGGCAGAGAGGCCAAGCAGTTGGGATCCCTAGCTAGAGAAGGAGGAATTGACAAAGCAATTGGGAGGAGGCCGGAAGTCCTCAGCCTCTGGAGGCGACTATTGTCAAGTGTGCAGGAAAGATATCCCATAAAGGAATATATTACATGTCAGACACCCAAGTGTAACAGCATAGAGACAGCTATCCAGCACCTGAGAGAATTAGCTGTACGGGAGATAGTTTATTATGATCTGGACAATTCACGGCTTCCCACTGATCCCGATGAAGTCCTATGCACTCCAGATATGTGGCGTAAGGTTGTACGAAGTGCACCCTCAGGGTACACCAATTCACTGGCAGCAATTGACTGGAATGATATGGATCCACCAACCGTAAATGAGGTGGCCTGCCGACTCAGGAAATACCAAGACAATGTTTCCCTCTCCGTCATTGCAGCAGTAGAAAAACTGGTTCAACGACTTGACAACAATGTGTCCAACTCCCAACCCGTATGGAGCAATGTTGCAGCTACTGGGAGAAAGCGTCCATCGTTCCAAGAGGGAGAATACACACCACGACGTACATTGTGGTTTTACCTGCTTGATCATGGAGAGGACATGAGGAAATGGGATATGCAGCCCACCTCAGCCCTTCGAGCACGAGTAAATGAGCTGCGGGGTAAAACATTCGCACAACGAGATTCTGCCAGGAAGAAGGCTGCACCAGTTTCTACTGGGCAGTTCCCTAGACCAACTGGAAGGCCTACCTATATGTCTGATGTGTCTGATCCTCTTGAAGGGACCTCTAAGTCCTTTATGCAACCAGTGGAAAACAAATATGATCAGCAGCAATAGAGGGGCCCTGCCTCCAGCCAGGTGGAGGAGAGGGATAATCGGGTTTATTGGACTGTGTGGATCCGATGGCCTGGCACGTCAGACCCACAAGAGTACAAAGCTCTGGTGGATACTGGTGCCCAGTGTACTCTAATGCCATCGAATCATGAAGGGGTAGAACCCATTTGTATTTCTGGAGTGACAGGGGGATCCCAACAACTAACTGTGCTAGAGGCTGAGGTGAGCCTAACTGGGAAGGACTGGGAAAAACACCCCATTGTGACTGGTCCAGAAGCTCCGTGCATTTTAGGTATAGATTATCTACGTAGAGGGTATTTTAAAGACCCAAAAGGGTACTGATGGGCTTTTGGAATAGCTGCTTTGGAAACAGAAGGAATTGAACAACTGTGTGCCTTGCCTGGACTCTCGGAGGATTCTGCTGTTGTGGGGTTGTTGAAGGTTGAAGAACAGCAAGTGCCAGTTGCTACGACGACGGTGCACAGACGACAATACCGTACTAACCGAGATTCCCTGATTCCCATCCATAAGTTGATTCGTCAACTGGAGGATCAGGGAGTGATCAGCCGAACCCACTCACCCTTTAATAGTCCCATATGGCCAGTGAGGAAGTCCAATGGAGAGTGGAGGCTGACAGTAGATTATCGTGGCCTAAATGAAGTCACTCCAGGTATGAGTGCTGCTGTGCCAGACATGTTAGAGCTCCAGTATGAATTGGAATCGAAGGCAGCCAAGTGGTACGCCACAACTGACATTGCGAATGCTTTCTTCTCGATCCCACTGGCGCCAGAGTGCAGGCCACAGTTTGCTTTCACTTGGAGAGGCATCCAATACACGTGGAATCGTCTGCCCCAGGGGTGGAAACATAGCCCCACCATCTGCCATGGACTAATCCAGAATACACTGGAAAAGGGTGAAGCACCAGAGCACCTGCAGTATATCGATGACATCATTGTATGGGGCAACACAGCAGAGGAAGTTTTTGAAAAAGGAAACAGGGTAATTAAAATCCTTTTAGAAGCTGGTTTTGCTATAAAACGAAGTAAAGTCAAGGGGCCTACGCGAGAAATCCAGTTTTTAGGAATAAAATGGCAGGAATGCGTACCTCAAGGGGATTTGATTTTGGGTGAGAATAGCCAATATAATTAATAGAGTAGAAATTATAATAATTGCCAAATAACCCATTATTGTATATTCATTATTGTTATGATTGCTGTATGTTGTACCATAGCATTATAGCCGGAGTCATACAAGTTAATGAAGAATGAGTGCCATGATGATGGAACCGAAGCCTGGCCTCTCAAGAACTTTTTTTTCTTTTTTCCCTTTGAAAATAAACTCTGACCCACAGACTATGAGCATGGACCATGCCAGGTGTATCAGTCAAGAGCCTGAGATGCAGCATGCAACGAGCCAATGGAACATACAATTATTCTGAGAAACTGTTACGACAAATGGAGCCTGAAAATCATGGACTAAATGAACTCAACAACTTCAGAGGGATGATTCACAGACTGAGGGAATAAGATCTGTATGCACGTATGTGTGCATACATGTGTACATACATATATGGGTGTGTGAAACACGAAACTGGTTGTACCCAAAGAAAATTGTTGGATCTGGTCATGACGTAAATGGTATGGAATAAGGGGTGGATAATGTCCTGGTTTCAGCTATGATGGAGTTAATTATTTTTAGCAGTGGATGGAATGCCATGTTTGGGTGTTAGGATGAGAACAGTGCTGATAGCACCCTGATGTTTCTAGTTGTTGCCGGGCAATCAAGGACCTTTCTCAGCTCTGCATACTTCCTTACTAGTGAGAAAGGAGGGGACGTAGCCAGGACAGGTGACCCGAACTGGCCAAAGAGGCTATTCCATGCCAGTTACGTCATGCTCAGTTTAAGGGGGGACTGGGGGGAAGAGGGGGAGACAACGCCAGGACGTGCAGTGTTTCTGGGAACGGTTGGGTTGTCCGGGACGGGCTCTAAGCTGTGCGGCCTGAGTTGTGTGGTTTGGTGAGAAATTGCATTGTGTATCACCAGTTTCATCTATTTTGTGCTTTAAACTTATGTTATTTATATCTAGTTTTCTGTTATTGTTTAGTAAACTATCCTTATCCCAACCTGCGTGGTTCTGGTTTCTAGGTTGTGGTTTCGTTCCCTCTTTTCTTCCTTCCCTTTTCCCCCTCCCCCAACTTTCCTTCCCCCTTCCTTTTAAAAGTACAAGCGACTGTGTGGGGTGCGGCCCTCGGCCGGGGCAAAACCACGACAGTGAGCTAAACATGCTTGGTGGAAGAATAGTGATGTCAAGCAGGGAACAACTTAACCTGTGTTGTAGAACAAAAATGACCATAGCGTGGTGAGATCTCACAAGTGTTTCATGGCACAAAAAGCTCAGGTATTTATACAGTAAAATAATTAAGAGCTCTGGACCTGCAGTATGATCATATTAGTAAAGCATATGTTAGATTGGCTTTCACAGAAGATACCTAAACAGCATCACCTTGTATTTTTGGCACACTCTCTGTGCAAGGCCATAGCTGAATTAGGAATTAACTTAGTCTCAGGGCACCAGATTTAAATCCTATAACACAGTTTAATTGCTATTCATAGCCAAATTTTTCTGAAGCCTGTAGTGATGCCAGTGCAGTGTTCCTTTCCTTGTCCTTTGTGTAACCTTTCCTGGTCCTATTTGAAATTGGGAATTCTGGGTAATATCTACGGAAATAGTTTGGTTTATTGATTTTTTCCATGCCCTAAAGTGAAAGGGCTGTCAGCACAGTAACACGGATTTATGAAACATAGATTTGAATTCTAATTTGTTCAATATTTTAGAAAAGTCATATTTCGATTTTCATGGCAAAGTTCTGACTGTGGTTGAAGCACAAGATTCCCCATAGAGTAAACTTCTACTTCCTCATTTCATTGTGCTTTTACGTAGCTTGAGGAGGTTTGATGCTTACTTTAGTAATAATAGTCTTTGTTGTTTTTTCAGGAGAAAGTTTTGTTTCCTGAAGTGTTCTGTAGCTGGGTTTTGTACCATAAAGGATGTTGGTTTTCATAAAGGACATATGTGAGAGAGCGCCTTCTTTTGGCAGAGGAGCGGGAAGTGACTAATCTGTTTGCTGAAACTGGAACATTACGGAGGCTGCTTGGAGCTTCAAATGTATCGGTCTTGTGTTGACTAACATTTGTTTGTGCTTGTATGTACCATTCTTCCCTCAAGTTCAATTGATGACTAGATTGAACTTGAAGAGGATCAATGTCTTAATGCCTTTTCACTGAGTATTATATGTTAGGGGGTGTCTCATTCAGGCAAGTAACAGCATTCTTCATGGTTAAGGTCACCCACAAGGTAGGTTTTATCCCTCCACTGGTAGAATCTGACCTTTACAGAAGCTCTTCTTTTCAAATGTTGTGTGTGTTATAAATTCTAATTGAGTTTCTCATTGGGTTTCATTTTTCCCTCCTATGTTAGATTGCATGTGAATCACGACAGAGTTTGAGGAGCTTTCTTTTTCTTCTAAATAGAATCTTATGGCCAAAGAAAGTAGTGTAAACCATTTGAAATGCAAGAAGCAACATAGGGTTTGGAGATATAAATTAATTTCTCTGGCATTATTTAAATAAACAACTCAACCACCAGAAAGTCTCATAATCTAGTTCATATGAGCAGATGTTTGGCAGGATTCAGCCTGGTGGGTTTGCATTCTCTGCTTATCACAGAACCAGGACTGCATGCATCACTGCCACGTGCTTCTCTTTTCCCTTCATCCCAAGGAAACTAATCTTGTTAAGAAAAGAAAGTGGGAGGAGGAAATGTGTCATTCCAACACAAGCTGGATACAATTCCTGTGCTGAATGCTTGTTAGCAGAAGCTGGTCTGAGAGATGCCTAATATCTTTCAGACAGCCTATTGCAGACAGGAATTTCAATGTCCAGTCTTTTCGTGTAGGTTTTTTTGTTAGGGGTTTTTTTTTGTTTGCTTGTTTTTTGGAGGGTTTGGTTTTTTATACATGAATTATAAAGCTGTTTTCTTCAGCAGTCTCAGGCACGAAAATGTTTGGTACTGCAGCATCTCTCCTTTGTGTGGCAAACACAAGTGGCTCATTAACCAACTGTAACTCGTATTTTATCATAAATGAAGAACAGGAGAGACAGGTTGACAGCAGAATCTTGCTGTACAAAGGAAAATTTAAGATGCCTAAAATTATCATTAGATTTGGAAGCATTTCCCTTTTTCCTTAAGTGGAGGTAATCTTCTTTCATTGACATTTCAACCATGGTAGTAATATGGTGCATGTTGGTATAGTTTGTCAGTTGTTAGACAGTAGTTCTGTCCTGTTAACCTCCTTGAACTCGCTGTTCAGTCCTTACTTACCTGAGCTGTAAAACCCAGGAATCTGCATGAAGCGTTGCAGTAGCTTTTGATGGAGAAGTTTCTCACTTAAGGTAACCTACAGAGAGCTGTGGCCTGAGCAACTCTGCGAACGTTGAGGTGCTGTGAATACAGGGTGGATGAGTAGAATTTATTTATGGAGGAAACTTAAATGGTCTCACCTTCTGCTGCAGTTAAGGGCTGGATATCAGGGTAACAAAATTCAGTGGAAGATCTTACAGATGGAGAAAGTAGTATTTATTAAAATAAAAACTCGAAAAAGTTGATTTTACCAGTTGATGCTCATTTTGTTGTAGATTTAATTTATCTGTATACACGTGCCCACAAGTACCAGGTGTACATCCAAGTGGTCTGACAAAGGTCACTTGTGTGTGACATAGGAAACAAAGGATGCTAGATGTCAAGTTTCTGGGATTCTTCCTGATGTAACAAGCATATTTATGAACAGATCTTTTGTGCCTTTTAGGGTTCAGCAGCAGTTGTGAGGTAGCACTTTGCTGCAGAGGCCTGCTTTCTCCATCTTCCATATATTTTACGATCCCACTCATTCCCTGTTTTCCTCCTGAGCTAAGGAGGGTAGGGGTTGTAGATGTGACACTGCCAAAACCTTGGTGTGGTCTCCATTAGCAATACAGGACCTTCTTTTAACCCTCTGTCCTTCTGGTTCTTCTTGTTGCTTGCACATACACATTTCTGTTCAGACTGCACCCATTGTTGTCCAAGCTCTATTTGCACGGAAGTTAGAGGTAAAATTCTTGCGGATGTCAAAGATAGTTCTGTTAGTGCTCAGCACTCTGGAAAATTTACTCCTTAGAAATCCAGTTGTATACCAAATGAGGGAGGCATCCCCAATGCTGTTTGGCCTACGATAAAGTTACAACCTTGCTGTAGTTCTGGAAATGTAGTGCTGCATGAGCACAGGGAAGAAATTAGGCTTTTCCCTGTAAGCAAAACTACTTTTGTGTGACACTGTTTCCATGGGGCACCTCTTCTCAGATTTTTGTCACGTAAGAACAACTTTGTTTCTTCAGGTTTAGCAGAAAGATTTAGACTTCCACAAAAGCAAACTTTGCTCTGGTGTAACTGTGCTGTCAGGGCTCAGGATGACACACTTTAGTCATCCAAGTTGTCCTGCATGGTTGCTACCTCTTGGTCACCTTTAGCTTTTGTAACCCATGGCTAAATGCAAGGGACAACCTCCCATATTTGCAGATCCAGAGAATAACTGGAAGAGGGGGTACTTTGGTGCTGGACAGCAATGCTAAGAAGAGCTACTGGCACAGCTTGAGAAGATGATGATGGTTCCGAGCATCAGTTCAGTGAGACTCACTCATGCATGGGGGAAAGAAGTGAGGACCGTGGGCTTCTGTGAAATGTTCTGTACCACCCCCCTCTTCCTCACCAAGTTAATGTCTCTTGTGATGCATTGGAATTATTGATACCAAGTTTATCTGCACAGTATAGTTAGTAGTCTTCTGTGGAGAGTCCCTGGTGTCTGTGTTGCGTTAGTACTTCAGCTTTTGCATAGCATATGTGTGTTTCATGCGTCAGTGGCTTTTGTCACAAGAGTACTTGGTTATTGAAGCTGTCGAATGAACCTACCTGCAGTGATTTGAATGCTTGATTAAAACTTGATTTGATTCCTCTATTTGAGTTGAATATTCAGCAAAGAGTCCAGAACACCCCAGTGGACTGAGCTGAGGAGAAATGGGAAGGGATGAGCTGGGAATGAGGATGGGGCAGAAAGCAGTTGCTGAAACATTGTGCAGCCACTTAGGATTGCAATTTAAATTCAGTATCATTTCCAAACTAAATTTTGCAAAATTCTCAACTTACACTGTGTGTTGTGGGTGGCTATGAGGAATACAGCCTTGTAAAGAGTTGGCAGTGGGGTTTGGCAGAGAGGAGGATGTAGAAAGGAAGTTGTTTCTGCATGCATTCCCGGTGTTGATGAGGTCTCTCTAACACAACTACTGTGGAGGGGATTAAATGAGTATTTGAGATACTAAATTTGAGGTGGGGTGCTGCCCTAGGCTACCTGATTTGGGGGAACATGTGCATGATTCCCTTTTCTCCACAGGCTGAAGAAGAAGCCAGAGGCCGTGGAAAAAAAGAGTGGGAAAGGAACTAAAAATGTTATGTGTGTTAGAAGGAAACTTCCCACTCTTTAGCACAATATCTTTGAATATATAACCCAGTCTGGAAAGAAATTTATTTGCTACTCAGATGTCAAGTGTCTGGGAAGCAACAAGTTTCCTGAGTATAGAGGAACAGTTTGGGCCTTAGCCTGTGGTGGGATGGGTGTGAGGGCTCTAGCAAGCTCTAGTGAGTTGTTCCAATATCAGCATGGAAAATCCCAGAGCCCACAGAGCAGATATCAGTTACCTCCTGTGTGACCTTTCACCCATGGTTTATTATGTGCTTGCAGCTGCCTGGCTCTTTCACTCTATCACACTCTCTCCAGGTGATTTCTTGGGACTCCCAATGTCCCACCAAAGGAAAATACCAGTAGAAGATCACACAGTTCTATCCGAATAAACCACTTTTGGGGGTATGGTGGACTGCAATGAAATCTCATGACGTGGTTAGTGGTGAGCCTGGAGCATAATGGCCAAGCCTTTGTGCTGTCTTCCCTTCAGGTGTCTTGGGAGCATTTCTGGTAATTGGCTGTGCTTTGTCATGTCTCACATAGAGGCTGACCTAACTTGGTCTGCCCTCTTTGCATGAGAGGGAAAATCTGTCAGCAGTACCAAGGGGCTCCAGTTTCCTTGGGAACTTAGTGCTAAGTCTTATTTACAAAGTAGGGTGGATGCTTGGAGCAGCAGAGTAGGGAGAGCATGTTATCAGACCACCCAGCACCTTGTATCTTGAAATTGCCAGCACTTGGAAGTGCATCACTGAGTGCTGATGGCAGGGACAAGCCAAAAGGCTATTTTCTTAACTCCTGCTGTTCCCTTCCAGCATCTCCTTTGTGTCCATCATGTGGTGAAGTTAGCAGATGGGCTGCCCCCGAGGTGACACATGCTTACCTGCAGGGAAGAGAAACTCTTCTACCAAGACTCCGGTGAAAGTGCTGCTGCTGGCAGGCAGGCAGCTCTGTCACTTGGCAGCAGGCCTCAGAGAGATTACTTTGTCCTTGTTCTTAGTCCTGTTTGCCAGGTTCCCTTCTGATTGCCAGGCTGGTAATGCATGGGGGAGATAACCCTGGTTCAGTGAGCAGCAGCTCAGTCTGTCATCAAATAGAAAATACTTGGGTGGAATTACAGAGGCCTGTGCTAAGCTAAGTTGGTATCAGGCTTCTGGGTGTGGTTCTTTAGTACAAGTATTTTTTTGTCTTTCTGCAGGGAAGACTGAAATCTTCCATCAGGATTTCCCTCTGTCACTTACAGGCTTGTTCACAACTTTTGTGGTTCCCCTCCATGCTCTTTACCTCCAAATTAAGCTGCTGCCCCTTGTCCCTCTCCAACAGGTTTCTGAGCAATAGCAATTTTGTTCCTTTTCTCCATCACCAGCTCTTCAGACCGGGAGACCTGTTTGTGCTCTCATTCTCTGTGGCTTGCTGAGTTGCCCAGACACTTCAGGTAGTCCTGACAGTCCAGTCCCATCCCTTGCAACCCCTGGCCTCCTCCAAAAGAAATATATATACATCATTGCTTTGGAGTGATGGTCTCTTGTGAAATTTCTCAGTTGAAAACCAGGATATAGCTTTCCTATTTTGATGCTTCTCTTTTTTTTCTCCACTGTCCTAGCTGTAGCCTAATGGCTTTGACTACATCTGAGTGTGATCCCAAATCCCAGAAGGCATAACTGATTGAGATCCAGGTCACAAATAATACTTGTATTCACAGGATCTTGCCTAAGTACCCTTCAGTGCAGAGTCCTGCCATATTGCTTAGACTGCGAGAAAGTGTGTTACTGTGCCCTGCACAGGCATTAAGCCTTCGTTATATCTGGGAGCCAAGAGTTTGCTCGGTCATACAGCTGACGGAGGATCTCTTAACCCACTTTACCATGCAGGGATTCCCAGCCACACTTGCAAGCATTGCATACTGCCACGTTTTTAAGTTTTCCTATGACAGGGCAGACCTCATGTCTCTGTTACTTCTTGAATTACTTTCTTGTCAAGCTTCTGTAGCAGATATAACAGGTGATGTACACATGTGTGGGTATATCCACCTGTGGCATTTGTGTTTTCTGGCCAGTCTCTAGCTGCGAAATCACTGGATTAATTATTTTGTGCGAGGGACATAAGAAGAATTTACCGCAATACTAGTATGTTTGAGATTTACTAAGCAGTGAGTGCAGAAGAAAACACACCTTTTTGTTGATTGGCCATTTTATGTAAGCTTCCAAAAGCAATGTTTTCTCCAGTGTTTCAGTTTAAGTTAGCTGGCTTGATGTTATGAAGAAGTCAGTCTTCCCTTATGCTCTGCCATAGATACAAAGCAGCAAACAAAGGGATAAACGTGGATGCGGAGGAACGTAAAGTGGTTATGATGGCTTCATGGGGTATGGCAGGCAGTAGCAGGGTTCAACAAGGAAAGAGGTTTGTAGCATCACAGCTGCTGGCTACATCTTTCTGATGCCCAAATCTGGTGGAAATCGCTCTGTGCACTCTAAAGTCTTAATGTATCTGAATTTCAAGAAGGCATCAGGTTTGCAAACACTTTATTTATGTGTCCATACCAGGCATATAGAGGAGATGAAATTGCTAAATAAGTATGGGTGTGTCAAAGCAGATCTTGCTTCTCTACTTCTTCATGCTTTGGCAGCATAATAGTGGGGTTTGTTTTGTTGCTGCTGTTCTTCTGTAGCCATTTGTTTCTGAGTTGTGATTTCCATATGTCTGTTGCAGCAGAATCCTCAGACCCATAAGGGCCAGGATTTTAACTGAAAAATGCCATGTAGGAGACAGTAACCTGACCTCACAGCAAGGGTTTTAGGCAGTCACAATTCTTCTTGTTATAATCTGCTCAGCCCAGTGATTTTCAATTTTGGCACAAATGCAAATACAGAAACCCAGCCACATTCCTTTTACAAGGCACTGGCTTCACTTGGCTTGTTTTAATGTGCAATGATAATGGTGACCACTCAGAGTTGTGCTGGCTGACCTCTGCAGTGGGCTATTCTGTTCCACTGCAGCAGACACCGAGGTAGTTTTAATGCTGTCCATTTGGTTAACATCTCTCTAAAACATCCCACACCACTGGGGTTCTTGGCACAAAGGAATCAGACGTTTTCATCTTTGTGAAAAATAGGTTGCTTTTTCCTTTAGTGACTTGTTGCTGTCTACTCTCCCATGCAGCTGCTGCTTACATGCTGTCACTGTTCAGCTCATCCAGGGTGACATTGTCTTGTTGTTTTGACAATGACTTTAATCTATTTGTGCAGTTCAAAGTGAAGGCTGTGTGGCCGGAGATGGAAATGCATGGGCTTAGGAAGCTAATAATGATATACAGTCTTTTACTTTGGCTGCTCTGAAGCCACTGCAAATCAGTTGTTGGATTTGATGTGTCTTCGGGAATGCTGGTTGTAGTGAATCAGGTGTTCACCTCATGAAATGCTGCAATATAATCAAGTGGGTGGCAGGCTTAGCAGGTATGCCAGTGGGTGTATCAAGCTGGATGTAGCTTACTCTACTGACAGGGATTTTTATAAACCAAGTGAGAGACAATTTAACAGACAGATCATTGAGTAGGAGCTTCCTACCATGGTTGCCTGTACTGTTTGGGTTGTAGGCACAGCCCGTAGTATCACTTTGAGTAAATGGCACTGCAGACCTGAGATGGGTGGTAGGATCAATAATTTGCTGTTAGCTGGTGCCTCTTAGGGCTGCTGGGGTAGGGGAACTGCCTCCCTACAATGTTAGCATTGTGGAAAGTCAAATGCTGGGCTATCAGTCTGGTGCCTTTCCAAAGCACTAGATGCAAAGTAGCCACACAGAAGAGCAGATAGTAAGTTACTTAAGAGAAAGAAAATTATTTCTGATTAATTTGAAAACACTTGATTTGCGCTTGCTAAGGAATGGGAACATGTAATCTGTCTGAAGTGCCTTCCAGGAATAACTCCAGGGGAGCACTGGTGGAGTGGCAATGGCTGCAAACTCTTCCTTCATGTCATATACTGTCAGAAGTATCTGCTGCAAGGATAAGGCTGGAGCAGGGCACATTGCTTATGTTCCATGGATTGTTAGATCAATAGTAGCTGTAAAATGTAGCCAGTTGCATTATACTTTGGAACATGCTTTGTGGAGATCCTAGGATCTGTGCACCAAGCAGTAAGACCAGAAAACTCTTGTCATAGGCAGCAGTTGCACAGTATTTTGCCCTTGCCTGGCAAATTTGCTTCCTTACTTTATGCCAGTGAGAAACAGCACCGCATTCCTTTCCTTTTGCTGTTTTGAGCTTGAATTCTCTGGACTCTGTAAACCAATACATAGCTCAGTGTCTGTTTCCAGAAGTCATGCATTTCCCTTGATTTACATTGTTTAATCAGAGAGGATGTGGTGGATGCACACACTGTGAACAAGACAATCGTTATTGCAATCACTTTTCTGACGGCAAGCCTCAGCTTTCAAGGCAATTAAAAGATAAGCTCACAGGTATGTAAAAACTGCCTCTTGCTTGTTACAGTGATAGTGATTGCTTAGGATATTTTCTGTCATTCTCTGCTGTTTCCTGCTAGTAATTCCTGCTAGTCACCAGAAATGTACCTATATCATATCCCCTCCTTTTCCTGCTGTTGATGCGAGTCTAAGCAGAATCAAGAGGGATAGTTGAGTTCTGTCCATGAATTAATGAATGGCCTGTGCTGGAAGCGGTTCCTGTATTATTAGCAAAAATACTAAAAATAAGGTGTTGTTTATCCACTGTGGAGCTTTCCAGTATCGGTGCAGCAGTAGAGGGAAGAGTGTAGTCATATGGGAGTTATCATCAATATGCACTGGATGAAATATAAATGCAACTTTAGCAAGTTGACAAGGTAAGCTGTTGTTGAACTGCCTTCAGTCTGTGTTTTTTGTGGGTCTAGACTAGCGACAAAGCAATGAACAATAAAATATGTGTTGACCTAATGAATAAGAAATCCCGCTGAGATACAGGGGACTGACTCCATTCCGGTCTTTCTCACTCTCTGCTGAGTAATCTTTCCTTATTTGTGCTTCAGTGCCTTTATCTGTCAGACAGTGATAATGATGATAATCTTCATTTTAAAGCTTGTTGGGCTATACCAAGTGAATACTACACAGAGAATCTGGATATAAATATTTTTCTATTTTCTTCACCACAGGCCAGGAGTGAGAGAAGGGAAGACACAATTGCTACCTGAAAAAATGAGCATCAGGGACTTTAAATGCCTTCTAAAGTATTTTAGAGCTGCCCTATTCATGGTGTTCTTTTGAGGACTTGAGGTCAGATAATATACCAGTTTGTATTTTGCTTCTGTGGTATTTCCCCAGAAGATTTTAGTGTTTTGTAAGCAACTGTCATTGTGATTTTAGACCCCCAGTTAGTTGCATCTGATGACCTTTTCTTGTATTTTGAATCACTTCATTCTCATCAAGTGGAAGTGGAGAGTTTGTGATTAAATGTTCTCTCCTCCATTTCTTGTGGTCACTTTGCCTGCTCATTTACAGATGCTTCAGGAGTGGAAATGACTGAAAAATCCTGTGATATTTGTATACTCTTCTCTACAACTGTCTCTGATCTATGGTGGTATTGCTTCTCTGCTATTTATAGGTCATACTTTTGCAGAGCTATCAGTGCACAATGCTTCTAACTTTGTCAGTCTGTACTTTATATACATCTCAGGTCAGCAAAAGTACATCCATTTATAATGTGATTGATAGGCCTTTGGGCCTGGTCTCTCATCCTACATTCTGACTGTTCAGCTTTTCTACCACAGATCTTTTTTAACATAACTGTGTGAATAGCTTGAGCCTGTGTGGCAATACTTAAACTCTGTATTTCCCTTCTGTCCCCAGCCACTTATAATTTATAGCCATGTCTCCAACAATTTTTGTAAAGTCTCCATATGCTTTTCCCCTACCTCTGAGGTCTACCAGAGTATCTCGTTGTCTGTCACGTGACTTAATCACAGTCAAAATATATTCCTCATTTAATGTTTGGAATGCAGCTTCAGACCCAGAGAGTCCATCTTCAGTCTCTCAGGCAGCCTTTTGTCTTTTTTTCCAAAACATGGTGATTCTTGTAGTGTTTGACCTCCTGCTTTACTCTCAATATACAGCCTGTTCGAGTTCTGTCACTGTGTTACACAGCCCTAACTTTCCTGTAGATCACAGAATTAGAGAATAATTTGTGTTAGAAGTGACATCTAGATGTCATCTGGTCTGATCCCTTGTGCCAAGCAGGGCTAGCTTTTAAGTTAGATTGGGTAGATCACCCAGGGCCTTTTTAAATCTTAATTTTTGTCTTCATTGCCAAAGATGTAGATTCCCCATATCTTGGAGCTCCTGTTCCAGTGTTAGACAACCTCACAGGAATTCTTCCTTTCTCCTTTACCCCGATACTTAGGGAGAGTTTCCTTATTACAAGTCATGGCCATTGTCTCTCCTATTGCTATGCAGCTCTGGAGAGAGAGACTCTGGCTTCTTTCTTTCTATGCCTTCCCTTTATGTAGCTGAAGCCAGCAATACCATCCATTAACCCTCTGTAAAGACTGCTCAAGCCCAGTTCTCAGCTTTTTATTTATCACATGCTTCAGCTTCTTAATTATCCTGGTCCCCCTCCATTAGTCTTTCTCCAGCGTGTCAATGTCTGTGTTGAACTGGGGAGCCCTAAACTGGCCCTGTTACTGCAAACAGTCTTGCTTGGGCCGAGTGGAGCAAGCTAAACGCTTCCATCGGTCTTCTGGCTTCCTTTCTTTTCATGCAGCCCAGCACACAGCTGATCTTCATCCTTGAGGGCAACGCTGATTTGTTTTTTATTGTGCATCAGAACCACAGGTCATTCTCCACAAAGCCATTTTCCACCCAGTTGGTGGGAAAACAATTCACTATAGTAAATTATCCAGAATATCATAGAATACTATTACATGTATATTGTCTTAACTGTATTTTGAGTTTTTGAACTTTGTTTTCAAGAGATTAATATTATTCTCCAATGTTCCTTTTTCAGTATTTCCTTTACATCTTCCTTTTTAACCCAAGGCTTAGTAAATACTCATAATATCCAGAACAGTTGTTACCCTCTTATAAATTATTTTAGACTCTTTATTTTCCTGGCACTACTAATCATTCTGCAAAGCTCAGTATCAGGAAACACCTAAATAACGCTTCTCAATATTTGGAGCCCAATGTGAGACAACTTCCCAGGGCCTGTTTTTCAGAATATGTAAAAATGTCCTGAAGATACAGCATTGCATCTTAGTGTCAGGTTTTATTGGAGTTTTTCTCCCCCTTTCGTTATCACTGCGGAACAAATGGAACTAGAGGAACGAGATATTTTGGGTATAACTTGTGGTTCATTTCCATGTTTATTTCCTAAATTCTAATCTGCTATTTCTGTGCAAGTCCCTTGAAATCTGTTAGCATGAAGGAAAGAACCCAGCTGGAGTTTTGGGACTCCCACAGTGAATTTACAGGATTTGGGGAGCAAGATATTCTTTCTTGCAAATTGAGGCTATTTGATTTGAAATTCCGCGAAGAGCATCAGCAAGAGAATACCATGGTGCTGCTTTAGAATGAGCTTTTGGATGAGAAGGCTTTAAGGAAACATTTTCTGAAGGGTTTGGTCTGAACTCTTCTTTTGAAATGATTTTTCATTGCAGAAGTTCTTGGTTCAGTCTTTTTTCTAGGAGCTCTCTCTGTGTTGCTTGTAGAGAGATAAAGCTTGGAAAGCTCCAGGTATCATCATGCTGGGAGGAAGACTTGACATTGCAGCAACTTTTGTGAGTAGAAAACACTATTTTGCAGGCTTCTTTAGAGGATGTTGTTGTTCTGCTTTACCACTGGTATATTTACTGAACTGGAATGTTTTTTGTGTCAAAACAAAGACATGCTGTTGTTCTTATGTTGAAGTGCCAGCTCTTCCTCTCCTGCCATTCCTGACATTTTCTGTGTAAAACTCCAAACGTCTTTATAGTATCATACTAATGACTATGGGTCCCATTTGACCAGAATATGAAGGTCAGGTTGATTTCCCCTCTAGAAGCAAGGTATACTGCAAGTTTCCAGATGAAACAGAATTATTTCTCTGTCCCATCCAAAAAGAACTTAAATGTAAATATGGCAAAGGATGACAAAATTAAAATCTGTCATCCACACAGATGCCAAACTAGTAGAAAACCAAAAAGGTAACCCAGTAGTCACTGTATCTATTCCACATGAGTAATGAGAAACACCAGGCTGACGTTGGCTTTTCATGGATGGCCTGAGCTTCTTTTACTAAACAATGTTTCCTATGCCACAGATCAACTGCAAGGAGAGAAATCACAGTCTGCAAAGCTACAGTGGGTTCCTGGTCCTGAAGCAGTGGCAGGCCAAGGTGATCTTTCGTCAGGAGAGTCACTCATGTCGTGATACATTTCACAAGGAATGCTTTTATGCTGTATTTGTAGTGTTAAGCATGGGACCCAGTTACTTTTTTCTGGGCTAACTTAAGCTGTCTTCTGTGTGCATTAAAACCCCAATCAACTTTAGCAGTGAGCAGTGGTGACAAAATCTGAAAATTCAATTTGCTAGCCCAGAGTCAGCTGTAAAAAAAAAAAAGAAAAGGCTGTGTCTGTAATGAATAGCCCCAAACTACTTAATTCCATGCCCACCTACATAGGCAGAGTTATTAAAAGCCTTGTTTAGTCGTGCAGTCATAGTAGTAAGAAAAATCTTTTTTACTGAATATATATTTCGGTTAATCAGATATGATTTAACAGCTTTGGTCTTCTGATTGATAAGGCTTTTTTACAGGTTCATCAAAAATTTCTTTGGTAAGGTAAGAAAAAGGAAGGTAAGGAAAACTTCACAGCAGCTTCCTGAAAAGCAACTGGTCCAAATGATGAGTACAAAGACCCCCACAAGTTAGTGGATTTGAAAAAAATTTCAGACAGTTTCCTACTCAAAGAAGATCTACTTGTGATATTTACAAGGAGAACTGTGGCCTTTGTGTTTCTGCTGTGCTTGGTTAAAACCAAGAAAATATTGGCATTAAAGCAGAGCTGGAAAAAGGTTATTTTTAAGGATAAATGTAAATCCAGGATATCTTCTATTTATAAACCTTTAGAATTAGTTTTCTGGAAGGTCTGTTAGGAACAGGGTGAAATTGTTAGTAATACTGACGGGTGCCAGAAGAGGGCATTTGGAAACTTGGCTTTTCTGCTCATTTATCTTCCTAAGATTAGAGCCCCTGTGCAATTTCCTTGAGAGGCTGATGTCCCACTGTGCTGGTTGCTTCTGTGTTGATACAGGCCTATGATGAAGGCAAAACTTAGGTTTGGTGGTTGGTTGGAGTTGTTTGTTTGTTTGTGGGTTTTCTTTTTTCTTGTTTGTGGTTTTTTGGTGGGGTTTTTTTGCTGTTGTTGTTTTGGTTTTGTTCTTTTTTAGTTAACGTACAGAATATCAACAATATAATACATATTTCTGAGTAATTTCCAAGTTAGCAGACGTATTGAAGCAGAAAGCCAGAAAGCTCTGGCTTCTATCGTGAGTATTTGAGTGTGAGGGGGGGTAAAAGGCCAGGAGGAAGTGAAGAAACAGTGTATTTTCTTTTTTCCATTTTTAAAATGTGTAAATAAGCAGCCTCAAATGGAACAGGATTGCTTGATAGGAATTATATAGTTATTAATTACACCTCCTCTACCCTGCTATCACTGGCTCTCAGCAGTGACCATTCTAGCCCAATACTCTGTCTTGAGTACCAAGAAAATTGCACGTGTAGGCACAGTAACAAGAGACCAGGTAGCGACTTTTTGTATTCGTGACCGAAAATGCAGTTCCATTGCTGTTGATATTGTATCTTTTGCTATTTGCACTGGGGTGCACAACATGGTGTACTACAGAACAGGTCCCTCACCAGCAACAGATCTGGAGAGAGCCATTGTTAAAGCCCAGATCACTGAGTAAATGTGCAAAGGCATTAAAGCATAAAACCATTTAATAGTAACAGCACTTTTCTGTTCTGAGGCTTTGGATCAAGTGATTCCTTCCTGTCTTTTAGTTTTGATTCAGGCTCTGGCAGATTTGATTCAGAATCTGACTCTTTCCTGAAAACAGTCTCAAGGCATCTAATAAATGAGAACAGGATTGAACCTTGGGCCTGGTTTGGCCCTTCCTGTTTGAGTTTTACCGATTGAGGTCTGAAGAGATGGAAGCAGATCTGTCTTAGATCTTAAAACCATATACACACAAGAAAATTTCACTGCATTTTGCATAAAGCCTTTAGTAAAGCATGTAGCAGAAGTGGCAGGACTAAGTAGGAGTTATATCTCTGAACTCTGTGTGCTCTGCTTCATTCCATAGTTAGAAATTAGCCTTCACTGGTTTTCTCTGGAAGACAGAGTATACTGCTAAAATGTGGGGTGTGCTTGTGAAACCAAGCGAAGTGCATTTCTCACCTTTGCAATATGATATATGGCTCCAGCACTGTGAAGCTATTTAGGCTTTCAGATATTTTAGCTCTTAGGGAAAATGTTAATGAAAATTAGGAAAAGATATATTTAAAGCTATATAAAGATGCATTAAGTGGACCTGTTTGTGAGTCCTTTGTTTGCTACCATGTATGCTAAAATATTGCAGATGTGAATTTTAATATAGGGGTGGCTTTATTGCATATGCTAACCAAATACATTTAGAGATTAGTTCCTCTGAATCTCATTTGTGGTAAGATATGATTCCATGCTGCCAAATATGATTTATTAAGTATGTCTTGATAAAGTGGATGGAACAAGATCTTTCTGGGAGCCAAAATGATATTGATTTATAATATAAGTGTCAGTAGCAGACAGTAAAAAAATAGGAGCTGGAGGGTACATTTATTGATATATATTTCATATATACGTTATTTGCTATAACATCTGCTTACAAAATCCACCTGACATGTCCTTATATTTTGTTGTATCTTTGTGGCAGAGCTTCCCTTTGGCCTTTTGAAAACACTAACTTGTTAGTGAATATTAATTTGTACTGCAGTACCTACCCACATTGCTTTGTGCTTCCACATGCACATTACAAAATAATTCATTGACTTCATCTGAAATAACTTACAGAACCCCTGAAATTGATTATTAATATTTGAGTGCTTGGTTTCAAAGATGTTTGCTTACACCTTTTCAGCATAGATATCTGTCAGCCACAAAAAGTGAACTCTTCCTTTGTGAAAACTTGTCATTGTGGCTGAAAAACTACTTGTTCCCTTCTTGCAAACACGCTTGAGTAAGTTCTGTGTGGAGATAGGGGCCGGGGAGGAGAGGGGAGAGCAGGGCTTGGGGTGGGCTCTCTGCTGTGAAAGGAGCACAGAAGAGGGGAACAATTTACTCAGGCCTTCAACAAGTGGGTCCAGTGCAGTAGTTCTGCATCAATGTGATGGGAACGCAGTGGTTGCCACTATGGAAGAGCTGTATGTTTAGGAAATGCAAAAGTGTTCAGTACTGCATCCTCAAATGCAAAGCAATTCTTGGCTCTGAGTGTGCGGCTAGCAGCTCCTTTTGGTATGTAAGATGTGATTTCTTTAAGCAAAGCTAAAATGCTCCCTATGTGATGACAGTGTGTCTCACTCCTTTTCACTATCACCACCTGTCCATACTGTATTTCCCCATTTCTGCGTTGTCTTCCCTGGCTTATTCCAAGTGCTGTCTGTTAGTGAACCACTTTAGGACAATGCCAGGATTACTAGAAATGTGGCAGACCTCTGTTTCCATTTGCACACCTGTGTTGGAGGAACCAAGTCAATACCTAGGTTGTAATACTTGTTCTGGTTGAAGTGAGTTTTAATCCAGCCAGTGTAATGACTGAGCACAGAGTAAGTAACGTTGCAATGACCAGCCACATGTAATTACTCTTCTAGCAAAAGCAAAAAACACTTTAATGAACAGTCGTTATGATGGTAATTAACAGTGAAGTTGACCTCTTGCTCTTACCTGGTACCTGCTGATACCATTTAAAAAACATCTTAACATATATTTTGTATTGCTGAGTTCATGTTTATGTTCCTTGTGCTCATAGTTAGATTTTGCATTTGTGTTGGGAACCTCTTCCTCATCCTTATCATTATACTGTTATTACTGCTGTCATAGAGCACATCCATCGCCAGTAGTGTTGCACTGATACTTAAAAACCTCAACAAGTTGGTGAGGAATGGTATGAAGAAAAGGGCTGGAGAGCAAATTCAAGCATAGGGATTGAATGACCTAGCCAGCACTGAAGGTTTCTTGGAAATGGAGTGGAAACTTTGTTTCTGGCTTTAGTTTGAAAGCCTACTTAATTTTTAGGGACAAAGGGTAAGTCCTTCTTGTTGCCTAATTGACAAAGGGGACTGATTCATATCTTTCCCTTCTTCCTCCCAGCAAAAGGTTAGACCTAATGCTCTTGTTCAGCACATCAGGAGGCACATGAAGTTTTTCGAACTCTAAAGGCTCAGTATAGAAGGGCAAGCTGTCAGTAAAGTAGCTGCAGATATTTGATATTCAGCTATTTCACATTACAGGGAGATTACTTTAAATGAAAAAGTTTCTCATACGTTTCCCTCTGTGCTCTTCAGACTCATAGGTAGACCTTCCACTGAATTCAGAGGGCACTGGATTGGCACACACAGGGAGAAGGAAAAGAATATGTGAATTTTGGAATAAACACTAGCTGAGTTGATAAATCCTGATAGCTTTCTCATTGCCATGGCTGTGTGGGTCATTACCCCAGGGAGCCATTCCACCTCCTCGTCTCCTGTCATCTGCTTTAGGGAAATTTTCTTGCAGTACTACACTGTGCCTGTGTCCTGGGCAGTCTTCCTTCAAACCATGCATCGTCCAGAAACACTTTGAAAAACATAAAACTGGACTATGATCGACAGCCTAATGCAGAATAAGCTATGGCATTCAGCAGCAATGGGAGGCTATAACAAAACGTATTCAGCAGCAGTGTCCTGCTACCTCTTTGCCTGGAAGGAAAACAAATCAAAAAGCTGGATTCTCAAATGAAGCTGGCTCGGGTATGTGGATTGGCAGGTCGCAAATAACGGTGCGAAGTGACTTGTGGCCCTTACTGGCTGCTTGCCTTGAGAGAGAAAGGAGCCAGCCATGCTCCCAGATGGAGGAGCAAGAGGGAGCCTAACATTGCAACGCGTGAGCTTCTTCTGAAGATGCTGAGGCCCAGCTGGCAGCTGACTCTCCAGTGAGGATGGTGACAGCTTGAGGGAAGGGCATCTCACCTGTGTCACAGCAGCATAAACTACACGTGTGAGCCTTGGCACACATAGCTCAACTGAATCAGGAAAACAGAACCCCTACTCAAAGAAAGGGGGAAATGTAAGCAAATCCCACAGCATGGTTCAGAAATGCTGCTGCAGATATTTTCCACAGCAGCCACCGGAATGAAAAAAGCAGCTTATGCATGGGGGAGAGATACTTCAGTGGTGGTGCTTGCCTGAGTAAAAGCCTCTGCAATTTTAGGATGGTTGGCTGGGTTCTCAATTGGTGTAAACCCATTCAGTGCTTTTGATTTCCTTGTAGTTAAGTTGTTTTGCAGCAGCTGAAAATTTTGCTTATCCATCTGACTCATGACTGAGGAGCGTGAGCCTCTGAGGGATTCATATCAAAATCCGACGGTCAATTAGCATATGGTGTTTAAAGCAGATCTAGCTTAAGTGAACAGCGCTTCGATGCACCTATCTAGATAGAGATTTGATCCTTGATTCTACAGAAGAAATATGAGCTGCCAGGTCATAGCTCAACTCTGACAAAGTCCAAACAAGAATAAAAAGTTTTAAAATAGACTTAAAACCTGTGAAATTATAAGTTTCTCAGGGGTATCAGTGAACTTCTTAAGATTCTGATTTTCTATGAAAGCGTATACACTGACATATCCTTATTTATATATATATTCATCACAAGTGCACATACCATAACCAACCTGAATCCTTCTAAAGGCCCAGGGAGTAGTCCAGTCAGGGAAAAGAAACTGCCAACTAACGTTGGTAATCGTATCAGACAAGAATAGCAAATTGTGAAGCAAATACTTGAAGTGTTTTATGTGACTGAAATACGTTTGCAACAGACTCATGAAGAGAGAGAAGATTTTCATAGGTATAGAAGGGAAACAGTCACCTAGCTTCCACCAAAACCCATCTTCCCTATTTAATATGTTCTCTGATCCTTTTTCATAAAAAAAGATATACTGATAAAACCCAGTTATCTCACAGATGATCTCTAAATGGTAATGTAAGGCTTCTAGTCACCACTACATATACAGTAATTGGCTGCGTCGAAAGTCTGCCTTGTAAATAGAAGATTGTAGTTTATTTGTTGTGTAATAAAATTTGTTTCTTCTCCTGCGATGCCAAAAGCTGTTGCCATGAACACTACAAAGTGCTGATTTACTTGCTGTCAAGTCGCTGTGGTTGTTTACTATCCTGAAATCCTTGCCTTTTCATCCCTCCTTTTCACATACAAAGGGAGAAAACAGAGAAAGTGGGAGCATTTTTTCTTACCCCGAAGAGGTGAGGGCTGTGTGAGAGTGAACCAGTGATTTCTACGAGCAGCCATCAGAGAAAGCTGCATAAATGGTGTGTGGCAGCAAAAGCCCTTCCCAAAACTCCCCTTCAGTCATGACGCAGAGGAGCAGCAACCCTCAGGGTTGCTTGGGGTAGAGTTGGGAGGCAGTGCATTTTTGGGTCTAATTAGTGTTAAGGGTGCTAGGCCTGCTGTTGCACTGCACAAGGACTGGCTGTATTTGTGGCCTGGCCTGTGATCTCTGTCCAATGTGCTGTGACAGGGCGTACCTCTTCCAGCCTCTGTAAGAGGAGGTGGTGTTCCTGGCTTCTCTTGCTGCTGCTTGGGGGCCAACTGTAGTCTGGAGAAGACTCAAGTCCTTCTCTCTTCCAGCCCTCTTGTAAGGGCTGAAGAAGGATGTGAGGCACGGGTGCAGCTAAATAGGTCCTTTTCCCCCAGGATCTTTTCTTTCCTTTGCCGTTGCAGTTGTGAAGCCCATAGGCCTGTCTCATTGGTGCTACGGTTTCGTGATGGCTCAGTCTGTTATGACAGTAGCACTGTCTGTTCCAGAATTTCCCCCTTGAAAGATCCTTATTTAATATCCTAGCCTTCAAGCAGTCTAGTTAGCTAATTGTCAGAGCTTGTCATGCGATGTAATTACTTTTGGACAGCATTCAGATGCCTCTTCAAGAGTGCATAAGGGTATGTGTGGAACTGCATCTCTTTTGCCCTGTTCTACTGCAAGATTTTGACTCTCGCTTCTTACTGGTTCAAGCAGAGCTGCAGACATCATCGCAGTAGATTTGGTGGAGGATTTAAGATTAGGAATTTCTGTAACCTGATCCTGCAGAAAAATCCTTCTGCTACTGCAGGGATTTGTTCACAGCTCGCTGTGGATGACCAAGAGGATTCTCGTGAAACTGCAGTTAGGAGCTTGCTTATTACTCTGTCCTGGAAGCACTGTGATGAGACTTAGAGCCATCAAAGTCAGGTCTCTGTCTTGGATAGGAAGGATAAGGCTTCAGCATCATGGATTTGAGAGGGCCATGCTGCTCACTACTACTGATACACAAACACAGTTGTTTGAGTGAACAAACTCCTCCTCCTGCCTAAGAGTTTGTGGACTGCAGAGGCCAGCCTGTCCCTGACTCTGGATGAGTGAGGTGGGAATAAGCCCCAGAGCTTCATTGATCTTGTGGAAAATAAAAAGTGCCTGTGTGTATGCACACATGGATATATATTTTTTTTTTTCCTGGGAAATATGCCAACATGCTGCTTCTAATTTTGAGGCATTGCCATCCTGGGTGCAGTCTATTGAATTTTGGGGTTGTTTTGTTTTTAAAGCCATGTTATAGAAATTAATGTCAACATGGAAAGTGTTTTTTTGTTTAGAGCGTAATAACAAAAAATCATCGTTGCGGGCCCCTAAATGCTCAAACATGATTACAGCAGAACATTTTGCTTTGAAACTCTGTGTGCAGCACCTGTGCTGTCCTGATTCATCCCAAGGTTTTCAATAGCATCCTAGTGGAGGCAGAATAAAGCATGGCTCTTGCTGGAGCCTCTCTTGTGTCAGAGCTCAGCATGGTCAAAAAATAAACTTAAATCATGGTGAAGTTGTTGAAGCCAATTCCTTTGAGCTGCTCTCAAGCTGGGAGGAAATAGTCCTATAACACGCAAAAAAAAAATTCATCTGCTTTTATGGGACTTCAAGAAGTGCAGTCAAGCAGGGATCCAGGACTGGAAGGTTTCTGTTAGAGGAATGCGGACTCCGTCAACAGAGTTGTCGTATGAATGAACAAAACAAGCTTAAAACGTGCTAGAAACTAGGAAAGCCTTGTGGAGGCTTCTGAATTCAGCCTTTTCTGTTTGTCACGGACTTCTCTTCCTTACTAAGTACTGGCTCCTGTGCCATGTGCCTTTCTCTGCAGCCCCTTTCAGGGCTCAGGAGGCCCAGGTGAGATGCCTGCTGACTTATATACTCTGCTCATTGCTTCTGGTGACAAGAGCTGCTTCTTTTGACATTTTGTCATCACTATCTATAGGGAGGGATCTCCTTTCTGGAGATTGCCCTCCAGCGACTTCTGATTGACCACATTTCAGACATGTCTAGTGACTCTTGGAGTTCCCTTTTTTGCTTTTGATTTGGTTTAAGAGGGCCCTTGGAAGTGCAGTCCAAATTCCTAGGTGATAAGTAAAAAATGAGATGAAAGCAGACTGTGCCCAGAAAAGTGCAAAGTGGATATTAAATGCAGAGGGGAAAAAAAAGCTATTCTCTGTGCTAAGAACTAAGGCTGCAGAGAGATTTACATCTATGCCTTATAATTACAGGTGGAGTCTGCAGAGACCCGGCTGACTTTCTGCAGTAGCTCCCACTGATACGAGGCTTCCAGTCTACCGGCAAGAGCCTTTCTTGTTCCCAATAAGTAAAGTGCTTCCCCTGTCACTTGCTGCTTAGTGGCTTTCATTGGCTCCAGCCATCTTACCCTGCCATTTGTGCTTCTCCACCATTTCTTCAGAGCTTGGGACATTGCAGCCTCACGTACTATTTTAGCTGACTCTTTAGTAAGAACCTTACAATTTTGCACACTCGGATGCAAAACAGCATGTGGGCCCTGTGCATTGACCTGATGGGTGGGGCCAGATGATCTTGACATAATCTCTTTGACAAGGTGGGTAAATCCCACCTGCTGTTTGGCAGGAGCAGAGGGAAACCTGTGAGTTGGTATTTCCCTGCTGAAGAAAGCAGCTGTAAGGGAGCAGTGCCAGGCTGTGCTCAAAACCAGTTATCTTATTGTTGAGAACCACTGGGACTCTGGGAAGGAGAGAGATGCTTTTGAAGTCAAGTCTGTCTGTTTATGAGCTTCAATAAGCAACAGAGACCAGACTGTCCCAAGGGCCAGGGAAAGGGGAACCTCTTGTGTAATTCCTCTGATTTGCAGGTTTCGTTACGTGGATTTTGTGATTTGTAGTTTAGGATAAAAAAGACCAAAGACCTTTGAAGTATGGATTTTATTATGCGGATTGTGTCATCGAACACAGATGTGGAGCCAGCCAGTGTGCAGCAGACCCTTCATCAACTAATTAACTTGAGTTGTCAAATTGCAATCAGTGAGCTGCTCTCATACTAAAATAATAATGATAAATTCCTCTCATCTGAAGCTGTCAGATTCCAGCTGCATGAGGCACACGTTTGCAGGATCCATTACTTACTCCATGAAGGAAAATCAGATCTGCACCTCTATCTTGCCAAAGCCAGCCTTGGCGTGGTTCCCTTTCTAGCAGAGTTTGCTGTTGGAGGAGCAGCTGGGGCCAGGCCAGGATTATGCCAGGACTCATCGTGGGGCTAATGGCTGCCATCAGACTGCCAGATGCAGAGTGCTGCAGCGGTGGGACTCAGGCTTGTTTTGCAAGGAGCGTAGGAGCAGAGAACATGTGCCCTCACTCTGCCAAGCCAGGGGAGCTTCTCACTGCTAGAGCTTGTGTTTTTCTAGTGTCAGTTGTGTATTGATAAACTGAGGATTGTTGGTTTCTTTGTGGTTGGATTTTTTTAAAAACTGTTTGAAACGGTTTCTGTTGTTTTGGGAGGCAAAAAAGGTGCTGCACATTGCACTACAGGACAGAGTCTAAGACCTGGCTGAAGAAACAGGTGTCCATAATGCCTTTGGAGTTATTTGTCTGACCCACAGAGCTGGCAGCAAGGAGGTCTCACAGGCTCTGGTGAGGATGTCACCCTTCTCCCCTCTCAGTTCTTGGAGTTTTAAAACCCTGTTACATCTGTCCTTTCTTAAACAGATCAATAAAGAAATCCCATTCCACAGTGGTGGAGTCCTGAATTCAACCCTCCTACCTCTGTCCTGCATAAGACAAGTTAATGCCATCTCATCCGAGTATGACCAATTTATAGCAGTCCTGCTCACAACAATATCCAGGCATCAATGGAGGCAGAAGCTTGCTCCAAGATTTGCCTGGACTAAAAGTCAGTCTTATGAGGTGTTGAGATTGGAGGAGTACCTTGCAATGATTTCAGTGTGTTTTGGATCAGACTCCAAACACAGTAAGCTGTCTGAGCCCAGGCAGTGAGTATATTTATCTTCTGGGCGTTTTCACTTCTTACTCTTACAGATGAATTCAGCATCTTGGTTTGTGGTTTGTGGAAAGCAGCAGGTTTTGGCTTTGTAATGTTTGACCCCAACAGGAATTGGTAGAGGTGTGTTTAGCTTTTCTATTTCTAGGCAAAATAGAAGCAAACAAAAATGATTGTTTGTTTGCTTTATCCAGACAGACTTTGACCAAGGAATTTGTATAGTTGTCTAAGAAATAATAACTGTCTTTTACTGTAATGAATCTTTTTGCACAGTGTAAACATAACAAATAGAGATTAAAAGCACAGTTTACCCTACAGCATAGGTTTGGGTGACAGTTATAAAAGGCTATAAAGCATCTTAATTAAAGTTGTATAGGCTCATAATTATGCATTATTTCAGAGAAATATCATTAGCAATATGAGAGCTATGCATATGTGTAAAATAAAGATGTTTCTAAGGAGGTCCTCTTTCCCCATCAGATAAGAAATCCTGTCTGAAGATATAAAGTAGAATACAGAAATCAGAAGGGCTGGTTCTTCGCTCTGTGTTCCCTGCCATTTCTGAAAACCATCATGGATGGAACAGATATCCTTGTTTTGGGGAAATGCTCCTACTCACTTTTCAGTGGGCTTCTTGGAGATCTGATGCAGAAATAATTTTCAGTGTATAAATCTGCCTTCATAAAAATCCACATAAATATAGCACAGTAAACAAACTGCTTGGAGGCCAGACCACAGAAGAGGTTGACCTTGCATTTTTAGCTGTGTAATGTATGCTAGGATTTAAGATTTAGCAGGATTAAATTTTGCAAAGGTCCTGTGCCAAATGTTTCTTACAGAGTGGGAATATCTGAAATCCTAGTGCAAACCAACAGGAAACACTGAGCACAAACACACAGGGGAAGTTTAGGCACAGATTTGGTTTTGATTAGGATCAAAATCTAGATTTGACTAGAATCCTTGCAAGATGAGCGATAACTTTAAAGATTAAAGAGAAACTTTTGACATACCTTTTCAGTGAGAGCATCTAAATTGAGAGCATCTAAATTAAGGCACTGATTATCACAGAATCACAGGCGTTGGAAGGGACCTCAAGAGATCATCGGGTCCATATCTTTCATTCTTCATCATTAAAGCTCTAAGTTATGTCCTTTTGTGTATCCTTTCTGTCCAAACAAAGCCCCATGATTGAAGTTAAATAGCATTAAGTGCCTTCATAAATAGGGATGACTTTATTTCTCTTTTTTTTTTTTTACAACTCAAATTTGTTGAATTAGGGCCTTTGTGTTCTCTTTGGTAACTGAGTTTAGGTATGTTTTGCCAAAAGGGTGTCATACCTGTGCTACCTTAAAATAGGGAAATTAGCTCATTTACAGATTTTGACAGTGAAATCCAAAAAGAACCAGATGGTGGTAAACAAGTAAATACAGATATATGGTTTCCAGTGCAAGTGATACCTTTTCTTCCAAAAGAGCATTTTTATTTCAAGCATTATCACTATTACACATCGTAATATGTCTTTTGGGAGTGTAAATCCCAGACTGTTGTTTTAAAGTGGCTTACCTGTATCTGTTATCTGTTCAAACAATATATTTGAAAGTATGTCTACTGGTCTCGCTCCTGAAGTTATTTTTGACTGTTCACTGTTATGAATTCTCAGAATGGCAAAGCAGAAACCCAAAGCTTATGCTCCTACCCAGAAGTTTTTATTAGCAAAAGCACTTCTGTTTTTGCTTGAATGGTTACAGAGGTGCCAGTGATAAGAGATCTACTGCTGTTTACTTTTACTATGTGGGGTGCTGTAAGTCCTGTGATTCCTTACAACATCAAGAAATGGAGTAATAGCTGATAACATAATATATATAAAAAATATAATGCCAGTGGCATTTTCTTTGTACAGGTCCATTCCATTTTAATGTCAATATTTAATCATCACCTAGTATTTTTGTTTATTATTCCCTTTCAAATACTCTTTTCATTTTCTGCAGGCTCCTTAATACTTCAGTTTTAATTTTAAGCTCTCTCTAGCACAGCTTGCATGGTAAGAAACAGACTGAGTTGCTATGACAGAACTTTGGTCTCATTAAAAAAAATGCCCATTTCCTTATTCCAAGAACTTATCTTTCAAGATGAAAAGGGTATTTGTTGCTCCCTTAGGGGTTTTATTTTCAGTCCTTTTTTGGAAAAAGATGTACAATTATCTTTAAGCTAGGATTTTGGAAGGACTTTAAGGGAACTAGGAGCAAACTTTAAGTTATGAAGAGAAAGTTGCAGACCCTGGAACACAGTAGCAGAGCTCATTTCTCTTGCCTGCCCTGGGGTCTTGGTGTGCTCATGTCTGTTGACTGAGCTGCTGGTAGGAGGGCTCCTCACCACCTCTCAAACCAGCTGAACTAACTTTGCTTGTTTTGGCTGAAGGCACCTCTTGGCCAGCTCTGCAGGTAGATCTGTGAAGACGTAGCCTCAAAGATGTGTGTTAAGGGAGTAATTCCTTCCACTACAGCAGCTGTATACAGAGTCCAGCTCATGCACAGCCTTTTAAACGCTACATTTCTCATGCTTGTGTACAGCCCCACTCACAAAAGCATTTAAGTGTGTGCTTACTATTTAAGTACATGAATATCTCAGTGCAGTGAAAACTGCCTGCCTGTTTTGCTGAAATAGGCTCTCCGTGACCTGATTCTCAAAAGTGCTGAGCTCTCAGATCCCTGTGAGGTCAGTGAATGCTGCTGGGCCTTCATTGCTTTGGAAATGGAGCTGAAATACGGTTACATGAACTTTGCTTTATGCTCATATGCTTCCGAAACCCTGGCCCTGTTTTTAAGGATGCAAGAGAAGAGGAGGCTTCATTTTGAATCTTCAGGGGGGAAAAAAAAATCCATGATGATGTTAAAAGGTAGACATTAGTTAGGGAACATTAATGAATTTTTGAATTTTTCTCAGTCATTGTTTTGTCTTGTTTGTTTCTGCTTTAAAATACCTGCTTTCACAAACCCTCAGAACTGTGTAAAGATTTTTGTGTCTCATTGATTGCTTTGTACTTGACAGAAGGATCCTGAGTATCACGTGTGTGTTTGAAGTGGTATTTCTTTGAACATCAGCTGATATCTCAGGTTAGAGAAAGTAACCTGATTTTAAGAAAACTAGCACATAAATTGCATTTGTGCTGCTAAGACCTGCTGACACTGTAAAGATAGGTCTTGACAAAAATTTTCTTTGGGCCACAACTCGTCTTGTATGGGGTGCCAGATGGATTCTTTATTTCCGTTCTTTCATTCTTTATTACTGAGGGCATTGGCAGGGAAACAGGGCTTCTACTTCTTCAGGATTTCACTGACTGGCACTGCTTGTCTTTCATCTGCAGCAATAATCCTCTCTGTCCAGGACTTAAATACACAGAATTTTCTAGGGAAACAGGGAATATCTTTGCTTTTTAAATTTCTTTTTTAATTATTGGACAAAAATCATTAGCAAAGAATAGGATTACAAAAACCCAGAAAGCACAAATTGCAAGGGAGCTCTGCAGTGCATAGGGGTTTGGGGCTCAATACCAATTCATTTCTTTGAGGGATTTTTTTCCTTTTTTTTTTTCCTATTTTCTCTTTTTTTTTCTTTCTTTTTTTTAGTCTGACTTGGCACCAGCTCTTCTGCATGTACACTCTCATCACTGTCTGTACATGTAGATGCTCAAATATGGGTGAAGGAAATGCCTTCAGTGCAAGTAGTGCACATACCAGTGTGTCTGAATGCACAGACAGAGGTGATGAAAACCATTATGCAGATAAGAGCACCTAAAAAGCAGTGAGGTTTCTGCAAAAGTAACTTGTGCACAGGTTTAAATAAAGAGCATTGCAAATCATACCAAAAATATTTTCTCTCTGTCTATGATTGTTATTTCCATAGCAACTAATTATGCCATAAACCAAAGATCATGACTTCAGGTGGCATGTGAGCAGAAGGAGAAGAGCTATTAAGTACTGAAGATCCTTTTTTTTCATGCAAATTTCCGTATTTATAAAGAAAAAAAAAAAGAAAATGAAAAAAACCACCCTGAAGTCTGCTATATAAGTTAGATTGCCTCTGACTGGAGTATTTTTTCAAACTTTTGTTGAAGGCATCAGTAAGTCTTTAAAGGAGTTGCAGGTGCAGCTGTGAATATCAAAAGACCATTGTATTAGCTGAGGAAATATCTAGAACATCTGACTTTTCCCCTCTGCCCGTGCAATCCAGGGCTTAGCCACTGTCCAGCAGCTACAGCCTTTTACAGATACTGAAATTGCCAATGGATGAGCGAAGACCCTGGAAATAAAAGGGAAGGTGCGGGACACCTATCTATGCGATCTGTCCTAAGGAACCTGCTTTGGCAGGGGGGTTGGACTTGATGACCTCTTGAGGTCCCTTTCAGCCCCTACAATTCTGTGATTCTGTGATCTATGTATGTGGTAAGTTTGAGGTTTCAGTCAAACATGCTCTCTTTGGCTTGATTTGTTTTTAAAAAAAATTCATATTTCTTTCTACAATAAAATGTTCTTGAGAGATCCTCAGCTTTACAGCCCTGCGTGTTGAGCTGGAGGACCTGCTACCCAGAGTAGGACTGATGGTTGTTTGGTTTTCCTGTTTCTTAGGGGGTTGTTTGGCATGCCTTGCTTTTAGTTCATGAACTGGCTTTATGGCTCCAAGTCTGACCTACTCAGGTGTCTCTTGAAGCCTGTGGCAACACATGACAGCACAGGCTCTTTGCACCACAAGGGTTTTTAGGAAAGATCAGGATTTAAGGTTGCTGCTTTTTTGCTCGGTGTGGGCTGTCAGAAAGGAGGTTGACATGCTGGGACACTGTTGCCAGATATTCTCCATTGCTTAGCCTTTGGATGGAGATGCTGAGGGGTAATCATACACCACTAGCTCCACACCTAGTTCTGCAGTCATGTTCATAAAATGGTTTGGGCAACCTGTTCCAGTGCTTCACCATCCTCTCAACCCACTCCAACAAGTCCACACCTTTCCTGTGCTGAGGGCTCCGGAGCTGGACACAATGCTGCAGGTGAGATCTCACCTGAGCAGAGTAGAAGGGCAAAACCACCTCCCTCAACCTGCCGGTCATGCTTCTTTTGACGCAGTGCAGTATGCAATTGGCTTGCTGGGCTGTGAGCACACATTGCTGGCTCATGTCCAGCTTTTCATGCACTGGTACCCCCAAATCCTTCTCAGCAGGGCTGCTCTCAATCCTTCCATCCCCCAGCCTGTATTGATACTAGGAGTTATCCTGATACAGGTGCAGGACCTTGCACTTGGCCTTGTTGAACATCATGAGGTCCATTTGGACCCACTTCTTGAGCCAGTACAGGTTGCTCTGAGTGGCATCCTGTCCCTCATGTGTGTCTAGTGCACCACTCAGCTTAGTGTCTTCAAATTTGCTAAAGGTTCACTTGATTCCACTGTCTATGTTACTGATGAAGATACGAACTGGTACTGGCCAGGGCTCAGCAGAGACTGCAGACCTATGGCAGCATGAGGCTTTCAGGATAAAATCTGTATTTTCACTCCCATTTGCCTTGTGCTTTTAGTTATTTATATTCCTGCAAAAAGAATATACAAAACCAAAGAAAACAGAAACTCCATCACAAGATTTTTTTTTTCTCCTAGCCCAAACATCCATCCTGGCCCTGAACCTCTGGTAATGTTTCTCTGAGTCTTTGGAAGAGGTACGTTTTTTACAAAGCCTGTATCAGTGAATCAAACATAACCAAACAGTAGCTGGGAAGAATGCACCTTGGGGTGGGGAGGGTGAGAAGAGTAGAGATTGTTTGCTAGGCACATTACTGAAGAAGCAGACAGGCAGTGCCAACCAGCTTTGATTAATGCTTTTATGTGGCGATCCCTGCACGTACATGAAATTAAAAAGTTAGCTCTTTGGAGTGTATTTATCAATTGATTACCCATAGCTGATAGTAATGCTGTGGTGTGGAACAGAGTTAATAAGCCACAGAAAGTTCCAAATCTTGTAGCAATATTTGATCTTAGAGGTTTTGTTTGCTGAAACTACTGGTAAAGACTATCACGTCTTATGTGCATGCCTTTGCACATCCCCCTCTTGCAGAACAGGAATAGTTGTCACATACATACCCTGTACTTACGTAGTATATTTCAGTAATGGCTTCTAGTAGGATTTAAAAAAAAAAAATATTTTCTGTCATGGATCATTTAACAGTTTTTAATGAGATGCTCACACACAGGCCACAGGGATTAATGCAAGGATGGAGCTGGTATGTAGAGTTCTGAAAACAATGAGAAGAGACATCAGTAGAGGGAAAACCAGTGCAACCATTAAAGGACTAATGAGACTAAATGAATGAGGAGGTCAGTGGCTGCATTTTTTGTGACCTGTAGGGGCTGGTGTTTTGTGATCATGAGAGTTAAATCACAGAGCAGGAAGAGAAAGCAGTATTCAAAATGGATAAAAGGAAGTCCTGATCGAAAGCAATACTGAAATACCTGCTGGTTTCAGTTGGTGGTTCCTCTGGGTCGAGAGGAATCACACACAGTGAGGAACAAGGAGACGAGGCCCTGGATGCGGGGCAGCGAAAGAAAACAGCAGAGGTGGAAAACCCCAATGCATTGAAAGAGAAGCCAAAGGCAAGCAGGGGAGCTAAGAGGCCCAGAGAGCCCAAACTATGGGGACAGGCAGGTTCTTCAGGGATCCTCAGTAGACTGTTTTGACACGTTAACCATCACTTGAGCTCAGAGTACACACTCAAAGCTTGCTTAAGCCTTGGCAAAGGCAGTGGCCTGTGCCCCAAGGAGCAGGGCTGGGCAACACCAGCTGGGCCTCAGCCCCAGCTGGGGCCTACATGTGCCCTCAGGTGGGCCTGTTCCACCATATGCCCCATCCTGATTGTCCCAGGTGGCTGTCACCCTGTTAAAGGAGGAGTTGGGTGGAGAGCTGCCTGCACCTAAGTAATGGCTGCCTGTCCTGCAAAGTGGTGGGGTGGGGGCTGGGAGCAGTGGCCATCTCAGCTGTGAGTACAAACAAGGAAGCTGGGTGTAGATTTGGCTAAGGGAACTGGGGGTGTGGTGCAGGGCCTGTGGTGACTGCGAGTGCAGGGTGAAGCAGCAGAGGGGAAGTGTAGGCTGGTCAAGTAGATGTGTGTCTTCAGGTGATAGGTGAAGCCTTGGATGAGGCTTTTCTGAAAAATGTGTGAGGGATAACACAGTTTAAGTTCTACTGCTGATGTCCAAACCTTTACAGTTTCTATCGGCTGGAATTCATCTGACATCATTAGAGTGTTGCCTCTCCTCTTTCAGGGCCAGGGTTTTGGCTGGCGATGTTGAAGTGTTATGAGCCCTCTACTCAAAGTGGCAGGGACAGAGTTGTTACAACATAAATGGTGGCGTGCCACCAGAATCAATATAAATTGAACTGCTGCTGAAGAGACTGCATAGTGCTTGCTTTCTTGTGTGGAGGAATCAATATGGAATCAATTGGCCGCAGGATGGGAATATACAGATGCAGTCGGGAGAGAAAAAGTAGATGGAAAGCTGAGGGGAACAGGGGTCACAAGGCCCAGGCGATGAGCTTAGACTCAGTCATTAACAAAAAGTTTTGTGAGAGCTATAATTCATGAGCCCCTTGGGTCACCCCTGTGGAAATAATGGCCCAGTGACGCAATGCTTCTGAGGTTTATTCTTCTTGGTTCACATATTATTTTATTGTAACAGCTTAAATGTTGATACAATTCCCAGCATGTCCCTGTCCCTTTCATCCACTTTCTACCAGTGATGGGCAAAAGTAGAGCACATCAGCCCTTCTCTTTTTATTGCTTTTACTCAGTTCCATGCAGGGTGTCACTCCTTCATAAAAGCATGTCATCCCAGTCACAGTTAGCCTGCCGGCGCAGTGTTGCTATCTCAAGGATTTCCTGTTTAGGCTAGTGAATCTGACTGGGTTTCCTAGTGTGGAAGATTTAATAAAAGAATGATTCCAGGGGCGCATAATGTCTGTATCCCAAATGACTGTGGTTCTAATTAGCTGTTAATATTGGTGTGAGAAAGAAGAACAGCAGCAACCTGAGAGCTAATTTTTACACTGAAGTGCCTTTGGAAAGTTGTCATTTCAATGAAGTGTGCTAAGGGATGGTAGTGAAAGGAGGGTGGGGTAAAAGTACCTTGTAGTATAAGGGTCATGTGGGACCTCTACCTTCCTTGTATGTTTTTCTGCATCTGTCTGAAATATACCCACTGAGTGTCAATGTTTTCTTTTTTTTTAATTTAAAGGAAGCATTTAGAAACTCTCTCTTCTACCTCAGATCTTTGCTTTATAAATTATTCCACTCCTGTTAAGGACAGAATTCTCTTGGGAATTGATGATTTCTTGCCTTAAAGAAAGGTGAAATCAAGTGATTGCTACCTCTTCTCTTATCCAGACAGCAGTGAGCAAGCTGCTTTTGAGCCTTTAGATGTCTACTTTACAGTAAATATGCCAAATTGGCCTCTATTAAATCCTTGCAATACTGTGGGATCCCTTGTTAAGTAACGATTATCTGACTTGACACTTTCAACATAATCTGTGTTACAGAGCTGTACCCAGTTTGCCTTTTTACCATTTATTATGGACCTTTGTGCATAGGTATTTCTGCATTCTGGCAGGGGACACAGAAAATATTTGAATCACCTTTGAGTTTCCATTGTCAAACTGGTCTAATCACTATATGGACAAGGAAGAAGATTGGGGGCGGAACAATTTGATGCCATAGGAAGAATCAGCGGTATACTGGAAACTCAGGCTCATTACAGATCTGCTTGAATGGGACCATCTTTATGTCCTAGGAAATGGCGACTCCTTATTGGGAGCAGAGTTTATACTGTGCAGGAAGGGGAGGGAGGAAAAGTCAAAAAGCAAGCTCCATTGTGGCACGCTCTGTTCTTAGAGGTAGGGAAATTAAAAAGTGGGAAAGTTTTAAGTCATCCAAAATTGTTGAAACAGATGGTACAGGAGTTATTACCCTTTGGTTCCGTGCTCAAGTTCTTTCTCTAAAAGCTTGCACCAGGTATGCCCAGGTATTTATAGTTTGCGTAGGAAATGAAGGGAAATAATTAGACTCTAGCTTTGCAGTTTGTAAATTAACAGGATTAGAAGGTGGTTTGCAAGGGCAAACTGCTCAGGCTATGTGCAAAACCAGCTCATTTTACTTTTACTAATTTGTTCTTTAATTAACTGGAGCCTGTGTCTGTTCATTTATGCTGAGACTGGCAAGATGCTTCATGCAAGAAACCTGTTTTCATCTTGATTAATTCTCTGCTGGGGCGAGCCTTTTAAAAAATATTAGCTAGCCAACTTCTCATCTCCAGGTGTTTAAAGTCAGAATCACAAGGCAGATGGAGAGATGAGGAAAGGATGGCAGACACAGGCCGTCCTGTTTTACTGATGAGGAAGTGGCATGTGGAGATGAACAGAGTTACTCTCATGGGGAGTTCAGGGCAAAGATGGTAGATGAGTATTGCTTTCCTGAGTAATACTGCAATTGCTATGGGTTCAGACAGGTGTTTCTCTTCTGAAAAAGTTTGGTGTGGATTTTCAACTCTACTGCCTGTGGGAATAGCCAGGTTTTAGAGAAGTGCTCCTCAACATGTGGAGTATGGTACCTGCCAGGGAGAGGTGGGCTGCTGGAGAAGCAAACGAGCTGGCCATGCATTTTGCTGAGTGATGATTCCCTGGGACTGAGTAAGTGAGGAAAATCCTGGTGATGGATCTGCAGCAGGATTAAGAAGCATTCCGGCAAGGGAGGCACGGCCTCTTCTAACCCCACTCCCTCCGAAGCATCCCGAACGCTGACGCATAAGAAATTGTTACGAGGGTTACTTATTCCCGTTTCTTTTGGCGGTTCTGCCTGTGCAGCCGGGCAGCCCTTTTAAAGCCGACCGCACGTCAGGCTCATCTCCGCGCGGTTACTTCGCGCTCAGTTTCTAGCGAGGGACGCGGGGAGGACCGCGGGCGGAAAGAGCCGGGCGGCCTCGGGAGCTGCCCAGCCCGGGCTCCTGACGCCGCTGTCGCCGGGCTGAGGCAGCACCCGCCACATCCCGAAACCGAGGGGAGGTTTCTTATTGGAAAGGTGGCGGTGTGTATGTGTGTGGGGGCGGGTACCGGAGGGGCTACGACAGGCGGGAGGGAGGGCAGGGATGGGGAGGGGTGCGCAGGGCGAGGCGGCCCCCGCTCGTGCCTCGGCGGGAGGCGCGGGGCCGGGCCGGGGCGCGGCGATACGGGCGGGCGGGGAGCGCGATTGGCGCGGAGCCTCGGAGGAGTGGCGGCCGCGCTGTGAATGGAGCGCCGTGGCTGCCGTGCCACAGGCTCCCTCCGCATGAAGGGGATACGGGGATCCTTAAAGTGAGCCGAGCGTCTCGGGACAGAGCAATGTGGCGAGGAGGAGAGTGCCACGGGAGCTGCTCGCCTTTTGGATAATTCCTGCCCTTGCTCACGAGTCTTGTGCAGCAACTCTCTTGTGTGTGTGTGGCATGCGAAGCTGGGGTTTTATATGGCATTTGCGATCCAAGTGAGGTCACGCTTCCTTTTTTTAAAATTCATTGCTTTGGGTACAGTGTATGTCTCTCTCTTTTTTTCTTCTCTGGTAGTGGGGTGGGCCGGGAGGGACGATTGTGACACCGGAGGGAATGTTTACTTGTGCAGAAGTCTTTCTCATGTGGAAGCACGCTGCTCCCTAACTCCTGGCTAAACAGACTTCAGTTCACCAACTTTGCTGCCGTACAGCACACGTAACTCCTTGACAGGATGGCAGACAAAAGAACAGCTGGTGCAAAGCAATAGGGGATTCATAGCAAGGAGGAGGAAAGAAAACCACAAACCTTTCACCTGCACCATTGACATTCGGCGATTGTCAGAACAGCAGTTGCCACGGGACGAGCTGAAGCCACCATGCGCAGGTCTAGCACCGATGAGTCGACCTATCACAGGAGCCCTTCCCTGGACAGCAAGGATTACAGTTTCCCAAATGGCGCCTTTCGTCGCTACAGCAGCATGTATGGTGGCCAGTTTGGGGCTGCCAGCAACTCTTTTTTTGGATTCCATACCAACCCAGGCCCTAAGGCTACCAAGGCTAAGTACACGTCCCCCAAGGGAAACAAGTACGTTGTCTTTTACCTGGATCTCTCATTTATTTTTCTCCTAGAACTGAAGAGGTGCAGTATGGCTCACAACTGCCTGCAGTGTATCAAGTACCTAATGTTTGTCTTCAACCTTCTTTTCTGGGTGAGTACACGTTTGAAACTGCAAGACAGTTGCATTTGTCTGCTTACTAAGATGGAAGGTAAACTTGTTGCTGCTTTTATACTTGGAAGTTTAAACTCAGAAGTTGAACAAAGGGGTGCCTAGGCCACCTTTTCTGTGGCCTTGTTAATTTCTGTTGACAGCCTACTGAGGGTATTCTTCATCCCCCTCATTTCCTGTTGTATGTTTCAAAGCCATGATACAAGGCAAAATACTGTGTTTATAGAGGCTAGTTGCATGTATGCCTTCATCACTTTGTTCCAGCAGGAGCCGTACACTTCTTCTGTTGCCCTGATTTTTCATTCTTGCATGTGCTTGCCTCAAAAGTCATGCATAGTCTCAGCAAAACTACTGGGGCCATTCATGATTCTAAAGTCAAGTGCTTGCTTACATCCACTGCTGTATCGTGGATGGCACTCTTTGACATCACAACATTAAAACCTGTATCAAGACTCTACAGGTGATCATTCTCTGTCCCAGTCAGTGATGGGTCCTACCATTGCCATTCCCTCCTGAAGACACAGCTCTGAAGGGTGGAGGGAAGCTAGAGCTCTTGGTTGCTTCTTCTGGGGCTGCTACTATATGGCAGGAGCTCACTGAATCACTACCAGGCATGCGTGTCCGTGATGGGATGTATGGGCGTGCATCTCTGCATCATCTTTCTAATAAATGAGGTGGCTGTCAACAGCAGGGTGGTCGGGCATTTCACTGCCCTGAGATGGAGCATAGGCTGTAGACAGAGACTAAAGAAGAGCAGTGGGGGGGTTCAAGTTGCAAATGCTGTTTGCCTTGTAAAAAAGGGAATAGTGTGATTTCTAGGGAAAGGGAGGAAGAGATTTCTAGTTCAAAGTCTCCCGACCAGATTTGTATGCAGGGTCCTCAGGAGGTGCCTTTAAAAAAATGCCTTGTTTTTCCTGAGTGGTTTATTAACATGCTGAGGGAAATAAGGGGTATTGTGAAGTGGCACTACTTCTGTCCTGACACTTAAAGAGGGGGGGTGTGTGCTTGCAGTTGCAGTTACCAAGTCTGTATTACTGATTGTGCTCTCATGAATTGTCAAGAGGTACGTGGAGGGCTGTGAGTGAGATGGAAAGAGCTGTTCTCTAGTGTGCGCTGCTGTACAGCTGTTTAAAGCCAGGCATGCTGCAGTGCTGTTACATCAGAAAACACAAAGTGCAGGCAACTTCTGCTGACCTGAGTCATACCAAGGAGTCAGGATGAGATAAACCAGTGCAAGTCTACTGAATCAGCATGGTACTAACCAGAGCTGTGAAACACAAGGAGAGTGCTCTCTCTAAACCCTAGATAAGCTGGTAGAAAGAGCATTGGTAAGACTGCAGTCTGTCTTTCAACTCTGACTCTGGTTGCTTCTGCATCCTATATATCGTCTAATATTTATGGCTGCTTTCTTCAGTCCTTTTTGGAAAAGACAAACACTATCTTTCTTGCTCACTTTAAGCCTTGTGCCCTGCTCAAGGTTATAGCACTGACAGCTATTTGAAGTGTGAGCTACAGCAATGCAATAGGCTGCTGGCATTAATAGGTCTTTTCAGGACTATGCATGATGCTGCCACAAAGGATACTTGCTGCATTCTGATTCCTTTTACAATATTCATCTTCCACTGAAGCATATGATAAGAAGAGGTACTGTTGCAAGTAATGTGTGTGTATTTACAAAGGGAAGATGGCACGTAATAGTATATCTTTGGCATGCTTTTCAGTAACAAAGCCTTAATCCTTTGAGAGAGAAGGAAAGGTTTTTGTCTTTTCTCTGAAACACCAAAGTGATTCTCAAATGCTTGGAGAGAGAGAAAGGACGGGGTCCCAAAAAGAGAATAACCATATGCTGACTGGGCTCTTTGTGAACTAAAGGATGCAAGCAGGGGAGTGGGTGGTGCAAATACTGCAGCACGATTTCTGTTTTGTTTCCCTTTCACATGCTACCTGCACAGCAGGACTGATTGATGATGTTCAAATGAGGTTTGCACAGCATGTAGTTAGAATAGATGCAGCTCTACACCTTCTCGTAGTGGAGAAAGTAACAAAAAATAGGTGATTTTAAAAAGTAGTGGGTTTAAGCTGACCTATCCTTAGTAAAAGCAGAAATAAATTCCAATTTCTAATGATCAAAAATCTTAGCAGCATCATCAACCTGTAATTATTCTGTTTTGTTTTGCAAGTTGTTGTCAGTTATCTGTCATGTTTTACTTTGTGAAATTAAAGGAGAAGCATCTCTGCAAGGCAGCAGGATTTCTGTTTGCATTTGTGCTTATCAAAGTTTTGCTCCCTCCACCCTTCTCTCAGCAGTTGGTTAGTGGTAAGTAGGAAGAGGAAATCTTTTAATGCTTTGACCTCTAAGTAAAAACTGCAGCTATTTCCATGTATAGAGCAGTCATTGCATTAAATGAATTAAATGCCTATTATAGGTTCTTCCTGCTTTTTATTTTGTTTTGAACAAATGCTTTTATTTCCTTCAGAAATCATATTTCAATTTTCTTCTTCCTATTCCTATTCATTAGCTCCAGTCCACTTTGTACATTTCTACAGCCTATTTCCCCGTACTTTCAGGTGTCTTTCCCACAGTGGGGCAGAAAAATAGTCCTCATCCCTGTGCAACTCAGGTGTTTTTGATGTTGCATTTTTGAGGAAAAGACCCTTTTCTTATAAATCTGGTGGATTTACAGTAAGCAAAATCTCAGAGACCTTGATTTTTAATGTTCCTGGCAAGCTTTATTGGATTAGGTGCTGTGGTCATGCTGTAAAATTTTTAAAAGTTGTCATATAACTGTGAAAGCAGAGTGAATTTCTCCTCCCCTTTCTGATGGTTGAAGGCAACATAAAGGTCCTTCACAAGTGTCAGAGCCTGAGGTGCCTGGTCTGTGTTGGTGCTCAGTCAGTCTATTGGTACAGCAGACCAGCAGGTGTTAATGTAGAGGAAAACTCTGGTAGTCCTAAAATAGCTCTTTTCTCCATTGCACAAATGGCTCTTGGTGCATTTGCAACTACTCTGGGGTATTAAGGTCCTGGAACATGGATGAAACGTTAGGCAGCAGCGCTGCTGCTCTAATGGGAATTGCCATTCAGTGGCCATTTCCTGGAATATCGCCAGGTGCAGAGGAGCCATTGTTGCATCACTGCACTGGTTTGTAAGCTCCCAAAATAACTTGTCACCTGATACATAATACTTGCCTGACTTCATTCATTTTAATGGACTTCTGTTTTCTTTTGTTGAATTGCTGAACCCTGAACCCTCGAGACCAAAGATCACCTTGATGATCACAAAGCAGAATATTTTTATTTCATAATGAAATATTTGTATTTCACTGTGAAGTACCCAAGGAAGAGCACTTGTTTTCCACATTCTGTTCTGCAAACGTACAGACCTTCTTAACCGAAAGTCGGTAAAATGAAATAATTTTTTTCTCTGCTTGTAATCCAAGGCTCTGCTTGCCACCTTTTTTTTTTTTCCTCCCCTTCTTCTTTTTGGTTAAAAAAAGTAGGATACATCCTAAGGGCTGAGAGAGTGCTATAGAAAGAAAAATATCTCCTTAATCCTCCTCAGCTTATGCCAGCATTCCCACTTTCTTTGACTTCTAACTCCCTACCTCTGAGACTCAAAAAAGGAAGTGCACAGAACTGTATTTGTGTTTCCAGTGGCTCTTGCTTTCCTTAAGAGAGCCTGTGCTAGAGAGAACTAGCTAGATTGGTAGTGAATTGCACATGGAAGAACTGAACACACCTATGTTTGACTCTCCAGGCAATGCTTTAACTGACAGAGAAATTCAGTAAAGCACAGAATTTGCTTTCCTGACTTTCTCAGTCAGTTAAATATCATAACACTGTTGTTAGGGTATTAGAGAGGAGACAGCAACAAAAGGAGAGAAGTTTACCGAATTTACCATTAATAATTTCAATGCATGTCTCCTTTCTGTTGTTAAAACATACTGAAATTGTATGCTCTGCAAAGTAGTCAAAGTCTTCACAATGGTATGTGAAGACTAACTCCAGCAGGTAGGGTCCCAAAGACCCAGGGGAATATTCTCTTGCAGCTTGAAAACTTGGGAGTTGCCATCTGTTGGACACGCTATGGCTGAGCTGAGCAGCTGGAGCTCTGCTTTCCACCTCCCTGCCTCAGGGGACGAGGCACAGCACTTGGCCTGCTGCTTTGTTTTGCCATGTGGTCCACACAAAATTCCCAACTGATACAGTCCTGAGAGTGATGTGTCCTGGCTTCAGAGACACAGAGTGCGAATCTGAAATATATGGAAGCACAGAGCCGAGGAAGTGACAGGTAGCACTTGTGAATGCACTAGGATCTGTTGGAAAACAACAACAATCTATTTAATCTGATTCCAGGGGCCAGCTGTGGATCTCTTGCTCTGGCTTCCTGCTGTTGATAGTTCATGGACCACAGTTTGGGAAGCTCTGTACTAATGAGTACTGCTGGCCTGGTGCACTAGTGATACTGCCAGCAATCTGTATTACTTGTATGTAATTGGGAAGAAGGAGGGGAAGTAACGAAAACGAGAAGTCCCTCATTACTGGCATAATTTTCCTTCCTTGCATTTCAACTTCAGTGGCACAGGTATGCCTTAGAAGAACTATGTAATTGTTAAGAATATCTGGGAGACTGAGTGTGCAGGGCAGCTGGAAAAGGGAAAGAGCTTGATCTGAAAATGCACCATGGGGCATTGGATGGTCTTTGAGTGATCCTGGCCAAATTTGGCCAAAGGGTGGAGGTAGAGGGGGTGTCTTTTCATTTCTTTACCTCATGTGGAAACCATCTGACATTATTAGCTTGAGAGGAAAGCTGTTAGCTAAGCTTGTTCTCAAAGCTGGGGAATTTTGTGAGAGCAGCAGCTGATTTTGTAGAATTGGATTCCTTGTCCTTCATCTGCATCTTCCATCAGTCAGCTGAATGAGATTGATGGCTGAAACAGCCAGAAACTCTACAGATTGTTAGTGGCTGAGGACAGAATCATTTTGTAGTTATACTTGGCTGCAGGCTTAAGTTGGTGGAGAAAAAAAAATTACCAATAGAGCAGTAAGTCATTTTAAAAGCAGGCCCACCATGTCATCACCATTATTTCTGCACGTTCTCCTCTGATGGGCAAGGGCTGCCACTCATCCCATGGAGCTGAGCTTACCAGTTGGAGCTGCTGCATGCCATTCTGCAGGGAAGGCAGTCGCATGCCTGCCAGTTGGGTGGTGCTCTGAGAAGACAGTTTGATTAGAAATAAGAGAGGCCGTGTATTTTCATATGTGTAACAGGTGGATAATCTTTGACAAACAAAAATTTGATTAAACAGACTTTGTTTCTGTGTAATTAAAACATGGGAAGTTTCCCCAGAATGTAATTTTCTCTGCCTCCCAGTCTCTGATTCTCCTTTGTTACTTACCTTCTCCAGAAACTGCTCAGTCTGATTGGCATCTTATCTCTGCCTCTGACTTTGTGAGGGCTCTCCAAGGATGTATTTTTAAGGAGCATTGCTTTTAAAGAAAGGAGAGTCATTTGATATGGGAATTACAGACTTCAAAAAATGGCATTTCTGTGAGAAGCAGAACTATTGAGGACTGATATTAAGTGAGAGAGAGATGATTGTATTACCTGATGTCTGATTTATATGGGCACCAATTAGAGCTTTTCCTCCAGCAGTGCCATTCATACAGTCTCTTTACTGTGCGGATTCTGATGTCTAATAGGGGTTGGGGATCATACTAGAGTCTTATCTCCCAGTGAAGGCATTGCTGAGGGCTACATTTGCTACCTAACTGCATACCTTCTGAGAACCTTTAGGAAGTTAATGACTTTGAAAGGCTGCATATCTGTCAAATCAGACTAACAATGACAAATGGAGTCACAAGTTTTTTGTGGGATATTCAGCCAACACAGTTCAATTTCATCATCTTCTTTCCTTAGGAAACCAGGCTCAGAAGGCTCTTAATAGAGGAGAAAAAAATTACTTTAAAGTTGACTATATAATAGATGTCATCTTCAAATCACTCGCTGTGGGCCAGTTTCTGCTGCTTTTACTCAAGACGAAGAGTAGCTTCATTGCTTTAGGTGGGTTTGCTAACATATTGATATGCTTTGTGGCCATGAGTGTTGGCAAGGACTAGGCACCTTGCCTTACAAGTTTTGCTGTCAAATATATCCACTGTACCTGATCCAGACATACTGGTAGTACAAAAACCTGAGGAAACCCATCAGTGAATAAACCAGAGGATGTGGCATGTTGCAGTTGTGGAAAAACTGGCCTTTCTAAAGTAGTGAGTGAAATGGCTGCCAAGACTATTCTGTCTTCTGGACAATGACTGATACTAAATCCATAGCAGCCAGTACTTTGAACTATGCAGAGGAAGACAGAAGGCAGGTGAGATAATTTCCATCATTATTCTTCCTCCTCTGTATCTTGGCTTGAAGGTTTTTGAAGGCTAGCCAGTCCCCCTTTCTTACATGGGGAGCTGGTTTCTTATCACGGGGGCTATGATCAGTCAGACTACCTACCACAACATACGCTGTCACCTCACAGTTCACTCTGCCCCTGTATTAGATATTTTTCACCCACTTCAGGCTTTTGTTTTGTTTTGTTTTCTCCTTTTTTTAGAGTGTGAACCTTTTGGCCAGGGTGTTGTGTGCAACTGTGTACCCACAGAGCAGCTAGAAGAATAAAATCCCAGTCTCAGTTTGTCTCCAGACACTACTATTTCAAACATGATAGCTGTTAATGCTGCTATGTGATTTATTTATTTAGAACATAACTTTTGGCTAAGGTAGCAAATCCATACAAGTTACTATATGAATAATATACAGTATCTATATAAAATATATCAAGGCACTTCTCTCTGCTATTTATAGTGTAAAGTGAGCACTGCTAGGTCAAAAATGAAATGTGGAGTTGAATGGAATGACTTCTGCATACTCATGCATATTGGAGACGATAAATTGTATTTCATAGTACTGTCCTGTAATTGTTTCTCCAGAAAACGTTAAGCCATCACAAGATGCAACAGAAGTAAATGAAATTGAAATTGCAGCCTGTAATTAGACTGTCATACTGTAACACATCTTAAATCTGTCTTCAACAGAAAAACTAACACTCTCCAAAACGCACTCCCAACCTGCTTCAAGTGTGAATGCATGCAGAGCCTTATAATTTAACATGATTCAACTGCAGCTTGTTCTTAAGATGCCATATAATAGAAACAGTAGACTGGATGATGTGCAAGAACAAAGGACCAGAATGAAGGTCTTGTAAGTCTTTATACAGACTTTCAAGACTTTTTGGGGTTTGTTTTGCTGGGGTTTTTTGTTTGGTTGATTGTTCATGGGGGTTTTTTTCCTTCTGGTTCTGCCTTCCCAGGATTACTTATGTAGCCCTTTTTATTCTTTCCTTGGCCATGATACCTTTGTTATCAACTATTTTCCAAGTAGGGCAAGAGAAGCTATTGCTCTGTGTCATTCTTGGAGTCCCTCTGAGTTGTATGCTTTAGGGGTGGCTCTAAATTCAGATCAACTTGATCTATGCTGGTTTATTATATTATTACTTTGTTTATAATTATATTATTACTCTTTTTTCTGCTCTGCACATTAGGCCATACTTGATTATATGCTCTTCTAACAAGCATCTTCATGTTTTCCCCCTGATCCATCCTTTACAGGAAAATCCTGGCTACTAAAGCTTCCCTTTCCTCTCCAGCTGTATTTTGTAAACATTTTGAGAAATCATCTGCTGTGATGCCTGTAAACACTGCATCTGATGACCACAAAATGATAGTGGTTTACTAGTGCTCATTTTCTTTATTACACATGTTCACTGCACATACTGATTAATTTGTGCTGGCTCTTATTTAATGCTTTGCCTCCTCCAGCACTCCATACTTGCACAGTTCTTTACATAAGGTGTTCAGGAATAAACATTTTGTTTTCTGTATAACGTTCCTGGTCTATCCCTTCAATAATGTGTAGAGGCTTCTGGATATAGCTTATAGTGGGAGTGAGCTTTTTTGGCTTCTGGTTGTAGTCATTAGTAGACCCTTTGTTGGTAAAACTACAAGGTGTTAGCTCCCACTCTGTTGAAATAGACAGCTGTCTTCCCCCTGTGCAGAACAGGATTTAGTTTGATATGTTGAGAACCAAGAAAACTCTGCTGTGTGGAAGAGAAACCCAACCAACCACCTGCCCTTCCTGCAGATGTTCACTTTCTTTTTCTCTATGTGGCTTTTCTTTGTCACGGTGACCAACTTTAATGAGCAAACAGCCAGCACGGGGTGCAATACTTGGAATTAAACTATCTAAGTCTCTTAGTTAAAACAGGCCTAGCACTTAGGAGCAAAAATCTCATTTACTTAACAAATGGCTATGTGGCAGGCCTGTGATGGAATTGCAAAGCCTTCACGCAAACTGCAGTTACACCAGCAAAACTGCCCAGAAAGCTTGTTCTGCTCAGAGAACTGGTGTAGACTGTAATGGCAAAAAACGCTTTTGCTGGTGTGAATTGTTCCCCCAGTAGGGACTTTGCTGCCACGACATGCTCACAACTAGTTTTTAGCCCACAAATCTTAAGAGTGGCGATGATCTCTCTGTGCTGCTGTCTCTGTGCTGCTGTTGGACAGCCCTGGACCCAAAGACACAGCATGGAGCCAGGTAAAGGGGAAATGAGAATGAGTGTTGGCTGTAGAAAATGAGATTTTGTTGTTGCTCGTGGCTGGAGGCTTAAATGAGGCAACGGCATGAGGAGGTGTAACACCCCCTGAGCAGGGTGCTTCTGCCAGGAGCAGAAAGGAGGGTGAGAGCGTCATTTCTAAGGAAAGGTAGTAACCAGCAGCTGCTGGTAAAATGAGTGACTCCAGCCTGTTTTTGTACCTCATCCTTCCTTCGTTAAGTGCCAGTTGTTTTGCCCTTGCTGCCTACGAAATATTAAGTAAGGAGAGCACAGAGAAGGAGCTAGGTTCTCATTAGAGACCAAGAACAGGTGTATCTTTGTGCTGCTATGCTTGGAAAGGCTCATCTGATGGTTTCTTCCACAGAAGACAATCTTGTGGGCTTCAACCCTTCAGAGGGCTTTTTTTCCCTTCCATTCTGTGGTGTCCCAGTAATTTCTGGGCCTGTCACAGTTTCTGTGACAAGCTGGGAGTCACTTGTAGTAGCAGCAAGGGTACATGTCTCCTTGGGCAATACCATGCATGAGTGTGTTTGGTTCTATTAAGCATTTGGATTTTTCTCTAGGTCAGCTTACCGTAGAGTTTTTCTGTGAAATTGCTAGTATTTTTTATTCCCTCAGTATTCACCACTGGCTATTATGAAGGTATATACTGGGTGAGGTGGACTTAGGGCTCTTTTATACAAAGCTCCAGTTTGTTGTAAACCACTTAAGCATTCAAAAAACCATTTTGGTTGTCTTGCAATAAGAATTTTTTAACATCCCCTCCCCCCGTCCCTGGTGGAAACGAGGCTCGCAGATCTATGGCTATTTTATTACATTACTTTTTTCTAAAGTCCCTCTAAAAATTTGCCTTATGTTATATCCTGTCCACCACATTGCTCTTGTCGAGTTTGTGAACGGACTGCCTTCATATTGGCCATCGAAAACGTGTGCTCTTGTTTTGTGACATTTTAACAGGGTTGCAGCACAAATTGTTTACGTTTTCCTGAATAAATCTGTTTGCTAATCCAGTAGTGGCAGCATGGGAAGGAGCTGAGGTGACATGTTGGATACCATTTTTTCTTCAACAAAACAACTGGAACTCTGGATATGAATGGAGTTCCACTGCCACTTGCAATCTGTTACGAGCTCCCAACCTTGAAGGCCAGAGATTTTAACACAGCCGCCATCTGCGCTGTACTTGCTACATACATGCAGAGTACTTGGTTGGTTTAGAATGACTCTGCAAACTAAAATAAAGAACTCGGAAATGCTCTAATGCATCCTATATAGGCATGCTGCCACTACCGAAGGATACACTGAAGCGTCTTTGGGCATGAAAAGCAGACACCATTTTGTTGTTTATTCATGGTCGCACCACAACCTCCAGCCACAGGACTTTTGTAGTGTACTAGTAGTTTCCTGATGTTCGCAAGCGTGGTTGGTGCAGCTTGGTTGGTGTGTTAAACTTGTCATGGGGCACCTAGGCATACTCCTCTTTGTTGTCAGACTGGTGTCTTTCTGGTGCTTCTTACCACAGAAAGCTGAAAACAGAGGTAAGGATGATGGCAGTGTTTCTGGTAGCCCAAGTGGGAAGTGTATTTAATACTCCAGGCTAAACTCTTGCATCCCTTTTCCATGTCAGCATCACTGCGTTCTTCAAAGGCATGGCAACATGGCAGCAAAACAACAGGACTTTTCAGGGGGGTCCTGTGGCAGGTAAAATTACTGCTCCAGTGCCACAGGGAGGTCTCAAGGTTAAGTCAGAGGCAAAGCAACAATGTGAGTTTAGCGCTTGGGTTTTTTGTTTTTTTTTTTTTTTTTTTTTTTAATAAGCATTATTGAAATCCTCTGTGACATTTGTCACCGATTCTGTTTGCATTTCTTGGGTAAAGTCACTTGGAATCTGAAACATTTTTACCATACTCTTACCAGCCTGTCCTCTTGAGTATGCTCTTGTATGTCAGTTGTATCCTTTCTTGCTCTCCAATTTATGTTTGTAGCTAGGCTTTAGGTAGATCATTCTTGGAGACAAATCAACTAACAACCACTGAGAAAAATGGCCTGTTCTTAAGGATAGAGTGTGTCTCTTCTTATGGTACTGGTTAAATTGTAATCCTGAAAAAACAGACTGGACAGTCCCATTTTTTTCCACTGCTGACACTGAAAGGATGTTTTATTTCTCTAGTAATACCTTAGATTGAATTCTGACATTTTTTAAATACTGAAATTCTCTCTGCCTTCATTTCTGAGCAAATACTCCACAGGCTTTTCAAAATTAAGGAATTGTCTTTAAGCACAGGTTTTGTTTCCTTTGCTTTCTTAGCTGCTGGTACCTTCCTCTAAGTTTCCACTTGCTCTACCCAAAGGTTGCAGTGTACTGTTACTTTGTGGTTGGAAATACTTCATGCTCTGTCACTGCAGCTGAAATTTCTCTCTTCAAAATAATATTCAACCCATTCAATTCCCAGCTTAGTATTTTTAGCACAAGCTGCAGTTACATGTTGCCTTCTCTGTAACAGCAGTGTGGATTTCCCTGTGCAGGTGTTAGTAGTGCTCCCTTTTGCAACCTAATCCATTTTCGTTATTTAATAATTCTGATGTGAAATTATGAAAACAGAAGGGCTTTCATTTTAAATCTCACCCAGGCTGGTTGGAGGAATATGTCTCTTTATTAAGGTGAAAGAGAGTAGGTTTAGATTAGACCTTAAGAAGAAATTCTTTATGATGAGGATGGTGAGGCACTGGGCCAGGTTGCACAGAGAGGTTGATAAAGACCTGACCCTGGAAGTGTTTAAGGCCAGGTTGGATGGGCTTTGGGCAGCCTGGTCTAATAAAGGTGTCCCTGCCCATGGCAGAGGGGTTGGAACTAGAAGATCTTTGAGGTCCATTCCAACCCAAACCATTCTATTATTCTAAGATATATAAAAAGCATTCTTTGTACCCCATTTTCAATGGAATCCAAACAGAATTGGCCAGCTAAGAAATTCAAAGTTCTCTGGCATGTTCTTCAAACTGGTACTTCTTCTTCTCACTCTCTTTCTAAAAGAACATGGTTTTCCTTTTGATTTCATGAGGTTTTTACAACTTCTGTAACCATTTTTGATAGCCCCTATGGGATTTGCCTTTGACTCAGGGTTCAGTTGGAGTATGAAATGGTTTGCAACACTGAAAGCAAATCCTTGCATTGTTTTCTCCCTGAAGTGCTTTTTTTCAGGAAACATGCATGTGAGGTAGGCATATTGCAGTAGTGATATTATGACTCCTTGTCACACATGCAGGATGGAAAGTTTCTAAGGAGAAGAAAGAAAATTAAATGAGAAGAAAGAAAATGAAAGTTGAAAGCAATAGGGCTTGTCATACATACCATTTGGTGCAGCATATGCACTTGCCCTCCATCACGTGGCTGAGCAGCTGCACAAATGCTGCATCCTGCTGGTGAGATCTGAGCCAGACCTCGATGCTTTAGAGTCACATTTGATCCCATCAATACCTGGTTTTGGATTGCTTCCCTTTGCTTGCTGCTTGCCAGTTAATCCTCTTTGTGCAGCATCTCCCTGTGTCCTCACTGGCCACGCTTGGTTCCGTCTGCATGTTGAGGTTTGGTGTCGTGCCCCCTCCCGCCTTCTATCAAATATCTATAAAAGTGAAGATGCTCTGTGGCCACATGGAGCCTGTGGGCTGGGGACTCTGTAGGATTCACACAGTCTTGGCATATACTTTGCTGTCTGCTGGTATAATAGGAGCTGTTAGGTTGCACAGCAAGTTACAGGCTTCAGTCCCCATTATGCTCAGTAAAACAGCCATCTTCTTCTCATCACAGATATCATTAGCTATTGTGGACTGTTTCAGTCGCTCGATAGAGGTGTCAGATCTTCCACTGAATTACCAAACAGGTCCATTTTCCCCAAACTTCAGTCCCATTTAACCCTTTTTCTGACTATGTGGCAGGTTGCTCCTAGCCCCAGCGCTGCACACAGTAGTTTTAATTTGGTTTTGGTTTTGTCTCTGCAGCTACACCCTGCTTTGTTCTGTTCCCAAATTAGGCTTTGCCTCGAGTGCCAAATGTTTTGTCCGTTTTTTCTAAACCACACTCATAAAGTGGGGAAGCTGCAGGGGCACAGTTGGTTTCCCAATAGCTATAGTGTGTTAATTAGATACAAACCTTTATGCCTCAGCTACCCATGGATTCTGCTGCAAAGTTTATGTGGTTACTGCTGCAGAGTACAAGACAGACAGTGCCAGAGAGCTCAGATGGTACTTAAAAGCTTGTCACTGGGCACTACACAGGGTTGTCTGGCCTGTAGCTCCTGAGCCACAGCAGTAGGTGCCTTATAGTTTGTATTGCAGGGGTTGTCATGGGGCAGCAGGGGTGCCAGCATTGCTGAAGTGACTCTGGAACGCCGATGTATCCTCAGCTCATCCCCAGCCTCCAAGGAAGCAGTGGGATCAGGTGGAAACCCATGCCATTGCTGTGGTGGGTGGTATCCATTTTGTGGCTTTCAGGCTGGTGCCGCATCCTTGTGTCAGTCGATACTGGTACCTCTGCACAGGCAATGGCAGGAAGGAAGAGGAAGTGGAGCCTCCTGGCAGTATTGCAGGTACAGGACCGCGTAGAACCTTGTTCATCTTGGCACTAGTGTTACTCTTGGTATTTGCACTGAGAGGTTTTAGTGAGAATGTAGTGGTGTCTACTGGTACTATGGAATGAGGCTATTTTCCAGTATGCAAGGAAGTAGGATTGGTAAGATAAAGCTGGGCTTTTGAAAAAGCACAACCAGAAGCTTTTGCATATCAAAGTCTTAAATGCATGTCCTGGGATCTCCAGAGCCTCCTAAAAGGTTCTACAAAAACTTTGTTGTGACAATTCAGCACTGCTGCTGACTTTGTTCAGAGCTGGAAAAGTGGATGCTTAAAGAAAAATGAAGAGCTATAGTTCTTGAATTAGATGTTCATCCCAGACATACTCTTGTTTTGTGCAGAATGTAGAATCATTTGTTTTATCTGGAAGGTTTCACTGCTGTGTGCATGTGTGTGTGCATGTGTATGAGAGCGTGAGCTAACTGAATTTTAGTGAGTGGGTGTTCAATTTTGACTAACAAGATCTTATTTCACTTGGAATTTGAAATAACAAGTGACAGCTGTGAGACTTAAAGATCTATCAGGCTTGGAAGTTACAACGATTACACTAGACCAGTAGGTGTATATATTGGGCAGAATATCTGGTTCTGAGGGAAAAAGTATACATTGAGTCATACGAATATTTAGGGATATTAAGAGAAAATCCTGTCAATTTCTTTGAAATAAGTAGTACAAGATAAGAGATGGGTGTTGGAAGAGACAGTATGTACATAAGCAGGATACAATACAAAGTAATTGCTTTCCTATATCCATAGGTCATGGAATAGAAATTCTCAGTAGCCTTTTTTTGCAGGTTACCAGTTAGGGAAGGAATTCACAAACCAGGCTACTTACTTACTGGAGAACTACATTTGAAACTCTCTGGTAAAATAGAGATTATCTGTAACATTAGTGGAGAAGTCTCAAAAGATTTAAAATAAACAATTTCCCTCTCCTATCCAATTAAAAACAATACCCAAGACATGGAAATAAATACTCTTGTTATCAGCAAACCACTTGAGCAATATCACCAAAGAAAATCCTTGTTTCTATATAATTGCTTTAAAATGAGTACGGCGAGCTCAGTCTAGTGCAGCCAACATCACTACATTTCCTTGTGCTGCAGCACCTGATGCTCATCTCCCTTGCTGGGGAGTCATTTAGCTTGTGTCAGATAGCTTAACTGCATGTCATTAGGTGTGAAACTGTAAAATTGAGTTCTCTAATACAGGCCTTGCTTTTTTAATAGTTGAATTGGGTTAAGTAAAAATTAAATGCAGTAATAATTTAGTCTGGCTTTACTTGTAAGATTTTGTTAATTTGCTTTTCTACTTAAAGACATGATTTTAAAAAAAAAAGTATAAAATGTGAAAATATTGAGCAGAGCAGAGTTTTTAGTCTTTTGGAAAACAGCATCTCCTTACAAACTTGGTTATCTGATAGCAGCCATTCCAGGCTATTAGGTGGTTAATAGGTGTGCCAGAAGAGAAGAAACACACATCAGGTGTTACAGCTGGAAGTGAAGGGATTCCAGAAGAGTCACACTTTGGGTCTATGGCATTTAGAGCTTATAGTTATATACATGTGATAGGAGGAAGAAACAAAGGGAATATTTGAAGAGCCTGTATTGCCTGTATTTTCTTCTTCAAGAAGCTTCAGCTGCTATTCATCAATAACTATGTAGTTTCTATGATTGAGAATGACTGAGTCATCATCTGAACTAGGGAGATTTTAGGATAGGACAATTTTGAGCCTCAAATGTTCAAAAGGACTAATATGACTTAAATATCCATGTTCGTGTTGAATTTCCAATACAGCTGAACATCTTTTAGGTTCTTTGAAGTTTTATTCCAAGTCTCTCTCTTCAGACTCTTCAGTCAGTTACAACTTCTCCCAATCTGTGCTCTGCAGAAGATGGGAGGAGCTTTGCCCTTGAACAAGGCATCTGTGACATGGATCTGAGAAAGTGGGTCCTCACCTCTCACACTCCAGACTCATATGTCAAGACTGAGCAGAAGTGTTACCCATGTCATGTGTGGTGTCATATAATCCAGGATTTATGTGAAAGGCAGAAGGCTGAAGTAATTTCAGTACGCTTAGGTGCTGTGCCTCTAGCTGCCTGATTGAGCCCCTTTTTTGAATGGGAAAAGCCCTGAGAACAGCAAAGTAAGACTGAGTTTTCTTCTAACACTGTGGTAACTTTTAGCAGATTGCATTTAGGTTTCAGCTCCTACCTCTGTGCCTACTGCTGTACCTTATACTGGGATTTTTTTTTAATTGAAAACTGGAAAATAGACTCTACTTACAATAGAGCTGCAGGTGGTTTGGGCTTCTTGTATCTTCATTAATTTGAGTAACTTCTCTAGATCAGTGCTGCAGTTGTGTAGATAGTGCTGACAGGGAATTTCTGCTTTGCTTTTTCCTATTTCGTTTGTATAGACTTTACTTCTCTGAGTCCTCAGAAGGATCACCTGGGGCCAGTGAGCCAGAGTGCCTGTGTATCCCCAAAAGGATTTTTATCACCAAGGAAATATTAATGAGCTGTCTCTTAAATCTTCCACTCTTCCCTGGTTGGTTGTCTCTGTCATTGGTAGGTGTACTCTTTTAGGAAGCCCTAATCTTTGCTGTCTGCTTCTTTTGAAAATGTGATTAATTAAGCAGGAAATTGTATTATTGGATTGAACTTTATAACTGCCCTTGACACTCCAGAGAGTTTGTGCAGTGATCTAGATATTGTTTATACATGGCAGTCTTTATTTTAATTACCTTTGATCCTAAGTTTTGAACAGTTCATTCTGTTCTACTACCTGTAAGCCTGACAGAAGGATCGTACAACTGGGACAGTTTAATTCTGTTATCAGGCAGAGCTGAATATGCTATTAAAAACGTTTACTCATGAGTTATTTGACCAAATTCATAGAATATGAAGACAGCTTTACAGAAACAATGTAAAAATGCAGCATAAATTTGGAAACCTCTGCCCTTGCTGTCTCCACATCAAATTGAGTGTTTCAGAGGAGCACATGCCTGTTTAAAAGCATCCCGGAGGCAGAGGGACAGAGGCAGCAGCACTATCTCATTCTTTGTGAGTCTCTAACAAATTTTTGATCTTTGGGCAGCATTTGATGTTACCAGACTGTAAAGTGCTTTTTATTTCTGCAAGTCAAAGTGGTCAGTGATGTGCCCAGGGCTGCTTCCATCCGACCTCTTACGGGATTTGTATAAATTTTAGAAGCTATAGGTCACTCAGTTGTGAAAGGCCTTTGTCTTGTCTTCAAAGAGTTAAACATGCCAGTTCCTGTAGAACATTATGCCTGATTCTTTTAGCAGTGTCATGTCTGGGTGAAAGTGCAGAGGAAAGGACTGTGATATCAAACCACACTCTTTTAGTTGCACGTATGATGCAACTGTTGATTACTGAGAAATTATGTCACTAGTTGGGGCTGTTGGAGCCAGACCCTTTCTCTATCACTCACTGCTTGAAGAAGATTTTGGATAGCAGGAAGATCTCATGTATGCATAGACATATGTGTTGAGGCAGTAAGGGAGGGCAAGAGTACTGAGCACCTGCGTGGGAATTTGCATATATCATTCACAATCAGGAAGTGTAACTTTGATCTGTGTGTCTTACAAAGCACTATTATTTATCATTTCCAAACCGTTCATCAACAGTACTTATCACCACTCTTGCCTGCACAGTGATTTCCTCTCAGCAGATCTTTGAGCAGAACGAGAATTGCTGCTGCAGTCTGCTCGAATGCCTGCTCACCGCTTGGAATTGCCTGGATTCTGTGTCCTTTAGCCCGCATTTTCCCTGTTGACCTCAGCTTCTCCTTCTTTAGGGAAAAGAAAACCAAAGGAAGGTTTTGCTACTTACTCTGCCTTTGCAGAAGGGGTCACCCATCTTAATGTCTGCTTTCTCTTTGTCTGCAGGAAACAAATAAACATTTCCTTTGGATGCTTTTGTTGCAACTGATTTTTCTTATTGTTATTATGATAGTTCTGAATCCACATCAGCTAAATCCTCAGCCTTTTTCCTTTTATTTATTTGGCATTCACTTTTCATCATGCAAGCATTACTGCACTTGTTCAGACAAGCATTGTCTAATGCAAAACCTGTGCTAGACACCTCAGGAGAAGGGGCAGAAAACCTAAAATGGCAATTGTTCCAGATCATTTATGGTTGTCTTATCCAGAGATGTTAAGTCTATGTATATGAAGCCCAGAATGGTGTTCCAGTTCTGTTGAATCCAGCGTGAGAAGCTCCACAGACTCCAGTAAGATCAAGATTTTGTTGGCAGTTTGTGCCAGCTCTTAGAGGTTAATATAGTAATTTTTCTAGAAGACATATACTCTTATAGCTTAGAGACTTTGTAGCTCTATAGTTCTGAAGATACAGTTTCTCCTCTTCAGTCATTATTATCTTGGTAGGTTACAGGGATCTTTCAGTAGAGTAACCTCCCCAGTAGTTATGACCTATTCTGTCCTTCCAGAGTGGCATCCAACTGATTCAGTACACTGTCATGCTCAGGAAGTACCTCTTTTGTCAGAGCACTGTCTTACTGGTAGTTATTCCAACTCAGCAGTTTTAGCATTTGAGCTTCTCATATTGGTTTACAGACCTTACTGCTTCTATACGTAGCGTTGTGAGTTCTTCCCTCTCCCCCTGCCCCCCCTCGCCTCCCCATTTTTTTGGCCTTAATTCAAGACCCCAACCTCCCTGAAAGTACTGAAAATGTACTACTGCTATTTTGGTCTGGTTTTCCTGTAGTTCATTTGTGGGTGTCCCATCCATCCTTCTCTTCAATTATGTTGTTCTTACTGACTCAGAATTTTAGAAATTTGTCTTTCCTTTAACATTGTGTGGTAGGGAACGTTTGGGCAAACAGGATGCATTACCCATAAGCCTATTCAACTTAACCACTTGGCCCTTTAAAGTGAGCCCTTGTCTGTACTAGGAGTTTTATCAACCCCTTAGTGAATATCTATTTTGCTAGTGTACACAGGAACTAGTGACTGAGTTGTCTGGCAGAAGCATCCTTAAGTTGGTATCATCAGTTGCTACATTCCTCACCTTCAGACTAATCTGACCTGATTTGACATAAACCCCATGTGTCCAGAGTCTAAATCCAGGGTGCACACACGTGCTTTTGAGCTTGGTCAGCGCTCCTGGTTTTGCAATGTGGGTTGTGATTGATTTCTCGCAGTTCCTTGTGTGTAGGAGAGCTATTCCATGCAGGCTTTTCTGGTTAGTTTTTCCCTGCTACCATTAGGTACGGTTTCAGTAAATGTGCTCAGTTATAGTGAAAGATCCTGGGTATTAAAATGCATTTAAGCAGTGGGTTTGTTTGACTGCAAAATCCAGAGCCAGGTCTGTATGTTTGCCACCTCCTTTCCCACATCTCCACCTTCATTAAATATCACTGATAGGCACCTATTCCGAAATAGCAGTTAGGCACGTTCATCTGGTAAGGCAGTGAGCTCCCAATCAGGCAGGTTGCCACGTGTCTATGAAATCCCAGGCTGTGCCAGGACTGCCTGTCCTGCGGCAGCAGCTCATGTTGTCACCAGCCTCCCGTGTTTGCTGCCTCATTGCATGGTGGGGTGCAAAGGTCGCTTTCCTATGGCAGCTGCCAGTCCTCATCACATCTCTGTCCGTAATGAAACTCTGTGTCGGAGAGCACAGGGGTGTTGTAAAGGGTCTCCAAAACTTTGCAGTACAGACAATCTCGGCTGGCAGAGCTGCCTGTAGCCAGGACAGGCTGAATCAAAGGGAAGCCTCAGATGCCTCCTTTCTTGCTGCTCTTCCACAAAACTGATTCCAGATTCTGGAAAACCCTGGTGTTGTCTTCTGCATTTCTTCTGTCTGTTTCCATTACAGTGAGATTGTGTCACTCAGCAAACTGAAATACTGTAGTCTTATAACTGGGTATAGTTGGGAAAAAAACCAAAACCCAAGCTTTTTTTTTTTTTCATATAAGTCCCTAATGAAGAAATGCGTAGCCAAAAACTGATCTGTGGGCTTTTTATGGTGTGGTGTTTTGGGCTGGGTGGGTTTTTTGGCCAACTGTATGAATCACTCTAATAAAGCCTGATATTTTTTTTCACAAACTTGCCCCAGTTATGTCCTTAGACCATTTTCTTATAGTAATACTTCTACTTTTGCATAGAGAGATAAATTGGAGTGGACATTTTTCTGCAACATAATTTTCCTGAAGTGAAGCATCCCCTGGGGAGTCATCCAGGTTTGCCAGAAGCATGTTTGGCAGAGTCACGGAGAAGGACTCTCTCTTCATTTTCCCTAGATTACTGCCTGGGAGGTGACATAAGAGAAACCTTGCAGATGCTTTCTACATTAAATAAAGAACTTTCCCCGTGAATCTACGTGTCCTATAACTTACTTTTTATGATTCATTAGTGAGTTATATTTGGTTTATATTTTGTAATTAGAGGGCAGAACAGATGGCAAACCCACTGTTTAAAGTGAAGTGTACTTATGGTGGGACGACACCCCCTTCCTTGAGCTGCTCAGTACTTGGTGTCATTCCCCCCCTTTTTGTGGGTACTGAATAACTGACAGTGCCTGATGCTTTGTATCTTACTAACCAGAATTTGGAGTAAAGCTGCACTCTCTTTGCTCAACGTGCTTACAGAGCTTTATGTGGAAACTGTTAGCAGAAATATTCACCAAATCTCACTTAATAACAACACCATGACTATTGCTACTCAGGCCAGCATACTAAATTGAGCTTAGAGTACCTGGGGAGGACATCAGGAAACGTTGACTATCATGAGCAGGGACATCCTTATGAGATAGACACTACAAAGTGTCCAATTCAGCATCTGGGAGAGAAATACATCATTAGAAATGAAAGCTTTGGCCAAAATGTAAGACCAGTTTACAATATTTCAGAGACTGTGGCAGTTCTTTTAGTAAAAGAATAATCTTGATCTTTGATGAATGTCAATATATGATACAGCTTGACCACTTCAGCATCCTTGTACTTTGCTGGTTTTGTCCACAGAAAAGGTGTGAGCAGGACTCTTATTTCAGCTGTAGGTAAGCTTACACTTTTTCTGTTTCAGCAAATTGTTAGGAAGCTTCTATTAATTATTTTATTTTACTATAATATTTGCTTTTATTTCTCCTACAGAGAAAGTTTAACAGAGTTGGTAGGGGGGTATTGGATGCTGCAATGCCTTGCCTTTGCTTCTGGGAAGAGGTGCCAGATGGACACTCATCCCAGAGATAGAGTGTATAAGCATATATAAGAGTATATAAGCAGGGGTAAAGAAGTGGGAGAAGGCACTGGAAAAAGGTAGAGTTCCTTGCTGTTCACCTTCTGAGAATTCCTTCCCCTCTACCCTTTAGAAGAGAGCTTATCTGTCGTTGGCTGTAGGTCTAGACAGGTGTAGCACTAGCTGGCACATAGGAATTATTACCAAAGTTGCTCTTGCATTCAGAGTTTACCTATGGGATAAAATAAAGGCCAGTTCAAAGCTCTCCTGTCTCTGCCTCTTCAAATTCCATAAAAAAAATTTCTTAACTGGCCTAATATTAATCTAGCTGTTTCACCGTCATCCATCGATTCCCCTGCCTACACTTTCAATCTTCTTAGCAGCAGTTGTAGTATGTGAAGTCTATATAGTATCATATACTATATACTATAGAGAATTCAGAATGGCCTACCTAGTCGTGTTTTGAGCAGGGAGTTGCACCCAGTGACAGTCTGTATCATTCTGTTCACTGAAAAGCATCTTTTAAATTACTGAGTCCATCACCAGCATTGCTAATCCTAATTCTTTTAAGTGGAAATACTGACATTTCACGTCCCTCTATGGTGGTCCCATTAAAAGACAAAACCCCCCAAACCTGACTTGTACTTAGGTGGTGTCTTGGATTAACAGCAATAATGTTATTTTGATGCAGTACACTGGCCTTTGTATCATAGTGGGTTTTGTATGTCTCTGGTTAAAATTCAGGCCATTTTATGATTGAATTATCGCATCAGCTGAGTGCTGACCGTAATCTTTGTATACGCTTGTAATCAGGATATATTTGAAGTAAGTCTGCTTAGTTTCACTCACAATGAAACATTCTGATTTCTTGAAACTGGGGTTGCTGAAAGCACACAGGCAGTGCCACAGCAGATGAACAGACAAGTAGTAACCACTTAAACCAAGGTAATTTTATTGGGGATTGAGATCGTGGTTCAAAGATACTGCGTTATGTATGCTGGATTGAGTAGGGCCGGACTTTCAGTGACTGAATTTCTCTGAATAGATATTATTTTTCTTAGCTGTATTGAACGCTGCTGTGTTCAGTTGGTGGCAGTTGGTGTTTTTGTTTCTGGTGTTAGTTACTAATCTATGTGAAAAGGCATCAGAATCTGGTCTGCCAAAGTAGAAGACAACAGTAGAGGCTTCCCTTTTCCCCCCACACCCCGCCCTTCAGTTCAAGACTGATGGCACTTTCCTTTGACAGTAAAATATTTGCTGTGTTTAAGATTGTAATTCTCGCAGAGACTCTTTGCTCAAGTTGCTTGGTCTTCTTACCTTATAGTCACAAGCCACTTAATACATATTCTTAGGGAATAATCTGCCTTTGTGAACACACTTTGCCTTGGACAGAAAGCTTCAGGAACTTGTAAGTAGACATGGCTTGGAAGCTAGGTGACATACTCCATGATCCCATCCCTTACAGCGCTTCCATAAAAATGTCTCAATTATATAGCTGCCTTCACAAATTGCCCTGCTCCTGCCAGGCAAATATATTGTTCCCCAGCAGACTTGTGCTTTTTTTTTTTTTCTCTCTTTCTTTTTTTTGAGGTGGGAAGCAGCAAGGGGGAAGGTTGTAGCATCTGACATTCATGCAGCTGACATTCATGCAGCTGTAAGAACCATATTTTGTCAACTGCTTTCTGAGCTCCACTCTCTACATAACAGATTCTCATGTTAAGAGAAGCAAGGGGAACTGGAGATTGTTTCAATGATTAATATCACTGCTGGGCACCAAGACATCAGACTGCTTCTGCAAAAGAGATTAAAAAGAAGGAAGGAGATTGAGGCCAGTTTTCTGCTGGATGCCCGAAGGAAAGAAAGCTAGGTTGTTAAAGGTGTTGAGGAACGTAACATAAGTGATATAAAGTAGGTATCTTCTTGTCTGTGTGTATTTTTAGGTGCACAATTGTTTTTGGGTAAGCAACCCCTTTTTACTCTAGAAGGATGCTTATTATCCTATAGTGATTGAAGAGTTTAGTAATACTTTTGACTTTAAAGAAATCTGTTCCTTTTTATGCTGAGGAATCAGGAATAAAAAAAAACAAACTCTGTTACTGTAGAAGTAGGCACAAAGTCCTCAGATCTGGACAGACTGTAAAGAGCAAAATCCCTCACAATGTGTACAGCTGTAGTGGAAAGCAGCAATGCTCTGCTCTGAATTAGTTGTGGGGGCTCTTGTGTACAGTGCGAGGGAAACTATGATGGCCATTTAAAATGATACCTTGCAGAAGGTACACCTGTGCTTTCAGAGCGTGTTTGTGAGAGTACAGATGACCAAGAGATGGAAATGGACTTGCATTCTCAAACCTTCCTGTAACAGCACATTTTCTGCAGTAGGAAGTGGTTAAAGAAGTTGGAACTGACTTTTATTGATGTCTTCTATTTTTAGCAAGTAATCAGAACCACTTTATTCTCCTTGATAGGGTAGTGTATACAAAAGCAGGGGAGACACAGCCTAGAGGGATGTGAAGCATGTTACTAAGGTTGTTTCCCCTGATATCCCAAACATAATTTAGTTAACTGTTTGTGGTGGTGTCTCTGTTTCCTTTCCTTCACTTCATTTCGTTAAAGGCATGGTATTAAATATTGCGATTGATCTGGATGCTGTTGGGATCAAAAGTATTGCAAGCTACAAGAATGTGATTGCAACTGTAGCTCTTAGGAGTTTTCTGTGACACCATTCTCTACAGTCTGTTGTTCCAGGAAATCTTCTGTAAAGGTGACAAACTCTCAAATGCCTCTTCAAGGTGTTTATGTAGGAGTATGATACCTTCCAATTACTTAATTAACCAGTGAACACCTGTAGACACCCTGGTGTTCTCTGCCAGTTGGAAACTTCATGGATGGGAGAAAGAAAATTGCTTGTACTGCAGTTCTGCATGGACCTGGAAGCTGTGGGGCTGCCTAGCTCTCTAGAGCAAAGGCTTTGCTCTCTGCTTCATTACATTCATTAAACTTCATTGCAGATCTTAAGTGTCTGCAGCAATGCTAGGGAATCAACACTGCTCTGCATTTCCTCTGCAAGAGTCATTTTCTGAAGCTCCAGTGCACTCTATGGTACCACCGATCTAATCCAAAAAGGGTTAAGAGACCCTTAACCCAACAGCTTCCTTATTTTTGTTGTTCTGCAAAAATCATGAAGGCCAAGTTCACTCTTGGGGTAAGGATCAAGGTTAAAGACAGTTTCTCTGGGAATCCAGCCATTGCAAAGAATTGATTTCACCTGCCCTCCCCAAACCCTACGCTTTGTCTGGGTGCTGGCATCCTTCAACCTGGCAGAATTCCTCCTCCTCTCCAGCCTCACCTCTCATTGCAAAGCTCTTCGTTTCTATGATAAATAACACTGCTCACATGCTCGAGTTTCCCCCTGTCCATCTACTAAGCAATCACTTAATGCTGATGACAGGAAACTGCCTACAGAAATCAATAGCTGACGTGCAGCAGCCCTCTTGAGGTGAAGGCAGCGGTGAATACAGATGAGGAGAGCAAGTCCCTTGATATGAAGAGGCTTTACAGACCATATTTGTGCAGCTGGGAAAGAAAGGACTTAGAAAAGGGTACTATTTGGGGTGAAAAGATGGGATTGTGGATTTCAGAGTATCCATAGGTGTAAAGGTTAAACAAATAAGGCAATGTAGATTTGAATATGTAACCACCTACCCTGTGAGACTCAATGTTTTGTTTAATAAATTGTAACAGAGGGGCTGGCATCAGTCTTCTGGGGTATGAGTGTATGCGAGGGGATGAGTGGGTAAGAGTTCTGGGGCGGAAACTGGAACGACTTCAAGAAGAGCTTGCTTTCTTAGCACAGCTGGCACAGTGTTTGTGGATGTGAGCTTTGGAGAGTACAGTACTACTTGTTTCTGGCATTATGCATCAAGTTCAGGTTCTAGGTGGTTGTGATCATCCATTCTGACCTTTAAAACCAAATGTCTGCATGCTCTGTGAAATAACTGTTAAAGATATACTGGTCAGGTGGTGTAGAAGGGGAGGGGAACTAGAGAGCAGTGTTCCCCTCTGATAGAATTGTTGATATTTGATACCAGTGGATTATTTTCATTTGGTTGAATGCTTGTTATTCTTGTGGAGGGAAAAAACCTTTCAGTCTCCACAGAAAGATGCATTCAAACCTGCTACACTACTTCCCTTATTCCTCCAAACTGCCCCTATCATGTTTGACATTGTTGGATTTTCTCTTCCCACAACTTTTTCTTTCTCTTCCTCTCTAAGCCAAGTCCTCTCTACTTAACCTTCTTTAAACATCATTGTTCCTTTAGGTTGTGATTGAATCTTGCAGCAATGTGATTTACAACACTTTGCAATGGACATGGGATATAAAAATTAATTGTATTCTGTTCTACAGGCTGGTTGGGGTGGGTTTTGGGTTTTTTTTGTTTACATCTAACTTTCCATTCTTCCTTCACCTTCTAACCTATTCTATTGTACAAAAATAAATACTGGTATGGGTGCATATTATCCACTCCAGAAAAGATCTTGTGGATTTTCTTGTGGAGTCTAACAAACTGTTTCTTCATTCTGTACAGTGTGGATTGATTTTGTTCTTGTCTCCCAGATTTTTTCTTGATTTAGGGATCAATCTAATCTTCTCTAACTTTTCTGCTACTCTGTTTAGTTTCTCTCCAGTGCTCTGATTAGATCTAACTGGGGCATTGTTCTTCAGCAGCACACTAATTTCATACTCCTTTACATTTATTTATTTATTTATTTATTTTCCCCAGCACAATTTCCTGTGAGGACTTCACAAGTGGTTGCCATGCTGTGAGCCAGTAATTCAGCTAGAAATAAGAATGTCCTGGGGCTTCTTTAATGCATATTCTAACCAACATAAGGTCTCACAATATATTGAGAATTTCACTGAAATGTCATCAGCTCTATCTTTGATTTTGAGTTGTTCTTGTTGGTTAGAGAGATTGGCATGTAAATATTTTCAAGTCCCTTGGAAGCACTCTTCCTCTGTGATATTGCCAAATGAGTGTACTTGGTGTTTCCTTGCAGTGACTGGAAGTGGTTGGTACTGCTCTGTCAGTGGCACAGGCTGTTTAAAGACTGTACCGTGCAGTTTAAATGCACGGGGTCTTATCCTTTACCTGTGTGTGCAGTTTCTGGGAATGAGGAAGATCACAATGACTGTGTTACACTTTACACCCCACACTATTCATCATGGAGCTTCTCTGACCAGCTCTGTGTTAAGGCAGCTAGAGCAGAAATATACCCCTTCCTGTGGCCATGCCTGGCTTTCAGGTGGCAAAACAGCAGATGAAGTGCAGATCATTGTAAATCATCCTCCTACCTCTGTCCTTTTTTAATTACACAAAAAGCTTTGTCAAGAATGCTTTTGGTTTTGTTTGCAATGTGTTTAAAGCAGCAGGGTTTCATTCTTCGTTGGTCCTCAAGCACTACAGTAATGATTCTGATTATTAGGAATAGTGAGATCTAAAAGCTGAGCCTCATCAAAAGCCAGTTAAAGCAATTGGAAAGAAGCTGACTTAATTAGCTTTACAGCAGGCCCTTCTCCAAGTCTGCCTATCTACTAAATACAAAGTGGTAGGGAAAAAGCACTTACAGGTTATTTTGTTCTTTTCTCTTCTTTTTTTTTGTTTTGCTTTGTTTTTATTTTGGCTGCCATTCACAAGTGTCTACCTGTCCCAACTGTCTGCTTTCTCATTGCCATCTCCTTTCAGTACGATTTACAAACCACACACAAACTTGGAGGAGGTGTTTTGCTTTTATTTCCCCCACCGCTGAAACCGTGTAAGTAAAGGCAATGTAAACCACTATATTCTCCTTCCTTTACACGATCCTCCCCAAGTGCACAGTGAATACTTCAGAGACAATTGTTTTACTTCACTTAAATGATTTTTCATATATTCCAGAACTGTGGGAACAAGTGCATTAAGGTTTTGATCTGCAAGTCAATAAAACTAGTTGTGTGCTTGCACACTTCCATAGAACCCACAACTGTCAGAGAGCATCATCTCTGCCAGCAGGAAGGAAGGATTTTGTTGCTCACACTGAAGTCTCAAGGAAGTTACTTTGGGACCTAGTGTTGCACCACTGATTTCAAGGATCCTTTTCCAAATGCTTCAGTGGATGCACAATTACGCATAGTCTTTAGATTATGTTCTCCTGCACTTTGGAAATCACTTACACCTTTTAGTGCTTCCCATTATGATTACATTTTAATACCAGACTTTTTTTTGAGTAGGATTATTAGAGGAGTAGGCTCATTTGGTGGTGGTACATGTTTTGATGATTACAGTGGGATGACATCTTTGTCCGCTCTGACTATTTTGCTTTAAAATTTGTATTCCTAATGTCTTTGTCATCAGAATTCTGCTAAGGAGTTGTCAGAAGTTTGTAAGGCAGAAAGATGATCCAGTTGCTCTGAGAGTGCTATATTTAGCTGTGCATTAATGCATGTAATGAATGAAGACTTTGTTTGCATCCGTGAAACAGAGATATTTGGAAGATGTGTATGAAACAAGCATATGGAATTGCATGTCAAGAGCTAAGTCCTATTATTTTCAGTAAGGCTCATGCAATAAATTACCTGTCAGTGTAAAGTAGATTTTTTTGATCCTCCTAAAGCATGCTATGTGTCTGTCTTCATGTGAGAGTGGAAAAATAGAGTTCCAGGTGAACATCCTCCACACAAAGCCAGTGACTGGCAAGTTTCTGTTAATAGCAAATTGACTATTCTCATCAATATTTTGTCATTATCAGAAGTGATCTCATAGTGGATGTACATGTAATCTCTGTGGTGTTTCAGTAGTCATCACTAACTGAATTCTTAGGAAAATGGCTTTGTGAAAGAGCATTTGGTTGACATCAATAAGAGGGAGTGTACTTTACCATCCTATAGCTCTGCCTCTCGCAGAGCCTTTGGCTGCATGAAGTAGCTGTCACTCTATAAATGTTATATAAGAAGAGTTTTAGACTCACAGCTCTCACCATGTCCAACACCTGAAATTAATCACTCTTGTAGATGATTTGGGAAGCAACTGAATGAAACCAGAATTCTAGAAATGTGTTGATTGATCTGCTTCATCTTAGCAACTGCAGAGACCAACGCTAATAGAAATGGGAAAAAAAAGCCTTTTAAGTTTTTAGACTAGCAGGTTCAAAAGCATTGACTTGTAGGTGGTGATGGTGATATGAGACCCTGGAAGGCACTGAGCAACACGAAGATCATGCCAGGGCAGTGTGGACCCCTGTCTAGTACTTCAGCAGAAGGAGGTAGGGTGGCAAAGACATGAAGAGAGAGCAAGTCTCCTCTAACTGCTTTGAGACAAGAAATTATGTTGCTTTCAGAGACTTATTGGTGGCATCTAATTAAACTACAGCAGAAAAGGAACTAAAAAATTCCTCTTAAGTGGATTTGTTTGCTGGCAATTTGGTATGAAATCAGTGGACTAGGGACAGGTGATTAGCTTTTTTTGTTGCTGGGGCTTTTTTTGGTGGTTTTGGGGTTTTTGTGGGGTGTGTTTTTTTTTTTCTTTAGTTTTAAGAGATTAGGAGCTACAAAATGCGTAACACAGACTTCTGGCATCATTAGCAATTCCTCCAGCTTTATTTTCCCTGTCACTCTGTAATGAGTAATGAACTAAGCTGGTATTAAAGCAAGCTTAACAAGCTATTACTTTCTAAGTTGAAAGTCTCCCAATATGTCCCTCTCATTATTAATTTTAAATAACTCTCATTTTTGTTGCTGCCTTTCTGTTCCTTGTGAATTTTGCATAACATTTGTATTCGGGTACCTTGAGTCCTCCCAGCAAAGATGTGGTGATTAGGCTCTCTCTGTTACCAGCTTCCAGGACATAAGAACAAAGAATGTTCCAAGGCAATGAAAGGTCAGGAAAAAAAGAATACGATCAATGTCAGAAATCTACTTCAGAGGCAAGACAGTCTGTGAAATTCACTACTGCATTAAAGTTGCCAAAATTCCTGAAAGGTGCTGAAAATTCATGTCTATTAACAGCATTTGTAATTGAGCTGCTGAAATGAGTGGTGAGAGTAAGCCTGAAGTTCATCTTCCTTAAAAGCTCTCTTTGGTGACTTGGCTGTTAGGATGCTGGTTTGAATCACTGTTCATGTTCAACTGGCATTTCCATCCAGCTCAAAAAGGGTTTTATTCATGAATGATGAATGCAATCTCATGTTGCTCCTATTTTTCATTTCCCCTAAAATAAGAACAGCTGGCATCCAGCAAAGGTGGAAGATCAATTTTTCAATGGTAAAGGAAAATACCTTGAAATTAACTTACTTATTACCTTAATGAAGATAGAAAAAATATTTCTAAATGTAACATTTGGGATCCTGTGCTCCTCTTCTTTTTCCAAAGACTTAGGCTTTGAGTATACTTAGCTTTCTTGAGTCTCTCCAATTTCAAAGTTTCCTGCACATAATAAAAATTTAAATCTTAATGGGTTAAGAATTAAAACATGAGGTTTGGAAGACAGTTTCTATGGGTAATATATTATTTTATTGTGTTTTCTAGAATTTACTTTTCCTTCTCTGTAGCATCTGCTTCTGTTGGTAAGTTATAATAATAGGTGAAGTGCTGGTCTAATCTGAGATATCCCTATGTAAAAGATAGTGAAGCTAGCAGTGGGGAAAAAAGGTGTCTTTCTGTAAATACAAATGAATTCTAGGCCAAGACTTGTGCAAAACCAAGAGATTTTTAAAAGCTTCAGTTCTGTTGTGCTTAACCCGTGAGCCTCCATTGAAGGACACTGATGCCTCAAATATTAGACACCTGTATCTTGCATGTTGTGTAGAGTTCTGGTGCCTCTCATCTCAAAAAGCCTGGAACAGCTCTAAAACATGCAGAGAAGGGAGATGGCGGGATCAGAGATCGGGTAGTTAGCGTAGATCTCTTCAGTCTAAGCAGCAGGTGGCTGAGGATGGGCTTGACAGATTTTGTAAGCATAAAATTAGGGGTTGCATGGAAAAGGGTGAATAAGGAATGGTTTCTAGAAGAATATGTGGCTAAGCCTGTAGATATTGGTGCCACAGGACATGCTGTGAGCAGCATGAGTTAAAAAATGAGAAAATTGGGAATAAAACCTGTTAAAGGCTATGAAATATGAATACGCTTCAGACTCAGGAAGCACCCAAGAGCTGGAGCCTGAGGCAAGGCTCAGGGGAAGTGTTCCTGTATGCTGTCTCTGTCCTTGCACTTTTTCTTTCCTCTGGCTTAGGATATGATTAGAGAGTCACTGCTGTTCTGTATGGAAGCTTGTTCTGACTTGATACAACCATTTCTGAGTAAAATATTGGGCTCTCACCTCCTGAGAAAGAGGCTGTGTAAAAACATCTCCATTTAGGCACAAAAATAATAGTTGTTTTCAAATCCGTTTTTGCACTTCAGACCATAAAAGACCAGATTTCAGAGCATTAATTATAAAGAATATCACCTTGCTCTGTGCCTGACCCTAGGAATATGGGATAGCTTGTAGATTAAGATATTTGCTGCAGGCATTAGGATTGGAATTTAGCCATTATTTGAGCAAAAGATAATACTTTATGCCAAGTGACAGTGTTAGGTGAGTGATGCCATCTCATTTCTTGATATGAGTGTTAAGTGTAAATCCATCTAAATACGGTTCTACATGATAGAGCTTAACAATTTCAGAGAGGAGTCATTACAGATGATCAAGTAAATAGAATGTATTTAGAAGGAAAAAAAAAAAGCCCATGAACTTGAATAGTTATTTATCCAGTGGCTTAGTGCATGTAGGCAGAGGAGTGGTTATCCTGTCAGGCTTCCTATGTACCTGTCAGAGTGTTTTCTGTTCCATGGTATACATATTTATACAATCAGATTGAAGACTTAAATGCGAAGGAGCTGTTGCTGGCTGTGATATGTATTCACTCTCTGATGACAGGAATATCTTTTGAAACAGAAAAGCAATTCCTTTAAAATATGCAAGGCTCAAACTTGTTTTGTCTTCACACCTTTAGGCAGACAAGAAAAAGGAGGGGTTAGAATAGGAGAGGGAGGATTACTCTAGTTCTTCTTGGGAGAGTTCCCAGCTCTGTTTAGCCTGGTTTGGCCTCAGGTTAATGGAACTTCGCCTTTGAGGCATCCAGCAGCCAAAATGCTTGAGAAAGTCAGCCTGCCAGCAGTGCGTGCTGAGCAGATAAGACACTTAGACTGACACCTTTGCTCAGAGTTTCTGGTTCTTTCAAATTTCAGTTTTCAAGAAGGGCAGGGTGGCAGAAAGTGTTTCACATGTTCTTGGGCATTTTGTTCGATGGTTGACCTTCCACTCCGCCAGGACGGCTGTGCCCACGCAGCGCAGCACCTGCTGGTGATAGAAGCGTGGAGCAGAGAGAGCTGGATTTTTTGTGTTGCAGTATCACTGAGACATCGCAGCTGAAATTGGGCAATGCTGTGAATGGTACAGAACAAACACTTAGAAAGAGAATTGCTGCCCAGAAAACCATAAAAAGGCAAGATAATTTAGAAAGGGGGCTTCCCTCCCAGGGAACTGAGCCCTGTGAGGTTAAACAACTTGCCTAAGTATCAAACGGAGAGTGTGCTCCAAAGGCAGCTTTAGTACAAGATTAGAGTGTGATGAAAAGGCAAGTGCTTGTTTCATGTTTGTTGTTGGGTGCAGGCAAAGTAACCTCACTACAGCTGCACCACTTACATTAGAGATCTAAGCTCTGGCATTGATTTCAACAGCTCTAAGGAGTACTTGGCCTGGCACCTCTTCTTGCATCATTTTTCTGCACTTTCCATAGGTCATTTGAGAGGCTGGTAGGACTCACTTCCTCTTTTCAGAAGAACCTGAAACAGTAGGAAGAGCTGTGAATCTGCAGTGAGGGTTGTCAGCAAGGCTGTATTTACAGCCTTGCATAAGCACTTCTCAGTGTTCTGCCTGGGTACAGCCATTCTTGTTTAGCCTCAAACTTTGCAGATGACTGAAATTCATTCCCATAGAGAAAAATACACAAGTGAGCAAAAAGAAAAAATATCTGTTTATCCTTAAATAAAGTCAATGAGAATCATTAGTAATAGCAGTTTGGTTTTGAAGTGGCTGTGATACTGGCAGAGGCAACCTCTTAGTCTCCAACCTGGACGAGAGTGGATTCAAAGGCATGGAGCTGCACTGTGGGGTGGCAGTAACAGCAATCTGTTGTGTCACTGCCTGGATAGTATGGCTGAAAACAGTCTTAGAGGTGCATATACTGTGTCCAAATTGGCTTCTGCCAGTTTTCCCACCTGTCACTGTTTCCTGTTATTGCAGGGCTGTGTTGATATTTGTGTTTAATGACTTTCTGTCCAGATACTTAGATTATCGGTACAGTCTCCCTTCAGCGTGGCTATCTCTGGTGAGTTACATGCTGTATTTCAAAGATTTTTAAAGCCAAGGAATATATATTTTTAAGCGTGGTTTTGACTGGGGAAGCGACTAAGTAAAAATAACTGCATTCTTATTCCAGAACGCTTCCCTAGTGTATTTTCAAGACATTTGATTATTTTGACAAATACAAGTCTTCATGCTGCTTCTCCATGCAGACCTTGTAAAACTATGGAAGAGTGGCCTGCAGTCTTTTCTGCCTAGAGCATCTGCTTTGCCCAGTCCTGAATATGCAATTTGGAGTCTTTATTACCTGTGCTGCTGTTAGAGACAGGAGAAATACAGCATAATTTTTCCAATCTCAAAATGAAATTTCTGAACTGTCAGCGGCGAAAAAGCCCATCACCGAGTTGTAAACTGAGCAATAAGGGAATGAATGCAGGCTCTCTGCTGTCTCTTCTTTGTAAACTGATTGCTCCGGCGATGGGCCTGTTGGTGCTCACGTCAGAAGATAAGGGTGCGATATGTCTCTGAGCAGAGCAGTGTATAAAATACGCATCTGTGATGAACAATTTGCCTCTTCCTCCATGTGTTATCTTCTTGCTTCTGTCACAGAGGCTGGTATTTCTGCGCCTTACAAAGTCTAGTGCTTCTGGGGAGGTAGCATCCATGTCCAGTGGTTATACTGACAGTAAGCCAAGCAGGAGACTATACTATGGGGTTTTTTCATTTCTACCACATCCTACTCTGCTGAGGCATAGCTACTGTACTGCTGATTCAAGATGGAAATCTCAATTTCAACCTGGACTTCCAGCCCCGGGAATTTAAGACTCCCTTGATGAAGGGTTCTGTTTCAGATCCTTGAGCAGATGTGGTACAGCTGTAATGTTCAGATGGCCTCTGGGTCTGAGTCTTGGTGTGACCCACCTCTCTGTATGTGAGCAGGAAGGCTGTTGGTGGCAGCAAACTTAGATCCAAAACTTTCTGAAACTATTTTAATGGCTCATTTAATGTGTCTCTAGTAACAGAAGTTTGGGGGTTTTTTTCCCCCTTTTTTTCCTTTGTGTTTTTTCCTCTCTACTGATTTAGCAAGCTGCTTCTGTAAACTTTGCAGGGGCTAGGGGAAAGGCAGGGCTGTGAATCCTAGTGGGGATCGAGCCTACGCAATACTGTAACTGAAAGTGAAAACTAGGTCAAAATGTTGTGAAGTGGATATGGAGAGGAGCTGTTTGTTTTAATTTTACCTACCCTGTTATCCCTAGACTGAACTCTGAAGCTAGTTGGCAGCTTGCTCATCACTCTTTGGAGAGGATATGGAGAGGTTCCATGCCTCTTGCACCATCCGAACTCCCTCGTGAGAAGTGTTTGCCAGAGGTGGTCAGGAAGGGGATTTGTTCTCATGAGAAGTCTCGATACAGATCAGATGGGTTTACTCACATCTTCTTTCCTGTAGTGTTCTTTTGGAAAAAGTCTGGGGAAAGGTTGTTTGGGCTTTTTGTTAAAAAAGGAAATTTTTAGGCTTTGATCAGACTATAACTTGAGGCTTTTCTGCATTAAGATACAAACCAGTAATGAAATCTCTGATGCAATTTTGCTACCTTCCTCATAGAAATGGACACTCTTGTCCTGATACTCTTGCATCTGTATCATTGTGAACATAAATCCACTTCAGGCAATTATAGAAATAGAAGTTGCATCAAACTGAGATGCACGCTCATTATTTAACTGTTAGTCCTTTAGGGACTCTGACTGTGTCCTGATGCAGGGATTTGGGATTTTTTTTCTGGGAGGAGGTTTCCAGGTCTCAGCATTCGGATGACACTGTACTCATCAGTGCCACCTCAGGGAAATTACTGTTTTAAGCCTTATTCAGGGAACAAACTTACTAAAGGGGAAAGATCAGAATAAGAGGCCACTGTTTTGGAGTGTTTATTTTGCCATGATCGTTAGCAGCCTATACAGCGGCTGCTCACAGGTTCTTTGGTGGTTAGGAAGTGTTAGATCATCAGAGAATCAAACATAAGACAGTTTCACTCATATCACTCAACCAATATTTAAAAGCAAAGGGGGAGAAAGGGATAAAAGAAACGGAAATGATGTTACAGGTTTGATTCTGTCACTACTATTAGCTGGTATGTTTGCTGGTATAGTTATAGAGTCCTTTTCAGTATGGGACCATTTGTTTTTAAGGGTAAAGTCAATTTAACAGCAAAACAAAAATAACCTGAGATATGTTTGATGCCAACTAGTTTGTGAGTACTTTGACAGTTTCTGAAAACCCCAGTCAGAGACCACGAGCTCATCAGACCAGGCTTTCTACACCTTTAAAGGAAAACCAGTCCCTAACTTGAGTTTGCAGTCAAAAGTGTCAGAGGAGAAACAACTGACAAAAATGACAAACAGATGGGAGGGTGTGCAAAGAAACAGCAAGCCAATTAAGATTAGCATAATAAGCAATGCAATGAGGTTATTGTAATGTTCAGTAATTACACCCAAGTAAGAAACTGATGGGTGGTGAATTTCTTAGTTTCTGCGCAGAAGTGGCTGAGTTGTTTCCTGCTGTTCTCTGGTGTGTACGTGCATTTTCAAAGCCCCTTTGGACTTCATGGGTTGGCAACTTCAGTGCTTGGGCATATTTCCTTGGGCTGCTGATAACCAGTTGGATGGATGCTGCATGCAGAGCTGTGGGTGCTCTCAGCTGGTGGAAAATAGTTCCCAGGATAATTTCAGATATTCTTTTGAGACTTATGTTTCAATCTCTCCATATTTTGCCTTCTTTCAAGTCAGTGTTGATGAACATATGAAGAGGCTGTTGCCTCTGGGAGAGGAGTGAAATACCTGGAGCGATCCAGAGATAAGTGCTACCTACTCTGAATGCAGCTCTCCTGTTGTGGTCACATTTGGTGGTGTGATCTGCCAGGATTGATGTTCTCAGAAGGCAGCAGGTCCAAGATGGCAAGTCTGTCCAGTAAATGAGGCCAGGCATGTGAACGACTGCAATCAAAACATGCTCTTTATTCCACAGACAGCAGGGCAGATGGCACTGAAGTTTATGAAATCAGGTAATAGGCTCTGGTGGAGAGAAGCATGTTAAGCATGTCAATCAAACACAGCTTGGAAAGCCCCCATTTGACTACTTGAATAATCAGAGCAGGTTCTCCTAGCGCTGACAAGTTGAAGGCATGATGTCATTTCCTCTAGAGAGAATAAAATACACAGTAGTAATAGAGAGCATGTTTTTAGGAAGAAAGTGAAAGTATATTGATAGTCCCTTTGATATTTATGGCTGTGGGGTAATTTCTCCTATGTCTATCTGCTCTCCTGCAAAGCCTGAGCATAGAAACTCCGAGTTCCTGCATTCTGGTTGTAAATTGACCTCAGTTTCTTAGAAATAAGTTTGATCTGCACTGGATTAGAGTCCCTGAAGTTCTGCTCCACAGTTTCCTTGACTGTGCAACATGTGTGGCTTGTAGCTGTGTGCTGGAAAAGCACTTTTTGAATGAGGAAAGGCTGATATCCTCTCTATTTTTGGTTGTATTTTTGTGCAGCTGGCTAATGAGTCCCAGCTCATGCAGTTATTATAACAGAGACCTGCACAGTTGGAACCTCTGTCAGCTGTTAAGCTTCTGCTTTTCACAAAAAGGAACATTTTCTGAAGTTCAGTAAAGTCTTAGAGACAACAGGGGGTCTCTAAGGAAGCTCAGTTGTCTCCAAGGTGTGAGTAGTTTTCAGTTCTCTGGCAGTAGACTGTCTTGGCTTCAGGTAGATGACTGCCTCCCTACCAACTCCCTGCAAGCCTGAGAAGAGCGAGCGTTAAAGGAGAGGTACAGCACAGAAGCTTCCTAGGGCAGTCATTTGAGAATTTCCTTCTGGTGCAAAAATCACATCTGAGGCATACTAAGGGTTTTATTTCTCACCTTCTGCCTCGTGAATATTTATTTTATCCACTTCTTTTTTAGCATATGGTTGGGGCTTGTTTTGTTTGTGTAATAGGTAAATTAAGGATATGTCACCTGTGATGTGAATGTTGGGATGCAATGAAAGCTGGCTGTGCTCCTTATACAATAACATGGCAGGCAAGGTAGAGGTCTGGCTGGCCAGGGGACATCAAAGACCGCTTTACCCAAGTCAGGGTCAGGTCCACATCCAGTGACACCAGGTAGGTCCATAGTAGGGAGTGAGGCAGGTCTGACATCAAGCTGGGAAGTCAGTATGCAGAGCGGGGTCCAGATCAATGAGGTCCATTGCCAGGCACAGGCAAAGCTGGAGCTGGGGAGAGGCACATCCCTACAACAGCTGAGGCAGGGCTGAGCTTAGGGTGAACCCCCTGGGCAGAAGGGATGGTGTGAAGCCCTAGGGGAGTCAAGGTGACTCAGACCTTGGCCTTGAACTTGCATTAGAGCATTTTGTGTTTAAAAAAGCTGAGTTTCATGCTCAGGGGAGGGCATCATTCCCTTACGTAGCCTACGGGCTGGCCACATCAGGGAATTGGAAGAGCTCTGCTGGCTGAGATGGACCTTGTACTGTCAACTGGAAATCAACATAAGGATGCTAGCTGCTGCTTCTTTCACAGGAAACCTCAGCCACAAACCACCTTCCAATCTTTTCTCTTGCAGTAGTGGGACTGACAGAGCTCTTGACCAGCCAGCTGGGGTTTGAACCTAGCTTTGGAATGCCTTCATCTGCTGCAGCAGTAGGACTTGTTCCTCCATTTCCATTCATCCTTCCCTCAAATGCAGGAGTAGTTCAGGCTCTGTGCTAGCAGCTGTGGCAGCACTTCTGAGGTTCGCTCCAGGGGAAGTTGGTAGGCTGAATGGAGGTGTGTATGTGCTGCCTGGTTTGGGATCTCCAGTAGTTTCATGATTCTTTAAATGCTGATGACTGTTTTGGCTGGCTCTGAAGGCTGATGGCTTTAGCTTGAACTTTTTTTAGAGCCATTCAATATCCTCATCCTGTTCAATCTCTTAAGAAAGGGAAAACATGCACTCTAGATAAGTGGTGTGTGGCAGAGATAAATCAGCTATAAATTGCTTGATTTTCTTTCAGAGAGTAGCTGCTTTTGCATAATTTTTTCAAAGGATCTTGGAGGCGTGTGAGGAGGCAGGGACTATACCACACTGTTTCTGTAGCACAGAGACATATTGCCCTTTTTCTGGACCAAAATGGCGACTTGCATTGTTGTGCATCGCTCAGGAGCTGTCTGCACAGGTTTTACAAGCCTCAGATGAGAGAAAGCAAACCGCAGTCAGATGGATGACCTTGAAAGAGTCAGTCAGCAGCAGCAGCTTCCTTTGTGCTACGTACAAGCCTGTGGCTGGACTACATTCACTACTCTTCATTCTTAAAAAAGTTACTCTTTCACAGGTCCTCAAGAAATCTCATTTACCTTCAGTGGGTTTTTTGAAAGTGATTCCAGGGGCAATGGGCCAATAGGGAAAAGTGGTAGCCTGTTGCTTGTGTGCCTCTGGTGATCAGTGCCTTAGTTGAATCTGCCCTCTTGTTACCAAGGTGTGTCACTATTTTATTTTTTTTTAATTTAATGTAGAGACTTGTCAGCTAGAAATGTGATCTGAACCAATAGTTCATTTCACAGAGTAGGTACTGCGCTGCAGTTGGTATGCTAACTATCTGAGCCTGGTGGAGGCAGCTGAAAACAGAGTGTAACCCTCCATCTGCCAAGGATTTGAGGAGGAGGGAAGGAACCCAAAGACAAGCGTCTACTGACATCTGATGCAGAGATGGAGAAAAAGGAACCTGAATGGGTTCCATAGGTGGATTTGAAAGATATTCTCATGTTTTACAGATAACCCTTTTGTTTTGTTTTGTTAAAAAAGTGTGCAATGAAGTCTACATTGTGTTAGCTCTAATCTGACAACAAATAATGTTTGGCAGTGAAGTCACTCACAGGTCAGGTTGCATTAGCCACAAGAATCCCTATTCCAAGTCTAATGTAGCTATTCATTTGGAATAAAGAGCTAAAAATCCTTCCCTTTCTATAGCTACAATTTAAAATAAAACGTCTATTAAAGAGGGTTGATCTTGAATATGAACTATACTTATTCCTTCAGGGCATTGAAATCATTCAATGTTTAACTGAATAATTCTGCTGCCATCCGCTGCTTTTATCTGCAGTTAGTGCTTTTAAATAGTTAACCATTGCATGCCTGTTGGGCTTAAATTGCCCGATTCAGCATGGCAGGCAAGCTCTGTCTCTGCAGATGATCATGGGAAAAGTACGTCTGTGAACCACAGTGGAATCAGCACGTTCTTGTTTGCTTGATTGCCCCAAAAGATATTCCCATAGGGAGTAAGCACCTTTTACTTTACCTCGTCTGTAAGGCCATAAAAGTTCTTGGGACATGACTGGGTATCCTAAAATGCGAAGGGTTAGACAGTAATATTCTTTCAGTTTCCAAATCATTATGCTTGAACTGTTTGCACAGAACATGGTTTGACTGGTTTCAGGAGGTGCTACTCAGCTGTTTGAAATACAAGGTACCCTGTGTTTATGGAAGGCCACAGTGATACAGAATTGAATAGGCAAGTCCCTGCTTTTTTCTTTTTTCTTTTTTTGGAATGGAAAGCTAAAGCTTATCAGCAGAAATATAATACCTTTTGGAAGAGTGTCTTTAATGCTTCAGAGGAATCCCAAATCACATTTTAGATACCAGCTGCTGTGTGAGGCTCTTCCTGCTTTATAGCATGTATCGTTTGAATTGGATGCTGAATCTTAGGCTAGATGTATGGGGATGTGTTTCTGCACACAGCATCAATATTGCTATCCCTTGGGAAAGTAACTTCCCCTTCAAACATTTGCTTCTGAGAAGGACACTTGGGGCACTTAACACCTCATATTTGGGAACGGTAGCTATAGCGCTGGAGCTCTGTTATTTTCTGGGGAGTGTAGAACCATTTTTAAAAGGAAAAGGGAAAAGTTACAGCTGTGACCAATTCTGGTTGCAAAGCGTGAGAGGTGAAAACTACATGCTTCTGTTGATGGTATGCCAGAGGGAGGAGCTTCAGCCCAGAGGCATCCTGAGAAGCCTGAAGGTGGTCCAAGGGAGACTACTTAACAAGAACTGCAAAATTCTGCTCATGCAGCAGAGTAACCCCTTTGTATCTGTGCTGGGAGCCAAGAGGCTGAATATCAATCCAGCTGTGAGGGCCTCGCGAGTTACGGGGGATGTCAGGTTGACTCTTGCCCAACATCGCCCTCTCTACGTGAATAAGGTGAACTACACGCTGGGCTACATCGAGAGGACTGAAGCTAGTAGATTGCAGGAAATTACTAACATCCCTCTCTATTTGAGACTGGCAAGGCTTTGCCTAGTGTACTGGGTCTAGTTTTGGGTCACTCACTTCATGGAGGATATCAAGAAACTGAATCAGGTCCCGCAAAGACCAGCTAGGGTGGCGAGGGACTGAGAGCGCGTGAATTGTAGCAAAGTTTGAGAGAAATGGTTTTGTGTGGTTTGATGAGGGGAAGCAAAGGGGCCATCTAATAAAAAGCTCCAACTACTTGAAGGGAGTGGAGAAAAATGACAGAGCCAAACCCTGCCCAGTAATTGCAAGTGATTTGTAAAGAGTGCTGTGGCCAGAGATTGCAGCTTGCAAACTTCAAAATTTTCATTTCTTTGGTACTGCAGCTCAGTAATAAAATGCCTGGAGATGATGTGTTTGCATCCTTGGACATTTTCAAGACTAAGATAGACCAAGCCTGAGCTGGTGTAGTGTTATAGCTCTGGCTGAGCTGGTGTAGTGTAGGCAGTAGTCCTTCTTGGAGAACAACATTGGACTGGAGACCTGCAGAGTGCCCACCAACACTTCTGCATGGCTGTGTAAACCTTAACTCCTAATTAGTCTCCTAATCTAGAGAACAATGGTGAGTGAGGAGCAGCATCTCTGGAGTAGATGCTCCACTTGGTCTTGGAGTACTGAACCCTGCCTGGTTCAAGGTGGGTCACTGACTCTGTTGTTAACAGTGTGAAGGTGTGTGTGAAGGTGTGTGTTACTGTCTTGGCATTTGCCCCCACGTTCTTTGACACAAGACATGGTTGTTACTGCCTCTGGATGAGACATTAAAAAACAATCAGCTAAAAGTAGACCATAGTGAGCCAGACTCTTTTGATTCATCTGGCAGTGTGCCCTGCTTCCACCTCTTGCCATCAGCTGTCTTTTAACTTTTAATTAAATCTCGGGGTTTTGTATTTTTTTCCTTTTTTTTTTCCCCTCCCCCCTCTGGGTTTATTTTCTGTACTGAAAACTTCTGTACTACTGGGCTGGGTTTCTTCTGGGCTTTTAGAAGTACAGAGTTATTAGCTGATACATCACAGTTTCCACTGGCCATCATAAACTGAGGTTTCTGTGATTCTGTCTCTAAAATTGCCTGTGTGTGTAGTGTTTCCTGAAACTTCCAAGAGACTGTATGGTTCAAGGATAGAGTTAACAAAGCACCTTGCCTTGCTTTTAGTATGGTTGTTTTCAAGTATTTAATGGTGCTTGTGACCAGCAATTTCAGCTGAAGCGAAATGTGTAGTTGTCAGTTGGTTAGATTACTAATGTACTATAAGAAAAAGTATATCATTAACAAAGATAAATAGGACAATTTTTGCAGCTTGGTTAAACTGCTATAGCTCGGGTGCTTTCAGTGGGGGCATGATGGTAAAAAATGTATCTTCTGTTTAGGTCTCTTTAACTCTGTGTTACATGTTGGATGCTATTTGGGGGGGAAAAAACCCAAATAAATGTACCTGTTACAGTGGAACAGTTGTGTAGAGTGCTTCAGACAAGACAACTTGCTATGTTGTTATTAGTTGGATTAAAAATTATTGAGAGAAATGTAGGTAAGTGCTAATAAACAGAAACTTGGTACAACTTAGATCTGTTGTCTTCAGTGAAGTTTTCCTGTTGTCTTAATGAATAATTTGTGTAACTTACTATCTGGAGAAGTATTATTTGGAAGTTCCATTAGTTATTTGGAAGAAGTCATAAGGAAGAGAGAAGTTGCAAGGTTCTCTGAATAGTAAGGAAGATAAATGTTTTAAATATACTTGGAAGGCTGAATACGAGGAGGAATGAGAATGAAATTCATCATGGTAGAAGTCAAGTGAATATGTCTGATAAAATAATTTGCACTGATACTCGAAGGAAACAATTTCAGAAGTGATAAGATATATCAGACTGTACGTGTCTATAGCATGGTATGGCAGTAGAAATCACAAGCAGGAGTGCAGGCTGGTTTTATTGCATGAATTGGTAACAGTGTCTCCTTTACCTGCCTTTCAAATAAGATCTATCAAATCTGGTTCTGAATCCTCTGATACCACTGGGGGCTCCAGTACTGTATATAAAATGATGGGGGAGGGTAAGGAAAAGCATGGTGGTAATTATGAGCAGCATGGTTTAAGAATCTGGCAGAATATAGTGGAGGTAAACAAGTATGATAACAGGGACCTAGATGATGTAGATGGTATGGAATTAAGGGGTGGATACTGTCCTGGCTTTGGCTGGGATAATTTTTGTTCTAGCAGCTGGCGTAGTGCTTTGTTTGGGATTTAGGAGGAGAATAATACTGATAACACACTGATGGTTTTAGCTGTTGCCGAGCAGTCAAGGGCTTTTCAGCTTCTCATGCTGCCTTGCCAGTGGGAAGGTGGGAGTGCCCAAGAAACTGGGGTGGTCAGCCAGGCCAGCTGACCCAATCTGGCCAGACGGATATTCCATAGCATATGACATCATGTTCTATATATAACTGAGGAGTTGACTGGGAGGTAGTTTGGCTCAAGAACCAGCTGAGTGGTGGTGAGCACTTGTGCTGTGCATCCCTTGGTTTGTATGTTGATTTTTCTATGATTATTGTTGCCTTCCCTTTCTGTTCTATTATACTGTCTTAATCTCAACCCATGTGTTTAACATTTTTATTCTTTTTTTATTCTCTTCCCCATCCCACTGAGGATTAGTGAGCAAATGGCTGTATGGTTATCTGCTGGGTTAAACTACAAGGGTAAAGGAGAGAAGAGGGCGTTTTGGGTTTGTGTGGCAAGGTTTTGTGTAGCAGGGGGTCTACAGGGACAGCTTCTGTGAGAAGCAGCTTCCCATAGGTTTGATAGAGCCAATATCAGCCAGTCCTAAGATTGACCTGCCACTGACCAAGGCCAAGCCAGTCAGTGATGGTGGTAGTGCCTCTGGGATAGCATATTTAAGAAGGAAAACGAAAGCAGACAATGAAAAAAGGAGTAGGAGCTTTTCCAGCCAGAGAATGGAGCGAGATGTGAGAAACTGCAGACACCAAGGTCAGTGAAGGAGGAAGAGGAGAGGTGCTCCAGGTGCCAGAGCAGAGATTCCCCTGCTGCCTGTGCTGTCCCCCTGCAGCCCATGGAGATTAATGGTGGAGCAGAGACTCCACCTGCAGCCCATGGAGGACCCCATGCTGGAGCAGGTCGAGGCATCCAAAGAGGGCTGTGACTCTGTGGGAAGGCTGTGTTGGAGCAGGTTCCTGGCATGACCTGTGGCTCGGTGGAGAGAGAAGCCAATTGTAGAGCATGTTTGCTTGCAGGAATTGTGACCCCATGGGGGACCCACACTGGACCAGTCTGTCCCTGAAGTTCTGCACCCCGTGGAAGAGACCCACATTGGGGGAGTTTGTGAAGAACTGTAACCCATGGGACGGACGCATGTTGGAGAAGTCTGCAAAGGACTGTCTCCCATAGGAGGGACCCCACGCTGGAACATGGGAAGAGTATGAGGAGTCCTCCCCTGAGGAGGAAGGAGCAGCAGAGTCAATGTGTGATATGCTGATTGGAACCCTCATTCCCTGCCACTCCTGTGCCACTCCTGTGGAGCAGGTAGAAAATACAGGAGAAAAGGCTGGGAAAAAGGAAGGGGTTGGGGGAGGACATTTAAGATTTGGTTTTACTTCTAATTACTCTGGTTTGCTTTGGTAATAAATTAGATTATTTTATTTATTGTTGAGTCTGTTTTGCCTGTGACAGTAATTGGTGAATGATCTCTCTCTGTCCTTATCTTCACCCATGAGCTTTTTGTTACATTTTCTCTACCCTGTCCAGCTGATGAGGGATGTGATAGAGCGTTTTTGGTGGCCATGTGGCTTCCAGTCAGGGTCATCCCACCACAGAGGGAAAGGAATTTTTAACAGCAAATGAATGAGGTTTAGAAAGGACAAGTTACTGGGGGAACAACAAAAAAAAAAATCTCATTTTTAATCTGCAGAAGTCTTGATGGAGCCACAACAGTAACGTGAAGCTGAATGGCTACGAGGTAAAGTGTACTTAACAGTTCTGCAGTGGCTGAGAAGTCACTTAGGGTGAACTAAATAGCTCGGACAAAGTGAGTTCAACAGTAAAGTTCAAAATGAAAGCCATAATCAAGCCTCAGGGAATAATAAACAAATCCAAGTTGTGTACCTTGCTAACTACGTATTAGTTCTGAATTGAGTCTTTATTTCTGACTTTGACTTTAGGGCACTGGGTCTTGCCTTTCTATGAAGAGGCAAAAATAGTTGCAGATCATTTTCTACTCTGGAATGCTGTGATTTACCTTTCAGTAATACATTTTAGTAGCACATTTTAGTGCTGTCCAAGTCTGAGAACGCTATTTGGTCTCCACAAACTCCAAAGAGGTACTTGCTGCCATGTTAAAAACATCACCTTCGTGCTCACATTTCTCCCAAATTCTGGTGCATTTTCATGCACTGAAAAATGTCTAGTTGTTACTCTACTGAAAATACACGTTTTTTAATAAAACCAGAAGATGTGTTGCAGCTTTGCTTCAGATAAACTCTTCCTCCACATTCTGTAGTGTTGTTCAGAATGAAAGTTGAAAGGAGCTAAGAGAATTTACCACCTATTATTTATGGTTTATGCATTCACATTTTCAGTTTATAATACTCAGCATAAGTTTTGTTGCATGCACAGAAGGTTTGGAATCCTACTCTTTTGCTTTGTCAGACAGAAAGTATATGTAAGAAGTCTGGAGTTGTAATTCAGGCACTATATATGAGTTCTTTCATTTCTGTCTTATGCCTATGAGATCTTCAGATTTTTGTATTATAATTTGTGTTTTGTCCACCTGATTTTTGAAAATGGTTTTGTTATGTTCAGTACCAGCAGATTTTGTAGTCTGTCTTTTTCAGGGAACCAGATCTGGGTGTAACTTAATTCCGTGTGAGGCACTGAATGATTCCAGTTAATCCGACTTGGAGAATGGGGGCAACATAAGGGCCTCCATCAACACAGATGAGAGCTTCATTCCCGTACTGAAGTAGTTGCGTTGCTGCTCTGAAGTTGATTGCTTGAGGAAGAAGTGCTCTCAGCTGCCTTGGACTGTAGAAGAGCAATGTAAGATAACCAATTGCAGAATGAGAGTAATCTAGGTTCAGAAGGATCTCTGGTGATGATATAGGCCAGCTGAAAGCAGGTCTCACTGGAACAGGCTGTTCACGGGCTTGTCCAGTAGAGTTCTGCATATCTTCAAGGACTGAGACTCCTCATCATCTCTGTAGACCTCCTCCACTGGTTAACCACTCTCAGACATGTTCATTTCTGTTTCTAATCAGTAAGTACATGACTACAAAAAGAATGATGCAATGGAAAAGCTTGGTCTGAGAAATCTGAAAATATGAGAACAGAATGACTTTTCTTACTCTCATCATTCCCTGTTATAAACAAGTAACAAGCTGGCTATGAGGCAGGGGGAACTGTCACAATATTCACAATATCTTCACTGATTTCTGTGCTACAAAACGTTATTTTTCCACCACCATTTAATTGGATGGAAGAGTCAAGAAAAGGGCTTGGATGATTTTTACAATCAATATATTATTTTCCCATCCATTCTACTAAATCATTATGTGGTTAAAAGAGGTGGGGGGAAAGCTTGTGGTGTGAGAGAATCAGCAGAAGCAGAATATTCTTTTCTTCACACTATGAGAACCTTCCCTGATTATGGGCAGATCACTTAACTTTTGATGTCTTGGCTTTTTCATGGATGTCACGCTGCTTGGAGTTCCTTTGAAGTAATTGTTGATGCTTTCATATCTACTGAAGTAAAAAATGAGCAGTGGATCATCAATCTGATCTCCTGTATATCCCCCCTTGAAGTATTTCACCAAGGTAGTCTGGCTTTGAGCTTGTGTTTCTGTAAATTAGCTGTGAAGTGCCTTAGGCAACATGGTGGGATGCCTTCTAGGAGTCTTGCATTTTCAATTCCTCTGTGGCCCACTGGAACCAGGGGATGCCTGATCTAATGTTCTCAGTCACTCTCCTTCTTTATTATTCTCATTTAGCCATTTCAGTAACTCATTTTCCCCTTTATTTGGATAATGTTAAGCAAATCCTGAAGTTTCTGGCTTTCACTTACATTTGCACTTTACATAAAAGGACCTTTTTTCACACCTGTTTAATTATATTACCAGTTAAGCCTGCTTAACAGTATCCTTAGTTTGTGGAATTCTTTTGGTCTCATGTACAGCAACTTTATTAGCATGCAACTTTTAGTCTGAACTGACAATAACCTGTGTTACCGTGGAGAAGGATCCAGTGTTGATTTTGTGTGTAACCCTATGTAGCACAGTCACTGTTCCAAGTAAGATGGAGACTAGAAACTGTCAAGCAGATCTGAGATATGAAAAAACTGATGATGATTCTTATCAATACTGAAAAACAGCCTTTAGGGGCCAGGTTTCTTGCTGGCTGATGGAAGAGGGGAAAAGAACCATGTGAATAGGAAAAAAATGAAGAATCTTTAATTAAAGCCAATAACAAAAACAAACAAGCAAGCCCCCTTGAGTTATTATTTCTGATGTCTTCTATATATGCCTCCTTATATCCTTTCTCATTATCTTGTGTCTAGGATTTCCCTACTGCCCTTAGCCTTCTGCAAGATATTTTTTTCTTCTGAGATTTGCATTTAGAATTAAATTTTGCTTCCTTCTCCCATGTGCAGTCAGAAAAGAAAACATTTTTATTGCTATAGCTGGTGATACCTGCTCATCAGTAGGATGTGAAAGGCCTTGCATATTTGGTTTACTATTTTTCGTTTCCCCTGGTGCCTTTCCTCTGCAAATGTCAGACTTTCAGATGCAGAGTGGGCTGGTGGAAGAGTTGCTCCTTGAGGGAGTTACGATGTGGATTATGATTGAATTCTGCATGCTAAAAACTGACTATACTGCAGCCCTGTGAACTGAAAGGCCAGGTGGTTTGCAGTTCTGGAGCCCCTTCTCTGCCGCCAAGGGTAGTGTTGGGAGAGGTGGTGTATCTGGTAGAACGAAATGCCTTCTCCAACTCACGGAGGTTTTTGACACTGTATTTCTGTACTGGAAAATAGCTGCTTGAAGTTGTGTTGCTGTACTTTTTGGACTGTATTGCTTGTGGCACCAGAATTTGAGGTAGTGAATACAAAAAAGCCTTCTTTTCCTTTTACCCTTGTTATTCTTACAAGACCAGTGTAGCAAAATGACAGTATTGTCCTCATGGAATTTTCTTGTGGTACTTACAGTATTTGCTATTTTCCTAAAATCTCAGCTTTGATATTCATGTTAATACTTAAGAATATTACTTTTTATTTTTCCGTGAGCATGTTTGTAACTTCATTTATTCAGAGAAAAAGGTGTCACTCAATTGTAACACTTTCTGGAGTCACTAAAATGTTCTGAAAGATTCAGACTCCCAACATTTAATTAAAGAAATGCATCCTGCAATTTAATCCAGCTTCACGGTTTTAGGAGTGTAATTCCTGATTTCTGTATGCATAAGATTAACAGTATTAAACTGGGCTGGTTTTTATTCCTTTTATGTCTACAACACTGCTTTAAGAAATATAGTGAGCTGACTCGACTATAGTCAACTATAAATCAGAAGAAACCACAGGAGATAGTGAGGTTGCTCAAAGATCATGTTGGGCATAATAGGAAGTCAGTTACTGCTTTGGGTCAGCTACATGATTGATAACATGAGCAGGATTAGAAGGTGCTGTTTCTTCTTAAACCTTCAATGAGAAATTGTCCCATCTTCTGGAATAAATTGCAAACTCTTCTCTCGAGAAGTTGAGACAAATGTGTAGGACACTATGTCAATTTTGCAATGTCATACTTCATGACACAGTAGCAGGCTAACAAATCCCCACAGTTAAGTGATCAGGCCCTTCTTCAACTATAGCCCTTTTCAGGCATGGTGGTGGTTGGAGTCAGGAGACAACCAATTCAAGGGAGCTCTTACTTGACTCCAGACTTAAGCACATAGAAGTGTTTTGAGTAGAGGACTGCATTACACCTGGGGCTGAAGTCAAGTGATCAGGTGTTTTGCTGCATGTGTCCTTTATACCAGGTTCTATCTTTCTCTAGCCACCTCATATAAAATAATATAATAATTCTTGCCCTGCTTCTTTTCTTCTGCCATGTGGTTCCTAGGTTAGACTAAACTGTTTCAGAGATGTGTTTGATCTCCACTACAGTGGTTAGGATCCCTGAAAGTCATTACGACAAATTAATCTCTTGGATTACCCACATGCCTTGTTGCTTTTGTCCTGCCTTGACTAACAAGTTTTGACAAGTAGATTATCAGGTCAATAGCCCTTGTCAGATGAGGCTGATTGAGGAAACGGGAAGCAGCTTCAAAGCACGAATGGTTTATTGTCACAAGAAACATAGCAGATCTTCAGGGATGTTGAACCCAATTATCCATATCCTCCTTGGATAATGCCAAGCTGTTTCAAGCTAATTACCCAGAGTTTAGACCAATCTGGATATGAATTTCATCTAGATCTAATGAACTTTTATTCTTTGGCTTTACTCATCTCAACTGCAGTGAATTTCACTTTTGAGTTAATGTTGGTTTTGTTTTAATTACATTGCAGTAGACTAATTGGATGGCTCGGGACTAGATGCTTAATAACTTGATATTGCATATTATTAGTGCTGTCATTTAATATTAGAGGATGAAAGAAAGTTATTACTAAGTACAGAGGTTTTGCAGCTTATTCTTCCAGGAGAAACAGCTTGGATTTTTCCACTTCTTGGTTCAGCCTCCATTGACTTAGTGGCTGACAGAGCTCTTAGTAAGGTCTATAAAAAGGTTCCCATTGATTTGAACGGAGCTTTTATAGATGCTGATTTAGGTCTCAATTTACAAAAGTACTCTAGCAGGTGATTAAATGTTTCCTTATCAACAGAACTTAAGCTCATGTTAAAAAAAAAAAAAAAGTACTGAAGCATGAATCAAGACTTAAAAAGGGCAATTTATTCAGAAATGCTTACGTTCCACCTCACCAGAAGAAAATACTAAATCGTTTTAAGGGGAGGGCTAACTGTCTAGTATTCACCTTTCTCTTTTAATTCTGACCTTACAGTCATGATTGATCTCTTTTTCCCATTTTTTTTTTGCTTTGTCTAATTAGGGAGAAACCTCAAAAGCTCATTTCCAGTATGTCTGCTACAGCTTGTATTTTCCATGTCTGCTTCTGTTCTCTTTCACTTTTTTTTACTTCAGTTGAGTGGCATTTGATCTACCTAAAGTGAATGGGAGTATTACTCCTTAATTCACAGGGGCTGAGATTTGTACCCACTAACTTGTGTTAATACAGTTTGCTGTGTGAGATCAGGATCACGTTGTTGGGGTACTGTGCCACCATTTGGGCACTCAGTCTGCTTTCAGCAAAGCACGGGCAGTGAAATGTGCCTTTAAGAAGCATCAAGGAAATCAGTAGGACTGTTCACCTCTGTTCAATTTAACATGCAAGGATGTTTTTGAAGCTGATACCGTCTTTCAGAATGTGACTATATTCACTGCCTGATTTTTGTATCTTCCTGTTAATTTTGTGTCTAAGATATTCCAGTGTTACTGCCTCCGGTAAGCAGTAATTATGTACCTAACTGTTCCACTTGCTACTTCAGCATCGCTGAGGAGAGCGCAGATGCTCCCAGGGAAGGAAGGAAGCAAGAAAGCCAACAGCTGTACATCACTATGGTCTTGTCTTTGTTTGTTTAGACTTGGTACTTTTAATGGAAGTTCTTCTATTAAAACCTATTTATTTTAGCTATTATAATAAAACATATTTAGGGTTTAGAATGACTGACTGGATTACTAACAGTCATTAAGATATTGCTGGAAAAAACAATTTTAAAAAATTGCTCTGCTGCCATTCTCCTAGTCTAAGACAATAAAACCTTGTTGGGTCAGTTACAACTTTAGTCTCTCATTAGATCAGCACAGTGCAATTTGTTTGGAGTTCTGGAAATAGAACGGCTGTATTTTGAAAAAACTCTGGTCTTGTCTGGAGGTAAAATTGTTAATGTTTCTAGTCATATGAATGGTTCTAATCTGCAGTTTAAAATGTGCAATGTGTGTTGAGACCCAAAAATACAGCAAGTGGAACTTTAGGTCCTTTTATACTTCTCTGCCTGATAAAATTTACATTTCGATGAGGCTGGTCAAAGGCTTAATTTGCGGTTTCTTTACAGGGATGAACAAGGGCTGATGTTGTTTGGGGAGTCAAAAATTCTGGTCTTTACATAGAAAATGACAAGATTTTAAACAGATATCTGAATGCTTTTGTTCCCCTCTTATTTTGTTAAGTTTTAAAGGTCTCATTTTCTAGCTATTCTCTGAAACTGACTGCAAGTCATTTTTGTTGTTAGCTGAGTCTGTGGTTATCCAGGATTCCAGGGGCTAGAACTCAAAGGAAAAGATTAGACAGGTTGAAGATGTTAATAATTCTGATAAGCTGCAAGTACTTTTTTTTTTTTGTAAGCGATGAGAAACAGGGAGAATTAGTATTTTTACGCAGATAGTGGTATGAGAGTGTTATATTGTGTGAATCCCTTCATGTTGCAGTGACTCTATTATAACTGACTCTGTTGCTGTTACAGTTCTCTGCTAACAATGGCATTTGTACCTGAGTGAGAATCTGGACCTGTATTTCTAGATTTAACTGAAATTATTGTTGTTTGGATGCAGAAACATATTGGGGAATGTGAATAAGCATCCATTCAGACCCTTGCCTTTCACGTTCAGGTGCTGTTCGATTAAGAAAGATTTGCACGTGGTGCCCCCAAGTTGTGATTGAAGAGCAGCCATGGCTATCTAACTGTCCTCTTTAAAAAAAAAAATTAAAAATCTCTTAGGCATAAGCACAATAGTGAAAATGAGATAAAATGTCGCACTGCAGAATTCTTCCACATGGAAAGAAATAAGAAAGACTGAGATGTAGTAATACATCACCAGAATGTTCTCTCTCAGAGATTCTTGGCAGGTAATGCACTGAGTACAGTGTAAATAAATCTGGTTTAAGTAGTAGTCAGTAGATTATTGTGTTGGTGTAGAGCAAATTTACTGTTTGGATCACACGTGGTGATTCTGCATGATGTACCTGCTACTCTTCAGAAACCCTTCTACAAATGCTTGCGTCAGTGGGAAGCCACGAGAGGTCTGCATGCAGATACGTGCCCCAGTCACACCAACATACAGCTAGACACACAGGAACTGATGCTTTTTATGGGTCACTCCTCAACTGTAGCTAGTGTTGAAAAATCCTTGTGTTTTGAAATTATCCCAGTTATTCAACATTTATCCAACCCCTTTATGAAAGCAGCACTGAAGGTATGATTTCAAAGGAGTTAAGAGCTGTGAACTGCTGTAGAAACACTCTTGTGCCAAACAGGTTGCCATGCACTGGGTGGGTTTTCAGGAAGGCTTGAGAGGCTGTGCCCACGCTGTTCGAACCAAGTGAGCCAGCACCGAGAGCGTGCAGCTGGCAGAAATGTGGGGAATGTCAACACATTTCACCACATTTTGATTTTGTAGGTGAGGCCTTTCATGGACATGGGCAGAGTGCAATCCAAGAGGTAGCTTGGTTAAAATTCATATATATATATATATATTTATATATATATAAATAAAAGCTATATGGCAGCTTAGTAAGGATGAAGGAGAAATTAGGTAGAAGATAACTAATTAGAGTGATGGATGAAATTCTATGTCCAACAAAGCGCAGAAAATCCATGAAAGTCAAATATTGAGCCCTAGTTTTAATTTTTGGAGTCCCCAGGCCAGTTTTCTAACCACAAAATATTGTTAATGTCACCACAGCTAGTTTTATACCAGATAGACAATATTGGAAATTATTCCTGTGTAGCACTTTAGAGCATGAGTGAGAATGAAGCCTTTAAGACTTTTTTTAATATGCCTTTCAAAGCATAAATGGAGCAAAAATAATTTTCCTAGCAACTGTAAATTCACTGCTGTTACTTTACATTTCTTCCAACTCTTACTACTACTGACTTAGAGGGGGGAAACCAAACCTTTTCACTACTCCCTTTCTTTTTACAGCACAAAACAGCAGTAGCTATAAAATATGTGCACTAGTATGAAAAAACACCCCAATGTTTTAAACAGTCATCAAGGAATCATAAACTTGACTGGAAGCTTTGTATTTCTGAGAAATCAGTTATTGTAAATTAAATCAAGTTTATTTATGAGACTTATTAATGTGACATATACAGTCAGTGTTCTGTGGTTTTCACAGACAGCTACTCTCTTAAGAGACAGAGTAATTATGGCCATAAATAGAATGTGTGATCCTGATGGGTAGAGGTGGGGAGGAAAGGTTGGAGGGAAAGGGCTGTAAATGGGCACAAGGGGGCATGGTGTTGGCAGCAGGGGTTAGCAGTCTGGCTGGAAACCTCATTAGAAGTATGAATGCAAAAAAAAATCTGCCAGCAATTGATGATTATAGATTTCTTCTTGCTAAGTATTTGAAGGAGAAAAAAATATTTGAAAAGGGCCTGCTTCAAATGAAGGCAAGGTGAAAATGATCATGTTCTCCACAAGTTCCCTTGGCAAGCCGTGTGCCCAGTGAAGGCTTGCACTTGCAGACCCCCTCTTGAGGGAGGGGGTTTGTCCAGCAGGAGGCTGAGGTGCAGGGTGGGTTCCTTGCAGAGTGGCACAACAAGCAGTGGGCAGGGCCTGGTGCTTTGCAAATGTGATACAGTTTTCAGAACAGCAGAGAAGTTTGTTCTGACATGGCTGAAGGCAGTAGGGAGAATTACTGAGCCGGTAATCCAGTAACTTCAGTTCTGGTCCCACTGCTACACTTGTCTGCTCAAAACAGAAAGCTTAAAATCATAACATCACCGCTCAGTGAGTGTGCAAAACATGGAGGGAACCGTTGAGGATAATCCTCTGTCATGTGCTGTATATACATTTTGAAAGCAAAGGTGTGCTGGTGCCCTGCTACACTTGGGCACATGGCACTTGAGTGGGCACAGGAGGCCCCACTGGCCCTGCCCAGCTACTCAGCCCCATTTAGCTGGGTCCACACCACAGGGAGGCCAGTGTCCAGCAGGAGACCCAGCTGATAGACTGTTTTTTCTATCTGCAAACTGGTTTCCCTGTATATGGGTGCTGTTGGTAGAAGTCCCCTGGCTTCAGCATAGCCCAGTGTGCTGTCCTGACTTCCACCCACGTCCTGCAGGTCCTGACTGGACTCCCTGAGCTGACCCCAAACTTCTCTCATTACCTCACATCATTGGGGATGGCCAGTAGCACCCACAGGTGTCCCCACCCTTCCCGTCTCACTGGGATGTGGTGGGGTAGCGCTGAGGGTTGTGTCGGGCTTCAGTCAGGCTGCCCAGGTGTCCTAGCTGGTGCCAGCTCATGTTGTGCAGGACCCTGCTGCAGTGGGCACACCACAAAGAGCCTTTGTTGTGCTCAGTAAATGTCATACTCAAGAAACAGGTGAGAATAAAGTTTGGCAGGGATCCTGTCCTTGGGTGCATATCTATATTCGTACTCCCGAGGCGCTGACCTTTCAATGATCTTCCAATACAGGAGGTAGCTGCTGTCTTCAGGTGTTGACTCAGATGCCTGTCAGTAATTAGCATCGCTCTTAGAGCATCAAAAGCACTTGTCACTAAAAGCCTGCCTTTGTGGCTGTCATGTTGTTTAACTATACTCCCTGCTATGCCATAAAGGCACGATTGTTTTCAGGAGATGTATTTTTCCACCCATTTGCCAGAAAACTCCAGTGACCGTGTACTGGGGGGAAGGCTACAAATACATCAGAGTAAAGCTAAGCTGGAGAAAAGGTGTTGTAAAATAGAAGTATTTCTGTGAGAAAGCATCCAAACAGGAGCTGCTGTAAGTCAAAGTCTAAGTCAGACATGTAAAAAGGAAAAAAGGCATTTTTTTAGCAGCCTTTGAGTTTGCTGTGATAATGCCACCTCCTTCAGAAGGAGGTTGTTTTTTCCTTGTTCTGCTGGTGAGATAGCTTTGGTATAGCTGGACCATGATGATGTGATGGTCCCATGTGTATCCTCGCTTTAGCAGTGGTTTTGGATGGGCATTTAGTTGGCAGTAAATGAGTGCTCCATACAGCATGACTTATTTCTAGGAAGTTTCTTAAAAACTAGCAAATAGCCTTTAGGGGATAACAGAGACTTTCTGATGATCTGGAGTAGGGATGAAGTTTGTACTGGTGACGTGAAGGTGAGTGGCTTCTGGTTTTTCTCAGCCTGATTCATGCCTTTCCCCCAGGCTTTTCAAAAAGACAGGGAAAGGGTAAGAGCCCCTGGTGGCTCTTGCTAACTGACTGCAACCAACTTCAGTTGGGTGCTTCACCAGCCCTCTCATAGCTTGTGCCATACTATTTTGTGTTGGATGATTTTCACAGAAGGTAAATGTGGTCAGTGCAGCACAGCGAGGTTATAATATGAGTAAATGGAGATAGGGGAGCAGCAGTGTTTGTTGTGGTGCTTTCTGAGCATGGCCTGTCAGCAGAAATCTGAAACAAAGAACCTGCCACAGCCATTAAAATCCCAAAAGAGAAACTTCCTTCAGCCAGAAGAAAAATTCTCCCTAAGCTGCTGAGCTGGTGACAGGCTATTAATGGCACTGTCCCCCAGTGATGCAAACCGGTATAAAAGTGCAAACCTTAGCACAATAAATACTTCAGGGCATAATCTGATTAACAGCTGGGATCAAACTGAAATTTCCCACTCAGGTTAGTATTACACAGGACTGCTTGACATAAGGTAGTGCAGTGGCTGACTCAGCACGCTGACACTAGTGTGGGCTGAGAGAGGGATGCTGGAATAAGGATGACAGGAGCTTGTACACCTAATAGATGGAGGAAGAAAGCTGGGTTGCTGGTTGTTATGATGATGACGGGGTTGTTTTGACAGGTTTTTGCTCAGGCAGTTAGTATAGATCTTCAGCAGGGAATTCTTGGAAAGGATGGGTAACAGAGACAAGGCCTGATTTGTTAGTATGATCTTGCCTTGTGCTTTGCCAAATACAAAAAACCAATGGCAAATACTGTGCATCATATAGGTAGCATAACTATGCAGAACTGAATGGGCTTTTAGAGTGCTGCTGTGATGGTATTTGGAATGGGCTATGATGCCAACAGTTCTCTTTCATCTTTCTCATATTTTTTCTGTACCTGCCAAGGAGGGGTTCCAGTGCCTGGGTAGCCATGACTTTCTAAAGATAGAAAGCTTTGTAAAACATGGGTCTAAACACTGCAAAAAACTGAAAGTTTCACAGTTTCTCTGTAGTATGAAAATTGCAACTTTGTAATTTAGTCAATGTGGCATCAAGCTTACTGCTTTAAACGCATGTGAGAACAAATAGGAGTCAAGAAAGAGGGTTTAGCCATAATGTTTAGGAGCATCATCGTGAAAGAGATTACCAGAATCTCTCTGGTCTCTACATGTAAAAGTATTCATAGGCTGCCTCTGGATATGGAGGAGTCTAGTTAGCTCTTGGGAACTTCTATTTAATGCTGAGAGATCTTGTGCTATTAGCAGTGTGGGGAGTGGAGAAGATGTGCTGCTGACTTGGGGAACTGGCCTCTCTGTCTCTCTGTTTGCCCGTGAGAAATATGTAGTGTTATTTTCCTCCATGAAACACCCTGACTTGTCATGTGTGGTGGTAGCAACCTACGGCTGCTGGTGGCTCCCTAGATGCATGAACTTCACTCACTCTTGCAGGTTTGTCTGTACCAGTTAGTTGGTACCTGAAAGAAAGTCACATACTTGCATGGGACGAGAAGGGAAGGATCTACCTAAATCATGCAGAAAAGCATGTCTCAACGAGGAGGACTTGAGTGTCCTAGTTTCACTGAGATTTGTCTTTGTTGTCTTCTGCAGTCCAGGGGAACTATCTGATCATAAGTCTTACATGTAAGCATTTGTATTTGTTTACATGGATCAGTGTTGATATGAATCATTTATGTGGCTTGATTGTATATAGATGACCTTCTGACTTCTGCCTGAGCTGGGTGCCTGGATGTGTCCATATATATTTGATTAGCATCTAAACAGCAGCTGCCCAAACTTGACTGGAGGCGTTCACATTTCAGAAAATGGAGACATCTTTAAAGGAAAAAAAAAACACAGGAAAAGGGTAAAATACTTTCCTTACACATGATTTCAGGGTTGCCTCTGAAATTAAAGAAGGGAATTAACTGATTAGAGATGGGCAAAAATTGAAATTTCCACCACAGGGGGAATGCCTGTATTTGAATAATTGGTTTTCTTCCAGGTTGGTATGAAAATGTGAAATTGGGCATTTCAACATAGTGGGAATTCTGGAACACTCCTTTTTAATTTTCTTTAATCAAAATATTTTAACACTTTTCAGGTTGAAAATGTTTACTTTCTATTATTGATTTGCTCTGCAGTATTTCATTTTGAGCCTGTTTAGTATTTAAGCTACATACAAGATGGGGATTACCAATAAGACGCCTGATGTGTTTTTCATTCTCCCTTTTGGGTTGGCCTGCTCTTCTGGACTACATCTCCAGGGATTATTCAGAATTATGCAGTTTCTGTAATGTATCATACAGATACCTCAGAGGAAAGATCTGCATTGCATTACAGGAAAAGTAATCTTCTGGGCCATTCAGTTTATGTTAGAAAATGTGGGCCTGTACTTCAATTTACATAAATCAACATGCTCTTAGGGAAATGCAGTTTAGTAATTTCTTACTCAAAGTTCAAGGAAATATTTTGGGTTAGTTCACACTAAAAAACTGCTATAAACACCTTTGGGGTAAGGAATTCTGTAATGAGGTATTTCAGCTAAGTTTTTCTCAGATAACCATAGTAATAGTATTTTTCAGCAAATGAGTGGAAAATACTGTTTTTGTTAAGCTGCATATTTTGTTAGCAAGCTGTAGTATTGCTAAAATTTATGTTTCTAAAGGTTTTGTTCAGTGAGTGAGGTTTTCCCTCTATGAAATTTTGCTACAGAGCTTCTGTAAGTGCTATCCAGTTTCCCATTCCCTTCAGGTCAAATAATGGTTTGTTTTACAATTGTCAAATCAAGAAAGAAGAAATATAAAAAGAGCAATGAATGGGGTGTTGGGACAGTGAGGGTAGTCCTAACCCTCTAACCCTGCCGCTGGACAGGGTCTTAAAGTAATAGCTGCTCAGAGTCAGATTGTTTAGTGAAAAGGCTGGAGAAAACAACTACCACCAGATTAGGTGTCTGGTGATAATCTAGTGTGTGTTAGCCTTGTTAAGCAGCTTAGGTATTAGTATAGTCAGTCCTGTGAGTATATCACTAGATGGGATTTCTTTCAAATTTTTGTACTTCCCTCTTTAAACAAGGCACTGGCCAGCACCCAGTCAGTGGATGGTGGATAAAAAAAAAAAAAATCCTAAAAGCTTTTCAAAGTTCCATAAGTAATTGGGAGGAGATTTCCCTTAACTATCTGCAGTCCAGTATTTTCTGCTTAAAGTTTTCTTTAAGTCTAGTCCTGACATGGTTTTTCAGATAAGATTAAAAGAGGGCTTTAATTTGAGAGGAAATGTGGTTGTCACTGCCTGTGTTGGCGGTGGATTTCCTTCTTGTTCATTTTTTTCTCTCTTCTGAAAGCAGAAGTCTGAGGAATTTCTTTCCGTCACCATTATGTCCCAGGTATGTTTGTACTTGTATGTAGTGACTTTTTCTGAAGGTTGTCCAAAGCGTCTATTCTCACAAGGACAACAAAAGCTTAACAGCTTCCCCCTCTCAGTTTTGGGAAGACGAGTGATGCTTTCAAGCTTCCTTATGCTCTGAGCATAACAGGAAACAATACTCTGTTAGTGCAGACTTTGCCGTATTGAATTAGCTCATTACCTCCTGCGGTGTACCAGTGCACCGCCTTCACAGCAATGGAGCCATATCAAGGTGACTCGCAGCTCCTTTCAGTAATTTATCTAATCAACTGTGCAGTAATCTACTTAAGGTTGAAAAGGCAGAGGAGTTACTTCATGACCTTTATCTGTCAGTTCATACTCCAAAATGTGATTTTTTTTTTTTTACTACCCATTTTATGTGAGGTTGCACGATGATAACACTGGGTGCTTCTTAAAATTCATTACTCGCACCTGTCTTTAATGAATTCTAGCAATTACGTATTCCATGAGCTCCCTCTCTGTTACTTTAAGAAGTCTGCCTTTGTATTGATTTTTAATTCACTGCCCTTTAGCTTTATTGATGAATCTAAATATTTCAAAACACAGAAATGCAGATTGTACCACCCAAGCATACACAAACCTCATGGCAGTGCCTGAGAGCACTCCTGTCAAATTTATTCAGACACAATAAACAAGTGTCTCTCAGTGACTAGAAAGGCTGGGCCTGACAGTTGCAGTAAAATCATCTTAATGCATGGAAATGCGTAGTCCTGAAAAACAGACCTGTTAACTAATTCTTCTCTGTAGAATTAGCAAAATAATAATTTTCCAGACTTCATTAAGATTCCACATGCCACAAGATGTACAAGTGTCATTAATCAGTAAGCTAGTTTATCTACCTGGACAAATTTTCAAGGCTCAGCTTATTAAATTAAGGACAGTTCATGGAGGGAATAAAGGATTGTGTAATGATGAAAGCTACATTAGAAATACAAAGAAGAAAGCAATATTTTTTACTTGATGAAGTATTTTTTACTTCTTAGCCTATTTCAGTGGGGTGGGAAACACAGCCATCAGAGAAGTCCAACACCACACACTGCTGGTAGTGCCTCTGCAGCCCTTTCACCCAAGGGCTCCGAGACCATGGCTCCTGCCCAGGGTGCTGAAGTTTGTTTCTCTTTTGATTCTCAAGGGCTTTGTATGTGCCAGTTCCTATGCTGTGGTGTGCTGTGTTTGATGAGAAAGGGCTGTTAGAAACTTATCTTTAGGGTATTAGGGTGCAAGTTACCTGCTTGCGACTTACTCCTAATGAAGAATGATGTTTCAGCTGTATCCAACATTTCTCATTGATCAAGTAGTATATTTTCTACTAACCATCTCTTCTCATTGTGAGGTAATTAGGTGTCCTGATAGGCAGGTGGGCAAATAATGTGAGTGAACGTGTGCCTAAGAACCAGTGCCCATTATGATTGTGTGTTAGGTGATGGGATATGCCAGGTATGCACACTTGAGAAAGTGTATTTCTTACAGTATAAAGTATTAACCCTACTTATCTAATCTATCCATACAAAAACCTGATAATGAGACAAAATCACCAAGTACACTACACTACCATCTAAGTACACTGTGCCATCTGAGTGAAGAAAGACTGGGCTCCTGGCAATATACTATCTTGTAACGAGTCACATGTGCTCACTGGAGAGGGCAGAACAGCACTGCATAGATTTGGAGACCTTGTGTTCCCTCAGAAGCACAGCTGCTATTGTTCAAAGTTTGTCAGAAGTGCAGAGGGGCTGGGTCTGGTGCAGGTGTGTCAGGTGAGGTCGTCTATTGCCTGGCAGACAGGACACAAGCAAGGTTTCACGCCCTTAATCAGTTCAGCATAATAAAAATGATAGACTATTCTAAACAGAAATACTGGTTACCCAGTGCAGAATTATCACTGCTCAAGCTTTTATAAAACAGCAATTTTACTTACTTGGAAAGTTTTAACAGTGTTGTTATGCCTATTTAATCTCTTATTACTCCCCTGGCTACAGGGGAGTGGCTGTGGACCTGTGTGTAAATACAGGTGACTTGGCACTCAAAAAGAAGGGGTGGGAGAGAAGAGAGTGTATATCTTGATTCTGTGTTGCTGAAGAGGGCCAAGTCATTTGAGGCTTGGGAGATGCTGTGTTAACTACAGCTCCTAATCTTTTCATTAGTTTTGTTCTCTCCAATTAGAATAGATTAAGTGAAAATGAAAAACAGAGTCGGTAAGAGAATGCCTTGTGACAAACCACATCTCTGTCTTCTGACTGTACTTCCCACAACTGTGCCTCACAATTGCCTCATTAATATGAAAGCTTTGCTTTATAAACTTTGAGAGGGTGCAGAGAGCTGCTGTAACCACAAAGAGCCATGCATGGGCCGTTGTGACACATTTCTATTTTGGAGTTGCTCAGAGGCACTAGGCAGTCTCTGACATTGATGTAGTGTGGTACATCCTTCAACACCTTCATTTTCACTTCAGACACGCGCCCGCTGTCCCATTACGGCTGGCTCCAGCGGTTTTTGTTATGATCAGCATTAGCACCTCATTTCCTCCTGCCCTCCCAACCTCCTTTCAAAGCTCCATAAAATCCATCTCATCTCTGGAAACTGACAAATGTTTCTGGACACCTTGAAGCACTGTCTTGTGAGGAGGCAAACAAGGCTCAAGTGCGGCTACCTCTGTAAGCCAGCTAAGGGCAGGCTAACTTGATATACAAACCTGTGAAAGTGGCATCCATCTCTCCCTCCCTCCTCTTCTTCATGTGTTTCCTTCACTCAGTGCTTCCCTTTCTTTTATTGCTGATTGTTTTCCTTGCTTATAAAGCCTAAAATGCAAACTGAACTGGGCCTCTGTGCATTTGCAGAAGCTAAGCAGCTCCTCTCTAATCTGCTTGGATTTGATTTGTCTCTGACAGCAATGGGGACCGATGTCCTTAGCAGCAGGGAAGCTGTTAGTTGGATGTGCCTATCACTGCTGACGTGAAGAGGAACTGCTCAGGCTACTTCAAGGTCTGAACATATGTTCCTATTAGATTTTATGCACTGTCTCTTGCAAATGCTTGTGAATTAAAGCATTCCTGCCTGTGTATGTATGTAGTTGTTAGGATAGTAATGAAAGCAATATTTACAGGTCTGTAGAAGGCAGGAAAATTTCTCTTTGACTGAACTTGCACGTACTAGCTTTCAGACTACATTTGCCTCTTAAGAGGTTTCTCATCAGGTGGCTGAGTCTTTGCTACAGACTTTCTAGCACTCTTCCTACACATCTATCTCAGTTTATTCCCTCCCTACTGGTCCAAACCCCTCTGTATTATTACTGTAATTACTTATTTTTATGGTGTTGGTGGCTGGAGATTTCTGCAGGGTGTCACATCAGGCTATGAATGTTAGGCAGACATGACTTTGTAAAGTCAGTGTGTGTTTCCACCTGAAAAGCCTTGGAAACTGATGTATTTTAAGACTCAATTTATAATATCTTAGCATTTGAAGTTGCTTTGTACTTAGGATGTGCTTCTTTCTGCTTGCTGTAAGATCCATTGGGATCAATATATTTATGGTGTTCTTAGTCTGTCTCTCCATCACTTTACAAGTGTTTGATAAAGTCCCTATCACATTCTTCATCCTCTTGTGTCAGATGCTATCAGTAGTTAATTTTCTGCTGAGACAGAAAGTACAGATGGTCTGGAGATAGGACAGACTTGAAAGCAAGGGAGTCATGGGGCCTGTGCCTTATTTTAAATGGGTACTTACTGCAAATGGGAGAGGAGGTGGCAGATGAGCAAATGATGTCTAGACTTTTCCTTGTAACATTAAACTTTTGACTTGGTAACATTCAGGGTAGCAACAGACAGCTCATACACTGCTCAGGACCTGCTCTTGGCTAATTGTGCAGAAACCTTGGCTGTTTTGGACAAAGTGCACTATTCCTTTACTCTCAGAGGGCAAGAAAGGCTGCTACCAGCCCAGCCTCTGGTGAATGTTGCTCTTTACTTTTGCTCCCTTTTACACAAGAGGAAAGGAGGTGTTTCTTCAGCTTTTTGTCACTTGAAAGTACAGTGAACTCTTCAAATCCATTTAGCTCTTCAGATGCAAACTAAGTTGTTACCTATTTTGTTGAGCAGATTTACATTTTACCTTTCCAGTTGCAGGTGAAGTGGAATTCTCTGCCTACATGGTGGTGGGTCTCTGTTAAATCTTTGATTGAATGTGTTGCTATGTACAGGTACCCTCTGGATTTAGTACAGGGAGAAGGTTGAAGGGATTCTGTGATTCTAAATTAGATCTGAAACTGTGTAAATGATGTTTAAAGTAGGTTGAGACTGACTGGCTTCCTTCAATACTCTTGATCACTCAAGAGGAGCCTCTGGCAGCCAGTGTAGAATAGTAAATGAAAATCTGTTTGGTGATTTGAAACTTGTTACTGTCTGGTGTGATGTGTGTCTGGAAAGAGTAAAGCATGTTTACAGTCATGAAACATGGTTTAGTGTAAGTGTAAGTGAAAAATTTTCCACCTTTCAATTATCTTCATACTTTAGCTATCTTGCGCGTGAAAAAATGTGGCTTTGTTCTATTTTAAATTCAGCCTTGTTGACTAATCTCAAGAAAATCAAAACTGCAGCTCCCACAGATTGTCAGTGTCATTCGGACACTTAGTTACTTTCATCTACTTTTGTAAATCTCAGCTGAGTACAAAGGCATTTTGCTAAGTCTTCTACTCTGTGCTTTGAAGGGTGTTTCAACAATTAATGTCTCTATGGATTTTGGTTTGTGATTTTATTCTGAAGGATTCAGAGAATTGAGCGTTGTGTGAGTGACATTCACTGTAAACTGAACTTCAGAATTAGGATAGCTGTTACAAGGTTGCAGATAAGGTGCACACCCTTCTATGCATAACCTTTTTAAAAGCAACCAAGCATCCGACCCACCCTCCTAGTGCTGCACATGAATTACGAAAAATATTTTTTTTCATTTTTTTAAGTCTGGAAACCCATTTGTCTTCTGTGTCCTTAACCAGACCTACAGAAAGAGAGATATAACTTAAGCAATTTACTTTGCAGAATGAGGCATTAGCAATTTACTTGATGAACGACATGCAGTACCTTTTCCTCTGAATTTGAAATGCCACAAAAATCATTTGACCTCTTTCTACACTTAGCTCTCTAGTGACAAAGAAAAGCCAAGCCAGAAAAATGTGTGTGGTGTTCCTGAGAGTGCCAAGGGCTCCAAGGAAGCTTCCTGTTTTGACCCGAGGTAGCTGAAGAGCCCTGTTGAGCCAGGCATATTTCTGCTCGATGGTTGCCCTTCGTATTGTATTTAAGATCATAATTGTCTTAGCCTTTTAAAAAACAAAGTTTAGATGTTGTTTGGATTTGTATTCATTAATTAGATCTGTGGCAAAGTGGTGCCCAAAAGAGTGCTAATGTTTTTGTTACTAAGCTCCTGTTAGAGCATGCTGGTTTGTGCCAGAAACTTCATGCTCTAATTAATTGAATAGAAACAGAGCAAAAGTTTTATTTTAAATTAATTAACAGGGAACTAAAAATAAATACAAATAAAAAATACTCCAAGGTGTTCCAGAAGAGTGAGGTTTTGCTCTGTAGAGGTTTTCAAGGACTCCTGAGTTTGGACCAGCAGGTCAGACCAGCAGTATCATGCTGTGAACTTCTCTTCAGTTAAGTAATATGCAGGTCCTGAGTTGGAGGAGGCTACCCTAAAAGAATATAGCTTGACTTTGTGGAAACAGAGATCATGAAGATTGTGCTACCTCCGTTTTTCAGAGGGAATTTTATTGGAGCAATTCTATGTCTGAACCAGAGAGAAAGTGCTTCTGGCCAGGAAATAAGAGTTTCCAGATCTGTCTGCTTTTTCTTCCGTAATTCTGATTTACTTGCCTGTATCTACCGTAGGGCTACCTCTGTTTGTTTCTAACGTGCATGTTAACCCCTATGTATTTGTTTATTTCAGCATATGGGCTCTAACTAAAGTAATTAATGGGGTTATAGTTCACATTCATTATCCCATACTTAATTGGGGCAGGTCAGGAATTAAGATACTAGAAGAGCAGTTTTAGAACTTTGATTTAGTTGTCTTTGAAGTGCTAGAGTACCTTCCAGCTTGGAAGTTACATGGCATGGGCCTTGTGCTCTCCTTATTTTTTCCATATCAATAAACCCCAAATTGCTATGGAAAGCCCTGTAAAAATAGTAGTCAATAAGGGAAGAGCTTTAGTATCGGGTAGCTATGTATCCTCAAAACCTCACCTATGGCTGAGATTTGTAGGGGTGAATTTTTTGTGTCGTTCATTTTAATGACAAAATGTCCTTTCAGTAAAGTAAGGAGAAGTAAGTGCCTCCACTTGGAAAATCAATAGCAAATCTCAAATCCCATCAGCAAGTGCACAAGAGGCTGCTGTTGCTGAAATCCCTTTTATTTTCACCTTTAATGAGGTAGAAAGTCATTCAATTGATATATTGTGCCCTGGCCTTTTCCCAGTAATTGACCTAGACTGCTGGGCCATGCCTTAATAAATCTGTTGTTTGAAGGGAGGAAGGGAAGAGGACCAGTGAATTTGGTCTAGGCTTACCTTATAGTTCTAGGTTTCCTCATTAGTAATTTCAAGGATCGTTCTTGTCTGAACAAGTTTGCTATCATAGCATAAAACTGACCAATGTACAATCTGAGTTGACATCTGGAATATAGTTTTGTTTTTACCAAAATTGCTGTATATCCAGGGCAGCAGTTAAGGTCTTCTTGATGATACAGTGATGACCCTTGTTCTTTCTGATGACAGCTATTTATGGCAAAGGACTATTGTCTGTCTTCTTTTTAAAGTAATTTTGTATATAGGGGCAGAAAGTGTCACAAGGCTTTTTCCATGCTTATAGATGTCCACGTTTCAGGACAGGAGGACTGTTTACAAGAAAGGTGAGGGTTATCTGTATCTAGCTAAGTGAATTGGCAGTGGACACACTGCTTTACTGCCCTCCCTAGAACTCCAGTGTCTCTTTATGGTTCTAGTTGGGATCTCAAGCTCTCTGGATCAAACCATAATTGATTCAGGTTGCAAATTTGTCCTAGTTAATGTTATTCTTTGAAGGGCATCAAAACCAGGGGAATTTCTCCAGTCCTACAACAATAAGTAATGTTTCTGAGTAGAAATTTGGCCATCAGTCAGCTGTAGGTATCTTTCCATAGTAAATGAACTGCTGTAAAAGCCAGAGGTTCTGGTGTGAGCTTTTGGATGTTGATTCCATTTGAAAATCAAGTCAGCTGCATTTATATACCGATGCAGAGGCTACAAGAGAATAACTTAAGCATGCTAGGTAAGTGTTTTTAAAAACATCTTTGTAACTGAATCACTTAATCATTTACATTCCTTTGAATATTGTGTACTCTATTTTAAAGCTCTTTGTTAAATTATGTTTGTTTGAACACATAAGATAGGAACATTTAATCCAGCCTCTCTGTTTCAAAATAAGCAATGTCTACAGTATAACATATTAGAAGCTGCGTAGTGCTGAATTGTCAGTGTATTTTCAAGTGCTCATATACACATGTGGAACCACAAAAGTACTTGGAACTGCTAAGAGCTGCCTCAAGACTGTAAGCATGTTAGAGAGGAGACTTCAGGTCTTTTTCAAAGTTAGTGAATTGATTATATAATTCTTTTAAACTAATGCATAAACGACGATTTCAGAATGTGACATTGTTGTTGTTTCACACCTCTTGCTCTTAAAGCTTTCAGCAGCTGCATCTTTCACATTAGCTCTGGGTGTAAAAACCATAAATGCTTGAGTACATGTGGCTGGCACGCTTGAGGAATTGGGTGCCAGACACCAGCAGATGAGCTGGAGGTAAGTCAGAGGCAGCCAGGTTTCCCATTTTGTAAACACTCGAGGAAAAACCACTAAGATCTTCTGGGTCCCATAGTTTTGGTTTGACTGCTGGGTTACACTTCAGTCTTTTATTTGGTTCATTTTCTGCCCTTTGAATTGGAATGACACAATTGTTTTTGGTGAATAGTCCCTATCTCAGAATAAAGGCAAACAGGATGCTCTCAGTATTGTCATAAAACTGCAGCATTACCAACAATCTCCACATGTATTTATGTGCCAAAAATATTCCCAAAAGAATCTTAATACAACTGTGAAGTGCTTTAAAATTAGGAAACACCGGAATCGGAGTAACCTGTGTAGCATTAGTTTGGCATTTCTGTGTTAAATGACTTAGGGTAAAGATTTAGTACTTACATCTTATAATAATGGCAATCCTGTCATGTATGAAGATGCTTCATATTCACCCATCAGTTTTCTACCAATTTTGTTAATAGAGTAACTGAAATAATAGTAAGTTGGGGGTTTTAATGCAAACAGGAGTAAGGTGTACATTTTCAAGTAGGTTACATAGCTATTGCAAGGGTGTCCTGGTTAGAATAGGATAGAATTAATTTTCCCAAGGAGCCAGCACAGGTGAGCTGAGCTGGCCGAGGCTGTTTCCATACCATCTGACACTGTGCTCCCCATAAAAGGGGGCTGGGCAGGGAGGGGCAGCTCCCTACGGCACCAGGATGGTTATTGCATCAGTGAAGTGCCTTGTGTTATCACGGTTTGTGTATTCTGTCCCAAGTTCTGTTGTTGTTTCCTTCTGCCTGTGCTGTCCCAGTAAACTGTTCCTACCCAAACCCCTCTGTTTGCCTTTGCCCATTCTCCTCCCCATCGGGGAGGTGTGAGCAAGCAGCTGTGTGGTGCTCAGCTGTGGCTGGGACTAAACCACAGCAAAGGGTAGTTCTCAAACGCTGACATTCAAATTTTAGATTTTGTTCCCAGCTTTGAATGTTCAGGACTTGTCTTAGTATGTAAAATTGTTTCCTTATCTCACCTTCATAAACTTGGATACTTCTCTGCTTTCCACACTGACCACCACCTTGTGCCATTGTTTAGGCCTTTACACCTTATGTAGGGTTTTTTTCCCCCCACTCTGCCAGAGCCTGGGGACAAACAAGAAACTATTCGTGTGCTTTTGATACTGAGGCTGAGTGAGGAATCTGCATTTGTAGAAAAATTTTGGCTGGCCTGTTGCAGCCCTGGCCAACAGGTGAATGTTCAGGGTGAATGGAGTCTTCACCAATGGCAGATGCAACAACCTTCAACATCTTCACTAATGAGGACTTGGCTCCAGGTTTTCTAATGGCTTGTCCATTTTTATTCTTGGAAAGCTATTTCCTTGCCAAGTTGCACTTCCACACTGCAAATCTAAAGCTTCTTAAAGAAAATATTTTTTTTCTTTTGTTTTTAAACATGAGCAGAAAGTGATATATTTTTTCTCTAACTTATTTCTGGGAAATACCTGAACTGTTGAAACTGAGATTTTCACAAAACAGCATAGCTACACATATGCCCCCAGTACGTTGAAGTCCTTGAGATTTTAATGTTTTCAGCTCTGGTACTAGAAACAGTCCTCCTGTTCTATGCATGCTAGCCTTTCAGCATGAGTTCCTCTGAGCTTGCTGCTGCTGACACTGTCTGTCAGAAGTCAACTTGATAGGGTGGACATAGTCTAATAAAGCAAATTTTGCTTAGTTAAAGTCGCTACGCCTGCTACTGTATACCTTTCTAAATATGTAATGCTAAACATCACATTGGCCTTTTACCAAAAACTATAGTTTTGGCCGTTATTGATTCTACATTTCCTGAGACAGGTGTTTGTCTGACAGACCAGAAGTCTCGCAGAGGGCGTAAGCAATTAGTCTGGAATTAAAAAGCAACTTCCTGTCCAGAGTGTGCAATTCACAGTGAAATCAATAGATGTTATTAGATACAGAAGTTCTAGGTTAGAGAAAGGGCAGTCATAACCCTCAGAAATAATTTTGTGTTTCTATCATCCTTTCCTGCATTTATTCTACTTCCTTTTTTCATCATTGCATTGTGTTTATTTTGTAGTCATTCTTTGCCATGTCTTTCTGCTTGAATTCTTCAGCTTTACCATTTACTTGTAGTCTGAAATGTCTTCTGGCTTACAGAGCTTAGAATGCTTACTTTTAGCTTAGAATTTTTAGGATTGGGATTTTTTATTTTATCAGTACTGATTCTCATATGTGAGCTACAAGTTTTTTTTTTTCTCATAAAATACTGTAAGGCTTTCCTTTGAAAGGAACTACCCAACTGTAAAAGAGGAGCTGTGCTTGTGGGAGCATTCAGAATAAGAAAGTGTTAATGATGAGTATACTCTAGGAACACAGTCCATTTTCATTCCTGCCTTTCCAACAGAATTGTCTGCATTTCTCTGTGTGGCATTACTACCTGAGAGTAAAGAGTGACATTAAATCTTCTTCTGCCCATCTCTGATGATATGGTTTTATTTTTAACGTTTTGGGGAATGCATCAAATAAGTAAAATAACAATGTAGGTGTCATCCTGCTAGTTTTTATCCTGTCAGTGAAACTGATTGTAATTTCAATTAATCAGTTGCAGTAGAAACTCTTTTATATTCAGCTGAGTAAAATATACTTTATAGTAATTACAGATCTGCCCCCAACTGTTCAATGATAACCTACATAAGAAAAGAATTTGTATGAACAGCTGTAAAGATACTTAATTTGTTCCATAAATGCATTTTGAAATGCATTGCTCTGGAGTTTCAATGGACCACTGTCAAATAAAATAAAATTTAACTCTGTTCCGCAGACAGTAATAGATTCATAGAAGGGCAGATTGCCCATAAGTTGTCCCTACTGTGGTGGCCTTAGTGTTTACTCTGCTGCAGGTTTTCCTCAGCTCTGCCTTTCTGAACTTTTCCTAAATGTAAGGCAATGTAATTCTGTGCATAACTATTTTTTTTCTCTTTTCAGGACAGGGTTTTGTCTTTGGTAGAGACACATGCTGAAAAGTGATGTGTAAATAGTGTATAGTAATAGCAACAAAACAACCCTATGTGCAGTAAAAGGTGAAGTATGTTAATAAATTGGGAGTAACTTACCAAGTTATTTTTAACGTAGAAAGAAACCCAAGTTGGATATTAGAACATGTTGGTATTTATTAGATAACTTTTGATCCAGTGTTCTCCAGTGCTGGTGTGGCAACATGGTAGTTGTCTTCATGATTCAGATTTCTCTGGGGAAAAAAAAAAAAATGGCATCCTTTTAGCATAAGGATTATTCTGGGGTTTTGTTACATCCTTGTTTTAACTTTCCTCTACTTCCTGAAAATTGAAGGTGATTCAAGGTAGGAGGCTGGGTTCTCAGGGTGCCACATGCATCCAGCCAGTTGGAAAAAAAATCTCTGTTGGTTATTTGCTAAATAATGGCACAAATACTGTTTCACAGAATCACAGAATCGTAGGGGTTGGAAGGGACCTTGAGAGATCATCGGGTCCAACCCCCCTGCCAAAGCAGCTCCCTAGCTCATATTGCACAGATAGGCATCCAGACGAGTCTTGAATATCTCCAGAGAAGGAGACTCCACCACCTCCCTGGGCAGCCTGTCCCAGGGCTCTGTCACCCTCACTGTGTAAAAGTTCTTCCTCATGTTGGTGTGGAACTTCCTGTGTTCCAGTTTACAGCCATTGCCCCGTGTCCTGTCCCCACAGACCACTGAAAAGGGGTTGGCCAATTCCCCCTGCATCCCATACTTAAGATATTTATAAACATTAATTAGGTCCCCCTTTAGTCTTCTTTTCTCCAGGCTGAACAGTCCCAGCTCACTCAGCCTTTCCTCACACGGGGGACATTCCAGGCCCTTAATCATCTTTGTAGCCCTTCTCTGGACTCTCTCCAGGAGGTCCCTGTCTTTTTTATACCAGGGAGCAATGAATACAGATTTACATCACAAACTTGAACTAAGGCTATGCTCCCATACATTATTTAAGTCACTTGGCCATTCTAGAGTCAATATGATTTGAATATTTTCACAAAAATGAATAGATTTGGGGTGAGAGACAGAGTAGCGGGTCAACCTTGTCTAAGAGCCAAGCTCCCACCCAGCCCCTCGCTCCCACCTCCTGCTCAGTGAGAGAGGGCAAAAAAAAAAAATAGGAGAGCGTGTGGGTTGAGGTAAAAAGATTGCTGATCAGTTTCTGTTGTAGGCAAAACGGGCTCAATTTGTGGAATATTAATTTATTGCCAATTAAAATAGATTCAGCTACTGAGAAACAAAGAGACAACTGTTACAATACCTTTTCTCCCCACTCTGCCAAGGATCAAATTCACTCCAGGCACCAACGCCTCCCCGCCAAACAGCACGGGGAGCCAATGGAGGGAGTCAGTACATAGGGCTTTCTCTCTGTCACTCTGTCCTTCTCACCCTTTTCTTCTGCTCCAGCGTGGGCTTTCTGTAGGCTTCAGTTCCTGTCAGGAAAATCTACCCCAGTTCAGGTCCTCCACAGGCTGCCAGGAACATCTGGTCTGCCACAGTGCTCCCTCTGATATTCCCCTCCTCTGCCCCTGTGCTGTTCTCTGCCCTTCAACGTGTTTCCCCGGGAGGTGCCGCCATGGTGGCTGATGGGCTCAGGTGTGGGTCGTCATGAGCCAGCTGGAACCGGCTGGAACTGGTGCAGCCCTGGCCTTTCCTCTCAGTGCCTGGAGGGCAGCAGAAGGCTCTGCCCTGTCTCAAGAGACCTCATCTGATGAAATTCAGAGCCAAATGCATGCTTTATGGCTATCCAGTGTGCATATTATATGCACATACTGATTAGTTGCTGCCAAAGCTGCCAAAAAGTTTGACGAATGGCTGGTTTTCCTTCCTTCAGTGCCACCACAGGTATGGCTTCCTCTCCTCTTTGTAGCAGTGGGTATTTACAAAACTTCTAGAACTTCATTGTCTTAGAAGCATCTACACTTGCTCTCTGACTTTGATAGACAGAAAGCTCAGAAAGTGAATGGATTTAGAAGTTGCTGGGCAGGAGAGAGAGGAACACAAAGAGATACATAGGTGAACAGGTAGATAGCATGGTTGCCATGTAAGCCTTGTCTTAGGAAACCAAGTGGTAATATGACTGAACTGTGGTAATATGATTGCACGCTGTTTTGTAAATTAAATATTTTTCCTTTCCTGACCTTAAGGAGTTTAACCTGGAAGTTTCAAAATCTAAATGTATGCAAAACGCACTTTATTTTGGCCATAGATTACATTGTCCTGTCGTGTCAAGCCTCCTCTTGGGTATATACTCATTTACACTAAAACAATATATTCAGTTTTGCTTTCATATAGAAAATCTTACCCAGTTTCTACCGCAAAGAGCTGCTTTCAGATACCCTTTGCCTTTTTTTAGTACAGATCTTGGTTAGAATATATAAAGTCTTTAGAGACAACTACCTCAGTGTTTCCAGTTTACTTACCTAAATGAGACTTTCTAGAAGCAATTTACTTGTTTAGATTAACCTTCATGTTTGTTTGATCAATATAATATATTTTATTTGCAAATATATACATCCAGACATCACAAACATAACATTAAACTGCACTAGGACATTGACAGTTGTATTTGGCTTTGATATCACCTTTCAAGGTGATGAATAAACATTGTCTTTGGAAGTGGAAACAGTGGAATTGCCCACATCATTCATTCTTCAAATAGAGAGTTTTAGACTTTAGAAAAGCTGATCAGGTTTACAACCAGCTGTTCTTCCCCCACATCATATCATCATAACAGGATATATAATGTTCTTCTGGGGTACTTTTCCTAATGTGCAATTCCTGTTATCTGTGAAGCTATATTAAGGCCATGTTGTAAGACCCACATTTGTAGTTTAGCATCTTGTGCCCGGCTCTGGATCACCCCTGTGGTTGAAACAGAGCTCTAGATTATATGGTAAGAAACTTCTGTACACAAATCATGCAAATTCTGTAACAGAAAAGAGAAATGGTTCAGCCAGTGTGTGTCACACCAGTTAGTCAGTGGTACTCATTCACTATATTCCCCAGACCACTAAGTTCCTTCTTGACACACCTGGGGAATTGCTTTTCTTTCTAGATCTGGGAAGACCTACAACCTGACATATTCAACCAAATTCAAGCAGAAGAAAATTGTTTCTGTCTTACAGCATAGTTACCTCAACATTTGTCCCTTCTGCCCTTCATCTGCCAGGATAATTTTTTTCCCTCTTCCTCTTCTTTGGCAAGAAGTACGTCATCATTTCTGAATCATTATAACCTTGTCTGACTGATGAGGACAGAACCGCTTAATATTTTCTCCTCATTGGGATGTTCCAGCATAACATTTATTGAAAGCATTTCTTCCTCGCAGGGAAGAAAACCAGGATACTTCTATGGTGAAGAAATCCTGCTCTAATAGGGCTGCATCAGCACTTCTAGTGCATTAATATTTTTATTGGTCTGTATGGTGAAATACTGGAAACGAAGTGCATTAGTGCGGATCAGCATTTCTGAGCTATGGCTGTGTTTTATAGAGGTTATCAGCAAGACAGTGTGTTTGAAAGCTCTGCTGATCTGGATCAGCAGTTCTGTGCATTAGCGATTCATGCAAGTCATGGGACCCAGGGAGAACAGGGACCTGTTGCTGTGTGTCACTAAACCAAATATTAGTGTTAGCCTTTGGCTTGAAGATGAAGTTCTGATTATGATGGATATTGATCATAAGATGAAAACTTCCTTTTGTTTGATTTATTTTGTAGTGAAAATATGTGACTGTACATGATGGTAAGTGATTATTTTTGGCTTTGAAATTCAATTTAGTAAACATGGAAACTTTTTTTCAATTCAAATAACAGCTATAAAAATTCACTCGGCTTTTAATGACTGTATATGGCTCACTGTCAAGTAGAAGCAGAATGAAACATTCAAGAAGAAATGTTTTTATTATGCTGAAACAGTAGTATAGTCCTGATGTAATGTCTGGGCTTCTGTGTCTTGTCCCTGTCCCCACTTTTGGCTCTTAACAGTTTCCCATCTGAAAGTACTTGAGGCAGCTCAGTCCTTTTCTTCCAGTTGCTTGCTTTCCCACGCCTTGGGTCCTCCTGACCGAATGGGTTTTCTACATCTTCCTGGTCATTCCCTTTGAGTTGTGACTACATTGGAGGTAGAAGAGGGGTAAGCATTGGGAATGGAAAATGGGGAGCTGGGCTTTGGTCTCAAAAAGGGAAGAAAAGCAATAAAGCAGCACAGATAAAGGGAGTGAAAAAAGATACCTGGAGTGAGACAGATAATTGTTAAGGTCTGAAATGGAGGGACAGGTGAACTGGATCTTGAGTCTCATTTGTCTAAATCTCAAAAAACAATAGAGTATAAGGGAGGAGACAGAGGTGAATCCTATCCAAAAGGAGTCTGCTTTTAATTCATACATACAGTATGATTGTTTACATCCAGTAATAAATATAAAGTTTTGTCTTTCAGGTGTTACAAAGAAATGTGGTCATACAGGAATTGGGTACTTGAGACCAAGAGAAACACTTGTCATTTCTATTTTCTGATGTAAGAGATGCATTGCTGTTAGGAATTCAGGGATGCATAGCACTGAATTCTGTCCCCAGATATGAACATGAAGGTCCTGTTAATGGGGATAATTTGGTTTGCAACGTTTGCAAATTTTTAAGAAGTGCAGTGTTTTGTTCTGCTTTTGCTAATGGCTCTGACATACCCGTCCCAGTGAGCATCACATTGGCAGAATTGCAAAAGAATAGAGTCCACTGAGGGTGAGTGCTAAAGATCTTTCATTCTTTGCCTACCCAAATGAGGGAGGATGCACTTCCAATTTCCAATTTCAGTACAGATTTTCAACAGATGAGAAAAATAGAGGAAACAATTTCCAGATAATTTTATTCCTCCTTTTTTAGTCAGCTCTAAGGGTAACATTGTGTATTCTCTGATTTTTTTCAGAATTGCAATACAGTTTCACCTCCACCCCCATATCAGCTTGTGTTTAAGTCCCAGTAGTGTCACAGGACTTCAGTGTAAGTTTTAATTTAAATGTGCTGACAGTGTTTGCTCCAGTTCCTTTTATCAACTGCAACATAATAGTTGCCTATTATGTTATTTCTGTCCTTCCTTTCATCACCCAGGAAAAAAAAACCCCGCAATATGTTGACTTGTACTTTGTCGATACTCTGGTAGTATAAGCAGGTGCTCAAGTCTTACGTTCTTTTAAAACTTCTAAGTTCCTGTGGCACAGGGGAAATGAAAATGTGTAGGCTCAGTAAAGAAGACAACTAGGCAATCAGGTAGGCTGCATCTTAATCTTATTAATGTCTATTAATATGTAAAGGGGAGAGTCAGAAGGATGGAGCCAGGCTCTTCTCAGTGATGGCCATTGATAGGAGAAAAGGCAATGGGTGCAAGCTGGAGCATAGGAAGTTCCATGTGAATATAAGGAGAAAGTTTTTTACTGTGAGGGTGACAGAGCACTGGAACAGACTGCCCAGAGAGGTTGTGCAGTCTGCTTCTCTAGAGACATTCAAAACCCACCTGGATGCGTTCCTGTGTGATTTAGTCTAGGTGATCCTGCTGTGGCAGGAGGGTTGGACTAGATGATCTTTCGAGGTCCCTTCCAAGTCCTAAGGTTCTGTGATTTGTGATCTTGAAGGGGTTGCATTAGTACTGGTAATTTCATTCTCAGTCAGACCTTATGAGATACAGATTAACTTTTTGGGACATGACCTAAAGAGATCTGTAAGAATTGACAAGTTAGTAGTGGAGGTTTTGGAAAGTGTGCTTTCAGATGCCCATTCCAGGGCACAGAAATTTAAATGTATTGCTGCCCTGTGGAAAGCTGAGAGGTGATCTGATGATCTAAAGCAGCTATCATCTGCGTGTGCTTTTTATGTCACCAGTCAGAGTAAGCAGCGGCAACATTATTGCCACAGCTTTTCTTTCTCTTGAGCCCTTTTACTGTGCTTTTGGGGTATCATTTTCAGATACATACTGGATATTCAGAGAAAGATGACACTGCTGTTGGCATGCTGTTCAGAAAGGTAGAATTAACCTTCATGTGTCTGTATCAGCATGTTGCCTGCCTCGGTGTTGTCAAGCCCTGAACAAAACAAGCAGTGTTCTCTGCTTTGTCTTTGCAGCCATGTGGAAGTGTCTGGTTGTGATGCTTATCATTTCAATGTGCTAACAAATTGCTTCTGCAGACTGAGAGACTCTGTAACCCTACTTCTAGTGTGCAAGAAGGATATAGGCAATTTAATAGTACCCAATGATAATTTATTAACTAATGCATGTAGTCGTCAACTAGGACAAAATTGTGTTACCAGGTTAGCAGAATGTCAGTGCGTTCTCCATTGCAGATGCTGACACTTAATGGCTGGTGGGTTAATTGTCAGTTAGTCATCAGACAGGTGGGAAAAAGCTGGCTTCTACTGCTCCTTCAGGAGAGGTGATCTTTGACCATTTGCGTAGAGCTGCTGCCTCTGAGTCTCCTTTTTTTCTTAGGGCTTTACAGCTTCTCACGTCAGTGGTTTTGTCTTGAGTCACTGACTGGTGAAATCGCAACAGTGTCATTTCTGTCTGCATTGGCTTTAGCTTATGGATTGTCTCACGACTCAATAACCATTTAGTTTTTTACAATAAAGTTGAGCCAGATTCTCATGATTGTCCTGCAATACACCAGGTATTGGGTCTCAGACAACTGAAGCCTGGGGGATGTGGTTGATCTTTGGGAAAGTGCTGAGAATCATCCTATGGTGGTGCTCCTTTCTTCTGGAAAGGGGAGACACAAATGGGCTAGGACAAGTGTTCTCCCTAACTTAATTTTAATGTTTTGGTAGAAGAGAAAACTCTGTTCTGAAACTGGAGGTGTGGATGCACAGACCTACTGGTGTTGTGCCCACCTGTGCAAAACACAGCCTCTGCTCTGCAGCTTCACTGTTTGTCTGTCTAATGGCTACTGCTACCATCGCATTAGAATTTTTAAAATTCACTTTTCCTATTTTTTTTTTATTCATGTGATGTGTTTGGAGGTATTTGGAAGCTAGAGTACTCTTTTGTACACTGAAATGATTTCCTGGTGTGTCCTTGTTCTCATTAGAAGAACATCTCTACATCATCAAACCTCTTCTGGTGTGGGTGGAAGAACTGGACTGAGTCTCCACTGTGAGCATACAAATGGAGGTGTAAATAGCCTGAATAACAATAAGGGGAATGAAGGAGTGGAGTTTAGCATGTCATGAGTAGACGTGAAAAGGAATACTTTAAAATGTGCATAGAGCAGTGGGACTGGAGAGAGCCTCTAAACATCTCAGATGGCAAGAACCCATTGAAAGTGCTCAAAGACTTAAAAAAAGAAAAACATGTAGGATCCTGTGCTTGCAGGAGAGAGGCTGTCCAGGTGAAAAGTCTGAATGAAAATACAGAAATCAGAATCAAAACTTATTTTTATCTCCTGGGCTTTGCCTCTCACATCTACTGCTGTACTTCAAGAATGAAAAAAGTACAATGTCTTTTGTGGCTGGAGGTGACCCTGGATACTTAAGCTCTTCAGAATTATAGTTTATTTTTGCCAGCACCCACACCTTGTGATTTTTTTTCCCAAATTCATTTTTTATTGAAGAATTATTTGCATCTTTTGAGCAAGGATTCCCTGAAAAGCTGTTTGCCTTTTCTTTTTGGTGCCTGTACTGTGCCAGTGATGTACACAGTCTGCTCTTCCACACTGTGGAAATGTCAGCTTTGGAAAGGCAGCTCTCTGAGGTCTCCGCAGGTGAGGGCATTCCTGATGCTGCCACACTTCTTAGGGGAAATGCTGCCAGTCACAAGGGAAATGATGACACAGAAGAATCTCCTGATAAGAACTCATATTGGGAAAGCTTGGCAGCTTCAGACAGTGTGTTTGAAAGAGACATTGAGATCCTGAATGAAAAGTAAAAATTGAACCCTTAATTTTTACAGCTTGGTTCTGGCTGCACTTAACCTGTCTGTGATAGCTTTGAGCTTATCATTCAGCATGGTGTGGACTATAATGCTGTAGCCAAGAGTCCAAAGCTCAGGTACATACATGTAGGCGCAGGCACAAATATGTGTGCACACAGACACTCTGATTAATGTGAGATGATTTTATATGGGCAAACTGGAGTTAATCGTGGTGGATGCACATGAATACAAGTCTAAACTCCAGTACTGACATACATAAAGCCAGGCAGCGCAAACAGCCTTGGAGACAGACCAGAAGGGTCACAGAGTCTCAGTCCATAGGCCATGAGTGGGACATAGGAGAAAAAAGGAACTGTTAGCCTGCACAAACTGATGTACATTCTGGACTTGTGTGATGAGTCCATCAGGTCTGCTCCTTGCTCTTCCTACACACATTAATACACAGAACAAATAAAATACCTAAAAGGAGGTGGATAAATCTGATTGTGAAATAGTGAATCTACTCAGCCCAATCTGTTGTTGGTTTTTTATGCTCTCTGTAGTAAATTGAGTTTTATTTACATGCTCAAGAGAATTAAAATATTATGGTAAATAAATTTGTACTCAGATGCTCAATTGGGGTTCCATATGTTAAGCCCAAAGACGAGGTAGTCTGAGGAGTTGCTTTTCTCAGGACATTAAACTGTGCTGCTGGCAGAGAGCAGCAGAGGCAAGAAACAGATTAATTGAAATATGTCCGTGTGATTCTAGCAGGCATGCTATGCACTGTGCAAGGGTGGTAGGCAAAAAAATCCCCCAAGGCCCTCAGAAAATTGATTTTAAACGTCACATCAAGTGATTTGCATGCTCTTGAGCATCCAAATAACACTCTCCAGCCAGCCCTGAACAAAAATGGTTCTAGAGCACAGTACTAGCTCTTCATCCATTGCCTGCAGTTCTCTGTACTGCAGCTGCTCTAATGACTGAAAGTAGGAAGTATTCAGATAAGGAAAAACCAGTGTGCCTGGTCAAGGATGCACCAGGAGAAAAAAACCTTCCTGATTCTGGCCACAGAGTACCCAAGGCTGTACAGTGAGTTTTGACTTTATGCATGCTGCACTACAGAACTACAAGATGAGGACAGTGGAAGTAAACTTGGTCCATTCTGGGGGGAGGATTTATAGAGGTCAAGGCTGGGAGTGTTCTCCTGGAACCCCCTGGGCAATTTTCTTCTCTTCTTTGCCAGCTGTCTAGGCCACACAATTTCTCCTAGAAGCAGCATTAAGATACATATTTTGAAGTCTCCAGATCTGGGCAAGCCAATCACCTTTCCTGGTAACCAGTTTTAATATTTTATTACTCTTTGCCTAAGAAATTTTGCCTTATTTCCAGGTTAAATCTGTCTCACTTTAGCTTCCAGTCAGTGATCTTGCTATGCTGTTATCAGCAGGATTAGAAAGGCTATGCTATCATAGAAAAGAGATCAGTGTTTTACATTCACATCACCTTTAGGTTTACTCTGCAATACTCTAAACACATCAAAAGCTTCTCAGTCCTTACGTTGTCAGGATGAATTTGTCAGTTCCTGGGACACTTCTTTGCACTTGCTTTAAGATGCCCACAGCCACCTTGGTACACATAGACCACCACACAGCAGTGCACACACCAGTCCAATAATAATAGTAATCTTTCCAGTGCTGCGCATACAGGGCCAGGAATTGCTTCCCTGGCTCATGCCCTCTTTAGGGTTGAAGTTTTCCTTTTTGTAAGTTTGCTGTTCTTACAGGTTGTTGTCTAATAATTATCTATTAAAACCACTGAGTTCTTTGTTTAGTTACTATTTCTGCATATGGGTATAGTTGTATTTGTTGTTTGTATATATGCAGCCTTCCTGGAAGGCATGCACTTTATTTAGGTTATGGCCAACACAAGGCTCTCAGCAGTCTGGGCAAAATTACAGTCCCAAGAAGAAGGTGGGTGCTGAGCTTGAGAGTGAAGAGGAAGCATGGAGAAAAAACTCACTAGGAGTGAGTCTGGGAGGGCAGTCTGCCTGGAGCAGGGCTCACTGGCAGCTGGCTTAGGTGAGGCTTTAACTGGTTGTTAAGTGTGTCTTCCAGGACAAACACAGGGAACAAAATGTATTAAGGATAGAAGTACAAAGAAAAACACATACCATAAATCCTTAAACATAAAGAAAATCTGCACTCGTGTGATGCTTAGTAAAGCTATCTCCCAGAATATATGTATAACCTATTTAAAAATAGGTGAAAAAAATGGGGAAAATAGTTGTGATGAAAAGTCATACACATCTGCAAATCAAATATTTAAAGGTTTAGCAGATAGGAAAACTAATCACTGCTCAAATTGGCTTACCCAAAACTGTAAGCATCATTTATGCAATGGTAACACAGGGTTGGAACCAGCGATGAAGCAGAAATGTAGTTTGCCAAATTTAATGCAAACATTAGGCAAAAAAATTCTGTGCTAAGAATTTTTTGATCTCTTCATTATGTGATGGTGGGAGGGAATGGTCACGGGTCTGGAGTAAAGCACTGGCTGACTGAGATAGTTCATGCTCATCTCTGAATTTTTAAATAGGGAGCAGGAGGCACCATATGGTTATTGCTAAACCCACACATCCTCACGTGTTTGCCATGCCATCTAATGCTTGTGGGTTTCTAAAGAACTGTGGGAAACTGTAGGATAGTGCTTTTGTAAGTCTAGTGAGGGTGTTTCTTACATTGTTACTGAGGAAAAGAGCTTATTTTGCTTTTTTCAGAAGCGGCAATCATTTAAGAAGTTTATAGGTGAGCACCTCTTGTGTAGTAGACACAGGAATTCTAGTTTGTTGTCTTTGCAGTCTTAATTCACCTTTCTTATGTTTGTTCCATAGAGTGCCTTCTTCCTACAGGACACATGGGAAAGTGCAGGAAATGGGTCTGATCTTCGCAGAGCCCTTTTCTTGTTTGGAAACTATGCAGTGAATATGGCCAGGGATTGCTGACAGGCAATGGGTAAGGCTGTGCAATGCCAAAATACTCTGAGCTGCAGTTTACACATTCCTAATGTGTAAACTTGGTAAACATGTGGGTACTTGGTAGGATGGTATGTTAGGCCAGATTTGCCTAAATGCTGAGTGTTCCTGGGTGGAATTGTGACTGCTTGGGTCTGTGCTCTGCATGTATAGGTTGCCATAAAACTGGTAAGTACTTTGGAAAAATCACGCTCTGGGGATCTCAAGTTTATTCCTTAAATGTAGACTTTTAGCTGCCTTGGCTTTACTCGTGGCTAACTCTAGTTTCGTGTCTGCCAAAAGAAGATTGTAATAATGGCAAATATTGTAGAAATATCAAGGAAAAATGAGAAATTTTCTGATGCTAGTTAGTGTGATGAAGAGAGGCCTGGAAGTGTGATGCTATTGGTGTAGGGTTTATGTGAGCACAGAAATAAGATATGCTGAATGTGGAGCTTGAGAAGAAATGAGTCACTAAATTAGCCATAATTCCTATAGCAATGCAGTTTTTGGCAGTGCGTCCCAGTGTACATGCACTGGAGAGAGACCTGAAGTGTGACTTTGCAGTCCTTGCTTTCATGTGCTGGAGGGTTTTCTAGTTTGTTTTAATGTAATAAAAATAATGTCACTGCACTTCACTGGCTATTTGTTTGACAGGAACTGAAGACATCTGAGCTATTAATGCCTCAGGCAGGCCAGGTGCGGCTGTGAAAGGAGGTCATATTTCTCTGTGAGCCTAATGAGTCATTCAGGGAGATTACTGTACACAGTGTCATTCAACATCACTGCTGACGCCTGATGGAATTAATAATACTATTTATATCAATAAGATTAGCAGCAGATAGGTTCAATGTTATTAATAGTATAATTGGCAACTATGAATTTCTATCAGTGTTGTGTAGTACCTTCTACATTAGCACATCATGAAAGCTATCACTGTTAGGAAGTAGATGGCAGGTGCTGAGTCAATGAAACACCTGCTGAGAGATAATTGTAATTGAAGCAGCCACATTTAGTTTGGTGAATGTAATCGTTTCTCTGTCTAGGGCCTTATCCTAATGTCATGGATAGCAAAAGTAGTACCAGAAAAGACACCTCGGAAACATCTACATTAACGCCAGGGACCTTGCAGGCCTACTCAGTGCATCTTTCCCACCAGTATCTGATTTTACATCTACTTCAATATTTACAGTAATGGTTCCTAGTCATCTTCCCTGTAGAAACTATTCACCTACCAATTATTCTTTTCTGTAACTTATACTGCCAACTTACCTGCCAACGTATCTACCAGCTTCTGAGACAGAGTAATTCTCATCTTTCATTTATACATTTATGTTATTGCCTTGAAGATATTTATAGACTATGATCGTATTCCCTATGAGCACTCTCTTTACTGAACTATGAGTTCCTCCAGCATTTCCCTATGTGTGGCCTGTTTGTCTAATTTTCTGGGTCACTGATGGGGAAGGGGAGCTGCCTGCAGTACCTAAATAGAGTACGGGTCAAAGGAGAAGAGATCACATAAGAATTCTTTCTTCCTGTTTGAAACCTTTTATTTTTCATTCCCTGCTGAAACTGATACATATTTAACTTGGTAACTGTTTGTTCACACCCTTGGGTCTCAATACAGTTAACATTAAATGATCTTCAGTCATTTCTGTTTATTGAAATAGGTGTCCACAGGCGTAATGAATTCAGTGAAATGGTGTTCAGGAAAAAAAAATACTAGCTTACCACCTGCTCAGTACCCAAATTCAAGAGTTAACTTTGAACATACACTAAGGCTGTTTTTACATTACAGAAACGTGGTGTAGCTAGTAGGTACCTGACCAAGCTTTTATGAGTTGGCTTGAGTGCCTGCTGCAATGGATCTCAGCACAACTGAATTATTCTAGAGTGAAAGTATACTACAAGTACTTACATATATGTAAACACATGCTGTACTATAACTAACTTGATGTTAGTGTTTTGTTGAAAATAAATACTAGTTCTCTTATGTAAATAAAATTTACAGGGGGAGAGGGCAAGACCTATTTGCCTTGTAATAATCACATTTTAAGGGCACATATTTTAATGTTTCAGGATATACTAATTTACTCTGGCATTCTTTCATTGTGTCTTCACTGTAAGCATTAAGTATGTTCCAAATAAGATCAAAGCAAATCTCTATCATCTGTCAGTTAAAGAACTATTTCATTTCAAAAGAGTAGGACAAACTGTGCATTAAGCCTGCCATTCAGTCTGAATCAGATGACCTGACCTAGTTTGTTGTTTGCACAAAGCTCTACTTATACAGCATCCTAAATTACAAACATCCTTTCCTTTGGAAAACTCTTCAGTGGCAGTATCATGTCAAGTACAATAAAACGATACTATAGTTCATATGAGATGATACTGTCTTCCAGGGGCTTGTAGAACATCATCTGTCATAACACTGATGTATTTCATACACTGTCTCTTCTTCCTTTAGTTCTAATCTGCTCTTGCAGTAGCCTGCTGGAAGACCAAGTGGTTGTGTGCCAGCCAAGTAAGTTACAACCTCTGTTTACAGATGTCTCTTTCAAAATGGCTGCTTCAGCTCATGTAACTTTATCTTAATAGATTCTCCAAGTGATATTTTCTTCATTTTATAGTAGAATATAAAGTAACTTTTCCAGCCGTGGCTGCATGAAACATTTCATGCATGGTAAAAAAGCAGTCTCACTTGTGCAATAATCAGCATTGGGCATTGCGGAGTGTCATAATCCTGGTACTTGTGGTGTCCCTCAGGCAGAAACAGCCATTGTTGTCAAAACCATTCTGAATCTATAATATGTACATAGAAAACTAAACGGCTGGTAACTGCCCCAATAAATTTTATAGTGATTGTCTTTATGGTTGCAATTTAACGTAAAGGCAAAGGCTCAAAATAGTGGAGTTTTGGGTTTTGGCAGTTACTTATTCTAGCATAGATCCTCAATATTGTTTCTAGATGATCTTTTTCATCAGTCTGGTGACCTGCAAAAGTTGGACCTAGCCTGGATTTTGGCTTGCTTATAGACTTTACAATTGGTATTTCTTAATCACTGGTGGAAGAGAGATAAGAAAAGAGCCCAGAGAGGGCAATGTCAGTGCAGGAACACCGTGATTCATTGAGGGGAGCTTTGAGGATTATCAGTAGAGAATAAAGAGAAGTGCTTAGTGAAACAGCAGTGGAACTAGAGAAACTTTCAATTCATTAATCAATGTACCAGCAATCTCCACTCCCAGACAGGTTAGATACTAAAATATGGAGCCAAGAACATAATCTGCATCACCGGAACACTTTCATAAATAAGATTTTGCAAAGAACAATGGCTTGAGACTCTCCCGACAAATCTTGTTACAGAGTTTACTTGTAACTGAACCATTCATCTTAATTTCTTTAGGAGTCAGTTTGTCACAGCCTAAAAGTATTTGTAAGCATGAATGCCATTATTGTCATCAGTGTGTGTAACTATGAGAAATGCAAGGTGTATGTCAAAAACAAATGCTGTGTACACCCTCCAGATTTTACCTGTAGTTTATTACCTTCCTTTGTCCGTTAATGCTACGTGTGTCCTGATTACAAGCACAACCTCATAGTGATTCTTACGTAGGTTAGGATCAGTGAGTAAGAAAACTCCACAGAAAAACTTCTCACACCACCACACAAAATAACAAGCTTCCCCTACCCTCAGAGCAAGAACAACGTCATGAAGCATAATTGCTTCTGTGGATGTTATTCATAGAAAAATATCACAACTCTTCACACCATGTTATTTTCTGTGTATGAAAACATATCTATTTTAATTTAGATTCTCTCCTCCTTTTTCCATCAAAGGAAAACAGGATTTTTTGAGAGCCTCTTCTTTTTACCTACTTATTAAAATACATTAGCAAACTTTAACACTGCTATAAACAAACACATTTAAGTCTGTCTTCCCCTGATAAGGATTAAGACATGCCAGGCATTCTTTTCTCTGTTCGTAGCTGCCTGAGAAAATCAGTCTTTGTGGCAAACCTGCAAAGCAGTGATTCAGGCCATAGTGTGCTGTGTCTCCCACTGCATTATCTGGCACTCCAGCCTGCAAACCTATTCCTGCTTCTGCAGAACTGTAGAGAATATCTTTAAAGTTCTCATGAGTTTTTTATCAGCAACCCAAACCAACAGAAGAATTCTTGAACAAATTAGTCCAAACAGAACACAATTATCTGGAAGACAGCACAGATCCAGAGACCTGAAGGTGTAATGGAGACTCTACAGAAACATTAACAGGCGGCTTCCCTCTGAAAGAGCTGGAATTGTTGAATGGCCTTCGTGTGCAGCGTGCTGCAGTGATGACTGCAGTCGGTCGTTGGCCTTGTCAGTGCTGCAAACAAGCGGCGTTGAGGATGCAGTACAGTAAGGGGTGACAAGACTGCTAGGGAGTACCTGGGTGTTGGACAGTATCTGACTATTTCAGGAAACACTGCTTGTTCATGAACTTGTAACTAAGGGACTTAAGCATTTCACATAATCTAAGCCTTTGATATCAGTCACCCAGTGCAACATTTCCTTTCCATACTGTGGTGCAAGTTTCAGTGCCAGCAGAGAGGCAAAGCATCGGAGGAGTCTAGAGACACTATGGCCATTCTCTGTTGAGGTAGAAAACAGTGAAGTGAGCTGAGTTGAATCATCTTTGGAGCATCAGTGATGTGACTGACCACACCAGGGAACCAGAGCTCCTCCATCATTATTGTTATGCTAATTCTAGAAGGCAGCCCTGCTCAGAATGAAGATGGAAAAGGGGAAGGTGAGGAAATAGCTGGGAAATTTTCCCAAGTGCAGTTTGTTCTATACTGCTTGATACTAATGGGGTAATAACCTGGAACTCCCACTTGCATGTTAACTGTGAGCAACAAAACTGCTCACTGCATCTGTGTGCTGACACAGACATTACTGGATCTTGAAAACCAGACATATTTTTTTTTAATATTAAGCAATAAGGTCACTGGGAGCTTTTTCTAAGGTGCCCTTATGGTGATTTTCAATATTTTGTAGTCTCTAATAGGCTCTTCAACCCTACTTTAGAGATATGTCAGTGAAAATACAAAACCAGTAAAAAAGGGGGGAAAAAGTTGGCTGTAATTACAAGTTTTAGTGAGAAGGTAACAGGCTTATGTTACTTTCTGAACATCATTGCTTTTATATTGAGCAGATAAGGGCTTTATAGGATGAGGGAACTCCCAAGACGATTTAACTGTCCAGAACAGATGGAACCAAAGACTTCTTTGCTGTTTTACACTTTCAGGAAGTGTGTGGTAAGTTGATGGTTTGGGAAGAAAGTACAATTATCAGTATCAAATTCTCAAAACCTTTTTCATCCCTTCAGACCATTGGTTTCTTTTGATGTCGCAGAGGGTTCCTTGTATTCACTTTCTTCTCTGGGGGAAGTTGTGAAGGGGCTAGGACTAATCCAAACAGCCTAAAAGCCTCATGCGTGGACTGAGGGACAGAGAGCATGGAGGCCAAGAAAGTAAGCATCACTAACAGCATTCAGCAACATGGCTCCTGTGAATGCAAGGAGGATTCCTTGCTCACTGTGACAGGAGCTCACGGCAGAAGGCATAAATTGAGGCATGAAAGTATCTTTGTTCACCGAGCAGATGGAAATGTTTGGCCACTTTGTGGATTTCTTCTTGCTGTCTGGACTAGAATTGCCCTTGTTTTCATACCATCCAACATTAATGTTTCCCAGAGTTGCCCCTTAAACTGAGCAAAAATGTTCTATAGCATATTAACAACACGAGCATATCACAGTAAATGGCTTTATACATAATACAACATGGTCATTAGCCAGCTGTGCACATAAAGCACCAAGTGGCGGCAGCAGGATGTAAAGCAGGTTCTTCAGCTCTGAAGGCATTAGTCTCCACACTGAGGGCTAGCAGAGCTCTCCTGGCCTGAATGTTGTGATGGAGAGCACTTTCCTGTCAGCAGTAGTGGTCTTTCTCTAGGGTGCTTTACACCATTTCAAAATGCCTACAAGCCACAGGCTGGCTTGGTGAGAACAAACTAATTACACAGCAGGCAACAGCTCCGGCCTGATAATCACAGATCTGTTGGCCAGGATACTTTAAACCTTGCTAACTTGCTGCCAGTCAGATTTGGACAGGTTTATATCTTGTCATATACTGCAGTTTGAAGTATCTCATACTGGCCTAATATCTGTATGTACCTGTTCATCATAGTACTATATTTCTATATAATTAGAGAAAGAGAAAATATTTTATATTATAGCATAGAAGGTTTTTATTATCAAAAGTTTATGGCCACCAGTTTTATTGGCTGAAGTTTTTACATCTGCACCGAGTTACGTATGTCGTACTTATAAAACTTTTATACTGTGCCACATACGCTATCATTTATTCAGAACATACCTCAGGACCACCGTTTCTGATTTAGTATCTGCACTGCCTCTTCAACAGTGGAAACAGGAGAAATGGGTCTGGTGGTTCTGAAAGCTACTTCCCCTGTGGGCTCTACTGGCACAGCTCTGCTGGTGAAAACCGGAGGCAGGCACTGGTGTGGGTTCCCTGCTCTCTTTGCCACCTACACACCTTGGAGGTCTCAAAAGTAAATGGTAAGGATGGTATATTCCATATAAGGGTGAGGTTAAACCTTGAAGATGGGGCTGACTGGATTCTGAAAAGTTGTATTTTCCATTACTAGTCCTTCCAGGACTAGGAAGGTAGAAAAGATACAAATTAATGACATTTGATTGAAAGATTTTTCAGTAATGTTTTGGCTCGGTCATTTATTGCTTACAGTGTTGAATTGCAGAGAGTCAATGAGAGATTGTGGGGTTTTTGGTTTGGTTGTTTGTTTGAAAGCTCAGTGTAAATTCAGTGAGCAGATAAATAATAGAAACAGATAAACATCTTTAGAGGGGCAAAAATGTTTCCTGATAAATACCTATAAGCAATAACAGCGGAGCAGTTTTCTAACAGGCCTCACCTTAGCTACTGTAAAGGAAATGAAGAAAAAGCTTCAAAGTGGTTGTTTCATTTAGAGAAGACAAGCGATTTGCTCCTTTCACTTTATAATATCAGAGCTTGTGTAGTGATAATTCGAGAGGAGAAAATATCAGATTCAGCCTTCTGGAGCATTTGAATCCTAGACTTTGCTCTCGTCTGAAGCAAAGATAGAGTTTCCCAACCCTCTGATACAGAGGTGCACTTGCTTTCAGACCTGCACTGCAGTGGAGTTAAGTTGGGTGTAGTTCCACACTGCAGTCTCTGAGATACCCATACTGGATGAGATCATTATGAGAAGGAGACGAAAACCAAACAGGAGCTGGCTCAAAGAGAGATTCAGCAAGCTACAGCAAGCTGCCAAATAATCATTTTAGTGCTGCAGTTGTTTTCCTCTGCAAAATTTCAAGGACACCTATCAGAAAAGCTTGCTGGGGAAAAATCTTTTCAAAAGGGGCATTCTGTGGTGGCAGATTTAGTTGGGAAGAGCAGTGGTTTTAGACAATGCAGTGTTTCTTTAATAGGAGAAAAATTGCAGATTTTATAATAAGCAATTCCTGTATTTAGTCTGCTACTATTATATTGCCTTTTATAAAGCACTCTTGTTTAGGGTTATCTCATACCAGTATGTGCCTAGTAGCTCTGTAGGAGCTTGAGCTGAAGTTTACTATGTATTCAGTGTTATTTTTGTATCAGTTCTCTCTTCCCTTACAAATATGCAGACAACAATGAGTTGCTTTACAGTAAGGAAAGCTATTGTGCTGTCTCATTATAATGACAAAAGAGGAAAAGCAATCAAGAAAGGTAAAACAATTTTTTTTAAATGTAAAGAATAGCAAGTACATTCCTCTTTATCAGTGGTAACAAGCATTGCTTAGAGAGAAGGTTTCCGAGTTGAAAGGTATGTTTCCAAAGGACATGAATGTGATGAAGTTGTAAGCAAGAGTGTTCCCTGGAAACTCCTTTCAGCCCCCATAGGGTTTATATTACTGTTCTTGCTGGTTTGTCCTTTAATACCGCCCCCTTTCCGAGAATTGACTGACTGGTTCCTATCTACCAACACCCCCTCAAAGCCTGAAATCATTTGACCAAGCAAATACTTGTGGCAGAACCTTTTCATTTTGAAGAATTTGTACCCAGTGTCATAATTCAGCCCCAGTTCACTTGTGCTTTGGCTGAGGCAAGGACTTTTCTCAAAATAGTGAGTCTGGAAACGAACTTGGCTTCCCTCAGTCCCGCTCTTTTCAGGTATTTGTTCTGAGGCTGTTACCTCTGCATTAGTTAGTGAATGCTGAAATAGAGCAGAAATAATTTGGTGCTTTACTGTGGTAACTTTACATATAAATAACTTACAACTGGAGAGGTTGTTACCAGGCATTATACAGTCAGGTGTATGGTAAGTATATGCTCTTGGAAGCCCTTCCACAGAGTGGGGGGATGGTATTGCTTTGTTTTGTTTTGGTTTTCCTCTAGCTGTGGAATTTAGACTATGGGACAGAGCAGTTTTTCAGATATTGAGACTACACATTCTCGATTTTGATGGTGCTTGTGGGAAGGGAATTGTGGATTCTGGGGCTGAGGACTACAAAAGATTTGGTTTGTGTTGCAAAGGGTGCAGTCTTTGTTACTGATATTGGCACAGTGAACTTATTGTCAAACTTAAGAGAATATAAAATCCTTGCTCTCTTAAATAAGGTAGTGTATTGGGTTAGCTCTGCTTAGTACCATTGGATGAAAACATGTGTCACTTCTCTTGTAAACCCATCGTTGCATAGTGCATGTGTTGGCTTGTTACTGCTGAACTGTTTAATCATAGGTGAGGAAGAGCCGGGAACAAACAGCTTCCAGAGGACACTGCCATTCTGTTTTATATAGCTGTGGACTTTTGCTCCTGAAGCTGGAGAATGCACAAAGACTTCATGCAAAGCATCAGGAGAATTAGTTGCTTTATCTATACATTCCGGGGCTTTTGCTATGCAGACCGTGTGTGTGCCCCATCACAGTACACTCATTTTTCTGTGTCACAGGGCTTGTTTTTGCCTAAGCAGCTCCTTTGGCATGAAGCAGCCATCTCCATTCTGCTGTTACTGGTCACCATAACCAGACTTCTCATACCTAATTCTGTCTTTCAGGAGTCAGGAGCTGCTGCTGCTGAAATATCCCTTCATAATCTTTGATATCCTCTTACTACATCCCACTGTACTAACAGTATAGCCTGGGGTTTTTGCATACTGAGCTTGCTGAGATACCAAAAGCAGAGATTATGGGTTACCATGTGTCAATGACAGCGATAATGACTGCAAATAGCTTTTGACTCTGTATCGGGTCATGTACAGAGGCAGATGGCTAGTTGTTCAGGCACTACCCAATCTTCACAAGAGAAAAAGATGGTCATCCTGCTTCTTTTTTGCATACTGCAGTTTGGGAACCTTTCACATAGCCACTAGCACAAAAAAGAGATCCTAGAGGCTTGGATTGGCAGTGGTTGGATCTTTTCTTGCTAAGTCAATGATAACAGTCTGTTACATTTTACGCAACTTTTCCTTGCTGCCACAATACTGCATTATTGAAAATATCCCAAAACAGCTCTGTTTTATGTCTCTGCACCTCAGCTCCAGTTTGGTATAGGCCCAGAGTTGTGAGCAATGAGAGTGTAAAACAAAACAGGCAAATTTGAAATTCTCTTCTAGGGGAGGAATAAAAAAAGTGAAGCATGTGGGGCTTTTCCTTCCTCCGTTACAGCATTTTACACAACCTTTTAATTACTCCCTTTTCTTTTTTGCTGCATCAGGTTCAGTGATGTAGCAGAGGTGAGTACCACGCCCGGTATGTCACACTGAAAGGGATGGTGTTATTAGGAAAACAAATGAGCTGAAGTTTCTGGTCCTTGGAACAGCTGCTATTATAAACAGACTGAAAACTGAAGCAACATCTTTTTAAATAATTGAAAACAATCTTGAAGTGATCCGAACTGTCCTGTGCCTAAGATGAAGTTCTTTATAATTGATAGAAGATTGAATTGAATTTGACAGCACTGGTGTGTTACTTGTTTTGCTTGCTTTAAGAGTAAACTTTAATCTTATTTATCCAGACCATTTCTGCTTTGTCTGGGAGTGTGTTTGGCTGACCCTTGGCAGTCCCTCGTTTTGAAGCAGCGCTTATTAAATCAAGTGTGTTTCTATTAGAAGCAGAATATTTAGACAAAATGACCCTTGTCATTAATGTTCTTGTTCATATAGAGCCTACTTACTAATTTTAAAATTGAATGAGTAAATGCTAATTTTAAAAAATTACTATCATTAGTCTTTTTCTCTATTCTTCTCTTGGTATGGGGCTAGCGAGGAGATGAAGAGCATTATTTTCTGTGCTTGTACAACAAAAGGATTTTTGTAGATGCAGAGAAAACGGAACTGTTACTGTTTTTAACTTGATCTGTGGAAAATGACAGGCATTACCCACATACTTTCGAAGAGGCACAAAACACATGGATCCTTTCCCTCAACTAGGAATTAAACACTGGTAATATCTGTCTTGAGCAGATTTTCATCTGCAGATAAGACCTCAAGGAGCAGTTAATGCCAAATACACCTTTAAATCTCATTATGCAGGACAGAGGATGGTAGAAAAATAGAAGCTGAGAGCAAAAATGAAGTAGCCAGTTCTCTTTGAAGTCTTCTGGTAGCAATCTCTTTCTCAGCTTAAAATGTTTCTTGTTCTAAATGCTTATTTTTCTGATGGGTTAATGGTTTTATTAACTAATCTTTATGAATCGCTTTGGAATTAGATGATACTAACAACAGAAATTGCGAAGAATTCATTCTTGTATAGGTGAAGCATATGCAACAGGCTGCTAAACATTTTTTGGTTTTTATTTTGTGGACAGACAGTTCAGTAAAGTGTTTCCATGTATTACATTGCATGGGCTGGTTCACTGAGTCAGAGAGTCTTCTGATAGCACAAGACAGACTTCAGTGGGCTTCAGTTCAGGCCACCGAGAGGGACCACACTCTGGAAAGGAAACGATCAACAAAATGGTAAAGACACATTGAAATAAAATGAAAGTTAAAAACCCAAAACATGTAAGACCGTGAACTCCTTGGGCTGAAATAGTTTTTGGATAGCTACTATCTAGTAGCAGGGCCTATGGAAAGCAGAAGATTCAAATTGCAGTTTCTAGTTGATGGCCTGTTGCATTCATTTTCTGTTTCGGTGTGTTCCCACTGTGATTAGGGAAAATCGTTTTTTTTTTAAAAAAAACAACACAGATGTGCCTGCCTTTTTTCATATTTCATGATATATTCCTTGTCTAGTTCAAGTTGATGTAATTTACCCAATGTAGCACAGTGATATCTGTTACTGTCAGGCTGAGAATATGTAATTCTGTCTGTTAGGGAGATGCTTTTCCCTCTACAGCGAGGCACTAGAGATAAGATGCGGGCAAATGTTGACATCTCCAGCTCTCAGCAGAAAATGAAGACTTGACAAAATAAGTCTTGTTAGGAGTCAGGGAATGCCTTTGTGGGGTATTTGGATGTGATGAGCAAAAGGGGGAGATAGTGTTAAAATGATGCTGTTGGAGAAGACACTTCAGGGATGGGGATAACGGAGCTGTGTATTCCACTTGGCTCTAGGAGAGCAGATATGGTGCTTCACAGTGTGTGTGCTGTTGTGTTAATAGCGTGAATGTTACTCCTTTGAATAATGTTTAATGTTGCAAGCAGCAGCATATGCTGTCATTGCAGCACGCGGGCAAATGTTTGCATGCAAGAGTACTATTTTTGAAGAGGAATTGTCTAGAAAGCCCAAGGTTGTCCTTGTAGGTTTACTGGGACACATGGTTGATGAATACGGCATGAATATTTAAAATTACTTATATGGAATCCTTTACAAGCTTCACTGAATCTGCAGATGGAGAGAAAAGTGGTTTTGGATTATATATGCTAACCCACTCAGAGTATTACATACCGGTCTACTGCTGAAAAAGTATCGTGCCTAAAGTCAACAATTTTTTTCACCTGGTCAGGCAACAGGGTTTCCTTGTACCACAGAGCCTAGCACTGTGCTTGATAGTAGTCCTCCTTTTCCTCCCCTGGCAATTAAGATACTGCTGTGGTTCCCCTGAGCACATGGGCTTCAACTCAAAACACAGAAGTCAGCAAAGCTGTTAGGGGTGTGCAGGGCTACATACCGAGCAGATCCTGTGAGGACAGTGACATCCAAATGGCGTTCAGTGCTTGAGGACCAGTTAATAAGCCCCAGCAATGCCTGTGCTGCTGAGAGCGGTGCTGCTCAGGCATTGCCTGCAGAGGGTGTTACAGGGGGCTGCCTGCTGGGCAGGGCACTGATCTAAACACCAACCTATTTGCTTCATGGCAGCTCAGCACCCTACACATGGCACTGGGTACACACAAGATTACATATGGATGTATATATAGCTGCAGGTGCATTACATGTTACAGCCACTCAGTAAGTTTCTGCAGTTGTTTGGAGGTGTCGAGAGTTTAACAAAAGCCAAAGCATTGAGCCTTCTTTTTCTGTTATCTCTGTCACCTTAGGAAGCCACAGGCCCCATGTTTCTGTGGTCTGTTGGGCCTTGAAAGGGTGTAAATGTTTGCAAGAGAACCCTAGAGACAGGGCAAAGAACTAAGATTGTAAAGTTTGTTGTTTTAATTGGGGAGGCAGAAAGCCAAGTTAGATTGACAGTTTAAGTACCAACAAAATAATAAACTAAATGCAGATTCTCTGTCCAACCCTCTTCTGCTTTTAGTTCCCCATGGGAGACACCGTTCCAGTGCCCTTGTTCTATTCCACTTTCTTACAGAGGAATTGGAGAGTATCCAACTTCTAAAATTACCTCAGCTTTAATTTATTCTGCTTTTGATGTTCCTAGCACCACATCTCTAATGGTCCCCAAATCTTTTCCTTGGTCTCTGAGGCTATAATTTACATGCCCAATGTCTCAAAGGCAGATACCACTTATTTTACAAGTTATGTATAATTTTAATATCCATATGTTTATATAATATATGACGTTTGTGGGGTGAGTGAGGAAGGGGGATGATTTGTGCTTCATGAAGATTTCCAGCCATTTAAAAGACAAATGAATTTCAGTTTTACAGAGGCAACTTAGCAGAAACCTGCACAGGTCCAGCATTTTTAATGTAACTTGCACTTGGCAAAAAAATGCGCAAGCTATTCTCCCTCAGGAGTTAGTACCAACCTCACCGAACTAGGCATGAGCCAGCTAAATGTGTGGGGAATTCCTTTTCCATGACAGTGGGGTATTTTTTAAAGAACAACATTGAGTCTGGGGGATACGGAAAAAAAGGCCTGTGAATTAAGAAGTGCTGAGTTTGATGTCAGGATTTAGAAACAGAGAGCCTGATTCCAGTTTCCACTGAAGCCTCTTTATGTAAACCTGGAAATGCAAAGGGAAATCATTGAAGCAAAGTACTTGTTAAGGCTCCTTTTCAGAATAGGTTAAACATAGACAAAACTCAGGTCCAAAGCCTTGTTTCCCATGTGATGGCAGGACTGTAGGAACGGGAGCTATATATAAAAGTAGAAGAGTGTTGTGGTGAGAATTACATTTTGAAGACTGGCCACATAAGGGCACAAAATGGCTCGGGAAAGCAAATCTGAGCAAGAAGCCCTGTGATTACATCACAGTTGGTGAAAGTGAGCTCCGGTCCAAGGTGAGCAATGATTCCGGAGCCCTGCGGACACTCACCTGCTGACTGCCACATTGCCTCTCACGGCTCCCCATGGCCAGGGCAGAGCACGGATATTGATTTCCTCCTGCATCTAAGCCTGGTGTGATCTCTTGTGGTCTCACTGCTCTGTTGGACTTAGAGAGATCGGACATAGTGGAAAAACAGATGAGGCAGTTCACCACAAAGCAAGTTAATACATCTTCTGTCACACATCTGCTAGTTTCATCTCTGCAGATATACTCAGGCAGAGCAAAATGCGTGCATGGTTTATGTTGGTGTAACTTTCTTAAAGTTCAGTGGAGGCAGAAAGAACTAGAGTTCTGCAACCTTATCTGCCATTATGAATTCTGATTTGAATAGAGAGGCAATACGTATAACTCAGCATCCGTTAGCATTAGAAGCATAACCTCTCCTAAGAATCAGATGAGTATCTCTGTTTCAGTCTATGCTTGAAGCAACTGGTCAGGCTTGCAAAACAGGTAACTTTTCTTACTGTCCAAAATGGACTTTTTCAGGGATGGGGATAGAAAGGTGCCGCTTGCATCATGCTTGCACTGACCAGTAGGTCACCCTAAATGACGTGAAATGTTCTGTGTCTTTCTAACAAGTTGCTTGTTTCTTTTTCTTGCTTGTTTTTCTTTTTCCTCCATAGGTGATGAAATAGATTGGCTCCAGCTCTCCCCTCCTGGCATGCCATATGTGCTGCGTGATGCTGCCCTTTGCTAGATTGTTCCAGCCTTTGGGGAGGTGGAAATTTATTGCTGGAATCACTCCAGTGTCCAAAATCACTTTCATTATCTTTATTAGTATGGACTGAAGCCCATAATCATTGAGGAGAGCAGTTGGTAGGGAGCATATGAGATAATTGCCTAAAATGAACTCTACCTCCATGGGGCACAAAATCATTCAGTGACATTGCACCTTTCTTATTCCAGCTTAAGTCACCTTCCTCATTCTAGGCAGTAGCTGGTTCTCACATATGTTACGGGGACCATATGCGCAGCCTAGACCCGATCCCAGGCTTAGTCAGTCTGCCTGTAAAGCAATATGCATTCTCTCCTGCAGACCTTTTTAGGTGACAACCCCATCCTTGAGTTGCGGGATCACTGGCAGCAAAAGAAACCAGCTTATCTGCATGCTTACTTACTGAGCCAAGCTCTGTGGGTCCAAAGGGTTAAAATCCTCCTATCTGCTCATTCCTAAACCTGGCATAGTACTGTGTGGGAGAGCCAGCCTCTCCAGTAATGCTGCATCTCATGCAAAGGTGTATGACTTTCTTGTCAGCTTAAGAGAGTACTGTATTATTTCATGTGGACTTCAAGTTGGTGATGGATGAGTCATGACTGTGTAATTAGGGTCCAAGACTCTGAAGGTTCCCTTTCCTGTATTTGTAATGAGATGAACCAAATCCCTGTGTTGTTTTCCTGGCTGGGCTTATTGAACAGTGTGGTGTACCAGAAATGGTCAAGGATGGGCCTCACTACCCCCACCCCCCCAGCTAGAAACAATTGATGAGAACTAGAGGCTGCAAACTATCAAGGAGAAGGTGAGTGCCAGGAATAAAATGGAGGTGAAGGTTTTGGAGCTACAGAGGAACTGTACAAGAAAAGAATGTAAAAAAGGGAGGGGTAAAATCAGTTAGGAAGGTTCGTGAGGAATGGGTAGGACCATTGGTGCTTAATGTATTACTGCTGGACTGGAGACCAGAGGAGTGGGTGGGCTTCCCACTACCTGCAAAAGGAGATAGAGGAGCCCTGGAGGCAAATGAGTAGCAGGAAAAGTAAAAGTCCATTGCTGGTTTATATGGTATGAGATTCTGTTGTTTGGAAAAGGAAGAGACCCTACTGTAGCTCGGCAGAGAGGTCATGTCTGCCTTCAGTAATGCTTAGGTTTCTCCAAGAATGGAGCACAGGGAGTAGTATCATTATGGTAGTAAAATACTTCCTCTGGCTATCTTTTCTTTCCTAAAAACCTGGCTGTGTTAGCCTGATCGAAATGCTATAGCACTGCTTAGCCTGTACTGCCTCGCTGAACGTTACCTTTGCTGAATTGCAGCATGTAACTGCATTCAGGGTGTTGAGGGGGTTATATTGTATCAGTGGGCACAGTGGGCACTTTCTGTCATCTGTCTTGCGGTTACTTAGACCACATCAGTGTTCTTGATATCTCTTGTCAAGTGGAGTTTTCACTTGAAGTTCCTTCTTGGTACCAATGTCATTTAAGCAAAGATAAGAAGCAAAACTGCACCTCTCAGAAGCAGCACAATGCCACAGCTCTTCTCTGCCTTGGGGCAGCTGTGTCCCATCACAGGTCATTATAGCACCTGGAGGCCCTCTCTCCACCCTGTAAGGGGACGAGACTTTGGCTCCTTGTTAGGCTCCTTGTGTGCCCTCTCCCACTTGAATTTTTTGGGTTGGTATGGAGGGGAAAAGGAAATGATCTCTTGGCATTCAGCCCACTTCTGGATGTAAAACTAAACTGTAACCATGGCCTGACCAAAACCAGAACATCACAAACCAGTGAACTTTTTTACAGCCTGCATTTTTTTACCCTTCTAAAGGGAAATAGCCACACAACTCTCTGCCACTTCAGTGAGCATGAAGCTTTATTACAAAATGTTTCCTTGTGTTTATGTCCTGCTTGGTTTGTTTGGTTCTTATTAGTTAGTAGTTGCTTCATTACAGTAGAAATAGATGCCATGTTACTTTTTCATGTTGTTGGTGGTTTTTTTTCCGGCCTGTTGTTGTGTGAACACTTCTTACAGCTATTCACTGCAGGGAAAATGTGAAAAGGACTGGAGAACAGTAGGCAGAACGTGAGAAATTGCCTTAGCTTTGGAGGAGCCTTGCTTCTTCCCCTCAGCTGGCATCAGCAAACTCACCAATATTAAACTGAGGTGAGGCAAAATGACCCAGCTTTACAATTACAAATAGAAGGGGTGGGGGAGGTTGAACAAGAGCAGATCAAGAGACTGGAGAAAAGTAGTTTGGAGGCTTGCACAGCTGAAAGTGCAGCAGTTCCTTGTCAGTACTGGTTGAATTGGGGAGGAATGGAAGCTCTGGTGTGTCTTATGGGGTGCTTGACTCTGTTTACACCTCGGCTATCTCAGTTGCCAGTGTTTTCTGATCCATGGATCTCTAACCCTACCTCTGCAATAGAGTAGCATGAGAAGGCAACCTCAGCCGGTGTACATGAGTCTGATGTTGTTTACAAAGTGGCATTAGTGCTCCTAGATTGTAGAAGCTGAAAGACTCTGTTATTAGCAACCAGTCTGTCCAGCTGCATACGAGAGGCCATAGATCCCAGCCAGGAATGGCTCTCTGCCAGCAGCCCCAAATGCAGTGCTTTTAAGACATGTGCAGTCTTATTTATGGTGAATAATAGAATACTAAATAGTTCAATATTTATGGACTGATCCTGGAGTGATGGAAACTTGAAGGTATTGGGTAAAGGTTAGAGAGGACTTAGCAAAGCTTTCCCTCATCACCCCACAATCTCAAATTTTCTGCAATTGGGACAACACAGACAGAATATTTAGGAATATTTGAAGGAGAGATGTCTAAGAGATGTTGGGTGAAGAAGCACCAGACTTTTGCAGTTAAAGGGAATGGGAAGACTGTGTGCACATGAGGCTAGACCTGAAGATCGTGTGCTGTTTGCCTGGGATGGAACAGGTAAGTAGAAGAAAGCAGTTAGCAATTGTCAGTTGGCTGCATAGGTGGTTAGCAAGTGGCCAAAAGCAATCAGAGACTCTACCAAAGGCTAAAATGGGAGTCTTTTATATGTGCAGTACTGTCATGCAGTAACTCTGTGTGACAGCATTGTTCTGCTGAAGCCTTTGGAAAAACACGGAGCATGTTGCTGGGGTGCGTTGCGTTCTCCTTTGCTCTGTGTGTCTTGACAGCGAAGCTTTCAGGCTTAGGGCTTTTATGAAGGACTGTTTTTTAACAGAATTAAGTGCCAGGCAAAGCTACAGCTACAGCTGTGATTCCTGTCACTGTTACCTTCCGTGGTTCTGTCCCATTCTGGACCTTGTGGTCATGGAGACGTGGCTGATGCTTTTGTTTTTATAGTAAATTAAAGAAGACAACAGACACTTTAAAATGTAGATGTCCTCTTAATATTTCAAGCAGGGGCTGGATGGACGCTTTTTTTCTCACAGATAACTTTAATGCAGAGAAAAGAGCTGCAGAGGAGACCTTTGCACATTAAGGAACCTGATGAATTATGCATGAAGAACAGCAGTCTGATATCGGCAGTGCCTGCTTTATAAGAGGAAGGGAGTGATTGTAACAATTTACACCATACACTGTCTGTAGTTTTTCATACTGAAGCAGTAATGCAAGCTGCTGGGCTGGGAATGAACAACACAGCTCCTCCTTTGAGCCCCTGAGGGCTAAGAAAGGTTATTTGGCAGTGGGGAGCAGAACTGTTTTGAGCAAAGCATAGAGAAAGGGAAGAGAAGGTGGGGAGGACACCTCAGCTCCGTAGGCTGCTTGGCAGAGCTGTGCTGAAGAGCACAGTCGCTGCTGAGTTGACAGACCCAGCGTGTGCACATTAAACTCTGCCATGTAATGGGACAGCAAGACTGACACTGAAAGCATTGTATCAGGTGCTGTCTGGGCTCACTGTCCTGTGAAGCAAAGGTAGAAAGAGGAAGCAGTGGTTAAAAAAAATCTCATTAAGGATAAAGGTTGACTGCAGAAAAATAAAGGGATAATACTCTGCAGCGCTTTAATGCAAGGTCTGTTGCTGTGCGTGACAGCAGACTCGCAGAATTACTGTGTGTCAGAAGCTGTGTAGGTAATGCTCCGTAAGTAACTGGTTCAAGGGATCTGCCCAGAAATTAAGTGCCCCAGAAGTTCTCCAAGCCTTTGTGATTCAGCAGGAAAAAGTAATCTGTACACTTCCTGGCGAGTTGCCACTGCATATTTATCAGGCAGCTACTTCTTTGGTAGTGGCAGTAATAGGAACTTGGGTTTCCTTGTAACTGTTTGTACTTCTCAGCCTTCCATTGTTCTCTTTCTTTTGGCCATTTGGGATTTTGAACCCTTTATTAGGAAGAGGCAGTCCCTAGAGGTGTTGAAAATGGACTGTATTGCCATGGGGCATCAGGATAGCAATAATGATGATTTTTCTTTTTTATAGCATTGGTTATTCTCTCCTTCAAATAGCTTTGCAGGCATAAGGGAAGCTATATAATACTCCTTCAAGGCAGGTAAATATTTTCATCCTCAATTTGCAGATGGAGAGACTGAAAGGCAGAGAAGTACAGTCCAGCATTTTTCAGAAGTGTCTTGTATTAGGAGGCAGACATTTCCCAAGATTTTCAGAGATGCTGATCATATGGAGCCTCTCTGGGCATAAACTAAAGTGGCTCGGCTTTTACAAAACTGGAAAGCATTTGATACTAGACAAAATCTGGGGCTGCTCTGAAAAACATTGGCCTAAGAGACTTCCTTGGGCTAAAGCGCTCAGTAGAGTCCTGGACATTGCTGTGAGTCCTACTGCTGCTCTACCATAGGTTGTTTGTTATACTTTTTATTTTTTAGATGGTGACTGTGTTTGTCTTGCTCCTGTCTTCCCAGTCTCTGTCAGAATCTTTATGTGATGAAGTTGTGTATTTGAGTCTTACACTTTGGAGTTCTTCTTCTGACTAAACATTAACCATGTTCAGCCTCTCATTGGACACTCAGATGTAGATGAGAGGAGAAACCCCACCACTTGGGGAGAGAGCTCTTTGCCCTTCCCTGGGCTTCTTCAGAATTTCCATTCACAGTAATACTCAATATTAAACGTGTTGATTTAACAAAATGGTTCAAGGCCACCGATCAAATTAGAGCTGGCTTGCCATTACATGGGCAAAGTTCTGATTCTGACTGCATAACGTCTCCTGTACGTACGTGACATTGCAGTATCTCACTACTGTATTTTCAGCAGGGTTCGTGGAGTTGTTCTATTTTGTGTTTACTGGTGTGGGCATGCATGAAAAATGAGACCACCCTTCTCTACCTGTAAGCAGTGAAATATGTATTGTTCTTTAATTGTTTGCTTTTTTGGCAGAGCTATTTCATAATACAATTATATTTGTGCCCAGGGGCATATGGGATTGAATTACCAGGAATCCTCCTTCCAGCACACACTTTCTTTCAGACACCCCATACTTAAATTATATGAGTCCTTTGGGAACCAGGCAATTATATAAGTGTTAGTTAACAAAAATAATCTGAAGTTGCATGCAAACATACTTCTCTCCAGAGCCATTTTGTCAGTAACTTTTCTTTTTAATAATCTCAGTGCTTTGAATGTAGACTTCAGATTCCTGCTTCTTCTTAAGATGTTCTTCTGTATGTTGGGATAAGATACATCTGGGGGAAATGTGACTCACCTACACTGGCCAAACTGGAATAAAAGAGGAAAAAATAAGTCTTTTGGGAAAAATAAGTCTATTAGCTGAAGAAGCTCTGGTTATTGTTATTCAGACAATGTGTCCTGGTTTTGGCTGGGATAGAGTTAATTTTCATTCTAGCAGCTGGCGTAGTGCTTTGTTTGGGATTTAGGAGGAGAATAATGTTGATAACACACTGATGGTTTTAGTTGTTGCTGAGCAGTCAAGGGTTTTTCAGCTTCTTGTGCTGCCCTGCCAACGAGAAGGTGGGGGTGCCCAAGAAACTCAGATAGGACACAGTCAGGGCAGCTGACCCAAACTGTCCAGTGCCATATTCCATACTGTATGACATCATGGTCATGCAACTGGGGGGTTGGCTCTGAGGCAGCTCAGCTTGAGAACTAGCTGAGTATCAGCTTCTGGTGGTGAGTAATTGTGCTGTGCATCACTTATTTTGTATATTATTGTTCTTATCATCACCATCATCTTCCTTTTCTGTCCTATTAAACTTTTTATCTCAACCCACATTTTTTTCATTTTTAATTCTCTTCCCCATTCCACTGAGAGTTGGGGGGGGAGGAGGCAGCAAATGGCTGTGGTGATGTTTTAGCTGCTGCCTGGGTTAAAGTAAGACACAAGGCTTTTATTAATATTCTACAAGTAATCTTCTTTGCCTATGCTTTTTTGTGTTTTCTATGGAAGACGAGGTGTGTCTGATGTTTCTGCAAGTAGCAGGAGCTACTCATTGCTGGGGAAGGTATGAAAGCCAGCATCATGTGCAACTTGTGTCGGTTTGGCTAAGACTTTTTTTTTTAAGCATTCATAATTAAGCAGAAGCAAATTTTGCATGGCTGTTCTTATCCTGCCTTATCCCTATTGCTCAGATGATCTAAAATGCTACAAACTGTTGAAATTGAACTAAGTGTATGCACAAAGGTGTTTACAATAAGTTAAAGAGAGTAACTTTGAGCCAGCTTTAGTATGAACTTACAATATATGTATTTACAGTAGTAACTTGTAAATGGAGGCGATACAAAAAGGTTTGATGAAAGTTCTGGTGTCTCTATAACCTCAGCTAAATCGATGTAGACATTTCACCATGCAAAGACTTGGTTTGAAATCTGAGGCAAACTGTGGTGGTATGTGCCACCTCCTTTACTGTTGGAAATGGTTGCAGGATGTGCAAGGCAACAGTGAATGTGTACCCACATTTCTGCAAGGGAGCTATACACCCCCATCCCCACCACACACACACATCTTCCTCTGACCTGGACCTTTAGATTCATTCTGTGTGACTGCACAGACTGCCTAGTGGGTTGCTCCTTCCTCGTTTCTTATCAGCTTTCAAAGATCTTTGTTCCTCTGTTTTGAATGTAAAGCACTCTATGTATGTTTAGAGTATGCTCCTGGTTACTATTTCTTCATAAGCCAGGCTGAAGATTCAATCTCAAGATTTGTTCATGCCTGGGGCAGAGATTTTCCTTCTGGTCCAGGTTCAAGATGAGTTTCTGTGGCTGGATCTTTGCTTATAGGCAGAGGTGTGCTTGTGATTGCTGAAATTACGCATGGGTATTTACCTAAGGATAATAATATGCACTGTATGTAACCTCTTCCCTTGGCTTTTATTTGAATACTTAGAGGAGAGAAATGATCTGCCTAAAGAGGATCCCTTTGTGTTCACCCTCTCACCCGCCCCTCTCTTTTGGGGGAAAAAAAAAACCCCAACAAATCTGCCATGTTCTCTAGCTAAAACCCATTCAAACAAAAGAAGTCTTAAATCCATATTAATCACCGCCACCTTTAATTTTTCAATCACTGCTTGATTAAATTGCTGCCTAGATTCGTCCTTTCAGTGATAGGGCCTGGTGAGCGCTCTGCAGTGAACTCAAACAGAGAAGTAATAAAGTGCTTTCTGTCATAGGCACTCCCCAAAGCGCCAGACACAACACAAGTTATTAAAAAATATCAGAGTGTGAGCTCCTATAAACTGTACAGAGAGGAAAAAAATGATTGTCCAGGGAAGGGGAAGAAGATTTTAATTTCACATCTGCAATTACAAAGGCAAATAAATCTGTATAGAGGGTATTTCAAAGTCGAAAAGAAATGAGCAAACTCACATGGTTGGGCCTCTGGAAAGAGCTAGGTTTGTAATGATTTTTACCACTGTCAAAAGGCAAGTGCCCATTTTCTGTTCTTTCAGTCAGCACAGAGCATGTCTGTCAGTTAATAAACTCACACAGATCTACAGCCACCTGCCTTTAAATCTTCCCACCGGTAATGCAGATGTTCCAGCTCCACACATGCCCTTATTTCAGTGAAGGTGGGGCTCTGCTTATGCCAGTTTACACTGATGCACAACCCTCCTCTGATGTTCCACAGACATTATGGAAATGGTTTTTATTGCTATAGGAGTCAGTGGTAGACCTGTGGCTCTCGAGCCACCCTCCACTAGTGAGCAGTCAAGGTGCCGTTCCCATCATGGGACGTTGTTTAGAGTCTAGCATCAGCACCAAGGGCGCTGTGTAGAATCACATGAGCCAACAGGTTTTTCCTGGCCACTCTCCTCACCATGGAAGCAAGTTGTAAAGTTGGTTTTCGTATTATCTTATGATAGTCTATGTGTTATGGCATGACTACTTTTCAAAGTACATTAAGTCAGTGTAAATGTCTCCTGGTGGCTTAGCACTTGGAAACAGTCAGAGGAGGCTATCTTAGGAAGTGCCTGTCCATCTGAGTGTGATAGCTGCCAGCACAAACACCAATTATCGAGTAAATACAGAATAAAATGGACAAGCTGAAGCTAACAGCTGGGGCTGAGACTGCACAGGTTTGGCTTCCCTGCCTCAGCTGAGAAGTAACTTCCAGATGAAAATGGGTTATTTTCTTTAGAACACAACCTGTGAATCTTTTGCAGTTACATGAGCATCCCCTTGGCTTTACAGCTCGTCTTTGGCAAATCAGTAACCCTTGATGTTGATAAGAGTGTATATTGGACAGCAGTGCTGTTCTTGTCAGGATGTTTCACAGGATACGTTGCTGCGTTCTGACACAAAGAACACTTTTTCTGTTTGTTTTTTTGGTGAGGTTTTTTTTCCTTGCCCCTACTGTGGCCACAACCCAAGTCAATAAAGAGTCAACACAAGCTAAATCTTTATAAGTCAATTTTAAACCAATTCAGGAATGTCCACACTGGGGTTTGTGTGGACAACAGTTTAGTGAAATCAATTGAAAAATCAATGTTAGGCATCATCTCTGTCAGTTTAACTAGCTTCCTTCCCATTCAGGTCCCAGCCAGCTAATAGCTTGCAAAAAACCTGCAACATAATGTTATCTCAGGTTTACACAATCTTCATTGGCAAAAGGTTTTTAGAGGTTGAACATACTCCTTTAAGTTTGTGTTGTGGAGATCTTTACCCAGCTAAAGGAGCGATGGAGACAGCCTGTTTGGAGTAGTGCTGGCACATTAGTAGTATCCTGCCTTTGTGCTTGCTTGTAGCAGCATGCTCAGATGAAAACCTAGGGCTGTTGTTGCAGAGATGGAGCTAGCTCCTGGAGAAATCTGTTGGCACACAAAGCTTCATCTAATTATTTAGCAAGTACATTTGAAACTTTAGAGCTAAGCATGGATTCCTTCTGTTTAGTAAGGATGTGGTTTCTGTGGAAGATACATTTCTTCCCTTAGGTTTTTTTGTACTATCAAAGGTATCTGGCTATTGCAGTGGTTTTGTTACAGTGCCGACCATGATTGTAGAAGCTGCATGAGGGTTCCAAACTTGAAATAGGGTGACCACATTAAAATTCATGCTTTCTGTTACTTACCTGTGGCAAGATTTAGCAAGCTAGAACACAGGAAGTTCCATCTTGGTATGAGAAGAAAGTTCTTTGCTGTGAGGGTGACCCAGCACTGGAACAGGCCACCCAGAGAGGTTGTGGAGTCTCCTTCTCTGGAGATATTCCAGATGCTAGCCTGTGCAGTGTGCTCTAGGTAAGCCTGCTCTGTCAGGGAGGTTGGAGTAGATGATCTGCAGAGGTCCTTTCCAATCCCTATGAATCTGTGAGTAAGGTGCATTTCCATGCTGTGGTACCCTTATACATTCATTGGTTGCTGTACATCAGGCTTCATGCCTCTCAGCTAAAGCTACTTGTGTCTGTAGGTAGAGAAAGGAGCTAGGGTGGGTAACTGCTACGATATCTTATTGCATTGCAATCTATGTACCCTGTGCCTCTCCTGAGTAAACACATCACATACTGCTCTGCAGGAAAATGCAATCATCCCACAATGAGCAATAACAATTCAAAAACATTTCATAAACATTCTGTTTAAAAAAACCAAAACACAGCAAAACCCAAAACAACCCACAAGAAAACAGTGGTATTTCATTTTCATAATGACTTGGAGAGCTCTTTCTGGACTGTAGTAGAAATTTTACTGGAGCAGTGGGTCTGAGATTTTCCTTCCCAGCTCTCTTTCCATTCAGTGTCAAAATACATTTGGGCTTCCTTCTCTGCTACAGTGATATTTTTCACAGATCTGTGTTTCTTGTTTGTGCTCTGAAATCCGTACTGAGACAGCTTGTGCTGTTAGCTGCTTGCATGAGGGAACGATCCAAGGTTGAACCCTTCCGAAAGGCAATAGGTTGGATATTGAAAATGTCAGTCCTGGCTGTCTGTATGCTTAACTGTTTTCCAGAAAGCAGAATCACAATTTTTAATTTCTTCAGGTCCCTGAGGGAATCCTACTACAAAAAGCTGATAAGGGAAATTGCTTCTAATTCTGCAGCATTCTCAATCCCTTTACTTGTCTAGTTATTCTCGTATTGTGCCAACAGTTGTGGTGACACATGTTCATTGCTCCCTTGTCCCATTTCACTAGAATAACACAGCCACGACGATCTTTTCCTGGAGGTGTAATGTCTTGGGATACTGAGGTCTTTAGGTGGGGAGGGAGTTAACCATTGCATCCATGGTGATTATGTCAGCTAGTAGAAATAGTTGGGAGACCTAAGACACTAGCTTCAGAACAGACAAGCATCTGTAGCATTTTTGAGCTTCTTGGGCTTACCCCAAGTAATGAAATATAGCCAAATAGCAGATGCCCACTTTTTAGTGAGTCGTGAGTCTAGCAGGGAGATAGTGTTAGAACACATGTGATTTCTTTGCTGTATGAGCAGAGTAACTTCTAATTTAGACAAGCGAATGATGAATAGAAAAGGAGCTTTAGTAGAAGTGAGGTGAATGTTTTTTTCAATTATAAAAGCTGGAGTTGCAGCAAGGGTCAAGAAGGGTGCAGCACATAGAAAGGTGAGGGTGTGTTGATCCTTCAGGCTTATGTTGATTTACCTCTTTACACTGCTGACTTTTGTGTCGAACAGTTTTTTCCAGGTAAATTCAGACTGCTGGAAGTAGAGAAACTTGCACAGAAAGAAAAGAGGGATCTGAGGATTTTCATCTCAAGCACACTCATCTATCACATGTCAAAATAGCAAGTTATATAGCACAAGCAGGCTGTCGGTAGAACATCTCTGCTGCGATCTGTTGATTTATGTGGCTACCTGCAAATGGCCTTTTGGGCAGGGCAAGGGGGTCTGTAAAGAATTGCTTTATCACAGTATAGAACTGGCCAGCTACGGTGGGCTGATCACTCTGAATTCCCAGAAATTACTCTTTCATGGATAGCATTACCTTACACCACATGTGGTTGCTATGACCAGCAGTGTCACCTTTTGCATTTGTTTGACAATCTTTCAGCTTTCCAATCTGGTTGATAACAAATGCTGGAGTTTTGTAGGAGAACATTTGCTGTTGGCTTCGGTTGGCTTCCTTTGTAATGTTGACAGACACTATTCCCTAAATGTATGACACAGAGGATTACTTGGTGAAGACACTGTCACATACCAGGACAAAGGGATTTTAAGAAGGATAACGAGAAATAAACATTCATCTTTGGTGGACTGTGTTTAAAATCCTTTGAGAAGACAATTCATATGAAGGGGTGTACTCAGAGTTTTAATTGCTGATGTCCAGAATGGAAAGGTGGTATGATTTTTAGTGACGTAATTAAATATCATGCAAAGCATTGGAGATTGTTTTGCTCCCTTTTTTTTTTCCCCCTCCTTTCCTAAGAGAGAAGGGGGAGCCGAGCAGTGCTGTAAGGAAGATGTGGGCAGGATGAAAGAATTGGACAGGCCAGGAGGTGGCAGGTGTATTTGCAAAGGTTAGGGAAACAGCCAAGGGATGACAGGGAAAGCTCATTTATACAGCTGGGAAAAATATGGGCCTGGAATAGAACCTTTAGTGAAGGGAGCTGATAAAGAATATAGTGCTAGACCAAACTGATTAAGTCCATGGAGCTTCATGATTAATACCTGTGGAAGATCTCATCTGTTGTGTATCTTATTTCTTTTGCCCTTTTGCACATAAAGTTCAGGTTTGTGGTTTTGCTGTCATACAGGTTTTCTCTTATTTGTTGTGGTGATTTGACCCTGGTTGGAAGCCAGATGCCCACCAAAGTCACTCTATCACTCCTCTTTTCAGAACAGGGGAGAAAATGTGTATTGAGAGGCTTAGAAGTCAAGACAAGGACAGGGAGAGATCATTCCACAATTAGCATCATGGGCAGAATAGACTCAACATGAAATAAAAAGAAAAAAAAGCACTACACTATACACACAGTGGAACCAGAGTCGGATAATGAGAAGTACAACTTCCCCCACCCCTCCCTTCTTAGCAGACTTAACTTTTTTCATGACTTCTCTCCCTTCTTCCCCCCTCCCAGGGTAGCACGGGGAAGGGGGCGAAGGAAAATGGGGAGTAGGGGCTTCGGTCAGTTCCTCACAAGTTGTTTTCCTTAGCAGGGGGGGCATTCCCCTTCTTCAGTGTGGGGTCCCACCCACAGGAGACAGTCCTCCATGAACTTCTCCAGTGTGAGTCCTTTCCTATGGGGTTTCAGCTCCTCCCCAACTGCCCCAGTGTGGGTCACTGCTATGGGGTGCAGTCATACTTACTCCAGCCTGCTCTCCCCCGGAGTCACAACTCCCCCCAGCAAACCTGCTCCACCGTGGGCCACTCTCTTTCCACAGGCTGCAGGTTCTGCCAGAGGCTTGCTTCAATGTGGGTCACAGTGTCTTCCATATGTCTACATGTGCTCCAGTGTGGGCCCTCTCCATGGGCTGCAGGTGGGGTCTCTACTCCCCATCGTCTTCCACAGGCTGAAGGGGGACACCCACTCCACCATGGTCTTCTCAGGCTGCAGGGGCATCTTTGGTGCCTGCAGCGCCTCCTCCCCCTGCCTACTTCACTGACCTTGGTGTCTCCAGAGTTCCTTACATCTTCTCACTCCCTTCTCTGGTGGCAAAACGTGGCTGCTTGTGGTTTTCTTCCTCCTAAATGTGATTCCCAGAGGCATTGTGACCATCACTGATTGGCTTGGCTTTGGTCAGCAACGACTCCAGCCTTGAGCCTGGCTGCTGTTTACTCTGTTGGGCCTGCAGAGAGCTTCTAGCTGCTTCTTGCAGATGCCACCCCTGCAGCCCCCATCCTCCACCAGAACCCTGCTACACAAAACCACACCACTTATCACTCTTCAGGTTTTGTTGGGTTGTTTTCCTATACTAGTACGTTGCTAAGTGTTGAAGGATATCACAGTTATTTCAGCCTTGCTGGTTTCCATAATGTATCATCAGAGGGTTTTTTGAGAGCGTGGCATTTGCTGAATAGCAGAGAGCTTTTCCAAGGCTGTGAGAGGACCTTTGACTCACTCAGCTGTTACGGCTTTCTTCGTGCTTTGGAGTTCACAGCTCAATGACACCACTGTCCTTAGAAACACCAGGTTGCAAAAATTGGGTGTGCAGGGAAAAGCTGCACCGCAGCTCTAATTTTGGCAAATTCTGTTGCCATTTTCATGTAATCTGTGAGCTGCCAGTTTTGTCAGGGTTTTGTTGTGGTTGTTTTTAATGCCATTGTTGTGGCAACAAAATCAAGAGTCCTTCTGCCCTTCCTTGCTGAATTGTACTTTTCCCAAAAGGGAAATAAAAGAAGTATTAGAAGCAGAGTCAACAATAGCAAAAATAGAAGATAGGAATAAAAGCACATAATTGTTTCCTTCTTTTTCCTTCAACAAAAAGAAAAGATGAATGAAGGCTGAACAGACCCTGCCCTGCTGTGGGGAGGCATGGCAATCTTCTAGGCCTGTTTTTACAGCAACTACTTCATAGTCATAAAGCACTTGAACACAGCATATTTATGTGCAGGTAGGTTCTGTATTCAGAAATGACAGGAATTGGTAGATGGTGGGAGTGCTCATTTTAAAAAACTTGAGAGGCGCCTGGCTGTTCAGTTACCTGGAGACATTTCTGTGTCTGAAAAACAGCCCGACCAGCTGAAAATGTCTGTAGTAGCAGGAGAAAGGGAAGGCCTTCAGGCAGTTTTCTTCAGAAAAACTAAGGAATTCCTTCAAAATTAAAGAATTAATTTTTATTTTTAAAAAGATTGCTTTGAAAATACTATTCAGTGGTGTTAGGACCATAAAGCATTGCTAAGATTAAATGACCGGGAATGGGAACCAGAACTCTGAAATCAGAGGAAGTTTGGGAACGGTTCATGGCCGTAAAGAGGGCAGGGAGTATGGCATTGGGTAGAAAGGACACACAGACATGCACAAAGAAGGACCCGGGGAGCTACAGGCCTGTCAGTCTGACCTCAGTCCCAGGGAAGATCATGGAGAGGGTCATCTTGGGAGCTATCATGCAGCACATGCACGATGGCCAGGGGATCAGGCCTAGTCAACATGGGTTTACAAAGGTAGATCCTGTCAAACTAACCTGATCACCTTCTCTGACAAGGTGACCCACTTAATGGACGAGGGGAAGGCTGTGGATGTGATCTACCTGGACTTTGGTAAAGCCTTTGACACAGTTTCTCACAGCATTCTGACTGAGAAACTGGCTGCCACTGGCCTGGACAGGTGGACCCTCAGCTGGGTTAAAAACTGGCTGGATGGCCGTGCCCAAAGGGTGGTGGTGAATGGAACAAAATCCAGCTGGAGGCCGGTCATAAGTGGCGTCCCCCAGGGCTCAGTCCTGGGTCCAGTCTTGTTCAACATCTTTATCAATGATCTCGACGAAGGGATTGAATGCTCCCTCACTAAGTTTGCAGATGACACTAAACTAGGAGGAAGTGTTGATCTGCCTGAGGGTAGGGAGGCTCTTCAGAGGGATCTGAACAGACTGGACTGATGGGCTGAGTCCAATGGGATGAAGTTTAACAAGGCCAAGTGCAGAGTGCTGCACATGGGACATAACAACCCCATGCAGCGCTACAGGCTTGGGGGGGACTGGCTGGAGAGCTGTCAGGCAGAGAAGGAGCTGGGGGTGTTGGTTGACTGCAGACTGAATATGAGTCAGCAGTGTGCCTAGGTGGCCAAGAAGGCCAATGGCATCTTGGCTTGTATCAAAAACAGTGTGGCCAGTAGGTCTAGGGAAGTAATTGTGCCCCTGTACTCGGCATTGGTGAGGCCACACCTCGAGTACTGTGTCCAGTTCTGGGCTCCTCACCACAAGAAGGACACTGAGGTCCTGGAGCGAGTCCAGAGAAGGGCAACCAGGCTGTTGAAGGGGCTGGAGGGCAAATCCTATGAGGAGCGGCTGAGGGAGCTGGGGCTGTTTAGCTTGGAGAAGAGGAGGCTGAGGGGAGACCTTATCACCACCTACAACTACCTGAAGGGAGGTTGTAGAGAGGTGGGCAATGGTCTCTTCAGCCAGGTGACAGGTGATAGGACAAGGGGAAATGGCACAAAGCTGTGCCAGGGCAGGTTTAGATTGGACATTAGAAAAAATGAGTTGTCAGGGCCTGGAACAGGCTGCCCAGGGAGGTGGTCAAGTCACCTTCCCTGGATGTGTTTAAAAAAAGGGTAGATGAGGTACTTAGGGATATGGTTTAGCTTAGAATGGGATTGGTTGGACTTGATGATCTTCAAAGGTCTTTTCCAACCTTCTGATTCTGTGAAGTATTCTCTTAGCATCCCTTTTTAAAACCCGTGTGTGTAATCACAGAATCACAGAATCGTAGGGGTTGGAAGGGACCTCGAGAGATCATCAGGTCCAACCCCCCTGCCAAAGCAGCTCCCTAGCTCATATTGCACAGATAGGCGTCCAGACGAGTCTTGAATATCTCCAGAGAAGGAGACTCCACCACCTCCCTGGGCAGCCTGTCCCAGGGCTCTGTCACCCTCACTGTGTAAAAGTTCTTCTGCATGTTGGTGTGGAACTTCCTGTGCTCCAATTTGCAGCCATTGCCCCTTGTCCTGTCTCCACAGACCACTGAAAAGGGGTTGGCCATTTCCCCCTGCATCCCATACTTCAGATATTTATAAACATTAATTAGGTCCCCCCTTAGTCTTCTTTTCTCCAGACTGAACAGTTCCAGCTCACTCAGCCTTTCCTCATACAGGAGATGTTCCAGGCCCTTAATCATCTTCATAGCCCTTCTCTGGACTCTCTCCAGGAGATCCCTGTCTTTTTTATACCAGGGAGCCCAGAACTGGACACAATACTCCAGGTGGGGCCTGACCAGGGCAGTAGCTAGTACAGGGCTGCGTGTTGGGTTTGTGCTGAAAACAGTGCTGAAAACACAAAGATGTCTCAGTAATAAAACTTTCCAGCCAGAATTCTGGGTCGAACAGGGTTGCCCCGCCAGTGAGAACTAAAGCCACTGGTACAAGTTTTACTGGTGTGATATAAAACAGACCTGAATGTTGCAATGTTGCTTTTTCCTCCCTTCCTCTCTTTGTAATACAGAGTCACAATCTGTGGAAGGCAACAAAAAGGTTTGTTCATATTTGCTCTCCTTGGGCTCAGAAGTGCTATCTGTATGTGTGTCAGTTTTTTACACCTGCTTTGAAACAGCAAGGGAGGATAATGTGAGAAAAGAGAGAACTGCCTTATTCTTTTCTTTCATACAGGTGCTTGGGCTGATCCAGGCAGCAGTCTCTCAAAAGACAAAACTTTATCAAGAGCCAGATTCAGTATCACTTTTACATTTTGTATTATAAATTTGGCCTCTGTTTTGGATTGATACTCTTCATGAACAAACTGGGAAAGTGGAATTTAAAAACAAAAAGAGGGATTAAATTATTTTAGCTTTATTACACTTCATGCTGCCACTGCTCCTCCCCCCAGAGAGCACTGGAGAGACTCTCTTGCCATTTCAGACTCTTCTCATTTACAGAGTGCAATTGTATGAATTGACCAAATTTTCCAAACTACTGATCTTGCTGCAAATGCTCTGCTGACTTGTTTCTGGCTTATGTTCAGAAAGTTAGTGAGTTGTATGAGATTTCCAATAGTTCTTTTAATTGAAGACAGTTAAGGGGTCTGTGTTTTGCTCTTCTACATTACTAGCCATTATGTTACCAAGTGGAAGTGAGAGATACATGTGAAAAGGTTCTGCATGTTTGCACAGCTGTTTAGAAATCTGTGAGTTATGTGCTGTTTGGTAGGAGCTTGATGTGACTGTGTCATGTGACTCATGCTTTCAGGCAATTGCAATACTTTAAATTACATCAGAGATTTGGCCAGTGAATACCCCATTAGGAGTATGCACTTTAGATCATGTTCATGTGAATAGACATTTATGAGTGCACACAGCTTGTTCTATGTTGTTGTTGTAGCAATACTTTTTCGTTTCCCTTAACTCATGTTGTATCACACATGGTTTTGATGTGCTCTGCAGCACAGACAGACTTAAACTAGTTTCTTTCTTTCTCTCTCATTTGCTCTGCCCAGCTGCAGGTTCACCCCATTATAACACAGACAGCAGACACCATCAGTAGCAGATTAGGATTAGATAAACTTTCCTGGGCATGTTCAAGTACCATCACATATCCATTTTAAAGCAGCTGCAGACACAGGAAAGAGGCTTTTCATTGATCATAGTCTACTAGACAGCTCTAAACCTTGTGGTCTGTATATATTAATGCCACCACACTGGCAGCTTTTCTCTAAAACTAGGTGGAGTGTGTGGACACAAAAACTCTTTCACAAACTCATCTGCAGTTGGTTCAGAGAAGACACCATGGGGGTGGAAGGCATGAGCAATACCTGAGTGGAATTTAGCTGTGAATAGCATGCTTGTAAAAAACAGATCTGGCTTCAGAAAGGTAGATGGCATGTCTTCATGCAGAGCATTATGTGTAAGTGGTATTTCCCTCTCACTGTGCCCATCCTGCATGACACAGAAATCACCTCCTCAGAGCTGAATCTGTTGAAGTGACTCAGATGGTCAGATGAGGCTGGAACTGCTGCAAACTGCCTGGCTGATGTTTTTCTCCCATCCTATGCCAGAAGGACTTTGGCTGCCCTTGGATCAATCTGTTTGGTGTGGGACAGGTGGCAATAAGCCATTGTGGCCCCCACGCATGAGCTTTTCTATAGCCAGTGCCATCAGGAGCAGACTGTAGTGAGCATTTGTGGATGTACAGTTTAATGGTTGAAGCTGGATATTGCACAGGATGCAGTGAAACAGTCTTGTCATGTCCTCAAAGCAGCTCAGGGATAATAACCTTAAGGCCTGGGACAAGCAACAAGCACCCTTTGGTCGGCACGCCAGCTGCAGAGCTGGGACAGCCTCCCATTTCCCTGTGGCTGTTGCTTTGCAAAAAAGTGATGCCTGGGGTTTGGAAGAGAGTTTGGCACCTGTTTAACCACCCCCCATCCAAATGCTTCTGCATTAGTTTCTGTGCAGAGCTGTTGCATATGTTGATACTTTTAGAGGCACCTGGAGAAACTTTGGACTCTCTTTTCCTCTTAGAGCCTCCGAGGATCCATTTTACAAAGGAGAGCAGTAGGAGGGGTGATGCAAAGGGAGAACCGTTTCTCATTGGCGATGCTGAGCGTTTTTCCTCTTCATACAAATATTGCCACTATTTAATTCGCAGTTTGAGTTGGCTACAGCAATAAAGTCAGCAAGCAGATGTTTTGCAGAGAGAAATTATTTCTCTGCCATGGGTTTTCTTGCCCTATAGCAAAGTTTTATTGTGAGTTGATTCTGTCTGTAATAAGCCTGGCTTTCTGAGAGCTGCTCCTGGGTAGGAGACATGAACATTTCACTGTGAGCCTCTTGTCCCCTTTGTCAGAGTTAATTTCTCATTTCTAGCTGGCTTTAAGGTAATGGTATGCTTGTTTTGTGAATTTAATAGTGAGGGAAGCCAAAAGTTTTACTTGTTGACAGCCCTTTTAAGGTAAAGCCCTGAAGTGTGTTCAGTATGCTAAGTGCCAAGTGCTGTTGTGCCACCGGCATCACTGGAGTTTGGGGATGTTCTAGCTACTTGTAGCCTTTGCAGGCTCACTGCATGCTTTGCCTGGGATTGTATTCACTAAAAAGAAAGGACCTGATTTGAATATATTTAAGAGTAAAGCCAAGCAGTGGGATTCCTTCTTGCGCCAGAGGTTTCCCTCTTCAGTCTGAAAAACAGTACATATTGCCTGGAAGCCTTTGCTGGATTTCTGCATTGAGTGAAAGCAAGCATGGCAGAATTAGCCCTCTACCAGATGAGAATTTTCAATGGGAGCAATGGCTGGAAAGTCACTTCTGAAGAAGGTAGTCTTCTTCAGGGCAAGCCATTTCCATTTTCTCTACTCTGACTCCTCTGAAATCTCTTTTGCTCTGACTCTTCTAATATGAGAGTTGATGCAAGCATGTCAAACATGCATAATTGTACTTACAAAGCTGTCAGGACAAGCTTGACTCTGCTCTCCTTGGGCTTGGAAGAGCAGGATGATATTTTATATAGAAAGCCTGAAGAGAGCTGACTTTGATACAGCATTGAGCTAGCTGAAAACGGTGTCATACTTTGATTACGACTCCTTGGTGGTCCTAACAGGAGTATTTATTTATTTTGGAAACTAGCTCTAGCTGCTTGCACCAGCCATAGCTATTAAAGATTACAACAGAGGATGATTATTCTTTGTAAGAACTAGTTTTTATTAGAGAGAACTAATACATAGCCCTGGTAGCACCATGCATGTCTTGGTGGTGCTCTAGCAGTTCCTCATAATCATTCACACTAATGCTGCCCAACTGAGCAAATCCTGTGACCATTTCATCCAGATAAAATGGAGAAAATGGATGAGCTTTTCACTGTCCCTGGAAGGCTGACAACAAATCTCAGATTCATCAGACCAAGAAGGAAGCAATTACCCAGACAGCAGCTTGCCAACAGCAACTTTCTCCCTTAAAATAAAGGCACACAATGACATCATATTTTCATCAGCTCTCCCTGTGCTGTTGCAGTGAAGGCAGAAACTAGGTGTGAGAATGTTTCTTCTTCCTCTAGAGCTTTCTTCTTAGTTTTTTCCTTGTAAACTTCACCTTTCTTTCTTACAGTATGCCTTCAGCACCCTTTATTCCCTGATACCTTGTACCAGAAAAACAGGCAGACATTCTTTGGGCGAATTCATCTGCACTGGCACACTTTGTTTTCTGCTCCTTTCTATGTTGAGATCCAGCATGGACAGCTCAGACACAAGATGGGAAGTACTTGATGAAAAATGAGACCGTACATCCCGCATATGGTCACCCAGAGAGAAAGCAGAAGCATGTCAGCGACTGTGTAGAGAGTATATTTTCACCAACAGTTGTGATGTGGATGAGCTAGATGAGGACACATTAGCAGGTCTGTTTGTCTTGGAGGCTATACAGGTAAAGTGGAAGGATGAATTGAGGTCTCTTCATAGCATATCAGTCGATGCATAGTATCTAACAGCTTGGATGGCAAAAACCAATAGTGTAAGTGGGAAATGCCTTGTAGTCTCATGTTCTTTTAACTAGTTTGGAAGCTTTGTAGCTTTCTGGTTTTGGGGGAGGGAGATATGTTTCTGTTGTCAAGGATGGAAAGGGAACATTCATAGAATCACAGAATGTTAGGGGTTCAGAAGGGACCTCAAAAGATCATCTAGTCCAACCCCCTGCCAGAGCAGGATCGCCTAGATTAGGTCACGCAAGGACATGTCCAGGCGGGTTTTGAGTGTCTCCAGAGAAGGAGACTTCACAACCTCTCTGGGCAGCCTGTGCCAGTGCATTGATCCAGATCACTGAGTCTGGAGGGAACTAGTTAAGGAGAGTAGGCTATTTACTCAAAGGACTTCTCTTCATGTTTCTCTGCTTATCTTTCCACTTCCATTTGAGGAGTCTCATTCATCCTGCTGTACTTTTCCCTGCTTGCAGTAATTCATCCATGTACTTTTGATACCTGTCTTTCTGTCCTGTGAGAGAACATCTTCTTAATGGCCAGTCACACTCCTAGAGAACCATAGGAAAGAGGAGCTGGACTGAAAATTGGATTATTTTGTTGTTGTTGTTGTTTTTGTCCCGGGGAAAGCTCATTGCATTAGAATAGTTCTTGAGATGTGTCACATGCCAGGTAAGATCACATCATTCTAGACTAACCACCAAGCACTGCTGTTACTTGATAGGCAAAGTTCACTCACCCTAGGGAGAGTGAGAAACCATGCTGAAACTGAAAGGCTGGAAAAAATACCAAAGCAAATGCCTCTTGGGGATTCATTTCCTCATCTGAAGATGACCTGTTAAAAGCAGGCTACAACAACAAGAGCTTTTGGTCTTTTTGATTGTGTTTTGCCTGTTAAATGGTTAATGGGAATGGAGACTGCTGAAATCATCTTGAGACATTTTCTTGTTATTGAGCTGCTCATTTAAAATTTGAAATCAGTCATTTAGCTTTAAGTGGCTACAGGTCATTAAATATGAGCAGGTTCTCTACAGTACAGCTGCAGACTGTAAGTGGCCTCATGATGAGTTATTAAATAAGACTTTTTCCCTTGATTCACAAATATGATTTTTAGCCTGAACTTAACAGAGGTTTCATGCTGAGTGTCCTGTTGCTGCCTTCCACCTTCTTATCCAGAGAGGCTAATTTTCTAGTTAACGCAAAAATATGGTTCATTATCTAAAATATCCTCTTGGTTTTGTTTGGGTAAACTTAAATTTCTCAGTGTTTGGCTTCCTTTTATCTCCTGCTCCTATGTGTGTCTATTTTTATTCTTTGGTCAGACCTGTCCCACTCAGCACAGACACGTTGCAACAGTTTCTACCCCGAAGTTCAATTATTCTCTTGGCTGTTAAATTTGCATTCAAATCCCCTGTTTTGTTCTGGGGGACATCTTAGAACTAGTACACAGCCTGGTGTCACAAGGCTGTTCTCTAGATTTTCTCTCTTTGCTGAAGGCTCTAATATTTATATTTGAAAGCTTTTTATTTTTCCACCTGTGGCATTTGAATTACAATACACCCTGTGGACATTTTAGCTTTGTCAGCTTGACTGTTATTAAGCTGTAATCATTTATCATCATTGGCAATGATTTTATGTCTGGGTTTTTTAGCAGGTATTGCAGAACATTTATTGGTAAACTGCTGTGAGCATGCAAAGACTTAAGAGATATAATTTATAAAGCCATATTTATGTAGCAGTGCTTTATGATGGAAGGTTGTGCTGAGAAAGTGTTGGAGATGAGGGTTTATTTTTAGATGAACTAGAAGTCTTTGCTTCCTTCTCATTTCAGGCCCCAGAACAGAGTGATTGAGGATCTGCAGAAACCCAAAAGCTTTTTCCCCTCTAATGGCAAGAGAGTGTGTAAATAAAACTGACAAACATAAAACTGCAATAAACTACAACTGTTTCATGAATTTATAACGTGAGGGGGCAGAGTAATAAAAAAGCTATAAATTCATGTCAGTCATACTCCTTTATTAAGAGCTACTAAGCAACACGCATAATGGGCAGTGCAAGAACGTAAGTGTGGCTGAATGCTTTTCATGAGCATTGACTGGAAGGGACTTGCTAAACAGAGATAATTTGATTCTTCATGCTCATGATAGTGTGTTTTTATCACAAGGAAGAAAAAAAGCAGTATGTAATTCTAATTAGTAAGGGTATATGAGTTAATATCCAAACTACCTCAGGGAGGATTGTGAAGTTTCATGACCCGACATTTGGAGAGAGAATCATCTTTTCTGGTATTTTTAGGTAACAGGGTGAGGAAGGGATTTTATGTTTAGGTCTATACTCTTTGCTCTGATTACTCTACAATCACTGCATAGACTATGTTTTCCAAAGCGTGATTTGTCCTGGATTCATATTCTGGGATAGGCGGGAGTTACGTTTGGAGATGCTTGTTTCTTTCCAGTGATGAGGGAGATGGATTTGAGCTGGGATCAGGGTTAGCCTAACTCTAGTTCTCTCAGCTACTGTTGTGGTCAGGGAAATTCTGGTCAAAGCATCTAGGGAGCTATTCAGTTGACCAAAGGCAGGCTTGGACTACAGTAAGCCTCGTGAGTTTCTAGATACCACTAGTGGCATTGACATCTAAAGTTAAGTGACTGGAATCCCACCCTAGATGTCTAAAAGCTGATCATGTGGACCTGAAATTAGAGAAGAAATACTTGCAATCTTTCTCTGTCCTATAGCGTTCAACAAAAGAAGATTGAGTTAAGTCCAGAAATCTTCTGCAGTTCAGAAGTGTCAACAGTACTTATATGACCAGAGGAGTATTTGTATGTAGCCCTTACTCATTGTTTGGGCAGTCCCAGTGGGAAAGTTTATACTTGTTTTTATTTCACAGTCTTTATGCTCATTTCCACAGATCCCTGAAACAGAAAAAGCAAAATAAAACATGAAGGCAAGGGATTCTGTGGGCTGTCCTAGCAGTGTGCTGCCATGAAGCTGCTGATCACAGATCTGTTTAACTAAATGTGTTTATTCCAAAGCATCTGAAATGCTTCCATAGCAGATATTTGCTTGGTGATAAGAAAGGACTGTAGTGTTTCCTTTGGGGATAACTAGCACAGAAAAAGAGATTATTTGAGGTGGCATTCATTACTGATGGCATACTGCCCGTGCTTGGAAGTGGCTTGGGATACAGGCAATTGTATATAAATAGAACTAGTAAGAGTGCAGAAAAGCCTCAGATGTGCTATTGCATAGCAAAGCCTAATATAAATAAACAGTCATTAAAAATTGCTAACATAAAACAAGGGAATAATCTTTGTTTTCTCTGGTACTCCCACCCGATTAGAATAGTTTCCTTGACAAGGCATTTGAACTATTGAAGCGAGAGGTGCTGTTCCAGTCATGACACTGGTGTTGTTAACAAGGGACTGCTTACATGGTATTGTTAGGCAGTTGCAATGGTAGTAAATACTTTGCTTGCCTGTACAAATATTAACAATCCATTGAAAAGAATCCATGAAAGATTCAGAATGTGTTTTGCTCAGCTTTCTGATGGTGTTCAGTGAAAGAAGATGAGGTTTGTGATGTGAGGCTGCTTGTTATTAGGGTGTGATTATTGCTCACAAGTCTGTTATTGATCAGGGGATCAACACTGAACGTGGTAGAAACCCTTTCTATGATCATGTGAGCCACTTATTGATGAGACTGTTTAAAAAAGACTTCTTATTAAAAGCCAGTTCTAGTGTACAAATTTGGTCATTCTCCCCAGCTTCTTGGAAAGCTAAACCTCAGATGTTTAGGGAGCTCTCACTGCATCTTAATGAATTTCATGTTTTGTCATTAGTGTTGCAATTGCAGTATGCTTAGCTGTCCTCCATGGAGCTACGTTTGTATCCTTATCTTGGACATCCCAGTTGGTTTTGGTGGTTTTTTGCTTTGTTTTAACATAGGAAAGAATATTAAGATGACGAGTGTTTGTTTTGCATGTGAGCTCTTATGGCAGTGAAGGGGTTAAGTTGCATCCTACAGAGTGTGAAATGTGGCAGAGAGGCAGGTGGTGGGGAAGGGAAGTAAAGAAAAAAGGAGAGGGTGGGAAATTGTGTTGGAGCCATCTGAGACAGTCTTTCATTGCAGTTTTTTTTGTGAGGCCTCAGCACCCCCACCTTGTACTCCAGCTGTTTTCTAGTTTGTTTTATTCCCTACACTAACCTCACACCTTATGCTACTTCTACTGATTGATGCCATAGTTTTGTTGGGATCTGGAATGGAATGTGTCTTTAGCATTACTGGAAGCATGAATAAGAAGAAGCCTCTTAACAAATAGCAATCAGATGGTTTTCATGCCTGTGACTGATTCAGATAGGAAGGTTGGGCTGGAGTCGTGTCCCACAGCTGCCTAGGAGCTGAGATATTGTGTAAAAGTCCTGCTGGTTCCCAAAACCTTCCTGTCCCTGCTGGGGACAGGCTTGATTCCTGAACAGGGCTTGAGCTCCTCAAGGAGAGAATTGAGTGTACCAGGAGTCAGCTTGAGTTTTGGAGAGGGATTTGGAGAAGAGTGGGAAGGGAATTCCTGCGATGCAGGAATTTGTCTGTCCACAGGTATTGCCAGCACCTGGTCAGAGAGAACAGTATGTATGATGGGATGGAGGGAAAGGAATGTGGTATGGCTGATGTTCCCACTGACCCTCATCTCCAGTCCTCTGCTGTCAGCTGGTAGGTTTAAGACCAGTGTTTGATGACCCTATACATATCTTTGTTGACGCTGTAGCTGCTAGGAACTGCTGAGTGAGCTTCAGAAAGGTGAATGGGAGGGGAGAATGTCTTGCATAGCTGGGTTGCTACTGGAGGAATTGGAAAGGACCTGTTCTAACATGTAGACTGTACATTTGCAAAGAAAACCAATTTCTCTTTGAAAAGGTCTCCATCAGGAAAATTAACCATAATCACAGTGGAATACATCAGCACAACTTGGGACCTGGGGGAAGGATGCTCTTAAAATCAGCCCCGAGCTGTAAAGAGCCAAACACATCAGTAAAAGCCACCTGCCCGCATATTCCAGGACTGAAACCAGAGACTCTTTTTGTGACCTGCCACAACTTCCCGAAGGAAGTTCAGCTTCTGCCAGGGTGCACTGCAGGATTCTTTGTTCAGGCTGTTTAATGGACTATTGGTTTATGCAGTCAGACACTGTAAAATTCGCTGTGGATCTTTTTTGAAAGCTTTTGTAAGGGAGGATATAAGCTTCAGCTGTCGTCATTTTTTTTTTCACAGTATCAGCAATTTTCTTTTTTAGAGGCACAAGTAATTTTACATTTCATCTATATTATCTATATTCACTATGGACGTTTCTATAGCAACCAGCCTTGTGTTATCTACATACCTATATGGAAGGATTAAACATGCAATATAAAAATGTTTTTCATTTTATTTTTCTCCAGACTGTGCATGTTAGCACATGTTTTTAAAAGTTTTTTGAGTAAAATGAAATAGAAAGGCCATCTCTGTTATCTTTGTACTCCTTGAGAAGCCTGTTTATTTGTCTTTGCTTTTTATATGACCCGTATCATCTTACTATTTCACTGCCTCTTACTCTAAACCCATTCAGTGCCTCTAGGGGAGAGAAAAGCACTAAAGACACCAAATAATCTGGGTTTCATCCAGTGTAAGAAATCTGTGGTAAACCAGGGAACTAAGCTGTGGTCTCTGGAGCCATCATTTGATGCTCATTATCCTCAGTTTCTCTCAACTGTCTCACCAAATGGTTTAGGTAATACTCTCTGTCAACAATCTCCTTTACAGAAATCACAGGGTTTGTGTTGCTTAAAAGACTAAATGTTACCATTTTATTTGCTTCTATTGTTTTCAGTATTTAGTGCTTTGTATGTGACAGCAGGTGACTGAAATTGCATCTAGAGCTCCAGATCTGGTCTTTTACCAGTTTATGTACAGAGTAATTTCAAAATCATATATTATTTTATCGATGGGACAGAACAGGGACTCCAGTGCACACCCAGTTTTCTTCCACTTCTTTTTTAAAAGATTTAACTTCATTTGATGGATTCTGATTTCAGACCTCATGCATGTATTCCTCTTTACAACTCTATCAATTTCATTACAGTCATCCCAGGTGGATTTAGAAATTACATTTGAGGAGCAGATGAAAAAGCTTTACCACTTTTAATTTGGCAGCAGGTATAACTAGAACCTGAACATATTCTTTTTGTTGTTGTGTGTTCATCCCTTTCCATCTTCTAACTCATGCATTTGCTCTGCATTTCAGTGAGTTGTCATTAACTCAGTACTTCGCTTATAATCCTTAATTGGAATTAGTTTAGGCAAGTTTCCAAATTAGGTGCTCGTGACACTGATAATCACCACTTTTTAATATTCTGTGATGATGTACAATCTTTATTGACATTGCTGCCTTAATGGGTCATCCTCACCTGTTCTATTTCTGTAAGTTTTTGCATCCTTGGTGGTAAGACTTTGCAGTGGGGGGGCAATTAAGTGCACTAGAGGAGGGACAAATGTCAGTCAGTGGCAGTTGAGCACTTAAAGCTTTAAGTGCTTTGCTGGATAAGGATGCAGTTGCACACATGCTTATTTCAATGAATTTTGAACCTGTGAATGAAAACATAACTTTCAGATTTGGTGTATTAACACATAAATTGTTGTAGTTGCAGTTCTGGTTTTTTGTAATGTAGTTGATAGATAACTATGATTTAGAGGAGGAAGTGCGTAGGAGAATGCTGCTTATAAACCAGGGGGGATTAATGAATGACTTTTTATTCACTTTCCATTAGCAAGGTGTCAGGGTGATATTTTGCTTTTTGACATCTTTGTCCCCAAATTTACTTTAGTTGTATGAGACTGCAGTTTAGTGATGGAACTCAATTGGGGAAGAATAAATAATTTCTTACAGCTTAAGCTCTGGAGGCTCAATCCTCACCAGGGTAACTGAAAAAGTAGTATTTTATGTGTTTTCATTATTGGCACTACGAAAATGAATGCTCTTCTTTAGATGTTTGCCCATGTAGACCTCCAATGTCCTCTTTGTAGACTTTCTAGGCTTGATAAAAACACTCTTGGAATTTGTCAGACTCACACATGGTGGAAAATCCTAAAACAAAGCCTGTTTGTAAGAGAAATGTCTAAAAGGAAGGAAAGCAACAACAGGAGCTATTGAGGTGTTTATTCAAGTCTGTGACAAGACTGCAGTGCAGTTAGAGGGCAGTGAGGCTGTGCATCCCAGGATGTCGGGCTGGCAGGCAGAACACAGGTTAGGATCGTGCCCTCAGCTACCTCTATGTGTAATGGTTGCTTGCCTGTCGTGCAGGACATCAAGTTCAGGCCCATGGAAGATGATGCGTCACATCTGCCTTGAAATCACGTTCAGGGCTATACTCAGGCTTGTAAAGGAGAGGCAGACAGCATGTTAATCACTTCGTAAGAAGTCTGGTATGACATTCAGACAGGATCCTTGGCTGTTGTTGATCAGGGTGGTTGACTGATCAGTCATACTGGTTGACAGCAGCTGTAGGTGTGCGACTCCTGGAAGCATTTGCTGCTGCTTGTGTACAGAATGGCCCATATTGCCAGATGAGATTTTTGTATTTGAAACTAGTTTTTAAGCAAAATGAGAAGAATATGGGATAGCAAAGCTGAACAACTAGTTTCATAGAGCTATTAATGTTTGACTGCTTATATGCAGAGCTCAAGAGATTGGCATTTGAAATGCTTTGTGATTCACTCAGTTGCACTCTTTTAAAGCACTTTCCTGTTAAGTCATAGATACCTCATAATAGAGGTATTAATGAGAGAGTTCAAAAGTGGAAATAAATAAGTCTAGAACAACATAAAATTTTGGCTTCAGAGAAAATAAGGCAGGGTCTAGATTTGTTCTAAAAGAAAGTGTTGAGTCTGGAGTAGAGCAGCATCTGTTTGTGATGTGTAATGTACATGAGATAATCTCAATGTCCATCTACTCGGTGGAGCTAGTATCCTTGAGGATTTGAGACTAGCGGTGTGTAAGAAGCCATGCAACTGAGATCCCATCTGAACTAGGTGAGGAAAGGATTTCCTGAGTTGCTCCCTTTTACAGAGGGGCTTTGCAGACTGCAAGCTTGGTTGGGTTTTTTGGTTTTGTTTGTTTGGTTGTTTTTTTGTCATTTTGATTTTTTTTTCTTCTATACAAACTTCATGATGTGTCCTACTGTTGAAATCCCAAGTCTCAACAGACTTTTGAGGTCTATCCCAAGGCTGGATGGATTGGAGTATTTTTTGTCCTTATTTACACTTATCTGAAAAGACTCCTTCTGTCCTGTCTGCCAGCCTGACAATCAAGTGCTAAAAAGGTGTGGATGGAGTATGGGGTGGAAAGGACACCCTTGCGTTCAGCCAAGCTTTAAAAGGATGCTTAATCCCTAGAGTGAGAAATCAGGCAGACTTTTTACAACGATCTAGAGGATACATAAGCCTAGTTCTCATTGATTTTTTGATGCAAATTATGAGACAGCTCAAGTGCTTTGGAGTGGTGACAGCTGAGAATTTGCTGGCAGCTGCCCAATTTCCATAAGGAATACTAAAAACGGGCCACGGCTGCAAGAGCAGAAGACAGCATTGTAGAGAAGGAAGTACATGTGTTTGAAGAGCTGAAGTGGAGGTATCCTATTCTGCTTCAGAAATGCAGTTAGATAATGTAATCCTTTATTTTTATTTTTAAATGTACTATAGCATAAGCATTGTGGTGTTCCTAGTTTAGCTATTTATTGCACCAGCACATGAGTCCATTACATGTGGGCATGAGTTCTAAACCGCAAAAGATCTAGTGGACTGGGTGTGTAGAAGTTAGCAGATCTTGCTTCAGATTTACTGAAGCTACAAGATAAGAGCCTGGATAGGATCTGTATGCCCACTGGAAAAGAAATACAGTTTTTATAGGTCCAATGGATCCAAGAGAGGAAAAGAGATTTTGAATTTGTTTCTAAATTTGATGAATAAACAGATTTCTAAATTTTGTGTTGAAATAAGCTATACTTTCTTTGATACAAAACCGAGAGCATGATGTGTAGGTAAAGAGAAACAGGGACTTAATATAGATACCGACTGTTGTCTGTATCTATAACCCTGTCTCTGAAAACAGGTTGATGCCAAGCAAAGCAAGGAAGCCAAAAAGAGAAAGAATGAAATTCAAACTGCAAATGAACGTTAAAGCTAGGGAGGGGAAGAAGGTGATGTAAGGAGAACATACAGAGGTTCATAATGCTGAAAACGCTTTATCTAGCTGAGTATCAAAGTTTTGGTGAACACTGAGAGAATATAAGAAAAAGGAGAAATGACGCAGGATGCTTTTACCAGCTGCTTCAATTAATGGTTTACGGTCTTCTCCTGCAAGAGCTGCATGTAAAATACCATTTTTTAATAAATGCTAGGAGACCTTGCCTTCCTTTGATCCCTTTTGTGAATGTGCTTCTATTTTGTCATCCGTAAAACTCTACGGTAATGAATTCTAGAATTTAATTAGATGTTTTGTGAAAACATACTTGAGTTTATTGGTTTTCAACTCGCAGACCAAATAACCCTCTAGCTTTTGTATCTCAAGATAAGTGAATAATGATCCTCTGTTCACCTTTCCCATCCCACATCAGTGTTTATGGACTGCTACTGTTACAGTCTCTTCACTCCCAGGAAAGTGGTCCCTACTAACTGATCTTTTTTCAAGTTGGTTTTTTTTCCCCCTAGTTCTTTTAAAATTGCTGTTAAAAGGGCACAGCTCAGATCATGGTCATTTTAGATGAAGTTTGTGCATATCCTTCAGCTGCCCACTACAGAGCTCTAGTTCCTCGATGTGCTAAGCATAGAAATGTGCTTCACTTCTCCACTTACTACTCCATTTACGTTTCTAAAGTCAGAGCCAAAAAGGGATTAAATTTTATGCCATCTTTTATTAGTTAACTTTCCACAGAGCATCCCATATTTGTTGAATTTCAGTCCTTTGACTAGCAAGAGACATGCAGCTTGTGCTACACTGAGGTGATACAACTAGTATATGTCACATGAGCTCTGCTAAAATAGCCACCCATGTGGTGGGACACTGTCTGTGAATTCAGTCATCCCACGTGCTGGCAGTTAGTGGTGGTGTGGTTCTATGAGGTCTTCAGTAGTCTAATGGCCACAAACTGCTGGCTTGAAGGTGTTTTTAAGAAGTGACCAGTCCTTCCTCAAAGATAGGCAGCAGCTATACTGACAGGTTGTTTACCTGTACTTGTATAGAGCACCATGGTCTCTGCATCAACATTCACACTTCTGCTTTTTCTATGTAGGATTCTTGATTCATTTGACCCTGTCAGTGTATATATGTATTCCATTTCCACCTCTTCTATGTGTCTAGCTGAAAGGAACAGGAATTTAAGTATGCCTTATATTGTAAGGATATTTGCTGGCTAAAGTTCACATCACTACTGTTAATACTTTGATGTTGATTTGTCCATTGTACACCATACTACTCCATGCAAGAGTAACTGGATAGCAAGTGAGATTGAGAAATCCCTTCCTAGTTTAAATATGTGGTGACTGGAGGAGAAAAACCCTCCAAGTGAGTTAGTTTAACTACAGAGCAACTGATCATGCCTTCTACTTGGATTCTCTTATCGGTGTATTTTTAATAAGCGAGGACATTTTCCTCAAAGAGGAAGTATGATGGGTAGATCCTAATCAAATACGAGAAGCCTCAATTAGATGTATTTTCCATGTAATAAAACCAGTAAAAAACCCACTTAAAGACACCAACACCATTATCATGAACAACAAGGCAATTTCTCCTGCAGGATTTTAAGTGCACAGCTCTAACTTCAGAATAATTTTCTCCAACACCACGTGTATATCCAGGACTGTTTGGGATTACTTTGCTTACCATACTCCTACTGTAAGATCAATTCTAAATGTACCCACTGAAGTCTGAATAATTTATTTTCTAGTCCATTAGAACAATTTGGAGGATCTAATTCCATAGGCAGTTTTTCTGCCAAGAGAGAGAGTGCACACGTGCCTGTGTATCTCTTGGGGAAGGAGAGACAGGCTGAATCTGCTTTCAGAGTATACCACCTGATTTACTGCTTGACTCTGCTGTATAAATGCCTGTGAGGAATTTGCCTTGAACTGAAGAAACCGCCCCTTCCATAGCCAATCACAAAGTCCAGGGCTTGCAAAGAACCCACTACTCATGTCTCTGTACTCTGTATTCTGCAACTGAAGCACAGACATACTAAACAGGCTATTTGAGATTTACACTGAAGTCTGTCCTGGAACAATTAAATCTGGTAGCCCTAATAGTCTTAGGTCTACGCCATTATCCCTTCTTGTGTCCCACTGTTTTGGCCTTAGAATAAAAGATTTTCCAAAAAATGGAACTTTTATTGGAAAAAAGTATTAGAGGAAGCTGCATGTTGCTTCAGATTTGGCCATGAGCTTGCCAAACAAGGGATTATCATAAACAATTAGGCAAATAATGTGTTAAACATTTCACAAGGGAATTTTTGAAGTGCCATTGTCAGTAGCCTGACATCTTTGAGGCAGATTTTTTTTATTTATAAGTCAACCCTGCACTCGTGTGAAATCAATACAGACTCATATTTGGCTGCCAATAAATCAGGTTCAAGCTGTAGACTTCTCGCTAATCTTTTTGTATTAATATTTTCTCTTTTAACCATGACAGCTTCACTGTTTGCATGGAAGCCCCCAAATTGTTAAGACTAGCCCTGCTAATGGTTTTGTTTTTTGTTTAATTTCACATCTCAGCAAGCCTTGAAAGCTGTCAAGATTTATCATCTCATCATTCTGCTTCTGACTGTTTGGCACAAACAAGAACTGGAGGTTGGAAATAGGGTAGGGAGGGAAAAAGTGAAGGAAGGGGAACGTCATAAATAACTAAGTAAAGGTATCTATAACTTAACTGCTCCTTAGACACCAAGACGAAATCAAAATGGACAGGCAGCATGGAACCAGCTCCAACAGTTTCTCTTCCCTCTGATCCAGAAAAAACACATGTGATCCCTCTGATCCCTGGATCTTAGAGAGTGGGAATTACAGCACTGTTCAGTTCAGAAAGGAAGAGGGGGGGAGGGGGAGAAAGCTTTTTGAATGTTTGGGAACAGAAACTGTTCTGCTATTATTGGTAAGGTTCCTGTGGCTGTCTTGGTGGGTCTTGGCTCCCTTAAGCATTTCCTTAACCAGGTGCTTGAGTGTTGTTATGGTCATTGGACAGAGACTTATAGGTGTGCTTCACTCCTTGGTGGAAAGAGGGCTTTAAGAAGTTTAGCTTGAAGTTAAGGGCAGCTTCTGTTTCCTAGGGCTTGATATGACAGCTTAGTGACTTAATTTAAGGACCATGAGGCATCATTCCGGTGTGGGAAGAGGAATGGGACGGAACTAAGGTGGAACAGTCCTCAGTAATGTGTGCTGACATTTCCTAAGCAGCACTTCATGAAATCCAGTTTCAGCCTGACTGTTTAATGCTCAAAGGGATCCGTTTGTGCATTTCAGGGTTTGGGAAGAGCTGTGCATTATCTCTTCAAAAATAGGAAGATAATGAGCTGCTAGAGAACATCATGTGTATTAAGAATATCTCTGAATCAAGGGCAATGTACTGGGATATTCCTGCTGACCAACTGTCCTGAAATATTCAGCCCTGATCTGAATGGGCACAGCCACAGTCACAGCATTTTGCCAGGCATCTCCTAGTTTTGTGTTTTGTGGCACTGCTGAATTCCCAGTTTCCACGGACGAGAATGAGAGGAAGGAGGAAGAAGCAGCTGGAATCAAATGCCCTAAGGGAAATGATGTGTTATACAACCTAAATAATTTAATGGGTGATGGAGGAGCAGGCAAGCAGGTCTTGCTGTTACCGAACACAGCAGCATCCTCGATGAGACCCACCTCTCATACAAATTATAGTTGTAGGTGTCAACATCACTCAAAGCAGATTAGCAACATGGGGAGTGCAAAAGGTGATGAAATAAGCTGCCTGCTATTGGTACTGTTGAATTGCTTCAGAACAAAGAACTGAACATAATAGCTAAAGGTATTGCAAGGTGATGTCTCAGCAGCTGCTGGGCATCTGCCTTCGTTATGCTTAATAGGGCCATTTATGTGGTCTCAGTGTGCCTGTAGCTCTGAGGCTGATTTTGAGGCAGAAGCACAGTTGTGCTTTCCATCCCTTTCTTCAGCCAGTTGAGTGCTATTCCTGACTGTACTTGAGCACTCTGACCAGTTCATTTTTAACTTGGGTGTCTGCCACCTCTCCATGATGCTGTTCTCTAATTCAGTAGACCTGAAAAGTTTTACTCCCATTTTAAGGAATTTATTCCTTTTTTTTTTTTTCCCCTTGGGTGATGTTGATAGCTTTTGTTTATATCCCCTTCATTACCCTAAATTATTTTCTGTGGGTTGACTTCTTGTTCTTCCCCCTCCTCTCCACTGGTTATTCTTCAAACATTTTAGACCATGTTGAAGATCATGGTCCATGAGTGGGAATAGAGGGGAAGTATTCCTACGTATATGGTCAGGGCGTGGACTGTCCAGCAGTGGTGCTTGTAGAGGGTGCTTTGCAAAAGGGTGCATATGGTGATATTCAATACCTGTCTATGAAAAGGCTGCTGATAGAGATGATCCGTGTGTCCTGGAGTCCACCTTCTCTCAGTGGAGACGCACAGGTTGATGCAGCTGAGTACATGACAATTAAGGTATCGTTTGCTCCTTACTTTTGAACAAAACAGACTGGTTTGCAGCTGGGGTGAGGAGTCCTGCCTCGAGACACAGCTGCCTTTATTGACCCTTATTGAGGGGGAATTCAGTGGCATGTAGAGGCAACCTTAGCGATTAGTATAAGAAATTGCTTTGGCTTTTGTGTTTCTCTTCTGTGTTTCATTTCTGAGGCTTAGCTCTGCCCCGGGATTAGCTCTTTTTCATTCCCTGGTCCGTGAGCTGCTTTATGTTCATCCACTTTATGCAGACATTTAATTGATATGCTTCTATGTTTGGCTTACTACTCTACGAATACAACTTCTTTCCTAGCCTTTAATTGATTTGGATAATAAAGTGCAATTATAAAACTCAATAAAAATTGGTTATTTTAAAGGGAGAGCAGGAAAGAAAGCAAGCTAAGTGATGCTCTGCTATGTGGCTATAATAATGCAAAATCCCTTTTGGTTTAATTCTATTTAATTGCTTGGCTTTGGTTAGATTGTTACAATTCTGCAGGCTTTCTTGCAATTACAAGCAGCATGCTTATAAATGTTTGCATTTTATAAAAGTTCCTTGTGTATATAGTAGTTGTTAATCTTATGTTCTTTGTGGTGACTGCTGCCTGCACTGCATCTTCCATTCTCCTTGCTCACATGTCTGAGGAGCCTGTACTACTGCTCAGCTCTCAAACTTGTCCTAAGCCAGCCCAATTCCTCTTCTAAGGGCCGAATTACCAAACTAGTCATCACATTAGGATTAAACATCTGTGTGATTTAACATTATGGGAGGATTCTCCCTCATTCTCTGGCCCTTTTTCACTCTAATTACTGTTTTGATTCCAAGGAAGGTTAGCTCTTGGACAGAAAATAATTAAGAAGAGGTGTGAGGAGTCCTACCAGGGGATACTCTGGCAGGATTTGTTTATGGCATGTGCCAGGGATGGGAGGCATTGTATTGGGATGGGAAGACCAGGGTATCAAAAATGCTTCAGCCATTCTGTGCAACTCTCTGAGGTACCTAAATAGGATATGGATGTTTCGGTCCCTTTGAGATCTGAATCTTTGGGAATTTCTCCTTTATGCAGTGTCTGCTTTTCACTAGAGAGGAAGAAGCCTGGTATTTGAAGTTGTGTCTTGGATTTAGGAAATCTGAGTCTTTTCATGAGCATTACATCTTACTGATGAGTTCCACCTCTGTTATGGGTTTTTTTCCTTTCACTTTGTTTTCCCTATAGAAAGTGCCATAGAGACGGATGATTTCTTACTAGGTATGACTACTGGGTTTACATCAGCAGAGCTGTCCTACTGCTGCCATATGGGTTAGTATCTGGGGTTCTTGGATTTGCTAACCGAGTTTCTTTGTTTCTCTTTATTTTCCCAGTTGGGAGGCTGCGGAATCCTTGGAGTAGGCATCTGGCTGGCTGTTACTCAAGGGAACTTTGCTACCCTCTCCTCTTCTTTCCCATCCCTGTCAGCTGCCAACCTACTGATTGTCACAGGGACATTTGTCATGATCATTGGCTTCGTGGGCTGCATAGGCGCCATCAAAGAAAACAAGTGCCTCCTGCTGAGTGTGAGTATTAAGCTTCTATGCTGTTGCAGTGTTCACTGTCTTAAGATGCTGGTGTTAAGGTGTCCTGCATTTCAACAGAAGTTGCCCACTTGACATGGATGAGATGTGAGTCATGTTTGCATCACTCAGCTCTAAGGAGCCTGTAGATCATTCCTGACCACGCTTTTAACATGTCCTTGGAGGATGAGATCTTTAAGAAGGGAATGGTTAGTAGTGGTATGGGTTTCCTTGAACTCTTCAGAGAAGAGGGAGAGGTTTGTGAAGACATCTTTTGCAGTGTACCCTTGAATAACGTTTTACCTAGCTTTGGTAGCCATCAACTCCAGATGTCTACCCTGGTGGGACTGATGAAGTTTTGGGCAGAAAGATCATTGTAGGCAGGAAACATTGTAAAGAGGTTGATTTTTGTTTAAATTGGAAATTAAGTCCTTCAGATTTGGCAGTGCTGGTGTTGCTAGTCATTAACTCTCGAAAGGCTGAGATGTCAGGAAGCAAAGGTGCCAGCACGAGGAAACTGCTGCAAAATCAAAGATTAATAAGGTTCCAGCTGTCCATGATTTAACAGAGGCTTGATCCATGTCGCTGGTATATTTTATTAAAATGGAACTTGGTGCCACTCAAAACTGGACTTTGAGTTGTGAGAGCCTGCTGTATCTGGTGTTAGTGTATATTTTTGGTTCTGTTCAGCTGAAGACCAGGAAGGGAGGTGATCTTGCTGCTCAAGTCCAAGATTTTACCATGAGGTTTGGCAAACCTCAGAGTGAAGTGAAGCTGGGGTTTAGTTGAGCTCGTGATTCCTTTGTAAAAGGCTGTTCCTCACTGTGCTTCACATATTCATTTTGCTCCCTGGGAACTACAGAATAAGTCAAGGCACACAGGTCCCAAGAACAATTAATCCATGAAAAATCTTTAAGCGACTGTGAGATTTCAACCTCAATAGAGGATTCTTTCCAGACTGCTGCCTTAATCGGTTGTTTCTGCTGATTTTTAACAAGTAAAAGGCAGGACTAGTCAGTCTAGGTTACTAAGGGCTACTTATGCTGCAGCTAGGTGGTTTGAAACAAAAATGAACAACATAAATTGAAATGAAAGCAATTTTGTGAGTAGAAATTTACACTGGGAAGACTGAAGTCAGAATCTGAGCCTGAAAGTCCTTGACAATTTTAACAGTCTTATAAATACCCACTTTGTGGAGAAGTGTCTGGTCAGCCAGATGCAATTGCTAGATTACAGCTTCAGTGCCAGTGCAGCAGGAATCCACAGGGTGCTCAGTCTAATGATGTTACTTGTATGTGCACCTATTTTATGCTTTTTTGGTCACAGGCCTAGCTCAGGTGTGACCAGAGATTAGAGGTGTCATTTTATGTGTCAGGATCAGGATCTAGCAGGCAGTCCTTGGTACTGGAAGAGTTTCTGTCTTTTATCTCATATGGTTTTCTGGTCCTCCTCACTCCTTTTGGGAAGGGCAAAGTCTCCCTTGATCAGCTGCCACTGGTGAGTGTACTCGGCCAACCCTAGATGGGCATCGTTTTGGGAGGTGCAGATGTTTGTGGGTACTGCTCCTCCTAACACGTACAGAACAATACTGAGAATCTAATGCCCTTCAGTGCATGATGTAAGGACTGTACTTGATGGGTCAAGTAATGCAAAGGAATCCAAACTCATTTAGGAGCTCTTTGGATGGGAGAATTGGGAAGCATATCTGATCCAGTACCAGCATTTCACTGTCTGCCTGTCCTTACCTTTCTGAACCATAGCTATTCAGCATGGCCTCTATTTTATATTAGAGCTGATTACAGCTACTTTAATTCTGAATAAACCAACTATAGACTGTTGAAATACTGTTTCATTAGTCAGTGTTGAATTAACTTTTTGTTTAGTCAGTCTTTCCACAATATGCATCGATACTCATGAAATATGAGTGAGATTTTCAAGCTCTGATGGGTTCTCCTGTTGAATCTATCTGCTTGGAAGGGAAATGGGTGGTGGTAGGAGCTTCTATTTCTTGGAGCAAAACCTTATTATGTAGGCTTGTTCTTAGTCTGTCTTTCTCTTGATTGCTAGTTCTGTTTGACCTGTGTTTGAGAGAGTGCTTTTCAGTTAGGGCCAGGACATTGGTTTAGTCCAGCTCCCGTTTTTTTAGGTAGCATTCATAGCAAAATAAATGCTTGAAGGAACGAACTTCCTGAATATCAAACCAGGGCTGTTGTCAGGGTCTGTGGTTGCTGCACAGTCATTCTCAACACTGTTCTGCCAAAATAAAAACAATACCTTCTCAAAATATCTCTGTTTTTGTTAAATATCCCCAAGAATGCCCCTTCTTTACTACTTCTTAAGAGCACTGTTTTGTTGCAGTTGAGATGTTATAAGATTTACCATCTAAGTTGCAAAGGGTAAGCTACTAAACATGGGCAACCTTGTGCATATATGACAGACACTGTGTTCAGCAGTCATTGCAGGATCACGTCATCTGGCTTTGTGCCTGATAGTAGATAAGATTGCTTTTTAAACTGAATTTCTGTAGTTTATGTCTCCAGAAGGTATCACCACAAATGTGACAGCAACTAAGTTGTCCTGCTCATGTGTGATGTCACTATGGTATTTTCTTGTACAGTGTTTGGTTTAGCTAACTTTTCCTAAAGGTTTGGTCCATTTGGAAATAGGAGCTTTGGTAGTACATAGCCAGAGAAACTGAAGTCTGGCTGCACAGATGTTTAAGACAGGCTGATGGAGGCTGTTTGATTGCCTGGGTGTAGTATATTCTGCTGTACTCTTCATGGGATAATGTATTTGATTCTCACCTCCTGATATTTGTCCAACCCCAGCACTATAGACCAATAAGGAGCCAAGTGCTAAACAAATTTATGGAACTGGGATGGACAGATGATAGACAAGGTATACAGGCAGTTGAAATAGGCTTGTGGTGAGCTTAAAAGCAATGAAAAGCTGTTAATGGAGTACTAAAATGGAATCAAGAAGCAAAATATAGGATATTGTGTGGTCCCTTGCATGTTTCAGTAGTCTGTATGTAATAATCTCATGAATTGAGGCTTGGAATAGATGAAAAGGAAGGAAGTGGAATTAACTAAGCTGAAGTACCCAGGCATGCTATCATAGTTGGGTGACAGATACTCAAATTATAACCTATGTATATGAGACCAGACACTGCTTCACTGATTAGAACATCATTCTGTATCTCACTGAGTGAGTAGCAGGCTTCACTGGCCTCCTCTGCTTGATAAGTGTGACAGAAAGTCTGGCATGTTAAGTATTGACCACAGATAGTAGTAAAGATGATGTGAATGTCATCTGGTTCACCAGATCCTATCTGCCTTTACTGTATTCCTGTTGCCTCCTGCTCTGAAATCACACTCCTAAGATCTCCTTGAAGGCACTTACGATATAAGGATACAGATCATGTGGACGTGCCTAGCTTAACCAAGAACAATTTGGACCTTCATTTGCTATTATCTCCTGTAGTGCACCCCATCCTAATGATAGGTTTGTGGTAGTCTTTAGACCTGCAAGGACTGGATAGACAAATCTCCCATGCGACAAGAGCACCTCTTACTCTGCTTCTAAAAGCAGAAGCAAGAGAAAAGGATTTGGCACTTAGAAGTTGGAGAAGGATGTAGTTGGGAGGATGTGCTGCTGTTACTGGCATGGATGGTTTGCAGAAAGACATTGGTGATATTTGAGGCATGGAGTACCACTGGAATCCTAAAATGGACTGTGAGGGAGCAGGGCATAGAGAACTACTAGACCAACACAACTGCGCTGGAGGAGTAGAGTTTTATGTGGTGTTAGACAGCAGGACGTTTGGGTATGGTGCTGCCTTATAGTTAGTGCGATTGCTCAATGATGAGATTTCCCAAGGAGTCTGCTTAAGTGAACGAGAAACGAGCAGAATCAAAGAGACATTTCAATCTATTTATGTTTCACACAGTATGTTGCAGAGCAGATGAGACTCTGTTCCTTTTACCTTTGGGTTCTTCACATATGACATTTGTATTGGGTTGTCAGAGCAAATCTGTAAGTAATTTGGTATTAGGCTGCTGTGATGTGAGGTGTAAATGATAATTGCTTACCTCTGGCATTTGCCAATGACTTTTGAAAGAAAGGAGGACAGACAAAGCGTTTTAAGTAAAAGAGGACAGATGGAGAATGGAGGTCAAAAGCAGAAGTAAAGTTTGTAAATGAGAATTTTGCATAGCTGTGCGTTAGTCAGGATTGATCCAATGGGTTAGCTCTCTGAATAGGGAGTTTAGATAGCCTAAGGCTTCACAGTTTACTGACTGGAAAGAACTTACCTGGTGTCCACCAACTAAGGAGCTGTCTGGTATTCTTTACTCAGTGGCAAAGTAAAGCCAGGACAAGGCCTCATTAATCCCTTAAGAAACAGGCCTGTTACTATTTCTCTGCATTCAGAGGAATAGAATAATCTGAAAATCTAAAATAAAGCATGAAAAATAAAATAATTAAAAGGCAACCTAAACCATCCTATACATTCTGCAAAAATACACAGATGGGTGAGTTGTGCAGCTGTCATTCTAAGATCTTGGTGAACAAAGAATGGATTTTTGCAATAATTCTTATTTGCTCAAGCTACAATGTGAAAGAAGATAAACTTTCCCATCATGAGATTTCCCTAGGGAAATCAGAGCAAATGGCATTTCTTGAAATAAGTATACAAGCTGGTGTTATATAATCTTGCATCTGAATGTAGATGCAAATTGGTGAGTGGAGCAGGCAAACAATACTTTCTTGCTTCAGTAAGATTCTTTTGACATTTCTGCTATTCTTCTTGCTCAAGATTCTGTAACAGAGATCCCTCTGCTTCAAGCTTAGCAGTAATTAGGAAATGGCAGATTTGTTCTGATGGGTCAGGTCACTGTCCTTGTCCTTAGCAGGTGACAGAGGTAATAACCCGAGGTAGTAAGTCTGACTTGAGAAAATTCGTTTATGGACTTCCATTGATATTTTTTCATGGGTACTTGACCCTGCATTGCAAGATCACCTAGCTGTACTGCAGGTCTCTATTGGCTATCTTGAGACAAAATTAAGTCCATTTATGCTGCCTTCCCCTTTGAAAATCTGTTCTAGGTCTAATGTCCATCAGAGCTATAAGCTATAGTCATCATCTTGGTGAATTTTAGCAAAACATTTAGCTTGAGTGCTCCTAACGCCATTGTAGTGCATGTGCTTTTCATCTGAGGGCAGGTCCTTGGGGAAGATGAGGCAACATCTTCCCGAGCCACTCTAGCATGATCAGTTATGACAATTGTTGTACTGACTTTTGACAAGTGTTGTATGTACAAGTGCACATACCATTGCTCTGAGCTAAAGAAATTTATGCCTAAGTAACTCTTTCATGCTCAGATGTTGACCTAGCTGATCCTTAGGTGTCTGTGTAAACATTGTCTTTTAGGTTAATTGCTTAAGATCTGTGTTTGCAGAGCTAAATTGCCTGAATTCTGTGCCTTTCATACATGCTCAGCAGAGATCTATATTTGTATGCTTGCAGTGAAAAAGGTTGTTATTCCACAGAAAGTCCAGGTTAAGAATCTCATATCTAGGTGTTAAATCATGATGGATTATGTTATTTATTATCTGTATTACAGTATCCCCTACAGGCAGCCCATGAGATCAGAATGCTCATTCTGTATAAAACTCCTGGTGAGAGGAGGTCCCTGACCAGTAGAGCTTACCATCTAAATAGATAAGACAAATGGAAAGTATTATTATCCTCATTAGACAGATGGGGAGCTGCAGCAAAGTGAAACTAAGTGCCTTGAGTAGGTTGCGCTGGGAGATTGTGGGAGAGCTATGAAGCAAACCCAAATTGTCTAAATCTCCACTCAGTGCCTTTGTCATCTTTCTCTGATTACAGCAGAATATGTCTGGCTGTCCTGGGTGCTACAATGACCTTTAAGAAGTATTTAGTCCATGTTTCTCTAATAGTAATGACAATTTCGATTTTTCATCATATGTATTATGTCCAAATAATAAATAACTATGCCAAAACAAAGTTAGTTCTCAATTTTAATTTTGTTGACAGTGCCTAATTGGCACAATTAGTTGGTTTCCATACTCTCAATGCCAGGCTGTCCCAGCTGATCTGATTGATCTGATCAGCCTAATTGCAATGTTGCTCCAGTTAAATGGGGAAACAGGACATTCAGAGAAGCTGCCAGAAGGGGCATGTGAACATGGTCTAATGCAAATTTTTGCAAATAGGAACTTACTTATGGTCCAGAAATAATAGTCACTGGTAAAAACAGGTATCAGGCCCTTTGGGAAGGAAGGATTTTTATGTCTGGTTGTTGCAGCACTCATGTAGAGATACCATGTTTCTGGACACTTGCAACTGAAATAATAACCCATGTCCTGGAAGGAAATAAGATCTTAAGTCAGTTCTTTTTCTTTTCATCCCCTGGTTTTTAGACACTTTTTTTTTTCCTGCAATGTTTTGGTACAAAGAACATATTCTGCTCCTGATTGGGATGTGCAAGGTGGCCAATAATCCAATCAAAAGAAGTAGAGAATGAGTCTTGGTTGTGTATAACTTAAGGCCTAAAGAGGCCATAAATTTATGTAGGGAATTCTTCACCACATATGGACCATACAGGAATATATTAGAAAGGGGAAAGGGCTTGAAGTAGACAAAACGCTCATTCCTCTCTGATTATCCAAAGCCAGCTGCTTTCTTATAAAGCACCAAGGTTGGATATGTTCCATCAGGTCAAGGATTTGATAAGTAAAAAGATAGCTTAGATATGCTCTCTTTTCCCTCATTCCTAATTTGTAGCTAAGCTTGGTTTTATTTATTTGTTTATTGATTTATTTTTTTTACTAAGGAAAGTTGAAGCAATGATTACTGAGATGAGTAAAGAAAATAGTCATTGACAGATCTATATCAATGAATGAATAAGGTCAGAATTAAACCTTGGTACTAGGTTAGGGTCAGCTGGGGGAAGAACTGATACTATCTACGTATCTGAATGACTACCCAGACATCAAAAGGTTCTTATTTCTGGAATAGTCAGAGGGGGAAATGAGTGCCCATGATGTTTTGTACTGTGCTGTTGAGAGTTTTCTGAATTTCAGCCAGCTCATCTGTAAGTGAAATAGCAATAAAGAAAATGAGGAAAAAGTTAATGAGTGGGAAGAAAAAGAGAATAAAAAGCCCTACTGTTTTCAATAGTGTCACAGGATCCAATCAGAGACCTGACAGCTGAATCTCCATTGGTGACAGGAAATTTATTTCAAAGCCACTAAATGGGAAAGAAATAGTCCGTGAATTACTTCACCTCAGTAATTTAATACTGCAGACAAAACACTAGATTCTCATTCCAGTTTAGCACATGAGCTTCTGTTCTTTTAGCAACTTCAAGTAGCAAAATCAGGGAAATTGTTGTTGCAGCCACAGCAGCAAGTGCTGCAAAGACCAGGAAGATACCATGCACACAGCCTGAGAGCATTATACATCATGTGTAAACGCTTCTCTGTGTAGTGCTGTGGTGCATATAAAAGCCTGAACTTCCTACCCATTTGAACTGTAAATGCTGAGCACAAAACTCCCCTAGTTTTGTTGCCTCTCCTTTATTATTAAGGATCTGCTCCTCATTTCCTTTTTTTTAGCTACTTCTGCTTGGCTGGTACTGAAACTCAGGACTCTATGGGACCTGAGTCCTCTCCTTCCTCCCTTCTTTTCCTCAGCTCTAGTAGCAGTCAAAGGACCTGGGAACAGAGGAAAGAAAGTATAAAGCTGTTTTCCCTCCTTCCTTTCTGGTTTTAGACTTGAGCCTAGGCTCAATGTGTAGGCCTACCTCATCGGGTAGTGTTTATTTTTTTAATATAGATTGATGCAACACCACTAGTGCTTGATAGTATTTTGAATCATAGAATGACAGAATAGCTCAAGTTGAAAGGAATCCATAGGGGTTATCAAGTCCAGCTCCCTGCTCCTCACAGGACTACCTAAAACACAATCACAAGGTTGGAAAAGACCTTTGAGATCATCAAGTCCAACCATTCCCATCCTATGCTAAACCATATCCTTAAGTATCTCATCTACCCTTTTTTTGAACACATCCAGGGAAGGTGACTCAACCCCCTCCCTGGGCAGCCTGTTCCAGGCCCCCACAACTCTTGCAGTAAAAAATTTTTTTCTAATGTCCAGTCTAAACCTGCCCTGGCACAGCTTCATGCCATTCCCCCTTGTCCTGTCACCTGTCACCTGACTGAAGAGACCATCACCTACCTCTCTACAACCTCCCTTCAGGTAGTTGTAGGTGGTGATAAGGTCTCCCCTCAATCTCCTCTTCTCCAAGCTAAACAGCCCCAGCTCCCTTAGCCGTTCCTCAAAGGATTTGCCCTCCAGCCCCTTCACCAGCCTGGTTGCCCTTCTCTGGACTTGCTACAGGACCTCCATGTCCTTCTTATGGTGAGGAGCCCAGAACTGGACACAGTACTCGAGGTGTAGCCTCACCAATGCCGAGTACAGGGGCACAATCACCTCCCTAAACCATATGACTAAAAACAGTGTCTGGGAACCCACAATTCTCTCAGTGAAGAAGCTTTTCCTAATGTCCCCATTAATTTTTGTATTGTTGAGATGCTGCTTTCTGGCAGCCAAACAGTGTGACAGCACCATGTGCAACAATCAGTGGAGCTATACTAATTTGTATCAGTTGAAGGCTTAGTCTGTTCCTAAGTCCTGAGTTTGAGACATTCCAAAAGGGACCCAGAACCTAAGCTTCATTTTGTGCTACTGCTGTCTGTAAGGATTTGAGGTGAGTCACGGATACTTCACGGTACATCAAATTATCAGAACAATTAAGTAATCCAGTGAACTTCATGGTGGAAGAGCTGGGTATAAATCTTACATAGGGGTCAGGAAAACACTTTCAAGAAAGCCTGTTTTCTGCTAGAGCTTGCCATCTCTGGACAGATGTGCTCATTGATCTATAAGGCTGACCTCTGCTGATTTTGATGGGCTTTTGCTCCACCCTAGGGTCACCTGCAAGATCTGGTAGGCAACAGAATTACTGCCATTTCAAAGGTAAAGGAGAGATTAAACAGTATGTTCCTTGCCAGCCCAGACATTCATGCCACTCTTGAGCATAGCATTAGGTAATTATTTTCCTAACAAAATTATCTCCTCTGATAGAAAGCCATGCACTTAGCAAAGCAGCATTTGTGTTTATATTCCAAATCATTCATTTCCTATTTTATCTACCTTAACACTACTACTTAAATCAAAGAGCAGCATTGGCTTTTTTCTTTAAGGATTAGAATTACCTGAACCTCAGAAAAATCTGGCTCTGGAGGTAAAGAAAAGGAGGCTAGTTTGTTTAAATTAGTGATGCCTATGTAAGTTATTATAGACATTTCAGTTCCCCAACAGGAGGGTATTACCAGCCAAAAGGCAGAATTAGGTAAACCAAACAGGCTTGCTGATAATTTTTTTAAACTGCTGCAAGACTGACCCTTGTGCATCTGATGCAGCAGTCTCTGTGTGGCACATTTGGGAACAGCAAACCGGGGACAAAACCAGCAGTAGAATTTAAATACAGGAAAAACACTCCACCTTGTCTCTTTTTTCTTCTTGGCCATCTGTTCTCATCATTTCCTTCGCTTACACATGCAGTGTGGTTTCTAGATGCTGTTTTGGGACTCCTAGGAAAAAGAGAAATTTTCTATTGTTTTAATTAGCAGGTGAAGTTCCATTGCAACCTTAGCTTGGGGTTTGCAAATGTGTGTAAAGGGAGAGCTGCAGAATTTCAGAGTAATTATTTTCCCCTTCAGGTCATCATAAGTCAGCTGGGCAGCATGGTCATGTCGCTTGCCCTTACCTTGGGGGAGCTTCTGTCGGTTTCTCAGCACTTGAGGTCAGCCAGATATTTGATGTGAACATGAGTGTGAAGCCAGCCCTACCAACTCAACACTTCCCAAGCAGGGCTTATGGGGTACTGAGCTGTCCAAACGAGTTTCATGCTGGAGCTCCAGGTGACAAGAAATATCCTGGGTATGGTAGATTCAGAGAAGCAGCTCCATTTACTAAGTACAAGGACGATGTTAAAGTCTGAGTAAAAGGTCTAAGTTTAGACACTAATTAACTTTGCCTGTCTTTGCCATAGATGGAGAATACTGGATTAACTCCAAGCCAGAGCCTTTTTCTTTTATTTGCTGTTCCCATTAGGTGTGTTAGATGGACTCCAGCAACTGCTTTGGTATTAATAGAGTGGTGCAGGGACTTGTAAGAGCTAGCGTGATGTTTCAGTTCTTCTTCAGCCACATTACACTTCACAAGTAGGGTGAGTTTCTGTTTTGCCTAGGATAAAGATTGGCACCATCATGTCACACCTTTGCTTTATGTTTACACAAGAGATGAAGCAACTCGTAGAGTCAAAGGCCAACGAGACCTTTATTTGTGCTAAGGAATAATAATCTGCAATGTGTTAAATGGGCCCATGCCCACCTACCATTACGGTATGAGAGTGAATCCTAGCTAATATTTGATGACACTTCCTTGATTTTGAGTCAGTTTTTGGACAAGATGGAAAATTACTAGAAACGCCACACAATGCCGGTTAAAATCCTCTGACACACAGTACATGAATGTCAAGTCTCAACACTTACTTACTAATGCAGTAAGACTGAATGATTCCAAGCAGTGATGAGGCTAAAATGAAACACTGTTAATGTGTTAAAACTACATATGTTGTATATCTTCCCAGAAATAATTACTGCAGATTTCTTTGAGCCTTATTGATCTGCAGGAGTTTTTGCACATTTATAAAAAATATAGTCCAAACATAAACAGAGCTGTACTGTATATTCAGCAGGCATAAAGCATGCACGACTTTGTCACATTCACAATGAATTAACTATTAAAGCTTTTAGAGAATAATAGCTGATGAACCCAATTTAGATACATGCCATTTTCATAATGGAGTTTCTGCTCATAAGTTTGCTCATATACATTACTGCCTTTTTACAGTTTATGAGCAAACCTATCATTTTTATGCTGAAAAAGATCGGGAGGCTAAAGAGATTTACTTCCAAGGAAGCATTAAAAGAGCTAAATATGCACAGCATGGCAGGGGCGGATGCTCAGATAGGACATAAGCCTACAGATACTCAAGGAGTCTAAATTCTATGGGCAGAAAGGATGTGTGCATGGTGCTACAAAAGTTGGTAAGTAGGAGCAATGGTGTGGAAAGGAGAATTCAAACCAAGTGCCAGCAGAGACTTTGGTACTGGGATGTAGAATCGGAATCCACTATGATAGAAATTGATGAAAGCAAGCTGCCCTTTCCCTTTTGTTGTGAAGTTCATGTGATAGATCAATACACTGGGATTTTATTGACTATAATTCCAGTTATTGTTATTGGCTGGGCACTGTCCTGTCGTTTGGCATTCATTGCTCTGTCTCATTCTCTTCAAGTCATTCAGGCTGCAGCAGAAGTTATTTCTAAGATGCAGGTACAATTCTCATTGCGTTTTTTTCTTCTGTTCTCTCCTTGTTCAGTTCCTTGGAAAAGAAAATCAAAGAACATTTTAAAAACCGAAGTGAGCCTATGGTGTTCCTACTACCTATTAATGTATCAGATCAAAATGCCTTTGGGGAATTATGTTAAGTCAAACTGCTTGTGAGAACTAGTGATACATTAAACACTTTTCCTTTCAAAAGTGGAAGAAAGTTCCTTTTTTTCTTTTTTCTTTTTTTTTTTTGAGTGCTAATAAAATCTGCACTATACCACTTTTTATTGTGGAAGTCATGTGCCAATATGTAATAAAAAAGCTATTTTGGGAAACCTTTTAAAATGCTTGGGGATAATATTTTTATTGCTGCGCTTAGAAAACCAGAGCCAACATTAGCAAGCATTGGTACCTGAAAGCAGGTACAGGACCCCTATAAAGTACAGGTGCTTCTCTAGTACCTGGAGTTCTGATTTTGACTTTTCGTAGGTGGCTTCATTTTTTCCAAAGTGTGGGATGTGCAGTAACTTTGGCAATAGTCCATAGCATTCAGGACATCAACAGTTTCAGCCCTTTTGGTGCTTGACTTTTTGCATCAACGTTTATTGATACATCTGTTTTAATTTGGTTAGGCGTGGGGTTGCTACACTTCTGCAGGGAAGATATAAGATTTTTACAGTGCAAACCATAATGATGAGGCATCTCCACTCAGTCTAGTAGATGTTATTTCAATATAAATAATAGAATTTAGGATAAGAACACAGGAAAATTATAAATCAAATTTAAGGAATGTTCTTAATATTGAGGCATCTTGGTAAAGTGTGGCTGCTATAAAAGAACTTAGAATGTTTAGACCTAAAGCACAGTATCGCAATCCACAATTATCAAGTCCTCCTTTTAGGTCCAAGATAAATGACCTTCTCCTTCTGATCAGAACAGGCAGAGATCATTCAAATGTTGGGAGAGCCTCCACTTTAATATTCCACTTTGTCTTAAATCAGAATAAAAAGATAAATATAATAATTGGGTAGTTGTGGACCTTACCAAGTCCCTTATATTCCCTTGACATTTCCACATTCCTTTACATTTCTTGACACTGAGAAAGAATCACACCTTCTGCTAGAATAATGGTTACATAGGGAGTGCTCATCTCAAGTTGGAGCTCTCCAGTAGAATAGGCACATGCATAACAGAACAGAAGGAGGCCAGTGGAGGGCCACCCTGATGATTATGGGGAACATGATGTACAAGGACAGGATGAGAGAGCTGGATTTGTTCTGTCTTCGAAGTTGAAGCAAGAAGGATATTTTATTCCTATCTTCAACTACCTTACCGTAGAATCTAAAGAAAATACAGCTTTTAGAAAGATTCACAGGGATCAGACAAGAGGTAACAGACACAAGTAACAGAAAGGGAACCTTCAGTTAGAGATACAGTTAATTTTTATTTTTTTATTATGAAGATAGTCAAGTATTGGAAAAAGGTGTCCAGTGAGGCAGTGGATGGCCGCCCATTTTCATCCTTGGACATGCTCAGAAGGTGACTGGGCACAGCTCTGCATAACTTCATCTAGTTGACTATGCTTTTTAGGGGGTGGTTAAACCAGAGGTCATTCCCAACTTACATGCTTCTGTGATTCTAAGAGGCACTGTCTTCTAGTAGCCAGAGCTGGACTATTCTTGAAGACCAAAGTGACATATCTACATTAGGATCAGGCAGACAGAATCCCTCCAGGCTCTGAAGTTAGAGTTCTCTTCGAAGACCAACACCATCAGCACAATGAATTCTCTGTAATTTCTCTTCTGAGCTACTTATTAATTAGGAAGTGAAATGTAATACTGAAATTAAAGCTGATCGGTGAGGACTTGGTAATGCAGCTTAACTAAAAGGCAAAATGCTTGGCTGTATCAAACTTGTTGTTGATGTTACAGAGGAAGATTGCTTGTAAGCTTTCTGCTTTTTCTCTTCATCCTGGGAGCTGTTGCAGGCCAAGAGTAGTTAGTTTGCTGGAGCACTTTCATGAGAGTAGTCCACCTGCTCATATGTTTTACTTCATATTGCCTCTGTCAGAAAAGAAGCTAACTGTCCCCCTTGCAGACAGATTAGCAGCGTGGGCACTACATGTTGGAACAGAGCACATGCTGACCTTTGAAATTATTTGTCCAGTATCTTAAGTCGGTTATACTAATTTTTAGGCTGTTTGCTCAAAACAAATTATATGCTAAGCCACAAACTTTGAAATTATTTTGGAATATGTCACTATTCCAAAGAGACTGCTGCCTTTAGGTCTTCCTACTACTTTCTTGCGGTTTGTCGAGGAGGATTTGAATGATACTTTGCAAGGATGTTCCTGTTGTTAGCTAAGTTGAGGAGAGGGTATGGCAGACTGAGACAGACTCCCATCAAACTAAAAGCATTGCATCAGGGAACAGCCTTAACATAACATTTTTGATTTTGCCATAAGTTACATTATTTTTAGTCTCATAGCAAAATGTTAGGAGACTAACAGAATGACCACAAATTAGTTTTCATTGTACTTGATCGATTTTGTCTTCAGGAGAGAGATCGGTTACTCCTAACATGGAGAGATGGGCAACGTGATAGAACTATTTAGAAGATTTGGGAAGGAGAGGCAGCAGGGAAGCAAAAGACCCTATCCTGTGTATTTGTGTGTGATGCTCTGTCATTAGGCAGAGAGGCAAGTGTCTCTCACACTGAGAAACCAGAGAAACTTGGGGTTTTAGGAAGAAAATGTAGTTAACATATTGCTCTGTGCCTTTGTGAGCTGTGATGGAGACGTGGTTTAAATAATGTATATAGGGAACAGCTCTTGATTATCCCACTGATATTAAAAGGCTGGATGAAGGGAACTGGAACTAGTGGGTCAAAATCCTAGCAAAGCTCCATTGGGGATGGAATAGCAAGTTGGGATATTTTCTGTAATAGATAGAAAAATCTCTTCCTCTCTGACATCAGGAGAGTGATGCATAGCTATGAAGTAGGCTTGATAGCAATTCCATAATTCCTTTTATCTACTCCTTTAATGGGAACCTGTGGGAAAGTCATGGGTTTTGTAGAATATGAAGGTAACTGCTGAGGAACTGCCTTGGTTTTCTTAAAGGTTGGAAATCAGCAGGTGTAGCTAGACAGAAAGGCGTCACCTTACCTCCCTTCTCATCAAAACTTCTGTAGGGTTATTTCAGGTGTAATTTATGAAAACCTCTGCAGTAGGTACCTCTCCAGTGAACCTCTACTAGGTTGCATCCCACTATCTGGCAAGTAGGGTGGGTGGTAAAGGATCTCTCTGTACAAGGTCAGATTGATCTTTTTTTTTATTGGGTTTTACATGAATGCTTTGCTCTGGGACTGTTGTTTCTCCATGCATAAATCTTTATTACACCAACAGCCTGCAGCCCCAGTGAACCAAAGCAAAACTCATTTTTATTCTTCTTTGTATTTATTACCACAGTGAGAGAACTCATTTGAAAAGGAGCTGTGAGAGTTTCCAGCAGGTGTGGTAGGGGTTTAAGTGCTGTGAGCCTTCAGCCTTATGTTTCTCCCTTTTAAATTTTAATGGGATATGCCAAGCTGGTTCTGGCCCCAGACTGGGCATCATTCACCTTGAGGTGATATTAAGCATGGAACTGAAAATGAACTTTTGTTGGAAGGTGCTATGGGAATAGAGGAGCAGGTTGTGCATGCATCCATGTATGCACTGTTGTCCAGTGGGTCAGAAGATGTGCAGATCATGCTTTGCAGCCAGCCCAGTGTGCAGGCCATATTTTGAAGCCCTGATTTTTACTTTCTGACGTATTGTTTTGGGTTCAGGTAGGGTTATTCTTTAAAGGGGGTTGACAAATGCACTGACATGTAAGTGCTTGTACCTTTTACTGGGTGGTGAATTTGAAGCTTCCACCTTAAGGTTGCACTCACCTAATGTACCTTGCAGTAAAAGGTACAGTGTGTGTCTCTACTGTCAGTAAACAATGTAATTACTAATGCATGTTAGTTATTTGTGATCTAACAGTGTACTTTTTGTCAATGAATACAAATAGTAAGGAAGATAAAACTAGAGGTTTTATTTTTAAAAATACATTTTTCTGTGGAGAAAGGCATAATCCTACTTACCTATGTTTTGATTTTCTGAAGAGTGTACATTAATTTTGGCTTACTGTATGGCTTCCAAAATCTTTAGTGCATAAACCAAATTCTCACCAGTAATAGCTTAGAGGAACCTCTGAGCCTGCATAGGGAAAGATTTAGACATGATGTATGGCTGTCACTGAGAGGACTTTTATGCTGAGATTTCATAAATTTTGAGTGCTCGACTTCACATGTTTTAGCATCTTTTACGAAAGCAACATCATATCTATTTCTCTAGTATGAACTGCAAAATACAGGAGCACCTACATGGTTTCACTGGAAGATCCACCCCACACACTTCTACTGGATGCAGCAGCACAGCTGGAAACAGCAGCTGCCTGCTCCAGAACTAAGATGTGGAGGGGGTTTAGCAGAGTTTTATGACTTAGTGTTGCATGGGAAAACACTCCTGAGTTGTGAAATTTCCCTTAATTTTATTGCTAATTAAGATATACTTTTAATTACCGATTCTAATATTGAGAAATAAAGACAATTACACACTTGAGAAAAACCCTCTTACTTCCCTGCAGACACTTTTCCTTCAGCCTTGCCAGCCTCTAGTCCACTCCCTGCATATTGTGCTCAGGCATGGGGGTCAGTGTAGTGTGCTTTGCTTTCACTGCCACTCTTTGTATCTTGTTCTTTTTTAGCAACAGCTCCAGTGTGGGGTCTTTCTCTCAAAGGCATAATCCCTCCTGGGTATCCACATATGCAGGTGTCCTCTGCCGCTGTGCAAGCCTTGCCTTTTTCTCTGGTGTCTCCTGCCCCAGTCGGCTACTGCCTGTACATCCAGTTTCTCTAAACTCTTAGCCAAATCATATCCTAAACCAAAGCATTCCCCATCTGCTGTTAAAAATGTTCTGCCTCAGGTGCCCCTGCAAAGTTATTCCCTAGCTTCATCTGTACTGTCTCCATGCTGGTGTGTGTGGTGAAGGGAGGAAATGCTTTCTTGAGGGCACAGGAAAAACGTGTCCCTGAATTTTAGTTCGGTTCCTTGCCATACTGGCTGCTCCAGGTCATGTCCTGTGAGGCAGGACGGGAGACCATCTGCTCTGAGGGTACATCAGAAAGGCACTACAGGTGTGTGGGCACCACCAGAATGGGGAAGATGCTCTGTGTGATTGTTATCGAAGTTGTCTGGTCACATGTGAGCTGTGGGAAGCATGTGAGTAATCTTTCTGTAGTTGTAGACTTTGAAGGTTTTAGCTGCTGAGTGCTCTCATCTCTACTGGACATGCGAAAGGCAGTTTTTTGAAGGCTAATAACTTTCCCACAAAAAATCCACTCACAGCTGGGCAAGACAAAAGGCAGGTCCCTGCTGTAAACACTGGTGTGAGACAGGATTTCAAATTAAGCCACCAGAAACTCAACCTGGGCAGAATAACCTACTTTACCCTGCTTCATTCTTAGAAACACATGAAGTACTATTTTCAAAGTTCTTCCTAAACCTTTTACCATTTAGAATATATAAGCATAGACAATTAAGGTTTTGCAGAGTTATAAGATGACGAAGTTGGGGTCCTGTGGTAGGAAATGCTGGTCACTATTCATAATGGGTACAAGTCCTTCCTTTGTTCTAGAAATTGCCTGATGTAATCCAGCCTATGCCAGTGAATTTCAGGGGCAGATGGTGGTGTTCACATGCACGTTTTGGAAAAGCCGTGCTTTATGAGTGAGCAAAGAAGTACCCCACCGCCAAATAAAATATAGCAGAGAGTCTGTGCATCTCTGCAAAGAGGGAGATGCTTTTTCCTGTTTCAATTAATGCTATGCAGCAGGCTGAACTCGTAGATGTAAAAAATAAGCAAGCTGCACCAAGACTGGTTTGCAAAGCCATACAGAAGGTCAGCGTTGGATGGTAATGACATGGAAATCAGCTTGCACTGCAAGCATGAATGATTTCTGTGATTCAAAACTGGGCAGTAATAGCATCCAGTATTAGGGTCAGGCAGGTGTGAAGATAGTGATGAAGATTTGAAAATAAACTTTAATTTAAGACTTGCAGGGCAAAATGCAATGAGTTCTGTAGTAATTGTACTAGTGAAGAAAGGTATTTTCCCCTTCTTGACCTTTTGCCCACTATTCAATCACAGAAATCCATAGGTTCAAAGGTTTAGTTTTGACTTACCAGGCAGTGAAGAAGCTCTGATAAGGCTTTGTAGCTATTGAACTTTCATAGGTTTGCAGCCTGGTGGTTGCAGCTAACGAGATAGTAACTGTTTTTTTTCTCTTGGGAATGGGATTTCAATTAAGGTACCGTTGCTCAGAATTCCAGTCATGCAGGCTGCTTAGTGTGTGGAGTTTGTAATATAGGGAGCAGGACCTTGGCCTGAGCTGCAGACCTGTCCAGCATCTTAACAAAAAGCAGGGGATATTTTTTTTCAGAAGTGTTTGGCATTGCCAACAGTTCCTCTCAGTCAACTAGAGCTGAGGGCTTTAGAGAATGTCCCTGAAATGCTTCTGTTTAAACATTTTATCCACTCCTTTGGGCTTTTGACTACTGGGTTTTAGACAGTTCTGTGGCTTATGAGGGCCAAAGGAGATGCTTTGATGTCTTCAGTACAAATCAGCCCCTTTCAGTTGAAACCAGTGGATGATTTGTGTAGCTACCAAAACTGCTTGTAAAGCTAACTTGGTATGCAAGCTTTTTGGTGTGCATTTCATTTTTCTCACAATTCCCCTTGAAAGGGACTATGACTTTATAGTTTATGGACCTAGCTACCTTCCCTTGCAATGGGAAGTCTGAGCTGTGGATTTTGCTGGTACATTTTTAATTGCGAAGACCCGATGGGGGAAAAAAAAGGGAACCTAACCTGGGAGGAGTCCTTAGGAGTTACTGTCAAGTAGAGCGCTGGGCTTCTGGGGGGACAGATTCCTGTGGGATTTTATGCTGTTCTACAGCGATATCAACAAGCCATACGTATGCCCAGATACTGTGTTGTCCTTATTAGTCCTTTACCTGCTTTTTCAGTTGCTGCATGTTGTGTGCCTTCTGTTCTGCTGTAACACAGTAGCTTTGCATCTCCCTGCCTTGACTCCTACTCCCCATTCTGCATGATCTGCTGAATGTACTTATTGTGCATCCAGAAAAAGCTGAAATAGATGTTGATGGGTTTTGCTTTTTGTTTTTTCCCCTATCCCTTCTTCTCTTGACAGTTTTTTATCATGCTGTTAATTATATTTCTGTTGGAGCTCACTGTTGTGATTCTGTTCTTCGTCTACACTGACAAGGTAAGTCAGATTCTTCATTTTTCTTTCCTCTTCAGCAAATTTTTATGCCCCTTTTGCCTATAAATAAATCATGAAGCATTTGGCTTGGTATGCACATCATGCTTCTGTCTTCCTTGAGACACCCCTCTCAGAAGAGCTCGCTCAGAATGCATAAACAGCCTTGCAGGACGGGACTCTTGTGTGCTCATGTGTACAACTCAAGGTCATAGATATTGCCAAGTGCATCTGCCATTTAAAAACCCCAAAGCAACAAACACCAAAAGCCCCCACAAAAAACCAAAGAAGCCAATGAGCGTTGCTAGGAACATATAGGAAGACACAGCAATCATAATGAATGGGATTTAAAAAAAATATGTTTACAGTTTAACAGCCACATTATTATTGTTACAAAGAAAGTGGCCTTAGCACAGGCAAAGGCACACAATTCATTATATTTCCAAGTTGCTCTTTGCAGCACATGTGTACTTGGATTCCAGTGAAAAGCCAAGGTAAATGTATAAAAATTTAATAAACAAAGCTTTTATTTGTGTTTTCAAATTTTACTTATGCTTGACCTTTGTTTCTGTGCTTACATGGTATTTCTGTTGTAAGGTCAGAGTTGCCTATCTGAATTACCTTTAGCCTTAAAATATTTTTTTCTTAAAAATAAATCTTAAATGAATAAACCAAAACCAAGGGCATAACTGTAACCTGCCTATTCACTCAGAACTGTCAAACAAAGTCTCTTGCAACTGAAGACTAAGGAAGCTTGAAAATCACAGGGTAGGTGGGAAATTTTGCCATGATTTAGCACTCATGATGTAAATTACCAATAAACAACTTCTTCTGGAGTGGAAAGAATAGCAAAATATAAATGAAGGATGAAAATAGCAAAAAAAAGAATAAAATTAACTACACAAATATCAAAATAAAACTAAGGTGAACAGTAGACCCAGCTATAGTCAGTATGTTTAGCAATAACCTGGATGAGGAGTGGATAATATGTCCACATTACTTTATAGAAAGGCTCCAAATTAATTAATGAATACTGTGAGTGATTGTGAGGTGCACTTCTGAAGGCCTGTAAAAAACCATGCTGTTGAATGGCATGCTGTAGCTGGAACATGGAATTAACTTGCAAGGTAATTAAAGTAGAAGGGGCGATTTAAAATTACTTGTATGCGTTATTGGATTCTGAATTACTTGTAACCTCTTGGGAGAAAGATCTACACGTCATACATGACAGCTTAATAAAGGCATCTACTTAATATGCAGTGGCCCTCCAAAACCCAAATACAGCAGTTGGCTATATTTAGAAAGGGAACTCCGTTAGAAATATTAGCACGTCATTTTATAAACTGACGGACTCGCCTCACTCTGAATTTAACGTTGAGTTTTGGTTACAGAAATGAAAACCAAACAGAAAACTGTTTGTTTACCATGCTGGGAAGGTGGGAGAGAGCAGTCGTGAAGAGGGATTATGGAGACTACCCTGATTCAGTTTGGGAAAGGAATGAGATCCTCTGCTTAAGAGATCTTAAGTGAAATGATAGCAGGTTCTACAATAATGACATACAAAAGACCTGCCCTGAACATAGAAAAAAATACTTGAAAATATTAAGGAATAGTTCTGGAAGATAAATGTTTCTTATGCTCCACATCATGATCTTGTAGAATTCCCTGTGGTTGAGGGTGATAGTTCAATAAATGTGTGGGTAAGGAGGAAAGAAAAAAAGCAATGAAACATTTTGATTCATAAAGCAATCAGCACTATTAATGTTGACAGGTGTGTCACAGGGAATGTTGGTCCTCACTCTTCAGAGGGAAAAGTAGTGAAAAAGTGTCCAGAATGATGCCCTCCCTCCTTCAGCCTGTTGGTTTGCAGCGGGATTTATTTGTTCTTAATAAAGAGATCAGTAAATTTAACTTTCCTCTGAGTCACGTGCTGTAGGTTGATGCAGGAGGTACACTGCAGTTGTCTGTAAAATCAAAACAGAGCCTGAAATAATGGGCTCTAGTTCAAGTGCATTTTTACTGAGTAAAGAAATTGTTGCAGTCGGGGTATTGCAGATGATCAAATTTAGAGGCTCTTAATGTTCCTGTATGACTTTAAATCCATGGTCTTACACTGAGGAAATCAATAGTTTGTCTCTGTGTTACACTTACAGTCATGCCTACAGAATAAATAAAGCAGCAGCAGCCTAAAACTAGTATTTTTGTACAGCATGCTTGGAATTTGTACGCTGGCTTTCCTCGTGTGAAGGACAGTATTGCCCATATCCTGGTATGGGCAAGTACATGATCCAGACAAGTCCACCACAGTCATGGCTAATGGGGTCCCTTGGGAAATAACTGAAGGAGCAATCTATGCTAACTCTTGCACATCAGAGGAAAGAAACATTAATTTTTTGTACAAAAGCAGAAAATTACTTTGCAGATTAAGACTTTGAGGGCATCTCTGTCATTCATATACATGCTTGTGTGTGTATATCTCTCTGTGTGTATATATATATATATATTTAAAAATCAGATTTTTTAAGTACCTGCTAGCTAGCCTTCTGTTATTGAGGAGTGTATGTATGTGTATAATTCTTCTAAGGATAAAATGGGGGTCAATCATTACTTTCTATTTCTGGCTTGAGAAGAGGGTAAGTAATAGATTCCCTTGCAGCTTTCATTACTCTTAACTTTGTCCAGTGGAAGGACTCGGAATGGATACTGCGTCCCTTGCTACAAAGTTTAATCAATCCTCTCCTCTTTCTGGGAAGCAGGGCACTGTTACTGCCCTGTTTCACTGGAGAGGCAAGAGCTGAGAGTTGCCCGAGACTCTGCAGGCAGCTGGAGCTGATTCTAAATTTAGAGCTCTTAGTGTTTTGGCTGACAGCAAGAGATTTGAGAGACTGAATCGTGCAGATGGCAGGGCTGGGTGTTGCAGCTGACTTATTAGCACTTGTCCAGTGAATGATGTCCATTTTATTCCTTCTGCTGTAGAATGGACACAGTAGCAAGCTGGTGCTTGTGCTGCAATATCAGCAACAGGGCGGGCATACATCCACTTGCTCATGAATACAATGCATGGTACCCAAGCTCTGAAGCTCCCAAGCTCTCTATCTGTTGCCTAGACTGTTGCTTTAATAGTGTGTCAATTACTAAAAAGCATCAAGGCAAAAGTTCTTTACAGCCATTCACAGATAGGTGTTTGGCACAGTGCTTTTTTTCTTTTGCTATGAAAGAGCATGCAGCTGTGGAGGTCGACAGGACCAGCTGCTGGGACTCAAGGCAGTTTAGACTGACCCATTCTCATTAATCAGCTTGGGAGAAGCCCCAAAATTGCCTCTGCCTCTCATTCTAGTGGCTTGCATCAGCCTCTCTGAGCTTTTAAGCAGCCAACTTGCTCACATGCTCTAGAGTGTCATCTTCACTTTTCTTGATGGAGAAATGTTTGTCTTGATCTCATGACATAAATGCTGCCCTGGATTTCACAACTCTTTCTCTGAACTGGCTATGCAGTATGATGTTGTAGAGAGAAGGGCATGGAGACAGCTCAGAAATCCATGGTATAGGAAAGGAAAAGATGTGATACCTTGCTGCTTGGAGCTGCACTGTTGATCTCTTTAGCAGGGCTCAAACCTTGTTCACTACTACTACAACTGTCCTGGCTGGTTACATTGCAAAAGAGGAATCCCTTGAGTTCTGCGGAAGTGAAATGTGGGCTGTGGGAATAGGATGGGGAAATGTGCTCCTATGGGATGGTTGGCAGGAAAAACACACAGCACTTTTATTTTGTCCTGACTCTTCCCAAAGCAGCAGAGTGACTGATTCTTAGGCTGTCTTCAGCTCAAAGTGGGTACTTGAGGGACTTGGCAGCTAATATTGGTGTTTATGCATGTTCATATGGAAGTTCCTAAAATGTAGCTTGTCATTTTTTTGAGGGCAGAAATATCAACCCAAGACGTGGGTTCTGAATGGAGTGTGATTATGAGAACTAAAGCAGGTTGTTATCACTCTGAGAGCAATAATTTTTCAGGTTAAATTTATGGCCCCATGTGAAGCAGTTCAAACTCCAGTGAGATTGCTGGAGTCATGTGAATGACCACCCATTTACAATTTGAATATTGTCTTTATATGTTTATTTTTATTCCATTAATACAGAGTAGTGTTTGATGTTTTTATAAGTTGATCATTTCTGTGTGAGACTCTATGTGTATTTGTAGAGATCCATGGGGTACATAGGGTTAACCTTAATTTTATTGTGATAGAAAGAAAGCAGCAGGGCCCTATCCTGTCAGAGGCTGGATGCTTCTTATAATTCTCAGCACCAGATTGGACCCTGTTAAAATATAAATTATGCTAATAAAATGCACAGTCTTGCAGCAGTTCTAACTTCTATAATCCTTTTGGGTTTAGCATCTGTATTTATTTTTACTGCGAAGATTCTCCTGGAGGCACAGGAAAAAAATTGCCATGTTTACTTTTTTGCAGCTGTAATATATGATTTTTTTCAGTCGGTTTGTTTGTTTGTTCAGATGTCTATATATTTTCTGATTTACACGTAGAGCTCTGGTGCCACTGTTTAATGCTCACAAACGGAAGAACATAACTAACCCACTGTAATGTTGGTTTTTTCTTTTCTTTTTGAAATGTCAGACTTAGTAACATAAGTCAGATTAAGGAACAAAAGCACTGGAGGATCGCTGGCTATGGTATTTGATTATGGGAGCAGTTACTGCTGTTGGCAACTCAAAGTTAAGACCAGAATTTTCAATAAAGATTAGGCCATTAACTCACTTGGGGTCCCCATGAAAATTACAGACTAAATTCCATGCCTGCTTAGCTGTGTTGGAAATGGCCTACAGAATGGTAGAAGATTGAAAAATAATAGCTGCTTCTGTTTTTCATGAGATGTGTAAAAATGCTGTTGTTTTCTGTTTCGCAGTAAATTGTAATGAGTTCCTCTTTAGCTTTTACTGCTAGCTTATAAAAAGAAATATGTCTGTGGGTTGATACATTTCTTACTTTGTTTCTCAAAACATTTTACAAATTATTGTAATTCTTTATTGATATTTTGCCTGGTCCCATACAGATTATAGGCAGCAGACTGGAATGTAGTGGGTATGATTTCAAGTATAGCTCAGTCCTCACAACCTCTTTCACATTTGGCTTTAAAGACAAAGTGGAAGACCTGAATCTCTTCCACCTTCTGCACTCATGAGCTCATGGCAATGACTTGATGCTGCCGAGCCGCTTGCCAGTATGAGGAAGAGGTTCACAAACAGAAGAAATTTTTCATACAGAAGGTTTAGTTCAAACCTACTGCAGGAGCTGTTCACATTGAGCTTTTGTCCAGAGAGATTAAAATATTTCTATGTTTCTCTTTGACAGAGCTTCAATGGAGCAGGATGTCTGCTTGGGTACCAAAGTGCCTTGTGTTCCTAGTTTGCATAACACACAGGGCTGTCCAAGGCATGCAGACAGAAGATGTTAATCTTTTTGAAAATGGAGAAATGAAGACCAAAGTGAAGGGACAAGGTCATCCAAATTCTATGCAGTTTGCACATGTTCTTAAGTTATTGGAAAACAACAGGCTTTGGAAAGTCCTGTAAAACTGTCAGGGTGGTCACTCTGCAGAACTCTTCAGTCAGATGGCCTGCCTTTTCTACCAGCCTTGCTTCATCACCGTTTGACTTTGCCTACACTGTCCTATTGTCATATATTTTAAAACTTTTTACTGTTGAAACTTTTGAGTGGTGGTAGAAATATTTGGTGCCTGTGTCCTTCTTTGCCACAATGAACATAGCCCTTCCTGTTGCTGTGCAAGGCTGGGAGAATTTCAGAACAAGTCTGTGTGTGTAGCTTCTGAATTCTCAAGAGGACAAAGCCATTTTTAACTCCATTATTTCTGTGGAGCTGTGCTGAAGTAACATAACATGCTTCAGAGCATGCAAGTCATGGTATTTATATGCAAATGTTTCTGAGCACCGTGTGTGTTAATGCTTTATTTTTCAGGTGGAGTTCCATTTGTGTTGGTTTTAAAAGATCTCTCTACCCACTGAGCAGTTCCTGGCCTGTAGCATGACTCTGGCAGTGTTCCGGAGTTAGGGCTCTATGTAAACAGCTCTAAGCTGTTTCTCAGATAAACAGAGGTAGATTGCAGGCGGATGTGGAGGAAGGTATAGATTGTCTCCTGGATTGTGTTGCATTGCAGTTATTGCACTGTGAGGCTGATGCATTAGCCCTGGTCAAGTAGTTTATTTCTCTAATGCAAAATAATGTTACATAAATGGTGATATAAAACAGGAAAAGACAGAAGTGTCTCTGTGGTTTATTTTACTTGGTAATAAGCTTAATTTTAACTAGTTTATTAGCATTTCAGTACTGGTGACATACAATAGGGAGCTGCAGAAATTTCATCAAAAGAATTTAATTATAACCAATTCGTTTTGGCTTCATTTCAGCAAAGCATTCAGGCATGTGTTTAAATCTGTCTCTGTTCAGCAGATAACTTAAGTGCATGCTTAAACCCGTGTGAATGACTTAATCATATACTGAAGTCTTGTCTTCACTGATACGCAGCTTTTGTGCCTTTCCTTTAAAAGGCTGGGGAAATGCTAATGACGCTGAGAAATTCTTGAGATTGTAAAGATGCATCACATCTTTCCCTCCATAGGGAATTTAGTGAAAAATAATGAATGTTTGCTTTAAGGCATTGCTGGTTATCTTTTTCTATTTGTTCTGAACAGCTTTCCATTTAGTATCTTGAACTCCAGCACATCACTGTAACCTTTTTCTAGGCAGGAGGAGGTGAGGGGGTTGGAATTTATTTGTCTGTGTGGCTGGGAAAAAAAAGCAAATACACCAAAGGAAATCCCAGTAGTTTCACTAATTAATTTGTCAAAGGAGAATTTCATTGAAAGTGCACCTACAAAAAGCTATTCACAGTCTTGTTGAAGGATAGCACAGTATTGATGAAAAGAATTAAGTGCATGCTCAGAAATAGGTGTTATACAGGAATAATAACTGCAGATGAAATGCATTAGGGCTCCCCATTGGGACCTCTTGATCAATGCTTGATCAAGGCCTAATTGATTTCTTGAATAAAGTGTTAGCAGGGAAATGGAGCCAGGGCAAATAAAATCAAACTTTCTGAAATCGAGCGCCATGCCTAACACAGATACTCTTTGCAAAGATTAGGTGATGCAGGAGCCTCTCAGCTTTTTGTGCCACTTTCTATTTGGCTGACACAAATCTTCCTATTTTGGCTGAAATCAGAAATGAAGATGAACGATGTCTTATCATAGTCAATATGGATTTTTGTTCATATTGCAATGAGTACAGTATTTTTCATGTTGTCCTGCTGCATAGTTTGGAATAGTTCTTTTTCTCAGGAGAAATCCAGTTCCGACCTCCAACCTGCCTGACTGGGAGATTAATTCCCAGATCTGTAGAGATGAATTGAACACAGCTGCTGCTGCTGCCGTTATGCCTGTCTTAAAGCCAGCCAGATCTGTGTTTTATTTCTTGACATCACTAAATTCATCTGAGGTTCTCTGATAAATATTTGGCAATGTATCAGTTATCCTACAACAGAAAGAGATGTATCTGGGTTTCCTTCTTGCTGGTTTGTAATCTCTAATTAGAGGTTAATTTATAATCTAAAGGGGACATCAGAGTATATCTTTGTTCTGGGAGCACTTTTATGATGATGATTTATCTCACGTGCCTCTGTCTCTAGCTTCAGAATTCATATTAGACAAAATATGAGTGGTCCAGGTCTGCAGCCAATCACTCCAGAGGAAAACTCTTGAATACAGTTATTGTGGCTAGTAAATGCATTGCACAACTGCGTGAGTTTTTGTCCAGGCATCTTAAAGCGTGTTAATAGTTCAGCTCTGCTTTTGCTTACTGGGAGAAGTGGTGTTGAAGGCTAAATCCCAAAGGTGCCGTGTCTCCTGGGAAATATTTAGTGTTTTAATGTCTGAATGAATATAATGGGGCCTTGCTATTCCAGAGGTCAAGTTTTTGCATGACTCCTCTGCGGTGAAATAAGAAACCCTTTTAATATTTAGGTGGATCAGGAACTGAATTTATGATGATATTCAGTGCTGGTAGAACTCAAGTGAACGGCACTGGTTTAAGTATACATGATCGACACTAGTTTTAGCTGGTGACTGACTCCCAGTTTTGCATCTGTTCTAACTGCTGGTACACATTTTACACAATTTTACTTGAAAAAGGGAAGAATACCAGAGAGAGAAAAGGATGTTTTAGAAAGGTGATAAATAATTAAGGCAGCTTTCGTCATTTAAGTACAGGCAACATCAAATGCAGAGAAATGACTGAGGTAGTATATTGAACCAGACAGCACATTTTTTATTCATTTTATGAACATTTTTGATGTGTCACAATGTATTTCAGACAACATTAGAAAATGACAGTAAACTAAATGTTTAACATTTTTTACATATACAAAAAGATAAGGGAAGATGACTTTTTGTGTTATCAGGCTGTAAGCAGGCCAATAGCATGCAGTCCTTGTCTTGGATTTATCAGCTGCCATTGAAGAATAATGTGGTGAGTAGACCACTTTATTAGGTGTAATTTGCAGCTGAAGTTTCTTCAACTCCTTCCTTTTATTTAACTCACTAATAATAGAGAACGATTCCTAGTTGAAATGAGGGATCTTGTTGATCAGCAACTCTAAACCCAAACATTCCGGGTTCTTTTGGAGTGGATTGTATTGACTTTAAGGACACAAATCACATTCGGGTGCTTTATATTAACCTCATTCCATGATGTGTACAAGGCCACAACTCTAAAGTGTAGCTTCTTATTGGAAATACCACTGCACAGCAAGATGGTGGTGTCTTTTCAGCTGAAAATTGGGAGTTGGGTCCTTGCTGCGAAGGAGGTTCAGCAAGTGTTCTAGACACCAGTGATATTGTACCTTATGAAATACATTTCCAAACTTAGAAAACTAACATAATCAATGGTAATTGCTAATCAGTGGTAATCAATACCTGCTGGCTGTTTTGCTACCTGTGCCATCTTTAATACAGACTAATTATCTTTAATTATATGGGATCTTGGACTCCCTCAATGATTTTACAAATGAACACTAAAATCAATGATTGACTTGACAATAGGAAATGACTGAGATTTTGTGTAAAGGGATACATCTGAACAGGAAGAAGAGGAAGAACTTTATTTTACAATTTCTGAGTGCACACAGTTCCGATGGGACACTTTCAGTGCTTCTGATAATTTCAATCATGGTCGTGTAACATGATTTTGCTACAGTGTCGTGGTATTAGCAGTGAACGAGGCATGTACAAAGGTTGTTTTAACTATGACACAATCTTAATTAATTTTGTTGTACTGCAGTTATTTTGTGTACCCTCTTCTATGCCTTTAATTTGCAGCAGAGGCATCCTTGAGAACAGAGAATTTTTGTGTAGGTTCAATTATTTCTTGTTAAAACCCATGAATCTACTTATTGGTCCTAACTGTCTTTGATAGGATTTCTTAATGATTTTTTTCTGTGATATATTATTGAATTATTATACAAAAGTGTATACTTTGATTTCCTTGCTTTCTCCATTTTGCACTTGCTGTAAAGCAAGAATGTTGTTGCTCTGCAAGACTTTTTTGCCATCTGCACCCTACCACTCTGAACCACAGGAAAGAAGAATAGTGCATGTCATCATCTTCATCCGTGCTGATGTTGCCTCTGTTGACAATGTCCTAACCTCAGCATTTAGGAAACCTTTTCAGAGGTCACCTTGAAGGGCATATTGAATTGCATGTTAAAAAATTAGTAAAAATACAGAGAAATTTTCTGAGCAGCCAGGGATCAGGTTAGGACAGCTAAAGCTCTGATAAAATTGAATCTAGTCAAGGACATCCGGGGCAACAAGAAAAGGTTCTATAGGTATGTCAGTGATAAAAGGAAGACAAGGGATGTGGACCATTCCTGGAAGGAAACAGGAGACCTGATTACCTGGGATATGAAGAAGACTGAGGTATTCAATTAATTTTTTACCTCAGTCTTCACCAGCAGGTGCTCTAGCCACACCACCCAAGTCACAAAAGGTAAAGGCAGTGACTGGAAGAATTAAGAACTGACAAGATCAGATTCAAGGACAAGATCAGATTCAAGACGATATGAGGAACCTGAAGGTGTACAAGTCCATGGGACCTGACAAGATGTATCCGTGAGTCCACAGGGAACTGGAGAATGGAGTTGCTAAGCCACAATCCAACATACTTGAAGTTGTGGCAGTCTGGTGAAGTAACCCCCATTTTTAGAAAGGGTGAAAAGGAAATCCTGGGGAACTACAGGCTGGTAGTTCCTAATGGAAAATTAGGAGTTTACTGGTGAAAGTCAACATGGTTTAACTAATGACAAATTGTGCCTGACAAATGTGACATTCAGTAACAGAGCTACAATATTGGTGGATAAGGAAAAAGTAACTAACATCACCTATCTGCACTTGTGCAAAGCATTTGACACTGGCTTATGCAACGTAGCATCATAGAATAGTTTTGGTTGGAAAAGGCCTTTAAAATTATCAAGTGCAACCATTAATCTAGGACTGCCAAGTCCATTCCTGAACCATGTCCCTAAGCACCATATCTCTGCGTATTTTAAATACCTCCAGGGATGGTGACTCAACTGCTTCCCTGTGCAGCCTGTTCCAGTGTTTGACAACCATTTGGTGAAGAATATTTTCCTAAGATCCAGCCTAAGCCTCCCCTTGTATAACTTGATGCCATTTCCTCTTGTCCTATCGCTTGTTACTTGGGAGAAGAAACCAACACCCACCTTGAAACTCTATTCAGATAGCTATAAGATCTCCCCTCAGCTTCCTTTTCTCCAGACATCTTTGTCTCTAAATTGGAGAGACATGGACTTGATGGATGGACCACTTGGTGGATAGGAAATTGGCTGGACAGAATTGTGTTCAATAGATTGATGTCCAAGTGGAAACAAGTGATGAGTGGCAATCCTCAGAGGTCAGTACTGGGACCAGTGCTGTTTAACAATCTTTATTGGCAACAGTGGGATCAAGTGCACCCTCAGCAAGTTCGCCAACACCAGGCTTTGTGGTGTGATCCACACATTGGAGAGAAGGGATGCCGTCCTGAGGGACCTGGACAGGCTTGAGAGGTGGGCCAATGCAAGCCTCATGAAGTTCAACAAGGCCAAGAACAAGGTCCTGTACATGGGACAGGGCAATTCTAAGCACAAATACAGGCTGGGCAGAGAATGGATTGGGAGCAGCTCTGAGGAGAAGGACTTGGGGGTGTTGGTTGATGAAAAGCTCAATGTGAGCCAGCAATGTGTATATGCATCTCTGAAAGCCAACCACGTCCTGGGCTGCATCAAAGCCAGCATGACCAGCAGGTCAATAGAAATGATTCTGCCCCTCTACTCCGCTCTTGTGACATCCCCACCTGGCATACGGCATCCTGCTCCGGGGTCCCCAGGGCACAAAACATGGGGACCTGTTGGAGAGAGTCCAGAAGAGGGCTACAAAGATCATTAGAGAGCTGGAGCACCTCTCCTATAAGGAGAGGCTGAGAAGGGCTGGGCTTGTTCAGCCTGGAGAAGAGAAGGCTCTGGGGAGACCTTACAGTGGCCTTCCAGTACCTCAAGGGAGCCTGCAAGAAAGCTGGAGAGGGACTGGTTACAAGGGCATAGAATGATAGGCCAAGTGGTGATGGCTTTAAACTGCAAGAGAGCAGATTTCTGTTAGATATTAGAAAGAAATTCTTTACTGTGAGAGTGTTGAGGCTCGGGAACAGGTTGCCCAGGGAGGTGCTAGGTGCCTCTGTGACCCTGGCAGTGTTCAAGGCCAGGCTGGATGGGGTTTTGGGCAGCCTGGTCTAGTGGAAGGTGTCCCTGCCCGTGGCAGGGGGATTGGAACTAGACGGCCTTTAAGGTCCCTTCCAACTTAAACCATTCTATGATTCCATGAAACTATGTAAATGAAACAAAATGGAGAAGAGTCAAAACATCATTTGAATATATTTCAGAAAAAAAACCTCAAAAGTCTTTCTCTAGAGAGTACTGAAAGTGGAGTCTTGAAGCATGTAAGAGATAAAGATTTTGATTCAAAACCAGCTGTTTGTTAGATTTATCACACAGGACATTTACTTTTTCTTTTGAAATTTCTGGATCAATCAGCAATATTTGAATTTATTCTAATTATTGAAGGCACATTTAAAATAGGGGAACCTTACTATCTAAACAATATGCACACACAAGAAAACATCCTGCAGATCTCTTTCAGATCCATCTTTTTCTTGATAAATAGGGAATGCATCGCGGTTGGCAGAAGAGCAGCTGAATACATTCAGAGAGAAGCAATGCTTGTTTCAAGGTCAGGTAGCTTGGGGGGGGAAAAAAAAGAAATTGATTTTCTTTTGAGGACAGTAAAGAAAGCAGGGGATGGGTGTGTTGCATACCTTGAAGTGTGTTGAGATTGGACTGGTATTTAAGTAAATGTCAGTGGAGTGCCCTTGCTGCTACCACCACCGCTGGTGGCCATTCAGTGGCCAGGTGTGGCTTCCTATGGCTGGGTGTTCTCAATGGAAGCTTCATTCGTGCTGTCTTTGATGCTGATTTATGTACAGACGGCAGAGGCAGCTCTTTCAGAATGGCTGTTGTTACCGCAGAAGAGCACTGAGCACTGCTTTTCCGACTGCCTAGCCTAAGTTCTCTCGCTTCCAACTCTGTTCATGTAAGTGTCAGTTTTCGTGTGGGAGCATCTGTGGGAGACAATTAGATGAGTAAGACTAGGACACTGGAATGGCGCTCTGCTGCTGGATATCACAGTTTTGCCATGCCCACTTTAAGGCACTTGGGGGTTTAGTTACATGATACAGGATACATGATACAACATCAGGTGTCAGCACAGAATGAATACACAAGTTACCGCTTTGTGTGTGGTAAAATCCTGCCCCAGTGTAGTCAGTGGGAGCTCTGCTTTGTATTCCATGGAGCCAGGCCATTATCCTTAATTTTAGGACTCTTGAAATCTCCATCCCACTTCCCCACAGGGTGATACAAATAATGCTTGCTTGAGTGTGTGAAATAGTGTATTGCAGTGCAATGGGAGGCTCTGCTGCATGGCAACTGCAGTTATCAGGGAGTTCTGAGTTCTTGTGCATAATGTCTTAATCTTGCAATGCAGAATGTGTGGAATGCTGCTGCCTGCTAAGAAATTGGTTGAACTTTGGCTGTGGAAAAATCACACATTCCCAAGAGAGATGAAATTAATGAAATCTAGATTCCTGTGCATATTTGTTTTTTAATGTCTGCTGTGGTAGCTTGGCTTCACCATCTGTGTTCTCAGTGACTGTCCAGGTGGGGTTTTTTATGGTACAGAATCAGAGAATTGTTCAGGTTAGAAGAGATCTCTTGAGATCAGGTAGTCCGACCATGTCTTCAAGCAGGACCAGCTAGAATAGGCTGACCAGGACTGTGTCCAGATGGATTTTTGAGTATTTCCACAGATGGGGATTCCACAATGTCTCTAGACAACCTGGTGCAGTGTTTGACCTCCCAAACAGTAAAAGTGTTTTCTTATGTTCAGATTTAATGTTCTACTTTTTAGTTAGTGTCCATTGCCTCTCGTGACCTCAGTGTGCACTCCCACTTCATTCTTTCCCATCAGTTACTTAGACACGTTGGTAAGAACCCCTCTGAATCTTCTTTTCTTCATAGCTGAGCAGTACCATCTCCTTTGGCCTCTTTTCATATAAAAGATGCTCCAGTCAAATCATCTTTATAGCCCTGTGCATGACCTTCCCCAGTAAGTCTTTCTTTTACTGAGGAGTCAAGATCTGGACACAGATAGGGCATCACTAATGCTGAGTAGAGAGGAAGGCTCATGTTGAATGACATGTGCAGTCCAGGATACTGTTGGCCTGCTTTGCTACAAGAGTGCATTTCTGACTTATGGTCAATGTAATGGCCACCAAGACCCCAAGGTCTTTCTCTGCAGCACACAGGTGCCATGTGCCATACCAAAGGCAAGGCAAACAACATCTACTGCTCGCCCTCATCCACAGACCTACTTACTATGTTGTGGAAAGGTATTGTGATAGTTAGCATGATTTCCCCTTTGTAAATACATACTGACTACTCCAAATCATTTTCTTGTCCTTTGTGTATCTGGATATGGTTTCCAGGATTATTTGCTCCATCACCTTCCCAGAGACTGAGGTGAGAATGACAGCCTGTCGTTCCTGGATCTTCCTTCTTGTGTGTGTTGAAGATAGGAGTGGAATCTGCTCTCTTCCAGTGTTCAAGAACTTCTCACTGTCCTCTAGTAGGACAGGGAGTCCTCTCTTGCCTCGTATGGTATTGCCATTCCAGTACTTCCAACCATTGCACTGGCAAAAAATAAAAAAGCCCAAATGCTGACTGACAGGGCACTATATATGCTAGAGCAGACAGATTGTGTGTCTGTTACACTCAGCTTTTTCTCATACTGGGTACTAATTTGGGGTATGTGCTGCACCTAGTTGCCAGTTTTCGCAAAAAATGTGGAAATTGAGTGTATCTGGTATCTGTGTGTCAACCAACCATTTGACTGGCTTTTTTGCTCTATAATTATTTGTTGAAGGCATATGACAACAACTTTCCAATGACAAAATGCTCCCACTGGTGCGTGCCATAGGTTTGCAGTTATTAAACAAACGGAGAATATTTAAGGCAAATATGCAACTTAAAGCTTTTTCTCAGTGATGCTTACTGGAACAACTGCCTTTCCAATTAGCCTTTCACTGTCATTTACTTGAAATGACTTTTTTGAATGCTTACATTGAAGTCCTGGAATGTGCTTGATACCAAACGGCTAAGGGGACAGCGGGGAGGGATCTCATTCCACACCGAGCTGGCCTTTTGAGGATTTAGTGTGTCCCTTTTCCACATGCTTGTTTATTAGATTTTGTGATTGGGTATGGTCATATTTTTGTATTCATCCCGTAAGGATCAGCTAGTGCTCTGTACGGTAAAATGGAGAATGTGGCTTTTTGCTTCCACATCTTTGGTGGGGCCATGCAGATTCCATAGGAGTCAAATTCTCGATTCCCTGGGCTCCTCCCTCCTGATCCAGAGGCAGCTCCTAGCACGCTCCTTAGACGCCGTAGAACTGTCAACATTACTGCATAGCACTTTGAGGGGACTAGATCAGGCTCTGAGATGCAAAACAGCTCTCCTGCTTGATCTAGGAAGGACAAAGGCAGCTTTGTGTTCTAAAGGTCTTCCTCTACCCATTCTAGACATTTTTTGAACAATGCTCTGCTGGAGTAGCTGGTCATTCAGAATAGACCTCTCTGCAGTGTGTGTCTGGGTTGACACTGTAGAGAGGCTTGTGGCATGTCCTCTAGGTCCCTTTTAGCAGATAGATGCTAACAGCCAGGCTTAGAGATGGACAAATGAATCCTTTCCATGTGCCCTTATAAAACTATTTCAATGTAAATGAGCAACATGATATTTTAAATCACCATTTTGCAGACTGTGTGTTTATTTCTGGTCTCAGTAGGATGCCGTGCAGAGTTACAGCCTGTAAGGGTCACTCAGTAAGTCCTTATCTATTCCACAGCTTTTATGTTTCAAGTTGATACATCTCATGAATTTCTTTTTCTTTTTTTTATAGCATATTAAATTCAAGGATTCCAATATCACTCTTTCTCAAGATTTTTCCATGTGAAATTTTCTAAAGGAGATTAATTTATCAGAGAAGGGCTAAGGAGTCCTGTTCTATATAGTTTTTTGTGAAAAGTGGTGCATTTGGAGAATGCCAAGCAAAGTTGATGAGGGCATAAAATGCAGTACTTGAAGTGTGTCTCTTCAGTCACACAATTACTCTCTTTCTCCTTGAAGACCATTTGCCTCATTCAGGTTAACATCAAGAATCCACAATCCAAGTGTGAATTAAGAAGATCAAGTTTCTGATCTCTGAAAGCTTGCACTGCCCTGGTTACTCCAACCTTTCAAGAGAAGAGGACCTTGAAATGTCCCCATATCAATTCTGACTAGCAGATCGCTTCACCACAGTTATCCAGTGGAAATTTTACGTTGCACACAGACAACTTATGTTCATATTGAACAGAGTTAAGTGGCAAGAATTTGACACTTGTTACAGAGGTTGTACTTATGCGGCTTTTAGGTGCTCTTTTAAGTGGTGATGAAGGAATCCGATAAAGAGAAAAAATAATGCTAAAGGAAAGTTAGTCTTAACAGACAGTTGACTACATCCTACATAATAAAAATGTGGTGTTAATCAGAGAATGATTTGGGTGCCTCTCCCTTGTTGACCCAATTCGAGATAATTTAGAGAGGTTCAAATTTTGACATTTCATGAAAATTAGCCCTACCAGGATGTGAATGAAGTGTGGTGCCCTGACTCTCATGTCTGCAAGTCATCTCTGAGGTAGAATACATCAGAAGAGTGGTGGGATGTGGTTCAGTTCCCTGCCTATTGCAGCAACACATTTTACAATTCCTTGGGTAAGAACAAATCTTAACGTTTCCCATTTTTGTGTCCTGTGACCACAGTGCTGACCCTCTCATATTCCCTTTGGAATATGGTTGTGCATGGAGGGTAAAGATGCATTCGTATTAATAAACATAGAGCTTTGGGTCACTTCCTCTGTTTTTTCGGGAACTAGCAGCTCACCCAGTAATCCATTTCAAGGTGAAATGTAGAGTAAATTAAATAAGTGTTTTATCTCAGCTAATTTTTATATAAGTGACTGGGGAATGAAAGGTGAATAAAATAGGGAATTAAACTATCCTTCCACCCTCTAACTCAAAAATCCAGGAAAAGTGAGCTACTGTTCCTTGTGTTCTGAATGAACAAATATTTCTCTCCAGGTCTGGGGCTGTCTCAGCACATACTGGAAGGTCTTTTGGATTTGGGAAGGGTGGCTGGGTGGGTCTTTCAGTGCATGTAAACCTATTTCTTGTAAAAAGTATGTACCTGGAAATGATTTTTTTTTTTTTTAATTTGTAACAAAAGAAGTAACACCTGGATTGATCTTGCAGTGCTCTGGGGCTTCACCTCACACAGAGCCTTCCTTTACAGTCCTTACCAGGGATGAGGTCCCTTTTCTGACTTCTACAGTCAGTGACTCTGGGCAGCAGGATTAGGTGCGAGGAAAGAGAAGGTTTTATGGTAGTGCTTTCTTCTCAAGTAGCACAGGTTGCTTCACCTTCCTGCATCATGCCTGCATTGAAGATTGGAGTTGCTGATGAAGGAATTGAGTGAGGGGCTGTATTGTTTCCAGGGATTAATATGAATATTATTGGTCCCCAGTCATTATAACTAAATATTATCCAATTTGTGGCAGAAATGGCTGTTCAGGATTCACCTGGCAGCATTTTTCTTCTGGCCATCCCTCTATCCTTAGGTATGCAGACCAATGACTCAAGTAATTTAATGCGATTAAAAGCTAGTCCCTGGTGAAAAGAGCAATGAGGGAGATTCTTTACTTATTCCCCATTAGTCCAGGGCAGGCTTGCTCGTGAATCCTGTAACCTTGGCAGCAAGAGAACCTCCTTCTGCTTTGCTATCTGCAAGGAAATGAATTACACAAGCATAGAAATTCATGAACGCTGAATACTGCAATTAATTTTGTTAAAGTCTCTTTGTATACTTAGATTGGGGAGAGGAAGGAAGGAGAAGCTTATCACCAGCTATGAGTCTGAAGCTGCAAATCTTGCACAGCTTTCACTTTGAGATAAAAATGAAGCTGTAAGGAATCCAAAACCCCTTTGTTTATGTTATATATTGTAAGAATGAGAAATGATAAAGGCAGTAACGTAAGTAGTGTTAACATCACAATCCCCATATTGAATTAACATGCAGAAAACACATTAATAGCTTTTCTTTATTACTAGTCTGAAAACTTTACAATGGCCTTTATTGGAACAGAACTGAAATGTGAATGGCTGAACTTTATAAATCTCAGCTCGTACATGGCAGCCCAAACACTGTGTTAAAATATTTTGGGTTAGTTGTTTGGACTTTGTTTTTTAAAGTCCAGACTTGGAACCTTGCCAGTTTTTCCCATTTACTCTTTCATTTGTTCATATTAAGCAGGCAATCAGATTGCAGAGAAGTTAGATGCAAAGCTGAATGTATTGGATGTGTGAATTTTCTCTTTATGGCCAAGACAGGTGCATGTAAATGTTTCATCAGCACACCCATTAAGTTCCCAGTGGTAAATTTAGCCACAAGCATTTGAGAGGTGCTTACTTTGCATTTAATTTAGATCTAAAAAAAGGAGTAGCAGGTTTATTTAAAATTCATTGCATTCAGGTTATTTAAAACTTATTCATCACGTATATATAAAAATAAATGAGAAAGTCACAGAAATACCCACCCAGCGCAAAGTGATCGGGCAAAAATAGGTAAAATCTGGCTCTGTAACTAGCCAGTCATTTCCTGAACTCTGTTTGGGTGAACTTAGAAATAACTTCACTGAAGTCTGAGAGCTTCTCCCAGACAGAACAATCTCATTATCCTCTCTTTTTAAATGGCACCAAATATTCCTAATTGTCCCTGTTGCTGCATAGTGCTGGCACTGTAAGAGAATTGTGGTTCTTTTTCATCTTTTTCTTATGCTTTCTTCTGGGCAGTGTCAATCAACTTGCAAATGGCAGCATGCTCAGATCTGATTGCAGTGGAGGTTTCTTTGTCACGTACTTAAGGACTTTACAGTATTAACTCTTGCTGTGGCACAGCTTCATTCTGCCGAGATAAGTAGATGCTGGGACTTCTGCTTGTCCATCACCCACCTTTCCGTTGCAACAGTGCTTTGCACTGCATTAGGACTTGTTTTCTTTGGGAGTTGCACTGAAGTCACTTAATAAGTTAAATGTATTTTTTATCACATCTGTTGGAAACGGGTGGTCAGAAATCATAATTGCTGGATGAGAGGAATGATGGTATCATAAATAAAGTACAGTAAATAAAGATGCTATCTGGAATTCAAAAGAAATATATTCCTGAGGCTGTCTGGCAAGGTGTACTGAAGGGAGATGGCTACAAAGCATGAAGGAAACTTCTTGGTAGGATCAGATATATGCAGGCTTCTGAGAAGTGTACTTGAATGCTGTTTGTTTGAAAACTGTCTACTTGGTAAAAGTTTGGACTAACGATATACTAAATCCTTAAATGTCAATCAGAATATAATAATCTTTCTGCTGTTTCAACATGTCTTCAACAGGGATCACAGGATTCAGCATGGTGAGGGATTAAATTGATAACAAATACCTGGGCTTCTCTGCTGCATTTTACTTGCTTTGGCAGGCTTTTCTTTAGATGTTTCTCTTTCAGAGGATGGAATTTTACTGCAGTCCATCCTTACAATATCTCTGTAAATAAGAAAACAGAAAACATACACTTAATCTTGAGTTTTGCTTGTATCTTCTTCCCCAAGTTTTAGAAGATAATTTTAACAACCCATGGGAGGTGGGAATAATTTTATCCCCCCCCCCCCCCCCCCGATAAAATGGTCTAAAATGTGGCAGAGGGAAGCACCTTTTTCAACCTTCATCTCTTCCTATCTTGTTTCATCACAAGTCACACTCCATTAGAGTCCTAATGTTTCTATCAATAAATGATGGATTTGCCAATGGTGATTTAAGTGTAAAATTACTTGCGAAAACTTAATGAAGCCTGCAAATCATAAATTAGATTTCAAAGAAATTGTCTATGACAGTTAAAAACTACAGGGCCAAAGTAATTTCCAGGGTGGCATTTTTTCCTCCCCTCTATAAATTATGAGTCAGGTCAAAACAGAGGTTGTTCTGTAGGAATAATTGTGGGTTTTTTAAAGTAAATCATGAATTGTCTCTTGCTGCAGCAACTTTATTATACTGGTGTGTGGTGGGGTGTTTGACATGCTCCTGCAGAAAATAATTGGTCTCTGCTGCAAGTAGCTGTTTTGAGAGCCAGTCTGCTACTGATCTATATTTTCCATTGGTTTGAACAACAGTTTCAAATCCTGCTGCCCAGTCTTGCGCCCTCATGAATGAGGGCATGAGACTACTCAGACAGCTTGTCTGCTATTGACAAAAATGATAGCCTCAGGCTGTCAGCCACTGCATTTCTAAACAGGGTATATTTTTATAACCTTAAATGTTCTTTACAGATTTAAGTGTCCTTTGCAAACCCTTTTGGCATACACTTTGCCTCTGTAGGAGAGGACACCTGATGCTGATTTGCAGTTTCACAAGAAGAGAATCCCTTTACTCAGAAGTGCATGTGGGGAATATGCTGTTGCTGCAGGCATATTAATTTAGTTAATTAGATTTGTGAGAGATAATGAGAAATTTCCTGTCCTAAATTCAGAGTATTTAATGTGATTTGGAAATCTATCTAAAGTAACCAGAACCATAGTCATCCTATTGATTATCTCCTCTCTTTCTTTTCCCCCAAATCCAAGGAGATAAGAACAGTTAAAACTGTTTCAAACACTGCACACACACCCCCCAAAAAAAGTGGGGGGGTAGGAGGAAGAGTACTTAAAATACTTTAATGATTGTGCCCATAGACTTATTTAGATTTGGTGATTTTCTCTGAGCAGCGTGGTAACAGTGGTAGTCAGCATGTTCCTGAATGCTGTCACTCTCACATTTGATGATGGGAACTACAATTTTACAGATTTAAACTACAAAGTTTTCTAATACAGCTCAGAAACAAACTGGAGTGATATGCATTGTTTAGATGTGGCATATATAGATAATACAAATTCTTTTCCTGTCTGTTAAGTTTGTTTGAATTGATCTTTCAAATGAAAATCCTTTCTTTATCAAACTTTTGGTGCATCTTTTCCATTATTAATATTTACATAGGTTGCTTCAGAAATTTAGTGTTTCTTAAGCCCTCACATTGTTTTGGTGAAAGAGTCATCCACTGATTACTATTTATTTTGTCCCGTTTATGTTGTAGAAAAAGGTAAATGGGTTTAGCAATTAAAACTTCCGTCATCTGAGTTCAGGATGTCAGGATTCATTTACTCCATGTATGCTGGCTGTCATTTTTCATCTGCAAAGCTGCTTTATGCAAAACCTGAATGTCTGTTGCTTTTGCTTTACCTGGTTGCAACTGTTTCCAAGATTAGATTGTGGCACACTTAGCTATGGACAAACTGTTTTTTAGTGGATAGTGTTCTTCATGGCTCAGCCTCACAGCACTTGCAGTTATTGACTGAATGCCTCACGGATGTCTGTGTGGGTTTGGCTGCAAGGTCAGTTGTTACCACTAATGTAAGGTTAGCAAAGAAATCATTACTGCTCAGTGAAATCTCTTCACTGGGATGTGGTTTGTGCAGTTTCAGAACAATTAGAATCTAGTCCCAGTCTCCAGACTTTGTGTGGTCCTTGGCATTTTAGCTGTGCACATCTCTTAGTAGTCCTAATGAATTTTGAAGGACCTTTGTTTCTGTTGACAGCAGAGAGCACTGTCACCTTTCTCCTCCAGCATGTTTTATGTGGTGGTCACATAGCCAGTTTGAGTCTCAAAGACTCTTGCCCTTCAAGTACACTCTGATGCCTATGGTATTTATGCCCCGGATTCTATCTCAGTGATTTATGAGTTTTTCCTCCTATTGGAGTTGTTGCTGCCTTGCTCTTGCAACAGGACACAGTTTGAGAGTTGTGGTTTGTTTCTTTTTTTCATTATTAATATCCTGCAGCGCTCCAACCAGTGATACTGGCTGTGCTTTCACCACTGCTAGTTCTCTTGCTGCCTTCCAAATCATCCAAAATCTGGAGATAATGGATTCTGACCACTGACCTGAGTAGCACTCAGAAGAGTATTTCATGTAATTACGTCCCAAAGCAATACTAGATTGGATGAGGTCTTCTACTTAGTCAACATGTTTTCTGTGTTAATTGGAAAGGTAAGTGGAGTCACTGGCTTGCTTTCTGCTCTGTTTGCCTTCACAGATGTGATAGCAAAAATTTCAGCAACACAATGTCAAGCTTAGTATTAGGGAAAAAAATACTAAAACTTAATTTTCTCTTTTGGGAAAGTTATCACAGATAAGGAGACTAATCTTTTTTTAAAATTATTATTGTATTTTCCAACAAACACAAGAAAGGTGAAAGTTGGTGTAGCAAAGACTTCCCTAATGGTTCTTGTCAGAGTGTGTTCCATAGTCAAGCAGTTCTGTGTGATCCCTGGAGAGCTGGCTTCTGCTGGTCAAAGGTGCACACGGCTGAGAGGATGTGGTCACTGCCTCTTGTGAAAGAGGCTGTGCTTTGTAGAAAAAAGAGATTTAATAGGATCTGATTGGAAAATAATAATCACAGGTGTATCATAAGAAGGAAATGGTCTTTAGTGATTATTATAAGCTCTTGATGCTCAGGTGAAGGCACTGTATGTCCAGTACTGGTTATTTTGTCAGATTCTTGACTAGGATAAATAGTTTAAACACCTACAACATCTCTTAAATAGTCATATCATCAGTCCAGTGGCACTATGCCAGAACTTCATCAGAATAGAGAAGCAGCCTGCATTTAGTGTATGAAGTCATGCAAGATAACATGGGTAGTGAGGCAGAATGACAAATACAACTCTTTCTTCTTACTAAGTTGGGGGAGGGAAGGGGGGTGCCTTTGCTTTGTAATATTTTCAAACTTTTAGTATAAACCATTAGACCATAAAATGTATAATAAACCCTTTTTAAATGAAAGACAAAATTCTCAACTATGGCTGCTGGATTCACTAGCTGGAGTATTATACAAGCCCCCATGCAAGTATGATGTGACTTCTCAAAGTACTCCAAAAGCTGGCAATCTTGGTAAAAGTATGATGTTGCTCCTTTGGATTAGTGATTCAGCAGAGTAATCAAAGCCTGCAATTTATTTCATGCTGCTTGTTTAGTTTGGGGGGGATGGAGTGGTGGGTGGTGTGTTGTTACCTATGGATTTTTCAAAAAGCATTCTCTTTGTCTCTTTGCTACTTAATATTTAGGTTGTGCAGTTTGTCATCCTGGCTGAATAGGGTGTTTTTAATTCCCCGGACAAAATGAAGGAACTGCTTAATGGTGAATAATGAATAAACAACAGAACAAGTCTCAAACAGATTTTCATTCTAAAACTGCCTCTTTCAGTGTTTTATTAACATTGTTATGGATTCCTCACAGCCTTTCAGTGCCTCAAAAAAACTTCACAAGGCACAAAAACCTGCACTTTGCACTTTTGTGTGTATACATTCTATTTTACACTACAGCGACACCTGCAAGACTCTGCTGTTGGTTTTAGGCCCTTAGGATCATGTAAGGAAAATTGTGATCCCATCTCCAAACCTCTTTGAATCCCATGGGAGATTTATTGCTATCGATCCAGGTCTATCATTACTAAGTTTTGGAAGCATGTCACAGTCACATATGAGTGCATGTGAGCTTCTACCATGTTTTTGGGTCATGAATAGTAGGTCATGTCACTGCACCTAACCATAGTGCAATGTTTTTTGAAGCTGATGCAGTTTAGATGATGGAAGTGTTTAAAATAACAAGTTAATGGGATTCTGAATAGCAAGGGCTCTACACAGGGTCCTTCTCTAGAAGAAAGATACTGCAAAACTAAACCAGCAAACAGCACAGTGTCTGTGGCTGTTAAGTGGCCTTTGCTGCTGCCCCCTGTGTTCAGCGCAGCCCTGTTAGATTGTGGCTAAAGCCTGATGCCCTGACTTTATGCCTATTAATTGGGTATAGACTGGAGATATACCTGGCAGGGCCATACCCTGCCAAGCCAGTGCTGCAGTATCTCAGGGAAGTGTCTGGAAGGATGGGGCATTGTTACTGCTAACAAGATTAAAGGAACCAAAAGAATTCAACCATTTGGACTGACAAAATAATCATGTGGCATTGGTAACTGAGAGGTATATTGAAGGTACTTTTGCTGTTTATGTAGGAGTCCTGACTTTCTGTCAGATGGAATAAAATATGTTTGCCTGTACCAAGGGAGTCACTGCTTGGGGCTGCCCACCTGTGACTCCATAGGCCTGGCCTCTCCTGTGCAGTCACAGTACTGGGTGGTGACTGCATGCAGGCTGTCACAGGTACCATGTGAAGCCAGGTAAAAGCAGCCTCTAAGATGAATGTCATGAATGTGCTGCAGGGCAAATGAGCCCGACTGCAGATGGTGACTGTGGAGCTGCTGACCTTGGTGACTTGGATGACACATTTCCCAAAGGACCCCTGCTCTGCCACACAGTCAGCAGCAGCTTTTGCAATACCAGGACCAGAACTTCTCAGCATTGACAGGGGTGACAAGTGGTGGATTTGGCAAATAGGGAGCTCGTTCAGAGAACTTGGTCTGTGATCTAGGAGAATTTGTGTCCCAGAATCACCAGTGATGGTTTCAAAGGGGCAGTGCCTGAGTACCAAGACGTGATATGCTAAATATATTGATACATTTTATGTCAACTATTCTTTCAGGATGGATTTAGAGCAAAGTTCAAGGTTCAAGGCATAGGTGACATAATCTGGCATGAATAACAAAGTCCTTATCCTTGGGCAACTTTGTAGACTTTTTGAAAGATTTATAAAGACCAGATGAAGAGACTAAAGACATCTATGGTCCATAACATTTCAATCAGTATTCTTGTAATCTAACTAATTACATCTGAGTTACAACTTTGCAAAATTCTTGAGCCTTGATTTAAAGACATCATTGACTGTACCTTATTGCTCAATAATTTATTCCAAAGACTGTTTTTTTCCTTTTAAAATTGTCTTGTATTTGTTTAGCTTAAACTTCTAAGCATTAACTCTCATTGTGCCTTTTTCTGGGAGATTGAAGTGCTGTCTGCTGTTGAGAATTGCTTCTTCATGTAGGTACTTGCAGACTGCAATTAGGCTGCTTTTTAACCTTGTCACTGTACTAAGTTTATCCAAGAGTGTTAGTCATGCAAAACAGAGCATGTGTCTCAGTGACTGGCTTTTTCTTGTAGGTATTTTCTAAAATCTTTCAGATTTTTCAGTAGATTTCTGAAAATATAGATATCAATTCTGCAGTATAGAGATGATACAACTCAACCTTTATACAGCTTATGTTGAATATAACCGTGACTGTTTCCTCTGTAAGTTGGAAGTATTGACCTTAGAGCATGTCCATCTCCATTCCTTTGGTCCTTCCACAGATTTCCTGCTTTCCAGAATATGGTTTCCAGCCTTGTAGTGTAACCTCTTGTCTTTGATCCAAAATATCTCTTCTGGTATTTGGCTGGATGCCACGAGGCTCTCTAGGCAAGCAGGCCAAGTAATATCAGCAGGTTAGGCAAGTTTTGTGTGTTATCTGCAAAATCTCATTAGCAGTCAGTTTTATACTTACTTCCTTAGCAGTGAAAAAAATACCAAACTACTTTGGGTCATGTACCCACTAAAAACCCCACCAAATGAATCCCCTATTTTAATTATGTTCCTTATTTGTAAATTTAACTTTTAAAAATACATTCAGTGTGACTATACTGGCTTTTCTTTCTCTTATACCCCCATAAAACTTGAAAGTGATAAATTTCAGTCAAATTTGAGATGTCAAAAGCAGTATGTTTAAATAGGTGGAGAGACCCAGATAAATGCCCCATGGAGATAAAGGTCTCAGGGCTAGCTCAACCAGTATTAGTAGACACCAGAGAATCTGCAGCAGGTGAGAGGGAGAAAGCAGTTTCCAGCTTTAAGACGAGACTTGGGATCAATACTTCTCTTTGGCAAAATGTCAATATCTTAATTAGGAAACAGGAGCTCATTTTGAAAGGTAGAAGCGGAGCAATAGATATAGAACATGGCAGAGGCAGCTGAGGAGCATCCTCAGAGGTGTTCTTGAGACCACTGTTAAATGTGGCAGATTTATCCTTTCACTTTGGTTTCTGCTCCTCTCCAAGGGATAACTCACTCTTCTGATAGATTATTTCTGAATAAACTAGATCATCACTGGCAATGGCTCAATGGCTCATAATCCAGTCTGCTGGATTACTTCCAGGATAGTGATGCCAGGATAGAAGGGGCACTTGCATATGGCAGAAACTTGATTCAGGTCCTTAGCTCAAACACTACCTTTTTGAAACAACAGGCCTCTTCTAAGAGACTTGTGTATTGGATGAAGTAAATTGCATGAATATAGAGTAGGTGTAGGCTATAACAAAAAAAAAAAACCAAAACCAAAGCGGTGTGAGCGGTGTGTTAATTCTTGACAGAAAGCTTTTAAGACTTGAGGTTTTGTGGGATAGAAAGGAGATGAATTAGCATAGCAGGTTGGTAACAGGATACAGCCCATACCGGAGGCTGGTACTGACAATGGGGAGCATTGGGCTGTAGTTGATTGACAATAGGCTTCAGGCAATTTGCACATTTTTAAAGGCAGTTCTGGACCCGAGCTACATGCTTGAGCCAAGCTAATATTATTGTAGTTCGATCTCAGAGGCAAACCTGAGATTTTTGGTGATTGGCCAATCTAACCTTTACAAATGGGTCAGTGACCTCTAGGTGGCTGGCAGTTAATTAAGTAAAGGCAAAATTATCCAGTGGAGATAAGGCCTTAGAGGATCCTGATTAAGATGCAGCTTATGCTTAGAACTGATGAAAAGTGATTGCCATCTGAAGGAGATGGTGGTGCGGCCAGCAGTTACTTGATTGAGCCTGGATTACTGTAGTCAGTTCTCTGTATACTTTTAGATGTGACCTTGTTCAGTCCTTGTGAGGAAGGCAGGCTGAGAGGGACCAATTCTGTAAATTACCTTCCTTTTTCCTAAATGTTGGCTCCTCTGGATTTGGAATGGGACTCATCTTTGTCATGAGATGGTCACCCGCTTTCATCCCCTTACCTCTAGTCAGCTGCACGTGGTATGTGGTCTTCAGATACTTAGCAGTATGATGTTTTTTATAGGGTTAGGTGAGGGTGGCTCAAACCATAATCTCTGTTGGGTGCCTTGCTGCTCACATGAACAGTATGTACATTTTTTATGATGGTTTTTGTTGCCTTTTTCATTTGGCACCCCTGAACATCCTTTCATTTGAGACCACCAGATAGTTGAGGAACTAGAACTCCTTGGTCTCTCCAGACTCCACTGTTAATGGGTAGTGGATGCCACTGCTATCTAAATATAGATATAGTCAACGTTTACATGCCAATGCAATTACAAAAGAAGCTGATGTGCGCCCTGGGCAATTTGAAACACTGCATCTGCCACAGCGGTGCTGATGCTGTCCTCCCTCCACTAGTCACCCCGGTGGGGTCTGGGGAGGGAGCCAAACCTCTTGGCAATCTGGAGCTGTGTTTGGTAGCCAGGATGTGCACGTATCATGTTCTGGGACATCGATGGCTGCCCACGTAGCAGCAGTTTGAGATGAACCTTTCTTCAAGATTTCTGATTTATCCTTTAATCCAGCTTTGCTGCCGTTTACAGAACCACAGAATTTAGCAGGGTCTATGCTGTTCATTTGGTAAATGCCACTTTTTATGTGAAAAAACCCACCCAAAACTTATATAGCATATATAATTCTCTTCTGTATGGAAATGTTGTGGTCCTACAGTGCCTTGCTCAGTGAAGGTGCTGTCACTTACCTCTCTTTAATGTGTGAGGAAACAACCATCTTTCCTTCTCCATTCTACCTGTGTGATTTCCAATGAGAAATGTGGCATCTTTTCTGGTAGTACTAGAAGGAGAGAAGGTGTTGGAAACTTGCATGTTGTGCCTCATAAGTGTGACTAGCAGTTTGTTTGTTTGCTTGTTTTTTGTTATTATGGAAAACAATCTCCATGTAGTTTTGTCATTTGCAGTGACTGAGTCCCAAATCATTCCATTCATGATAAAATCTGTTTTCTACCAAGTGTGGTGAAGAGCTGCAATTGTTTGTTTCATTAAAACAAGGGAGGCATTTAATAGCAGTTATTCACTTCTGCTGCTTTCCAAGACATTTCATTTTAATATCTCCACCGAAAAGTTACCTGAGTAACTCCAGTAAAAACAGTAATTCCAGTTGCTGAAGGTCAGAACTCCTATGGTGTCAGAGGTGCTGTTTTGGAGAGCTTTACAAGCTTGCACGTACCCTAATAGAAACATGATTTTGAGGCACTGGAGACACCATGTGATGCTTCCAAGTGCTAGAAATGCGAACGAGTCCTTTGATTTCACTGGAGCTGGGCAGATTTCTACTGACTGAGGAGCTGGCATGTAGCATAACCCATGATTCTTGCAAGTTCACATGTCTAAGTGATTGGAAGGAAAGAATATATTTTCAAGAAAGAAAATATAGGTAAGGAGATAATTACCTTTTCTGGTGTTTAGGCAGGAGGATATTGAGATCCTGTTCCATTTTTTTCAAAATAAAGCCAGGCAACTCTTCCAGTGGTTTTGCCAAGTTTCTGTAAAGTGGCCAGATGTTCCCCTTAAGTCTCTCTTGAATCTACAATTTGTGCTGCCGTCTCTGGGGGTAGATTCTGCACTTGTCCCACTTTAAGACTGAGCAGAGATCACCCTGCGCTAGGCATAAAGCCTGACTTTGCCAGATAGTCTGTTCCCTCCAAGGACAATGATAGTTCTCCCCACAGCATTATTTATTTAAAATGAGTTAATTTCAGAGAAAGCTGATCTTAAGAATAATAAAGCAGGCTGTGAGCAAATCTCACTTTCCCCTAAGGATTAACATTTCCTGGATCTAGGAATACACAGGTTCTTCAGTCTGTTTCTACAGATTCGCTCTTTGCAGACAAGTCCCCAGGCAGGGTAACAGATTTTAACCACGGTTTGGTTTGGTTTTTAATGGGTCTTTTAGTTCCAGCACAGAGGAAGGTGGCTTATCAGCAGACATTTGTTCCCCTTGTTCTAAGGAGTCAGGAAAATTTCGTTACCTGAGGATGTGATTTAAGCAGCCCTCTCTCACACTTGCTTTACAGCTTGTGTTCAGCAGACCAGCTCTGCCACCAAGAGGTGACAATGCCAATGCCTGTGATTAACCAGGGGGAGCTTGTGTGCCTATCCCATGGCCCCCAGCAAGGTTCAGGTGCCACCGGAGGCCTGATCTGGTCAGGGTGCAATTGTTTTCACTCTTGTTGAGATGTATTTACCTTACAGCAGTGGACAAGTTCCCTACTTTGGCTTATATCTTCCTACCAGAGCAATGAATTTCATAGGAAATGAACTTAAGCTACTTGGGTAAATGGACTTGCAGGTAGCCTACACTTACATGGTTTGTGGGACTTGTTCATCTTCTCTTATCTGAGTCAGAGCGTACAGTATGGCCTGCCTTTGCCTCCTCCCCTGACATCTTAGTAGTGCGCTCTCTTACTGAAAGCTTTCTCATTCACCTTTCAACTAAGTAAATAAATATTGTAAATAATTGAAGCAAAGGTTGATCCTGTGGGATGGCTGCAACAAATGGCTTAGTGGGCAAATGGCCAAGTCCTTTAGCCCTGTGAGTCAACTGCTGGCTTCCCTTTCCCCAGCACACACCATCTGAGAAGGACTCTGTGTCCAATGTCACTGTTAGACCTAATAGGCAGTCACACAATAGTCATTAGTTCCTACAAGGGAAGTGGCTTGTCTCCCTGCTTTGATTTGCCTCTGCACGTTCTTAAGCCTTTGTGGCAGGTAATTGGATCTTAAGCTCTATTGACATGTGCATCCCTAGGTGGCTTGGGAGGGGGGGGTGTACCTTTTGGCGGGGAGGACGTGTATAGATGGAGATAACAGGTTGTTAGCACTTGAAACACAAATGAAACCCACCTTTCATGTCTCTTGGCAAACAAAGGCTCAACAGCATGTATCGTGTTAATTAGCAGCCTTCCTAATTTACTTATCTGAGCTTATACTGATGGTTGTTGAGGACAAATGAAAGTGATTATCTTCAAAAAAAAAAAAAAAAAAGAAGCAAAGGAGCTGAGTAGGGATATCCTGGGAATATTTCCCACCTCACAGGCTTTGAAAGGATGGGCGTTTCCCTTTTCTGCTGGCCTGGATTCCATGTACACAGGATTTCAGTACTTAAGCGTAGCGGGGAGGAAGGAGCCTTTACACCCTGGCATGGGTATGGTCCTGTAGCCACTAGAAGTCAAGGCAAAATTGACGAGTACTGAGATATGCGGGAAAGGAATGACTCTGCAGGATCGTGTCTGGGGAAAGACAATTCCAGTAAGTAGGAGGGGTGGCACTGGAAGGAGATGGGGACTTTGAGGATTAGTTGTGAGATCTGTGGGACACCACGCTGATTTGTGAAGACAGAGAAGCATTGCTGAGATCAGCGGTTGGCGGGATACTAACTGGAGAAAGGATAGAAGCTCTTTTGGGTCAGACGTCTTTGGAGCAAGTATTCGGAGAAAACCTGCTACAAAGGGAGTTTCAGTCTGGAAAAGAAATGGCAATATTAGGTAACGATGGCACCCAACTTGCTGGTGTAACTGCTGCTGAGGATGCTCATACCATTTTTTCCCAATCAGTTTAATAATCTGACAAAGAGTTTATTTATATGTAAACAAAAGATGCCTTCTAATGGATCAGCAGAAGATGTATTCTGAATGTTGTATAAATAATCGTGTCAGAAGCAACGTTCATATCGGTGTTCACTCACCTGAAATTCCTCCAACAAAAGCTGGTGAGGCTTTTGTCACTGAAAACGCATAATGCACAAGAAGAATTTACTGGTAATTAACTTGTAGTGTCAGGCTTTTGTGTATGTAATTGATTTGATTTACCTGCCTATTTTTACGCAGCCCTTTCCCCATGTTTTCTGCAGCATTCAGACTCCTTTGAAACAAGAAGCAGCAAGCCAAAAATTCATGTTGAAAGTTTTTATTTTGAGGTTCATGACAAGGAAACAAGGTGTGGATTTTTTAAAGCAGGTCTAGGGCTATCTCCCTGGGAAGCTTCGCCCCTGCACGGGGTGCCGGAGGACACAGCGCCAGATGTATACGTTCTCTTAAGTAAGCAGTCAGCTCTGCTACTGGCTTCATTCTGTGTGCAAGCAAAGAATGGGCATAGCTGCCCCTCAACATTGTGAGCCTGTATCTTTGGGCTAGCTAGGGAGTACTTCATTTAAACAAGCTTGGGGACTTGATGCATGAGTTATTCAGCTGTTGCTGTGCCTAAGAACAGATTAGATGGCAGGGGCCTCTCTGGCTACAGAAAAGAGTACTTTCCCCTTTTACCAGCAATGACAGGAAGCTAAATACCCACTTTATGCTGAACAGTGATAAAATGCCTGTCTCTCTCTTGGACTTTAAAGGAATCATGTGAACAAAATCAGGTGCACTTTGCTGAAAACGTTTTCATTTTCTCTTGCATGAAAAAATTTTGAGTTGCAGAGCCTGGTTACTTGTCATACTTGTGATCTCTTGTTTAGAACAAAGTATCACTAAAGCTGCTGTTGGGATTCATTGGCATTTTAATAGTATGAATAGTATGGGAACATTTCAGTGGCTCCTTTATTGCTGTCTCAGCTGTCTGAGGTGCCTGGATGCCTGCTTTGTGAGTACAAGCAGGTGCTTGTGTGTGGAAGACAGAGACTGGAACTGCAGTTAATTGTATGCTGTCCTGGTTTTCAGCTGGGATAATGTAAATATTCACAAAAGGCTGTGAGGGGACACAGCCAGGACAGTTGACCCAAACTAGCCAAAGGGGTATTTGGTACCATATGATGTCATGCTCAGTATATAAGGGGATGTGGGGGGGAAGCTGGCCAGGGAGGAGGGGTTGCTGCTTGGGGACACACTGGGCATTCTGGGGATTGAGCAAATTGCATTTTGCATCACCTGCTTTGTATTTTCCTGTGTAAGTACTGCTGTTTTATTTTCTTCTTCCTTTCCAGTCCTAGTAAACTGCCCTTAACCCAGCCTGTGAGTTTTACCTTTTTCATCCCCTACCCCACTGGAGGGGGTAGGAGTGAGCAACCACGTGGTGCTTAGTTGGTGGTGAGGGCTAGACCCTGACATATGCACAAACCATGGACCAAAACTGATTTGAAACTCCCTATTTCTTTGAGTTTCTTATTAGCTTTTTGTTATGAAAACTTCTTTGTTCTTGTCAGAGCATGTAGTAGGAAACTTTCTCTCATAGTTTCTTCAGCCTGCCTCCTCCAGGCCAATGCAAGATGTACTTGTCCTTCCTTTTGCTTCCTGATGAACCTTGGTTTTACCTTCTTGGTGCCAGGAGGGTTACTGACCCTCCCAGGTTAGTAACTCTATTCCTTGTCTGAAATTCTCTACATGGCTTCATGTCCCTGGTTTGTTTTGGTATTCAAATACCTACTCCAAGTTCTATTACTCATTTTATGGCATGAGTGGAGTCAGGTTGTTCCCATTTTACAAATAGCAAACTGAAACACAGGAAAAACGGTGACTTTTCAGGACTACATAGGAAGCCTATGGCAAAGCTGAAAGGTCTCACCTCAGCTGACCCAAGCCAGCATGCTTCAGAAATATTCCTTCTTCTTGCCACTCCCAGACCATTTGCTATGGTCTTCTGTTCCTCTTTTCTCCACTTTTCCTCTCAAGTTAAGCAGCCAGTGCCAACGCATCTCTCTTGGTGTCAAACACTGCTAGAGCCAATAAGCATTTCAACTAACTTCCTGAAGTTTGGAAGATCTATAAAGTGTTTGAATCCTGATGTAGGTTTTTGCAGTCAAATTGGGAAAAGAATTCAGTAAGCAAGTGATTTGCTGTGTTTAACGAAGCAGTTAGAAACAGTTGGAGTTGTTTCACAATTGGGGACAAAGTGAGGCAGAAGGAATGCCACAGAGCTGAGCAAAGCATCCTAGAGATGCTGTGTGACACTGATGACACTGACAAGAAATTAGTATATTGCCCCTTAACTGCCAAACATCAGCAAAACTCATGCAATGTCTCTTACTTGCTAAAATCATACAAGATTTCTATTTGCAGGAAGATTTCAGTGGTGAGGAGAGCACTTACTGCTCTCAGCTTCTTGTAGACAGGCTTACCTGTTGGTGCAATCAATCTCATCTCTTCCTAGCAAGCAAGAGGGCTCCCATGAATTACCTTATATATTAGGCACTTTCTGTTTACATTCCATTTCCCGTTCCCTGTTATATGTAGAGAATGATTATCAAGGCATTAAAGTAAAAGTTTTGCCTGGTGAGAAACTATTGGATATTTTGCAATTTCCTTACAGCCTCTCCTGTTCTGGTGGAGAGGCAGAGAGGTAGGGGAAGCAATCACCAGAAAGGTCAGGAATATTTACTTACCTATATTGAAAGGCTGCTGAGAGGCTTTGTGCAGTTTAAGGGCCTTGTTGGGTGGAATTTTTGTTCCTGACGTGGTAAGAAAGCACTGAGGCTTGAAATTAGAAGTCTTCATTTACCAGGAGGTTAGAAAGCTGGGCATGCTGCTGGCATCCTCTGGCCTTTGCCTGAGGGTATGCCAGAATCTAAGTGACATCTTATGCCAGAAAGTAGAAAAGGAATGAAGAAGGATGTCCCCAGAAGCCTTCTTTTGGTCTTTCTTCCAGAGAGAATTACAGCAAAGCCACCTCCCGTCTCAGTGTGCAGGGACAGTGGAAGGACTTGGTCTCCTCAGTATTGGTATAGCTGCAGTTAACCAAAGTCTCCCATCATATTAGCTGTACATATTGATAATACCCGTGCTCTGCGCAGATACAACTTTCTTGTTTGCCCAAGGAGTTTTACTCCGAAGCTCTGCTTCCTCCTTAGCAGCAGCAAAATTACATGACTGGGCTTCTCAGGGAGCAGTACTTGTCTTCTGTTTTCATGCCTTAACAGTAAGTAGATAAACTCCAAAGCCTTTCATTTAGACAGTAAGGGATCTGTCAAACCATCCCTGGGAACTGAGAAGGCTACTGCAATCCCTCATCTGTAATAGAAAGATGGAAATAATTATGAGCCTCACTGGGGTTTTGCAGTGCAGAATGTTTATGTAGTGCTTTCAGCGTGTCTGTGTCTGTGCTAAGCAGGGTTTTTGTTGTTGCTGCTGTTATATGGTTTTTATCTCAGCCTCAATTACTCCTAGGTTGTCTTATTCAAGGAGGCAAGGTGGAGTCTGACAGCTCTTGGTCCTCTTGAAGGATGCTGGCTTCTGCAGCTGGACTTGTCAGCCAGCCAGCCACAATTCTGCTTGGAGGCTCCAGATTTCTGAAGCAATGAGGGGACAAAGCTGACAGTAGAAACAGGTCTTCCATGTAAATTGCTACAGCTTAAGTAGCTGTCTCACGGGAATACAGATTAAGAAGGAACCACTTTTTAATTTGGCCTGAATTTATGTGCAGACTTAAGTAAGATTTTTAAGGGATGTTTTGTCATAATTGTAATTTAGGTGAGGCTAAGATAGATCCCTGCCCATTATCTCACTGCATCAGCTGCATCCAGACACTTTTCCTGACCTCTGTAGCAGTTTCACTTTTGTCCTGCTGTCTCTCTTGTACCTTTGCCACCTGAAATCAAGACCCTTGAAACCAAGAACTAGTTTAGAGAGGAGATACTGCTTTATTCACTGCCAGGTGCTAGGTGGAAATCCACAGATCGAGCACATTTTGGGGAATATCCAGCATACATCTATACACAGAATATCATAAAGTCCCCACCTATGTTTGCATATTCATTAACTTGACCAGATAGCCTTTTGTGCCTGCATATTAAAATCTGCTGCATAGGCAAAATGCTTCTTCGCAAGCACAGGGTCTTTGGTGGCTGTTTGGGGAGAGACACCCTTCCTCACATTATACTTTTAAGGTATTGAGTCATCTAAGGACTTTATTCTAGAGAACAAACTCTAAAGAGTATTTATTCTAGCTTGTGAAATTCTTAACAAAGATAGGGAGGTTTCTTTGAAGAACTGTAAGTCTTCCGTGTCAGACAGTGAAGGACACATCTTGATATACAAAAGGACCTTGAGTTGATTAAATGCTTGGTTGTTCTTCCTTATCATTATGTACAACAGATGCTTAAGGGTTAGTTTCTTCTATAATAATTGTTAGCACATCTTTAGACTAACAAGGCACATCAAGGGTCTTTGAAAATCATCGATACTGCTACACATACAAATTACACAACACAAGACATTACTGGCTCAAGGTAACATTTTTGTTTAGTTCAAATACCCAATTTTATCATTGCCTGAAACTCTCTGAACATGACCTGTCTACCTTGCTGTGGCATATGTTTCTTAGAAAGTCTTTTTAATAGGACAATTAGAGATTTAAGAGCTAAATTAGGAAGCTTAAATTGGAAGTCAGTGAGAAGGTATTTCTGCTTATTACAGTGGAAACTGGACCTTACCTTAGATAAAGTGCTAGTAATGTGCATGCCCTACTCGAAGAAGTGCTGCCCCAGCAGTCATGGATTGTCCTGGATTGCCACACTAAGCAACAGTACAATATATGTTAGTGGAAACACCACTGAAATCCGATGGCACTGATAAGCATGAGCAAGCCTCCCATGTCTCTGAAATCAGAAGTCATGGGAACTGACATGGATGGGGTGCCAGCTTGAAGCTTACACCTCTCATCTGTTGACCAAGGAACCACAAAAGGTAAAAGAATTTTTTCTCTGCCTCACTTCCAGATTGATAAAAGGTTCTTACTCGTCCACCTTTCAGAAACTCTTAATTCTGAGGAAATTTGTGGTATTCCACATGACTAAAAATAGTCGTTTCATTTAGAGAAATGGCTTGCCTGCTGAGAGTCTTTATTATGCCTCATTGTGCTCCCTCACTGGATAGAGTTGTGCTTTGTGAAGGGCCTGGCTTGCCTATGGGAGAACGGAGCAGATTCAAATTGCAGAATATTTAATATAGTACTTACAGTCCCAGTTTTGTGACAGACATTTTGCCTGGCTGAGGACTGGTAGCACAGAGATAAACAAGAGAAGCTGACAAATTGGTGAATGCTGGGTGGATCATTTGTCAGGAGACGTGATGAATCACTGTCGTGCAGCATTTCATTTTCAGAACGATCGTTTTCTGAAAACTCAAATTGAAGGCAGAAGAGACAGCTGGGGGTGTTTTGTGAGTTTTCATGTAAATCAAATATACAATTAGAATAAGGGCAGATTGAAAAAATCCTGCTATTCTAAAAGTATTTTGAGGAAGAAATAAAATTGAGGCTAGCAGGAAACAAAATCATAGTGTCATAGTATTGTAGAATGGGTTAGATTGGAAGGGACCCTAAAGGTCATCTAGTTCCAACCCCCCTGTCACGGGCAGGGACACCTTTCACTAGACCAGGTTACCCAAAGCCCCATCCAGCCTGGCCTTGAACACTTCAAGAGATGGAGGGACACCTACCCACTGCACTGGGCAACCTGTGCCAGAACCTGAACACTCTCACAGTAAAGAATTTCTTTCTAATATCTAACAGAAATCTGCTCTCTTGCAGTTTAAAGCCATCACCACTTGGCCTATCATTCTATGCCCTTGTAACCAGTCCCTCTCCAGCTTTCTTGCAGGCTCCCTTGAGGTACTGGAAGGCCACTGTAAGGTCTCCCCAGAGCCTTCTCTTCTCCAGGCTGAACAAGCCCAGCCCTTCTCAGCCTCTCCTTATAGGAGAGGTGCTCCAGCTCTCTAATGATCTTTGTAGCCCTCTTCTGGACTCTCTCCAACAGGTCCCCATGTTTTGTGCCCTGGGGACCCCGGAGCAGGATGCCGTATGCCAGGTGGGGATGTCACAAGAGCGGAGTAGAGGGGCAGAATCATTTCTATTGACCTGCTGGTCATGCTGGCTTTGATGCAGCCCAGGACGTGGTTGGCTTTCAGAGATGCATATACACATTGCTGGCTCACATTGAGCTTTTCATCAACCAACACCCCCAAGTCCTTCTCCTCAGAGCTGCTCCCAATCCATTCTCTGCCCAGCCTGTCTTTGTGCTTAGAATTGCCCTGTCCCATGTACAGGACCTTGTTCTTGGCCTTGTTGAACTTCATGAGGTTCATGAACTTCATGGACCTCTCCAGGTCACTCTGGAAAGGATCCCTTCCCTCTAGTGAGGGTGCACTTGATCCCACTGTCCATGTCACCGATAAAAATGCTAAACAGCACTGGGCCCAGTACTGACTTCTGAGGTACACTAGTTGTCACCAGTCTTGATTTAGACATTGAGCTGTTGACCACAACTCTTTGAATGCAAGCATCTAGGCAGTTCCTTATCCACTGAACGGTCCATCCATCAAGTCCGTGTCTCTCCAATTTAGAGACAAAGATATCATGTTGGGACAGCGTCAAATGCTTTGCACAGGTGCAGGTAGATGACATCAGTTGCACCAATCTACCAATGCTGTATCCCTGTCATAGCAGGCCACCAAATCTGTTGGGCATGACTGACCTCGAGGAGCATTTGCCAGGTGTGCTCCAAACATAGGTGAGTTTTACTTACCACTCTCTGGTCAAAGCCAATAGGAATCGTATGTCTAGAGCTTCAAGCAGTGCTTCAGTTAGGGGAAAATGTATCCTTTGTGTAACCTTGTAGGCAAGATACTCAAGCAGAGGTCAACGTGCTTTTAATAGGACTGCACGTAGACACTGAACTCCTCGCAGCCTGAATGAGAGAAGTGGTCTGGTTTAATAGCATCTGTGCTCTTAGCAGTCCAAGACTACTTCTGCGTCAAGACTGATTAATTCATGCAAGATAACACATTACTAAAAAAGGCTCTATGTAACTGGCTACAAACAGCAGAGACACAGTGAGTGATTTGGTGCTGGTACCTCAGCTGCTGACACATGTGACAGGAGACCAAAGGCCGATGCCTGCTTCCCCTTTCTCTTGGTGCCAAAGGCTCAGCTGTGCTGTACAAGGTTGTGACAAAGACTTTTTTAACCCTTGTGTAAGCAAACAGGGGACTGTGAATGCTTTAAGGAGTATCTCTGTGAGAAAGCATTTTTAAATCAGCTGCTCTTCAGAGAAGAGCACTCTTGGGGGCATTTACAGTACGCTTGGCTAGAAGACCAGTTAGATACTTTTGTAAAGGAGAACTATGTCAAATCCTACATTTACAATTGCTCCAATAAATATAAAGTTCTGTGTGTGTGTGTTTACGTATGAAACAGTGAGATTTCCAGATACTTCCCTATGTCAGTGGACACGAAAAATAAAGCGATCTGGAGATACAGTTTCACAGCATGTATGAGCCTCTGAGCTGTGACCTGCATAGAGATGGGAGATTTAAGGAAATGGTGTGGGATTATAAAAAGCTTATATCCTCTTCCAAAGAACATTCAAACAGGCACTGGCTTTTTAAACCAACACATGATAATGGGGGTCATACAGTGTGAATGACTTGATGTTGAGGGAGTTGATGTGGAGGCTTTTTGAAATGGCAGTGAGAGAATTGGTCACATAGTGCCTATTTTCTTGAGTAAGGCTCTGCTGTTTACTCAGTTTCTGAAACAGGGACATGTGTTGCCAGTTGTGTTCCCTGTATAAAGGTCTTGCACTCTCTGTGTGGAGAAAAGTGGTATGTTTTATGAGAAAGAGCAGGCTTGTTTTCATTTTGCTTCAGGAAAGTTGCTTGCGAGCGCATTTTTTCCAGGTAAAGTGAGAGCAGGAATGTTTGGTGAGGCAATCTCTCCAGGCCATGTTACAGCACATGTGGGCTAACAAAACATTGTTCCTGATCTTGAAGTACTTTTAAAATGTTGATCATATATTGTTAAATTATTCTTTTGGTGCTGTTAATCCCACCCAGGATGTGAGGACTGCGTTATCAAGGGCAGCCTCTGAGCCCTGGTAAAAGGGGTTAGTTACCATGCTGAACCACCACACTGGTTTGTAAAGCAAAATTTAAGAAGGAAATGCAAACTTTGCATTTTGCCTCCTTTTTGTGTCTGACAGCCACCCTTCAGATAGGCAACACTGTTTCATTTGACCTTATCTCCCTTGTTCCAGATCAACAGTGATATGACATGCAGGCTCATGCATAACTCGCTCACTTCACAGGGCAGATTTCCTCAAGTCTGAAAAATTAATATTGCAAAAAGACCTTTCTCTTTCATCTGCAAGGCAACAGATCTACTAGCTTGATTTCTGTCCCCACCTGCCCTCAGCTCTGCTGTTCCTCTTCACATCTGTCCCTTTCTGAATAGGAATTAGGTTTTCAACAGACCATTTCCCTTGCTCCCTCTGTGGGATGCAATTCTAGAGCCTCTCTCAGACTAGCTCTGCTGGAGGCTGTAGCAGGTCCAGATGAGACACGGGGAGCTGAGGGTAAGTGAAGATTTGAAACCCAGTTGAATCTCGTTTGTAAATGAACACCAGGAATCCCCCACACGTACAAGTTTATCATTTATTGCTGGTAATTTTCTCAACTAATTCCAAATGTAATGATAACTTTCAGCTTTGGTTTTCTCTTCTAATTAACATACCAGTGACTATGTATAATCTCTGCATGAAGTCAAAAGCAGCTTACGTGATAATTACAGTGGGAGCACAGCACCTACTGTTCAAGAGTGTCATCCATGAGAAAGTGCTTGCATAACAGTTAAGGTGCTTCTGGTACTGTCCCAAAGCTATTTTATTAGTGGCTCATCTTGATGGTGGTAAACTTTCGGGAAGGACACAAAAGAACTGGAGAAAGACCGAGCACAACCCTTTGTACATACAGCAGAGATTTATTGGACATGATGAACTTTTGAGGTCACAGTTTTTCCTGGAGTCATATTGTTGAGTGACTTTACATATAGCCCATAATAATTCTGATGTAGTGGGTTGAAAGTTCCTCTTTTAGACTGAGGAAGTTGCTTTGTGTCCTTTTATTTTTTTTCCAGAAGGAAATAAAACCAATTTTTACTGAACAAAGCAGAAGGAAAATCCAACACATGATAGAAGAATACCTTTTTTACCTCTGTTAACTCAAAATTAGCATTGGTTACTTCATTTTAGACCACCCTCAGGCAGAATGGCCAGAGTCAGAGGGGCAATCACAAGAGTATGCCCCATGTCTGTCTGTTGTCCAGTATGTATTCACTTAACTTAGACTGTCCCCATGAAGCAAGTTGTGGAGAAGCAAGTTGTGAATTTAGTTGTGGTTTTGACTGTTGCAGCAGCAGAGTCTGAGTGGCACTGTATTTTGCAGTCAGGTTTACAGCAGATTGGTGGAGAAGAAAATGGGATGAGACTGCCCACCCTTCTTGCTCTGATGTCAGACAGACCACTAACGCTGACAGACATCCAGGGGAGGGGTGAATGTACTACTTGGTGCTTTTAATTTACAACAGAAAAATCAGGTTAAACTGTGAATATCCATTTGTAATTTATGTCTTTTTTGTGTTTGCTTGATTCTGTAGAAATGTGTATATGTGGTTAGGCTGGGAGAGAGGCACTTGCAATCATTTTGGATACTAGCTGGTGGTGATCCAAGAATAGCCTGCTTTACCAGCAGAGCCTCTCAACAAGAAAGCATGATCTTCAGTGGCAAAAGCCTCTAACACAGAACTTTATTCTTTCATTAAATCAACAAAAAATGCATTTATTTAAAAGCAGCTCCATTCAGTAACTAAATTCCTAAATCCTGTCTGTCCTGAGTTTTGGAAAGCTTACTCTCCGTTGCTTCAGTGTAACTATGTCAATCCTGCTGTAAGAAGTGGGATGCCCTGGCTGATACTATGAACACAACTCAGCATCAGTACTGTGTTAATGCTGCTGTTGATCTCCCATGTGGAGATGCTGTGGGGTACCTGGTCATAATTAAAGATATTAAGCTGAAAGGAAGTGCTGTGGATGGATGAATGTTTTAATATATAGTCCTCATTTGCAAAAAAATAAACCCAAAAATCAAACAACCACCCACCACCAACCACCCACCCCCACCAAAAAAACCAGAAAAACAAAAGAGTGTTTAAACTGAATCTAGTCTCTTTATGGTGCTTTGATGGTTTAGAGCAGACAGAAACCATGTTCTGGGTGTCTGTGATGGAAAACACAAACAGGAACTCAGGAACTCCTCATGTTCTTTACAAAATGCTACCTGTAATAGAACAAATCTACTACAGAAAAGCTTTAGAAAATGATGGTTAACTTCTTATTCGTTGCAGCATAGGACTGTTGCCCAGCATCTCCCTGCTCTGTGGACGTTGATTCTGAAATGTGGAACGCAGCAAATTTTGAGGTTTGTGTCTTTTGTCGTTGGTTTTAGATTGACAAGTACGCGCAGCGGGATCTGAAGAAAGGGCTTCATTTGTATGGGACAGATGGAAACATTGGTCTGACTAACGCATGGAGCATCATTCAAACAGATGTAAGTCGGGGATTTTTTTTTTTCTTCTTCTCCTTTACCCTCTGGGTTCTGTAACCGCATATTCTGGGCATAAACCTAATTAAACCTCAAGATACTGAGCCAATCTTTTCCCCCTGTCAGCACATTAGCAACTAAACTCTCTGCTTTTATTTGTTTCTTTGTGGTACCTTTTGTTTGTTTCTTCTTTGACTAGGATAGCTTATGTCTTTTGAAAATTTATATTGTGTTGATGCCTAAATATCATATAGTTCTGTGCTGTGTGGAGAATGAAGGAGATGGTCAGACAGGGAACGAGCAGTACTTCCTCTTTAAAGTCAAAGGGAGGCCTTATGCTGGAATGAAGAGCAATAGTGTAATAACAAAGTGCTACTTCTGTCAACCCCTTTTAATTTCTGTCCTGTCTCCTTTCATTACTGTTGCTGGTTTCCACTGGTATAGTCAACCAGCCATAGTGTTTACAACCTCCTCCTACAGGCAGTACATCCTTCCCAGCAGAATTTAATCATCCTTCCTCACAGATGGGCTGGGAATGCTTTTTGCTACGTTGCCACCACTGTAGCATCCTTCTGATTCTCTGACAGCACTCTGCTAATGTTTGTCTCATAAGAACTGGTGAACACTATAGCTGGCTTCCTCCTTTTGTCCTTGTCTGGCTTGCTGAAGAAACACCGTCCCTGACAGCTTAGGTTTATTAGCTCTGCCCTTCTCCTTTCATATTTACTTCAATGAGATCTCTCGGGGGGTGATCTTTCTGATTTGATTTTCTCTGCTTCTTGTATGAGGAAAAGTGCTTCAACTTTTCTTTCACTTTAGGAAGAAGCCCTTGTACTGCCTTGGCTTCATTCAAAAAGTCTTGCATAGATTTATCAAATTCGCCTCCGGAGGTGCCAGTGTGGTACAGACAGGCAAGGCACTAGTCTTGCCTCAGATGTCTTAAATCGGCCAAAGATGATAACCCCTCCCAATGCTTCCAAGGTCATATGAGCTATTTGAGATGATGGATGGGCACATGCCCCATTCTGATAGGGCAAACCTGCTCATTTACCTTTGATTTCCTCTGTTGGGGCTGAAATCCTGAGTGTCTTTTGGTTTGGGAGCGTTGAGATTCACATGCACTCCTGTGACAACATGAGGTCACAGGAGCAGCAGGCAGGTAAGGAAATGTCTGAGAAATTAAAAATGGGGGTGACTAACAGAACAAAAGAGCTGGTTGGCCAAATCCCACGTGCATCTCTGGGGCTGCACGAGCTGTCTGTATCAAGTGCAGTGGGTTGACAGCAACAGTACAGCAACAGTGTGTGAAAGACAAGCAGCTCGGGTCCAGATAACAAGCTAATAAGCTTTCCAGTCCTGCATCCTAACAACTGTGTGTGGAGAGTTCTTTCAGTTGCCTTTAGAGGCCTCAGCATCTCGCAATTTTGTTAGTGTTTTTCTCTTCCAAGACTGCAATGAAATCTGAGAAAGTGACAATTACTGACAAGGGAAATGCTTTTTGTGCTGCTGGCTCAGAGTGAGCCATGTGACATGTACCTGAATTCTATAATATCATTGCTTATATCAAACAGCATTAGAAGTTTTACTCTCCTACATTACCTTCGCTCTGCTTAATAAAAATGTAGAAAAATTACTAATGCTAAGATGTTTGCAGTAAATGTTAATTATGTGGATTCAGTGACACCCCAAGAACTGTTAAAAGCATATAGCAGAGGTGGGGGAGCAGCATTATTTTGAGGACTTACGGGATATAAACCTGATTCTTCCTCTCCCCTTTCTGTAAAATAGCTGTGACGACATACACAGTGTCTAGTCACCGAGGCACATTTTTTCAGGTTGTTCACAGGTTGGATTGGATTCAAAAAAGATGCAAAAGCATGATGAGAATTTTGGAAATTTACAATATGGTGAGAAATGTTAAAGGCTTTATATAACCAAGAAAAGGTGAAGTACTGATGTCATTGCAGTCCTTGAAAGGAAGGGAAAAGGAAACGGATTTTAGAAGAAGGGTACAGGTATCTGATGGCAGGATGTGATTGTACAGCAGGATGGTGGATTATTTTTCCCTAAAGTGAAGACAGGGTTTTTTTTGTCTAAAAGAAATGGTCTTCTTCAGTGACAAGCCTGGGTTTGAGGCAGGACTCAATAGTCTCTGGCCTGTGTAGTGCTACAGATCATGCTCAATTGTCCTCATTCTTTTGGCCTTGAAACCTATTACAGTTTAAAGAGCATCTTACAAGTTTCAGATGAGACTAATGTTAGCTAGGTCTTAGGAGCCCAAAAAATAACAGCAAAGTGCCATCTCACAAGCCATGTACCATCATGTTACATCACTCTCTTTTCTAACATGGCAACTATGAAATTTACCATGGTCTTGACAGTACCATAGTGTTAAAGTCTCTGTGCTCCGTGCTGGGCACTAAGGAGAAAAGCAGAGAGCTCCCACAGATCTATTTTTATCACTCTGCATAATTGGTTTTCACGTGTATCTTTCAAAACTATTTAGGAGTAGAATATTGCAGTGGTGCAGAGAAGGCAATCCCAGCATGGTTAATTATGTAAAACACTTTGCAGTTAAATAGCGCTATGTAAATGCCAAGTATTATTTTTTGTGTTCGGTAATAATCGTTATCCCTTACATCCCCAATCAGTAGAGTGCAATCAATGATAGGATGATTAGGACAATACAGGGGACTTTCTGAAAGGAAAGTCCCAGCCCAGGCTTGCTGTTTGCATACCAGCTCTGAAGAGTCTGCCTGCAGAAAACCCCATGTTAGAGCCAGACAGGGCATGCCTCAGCACCGGCTTTTGTAATGGGGCCAGCAGCATTCAGCCACTGGCTGAGCTATGGGCAATGTCTGCACGTGGATGCAAAGCAGCCTCGGAAGAAAGCATGAAATCTGGAAAACACATGACAGTACCAGGAATCATAATGGGCCCTTCTCCCTTGCCCTCTCTGCATTCACACTCCTTTCTTTGCAAAAGCATTTTTCAGAGCTTGAGCAGAAGGATGGCACCGTGGCCAAAGCCATAGGCTCAGACATGGGAGATGTAAGCTCTAACATTGTTCTTCCTTTCTCCTACTAATAGCTTAGAGACCATGCCCACCCTCAGTTCACAGAATACAACAGCGTGTGGCAACTTTTGCCTAAAGAAGGGGGAGGAAAAGATTTTCCAAAAACACAACCACATTAGGTGGCATTTTGTTTCTGTTGGGACTGGCTGATCACAAATCAGAGGGGAGTTTTGACTGGGAATACAGATACCCAGTGCGCACACAGTGACATGGGAATAGGAATTACGCTATTTCTCATTCAAGTGTGAAAGACCTGACCACCTTTTTCAGGGGCTTTCTTCTCTGAAGCCTTCATGCTTTGAGAAATGGTTTTCCACCTTTTAACAGAAGCATATAATTTTCAAGTAAAGAGGAACAAGAAAAAGCCAGGGTCCGTCAGGCCTGTCTTTAAGGACAAGGTTTTGGTCCATGACTTCCCTGTTGAGGTTACTGATAAAGGAGCTGGGTTGAGCTGCATACATGCAACACATGTAGAGGAAAAGCACTAGACTCGTTTTGCAGTCATGGTGAGCCTCTAGGCCAGCGAGCTGTTTCAAATTAGAACACTTTATTGATTTCTTCTTAATTCCTTCAGCTAACCAAACTCACAGCCTTTCTCAGGGGCGTTTCAAACCTTAAAAGGATCAGAAACACGAGCAGGTGACTGTTGCATGTCATGACTGAAGAGTATAAAGGCGGGCAAAGTGAGTTTAACCATGACTGAAACTCTAATAGTTCAGCCTGCGAGTTACCCTGTGCTCCGTACCAACCAGGGCTGGTCTAAGTTACAGGTGGGGAGCATTAGGAAATGAGAGAGAGGCATTAATGGTTAAATGTTGCTTCATCCTCAGCATCTCTGTGATCAATATTTGAACACCTCTCCTTTTAACTAACTGCACAGTAAAGCGAGCGGCATGCAGCAAAAGCATTAGCTTCACTAAGGCGAGCAAATCCGGCGCGCTCGCCCTGCTGCGTGATGCCTCTCATGTCTGTCACACCACTGCAACTGAGAACAAAATTTGACCCATGTCCCTCCCTCTACCCCAGTCATTGATTCTGTTAGGTCAAACCATACTTTGGGATTACTGCTGAAGTAACCCCAACCTCTCATTAAGGTGATTTTAGAACAAAACTTACCACTTTTACAGCGGAGGAAACAGGTGTGCAGAAGGCACCCTGCCCTGCCTCTAGTTCCCTTCCACATTCACAAAACCAGAAGTCTGGGAATTGCTGCAGCCAGGATTGAAACCACACAATTTTCATGAACCCAACCCTAGCCTGGCCGATCTTGCAGCAATCTGGCAAAGAAAATAAGGCGTATTTAGCCTTAAATACTGGGGTTGCCTGTAAAATACATGCACGTATCCAACTCCTTTAGATTCCTGTTGCTCTGCGAGGAACTTTGCATCTAAGTACTCACCCCAGGTACCTCACGCTACAGCAGCAACTGTTAGTGCAAAAATTAAGCTATTTGGAAGCAGTGCTGCATTCCGTGAGTACGGCACAGGGACCTCAGTGCTGTTGGGCACAGCTCAGCTGGGAGAACCACTTCTCAGCAGCCCAACCTTTGGCTGCGTCATCCTGTTGAGCAGCCCCTGTGTGTCCTGAGCTTGTGGGAGCTGACAAGCTGCCTCACAGCCCCACAGGTAATTCATAGGGGAGTGATTTATATCTCTCTAACAAAGGAGGGGGAAAATGTGTGTTGACATCTCAGGAGACAGCGCCTCTCACATGAAACAGGGGAAACAAACAGCAGCATCTTGTCAGGATTCCTGGAAATGTTCAGAAGGGGAAACGTAAGATATTCAGAGGCATCGAAAAGCTTTTGCTTGTTTGAGCAACTCTGACAAACGCTGCAGGAGCATCCCCAGAACTACTACGCGATTGTCACCTTGTGCCGTAAGTACCAGCATTTGTTTGTGGGGGCACATACACTTCCTCTGCAGCTGCCAGGCTGAAATCAACTGACCCGAGATGTCCAAGGCAAGGTGCCTTAACGTTACTGCTATTCAAGACAGTAGCTGACATCTTTTACAGATTATCCCTTTTAAAGTGTGTTAGTACCCCAAAATAAGCCTATTGGTTTGTATTTGTTTCTAAAATACTTAAGTGGGTTGTTCCCTGTTGAAATTTGGTATAGAACTAATCACACAGGCAACCTTGTCTCATTTTATCACTTCACTAGTGAAGGATAATAGACAGGACTGTAAATGTGACCAAAAAATGAATGTCATTTTAGCAAGAATCAGGTCTGCGACTGCTTCATGAGAGTCAGGCAGCCCGAGGTTCTGGCACTAGCAGAAGATCAGCCTTTGTGGAAGAACCTGAAGTCTGGTATAACTGGCTACGACAGACTGCTCGTGACAGAAATGATCCTTCATGTGACCTGAGCTTTTGCCATCCTCCAAGTAAAGGACTGTCTCCAACTATCCTTGCTCAAAAGGTGGTACATTTTAAAAAGAGATCATTGTTCTCAGATCTAAGAGGACTCTTAAAAAATCCTCTTTACTCTTTGTCCTCAATATTCTCCTTTCTTCCCATAGTTCCTCATTTCCATCAACATTTGGCTACTTGTTCAGCTTCATGCACACGGGACAAACCAGTCACTTTTCACATGACCCAAAATCACTCCCACACTCTCTTCTCTATTTGGGCTTCCATAATGAAGCCTCAGAATTTGCTGAGCTCTCCACTTATCCATCTTATCCGGAGGGCTTCAAAGATGATGAGGGGACTGGAGCATCTCTCTTATGAGGAAAGGCTGGGACACCTGGGTCCGTTTAGCTTGGAGAAGACTGAGAGATCAGTGCTTACAAACACCTAAAGCGTGGGTGTATAGAGCACGGGGCCAGACTTTTCTCAGTGGTGCCCGGTGACAGGACAGGGGGCAACGGGCACAAACTGGCGCACAGAAGTTCCATCTCAATATGAGGAAAAAACTTGTTTGCTCTGAAGATGGCAGAGCACTGGAACAGGTTGCCCACAGAGGTGGCAGAGTCTCCTTCTCTGGAGATAGTCAAAACCCATCTGGATGTGATCCTGTGCAACCTGCTCTTTGTGATCCTGCTTTAGCAAGGTGCTGGACTAGGTAATCTCCAGTGGTCACTTCCAACCCTGACCATTCTGAGATTCTGTGAAGGGCTCTAGTCCTGATTTATGCAAACTTGTGTCACCTGTGTTTGGCCAGAACATCACTCAGATGTCTCAGCCCTTACTGTGGCACTCTCTCCATCACAGAGGAGCCACATTTTCAAGGCTTGCTGTTTACAAGCTGTCACTTCTCATTGTCTATCAAAGCACTGCCTCCTGACTCTAATGATGACAGCCTGCAAGACCACCTTGTTAGATTTCCAGATAAACCTGCTCTCCTCAAATTCATGCCATGTGGTCCATGCCGCTCCTATCTGGTTTTGGGTCCTGTTATGCATGGAGCTCCTGTCTTGTGTGCAGAGACATAGAGGAAAAAAAGAAACTCATCAACTCCTTTTCAAGTCAGTTTGTAGAAAATGAAGCCTGTAAACTCATAAATCAAACAGTTGTGAGCTAAGGATTGATTCCTGCCATGGACCAAAGCAGAATTCTGAGCAGAGCCTTGGGGAACAGATGTTAATCTGGGAAAGATTTCTGACTTCTGCTTGGCAGAAGAAAACAGTGCTGTGAGCACTGGAACGTCTCTATCGAGGACTACTTGCTGTGAGTGCTTGAAGCATCTGATGTGCGAGGCAACGTATGACACCTCTGCCCTCTATTGGCGTTGAATGGCAGATCCTGTGTGTGCATCAAGCCCCGAACACTCAGCTCTCTGTGCCTATATATATATATATATATATATATATACACACATACACATATATATGGAAAACTCTGCCTTGGGCTGGTGTAAACATCAGGATCTGAATTGGGTTCCTGGTCCTGGTGATGCCGAATCTGCATGATCATAAATCAGTCAGAAACAAGAGGAATGGTCCCTACAGGGATGTGAAAAAATACTGTGCAGGCTTAGATAAAGTCACATTTAAAAACTTAAGATCTTGGCAGGTCATTTTGGGGCCAGGTAGGTGGCTCGGAGAAGTGTGCAGTATTGCCAATAGCAGAGACCAGCTCTGCAGCCCAGCGTCATCTTGTTTTACTCATTAGTGGTGAAGTGTCTAAATACTGACAAATTCGTACTTGTGCATTAGCAGAGCCGTGCCAGATGGTGTGTACATCTATATGGTAATGAGTCGTAGCTTATTTTGTGTCACAGGAATACACCAGTCCCTGGATTGGGGGAGATGGTCCCAGAGCCATTCCCTGTACTGTTACATATATTTCCTATACCTTTCATCCCACTAGAAGTGGAACCAACCTTCTGATTTGGCACTAAGGTAGGCCCTGTTCACCATGTCGATGTACGCAGACGCTTAGTGCAGCCAGTTAAAGCACCACAATTTAGCAGCATCAGATGATGCCAATAAGGAACTGTACCAAAGAGAGAAGAAAAGGAAATGCAGCTTTTACTCACTGACAAAGACTTTCAAAGGTGATCAGTAATTAACAGCTTAGAGAGAAAGTTGCCTTGTTAACTGCAATCATGATTTCAGCAATAGTGTGCCATGGAGATCCCAGAGATCCCAGTATCTTCCTCTCCTGGGTGCTGTGTCTGTATTAGCTTTTTTCCTGGTGAGGAGCTGCAGCCAGTCGTTACAATCCTGCTCAGTCACATCACCTCGGAGCCACAGCACTTGGCTGGGGTGGTCCTGGTTCAGCTCCTGCAGTGTCCTGCTACAGCAAATCGGTGCTTTGGACACCTTGTATCGACATCAGGTACATCGGATACTATACCTAAACATTAGTAAAGAGTGAGGGAAGGGTCAGTTTGGGTTCAGCTGAGGAAATAGGGTATTTCTTTAACATTTCAAGCCTCTGCTGGTGTAATTGAAATGCAGTGAATGTCCAACTCCAGGAGACGGAGTCAGAATGAGCAGAAGTCAGTGACAGGTCACAGTTACATTATTGTCTTGCTTCTTTTTTCCAGTTCAGATGCTGTGGAGTCTCCAACTACACTGACTGGTTTGAAGTGTACAATACAACCCGGGTGCCGGACTCTTGCTGCTTAGAGTTCAGTGAGAACTGTGGACTCCATTCCCCAGGGACCTGGTGGAAAGCGGTGAGTAGCTCTCCAGCAGCAGCTGCCTTGCAACCCAGGTACAGGGCAGGCAGCTGGTCATTTGCAGCGCCACAGATGCTAAGGAATGTTGTACCCTTTCACCCATCTTTGATCAGGAGGTTTATATGAGCACTGGCTTTGGACCTCCAGTGAACCAGCCAATTTAATTATTTCTACAAGGCAGCTCTGAGCTGCTGTTTCACACTGCAGACAATTACCTTCCAACACTGAGCTGGAACACGCTCCAGTTAGATCTAGCTAGGAAATGGCAGGAGCGTCCCTTTTAATGTCCCACCCACTGGTGTCTGACAGAGACAAAGGCCACACAGGTAGCAGAAGCCCTGGAGCAGCAACTGAGGCTTCTCATGGCCCAGGCAGTCGTGAGGCATGAGGACTGTGGGAGCCTGCCATGCTCTGCTCCTGCCAGGACCCCACCTTCAGAGGCTTCCACTGCGCAGTAGGAGCACAGGAACTGCTCCATTGAGTTGCCAGCAGCATTTTTGGGTTTGGGTTTTTTTTTTTTGCAATGCATTTCTGCATTTGCCTGTAATCAAATTCAAAACTCCATGGGATAATTTCCCCACATAGTCCTCAGCAAGATCTTTCCAGAGCAGGCAGAGAGAGCCTGAATTCTTGTCCGAAATTAGCTCAGCAATTCTTAGTGCTAATTGCGGGTAGACCAATTATCCAGGAGGGGTGTGCAGTAATGCCAGCTGATGAGGTGGAACAATAATAAGGTTTTGCTGGTTTTACTGGGTTGTGAGGTCAACGAGTTAAAGCTCCCTCTGCCTCTTTCTCATGAAATTTCATATGCATGGATTGGCAGAGGGCGAGCCCCAACCCCACTTGGCACCCTCCTACCTTTCAAGTAGCTCCATGTCAAATTTTGAATGTACAGACTTCACATTTCTTCTGTTTTATTTGGGATACTGAGAACACCAGTGGGGGTTAACGCTGTACCTTCTGGTGGCATTGATAGTTTTTACACATCTGCAAAAGCCCCTAACTAAGGGTGAATGATTCTTGGCTATGTTTACTTACAAGACAGTGGGCACAATTTTTGCTTTACATTTTGGAGATGCACTTCTTTGGTAGTGCTCCACGTTCAAGCTTCAAGCCAGAAATACATGGTAGCTGCTCAGTGCTGAAATAATCACCCAGGCTCCCTCGCAGTTTAGTCTGACCTGGCTCGTTCTGGCTTGTGTTTGCAGAGGTGTGGAGTGGTGTGTTTAGGGCTAATACAATATTCTGGGCTTTTTTTTTTTTTTTTCCAGCCTTGCTATGAAACAGTGAAAATATGGCTCCAGGAAAACTTACTAGCAGTGGGAATCTTTGGATTGTGCACGGCTATAGTGCAGGTACAGTTTAAGATAAATTTTTCAAATCCTAACTTACAGTAACTAAATATGTAAGCAGAGATACAGATATACTCTGCTCAAGTCTGTTTTAACAATTCTGAATTTTTCATGAACTCTGCAAAGCCTTTCAGAGTTCAACTGAGCTAAAGCACATGCACAAGGGGCAGAATGAGGAACACCACACAGGTTTTCTGTTTCGTGCTGCACTGCAAAGAGGAGGGCCTTCACCCAGTGGACTCGGTGGAGAGGCGGTTCCCTCCTTCCGAAGGCAGAAGTGTGGTCAGGGAGGATGAATTGCCTTTTAGGCAGAGAGGTCCATCTGCTTAGACTAAGTAACTTTACGATAGCCTGAAGGTAACTTCAGTCTTCAACCCCCATTCTCAGTCCTAGGGCAAGTTAGAAGTTGGGATGTTGTTACCATTACTCAACCATGAAATAAAGCCATGCTCCCTTTCTATTAAGTGGAAAACCAGGGCAGCCAGGTAGGCAACACTGGCACAGACCAGCAGATTTTGACCTGGAGTTACTCCCACTGTAAGGAGTAACGTGAGGAGAGAAGGCTTAGTCAGTAGTACCTTGTCTCTTAGGTACCTGTGTCCTTGATTCAGCTTGCCATAGCTGTGGCCGTAACATAAGCACAACAGCACCAACCTCAGCCTGGGTGTACACTGGTGAAAGCTGTGTTGCCGTGCAGGCTGCTTCCACCCTGCCAGCCCTCCATGCCTGGCCCAGGCCCAGGCCCCACCCTGGGTGCAGCAAAGGCAGACCTTCAGTTCCGGCTCACCGGGGCACTGCTAAGCTAATTCATAAATACCGTAGGATTGTGCCAGTCCAGATCAGCCCGAGGGGTTTTTGCTTTAATCTTGCATGGCCTAGCACTGGCAGCGGCAGAGAGCGAGCCTGGGATCAACATCCCACTCCTACTCCACTCACGTCACATCAGGCAGCATGGCCTACCTCACCTACTGGCTGCAGCTGATTAATGCAAATGCCTGACTCCTCGTAGGCCCAAATCCAGTAGTGTTTGGGGGTTTGGTTTCCTGTGTACTAAGCAGCTCTGCATATGAAAAAAGATAAGCACAATGAGATCACGTGGCAGAGAGACACTGTAAGACTGTTGTTAATGTATTCCCATATTTTTAAAGACGGCTTTAAAGCATCTGCTCAGGATTTAGGGAGTCTTTACAAGATACAGTAAAAGCGCAGCAGCCCGTGTCAGATTCCTTCCCAAAGACCTTGTTTACGTTTAGGATATTTAAGAGAATACTGTCTTTCTGACAAAGAAATTACTAGTTAGTGTGGGAATAAACACTTCAGACAATTAAGAAATGATACTATTCCTAGTAAGTGCTGTGAAATAGAGACACCGCCTCAGAACACAAAAGCTTTTTGGTCTGTCTTCCAGCTCCACTATGTGATCAGATCTAATTGACAATGGAAGTTTTGATCCACTGTCACCTCACTGAAGTGGGGTCCCTCTGTTGTTGCTGTTAGAATGTTGTTCTGGCCCTCAGCATGTGCCAGCTTCTGGTTTTCCTGTGAATACTCATCAGAGAGTGACACAACCACATGTGGCAGAAGTTTCTTTGTCATGCGTGATCAGGACTGTAAAAGGAATTCAGCCAGGAGGAGGGTGTCACTGCGCAGCGCCCGGAGGCGCTCCTTTGCTAGGAAGTAGAAGGCAGAGTTCAGAGTGTTTCCAAAGGCAGATGCTTACTGTAAAACAGCACACAAAGCCTGACAATCTTGCTTCACTGTGGGAGAACAGTCAATGAAGACGAGACCAGCTTTATAACCATTTATTTGAATTTATTTAGAGAGCAGTATGTATGCTATTCACATAACCTGTCAAAATACTCATTAACAGGAACTGCTATTTATGTAGAGTAAATTTGAAGTGGTCAAATTAAGTGCTTAAAACAATTAATACAAAAGATTTCTACCTTGCAAACCTTCATTTCAATGACAATTTTTAGAGTGGTGTTGCAAAGGAAGAGTAACAATCACTTGTAACATGGAGTAAGTACTTTCCTGATGAAATAAGCTACCAGAGGCAGCACAGCAGGTCATTAGTTGGAGAATGACCACCACCTCCCTCCCTGCTGCTTCCCTTGGATAGGCCAAGTAGAAGGACACACAGACTGTTGGTGCAGCACTGATGGCTATGATTACTCCATGGACAGTTCTCAGTGATTTACCCCACAGGGACCCATGCAGACAAACACTTGGAAAAGCAGAGTAGAGTGAAGCGAAGCACAGCACAGCACAGCATCCTTTGGGTCGGGGATGAACCCGATTGTCTTTCAAAGCAATAGTTACAGAGTGACCCCGCAGCTGGGGGTCGCTACTATAAAATACCTTTGAGCAGAAGACATCCAAGCGCTTCTTTTCAGTATACCTCTTCCCAGTACCTGGTGGCTGCCTTTCATGAAGAATTCAACTCTCCCCTTCTCTCACTGCTCATGCTGTGAAACTGCAGTACAGGTAAGGACAAAAGGCAGACAGGAACTAGGACCAGAACAAAATGAGCCAGCAGGAAAAGCAGTGTGTGATGTGTTCTTCCCGTGTGTGAACAAAACCAGCACAAGCCTGCTCTTCTCTTTGCTCCAGTAAATAGGGGGGTTATTTGGTGAAAAATTGTTTGTTTTCTTTTTTCCCTTAGATTCTTGGACTCACCTTTGCAATGACCATGTACTGTCAGGTAGTCAAGGCAGACACCTACTGTGCATAGATACCATTCCCAATCTTTCTGCTCCTCCTCCAAAGGACACAGGAGAAATCTCCTTCATTCTCATTCATCTGACCTTTTCTCCCCCCCGCCCCTTTGTACTATGAACTGTGTATAATGCTATCTTTCTGAAGATTTTGTGAGTCGCCCCACTTCACTGAAGGAGGAAGAAAAGAAAGTTGGTATGTGAACTGGCACAGGTAAGAAGCAGCCTTGTCCCTAAACAGAAGAACACCTCTGAAGAGCGAATGGTTCCTCTTCCATGGCCATGGCAAGGCAGAGGAGGCTGCTTACAAGGGGCTGATCTGCAAACCCATGTTAGATTGCGCTGAGGCAACCTCTGCGAAACCTGCCGGGTTGCCTTCCTGCACCTCAGTCTGGCAGAGAGGGCATAGAAAATGCGCGTTCCTGGGCACGGCAAGCCCGCACAGAGTAGCTAGCACTGAGCACAACTGTAATTGGACTACAGACTGCACATGGCTAAAATGTCAAGATCAAGCAGCCCTGCCTCCAAGTGTCTCAAGACGATTTTGTAGCCAGGAGATCATCCTCAGAAATACGTTATTTTACAGGAGCATTTTTAATCTTATGCACTGCAAAGTCAGGCTTTTAATCAGAATCTGAACAGTAAGATCTGGCTGTTAAGGGAAAACAACATTGGACATTGTCTCATTTATTAATTGCCCGTGGCATATAGATGGTTGACTGTGTATGTAATATATATTACACTCATATACACATACTGTCCTAAAACGAGGTGAAAACACCCAGCATCTAACCTCAGAAAGAGGGAACCTTTCTGTCTCATTTTACATTCCAACTGAAATAACCGAGTATTATTTCTTGTAGGAGGCACTATCACTTATACCTCTGGGAAACAAGTAATTACTTTCAGCTGTATCTTCATTTCAGTAAACAACTTGTGAGTGGGCTCTCGCTGTCATTCTACTATGGTTTTATTTTTTTTATCATCCCTGTTTCAAGTGAGTCTGCCAAAAAAAAATCACTCATTTCCACACTTGAAGATCTGTACAAAGCTGTCAGCTGTTCCTTCCCTGAATGTCACCATTTCATTAATTTACTTCGGGATATCATCATCTGCAGGTATGATAGAGTTTGCCTTGCTGAGGAGAAATCTCCTGCACGTTGCTCATTTTTCTGAGAGTTATTAAGACTTCCGATGTTTTTATGTTTTGTTTTTTTTTTTTTAAATCTGCATGCTCACAGCTGAGACACATCATCTCTGTTAGAGCTGGAGTCACCTCCCAGGTCTGTTCTTCAGACCCCTCTCCCTCTGCCTGGCTCTTGGCTAAAACATGTCTGGAATTTGCAGAAATCAAACCCGTAACTTTCCTCAGCCAGGAAACAGCCACTGTTTGTCAGATTTCCCCTCCCTGCCTGTCACTTATGTAATACCCTTCTGCACACCCCTTCTAGCGATGAGGTTAAGGATCAGGTGTTTCCTATTGTTCAAACAAACATTTTCCCCTCCATGAGCCACCCCATGCTACACAGAGATGCTGAAGCACACAGGGAAAGGACGCAGCAGGGAACAGGCAAACTGAGCATCGCTGCTGGCCTGCTCCCGCAGCCAGCCTTTGAGGACCTCTCGGCCACTGACAACAGACCAGAGCCACACCATGAGCCCTGCTTTCCCAAAGGCTCAGTACAGCCACTCCTGCTGTGACAGACTACAAGCATGCATCAGGTTCAAGCAAAAAAGTTACCCTGTACCTTCAGTGCTTACAACAGCAGGTCTCAGCTACAAGTGACGCTCTGCGTACTTTGATTTAATGGCAACTTTCAGCAGTAAAGCTGGGCTCACCGACCCACATCAGTGGCCTGAACCACTCCAGGTTTTGTGGGGAAGGACAGCCTGGTGTGTGAAAGAGCAAGTATCTTCCAAAATCCTCCCCCCACCTTTATGCATCACCCTCTGTGGCAGGGGGCAGTTAGCTGTGCAGGTTAAGGTGAAAGTGACTTGTTACCTGTGTGCGTTTTACGTGGCTTCCTCATCCCTACCACAAGCCTCTCCAACACTGAAGCATTTTACTGCCGTGATAACAAGCCTTGACAAACATCAGCAGACCTTGACCCAAGACAGAGGCTAAACCCAGTGAGTAGCCCACACATCAACACCCTGTACCTCAAAGCAAGAGCCCCACTCTTGGTGTTAGGATCACCAGTCTCAGAGCTCTCTGCTTCCTGAGCCCAGGCCAACCTGTCAGCCGTGCTGCTCTTCGAAAAGTGGTGCAAGGCCCTTCCTTTCCTCTTTCCACTCTGTCCCTTCTCTGCACAGACATGATTCCAGGTTAGATGGACCATCAGTTCTTGCTGTGATTTACAGTTTGTACACACAGGCGCTCCGGCCGACAGCTCAGAGTTCTCCCGCCGAAAGGCAGCAGACAGAGTGATGAATACATTAATAGAACACTGATTTTTAAGAAAGATAAAAGGCAGACAAGCCGATTTGTAGTGATCCCTGCCATTAAAAATTCACACAGAGACTGCAGGCTGATGCTGGCTGAGCTGACAGGAACAAACCATTGTGCAGGAGCTCCCACAGAAGGAAACACTCATCAATGTGCCCTGTCACAAACCCTCATCCTGTGAGTCTCCTCATACTGGGCCCTGAGCTTGGAGAAGACTTCTAGACTTTAGCTAAACCCACAGAAGAAACAAAATGAGAAGCAGAGACTGAAGACAAGTCACAGTTTGTGGTTTCCCCCTCCCCACCCCATCCCCAATAATTTTCTATAGTTTAGGTGTCTACAAGATAAACAACTGCCTCAGTTTTCAAACACCCATCTGTAGGGAGTATAAACACTCCTCGCTGTGTAAAGCCCGGTTCCTGCAACGGAAGCTCAAGGCACTAACTGCTGAGAAGACAAAGGGAAAAACCCAACCCCCAACCCAAACAGGCCACACATTCCTGCTACTTTTTTTTTTTTTAACTCCCAACTGAGATGCTACTGCAGCTTGTTTGTGATTTGCACTGGACTGTTTGCTCTATCGGATGTTACACGCTGTCTTCTTCACACAGGCCCAGCAGATGTTACGGTGCTTAGAGTATTACCAATACAATCCAATTTCAAACCTCTGCGCATTCTGCATACAACACGCCTCAGACTTACCACATCTTTAAAAGCATCACATCCTTTCTCTGATGATGAGGTCAGAGTATTTTGTGGTATCTAACAGCAAAATTTTTTTTTTTTTTTTTTAAGACAATTCCATATTATGCATAAAATTTCATGCTGAACTGGTTATTATGAATACCCTGTAGTACATAACATCCATTTACAAGGCTGTTTGCATCGTACATACGCAGAGCAACACAGGAGTCGTTCCGATTACATCCATTAGTGTTTTGTCACTTTTAGTAAAGCCCTTTAAATTATCTTCACTTATCTTTAGACATGAAGGAGGACTCAATACATTTAAAGACAGAACCAAAGGCAACAAAGACATTAAAGGAGAGCACTCCTAATTTCTACTCATTGCTCTTTCTGTTAAATAACAAGGCATGGAGGCACAGGGCACACAGCTGGACCTACTGAATTCAGCAACAGCAACATCACGATTTAGCTTTTAGCTTCAGTCCAGTATACTTCTGGTTTCAAATCTTCACAATTATAATAAATACATATAAGTGTGTGTATATATATATATTAAATATGACTTATTTTCCTGTACAGTAACTGCCAGTAGCAGCCAAAGTTTATTGCCTGTATAATGGAATTATTTAGCTCCACATCTTATAGAGCACAATCACTGCAATTCACTCCAGATACTGTTCCACGACTAGCTCTTTGCTCCTCCCCCTCAAATAATGCAATCTCATAATGGTTTAAGCTTCCATTTAATAATTACCACTTGACTGCAGCATTGTATGGTTTATAATGCAAAGAGGAAGGAACTGCATAGAAATTGTACAAATATTTTATCTTGCAGCAGCAATGCGGTTGCTGTGCAAAGGCACCCAAGCCCCTCACTGTTCTCACAGTAATGAAGAACTGGTTACATCTTTCAGCACAGGTGGCTGCAGCCCCCTCCCACCCCCTCCCCACAGGGCCGGATGTTGTTAGCGAGGAGAAAGTTTTCCTGTACCCCTTAGCTTCACTGCTGTGCTATAAATGTGGCACCAAAGGTAAGCAACAGAAACCAGCAGCTGATGTGGCATTTATTTTAAAGCCAGACTCTAGTACCTTTGTCTGCAAGGGTCCTTGCTAAGCGTGACCGATCATCACAGTACCAGGGTAGACAGTTCGCAGTAAGGAAACAAGTCAGGACTCGCCATGGGAAATTCTGTTTGGATTTCACTGTGAATTCTCCCAGCTTGTCAGCGGTACCTGACCACAGTGGGCAGGTCTCCTCAGTCCTTTGGATTTTGTTGCTGCAACTACAATGATACATTTTTGTGCATTCATATAACAACAAAATTTAAAATATACATTTTATTTTTTAAAAAGTTATTAAATATTCTTTAAAGTTTACAACAGAACGTCTTTTGTATTCTTTATGACCGACCACACTACAAGTGATCCCGTGAGCACACACATACCCAGAGGTGCGTTTGTGTGCGCACACAAGAGCACACACACAGCGTATGCAGCAAGACAAAGCATAATGCACAGCAGCCTACATCCTTTTTGTCATTCCTCATTGCCTCACTTTGATTTGAGCAAGCCTTCTTTGGACTTTTTTTTTTTTTTTTTAATATTATTATTACTTAAAAGTGGCTTACCCATTCCCAGGTAAATTTACACCCCTTTCCTCTTAAGGGCAACCTGAAATGATGTGCAAGTCAGTAACAATTCAGAAAATTCTGAGGGATTGGGTTTACAGTGTAACAAAATAGTTATTTTCTCTTTAGAACTAGTCTGTTACTAATGATTCTGAAGCAAAAGGACTTCTCTTTTTCTGAGGTAGTTGCTTAGATTCAGCAATTACATGGAGAAACTTATAAAATTAACACCAGACTGTTAAAACGGACCAGCTAGGAACTCCTACTATATCAGATCAGAAAAGGGTGGTTAGGCTGGTATCCTGTCTGAAGCCATGTCTAACACAGCCTTTCTCAGTACCATTTATTGTACCCTCCAGGTCAAACAGCTTCACATGTGAAAGTGCTTCTAAGCGGGGTGCATACCAAACACCTCCACAGGTGTACTGTTGAAGGTGTCAGGGAAGACATGTCCTCCAAGTGCATTCCCAGAGGCTTGAGAGGTTGTTGTAGAAAACCACAAAAAGGATAACAACTCAAGCCTTTGGTGGAAGTTTCTTACAAAACTCCCTCAATTCAGTACAAGCATTTATGTTACTTGGGCTTTCTTCATCCCGTTAACGGCACCACTAGATGGTCTCACTAGTCACATCTACCTTTAATCCCTTTCTGACTTCTTTGAAGTGGAAGGTTCAGAGTCTTACACTGTAGCAGTGAATTTCCCAATTCCATCATGCTGTAAATATTTAAAAGAACCTTCTTACATGGAGTTTAACGTGTTGCCTTTCAATTTATTTTATTCACCACTGGTTCTACACTCCAGGAACACTAACCTAATGTTTCTTACAGAAATATATGAGCACAGAGCAGCTGTATTAACTGTACAGCCCAATTTATCTTTCCACTGAAGCTTGCACCTGGGTAACAGCATACTCTATTGATTTTCAAGATCCCATTGTTTTAAAAAAAACAAACCCTAAGCCCACTGTATCTCCCCTCCCCAAGCAGCTCGTCTAGTTCAGCTGTCTTTGCTTTCTGAACTACATGTTGGCACAGGCAGGGGAGTTTCTATTTTTATCACCAACTACCCTAGTATTTCAGCTGGCGTTCTACTATTCTGCCTCAAATACACTTAACACAGCCCAGGAATATCAGGTTTATCTGACTGCACTACCTGTGCAATACAAAATACTTTCTGGCTGCATGGTGATAATTTTCAAAGAGACTTAAGGACAGCCTGTGAAACTTCATCCAGAGTTCTGTCTTTCTTGACATATCCCGAGTGCAACTGCAGACCCCTACGTTTCTCACCTTCCCCTCTGTTAAAAACCCCCAAAGAGAAAGAAGCAACTCTCAGCAGCCACACCCCCCCCCAGGCAGTGCTGTTTGAAAGGCTGGGTTTCTGACACCCCAGCAGTTGCCCATGTAGGCCTTGCTCCCTGCCTGCAGTGATACTGTTTCCCCATAGAAACACTGCATGCTACCCTGCTCACTGGAGATAGTGGGTTGTGCAGCCCTGTGAGAACCACTTGGTTTACGTCCCTACGCCAACAGCCAAGTCTTACCCCAGGGCATGTTAGACAGCCACAGAGAGGGATGGTGTCACCATGCAACGCACCCTTTTTAATGAAGAAATGGCTGCTCAGTTAAACTAGTTTCTCGCCCTCCTCCCTGGTATCTTTTATGCAGAAATTGTTTGGGAGAACGTTTTGTTACTACAGAACTGTGTAACACAGACTTTCCCTGTACTTGTGGTTACAATAACAACTTGAAAGGATGGGCTCCTTACCCACTATAAACCTCCCCTTACGTTCCCCTGGATATGGTTTAAATCACAGCCAACAAAATAGAACTGTATATAATTAAACTATATATGACAAAGTATGTACAGCATAAATCCCAGCTGTTGACATGAATTACTTATGTATTTATTTTTCCATATGGACAGCGATGAGCGTTTCAGGTAAAAAGCATTCATTCTGAAGATACTAAAAACTACTATAGAAGCAAAGGGGTTTTGGAAAACAGTCTGTGAAAGTCTATGCAGATGCACCTCATCATTGCCCACCTCCATGAAGACCTTTCCTTGGCTGTGCCAGCCCTCTACTGCACCATTTAAACCCATCGCTGTGCACACAGCGTACCTGGTTAATCAAGGTCCTAGTCTGCCAAATGTGGAGGGGATTCAGTTCTCTGTGTTTAATAACTTAGTGCCCAAGGAGAGACACCTTCCACAGCTCTACAAAGTTCAGGTTTGATGCTGAGGAGATGACAGTCCCTACAGAACAAAGCGAGTGCTGTAACCAAGTAATTAATGTCAGCCTAGTTACGGGCCTAACTAGTGACTATATCTGAATTGCTCTCAATGTCCCAGCTCCCCAGGCAGGTAGGTGAGCACTGCTGTTACCAAACAGAACCGTCACTGGTTGTTTAGCATTCCTCAGAGACACTGATGCTGCAGGGGTTATTTTTTTTCTTATTTATTTTCCCCCTTCTTTTAACCCAATTTACCTTGTTCAGTGTTATTGTATCACCCACAGATGCAATTAACTGGTGCTGATATTATATCTCAGCTCGGATAATAAGCGCCCAGAATACTGAGCTAAAAAAAATGCCTTAGCCTAGAAATGCAGCCACTGCTGTTCTGAACTGCTCACATGCACCCACACGCTACTGAGGTGCCCAGAGCAGCATACATATCTCATCTCCTGTATCCCCTTGTTTTGTTTTGCACTGTGGCAGCCTAACTGTCCCAGGTACCTTCAACAACAACAACAAAAAGGAAAAAAAAAAAAAAAAAAAAAGAGAGAAGAAAAAGTATTTTCAGGCTCTCAGTGCTCAAGGAACTGAACCCTCCCCCCGCCAAGGGCGTTAAAGCTGTTTACAAACTCAGTTAAGAAGAAGCATTTGCACGTACTCAAGGAAAAGAGCACTTCAGCATGGTGCTGCTCCTGGTGCTTTCTTGGAAGCCCTCCTCTCACTGCCATCCTCTACCAGGTCACTTAGCACAGTCAGTCACTCAGAACGCCTGCGCAATGCTGAGAGCAGCACACAGCACCCTCCTTCCCACCAATGGCCCTGGCACCTGCTACAGTCTCATTTGAAAGCCCTGTTGGCATTGGTTGAATAGGGAGGCAGCACCAAGCTACAACTGAAGGTATGTGGGAAGTTTCCACGCTGTGAGCTCACAGGAATATTTTTCCCTAGAAGCCAGAGGTGCTTTGGCTGTTCTCCTGGTGAGCAGTTGCATTAAGATACTTGATTTCTCAAGAACAGAGAGGCCTCGAAACCTCATGGCTGAAAATACTCCTACTTTTGGGGGAAACCAGAAATGATGAACTCGGACCTGTGCACAGCTGAATGACTATGGATTTGCAAATGCAAACACAAGAGAGTACACAGACCGAATTGATGTGTCATATAATTACCGATTCACTTTCCCTAAATAAAATAACTCACCAGCTTGGAAGTACAGCTTGTTGTCATGGAACTTGCTTGATATTTGGTGCTAATAAAAATTCAAGTTTTAAATCTTCCTGTGAAGTCCGTGCATTAGAGTTCTTCCCTGTTAAACACCTTCTTGTTCCTAACTGCACCACAGCTGGTTTTCCTTCTTCAGTATCAAAAGGTCCTTTGAAATAAGTGCTTGTAGGTTTAAAGTAATTATCACGTGATAAACAGGCACAATTAAAAGCTAGCTGCAAATCAAACTCTCTTCTTCCTAATGGAATCAAGAGTTAATGTACATTCAAAAAATCTATGTACTTATGTCCTTCTCGATTAGAATATTCCAATGCAAGAAAACTTTGCCATGGCTGGCACAGGACTCCAGTTTATCCAGACTTCTGTACCAGGAAAGGTGAGGAAGAAAAGGGAAACTAGAAATGACAGTTACAAAAAAGCATAGATGAAACATATGGGAGAAGGTTGGAAATGGACAAGAGACCTGGGCAGTCAACACTTAGCACTTGAGCAGCATGTTTTTCCTCACAGTGAGGTACGAAAGTAGAGCAGTATCCCATGAAATACACAGTCAGCTCATTCACAGCAGACAGTGTTCTTGAATGGAATCAGGGTTGCAGCTTGTAAAAAGCCTCTCTATAAACCGTTCCTCCTCATCCCTGTGATTTAGCAGATTTGGGGTTCTTGAGACTTGTGCAGGACTGAGATGGTTCCCTCAGTCCTCTACAGCACACTGAGATTCAGCTCAGTCTGATGGAAGCTGTGATGTCCCAGTGGTACTGCAGCCAGACAATCAGTCCATTCCTTCCATAGAGTCTTCACCTCACCATCCCCGCAGTCACACAGGTAACTTGGGAGCAGAGCTGGTGCTGTCACCAGGAGAAGGGGGGAATTCACCAACCCCATCAAGTGCGCACAAGGCCGCAGGTTTGTATAGCAACGGTCAGTGCCTTTGTCACCCTTTTTTTCATTGAGTCTGCTTTCATCCTGTTCCACCTGCCTTCCTGTCCTCTTCAGACTGCAGTCCCATCTACTCCCCTCTGAGGTGCTGCACATTCACAGAGCTACTGAAGGACACTGGAATACACTGCAGGTGAAAACAGTTCCAAGGGGTACAGACACCGATCGCTCTTACAGCCCCCAACCTCCAGCCTCACGGGAGATCAATCCAGGGAGCGGTGGGGTAAATTTACATGTAATTTAAACATTACTGAAAACTGCTGAGATCCATGACATTTAGAAGAACTCGGTGTGTCACAGCTGATGTGTCACTGCTCACATGGAGCACAGTGTGCTGCAAGTTAAAAACCTCTGAACATCGGTGCAGTTAGGCAGAATGCAAGGGTGTTCAGCTACACAATGAGATATAGTACCCAGCACCTGAGAGCTCTGGTGCCTTAACTTGAACAAGCAGCTCCAGTGAAGTATAAATGGAAATTTGGAACAAGGCTGCCATTCTCAGTGCTGATGATGCAAGCGTACTTCAATTTCATTTTCATTTAGTGAGCTCTCACTGAAAATTAAAGATTCCTGAGAGCTTTATAGCATCGAGTGAAGTAGCAAATTAAACTGAAATTGAGATAATCCCCAGAAATGTGTACACAAGCTGAGCAACTCTAAGTCCAAACACCTTTCAGACTGGCAAATTCTTATATAAATAAGAAAAGCAAACTCTTCAATGAAAATATTCTCAGGTCTGTGCAAAATTTTTCCTGCGGTAACAATATAATAAGAAGTGAAAACCCACAAGGAATGACATTGGGTGTACACACATACACAGAGGGAATTTAAGCCCCAGGAATGAGAGCAGATTTGCCAGGAGGCAAGGCTGTGCTGCAGTTTCAGTTATGTCTTCACTGCAATTTCTGAAGCAGAGAATATGATGATTCCCCAGGGAAACTGCACAGCCACAACGCCTAAGCATATTTAAAGATTATCATTCGGGGCTTTTAAATCCAGCTCTGTGTTTCCATTAATCCACTGAGCTGCCAGCCCAATCTCACACTGGCAGGCTCACTCGCCCTCTAACAATAGAGCCTATTAAATATTAAGGTCTTAATCTTAAGTACTTCTCTGTATGACTGAGAAATCCTCAACAGTGCACAAGAGATAAACATTTCCCACTAAAAGTATGTATCTATATAATCACAGTAATATTAGAGAAGGCAAGTGTCCTCATACAAGGAGAACTGTGTAATAAATCCCTTCGCTGCCAAACAGCCCATGTGCCCCCACAGTCAGGGCCGACCCCCCTTGTCCAGACCCCGAGTTCAGAGGTTTACCTCTGAAGGACAAAAGATCACTTTTCCCCTGCCCTGAAACACCAGTTTAGCAATTAGAAAGAGGGTCACAGCATGACTCACAGTACTCTGATAGTGCTGCTGGGAAACACCACGGATAGAGACACACAGATAAACGCTTGGTTGAAGGTAGCAGGACCAGCAGCACATCTGATATTTAATCTCTGCTACTTTTCATTATGGTATTTTTAAAAAGTATTCAGACAAGACTGCTTTTGCTGAAAAATTAGACTAAAAAGCATAAACTGGATATGCATCCAATATAAGATAGGAAAAATACTTCTCTAAGAGTGAAGGGGGGGCATCCAGTGAGTTGGATTACTTTCCTCTTGTATTTCAGCTGGTTCACTTTTGATCTGGCACAACTTGGGGTGAAGTGGGGAAAACCAGGAAAGCTGTTTGCAGAGATTTTTAGCTTTTCATACTGTTAAGGTGTTCCACTGGATCTGACAGCAAGATAGATGGTCCCCAGGAAAACAGCAGCAAATGAGGGTCCTAACTGGGACCTCTCCTATGGAAAGGGGTTGGGGAGTTCCCACAAGGATGCTAAACCCTCACTTGCCTGTAGTGCAAAGCAGTCCTGCTGCTCCCTGAAGCAGCCCGGTGCCCTCATGGGGAATGTGGCTTGTTAGACTGTCTCAGGAACTAAGATCTTCTCAGATTAGGTAATTCTCTGTGCCCTTCTCCCCAGGCCCAGTTTTCCACTGCAGCCAGATCCACTCCTCTCTGCACAGCATCACCATTCCCCTGTGGGCCAGCACACTGAAACTCCTCTGCCAGGAACTGGAGACAAAGCAGTTTCCCTGCAAACAGCAATATAAAATTGAATTTCCCTTTCTAGACTCTAGACAGGCTCAGATATCAAATAATGGTCAGACAGGAATTACACTCATGAGGACAAAGCTCCTATGTTACCAAAACCCCCCAAAAATAAGGAGCTTCTTGTTGGTACGTACATGTGCAGCCCTGGAGACAAATTGAACCCAGAATACAGGATTTAATGCTGAGGTAAAACATGATGAAGGAAAAACACCAAACAGCTGCCTGAGGTTCTTCCAGCGCACCTATGCCAGGGACCTCAGCACAGCCTGGTGAGGACACTGTTCTGCTCTGTGCTAGGGGACACCACTTTGACACAGATAGCACGTGGGCACTGCCATTCCTGTTAACCTGTTTACATGTAGACCCAACAGAGTAGTTGCAAACCCAATATACTCACAAGAATTTTCCATGATTTTGTCAGGTCTCAAAATGCAAAGTTACCATTTGGTCACGTTTGGCTTAGCCAAGGTTCATATTGGTGTCTCCCTGACCCGTGCCATCGGTAGGCCCATCAGGGTGGGAGGAAGCACTTCATTATTCACACCTGAGAACCGTGTTTAACATTTCATAAAAACAAGTGCTGCAGGTACTGCGATAAAGTAAGGAGGTATGAGGGCTAGAAAACACACAAGGCTTCGAAACCCTTGGAAGGGATAACACAGCATGCAGAATTATGCAAGTTTTTTTGTAGTGCAACTCAATCCCTTTATTAACAAGGGATTACAACAATCCCAGCATTTAGTATCATTCACGCACACATAGCCCGTGTATTAACAAAACTCAATTCAGTGATACGTTCCCCCAGTGCACCCTCCCTCCCTCCAAGCTTTTCACCTATAAATGTCAGCACCTCAGATTTGAATTTCTAAAGCTGGCCTGGAGTCATGCAGAGCACAGCCCTTCACAAGATCCGAGAGGAATGCACCTTCTTCATGCACCCAGAACTCACTATGAATCTTTCACCTTCTTCCACTAGTGGCCCATGCGACCATACCAGGGAAACGGTAAGGTCTGAAAAGAGATTACTTTAAAACAAAAAACAATAAGTGAATTCTGTAGCAAAACCTGCAGCCAGTCCTCGAAACAACTGCAGATTTGGTAATAAAATGATTTTCCACTTACCAATTCCTTGTGTGTGCGCGCTAGCTTAGTTTGGTCATGCTTTATTCCAGACTTGAACACTTCTATTTTACAAGAACATTCTTTAGAAACACTCACTATACATGCTGACAAATGCTGCTTTTTAAAGAAGTAACAAAACCAAAACACAGAATAATTCAATAGACAAAACACTTGAGGTGCAAAATAATTTGGAGAAAAACAATGTGTTACTTATGTAAGCACAGGAATGAATTAATCTGATAATGTGCAGAACAATCAGTGAAAATTAACTAAAAATAAGTGTTTCAGCTTCTTTCTAAATAAATTCTTTTATAATCTCCTCTTTTGATGGGCAAGCCAAGTTTGCCATGACATAAATTCTATGTGCCTGTCGTGGTTTTGCCCCGGCCGAGGGCCGCACCCCACACAGTCGCTTGTACTTTTAAAAGGAAGGGGGAGGGAAAGCTGGGGGAGGGGGAAAAGGGAAGGAAGAAAGGAGGGAAAGAAACCACAACCTAGAAACCAGAACCACGCAGGTTGGGATAAGGATAGTTTACTAAACAATAACAGAAAACTAGATATAACAATAACAGAAGTTTAAAGTACAAAATAGATGAAACTGGTGATACACAATGCAATTTCTCACCAAACCACAGAACCCAGGCCGCACAGCTTAGAGCCGTCCCCGAACCCAGAAACTGCCCGTCCTGGCGTTGTCTCCTCCTCTTCCCCCCAGTCCCCCTTTATACTGAGCATGACGTAACTGGCATGGAATATCCTCTTTGGCCAATTCGGGTCACCTGTCCTGGCTGCGTCCCCTCCTTTCTCGTTAGTAAGGAAGTATGAAGAACTGAGAAAGGTCCTTGATTGCCCGGCAACAACCATAAACATCAGGGTGCTATCAGCACTGTTCTCATCCTAACACCCAAACATGGCATTCCATCCACTGCTAAAAATAATTAACTCCATCATAGCTGAAACCAGGACAGTGCCCTAGTATAAAGCTTGGCAGACCCATCTCATCATAATTTAATTTCTTTCCTCATCCTTCTTAATTCTTAAAGTTTAATTTGACGTCGACAGAAATGAGCTGGAATAGTTCAATTTAGGTGGAGAACTTCCATTACTATGAGTGCACATTTCACCAGCCAGTTTCCAGGATGAAATAAAAAAAGGGATCGATTCTCCAAAGCATTACCAGTCCTCAGACCAAGACCCTGCAGACAGATCTACTGGCACCTAATTTACATTTTGAGCCAGACTACACATGGGGGACAGCCCAGGATGGAGACTCAAAACCAGGCGTACTTTTAAAGGTGATGTAACAGCACTGTAGGGGCCTTGAATTCTGTGCCAAGGATTAACCTCAGCTTCACTTCCCTTAATAACTTGCTGCGCACATTTTCAGCAGTGGTCAGGCAGCGGGACTAGGTGATCACTGCAGGCCCCTTCCAACTGAAACTATTCTGTAACAACAGCAAAAGGATGAGACTTTTATCAGAACACAGATAATTTGAAACTAAACCCCACGTGCTTCCTCAGGGTGATGCACGTTTGAAAGGCCACTTGCAAAGTCCTGCCTTTCAGCTGCGCATCGCAGGCTTTACAGCCTGACAGAAAGCAAAGCTGTACAGTGAAAGAACAGCCCTGGAGCGAGCCGTTAGAGAGCTCAGAGGGCTTACCAGGTGCTGCTCACGCTCAGCACCGTGTTCCCAGGCCACTCCGATGCAATCAGAAATTCAAACCCCTTTTCGCATGCCGTGAGTCAGCCGTTACCCTCCCGCTTCGCTAGCGGCTGCAGTCAGCCAGGGCGACACCTCCCCATCACCAGGAAGAAACTGCCCAAATTTAAGTGCCTGACATCTGCACTGTAGAAGGCTTCTCAATAAGCAAAACCTTCATTATCTTGGGTTTGCTCCGAAATTAGAAGCAAATTCTTTCAGATGCAGCCGTATACTTCTAGAAAAGCCCTGAGTGAGTTACCTGATGCTGCCAGTGGAAATACCTTAAAAAGCAGAAGGGTATTATTACAAAAGTAGCATTAACTATAAAAACTGGCTGAGCTATACAACTTCAAAGCATAGGTCTCTTCTCAGAAGTGTTCTCCTTTTCATCATTCAGAACCACCATCTACTCTGTCCTTCCAAATACAGGTTTTAAATTTTCGGCAGGACAGGGGACAGGCATTATTACCTCTTTTGATTCCTCCCATTCCCACTGAGTCAACACAACTGCGGGAGATGAAGCAGGATTATGTTTTCATTTGAGATTCATTACAAGAGCTGCAATCAAGCTGCAGCTGCACTGTTAAATTCTGTTTTAATTATAAACAACCGCAAAAAATCCTAGAAAACCAACGGGCTCCCAGACATGCAAGTCAGTGGCAAAACGGGGCCTGTGGAATCTTTAAGCCATGATGGTGCCTGAACAGCAGCAGCGCTTGAATGCCAACAACAAACACGTTAAAAAAGTGCTTTCACTTGCAAAGAGAAGGGCATGGAAATGAAAGCTGAGCAGCAGTTTGAGCCAGACATCACATAAACACAGAGACCACACTGGCAAAGGAGAATAGCTGTCATGGTTTAACCCCAGCTGGTAACAGCATCACTGAGCATTACGAAGCTGCTCACTCACCCCTCCCCTCATCAATGGGCCTCGGAGGAGAATGGAAAAAACCCCTCTTGGGATGAGATAAACCTGGTTAAGAGGCTAACAAGGGAAGATAAAACCAACAAATAATGCACAAAGACACTTGCTTACCACATGCAGAAGAGAAAAAACCCAACCTGATTTCCATTCTCTGTCAGTGCAGGGATCCCACCTCCCAGCTCACTCCCCCAGCTACACCCGAGCATAATGTCCTGTAGTAGGAACCGCCCTGCCCGGCCTGGGTCAGCTGTCCTGGCTGTGCTCGCCCAGCTCCTTGTGCAGCTGGCAGGGCGTGGGAGGCTGAAAAGCCCTTGACTTTGTGCAGGCACTACAACTACCCAGCAACCGCTAAAACCATCAGTGTGTTACCAACATTATTCTCATTCTAAATCCAAAACACAGCGCTATGCCAGCTACTAGAAAGGACATTAACTCTAATCCCTGTGTAAACCAGGTCAGAAGTATATTCCCTGAAGTACATACGCACGCAAGATTAAAAAGCACAAGGTTAGCCATGCAAGATTAAAAAGCACAAGGTTAGCCATGCAAATGTGATGCATTACAGATCCTTCTCTGGTTTGGGGTTTTTTTTTTTTCATCTTACCCAGGTAACATGCAGAAAATCCCAGAAATACCAAGGTGCTGCAAAAATGTTCAAATATTGAGGGGGTGGGGTAGAGAGAAGATGCCTCACTGGAGAAGCAATTTAGCTAATGGCAGGAGGACTAAAACACCATTATTCTCCTTTTAAAGTGTACAATCAGTGATTTCATGACTAGGAAAATATCCAGGCCTTTTAAAGATCCAGCTACTGTTGGTGGCTTTCTGACTTACTGCAGTAGTTCATTCCTCCATTTGATTGCATACTGTGCAAATTACTATTTTCATTTATTCACTGTAGAGTTACTTGTCCCTCTATCTATAAGCAAAGCCGCTTTCCCTTAATCTGTGGTGGAGAGGGGAGGGACTCATCACTTCTCACAGTATCAGAACAGCAGCACAGTCACCACCCCAACTCGTTGTCAAATTGTTCTGCAGCCAATGACTTTGAGAAGACCTTCAGAGTGTCAGTGAGGAAGGGATCCTACTTTCCTCTGGCCTGTCTGGTTTATGATGACTCAGCAGCAGGCTCCAGCCAGCAGGTGATGGGAGACAGCCAGAAACCTTGGCTCCTGTTTGACTTTGTGGAAGACTTACTACCCAACAGTGAAAAAGTAATTTTCTCTTTTGTTTCCCCTTCATCTTTGTCTGCCAGGTCTGTTTAAGGCTGTGTGCTCTTTGGAACACTGTCCTAACTCTTTTCTCTGTGAAGCCTACTTGGTTTTGCGATGCAATTGCTATCACTAACAGCCAAGGGCTTCTGAGAGGGAGAGGGAAAAAGCTGCTCATACACCAAATAAATGAATTTAATACTACATGGGCTTGAAATTCAAATGATATGGCAATATGTGTACCTGAGAAGGCAATGAGTATTAACAGTATTTATGCTGTCATCTACAAAACTCACTTGATAGCTTAATTCTCTGCCAAAAAGCACTGGGAGAAACCATCAGAACAGTAACCTTAATTTTTAAAAATACATATGACTAGGATACAGCATTGACTCTGCCAAAATATTTCATATTCCTTAGTTCCAAGACAGACAAGGCACAAAAACGCACAGGGATGATCTTGGGAACTCAGGGTTTTGTTTTGCTAAATCGAGCTCTATGCTGCTCCTACAATAGGGAGGAAAGGAGATACTTTTCCTGAAACCAGCTGCTTCACTCCATTCCCTTCCTCTTATCTCTCTTAAGCACCATGAGCACCCTGTTTACCTTTCTTGCCCACCACCTTAAGAATACAGCCAGATAAGCTCAGTAGCTATTGCCAAGGGGAGAAGATGGAATCAGAACACAACACTGTGACCTTGCTCATGCCAAAGGTTTAAGCAATCTGTATTAGAGAGAACAAGAAAATCTTCATTCTGGAGATGAATATTCTCCCTGCCACTTTATTCACATACATATTTTTAACTCTAATTAAAACAACTGAAAAACCTTCTGTGAAAACAAAAACTCTTTAAACTTATTGCCCCTTCCCTCTTGTATCAAAGGCAGTAAACCCAAATCCTAAAGCAAATACTAAAGGTATAATTTGACCCTCAGTGCTTTATACTCAATAAACTTTTAAAGCAGGCTTTCAAGACACGAGCTCAGCCAATCTCCCGTGTGCAACTGCATACTCACTTCAACTACAATTGCAGGGTTGACGTGAATGAAGAAAAAATTAATTAGATGGAATGTAAAATCCTGTCCCACTCTTTGACACTCAAAATCTAGCTAAAACAATTCCAAGCCAACAGCAAAAGCAATTTAATTTTAATAAAAAGTTCTGAGTTAAAAAGCAGAAACAGCATGCAAAGGCCTGACACAGCAGACAATATTTAGTGCTGTGATTCTAAAGGAATCATTGAATAAAACACTTTCTAACGTTAATTCCAGCTAACAATCCCAGCAACCTACCAGGACACACACAACACAAAAAACATCACAAAAATACCCAAATTTTAAGTTGTGTCTACAGTTGCAACACATGAGACAACATATTTGTGAAGACGGATGCTCGCCACTTACAGAAAAACTATTTTTCTACTTGCAATAATTCTTCCAAACACCCCTACCTGGTTTGTGGCTAGCTCCAGTGCAAAACAAAGGCACTTTGGCTTTCACTTAGCCAGACTATCAGTTGTTGTAATGAGAGCAAAATGCAAAAGATGGTTAGCACAGAGGCTTTTCAAATAAGGACACAAAATAGCAAAGCAGAAAATAACATGACCACTTATTTTACACAAAAGCTCCCATTACAGCAACTGAAACAGCACTTGCATACAATGGGGCCATCAGCCCAGAGGCAGCTATGAGCAGACCTGAGCTTTGCACCCTACCACAGTATCACTGTAGTAGCAACCACAGGGGCTAGGGAGCCAGCTGTGCAAAAGACATCAGCCACACTCTCCTCCTCTCTCTCGGTATGGTGACACAACACTCCCAGGCATCTTCTCCCTAACTTCTGCATCACAGGAATGCTGACACTGCTATTGCTGGGACTTCATTTACTCATGATATACATGCCCCACCCTCCACCCCCCATCCCCCCCAAAAAAACCCAAACCAGCATCAAAGAAAAACATGAAAAGTTGCAAAAACTGTAACAACAGTCACTGGCACAGGTTGCCCAGGGAAGCTGTGGCTGCCCCCTCCCTGGCAGTGTTCAAGGCCAGGCTGGATGGCGCTTCGGGCAACCTGGGCTGGTGAAGGGTGTGCCTGCCCATGGCAGGGGGTGGAAACTAGATGATCTCTAAGGTTCCTTCCAACCCAAACCACACTATTATTCCATGATAGCATAAAGCAACTTAACTTTTCTGCCCCATGTGAATTTGCCTGAAATACCAGAAGAGAAACTTGAAAGATTGGGTGAAAATGGACATAGAGATCCCTAAACAATTTCCGACGCTGGGCAGTAACTGCCTCCTGGCTATTTTTGGTTACAATCCCATCCTCCACAACTGCAAGCAAAATGAGCATTTAGCAGAGGGGATGTTTTTCACTGGTGCACTGGAAAAAAGTCACTGAAATAACATCAACAGGCCTATCCAGTCCATTCCTAAATGCAGACCATTACAGAAGAATCAAAGCAAAAACTAATGCTTAGTGAAACTAGTGACAAGCGTAAGGTTTTTTTTGAGCTGTTTTAACACCTGCAAACGTGTACAATAAGCAAAGGAAAACAAAAGTCAATCTTACCTTCTTGAGGAGGATGAGCAGCAGAGGTAACCACAAGGTACCAACTATGCATATCAGAGGAAACTGGTGAAACATCATCTGTCTTCTGACTTCTATTCTATGCGCACTGCCCTTTGCAGAAGGTGAGGTGACTGCTCAGGCAATCCCTTCTGCAGCCATACACACAGCAGGAACTTCACAGCAAATGATGACAGAGCTGGAACTTCAGACAGCACTGCTCCAAGAACCTACAGCTGAATTTGAAGAAGAATGAAACAATCCTGCAAGGTTTACAGCAAATCACTTATGCAAAAAACACACGGCACGCAATCCAGAAATGAGAGTCTGTGCCATTCTAACACCATGTGTGTGTCTGCTGTGATTAGGGGCTTCTGGTGAATGCAATTACGAGTTATGGAGTCTCCAGAAAGTCAACATGCTGCTTACCTACCCTTCTTTGAAAAAACAGTTGAGCAAGGTTCTTGCAACTACATCCTGCTCCCCCCACGCCCGGGCAGCCAGCTGGGAATTCATACACAGACAGGCACAGCTTTTAAGTTTCTTTTACATTTTGCCTTGCAACACTACACAATTACTACATTTTCCCTTATTTAAACTCCATACAATGGATGGATGGATCAAAATACAATTATGTGCCACATGAAGGCAACTCCCAAGTTCCCCTTTGCTTTGCTCTTAGCAGTTGTGCGGAGAATTGGTTCTAATGTTTTGCAAGGCAGAGTAAGAGCTTATTTCACTAGAAATTTGTAAGAAACTTTTTTTTTTTGTTTCTGTGAAAGAATTGTACAGGTGGTTCTACAGTATTTTTTATATCTTATTTTTTTAAGTTACACTGTAACCAAATAAAAATTAAAATATCTCCAGAAAAGGTAATGGATACAAGTAGGAATGTAAAATGCTTGTTTTGAATTTTGAAGCTTAGATTCCATTCATCCACATTTTTGCAAAATAACATTTTGTTATAATGTTCCAATAGAATACATTTAAAAGCAAATTTCAGCTTTTAATCTCAAATGCTAACAAGAAAAGTGCTTTTATTTATCTTTGCAACTTCTTGAATAAGAGGCGTTAATCAAATTCTATTCCAGTGATTTTTCATGTTAAAGATTGTTTTTTCTAAAGAGAAGACACATTTTTCCCCAACACAGAGTATCAAAGTGACTGCCTGGTAGACTACAAAACACCAATTCAGTCTTGGTTAATTTGCACTTACATAAAAAAAAGGAGATCACTGAGGAAATGGGATTTTCAGGAAATAGCTACATATAACATCTTCAAGCAGCAAAGGTAGAATCCATCTGCTTTGTGGTGCCATTTGTTTAACTGAAGTCAAACCGCCACATTGTGTATTAATCAAAAGAGTAAACTTCAAGAGACATGTCCCAAACTCAGGAGAGACCGTAATTACAGTTCTTATGAACATCTATTCACTTTGCAGTCTCTTCCAAAGAAGGATGCACAAAATATCACTCCCATTCTTAAAAAAAATAATCACCACTAATAGCTCACAGTACAACTAGAAAAGGCGTTTTGTATTTTTCACCCAAGCCCATAAACAACGCTAAATTCTAACAACTTGCTCAACAATACTTCATAACTAAGAAGCGGCTAAAGAAGCTATTTTCCTATTGTCATCCTTTGGTCTATGTTACCTCTTTCACTGCCAACTTTCTTACCTGGAAGCTACAGTTAATTATGGAATTTGACACCTACATATGATAACAAAAAGAAACTACAAAACAAGGTACCAAAGCAATTTTTCTTGAAGAAGCAGCATCCCACAATGAGACAAGCTGAACAATTTATTTTCCATGTTCTCTGTTAAAACTGTTTCTGATTACAAAGACTCTATGGCAGCTCTGGTTTTCAGAACAGATACACAAGAGACATGTTTCCTGAGATAAGATGTGATGCTGTTATCCCACGAGTATGGTGCGCGCGATCCTACAAGTAATCAGATAAGTCCTCTTTTCTGTCTTGATAAGATACTTAGTTGTACACAGAGATAAAAAAAGCCCCTTTGCTATTAAAATTATGTGGGGGATGATAACTGACAGTAAAAATACTAGCCTCGTATTGAAGGTCAGCTGCAACAGAATCAGCTGCTATTTCTTTTTCACAGTGAATACAATAAAAATTGTGCAGAAAAATGTATTTATTTTAACCATGCATGAGTCTAACCTGAAAAAGTAAAACACTGGGAAACACAAGAGCAAAGGTCAGCTGGAAGAAAGCTCTGCTTGGTGGCAGGGAGCTAAAAGATAACTTTACATTCATAGCACTTGAGATTTTACACTAATATACAGAATTTTTTCTTGCAACAGAACTAGATTATAGAGCACATCTTTTTTCTTAAGTGTACCTTAGAAAACTGAATGATGAAGTGGAAATAAACACACTTTCATTTCACCACCTGCTAGACATAACCTGTTTTAATAAGAATGCTAGATATTTCTTCCCAGTCACACCCTTGATTCTTTTAGTCCGACAGCTTTGGATTTGCCCTGCAAGTACTTCATTTAAGGAGCACTTGCTTCTGTGGAAGAAGAAATACACATACCTTTTTTTTTTTCTTTGCTTTACAGAAAAATATATATTTGCATTGTAAAACAGTAAACCAGTGCTTTCTGTTATTTCTGAAATGAGGGAATGAAAGTCACCTGCCACGCTCCTTTCAGCAGTGGCATCCAGTACTCTCACTCACCTTCTGTCCTTCCCTCAGTCACTCAGTTTTCCCCTTGTCCAAGGGAAAGTCAAAACCACGTAGATGCTTTGCAGAGCCTACTTTCACATCAGCATCTCTGTCCTGTGTCATTTCTCGTGGATGCGTTTTCATTTTCAAAGGACACCTGTTTTCACGGTGGCTTACTGATGGGACACTGCGTTCTGGATTCTCTGACATCTAATAAAAGACAGCCTGATATCCCTGCACACTGGAAAATTAAGCAAGCACATCATCAATCCATCAGAAGCCAAACTCACATGCTCACATGCCTTCTGGTGCTCTCTTTGTTTTTTTAACAGAGAACTTCACAAGAAGAAGAAATACGCCAACTTTGTTTCTTTTGGAATATTATTTCTAGAGCAACAGAAACATTTTGCTTTAGAGATAAAAGGCAACATTCTTGGCCTCAAGCACCCATATACCATGGATGTCTCAAAATCACAACCAACTTCTCATCTGGTATTTATTTTTCATGATACAGCAAGGGTTAGTTTGATCTTTTTGACACACTGAGCCTTCTACGATCTCATGACAGGCTGGGCAGATGGAGGGAGAGCAGTGGATGTCATCTACCTTGACTTCAGCAAGGCCTTTGATACTGTCTCCCATGACATCCTGATAGCAAAGCTGAGAAAGCATGGGATAGATGAGTGGACAGTGAGGTGGGTTGAGAATTGGCTGTCGGACCGAACCCAGAGGGTTGTGATTCGTGGAGTAGAATCTGACTGGAGGCCTGTTACCAGCGGTGTTCCCCAGGGCTCAGTGTTGGGTCCAGTCCTGTTTAATATCTTCATTGACGATCTTGATGAGGGAATAACATCCACCCTCAGCAAGTACACCGATGATACAAAGCTGGGAGGAGTGGCTGACACGCAGGAGCACTGCGCTGCCATCCAGAGAGACCTGGACAGGCTGGAGAGCTGGGCAGTGAGAAACCAGATGAAGTTCAACAAAAGCAAGTGTAAAGTCTTGCACCTGGGAAGGAACAACTGTTTGTATCAGTACAGGCTGGGGGATGACCTGCTGGAGAAGAGCTCAGTGGAGAAGGACCTGGGGGTCCTGGTAGATGACAGGTTGGCCATGAGCCAGCAGTGTGCCTCGGTGGCCAAGAGAGCCAATGGGATCCTGGGATGCATCAGGAGGAGTGTAGCCAGCAGGTCAAAGGAGGTGATCCTCCCTCTCTACTCTGCCCTGGTCAGGCCCCACCTGGAGTATTGTGTCCAGTTCTGGGCTCCTTGGTATAAAAAGGACAGGGATCTCCTGGAAAGAGTCCAAAGAAGGGCTACGAAGATGATTAAGGGCCTAGAGCATCTCCCCTATGAGGAAAGGCTGAGTAAGCTGGGACTGTTCAGCCTTGAGAAGAGAAGACTAAGGGGGGACCTAATCAAAGTTTATAATTATCTGAAGCAGGGGATGCAGGGGGAATCAGCCAGCCCCTTTTCAGTGGTCTGTGGGGATAGGACAAGGGGCAATGGCTGCAAATTGGAGCACAGGAAGTTCCACACCAACATGCGGAAGAACTTTTACACAGTGAGGGTGACAGAGCCCTGGGACAGGCTGCCCAGGGAGGTGGTGGAGTCTCCTTCTCTGGAGATATTCAAGACCCGCCTGGACGCCTATCTGAGCAATATGAGCTAGGGAGCTGCTTTGGCAGGGGGGTTGGACCCGATGATCTCTCGAGGTCCCTTCCAACCCCTACAATTCTGTGATTCTGTGATTCTGTGATTAATTCTCTCTCTAAGGATTGAAAAGACACCTCTTTCTAACACAGATGTACTGACGAACAAACATGAATCTTGAACTTCATAGAGAATCATCACAAAATATAAAAAAATATGAAAAAACCGTCTAAAGGGCATGCATTTTTTTCTAGAGAGGAAACAACAAGCTAAAATGAAATACTGTTTTCTTCCACACACATAGTTTTGAAAGCTATCTACTAGCTAATATAAAAATGGATTATATTTCAGATCACAACCCATTCCATTTCTTACAGACTGCCTTTTCTGAGACATTCCGATTCAGTAGTGCTACTGAAAATAGAAAAAAACAGTGTAACAGAATTTAATTCTTGTGCTATTCTAGATAGCATTGCCAGAGTGATTTTAAATTGCTTTTGCATGAACTAGAAAGTTCAAGTTAATTGAACACAAGGATTCACGTTGCAAATTATCTTACTACTAATGGTATGGAAGAAAGAAGCCTGATTAGTAAACCCTGCTGGATACTTGCAATGTGAGAAGTCAAGAGATGCCAGAACTAAATCAGAGAGTTGAAGATCAATAGTTCTTTAATCAATGGTGGATTACAGTGGGAATTATTCTGCTGAAAACAGCAGGGGCAGATAAATTCCCCACCGAGATTAATTACTGGGAAGGGTGGATGCAAACAGAGGAGTGCAGTTATCTTTGTCACAACTGTAAGTGGCAAGAAGAACACCAGTGGGAGTACAGAGCTATTGCTTGAGTCTGCTGGTGACCAATGACACCTTCATTAAATTCCCAGCACTTCTTAGTTCCTTACAAGAAAGTTCCTTGAAGCCTGTGTGTTTCTACAAACAGAAATTCCGCAAACCAAAAAGCAGGGACACAAATTCAAGAGGTTTGAGTTTGCCTTTTGTTTTTGCTTTGTTTTTGGGTTGTTATAGCTTTTGGGTTCATAAAAGTTATGTATTACGGAGATGAAAGCACCAACATGTGCAGATGAAGAATGCACAAAGATGCTGATCACATTCACAGAACCTACTTAAGTCAAGGAGCTGTCAGACCACCTCTGGGGGCCGGCCTGTTGGGACTGTCCATGTAATCCATCATTACACACACACTTCTCATTTCCATTATAGCCTTTGGTGCTAAACACTACAGTTCCCACAAACTAACCACTAATGCATCATCCGCTACTGCTAAATACTGTAAACACAGACTCAAAGCAGGCTAAGTTTAGAACAGAGAAATCACAGAGTATTATTTGTAATAAAAAACATTTAGAAACAGGTCATAAATTTAAATTACTGTTATTCTGAACTACTTAAGGAATTTACTAACATGAAAAAATAAACTGAACTAACAGCATAGCTTGTCAGTGCTTGATTTTCGACCAGCTAGAGGGAAAAATATCTAACTGGTCTCCCTCTCCGACGTCTTATGCTGACTTACCTTATCAGAAGACCGCAAGATGTAGAATGTCCAGCAGATATTAAATTTGCTGGACATAATCTGATGGATTTACTTGTTCACTTTGGTTATTACCAGCAATTGTTTGAGAGATCTCTGTCTTAAACTTTGACCAGATGGCATCAACTTGTCCATTTAATTTCTTGTAGAGAACACTTCAGAAGGTATTTTCAACTTTAATGGCATCCCAGCTATGTTGGTCTATTTTCAATGACTCTGAATTCAGAAGCTTTAAAAGACATTTTTGGGGGTGGGATGTCTCTGAATTTTATCAGATACCAACAATCATGTCTGTGTGGCAAATCAGAAAATGTTCTTTATTGGGGAAAATGCAAGTTTAATACAGATATGGTATAATTTACAAAAAATGTTTTAAAAATCACATCTCCAGGATACCCAAATTAACTGAAGGTAGAGTCTCAGTGAAGTCTTTCTCAGATCGTCTCTTATTTTAAAGCAGGTCATAAAAATAATCCAGGCCTTGTCCCAGTTCCCAGATGGATATTCCAGTGCCCAATTCCTTTGCAAGCTCTAAGCGCAAGTGGATGGACTACGACAAAGACACATAAAGGAATTATATTTCAGTCAGAGACATTAGACATTCTATGCTGCCATCTCTTCGTGCCATTATCAGACTTCTATATCCTTGAACCAAAATCTGAAAAACCTAGTCCATATTTCAAATACTCTCTGGTTAGCAAGCAATCATTCAGTAAGACACAGTTAATTGCACCAGTTAATTCAATGACCTAATAAAAGACAACCAGCTAAACAGACAAAATGCTACTGAAATAAATCAGGCTTATGAACTATGCAAAGGACTATGTTAATTTAGGCTATCATTCCACAGTGTGCAGAATATCCAACTCTTCCCAGAAATGTCTCAGGGGTGAAATAAAACTTTATCACTGAAGACAATTAGAACTTGTCAAATACCATAAAGATCTCTTACATATCCTTGCCTTCTCCCAGGACAGAGTCACACTTTTCATTATCACAATTCTATTTTAAAGAGATTCTGGAAGACTGATATTTTAAAAGTATCCCTATTTGAGCTCCAGCTACTGATTTACAGTTAGTTTAGTCACTGGTTTACAAGGGAAGCAATACCATAACACATGTTCCGCACTTCTTTCATTCAGACAATAATTATTTTTCAATCCTTTATTTTCAGGTTTTCTTACTCTGAAGTGCAGCACTGTAATGTTTAAACTGCTCACATTGGAGATATGTTTAAAATTCACTTCCGTAGAGAATAGAACAAAGTATCAAAGCATCATTAACAGATCCATTGGGCCTGGCATTCATAACTGCTTTTAACCAATCATGAAAAAATCAATTTTGAGCAATCTGCCAGTGATTACAACATTAAAAAGGGGAAGAAACACAGTTGTCATTGGGTAATAAAATTTAAGTGCTCACTGACTGTCCTGATCACTTTTGAACAATTCTTTGATTTGCTCCTGTGTACAAATCTCAAAATATTTCATTACAAGCTTGTTGAAACTGGAAAGAAAATCTATTTCCACAAATTCACCAACCACCACAGTTGAGTATTGGTTAGAGAATAAGTAATAAAAGAAATGTACAGGAATGAGTATTCTTAACCTGACCAGTACTGACAATAGCAGAGTTAAATCCTTCCATGAAGCCAAAGAGAAGGTAGCATAACAACAAGCAGCATGATCTATCTTAATAAGTTGGCAATGAAAATTTCTAACACTCTAAAACAGGTACTATTAGCAAGAGCATCGTTAGATGTGGTAATTAATATCTCATATGTGACAGTACGTCCATTAAAATATTAGAAAAATGAACGGAAATATCCTGGTCTAACATAGCTTAAGATAAAAATCCTGTTTAGAAAAATAGAGCCTTGGATCACTTCACACTAGTTTAACCAGAAAATGTCTCTGTTCTCTGTAAACGTATTTTCACTACAAAAGCAATTCCCTTCCAATATCAAAAGCCGGCAGAAGCTTAACATACTGCCTATAGCATAATTTGAGAAAATCTAAAGATAGCTTCCTAGGAACTAAGACTGCAAGTAACCATTTTGTCCTGTATTCTGGTATATTTCAGGCTATTGTGTAAACAGAAATTCTATGTCCAGCCAAAGTAAGGCCAAATGCTTAAGTTTTCAAAACACTAAAGTAAGTTCCAGGAAAACAGAATTGAAGAAAACAGGGTAACGGAGACCAAGAGGGAGAATCAGGACCATGTTACAAAGGAAGGCAAAAGTTCCCCAAGCTTCCAGTCAACATGATCAGAAGGAAAGTTTCTTCAGTTTCTTTTCAGTCAACTAGCATGTCTGTTAGCACATGAACTGTGCACTTGAACAGATTGTCTCAGAGCATGGGTTTGCCCTGGTGAGTCTTATCTTTAGACAAGTCTAATCTTCAAAGGTTCCCAAACTCCATTATCCATGAGCTAGAAAAAATAACCTTCTTGTACAGGCAGCTGAAGCTTTGAATCATCACAAATATGAGTGTAAACTTCTCTCACAAAAGCCTAAACCCACTTCAACATTTTCTGAAGTGTGTCAATAATGCAACAAGTCAAATAAACATCTCTTTCCTCTTACTACCCCTCTGACCTGAAAAAGTGGCACCTACCTTCAGTGTTGGGTAGAAAACCGCATGTTTTCCTCCCTTATTTCTGAAAAACAGGAAAACCAAATAGTCATAATAGTTTTGATAGACTCCTATAGAATTTTTAGTTGAGGTTAGAATTCAAAACCAGTCTTATTCCTTCCCACTAAAAGGAAACAAAGACAGAGCTGAAGAAAACTGACAACTTTCATTTGAGGAAGTTACTGCTATTAAAAATAAGATCCACTAGTAAGTTCAGCACATGAGCAATAATATGCCCATATCAAAGACAGAGACTACTTGCCATTCAGTAACTCAGACATTCGAGATTTCTTACCCAGCATCCATTTCACCCTGGAAGCTGAGGCACTCTGGCTCTGAAATCAGACACTTCTGCCATCAACTTCCATTCACTCCATACTTGCGTTCTGGCCATTCTATCTACTGAGGCCAAAATCTTCTCTACTTCTCTTCCTTCTACTGCAGGTAAGAATTTCTACTCTCGCCCCTTTTCTACTATAGAAACCAACATATCACAGCATACATATCCAAGTTGGTGAGGAAAGAAAATCTGTTAAGATAGGTATACAACATATATAAAAGTCAAGTATGCAATCATGTCACTGTCCTGCAGGTATCAGCTACAGGAATATTTGTCAGAAGGGTCCTCCTGACAAAATCATACAACTTAAATGGGCTTTGACAATGCTAGCAGCTGGCAAGTTAGAAAGTTCAAAATATGACCATACAGTCAAGGACCTTCTAGAGGAGCCTTTCAATAGCAATTGCATCGCATTAAAATCTCATCAAAAATCCTTGGTTATCTAAAGGATATCTTAAAAGGCTTCAGGTTAAGGCCTTTCAAAGCATCTAGAGAACAGTGTTTCCTAATAACAAAAGCAACATTGGCAGAAATTAGGTAACTTTCACCATAAAGATGAAATTTCCAACTTTCTTTGGGTGTAACACTGTTGAAGAACTGTTTAAAGCAAAATACAAACAGAGTCAGACAAGATACATTTTTACCCCATGCAAGTGTGGCCTTTAACAAGCACAACTCTTAAAGAGGTGAAAAGACTGACAGCGAAAATAGAGGATCCAAGAAAAGATGTCACAACAGAGATGGTTTGATACTAGATCTAAGTAAACACACTGAGGTATCTTGTTGCAAATGGATTATAAAACTGTCAGATAGTAAAAGACAGGTGTGCCTGCTAAATGCACATTTGAAAAAGATGATGCCATTTGGTTGTCAGATGTGCATTGTGAAATATTTTCCCCAAATCGCTATCTTTCAGGTTAAATTAAATGCTAGCAGTATAAAATACACAGACAGGGCAAGCTACATCGGGCACAGATACCAAGGCTGCATTTTAAGCCCCTAATAATGGGAAGGATGAGTTAGAAGTGGTCTCACAGCCAACACTTTACAGTTATGCTAGGAGGAAATGCAGACTGCATGGACAGACCAGGTAAGCATTGCTCCTGAAATCCTCCAACTTACACAAATGCATACTTACCTGTAAAGTGCACAGGGAGAGAGATAACAGATTTCTGTAATTATCTGTAATAGTCTCTGCCTGCTACATGAAAATGATTAGCTGTGCTTTGCTTAAAGATTCACAGTTAGATTTCTTAGCAACTGCAGACAAGCAAGATTTTCAGGAGAGATGCTTTACCAGCAAAGCATATTTCAGGCCCGGCTGTCATCCCTACCCAAAGTAATGGAACCTTTGCAAACAGAAGTGGTAACTGAAAAGAGTTCCTTAAACAACTGTCCCCTGCTGCTGGCTGCGCCACTACAGACAGAGCGAGCCACACAGCTGCTTGCCAAGTACAGCACAGCAAATGAAGTTCAGAGTGATTTTAAGATCCAGTGTGCTTTATGCATCAAAAATTCCTCCAGTACTCAGATTTACTCTTTTGAGAGCAAGTTTTCATCCAGCACTATGTCTCCAATTGGATTGCATTAAAGATCAGCAAAACAAAGCCTGTGCTTTATTCCTCTTTAGTTAACATGAAAAACCTTGTAACTGTTTGGCACAAGGTAATTTTGCAACCAGATATCAAAGAACTAAACAAGAATGCACACAGATCCCAGTCCTTTCATACAAACACTGAAAATAAACCACTGCTGACCAACAGGTTTTTGGTTTGGTTTTTTCCTGGTAAGAAATACGTGTTGTTCAGAAGTCAGGAGATAAATACAGACTGAGAGAATCCCTGAAAATTAAACAAAAAAATATAAGACATTCTTAATTTGGGTTTGGTTGGGTTTTGGTTTTGATTTTTACATTTAAAAATACTAAACCAAGATGGTATTTTTGAAATAACAAAGTAGTTCTGATTTATTTTTTTTAAAGAAGACTAAAATGTATTTTATTCTTGTTTTCAGTGGTGTGTCTTCTTCACATTACGAATGCATTGAGTAGTATACAAGACACAGTTTTGTAGAAGTAGTTAAGATTTTGTTTGTATGATTTTACCATATGTTTCTATATTTGCATACAAAAGTAGCAAATTAGATATTGCTGGGGTTTTGTTTTGGTTTTTTAATCTGTTTTAAATGGATTTTTCCTAGTGTCAGGAATCCTCTTGTCCTTTCACGATCTAAAAAGGACAAAGACAGTTATTTACCCTTTCCCCTCATGCTCTCACTCCTTTTAAAAACGTTTTCTGGAAGCCACGTGATATTATTCTCATTACACTTCTCTACAGTCCATTCCGTTTAGTGGAAGTCTGCTGCAAGACCAATCTTATCTTTATCACTTAAAAAACTCAGGATCTCATACCAGAGATTTTTCTCAGTGTTATTTTTGCCAAGTTATTGGTAATCACGCAACAGCGCACAGGACTAATCTCAGAGCCTCTGATTAACTGACAGTCAGCAGATAACTTTGATGGATAACTTCTAAAGATATGACTCATCAGACTTCACTTCTAGAGATTGTTTTAGCTTATTTTATTTCATTACTCTTTCTCTGATTTATTATTCTTGCCCCAAGCGCTCTTTTATTCTGCGGTTCAGTGTTGACACACGAATCACAAACAGCAGAATTTCCATTTGCTAAATTCAGTTGTGTGCTGCAGTTAACTGGTAATTCACTGTGTACTGGGCCATGCCGAGAAGTATTTGCAGAATGCTAAGTTAATAAATGTAACTCACTTTTTGTATTCAAAGTAGTGTTCAGCAATTTGTTCATCCCAGACAATTTTCGGTTTGTGCTCCTTCAACGTTTTAATGTACCTACAAATTAAAAACATAGATATGGAATTAACTTTTCTGAAAAGCAGTCATGAAATTACATTGTAGAAAGTTCTGAAAAAAGAAGTTTTACCGCATTTAAATGCTCAACACTGTATCAAAAGTATCTTCTTATTGACAAATATTTTCCTCAGCCACTTGAAAACTTGTCATGTTTGCATTTTTCGGCTGTTTTTTTTTTTAAAAAAAACCAATTTAATTAACATTTATCAATTGATAAATCTATAAAGGCACATGAAGGCAGTAATTCAATATTTCTACAGTCTGAATCCTACACGCTAAAGCACAGAGACTGAAGTCATCCCCAGGCTGTACCTAATGGTTTCCTCCAAGGCTAATCAACGCAACTCTTAATTATAAGCCTGTATGACATCATCATAAAAACCCTTCTATAAAAGGGGCTTAGTTAATCTTCTAAAAATCAGAGTTAAAAATAACTTATTTTCAGAAAAGGTTAGTGCTAAATAGCTCTGTAAATCATTTTTTTCCACTACTAGGTTCTTAGCATTATCGTCTTACATGGACTTTTGAAGATGGGATGACCTACCTCATACGTACTTGATAGAAAGTGAGGGCAGAATACTACTTGGACCCCCAAACTGCATACAAAACTGGCATGGAATAGTTAGCATACTGTAGATTCATGTTCTTAGTTAGCTCACAGTATCAACTCAGTGTCTGTATTTCTGGCCACACTCCAAACAAAAGGCTGCTTGCTGCTCATGTAAGAAGGCCAGAAGATGGTAAGCTACTGCCAGTGATAGAGGTTACATGGGTGTCACAGAAATAAGTCTCTATCACATGTTCCTCTGTCTCTTCTGCATCTTTTTAACCTGTATCTTTGTCCAGCAAGCAGGCTGAACTTAACTCTGCTTTCAACTTTCCTGACTAAACATTCGGGGGGTTATCTGAACACAGGTCAAGCACCATGTTTCTTTTTCTTTTTTTTCTTGGGAATTGCACTGGAAATTTGAATTCAAATCCCATTATCAGTACTCTTTTCATTTTCATGATTATATAAAGCTATCACAGGCAAACATGGTGGTCATAAGGTAGCATTAAAATTATTTTCTATTTTTGCAAAATCTCTCAAAACCGTCTCTTCCACAGTAAGTATTATTATCTTTGCAAGAAACTCTCTCCTCACAACAGGTTTTTACAGTTTTTCATCTTATTTATAAATAAGAAATATCCATCTCCTATAGTCAAGCTACTACAAATTACTTCCATCAACTACCATCTTGGATCCGTCAGTGCTGAAATTCCACCTCATTACACACTTAAAAAAAAAAAATAAAAGTTTGCTATTTCTCCTTCAGTATTATTCTAAATGCAATTGCAATATTCAGTATTGCAGGGACTATCTTCTCCCTTTTGCTGTGGCTTGCTCACCCATATAATGGTAAATTGTTGCCTACTGCTAGCAGTTTTAGAAGAAAATGTCATTTTGTCCTTAAGTCAACCTGAGCCAGGCGTACTATTTTAGTACCCACATAAGCAAACACATGGTAGCAGCTATTGCACTCTTCCTCAGTACACACATGCCCTGGAACAACACACCCTTTCCAAATAATGAAAGCTAAACCTTGGAACCCACCTATCCCTTTTTAAGAGAAAGAAAATTTTAAGTTCCTCCACTAGAAAAATATGCAAAGAGATCTAGTTTTGTATATTTAAAATCTGAGCATAGCTTTTAGCATTTGCTGCATTCCAGAAAGTCCAGAAATGACAAGAGATAATACTCATGTAGAACATGAGACCAAGATTTTACAATCCAGAAAACAAGAATTATCAAGTCAATTCATCCTGGCACACAGTTTTATTCTTGAACTTATGACTGGTTTTGCTTTCCAAAATTCCCCAAACAACTAAAGTCTCTTCACCATGCATATCAAATAGCATCAAAATTAGAAATGCAATTTGAAGCAATTATTATGGCTTATAACACATATTATTATTTTAAAGCTGTTCAGGCATGGGCTACATTTAATGATACCCCATCCTGACTGGGCAAAGAAAATATATTTCCCTTTCTCCTCCCTCTAGACATTTATCACCACACTATATAAAAGAAAATGAATACGTTCATCTTCAAATCACATCTATGATGATAAGACTAACTCCAAGCTTGAGCTGGGGAAAAAGGAAATATTAGGCTCAAAATTATCACTACTATCCATTAATTTGGGGGGACCTACTTGAAATATATTAACTTGGTTTTGTATACTGTCTGTATCAAGGACAACAAAAACCCAACATGCAGTGTTCAAAACAATGATCTCCCATTTATTTCAATTGCAACTGCATACGTAACACTTCTGAAAGTCAAGTTTCATAGTTTTCTCTCAGCTAATAAGGTTGCTTAGAAGAGTATGGAAGAGGTACAGTAACAAACCAGAGCTGCTTCACATAGGCTTTTTCTATTGCCCTAATCTGTACTCATCTGCCCCAGTCACTCTTTATTTTTGTGCAGGAAAACAAACAGGTGCTTTATAGGCATCATCTCCCAGACATGCCACATTTCCTGTTATCTCTGTGCTGTCCTACAATGTGCATTGTAAGCTGAAGGGTTCCTGTGTAACACAGCAGCATCTGTATCACTTGACTCAAACAAATGCTTATCCAGGCATTCTTAACACATTATCTCCTAGCTGAGGCAGTATGACTTAAATATTTGATAGACAGTTATTTAAAAAAAGAGAGAAAGAAAGAGAGAGATTTTCCTTCACACTGAACCAGACAAGCATGGGATATTCGTATGACTCGGGTACAAGAGATCGAGATAAATTTCCAGGTTCTCGAAGAGGGAAAGGGTTGGGCAGGGTGCTCATCACAGCAAACTTTCCTATTTCCAACTCTCACCTCATTCTCCTTTTGACTTATATTTACTGCTACTTTTTGCTGCTCTCTTTCTAATTTATCCCTCTATCTACTGGCATTAGTTGGCATCTGCTTTTATACTCATCCAGACTAATTTATTTGCTTCTTCATCCATCAGCTCTTAACTTACTAGATCTCTTCTTTTACCAGGCTGCCTCAGCAGTTAAGAGTATGATAAATACTGAAAACTTAATTTCACTGCCCAAATATTTAATTTAATGGTTACAAACTTTCACAGAATTGTAGGAAACACAGAATTGTAGGGGTTGGAAGGGACCTCAAGAAATCATTGAGTCCAACACCCAAAAGTTTGTGAAGTTTGTAACCATTTGCAGAGAAATTCACATTATTTCTCTGGTCCCAAGCTGAAAGGAGGTCATCATGATGAAATTTCTTGACTGTTGATGCTAGTTCAAATGAAGCGCCAATGCAGCATGTAGAAATAATACATTTTCATGGATTATCAGGAATAGTAACAAAACACAGATGTCAGCTGCATGTCCACCTTACAAATACTTTTCTCAAGCAGAGACCTGACATGCTCATTTATTTAAATAGGTCCTGATTTAACTTACCCACAAGGCAACATTTTTATTCCCCAAAACATTCTTTCTTGATAACAGCTAAGCAGCAAAAGTATCAATTCAGTTGTCACAACCGGGCTTTGATAGTTTAGAAGTTATGACCTAGTAAAGACACAGCCACAGAATGCAAAAGTGTTTGGAAACAATTTTAAGTCTGCCTGCCACCTTTCATACAGTACTTCAAATCTTCAGTGTTTTGCTGCGATTTACTGCCATACCTCCATCAAAAAGGACACTTCTAGGGCTACAGACGTTGCCTGTTACAACTCTGATACTCCTGATTACTAACCCACTGAGCAGGGTTGGACTAAAGCAAGCATTCCATTCTGCAGGGCAAATGAGAAGCCAAGACGTACATATGATGAAGTACCTGTAATGTCAGTCCTGCCAAAGTTGAGCATCTATGAACAACACTAAAATGACTTCACCTACACACTATTACACTTTGCTGAACATAAATAACGGATCCAGTAGAAAGGTTCTTAGGATTTATTGCTGGTGTTCCTTTTCTTTTCTTCTAAAACATGAAAAATGGTATGAAGAAGGTATTTGTCTTCATGGATAATGCTTTTCACCAAGAATATAAAGAACAAAGTCTCTAGCATATCTTATGCAACAAGAATATACATTCTAGGAAAATATATGGCTCTGTATATAATGTTTAGACTAGGACTTATTTACGAAGATTAACTTTTTTAATTCTCAGGTACTTTGCTTTACTAGTCTTGAAAAGAGCAGAAAAGCTCTAGTAAAAAGGAAATCACTACTGAGCATACAGCCCATTTTGATGCTCTTTGTAACATTTTACATTTGTTCTCAATTCTCACACAAAAAAAATGACTAGAAGCAACAGGTCTGATCAGATGGAAGGATAATTTGCTCCTGCTGCAGCAAACTGAGCTTATCTTCCATTATAGCAAACCTGAGTGATTCAAAGGATAAAAAGTACTATTCAGATTGAAAATCTGTATCACACATTTTCTTTTCAGTCTGCTTCAGCTACAATAGACTTAAATTAGTTATTAAACCCTGAACCTATGAGGAATTTCATCTCCATAATATGATGATGTGACAAACAACCGTGCCTATACATGGCAACAGATGTCTTTGATTTAACTAGACAGGGTCCATCTTTCCCATTTTCAGGGAGAAAGTAAGAGAAATCACATAAAGAACTTTTTAGAAGGGCATGTAGTGATACGACAAGGGGTAATAGCTTTAAACTAAAAGGGAGCAGATTTAGGTTAGATATATGGAAGAAATTCTTCTCTGTGAGGATAATGAGGCTGTGGCACAGGTTGCCCAGAGAAGTTGTGGCTGCCCCCTGCCTGAGAGCATTCAGGGCCAGGTTGGATGTGGCTTTGGGCAACCTGGACAGTAGAAGGTGTCCCTGTTCATGGCAGGGCGGGTAGAAACTAGATGATCTTTACAGTACCTTCCAACCCAAACCATTCTATGATTCTAAAAGTTAAGAGTTCAGATTTCTGATGCAAACCAAAACGCAGAAATACCCCCCAAAACAGTTTTCACAGTAGTGCTCCTACAGCCATTGCCTATCTTGGTACATATCTTCCAACAGTACTGGCCAGTCTCCATGCTGCTCTGTGTACATCAGAACACTATGTAAAAGGGCAAATACCCACCTCTGAAACAAGATTTTTCAGAGGGAATATATATATACACACACGTATACATACAGATAAAACCGGTAACTCAAACCCCCCTTCTACTTAGTGCTGAATTTAAGCTATCACACTTCTTTCATATTTTAGCTGTTTTGGTTTTTCTTAAATTATTTCCTTTTTTGATGAGAAAAAATGTCAAGAAACAATATACCATGGAGACATTTTTAAAGTTTAAATTGAAAAAGTTTTAAAACTGAGACTATTTTTTGGCCTTCTCTGCTTTTTAGAAGATAACTGCTAAAGAATGGCTGCAAAATCGTATACTATATGATACTAAACAACTAAACCATGAAACTAACAGTTTTGATCAAGGATGCCTTCAATGGTAATAAATGAAAACACAAAGGAAGAAAATCTTGGAAAAGAAAAAATATGTAGAGATTCTAAGTTCTCAGTTCATAAAATTACAGCTTGCAAAAGGTAGTGATGCTTTGCAATTTATAAATCTTTAGATGTTAGCCTTTAAAACAGTTTTGTGAGCACACATAAATTTATAAAAAGCACAGCTGCAGAGTCACTAATAGCATAATATTATATATGCCTGTGTGTACATATAGCATTACACAGTGTGCAGTCATAAAATTTGGTAATAGGCTGAACAATGAAGTAAGCTTTCACCATGCTGGTTCCACCAGAATCACTTAAGCACCATTTTTAGCCATCTCCTCTCAGCATTCAATACTCAATAACACTGTATTTACAATACAGAAGTACAAACTTCCAACTTTAAATGGTGGTAAATTTGTTTACTGCTATATGCTTTTCTTGCACAATAAAGAATGCAGATTTTAACACAAATCTCAAAAGTTCTTCCAAAAGCAGGTAAGTTGTCCAAGAAAGACAGAATGTATCTTTTAGAGAGTCAAAAGAACACACTAAGAGAGGTTTAACTCTGAGGATTTATGCATTTAAGCAGAAAGCACACTCTAGAAGCCTTATTTATTCTGTCTCCAGGGTATGTTATTCAAAAATAGTTTAGATCTTTAGGTTGTTTAACATAAAACAACTTAAAACCAAATACATTTTGCAGTGAGAAACCAAACTGTTTGTTTTCACTACTATGAGGAGTTCCCTGGTAAAATTACTAAAATATCCAAGTAGCAGGCTAGAAATAAAAGTGTCATCTTCCCCTATTAATCTCTCTGTTGTTGCCTGCACCTTTTCTCTGTCAATTCTAAAAGGCAGTAATAGTATTTTTACTACTTTAATAGTAACAGGCTTCCAACAGAGTAGTTTCCATGTGGGTGTATTGCTTTCAGTAAGTTTTATAAATTAATTCTCACTGATTTCTCCACAATATTTTGTCACTGTCTTGACAGATGACGCTTTTCTGTACTTTCCCATCAGTCCCATACAAACCTATTGACCTTTTAACTTTTACCATGATGCTCAAGGCAATGCCACCACATACCACTCCAATGAAAATAAGCAGAACCTCAGCAACATTTCTGCCATTTCTCTGGGATCTTCAAAAATGCACCTTGTTTAGCACTCTCAAAGTGATTTAGAAACAATAATACTTTGGTGGACACAACTACAGAGGCAGCCACGTATTTCTATTCTACAGACCTCCGGAGACAGACAGCAAAATCAAGCTTTTCAGAAACACATTCCCTTCTTGCTCTTGTCTCAGGGAATAAAGGAGCAAAGCACAAACAGGTTTACATGTTAATAAGGGCTCTTCTTTAACTTCACAGAGGTTTTATACAGAAAAGCTCAGCCTCAGGGTGTACCCAACGGTAACACCAGCAAATAGCCATAGCTGACTGGACTAGAGTGCATGTTAGCTTTTCTCAGTATAACCAAAATAGTGGTTCTTTACAAAAAAGAAAAAAAGTTCAGTTAGCCATTGATCCAAGAATAGAAGTAATCACACACAAGGCAGAAAAAGGCATGAATGTTTATGTATTTAAGGTTTCACCTCAAAGTGACAGATGAGAGGAACATATGAAAATCTCCTTAAAAAAATAAGACTTTTATTTCTAAGCCAATAAATATTTTTCAGACACAAAAGACATAACTCAATTGAGGGAGAAGGTTTGCATATCTGTGTGAATATCTTCGATAACATGCTGCTGTTCAGTCTTTTATTTTGTTCTGTTTTTCAAGACACCTGGAACTACAAAATATGAACTTTTTTCCAGTTCAAATTGTTTCAAAGAAAAAGTGTTTAGTAAGTTGCTTCTTGTTCCTATGTATCAACTTTGCATATTTTCTAACAGAAATCTTTGTTGTTCTTGACCACTGTCAAGTCTCAACTTGGTAGCAAAATGATTAGCAATCTTCTTGCTTGTATTTTTTCAGTTAGACATTGATTTTTCTTCCCAATTTATCCAAACTAGCATAAGATAGATCACTATTTATACTGGGGTTTGGTTTAGGCAGCTTTTGCTATCTTGAAAGCATGAGTTCATTGCCTTTAAAAGCCTGCTGTACTATCTCCTTCAGCCACCCTCCTGTCAGGCAGAAGACAAGTTAATGGGAGAAGAGTTTACTGTACCAGAAAAAAACAAACAGGATCCAGGCAAGCTTGGAGAAACAAACAAACCAAAAAAAGCACAAGACAAGTGAATGATGGATGGACCACTTGGTGGTTGAGGAACTGACTGGACAATTGCATCCACAGTTGCGGTCAAAGAGCTCAATGTCCAAGTGGAGACCAGTGATGAGCGGAGTTGCTCAGGGGTCAGTACTGGGGCTGGCATTGTTTAACTTCTTTGCTGGAGGCATGGACAGTGGGATCAAGTGGAGCCACAGCAAGTTTTATAATGACAGCATGCTATGTGGTGCGATCAACATGCTGGAGGGAAGCATGTCATCCAGAGGGACCCTGACAGGCTTGAGAAGGTGGTTCCATGTGAAGCACATGAAGTTCAACAAGGCTAAGTAGAAGGTACTTCACATGGGTTAGGGCAATCCCAAGTCCAACTACAGGCTGGGCAGTGAATGGACTGAGAGCAGCTCCAGATAGAAGGACTTGGGAGTGTTGGTGGAGGAAAAGCTCAACATGAGCCATCAATGTGTGCTTGCAGCCCAGAAAGTCAACCACATTCTGGGCTGCATCAAAAACAATGTGACCCACAGGTCAAGGGAGGTTGATTCTGCCCCTCTGCTCTGGTGAGACCCCCATCTGGAGTACTGCGTCCAGCTCTGGGGTCCCCAGGACACTGTTAGAATGAGTCCAGAGGAGGGCTACAAAGATGATCAGAGGGCTGGAGCACCTCTCCTCTGAAGACAGGCTGAGACAGTTAGGCTTGTTCAGCCTGGAGAAGAGAAGGCTCTGAGGAGACCTTATTGAAGCCTTTTGGTGCCTCAAGGGGGCCTGCAAGAAATCTGGAGAGGGACTGTTTACAAGGGAGTGTAGTGAGAGGACAAGGTAATGGTTTTAAATGTAAAGAGGGTAAATTTAGATTACCTATAAGGAAAAAATTCCTCTGTGAGTGTGGTGACAGACCAGAACAGGTTGTCCACAGAGGTTATGGATGTCTCCTCCCTGGCAGTGTTCAAGGCCATAGTAGATGGGGCTTTGGGCAATCTGGTATAGTGGAGGGTGTCCCTGCCCATGGCAGGGGGGTTGGAACTATATGATCTTTAAGGTCCTTTCTAACCCAAACAACAACATCAAAAAAGCGCATATGGTTATGGACTAGCTGAGATAGCTAGTCTATTTAGGCATACTAAAATAAGTTTAGTTTGACTGTAAGCTAGAAGCTAAACATTTCACAAAGGATGTTTCAAAAATATTTTTAATGAACTCTGTGTATTTGTCAGTTTGAAGTCTTTGATAAAAACATATCTTCCTTTGGCCTTGACTGCCTTTGCACACACTTAATAAAATGTGGCTACTCAATATAAATGTGATCATACAAGATAAATTTTAAAGTCTGCTCCAGCTCCCCCAGTAATCTGGATTACTATAGAGTCTGACACAAGACACAGTCTCTCTGCTTAAAACTAGTTCTCAACATGATGAAAGTTAATGCTTTGTTTATCTGTACAGGCCTGTTTCAAGAATCAGCAGCTTCATCCTAAAAAAAAAAATAAATCTTTGAAGATAAAAAAGTTAGTTGAAGTGTACATTTTCCAAAATGCTTAAGTAACACTCAATTGAGGTGGAAGTGTTTTCAAAGACAATACTGTGCTCCATTCTTACAATAACTGACATAATAGGAAATGCATATGAAAATGTAAGGCTGTATAACTTTGTACGTGAGGCTGGACAGAGTTCAGATATATTAATATATCTGCTGTCCAGCTTCAGCTGTCAATAACAAAACTTATGTCTATGTTAGTTGTGTTCTTTGTCAGCTTAAGTTTGTTGGGGGTTTTTTTAAACACATCACAAAAGCTTTCCAGGCTCTCCTCTTGCTCAAAATATACAAATCAGCTATATTCACACAGTGCTAAAAAGATTAGCTATAAAAATTGTGTTATACTGGATTTGGAGCCTGGTCAGATTTAGACAACCTTAATTCAGAGTGTAGGAGATAAACTTTGATCCACCCCAGCTATGAAAATGAAAGGTTGAGTGCACAGTCACCTACTTTGATATTGTTAATTATTCCATGCCTACCTCATTAAAAAAGTAGATTTAAAAATTGCATTTTTGATCCATCCTTGCCTAAACAGTAAAATGATCTTAATGACAGTGAACATCACTACTAATTCTTTCAATTGCTTCATGTATCTCTCTTCAACCATTCCTGAATTAAAACCATCTCTATACAAACACAAGGTCAACAGCAACATCATCCACCAGATTTAACAACTGCAAAAGACTGCAGGAACATCTTTTTCTCACCTTGTGTCAGTTCTCCTTCTAAACCCACACCGTAGCCCTGTCTTGACCTGGGACTGGGGTATCAGAGGATAACCTTTGTGGCTGTCAGGAGACCTGTGTCAGGTAGGTTCAAGCCTGCTGTGTCCACAGGGTTGCTAAGAGGCCCCAGCTGAGACAGATGAGCAGGAGCTAAGCACCATGCAGGGCACAGTTACAGAAACACTGCACTTGGTAGCAAAGGAGAATGAAAGGGCATATGCTTTGGGTGGAAGCAGAAGGCACCAAGAATGGGAGAAGGATGACTGAAAGGGAAGATCTGCTAGCAGTATAGTCAGGAAGAGCACAAAACTTGTAGGCTGCAGGACTCTGGCTATGTAAAACTAATCCAGATTGGCAACAGTCTTAGGAGAGAAATGTTGCCTCTGTTCTCTCTCCACAAATAGAGAAATAGTTTATGCTGGACAGACAGAAACAAGAACCAGAACTTCATTACCAGAACCAGGTAACGAACAAAACTAACTACAGTAGGTGATTGTAGCCTGAGAAATCTGAGTGTTATCTGAATTCCATCTGCTTCACAAGATGCTGAGAATGAGACACAGAAATAGATCTCCGCCTCAAGTAGCCTCAGAAAAGTGTTCAGATTCCTTTGCTAACAATCATGTCAAGCCTAGAAGTTCCACTACCAGTATTTCTGCCTGCTTCTCCCTAGCCCCATGACTAACATGTTTTCAGTAAAGCATGACATGTGAAAGCAAAGTTGATACAAAATGCTAAACCATAAAAATGATCCAGTTGGCAAACAACCCTCTCCTTTTGAAGCAGTGGGAATATCTGTATCCTTCAAATATCTTGAAGGCAGCCTCTGCTACTGTGGCCCTGTGCTTGGGCATTTAAGACATGCTTCATTCTCAAACTATAGAAAGCACAGTCCAAGATGCAGGAAAGCAGCTTTCACCACTGCCTTGTGCAGCTCTGCTACAGTTCCTTGAGACCCCAAATCAAATGCCTTTGAGAATGGTCTTAATGTCAGCCCAACAAATTAATTCATGGTATTATTTTCCCCATCCAGGACGCTGGCATACTCCCAGCTATCAGAGCCCTAGGACTAATTTTCATTGCTGCTATGGTAAAGACAAAATATCCATCATTTACTTATCCCTATATCTGTCCACTTGAAAAATGTGTAGTAAATTCTTTCAAAATGCAAGAATATTTATTAAAATAGTGTTCAAGTAATTTCTTTTAAAAAAAAATTGATTCCATAACAGAAATTGCAATAAACTATCTAAAAGAAGCTGTGAAATTAGAGAGCTGCTAAAGTTCTATTGTATCTTACTGTGCCACTCTAGTTTGCTGATAACTGTTACCCATAGTCTCTTGAAACTATTGCATTTGAAAACTAATGCAGGTTGCGTTCCTAAATATTGTAGCAGTCTTTGACTTTTAGAGGTAGCAAAGACCAAAACCTAACAAATTTTGCTCTAACATCCAAATTTAATCTGCCAAATTCTCATTGCTGATAAATCTGACTAAAATAGGACTTCCAGGTTACCACACACAGTTTTTGAAAAAAATTAACATTCTTTTGTTGCAATTTTTACTTTAATTTACTGGTATGTCAATTAAATTTTGGTATTTCAACGTAGCTCTCACAAAGCAGAAAAATGTTTCAAAGCTACCCTGTGTCTTAATTATCATCTGTTCTGTCTCAAGTTCAACCTCTGAAGACCTAACCATCAAACGCTTTCTTTAAGACAAAAGAATCCCAGTTCAGGGATACTTTTTTGGCATGACGGAGTTGTAGATGCACAGTAATAAAATTAAATGATCAAGTGCAATACAGCAGATAGTTTTACCTTCATATGAGATAAATCATAAATTCAATCCATGACTGGGAGGGTTGTTACTGAAGGAAAATCTATGGTAGACGAGTAAACTCTACAAACCTCCAGTGTCTTAGGACTACATGCTCTTTTCCATCTTTTGGGACCAACTTAAGCAAAGAAAGAATAATATTTCCACTGACTTTAATATTTTTTATGCTTGGGGAGGGATTTTTCCTCTCTCAACTGGCCATGTTTTAGTCACAGTTATATAGACTTCTTGTGGATTTTCAGTAACAGAGCTAACATGAAAACATTCAGCCTTTGTTTTTGAAAAGATAGAATGATGACAAATTAATGTAAATTACTATTAATCTCTCATAATTAATGCAAATCTCTAAGGGTACATTTTTAACATACCTTGGAATAATCTGGATGGCACATAAATCCTCCATTTTTGACATGACTTTAATTGAAGATGAGCTATCAAGTAATAAACTATATTTTATCCAATGACAGTGGAGATTTATGGCCTTGTAAGAAACTATCTTCATCATGGCAGTTAAGTAAATACTTGAGAACAAGGATTTTAAATCTCTTGATATTTAGTTAAACTAATTCATATTTATGTGGCAGTGTTCAGTTTGAAAGAAAAGCCTGGCACATTTCATCATGAAAAAACAGCAGAATGTCTTCTGTATTTTTGCTGTAACTCTGACAAACATTTGTATATTTTAATCTGTTTAGTATCTGCTGAACAAATCTAACTGTGTTGGCTGCTAAAATCTGTTAAGGTTAAGACTAAATTTTGAAGTAAAAAACAATGTACGTATATTTATTTAAAATGACTTCCCAAAGAACTGTTACTTTAAAAAAAATGGCAACACTAGGGAGTGCAAATCAAGGGACAAAATGATAGCCACCACATTTTTTTCCCCTTTAAATTAATTGGAAATTTCAAAATGGAATATTATTTTACCTCTAAAAGTTATATATACTTTTTAAAAATCTTTAAATAAAACAGCACTACTTTCCCATTAGCCTAGTATCAGGTATATGGCACCCTGTGCACAGAGGACCCTTGCTGACAAAAGCATTGATTTAGAGGGGAATTATACTCACAGCATATGTGAGATTGGTGTACATTCTAAAATTTTGTTAACATATGGAGAAGTTAGAAAGATAAATCCTTTTGCCATGTTTGAATGATAGAAATTTTCTTTTTGCAATTATTTGAACAAATTCAGACAGTAAGTGTTCACAGTTTATCCTAGTACACGGTCAAAGGTAAAACAGTGAGGCATTTACGTATCTAAAGTGGTTCCATATGCATATATATTAAATCGCAATAACACTTAATATACTATCGCTTTGCATTCCCTACACAAGTCATCCAACACAGAGTAATCACCAGTACAGCTAGGTAATTAATAGAAAAAGAACACCCTTTAAATACTGTAAATCTAAACAAGTTAATATTAACAAAAACTGTGATATTCACATAAAAGAAGGCAAATTCAGAAAGACCAAAGCAAAATTGAAGAGCAAAAAAATCTTGCAAGGCACTAATTACTAAAAGCATATTGGAAGAGAGACTGATACAATACGGAACAGGCTGCCCAGGGAGGTGGTTGAATCACCTTCCCCCGATGTGTTTTAAAAAAGGGTAGATGAGGTACTTAGGGATATGGTTTAGCACAGAACAGGAATGGTTGGACTTGATAATCTTTAAAGGTCTTTTCCAACCTTGTGATTCTGTGAAGAAACAATGTCCTTTTTTTTATTTTTTTGTTTGGGTTTTGGGTTTTTTTGGTATTTGTTTTGCATGGGGTTTGTTTTGGGGTTTTTTTAAAGAACAGTCTAGAAACAACCATTGGGGGAAAAAGACAGTAATTTTCCTTTCTTCTTCCTATCTCATCAGCGAACATTGCTTTTTCCAAAGGGTCAAGAAAAGCATTTTATTGTTTTAATTATAAAAATGAATTACATTGAATTAAGTCTGGCAGGATACTGAATACATTAATTGCCACAAACAAGTCAACTTCTCTACCTTAAGGCAGACCTGAGGGGAGAAGTAAAGCCTTGTTTTTCATTGCAAAAAGCCATTTCAAAAGCATACGGCAGAGCTGCCACCTGGGAATAATGCCCTGTACTCCACATACCTTATGAGGCTCCTCCTACAGCCGTATGTACAGAAACGAGCTATGAATGACCTTGATATGTAAGGAAAACATAAAAAGAGGATGATAGCAAAGCTAGACAATGAAGAGAAACAGATGGGACTGTCAACTGTTAAACTGCAAAGCCCTATAATGCCAGAACATGAATAACACAGTTCTTGCACTACATGAAAAAGTTTCCAACCGAAAGACTCGCTGACCCTTGTTTGGGATTGGTAAGGCTTTTGCTGGATGTTATTTTAACTGTGCTTATTTTCACATATGTCATATGTTCCTCTTTCATTTTCCATTGCAGCTATTGCAATAAAGGTCAATACAGCTGTATGCAAATATTCCCCTTCAGGATGGAACAGTCTTCTCTTTAAGCAAAGAACTATTACTGCTGGGTAACAAAATTCCATATTCAGCATCAAAAGTGGTTGGTGAATCAAATCCATGAATTCTTAAGAGAAAGAAAAATTACCTCCTCTGATGATGAAAAAAATGCATGTTCTTGACATTTCAAAAAGCTCTGATCCCATAACTGGGATCAGTTGAACTAGTTCTGACTGATTTTGGCACTTGCCATCTTGAAGTCCCAAATATTATGCTTTGAGTATTTTTCCCCTGAAAGCTCTACATTTGTAGATTATGATGATCGGTGTCTTTGATCAAATGCTCAGAGTTTCCATAGAGAAGACCAAACCAGGAGGAAAAACAAAAGAACCTGCAGCACACAGGGCTGTCAGCCAAAATACAGGGAAACACACTGAAAAAGCCAAAATAGATTTCATTGGGCCATTTGTCTATATGGGTATCAGGAAAGGTCTAAATACATCATATATGTTATAGGTTTCTTAAGCTGACAAAAAAAAAATACAAGGTGGGGAAGAAACAAGACTGTGGCCAAGAGGTGATTTTTATCCATTAATATTTCTGAGCAAGAAACAGCAATTCAAATATGCTGGATACTTTTGGGGATCCTGGGAATGAACAGACAGATTATTAGACCTCTTAATTCATATTCACAAAATATATTCCAATTACAAGTAGTTTCTGACCCTTTCAGGCCCCATAACCACTGCAAGAACCTCTTTAATTACTTGCCTCTTTTGCAATAAAATACAATTAAGAAGTACTAATTATTTGACATAAGATATTTTAAGTATGGACTAGCCTAAGCAGTTGCTATAACAACATAACTCAATGAACTTGACTGAAGTTACTACAGATTCTCCTCTCATGTCAGAAGAGTTTTGAACTGCACCCCCACTTTCAAACCTATCATCTTTGTTGTAATTTACTATTTTGCACCCACAATAAAATAGGAACATATTGAATAGAAGAGTGATTAAAGAATTCATAGTACCATCAAATTGTCACAGTGTTTCACACTTCAGGATGATGCATAAACATTAAGCAATTAAGACAGAGGTGGGAAGGCTACTGATTAGAATAAAAAATCTATATGGCAACAAGTTCTCTGTAAGACAGAAGTCTGAGATAGTGTTATAAATTAAGCTAGATGAAAGCAATACCAATAGTCAGCAGCTGTGGGGATTTTGTGTAATAGAACAGTGACTTCTCCCTACAAGGGCAGCAAATAATATGCTGTGATGTATAAATACTTCTTTAGAAATAATGCAACAGCATCAGCAGTTGTCAAAAAAACCCAATGTAAGACAAGTATCAGAAAACTCTATAAACACTTTATGTTTATTTACACGATTCCGGATAATCTTCATTGTGTGTTCCCCAAAAAGATGCTAGGTCACAGAGGAAAAGCAGAAGTAAAAAAGTTACCAAGTTAACAGAAGGGCATGTATATACATGGCAGTATATTATATTACAAGATAGTGAAACTTTGGGAGGACTTTGCTCTAGCTTACAGCTAACACAAATTACATTGTTTGCCATTTGAATTTGGTCAGTCACTCAGGTTTTCTTTCTAACACAACGAAAGGATGAGTAATTAAATTCTTACCGATAGAGAAACATAATTCCGTAAATAATTAGTTCTGTAATTCTGAGTACAGAAAACAAAACACAAGCTTCAGAGAACCAGGGATATTGTTTCATTTTAGCAAATAGATCTACACTGTTTATTATGAAATAAAAGTAACATGTCAAAGTTTTTCTTTGCGCTACTGAATACTCAAAATTAAAGTTAACACAAGGTATTTGTGTTTGTTTTTACCCAGTGACTAAACTAGTTCTTTAAAATGTTCAGCTCCGATAATCAAAATTTATAGAAATCATTAGAATTTTGTCACTGTATTATCTGTCATTAACCACAAACTCAAACATAACAGAATAAAACAACTCGACTGATATCTGATACAAGCCTTCACCACCAAACCTTCCTTTTTGACCTTATGACTTCTTCAGCAAGTCAAACCAAGACTCACAAGTGCTTCAGTAAACCACACGCATACACCATTTTGCCAGTATCAAAACAACTACAACTCTCTTTCCTGTGGAACAAGCAGGCAGAACCTACCTCTGCTCCTCTGCTAGTCAGTGTTAGAACAACTCGAATACTTGGATTTGGTTCCACAGATACTTCCAAAAGCATTTAGCTAACTCTAAACACATTTTAGTAACATTTAAGGAAACACAAAAATATAGTCTGTCAGAGGGCATCCCTGCCCATGGCGTCTCAAGTACTTCAAAGGGGATAAGAAGACTATGTGATTTGCTGCATAGTTTGATTTTCACAGATACTAAGAAAACAACACATTCAGTAATCAAGAATGGAAAGACACATCGCAGAGGTGAGATCTGTTAAGACTGCAGGATGCTACTATTGACGGCATTGCACTCCACTCCCACATAACGCTGAAGAATACAGTCTTTACATATGGAAAGAATTTTTATGCATGGGACAGCACTGAAAAATTGAAACTGGAGCCTTACATCTTTTTCTGGAAAGAGCTGAGATGAGGATTTTCATTAGTGCAAGCAAAGACAGAATTTAACTTCAGCACATCTTAAATTGGACTAATTGACTGCTTAACTTTAACTGCAATGATAGTGTATTCTAATATAACTACGCAATCACTGTATGCAAAACATACTAATAACTTCCATAATTTATGTATTCCAAAGCATTATGGGGGCTAATGAACCTTGCTGTTTTAATTTATCATGCAAGCTAACCTGGTTAGACAGTCATTAAGAAGATGCTTTTTCATAATGCAAAATAGAAGTAATCTTTGTTAAGGAAGAAAATATTATAAAACACATTTTACAGGTACCTAAAGACTACTTCATCCATTCCAGACTTTTCTATAAAATTAGGAAAAATTGAGAAGTGTGAACAATTATTTGTCAAAGATTTCCTTAGATATTTTCAAGGACAGGTGAAATAATTCTTATTTTTATAATGCACTGGCATCTTCTAAATGCCTCACTAGCACTATCCAATTAACCTTCTGAGCATCTCATCTTCCACCTGGAGGAAAACGCAGAGATGTTGACTTATGTCACCAGCAAGAACCGTGTATTCAAAATCAAAGAAACAGATGTCTGCCACTGTAGAAGTTGGTGGGTCTGTATTGGGGAAACGATTACATTCCTGAAGAAGATTTAATCCACAATTCTAATACAATTATTAAAAAATAAAGGAACTGACCACTCAATTAACATTTTTCTTCCACGATACATGTGAAGTGCTTCAGCAGCAGAAAAAACCCAACAAAATGCTGGGTTGCATCAACAAGGGCATCACCAGCAGAGATGATGCCATAATCCCACTCAGTGCTCCCACGATTGGAATACTGTGTTCAGTTGTGACTCCTGCTATACAAGAAAGATGGGGAGGACAGGCTAGAGAAGGTCCAGAGAAGGGGGACAGATAGCCAAAGGATGGGGAAGCGTGACATCTGAGGAAAGGCTAAGAGACCTAGGTTTGTTCAACCTTGAGAAAAGAAAGATTAATGGAGACCTTATTAACATGATCTAGTATTTAAAGAGTAGCTGCAAAGATGATAGAGACTTCCTTGTGACAAGGAGTCACCTGGAAAACATGAGAGGTAATGGATACAAGTTACTCCTGGGGACATCTGATTGGAAACAGGAGGAATTTTTTTCACAATCCACGTAATTCTTCACAGTAAGATACTTGATAATTGCAAAGCTTTTCAGTTTTTCTTCGGAAACCAACAGTCAACTACAGAATGTCTAAAATTAGCATTCACAAAGCACCTGCCAATTGTTGATCAAGCCTTTCACTGCTGGAGTTGAACAGTAAAGAGGTCTGCTTTAGCCCACTTTCACAGATGAGGGAAGGAAGTCTTCCAGATGATGTAAAATAGAATTGGACAGCAAGAGCCTTGTTACAGAACCTCAAAGTGGCCCCTGAGATATTAATTATGCATTGAATATCAAAATCAGCTTTAATTCACTAAGTGAACATTATATACATTAAAGAAAATGCTGATGCATTATGGCATTAGCCATCCTGGTGAGGCCTGCGAGCAAAGAGAGTTAAGTAATTTATGGAACACACCCTAGCTGAACCGGTCAAATGCAGAAGAGGACCTTGTAAAAGTAAATATGTGGTCTGCTAAGACTGATGTGTCAGACAGTACAATGGGTGAATTTAAATACGTTTTCAGGAGAAATAAGAAACTCCTTAGGAGGGCACACTGTAATCTACTGGTTACACTTTGTTAAACACTCATTCTGTGGCAGCAGTATTAGTTGCTGCATTTGAACTCTCTATAAATCAAAATAGTGGGCAGCTCCTTTCCTACAGTGACAGTACGTTGAGTGAAGGGAACATTACAAAAATTTTTAAGAAAAAAAGGAGAAAGATTATTGATTCATATTTCTTTGTTCAATAAAATCCGATGTACAGGAATAAGTGCAAAAAGAAATCTACAACTGTATAGGTCTGCAAAACCCAGAGAGCAATAAAGTATTTAAATTGAAACATTTAGAAACAGTGTCTGAAGGACATACTTGAGGATTTCTCTCAGAGAAAACCCAAAATCCTATTAAAAACAAACACACATGTCCTCATCCAAATTTCTCAAAATGGTAGTCAGTACAAATGGTCTTTAGAGTGTCCTGTTTAGAAAGTCATTACGAAATACAACTTGTAAAGCATACAAATTGCACAAAACAGAATTATAGGACCTAGAGCTGAGCTCATATAGGAGTCAAAATCAGGAGATGGCTATTCTTGTTTATGATTTGGATGGAACAATCCAGATCTGATAATCATGATTTATTACTTTTTTTTTTTCTTATATCTAAACTTATATTCTTCCATATCAATTACAAAGATAAACATTCTTTTTAAAAAAATTCTCACCATCAAAACACATAAACAAAATACTGACTATAAAGGTACATATGCAAGGCCAAGAAATAAAAACACAATGTTTCTATCTCTGATTTTCACCTGGCACAGCAACACAAACCTGCATGCTAGGTCTGATCCTCTTAACGCACTGAGAACTGCCTTGTAGGTGGTGAAGCACAGATCCTCGAACATTTTTACAGGTTTCATTTTTATTATGATCCTTTGTGACAGAAGACTTCAGTAAGAACTAAGTGCCCAAATGCTTTTATGCAACCTGGCTTGCAGACTCTAGAACTCATATGTGAAGTGACTGGGAAAAGAGACTGCTCAGGCCTAAAAGTTCCAAACCTATTCCTATTTTATTTCAAGGGTTGGTAAAGGGACAGGGTGGTCATCTCTCACATCATTTAAATATACCTGCAATCTTAAAACAGCATTGAAATGAATATTTAAGATGATCATAAATTTTGCACTACCCACAAAATGAATGTACTTCACGTTTTTCAAATATAAAAGAAATGCATATTTCATTACAAAACAACGGGGATTGTTGGTGGCAGTAAGAGCTGGGTTTATGCATTATTCACTCATGAAAGAATTCATTAATTCCAAGATTGATGACGTTTATGTCCTTCTGAGATGCCAAGCCTGAGGAGGAGTGAAGGTGTTTCAAACTCAAAGCTTGTCTGTCACTTGCTTTTGCTGGCAGTGGAATGCTGGGAAGTACCTGCACATCATCCAGGCACTTCCAGTTACAGTGTAATCTGCAGTCTACCGAAGGAACAACAAGTTGCATTTTACTTGGAAAAATGGAACAACAAGAAGTATGGCAAAGCTGTGACTGGTGGGTCGTGTTTCTCCAATAGACAGGGAAGAGCTGCATAAGTATTTAGCAAGATCTGGGCACTCCCAGGTTCAGCACCCAAACAGGCACCTTTACAAAGAACTGTGAGGTGTGGCCCATCAGCCTACAGTTTTCTGCTATTCGCTTTCTGTCCGGAGGTAAACGGGAGCAAAGCGTGGTATTTAGATTTAATTGTGAGCAAGTAAAATCACAAAATTGGAAGGCAAAAACAGAACAAAGTTCAGCATAAGGAGACCAATCTGTGACCAAATGACAAAGGCATATAGCTCTCACTAAGGGCAGTGGAAAGACAGACTGCCAGTAATATTGGGCATAGTGATGCTGAAAGACAGAACAGCTGTTGCATTAACTTTTGGACATAATTTTGTATTTCTGATGTGAGAAGCGTTTCTTTTTCTGACTTCAAACCTTGTCAAGATGGAAAGAAGATACCCATAGGAATCCATATTTCTGCACTGAATAAGGCTTTTTCATCAAATTAGTAGACATACGGACTTTTTATCTGGCAATAGTAAGTGGTTGGTTTTACAACAGAACAAAGTAAGCTACAGCATTTCACAAAAATCTGTGTTTTGACCTTTGGTGTTCAATCTATATTCATAAAAATCTGCAAAAGGAACAATTAGCAAGGGTGCAAAATTTGCTGATGATATAAAATATTCAGAGCCAATTAAAACCAAATTTGACTGAAACAAGTTACAGAAGTTCAGAGCAATGAACTATGTGGCAGTAAAATGGCAACCAAAATCTGATGCAAATAAATGCAAAATAATAACTATGAGAAGAGTAAATATTGGTTCTGAATAAGTTGTTATCACCCAGAAAAATGACCTTGGTGTTTCTATAGGTGGTTCTCTGTTAGCATCAGTCTAGCACTCAAAAGCTGCCAAACAGAGCATTAGAAATTGGTAAGAAAGGATGACAAAAACATGAACTACAAGTAATAAACTGTTTCACTTTTATAAAGTATTCTGGATGCAGCTCCCTGTTCTGGTGCTTGGAAGCCTATGATATGAATCAAGTACATCCTAACAAACTCCAAAGCAATATTCAGGTAAGAGTCACAATTAATGAGACTGACCCATCTCTACCCAATGCCATTGTCTGCTACACATCCCCTTGAACCAAAAAATAAATAACAAATCAGAAATAGTTTGTATTACTTTGCCTGTTACTTCCTGTGATCAAGCTAGGTGAATTTAAAACCCATCTCAACCTGAGCACCTATTTCAGTTTTGTTTTCCCATGGGGCACCTAGGTGCCATTGCAGCAGATGAAGAACACATCTAGGAAATGAAAATGGCTGGGGCACACTTCCATTAGTCATGGCTTAATCTCTGATAGAACCTGTCAATCACCAGAAAAGTTTGAGGGCTGGGGAGGAACTAGTAAAGAGGAGATGAAATACTGAGTTGCATTCCAACAAGTGCTGATTTTGTGCATAAACCTTGCCAAGAGTCATACCAAACTTCAAGGTAAATCTAAGTAAGCATGTCCATTTTAAAGTGTTCAGAAAAAGAATTAGAAATAGAATTATATAATCTGTCAACTTGATTGTATAATATACTTAAAAGGAACAAGGGGTTTGAAATTGGGTATAACAATTGCTTTTTAGAAAAAATACACCATAAAATTAATGCTGACAAACACCTTAACAGCGAGTAAGCCCTGATCAGTCATTTATATGTGGGTTCTGTAACACTAACAAGTCATTAAATCTGAGGAAAAAGCCATCAGTCACATTCTCCTCCTCTCTCTCAGTATGGTCACACAACTCTCCCAGGCATCTTCTCCCTAACTTCCACATCACAGGAATGCTGACACTGCTACTGCTGGGACTTCATCTACTCATGATATACCAGGATGGCTGCTCACAGCCCCTCTTACCCCCCCACCAAAAAAAACCCCAACAAGAATATCAAAGGAAAACACAAAAAGTTGCATAAACTTTAACAGTCACCGGCACAGGTTGCCCAGGGAAGCTGTGGCTGCCCCCTCCCTGGCAGTGTTCAAGGCCAGGCTGGATGGCGCTTCGGGCTACCTGGGCTGGTGAAGGGTGTGCCTGCCCATGGCAGGGGGTGGAAACTAGATGATCTCTAAGGTCCCTTCCAACCCAAACCATTCTAAGATTTGCTTCTTTCACATCCATCTCCTTGCAAATACCATATTGTTCTCATTTGTGTTAACAAACCTTGACTTTGCCATTCCATCCATATTTTATCCAAAAGCAACATCACAGTGAGCTTTTCAGAACATTTCCTCATTACTTCTACAGTATAGGTCATAGAACAAACACTCCCCTCCCTCCCCCCCCCCCCCAATAAATCATTTAAATTTCATTTCTTCAAGATGCATTTCCATCAACTATCTCTGACAGTTCAGATAATGTCACTAGGTAAGGAATTTTGCTTAAGGTGATGAAAATGTTGTATGACTTAATGCCTCAGGGTACACACACCACAGGTCTCTATCAGAGCAGCATCTACTATCCCAGGTCAGACACAAGAAAGAATAATTTGCTGACCAGCTATTCAAAGGGAATAAACTCACTACTGTCTTGTGTAGTGAGCCCTCACAATAGAGGAGGGCTCACTACACAAGACAAAACTAACTTTATGTTTAAATTATAACAGGCTTTAAACATACAAAAGAATTTTGATTCTCAGGCAAGGCTGCCTGGGAAAGAGACACCAAAAGAGATAAAGGATTACAAAAGGAGGGGGCATATAATAGCTCTTTGGGGAGAAAATAGCAAAAGGACAATTATTTTTTTAAGCAGAATAAAAACTATGTACAAGAGTGAAATAATGAATTCTTAAAGGCTCTGATGTTAACTTCAAATAATACTTAACGAGGAAAGGAAAACCATAAGAAATACATAGACATTTATTATTTTGTACTTTATATATTTCTTTTTCTAGCTAAAGTGACATGTTTGTTTTCTTGGATCCATTAGCAAGTAAGTCCCAGAGAGTATAAACTTCTTTGATTTTCCTGTAAGTATCACAAATATTTGGTAAGACAAACTGCAAAATGAAACTGTACAGGGAACTGTATTGGTTCTGTTCATCCTGTAAGTAAGTCTGAAGCTGATGTACTAACAGCTTTCACACCCAACTTTTCTTAGTATTATTTTTTATTTATTTATGCTGTCAGTTAACTCACTGTCAAGAAACCAGAGGTAACTTTCTAGCAACAACTGTAGCCCAAGTGAAGATTTTTGCTGCCAAGATGGTTATAGATACAATTATTTTCTTGCACACTCTCTCATCCTGGTGAGCCCTCTTTTTGTGTTAACAGTATTTTCCACATACTTCATACTGGAAGTGTTTTCTCGGGTAGCTATACCTATAAACAGTTTTAGCCCCAACTTCAAATATTTGCAGACTGTAACAAATATTTATAAAGCGTTTAAGCAAATATTTACAAAAATACTCTGAGATTATCAGTTATTTTTGGTGCAGAAAATTTCCATTAGAATGCTGTGCCAATGAGGAAGACAAAGGAAAATCCCTCCAGGACAAAAAAACAACTCTGTGTTAAAGACATTACAGATTATATATGAAGCCTACATTTCACAGAATCACAAGGTTGGAAAAGACCTTTGAAGATCATCAAGTCCAACCATTCACATCCTAAACTAAACCATATCCCTAAGTACTTCACCTACCTTTTTTTGAACACATCCAGGGAAGGTGACTCAACCACCTCCCTGGGCAGCCTGTTCCAGGCCCTGACAACTCTTTCAGTATAAAATTTTTTCCTAACATCCAATCTAAACCTGCCCTGGCACAGCTTCATGCCATTCCCCCTTGTCCTATCACCTGTCACCTGGCTGAAGAGACCATCACCTACCTCTCTATAACCTCCCTTCAGGTAATTGTAAGCAGTGATAAGGTCTCCCCTCAGCCTCCTCTTCTCCAAGCTAAATTGCCCCAGCTCCCTCAGCCGCTCCTCATAGGATTTGCCCTCCAGCCCCTTCACCAGCCTGGCCGCCCTTCTCTGGACTTGCTCCAGGACCTCCATGTCCTTCTTATGGTGAGAAGCCCAGAACTGGACACAGTACTCGAGGTGTGGCCTCACCAATGCCGAGTACTGGGGCACAATCACCTCCCTAGACCTACTGGCCACACTGTTTTTGATACAAGCCAAGATGCCATTGGCCTTCTTGGCCGCCTGAGCACACTGCTGACTCATATTCAGTCTGCAGTCACCCAACACCCCCAGGTCCTTCTCTGCCTGACAGCTCTCCAGCCAGTCCCCCCCAAGCCTGTAGCGCTGCATGGGGTTATTATGTCCCATGTGCAGCACTCTGCACTTGGCCTTGTTAAACTTCATCCCATTGGACTCAGCCCATCGGTCCAGTCTGTTCAGATCCCTCTGAAGAGCCTCCCTACCCTCAGGCAGATCAACACTTCCTCCTAGTTTAGTGTCATCTGCAAACTTAGTGAGGGAGCACTCAATCCCTTTGTCGAGGTCATTGATAAAGATGTTGAACAAGACTGGACCCAGGACTGAGCCCTGGGGGACGCCACTCATGACTGGCCTCCAGCTGGATTTTGTTCCATTCACCACCACCCTCTGGGCACGGCCATCCAACCAGTTTTTAACCCAGCTGAGGGTCCACCTGTCCAGGCCAGTGGCAGCCAGTTTCTCAGTCAGAATGCTGTGAGAAACTGTGTCAAAGGCTTTACCAAAGTCCAGGTAGATCACATCCACAGCCTTCCCCTCGTCCATTAAGCAGGTCACCTTGTTATAGAAGGTGATCAGGTTAGTTTGACAGGATCTACCTTTTGTAAACCCATGTTGACTAGGCCTGATCCCCTGGCCATCGTGCATGTGCTGCATGATAGCTCCCAAGATGACCCTCTCCATGATCTTCCCTGGGACTGAGGTCAGACTGACAGGCCTGTAGTTCCCTGGATCCTCCTTCCGACCCTTCTTGTATATGAGTGTAACATCTGCCAGCCTCCAGTCGACTGGAACTTCCCCAGTCTGCCAGGATTGCTGGTAGATGATGGAAAGGGGTTTGGCAAGCACATCTGACAGCTCTCTCAGCCCCATTGGGTGAATCCCATCTGGCCCCACTGACTTGTGGGAATCTAACTGGCCAAGTAGGTTGCTAATCATTTCCTCCTGAACCATGGGAACTTTGTTATTCTTCCCCTCCCTGTCAGCCAGTTCCGGAGGATGAGTACTCACGGAATATCCTTCATTACTGTTAAAGACTGAGGCAAAGAAGGAATTAAGGACCCCAGCCTTGTCCTCATCCCTTGTCACTAATGTACAATCAGCATCCAATAAGGGCTGGAGATTCTCCTTGACCCTCCTTTTACTATTAATATACCTATAGAAGGACTTTTTATTATCTTTTACAGAACTGGCCAGTCTGAGTTCCAGATCAACTTTAGCCCTTCTGACTTTCTCCCTACATGATCTCACTAATTTCCTATAATCATCCCAAGACACCTGCCCCTTCTTCCAAAGCTAATATCTTTCCTTCTTTTCCCGTATATCAGCCTGAATCTCTCTACTCAGCCAGGCTGGCTTCCTAGCTCGCCGACCCCTCTTCTGTCCGACTGGGACAGCCTGTTCTTGTGCCACCAAGATTACCTTCTTGAGGAGCAACCAACCCTCTTGGGCTCCTTTGCCCTCGAGGGCTGCCTCCCATGGAATCATATCGAGCAGCTTTCTGAACAGTCCAAAGTCAGCCCTACGGAAGTCTAAGGTGCTAGTTCTGCTGTCTCCCTTCCTTACTTCTCCCAGTACTAAGAATTCTATAAGCTCATGATCATTATACCTCAGGCGTCCTCCAACCTTCACATCCCCCACCAGGTCTTCTCTATTGACAAACAAAAAGTCCAGCAGGGCACCTTCCCTTGTGGTTTCATTCACCAGCTGGGTCAGGAAGTTTTCTTCCAAACCCTCCAGGAATCTGCTAGACTGTTTCCTCCCTGCTGTATTGTACCTCCAGGAGACATCTGGTAAGTTGAAGTCCCCAATAAGGACGAGGGCTGGTGATCGCGAGACTTCACCCAGTTGTTTAAAACACAACTCATCAGCTTCCTCCTCCTGGTCAGGTGGTCTATAGCAGACTCCCATCACTATATCTCGCTGATTTTGTTCTCTGATTTTCACCCAGAGACACTCGACCCTGTCTTCGTCATGCTCCAGCTCTAGGCTGTCAATGCATTCTCTGACATACAGGGCTACCCCACCTCCTCTCCTACCCAGCCTGTCACGCCTGTATAGTTTATAACCGGCAATTGCAGCACTCCAGTTTTGTGAATTATCCCACCACGTTTCTGTGATGGCAATCACATCATAACTTCCTGTACTTACAAGGACTTCTAATTCCTCTTTTTTGTTCCCCATGCTGCGTGCATTGCTGTAGATGCACTTCAGCTGGTCTACTGATCTTCTTGTGCTCCTTGGGGAAGCCTTGCTTCCCAAGCGACAGCTGTTTAAGTTACCTAGCCTATCAGTAGTAGCTACATCTCTACTCTGAGTTAGAACACTATCCCCCTGATTAACTAGGGTGGCTGACCAGAGGTCATTACCAGCACACCATCCCTCAGTAACTCCACCACCACACCCAGGCTTTTTTCCATCTAGCCTGGCCCTGTCCCCCTCCCCCTTCCTATCTAGTTTAAAGCTTTATTAATGAGCCCTGACAGCTTCTTGGACAGTATCCTTCTGCCCCTAGGGGATAAGTGCTCCCCATCCCTCGAAAGCAAGGCTGGTGAGGCTCGAGCCAGCCCATTCTCAAAGAACCCAAGGTTCTGTTTCTCGCACCAGGCTCTGAGCCAGGTATTTATTTCCTGGCTCTTCTCAAACCAACCCTCCCCATTCCTTGTAGTAGGAATGATGGAGGAGAACACTACCTGTGCTCCAGATCCTCGCACCATGCGTCCCAGGGCCCTAAAATCCTTCTTAATGGTGCTCAGTTTTCTTTTAGGTATTTCATTACTACCTATTTGAAAAATTAAAAGTGGATAATAATCCGTGTCCCTGACCAAGGTTGGGACTCGCTTGGTTAAGTCCCTAACTGAAGCTCCCTTAAGGCAGGAGACTTCCCTGTGTAGAGGGTCCGGCCTACAGATCAGGCCCTCAGTTCCCTCCAGAAGGGAATCTCCTTATACAATGACCCGTCTTTTTGCCTTAACAGAGGATGTTTTGATGGTTTGCTTAGGGGTTCTAGTCCTAGGGAACACAGCTTCGGAAGGAACTTTCCTATCAGCCATCTGGGTTTGTTTGGAGGGTTTTGTCCTAGGGAACACAACCTTAGAAGTGATTTTCCTATCAGCCATCTCATGATCCAGCTGGTCCCCTTGTAATAGGATCTCATATCTATTGCTCAGAGGCACTTGTGGAGGAAGGACAGGCTTGGAAGGTACTCTCCTACTGCCCTTTCCACGTACCTGCTTCCATTCGTCCTTATCATTTCTACTGTCCTGCGTGGGGGAGGGTATAGGGTCACTCCAGTCCTGGACACTATCTACTGGGTATTCACATTTCTGTGGCTGGGAGGACAGAACCTGGCTCATCCGATCTATCTCCACCTCAGCCTCCCTGGTGCTCATGAGCCTGTCTAGTTTACCTTTGAGCACATCTACCTCCTCTTGCAGGTATGCTGCACGGCTGAGGAGATCCCTTATGATCTCACATGCAAGTATTTAATGTTTGAACTCTTAATGTATGGGATTTATGTTACATTAAAGCAGGTGGGTTTTGTACATAGAGCTAAATAGACAACATAAATTAAGCAAAATTATTTTCCATCTTTAAGTGCATAATTAGATTTACATTCATGTACACAGATGGATCACAGCAATTTTCCTCAAAAACAAGCTGAACTGACATTTCAGTAATGGCATCACTGAAATAACAGTGCTGGACTAACCACAAGTAAATGTGACATCAGGAATTAAAAAATGTGAACTATTAATGTTGACACTAGAAATTTGGCAAGAACCGCGCAAGAATTCACAGTTACATCTTGTATCAGTCACCCACTTAGAATTCTAGGAATCCCAGTCAATTTAGCCTGTAACAGGCTGATTAAATACTTTTTGAGTTCTTTACTACTTATGGTATTTTAAAACTTTTCACAATAGCTATTCTGTCAACATTTTACTTTCTACAACTTCTTAATCCTTAAATATCTCCCCATTAGCCTCCTATTCATTTATCCGTAATAAAACCCAAAATGACTGTGCAACATTAAATAACCATTTTGGGTGAGAAAAGTATCATTCAGCTAATCAGATAAAAATATAGTACACAGAATCACAAGGTTGGAAAAGACCTTTGAAGATCATCAAGTCCAACCATTCACATCCTAAACTAAACCATATCCCTAAGTACCTCATCTACCCTTTTTTTGAACACATCCAGGGAAGGTGACTCAACCACCTCCCTAGGCAGCCTGTTCCAGGCCCTGACAACTCTTTCAGTAAAAAATTTTTTTCTAATGTCCAATCTAAACCTGCCCTGGCACAGCTTCATGCCATTCCCCCTTGTCCTGTCACCTGTCACCTGGCTGAAGAGACCATCACCTATCTCTCTACAACCTCCCTTCAGATAGTTGTAGGTGGTGATAAGGTCTCCCCTCAGCCTCCTCTTCTCCAAGCTAAACAGCCCCAGCTCCCTCAGATGCTCCTCATAGGATTTGCCCTCCAGCCCCTTCACCAGCCTGGTTGCCCTTCTCTGGACTCGCTCCAGGACCTCCATGTCCTTCTTGTGGTGAGGAGCCCAGAACTGGACACAGTACTCGAGGTGTGGCCTCACCAATGCCGAGTACTGGGGCACAATCACTTCCCTAGACCTACTGGACACACTGTTTTTGATACAAGCCAAGACGCCATTGGCCTTCTTGGCCTCCTGAGCACACTGCTGACTCATATTCAGCCTGCAGTCAACCAACACCCCCAGCTCCTTCTCTGCCTGACAGCTCTCCAGCCAGTCTCCCCCAAGCCTGTAGCGCTGCATGGGGTTATTATGTCCCATGTGCAGCACTCTGCACTTGGCCTTGTTAAACTTCATCCCATTGGTCTCATCCCATTGGTCCAGTCTGTTCAGATCCCTCTGAAGAGCCTCCCTACCCTCAGGCAGATCAACACTTCCTCCTAGTTTAGTGTCATCTGCAAACTTAGTGAGGGAGCATTCAATCCCTTCATCGAGATCATTCATAAAGATGTTGAACAAAACTGGACCCAGGACTGAGCCCTGGGGGACGCCACTCGTGACTGGCCTCCAGCTGGATTTTGTTCCATTCACCACCACCCTCTGGGCACGGCCATCCAGCCAGTTTTTAACCCAGCTGAGGGTCCACCTGTCCAGGCCAGTGGCAGCCAGTTTCTCAGTCAGAATGCTGTGAGAAACTGTGTCAAAGGCGTTACCAAAGTCCAGGTAGATCACATCCACAGCCTTCCCCTCGTCCATTAAGCAGGTCACCTTGTCATAGAAGGTGATCAGGTTAGTTTGACAGGATCTACCTTTTGTAAACCCATGTTGACTAGGCCTGATCCCCTGGCCATCATGCATGTGCTGCATGACAGCTCCCAAGATGACCCTTTCCATGATCTTCCCTGGGACTGAGGTCAGACTGACAGGCCTGTAGTTCCCTGGATCCTCCTTCCGACCCTTCTTGTATATGGGTGTAATATCTGCCAGTCTCTAGTTGAGTGGAACTTCCCCAGTCTGCCAGGATTGCTGGTAGATGATGGAAAGGGGTTTGGCAAGCACATCTGACAGCTCTCTCAGCCCCATTGGGTGAATCCCATCTGGCCCCACTGACTTGTGGGTATCTAACTGGCCAAGTAGGTTGCTAATCATTTCCTCCTGAACCATGGGAACTTTGTTATTCTTCCCCTCCCTGTCAGCCAGTTCCGGAGGATGAGTACTCACGGAATATCCTTCATTACTGTTAAAGACTGAGGCAAAGAAGGAATTAAGGACCTCAGCCTTGTCCTCATCCCTTGGCACTAATGTGCCATCAGCATTAAATAAGGGCTGGAGATTCTCCTTGACCCTCCTTTTACTATTAATATACCTATAGAAGGACTTTTTATTATCTTTTACAGAACTGGCCAGTCTGAGTTCCAGTTCAGCTTTAGCCCTTCTGACTTTCTCCCTACATGATCTTACTAAATTCCTATAATCATCCCAAGACACCTGCCCCTTCTTCTAAAGGTCATATTTTTCCTTCTTTTCCTGAATATCTGCCTGGATCTCTCTACTCAGCCAAGCTGGCTTCCTTGCTCACCGACTCCTCTTCCGATGGAGTACCAGGCAAGTAGTTACTAAAGTTACTCAAGCTTCCTACGTTTTTGCATGATGTTTCCCCTAAAGATAGCTTTGTGTCATATGGAACTATAGAAAACACACCTCTAAACCTGCCTGACTTTATCAGCTTTTCTGTGACTGTGCTGTGACTCCAGAGCTGAAAGTCTCATTGAAATGGAAGGCTAAAAGGATGCCCCCAAACCCTGCTTTTCAAAGAGATTGCTTTATCTGCTGAAGTAAATTATAAATACTCCCTAAACTACCAGAATTTATTTGGAACAGTGTCCCCACTCTTACATTTGGCATACAGTCCAATTATTCCTTCCATTTCCAAACAATAATGTTAGTTAGAATTAATAAGTATTGGTTATAATCCAGCCTGTTAATAGGCTGGATCATAAGATTGATCCATGGGGTGTTTTGTAGGTTGTTAAAAGTTTATTAGCTATCACAGATCATCAATAAAAGCTGTTTAATTGGCTAATTGCTACAGCTGCTGCTGTCAGTGATGCTTGTGATTCTTCCTATGTACACAGCAGTATCTAGTTCTGAACACCACCTTGTACTCAGTGACAATACAGCATTTTTTACCTCTTAACAGTTCCTACGAGAAACACTAGATGAGGTTACAACTGCAGCCAGAAGATTCTTTTCAAAATGTGTGGAAAATTTAAAAAAAAGCCTTTAAAGTGTTGTGGTTTGATAAATAGTGACCTCAGAGAGTGAGTTCTCTGATGGGCTGATGAGGGATTACTACAGCATCTTCAAGCCTTTACTGCAGCTGTTTCAAAATTTCACATGTCTAAGCAAGTATTTGCATTGAAAAACATCCAGCAACCAAACATTTGGCCAGCTGGAATTATAAGAATGATGATATTTCACAATTATTATTAGCTACAATGTCATCTCATTTGAATTCTATTTCAAGAGATAAAATTATCATGTTTGACTTGCAGAAGCTTTTAATTTTCTCCATAAACAACTTACTCTAATTGCTTGTAATATGAAAATTGTGTTTAAATACATCAAGAGGGTATTTTTGCTCACTTAAACAGCTCTTAACTGTTGCATATGAACAGCTGACTGCCATGCTATACTGCAGGTGTTTGTATGAGATTATCAACTCTTCCAGTGTTCTCAGAGCAACCCAGAAAGTCAATATGAAATAAGGAGTATCATCAAGATTTCATTTGTTTGAAACTGTTGAATACTGTATGTATTTCAGGGTTTCAAACCTACACTAACCATACAGCTGTTTTACCAATATGAGTCCTGGGCAAGTAGTGCCCAGTGTTTCACCAGTGAAGAGAACAGACCAAGTATTCTTCTGAAACAGGGTTATACTTTCAGAAATCGCTAAGAAGCAAATGCATGTATTGTTCATTTATTTATTCAATCACTCATCTATTCCTTCTGTAGATATTCAAAAACTACATACCTGAGTAGCTGAAGCCCTCAAGCACTGCTCTAGTAGGTATTTCTACAGTACTCCTTAAAGGTTCTGGGTGCAGAGCAGCAGCAAAACAGCTAAGAACAGCTTGTTATGCCTGTGAATTTCTTTATTTATTATGCAATCTAAATGAAGGGAGCTGGCATGTGTCTATCAACAAATCCCTCTAGACCTTCCAGTTATCCTGCTGCCAAAGGGTATTTTAAGACAACAAAATATACACACACACAAAACAGGGATCTATTTTCAGTTATTTTTATAGACCACCTAGGGTTCATTTTAAAACTAGACATCCCTTATGCAGCACAGATATGCATTCCTGACATTCAGATTCTAAAGCCACATATCATATTCCATTTTACTTTGCCTTTCAGTACCAACTTGCTACTGATACAACAAACAAATATTACACTCTGAAATCCAGCAACACATTATCTCTGCCTGCTGAACAACATCAGTGCAGTTATGACAATCTTCCTCTTGTGGCCTCTCTCTGCCCTGGATTTTGCGAGGTATGAGCACAATGGTTATGCAACAGAGAACATCGTCCTAGCAGATTGTTAGATATGCTTGCTAATTAAACATTGATCAATGCTGAAAGTGAATTAATGCATTACAAATACATGATGTGTATCTTAAGCTACTATTAATACTTACTGTCTTCTGCATAATACCCTAAGAATTTTAACCACATCTCAAAAAGATAATAATATTTCAGAATATTTCATATTCTTCAAAAAGACATCTTTTAAGCCTACTGACAAAGAACAGTAAAGGAAAAAAAGATGTTAATAATTAGAAATATGATTTAGCACTGCCACCTATGATCCATAGATAATAGATCTGTTTATCAGTACTGAGCTGCTGCTTCTACTCCAGACCCTCTTCTACTGTCACTAGTTTCCCGATTGTTTCCTAAAGTCCCACACAGACAGTGTACAAACTTATGAAGATCCTTTACAATACCAATTCTGCACAGGCCCAGTATATCAGAAACTGAGAAGAGAATGTTGTCTACAGTTCTGCCTCTCTCAGATTTGAGACAATTCACGTTCCTGGAAATCAGTTCCATGTTTGAGATAAACAGAAACTTTTGAAGCTCCTAGGAGCTGGGATGGTGGCTAGATGTAATTCATCCTATGCAATCTACCAATGCCACTTTTTGGGATATCCCAACCAATCAATACACTCTTTTCTATCCAACAAAAATAACTAGGGGGAAAAAAAAGTTGCAGAGGAGAACTTAAGTCAGCATACAAAATAAATATTAAGATAAAATATATCCTGAAATTTCCTATCTCCTTGTTCTTTGTTTCCAAGCCTCTGAAGTCTCCTGGATCTTCACAGATACACAAAACTTTAAAAAATAAAAACTGAGTCAGCTCCTGATTATAGCACATCAGTACTGGGATACAAATACTGAATAAATTCCAAAGCAGTATGTTGGTCAACACAGCATTCATAAAGACAAAGAAAAGGTCACAGAATATGTACAGCTATATGACAAGGCTGAATTCGGAAAATATCTAATTGCTTTGTGGGGAAAACTGAAGAAGAACAAAAATTAAGAGAAAGACATAACATCCATTGATATTTTTTCTTCCAGCCAGTCACACAAGGACATGCCTGCTATGCATCAAAGACTATGGATAAGCTCAGAGCAGAGCACACAGCCACTGACTGTGTGGGCTACACATTGCAGTTTATTGCCTGCCCTTTTCTAGCAAAAACCCTGAGAGCTTTGTGATTTCCAAAATCCTCTACCAGGGAATGGAAACCTAAAAACAAGGATCCTGACAGACAGCTTCTTCAGACAGAACAGCCAGCCTTATGGTATGTGTCAGAATCATGGTTTTTGTCAAACTTCAAATTTAACGTCATATTTCTTAAGAGCAAGTTTTGCAAAATAGGAAACTAAGGAAAGAGAATTTTCTTCTAAAGTAGCAGTCATCAAGCTTTATGAAAGACCATACTGAACCTTTTTCTAATGCCATCTGTTAATACCAGATGAAGACGCAAGTGCTGGGTTTATGCTGGCAATCATTAATATGTTTTCAGTTCTACCTTGATAAACCCCACATGTTAGTTAACAACACAGACTATCTGCAGAGTACTAAGTAAATCCAGCTGGACTGATTAAGAAAACCCAGATGGAGGAGCAACTTTTCATACCATCATAGGTTTTAAAAGGCTACGTTTTCCCCTAAGGTAAAGGGCTAAAAGGCCTAACAAGGTTGGAAACGAGTAAAACCACAAGCCAGTATGATGGAAAGATGCAATCAAATGCATCAAGGTTTTGTTGTGATTGACTGGAACATAAAACAGTATCTAGCTGTTTCACACACAAGATGTCTGTATGTATAGTTTTTTACCAAGTGCTTGACCCATAATAAGGTAATATACAGCAGCTCATTCTGGAGAATATTTGAAACTGGAAATAGTACCTCTCTCTCAACTTTAATGAATATAGCCCTGTTGGCTAGAACAAAAAGTAACACTGCATTTAAGATGAATAGAGAAGAGGAAGAATCCATGGGGTTTGGAATAACTTTTTCAGCTATTAACTCCTGATACACAAAGTTACTTGTTAGGACCAACTTTTATCTAGAGAAAGAGAACAAATTAAGTGTTACCCACTGAGGGATTGTCTGTGTTCTTCCCATAGCTTATCATGCTACTGAAGATCATCATTAACATCACTGGCACCTTTACAACTTCTCAACCTCAGGAGAAACAGAGCTCAGGAAATATAATTCATTCAACCCCTTGTGAAAAATCCTTTTGGCAATGATAGTAGATTTGATACAGCTATTTGATTAGAAACATTATTGCAATATAAAAGCTGAATATAGATATAATGAATAGTGATTCTGTGAGAATGTTGCAGAAATTTTTCCACGTACCTGTCTAGTAGCATTTAAAACAAAAGTTTAAGTTATGATATTAAAGTGCTGAGTATTAGCTAATTATAAAAGATTACAGTGTGAGAAACATCACTGTCATCTTGTGCTATAAACATAAGATGTGTACATATTTAAAAAAAAAAAAATTCAGGCACTGTATAAATCTCCAAATCACCCAGAACTTTATCATACAGCCTCAGAGATACAATCAGCACAAGTGATTTAATCACCCTGATCTTAAACACAGATGAACTTGTCTGACCTATTCATAAAACCAACCAACCTCCCACGAATCATCAAGTTTGAAGCAGTATTTTTAAGTCTGTAGCACTGCAAGAGCTTTTAGTAGAATGCAAAACTATACTTTCATTTAACCAAAACAGTCAAGTTGGCATTTTTCACTTCATCAAAGAGACTGGTAACACTGGGTAAGAGATGAAATTACATTATAACAGTTATCTGTGCTCAAAATGTTTTTAGTTATCATCATCTTAATTTCAGCATAACTAAAATCCCCTTCCACCTTAGAAAGCCTTAGAAGGACACTACCATCACCACTAAATGATCATTGTACAATAGTGCTGCCATCAGCTTTGCAATACCCTTACACACATTGGGAGTTTTCTTGTCATTTTTGCACTGAGGGAAGGTTGGGGAACCCAACTTCACGCTCAGATGTCAAGTTCATAGCTGAAGCATGAATTTCACAAATTAAAGTAATCTGAATTGGTTACAACTCCCTGTGCAAGCATATAATTAATAAAATGGGAATAAACCTTGCTGTACAATTTGTGCCAGCACTTGCTCTAATTTCCCAGACAGTCGCAGCCTCATTACCTCCAGATTTGTGCATCTCATTATGATGCTGACACTCACACTTGTGTGATTAGTGCTGAAATTACAGATTCATCCTGATTTAGTGTGGCCTTTATTGCTGTTAATTAGCCAACGAAATGTGAAAACTGTTACGGCACTTTAATTATCTGAATGCAAGGAGATTTGTATACTAAAAAAAAGAAAACCAGAGAGAACGTAATCTTTTCTTTGCTATAGTTGTTGGTTTTGATGCAAACAGCTGATTGAGGGAAATTCGACAATTTGTTTTTCTGCTAATTGAGGTGACCTCTCCTGTCTGTACCTGCTATGTACAGTTCTGTTTTTTGTGAAAAGACAGATCAAAAATGCCCTCAAAGGTCATCAAAATGTGCAGTAACAGAAGCCTAAATGAAATATGGCTGGATCAATTGCTTAATCTAAATAAATACTTAGTTACATCCTTTCAAACTCTCGTAAGGATGCAGTGTCTGGCAAGCCTGCAGACAGCCACTGCTAACACACGTATGGAGTGTGGAATTTGTAGAAAAGCAGTGTCATCCCACACTTTTCACTGTAGACTCAAATTTATAGGACATTATTCTCACTATATCCATTTAAATAATTCTTCAACAGTGCAATCTATGTAAGTGTAACCTTATTTGAGTATAAATAACTTTCTATACATAATACTTGCATTTTCCTAATTCTAATTAAGGCCTCGCAAATGTGTCCACTCCTTTCATCATATATTAGATAGAACTTTCTAGTTTTTCTTTTACAATATCATACACACACACTAAAAAAAAATTATGTTTATTTGTGAAAAAGAAATTAAATTGATGCCACAGTAAACAGACAAGCACCAGGAAATCTGAAAAGGACGCCCTCAAAGGAGTGTTTGATTAAATAGGTTTTATGTATATACATCTATATATCTCACATATGCAAATGTTAGTAGTACATAACATTAAAATACAATTGGCATGGTGCCATACTGGGAACTTCACTGATCTTTCATTTACATTCTTAATTTATGTACATTACACATTTTTTGGATTGGTAATTTTTAAAAAATGAAATAGCCAAGAAAAGTACTCTCAAGTAAGACTATTTTTTTCTGTTCTGTATACTGCAAGTGAAACCAAATTCAAAACACTATAGTGAAAATACTGAAAAACCTGAATTATTGCTGCTACAGACCCACGAACTTTCATGATGTAAAACCCCAGCATTCCTTTATATACGTAGTTTAGTGTTCAGAAGGCACAGAAAACTGAGTGTTTCAGAGATACTTCATTTATGGTTTCTCTCATGTAGATAAAATGATTGCAATCTTTTCAAGGAAAGTCAGCTAGCTGCTTTCCAGATTAGGCATGAGGAGCAAATTTCACTCCAATTAAAAAAATCAAAGGACATTAATACTTGGTTTCAAATCCTCCTTGAAAAAATTTCTCTTACTTTCAAGCCAATATATTGCTTTGTATTTCTGGAGTCATAGCACATCACCCTTTCCTTTCATTGCCACATGTCAGTCTGAACAGTGTAAGACAGAAGTACTGCTGTATTTCGAACTAAATTCTGCTCTACTGGGAGACAAGTATGAGTACATGAAAAAAAAATATGCAATTCTGTGCCTTCTACCTCCTCTCTACTTTCAATAGCACAATTGGTCCCCAGAAAATAATTTTGGGAACTGTACCAGAAAAAAGATATTATTGAATTGAGCATCTGCCTGAGGAACTAAATATGGAAGAAAACCTAGACTGATGGGTTTAATATATAGAAATAAACATGAATTCATCCAGTGATTTTTCACTCTAAAGCCAATTTCCCCCAGAAGCATTATACAAGAATAAGTACCAACATTTTTCAAATACTAGAAATGCAAATCTTAGGCAATTTGCCAAAGGCTACACAAGTAAATAAGAGAATCATGAGTAGAGTCCAGATCCTGGCTGAATTCATTAAACTGCTAATCAGTAAGGTCCTTACAGTCAGGGCAAGCAACACATATTCCTAATATAAGCACAGAAATTATGTTGACAGAACATATATAAATACATGCACGTACTCAGTGTGACAGGACTGCAGTCCCTTAAGCTTCTTGAAAAAACAGATCTCAAAACCTGTAAAACTAGAGTCTTTCTTTTATTTTCTACTCCAAGATAGTGCATAGTGGCTTGTTGCACTTAAAAGTGGTTAAGTTCACCCCTTTATGCATTGTTCTATTGAATTTATTTTCTAAATCACAGAAAGTAGATGAACTTGGTGCATGCATTCTCAACAAGCATCTTTTTCCCCTTGTCCTTTAAGTATTACTACCTTGGAATTACTTTACTTGACAGACAACCCTTCCTTTTTTCAACTATTCATTGGCACAAAAATAAAAAATCTCCAGCTGGACATGCACTTCAGGGAAAATTTTATAGAAGAGTTGAAAGGATGGTACTGCCTCCACTGGATCAGCTGACTGTTCCAGCAAAACAGATGTATATTCCTGTGAATATGATCTTAGTGCACAAAGATGAGTGAGCCAACTATTGTAAAGCAGTAAGACAGACTCCTGAATGTGAAGTCTAACATATTGGAAGGTGCAACCCTGACCACTTTCATTAACCCAGCTCCGAATAATGGACATATTTATACTGAAATCTATAATAATCCTAAATAATTAATAAAGTATAGTTTACCCATAACTTCATACCACCCTTTTCAGTGGTGACTAAGGACAAACAACCAGTGAAGTTATTCGTGCCCCTTCCCTTATTTTTTGCCTCTGCGTGTAGAATGAGGACAGTGAACTGCTATTTCTCTGGTTTAAAATCAGAAGGTCACTATACCTCACTGAAGTCCAGAAGATGCTTCCCTCAGTAAATTTGCAAGTTAATGTCTTACCTTTTTTTTCTTTTACATAATCTAACAGACTGCTATACAAGCATATTTTTCCATACAATAGTATATAATTGGTACAAGATGGCTCATTTCATTAAATATTTCTGTGACGCAAAAATGGGGAAACACACAAATCCTAAAATAAGAACACTGAATTACAGAACAGTTAAAAAAAAAATCACTGTATTACCTAGCAAAATTAAACTATTATCATAAAAATGTATTCAGCACCTGATGTCCCTCCCAGTCACACCTGAAATAGACATTTGCTGTAACAGCATCCAACTTCCTACAAATTCTGTTTCTGCACTGATAATATGCAGTATTTCAGAATATACACAAAGTTCTATTCTCACACATACATAATAAACAATTCAAGACTATCTCTTTCCAAGGAAATCAATCCTTTTATGAAGCAACTTTCCATTAAGAAGAAAAAACCAAATAGACTTTGCCACCAACATGGGCTACAAATACACTCCATTACAGGGCAATACAATAGGTAAGGCAATTAAAGAATACTGGGTTTTAAAAAAAGAACCCAAGGTAAATCACTGAGTGTTCACAACAGCCAGTTTGAGTTAACAGTATGAGTGTATTGTCAGTCATGAAACACTCCCTCCCTGTGAAATTTGAAAGAAAAAAGAAAAAAGGAAATAAGGCATTTAAAGCCCATGATTTAAAAAGAAAACAACAAGAGCCAAAAGACATGGGGATGCTGGTGAAAAGTAGTCAAGCATCAGTGAGTGCATTTGCAATCATTGCCAAGGCAGCCAAGAAGGCACTGAGAATACCACTAGCCCACAACAACTACAGGGATGTAGTACACCAATTCTTCATAGGTGTTATCACTCTTAGATTGCAAAGCAATGGGTAATTGTATCCTCAGTATTTTTATGGACATATTAATTACAAAGGTTGACTCACAAAACCTACTCTGGACCACTTGGAACACCTAAGAAGCATCTCTGACATATGAACAATGAAAGTCAAATTGTCTTAATACATAGGAAGTTTATATAAAATGTTGTGGCCAATGTTATCTAGACAGTGATTCAGATACAAGAAAGCTAATTCTTGTTTTCTAGAAGTTAAAATATTATGCCTTAATAACATCTCTTGGATCTTGAAATACATTTTTGATGTGAGACAGTTAGACTTCTGCTGACCCACCACAAGGATTAGGCATTTCCTTCTAGCACTGGCTCTTTGGCACCACTCAAGGGCCATCTGCTTAGCGTAATTTAAGAAATGTTGACCCACCTTTCCCTGGATGCCACTTCCAAAATTGCATCATCTTGAAAGAATAAGTAAAATGCCAAGCATACTCTCAGCTAAAAGCCACTGTTAAAGAAAGTATACTTATTACCCACAGTAATTAGCTATAAGCTTCTGAATGTAAATTCACCATGCAAAGCTGAATGACAGGAGAGGCTGACAGCCAGTTCCTCAGACCACTGAGGTCTTTATGAATTGCAGACATTAGCAAATCTCAGTAAGAAAATGCCCTGTAGTGTCTATTTGCAATTTCACTGCTATTAGAGAGCATTAAAAGTTATTTATATGCCACAGCCAGAGTGAGACAAAAATAGAAATCTTACATAAGATTCTACTATGAAGAATGATTATTGAATGTAAAAGTAATTGAAAATGAGATTGTAAGCAGTCACTGGAAGGCTAAACTTGCCTTAGCTCTAAAAATAAACAATAATATATTTGCTGTTTAGTGGCGATAAAGGACATGCAGTTGATTCGCATCAATTTATGAACACTACGTGTGACCTGGGTACTGAGAAGTTACTGTTGGCATATATGACTTTGGCTTACTAAAAGAGCTGTTCAGAAACTGTACAGAACCATTGGATTAGCAGCAATTGCCAGGTTATGAATCACTCAGTAAACATCACTGATGAAAGTACTGGATGTCTTAAAGTTCCAAGACTTATTTTGCCAAAGTAATCAACTAGGAAGGAGTTTTCAGCCAGTCAAAAGTATTTGCTGGGGCCTGCTAAGCAATCTCTTTATACACAAGTAGATTACCCAGCATTCACTTTAAAAGCAAGTTCTGCAGGTGAAGGAAGCAAGATTATGTTTAGCTGAAGTAAGACCAGAAATGGAAACAGAAAAGCAGCTAACACACAAGTCCTGACAAAGACATCTTACTGTTTATTTCAGGTAGAATGTCAAGGGTCTGGAAGTTTCCCTTCAAAACCCTCCATCCTCTAGCATTAGGAGTTTCCAACGTTTCAGTATCACACATGGATACATTAGTACTGATTAGTTATACGGTGAATAAAGTGTTCTGTGCAGCTAGCTTAAATGACATACCTGTTAATACCAATGTTTTCTAGGCCTAATACTTATGAGAATATGCACGTAAAGAAAACATTGATAAACATTGATATCAGTTGCTTAAACTAAAAATGTATTTACAGAGGACAGCTCTACCTCAAACCGTTCAAAATAATTGTTGTATAAGGGCACAGGTATGTAAACCAGACATAGCTCTCATGGAAATTAGGAACAGCAGATACAATGCATGCTCAGCAACCTACCCTTTTGATATGAGGGTATAGAGTCACGATTGTAGATGTAGTGTAGTTATGGAAGAGCAGTTCTTGCAAGTTAGCTAGGTAATCATGTATAACGGTTTGTGAAGGAGCAGAGGAGTTTTTCTTTGCATAGCAAAGGGATTACTCATGAAAACCTTGTACCATCTCGAGGAGAAGATAAAGAGCAAGAACTCGAGGATGGAATGATATCCATCCCAAATATGTCAGTTGTCTCTTTGTTAAGGAAAACAGGAGGCCGATAAAGGACATGATTAGAGGAAAACAGATAGTTAACAAGGCCATAAATCAGCTCAGACGGATAAGAACACTGCAAGCTGACAAGACCAGCACATTCCAGACAAAAGGTGAAAAGTACATCGTGAGGAGGACTCGGGGCCTTCCTCCCAAGGACCACCGAAGACCCTTGCCCACAATTTTTGGAAGAAACTGCGCAATCGAAAAGGACTGATAAGCTGATTAGCATAAGAAGCGAGAGTAGGCAGGTTTGGATAATGAATATGTATATGCATCAATTGAATATTCATTGTTTCATTGTATAAATATGGGACGGTTTTGCTACTTCAGGTATGCACGTTTGTGGTGGAGCGATCCCCTGTGCATCTGCGCGCATTAAACATACCTACCTTATAACTTTCGAGTTATAGAGTCTATTTCTGTACGTCACTTTCACCAAATGACACTGCTCATTGTTTCACTACCATCAGGTAAAGAACCTTCCTAGTTGCAACAAAGCACCACTAAAAGAATGAAGTGCTAGAAGGAAAAACAAAATTACGTGGCCCTGTGATATTCAAAGGTCATGGCAAATTTAATCTGCATATGTTGCCATCAATGCTATATCCAAGGGTTCAGGGTGTCTGAGGTGAAAGAACAGAAAATTAAAGCAGAACTGTGACTGAACAGAGAGGTTAGGAACAATCTTCTGTTATATCCAACTGGCCTCTTCAGAGAATACACAGAATATACAGCGTGTAATGAAGACCATACCCCTCTGAAGATGATCCAGTAGAAAACTACACTCCAACTGAAAAAGAGATATTGGCAGCATATGAATGGGTTCTATCCACTTCAGAAGTGATTGGAACTAAAGCACAGCTCCTCCTGGGACCCTGACTGCCTGTGCTGGGGTGGATGTTCAAAGGGAGGGTCCCCTCCACACACGATGCAACTGATTTTACGTGGAGTAAGTGGGTTGCACTGATCACACAGCAAGCTTGAACAGGAAACCCAAATCAACCAGGAATTCTGGAATTTATCTGGACTGGCCAGAAGGCAAAGATTTTGGAATGCTGTCACAGGAGGAGATGGCACACACTGAAGAAGCCCCACCATACAATAAACTGCCAGAAAGCGAGAAGCAATATGCCCTGTTCATTGATGAATCCTATCGCATTGTGGGAAAGCACTGAGTGTAGAAGGCTGCTGTATGGAGTCCTACACAATGAGTCACAGAAGCTGCTGAAGGAGAAGGTGAATCAAGCCAGTTTGGAGAGGTGAAAGCCATACAAGCCAGCTCTAGACATTGCCAAAAGAGAACAGTGGACAATGTTCTACCTCTATCCAGATTCATGGATGGTGGTAAATGCCCTCTGGGAGTGGTCAGCCACCCCAAATACGGACTTGCCTCCGCTCACTCCTTTCCTTTAAGTTACTGCCTTCTGCCTGGCAGGACGAGGATACAGGATCCGGATACAGGATCCCTGTGATATTTTGGTTTTTGTCTGCTGGTTGTTCCTGTTTCTGTCTCAGGAAGGACACAGCATGGTTCCATCAGTTCTTTCTCATTTTCCTACTAATGACCCTGTGTTCAAGTCTTACCTACTTTGAAATAGCAGCCAAATGTCCTAATAATTAAGGCTGATTAGCGTAGCTCTGCATAACAAAAGCACAGTCATTGAAAATACTGTTTTCCTTTTCAAGCAACAACATTAAGTGATTCAAAAGCATTATTTCAGGCTTCTTATAATAACCACACAAAATGGAAATTTCTTTTCTTTTTGCTCACTGTAGCAGATGAAAACACACAATAAATGTATTGCTAGCAATGGGTCATTTGCTACTTGTTTTATGGATTTTAACTGGCATTTGCATCAAGACTGAGCAAAAGCTATGTAATATGACTGATGCAGAATGAATTCTACCTCACTCAAATTATTTTGTAGTGCTTATTCTCATTAGAGGAGAAAGCTTCTTAGGTCTAAAGGCAATGCAAAAGATGTTTCATTCCACCTCATTCTGAGTGGTACCTGCAATTAAACCCAGTGCTTTAATATCTGGATGCATCTGCGTTAATAGGTTTTAATATCCCTCTATAAATAGCACTAAGTTACCACTGGTACAGAGATGTATCTTGCAAGTGTTACTATATTTATAAGTAAAATATATACCATATTCTATACATGCAATTCTCTCTCTATGTATGTAAAAAATGTAATGCAGTATAAAAAAAATGTTTACTTCATATTTTTATACTGCAAGTGCTTGTACTTCCACTATGATAAAAGCTTTTTTATTAATTAGTAAGAATTCTGCTAATTCTAAAGGAAAAAGCACCTAAAGTTTCCATATCAATTAAATGGAACAGAGCCAAATGAGGAATCTACCATTAACTTCTGGAATAAGAAATGTTAATTCCTTTACGTTAACTGGCCATTTGGGATTTCTAATAGGCTGAATCTAGCATACTGTGGGATTTTTGCATTGACATGTTTCTAATGAGAGGTTAATGAATCTAATCTCTCATACCACAGTAAAACACAAGACTGGGATTCAGGGAGCCAATTCTGGTAGTGTTTGGCAGTGTTCCAGTTGAGTTCACTTATTTATGAAGAAGTTTCCATCCGATGCTCCACTTCTTATTGGAACATGAAATGAGCAGAAAAGAAAGGTCCCTGTGGTATGGAAGGAACTGTCAGCAATCCAAGAAAAAGGCTAAATTAAAATTAAAATTCATTAGCCTTAGCATCTGTCAAACAGTTTTGAAATGAAGATTGGAAAAAAGAAGGGTGAATACAGTAGCCCAAGAAAGAAAAAGAATGACCACTTTTTACCTGTTTCCCCAGAAAACTACCTACAACATAAACAGCTTTCGTTCTTTCAGAACAGTATCTTTGATAAATAGATATGTAATCCAGCTAAGTACTATTCTTCACTGACAACTCTGTTTATCTACCTGGTATCTGAATGTGATGAGAGTATCTTATTCAGTCTTCCTTTTCCTATTTTTTTGTTTCCCAAACCCCTCTGCTTTTTCCAAATCCTTTCCTTAAGGAATATAAAACCCAGTAACAGTTTGCAATCATGTAAGGTAGGGACCTTGTATGGAAAACCATTAAAATGTTTGAAAGATTACTTGGGGCTAATGAAACAGCTATACAGGACTGAAATCACTAAGCATGTGACAGTGTATTTTCAGTTTCTACTGTGTTTATAGAGCCCACATCTGGGTTTCCTACAAGCTACTGCCGTGCAAATAATATATGCTAGAAGTTTGGCAAAATAGCTTTCCCAAATTATGTTTTTAACTTTTCAGTGGTATTTCAAGATGAAAGACTATAGAATAAAAGCAAGATTTACTTAATTTTGCTCTCAATAAGCACTTAGGCCAGCAAGAAAGGCAATGCAAGAAAAAAAGCCCACAAGACAGGCATAAATTTAAAATGTACTCTGAAATAGTTTATTAGATATCTACCTGATATTACACCTGTATCTATGAAGTAAGACATTTTAAAAGACCTAGTTCTTAAATGTAAGAGTTATAGTACATTACCAACAATCTTTCTAACTTACAAAGAGCTTTGTAAAATAACTTGGCTTGTGTTGCACAGAATTGTTCTTATTCACTGTTGAAACTTTCATGTCAATAAACTAATTCTGCTCAGTACATCAGGAAGAGCTGACAGAAGTAACATATGGACCCGCTTCCTCATGAGACAGAACAAGTTAGTGATAGCCACAGATAGATGAAGTCTTTATCTGTTACAGCAGCTAATAAATATGACTGAAATATGATATGAATAAATATGTCTTAAATATAACTACTAGCACCAGCTACCATTTAGACAGGCTTGCCGATTTGGGTATTATTCCTGTCTGTTTAAATAGGATTAAGAAAATAAAAGTTTCCATACCTTTTTTCCAGCAAAGTACTGCTTGCTACGCAAATTGACAGTAAATAGACTTTTACCATGCTTTTGAGTGTCATGTCAGTGTGGAGCAAATGAGGTTGTTTTTCACAAATGTATGTATGGTCACGCAGAAAGCATCCCATCAGCCAAGTCTACTCATCAAAAAGCCACCACAATATTCTGTGAAACTCACTTCCAAGGAATCCAAGTGAGAAATGCACAGACAATCTACTCTAGCCCAAAGAAGTAAGCAGTTCACAGCAGACAGTAGGAGGCCTTAAGTACTGAAAATAGTCATGTTTCTTGTAACTCTTCTCCCCAACCCATTAAGGTCTGCAAGTATAGCAAGCAATTCCACGTACAGCACAACTCAAGAAATCAGATTTCCCGATTTTCTTGCATTTCCCTCTCTAATTCAGTGCAAAGATTTCACACCTGAGTTTTACAATGATTCTCTGGCAACTAGCAACGAGCTTATGGCAGGGAAGTTTACTCTCCTCACAACCATAAATTTTAATGTACAGCTTTGCTAAGTCTCCTATACTCAGAAAAGTCTTCAGATCTTTGAGACCCTGTCTTTGCAAATTTGGTTTAAAGTAATACATATGTCCAAAAGGCACTGCAGAGAACAACTGTGTGGATATAAGCTGACCAGCAGAGATGCAAGTATCAAAACTTATTTTAAGAAATTAAGAAAAAATAGTAATAATATGGATGACAGTGTAAAATATTCCAAAGAAAAAACAAACAATGTATTTGAACACTAGATGATCATGTATAGGAAACATGCATAAGCACCCCAAAAGCAAACAGAATTCAGTAAAACTTCAAGCAGTTCATAAAGAAAAAATTTTTTTTGCTTGTTCAAAAAACTCACTCTTTAGTATCTCAATATATAATTTCCTTTAGCTCCATCCTCAAACCAGGCTTTTTTTTTTGTAGACTACTCTAATAAATAGTTGGAATTTGGTTTTAGACATTTAACATTACCTAGTAATTGGAAAAACAATTCTGCAATTTAACAGTGCCATAATGTGGGAAAGCAAATACATTTTATGCAAGTCATTCAGCCAGTCTTACTGCTTTTAAAATATTGTTATATTTCCACTATGAAACTGTGAATGATAAGCATCCCTCCCTCATCCTGCTCTGCTTAGCTTCCTTTTATATTAGTCCTTACCTAAAATAAAGATCTTCAACACAAGCAGGTCAAGGTGATCTTAAGTCCTGTAATACTTCAAATACTTGATTTACATTTTCAATTTGTTTCAAGATTAACATGCTCTTCTGCCACCCTCACCAGATCCTGAGCAGTATTTCAGATATTAATCTAATTCATTGCCTTTGGGAACTCTGGTTCATTATTTGGGTTAGGTAAACTCCAACTTGGGCACCAGGCATTATGCCTTCTTGAGGCTGCAACACTGGGAGAAGGTTTAAGCTGCCCCGAAAGCAACATACTCGGTACCAGCTTGAAGCCATCTTAAATAAGAACTTCTTATTTCAGTATGTTAACGGTTGTAAAATACGTAGAACTTTGAATTATAAACTCAAACACTTTTTAAAACCATGCTTTAGCACAGTGAACTCACAACAGGTCATGCATGGGTATGGTGAACTTGCCGTAAGGTGAACATATAAATTGAAAATATGTAGCAGAAGTATTAAAGATTTTGAATTGCACATCAAATAATAAGCCTAAATAGAACAACATGGCAAGTGTAATGAGATTTATAGCACTGGCAGTGTTATTGGACTGTTACTGGTTTCCAGCATAGAAAAAACACATCACAATGGGCCTCAAGTACCGCTACAAGACAGCGTCATATATCCTTGGCTGACAATTATTCTTTTGTGAATGTACAACATTCAAAACTTTTATTCTGTATGTTAACATGGAGGAGGAATATAAATAACTTGAAATCTCCTCAAAGTAATTCAAAGTAGGTAAAAATATTGTAACATCCCCAGACTGTCGTTGAACATACAGTTTTGAGACAATCTTTTACTATCAAGGGGGCACTATAAAACGACCTTCCTTGTTTAGCTATAATGAAGGAAAACGCTGTTATAGTTAATACTGTGAAGAAAGAGTAAGTATCAAAAGTCAACATTTTCAAAAATATGTTTTCAAAATCCAAACCAAGATACTTTGTTGTGCAATATTCCAGGATTATTCTTAGTAAAGGCAAAAAAAAAAAATCCCCCACAATAAAGCAACTCACTTAAAGTAAGTTTTGAGTTTCTTTTAAAGGCTGTAAAAAATGGCCAAAAGAAGCTCCCCTTTGGCATGCTATCAAATAAGGAAGAATATTCTATGACTTCTCTTTATTTATTCTTTCCCAGTAGCTCTGGAAACCATAAAGAGAAGGGAGCAGAGGGCAGAATTACTACCCATGGGAGGGCTGGAGAAAGGATGAGTTCTGCAGTTCATTTATTGAGATGATTCTTGCACTACCACTTGCAAGATAAAACTACTTACCTGAACCACTGTTAGAATGAGATAGGTTTAGGAAAACAAAAGGTCAGTTTATTTTCCATGAGAGTGAATTACGTTTTTTTTCCCCCAAACTTCACAGCAGTCCTGGTGGAGGTTTTCTTAATAGACTCCACATTTGCCCAGATTTTTCTTCCTGTCAAAAATCTATCCTCCAGACCAACTGCCTAGAGTGAAAAGGCAAAGTGACTCCATTCATTAAGATTATATTTAGCAATAAACTAAGACTAACAGCAAGCAAAAGACTGAAGGTGTAGGATGCAAGGCAGTAAGTGAGGGTAACAGGAAGAGCCTTTAAGAAAAATCAGAGGAATCAGGAATCAAGAATACCAAGAGATAATGCCCAGGACTCATTAAGTAACTGATTAAATGTCTACGATTAGACGTACATTCAAGACACTGGGAAATAGGAAAAGTTATTATTGGGTAAGGCAAAACACATCTTTGCGTTCAGTGAAAAGATCAAATGTTCCTTCTAACATCTCAAAAAATCTGAAACAAAACACAAGCATAGACCAGCTCAGGTCTCTAGTCGAGACACAAATCTTTACTGTACTATTACTGCCTTGTGTCCTTGAATTTTGCATTACCTATATTCATTCACCATTGCTCTGAACCACGTATCACTGTCTGTCTTTCTATGTTAACTGGCATGTTTTCAATTCTACATATAGAAACACTATATTGTAGTTCTGCACAGACTGCATTCTGAGCTGTTTTGTCTATACTAAAAACCTCAGTATTTGCCACAGTTCAAGTACAGATCTCTGACCAGCAATACTCCTAGAATTAATATACATACATGCTTGTTTCTCTGATAGTTCAAATAAAGGGTACGTGGTTAAATAAACTGATTTTACAATGAAGTCAACAGCAGAATTGAGAAAGTAAATGAAAAAGAATAGCTTTAGTTCAACCAAAAATTCTGCATTTTCACTATAAAACTTCTTTCCTTTCCCTTCAGAAACATAACCTTGAATTTTTATCTTGATGGCCAAAAGAACAAGTGGGTCTCTCTACAGATGCCTGAGTGTTTTGAATAAGCTTTCTTGTTTGCTTTCCAAATTCCAGAACAGCTCTAGTTTTAAGATTACAGTTTGCTTTGGAGGAGATGAGGGACTTTGATAACTAACTGGGCTATGGCAGGGGGAAACAAGCATATTGATTGAAAATGTAGATTTAGTAAAAATACAGACAAAGGAAAGCAAAACATTTACACAGTGCTGTTCTCAGATACCACGTTGGCAGCAGTCAGTAGTGAAAGACACGGGCCTCAGTCTCACAGTCCAGCAAAAAACCCAAATATTCTAAAGCCATGTGTCACATCACGTTGTTTAAAAGCCAGCTTTAATTTAGAATAACAAAGGCTGCATTTAAACATAAAATTGCTCAATGAAGGTGCAGGTGACGTAGTGGGATTCTAAAGTTCTGGTCAATGGTCACAAATACATCCCTTACATCAGATGGCTACTTCAGGACAAACTGACTATTTGAAGCTGTTAATTTTTGTTAAAAATAGTGGAACAGTGTTAAAAAAATTATTTTCAGCTAAAGATTCCATGATAGCTTAAATATTGTATTAAATATGGAAACATGCCTACAGAAAAGTAGTCAGTACATAATGATTAAAATGTCAAAAAACTAAAGGCAAGAGAACAAGGGCCACTGAGGACACCGCACCATTGTGCTAGGGCATTATAGCATTGTCATCCACAACATATGTTACACTTCAGATCCTAATAATAAAACTACTTGGGTCTTGTGCATCCTTAAAAAGATGATTGTACTAAATGGCAAGATGCTCCAAACTTCACAGCTGTGAAAGACATTACACACAGAGAATCACTGCTCCACATACTGAAATGAGCAGCTTTATTAAAGCAGTTAAATTCAGAATTTGTGCATTTTTCAGTAAATAAGTGCATAATTTTATCATTATGCCATTTTTTTCTATTTCTTTTCCTTCAAGGCCCAGAACCTGTGTAGAAATATTGAAACTTTTTTTTTTTTTTTTAAAATATGACTGAGACTTTTTTCCTGCAAGGATTTTTCCCCCCACATTTCTATATATATTACTAGTTCAATTTATCTATTACTGGCTACCAAAGAATACAATTAAACTCTGGAAGGTAAAATCAGCTTTAAAATTGACATAATGATATTGAATAAGTAAGTATACCAGCATTTTTCACATTATGCATTTATATAAATAAGGAAAGCTTTCATTTCAAAAGCCCTATCTCTTCCATTACTCTTCTTCCCTTTATGTCTGATTTTGTGTCAGCTGAGGACTCATTTCCATGACTGAGTAGTTTTCCAATGAATGTGGATTATCTGAGCTGCAGGCTTTATGTGTAAAATATGCTAAAATAGATAAATGCTAAAATGTGTTTCTCATTCCTAATAACAATCAAAATAAAGGTTTCAAGCTGAAAATTTAATGTGAGAATAAGCTCTGAAAATAATTTCATTGTTCTGTGTACAAACTTTTACTATATAAATCAGCAGCTTTTTTGATTTTCAGCTCAAGAATTACTAAAATTCAGATACCAAAGAAATGAAAGCTGCCAAAATATTTTAATTGCAGATGCTTCCAAATTCATGCAAGGAGGAACACAGATATTTAAACAGGAGATAAATAAGTGCCAGAATTCAAGAAAGATTCAGAAGAGTGGTCAAAATATAAATAGCCAAGTAGATAAAATAACCTAGGTTAGCTAATAACACTCTACTTGTCTGCAAGCACATTTTGGAATAGAAGATGCTAAGGAGGTAGGAAAAGAAAATAATAAATTTTTAAAAGGTCCATTCTTAAAATTTTAAGCTTTCTATAGGTATCAGAGTGAATTACAGTAGGCTGCTGTAATGAGAAGCTGTTGCAGTTTTGCGTAGCTGTGCTGCCGAGATGGCTTCTGCAAGCAGCAGCTAGAAGCTCTCTGCAGGCCCCAGACTGTAAACGTCGACCAATTCAAGGCCAGAGCTGCTGCTGACCAAGGCCAAGCTGTGGAGGACTGTCTTGCATGGGTGGGACCCCACAGTGCTGCATTGGAAGGGGGTGTGTGTGTAATCAACCGCTACCCCCCACCCAATAACAAGGAAAACAACTCAGGAGGAAGGGACTGAAAACCCCTGAAAACCCCCATTCCCTGCCCCTCCCAACACCTCAATGGGGGGGAAGAAGGGAACGAATTTATGATTGAAGCCTGTGAAGAAGGGAGGGGTGGAGAGAATTGGAAGTATTAAGATCTGGGGAAGAATAGCAGCTTGTGAGGAATTGCCAGAACCCCACTCCCCATTCCCTGCCCCTCCCCACGACATGTTGTGGAGGGAAGAAGGGAGTAAAATCGTGAGTGAAGTTGTCTGCTAAGAAGGGAGGGGTGGGGAAAGGTGCTTTAAGATTTGAACACGCTTCTCATTACCCGACTCTGGTTCACTGTGTGTGTAGTTGTAGTGGTAATAAATAACTTTCCTTTATTCTGTGTTGAGTCCGATTTGCCCATTGCACTAATTGGAAAGTGATCTCTCTGTCCTTATCTTGAATGCTAAGCCTCCTGATAAATATTTTCTCCCTTTTTTGGCTGAAAAGGGGAGTGAGCGAGCAGCTTGGTGGGTATTTGGCCTCTAGCCAGGGCCAAACCACCACAGAGCTGCGAACACACAAGCAGAGAAGGCAATTCTAGTAACTAACTGCAATGAACTTCAAGAAAGTGAGTTGAAATTATTTAGAATGTAATTCTGAATAGCACATGTCAAAATATGCACATTAAAGTAATTTGTAACAAATGGCTCCATGTCTGCTCTAGAAAATACTTACCTCCTATGCTCCAAAACGACTACTATTTTTGAAGACATTTACTTTCCCTTACTGCAGATAAAAGATCAGCTCCTTTCCTACAAGTAATCTTGTACTTTCCTAAGGACAAGATTACTTAGAAGTCCTTGAGAGCAAAGTGTTTCACCTATTGCCACAGACTCCCCACTGCTTAAATCTATCTACTAATGCACTCGAAGATTTTAAGTCTATGTTCTTAACACACTCCTTTTTATACATCTCTCACAGTATTATAAAACAGATTCTAACAAAATATTACTTACCCTGGAAGACCTTACTGTATATAGTAAAACATGAAATCACCCTTTATTATGCAGCTTGATAATGACCATTTAAAAAAAGACTAATGGCAAATGGTTTCTTAGCAAATTATCAGTGTTTTAGTAGAGACAAGCTCGTGATTTAATATTAGATTCTTCCTTCAAAAACACACAGATTTTAATTTATTCTTAATACAGTTGCTAAATACGTCCTACCAGTCAACTATAGGGTTCCAGGCATGTCATATGCTTAAGGTTCCCTTGATGGATTTCCTCAACGGAAGACTGTAGGGGTAAGCAGCAGGAAGAAAACTTTTTTGAGAGATTTTCAGATCTGATTGAAATTTATTGATAGGGTTCTCTAAGCTAGACCATATTACCACCAGTGGTAGGGGATTTTTTTTTTTTTAATTTGGGGAGAAACTACATTTATTTTGCACTTATCAGCCACCTTAGTTTCTCCTGACTTAAATTTTAATTGGTTTTCTTAAGACAAAGCTGGTTTTGGTTGACCGTTTCCATTGCCAGATGGATCAGGTTTTTTTCATGTTTACATTTGCATGGAAGAATAAAAAGAACAGCTAAAATACTCAAGTGTAGTTGTTTCTAAATCAGAAAATGTATCACACACATCTACGTGTCTATGCTTTTAAATGGATGCACTATGTCTGCTGCCCTTATCAGCTCACAGTTGTAAAAATCTTATAACTGGCATCTTCAAGTGAGGCTTACACTGACACTTAAGTTTTAAACCTTGGCAAAATGAAATGCACTTTACACATACAATGCTTATAATATTGGTTTCCAGGGTCAAATACAAAAGCACGTACAAATGGCTAACAATTTACTATTCAACTATTCTACCCATTCTCATGTTCTAATTCATTTTCGAGAGAATACATACATCAGCAAAAAGAGAACTGTTCTGAAAGCCTTCAACACGCAAACTCAGAACTAAGAACAGAAACAAAACCAGGGTAAACTGAACAATTCAGAATGCCTGGAGGCAGCTATAACTTAAAGTAAAAAAAAAAATAATTAAAGACAGCACAATACCAATACAGAAGAACCCAGATTTTTAAATAAGCGGCAATCAAGATGATAAACACCAACATCGTAATTGTAACTCAAAATTCCAAGAGTTGCAGTCAATGGCTCAAAGTCCAAATCAAGAACAGTAACGAGTGGCATTCCTCAGGGCTCAGTACTGGGACTGGCACTCTTTAATGTCTTAATCAGAGACACAGACAGTGGCATCTAAAGCGCTCTCAACAAGTTTGCTGACAACATGAGGCTGTGTGGTATGTTTGACCCACTGGAAGGGACCCTGACAGGTCTGTGAGGACTCCATGAATTTCAACAAGGCCAAGTGCAAGGTCCTGCACCTGGGTCAGGACAATACCCAGTGTCAATACGAGACTGGGGGATGAATGGATTGAGAGCAGCCCTGAGGAGGAGGACTTCATATAAAGCTCAACATGAACCATCAACATGCACTTGCAGCCCTGAAAGCCAGTCCCATCCCAGGCTACATCAAAAACAGTGTGACCAACAGGTCAAGGGAGGTGATTCTGTCCCTCTACTCTGCTCTTGTGATAACCCCCACCTGGAGTACTGCATCCAGCTCTGGGTTCCCCAGGACAAGACAGACACGGACTTGCTGGGGTGGGTCCAGAGGAGGGCTACAAAGATGATCAGAGGGCTGAAAAGCACCTCTCCTATGAAGACAGGCTGAGACAGTTGGGCTTGTTCAGCCTAGAGAAGGCGCCAGGGGAGACCTCAGAGCAGCCTTTCAGTGCCTCAAGGTGGCCTATAGGAAAGATGAAGGGACTCTTCGTCAGGGAGTGTAGTGACAGGACAAGGAGTGATGGGCTTAAACTAGAAGAAGGTAGATTTAAATTGGATATAAGGAAGAAATTCTTCTCTGTGAGGATGGTGAGGCACTGAAACAGGTTGCCCAGAGAAGCTGTGGATCCCCGTCCCTGGCACTGTTCAAGGCCAGGTTGGGTGGGGCTTTGGGCTAGTGGAGGGAGTCCTTGCACATGGCAGGGGGGTTGAAACTATATGATTTTTAAGGTCCATTCTATGATTCTGTGATTCTATGTTTTCATTATATATTAACGGGGTAATGAGGGCTCAGCAATGCCAGTTTGCCTTGATCATATCACTTTCCTAGGTTTGGTACAGAGGGGTCTCCCTAAGGATGCATGTCGCATTGATTTCTCTCTATATGCTCATAATCCACAAATGCTAAAATGTTCTATAGGTTATTCCCAATAACAATCATAATTTTTCACTTTCACTGTCAATATTAAAATATATTCCCCTTCTATACTGTGTTTTCTCAAGCTCTTTAGTGCCTTGTTACTATAAAATGTAGAATCCAGTGAAATGTAACTATGTCTAAATCCATTAAAACTAATGCACAGCAGTACAAAAGTATGGAAAGTGACAGCTTCATTGACTTTTACCTTTCCAGGTTTATAGCTCCAAGCCATCAGCATATTAAGAACAGACCTCTAACCCATAACTACTCCTCAGCTAGAAGCGCCTTAAGAAAATATTAAAAAAAAAAAATTCAAAGCCTAGGACCGAGGGAAATTTTGCTATCATTCAAAAAGGGAAAAAAAAGTATCTTTTGAAACACTGATGTCTCTAAATTTTGGTAAATACAAGGAAACACTGATAAGATGAGCTCCTCTGGGTTTTAACTATTGTAGTATATAATTCTATATTCAAGGTTGCAAACACCACCTGCACTCTACATCTCCACCGTATATTTGAGTTTGGCAGTGGGACTGTCCCCAACCCCACAGAACTGAGTCCCAGAACTCAGACTCCATTTTAATCCTCTTGGCTAAGCAACATCCTCGCCCACAAACAGGGAAGCGTGTGCACCTGCTCTAAGCCTGGCAAAACAGCTACCTTGAACTTTTAATGAAATCATACTAGAGGAATTTTCCTTCCCATCTCCAATGTTAAGGGCAGGTAAATAACAAAAGGCAGAAGCTATCTGCAAAAGTTTTACAAAGATGCATTATCTGGAGAGCTTTTTAGGTTTTTTTCCAGACAGATTTTTTCTAAAGTAGGGTTACAAAAACAACAATTGAATTCAACATGGAAATGACACAAATAAAACTGTGGTTTTATTATTGATATATTATTGGGTATAAAGTTGTATGTTCCGTTCATGACTCATTTATACTAATTTTAATAATATTGTATTTTTCATTGAATTTCATAGATTAAATATCAGCATCTGCCTTGATTTCCATTTTCACCATAAACAGCACTATAGTCCAGTAACATTCAAGTTTGCTATTTTTAGAGCACAAAATCCAAAAATTCTTTTACCTAAAACTTATTACTCAACATTTCTAGATCCATTTTCCTAAAACAGGCATGAACTAATTTGAGACCCACTTCCCTTGCTACTGTTAATATTATACTGAACTCACTCATAAAAATGTAAAGAAAAAACTTACTGGACCTTTTAGCTCTACTGAATGTTATCAGCAGAAACCTCATTCAATCACCTGCCATATAACTCCAAGTGTAAACAAGCTGTTTGCACAAATCAAAAGCTGTTAATGTTCTGGAACATACTTGTACTTCCATTACTTCAAAGACTGTAGCTACACGCTCCATTACTATTTTCTTTAAGCATTATTTCAAGTCTTCAAGCCTATTTCTAAGTCTCATATATTTCTCTCCTCGTTCTTGACTTGGTCATTAAGCCCTTCTATGAGGAGTAAGACCCCTCTGCATACTTTGTTGCTGCAATTGCTAGTTTTTAATAGAACTGTAACAAAAACACACATTTATTTATGCCCTCTGAAACAACTTTGCACAAAACCAGCCTTGAGAAACGTTAAAATATTTTTACAGAACTGTTTTCCACTGCCTTATGCAAAGAGTAATCATGTTTTGTAACTTTTTTTTCAATTGTGTTGTTTAAAAGCGTTGTGGCCAAATGAAAGGAGGTACTTCGATTGTATGAGTCTACCTACACCAAACTTCTAGTTCACATCAGGATTGAGCCTTTACAAGAAAAACTAACACCATACTTTGGTCTGCATCATGAGGCAGCCTCAAGAGTGCATGAAACAGATAGGGATTTTGGATGGAACAAAAGCACAAGAGTCACTGCAACTGCTAATGAGTTTTAGTCCACAGGACCAGACTAGAGACATCGGAAAGAAAAAAGCCCCCAAGAATCATTGTAGTACGCACTGGGTCTCCAGCACCACTTTGTACCAGCCTGCCTCACAGCATGCACACAGCCAAGTAATGAAGAAACTGCTTTGGCAGATCAGGGAAAAAAAAGGGGAAAAAAAGAGTGGACAAAACAGTGCTTTATCAGTATTTACCCTAAGTGTCAGAGTTTACCAAATAAGATTTGAAAGTGGGGCTCCTTAGCAAATAAAGGAGTAAATCATTGTCTTCCTTTAAATTCAACCAACTGAAACTATATTTGAGTTACCACAGTTCATTCCATCTTTAAAATATATACTGCTGATATTCAGATTAGTTTTAACAAGCCTGTAAAAAAAGGCATATCTTGGTTTTAATTCTGACAGCTTCTCCAACAATCACAGCAATTCCATTCACTGAATGGACTAATGTTAAAATTAGGGAATGAGGATTGCAAAATCACTGCAAGACTCAAAAAAACTCCAAGCTACTGTCTTTTAAGACTTAAAAGAAAGCCTGTCTGCTAAAAAAACAAGCGTACGCTATACATCAAACAATGCCCCTCCTTCAACAAAATACAAATGATCTCATTACTGACAATTTTCCAGTTAAGAGAATAGACAGTCTGGCTCTATTCAAGTTGCAAGCCCTGTCTTATGGTATCTGTATTCAGAAACATATATTCCATTATTTTTCAAGCCAGCCAAATTTTTCAATCATCAGACATACCAAACAGCAAAAAAAGTGGTCCATCTCATCAAAACCAATAGGGGAAGCAACTTAGACATAAAGAGTCAGGGGAGGGGGAAGCAGCAGAAGGGACCACCGGAATAAGGAAAGCAAACCACAAACAAATCAACTTTAGGACGTATTTTCTCAGGAAAAGTTCAAAAAGTCTTCTAGGTTACAAATAAAGAGATAAATATCCAGCTCCTTGGAGCCAACACTTTGGCCCATGCAGCCCTGTCAGTGGTGGCTAGGTCCCAGGGTGACTGATAAACTTCATCCAGGGTGCTGTCTTTTGGCTCAAAGAGGAAGACTTCATGCCTTCTGAACCAGAAGCTTACACAGGAACTTATGCTGCACCCAACCCAACAAGCCAGCACAGCACACTTAGCCAGCTCTAGGCTAACTGATATAATGACACTAAGCATTTTCAGGAGGCGCTTTTCACACATACCCAACTGATTTGCAATGGCCTGAACACAGTATCTTGGAGGGGGCAGGCACCACCGGGCAACGTTTTCCTTTCAGCATTGAGCATGAGAGAGGATAGGACAATGGGACCTAAGAGATTGACAGCAGAGGAATCTGGATACAGGTCTACTGTTGTCTGTTAATCCTCATGTATTTGAAGATATTCATTCAGTCAGGGCTAGAAGCAGTTTTAGGTCCATCCCTAGTGATCTCAAGCCCAAATAAGGTTTACAACCAGTGAGTTTCTTTGGGTGCAGACACCCACATGCAAATCTATGAACATCAGTAAATGTAATTTACAGTAAAGGTTTCTGTCTGTTCCCTTTGTTTTAAACCATGGAGGTATTTTCCACCCAATTCCATCATGCTAACTTCCAATGGTTAGAATATGAGACAGTAAATAACTGTATCATTATTATTTTGTCAACATTTGACTGCCTAAATATTGCCTGTAGCAAATTTACTATTAAAATAAAGATCCTGAGAGACAGAGGAGAGTACATTTCACAGCAATATGCCATTTAAAATGTACGTCACAACTATTTTTTAAACAGATGCACTGATATCACACACTCATCTATAGCCTGTATGCCATCGTACAATGGAATCGCAGAACCAATCACTTGCCTAGCGAACACAAGCCACCTTTCCCTCATTTCAAATGAATTAAGGAATGTATTTTACATTAAAATAATAATAATAGCTTTGCATTTAATGCCATATTTACGATTTGGACAAGCTGAAACATGATAATAATTTTACTATGTAAGATATCTACTTTATATGAACTAACTGGTCTGTCACTTTCATCTAACAGGTCATGCTCAGCTTCAATTCCTAAAGGAGGGACATATATACCACAGAAATCACACACAACAGAATATGCAGAGGGAATTTAACAGAATAAAAACATTCCTAAATGATTTAGATATCTGTACTATAGAAATAACTTCTTTCAAATTTCATGCCAAATTGTAACTTGCCCCTACCACAGCCATGATTTTACCATCTGACACAGCAGGACACTTTAAGAGCAGCTTAACAGTTTCCCTAGTGAAGTGGAGAGGTGGACAACAGTTCAAGTGGATGTTCAATCTTAGAGTCAATTAGTCCATCAGCTGATTTGAAATATTGGTATCTCCCTAATGTAACATACATGAGTCGTCAGGAGACCCAACTCTACTGTTCTGGGAAGCAGCGAAAATCCCAGGAGACTCACAGCACGAAGAGAAATGTTGCAAAAGCTTTGAAGCTTGAAAAGTAAACCCCTCCCTTGCACAAGTTTTTTGCTACCTTCCGCAAGACGAAATCATGAGACACAGTTGGCCCAAATCTTCTTAAATTGCTGCTAATAAAGACTGCCATGGTAATTCAAGGGAAAAGCTCACCCCTGCTTCTAAGTACATTTTATTACCTGCTATTTACAGAATGGCAGGCAGCCAATAAAATTCTCAGTAGAACTCTACAACCTCACATAGTTTGCAAGTCATCTTATTTTCTATCTCTGAATAGCACAATGCATTGTCAAATTAGTTTCTTACTTCAACTGGCAATTTATTATATCAATCTTTTTAAATGTTTGAAAATTAACATAAAAATCCCTATTCATATTCCTTTAAATAAAAGGTAAGCACACACAGCATTGTCTCACAACAATGGAGTTATTCACTTATCCATTTTCAACAGCTAAATTTGGAACAAAAGCAGCTTGGATGCAGAATATATTGAAAAGTTATATACAGCCACAAAGAACATCAGAGATGTATCTTACCTCTTTCAGCATCACACAAAGAAAGACAAAATGTCTTTTAACACATTAAACTTAGGAATGTGCTCAATAAAGAAGGCTGATTTATTAAATATAAGTGGCACCATTGCCACATGATAGCCTTTGATTTATATTGCTTTTAATTCACAACTAGAAATAAAATTTTGGTCCAGGTCATAAAGGCTACAGACTTTAGATGGCATGGAATGGAAAACACCACAGCACTCCTGTCCAAACTCCCAGGGGAAGGCAACAGAAAACAATGGGTATTACTGCAACTGAAATATAATGTCCCAATGGTTAAGAGAGAATCTGATGAGCAGATAGCTTAAAGACGAAAAAAATGGAACACTGGAAGAAAGAAGATTATGAGTTTGAGGGGCTTGCTGGTCTCAAGGAGGACTCAAATGTAAAGATTCTACAGGAAGGCTAAATAATTTCTTAAGCTTCAGGGTATACTGAAGAATTATTTACCCAAAGACAAAGACTTTTGAGGTGAAGAAGAAATACCATCAGGTTGCAGAATCAATAGAGGACATGCTGGAACAAAGTGATCATTAGAGCAGCAAGTAAGCAACACCAGATGGTTATATTCTGACAGGATTTAATACAGTGGTAGGTTTTAATGACTGCATCTGAGCAGTTTAAACACCCAGTTCTTGATAGCCAGAGGGCAGAAAACATTGCCAGAAGCACCAGAGGTGACTTGGGGAATCACAGGGACAACACCTTTATTTCAGGCTTAGGGTTTCATGCAAATTATGTCAGAACTAAATAAACACAGGAATGCAGATTCCCTACAGCTAAAAAACAATGGTACTTGGTGATTAAAGCACTGTAATGTGCTGTAAAGTTTGAGATTGACTCATTGTATTATGAACACGTTGCTGTAAATAAACTGTAGTTGCTACTGTAACAAGACCCACAAACTACATCGTGCTGTAAAAGAAAAACTCTTTCTATTTAATTTAATCGTGATACGTATGTATGAACACACAAGTACATACATACATATTACTTCTTACAGCATGGATGAAGGAAAAAGGTGCTAAATGGGAAGGTTTTGTATCTTTTCAGCAAAATAGCAACCAAGAACTTCCACCTTTAGATTACATTCTGAGATTAAAAAAAATTTTCAGATACTATTTTATGCAAATAGGAATTCCATTGAAAGAAATTCTAAGAGCCTTTGAGCTAAGAGACTGAAAATATACTCAGTGAATGAAGTCTGCCCACATTCAGAGCCTCCTTCCATCACGACAAAAAACACAAACATGAGACTAGCAAAGGTTTATGCACTCTGTGTAATTCTATGTATAAGCTATACTAACCATCAGTTTAAGTGCATACTACATTTACAACAAACACCTTGAGAATATAGTTTGCCACTGAAGCTTACTGTTCTGCTCTCTTACTAAAGATGATCAGATTCTGATTAATGTGCTGCAAGACAAAAACATGTACCTTACAGCATGCCATGCAGCACTGGAAATCTGTACATGCAGCAAATTTCAGATGTAAAAAAATCTGAGGAGAAGCCTACAATGAAAAAGTTGATGCCCACCATGCTTCACTTAGATGACTGAATTAATTTCAATACCAGTACTTTAGCTTAACATGACTATCACTACAACATTTGGAGGGTGCCTTCAAGGAGCCATGACTCAAAACTTCAACTTTTTTCTTTTTTTTTTTTTTTCACAGCTGACTAACAATGGATTACAGTCACCAGAAACAGGAAGCTCAAATTCACTAAGGAGCCAGGGTGAGAAAAATAAATAATCAAGCCATCCACTTCTACACTGGACACAGCTTCTGAGCAGCCTTTTTATGTAGCTTGAGCCAGATAACAAGAGTGAGAAGGAATAGGATTGGCCTCAGCTACGTGTCTTACTGGTGAAAGAAAAATCCTGATGTAACTTTAGTATTAACGGAATAAGTGGGAAGCTTTTTTGGAGGGAGCGGGGAGGACCATCTCTGCACAAGCTACGACCACTGTGGTATTTGGTATTCAATTGGATATGAGAGGGATAGTCTTCAAAGACTCATAGACACTACAAAACTAGGACTTCCTTACAAACAGCCTCTTAGCAATTAAATGGCAGAAAGCTTATCTTACACTAACAACTTTTCTTTTTCCACTAAGTTTTTTGTTGTTTAAAGGTTTTTGTAATGTCAGAAGACTGGCCTATTTTGAAGCTGCTTTAACTTGAATCTATTTTACTATTACATAAATACACACAACATACAGCAAAGACTAATATGTAACTGTGCATGCGCAAAACCACATTTCTGGAAAAATAAACTTAACCACTGACCACTGTTTAGTAGGTAATGCAGTAAAGTGAAAATTAAGGTGGTTTATGTATAACCTCGAAGTTTCTTAAAGATTTTGTCCAGAATCTTGCTCCTGATAGAGATCTGAAAGGTTACAGTATCGTGGTCTGCTAGTGAAAAAATATGTTAACAGGACCATTCTCTGTAAAAAATATACCCTCCCATACTGTGCACCAATGCCCTACATACAAGTAAACATAGCCTCCTTCAGTACAGTTAATCAAATGCAGCTCCTTGCTAGGATATTTTTACCATTAATTAAAAAACAATATGAATTATTATATGGTCCAGAAGAATACACTGAAAATTGAAGTTGATGCCATTCTTGTGTGCAGCATGTTTTCAAGTCAAAACTTCATTCCAGAAATTGCAGCTCAGAAAAAACACCCAAACAAGATCTTTTTATTCTGCTAGACAGTGCAATATTCGTGCCAGCAAAAGGAACTGTAAATGTTACAGTGAAGCTACGTTAGTTGTTGTATAATTGGGCTTGTAAATCAACCATCTTTTAACCATTTCGTATTTTTTCCTGTCTAACTGCAACAACTAACTTTACAGAAACTGTTCTGATATACTCACTATTTGCCTTTCACTGCAGGCAATGGCTTTATTTTCCCCACTCCATAGTCATTATCTGTTGTTCAGCCAGACTCAGGCACAACTCAGCACTGGAAGAAAACTGTCTACAGTATTATACCCCTGCAAACAGCCAAGGTGAAGCAGGAAGACAGCAGAAGCAAGTGCCATGATGACAAAGTGTGTGCACAACTGACAGCATGGATATAGAAAAAAAAATCAGGACCTTACATTACACAATCAACCTCTGATAACATCTCAATGCCTAACAAGCAATGTTACACATTGAAATACCCTCATATAACGAGCTTAGCAACCTGTGAAAGTAAGAAGTCACCTCTATTGCTTTAGGTTCGTTTCCACTTGGCTTAGGTCTATTTTATAAATTAACAACGAGCTTCTGAATGCATCTGATTTTCCTGCCAAATTCACCCATGGTTTTCTTGCTTCTACTCCTGGCTTGATGTACTATACCCTGATTGTATTTCTACAAAGCTCACTGTTATTGTAGGTGCTTATTACCCAAAACTAAAACAACCATTTTGCTCTGAGAGTCAATGTAACATTTCTAACTGGCTTTGGAATAATTCCCTTTATCTTGTTACAGATTTTTGTCTCCAGGTGAGTTTATTGCAGTTTTTCCCCCCACTCAGAAGAAACTTGGTGGCATACTGCTGTTTAAAAACATCACCAAATTTCTAAGTAAAGGTTAGCAACTTCAGGAGCCAAGGAAACAATCTTTAGGTCAACTACACGAACCCCCGAAATGTAACAGAATACTGCAGGGCACTTTAACGTAAAGACTGCAAACTGCATGTAAAACCATGGATAGAGGAAAGAGGGAGAATTACACAAACCACTTTTCCATAGAAGTCCTAACAAGGTAACTGCACTTCTGTACAGGGAAGAGAAGTTACCAGTCCTACGGTTTAGCTACTATTTCACATGCAGATGTACTACTTTTGCTGTACCTATGAATGTATCATATGTAAGTACTTACTATCCAGAGAAGTCTTACCTGCTACCAAGGATTGGCTCCCCACCGGCTCCCAAAGCAGAATAATCCATGCCATAGAAATTCAGCCCTAGAAGTATTTTATTTCTCCATTTTGAATCAGGATCCAGTACTTGAACACAGGCTCGTACCCAGGGAAGAGGGGAATTTGGACCAGGTCTGTCAAGTTTGCAAAAATCAAACAGGTTGTCAGCAACAGGACACATTCATTCTCAGCCTTCTCCAATAGAATCCTCAATGTTTTTACTGTAAACTCGCACAACTGGGGACAAAATCCACCATTTACTTACAGAAAGAATTAAAATTATTGACTAGGAAGAAATTCAGGTTTCAACAATGGATAAAACTTTAGGCAATTCTCTAACAAAAGTATACATTAAGAGTAGAACCTTAATACATAGGGTAACTGAACTGTCATATATATACATTATGAGGATATCATGCTCATTCCATTCCTATCTCATCAAGGTGGAGAACACATTTTATCTCAAGAATAAGGAAAAACATATTCTAGTCTTACAAATACCAACATCTACTCCCTACTAATTATCTGCTTCAAAGCCTTTGGGATACCCATGCATTAAAACTCAATATACTAGTACAGTACAGAAATACTGCTGGAAATTGTGTTCACATTTAAAGGCAAAAAAATTGTGAGAAAATGTATGGATTATCCCACATCTCATATACTCAGACCAAACAAAGCAAATTCAAGAAAAAAAGATTTGAATTATTTTTATCAAATCCCTTAGACTAAAGGTATTAAAACTCAAATACAATGGGTATGTTAACTAAAGAATGCTTCCCTCCTCCTTCCAAGTAAAAAAGATCAGCAGCTCCAAGTCAGATCTAAGTAACCTAAAGTGCCAGCAAAAGCATAAAGACATGACTTTACTATAACAGAACCTGTGATTGTAACACGGCATAAAGCATGGTGTAGCTTCCCCACACACAAAAGAAGCAACTTGGAGCACAGTATTTCAAAATTCATTCATGGTTCCAGATGAGTTTTTACGGCAGTACAAAAGCCCTTAGCACCTCATCTTCACAGACATCAGATTTACTGAGAGGAAAGCTAAACTAGATACATCTATGCTGCATATTCCAGGAGAGTAACAAATACCTGTTCTAACTTCAGTACACATTGTTTGTTCTCCCTGAGGTCTCTACGCTTGAAGATGTAGAGACAGGCCTGGAGAGGCACAAGAAAGAGGTATATAAATTCTTTTCAGAAGAGGCAAAGGTTCCGTTCGCTTACACCTGTCTAGACATTATCAAAACACAGGTGACTACAGATGTCACTACAGGTGACAAAGATTTTAGTGATGTAATAAACACAAAAGTGATGGCATTTCTAAATCTGTCAGTTTACACAAACATTAACACTGGACAGCCACCTTGAAGCAAGATATACAGAAATTTCCTGGGAATTCCAAAACAATATCCTTACTTGCAATTCAGAGGGGAAATGAACCATGCTTTTGAAAAACAGTAACAAAGTCTCTGTAAAGTTTAAGGACCTCTCACTACATTAGTGTTCCACTTTCATACAGTTAAATATATTAAGTACCTGGAAATGAATATTCATGTACAAGAGTGGGATTTTGTGTTGTTTTTCAGCCAGGTCAGCTCCCTGATCTGATTTGATGAGCTGCTGCTCAAGCAGCTCTATCAGTACAAGGGAGGGGCAGTGGGTGAACGGAAAGAACATGCTTAAGCTTAGTTTAAACTTAGCAGTACTGCCAAAAGGCAGTTTGCTGCCTCAGGATGAAGTGAACGACTCGTCAATTGTGTTTTAAGGTTGACTTTTTTCCACTATATGTACTAGATTACTTGTGTACCTATTCTGCAAAACCATACTAGATCTCTGAAAGGAAAAGAACCCAGCCTAGGAAAAAGAATAAGTGTCACAGTACAAGTAAAAGGATAATTTTTCAGCTTCAGTACAGTCTTTCACAATATCTGGGTGCCAAATCTACACTGCTGATAAACAACATCCTGAGTTACTGCTATTGTTCAAAAAATGCTTAATTACTAATCTAAAACTTTATTATCTAAAGGAGTTAAAACACTATCCACTTTACAAAACAATGAACTAATTCTGTAGATGTAATAGTCCCTTATCTGGAAATCAGTTCCTTCTTCAATCTTTTTATAATGACAGATGGGCTCTTACCGTTGGGGTGTTGAATAGTCATATGTCATGAGACTGAAGCTGTCTATTGCTGAGGCCAACTGATCAAATTCTTTCTTTGTGAACATTCCTGGCTGGTTAGTCCTTTAAAAACAAAGGAAAACAAAAACAACGGGAAGAGATAAATTACTACAATAGTCCATCATATTCTCTCCTTTGTGTTTGATTGCATTTGATCAGGTAAGAAACATGGTCATTCTGAGGTGGCAAAAAAAAGATATTTCAGTGGCATTCATAAAATAAATGCCTAAGAGGGGGGAAAAAAAAAGGCAGTGCTATTTACTACCAGTGGGAAGAATCAGACTTCCACAGCATAGTTACCAAATAAGCATTTCCAGCATGGCTGCAACAGTGATTATAAGGGCTACAAACTAATCAAATTTCCTGAGGTAGCAATCAACTGCACTCTAAAAGTTTTTACAAAACCTTCAATTGCTTGGCCTGTCAGGCTGGTTTTGATATTTATAAAAAGTTATCTAAGCCATACTTAAATAAATGGATGGCTGCAGCTGTTGATATAAAAAACAGAAACCAGGGTTAATTTTTTTATTAATCTCAAAAGAAATTATAATTTCAACTTGTACTGTACTTAAGACTCTCACAGGTAAAAAACCCGATTGTTTCCATTCCCTTCCAAAACATCCTAAAAAGCAGAAGGCAAATAAATCTGCATGCTTTTAGCATAAGATTGTACGTTAACATACAGTCTCTTCTTTACAAAAAGATGTCCATTCCTTTCTTCTTCTGGAGAGAAAGAAGAAATCCATCCTATGATCTTCCCTAGACAAAAGTCTGATTATGCCTTCAACATATCTTTGTATGAAATACACAATTGTTACTTCCCCATTTTTTTGCTTATTCTTCATTTGCAAAAATCTAGAACTGGGTTAAGTATCTACCTTCACTTCATGGGTGAGGGAGCATATTCTTGATGGTTTGGGGCTCACAGAGATTACTGACTTCTGTCAATTATTCAATTCAGAAACAATTAATGCACACAAGTTTCCTGAAAACATTGATTCTCTTTCAAAGAGAATTTGTAACTTCAAACTAGCAGCACACATAGCACAGCAGGGAACATAAGGAAGCCTTAATCACATTGCAAAGATGGAACTGAACTAAAGAGGAGAAGCTGCTGCCAGAAGAACTGTGTTCTCAGCCAGAAGGCTCTGAAGCACATTAAGATAAGACAGACAGGTAAAGTAATAGCATATTGTCCTGAATTGCCTGAGAGAACAGGGTTCACAGGTAACATTATAAAAGAAAAGGAAAAAAAAAAAAAAAAAAAAGGTGGTTTAATAGCTACAGATTCTGTGGTATGACTTCACTATTCAAGAGGTAGACTCAGAAGATTGTACAAGATTCCTCTAGAGAATAGAAAGACTGAAGAATCTGGACCTTCCCAGTAATATCAGAAACCACTACTTGATTAGACATTAGTAGGCAACCCCTGACTAGACAAGATACATGTTAAAACCACTCACATTCCATCCTAAATGTAAAAACCAAAAAAGATGCTCAGTGACAGATGCAACTAATAAACTGAGAAATCACTTTTTTTGACCCTTATCACTTTTAGATCAGTGTGCAAATTCTCCATCCAACAGTATGTGCTAAGTGGATCACCAGAGCATAACAGCATTCATTTATCAGTTTAGAATGATACTTTCTGTTCCATTACATTAGGAAAGAGGTTAACAGAGTACAGGTTACCAAGTGGGGTGGAACAAATCATTTAACATGCCTGTCATTTTATAAGGGAGCAAAGCATGAGTGATATTTGCAAGTCAGGTCAATGAACCTGACCAAACATACAGAAGATTATGTAGCTGTAATTTGTATGAAGTACAGTAACGTTCTGGAAGTCAGAAGTTTCCAAAACCAGCTATATGCTTGTCACATTAAGGAGAAATCCTATTCTTTCTCTCTGGGGTTTTAACAAATTAAGACAAAGCTTCATTTCTGGAACCTATTACTGAACCTCAGTTTTCTGCATAGTTAGTTGCTTGTCACTCACTGCAATTGCAAATCACAGTCATTCTAGAAGAATAAAGAAAATTAAAACCATCTTTGAAACACTGTTATGGCAACTTGGATGTCTGTAGGCAAAGCAATTCCCCAACTCAAACTCCAGGAAAACACATTTTCAGTAAATTGATCTTGATTACTCATGAAGGAAAAGCATAAAAAGTAATTATAACATGTATTAAATATTAAGGCAAGTTGGATTGCTTTACAGATTAAGGTGGGTAGTACTTTAATGAAACCTGTATATGTAACTTGCCCTTTACATGCATTTTTCATATACACTGTCAAAGAAAATTAAGGGGAAAAAACCCCACCACCAAAACAAACCAACCCAAAACCTAACCCCCCAAAAGACAGGTTAAAATGGATAATTAAGACATTAAAATGTCATTATTTTTTCCAAGGTAAGCTTGTGACCAAACTACTTCAGCTACAAAGTAATGTCATCAGAGGAGCATGGTCCTAGATTTCCAATTGGAGCAAACCCAGTAGCAACGTTGCTGATTCATGGATAATGTAAAGTCACCACTGCTCTTAAACAGAAAAGAGCTGCACACCAGCTCCATCTGCAACACCAGTCAATTCTTCTCTAGTCAAGCACTTCACAAAACTGTCCACTGGAGCAAAAATGAGACATTTAATTCATGCCTCGAGAATTGTTCCAACTCAAGAAAACTGGCACTCAAGGATAAAATCTATGTATTTTTCAACAGCTATTATGCTTCCCATTTGAGGTTTTCCAAATATTCTGATATCAATCATAAACTTAACTCAAGGGCACATATGTTCTACTGATCACACTGTTGAGAAAACCAGCACAAAGTCAAGAGAAGGCATACAAAGTCCATGACCATTAAAGAGTTTCTATGTCTAAGCCAAAAGCCTGTCATTCTTTTAAGCGTTGAATACCACTTCCAAAAATATTCAGTGATGTGGCAGAAACTTCATTTTCATTTCTCAGTGCTGTACAATATACATACTAAAGAGAGCTTGTTCTTAAATTGTCAGATGACTAAAACCTTGGTGATTTTATCTGCTTGCTATCAAAGTCACAAATGTGAAGTAGCAGAAGTCAGGTACATGAACATGAATTGTAGCACCGCATTTTGAGAGGAGTGGGTTTTGTGGCCCATCCAGATTTGTTTCTGACCCCCATATAATCAGGCCTGAGGAAGCTAGCAGAGACATGTTGGTATGCAGTAATAGGAGAGCAGATGTCTGTGAGAACAGGAGCTTGTAAGAAAAGCCATGAGATAAGAAACTGCAAGAATGTTAACTGCCTCAAAAAAGAACAATGTGACTGTGTAGCCTTAACCAATTATTAGCAACAGTGAGACGCATGTAAGGCGGGTGAATGGAGCACCTAACCAACAGCAATGTGATGTAACTTGGGAACTGATATAGAAACCTATGTAAGCTGCGTGTGTGCTTCAATAAATGAGCTCGGCATTGATCACATTGATCTGAGTTGAGTCCGCAAAACTTCGGCTCCGGCAATGAATAACTGGAAAAGCAAATGATTTAATATATGTGAAAAGTCTCTTTGCATGGAATAAACCCTGACCTCTGAACTGCTTTATTAGCTTTGAGTTCACCATAAGGCACAGTTGAAAAATTACATCTCATTTGGAGTCTAACAAATGTACTCATTAAGAGAGTGAGATTGAACATTGAACACAAGAGAAATCTGCTGCTTAAAGAAACCTGTTCCTAATAGCCTAAAAATACACTGAAATTACGCAACATGCAGTATAAATATAAAATAATTTGGATTCAAGAAGTAAATTTAAGGAGAAAAGGGTATTTTTTATGTTAGCTAATACTAAATCCTTTTTATTGCAATTCTAAGAGCCAGACACTTCATACGGTATTTACATTCGTATTTTTCTATCTCAATACCTTAAGCAAATGTCATTCAGTTTCCTTAACATTCTGGTCAAACACACTAGTATTTTTATGTGATTTGTATTATTGTTCAACATAGTTAACTCTGAAACTTATTAAACACCAGCAAAAACCTCAACTATTCAGGTTTGGAAACAACCATCTAATCTCAGCCAAATTTGCATCTATATGGTCTCTAAAAGTTACTCCATGAGGAGAAATTCACTACTGAGATGAAGTTTATGGCGCTTTAATTGCAGAAAGAAACCACCTCTGATACTACATGTACAACAAATCATTCATTTCAGCTGAGTTCTGGATGTAATCATAACACACTTAGGACATTATCCCAGGTGCTTGCACTGGTTCACAGCAGCTCAATATGAGTCAGTGGTGTGCCCTGGCAGCCAAGAGGGCAAACTGCATCTGAGGGTGCATCAAACACAGTATAATCAGCCAGTCAAAAGAGGGGATTATCCCACTGCATTCAGTGCTCGCGTAGTCTTACTTGAATAAAATGTGCAGTTAGGGGCCCCACAATTTAAGAAAGATGTAAAGGTCTTTGAAAGCATCTAGGAGGGCAACAAAGCTTGGAAGGAGTGTTCTTGAGGAGCAGCTACAGACTTCAGGTTTCTCTCTATTTGGTGAAATGGAGGTTGAAGAGTGACCTCCTGGCTTTCTACAGCTTCCTGAGGAGGGGATGTGCGTAAGGAGGTGCTGAGCGCTTCTCGCTGCTATCCAGTGGTAGGACACACATGAATGGTTCATAGTTGTGGCAAGGGAGGTTGAGAGTGGACGTTAGGAAGTGTTTCTTTACAAAGAGGGTGGGCAAACACGAGAACTGCCTCCCCGGAGAGGTGGTTGATGCCCCATGCCTGTCAGCATTTAAAAGGCATTTGGACAACACCCTTAATGTGCTTTCAGGTTAGCCCTGAAGTGATCAGGCAGTTGCACAGGACGATCATTGTAGGCCCCTTCCAAGGGAAAATCTTTTCTGTCCCTTTGTAGGGAACCACTGAGAAAAAACACTCTAATTTTTTAGCATTATGCTCAAGACACAGAAATATTTCTAAGTGACACGGTTCTTTTCTTATACAGAGAACCTCTTTCTCTCAGGTAGATTAATACTTCTGCTTTAGACCAGCCCATTTCTTTGAGAGGTGATGAGGCTTCCACCACATGCTTTTAAGAGATGCATTTTCTTGGATAAAATAATAACTTTCCCACTTAAACCTTGTTTACATGGCCCAGTATTCATTTCTTCCTATTCTTACCTCTGTCATTTTTTTACTTGACCAAACCCCTTTATTTTGTTGAGAGATAAGTTGTTGCCAGTTGTAGGGTCCTAACCAAAATGTCTGCTAAACACAGATGAACAAGACAGAAACAACCACTCCCTTAAGAGTGTATGTCTGATCTGTGCATATTCCCAAGAATTTGTCAGTATTTTCTGATGGCATGCTGCTCTATGTATATACAGAAACTATTACAGGGATATCACAGACTTCAAAGAAGAAATCACCTAGTATCCTTCATGTTTCTGTATACACAACTTAGAATTTTACAGTCTGTTTTTAACATTCTGTCCTTCCAAGTCTGACATAAGTTCAGAGGAGCTTGTTTCATACCCTAGAATATCTATTACCTGAGTCTTCCAAACAGATTACAGTCATACGTATCAAAATTCCCACAAGTGCTTTACTGATAAGTATTTCTATAGGGTTCTGACTTTGTAGTCTTTCAATATGAAAGACTGGAAAAAATACTTCAACCATGCAAAGCAACTTTTGTTTACTTTCGAATGAATCTACATTCTCAATTACTTCTTGTCTCACTATGATTACTCTCCAAATGAAATAAGAAAAAAAAAAAAAAAAAAGAACTTGTAACTGACTGCTATTCCCTGCAAGTTTGAATTGCATTCTTGTTTGGTTACCTTACCTTCTCCCTCACTTTTAAAAGAAGAGTTTTCTGTATCCTCACATCTTTCAATAGTCCTTCATAATGGAAAACTGATTGATTTTCTGTTTTCCTTATATATCTATTTCAGAACTCATCTTCCTGGTAATGACTTAATGTTCTTGTTGTGTATAATTCTGTTTTCTCTGTAAAGCAATGGTTTGCAAATCTTCCATTCTCCCATCTTTCTTCACCATCAGATATTACTGGTTTTCATAGCTCCATGCAGTTAGCTGCACTAAAGTATAATGCTATTGCATTTTATGAACACAGACCACTGAATTCAGTTAATGCACAATCACTCAGAAATTCAATGTTTCTTCCTGCATCTGGTCTGCTCTACAAGAAATAGAAGAGCTAAAAGGTCTATCCTGTGCATCACAATTAGAGGCACTGATAATGAAGTAGTCAAATGCATAAACAAGTTAAAATCTGAAATTATTTTTAAAATTTTCTTTCCAGGATGTCCTCTTGGCATTTTGCAACAGACCTATCACCTTTTAGGTTCTCCAACTCCGCAAGGATGACAGCTCACTGAAGTCATTATCTGCTATCAGAATTCGGAAAACAGTTCTATATGGATCCTGTATTCCATGGATGTTTTGCAAGTAGATTCTCTGGTGTCTTATAGATGTTCACCTTACAACGCCCTCCCTTTCTAGGTCTTGGGAAAAAGAGATGGGTGATCTTGGCTGTTCAGCTGCCTATTTTCATGAAGTGGCAGGGACCTGAATATTAAAACTCTATGTCTACATCAATTTTTGTTTGGAACTGGTCAAATGCTAAAAGTCCTTCATGGAGAGGTGACATCAGAAGAGACAGAGCTTAAACACCTTGTTTCCTCAGAAGATGTGCTAAAAATAGAATTAAGCTCTGTCTGCAATAGTGTTAGATGAAGCAGTCAAGTAAACAACAAGACCTTGACACCATATCACTGTTCAAAGCCATCAACAATAATTACAGATCTAATCCTTGCTGTCAAAAAAAGAACGAGACAATACTGAATGATTAACCAAAAAGGAGAGATTCACAGACAGATGAAAACAGATTTAATACATAGTGGGGGGCCTGAATTCCACACAGTTGAATGCAGATTTTAAAAAAAGCACAGCATGATCTCCATCTCTGACCTCTCTCCCTCAGTGAGCATATACTTGCAGACAATGAATGCATCAAGGCTTTTACAGGGATACGTTACTCACTAGGCATTTTGGAAAATTCACATGTTCAGTACTCAAATATGTTCACAAGCTTTTTTAAAACAGCATTCTTCTCTGTTTCATTACGAAGGACAAAAAGTTGCAAGTTGCACGCAATATGATCCAAATCTCAGTAAAATCAGAGCTTAAACACAGTATCTGATTTTGCAGCCTACAAACCACAAATCAGGGACTGCACATTGCAAAACCAAATGTGTTAGCACATTGAGCCATAGTGTTGAAGTCAGTCTGTTGTGGAAGAAGCAAACAACACACATCCAAAACTAGCATAATTTTTTTTTTATTATACCACAGTCTGTATGAAAGTCACATTCCTTTTAAAATAGAAATCAAACTGAAAGCTAGCTCCATGAAACCAGTGCGGTCACCTCTGCTCATATACACTCTTACAGTAGTGGCTTTGCATCTGGCTCTACTCTTAGAACACTCTCAGATTCAGAGACTAAAAAATCTTGAGATGGGTGGAGGCCAAGACATAAACAGGAAATTCTTTCCAACTAACACCCATCATCTTAGTATCTCCACATCACATTTTTTCCATGTAATAGGAAAGACTACCTTATTGTTAGTAAGTCACAGAAACCTTACCCCAAGGGACACAAACTATGAAAGAGCAAGCAAATGGAAAAAAGAGGGGTTTTAATGGAAGCATGGCAATTTAGCAGTTCATTTCTAATGAGTTGGAACAGCCTGAATATCCCAAGATAATTATTTCTGCATTCCTGGGCTAGACATTAGAGAGAACCTTCTAATGGTGCATGTACTCTAGGAACACTGTAGTAACATTCATTCATTGGTATATTGTAAGGCCTTTTTAGATAAACTTCTATCAAAAGTCACATAGTTTTATTTCTTTTGCCTTAGGATAATGCACCGTCTAATACTCTACTACTCAGAAATAAAAACCTGCAACCCTACCTGTGTACTGTCTTTGGCTGCGGTACTCATTTCATTAGAGGGATGGTAAAATTCAGAGGCATCCAAACAGCATAAGATCTGCCAGTTACCCACAGAGATCACAATTTTAAATTAAAAAATTACCAAGTGCATCCTAAAAGCATAAACCTGACTTTTCTTGATTTTATTAGCATTATCACATGAAATTTTTCTTAATGGCAAGAATGTCTTTAACAAATTCTCCAATTAGCTTAGGATAAACATTTAAAAAAACCAGCAATAAGACCTAGACAGCTTGACAAGCAAGAAGATTGTAACCAAGTCCTACAGATTTGCTATACAAAAGAGCTGGGAGTGATTATTTCACACAATATGAGTGTTTCCTATCACTAGGGGTCTGTAAATAACAGGCTGAGGAGTAAAACCTTGCTGTATTTTCATCAGGAAAAAAAGTGGTATTTAAGTACCAAATGAAATTTTTGCAGAACATTGAGGGCTGGCACTCTTCCTTAATATACATATCCCATCCCAGCTGTTGCTTGCTCTTCAAATAGACAGAAACATGGTATCTGTTCCTGTCATGGAGTAGCCTACACAGTTTTCATAAAGCCAAACTAATTACCTGTAGCCCATCTGGTTTAAACGAGTAACAGAAGTCAAGAAGGAGAAACATGCCAGCAATTATATGTCCTGAAAAGCAAGCATTAAATCCCAGCTGACACCTAGGGACAAGTGAGCCTGAAAACTGCTGTCCTCAGAATTGAGGCATACTGGCAGACCAGTCTGCGCCAGTTGTATTGTATTTTACAAATAACTTTAAAATTTTATCCGAAACTCTTAAGTCAAGATAGGAAAATCATCTGTTTGACAAAAACAGATAATCTGAATGCCAAAGAAGAAAATGTTTCTTTTGATACTTGTCATTGTATTTCCTATTTCGGGGAGATTAACCGCTCTCCTCTGGTTCTGTTACCTTGCTTCAGCCTCTTCAGAGGAGTCATTTAAGAAACACTATGCTTAAATGAACATCCCCTGTCTCACCATTTGGTTCTCCTAATTTCCAAACTATTCTAGCGCCTTTCATGCCAGGGCTTAATGCCCAGGCAAGCTACGCTCCAATAGTGGAATGCCATGCAAAACAAGCTTGTACCCCAGAGCATATGAGACTAATCTAAAAACTCTAACACACCAAATGTAGGCTTAATACCTCCTTGCAAAGATTAAAATCCTCATCCTGTTCCTTTTTTTTTTTCCAACTTCCTACTGAAACCTATACAGTAATTGCTCTGCAGCAGCTGTCTGAGAATTAGTAGAGCTACATGCACCAGAAATGGTGAGGAATACATTCCACTTTCTTGTCTTTATCGTTAGTCGACCTACAGATTATTTTGGTAATTCTCACTAGTAGGATTTCAAAAAGTGATATGTACACTTGCTTCAGCACAGGTACCTTTGCCTTAATGCGGCTTAATCTTAGAAGTGCCACTTTTAAAAACAGATTTCCTCCTCTCAAGTATTTTCTGAACCTATGCAAAATGCATTCATGGCTGCAGTCAGAGCCATGCTGTTCTGAGCTGGCAGCCCAACAAACAGCAGGAAAAAACAATGAAGTCATTAGTAAGGGAAACAGATGTACTTTAGAGCTGTTAACAAGCATCCAGATTTACTGTAGCTAACAGAATTCAATTTAAAAATACATGTGACTGACAGACCCATAGTTTAAGTCTTTATAAAGGGAAGAAAGAAAACCCATGAGCCCAACAGCATGGCTCGAAGCATGATTCAAAATATTACTATAATTTGAAAAGGTTATTAAACTTTCTCCAATAACTGTTACTCAGTAGTAGTTGATAGTAATTTCCTACCCAGTTTTCTCCTCCCCTCAATATAAACTCACATATTAAGCTATATCTTGTGAGCCAAATCACACATATTTTACAGGTTGTTAATATGCAATGAAACTGTTGTGCCAGTCAGATAGCCTAGACAGCCCATTCAAGAGTCATTTCTAGGCCTTCTTGAGTGCTGAATTTTGTGCACAGAGCCCGACTTCAAAATCTCTTTATATGTAATTGTACTTGCCATATTCCTGACAGCGCGGGGTTTTTTTGAGGGGTTTTTCTGTTGGTTATTTTTTTAGGATACTCACAGGAAGATGGGTGACTAAAGGAATGATGGAAGGCAATGTGTTTTGTTAACTTGGTACAACAAATACAGGACCCTGCATAGTTATAGTTTTCAGATTTTTCTTCCAAAGTCCCATTTTCTGTATAGCGCTTGCTCAAAGAGACTGTCTTCCAGCATCAAATTTCTTTATTAGCAACAGCAACTATGGGAGAGCATTCTTTGTGTATATAATAGATAACTCTATAATGAATACACATGGATCATTTTTAGATTTGCTTGCCTTTATGTTACCTCATTTGTCAAATTGGAAGGAAAAATAAAAAATACAAAACAGACATGAAGAAAGATCAGAAAAGTGCAGCAACATATTACTGATTCCAACAAAATAAGATTATTGTGGCCAGAATTCTCACAAACATTTTAGCCTTTCATAACATTAAGTGTAGGTATTGGTAATAAAGACTATTCCACTAAGTGTTTTTTTTCTAGTATGCTGCTACTTCACATAGTCTGATACTTTAAAACTCAACCTGAAACAAACAATTGGTCTGCTGCTTTATTGGTTCCTAGAATTAGTTACTTGCCAAAATTTCAAGGCTTTACATTGTGGCTGGCGTAAGTCCTGCCTGAGAATGATGTTAAAAGAAAGTGATGGTTCCTATTTCACTCCAAAAGAGAGACATCTTGGAAGCTGTTTATAATTTAATTGAATTTGTTTACTATCCATTATCATAAGAATTACACTGTTTACTTGCATATTCTGCATCAGAATTACTACTTGCTAGAAATGCTTCTAATGAAAATAGTGCGTTTACTGGAATAGCGAACCCACAAGCATATCATCCTGTATACAAAATTATGGGCAAGGTAATCCAATCTGCAGTAACTTCTAAAGATGACAGACTCCTGTTGAAAAAAGAGAGTACCTTAATAATCACAAGTATCCATTTGTATTCAACTTCTAAGAGACTAAACACCTGTTTTCTTTATCGCATAGGCAAAACACCAGTCAATTGTAGCATCCATTGAGCTGGGCAACCATGAGGGCAACAAGCAATTTTCCATCCTGTACTTCTACTTTTCAGGCCAGAATGCATATATATCTGCAGGAAAGGAGGACAAGGGCACACCAGTGCAAAGTAAAAGGAAGGACAAGTTGTTTGCCTAACTGCCAATCTGTCCCAAGGGGCAGGGTAGAAAAACTGATATCCACTGCTAATGGATAACAGTAATGTAGACTGCATAGTCTTGTAATTTTCACTGAACAATAGTTCTGAAAAGAGCAAGCTGAAGCAACTTAAGACAGTCCTACACGTCTGCAATGTTTCTGCAGCAAGCATAAAGAACTAAGTAGCTAAAAATCTTTATTTTGGAGAAGTTTAAAGGTGGAAAATACTGACCGTATGTACTTACAGAAGCTTTAACAGGGAGAGAGGCTTTAAATTATCTTTTTTTTTACTCTTACATTCAAACATGAGCACCAGAAATTAGAGGTGCTTACTGTATTTTGAATGAAGAGCATATATTATGTTCAAATATTTGAAGAGAGCAAAGTGGTTTGGGTTCCTGCAGCTTTCAAATGAAAGCAGCTGCACAGGACTGCTGTGCATCTCAAGAAGCCGAAAAAGACAGACAAATTTGATATGGATTGTTTGCAAAGACTGCAGTTGCTTTAATATGCTCTTTTCAAAGACTAGAACCTAAAAAAGTGAAAAATTAAATACATTCTCAATGATAGATTTAACTACAGGTGTTTCACTAGCACATAACAAGTCATGAGCAAGACTGTTGCATAGAAGAGAAATGTTTTGCAAACTATCTGAAAAACAGGTATTAAACACAGCCTTACAATGGAGTAAGCTGAAGAACCTGAGTATCAAAAACCTCTGTTTTGCAGGATGTTAGCAGGTCAAGAGAGGTCCTTCTCCCCTTCTACTCTGTCCTGATGAGACCACACCTGGAATATTGTGATCAGTTCTGGGCCCCTCTGTTCAAGAAGGACATAGAACTCCTTGAAAGAGCCCAGCACAGGGCCACCAAGGATTAAGGGAGTGGAACACCTTCCTTATGAGGAAAGGCTGAGGGAACTGGGCCTCTAACTTGGAGAAGAGGAGACTGAGGGGTGACCCTATTAATGTTTATAAATACATAAAGGGTGAGAGTCAGAAGGATGGAGCAGGGCTCTTCTCAGTGATGGACAGTGATAGGACAAAGGCCAAGTGGAGCAAGCTGGAGCATAGGAAGTTCCATGTGAATATAAGGACAAAGTTTTTCACTGTGAGGGTGACAGAGCACTGGAACAGACTGCCCAGAAAGGTTGTGCAGTCTCCTTCTCTGGAGCCATTCAAAACCCACCTGGATGTGTTCCTGTGTGATTTAGTCTAGGTGATCCTGCTCTGGCAGGAGGTTGGACTAGATGATCTTTCGAGGTCCCTTCCAACTCCTAACATTCTGTGATTCTGTGATGTTTTGGCACAAACTGTAAATCCTGCCTTTCAGCCATCTCTGGTTCCATCTACTTAACAAGTTACTTCAAGTAATTCAGTTAACTGGCTTTCTTTTAAAATTCAGAGAGGAAATGTATATTATTTCACCATTTTCTTCTTGTATTTATCTTAACAGATTGCACTAAGCTTAGCAGAACAAAGGTAGTAGTAACTTGAACTTTAGTGAGAACATTTAAAAAAAATGATATAATTTCTAAATACTGGGGTTGTGTGTCTGTCCCCCAAATCTATTATTACATACCCTGCTGAAAGCATACAAAACAATAGGATTTCCCTTAATACAAAGGGGGTTCTTGATCCATAGAACTTAGAGCAAGGTCTAAGAGACAGAAGATTCCCAAAACAAATGAAAACTACAAAGAAACATCCACCTATTCTGAACAGCTAACTAGTCGTCTAAAGGTAGAAAAACCTGTTACATAGGTATCGCTTCATACACAGTAGTGACACTAAAAAAAAAAAAAAAAAGCTTCCCACCTCATCTAGGAAAAAAAAAAAAAAAAATCTCTCCTCACATGTACTCCACCAAAACAATTGTTTTTAACAAGGTATCTTGTCTTCCTTCCCAAAGAAAGCATTAGCATACACTACACCGCCCCCAGCCCCAACCCTCCCCCCCAAGGAATCTCCTAAAAAAAAAAAAAAAAAAAATCTAGATTAACTTCATATATTCACATCTCATGTTACCAAACCTTACTGTTAAATGAATGAAGAATGCTTTTTCCGAGTTTCCAAATAAGTCAGCTAGTCTTTTCATGACAAAAATACAGTAATTTAGAATCAGTCTTGTCTACCCTCCACTGTCACTACTACAAAACCAAAGCAAAACCAGCACGGAACATTCCTCCTGACCTTGTTCAGAAATGTCATCAGATCCAGCTCCAAGCACAATGAATACACTACAATGAAGATTTTCAAAATAGTACTCAATGTCATTTGAACAGAAAATGCACTCTCTTTAATAGCTTAAAAAAAAAAACCAAACCTTGAGGCTGAAAAGTGGAAAATTATTGAATCAAATTAAGCCACTGTCAAGCCTTTATAATCTCCCTACTCTAAAAGCAGTGATACAGTAATGACTCTTAAGATATTTTCAGTTTTTCCTCAAAGTCACTTGCCTCATAATGCAAACATAAACCAAAAATACCCTCTGCTAGCAACTTCTCAATGTTTTCTTTTAAAGCAGTGTCAAGAACACTTAACCTCAGTATAACCCAAATCAGTTCCCAAATCTTCAGACTGTTTGAAATGTAAGAAGTACTATGACTTTCAACTTAACTTTTCTTTTTTCCAAACAAATAAGAGATCTGCCACAGTTAAGACAGCAGTTAAAAATTATGGTTGGGACGTAACTGCACTTAGCTGAGAATGGATGGGAAGAAGAAACACACGTTGAGATGCTGTGCTTCACATACAGATGTGGCAAACTTTTCAGAGCAAAGAAAAAACAGAAAATGCTTTGTCATAGGCATTTTTTCTCAGTTTTAGACAACTCAGGCAGTTAACACAACCACACTATCATCTGTTTACTTCCCTCCCAGTGGGATGGGGGAGAGAATTGCAAAGAAAAAAGGAAAACCAATTTAATAGGACAGAAAAAGACGACAACAACAGAACATACAAATTATGTACAGCAACACTGCTCACCAGCTGGAACCAATGTTCAGCCAGTTCTTGAGCTGAACAGCATCCCAGCTAACCCTAGTTATATGATGAGTGTGATATCACGTGGTATGGAATATCCCTTTGGCCAGTTTAGGTCAGCTCTCCTAGCTGCGTCACATCCCAGCTTCTCAGGCATCTCCCACCTTCTCATTGTCAGGCCACCATGAGGAGCTGAGAAGTTCTCCATTGATTAGCAACAACTAAAATATTAGTGTGTTATCAACATTATTCTCATACTAAATCAAAAACACAACACTAGAAGCTGCTAGAAAGAAAAATAACTCTGGGCTGAAACCAGGACACCCATGAAAATTCAGGTCAGGTTACAAATTTAACCGTATGAGCTGCTTCAATGTTTCAGACATTATTTTGGAAATGTTTACCTGTCATTTAAATTCACTGAGGATAAAAGCAAGCCTATAGTCTCAGTTTAAGAACAGAATTCCAAAACCTGACATGCATCTTCAGCTCTATTCTTTGCTGTGTCTTCCCCACACAACCTTTTTTATTTGCAGCTTAAAAGGAAAAATTGTCTTGATTTCTAACTTATTCCAAATTTTAGTAGGAAGGCTTAACAAAGAAAGCCCTCAAAAGTATCTATAAAAAAAAAAGAATAAGACTAGTTTGAGTCCTAGGTGTATCCCTTACACAAGGACCTGCCCACAGCTCTTCAAGAGAAACCGGGGGAAGGTGTATTTGTGAACGTTTGCTCTGTTCCTGAGACAGAGGAAGAAAGTTTTAGAAGAGAGCATACTCTTTCTTCTCCCACTGGCTCAGCTCTGCTTCCGTGCAGTCTTCCTGACAAACAGGTATTTAAAGAACATTAATTCTGCCACCCAAAAAAATAAAGGTGCTGCTCTCCCTTTTCTTCTCCCACAGGTACCCAGATATGTGTCATCAAGTTCCAAATGCATATGAAGAATTTTTCCTAGGTGTTTTTACAGTGTTCTGCCATCCAACATGATTCTTTTTCTAGCGATCACTCTAAGAATTCTTTATGATGAACTAAGTATTTTTAACATGAACTTGAGACAAAAAGATAAGACCAATGTATCACTGTCATTTATACAGCCCCTGTTGACATTACTGAAGACTTACTATGTCTCCTGATGCTGTTCTCTTTTCAATATACTAAATACAGTTGTTCACACTTTCCTCAAAGGAGACATTATCTATACTTCTAGTCATTTTTTTGCTTTCCTCTAAACATGCTCATTTTTTTTTTTACATCCTCTGACATAGTATCCCAGATTCAGTTTTCCATGAGACCTGCCTAGCACTGAGAATAATTACCTTTTCTCACCCCTGAAAGCTCCTTGCAGTTGTCTCAAAATGAAATGTGTCCCTTTCCCTATATATCCAAGCAGTGTTGCCTCAGCCTTTTCTGAAATTGCCTGATCCTCCTCCAAGACAGGTCTGTCCAGAGAGTTTCCATGCATTTCCATGTTTTACTTCTCCCTTCTTAAAACAGTATTTTGTATTAATAAAATAGTATTAGTCTTAAGTAACGATTACTGAGTTAATGGCATTAATCCAGATAATTTTTAATGTTTCTGCAAAAACTTCAAGATCTGATCACCTCCTGTTAAATGTTTACTTCCCAATCTGGTATCTTCCACACACTTAAAAACAATCCACTAGCCAACCTGTTTTAGGAAAATGCTTTAGGTCACTTTTATACTGCATACATTGCCACATTTATATGACATACATACCACTTCTCTGGCAAAGAGCTAGCAGCCTCTGCATAAGACCAGCAGAAACGGAATTTTATTCTGCAAATACAAGAGGTCTAATGTATCCAGAATATACTAGACTCGGTAGGCATATGCCACATGTCTGACCTGTGCTGTGCTCCATACCATATGGATATATATGTCTTCCTAGAAAATCTAAGGGCCATGGTTTAAAATATATGGATCAGAGAACCACATATTAAGGAAGATGTAGGACATTTAGACAATCCAGAGAAGAACAATTCGAGTTCTAGAATATACAAGACATACTAAAACATTAACACACTTCGATTTATTCCATATAAGGTTTGCTGATGGGTCCCACCTGAAATGTCACCCTAGTCCAACAGCCTCGTATCTGCAGAGTGGGCTTTTAAGAAAGCTGGAATTTCGATCAGGTTCATAGCAAGAGCTTTGGGCATTTTTTTTTGTAGAGACATGGAACAAAACTTCATAATGCTTTCCAGATGTGAAACTTTGAGGTTAAGTGCACCTTTTATTGGAGACAACCATGCCTGTTTTTAATTTCAATACTACTTCAACAGATGCTTTCAGAAACTGTCCTGAAGATAACAATTTATTCTAGCTAAACTGTATGCAGTTTACCAGTACTAGTATTTTTGGTAACTTAGTGAGGACAGTGATAGGTCCAATGATTTGTTTATAATGTGCTTCATTCTTGCTAATAATCCCAAACACCATGTTCCATAAGATTAAATGAAAACGTACTGGTCAAGCATGTTATTATGACATAGGTAAGAACAGCAGCTATTGTGCATAGTATTATTTAAATCAAGGACCAAGGTCTTACGTAAATATAGTATTATCATGCTAGACTTGAAAAAACTACTAAGCGTAAAGCTGCCTTGTGTTACCTGGGGCTTCTTAACCAATTTAAACGATCTATTTTTAAAATTCTCTTCCATGCATTTTAATTGTGACTGATATTCACAAACCACCAAAGTTCTAGAGGCTTTAAGCAGATATTTTTTTTTCCAGAAATGCAGCAAGCTTTTCATCTGTAATTCTAAAACTCTTAGCACTGATGAAGTAATCAGTGCTTTTTGTGGCTTCATCATATACTCAAGGTATGACAAAATAAGTTCTTACTATCTTAAATAGTCCTTAAAAAAGACCTCCAAAAAGTTCTCAATGGCATGTCAAATAAGCGAAGATATTTCACTTGTTGATTTTACTTTTTCTCATTTAAAGATTCCATACAACTTCAAGAGATAAAGAATCATCTGCTATTGAAGGAATGGCTACCGTCTTAGACCATAAAGACAGATGTTTTGGAAGGACATCCACCATACAAGACAAACTGCTTTGTGCATATTTCAACTATCAGAATGCAAGTAAAGAGCAGAGCATTGTACTATGAAGTGGCACTGTCAATGCCATTTTTATTACTACTTTGTGCGAAGGATTATACTCCAGGGGACAATAAAAGTCAACAAAAAGTGACCTCTAAAAACCTGTCTATAAATATGGCATTATTTAACACTATGTTTAGCAAAGCTAACGGTTTTTAATGACTTAGTGTATACCAAGCTGAGTTACCTCATATGTCTAATGTCTGTAACAAGCTACAAATGCCAGAAATGACATGGTTATGCAATCACGGCTAGCTGCAGAATCCCTGTGAAGATAACATCCTATCTACAGCTCCTCAGAGCTTTTTGCCTTTGCTCTTTCTCAGGACAGCAAGAAACAGGAGTATTACTGATGCTCTTTCCAAGGACAGCTCATCTAAATAAACCTAAATATTTTCTCCTCTTCTTGTTTTATTCACAGTAACTGGGAAACACCGTAGATAAAGTAGCTGCTGAACCTGGACAAAATATGTAATAACCTAAACAGATTAAATTCAGTTTAATGCAGACAAGAAAGAATCATAGAATGGTTTATGTTGGAAAGGATCTTAAAGATCATCCAGTTCCAACTCCCTTGCCATGGGCAGGGACACCCTCAACTAGCCCAGGTTGCCCAAAGCCCCATCCAACCTGGCCTGAAATAATGCCAAGGAAGGGGCATCCACAACCTCTTTGTGTTCCAGTGTGTCACAATCCTCATGCGTAAGAATATGTTCCTTATACCTAATATGAATCTAACGTCTTTCATTTTAAAGCCATTATCCCTTGTGCTATCACTACCTTCCCTTGTAAACAGTCCCATCTCCAGCTTCCTCTTCAATATTGAAAGACTGCAACAAGGTCTCTTTTCCAGGATAAACAAGCTCAACTGTCTCAGCCTGACTTCATAGGAAAGGTGCTCCCTCCCTCTGATCACGTTTGTGGCCCTGCTTTGAACCTGCTCCAACAGGTTCATGCCTTCCCTGTGACGGGGCTCCAGAGTTGGATATAGTACTTGAGGTGGAGTCTCATGAGCAGAGCAGAGGGGCAGAATCACCTCTCTTGATCCCACTGGCCATGCTTCTTTTGATGCAGCCTGTGGTATAGCAGGCTTTCTGGGCTGAGAGTGCAGTCTGCCACCCGTGTCCAGCTCTTCAACTACCAATACCCTCAAGCCTTTCTCAGGGCTGCACTAAATCCATTCTCCACCTAGCTGTGCAGCAATTAGTGCTTGGGATTGCACCAACCCACATGCAGGACCTTGCAAATTCAAAGCCTCCCTCTTTGCCTTTGGAAAGCACCCTTAACACACTGTAAAGCCCGTAAATATAGAGAAACAAATAAAATAAGCAACTCAATGCCTGTGATTTACAGATTTAAGAGAACAGGAGCAAGCAAGTTTCCAGTCCCATTTGCTGCTTTTTTCTTCAATAGCATATTTAGGCACAAAGGTAGCTCATTCCAGCACAGCTATCCTATTCTGGAGGCTTGTGATATCAGTATAAAAACATCCACACAGCTTTCACCGTTATAATTTCTGGAGTACAATAATCACCAAAATGCACATATTTAAGCCAGGAATTCAATCAAGCACAGGATTAGTCAGCACAAATGCAGTTACCCACCATCACCACTGGGCAGAATATACCTGGCTAGCCATTGCCATGTAGTTTATACATACATTCATATCCATGCATGTTAAAAGCAGTAACACTAACATTTTGAGACAATCTGTTGAAAGACAGGCTGGAAGCATTCAGGAAACCATCTGCTCTAGCAACCATTTACATTAACACTGCAAACCTAGCACCTCCCGTCAGACATAGGCAACCACAAGTCTCCTATCTCAGTATAACACTCTTTAGTGTAGCTTTCACTCCTACTGTTCCTCTCCCTTGCAAATCACTCCTGTTTGCAGGAAAACTAAGCAATTCCTAGACATCAGGTCGATAGTCAGTATTTCCATCTCAATCTGTGTTTGCTGCCATGTAGATCTACATGCATTCTCTTGCTAGAGAGATTCTTGCCACCCAATCAGCCTCCACACAATTCCTACCCTTGATTATGCCAGTGCAACTGTCTCCAGACAGCGTTGTATACAGATACATTAAAAAATGCTGTAGAGGACTATATAAAATGTCTGGATTTTAAAAAATCTGGAAAATTGATTTTTGAGTGAATCTTTCTTTTAGCTCATAAGATTTCACAAGCAAACTAAAAACTAAAGGCTTTACCAGATCCTTTACTTATAAACACAAGCTCCAGCTAGAGGATTCAGTCTCCCCCAGTTTTTGTTTGCAAAAGCTGAATTTGAGAAATTAAACAGATAACCCAATATGTTTCCTTCCTACATCGTATACTTGATCTTATGTGCAAAGCTGCATTTTCCAGACTGTTTTTCCCTAAGCAAACCAGTATTTTTAGCTCTTGAAAGTGCCTCCTTTCAGATAGCATTTGCTGCCAGACTGCTTTGATCTTCATACATATCAAAGGAGTCTAAATTACAAATTCTTAAATAAACTGCTTACATTTAACTATATTCTCTCTTTAAAATTTAATCAGGGTATAACACAAAAGGAAGAATATTTCAGCTCCTACAATCCCAGCTGGTTAGGGTATTCCACATACAGCTCATGGCTCCTTTATCAGTCTTTTGCCAGCTGTTGAACTCTAAAATATTACTTGATACTTGATGGCACTTATTTCCATGCCTTTTGCTGTATTTTTGATTAACACTCTACAGCAATTCCAAACAAAAAAAGACTTTAAGATGCATTAAAGCACACTTTCAACCACGTGTTAGTGTTAAAACCCAAAGTGAGTTTCAAGATACAAAGAATTTGATAACAGAAGATATTTAACACACAATAGAAACCACTTTTCACTTGAATCCTTGTTATCCTATAAATCAAAAATTTTCAAGTACAGCTACTGTCTAAAAAGTCAAGCAAAGCAGAAAGAAAATTTCAGGATTTGGCTTATTGATATCATTAATCCAACATACTTCTAAAACTCTAAAGCATGCATGGAAGTTGTGAACATTTTATGTTTCCATAACCTGTTGAGCATACTTCCAGCTACCTATTTACTCAAGAAATTAGAGTGTTTTTTCTAGTTAACAGCAAAACACATGGAAGACACAAGCTTGTAAAACAATACTGATTGAAAATAATGAGACTAATGCGTTCTCCCGGGCAATACAGGTCAATGAATAAATCCCAGAAACTTGACAAGTGCATAAAGAAACAAAATAATTTGTTTAAAGGAATGAAACTTTCAGATTTGTTCAGATAAGCTAGCTGTGGGGAGTAACACCTATAGAAAACAGGAATACTTCACTATGCCTCAACAGATAAGGCCATTTAAGGACAGGCATGTGATACACATTTCAGGATAAAAATTGCATTTTAGATAGACAGTTCTTCCCAGCTCTAACAGGGTGTATCTAAATCCCAGCTCAGAAAGGTTTTGGAAATATGAACCACTATCCTTTCAACATAAAGGACAGTAACTGGACAGGTAATGACAATTCAAGGTCCGAACCTCAGTGTGGTATTCAACTAAGAAACAGATCTGAAAGATACAGTTACCATAAAAAAAAACAAAGTCTGATCAAGGCAAAATGTGTTTAAGAATCCAGAGGATTTATAGTGGCTTCAACTCTTATTTCAGGATTTAGAAATAACTAGACTGCAGAGCCCCATGCGACTGCATATAAATAAACCAGGTTTAGGTCCCTCCAGCTTTGAGGCTGAATCTGGTAATGTAAACAGGCACCATGATGAACTGGAATTTTCAGGTTTGTACTATTCTCTACTTTCTCCCTACCACCAGAAGGATGAAATGCAGTTTAATATGAACAATGTTTACAGCAACTACTGAAATCCAGCAGAGCATGCATTCGCATTTTAAAAAGCATCTGTGTGATGAAGCGACTGATAAAATAGGTCTCTCAAATGCTTTAAAGTGATGTTCTTTGTTTTATCTGTGACTACAATTAATAGCAACAGGAAATTGCTTTAGAAAGGAACTAACAAATTGGGAGGAAATGTAGATCGCAAGAGGCCAGCATTAAAGATCAGAATAAATGACAGACAGGAGAGAAGACATAGTAATTTCTCTTTTTTTTCCTGACACCCAAAGCACCAGAATCTCAAATGTTACCACCACTGAATATCCATGCGACACCAAAGCATACCAACCCACAATTTTTGAAATCTCCACAAAATCAGAGTATTAGTGCTCTGTGAATGTTGCAGAGGTTCTCATGAGCCAGGAATAGATTTTTAAGGACTTCGTTATCGTGCCTTTATTTGTAAAGGAGGATTGTAGCTCTTGCTCTGTGGTGATATGAGTTAATACAAGACATGTAACTCTTTGATTTACTGGGAGTCATGCTAGCATTTCAGAGGGCAATAGCTAAAAGCATGGTTCGGTTCCTAGAACCTTCCCTGTAGAAGGAAGTTTTACCAGCAAAGCCATCCATGTGTCAGAAGAAGCGCCCAAGCATTATATTCTGAAGCAAATAAATCTGAATAACTCGACTTTATCTTGACAGAGCAAGCTGGCTTCCTAAGGCTCAAGTATTACCAGCCACAAAAGTGGCTCTCAACAGCCACGTGAAGATGTCCATGACAGTGAGAAACAACATACCTGCCCTACAGCTCTGATTACTTACAACAGATATGTTGCCTCATACTGAGAGACAACGCTGACTAAGAATTTCCTCCTTTCTAAAGTCTTCTCCATCTTATGGCCTGAACTTACTTTCAAGTAATTGCGTGGTTGTCAAGTGCCTACTGCCTCCAGCTCTGGTAACACCACATACAGAAAAGGTCTGATGGACCCAAGTAGTTTGCACAAACTTTAAGTTTCAGCTGAGAGGCAATGAAGAGGAAGGAGACTGAGAAGAAAACAGGTGAAACAGTTCCAAGTAAAACCCAAGGCTGAAGAAACTTCCAGCATGATATCACACTGCTCTTGAGAAAGCCCTCACCATGCTTTATGCTTCTACTCAAGGAATACTGTCAACCTCAGAACCCACAGGAACAGTGGAAGACTGAGCATAACTCCACATAAAAAGGAATTTATTTTGTTTGCTTTTGCCATAGTCTTCACCACATTGCTTCTCCCTCTCTGCTTAAGAAAATTGAGTATCCGGCTGCACACAGAAGCAAAGGAATGTTTGCATTAAACTAGCTACTTAATTTTAAGGATATAAAACAGTTCTATGATGCAATAGAAGAAAATATTAAGCAACAGAAGTACAAAGTTTTATAAAAAATAAGCTGCAATCAGATTTCATGCAGCTATCAAAGAACAAAGTTACATGTAGATACTATTCTCAGCTTACAGTCTCAAGACGGTAGAAAGTATATATCCTTTATTTGGGAATTGGTTTGCATGGGTTTACATCACTAATGTGCAGAAGAGGTGAGATCACAGATATAGTGCAGACACTAACTGATCTCAGCACACAGACTTTAGTAAGCTGCTACAGGGTCCCTGAATCTTCTCAACAGGCCACATTTAAGCTCTACACAGACATCTGTAGGCAGAAATGCTTCTCCCTCCCCAAATGTTATTGGACCTCTCCCCAAAACTCAACAAAAACTCGAGACCATTGCAGAGAAAAGTCCGGCCACAGAAGAGACATTTGGAAACCTCCTCAAATACTCAATTTTTTCAGACTTTTTGGCACCTTGAAAATGAACATACAGTGAAAGACTGTGACAGGCTACAAGAAATTTAGGTGGTTGTACAACACCATCCTGAAACCGTGCTCTTAAACTGTCATAAACTGTAATGGCTGTGAGCCTGTCCATACAGTTATACAGCCCAAGATGAGAGAAGTAAAGACACAATAATGTTTTTCTTCATCTATCTACTAACTTTCATCTGAAAAATAACTAATAATGGCTCTCCATAAGAATGAGTTACATTACTGAATTTTCAAGTGCAGGCATAAAGTTGCTGAACAACTACCAAATGGTAGATGGATAATGGCAAAACTCTTGCTAATGAAGATGTAGAGTATTGGCATAGCCCACCTTTCAATTCGAAATCACAGTAATGTAGTTGCATCGCTCCAATAGTATTCTGAATCATCTTCCACCCTTGTCTTCAGTTCTATCTGCTCACTCTCACATGGATCTAATCACTATTTGATCATACAAAACCCTAAAGGAGTAGGCACAATCTCCCTGAAGTACCAAAATACTGAAGTGCCATTTTCTTTCCAGAAAAAAAAAAAAGACTACAAATATAATAAAACAGTGATTTTTCAGTTTTACTATCTATCACATAAAGACAATGTAGAATCTTTTCCTAAAAATGTAAAAACTGAAAGAGGATTCAAATTCCCTCTGCATGTAATGAAATTACATTCTCATTTTCCACATTTTAAGAAAATACAATCTTAGGAAGTAAGTATCTTTCCATTATAAGCACCAAGATGTAAGAACTGTTTACTGCTGTTGAGCCAAAATAGCATATAAACTGGTACACTTCTGTTAGATTCAAGTCATTGCACAAACAAACCGAATCATTAACAATTCTAAATATTATCCTTCTACTAAATTCATTTTCTGTACATATGAACTATGAAGTCAAAATAATTTTAAAAACCCACACAGCCTTATTATAGAAAAAAATTCCTTCCTGTAGCTCTATCTTTGTTACTTAAAGAATAACTACTATCTATCATAGCTGAAACTGTTCCCAGAGGCTCAGAAAGTTCTTTTATATGCTACCTTTATGACACCCTTTTTACTCCTTGGTAACAAATCATTAAGCTCCACAACTGTTTCTGCTTTTGTTCTCCTGGAAGTTCTTCCCAGACATTTTGGGTTAAAACCATGACAGGACATCCCTCTGCAAGTTATTCTGACATCAGAAGTTACGAGCTATATGAATGTTCATAGTTATTGAGCCTATTCTGTGCAACATACACAAAGACAGGACTACTAACCGAACTGAAATAATTTCTTATGCATTTAAGCTGCATAGCTATAAATAAAGCTTTGACTTTATTGTGTATCATACAAGAACGTATTTCTCATCTGGAACCTGCCAACTAAATAGGAATACTCACCCTGCTGCAACTGCAGGAGGGATAACCAATATGAGTTTAAGTTGTGCTTCATGCAGAGCTTCAGAAAGATGAATGAGCAAGTGAATCAAATCCCTGAAATATAAATATATTGTTAGAGGAAAAGGCAGTAAAACTGGTGCTATATATTGGCAAGAGCAAGTTAACAAGTAACAGTAGAAATAATTGAAAAGACACAGCTGGCAAGAGAGCCAAATACAGTTTGCATTAAATGACCATAGAAGAAAAAAAATTATTAGGAAAACTAGTTAGTCCTCTTCCAAGACTAAGAGCACTGAATGGCTGGAGACAGTCTTAATTTTATTGGAACTGGAGATCACCTTTGGGTTAAAATGTTTCCTAGTTTTATTTTAATCTAACTGTGTATTGTTAGCATGTAAAGCCACTATATGTTATCAGAGCAGGTCACCTCTTCAGGTCACGTTCAATAAAAATAATTAAATCAGTAGAACCACCAAACACTGCTCTGAAAGAAGTCGCTGTTGAACAGATTCAAGTTACCACTGTATTACTACACCTGAGGTCTGAGTGTAAAGATGTTTTCACAGTAAGACATGAAATCTTCGAGGGATATTTCAGAGGTGTGTATTTAAAAATATTTCTGGGGGATTTCTGCATAAATAATCCTTTTGTTTCTAAATATATTACTGTGTAGCTACAAAGAGCTGCTTGATTACACTGTACCTTTAAGTATCACCTTCCATATGCATCACTTAAAGACTTTCACAAAAAGCTGATTCTTATATCCCTACTCTAAACATTTCAATAGTACAATAAACTCCCGAATTCTCACAAACTGCTTTTAGTCTTGCTGATTTGAAGGATGATGTTAATAGAAAATCCTTCAGAGAGACTGCAGGTACAAAAAAAACATAATAGATAGTTATCTTAACAGGAGTCCAATATTACCTTCAATTTGCTCTATAAATCGGGCCCTTCTGTGTGCCTTAAGTCATTAATTTTTCAGAACACAGTCAACTTTCATATTTACCCACTGACATGGTGGATCCACAAAGGCAGTCAGATGACATCAGAACAGAATTCTAGATCTGTTCAGAACTATGCTTAAACCTGAACTGAGTAGAAAGCAACTTCACGACCCACTCCAGTAGGCTGAAAGAGCTAAAGAAGGCAAGGCAGGATATACAAAAGTGATGATCCAAACTGTTTGCTCCACTTAAACTGGATTACACCTGAAGTCTTAGAAACAGCTTTTCATACTGTCATGCCTTTCAAGGCAGTATCATCCTACAGATATTCTTCTGAAATCATTGATCTTCCAATATAATTATCCATCACAGTAATGATGTTTGACTTGCAATGTAGTCACTATCCAAAATTAACCAGATATTTTCATTTCCCCCGAGATGCTTTGATGTCTTGTGAAAACTTCCTAAGGATGCTACAAAAGCCATTACTCTAAAAATCTTAGCAAACAAAGAAAGCCAGTTTTATCACTTTCCCAATACCATCAGTATTTTATGCTTACAGCTTGAGAGCTGGCTGTGCTGAACAGCTCTTGACAATGAACTGTCACACTGCCACCTGTATTTCTCTTCCTGAGGGAAGACATAAAATTACAGGAATTGGCTGCTGGTCTGTCTGCCGCACGTACTTCTACCATTCCTGCTTTGGGAACATAACAGCTATCCCTCCTATTTTCTTATCATACACATTCCACATTTAGAGTGTCACTATTCAGACAAATCAATTATAGCAAAGGAGAATCCTTGACCACAGGAATGTGTTAAAAATTAAAATACTAAACTAAATAGGCATGTATTGACTCCAACACACATATCATGGCTCCCACATGACAATTTTATCAAGAACTGTATTAAAACTAGTTAAGCCTTTTTTCCCACTGATTTGTATCTTACAGCTAAGTGACCTTTTTAACTAATTATGCCTTAACTGCAGTATAAGTACACCCTTTACCAGATGTCAGGGATACTATATGTAAGATAAATTTGACCAAAGAATCAATTACTCTGATGTTGAGATTATTTTATGCTGTTCATCATCACAGATCTCTCTACCTGGCTGCCTTTGTTAGCTGTAGGAACTTTTGAGACCATGCAAAACATTTTCTGACTTTGAATTTAATTATGCAGAAGGTGAGGAGATAGAAGAGGGGCATAATGGGACAAAAGATCCTAACAGCTGCAGAGCAAGACAGCATCTTTTTAATTTAGAAACAAGGCTAACACCCTCACTCACACTCTGCACCTTCAGATACCTGCCTCAACTCCTAAAGTTTTGCTATCCAGATAGCAATGTTTTGAAGTATAAGAAAAGCAGCTGTGATTACTTGGAACCAGATGCAGAGGAGGGGAAAATAAAAAAAAAAAAAAAATCAGGAGAATATTAAGTTCAAGGTTTTCCCCTTCCTCAACAATGTCAGACACTAAGGGTTAGCCAGCAGAGAGAAAAACATACACAAAAAAGCAGTGACTTACCGACAAAAACAGCGAGTGTACAAAAGCAGTAATATTTTAAGACTAAAAAGGCATATAGCATAGGACCACAACCTACAACTGTAAACAAAGGACAAAGATTTGTAACCTGCTAAATGGGCAGGAGTAGTTTGGCTACTGATTTTGTAGCTAGCAGACTGGACTGACTGAAAACATACTCCAGCAAAACAGCCACTTCCTCTCCTCCTGCCACCAAATCCAAGCAACATAATCTTGGCCAAAACCCAACTAGCTTCAACTAATTGTTGAAGAAAAGGGGTAGCTGGACAACAGCAGATTTTTGCTCAAGAAACCCAGATTAGTATCTACTCACTAACCTGTCAAGCTAGGTCTCTGGGCCCTGAAAACTTTCTAGCAAATCAGACAGGATTAATTCATAAAGATTTAACTTAGGCTCACTTCCACTTGTCAGGCAAGGCAGATTATGTAAATCAATGATGCACTCTTCCTCTCTCTCCCTAACAGCAATAGCAAAACTGCTCATTTACTGTGTGCTATAAATTAAAACTTTGCTTTATCCCAACAGCGCTTTCCAGTGTTTTTAAACACGCTATTCTCCAATATAACCACTGATAATTTTTGAAAGAAAAGCTACTGACATTTTAAACATTATAATGAGGTACAGGAAAGTAGGAATAGAAATAGTCTTCCTGAAAAGGCTTCATTAAATATTTATCAGATACTTCACCATTGTCAAATTTAACTTCAGAGTAGCTACTAAAACATTGGCAGCTTTAAGACTATCTTGTGCTAATTAAGGTCTACTTAATTCCTGCTATTTTGGGCCTTCTATTATCACTACCACTTGGTAGGTCAATTTTCCAAGTGTTCATGATTCCAGAGGCTCTTGACCCCTATAAATATGCAACCCTCCACATTTTAATTACCTAGACTTTGAGGGAAGCGTATATTTTCAGAACTCCCTTTTTCCAGCTTTGTTGGTCTATTGTGTTTGGGACACTCTGTAATACAGTTTACTTCAGTGCACAAGAGAGCGCTGCAGGTGTATTTGAAAGGCATTGCAGAAGACATTTAAGGCTGCTATATCCTTTCCTCCAGTTACATGACCCTCTGCAACTTCCCAACTTCAGCCATTTTTTTTTTTTGCACAAGTTGGTAGTCAGTAATCTCTAAAATTTATGCCTTATCAAGAAAATTGGACAGAATAAAGCTGTCTACACCAAGAAGAAATTGCCCTTTTGTGCCATTTCACTGCCTACTTAATACCAAGAAACTCAAGTGAATTATGGTAAATCTTTGATTAACAGATTAATTTTTCAGGTGCTAACATGAAGGCTAGAACTGCCAGACTGGCTTTTTGCTCCTATACTCCTACTAACATTAATAAGATGTCTGAAGGTCATCTTTGCATGATACCAAGTGCCTGCAGTATGTGGTGACAAAAAAAAAAAATTCAGATTGATTCTGTGTGATGGCAGTGCCATCTGTCAGCTAATGCCACTCTGATCAGAATAACGTGTGCACTTTTATGTATGCTGTGATTCTGATGGGTACAGTCATGCCTTTTTCACAACATAACCCAGGTCTCTTGGGAAAAAAAAAAAAGAAGTTAATACTCAAATCCATAAGCAAGATGAACAATAGAGACATTGTCCTGTCAAGCTCTTAACTAAACAAGCAGGAGAACCTTTGCTTGCTCAGTTATCTCAATAGTTCTACCATGTACACTTCTAAGCATAAATACTACAGGATGAGTAACTTGGAATATTTTATTGCCAAATCAGTCAAAAAAGTTTTAGATATATATAATTAAGAAGCAGATTTAACCTGTAAGAAGCACCAAACCACATTACAACTGAGGTATCACCTGCACAAGATACCTTGACTGATTTAGATTTTTGTTAGGACATTCATTTCCTATGCATTAGAATAAAAGATGGGAAGCTGAATAATTTTTCACTGTGCAGTGGCTGTCAGCACGAGAGACGATGTCATTAGAGCATCAGTCAGATCTTCCATCTCCTGTTTAATCTGACCTCCCTGTGATTTGTAAATCAATAGTTCTACTCCAGAAAGAAGTAGGTACCAGTACTATAGAGTACTATGAAGTTTCTATATAAGACATCTACAGGAGCCTGAACTGGTCAGTATAAATCCCTTAAAACTTAGTTCCACCCACTCATATTAAGAAAATTCAGGTTCTTTAGATAGGACAGATGGTATTTTAGCATCTCAATATAAGAACTTAATGCCATTTTTTTACATCTAAAAGTATATAAATCATAACCCAGTTTATTACGGAGTAAGGACACTAATTTGTAGTTTTCAGAGTCTTCTTCAGACTTACCTACCTCAAAGAAATACTGGTGTACTCTGCTAAAAATTATTGCTTCACAGTGTCTTTAGAGAGTGGATGTTGGTTTTGTAGCTGAAACTGTTTCAAGTACAAATGTTCCACAAGCAATTCCCACTCTCTAATCATTTTAAGTCTGGTAAAGAAATGTGTGCTGTATTAAGTGTTCTTACACCACTAAGGTAATGCGCTGGATAGGATCATAGATCTTTTCCATAACATTATCTAAAAAACAAGAGGAATCATTTCCACAGCTTTCCCCTCAGCACAGATACACAAAATAATGCACTAGAAAATAAAAAGGCACTCAATTTATTAATTTCCTAGCTACATATCCATTTACTTTAGGTTTTGAAAAATGAAGATCATAATGATTCTGAGTAAAATCTTTTTTACTTCGATGCACACCACCACTCTGTCATTTCATAAAGCACGCTGGCATCTGCAGATATTTTCATACACCTGTGTTTTGCCTCAATAACCTGTTGATAACTCCTTAAGTGTGACTCTTCTTTGTATTTCAGAAAAAAATAACCAGAAACCACCACCTTTGATTAACTTTTTTAAAACCAAAACACTGACACTAAATAACAGGAATAAATTGTATCAGCTAGGCAGATATCCTTGTACTATCAGGCAACCTCGAAAGTAATTCGAAGGTAGACTATCTGTTCTTAGGAGCATAATTACGATCTTTTGTTCCTGTACCTAGAAGTAGGTTAAACTACTTTCAAGAAAAGACCTGACCTTGAAGGATGTGAATCAGAAAGCCTAAACTATGTACCTAACTGTTAATAGAGATACTTTAGATGGAGCATACACAATTGCTGTTCTATGAACACTTCACATCTCCAAAGGATTAGGGGTCATCCCTGTATTGACACGTCCATAACAAGTAACCCCCACCTTTTCAAGGTTAAGGACATACTTTACTACCGGTGTCTGTCATTTCGAAAGACATAAACCGGCAAGAAAGATCAGGTATGAATCCTGTTACAATGCTGCCACTACGTGGGCAAAAGAGGTCATGGGCCGAGCCAATTCCTTCCCAGCAGAGAAGCAAAGACCATTCATTCTTACCCATTTATCAGAAATAACTCTGCCCTGCTATTCAAAAGGAAATTAACAGAGCCCAAAGCAACAGCACTAACTGTGCAACAAAAAATACCGGCTTGCCAAGGTGATAAGTTCACTCAATTCTACCCCTTAAGATCTGTTCAAAGTACCTGTTCGCACCAGGAAACCTTGATGGGGAAAAGTCCATTGGATACCCCGGCCATCTGGTTTTAGACCAAGTGAGACTTAAACTCAAAATTTTTAGTGTAATCATGTGTTTCTCCTTTCAAAAAACACTGTTTATTCCACACACAAGTCTAACTTCAGCTTGCTACCTAGATTAGCTCTATTCAGAATGTCTGTCTGAGTAGGCAAGTCCAACACAAAGTATTTTGCAACTTAAGGACCCTAACCATTTCTAGGAGAGTGACAATAAAGGGAGGAAAAAAATCCACCACAGATGATTTTACAATGAAACACTTAAAGTGGTCTAGAAGAGGAGGAAAATATGCATTTTATAATGTTTGTTTCTATTCATGTTTTTCTGCCAAGTATCATCTTTTACATATTTAGTTAGAATAATTATGGAGTCTTGTTCTCTGGTGGCCATGTACAATCAAACATTACTGACTTGGAGCAAAGGAGGCTGTTACCATGCTACTCTGAGAAAAACCCTTTCCTTCTCTGGTTATGGAAAATACTTTCTACTTCTGTCTATCAATAAGAGACAGTGAATACAGAAGTGGTGATTCTACATTTCACCTAAATATCATTCAGGTATGAAAGCTAGATACCTCCTGTAGTAGAGACAGTCCTTGTTCCATCTTGTGAGATAAGCAATTCTGTTTTGAACCAGCACTACTCCTGGCAAAGCATAAAGTTTTTTTTACACAGATTCACAGGATGGTATGGGTTGGAAGTGATCTCTGGAGATCTAGTCCACCCCCGCTGCAGGTTCACCTAGAGCATATTGCACAGGATTGTGTGCAAGTGGGTCTCGACTGTTTCCAGAGAAGGAGATACCACAATCTCTGAGCAGCCTGTTCCAGTGCTTTGTCACCCTCAGAGTAAACAAATTCTCATGTTGAGATAGCTTCCGGTGTTCCAGTTTGCGCCCACTGTCCCTTTTTCTGTCACTGGGCACAACTGAGAAGAGTCTAGTCCCTTCCTCTAGACATCCACCCTTTAGATATTTATAAGCATTGATCAGATCCTCTTGCAGTGTTCTCCAGCCTAAAAGTTACCATGCCACAAGTCATCCTGGAGCTAACAAGAAAAAGTATGCTTTCTTCATGCATGTCATTCGCAATACAGCACTTCGATGCTAGTGTGCTTAAATTGGTCTTCAGTGAGCATGGTATAATAGGAAAAACATCAGTTTTACTGAAATACAGTAAGCACAGTAGATAAACTGACCACTACACCTGACTTTTGGATGGCAGATACCAATTGCTCACATCATCTTGCTGGCTGTCTTAAGACATTGCAATGGGTTCAGAGCTCAGTATAGAAATTGGCTCTTAGGAACAACCAGAAAAATTACCTAATTATGACCAAAAGCATCTAGCTTAAGGATTATTTGTTTCAGTGCAAGTGGTGAAGCCACTGACAAGGCTGCAAAGATTGTGCAGTTTCAATTCTTTGTTCAGGCGTTGATTTTATAGGGAAAAGGTAGGACTTTTAATAGCACTCTCAATTCCAGAAATAACTATTACGTACTTTAAGTCAGTAACATTTGCCCTAAGCAGAATAACCCAAAGTAACCATTTTTGAAAGGTGAAAATCTTCCATAATGAAGTCTGCATTCTGTGGAGATTTCTTTTAAGCTCATTTCCCTCCAGACATCTTAGACAATAGATAGCTAGTAGGAATATAGTGCTTTAGGGAATGGATTCCCAAATTTCCTGAGGGCACTAACACCAAATCTTCAGATTACTTCACTTAACCACACATTCTACCTTTTCCTCCTGAAGCAGGAGTTTGGAGATTGCATTACCTTGACTGCGTACAAGATGTTGACAGCCATGGGAGTTTTGCTCAAGGAAAATGGATTAGAACACACCAGGAAACAGCTTAATATGGATAAACCTTTTAGTTTTAGCAACTACAACAACTTCCAATGCATTGAAACTTCATAGCGGAGCTACTACTCCAAAGTTTAAAGTATACTGCACTTGCAAGAACTGGAAGCTAGTTTCTCCCTAGATTTGCTTCAGGTTGGGGATTTTGGTTTTAGTTTCAGCATGTCTAGAAGATCTCTACATAAATGTTTGGAAGGTCTCTTAACCCAAATTTGGTGGTCTTGAAAGCATCCTACAAGTCCAAGCTTCACCTAGTAACCCAAGTCAATGTTATAGTCAAGGCCAGGGCTAGCATCTGAGTAAGCATGCATACAAGATACCCTTGTCATCCTTGCACAATGGTAACATCTTGCAGAACTCAAGTATGAAAGGTTAATGTGGTCCACTAGACCTACTAGGAAGATTATTATGTAATCTTCAATCTTATGAAGAGTAGACTCTTTTACTTGATTCTACGGTAAGTGGAACAATATTTAGTTGTCCTAGAATGAAGTGCATTTATTTATAATGACAAATTCAGATCAACATGGACAAAGTAACAAGATGCTTCAAAGAAGCCAATTTTTAGGAATTGTATCCTAGAGACTTATACTCACTTTTGCTTTTGATTTCCCAGCTGACTCCAAACCTCAATTACAAAACCATCAAAATTTTCATTCTAAATAAAAATGGAATCAACAATATACAGTTAATCATCATGCTTATTCATTAGGCTTACATCAGAGATGATGGTACAGTTTCAAAGCACACATTTACTGTAGTTTTTCTTGTATTGTTACAGATTGAACATGCTTTGTATTTGTCTACCAGCTTCATCTGTAATGCAGCATTTCACAATGAAGCACAAATTATTTAACAAACATTGAAAAATCTCTACTAGTTATCCATGACTTCTGCTCTTACACAAAAAACCAGTATCAGATTGGGAAAATTCAACCATTAATGAAAGACAGTTGTTAAGCAAACCATTTGACAAACATTAATGCGTATATTGGGGAAAAATCTTGTGAGCTCAAGTCTAAAGATATAAATGCTAATTTGGCATAGACACCGCTCCAAACATCTCCTGCAATTCATATCATTTGTGATAATTTATATTCAGCACAAACAAGGATACTGTCGTACTTGAGTACACTTTCCTTAAGAGGTAAACTGTTACTGAGGACCTAAATCAATGTATCAGTTATAAATTCTAAGAAACTTTTCCATTTACCTATTCATCTGCTAGAGCACATTAAGATTTCTTTTCAACATATCAAGTGAGAAAAAATTCTGACAGTAATTAAGCAGGCTGTCATGAAATAACTACTAAAGGTGAATGTCTTTTGGGTGCAACTTGTCTAGTCCTATACATGCCTATAAAGCCATTAGCTAAAGGGCTGCCCAGAAAATGTTGGCAAACAGCTATACCTTCCAGCAAGTTTTCTCCTCTCCCTAGCCTCTTACCATTTTAAGGACACTAGTTTATCAGACCTGAGCAAAACTGTACAGTAACAGATAACCAGTGAGTTGTTCTTGGTATTAGAGGTGGCTCATTAGCTCTAGTACATTGAGCCTGAATGTGGCACAGAAAGCAGCACTCATCACACCTCTGACCCTTTTTTAATAGAAGTTAAAGAGAAAGCAGTCTGCTTACTAGGCAACCTGCATGAAAAGTTTTATGTATTCATTACAGCCTCAGTAACACTTAGTCTGTCAGCTGTTTGGCACAGGTTTTATCAATCATAACTTATAGCAGGCAAGAGTCAGCAGTGCAGCTGCAAGAGTAACTTAACAAGGCTATGTTGATCACACTAACTTTGGTCTAGCTGAATTTAAGTGTTGTTATACTTCTTATTTACTGGAATTGAACACATATGACACACTTATGAATCCCAAGTCTGTTTTGATCAGAATGTCATTTTGTAGAACATAAAACTATTGGAAATGAGAAAATACCCACTACAAAAGAAATAAAATATCACCTCAGACAATTTCATAAGCATTAGCAAAAGCTTTTTACCTTGGCTAGCAGAACCATGTTCTTGGAAAGCTCCTCTATCTCATCCTCACTGCCAAAAACACTCTCAAAGTCCTGGGAACTCCAGCCATCAAACAAAATTCGAGGCACTATCAAGCAAAGTCGTCAATCAGTAGTGAAAATTTATTATCCACACTGGAATTTTTCTGCATAAACAGAATACAGCAGATACAAGCAGAGATACCACTAAACACACCCCATGACTGAGATCATCGCTCTTTTTCTCTGAATAACTTTAGCAGCACAGATAAATTAACACTATAGAAAATTCTTCATCTTCTATTTACAGGCCAGCACTAATGCAAGCTTTAAGAGAAGATACCTTCACTTGATTAACTATCTTAATTGAACTATCACTTAGGACCCCAAGTAGATTCTTAAAAGACCACCAACATGAAACAGCAATCTTTCTGATAGTTGTGCACCTCTTGTACCACAAGATGATGATAGAAAAGTTCACCTCAAACTCTAATTTACTCTTTTGTACATAGCCCTGTATTACTTCACTCTTCTACTCATCTCAAGACCCTGTGACAGATTTTTATTTTGGAAATCACAGTCACTTAAGCCAATGTAACTTTTTCTAACAACATATTTAAAAAATTAAAAACAATCATGCACACTGGAAAAGTCAACTCCTCATACAGAGCTGTATCTCTAAGTCCTTTCTGTCTAGCAAGGATGTAAAAGAGTACTTTATAAGAATCTAGAGATTTCAAAGGTTTATTGTCTTGCAGCTGAATCAATTTAAAACACCTGAGCACTCCACTTTTCTGATGCATTTAAAGTTTCATGCTGGCTTCCGAATCAAGAAGGGTTTCACAGAACTCTTGTTATGGACAAGTTTAAGAAGTCTACCACAGTATCATCTCTATGGCAATATTTGCCATTTTCCCTAAAGACCTATAACTGTGGTATATCTTACAGTTCCAAGCTGCACTTCAAGGGGAGAATAGCCAAAGGATGACTTTTATACTATCATGCAGAAAATTATGACTGACTCAGATTTGGATTTTTTTTTTTTAAACTCAGCAGAGACCCTGAGCAACAAGTTTGAAAACTGCTCACTCACATAAGCTATACACAAAGTACCCCCTCCAGAGATGGCCCTGTGATGCAGGACTTAACCAGATATAACAAATTAAAGCAAAATATTAGGGCACCAACGGGATCAACACTTCAGTTACTTAACTAAGTATGGTAACTGACTTTATTTTTCTTCTCAAGTTCCCTCCTTCATAGAGCTATGCTAAGAAAGTCTCCCTTCCTCCCGTATACACCTGGAACAAAGCCTCATCATTTTCTTTAACTTGTAGCAGAGAAAAAAAAACAACCCAACAAACACACACAAACCAGGCTCACCAATTTTGATGTTTTTGGAAGTTTTTCTGACATCTTTCATCCAGCCTGTCAAACAGTATCAAATAAGATAACAACAAAATATAGATTATGTTGACAGTGACAACATTTTCAAGCATTCTTCAAATAACATAGCATACTTTCATTATATTGGTCCTCCTGCCACAGACTACTAATTCATAACCAACACAGACAAAACATCCTCTGATGCACAAATTTGAAGCCATTCACATCCACCACAGCATTAACTACAATCCTACAATAGTCCCTACCCAACCCCTCTCTGCTTACAGTTCTGCCTCATAATGGAAGCTATGTTACTGCCTACTCAGGAAAATATTTCTGTTGGTCATCAAGCATCACCTGGGAGGATTTCCTCCCCCCCCAAGACGGTATTTTCATGCGTCCCATCCACTTCTGTTAGGATTCACTGCACTAGAATGAATTTGTTAGTAGGCACCAACACAGTAAGAATTATAGCTATTTCAAATGAGATTCCACAAACAAGTATTTTAGTCAAGTTCAAACCCATAAACTACTTAGCTATTATTTAAGAACATACTAGCTGAAATCTGAACTTGCCCATTTCTTGACAGTGAAGGAAAAAATTATCTTCTGATAAATTTCATCTTCCGTTCCCAAAATAACTTCACCCAAATATTTGGAGGGGTGGCATGGAACCCCACAACAGGTAAGCAACTGCACGGTGCAGACACTGAAGACTATTTCTGCCTGTACAGATTCTTTGTCCCTTTCCTCTTTTGAACAGGAACTTTGTAGGCAGGCTGGTGGAAGAGCTAATCTTACTACTTACTCTTTGGACATATAAACTATGTACAGGTGTGGAAGCAGGTGGGGACAGAAAGGAGTCCACTCTGAAGAAAAACTCCCAAAAGAAATGTAACAGATGAAAGTACTTCACCATGAGGCAGAGCAGAAAAATCCACATGCGTATTGCCGAATCTACCCAATCTACAAGAAGACTAGTAATCTTATTTGCAATGTATATTCAAAGAAAAAGAAAATAACACCTTTATCAGCATCATGGAGCCCAGTGAATTGGAACCTTTCCTTCCCTCTCCTTTTCACTTGTAGCCAGACTGGTGAGATTAGTGTAAATTTGTTTCCAAATATTTTAGCAATGTCATACCCATGGTTGTTCCACTTGCAAAAGAAAGGAAGAAAAAAAAAGAGTGAGAGGCTCAAAAGGAAGACAGAGTTTACTTTACTTTTGACCAATACAAATTCTTTAACACATATATAATAATTTCTTCATTCCTGTTTGTTAGTTTGGAGAAACTTTCTGTGACCTTATTTTTATTTAACAAGAAAGTACTCTGGAAACTGACAGGTACATGAAAGGCAATCTTCAAACTGTGCAGGTTCACCTAACTAGAGGAATTTGCATGTAGACTCCACCACAGTTTTGAATTTACAGATTGCATTTATATTCGAGAGAACTTGAAAAATATGAAAATTCACAGGATACCTATTTCTTTTCCAAGCAGCATAAGACTGAAACAAATAAAAATCATCCTCAAACAAAACAAAGAAATATTTATTATTCAAGAAAGGATGCTCTGAATAGTAGTAAGACTAGATAGCAAAAGAGATCAGTTTGACAGCAATACAAAATTGTTACTGTTTATTTAGAAGGGTCAGATGGATAGCTGCATGGTATGAGAATGCTTAGTAGCCCTCCTGGTCCAATTCTACAACAATTTCACATGGCTCATCAAGGACAAGAGAATACCATCATCTCTATTTTAGCAGCAAGAAGAAAAAAAGTTATCACCTAGACATCCTCAAGAGATGGATGAGAGAACAATGGCTTGAGACCACCTGAATCCCAGGCCAGCTTTCAAACCTCTGGGTATTTGACTAGAGCTTCCCTTTATTATAAAAATACTTTTAAATCAGAAATTCAAGATTTTAGATTAGAACAGTCTGCTGCATATTAATTCAATTTTATTAACTTACTGGAGTAATATATCCCAGAACATCTCCCAAAAAGTGTCTTTCCTTTGTCTTGGAGCAATAACTTCTGTGTTCCAGGATAATATCCTTTGCCTTTGGATCCACAACTACCAGTTCCCGGTCCTGCACACTTTTATCAGAATGCAATGTCTGGGGATAGAAGAGAGTTTTCAGAACCAGCTGTATGAGGCAGCCACTTTCAAAAGCAACATATTCAAGAGGAGAGGGGAAAAAAGAATTTAAAAAAAAAAAAAAAAATCACATCATTAAACTCTGAGCACTCCTTCTAAATGATACAGAGCAGTTTGATTTAAAATTGAAACAGTAAAACGCTCAGAAATAGTTATCATCAATAAACTTACTTCGTTTGCAAGGCAAAAAGTGTATAAACAAAAAAATAATCAACAATAAAATTACAGAACTTAATTACTTAATTCACTACAGCTGATGGTGCTGTGCCATCTAGTCAATGCTTTCTGGTATGTTGCACTGTGGTTACTGGAGGTTCTTTAAGGAAGATCTGCTTCAACTAGAGCAGCAAAAATAGTTTTAGCAGACAGAAACAGAATGAGAAATCCTAAGTGTGCATGGGGAGTGTGAAGAAACCATGTACTGATTCAGCTTAAGGACTTGAGGGATAAGGTCTGTCTTAACATTGTACCATCCTCACTACCCACAGACTGGATTTTCTTCCTGATATACGTTGAGCAAGCAAGCAATACTAACAAAGAGATGTAGCTGCATAATGAAGGATTAACGGTTCTTATAGTTTAAGGAGAGTGCTTCAAACATGTCTACTTTTTTACCCAACATGCTTAGCAATACTAAATACATATACTTGGTATATGCATTGGCAAATACACTTCCTCTCCCTACACACCCTTTCTCTTGCACGGTTGTACTTTCCTGCAGTTTGAAAGAAAACAGGCAGGAAACAAGAATACGTTCAGCAAATCAAGGCAGACTCCAGCACGTTTACTCCATTTGGTCAGATTGCTACAGGACTCTCAACTATTTCTGCCTGCAAAGAAACTGATGGTTAGAAGACTCTTCAGACTCTTTCACTGGGATACAGCTTTCACACTGACAAGACTGAGAACACCTTCCCTTCCATCTGTAAATGACTTGGTGCTCTTGGCCCAAACCACTGCTCCTCACCCCGTGTCCAAAGGGATGGAAGGAAGTATGTCTCCTTTGATTATGCAAGGGACAAAAACTTCCTGCTTCTGCAGCTTGCATGGCCAATAAAGTGCTAGAAGCATACATCATATTTGTTTAAGGATTGAACCATTTCTGACACTCATAAAAGCTGAAGGAAAGGACAGTTTAAGGTAGCCTTGTGAGAATAAGCTTTAATAGAAATACATGGTTGTTTTTTACTGCTCTGACAGAACAAGAATACGTTTACCAAAGTTCAAACAGTTCACTGCACAATAGATAAGGCATTTCAGTTATTTCTCTTACCTTCTCTTCCAGCTTTTTTGTGGCACCTTTCTTTACATCTGTTTTTGACAGAGTACCTTCAGCTAGCCAGCAAATCATTGTAAGAGAAAGTGAAGTATAGAAAAGCCTCATGGTGTTTTTTCCCACGTCAAGATTTTCCTGCCCTGACAACACAGGGGTTCAAATCTCTGTGAACAAAAGAATGCAACAGGCTATTTAATTTTTCTTGTTTAAGAAAAGACAAGCAATTGTCTTATCTTCTGCCCTTTAGAATGAGACTTACAGCAGTAATGTTTTAATAGTACTTTTGCTCTGACAGCAAAACAACAGAGTATTGTAAGAGACTTTTAGGCTTGAAGATTTTTTTCCCCCTTGTTTTAGTAGGTGTATCAAAGGGAAGCATGTTGGAGAGTTGCAGGTTCCCTTTTAAAGAATCCCTAAAGAACTGTAACAGTTTACAGCTGAAACTGAGGTAACCGTCTGCTGCCCAAAGCAATTATAGTACCACCTTACTTTTTCTATAGTAAGTAAGAGATACCATATGTTTCTGCTCCTGCCTAACTCTGTCAGCCAGTTACAATTTGAGATAAATAATTATAGCTATATGCCTTTACATAGGCACAGGTAAGAACTTTGCTTTCAATTCCTTGCCAAGCCCATGACACACATAGAATTGGAAAAAAAAAGGGGGTCCTTTCGTAGTCTAAAAGAACAACTTTGACAGCTTGACCCAGCTTCTAATAAAAGAATTAAGGGACAACATTTCTGTTTAGTGCTTTTTATCTATCACACCTTAGATCTGTCAGAGGAAAGACTTTACAAAAGACCATGTTTCTACTACAGCCAGAGCTTGTTTTTCAAACTGTTACCTATTAATGAGTTGCATTAGTTTTCCAGCATAGTTCCCAGAAGTGGGTAAGAAATCAGAGGAAAAAATACTTAGCAAACCAAGTTTGCAATACAAGGCAAACCAAGATTAAACACCAGAATGAACAAAGGCAACCTAATACTAATTCTGGAAGTCTGTCCTGGTTCCAGTCAGACTAGAGTTTACCCCCACCCCAAGCAGCCAGCCCAGGTGAGCTGAGTTATCCCAGGCTGTTTCCACACCACCTGACATCACCTCCCTATAAAACGGGCTGGTTGGGGAGAAGCAGCCCTAGGATCCTCCAGGTCAGTTCAAGTGCAGCCAGGGTGTCAGGTTAGTCCTCACATTGGTGCAGTACTCTGTGTTATCACTGGATTTAAGTGAAGCTTACCATGGGCTGTTATTGTTCTCCTTTCACAGTGGTTTTGTCAGTAAGCTGTCCTTGTCCTAATCTACAGAGGCTCTGTCTTGTTTCTCCTTAGGGAATGAGTGAGTAGCATGTGGCACTCAGCTAGTGCTTGGGGCTGAACTACCACAGTCTTAACTATCAGACTTGAACTAGCTTTCATCTCTAGTAAACTGGTGGCTCTAGATACTTATGAGGCTGCTTCTCATAACTATGAGATCCTAATGGAACTTTCCCCATGATTTTATTAAAGTTTTGCCAAATTTAACTAATTCTGCTGCTTCCTGTATTACTCTGAAGAGCTAACACTTACACCATTCTGGAGACTTTAAAGCTTACTTCCTCAAGTCATATTTAGAAGACCAGTTGTTGTGTTGGAACTGGTAAAAAATGCTGCTCAAAGTATTTAGCTTTTGTACAAAGCATCAGGTGAGCGATCCCACAACAGCAGTCTGACCACTTTGATGGAGTACTCTGTCAGTAACATGGTAGTAGAAGAAACCTTAAAGGTTAAAGGACAGTGTACTCAGTGAATCAGCAGCTATTTGAGGCTAGTAACATACAGATGAGATCAACAAACTGATAATATTAAGTACATTTGGAAGAGGCTGGCTCTAAGGCTTTAAAAACCAAGGATACTTACTGCAGGAGTTGAGGATTTTGCAGGAAAACAGAGAAGAGTATGTGATTATGGAACAAAATAGAAGGATGATGGCAGCAAAAGGGCTTGAAAAACATCACTACCACCAAAGAACATAGAACATCAAAAGCCTCAATATAAAGACTGCAAAATAAAAGCAGAAAGCCTTCTAATACTTCTCAGATCCAGAGAGTGGGATGAAAGCTAAATTGCTATACCACTTGATATTTCAGTAATTAAGGTGTTACGCTTCCAACTTGACTTTGAGGTCAAGGGTAGCCCCCTTGCTTTCCACATCCTAAAAAAATTAGGCCAACCATGTTACACTCAATGGCATCTACTCTATTCCACCTAATTTGTCAGGATCTATAAATTACTGCAGAGAGGAACAACTGAGAGTCTGAACAGTCAATACAAGTCTTAACTACGTGGACAGGATATCAATTCTTTCAGAAGCTGGTACATATTGATTTAGAGATATTTTATTTCACTTTCAGAAACAATTACCTAGAGCATCCACTTCCCAGAAGAGAAGTTAATGTTTAACAGTTAAAGCTCAGAAGTTTAAAAAACTATCACTGAGCATAGACATGAAAATATGCTCATTTCCTTGACATGCTCATATCCATCTGCCAATTATTAAGTTAACATCCACTTCTAGATCTATAGGAAGCCCTGAGCCTGCAGCAAAATGGTTTCTACCAGTGACAGTCCAATATTGACTCTTGGTTGGAACTCTATTTTAATAATTTGTGCTTTAACAAGACCAGTTTAGTGAAAATTAAGTAGACAACACTCTACTAGATGAGGATGAATTAGTCAAACTTTAAATGTTGTTTACAGAACATAAGCATGAATTTTTGTAAGCTTTGCAAAACAAGATCCCCATAAACTTTTTTCTTCTACAAATATTTCTTTGTAATTTTTTAATTATCCTCAAACCAACTGAGTAGAACTAGATGAGCTTGGTGCTTGTTTATTGTATTACTGCAAAATGCAAGTAAAATTGCAAATTAACTGTTTGTGTCCTTGTTAAACTGATACTGCGGACAATTTAAAACTTAAAACCTCTTGTAACAAATCAATCTGAAGCACAGGTTTCTCTCTAAGACAGATAACAAATGTTGATTAACCTGAGTCTCCACAAGAGAGCACAAGGGAGCTTTAGTCAGCTACTTTAAATGCATCTTCTTTTTTAAAGAAGAAAAACGACACAGATTTAGTCTCTCCAAAAGAATCAACCAAAGAAACTAAGTAATCTTCGAGGTAACTATTTGTAAACCAGAGTTAACATCTCTTATTTCTAAAGACAAAACAAGATTACAACTCCTGCTGCAAAAGAGGCCTGCATCACTGAGTAAAGGAAGCCCAGGAAGCATACTCTTTATGTGCTTTTAGATAGAAACAACAAAAGCTAGATTCATGAGTGAAGAGTGAAAATAAATCCGTTCCTAACCTGTGCAATTACTCCCTTTCCTGTTGTAAGGTGCTCTACTAGAAGAATCGCTTCCCCTGCTCGCCTGACTCTCTAGATATCAAAGCTCTCCACGCAGACCTCAGACTCCCCAGCAGCCTGCAGGCCTGCCAAGCCAGCAGGCTCCCTCAGAGCAAGCCCCTGCCGCCGCGATCGCACCCCGTGGGGCCGCCCTCTATTGCCGTCTCACCCCGGCTGCGGCACAGGCCGAAGGCCATCACTGCACAGCCAGCGCAGTTTCACCGACCGCCTCCTTCCCTCCCCACAGACAGCGCTCAGCCTCCTCATAGCGCCGGCCCGCTGCTGCTGCCACCACCACCTACCGCCCGCCGCCACTTCGGAAGTAGAGGCGGCCGGCACCGCCCCGCCGCGGCAGCGGGGGAGGGCGCTGGGTGCTGGCTAAGAGCCGCTTGCGCCAACATGGCGGCGAGCCTGTGCTGGTGGTTGTGAGCTTGAGGGCGGGGCCGCTGCTTGGTGCTGGCTCGGCGGGGCGGGGCAGAGGCGCAGGAGCAGCTGCTCGCCCCGGCCGTGGCCCAGGTGAAGGGAACCCGGCTGGGGGCTGTCACCGGGTGCGCTTTGCGGTGGTGCGCAGGAATACCCGAAGAAAGCAAATGATAGTCACTATCTAACCGTGACTAAGAGGGGGAGACCCTCTTGGTTTATTCTAAGCTGTAGCAAATAGCGTAGGTAAGGAGGGAGTTTGGGCTAAAATACATGCGCTGGCCTGGACACAAAATCATAGTCACAGAAGAGGCTGCAGAGCATCAGCAAACAATACTGCTAAGCCCGGGTGTGCAGAAAGGACAGGTCAAGTCCCAGAGGGCCACTGACAGGCTTTAAAATAAAAGTTTAAATTGATATTTTTGTTCAGTTTTGACCTTCTATATTTGGTGTTTTCACAAACAACATTACTATGCTACTCATATTTTTAATGCAGCTTAAGTTTTGATGTAACCCTGTTATTTCATGGGCTGCTTGCAAGGACTAAACACCATGTCAAAATGCTTGATAAAAATAATAAATAAAATAATTAAAAAAAAAAAAAAAAAGTGTCACTTTGTGATGTAGTGGCAAGCCTAGCATATCCTGGCAGCGTGCTTCCCAACAGCTTGGTGTAACCCTCCAGAAGCTGAACTGGAAGGTTAACTTATACTTACCTATGTAATTAATTGTTAGTTTCTTTACATTAAATTTCCTGGAGTTGTATCTCATGCTTCCTGACTTTTTTTTCTCCCCCACAAATGAAAAGGTCCTGAGCTTTGAAGGTGATATATTACATAAAATACTGATCAGTTTTCTGTTTTCATTTTCTCATATTCTAGCAGTTACTGATTTTGATTATTACTGACAATAGGTCTCTTGCTTTAATTCTGTGCATTTGTGACCAGCTCAAAGAGGCATAAGTAAATTGAGTATACATGAGGAGGGGCCACCAATTCTGTTTTCTCCTTAGCTCTTTTTGCTTCTAATACTGGTTCAAATGACCATGAGAATCAGAAGAAAGGAATAATTGATGGGGTAAGGGATAAATCTGACAGAAGCAACAAAGGGAAAAAAACCCTCCCTTTCTGTAGTTCCCACAAATGGATACTCACCAGCTGAATCCATCCAGTTTAATGGTAATAGTTTTATGAAGGTCATTGTAATTAATTATTCAAGTCTTTGCACTAAAGTATAATGAAATTCTTAAAAGTATTAAATCAGCTAATGTATGACAGGGGAAAGAAGGGATAGATATTGTAGATTTGTTGGCAAACAAATGTGCTGCAAAATATTTTGTCTCATAGGAAAGTATTTCTTGACACTTTAATGCTGATTTTACAGTAACTAGAAATCTCTTTGAAAATCACAATATCTTGGGATGAATGGAACTAATGAAGTGTTTTTTTCATAGACCAGTGTCTTACAGATGTTAAGCTCAAGCCAAAACGTTTTCAAGATTTATCACCTCTGGGTTTGTATGGGATGTGCCTAGCCTGAACTCTGTGCTGTATTAAAAATGGCTGAGCTCACATTACAATATTCTTTCAATCAGGAAGCATCTAGAAAGCATTATAGACTCTTTCCTCTAGCTATTTATTCACATAAAATTTGTATCTTCACCTTACCAAAACTGCCTGAAATAGGCTAATAAGCTCTGAACTGTGAGGCAGTAAAGGCAGACATACACCTACACGTTTGCCATAATTGCATAAGCCTTTGAGGCAAGAAGGCAGAACGTGAGGATGAATACAGTAAAGCCACAAAACACAGTCCAGGGAAGTTGACATAAAATAACTGGGGTATGTATACTGCATATAGAGCCACTTTAAATGAAACATTTAGCAGTATAGTTATAAAACTAGAGAGCTCCATGTGGGTTAAGTACTTGAGTATTTACCCCAGTTTTTAAGCAGAATTTGCAACCTATGCTTAGCTTGGTATCACCACAGATATTCTGCTAGCAGTATTTAAGCCACCATTTAAAAGGTAGTTAAAGCATACCTGCATGACTTGCAGTTGCAGTATTGACTGGAATACAGCCAGGCAGGACTGCTATACTTAGCCTTCAAGTGTCACTGTGCTCTTCAGAGAATAAATTAGTTCTTCATTTTGGCTATCTCAAAAGAAGATTTCTGAAACAAACTCCTACACAGTGACATTTTAAGTTTTCATCTTCAAAAGTAAATGAAAATTATTGCTAAGCATCAAAATCTGTTTGTAAAGCTATTAAAAAGGAGAGTTTCCTTTATGTAAGCATAGAGTTTAAGCGAATCTGTTTTGAATATAAGCGTGTAGTTGTGCTTAGTCTACAAAATGGATCCAGGGAGAGAGATGGATATATGTGTGACTACCACATTCTGTCACCTTGTCTTTCTAATAGATACTTACACAACTAAAAAGCACTTATGTATCCTGAAAACATGCAGAGCAGGCACTTGAGAGGTAACCTGAGGTGTACAGCCCCTATCAGAGAGAGTATTATGTGATTCTTTATCTGCAAGAGAAAAAAGTATTGTTAATCTAGAAATGTATTGATAATCTAAAGGAATTGTAGTATGAAAAATTTAATTAAGATGCAAGCTCTAAATTAAGAAGATGATTAACCATGGGAACAAAATACTCAGGGAAACTATGAATTTGGTGGTGTCAGATCAAGTCTCGGTACCTTTCTGGAAAATAGGCTGTAACTAGAAGCTAGATACAGGTCTTAATTCAGGAGAAATACTTTTTTGTTTAAAGGAAAAAAAATAGGTGAAATGAAATGGCTTTAAGTATAGAGGAAACCAGATTAATGATTGATCTTCTGTAGCCCTAAACCCTATGATTCTACAGGTCACTATAATCCAGTAAGCATACTAATAACTTACATTAGATGAAACTCTCAACATACTTTTGGTTAGGCAGACAAGGCCAGTTTTGGCACCCTTTTGACTCTATTTTCAGCTGATGAGATTAAGTGCTCTGTGTACTCCTACCTTTTTGGTATGTTTAAGACAGTTTAGCCTTGAAATATTTTCAGTCTTGGGAGGAGATGTGGTGTGGGACTGGGTAGCTCTGCATGTTTGCAGCCTTCATAAGAAACATGTGGCCCGAGGTTTGCAGAGGCTCAGAAGAGGTATTTGACAATGGCTTTGCACATCTGCTCTTGGGCTTGCAAGTGTTTAGAATGACAATGCAGGGGTGGGAAGTCAAATCCTCTACACTGTTACAGAGCTCCTTTTGAGCTGGAAGACCAAGGCACAGCCTCCATCAGTCCACCGTGTGGAAACCATGATCTTACATAGTGTACATACAGTCTGTACCTGGCTCTCCACAGGGCCTAGATTAAGGCTGCTCATGATGTTAAGAAGTGATCTTCACAGAAGTTGCTTTCTGATCTGCAGTCCTCCTATTCCTCCCTCAGACATTACATGCCCTGTAAACCCCATTCAGAAATCGTAAACCTTCTCGATTTATTAGGGGCACGGGGAGAGGAAGGGATAAGGCTTAGTTCCTGAGCAGGGAGCATGCAGTAGATTCACCCGCGGGTCCAGTGGCTGAAGGGTAAAGGTCACCTACCATCCCCCAGGTCGGCCTGGGCCCGCTTGCCCTGATAATCACATCCCAGCAGCAGTGCCACCATTTTCCGAGGCCCAGTCTTCAAGCAACCATCCCTTCTGGACCACATGAACCCCCAGGCTCCTGCGGGGACACTCGGGGCACGTCGCAAGCAGCCGCAGGAGAGGCCCGGTACCCTGCTGGCCGCTGCGGCGGAGGCCCGGTGCGGGCCGCAGTGCTACCGCCTCCGCGCGGCAGGTGGCACCAGAGCTTCGCACACCGACCGCCTGCGGGGGCGCGGGAGCTGTCGCGGCGCCTGCGCGCTGCAGAGGCGGTGGCAGCGGCCTGAAGAGCCCCGCGGGGAGACCGGGTGGTGGAGGTGGTAGTTGCGGAGGTTTGGTGTGTCGCTGGGTGGCCGTGATCGCGCGCCACGATGCCTGCGGTGTCGAAGGGCGATGGGATGCGGGGCCTGGCGGTCTTCATCTCCGATATCCGGAACTGTGAGTGGCTACTGTGGCGCGGTGGGGTTGAGGCCTGGGCCAGGCTGGCCTGGCCGTTGCTATGGGCCATAGTCCCTCGGGGTCGGGACTTGTTTCTCTAAATTCTTTCTCCGGTGCGCTTCTCTTGCATCTACGCACCGCAGCGGGCTGCTCGGAGCGCTCCTGCCTCACGAAATGGCGACGCGCCCTGGGGGGCGGCGGGGGAGGCGGCGCGCCGAGGGTGGGGGGAGCAAGGCTTCTGGCTGTGGATTCGTGTTGGTTTGTGCATTTTCCGTGGAGTGGTTGGGCTATTTCCCTCTTTTTCCCTCCCTTGACGCTGTTACGGAGGGGTGCTGGGTGTTGTGGTCGCTGCCCCTGTGGAAGGAGGTGCCGATAAGTCGGTGCCTGTCGTCGTCGCCTGCCGTCGTCGTTGTTTATAAGGCGCTGAAATGAAGCCGGCGTGTATTCGGGGTGTGGGTGGGTTTATGGTGGGCCAGAGAAAGGCGTCTCTGGTCTACTTCCAAATCCATGAACGGCTTTCAATTCAAAACGTCACTGATGGAAAGCAGGCCTCTATAAGGGTGGGTGCCTGTGAGCAGGGCCTTCTGTGGGTATGCCTAGGCTTCTCTTAAATTGGCTTTAAATTTCTGCTTTGTCAGAAGTCAGGTTTTAGGATCGGTATTATTAAAAATGGGATGGAGAGGGGTGTGGGTAAGTGTCCCCTTGAGGGTACACTCAGGTAGAGGGGGGAGAGCGCCTGTGTGTGGGTCAGAAAGGAGTACAAGTCTGCTGCTGCTTGGTGTGTGTGTGTGCGGGGGAAGGTGTATGTCTGGGTGCTCTGCTTTACTTTTTGACTGAGAGTTGCATGTGATAGAAGTTCAGTATTAATCTGCATTAGAGATCTAAGCGTATGATGTGGCAGGAATTGCCTGAGGAAGGGCTAAGGTCACTGTGGTTAGCAGTGACTGATGAAACAGCCTTATTTTGTCCACCTGTGTGTGTCTATGTGTTACTTGAGGCTACTTTAAAACCAGTGGTAGTAAAGTTGCATATATAGCAGATGAAAGTGGATTGGGAGAAATTCTTAATGCAAATTATGATGATCTAACTAAGCTTTTATTGGGAAAACAACACTGGCTTGGGAAAAATCTTCATGTTGATGACCCCTAATATAAAAGCTGGCGATGAAGTTGTTCCAATGAAATGAGACCATTTACATGTGTAGTTTCCTTAAACTAAATGCAGGTGATTTGGACTATTAGCCATGTGAGGAGGGGCCTTGAATGTAAAATTAAAAGCTGCTAATATTCCTTAGAGCAAAAGCTGTCTTTATGTTGTTTTTTCCAGAAGTGTTGTGAGTCCTTAGGTTTCTTCAGACTTCCCTCTTGTATGTGTAGGAGGAGGCTTATAAAATGTGTTGTCTATCAGTTCGAGGCTACATGCTCTTGTGCTTTGTCTGATTGGCCCAACTATTTACTGAATATTTTCTGGTCTCTTGCTATTCTATGCAAGCTGCATCTGGTGTCAGAGCATTTAACACTTGCTGTTGTGTCTGTCCACTTTTTTTTTTTAAAAATTATCACTTGAATTAATTTAGCCAGAAGTAGTATGATTTAATTCTGTGGTGTCTCTTAAGTCTTGGAGATGGTTAATGCATTTATTCACTCTTCAGTGGGATACATTAGAAGGGAGTACAAGAGAAACATTCAAGCTTTAGGTTCCTAACCTATGTTTAGAGATGGGAAATAACAAGACTTAAGGTAGTGGGATAGAACAAATTAACTACTGATTTTTCTACAAGCTTGTCAGTGCATAGGCAGTATGGGAGCTCTGACAGAACAACCATCTCTCTGTTCAGATTGGACAACAAACCTTTCTTGCTCTTGCGGTCTGCAAGAGTGACAAAGATATAACTGCTTGTGAAATAAAATGTGTACACTTCCATTGTTTCTGTAAATACCAGTATCCCTCAGATATTTTATTCCTGTCCAGACAGCTATTTGGGAACTGTAATTACTTCTATATTTTTCTCATCTTCATAATGAAGACAATAACTACCTCTTCCAAGTAGCTGCAAGAGAGCTGGTGTTTCCCACTAGTAGTTTATTTATGCAGCTTCCAAATAGCTGTCTAATGGCATTTGAATCTTTTTCCTTTTAAGTGAGCTCCAAGTGTAGCCAGCTAACCATGGGGCTGGTGTATACTGACTAAGATTCCCAAAAATACTTGAGAGCACTCTCTAGAGACTCTGCTTTGCAGGCAGTGATATTGGCCCAAGTCCCATCTTTCCCGTTTCAGAATGGGGAGCTAGGTATTCATCAAGAACAAGAAATAACAGCTGTTGAGGTGAACAGCATCTTTTGACTTACAGTTCAAATAAAATGTTCCTGTTCTGAAGTGGAAGGGAAGCTAGACGCTAAGTGCAGCTCTTAACCTTGGTTTGTAGCCTTAAAGTTAGACTGAGCATTTGTCAGTTGCACTGATGTGCAAAATGCATGCTGGCATTCTGAATTTCAGTCTTAATTCTGGATGTATTGGACTAATTTATCTCTTTGTAACACCACCATAAGAGCGTGATGGTTTTAGTTTGCCCACAGCCCTTCCAGATTATGAGTAATATTGAGACACAGGGTGTATTTTTCTTATCTGTGCAAAATCTTTCAGGAAAAACCCTGCATTATAGATGTTGCTAAAAAAACCAAAAATGCATTTGTTGCATGCAAAGTGTGCTTAGGTGGATGCATAGCATATGATTCCAAGGTAATAAAATAACTTATCTCTCTAAAGCTTAGGTTATAGAAATTTAGGCTGTCTGCCTTTGGAAACAATCTCTTTACATCAACTCTTATTTCTTGGGCATTTGTACCTGCAATGTATACAGCACTAAATGCATTACTGTCTTGCAGGTTTATTATTACTGATTTGGGACTGATGCTTGTCTTGTCTTTCTGTTGTTAACAGTCTGTTAAAGACTTCAAAAAGTCTCACTTTATAGCAATTTTCAGTCCTTACAACTCTATTTGATGGTGAGTGAACAAACAACTTATAGTGCTAGTATGTCTTTAATAGTTAAATGGTTGTTTATCCTGTTATCAGTTAGGCATGGTTTTGGCACTTGAGTTACCTATAAAACTTAACTGATGTGTGTTAAATGCTTTTGTGCCACATATCCCTTTGAATACAGGAATTACTTTCTACGTAGCTTTAGAAAATCTGCTCTAAAATGTGCTGATTTCTCAGAAGTCTGTAAAGCTTTTAATAAAAAAAACCTCAGGATGCTACTTGTAGCAGCAATTGTAAAATATTTTTAAGGGGTGGAAGTGCTTCTTGACACTTTAACTTTGCTTTAGTATGGAAAACTGTAATGCTGACTTTCAAAATTATGTTCTTCAAACAAATATCAAGTGAATTTTCAAAATCCAACAGTGTAAGACAATGAATTATCTTGCAGTTCCTGATACTCTCTCGGGTTTTTTTCAGGGCGGCTTCTTATTGTAGACTCTATTTTGTATGTAGAGGTGCTAGTGCAGAAAAATGTTTTTAAGAAAATAACCTTTTTCAATGCCTGACAACTTGCAGTAGATGAAAGCTGAAGTACCTGTTTAAGATAGACCAGTTAATTAGCACTTGATGTGGCCCACTGAGGAACTAGTAAGGCTGACACTGTGCTGTAAAATAGACTGGTAGTAGTGGAGTTGGAGAGCTCTGAAACCTGTGGTTTGGTGACGTGCCATCCAGACTTAGGAGTTCAGGTCAGGAAGAGTCCTTGTCACTTCTTGGATGAAGTGCCTCATGAAGTAAAATTCAACAAGATCCAGCATGTGTTAGAAGCATATGGACTACTGCAGGAAATACTTATTTTTAAATAATATGCTGGATCTTTTTTTATGCATGTACTGTAGAGCTGCTGAAGTGATTTGGCTTATGCAAGATGGTACTCTATACTCCAGCTGTCTAATCTGACAGATCATCAGGAGTCTGTTGTGCTGGGTTTTTGTGAGAATAGCTTTATGCTTACTGGTGATGTAGTACTTTTAGTCATTTGTCACTCAATGTCTGTTGCAACAACAGTATTATCTGCCATTCACCCTGAAAACTAGGAAAACTTGTTTTTTCTCCTTGCTCTTCGAAGTCGTATTGTAGAAGTAGTTTCTGTTACGGTGGAGTGGGTTACCAGTAGTAATGTTGTAAAATCAGCAAATCACCTACTCTTGGGTTGATGAAGTGGGTCTACACAGAGGTAAAAGCTGGTTTTGCCACAGGTATGGAGGAAATTGAAGAACTGTCTTGTGCTCAGTACTTCAGGTAACTTAGCTTTTCAATGTCACCTTAAAAGTTGGACAGGAGGAAGGATTCCTTTTGTTTCATCTCCAAATGTTTCTGTATATGTTCTGTTCCTTTCTCCTCAGGCTATATTTTTTCCCTTAAAAACCCATCAGATATATTAAGGGTCTGTCTCTTCTCACAGAATTTAATGCATTGGTTCTTCTTTGTTCTGGACAGGGAGAGTTCAGCCTCTTGAAGTCTCACTTCAGTAGTTTAGCTTCATGAAATTGGGACTACTAGTACATCAGGTTACAGATAAGCAAGTGGGCACTGAAAAAGGTGGGTTCATGAAATTCATCATAGGATGATGATTGCCCTTCTGACTGGATGGTAGGTAATGGAGTACCTTACCTGTGCAGGTAGAAGGGGCATACACATCAATTAAATGACCACATGGGTACATATAATTATTTGTTCTCGGTGAGAACAGCCGCATTTAGAGTGAGTTGGGTGCACACAGCTTGCTTTAGTGCTCTATGTCAGTAATAAGGCTTTCTGTGTTTAGGTTAAAGCTACTGCATTGGTCTTCTGAGGTGTAGGTTATTTGCATTGGGTATAGCTTTAAAATAGGACTTGAGTAACCTGTCTAGACAGTCAATAACTTTATTCATATTCTTAGATTACTTATCTCTTTAAAGAAATTTGAAGGCAAGGCATCTTGACTTGGTCTTCTGTTTCTCTTCCAAGGCTATGGCCGTTTGTCTACTATGGACAGTTTCTGGCCTGAAAAAACCCGAAGAAGAGCATGCTGCTTAGAGCTATAATAAGCATTAAGTCTTGCATCACTTGCTACTATTTGCAGAAGAGTGATTTAAAACACAATTAGCATGAGGTTAATCTGAGGAGGATATGTTAAACTAATGTTCTTCCCATGGCTTCTCAGTTTGGGTTTCTTCTGGTCATTTTGTGGAACTGTAAAGGGTTGAATTTTTTCAGTTAGGGTTTTTTTGTTTGTTTATTTTGTTTTCTGTGGCAGGTGGGAGGAGAGTAGGTGAAGATGATTAGATGAGAAGTAGTAGAGAGATACATGTTTCACCTGAAACATTCTGTAACATATCATAGGAATTTGAAATCCTTTGGATAAAGGCTGTCCATCAGGACTGGTAAAAGGAAGCTAAGTACTGTTGCGGAGACTGCTGCATATCTGTATCAATTAATGATTTATTTTTTTAAGGCCCCTGAAATACTAGTTTAGAAGTGATGGTTAAGCTAGGAGACTTTTGATAAGCCTCAGACTGTCCTTCTATTACTTGAATTAATGTCAACCAAGGTAGAAAATAATCCACAATGAGGTGTACTAAATCAGTGCAAATACTGCCTTACCCTGTTAAAGGAAGTGATAACAGTGCAGTGTGAAAATACTGTTTGATGTAATGACTACTTAAATGCTATTTAGTCAAGGAAGGAGGAAGAGCTGCTTTATGTAGTAGCCTAAACTTGCACTTCTGGTTTTGCGTGTCTTCTTAGCTTAAAGCTTCTCTTTTGACAGGAGTCAGTGTCATTTTTTGTCAACTAAACTGCCAAATAGATGTTCTGTTTTTCATAAAGTCACTCGGATATGAGTTTCCAGTATGCTTTCAGTTCATTTGGGCAAAGATCTGGTCTTTAGCTAGAACCTAGTGCCTAGTTACTACTCAGACTCTTTCACAGTTTGAACAGTAGTGTTTTTCTTAAATTGTGGTGCCTAGTTAAAAAAAACCATGTCAGGAATCTAAAATTATTAAACTTTTATTAAATTTCAGCAGTTAGAGTATCTGAGTTGTGGTAGGATTTGGGAGTTGCTGTGTGCTCTGTTTATTTCCCCTCTCTTACAAGGACAAAGAGTTAATGGATTACTGGATTACAGTAAAGCCTGTGACTCCCTGCTGTTTCCTGAAGTTGTTGGAATGGCAAATCTCTAACAGTCTACTGGAGGAAGGAGGCAGTCCTGTGCAGAATATTAGAAAATGCACAGTTTGGAGTTCTTAAATGTCATCAGTAGGTCACTGATCTCTTTGTCTGTAGTAATGGATATCTAGCCCAACAGGATGTCCCAAGGCACAACAATCTTCAGCTGTCTTTGTGCCACTCGTGATCTTCAACATGACAGGCACTTTTTTCCTCTGATCAAACATATCTTGTGAAAGGACAGCATGCAGGATGTTAATACATTATTAAGCAAAAAGCTGCTTGTTTTGCTGCCTTGAACTAGTCAATTTCTGAAGAAAATGAAGCTCTACTAACATCTTGTGAAAGCACAGTGAATTTGTAAACAATAGCACCGGTGACCCCCTTCAGACATACTCAGGTGGATCTGGAACTTGCACCTCTATTCTAGTACTCTAGGTAGTTTAGCCAAGTGAAGGAATTCATGCAAACTCACTTAATGGGAGTGTTGATCTGCTAGAGGGTAGGCAGGCTCTATAGAAGGTCCTGGACCAGCTGGATCAACGGGCCAAGGCCAGTTGCATTAGGTTCTATATGGCCAAGTGCCATGTCCTGCACTTAGGTCACAACAACCCCATGTAAAGCTACAGGCTTGGAGAAGAGTGGCTCAGGAGCTGTATGGAGGAGAGTGACCTAGATGTGTTGATCAACAGCTGGTTGAATATGAGGCAGGAGTACGCCCAGGTGGCCAAGAAGGCCAATGGCATCCTGGACTGCATCAGGAACAGTGTGGCCAGCAGGAGTAGGGAGGTGATACTTCCCCTGTACTCGATGCTGGTGAGGCCACATCTGGAGTACTGTGTTCAGTTTTGGGCCCCTCACTACAAAAAGGACATTGGAATGTTTGAGCTTGTCCAGAGAAGGGCTGAATGGCTGGTGAAGGGTTTGGAAGACAAATCTTAACAAAGAGCAGCTGAGGGAGTTGGGATTGTTTAGTCCAGAAAAAAAGAGATTGAGGGGAGACCTCATTGGTCTTTACAATTACCTAAAAGGTGGTTGTAGTGAGGTGGGGGTTGGTCTCTTCTCACTGGTAGCTAGTGACAGGACAAGGGGAAATGGTCTTAAATTGTGTCAGGGGAAGTTTAGGTTGGATATTAGGGAAAAATTTCTTTAATGAAATGGTCGTTAAATATTAGAACAGGCTGCCCAGGGAGGTGGCTGAGTCACCATCCCTGGAGGTCTTCAGAGGAAGAGCAGATGTACTTGGTGACGTGGTCTAGTGTTGAACCTAGTAAGGCTGGATAGATAGTTGGACTCGATCCTGAAAGTCTTTTCCAACCATAACCATTCTGTAAATGTGAGAGCAGGTATACAGCAGACCACTCCAATGTACTGCTATGTAACCTGCCTCACTTTTGGCCCTCTTCCCTAGTGTGCCAAATAACTAGCTGCCTGAGAGATTAGGAAGAGATGGAGGGTGAATTTGGTGTTTTCCTTCATGGAGCTAATGATCTGCTTAGCAGATGGCTAATCTATACTCTAGAGCTGTTATATATGCTCAGAGTATACATGAGTATCTCCTGTGCTGGCTGGTGAAAATAGTGGGTTAATTTACTAATATTTAAATACCATTAAAGCTCTTTCACAAAGGCAAGAATGGATGCACTGATTATTCTACGGCAATATTTTCCAATAAGTAATTACACTGTTTTTATTGTAGATATGAGAGTGCTTATTTTGATTTGGGCCCCCTCTTTCAACCAGTTTTTCTGTCCTGTAAAAAACAGGATTTAAGAGTGCAGTCTTTACATCATGCTTGTAAGCTGTTTTAGCAATAGGAAAAGCAAGAGGGTTATTTAATTTGCTTTATGCCAACTAAAGTGTCTATTCTGCTGGCATTATCAGTTGTAGTAAAACTGATATGACTTACCTTTTAGATGTTAAATAAACCATTTTCAGTGTGGTGTCTCTCCCATCTAACTCACTAATCAGCTTAGACGCTCCTAACTTAGAAGCTGGTGAAAACATAGCAAAATAGAAAAATTGTTACGTTTGGAGAACAGTGGCTCACAGCTCTTAAGGAAAATGCCTAACATTGTCTTTAAAATTGAGAATTTATCTGTTTTTGTAAGGACTATGTTCTTCCCAAGTAGATGTTGCTACTATGGAGTTCAGAGGAGAAACTGCTGCTTAAGTCTTTCAGTATTTGTATTACTGCTCTCCTAAACAGAAAATTAGAGTTGCCCTGTCTTCAAGGCCTGTTTAATAATTGAATGTGAGCAGAGGCACGTGTTCTGTTAGACAAATGGTAGTGCCACAAATAGTAACTGACACTGCTACTTGCCTTCAAGAAGCACGGCAGAATGTTGGCAAGCTTTTTTCTTACACTAAGTATGAGCCTCCTACCCAACATACTTTGTAGTTCTTCACAGTAATGATGGCACATCTGTAATCATAGGATTGTTGGATAGTCATGGGGCAAGTAAAGCTAAGAGTTAACACAATGTAACAGTTCTGATCTGTGCATAAATTGAATATAAATTAATTATTGGGTGGGCTGAATTACACTGGCTGCTGGCCCTAAGCAGATTTGAGACAGATGAGTATTTGGAGCATCTAAACTTGGGAAGCAGGTTGCTGGTTTTGTTGTGAGGTGGTTGTTCTCTTTAAATGTTGAGCTGTCTCTCAAGAAGTGCCTGTAGAAATTGGTTCTGTTCAATATTTTGTGTCAAGGCTTGTACAGAACAAATGCTTTTCTGTTCCGTTGGGAAATTAATCTGTAGACACTGTGAGAAATATACTGGACTCTAAATGGTTTGTATGAAAGCTAATAACTTCTAGCAGCTCTAGTGAATGAACATGGAGGCACTTTGTGCCTCAAACTTGGCTTAGGTAGTCTAGCCTGTAGTTAACATAGCAACAAGCTAATCCTGACAGAACAGGACACTAAGTGAACCACAAGAAGTCCGCTAATTCCAACCCTGAAGCACTTGCAACTCTGCTGACAAATTAGTATTAGGGTATGCCAGATGATGTCTTCAAATGAACAGGCTCGACAAATCCCTTTCCTGTAATGTCTGTTTTCTTATTGTTCTGTCTGTTGTAATGCAGAACATCAAACTGAGATGTGGAGGTGTTATTCATGCAGTACTGAAGCTCTGACTGTATCTTGGATTACTAGGATGCTTAAGAATAGTAATTGGTGCTCTGAAGAGCTGGATGATTCAATGTTTACTAGTCTATCTTTCTTAAACAAGATGATAATTAAAGGTAATAGTGCATTGCAGGCTAAATCTACCTTGTCTAATGAAGGTGGCAGGTGGCACAGTGGAATTTGAAGCCTGGCAAACTTCCATATATGAAGTAATTGCTCCTAAGTGCCTTGGACAATGTCGTGGCTGGGTACCTGCTCAGGTACTCATCTTTGAGAAGACTAGCAGCAGTTACATACTAGGGCTGTAAGGCTACAGTGTGCATGTCTCCTGCAAAATAGCCGACCAAAACTTACTGGCTTGCAAGCCACCTCTCTTTACAACTTGCCATTTAATCATAGTCTTGCTAAACTGGGAAGAGCCTGAGTAAGTGAGAGTGAGAAGGATGTGGTCTAAACTGGTGTGGAACATCTTGTGCTTTGGCTTAAATGCTGTCCAACCCATCACTGTGTACATGTGATGTAACCTTTATTCGGCTTCTCCAAGTTGAATAGATTGTGTTTTGTTGGAATATGGCTCTGATTTTCTTGAAGCTAGGAGCTGTGCAACAGCCTGGAAGTGAGTCAAAGGAATTGACTTCACAAACTTGGAAATCTAAGCCTCTAGTTCTGCAGCACAGCACTCTTTCAACTGTCATCAGTATCTTACTTATAACCATCAATAAGTTTAGTTAAGTGTTTTTGGTGATGGTAAAAATCAAAGATGCTTGTAGAAATTCTTCAGTGTGTGTTACTATGGCTGAGTAATGTGATACAAGCTTGTCAGTTAGATACATTTTAACAGCCCCTGTCCTGTCCCCTCACCTTTAGTGGGACAGAAGACCTCTAATTAAAAAATCATCCTTGGATTTTGATACTTTTTTGATATACATGGAGCAAACTGAAGCTACCTACCACTGTGAAATTTTGTTTCACTTTGTCATCCTTTAAAGTAAATACTAAATTAGGTTTGAGTAAGGATACCATGCAATGTAACTGCTGGAGTTCAGGAAATTTTTAGATACTTCAGCTTTTTTTAACTCAAACTCATAAGTTCACAGAATCACAAGGTTGGAAAAGACCTTTAAGATCGAGTCCAACTGTTCCTGTCCTATGCTAAACCATATCCCTAAGTACCTCATCTACCCTTTTTTGAACACATCCAGGGATGGTGACTCAGCTACCTCCCTGGGCAGCCTGTTCCATGTCCTGACAACTCTTTCAGTAAAAAATTTTTTCCTAACATCTAATCTGAACCTGCCCTGGCGCAGCTTAAGGCCATTTCCTCTTGTCTTATCACCTGTCACTTGGCTGAAGAGACCATCACCCACCTCTCTACAACCTCTCTTCAGGTAGTTGTAGGCAGTAATAAGGTCTCCCCTCGGCCTTCAGGCTAAACATCCCCAGTTCCCTCAGCTGTTCCTCATAGGATTTGCCCTCCAGCCCCTTCCCCAGCCTGGTTGCCCTTCTCTGGACATGCTCCAGGACCTCTATGTCCTTATGGTGAGTAGCCCAGTTATGCTGATCATTGTCATGTGACTATCCTCAGTGATATTTAACTGTCAATGTGCTAGTGATGCTCTCTAAACTGCAAGTTTAGGCATGTATAGACTGTAATCAGTAATAAGGAGACAAGACTTAAACATTCAACATGATTTTGAATGTATGGAGTTAAACACTTACGACATGTTAGTTGCTGTGCTATTTATGTTTGGTCAAAGTCTACATGAGATAATGTTCAAAATAGAACAGTCTGAAAGAATTACTCAACAGAGGCTTTTGTTCATGTGCTATGCAGGTTTTTAACTTTGAGAGAATAACCCTTCAAATGTGAATTTGCTGTTTAATAAGGGTATTCCTGTCAACTTGGCTGCTACAGCTGTGTGCACAGGGGGTGGGATTTTGATTTTTGTGTTGCTGAGGCTGCAATCCATTTCTGCCAAAGGTGCTGACTTCACACATTCCTGAAGTATTTTAGTCAAACTTCCCTTAATGCTCTGTTGCTTGCTTAGGACACAAAGAACCCAGTTTCTAGCAGTAACTGATACTCTGCAAGCACAATGGGTAGATAATGCTGCTTGAAAGGTTTCCTGGGAGCACTCGGTGATTTTTTTATTTTATTTTTTTTTTTAAAACCACCAAACAACCCACCAAAACCCAAAAAAAAAACCCCAGCCTTGACTTCATTTTGGGTTAAGAAAAACTAATGGAGACATGCTTATTCTTGTTCCTCCATCCTCCCCCCCCTTTTTTTAATATCAGCGATTAATAGAATCACCAAATCATAAAATGGTTTGGGTTGGAGGGGACCCCAAAGCCCGTCTATTTCCAACCCCCTGGCTATGGGCAAGGATACCTCCCACTAGACCAGGTTGCACAAAGCTTCATCTAACCAAGGATTGAACACTGCTAGGGAAGGGACGTCTAGAGCTACTCTGGGCAACCTGTGCCAGTGCCTCACCACCCTTGCAGTGAAAAATTTCTTCCTTATATCTAGTCCGTATCTACTCTCTTCCAGTTTATAGCCACTGCTGTTCATCCTATCATTACATGCCCTTACAAACAGTCCCTCCTCAGCTCTCTTACAGGCCCCCTTCAGGTACTGGAAGGCTGCTGTAAGGTCTCTCTGGAGCCTTCTCTTCTCCAGGCTGAACAGCCCCAACTCTCTCAGCCTGTCCTTGTATCCTTGTATGAAGGTGCTCCATCCCTCTGATCATCTTTCTGGCCCTCCTCTGGACCCCTTCTCCAACAGCTCCGTCTCCTTCTTATGTTGGGGGGGCCCAGAATGGGATGCAGTACTCCAGGTGGGGTCTCAGAGCAGAGTAGAGGGGCAAAATCACCCCCCTTGACCTGCTGGCCACACTTGTCTCAATACAGCCAAGGATCCAGTTGTCCTTTGGAGCTGGAAGCGCACATTGCTGGCTCATGTTGAGTTTCTCATCAGACACCCCCAAATCCTTCTCTTCAGGGCTGCTCTCAAGCCACTCTCTGCACAGCCTGTATCTGTGCTTGGATTGTGCTGACCCAGGTGCAGGACCTTGCAGCACCATGGACTATTGCCATGCTTGTTGAGGCTAGAGAAACATTTGCTCATAATTTAAAGTAAATGTTCTAATGTGCTTTTATTTGAAACAGAATCTGAAGATATAAAGCAAGGATGTAGCTTCCAGATTTGGATAACTAAATATCCTACTTAGGTTAGCAATGTCTTGGACTGAGGTCAATGTTCTCTGCCCCGTTAATCCAAATGAAGTACAAAATCTCCAGACTCGATGGTGATGCTTTAATGAGATGTGTTCTTCAGTTGGTAAAAGGGAAGATGAATAGTTTTAGAAATTAAAATTTTCATCTGGAACAGATGAATTGCTGAAAACGAGGGAAGTATTCTCAAGTTGTCTTAGAGAGTGCTAATGTGATATCTTGGCAAAAATGTGGTGTTATTCTTTACATAAACACCTGGACCCTTTTAGCATATGTTATTCTGACCCTCTGTAGAGTATGGACCCAGGAGCAAAAGACTTGCTTCAGTTTAGTAGTGAATTCCTAATGCTGACAAGTATCTTTAAACATGAACTCTTGACTATTTATACTGTCATGAGCACAGTATAAATAATCTGATCCAATTAAGACAAATATAAAATCTAGTAGAAGACACTTCAAGCCTTAGATTATATGATCTACTTGTTTGTATAGTAAATTGTGTTACTGTTTTAAAACCAGCTTAGTTTAGCTTGGTAAGTTCAATTAGAAGGATGTTATAAGGTGTTGCATTATTTATTAGTGAAAATGGGTTAAAATTTGTGATCCAAATGGCTATATCTTAAACTAAGGTAAGTATACTGTGATTTCTAGTACTTGTTCTAGAAGTTATTTGGAGTTTCTAGGTCAATCAAAACTGTGGACCTATTTCCTGCTTTATCTGTAAACCAGGATGCATACATATAGCAACTATAGGTTATGTTTTGGAACAGATGCTGTGCATTCTTGAGCTCTGAAAATGCCTCACTTCTAAGAAGCTCTAAGATGATGAGTAGTACAACTAAGTAGCCTTTCAGGTTTGGGTATGGAGGAAGCTGGGGGTTTTTTGTCATGTGGAGTGCCTGCCAAGGCACCCTGTGCTTCAGTGTTTTGAACAGTGTTGTAGAACACAGACATTCCATTTTTGCAAATGGGTAGGTATTTTGTTAAACTGACAAGGCAAGCCAAAGTAGCTGCTTCTCTTTTGGGCCTAACTTATTCCCGTTTGTACAGTGTGCCAGTCCTGCTACATGTATAATGTTGTGGCCTTTATTATAGGCATATAAGTGTATAAACCAGTTTTCTGCATTTTATGCAGAAGTTGGTTTTGGAAGTGCATACCTTCAGTTTCTTTTTTGGAATCTAAATAATGAAATTACAACATCTGGATTAATCTGTATTTGCTGTGGGATTCCCTTGTACTTTAAATACTTCGCATGTTAATTAACCTATTCTCGAGTTACATAATCACCTTTCATCTGGCCTTCTGTCAGAATCTTTGGAATGGTAAAAGGGTTATTAAGTTGTTGGCTGACACAGGAGGTTTGGACATGCAAAGGTTCTAGGATGTTTAAATGCTGTGAGTTGTTGCTTTGCTTGTGTGGAAGAAAGGTGTGAGATTAGAGATGCTCCAGAGTGCTGGTCCTGATCTGCTCTTCAAGTGTTGCACTGACATGGTGGTGGTCAGGAGTGTTGTGGGGGAGAGTAGGACTTGAAAGCAGGGCATCTGAACCCTGCTATTTGTAAGACTGGACCATTTTCAAACAGGGCCAGGAAACTCTTAATCGTAATCTTGTAGCCAAATACATGTGATGAAGAGTAAATGAAGCTATCTCTTCCTGCTGCTCCTAATGTTTTGGAAACAGCTTCAATGTTAGCTTAGGTACAGGTCTGAATTTCCAGCGCAGCTGGGTGACCAGTTCTGCATTGCTGAAGTGGACTTCATTTGCTTCCCTCAAACTTCAAGCATTGAGTGTAATGAGTTGAATATTTTACCCTACCATGCCTAATCATGTAGGGCGTAGTGGACCCAGACCTCTATAGAATCTCAGGCACCAGATAAAATGTTAAAGCTACTTTGGTTTAGACAATGCAGATGTGACTTGAATAAGCTTATGCTTTTTTCTCTGAGCATCTAACTTGAATTGGCACTAGGTTTCTTAGTATCTATTCTTGGAATGAAAAGTAGAGTGGCTTCTCAGCATGGCTTGTATTTCAGAAGTTGGTAAAGTGGCTGCATAATTGCATTCATAAATGGATTTTAAATGTTACTGTTTTTTTCAAGTGACTTTCATGGAGTATGTTGAAAGGCTGAACTTAAGCAGGTATCCTGTCTGAAGTCTTTTGAGTCTTTGGGCTACTTACAGGTTTACTGGCTTTCCTCTTCAGTGTCTGTTAATGTTCTTAAAGCTGTTAAAAGGAATGACTGTCCATTAAAGAAACAGTAAATTGACTTGTCCCTCAGGTGAGGAATAACACAAGATGTTTGTGTATGAGATTTGTTCTTAGGAGGCTCTTTCCTTCAGAGTACTGTCAAGCTAGTAAGAGAAAGTAAAATTTCATTTTCTTTTGCTAGTTTAAGGAATGAAAAAGTAAAGTGTTTTACGAAATTCAGTAATAAAGGCATCTCAGATTAATTGTATGCCACTCACACTGGAGCGTGAAAACTGCTTGAAATGGGGAGGTCCTTTTAGCTTCTCAAATTCCTCTGTACAGTGACGCTTCAGTTACCTGCATGATGTTTGCCTTTGTCTAGTTCTAATGCTGGAATGGGAAAGTGATAATTCCTCCTGATGTTTGTATGTTTACAGAGTATGGTTGGGTGAAGGAAGCTGAGGGTGGCAGAGGGGTGTCCAAAGCACTGTATCCTGATGTCTGTTTGTTTTATTTCAGGCAAAAGTAAAGAAGCAGAGATAAAAAGGATAAATAAAGAACTAGCAAACATTCGGTCAAAATTTAAAGGTAAGTGACTTGATCATACGAAAATATATGTTTTGTTCTATGGGATTTTTGTTTTGTTTGTACATGTTGAGACTCTTTTGCAAAGTGCTGACAGAAGCAAAATACTAGAGCAGGCTGTTAAAATAACTATTGAAAATGTTCTGTTAATTACAGAACTTCTTGACAGTCCTGTGACTCTTGGCCATAACACAAAACTGCTATATCAAAGAATTGATCGGAGGTTCTCAAACTTTTGCTAATACTTCACCTCCTAACCATGTGACTACTCAGTCTTTTTTTCTTCTAGAATTCCGTGAACTAGTTTGAAGAAACATAGGTAATGCAATTATTTCCACTAAAAGAGGAATAAGTTTTACATTTGTCCTCCTCTTCTCCCACCTCCTTTTAAGGAAGTAAAGGGTTAGGCTGTCTTCTGGCAGAATTAAGATAAAAATGTGTAGTTGATGAAGCCATACATTTTGACCACTCCCATAAGTGACAGCAATACAATACAAATTATTCATATGAAACAAAGTATATACAGTGACTAATTCCATTTTCATGGGTCCCAAGAGGCAGCCGTTCACTTAAACAGCACATAGTAAAACTCAGGCTGTAACTAGCTGGTGTTATGTGGCTTCAAACTGTAAATATTGAGAGGTAGTTGAGATGCTCCTTGGATGGAGTTCTAACAGTAGTGCTGGGGCAAACATTCTGTTTAAGTAGATATGGAACTGTGTGTGTAGCTAGATAAAGTGTTGGAGTGTGGAGGTCATACATGTGGCTGCAGAATTTGCTATAGATGGATTAAACCAGTTTACCTTAACTGTATATCCAGACTTAGACTAGTGTATCCATTTGGAATGCTCCATGTATTAACAAAGCCTGAAATAACTTTCCTGAACTTCACAGGGATCTGTTGCTAATTTTTAAATAGTATGTCTCTTAAAGGCATATGAAGACATGCAAGAACTTGTGTTAACAACAGCTTGCAAAGGAAAAGTTGACTGCAGTGCAAGTCACTCGGGAATTCTTAAGTTAAGAAATTCTTCTAAATTAGGAGCCATCACATGCTCCTGTGCTAACGTTTGTCTCAGAAGTTTTGTCATTCTTTTATCCAAATTGGTAACTTCAGTTGTAGGGTAACTGAGGAAATTTTAATGGCTTCTTTTCTAGGATATATAGAAAAAGGAACTTCCATTTAGTCACCTCCCTATGCTGTCACTTTTTTTTTCCAATTCCTTTTCATTGAAAGCTTCCATCTTAAAATCAGATCAACATCAGTGGGGTTTGTTTGCCAGAAGTAGCAGGCTTTGCGTAGTTTGTTCTAAAGAGTATTCTCCACTGCCTGATCCAAGTCTAAAAGTTGCATGTATCTTCCAGTAACAATGACCAGCAGATACTGCCGTCTTGTACTAAGCATGCATACACACTGAGCAACTAGCGTAGAGTTCAAGGGTCTACTAGAAACCTGCCTACAAGAGTTACAGCCATTTTTCTTAGTTCCTGCTGCATGGTCAAAGTAGATAGTGTTGTCGCCTAATAAATTTAAGTATTAACTTGTAAATAAAGTAGTTTCATCTCCAAGCAAGACTTACACAAGTCAAATTACATGTATCTTTCAGATAAAGAGACTGAATTTAATGAAAAACCATTTAAGTAGTTTCTTTACACTTAGTGAAATTAGTTGAAAGATTGTGAAGTAATGTGAAACTTCTACTACTTTTACTAAGTTGATTAACCTGGAATTATACAGCCACACAGACTGCTTGTTTTCTTTTGGTATGTGTTTGTAAAGCTGTTTGCTGCTGGATAGTAGCACTGTTGGTTATTAGCCTTTGCTGAAACATATTTCAGCACCTAAGTTACTCTAATTGTTTTGACATGACAGCTTTTCCTAGAAAGCAGCATGTCACTTCCCTATAAATACATTAACAGTTACTCCACCTATGGCCTTCTGTCATTAGGAACAACACCTTGTTGCAGTCATGCCAAATACAGAAATTTACTTCTTCAGCAACTTAACTTCAGGCTATGCTACCTTTTTTTAATCTTTATTTGGTTGATGGGCAAGCATTAATTTGTTTCCCCAATAAAACTGGAAGCTTTCATCAGGCTGAGTCTTCAGTTTGCAGTGAAGGTCTGAAAAATTCAAAAGGCATAACAGAATCGAAGTTACTGAAGTTCCTGTAGAATCTTGCTGCCTACTGTATGTTTCAATGTGCTTGAAGCATTAGAAGAAGGTTCTACCAGACCTGCTTACTTCCCTGCTGAACATGCTGTTGTAAAGGAGTGCAGTAACAAATTGCAGAAAAGTTTTGTAATTGTTAAGGCTGTTTAAGCACTGACTTGCAGTGGTATAGTGCAGTCCTTAGTGTTTGGCTGTGGTGAAATTCTATAAAGTAATCTGCTTGAGATAGGTGCAGTTAGTATCTCACTGCTTACTAGCCCAACTCTTTATGTTTGCATCAGACATGAAAAGCTTTATGGTACAAACTGAAATGGGGGAAATAATTTCAGACCTCTATTCCATGTGAAAGGGAAGCAGTGTAGAAAAAAGGGTGACTTACGTGTTTTGAGTAACACAAGTTAAGTTATTTGGGTCCATCTGCACCCATTAGTCTGCATACTTGTATAAACTACAGTGTGAATTGTTTGGGTACCACAGCAGTCAACGCAGCTTTTAAAATTGCCGCTAATAATAATTATACCTTCTTAGTGCACTTATTGGTAAGTGCCAAAAATCCTGTGTAGGGATCATAGAATGAACACTGACACATGACAATTATCCTGAGTCTTGCCCTGTGAAAAGTTTAAGAACGTCTAGTTGCTAATAGCACCTCTAGTAAAACGCTGCCTAACACGATAGTCTTAGGTTTCACTGTTCTCTTCTGTGAATGTCTTTATAAAAGCAGCAGTATAAGCCACTGTATTGCTACCTTTAAGAAAACTTGGCAGTAATGAAGTGAACGGAATTCTGCCAGAATAGCATTTTCTGGTTAACACAGGTAGTTTCATAGCTGTGTGTTATCACTGAGTAATCGTAGATTAAAGAGCTGCTGATGAACAGTTTGTAAGCTTTTCTGTTTGTCAGTTTTGCAAGATATTTTGACTTAAGTACAAAGATAAGTTAAATGTATGTGCATGGTAAATTCTTCTCTGGTTAATTGTGATGTGGAGGAGAAATGATCATAGGAACCTTTGACTATGTAGAACCATGAATCAGGCAATGATCTGAGAAGAGAGTTGCTTTCAAGAAAGTATTTCAGTAATTTAAGCCTGTATACTTTGCATAGGGTAACATCTTTTAAGGACAGTTTAAATAGTTTTGAATAAATGGCAGCATATGCTCATTCAGTTGCTTGTATGAAAGGTGGCTAAACCTTCCAATAAACTGATCTTCATTATGGCTACTTTATTACTGAAAGACTGTAGACAATAAGGTGATGTAGCCTGAAGAAAAAAAAAACCAACCAAAAACCCAAACCCTAGACATAAATGTAACAACTTGGAAGAAAATGAGTTTGGACAACTTATTGTGTAACTGCTTGAGGCCTTGAGAGTGTGAGGGGGTGATAGCTGTATATCTTTCTGTGGCAGAAGTTCTACGTGGGTTTTGTGCTGCATGGTTTTTCCTTGCAGAATAGCTCTATAAAAATAAACAGAACTTCATAATGCAATTTAGTCTTGATATAAGTAGACATCATTCAGTTTAACCCAGTTTCTTTTTATGTAGCTCTGATTTTTAAACATGTCTTTAAATAGTTTGATTTAAGACAAATGTGCAACTGTGAACTGAAGGTGCAATCCCTTGCTAATAATTTTTGGGAATACTGGGGCCCTAGTTTAAATGACTGTGTGTTTAGCTGCCTTGCTGTAACCACAGAACATACAACTGTAAGAAACAAGGCTGGCAGTAGTGCCCCTTGATACAATATGTTCTTGCTTGAGACCAACATAAAGAGACTGGTATAGCACAAGTATCCTTCCCTTCCTCTGGACCTTTCTACTACTTCCGCACACTCTGTTGCAGTATCTAGACCCCCATCTCATGAAACATGTGAGATACTTGGCCTCTGTGTGTAACAGTACAAGAATGTACTTCTACTTTTTTTTTTCTGTCATGTAGGTAGGTAGTTGGCAAGCCTGTTATCTGCCATATGTTTGGGTAACTTGCTATTTAAAATACCCTTGCATGGAACAGGCTGGAACAAGGCTGCGTACTTCTCATGAACTGAGAGAATGTATACTGTGATCTTGGTTCTAATCTGGCTTCTGTGCTCCAAACTCAAAAGGAATACAGAATCTCTGTACTTAAGGTGACTTTGTCTCTTGTTTCAGCATGAGGAAGCTCTGTAACTGGGTGTGTCCTTGACATCAGTATGTCCTTGATGGTTGCTTTAAATGCTTCTGCATTAAGTGAGATAAGATGCATGCAGAGAGAAAATACACCACTGTAATAAAGCAGAAGTTGTAGGAGTTAGCTGTGAAGAAATACTGTTGAGACTGTAAGCTGATTTTGCTCCTGTGCTTAAGCCAAACTTGAAGTGTAGCCACCAGAGTAGTAATTGCTTTGTAAATGAGTGAAAAATACCTGGTTTGTTAATTTGTTGTCACTTGGAGCTCCCAGGGCAGAATTTTTGTATGAATGAAAGTACCCACAAATCTATAAGCTGTTCCTGCAGTCTAACAAACTTTATTCACTGCTTGATTCAGATCTGTTCTTTCTTCCAGATCTGGCATTAGACTTTAGTATTGCTCTGATTGTTTAATAGGGTTTATGTTACAAGAGCGGCTGCTGGATTTCACATATGTTAGTGTATCTTAGTGTTGTATTGTGCAGAAGTGCCCCAATGTCAGTTGATTAATCTTTGGGGGTTTTTTACCTTTTTACTTCAGCTCACTTGGTTTCCCAAATACAAGCAAGTCTCCTCTACTGTCCTGACACTCTACAGTTTTGCTGAAAGTTCAAGATAAACCTCTAAATAAGTACCTGTTTTGAACAGAAGCCTTGTAACACTAAATTGCTTTCCTGGCAGGCTGTGAAAGAGTAGTCTTTATATTTAAAATGGGTCTGGTTAGTCACACTGTCTTCTGATCATCCAAGAGATACATGAATGTAATCAGACAGTAAAACAGCTCACTGACAGAGTGAATTGTTGGAAGTAAAACCAGGTTTCAAGTCAGCTGAGTTGCAGGGCTGCTCTAGAAATACTGTGGTGGTGGTAGTAGTATGGTAACTAAACACTAGCTTACGGATTTGCATGGGTTGTCTGCTACCAACATTCAGGCTTTAGAGGGCTTGGATTGTCACTGTTAGGGAAAAAAAATCTTGACTTGTAGATACATTCATAAAAAGCAACTTTATTTTTTAGCTTCTAGGCTAGTAGTAGGCCTTGTGATACAGTAACTGGATTACTGTCAACTGTGTGAACATAGAGGTCAGTGTCAACCTAGGAAGGAAGCATGCTGAATGCAAAAAAAAAAAACCTTAAAGGTGTTGTCCCTTCTGTTTTGCATAAGCCATTGCTGCAGTTTTAAAGGCTAAGATTGTCTTGTCTTTAGGATAGCAATCAACCACCTGGATGCTAGTGACACTGGACTTGTCAGGCTTCCTACATTCTACCTACCCTAGTGGGCATCCCAGAGGACTAAACTGCATTCTTACACTTCAGCTGATATCAGGCTCTATAACTCTGCAGCGTGCTGGTTTTTAAGTGTACCGAATTAGTCAAAATCAGTGTGCTGTTTTTAATTTATGGTCCAAATTGGAGACAGACGGTGCTGCCTGGGAAACAGAGGGTCTCATAATGCATTTGTGCCTTATTTTTTCCTGTTTGGAAGGCAGGGTGAAAGAAATTAATGGGCAAAAAGCCCAAAACTTCCCTATTGAAATCATAGAGAGGTGATGCACAGCAATGTGAAAGTAATAATTCTTTTTTTAATAATAGTAATATTTGCTGATCAGATGTTAATAATTTATTTCTTAGAAAAATTACTAATGAAGCTTCCAGGGAAAGCAAACAGCCTTTGAAATGTCCACTGTGCACAAAACCTGCTGATCTGTGTTCTGAATCCTTCCTGTTTCTGCTGACTTGATTTGCAGTACTTGCAAATGTTCCCAAAAGCATTTCAAAATGAGCTGAGTTAAAAGAATTTATTGTGTATTGCAATAAAGATAACAGAGCATGTGAAACTTGCTCTTGTTCAGATGTTTGCTTGAGGCTGGGGGAAGCTGTTCTATTTTAGTACCTACTTAAGCAGTGAGACTTGTTAGTAGTGTTTAAAATAGAACCTTCATATTGCTCTGTAAATGTGATGTGAGAGAGGGAGGGGGATTGAATAGTTAAACTTGAAATTTCAGTAATAATCTGAATCAGAGACTTACTTAAAACAGAGCTGGAGTTAGGCAACTACAGTGAGACCTTTGCAGTGCTCTTTTTTCAAATGGCTCAGCTAACTAATAAAAGATAATTATGTTCTATTGCTGGGAACTCTAAGAAGAGTTCTGGTGACTGTTACTTGGCTTAGTTTATAAGCTTGCCTGTTATTGAGAAGCTTCAGATTGCCTTCAGTTTTGCATACAAGGGACAGAAGCTGTTGGAAGCAGTCAGTGAACTGTTCTTAAGAAAAAGTGTTTCAGGTACTGATTTTACGGTATTAATCTTTATTAGCACATGATAAAGAAAGCTGGTTTTTTTCCTTGTTAGTGGGATGGAGATATATTTTTGCCATAGCTTCCATTAAAAATATCCAAAATATTCCATTCAAATATCCAGAGGTCCAAGGACCTTGCTAACTTGAGCCCTTAAAATACTGTTATTTTGGAAGAATATAATGCTTTAAATAGGCGAGTCTTGAAGGCAGGTATATTTGATCAGCATCTCCCTACCGTGGTCAGACAGGAGGAAGTTTCTGCTTTTGAGTGCCGTTTTATTGAGAAAATAGTGTAACAGCAAGCGTTTACTGCCCCTGGTATATATACACAGAAGACTTTATTGATTTGCTGCTCAAGCCACAGTTCAAAAGCCATCGCAGATAGCCCTGTGGCTGAATATCTACTCTTTTCCTCTGGCTGTATTGCTTCCAAAGAAGGGGGAAAAGACAAAAGGTTAACTCCTGCCCATCTTGTGGATGCTTCACTCTGGTTCTTGTAACGTTAATTCAGATATCTCTTAAAGCAAACTGCCTTGGATTCATTTGCTGACTCAGCAGGAAAAATAGCCTTATGGCAGCAAACTGTAAGTGTGACTTGAAGAAAACATGTCTTTGGGCAGCTTTTGGCAGAGCTGTCTGTAAGAGGAACCTGACAGGATCCGGTATAGCAGGATTTCACTGTCATGAATACCTTCAGTAATGCTGCTATTTAAGTGTGCCGTGTATTGGCTTCTGTAGTGCAGACATAAAGGCAGCTTTTCTTCGTGCAGCATAAAAATAGCTTTAAGGTAAAGCTGCTTTTTGTTGGCAACTGATATTTTTTAAACTGACATAAACAACACAAAATCAACTGGTATCTAACTTTAGGCTCAGGTTTGAAGGGTATAATTGTGTGTATTAAATTTTTCTCAGTTGAAATAAAGCTAAACAAAAGTTTCTAGATTTCAAAATAGAACATACCCACCAAAATGGGTAGTTGTGGCCTGTAGACATAACTTTTTATCATTGTCTCCTTCAGTGTCACAGTGTTGTTTTCTCTTGTTTCACTAACATTACATGGCTCTACACGTTGGTAGTGTTCATTCCTGCACAAGCTGTAAGCTTAGCTATATATATGCACACAGTCAGTGAATTCAGTATGAAATCTCTAGGAGCTGTAGCATGGGAAACCTAACCTGCTTCTGCACCAGTGAATGAGAAGGGAGAAGGAGAAACTTCTATAAAGTTTTTTTATGTTGTATTTAGCTGCCTATTGCATAAAACATGCATCAAGTTGTGTTTTGTTTGGTGGTGGTTTTGTTTTTTTAAATGCTGCTTAGAGCTTTGGTGGTTTTTTTTTTAAAGGGCAGTATGTTAGGTATGTCTTATTTAAGCTTTGCTTTATGCAGTGCTATTCTGACTAAACGTGCCCAGCACTAAGGAATGCTTACTAGTCTGATAGACCGGTTATTTTGGGCCCAGAATGCTAAGGCTAAGGAGTTTATATAGGTTTTTAGGCAGCAGCATTTACCGAAATTTTCCTATGCTGACTGAACACTAGCATTCAGGCTTGCCTGTTTTAGTGGGTATTTCTTTATCTCCTGATTTGGTGTAGCAAGGGAATGTTCTGCAAAAAAGTGTCTGTTCATATGTAGCCCATCTTTTCCTGAAGTGGTCTGTCTGAGCTGTAAGCTGCTGTACTGTTCTATACATCTTTTACAGACGAGTACAATGTAAGGCCAAACCTGTTTATTGTGGTGGTGTTTTCATGGGGGTTTTTCCCTCCGAAAATGGAAACACTTGTGAATGCTTTCATTTTATAAGCACTTTAAAGCTGTCATGGTAATATAATCTGGTTTTTTGAGGCTTTGAGATATACCTCTACCTTGCTATCTTTCTAAAAAGACTTGCAGTTTTTATTTTGTTGCTACTGGGTACTGTGGTACATTTCATGAAGTGCGTTAAGATCTCTTACGGTGATAAAGGTTTGATAATTGGTTTAACAATAGAGTATGTGTATGGAAGAGGCATAGCTGCTCTTAACAGAAACAGGAAAAGAAAAAGAATGGGTAAGCATGTATGTACTGCCTTTTAGCAAGAAAATACCTTAAGGACATAGCAGGAAAATTCGGGGACTAGATGACTGAATTGTTTCATGACTCTCCTTTAGGATATAAATAATGGTAAATGGAATTAAGGCTAAAATCTGCAGGGTTGGGTTCTTTCCTTATAAGTTAATTTGGGATTTAGATACATAGTTAAAACTAGTAGCATGTTAATGTCTTGTTGATTGAGTGAGGCTGAGCCTTTCAGTGTTATTTTCCTGTCTGCTTGTGTTCTGTAACTAGGAATAATTTTTTTGATTGCCTGACATCTGTTAATGATTGTGGTAACTTTCATGCATTTAGCACAAAATGATATGAAGACTTGTAGTCCTTTAAGTCAGAGTTAAATGCATATATTTAGGACTTTGTTCACTGTAGAGTGAACCAAAACTGAAATAATGTATTTAAGTTTTGTGAAAGTCAAGTACTGTCATAGCTGAACCCTCAGTTTGTCTCTCTTCTGTAGGCTGACACATAGTGGATCAAATATCAATCTTAATTGCTGGGTACAACTATAAACCTTGTTACTATGAGATATGATGAGGTACCTCAGTGGAACTGAGGAGGGGGGAACCAGATACAGGAACAACATCGACTTAATTATTCTTTGTTTACTTGCATTCCAGGTGACAAAGCTCTGGATGGTTACAGTAAGAAGAAGTATGTCTGCAAACTACTTTTCATCTTTCTCCTTGGGCATGACATTGACTTTGGTCATATGGAGGCTGTAAACCTGCTCAGTTCCAATAGATACACAGAGAAACAAATTGTGAGTAACTCAGTCTCTATAAAAGTAAGCTGTTCTGTCCAATACCCTGCCTCAGCTGTATAATCTGTAAAGGACTTCACTTCCCCTGACTCTGTCTTAAAGCCTTATTTTGGGTATCTAGCAGTGATTCTGAAATTCAAACTACCTTTGTGCACAGTGAATCTTGTCCTAATTGTAAAAGCTAAAATGTTCCCACTCTAAAATTATTAATCTTGTTAAGAAACTGCCTTGAATCTTGCATTAAAGGTATATAACCTTTTAGTTTTCTGAAGATCTCTTAAACACCTTACCTAGGAAGATACAATCAGGTACATATAACATACCAGCTAGTGTCTGAATAATTAGCCAAACTCTTGATTTGCTCTCGTCTCTTGCATATGTGCTGAAATAGATTGATGAAACAACTAATAAATCAGGTAACAAGAAATTTACTCAATTTTCCTCAATTATTTGATCCTTCTAGTGTTTGCTATCTAAGTATTTATTTCTGCCCAGATGTTTGGTATTGGAGGAGATCTATATGTCTTAAGGAATTACTTGTGGCATTAACAGAAAATGTATTCTTCAGCTAAAATAAATTTTCATTTTCCTTTCACTGAATCACAGGGATATCTCTTCATCTCCGTACTAGTGAACTCTAACAGTGAGCTGATTCGCTTAATAAACAATGCGATAAAGAATGATCTGGCCAGCCGTAACCCCACCTTCATGGGGCTCGCGCTGCACTGCATTGCGAATGTGGGCAGCCGGGAGATGGCCGAAGCATTTGCTGGAGAAATTCCGAAAATACTTGTAGCCGGGTAGGTATGACATGTCTCCTTCAAATACAACAGCAGTGAACCTTTTCAGCAACTCACTTTCACTGTAGCAATTTACTTCGTTGTGCTTAGAGCTCTATAGCCCTGGGCTTGCAGTGCAAATAAGGACAATTTCTAGTAACTGCAACATACTTTGATATACCTGGGCACGGTGTTGCTTGTAGAGGTATACAAATACAACATGGAAATTAGGAGTATAGGAGTATCTTCAATAAAGTTGTACAGCTTTGTGATCATTTCTTTAGTTCTATATAAATGTATTGCAGTGAATGCCCTTGAAATGCATATGTTTTACTTCCCTTATCTCTCCTGGTGAAAAAAAATAAATGAACCTAAATAGATGTTAACACCACAGATTCTTTTATAAACTGAAGCTCTTATTTAAATAGTCCTGAATTATAAGGAATTAGAATATTCCATTGTGAGCTTTATTGCTTCTTCTGGCCATATAAAGAGCAATTCCTGTAAATGGCAAATAATCACTGCCAATTTTAGAAATTTCTAGCAATAGGCTTGGAAAAATAAAGAGATTTACATAACTACAAATCCATACATCTGCTGAATCTAAAATGAAGTTTGTGATTTCAGGGCTAATTTATTTTGAAACATAGAATGTCCAGTGTGTTTAAACTCATGGATATGAAGTGTTTTATCACAAAATGAGGTCCATGCATATTCCAAACTAGTGCCTTAATATATTAAAAAGTACAAATCTTATGCAACATGTTGCTGAATATTCTGAATGTCAGGCACTGGAGCTTGCAGATGTTGGTCACTGTGTCTGTGTGTACTGACTGAATTGGCAATCAGAAAAGATAGTGTGATATGTAGTTGTAGGAAAAGTTTTAGAAAATATTTTTGAACTCTTGAAATAGTATCTCTGTAATGCTATACTTGAACCTGTTAATACGTTTCAGCTTTACAAAATAATATGGGCCAGAAAGAAGAATAAACAGCTAGCATCTGATGCCCAGTATGGGCTTGGTCTGGTGGAGGAAGTGGTGGATGGGGCAAAATCTATCCTGTAATTCCACATTTCTCAGAATTGGCTTTCCCAATGGAAGGGTGCGTGTTTAGAGATTACCATTATGAGGCCTGTCAGGTTTGTTGCTGTCATGTCCTGTGCTGTCCTTCCCGGGTGTTACTCTGCATGTAACATAGTGAAGACAGTACTGTAATGACAAGTTGTGGGTTTTAATAAGATAACCCTAAATAAAGTTCCAAAACTTCACCTGGGGTCATCAATTGTAGATAGAGCACAATACCTTCACTTTGAACTTGTTTGAACTTTGAGCTGTGTTTATTTTCTGATGGTGGTCTTAAGGGACTCATTCTGTCTGCGTTTCTAAGAGGATACATATAAAATGTGTGTTGGACTAAATGACCTTAAAAGGTCCCTTCCAACATAAGCTGTTCTACGATATTTAACTGACTTGTGCAGAATGAGCATTGCCAGTTAAGTTTGCTACTTTAGTATAGCTCCCTTGGTTTGAACGTAAGTTGGAGGGAGAGGATAGGGAGTAGAGGAATAAGCTTGTATATTGGTTAAAAAACCAAAAGCAACCAATTGATCTCATGGAAAATTGATAAATTTGTGAAGAATAGGTAGACTGAGCTTCTGTTGGGGATGTGTAGGTTTCTGAACGTTTAGTAAGATTGTACAGTACAAACTGCCTCTTAAAACGTTCATTGCTAACGCGCTGTTCAGTTATTGGCTTTTGTGCAACATACAAAATGCTTAATTGACTGCTTTGTGGAAGGGAGTTCACTGAACTACGACAGTAGTATGCTGCTCTTAAAATAGTCCATTTCTGTGCCAGCAGCACAGATGACAAGGTGAACAAATTTGTGGATTGTATGCTTTGTGATAGCTAGCCAACTTGCATGGTAGCTGTAAGTACTGAAGCGGTTGAATAGTTGATAATTTGTATCCGATAGGTCCTGCATATCAGAAGATCCACCTTTGGATGCATGCATAATATAGTGTACCTTAACTATTTTACTTGAGTCAGTTTGGAACAAGCTTGTTTTTGTGATTAGATGATCTTGTGCTCATCTAATTATGAACTTTCAGCTCTGATAATGAGATATGAATGTCACTTAAAGTTGCAAAGAATATTTATAGAGTCTACTAGACATGTGATGGTTGAGAGTTTGACTAGCTAAATGTACTGGACAAATTTAAGAAAAAAATACTGTAAAAGAATTTAGTGAACTTCTGTTGAAAAGATGCTACCTCGTTAAGGGATGCTGAGTCAGTGCAAAGACTAGCATAATGCTGGTCTGCAAGTACTGCTGTGACTTTAACAACTGTATTTTAAATCCATGTTTGTGTCTTGCAGAGATACTATGGATAGTGTGAAGCAGAGCGCTGCGTTATGCTTGCTGCGTTTATATAGAACTTCTCCTGACCTTGTCCCCATGGGAGACTGGACATCTAGAGTAGTACATCTCCTCAATGACCAGCACTTGGTAAATCAGCTTTGTTATGCTGCTTGGACCTACTCTGTATAGAGTAATGTTGCTTCTATTTTTAAATACTTGTAACTTACTTATTCTTGCATCTTTCAAGGAAATGGGTAGCTGTTTTCTTCAGGCTTGGGGAAAGAAATAGACTTGTTCTTTTTTTAGTTGCTGTATATATGTTACGTTTACCTTTTTCTTGAAGATACAAGAATGGTGTGCACAAGTTCTTCTGCTCTGGCTGTAAATAAATTAGTCTTGTGCCTTGTGATCCAAAGTCTTACTGCATAGATGTAATAGTAGTTTTCTAGGCCTTCTGAGATTAGACCTGCACTAAAAACTCAAGGCCTGGTTTGTTAGTGCTTAAACTTCCTTGTCCTGTGGTGTACGTGTTGACACCCTTTATCTTGCTGGTTCAGAGAAAATTATTGTTCTAGATAAGAGACTCTCCCCCTCATGTATTTACTTTATAAAAGTAAGACTATGAAGACTTGTGCTTCAGCAGTAATAAGAGTGTTTTAGTCTGCAGTAAGGTAAAATGTTGTGTTATACAAAGCCCTCTCTTCATGTTGGGTTGTCAGAAATCTTTCCTGGATGATCTTTTGCATCCTGTTTCTTCTATTCATGTGTCTTGTGTGTAATAAGACCATTTGCATCCATGTTTCATTTTAGTATAGCTGTCTGTTACTTTAAATGTACTATCCAAACAGGAGGCAAAGCTGACAGAAGAATAGCATAAACTGCTCTGCAAGCATGGTAATACTGTGTTGTTGAAAATCCTGTTGGGTTCTGAAGATGTGTAATTAGTCTAGCTGTTAGGCAAATAAAGAACTTTTTAATGTGAGGCTTTGTCATGGAGATAAACTTTGATTTGTCAGATTTTAAGTGAAAGGTGTGGATGGGCAGTATCTTAAACTGTTACAAAATTGAATGTGTTGCTTTGGGTTTTTTTGTCTTTTTCTAGGGTGTGGTTACTGCAGCTACAAGTCTGATCACCACTTTGGCACAGAAGAACCCAGAAGAGTTTAAAACTTCCGTTTCCTTGGCAGTGTCTAGATTAAGCAGAGTGAGTCCAGTGATAATGCTGATACTACTTCACTGTTGCTTGATTTACTCAGCTTTCTAGGTCAGGTTAGCTTACTGTTACTTATTCAGCCTTCTAGGTCAGATAGTTTAGTGTACCATTAAAAGTGAAGATGATTCAGTTGCACTTCATATCGCTGGTTCAATTAATCTATTCTAACACTTGTTGCTTACCGGGGCAGAAAATGATATTAACTTGCCCAAACTTTCCTGGTGTAATCCTTGCTATTCTCCAAGTCTCTGTAGCGAAAAGGTGTCTTTCTCTCAGTTTCTATTTGAAAGGATCCTTCTGATGCTGCTGAGGTTTTTAATCCTTGTTTTATGTTACTGTAACACCAAAGAGTAGTTGGATCAAGGTTTGATTCTGCAAACTTTCTTCACAGAACCCTTACAAAGCCTGTGCCTTTAACTATAAGCATCTTGCAAAATGAGTTGTCTTCCTGTTCCTTCTTTTGAGCTGCTGCTAGGCTAATAATCATAAGCGTTTCATATTCTGTAAACAGGTGTAGAGGTTTGAGTTAGTGGCAGGGGATGCAGGGAGGAGTGGAGCAGGAAGAACTAGATAAAATTTCTTTGATGAAAGCTACTCACACTTACCCTGTAATCAAGCGGGGAAAGAAATCCACGAAGAGGGGTACTTCCTCTGAAATCTAATCCTTAACTGCATTTTACTATGCATATAAACCTCTTCTGTGAAAGCTGTCTGTTCTTTGCTCTAGAGCATGAATGTTACTTGGTCCTTCTGCTTTAGTTCAGCCTGTCACAGTATCACTTAATTCCTAGTTCACCTATCGGTAGTCAACTATTACACTATATTTAGGCTTTCTGATGGCTGAATCTGACTTGCTGAACCCAAGTCAGTCAGGCTTCTGGCTGAATGTTTTGGTGTTAGAAGATGGTCATCTTAATTTTTAAGAAAAGCAGGTATGCTTTCAGGAAGAGACTTCCTAGTCTACGTGTCTGTAAGGCAATTTCAATTATTAGGAAACCTGATTGTGTGGTAACTTGCACACAAGAAATCTACTGAATTAAACACTGGTAGTGACATAGTTTGTGAGCCTCTGTTAAAGTGACCTACATTGTTCTTCCTTCTCATGATTGCTCATCAGTTGTCTTGAGAAGCTGACATGCTGTCTGCTTACTTTACAGATTGTAACTTCTGCATCAACAGATCTTCAGGATTATACATACTACTTTGTTCCTGCTCCTTGGTTATCTGTGAAACTTCTGAGGCTGTTACAGTGCTATCCACCTCCAGGTAATGCACAAATCACAACAGTGTCTGTGTCTCGTGCAACACGCTGTCTCCAAAGAACTGTTGTGCTGTAGTGTTAATGTGACTTTTAAGACAAGGATGCAGAAGTGTGTACTCTTGAGCGTTTCAGATTATTCTAAACTATGTGGCCTTTTCAATTACCTTGGGTTTTAACAAAGTATCAAACCATCATGCATTTTGCAAAACAGTTGCAAGTGCCATTTTAAATATTCTTTAATATTAGGTACTATATTAACACCTTGAATTACCTTACGGTGCAGATCCCATTCGGCTTTTGTTTTCATCCAAATAGAACTGTGGCTTAGAATTCTTTTACCAACTCTATACTGGGGGAGGAACTGTTCTTAAATGTACTGGAATACTTCCGTGTGTTCAAATCTAGCAAGGTAGAAGGCTTAAGGTAGGGATTAGGATGTTGAGCAAAATGAAGTTGTCCAACGGCTTGTTCTTCTCCAGAAGACCCTGCGGTACGTGGTCGTCTAACAGAATGCCTGGAAACTATTCTTAACAAAGCACAGGAGCCACCAAAGTCAAAAAAAGTACAACACTCAAATGCGAAGAATGCTGTGCTGTTTGAGGCAATAAGCTTAATTATACATCATGACAGGTGAGTGGTGAGAATGCTTCTGCTATGAGAGGATTTTTTGAAGTGAAAAGTTACAGCTTTGTCTTGAACACTAAATGGATTTTACTTGGGGGGGGGGGAAAGGTGGCAGAAAGAGAACAGAACATGAAGTTGCTTTCTAGATTAGTATCAACCACAGAAATGCAAATGAACAGTATTAATGAACTGTCAGCATATTTTGTAATTGCTTTTCTTGCTGCTGCTTTTTTTTTTTGGTGTTGTGTTGACCCCACCGTTCTAATCCAACAGAGATTATTTGCTCTCAGTATTTGATTTTTCATTTCACCAGCGGGGCGTTTAAGCAGGCACTTGGAAGCATATTAAGAAATTTCCACTGCAGAAATAGTATTCTGTATTGAGTGTTCTCAATCCTATTGCTTTTAACCCTTTCACTTTCTCTCCTGTTCTGTGCAGTGAGCCAAATCTACTAGTCCGTGCCTGTAACCAGCTAGGTCAGTTCTTACAGCACCGAGAAACTAATTTACGTTACCTAGCACTGGAAAGCATGTGCACGCTTGCGAGCTCTGAATTCTCACATGAGGCTGTGAAAACACACATAGAAACAGTTATCAATGCGTTGAAGGTAAATATACTAAGTGTGGAGTCTGTTTTGAGTGTTGTCTTCTCAAAGCCCCCTCCCCCACTGTCCCAAGCCTCCCTTTGCCAGTTAAACAAATAATATACGTGGGCCAAATGAGTTATTCTCAGAAGTCGGCTTTAGTTTTTGGGGTTTTTTCCTTAATCCTGCAAAATCTTGTTGCACTGGCAACAGTAGAGGTCAGTTTCAGTTTTTCTGCAGCTTTCTGGTAAATCTGATACCTGTAGATGTGTCTGCTGTAACACTCTGGTATCTTCTCAAGCTATAGACTGAAGATGAATAATTCCTTCAAAACACAGAATTTCAAAATGGAGAATGCTGGGCAGACTCTTGCTTTATTACTGTCTTGCTGGTATCAGACACTATTTCTTCACTGCAGCAGCTTGTGGAGAGCAGTAGAGTAGATCAGCTTCCACTGCAGAATCAGAAAGTCATAAAACTAGAAAGACCCGTTTCTGAGCCACGTTTATGCGAAAAAGCAGAAGTCAAAAGAGGAAGACTGATTTGCATATAAAACAGCTTGAATGCTTCAGTGTTTACATGGATTGTTTTCTTCTAATCTCATGCTGTAGCACGCTAAAATACTTAGTTTTTACTCTGAAGTACATACCTAATCGAGCTGGGCTTCTGTAGATACAAGGCAACCCCAACACTAAAGTTGCAGGTAGTCAATTGCCCATCAACCTGGTGACGCTTTGACAGTTTAGCCAATTATTAGTGCATTTGTGGCCAGTGGCACCAGCTACCCAGTGCTCCAGTCATTCACCCCAGTTAGGGTAATGGTGGAGTTTTCTGTACAAGCTCCTACATATTTTCAGCATCTTCGCAGATTTGAATGTGTACCACAAGCTCAAAAGCTGATGATTTGAATTTTGTAGTATTATCTAAAAGCAGGAAGCTGTTTGAGGTTCTAGTGACTTCTTTCTAGGTGACTGAAAGAATAACATTAAACTCAGATATACTCTTTACATAAACTGAGTTAATTCTGTATCTAGAAGATTTTGAAAATGCAATTGTTTTAAATTTGGCTATTGGATCATAGTAACTTTTATCTCTTCAGCAAGTTGCATGTGCTTTTCCAAATAAAGATGACATCATCTTGACACTTTCTGTGTCTTTTTGCAGACTGAAAGAGATGTAAGCGTACGACAGAGAGCCGTAGATCTCCTGTATGCAATGTGTGACCGAAGCAATGCCCAACAGATTGTGGCTGAAATGCTGAATTACTTGGAGACAGCCGATTATTCCATTAGAGAAGAAATTGTGAGATACTTGCTTCCTTAATTTTTTCATAACTGACTTTAGCACTATGTATTGCTTATTGACTGGGATGCTGGATAGTCTGTGATAGAATTTTTTTTTTCCTACTCGTGGTGACTTAAAAAGATAAGATCAGAAACTTAGCTGGCATTTAATAGCAAAGAATGTTAGTTTTTTAGGTTAAACTGATGGGGGGAAACCCTGGAAACCAGGAATTTTTAAAACTAACTCTTGCTTCCCAGCAGGAAAACAAAAGTAAAAGTTGACATACTCAGCTAACAGCCTTACTAGAATGGTAGCAAAAACCTGTACTTAGGGTTATTTAGCTTTAGTTATATGTTAAAGTTTCTTGGTTGGAGAAGTTAACATAGAATACAGTGTGAATTGATTTACCTCTTGTACTGTCTTGTTGCTGTTGCAATCTACCCTGACTTGACAGATAATGTGAATTTCACTCTGTTAATTTACCACTCCTAAAAGAATAGGTCAGTATAACTGCAACCTATAAATGCGTGTATGTCACAGTGAATGTTCATACACAGCTTATAGTACACAAAAGACATAGAACTCTTGGAGTTGTTCTCCTTTGAAAACCATCTGAGAGAGTTGGGCTTGTTCAGTCTCCAGGGAGACCTAATTAGTTCCTACCAATACTTAAAGGGGTCCTACAGGGAAGCTGGAGAGGAACTATTCACCAGGGAGTGTAATGATTGATAGAACAAGGAGCAATGGCTTCAAACTGAAAGAGGGGAGGTTTCAATTAGATGTTAGGAAGAAATTCTTTACTATGAGGGTGGTGAGGCACTGGAACAGGTTGCCCAGAGAAGCTGTGGAAGCTCTGTCCCTCGAAGTGTTCAAGGCTGGGTTGGATTAGGCTTTGGTCAGCCTGATCTAGTGGAGGGTGTCCGTGCCCATGGCAGGGGTGTTGAAACTAGATGGTCTTTGAAACTCAAAGCATTCTATGTTTCTAGTCAACCACCTTTATTCTCTGTGTTCAGGTTCTCAAAGTTGCAATTCTAGCTGAGAAGTATGCAGTGGATTATACCTGGTATGTGGATACAATCTTGAATCTGATTCGTATTGCTGGTGACTATGTCAGTGAAGAAGTGTGGTATCGAGTTATTCAGATTGTCATCAACAGAGATGATGTTCAAGGGTATGCAGCAAAGACTGTTTTTGAGGTGAGAACAACTTTTCAATTCACTCTCAAAATGAGATAGGAATTAAGTAAAAACTTCATGATCTAGGAGGTGTATGTGCTTCCCTACGGTAGGGAGGAGTAAAAATATGATCGTGAATGTTTCAGCAAAACACTGCTGAAGTTTTCAGTAAAAGTAGCATCACAGATTATCTGAGTGAGAAACTGTTTTAAGCCACAGAAGCTTCTTGTTAGCTTAAGTAATGTATAGTTGTTACTGCTCTGGTCTTGGTGAGGGAGGGTGCAGTGGGTTATGCTGTTTTGGTTGGGGGTTTTTTGTTATTTTGGTGGGCAGTATTGAATGGATGGTTTATCAAGGTAATTATAGCATCTGGAAAACTACTGAAATAGTGAAGTTTTCTGCCTGCAGAAATCCATAATGCTCAAAATAATTCAGTGGTACTTTTGGAAGTGTATATCCATTCCTTTTGTTCAGGATTTGATAAAATTTGAATTTGAACTATTAAAGGAGAACACTTTCAAATGTCTAACCTTGATGGTCTGACTTTATTTGGATTCTTCATATGGGGTTTCCAGGTTTTTTTAATTTCCTTTCCTGATATTTAAGCTGACTTTCGGAACTCATTCCTGCCGTGTGTTTCATCATGCTCAATAAAGCCAGTATTTTTAGCTTTGGCAACTTCAGCACATTCTTGCAAGTTTTAATTTAAGTATATTAACATGTTTCTGACACCCCTAAAAACTAATGCAGCTGTCCTCAAAAGGCCACAGTGTTGCTAGATGGGTTCAAGAGTGATCTCCAGGAAGTATTACTTTAGAGATTCTTCTGTAAAGTCATATCATCTAGCATGCTTTTCTCGTAAGTGTTCTATAATGCCTAGACCTATGGCCTACTCCTTAGAGGAAAGTAGACTAGGAAACTGGACATGGAAGTAACAGAAAGGATCTCTTTTGGTATGCTGCAGATTGGTGACTATTAATGTGTTCTTACAGGCCCTTCAAGCTCCAGCATGCCATGAGAATCTTGTAAAAGTAGGTGGTTACATCTTGGGAGAATTTGGAAATCTGATAGCAGGTGATCCAAGATCAAGGTAAAACACTTTCCAACATACTGAATATCAGATGATTCAGCTCTTGCTAGTAATGCATTAAGAGTTAATCATGTCTACAGAACCCAGACAGATTACTTTTCTTCTTATCTTTTAAGTCCCCTTATCCAGTTCAACTTGCTACATTCCAAGTTTCATCTGTGCAGTGTTCCGACCCGAGCTCTGCTTCTGTCCACCTACATCAAGTTTGTTAACCTGTTTCCAGAAATCAAAACTACAATTCAAGATGTGTTGCGCAGTGACAGTCAGCTAAAGAATGCCGACGTTGAGCTACAGCAGAGAGCTGTTGAGTATTTGAGGCTCAGTACTATTGCCAGTACTGATATATTGGTATGTATACTTACTGTTGTTTATTATGCAGAACTCTTCAGCTTTGTCTCCTGTCAACAAGTAAATCCCACTAAACATCACCTGATTGCTCAGAAACATTAATGTGGGATTATTGCACATCCACGACATTGGTGCTGATTCTTTCAGTCCACCTAAATCATCTGTAATCATCTTTAAATTAGAGCTAAAATCAAAGTTTTTATTGCTTTAGTGGCACAAATCACTGTTAAAGCATGCTAATCTGGAGCTGAGAAGCCAGAGGAAGTTGGTTTAGTACAGGGCTGAATTGATGGTGGGTGTAATTGTGCTGACTTTTTAAAATTTTATTTTATTTTTCCTCAGAAGTTCAGTACGTTAACCTCATTTTTAGGTCTGGCCAGAGCGTGGCACATTTGATTCTTGACAGCTAACAAATGCTTAGGTCTGACTAGATGTAGGGAACTTGGTCTAGGCCTGCTTGACTATAGGGCCACTAGTCTGTTATGATCTAATTTTAATAGCAGTGTATCAGATAAGTGATATACTCCTGCTCTTTAAACAACTGCTTTGGGAGGACTTCTTTTGGTTGGCTGGCTTTGGAATTTTTTTTTTTTAAGCAAGTCTACTCCATCACTGCACAGTAGACTGCATAGCTGTTTTCTGTGTGGATAATGACTATGCTTTTACCTCCTGCAATCTATAAGAGTGTATCTCTTCAAAGACTCAAACTAGGTTGTGGTTTTATCTAAGTTTAACTAATTTTTTGTTTTTTCCTGTCATAAGGCTACAGTGCTGGAAGAAATGCCTCCCTTTCCAGAGAGGGAGTCTTCCATTTTGGCTAAACTCAAGAAGAAGAAAGGTCCGGGCACAGTTACTGACCTGGAAGAGATCAAAAAGGAGAGGAGCTCTGATATGAATGGAAGTGCTGAACCTGCCTCTGTCAATGCCAGTGCTGTTGTGAGTTTAAAAGCTGTTATTTCATGAGTTTACATGGTGTGCAAGTCAGAAAAGAACACTTTTGCTCAAGTGGCTTTGTAAGAGTTTAAACTTCTCAAATTTAAGACTATGGGTGCTTGTTATGAAGTTGTGGGGGAACATAAAGTTGCTTTTTCCCCACAGCACTTGGTTGCAGTTTTCCTTCGGAATTTTTATGTAAATGGTGACACAATGTCCTCCGCCTTAAGTCCTTTTGACATTGATAATTTGAAAAATATTGCTGTAAACTTAGAAATGGCAATTTGTTTAATGTGTAAATTGCAGTGAAGGTGAGATGGTAACATTAACTTATTTAAAAGGAGTAACTTGAATTTCAAAGTATCAGCTGTTCTGCTTTGTCTAGCATGGTAGGTATTTTGCATCTTGGTTTGGGTTATCTTTCTTACTAGAAGTGGATGATGTTCCACTTATTTAAGGACATCCATGTATAATGTTGTTACTGTCTGACAGTACTGTTTGAGTTCAGTTATTGTAGACAAGGCCACAGTCGTATTTTTTTGAGTAGAAACTTCTTGGTTTATTGCCAGTTAAAACCAGTGGGATGAATTGTTCCCATAATGTATTACTTATTTCTCGTTTGAATGACTAGCATAACTGGTAATTACATTTGAGATGTAGATTACCTCTGAGGAGGAACTACTTTAGTACACTCTGCCCAGTTTGTTAAAGTGTAATTATTTGACTCTTAGTTGTTGCAGTATGTGAGTAGATGTTCCAAGTGCAACACTTTTGAATGGACAGAAACACCTTTTCAACAGAAAAGTTGCCAAACTTTTATTTGCACACCAAATTGACTGAGGTGACTAGCAGTTAAAATTGTATTATGCTCTATGAGCTTCCCTTTATAGGTTGTAGCCAGGTAAGAAATTCCACTGGGTTAAGCTACATCAGTGCCTTTGGTGTGACCCAGGCTTAGATGCCATAAATATGTGCCAAATTGGATTTCAGCTGTTTGTTTTCCGTAGTTCTTACTGATTGGTTTCCAGATTTTTTTGCTAGGAGATTTTATGTTATACTGCAGAAAACCTCAGTCTTTGGAGTGTATAGCTTCGAATTGGCTTACAAAAAACAAATTTCAGACTCAATACAAAAGAATCTCATGACTAATCTTAAGCGTATTTGGCATATTAGACTGCTAATGTCTAACATTTAAATATTTTGTTTAACAGGCTGTGCTTTGTATTTGTGTGTGACTTGGGCACATCTGTATGGCCTCTGTTGCATAATTCTGTGTCCCAGCTACTTGATTTGCTCTATTTGGGGCAGGGGGGGTGGGGGTGAATTCAAGGTCTTGTGTCTTATCATTTAGCGTTTGCAGCTTCAACTGACTACAGGCTCTGCTTTTTTGCTGGTTTGGTTTTATGTTGTTTCTAAGGTTTGCCAAGTTTCAAAACCTCAGGACTAAATAGAGAGGCAGTTTTAAAGATGCTGTGATGTTTTAATTTGGGTTTGTGTAAAAGCAACTGCCTTTCTTGTTGGATTCTTCATGAAACAAAAGAAACACATTTGAACGTTATTTCCTACAGTACTTAATTTTCCTTGAAACTAAAGTGAGAAGAGGGGGCTGGAACTTTATCTGTCTCCTGCAGAATCAGATTCTAGACAGATATATATTGTCGGTGTTTTTATTTAATGGTTAGATGGATATGACTGTCTTCAAAGATTAAAAGCCAAAACCTATGTCTGTAAATGGCTTTAAGTTGAAACGTAAGGTGACGGCTACATTCATTAGGCTTCCCACATCCGTTGAAGGCTTGATTTGGGTCTGGAGAGGCACTTTGCCATAACTTCAACTCTCTTTGCAAAAGAAACAGCTTTGTTTTAGTTTTGCTGTAGTGTAACAACTAAGTGTCTTGTCTTCCCTAGTCTACTCCTTCTCCATCTGCGGATCTGCTGGGTCTGGGCGCTGCCCCTCTCACCAATTCAGCTCCCCCACCGTCCTCTAGTGGTAGCCTGCTGGTGGATGTATTTTCAGATTCAGCTTCTGCAGTTGCACCTCTTGCTCCTGGTTCTGATGACAACTTTGCGAGGTAATTAAGTCACCCTGTAAGGAATCTGAAAAACAATTTGTCTGTTTAAACAGGTTTAGAGGAAAAACCTCATAAATAACTTTCAGTTTTGTTCCAGCTTATTGAATGCATTTCTGGGTGGCAGTTGTGCAGCAAGAGAGGTGTGCTGGATGCGCTGTCTTTATTGAATGCCTTCCTCTGTTCATGGAAGAAATGAGGCTGTAGTAATCAACCTGAGGACATTAGTCTTAATTTTCATTCTGGTTTTGCTTCTTTGTTAAACTAAGCTGCTTGTGTATCACAGTACATCTTGAATTTGGGGGTTCTCTGACCTGATATGAGTACACTTATTCTTAACTTTTTTCCATAAAGTATTCTAGTGTCTTGCCACTTATGGCAAGGTGATACTGGAATAGCGAGATAGATTATATCCAGAGATCCTGGTTCTCAGAATTGAATTACTTAAATTGTTGTGCTGCTATCTGATGAACAGGTGTGAAAAGGGGGGGAAAGCCCAAGTTTTTTTCTTTTTTAAGGAGATTTGGTACAAGTATCTTCCTAACTACATTACCAAATGTAGTGTCAGAGAAATGTGTTATCCCTTTAATATTAAGAGCCACTGTGGCTATGCCCAAATATTATTTGGCTAAAATTTTGGAAATAAATAGTATAGATCACAGAATGTCTTTTAAAAAAAAAAAAGTCTGTTGCCTCATTGGCCAAGGAATATGTTACTATTGTCAAAGACCAAATTTTGAATGATAGCATGACAATTTGTAATGTGTTTTAATATCAGAGATAAAGTTAGGGAAACTAATCTGCCTGGATCATTGAGACTTCCATACATTTCTATTAGGCAATGCATTGTTGCAGATTTGCAGTGATTGAGACTTGGTCCTGTGTTTTTCTTGGAAGTCATTAGACAATGTTTAGTCGTGGTACACAATACCAAGACTTTAAGAAGCTACAGATGTTTGTTAAAGCCTTTTTTTTTTTTAAAGTGGGAGAAAAAGAGAAACCAATACTAGTAGCTTCATAAACAAAAGTTACCTAAAAAGTTTTCTCTTTCTGCAGAAAAACTGTAGCATTGCCCAATCCCTTCATCTGTCTGTAGATGATGAAATGCTTCTCTAATGATACTGAGAAGTTGCCTTTACAGTTTCCTGCCTCTTTTTAGTGCTGTTGTCACATTTGTTTCTAATCTGTTACTTGGGTAAGTCATGCTCTGTGTGCCGGTATTTTCTTGCCTACACTGTGTGGTTTTTAAGAGCTGATCGTGCAGCTGTAGCTAGAAGTGCCACTAAGGTGGTTGAGGCCTCTCTTCAAAGTGGACATTTGTAGTTTTTAATATGCATCTACAATTATGGTTTTGAACGAAAACTCTTTTGCTGTCACAGTTAAACACCTAAAAGGACTTGGTTCTTTAAGAGTTATGAATTTAAGCTACTAAACACCTTCAGCTGTCCCCTGTCTTTGGGAAGAATTGCTGGTTCCTAACAATCAGGGAGGGGTGGGGTGGGGGAGAGAAGTGGGGAAAAACCTTGCCTAATGCCTAAAACCTTTGTAGGTGTACTGAGCTAGGGCAGCTAATACATTTTTTGTGCATTAAACTCAACAGTGGCATTTTTGAGGAAGGAGGTAAAAGAAATAACTAAGCACTAAGCTGTCTTTACTAACTCCTGCTATCTCTGTCGCTACTGCCTTTCTTCCTTTGTGCTGCCTGAACTAGCCCTGACCTGGCTTCATCTGAGGTAGTTTCTGAGGAACCAGCTGATACTGTGCATGATGCTGATGAGCTTTTTCACAAGTAAGCAATACTAAAACTTTGCAAGGCTGGGCAACTTCCAGAGTATCGCTATAAAGCAAAACTATATTGTGCTTTAACTTAATACCAGCAAAGCTAGAGAAACGTATATTGTCAGACTTGTGACTAGAACACCTCTGTAGATGCTGTGGATTTTGACAAGCTTGTGAATACACAGGTTAGAGTTGCCTTTGCGAGTCAGTGCTATCACACGCTGCTCTACAATGAGGCAATACCAGTTGTATATTAAGTTTCACAACTACTCACAAATAAAGGAAAACCAAGATTTAATTTTGAAAAATAGTCATATTTGAGAGCCTTTTATGCAAAAGGCTGATGCTTACTGACCACCTCTTCTAAGTGAAGGGTGACAGAAGGGAGTGAAATCACTGCAGAATGGGCTTCCTCTCTCCAAAAAGGATTAAAAAAAATACAGCTCTCAGTTTACTTACATGATACAGAACTGGTAAAACAAGGGATTCTTTTTTTCTTTCAGGTTTTAAACAGTCAAAAGCTTCAAACTTTTCAATTCTACACCAGCCTAATGAGTTTCAGAAGTTGTCGAGAATATGAATAAGAAAAATCCTAGTCTGTTGCCTGGTCCGTTATAGACAGTGTGTGTATATAGCATATTGTGGCTTCCTTTGTAGTTTCTCAGACATCCTAGCAATTAAAAATTTTCAGTTCTTTTAGTGTCCTACAAGTGGTGATTTCGGTGGTAAAACTGTTTTTTTCTAACTGCAGTTTTCTGCAAAGGCCTCTCTCACAGACTGATGCACTCTAGGTTAACCGCAATCTTCATCCTCTGTGTAAACCCTGAATTTTGTGGTACTAAATATCATTTAATATGGCTCAATTTAAAACATATTTTTCCTTCTCTTCCCCTAGGTTTGTATGTAAAAATAATGGAGTCTTATTTGAAAATCAGTTGCTACAAATTGGATTGAAATCTGAATTTCGACAGAACCTGGGTAAGACTTTCAGGCCAAGTGGTTAGTTGTCTGCATTATCAATCCCACACCTGCACAATATTGTGGATAGGACCTACTTTTCAGCCCCTTAGAGAGGGAAATGTGATTGAGACCTAGCTTGTCTTTGGATCTTCACTGTTTGTGTGTCCCTGGCTTCTGTGTGGCGGCTTTTTTCCTTAAGTTTTTTTGGTTGTTTTAGTAGCTGAGATGAAATGGGACTGTTAAGTGTAAGCTCCAGTTCTTGCTGCCTATTTGTAAGGCTGGTACAGCCTTGCAGGACCATCTTCCTCAATTTCCATATCTTCCACTGTAGCTTATTGTAACAATGTGATACACAACATATTTCAGACTGGTCTGTCGTAATACGTTAATTAACATACAAGATACTGAAAGCATCTAGGAATGAGCTGGGAATTGAATACAGGCGAGCACTGACTGCTTGCTTCTACTCTTCTGCATCACTTTTGGTACCATAATGGGTTCTTTACATAGAATGTAATACTCTCCAGCAACTGAAAGACTTCCACTGACTATTTAACTGCCTGTGTGACAGCTCCCATGGGAGAGGTATGGGGGCTCATTTTAATCCATTACTTCATTTTGAACTGTGAGTATCTTGGCAAGTTAAACCATGTAAATCACACTTTGATCTTGGAAGTTGTTTTAAAAAAGGTAGAAAGGCAGTGTATTAGATACTGAAGTACTTCTGGTTCACGCATGGTTGCATGTGACATGCCTAAAAATTCTCATGTCTCTTATTTTCTTTCTAGGACGTATGTTCATATTCTACGGTAATAAGACATCAACGCAGTTCTTAAATTTTACTCCAACTGTAATCTGCTCAGATGACCTACAATCAAATATCCTTAAATACAGTAGCATGTGTCTGTTCTTATTTGGGTTTTGTGTTTATGTTGCACAAAATTATAATACAGTTGCTGGATTGAGGCGTGGTGTCTTTGAACACGAAGAAATGAGAAATCTGCTGACAACTTCCTAAAGTTCATGTAGAAAAAACAAATCTTGAGCAGAGGTGTGGAAGATTCTCTCCTTAAAGCTCTGGTTATAAACACAAATTTTACTGTTGAAATAAGAAATTAGGCTGAATAAATATGTAATATAACTAGCTTTCTCCACTGTCATGAAGTAGTAGGAGTACAGATATGGTGGTGTTGAAGTCCTGCATTAACAGGTAACCTTAAACTTGAGACAGAGGCAGAATGTGCATGTACATAAAGATGATAATACTTAAATAGCCTCTTAGTTTACCATTTGATCTTAATGCTTGGTATTGCAAACTTAGGATTTCTGGGAGTCTGTAATCAAGCTTGTTTGATTCAAGCCATCACTGTAACAATCGCTTCAAAATCAGATGATCCAGTGTTTTTTATTGTGAAGTCTGTATCCTTATACCCTCTTGGGGGCATCTTTCTTTAGGAATATAAAAAACCCTTGAGAATTGTGAGGGTTATTGCTTTTATGTGTGCCAGTGTGAAGAAAAAACCCCAAACAAAACCCCCCTAAGCACTGAACTTTTTTTCTGTACAGAAATTGAGCTTTGAATATTCAGTAGCAGATAGAGGATGAGAGGACATGATGCTAATGCTTCATGTAGCTTATTGGAGGGCTTGTTTGTTTTTTTTAAAAAAAGTTACCAGTTCATTGACCAGTTTCCTTAACCACTTCTTATGCCTGAATCTTCAGACAAAACCTGTTGATCCCACAGTGGATGGAGGTGCCCAGGTTCAACAGGTTGTGAACATTGAATGTGTGTCAGACTTTATGGAAGCTCCAATCCTGAACATTCAATTCAGGTAAAATCCAGGATTCAAATGCTGGTTAATGAATTGGATAAAGGTACTGAATTTGTTCTGGTCCTCAGACTGAAGTGTAGAATATGGATGCATGAAGTTTTCTTGGGTAGAAGACTTACTTGAAAAGAATTGATCTAACAAATGTGTAAGCTTCTACAGGAGGTAAGGGATCCATTTGGAACAATGTGGTTTTAAAATAACCCCACATAATTAAGAAGCAGCTACTGATAAAATGTCTCCATGACTTCTCTTTCTGCTACCCATATAAAACAAGTCTTCCTGTTTGCTTAGGAAGTCGTGACAGGAATATATGTGGTAACTTCTCCCTTCTGGAAACAAAGAACATTTCTGCAAACAGCTTGGACTGCAAATGCATGCAACCAAGAATAGAATCTTGTTATGTCCATTCAACATCAGCCTTTGGGAGATTGTGATTTCTGGGCTACACTGTTGTTCTCGTTTAAACTGGTTCATACTGGTGTGTTTTTCACAGGGATATATTTGTTACTACTTTGGGTGCATTCTAGAAGGATAACAATGATGTTGAAAATTAGATCCTTTTTGAAAGTTCTGCCAGTTTACTTTCATGTGCCATCTAAGCAATCAATTTCTTTAACATTGGATTAAAACTGTATCTTAGAAATCGCATTATCTGCACATGGATTCTGTTGGTAAACAATTGGACCTTAGTGTTCATTCCCAACTGTGTATGCAGCCCCGTGTGAGCAGTCTCTCAGACTGTGTTCTTTCTATTCTGTATGCAGGTATGGTGGAACATTCCAAAATCTTTCAGTAAAGTTACCCATCACACTGAATAAATTTTTCCAGCCGACAGAGATGTCTTCTCAAGACTTTTTTCAGCGTTGGAAGCAACTAAGCAAGTAAGACTCTGTCTATACCAGCATTTGGGACTCTTGTGGTAGGTAAAGGACAGTGTGGTGGTTTGACCCTGACTGGAGGCCAGGTGCCCACCAAAGTTGCTCTATCACTCCTTTTCAGCTGGACAGGGGAAAAAATAAATACTGAGAGGCTTAGGAGTCGAGATAAGGATAGGGAGAGATTGTTCCGCAATCAGTGTCACGGGCAAAAGAGACTCAACATGGAATAAAGGAAGGAAAACTAATGTATTGCACTATACACACAGTGAAACCAAAGTTGGATAATGAGAAGTGCAACCAGATCTTAAAGTATCTACCCCCTGCCCCCTCCCTTCTTAGCAGACTTCAGTCATGATTTCTCTCCCTTCTTCCCCCGCATTGTGGCACAGGGGGGCAGGGAATGAGGGTTTCAGTCAGTTCCTCACAAGTTGTTTTCCTCCTGGGGTGGTGGTGAGAGTGCATTCCTCCCCTTCTCCAGTATGGGGTCCCACTCATGGGAGAGTCCTCCACAAACTTCAGAATGTGAGTCCTTTCCCACGGGGCTTCAGCTTCTTGCCAACTGCCTCAGCATGGATCCCTTCCATGAGGTGCCAACCTTCAGGCCCAGACTGCTCCAGCCTGGGTTGGTCTCTTCATGGTCTGCAGGTTTTGCTGCTAGGAGCCTGCTCCAATGCAGGCTTACTACAGGGTCTTTCAGGTCTCTCTGCCTGCTCTGATGTGGGGTCCTCCACAGGCTATAGATGGTATCTCTGCTCCCTGTCATCATCCATGGGCTGCAGGGGGATAGCCTGCTTCACCATGGTCTTCTTTACTGGCTGCAGGGGAATCTTTTCTCTCTGGTGCCTGGAACACCTCACTTCCTCCCCTGCCTTCTTCCCTGGCCTTGGTGTCTGCACAGTTTCTTGCATCTTCTCACTCCCTTCTCTGTCAAGAAGCAGCTGCTTGCATTTTTTTTCCTCCTAAATGTGATTCCCAGAGGCACTGTGACCACATCACTGATTGGTTTGGCCTTGGTCAGCAACGCCACCAGCCTTGAGTCAGCTAGTGTTTACTCTCTGGGGCCTGCAGACAGCTTCTAGCTGCTTCTTGCAGAGGTCACCCTTGAAGCCCTCCCCTTCCACCAGAACCCAGCCATGAAAAACTACGACAGACAAAAAAAGGGTATTTTGTGAATGTAGCTGGTGCAGTGCCCTATCCCATGCTTAATCCTCTGGGTTGAAATGTTCCAGTATAATTAATAGCTATTGAACAATGCCGTACTAATACATGTATTCTATCATGCATTTGTCTTTCCTTGCAGTCCAAAACAAGAAGTACAGAATATCTTTAAAGCAAAACACCCAATGGATGCCGAGATCACAAAAGCAAAGGTGAGTAGTAATATATTTTTAAAGTTGTAGTGTAAGGGTACTTATATAAGCAAACATTGTTCATCTTGCTTTACGTGGCAATTGGATCATCCTGTTAAAGTGTAAGTCCATGTTGTCTCGACCCTTGGCAGTGTTGGGTTGAATGGACTGGTTTTCAGTGTGACTTGAATTAGATACAGTCTTCAATAGCAGCTGGAAACTTGAAGTTATTTAAGAAAACAACAATTTGGCACTTAAAACTGAATTAGAAGATACTTCAAGCCTTAAGTTATATTGAAGTTGGGAGTTAGAAAAGAAAACAAGCAACTATTTGTAGAACTGTCTGCCTTAGGCAAAACAGAGGTGGCTAGCGTAAGACAGGGACAGCTTTATCAAAAACAGGGGAGCTTTATGTTGACTCACATTCCTCAGTTGCTTTTAAGAAGACAAATTTTTTTTAGGAACAGCTCACTATCAGGGTCACTCTGTTACTTCAGAAGTTTGTTCTAATAAGATAGATAAAGGATAATACTTCAACATCTTGAACACTTAAAATAAAAATTAGACTCTTACTTGTTTTCCTAGTGGTGGAGGCTGCGCTTGGGTAGACATGGTATTGGTGTCCCACAGTGCCCGCATCTAAACCTTCTGGTTTTCTTTAATAGATAATTGGCTTTGGATCAGCCCTACTTGAGGAGGTAGATCCCAATCCTGCTAACTTTGTTGGTGCTGGTATCATACATACAAAATCTACTCAGATTGGATGCTTGCTGCGCCTTGAACCCAACCTCCAGGCACAGGTATTTGTATAAATATCTACAGCTTAAATGTGAGTTCTTGTTTGCAGTAAATACCAGTGTGTATCTGAAACTCAGGAAAGTATTTATTTACTGTCACAATTGCAATAGCTAATTGTGACTGCAGATTCCAAAGAAATGAAATTGTAGCAGCAGATCCTGGCCCGGTTTAAGCTTTGTGTCAATTCTCTTTTCTGTTGGAAGAGATCATTGTATTATTCCAGACTGTTCATGGACTCTCATCTTCTCTTGAAGGTTCAAACATTTAATGTTACTGTTTTGTGCATCTTGAACAAGATAAAGTATGATTCCATTTACCGTTTTAAATTAATGAAAGAATGATTGACTAAGAGCAAGCATAAGCAAGCAAACATAATGTTAAGGAAATTTTCCCTCGAGCATTTTGATAGAGGCCTAAAACTAAGCTTTGGGTTTTAAGTCTCCTGCTTTCTGAAGAAGGTGTTAGAGAGTCTTTAGGCTTTTCCACAATATTTACTGGTCTTAAAGAAAAAACTTTAGACACCACCATGCCGTGAAAGCCAAAAATTATCAGAACAATCTCAACAAGGGTTTGAAGATGCACTCCGGCCTGTGGTTTGAAAAAGCTGTACTACTCAGTGGCTGGCTGCCTCTGAATGTTTTAACCTGAGGTCTTCTCTGTACCAAAAAAAGTGAGGGAATGGGTAGCTTTCGCTTACTGACTATGCATTCATTTAGAGCCAAGCTGTGTTTAAAAAAGTAAATAATATCTTATGTTCTTTTTCAGATGTATAGGCTCACACTACGAACAAGTAAAGAAGCCGTATCTCAGAGATTATGTGAATTGCTGTCGGAACAGTTTTAATATTAATCATGTCAGTTCTGGGGTTTCCATTTATATCACTGTCATCATACTGCAAATAAATGTCTTGTACATCACTGTCTGAGTACTGCAATGTTAACCATTACCAGCTCCCTGCCTTAATAGGACTTGACCCTTGTTTGAAATTAGGACTACAAATTGTACAGGGAAGTGACTTTTTACATTAAAAATTGAGTTTAGGCTGTTATGTGAAGGATGAGAGGGCTGTTGTTTGCTTTTTTGCTTTTCTCTTTTTGCAGAGGTCAGGCTTTTTAAACTTGTTAAAGAGAAATGGATTCAGATGTGGTAACCAAGGATTTTAACTGGAAGTAGCTAGTAATGTGCTGCTGTGGTGCCTTTAACAGGTACTCCCTCTGCTCTGAGCTGAAAGAAACCGATGGAATGCTGCTCAGTAAGGTTAAGACTTAATGTAGAGTCAAAACTTTGTCAAGTTGAATGTTGCTGCAAGTCTTGTACTGGATGGAAGGGCACATTCTAAGATGGGTTTGAACCTCATTCAAGTGAACATTTAAGTTGCATGTCACAAATCTTTGTATTTGAAAGATGCCACAGGGACAGCGTCTTAAGGTATTAATCTTGTAATCCTTTACAGCTTAATGTTTTCTGATCTTTGGAAAGTGGATTGAACACAAAAGCTATTCTTAATCCTTCTGCTTATCTCAAATAATGAGGTGAGCTTCTCTGGTAGGTGGTTTATGAGTACATGCTTGTTCATTTTTAGTCAAGCTGAAGTTAAATATTTTGTCCTGTGTTTTTTCTGTTTCTCATCAGACTTCTCAAGTAATAGTCCTAATGATGTGATGTAACTAACTGCAGAGTCTTGCATAAAAGAAGCAGGAAGAAACAGGCCCTTGAAGGGCTGTAAGGCATGCACTCTTTTAGATGAAAATGTAATTTTAAATAATATTTTTTTCCTTAGTGTACAGTAACGTTAAAAGTTAAGAGGTTGAATAACTGGTATTTGAACAGTTCACTGTCTGGTGGTGGTGGTAGAAATACCCAACACTGTGTAGAAGGCTTGTGTTGAGACAGGAAGTAGAAGGCCCAAAAAAGTTCAGCTTTTAGAGTTGTTTTTACAACCAGAGCCTTTGTTACTTGTTCCACATCAGCAAACTCTGTGCTGGCTCTGCAGAACTAAGTGGGCACAACTTTGGCTCACACTCCTCAAGCCTTGAGATGCAGCAAAGGCTGCTAAAACAAAGCAGGTGAGGTAGTGCAGTTAGAAACTGTGGGCAGTTGTCAGTGAGTGCTGCAGGTCATGATGAACTGGTGTGAGAAGTGAACTCGGACCAAGCTTTGCTTAAGGTTATTTAAAGGAAGCCTGGGACTGGTGTCTCACAACACACATGGCCAGGTACGCCCATGAAATAAAGGTTTTGAGAGGTACTGATGACACTGAGGATACATTTAAATGCGTCTCCTGTCATGCTGCCCAGTGCACAGCAGGGGACAGGATTCCACAAGATTGAGCGTGCCTTGCTTTTTTCTTCAGTGCTTTGAGTTAAGTGATGAACTAGGTGACTGTAATTTGGTTTGGTTGAAGGCTAATGATAGTGCTTGAGTGCAAATGAGAAATGAGGCACAGAGGTTTGGCTGTGGTGTGTGGATTTTGGGAGATTTTTTTGTGCTTTTTTTTTTGTTTGTTGCTTTTTTCCAGAAATGACTGGTAACTATGGATACCTGGTCTTTCTCCAATGGTTCTCCTGAACAATTGGCCTTTTTATGACTTTTCAAGTAGCTAATCAGGACTGTTTGATCACAAAACATTGTCTTTGAAAATCTTTCTGAGCAGTTTCTGCAGTCAGGTTGGGCAGTTGGCAGAATACTAATGGACTTACCTTATGTTTTGTTCCTGGGAGGCTGTATGTCTCTATCAGCCCTCTTACATTAAAAATCTGATGTGCTGAACTAAAGGGAGTCTTTGCTAAGACAGAGGAGGAACTTCTATTTAATTTTTTTCCAAATCCCATTGTGTATCTGTCCCCAAAAGTGTTCTGTGCCCTCATTAAAGGACACCTTGAAACACTGCACTACTTTGGTTCACTATGCTTTGGGTCAAGCTGTGCTAAAATGCCCATTAAAAACATGGGAAGGAAGGGGGTAAGGGAAAGCGTCTCTTTAGTGCTGACTGTGTTAAGTTTCTGACTGTTCATGCTTTGTATTACATGTCAGCTCAGTGAAGCCATGAGCAGAAAAGTGAACAAATTAAGGACAAATACTTGATTATTTTTTTTTGTGAATGATGGTTAGCTTACCAAAGTGATGTATCCTGTCAAGCAGACAAAGTAATTTCTGCAGTAAACAGTGTTATTGTTTAAGTACAGTATTTTCAGGCATTGACATGTGAAAATAACTGAATAGCAAAACAGGTAGCGTATGTTCATTCTTGACCTACACTCCAGTATGTAACATTTATGGTGATTGTCTTATTTGTATAAAACAAAGTTCTGTCAAAATAAGTGGAAAATTTTCATATAGAAGACTATATATTAGACTATATTCATCAGAAGACCATATTAAGATTAAATAAATGACTAGAACAGTAATCAAACTGTCCTCTTTTGTCTGGGGGCATGGAAATGTAAAGAATACTTGCATGGAATGGTTGTTATGGAACAACAATTGATGTATAATGGTAAATTCTTTTCTGCAAACTACTGGTGGGTTGTATTGCGTTGAGTCTTACCTTGCCTGTAGTTCTCTGCTCACCCGGTGAGTTTGTTTATGGCTTTTTTTTGTTGGTGTGCTTGGTCACATGCTATAAAAACTCTGCTGTAAAAAAAAACCAAACCCCAAACAAAAAACAAACCCACCTTGATGTAAAATCTTTCTTCCTATAGTGTGTGACAACAGTAAGTATGTTAACAGTACATGCTGCAGTAAACTGGTGTAACAGTGGGGTCTGGTTGAGTGTATGAAGCACACATCTGTATTACACACAGGCAGGACTTGTCAAAAACAATGATGTCGCTGTAAAAGAAGAGTATCTAAACTGCTAATTAATCTTACTCAAACTTTAAATGTATGCTTCCGATTCCTAGTACTTCTCTAAAACTTGCTAAAATAAAAGAAAAAAATACCTGGGCGCTATGAGCTTCTGTGCATTCATACAACTTGTTCTTAAATGAGTTGCAAACAAAGTAGTGAAGAATGCTCCCTGCTAGCAGCAAGTAGGAACCATGTGTGAGCGAGCTACCTGTGTCCTCTTTAGGGAGGACCGGCCTGATTTCTTGCAGAGAACTAACTACCCTGCAAACTTCTGCTGTGTCTAAAAGTCATTATGTGTCTGGCATATTTATTGGAAGTGTCTCACCATGTTAAGGGTACATGTAGAGACCTCACCATTATCTTTTGGTTCATGTAGCACCTTGCCTTCTGACAGCAGCTGTGTATGGGTGATAAGTGTAAGTGGGGTGTCCACTTTCAAAGGAAAGGGATTGGGATCACCTCAGGTGTCTCTTCTGCTGGTGAAGTAATGGGCTATTCCACAGGTCCTAGTTCAACCGTAGTTAATTTTTATTGAAAGTAATTGGTCAAATAATGAGAAATTATACACAGCTAACTTGATTTCTTCTGCTTTATTTGAAAGTCAGATTTCTTTTATTGCAGCGTGCATAGGCCAGTCTCTACCCTCTAGTTAAACATCACTGAGCAAGGTGCCACAGTCTCTGACAGGATCTTCTTTCCCAAGCCCTGACCTGCCCATTCTTTTTTTCCTTTTGTTTCGCTCCTGAACCCCCCCTGCCCTCCCCTTTAACCTCCATGTGGTCAGGAATAATTTATCTGTTAACTCCATTGACACTCCAGGTAGTTGCTCAGGAAGCCTCACTGCAAGGCTGTCATGTATAATCAACAGAAGAGAACTCCCAGCAATAAGCAGTCACTGTGGAAGTATTAAACTGTGATTGGTGGTTAATACTTTTTTTGGAAAAAAAAAAATCTGAGGCCATCTGGAGGTCTGGCTAGTGTGTGCAAGAGTCAAAGTCACAAACACAGCCACTAAATACAATTATTTCTGTAACGAGTCTTTTCCCAGGGTCATCTGGGTCGTGGCATGGTAGTTGGAATTCCTTCCTAAGAAGCTGAAGTGGCCTACAGCAGCCACATACTGTGGTGACCGTCATCGTCTCCACATCCAACCTGTTTAGAAGAGAGGGAGGATCAGTTAGGATGTGCATTACAGCATTTTAGGCTTTTCAAGTATTTGAACTTAATTTTCTTATGGTGGGGCATTTAGAGGAAGGAGAAACTATGGGTTGTGCTAACAGTTCTGTCCACTACAGAACTACAAACAGTGCAACAATTTACTCTTAAGGTTTTCATGATGACTGCTGCAGGAGCTCACGTGTACTGAGCTGCTACTTTCCTTTTTAAGACTGAATTTTCAGAGGTCTTGCAGGCCTTAGGTCTCTCACCTCGCTGCAAAACTAACTGTATTTGATTTCCACTTCTGAAAGCCATAAAGTAACCATCTATTTGAATTTTTTTTGTAGTGGTACACTTGGTCTCTGGCACAGTGGGCTAACAAACTGCACGTACTCCTCTCATGGAGGAAGGAAAGCCCCTCTTCCTCTCTGAATTGTTAGCACCAGAATCTAAGCTGCTGACTGCGTAATGTCAGTCCTGGGCTGTGAGGTCCATTAACACACTAGTAGTAGATTTGTATGTATCTTGCTGAATCAACGGGAATAAAGCACAGGTTGGTGAAGTGATTGCTTGAGTAAGCAGGTGAGGTACCCATTCTCTTCTGATTGTACTGTGCTTTTCTGACTGTTTGGCCAATTGTGCTGCTGGATTTGCCCTTTCCTTTCTTGTCAGTGGGAAGCGGTATAAATGCAGGCCAGCATTCACCGTATGGGCATGGAGTTAGGGAAACAGTATTGCTGTAAAAATCTCTGTGAAGGGGAGAAAAGTCTGCTTGGTTTCTGTTAAAATGCTTTCTGAGCACAGCTTAGTGATTGTGATAAACCTTCCTCCAGGCTTAACAGGCCTTTTAAAAGCACTCAAGACACAAACTCAGTTTTCTAAATGCTGGGGGACACCTGAACTCACTCTGAAGGGGGTGGCTCTTCAGGGTTAATTAATTATTGCAAAGCCCTTCATTGCTTTCCTATTCTTGAACATTGTGTTTGCTTGGGTGCTTGGGAATATAACAAATGTGGGTGGGTTTTTTTTTCCCCCCCCCCAAAAGAACTGAACTCTGCCATACTGCAGCAGTGAGTTTAGCTTTATTGAAGCCTTGATTCCCTGTCTGAACAGTCTCCTTATGAGCAAGCAGAACTGCAAACACTGAGACAGCACCCTTGTACCTATAAAATATCACTGAATGACACTATTAAGCATCATGAGACAGCTGATGTGACATCATGTATTTTAGTGAGATAAATCTCTTATCTTGCTGTCTTAGCTATTTTAAAACAGCTATTTGTAGTCTAACTGACTTGCAGTGCTGATGCCTGTTGTTTGGCTTTGGGGGTTTGTTGGTGTGGTTTTTTTCAACAAACTCACACAAGGAATGTTGTCTCACTCCCTTAAACTGCAAATCCCTGGGTACTAAGTGACCTTATTAGCGTTGTTTCTAGTTAGCTGGCTTTATACTGCAGCATGATATTGCTGGGTAGATGCCAACCATGTTTTTCTCCCTGAATTATAAAGGACCTGATAGTTAATAAATATCACAACTTGTAGATGGCCAAGTAAGAAAAAACACCTTTGGTACCGCACAATCTCTCAACTGTCCTTACTTTGTTGAGGACTGGCACGATCCTTCACATCGGCTTAAAGTGACGTTCGTTGAACAGCCTTTGTAAGTTATTTTTTCTTCATACTGGAGTTCCCTACAGCGTTCTGTCAAATGCAAGAAAGAAACAATGGTAGCAGAAATTTTTTAGTCATCCTGAGTGACCGCTGCTGGATGCCAAACCCCTCCGTACTTGGCTTCCTGGAAAACCGGGAACGGTTAACAAGTCACAAGTAGGTAACACGGCAAGAGAAGGTTTGAAATTAGGTACTTGGAGGTACCTCAGACAGTTGTTCTCCAGGGTAGCTAAGAAAATGCAAGTTCCTGAAATTACATATCCCACCCAGTTCTTGAGAAAAATAATGTAACCTGAAGGCTGTAATGTGTTGGAGGTGAGGTTGCACCCTCTTTACACAGAAAAAGAGAACAATGAAAGTGATAGGTGACAGGGGAGAAGGCGATAGGGAAGGAAGCCATATAATGTGGCTAAAGTACACTTGGAGTTGCCTTCTCCTTTTGTATGTTGAATTCTTCCAAAAGAAAATGCCCGCTAGCTGAACTTGAGATGTTGGCTCTTCTCTGGTCTCTCAAGCAGTGGTTAAAGCAAACAATACAGGAACCATACAAGAAAGCCACCTTCTGTTCACAGAGTGAGTAATGCAGCTGTCATACTGGGTCATTCTTAGCAGGGTTAATCCCTGTTCTTTGAAGCACTGAATGAAACCTGTCTGCCTCACTGTTTCTGAGTAGGAACAGAAGCCAGGCTTCTGCTACCTGTACAGAGCAGAGTTAAAAATGTATGGTTATCTTGTATAGCCACAGTGGTGTTCCTGACTCCTGTACTGTACAGTCTAAACCAGGGCAGTTCCGTTTGAAACTAGGAGGGACAATGTTGCTTTATGTGCCTCCCTTCACATGAAATGCTGCAGAAACTGTACAATGATGTATTATTCCTTCAGTTAAAACATCTTTCAGCTTTAATGATGCACAAGAGACAAAAAAAGTCACCGTTAAAAACTGAGAAAACCATATCCTGCAGAAGAGATGCCAAAAATGCTCCTGCATGCAGGAGTGTCTGAGAGAGGAGAGGACTGTAGGGTAAGCCAAGAGAGAGCCTGTCTCATTAAAAGGCATCTTTCTTAAACTGCTTAACCTGTTTTTGAGATTTATAGTAAAACCAAGGGTTCTGTGGCTATCCTGATAGGCATCCTGTCACCCTCCTTAACTCACACCTTCTAACATTTACATCAGTATGCAGTGGGGAACCTCTTGCTGTGAAACCAGACTACTCTGCAAGAAGTAACTGCAGGAAGGACAGAAAGAAGCGATGGGGTCAAGGCACTGAAATAGGTTCATAGCTGTGGGTTGTTATACGCTCATGAAGGAAAAGCTGTATGTGCTAAACACAAAAGCGTTAATGTAGGGAATGACATCGATATACTTTACCTTGTGGCACTGTTAATGGCACACCAGAGGGCAAAGATGATGTAAGTCTAGAGGGAAAAGGAGGTGCTGATGTGGTGCGGGTAGTGGTTAATGTTGTTGTTTTCAAAAAAGTCCTTGCAGTGGCCTCTGTAGAAGCAGAGGTAGTAACACTAGGAGCAAAAGTAACTGTTGTAGATAAAACAGTTGGGATCAAAACTGGAGTGAACTTGGCAGAGATAGTGTAAGGAACTACCACTGAGGATGTTTTGCCATGGGGAGTAAATGTCGTGTTTTGGGAGGGAAAATAGGTAGTGGTCTCAAGAGACTTCACTGTGGAAGTAGCGAGGGGCTGAGGTGTAAGCATTGCTGCACTACTGGTGGGAGACAAAACAGATGATGTGGAAGTGGTGGCAGATGGCAACCAGGTGCTGAGGGGGATGCTGGGGGCAGGCAGAGTGCTGGGCCTTGGAGATGTCCTTGGTAGAGGGACTTCAGTGCTGCTAGCAGGGCTGGCCTCTCTGGAGACAGATGTCTGGGAGGTGCTGCTGGCAGAGGTGGTGGCAGTGGTCTTCTGCGTGGTGAGAGGCGGCACGATGTGTGGCACAGTTGTCTTTTTGTGGGTGAAGGCTGTTAAGAAAAGGACAGGTCAGCTGAGGGTGAGGGCAAGAGAGGGACAGCAAAGGAGGAGTGCAGAATCGCTCTGCCAGGGGCATGTGCAAGAAGGGCAGGTCTGTATTGCGCTGCGTCTTGCTTGTCAAGACTAAAGAACAGGGTTCTGGTTTCATCCCTCAGGCTCCTATCTGGTTTTTCCCCAAAAAAGGGGGATAAGTACAGTGCCTATAGCATGCATTACAACATGCAAACACCCTCTGCCCAGAAGAGGACCCTCTACAGATACCCGCATATCACAGAAGCTCACCATCCAGGCCAGTTAACAAGCTAAAAAAGGAGATAGACTTTACAAGCTGGAAGGAACCAAGTCAAACTAAGTCTTACTCTAAAACCACTCTGAGGCTCCAACAGACATAACCAGTCCCCAGTTTCAGGATGTCAGTCGGGAGGTTAATACTGCACCACTGAGTTAAGAGCAAACTAAGCTTTATACTTAATAACCCACACTGTGCACAGTCATTCAGCCATGTCAGATGTCTCTCCATCTGTATGGAAGATGAACTGCAGGTGGCATCCCAACCCTTGGGGAGAGCCTCTGATACAGACCTGCTGCTCTGAGAGAAAACAAATCAAAAAGGCTCTCAAGGGACTCTGTTTATACCCACTTCCAATCTGGCCTGTGGTCACACATGGTAATTTGTCCTTCCAATGGCCAAAGACCTCAGGTTTGATGCCTGTCAAACGAAATGGCCACTGCCAAACAGCCATGATTCAAACTGCAGTGAGAAGGGTTTCCAGGAGGCTTTATCAGGGTGGGTACATGTGCCAAGCATGTCTCCTCCCAAGGGACAGGCTAGTGTCTGGGTGCTCCCAAGAAGGTGGGTCAGAAACTCTGGGAGAAACTGGTAACCTTGGATCAAAACAATGGCTGGCTACGCCGAAATGTCAGTGGAATTGGAACTGTATGAAATGTAGATAAATTAGGAAACAAACTCCCAAGCGGTGTATGCAGGGGAGAAGGAACAAAGGATGCATGGAAGGAAGGATGGAAGGAGAATAGCTGTGCAGGGCAGGCAGTGCTATGGAGGGAGCCTTACCAGGGTGTGAAGAGCTCAGCCATGTCGAGGACACAGTTGAGGAGGGGGAAGTAGCAGATGAAGGCAGCGGGCTGGTTTTGGCTGTAGATGGTGCAGAGGACTCTGGTGCAGGAGACTCTTTTGGAGCACTCGTTGTGGAGGAGGGCTTGGGCATTAATGTTGTAGGGGTAGGCCTGGGGCTGGTGGATGGGGATGATGTGGAAGTGGTGGCAGATGGCAGCCACGTGCTGAGGGGGATGCTGGGGACAGGCAGAGAGCTGGGTCTTGTAGATGTCCTTGGTAGAGGGACTTCTGTGCTGCTAGCAGGGCTGATCTCTCTGGAGACAGATGTCTTGGAGGTGCTGCTGGCAGAGGTGGTGGCAGTGGTCTTCTGCATGGTGAGAGGCGGCACGATGTGTGGCACAGTTGTCTTTTTGTGGGTGAAGGCTGCTAAGAGAAGGGCAGGTCAGCTGAGGGTGAGGGCAAGAGAGGGACAGCAAAGGAGGTGTGCAGAATCGCTCTACCAGGGTTCATGTGCAAGAGGGGCAGGAACACACTGTTGCCCAGATTCTTCCTTGGAAAACAATGCTGAAGGCATCTGGCTGTTGCCCTTAGACACCTTTCTGGTTTCTCCCCAAAAATGGGAGAGATAATGACAGCACATAAACGGTGCCTTCCAACAGGCAAGCATCCTCTGCCCCTCCTAAGAAGAGGACCCTTTCTGGGTGCAGGTGTGTCCCTCCAAGGAACAGGGATAGCATACAGCCAGCACGCTCTCAGGGAGGCAGGCCAGGCTCCGAGGGAGAAACCTGTGTTCCAGGGTCAAACCAAAGGCAGGTCACACAAAAGTTTCAATGCCAATGGAATTGGGAATTTAGGGCTCAGTCCTGGGTCCAGTCTTGTTCAACATCTTTATCAATGACCTAGATGAAGGGATTGAATGCTCCCTCACTAAGTTTGCAGATGACACTAAACTAGGAGGAAGTGTTGATCTGCCTGAGGGTAGGGAGGCTCTTCAGAGGGATCTGAACAGACTGGACCGATGGGCTGAGTCCAGTGGGATGAAGTTTCACAAGGCCAAGTGTAGAGTGCTGCACATGGGACATAACAACCCCATGCAGCACTACAGGCTTGGGGGAGACTGGCTGGAGAGCTGTCAGGTAGAGAAGGAGCAGGGGGTGTTGGGTGACTGCAGACTGAATATGAGTCAGCAGTGTGCTCAGGCGGCCAAGAAGGCCAATGGCATCTTGGCTTGTATCAAAAACAGTGTGGCCAGTAGGTCTAGGGAGGTGATTGTGCCCCTGTACTCGGCATTGGTGAGGCCACACCTCGAGTACTGTGTCCAGTTCTGGGCTCCTCACCATAAGAAGGACACTGAGGTCCTGGAACGAGTCCAGAGAAGGGCAACCAGGCTGGGGAAGGGGCTGGAGGGCAAATCCTATGAGGAGCGGCTGAGGGAGCTGGGGCTGTTTAGCCTAGAGAAGAGGAGGCTGAGGGGAGACCTTATCACCACCTACAATTACCTGAAGGGAGGTTATAGAGAGATACGTGATGGTCTCTTCAGCCAGGTGACAGGACAAGGGGGAATGGCATGAAGCTGTGCCAGGGCAGGTTTAGATTGGACATTAGAAAAAAAGTTTTTACTGCAAGAGTTGTCAGGGCCTGGAACAGGCTGCCCAGGGAGGGGGTTGAGTCACCTTCCCTGGATGTGTTCAAAAAAAGGGTAGATGAGGTACTTAGGGATATGGTTTAGTTTAGGATGCGAATGGTTGGACTTCATGATCTTAAAGATCTTTTCCAACCTTGTGATTCTGTGGGAATGCAGGAAATAAAGGTTAAGTCGGAAAAAAACTCCTCAGTGGTGTTATGGGGTGAGAGGAAAGATCAAAAGATGCATGGAAGGAAGGATGGAAGCAGGAGATCTGTGCAGGACAGGCAGTGCAGTTGAACAGGATGGAGGGAGCCTTACCAGGGTATGAGGAGCTCAGCCACGTTGAGGACACAGTTGAGGAGGGGGAAGAAGGAGATGAAGGCCGCGGGCTGGTTTTGGCTGTAGATGGTGCAGAGGACTCTGGTGCAGGAGACTCTTTTGGAGCACTCGTTGTGGAGGAGGGCTTGGGCATTAATGTTGTTGTAGGGGTAGGCCTGGGGCTGGTGCCCGGGGTGGATGTGGAAGTGGTGGCAGTTGGCAGCTGGGTGCTGAGGGGGCTGCTGGGGGCAGGCAGAGTGCTGGGCCTTGGAGATGTCCTTGGTAGAGGGACTTCTGTGCTGCTAGCAGGGCTGGTCTCTCTGGAGACAGATGTCTTGGAGGTGCTGCTGGCAGAGGTGGTGGCAGTGGTCTTCTGTGTGGTGAGAGGCAGCACGATGTGTGGCACAGTTGTCTTTTTGTGGGTGAAGGCTGCTAAGAGGAAGCACAGATCAGTTTAGGGTGAGGACAAGAGCAGAGGGCAAAGGAGGTGGGAAGAGTCACTGTGCCAGGGGCATATGCAAAAAAACCAGCATGTGGCTCCACTGAGTCTTGCTTGTCAAAACAAAGGGCTGGGCATCTGGCTCCTGTTCTTCAGCTCCTGTTTGGTTTCTCCTCAAAAAAAGTCAGGGTTAGGTGCCTTTCAACAGCAAGCACCCTCTGCCTCTCCCAAGGAGAGGATCCTTTCTGGGGGTGTGTGTGTCCTTTCAAGGAATAGGGACAGCGTACAGCTGCACCCTCCAAGGGAGGCAGGCCATGCATTCTGGGAGAAACCTGTGTTCCAGGGTCAGCCAATGGCAGGGGACACAAAAAAACCCTGATGACAATGGAAATAGGAACAAAGCTCAAGTAGGAAACCAACAGCCGAGCAGTGTCTGCGGGTGACAAGGAGCTAAGGAAGAAAAGATGCATGGAAGGAAGGATGGAAGCAGGAGATCTGTGCAGGACAGGCAGTGCAGTTGAACAGGATGGAAGGAACCCTACCAGGATGTGAAGAGCTCAGCCTTGTTGAAGACACAGTTGAGGAGGGGGAAGTAGCAGATGAAGGCAGCGGGCTGGTTTTGGCTGTAGACGGTGCAGAGGACTCTGGTGCAGGAGACTCTTTTGGAGCACTCCTTGTTGTGGAGGAGGGCTTGGGCATTAATGTTGTAGGGGTAGGCCTGAGGCTGGTGGTTGTAGCAGATGTGGAAGTGGTGGCAGATGGCAGCCACGTGCTGAGGGGGCTGCTGGGGGCAGGCGGAGTGCTGGGCCTTGGAGATGTCCTTGGTAGAGGGACTTCTGTGCTGCTAGCAGGGCTGGTCTCTCTGGAGACAGATGTCTGGGAGGTGCTGCTGGCAGAGGTGGTGGCAGTGGTCTTCTGCGTGGTGAGAGGTGGCACGATGTGTGGCACAGTTGTCATTTTGTGGGTGAAGGCTGCTAAGAGAAAGCACAGATCAGTTTAGGGTGAGGACAAGAGAGGAAGGCTAAGAGGTGAGAAGAATTGATTTGGTGGGGTCGTGTACAGGAAAGGCAAGATCTTTCCTCTCTGAGTCTGGATTATAAGGCAGAGGAGCAGGGGTCTTGTTCCTTCTCTCAGGCGTCTCCCTGGTTTCTCCCAAGAATTTGAGGGTAAGAGACAGCGCCTCAATGGTGCCTTCCAAAATGCAAGCACCTTCTGTCTCATGCAAGAAGAGGATATTTACGGATATTGTGTGTCCCTCCAAGGAACAGGAACAGTGTACAGCCTTCACCCAACCAGGCTCAGTGGGATAGACCCGTGTCCCTGGTTCAAACCAGGGACAAAGTGCTGATGACAATGGAAATAGGAACAAAGCTCAAGTAGGAAACCAACAGCCAAGCAGTGTCTGCGGGTGACAAGGAACTAAGGAAGAAAAGATGCATGGAAGGAAGGATGGAAGCAGGAGATCTGTGCAGGACAGGCAGTGCAGTTGAACAGGACGGAGGGAGCCTTACCAGGATGTGAGGAGCTAAGCCATGTTGAAGACACAGTTGAGGAGGGGGAAGAAGGAGATGAAGGCAGCGGGCTGGTTTTGGCTGTAGATGGTGCAGAGGACTCTGGTGCAGGAGACTCTTTTGGAGCACTCGTTGTTATGGAGGAGGGCTTGGGCATTAATGTTGTAGGGGTAGGCCTGGGGCTGGTGGTTGTAGCAGATGTGGAAGTGGTGGCAGTTGGCAGCCGGGTGCCGAGGCGGATGCTGGGGCCACGCGGAGTGCTGGGCCTTGGAGATGTCCTTGGTAGAGGCACTTCTGTGCTGCTAGCAGGGCTGGTCTCTCTGGAGACAGATGTCTGGGAGGTGCTGCTGGCAGAGGTGGTGGCAGTGGTCTTCTGCGTGGTGAGAGGCAGCACGATGTGTGGCACAGTTGTCTTTTTGTGGGTGAAGGCTGCTAAGAGGAAGCACAGATCAGTTTAGGGTGAGGACAAGAGCAGAGGGTAAAGGAGGTGGGAAGAGACACTGTGCCAGGGGCATATGCAAAAAAACCAGCATGTGGCTCCACTGAGTCTTGCTTGTCAAAACAAAGGGCTGGGCATCTGGCTCCTGTTCTTCAGCTCCTGTTTGATTTCTCCCAAAAAAATGTCAGGGTTAGGTGCCTTTCAACAGCAAGCACTGTCTGCCTCTCCCATGGAGAGGATCCTTTCTAGGGGTGTGTGTGTCCTTTCAAGGAATAGGGACAGCGTACAGCTGCACCCTCCAAGGGAGGCAGGCCATGCATTCTGGGAGAAACCTGTGTTCCAGGGTCAACCAATGGCAGGGGACACAAAAAAACCCTGATGACAATGGAAATAGGAACAAAGCTCAAGTAGGAAACCAACAGCCGAGCAGTGTCTGCGGGTGACAAGGAGCTAAGGAAGAAAAGATGCATGGATGGAAGGATGGAAGCAGGAGATCTGTGCAGGACAGGCAGTGCAGTTGAACAGGATGGAAGGAACCCTACCAGGATGTGAAGAGCTCAGCCTTGTTGAAGACACAGTTGAGGAGGGGGAAGTAGCAGATGAAGGCAGCGGGCTGGTTTTGGCTGTAGACGGTGCAGAGGACTCTGGTGCAGGAGACTCTTTTGGAGCACTCGTTGTTGTGGAGGAGGGCTTGGGCATTAATGTTGTAGGGGTAGGCCTGGGACTGGTGGTTGTAGCAGATGTGGAAGTGGTGGCAGATGGCAGCCACGTGCTGAGGGGGCTGCTGGGGGCAGGCAGAGAGCTGGGCCTTGGAGATGTCCTTGGTAGAGGGACTTCTGTGCTGCTAGCAGGGCTGGTCTCTCTGGAGACAGATGTCTTGGAGGTGCTGCTGGCAGAGGTGGTGGCAGTGGTCTTCTGCGTGGTGAGAGGTGGCACGATGTGTGGCACAGTTGTCTTTTTGTGGGTGAAGGCTGCTAAGAGAAGGACAGGTCAGCTGAGGGTGAGGGCAAGAGAGGAATAGCAAAGGAGGTGTGAAGAATCGCTCTACCAGGGTTCATGTGCAAGAGGGGCAGGAACACACTGTTGCCCAGATTCTTCCTTGGAAAGACAATGCTGAAGGCGTCTGGCTGTTGCCCTTAGACACCTTTCTGGTTTCTCCCCAAAAATGGGAGAGATAATGACAGCACATAAACGGTGCCTTCCAACAGGCAAGCATCCTCTGCCCCTCCTAAGAAGAGGACCCTTTCTGGGTGCAGGTGTGTCCCTCCAAGGAACAGGGACAGCATACAGCCAGCACGCTCTCAGGGAGGCAGGCCAGGCTCCGAGGGAGAAACCTGTGTTCCAGGGTCAAACCAAAGGCAGGTCACACAAAAGTTTCAATGCCAATGGAATTGGGAATTTAGGGCTCAGTCCTGGGTCCAGTCTTGTTCAACATCTTTATCAATGACCTAGATGAAGGGATTGAATGCTCCCTCACTAAGTTTGCAGATGACACTAAACTAGGAGGAAGTGTTGATCTGCCTGAGGGTAGGGAGGCTCTTCAGAGGGATCTGAACAGACTGGACCGATGGGCTGAGTCCAGTGGGATGAAGTTTCACAAGGCCAAGTGTAGAGTGCTGCACATGGGACATAACAACCCCATGCAGCACTACAGGCTTGGGGGAGACTGGCTGGAGAGCTGTCAGGTAGAGAAGGAGCAGGGGGTGTTGGGTGACTGCAGACTGAATATGAGTCAGCAGTGTGCTCAGGCGGCCAAGAAGGCCAATGGCATCTTGGCTTGTATCAAAAACAGTGTGGCCAGTAGGTCTAGGGAGGTGATTGTGCCCCTGTACTCGGCATTGGTGAGGCCACACCTCGAGTACTGTGTCCAGTTCTGGGCTCCTCACCATAAGAAGGACACTGAGGTCCTGGAACGAGTCCAGAGAAGGGCAACCAGGCTGGGGAAGGGGCTGGAGGGCAAATCCTATGAGGAGCGGCTGAGGGAGCTGGGGCTGTTTAGCCTAGAGAAGAGGAGGCTGAGGGGAGACCTTATCACCACCTACAATTACCTGAAGGGAGGTTATAGAGAGATACGTGATGGTCTCTTCAGCCAGGTGACAGGACAAGGGGGAATGGCATGAAGCTGTGCCAGGGCAGGTTTAGATTGGACATTAGAAAAAAAGTTTTTACTGCAAGAGTTGTCAGGGCCTGGAACAGGCTGCCCAGGGAGGGGGTTGAGTCACCTTCCCTGGATGTGTTCAAAAAAAGGGTAGATGAGGTACTTAGGGATATGGTTTAGTTTAGGATGCGAATGGTTGGACTTCATGATCTTAAAGATCTTTTCCAACCTTGTGATTCTGTGGGAATGCAGGAAATAAAGGTTAAGTCGGAAAAAAACTCCTCAGTGGTGTTATGGGGTGAGAGGAAAGATCAAAAGATGCATGGAAGGAAGGATGGAAGCAGGAGATCTGTGCAGGACAGGCAGTGCAGTTGAACAGGATGGAGGGAGCCTTACCAGGGTATGAGGAGCTCAGCCACGTTGAGGACACAGTTGAGGAGGGGGAAGAAGGAGATGAAGGCCGCGGGCTGGTTTTGGCTGTAGATGGTGCAGAGGACTCTGGTGCAGGAGACTCTTTTGGAGCACTCGTTGTGGAGGAGGGCTTGGGCATTAATGTTGTTGTAGGGGTAGGCCTGGGGCTGGTGCCCGGGGTGGATGTGGAAGTGGTGGCAGATGGCAGCCGTGTGCTGAGGGGGCTGCTGGGGGCAGGCGGAGTGCTGGGCCTTGGAGATGTCCTTGGTAGAGGGACTTCTGTGCTGCTAGCAGGGCTGGTCTCTCTGGAGACAGATGTCTTGGAGGTGCTGCTGGCAGAGGTGGTGGCAGTGGTCCTCTGCGTGGTGAGAGGTGGCACGATGTGTGGCACAGTTGTCTTTTTGTGGGTGAAGGCTGCTAAGAGAAGGACAGGTCAGCTGAGGATGAGGGCCAGAGTGGGACGCAAAGTGTATGGGCAGTATCCTCTCATGCATGGCACAAGTGCAGGAAAGGCAACATCTTGCCTCACTTATTCTGGCTTATCAAGGCAGAGGAGCAGGGGTCTTGTTTCTTCCCTCAGGCTCCTGTTGGATTCTTCTCAAAAAGGGGTATAAGGACAGAATCAATAGGGTCCCTTCCTCTCTGGAAGCTTCATCTGCGTATCCCTGGAAGGTGACCCTCTTCAGGTGTGTCTGTTTCCATCTAAGCATCAAGGACAGTGTATGTTCTGCCCCTTTCCAAGCAGGAAGACCAACCTCTGCCGGAAAAATCTGTGCCCCGGTTCAAACTAAAGTCTGGCCACACCAAAGTGCCAGTTGCAGGGGAAACAGGAATGGAGAGGATGTACTAAAACAACAGCCTGAGTAGCATGCATTGCTGGAGAGGAAGAAAGGAACCCTGAGAACTGGGAACAGCAGGACAGCAAGGCAAAAGGCAAGAAAGAGCCTTACCAGGGTGTGAAGAGCTCAGCCATGTTGAGGACACAGTTGAGGAGGGGGAAGAAGGAGATGAAGGCCGCGGGCTGGTTTTGGCTGTAGACGGTGCAGAGGACTCTGGTGCAGGAGACTCTTTTGGAGCACTTGTTGTTATGGAGGAGGGCTTGGGCATTAATGTTGTTGTAGGGGTAGGCCTGGGGCTGGTGGCTGGGGTGTATGTGGAAGTGGTGGCAGATGGCAGCCGTGTGCTGAGGGGGCTGCTGGGGGCAGGCGGAGTGCTGGGCCTTGGAGATGTCCTTGGTAGAGGGACTTCTGTGCTGCCAGCAGGGCTGGTCTCTCTGGAGACAGATGTCTGGGAGGTGCTGCTGGCAGAGGTGGTGGCAGTGGTCTTCTGCATGGTGAGAGGTGGCACTATGTGTGGCACAGTTGTCTTTTTGTGGGTGAAGGCTGCTAAGAGAAAGCACAGATCAGTTTAGGGTGAGGACAGGAGCAGAGGGCAAAGGAGGTGGGAAGAGTCACTGTGCCAGGGGCATATGCAAAAAAAAGAGCATGTGGCTCCACTGAGTCTTGCTTGTCAAAGAATCATAGAATCATAGAATGGCAAAACAAAGGGGTGGGCATCTGGCTCCTGTTCTTCAGCTCCTGTTTGGTTTCTCCCAAAAAAAGTCAGGGTTAGGTGCCTTTCAACAGCAAGCACCGTCTGCCTCTCCCAAGGAGAGGATCCTTTCTGGGAGTGTATGTGTCCTTTCAAGGAATAGGGACAGCGTATAGCTGCACCCTCCAAGGGAGGCAGGCCATGCTTTCTGGGAGAGACCTGTGTTCCAGGGTCAGCCAATGGCAGGGGACACAAAAAACCCTGATGACAATGGAAATAGGAACAAAGCTCAAGTAGGAAACCAACAGCCGAGCAGTGTCTGCGGGTGACAAGGAACTAAGGAAGAAAAGATGCATGGAAGGAAGGATGGAAGCAGGAGATCTGTGCAGGACAGGCAGTGCAGTTGAACAGGATGGAAGGAACCCTACCAGGATGTGAAGAGCTCAGCCTTGTTGAAGACACAGTTGAGGAGGGGGAAGTAGCAGATGAAGGCAGTGGGCTGGTTTTGGCAGTAGATGGTGCAGAGGACTCTGGTGCAGGAGACTCTTTTGGAGCACTCGTTGTTGTGGAGGAGGGCTTGGGCATTAATGTTGTAGGGGTAGGCCTGGGGCTGGTGGATGGGGATGATGTGGAAGTGGTGGCAGATGGCAGCCACGTGCTGAGGGGGCTGCTGGGGGCAGGCAGAGAGCTGGGTCTTGGAGATGTCCTTGGTAGAGGTACTTCTGTGCTGCTAGCAGGGCTGGTCTCTCTGGAGACAGACGTCTGGGACGTGCTGCTGGCAGAGGTGGTGGCAGTGGTCCTCTGCGTGGTGAGAGGCGGCACGATGTGTGGCACAGTTGTCTTTTCGTGGGTGAAGGCTGCTAAGAGAAAGACAGGTCAGCTGAGGATGAGGGCCAGAGTGGGACGCAAAGTGTATGGGCAGTATCCTCTCATGCATGGCACAAGTGCAGGAGAGGCAACATCTTGCCTCACTTATTCTGGCTTATCAAGGCAGAGGAGCAGGGGTCTTGTTTCTTCCCTCAGGCTCCTGTTGGATTCTTCTCAAAAAGGGGTATAAGGACAGAATCAATAGGGTCCCTTCCTCTCTGGAAGCTTCATCTGCGTATCCCTGGAAGGTGACCCTCTTCAGGTGTGTCTGTTTCCATCTAAGCATCAAGGACAGTGTATGTTCTGCCCCTTTCCAAGCAGGAAGACCAACCTCTGCCGGAAAAATCTGTGCCCCGGTTCAAACTAAAGTCTGGCCACACCAAAGTGCCAGTTGCAGGGGAAACAGGAATGGAGAGGATGTACTAAAACAACAGCCTGAGTAGCATGCATTGCTGGAGAGGAAGAAAGGAACCCTGAGAACTGGGAACAGCAGGACAGCAAGGCAAAAGGCAAGAAAGAGCCTTACCAGGGTGTGAAGAGCTCAGCCATGTTGAGGACACAGTTGAGGAGGGGGAAGAAAGAGATGAAGGCCGCGGGCTGGTTTTGGCTGTAGACGGTGCAGAGGACTCTGGTGCAGGAGACTCTTTTGGAGCACTCGTTGTTATGGAGGAGGGCTTGGGCATTAATGTTGTAGGGGTAGGCCTGGGGCTGGTGGTTGTAGCAGATGTGGAAGTGGTGGCAGATGGCAGCCGTGTGCTGAGGGGGCTGCTGGGGGCAGGCAGAGAGCTGGGCCTTGGAGATGTCCTTGGTAGAGGGACTTCTGTGCTGCTAGCAGGGCTGGTCTCTCTGGAGACAGATGTCTTGGAGGTGCTGCTGGCAGAGGTGGTGGCAGTGGTCTTCTGCGTGGTGAGAGGTGGCACTATGTGTGGCACAGTTGTCTTTTTGTGGATAAAAACTGCCAAGGGAATGCACATGTCAATTGCCAGTAACCAAGCAGCAAGGGAATGTTTTGATGTGGGTATTTTTGGTATAGAATCTCTGTGGTAGTTTATGGGTAATGATGGCATGAGCAGGTCCCTCTTATTTTACTTTTTACAGAGAAATGACTGTGGCTGTGACTCTCAATATGTCCTATTTTATCATGTTGCTGCTTAAAACTGCAGGTTTTTGATGTTTTTAAGGATGTCCTCTAGCAATCTGTCTCTGTCTCTTTCCCCCAGGAGCTGTTGATAGGGGAAGAGGAATCTCTGTTTTCACGTGTGATTCCATGGGTTGGCAGGTTGTCTATCATTTGCCTGCTGCAGACTGTACTGGAAATGATACATGGGTGATCCAAGGCTATTGAAGGGACAAGCTTAGGCCATGGATTACTCTTAGCTCTCTCCTAACCAGAGCACTCACCTGTTACTACTTTACTAGTTGGAGTCTTAGCTCTGGTTGGCTCCCTTGCTACAAAGAAAGGGATGAAAGAAAAGAATGGTTGAGTCTTGGGAAGGATTCTAGATAAAGCATTTTGTGGCATCTCCTCAGAGGCTGTCCTGTTCTACACCAAGACAACCCAGGCATGTGGACCCCACTGGTCCTAGGTGGGTGAACTTTAGCCTAGAATTGATTGTTTACCTTCTTGCCCACCCTCCACTGGTGATTCTTTTGCACCCAGGGTCAGAATTGGCCAAGGAGATGGCATTTGACCCACACTTGTAATGAGTGTTCCAGGGCCTAGGCAGCCATTGGATGGAGAGCATGCCTTGCGTTCTGCTTCCTACCCCGAATTGTCCTGATATGTAAACTGTAACCATGCTTCCAGTGTCACTGCTTTCTGTTTCCCCCACTGTGCATTCTCAGGGCATTTTTGTAAGGGGAGGGAGAGCGTTAGCTTGTCTCTGCTAGTTGTAGGGCAGGAACTCACACATACCCTGATAACTGCCTGTCACTCAGAGCTAGACCCCTGAAATGGCAGGGAGGATAATGCCATCAGGGTCATGTATGGTCCAGTCCCAGGACCTCTCTGGGTCCTATGAGTCCCATGGCAAGAGCAGTGGGAAGCCTGTGCAGAATGTGCTGCTTAGGAGAGAATGGTGGGAGCTAGAAGGAGCAGGCAGAGCTGCAGGAAGTGATGAAGGGGGCTTACCAGGGTGTGATGGTCTCAACTGTGTTGAGGACACAGTTGAGGGGTAAGAAGCAGATGAGGCTGAGGTGGCAGGAAAAGAGCTGGGACTCAAAGACATCCCTTTCAGTGGGACTTCCGGGCTGCTGGCAGGGCTAACCTCTCTTGAGACAGAGGTGCTGCTGGTAGCTGTGGAAGGGGTGGTCTTCTGAGTAACAAGGCAGCACTGGATGCCACTGACTTTTACTCAGCAAGCAGTAGAAATGGGCCAATAGCTCCCCCCCCGCTCCTCCCCCAAAAAATGAGGCAAAAACTGGGTCTGAAGGATGCTCTCTGACAATGCAGCACCCCCTGCCTCTTCCTGGAGCTCCTGAGGGAAGAGCTTCTTTGGATGTGTATGTCTCCCCTCCAAGGCATTTCAGACTAGGCAAGAACATCCTCTGGGAAAGCTAGGGTAGATGAAGCACAGTCTAAAGCCAAGGGCACCTCTCAGCTCTCTTTTACTCACCTACTGGCTCTTGGTGCAGGGTGGTTGCTTGGGTTCCCTCACTCTCTGTAAAGCAAGGAAGAATGGGTATTAGTAATGGTTAAGAGCTGGTAAGGTTAACTTCTAGTTAAAGTGGGTTGTGATACTTCCTCAGAGGAAGCTGTAATTGCTGACACAAGAAGACCCAGATATATGAACCCAAACAGTGCTTTGTGGGAGATGCATGTACTGGAAGAGAGCGTACACCTGCCCTCTCACTACAATAGACTTCCCACTGCATACTAACCTAGCTTCTGGTGTCTGTTGCTAAACAAGCAGTTCACATTGTCATACAATTTCAGAGAAGACCATCCTTGTTAGCGTATGGAGTACCTGACATCCCAAAGTGTAATTTCCTTTCTTCCATATTTACTTTTAGCACAAAATATTACAAAGGCTAGGGGGAACACATATTCTGCTATCTGTGAGTTTTCAAGAACTAATTTTTGAGGGATTTTTGCTTAAATTTGGAGAAAGTGCATAGTCTCCAACAGAAATATGAGGTTTAAGATGATATTTAGATGTCAGATACTTGCTCCATTGGAAAGACACATTCACTTATCTGTGTCCTTTCCTATCTATTTGCAATGTTAAGACAACTTGAAAGAATGCTTGGGTTTTTAACACAGAATTCATTGACATGCGTCTTTTGAGTGATGCTTCATCTGGCAGGTATCAAAAAGTGGTCTTTACCTACTGTTGTTAGTTTAGGCTTGCTGACAGTTGTGATCTGAGATGTGGTCTGAGTAGGTATTGAGGTGACTGTCGTTTCCTTTTTGATAATGATCTTGAAGGGTGGTGTGGTGAAGCTTACTCTTTCCGTCTCTCTTGAAGCAGCAGTTGATGAAGCAACAGATGTAGGCTTTGGTTTGATAGTTCTTTTCGTTGCGGTAGTTATGGAAGGGGTAATGATGGTTGTAGTCATGTTTGGTGTGGTAAAAATCAATGTTGTATGTTCTTTTGGAGTAAAGGTAAATAATATCATGTGAGTAATCAATTATCAAATAATTAAAAATAAATTATGAAGAAGCTATATTCCAGAGACAGTTTTCACCCTTGATCTTTTGAATATTTTCTGTGTGATCACTTGTATTCATGATCTCCTAAGCTTGCCAAATCTTTTTCTACTTGTATTTGTTTTCTCTTGCCTCATACCCTTCTTTGTTCTCATTTTTTGTATTTTTCCTGTTTTGGATTTTTTTTATGTAATTCTTCTGAGCAGTTAGCTTTGTTTTTATTTATTGCCTAAAGTTTGCATAGGCTTTGCCAAATGGCCGTTTCATTGGCTATTCCTATGTCTCAAATCAGCCAGTTTCAGCTTTCCATAGTATTTGTTACAACGCTAAATAACGTCATACTATAGGACTTTCCTTGTCCCAGTGCACAAATCACCTGTCACAGTGGCAGCCTTTGAAGTTACATTTTTACTCTGGTGGGACCTCTTTTTAACTCTGCTTTCCTCAACACCTGGGTCCAGAATGGATTATTAGTTGAAGGACATGTTGGTAAGAAGCTACATGTTGTTATGAGTATCCACAACCCACAGAATCAGAGTGTAATTTATGTTGGAGAAGTCATGCTCCTGTTAGCAGAGCTCTAGAATCCTAGGCATAGCTGCTGCTCTGATACCTGTGTGATTCTGCTTTGGAGCCTGCTTACGTGATTCAGAGCTAATAGGTTGGGTGTTCCTTGAATATGACTGCAAAACTGAACCAGTTGTGGAAAAGAGGCTGAAGCTGAGATAATAAATCCATCTGGAGCTGAGCTCTCACTGCTTATAGAAATTCTAATGTGCTTCTCAGAAGAGTCACACAAGTGATTTTCGGTTGTATTTTTAATCAAGTGTCTATATTCTTTTCCTTTCCATGCACTCTGAATCTACACCTCTGAACACCTCTGCTTTACAAACTCCTTTCTGGAAGCCTACTTTGTGATTTCCTAGTTGAATGATGTCACAACTATGTATATAGAGTGGGCTTACTATAAATTATTTTTGACAGTAACATCAAAAACATACCAGTTGTTGACTTGATTGTGAGAAGAGGTGATGCTGGGGAAGGTCTCGGAATTGTGATTTTTGAAGTTACTGTTGGATTTATAGTCTCAGCTGATATAGTAGCTGCAGAAGAAGAAATACTTGGTACTGTTGGTAGGGTACTTGGGGTAGAGCTTTTTGTTACTTCAGGCTGAGTTGTTGTTACTAAGAGGGAAAAAAAAAGCAAAATTAAAGGATAAGAAATAGTTCTTGGTAATCTATTTATTATATACCTATATAAAATGAAATTTTTTTAAGTAAAAGCACTGTCTTAGTAACTCCCAGTAGTAGCTACAATTGCCTTTTTAGTGATTACCATTACCAGATGGAAGTTCTCCCTCTATCCCTTAGCTATTATGTGCAGTGAATACATTAAACAGGAGTTCTTGCAGAAGCTTTATACTTTTTTTTTCATCTCTTTAAAGTGAATTTGGTGTAAATACCTGTGCATAGTAGCAGAGATGAAATTTTATTTTATTATTCACGCAGCTGACAGTGTAATGTTTTCCCAGTACCATCTGGCTATAGAGGTTTTGTAGGGGTAATGTCCAGTCACATATTTCCATTACAACCTTCTTAAATTGTCAGGGTTATATGGCCACTCACCACTAAGAACTACTGTGAAATTCCTGTGTGATTTTGCACATCATAGAATGCTTTGGGTTGGAAGGGACCTTTAAAGGTCATCTAGTCCTCCCCTCACGTCTGCCATGGGCAGGGACATCTTCCACTAGATCAGGCGGCTCAAAGTCCTGTCAGCCTGACCTTGAATGTATTCTTCTAGGAATGGGGCATCTACCACCTCTCTGGGAAACCTCTTCCAGTGCTTCACCACCCTCAATGTAAAATATTTCTTCCTTTTATCTAATCTGAATTTACCCTCTTTCAGTTTAAAACTATTATCCCTTGTCCTATCACTACAGAACCTCCTAATTTTGTCACCATCTTTCTTGTAAGTCCCCTTTGAGTACTGAAAGGACATAATAAGACCTCCCAGAGCCATCTCTTCTCCAGGCTGAACAACCCCATCTCTCTCAGCTTGTCCTCACAGAAGAGGTGCTCCAGCTGTCTGATCATCCTTGTGGCCCTCCTCTGGATGCACTACAACAGTTCTGTGTCTTTCCTGTGCTGAGAGTGTCAGAGCTGGAAACAGTATTTGAGGTGGGCTCTCACCAAAGTGGATTAGAGGGGCAGAATCACCTCCCTCAACCTTCTGGCCACGCTTCTTGTGTGGCCAGATATGATTTGCTTTCTGGGCTGTGAGCACGCGTTGCCAGGTCATGTTCAGCTTTTCATCCACCGGTACCCCCAAGTCCTTCTCCTGAGGGCTGCTTTTAATTCTTTCAACCCCCAGCCTCCATTGATATGGTGTGATCAAGGTGCAGGACGTTGCACTTGGCCTTGTTGAACCTCATGTCTATCATATAGGCCCGCTTCTCAAGCTTGTTCAGAGGTCCCTCTGACTGGTATCTCGTCCCTCAGGCTTGTCAGACAGACTACTTGGCTTGGTGTCACCTGCAAATGTGCTAGGGCTGCATTTGATCTTGCTATCCATCAGAGACTAAAGTCCTTATTCATGGAGTTACTTCATTATTGATACCTGGATATGCCCAACTACGCTCAGCAAACACTGTTCTGTCAATAATTTTCTTCTTAAGATGTCTAACAAATATTTCTGGGGAAAATTTGGTATAATTATCATACCAAGTCATTCTTCATCGATATATCTTATGCATGTGAAACTGGTGATGCTACTATATAATGCAAAAATAGATATTGCTTACCTCACAAAAATATATGAGGATGTATATTAGTGTGTAAGTACTACTTTAGTCAACTAACCTGTTGTTTGTGAAGATGTTTCAGGTATGGTACTAGTGCTTTCATCTCCTGTTGTGCAAAGGTAGAACAGGTTAAGTTTGTGAATTAAAGCATATTAAAATACAGCAAATTTCAGAATGGATTCAAAGGACTGTGTTAAATAGTGGGATATTCTTGAAAATGCTTAATATTGCGTATTTCACTGGTACACTTCACATGAAAGGACTTCATGACAAAGATATTGATACTACTACTACTACTAAACCAAGGAAGTTTTTGCTACCTTTCTTCTTATTTTTTTATGCTTAAGGATACCACACTTTTGAGGAAAAATGGAAATATGGTATTTTTTTATGTAAATGAGATCACAAGGTGAGATCCTGGTTACACAGGTTAGAATTCTGTAGTATGAAAAAAGTTGTGCTTGATTTTTTTTTTTTTATATCTGCATGAAAGACCGAAGGTAGAGCCTACCCAAGACATTATTTAATAAGGCAAATTTTCACAGAAGTAAATCATATGGTAATAAACCTTAAGTTAAAATAATTAAATAATAAACAAAAACCTAAAATAAATTAAATAAAAAATAAAAACAAAATAATTAAAAAATCCTCTCAAAAGAGAGTAGAGTCCCTTAGCTAGGTCTGTTCCTATTCTATAAATGCCCTTCTTTTATGAAAGGTGTTGAATATATCTGAGTGCCACAGCTCTGCTAGGGCAGCCCCGCACACAGATCAGAACACTGATACACTTTCAGGAAGACCCAGCTTGTGAAAAATACTCAGGTTTACAATGAATATAACTTTCCATCTTGCTAACTAAAATCAGTCAGGGTGATCCAGCTTTTGAATGATAGCATTCCCTACCCTAAGTCTTCTTTTGATTAGTTCTTTTCATTCTTTTATTTGCAAACTGAAGTTTCAATATACTGGCAGTAGGCTAATAGGGTTATTTTGAAGGAAAGTTGTGTTTGGATGAACACTCATTATTGAGAGGCACGAGGAAAAATATGTTCTTTGAGAATATACAAATGTTTTACTATTGTTTTCCAGTTACTGTAGAGAAAGAGAATGAGTATATAGGTTGCTGCTTACCACATGGCATGCATCTCTCCTTCTCGTGGTCAAAGTATTCATCATGAGAACAGTTATAACAGCCTGAAGAAAGGAGAAGTTTATTCTACATTTCTTAGAGAACAACATTCAATTTAATCTATTTAATGTCTAATATCTTATTAACATTTACAGATATTAAAAAAATTGTATTGATCTCATCATCTACTCAGGTACGTATTTCCAATGTCATCCTCAGAGAAGGGTCTGCCTATGTAGCAATTTTTTGGGGTTTCTTCAACTACATCCATTTCTCTAAGTAAACTGTTAACTGGTCTTTCTGCATATATTCTTTTGATTTGATACAAGTCAGAAAATTTGTTCTCAAGATAGTCTGAGCTCAATATAAAGCTAGATGTAGCACAGATACTGAATTTATTATGTATTTAAAACAGTAGTATTAAGGCAAAGCTCAGGAAAAGAGTTTCAAAGAGACCATCAATTAGAATACCACTATTTAACAGTGGTATGACTGATTTTTAAAAAAGCATTGAAAACAGTTACTATGTTACTGTTTCCTGGTCTACACTAGTACAGCTTATTACCTTCAATGTTGACGTATTTGTAGTTTTGATTTGGACAATTACAAGGCCTGTAATGCCAGGTGCAGTTGTCATTATTGTAGCCGTAGGAATAAGCATCACCACTTCCTGTTATTTTATGAGAATTGTAATACTCACAATAGACAGCTAAAACAGATAAAGCAAGAGAGAAAATCAGAATTTTTCAAATTAATGGCATGCTATTTGCGAAGGACTAAAGGGATGACAAAATTAACAAACAGTTTTAATCACAAATTTTGTCACTAAAGTTATTAGCTTCTGATGGAAATGAAAATTTATGCTCCAGTGAATTCAGTTTCTTTTTTGCCAATTCAGTATGCAGGCATTTCCACAATTTTTACTGCATAACATAGACATATGTTGAAAAGAAACCATCAAAAATTATAACTCTAGCATTGATGTGTAACACAGTCATCCTCTTTTTTTCTTTCATATATCATGTTCTGGAACATCCTGATATCTTTTTCCCATTTTACAGTGTTTCAGCCAGCACAGCTGTCTTTATTTCCTTGACATCCGCTCAGAAGGTGATTTCATAATAGCTAAAATGAAACATGTTTGTTTGGGGTTTTTTTACAATTTCATACTCCCTCTGCTGACAAACTGACTGTTCAGTACACAGTGGCAGCAGAAGAAACAGTCTGACTTCTGTGATCATATTATTTTCTCTCTTATTATTCCATGATAAAAAGATGTATAGTATTTTGGTTAACTTAGCATAAGTGAAAACTCTGGATTTCAAAACCCAAATGGCTGAAGTCAACTATTTTCCCATGGAGAAAATGCAATTCAAGAGGCTCTTATTAAGCAATTACCTTCATTGCCATAAATATACTCACAGTAACATTAATAATCTCTTGAAACTGCTTAAAGAGAGCTTAAAGAAACTTACGACAGAACTCAGGGGTCCTCCAGTCAATGCAGATCCCTTTATCTAAGCATGCCATGGCATATACTGCAATGGCATCACACATGCATTCACAGTCCCCTCCAATGTCACAACCACAAGAGTCTCGAACACAGGCCTCATAATAGGGCATGCGATTCACCTGCATTGGAAAACGAAGTCATGAATTCTCCAGGATTCTTTTGTGCCTGTTAAGAACATGTTTTTCCCTGGGCTAACTACATGTTCCAAGTTCCAATACAAGTGAGAGTAACTAGTATTTCACCTGAACATTCAATTATAAAATTACTTCATACAAATCTCTTTAGCAAGAATATAGAATCAACAATAGAAACTGATGATGTTTTGCCAGATAATGTATTTCTAAATTCAGAGCAGTCCTGAACATATTATCTATAGTCAGAACTTGTCAGCTCTACATCCTTCATGGATATGCATCAGCACTGCAGCTTTATCTACATTTCTTATTTGTTTTTGCCTCCTTAAAATGGAGATTTTTTTCCTTCAGAAGGTCTAGTTCTGATGAACCTTGACATATTTTCATTCCCACAAAGTGGGCAACTTAAAACAAATAGGTGGGTCAATGATGTCTTGCTCTTGGGATGTTCTGCATCTTCTAAGTAATGCTGTTGATTTACTGATGGGACCAGTAAGTTTGGTTTTCTAACAAAGGCTGAATGTTTTCAAAAGAGTAAATAGTGCATTGATCGGTATTAGGCATCATCAACAGACTAATTTCTGACTTAAATAGTTTATTTTTTTTACTCTGATATTTTAAACTAATCAGTTAATGGCATATTTATGTTTGTGCTTACAAAAGGGCTGATGACGACTAACATAAATGAGAGCCATAAATATTTTATATATATTTTATTAAAATGGTTTGGGGAAGAGAAAATCAAGTCTTGGAGTGTGAACATTCTGTAAGAATACAGATTATGCCTACAAATAAAAAGGTCAAAATTAATTCTTACCTTGTTGTGACAGGCAGAAAAGACTTGGCTGTTGATGATGGAACATGTCTTTTCTGCCCATGCTTTACGATATGGGTTCTTGCTACAGGGGTCCACTACAAAGAATACATCCCCACAGAGAGGATTCTCTTTCCAAGAGTTGACAAATTCCAATTCATTTGATGCCACATACTTGCTCCGAGTTTCAAAATCATCCTTCATATTGCCATTGTAGTTCCCACACAAACCGCATATAGTTTCCTAGATTAAATAAAATCAGTTCAGCAAATTGTAGATATTTGAATTCCCTTTTGATTATTGACAGTTTCCTGTCCTTTTGTAGTGAATGTAATCTACAAATATTCTCTCATACATTCTTAGTGTCTTGTGCATGAGGTTCAATTCATCAGTGGATTAATGTGTTTCTCCTCTAAATGGTCAACTGACATGATTTAGAGATTGGCCATGCAGTTGTATAAAATACAAGTATTTAGCTCAAAAATTTCCTGATTGCAGTATGCTAAAAACTTAAAATCAGCCTCCAGTGAAACTCTCCTCTGTTTTGGAGATAATGATGAAAATGAATTGCTAGTACTACCTTTAAAAAAACCTTTGCCATTAGAGAGAGTCAAGGCAACCGTCATCAAATGTGCACTTCAAGCTGAATTGAAGGACATTTCACTGTGATCCTCTGGAGATACCTGTGCAATACCTGTGTTTCTCTGGAGATCTTGATGAAGAAGTTCATGTGCTTATTCCAGATAAGGGTCATGTTATATTTTCCTGGTATAATGATATCAAACATCAGGTGAAGAGCGTTCTTTTTCACATTATATCGTACTCTAGGATTTACCCCAGAAATAGTGAAGGTTTCATCTCGCAGTACGAATGTCAAATTCTGGAAGAAAATTTATGTGGATATTATAACTTGTCAAGTTTCAGTATTTCCTTATTCTCTGTCCATTGCTGAAGATCAGATTCTGTGCTACTGCAGACAGTCTTGACATACCCATTTATTTTTGAAAAGACATGGCAGGCAGGTGAAGTCCTCAGACATTGGAAAGAGGGAAACATTGCACCCATTTTTACAATGGGTAGAAAGGAGGACCCTGGGAACTACTGAGCTGAGTGCCAGCCTTACCCCTGTGCCTGGGAAAATCCTCCTAGAGGCGTGAAGGACATGGAGAAGAAAGGCTGCATGTCTTCATCAAGGGCAAGTAGCCAGTGGCCTTCTATGATGAATTACTAGATCAATGGACAAGGGAAGAGCTATGGATGTCCTCTATGTGGACTTCTTACAGAAGTCCTTACAGGCCTTTGACATGGTCCCCTACAACATCCTTCTGTTTGAATACAGAGAATAATGGACAGTGGTTCAATGTCTGTATGGAGATAAGCGATGAGTAGTGTCTCACAGGGGTCCGTACTGGGACCAGTACTGTTTCATATCTTCATCAATGACATAGACAGTGGGATCAAGCACACTCTCAGCAAATTTGCAGATGACACCAAGCTGAGTGTGTGTGTGTGTAATCAGTATCTTTTAACAAATCAATTCACTGTTGAATTAGTAAAGTTCAAAATTGTATGGGTTTGACATAGGGAAGAAGTTTGGGCACTAAAACATTGATATAAGAATTTAAAAATAAACTGATGCAAATTCCTACTAAAACTGGAGCTCCAGGTTTAGCACATAATATCACTCACAAGACATCAATTCAAAGATACAGTTAAGCTTCCACAAGGGAAGCAACCATGGTCTTAAAATAGCTATTCAACTGGATAACAGCAGAATGAAGACCTTACCCCAAGGTAAATGCTGATGGATCTGGAGCATGTAACTCCTGATTTCCCACAGATGACATTCTCAGTTACAATTTTGAAAGAAGAAACAGGTCTATTAACACTGCAGCCATCCTAAAAAAACCAAAACAGAACCACAGAAAGCACAAAACTCCAATAGACTGGGTCTGGAGTCTTCCAACTGAAAATGTAAATATATAAAGAAAACTTAAACATGTCCTGACTTTGATTCTGCATGTTTTGGGAGGTGATTACCTCCGATATGGCAGTCAAACTGACCTCACTTCCCTAAAAGACGCAGTTGTTATGTTATAGTCATTTATGTTGTTAAATCTAAAATTGGTTGTAATTGTGTGAAAAATATGTGTTTTGAGAAATAAAGTCTTTTCTTAAATACTGAAATAAGCAGAAAATATAAAAACACATTAAGTCTTTGTAAAGATTCAAAGGGCTCTTGTGGTTCCTAGGTGCATCCTAGGATATTTTCATTAGCCATTTAAATCAAGCTATTTCTTGATGCTAAGATACTGCCAAAATAAGCAGGAAAGGGCAGATTACCATAGCTAGTATGTATTCACAGTTGCCGTCAAACACAAAACGCTGTCCATCAAAAGTGGTGATGTGGCCTTCTCCATACAGATTACACGTTGAGGAACACTTTGATTTCTGAACACATTTCCATTTGCCTTTTGTGCAAGTGCTGGGAGTGAGGAGAGGAACCACAGTCAGATTTCAAAGAAATGCCACCTTAAACCTGCTTCTTTTTATATACGTGCAATTTTGTAGGTAAGACATTAATTTAATTGACTGTGACCAAGTTACAATAAATGTAAGAACCATAACTAAAAGTTATGGACTGCCCAGAAAATGAATTCATTACAAAGAAGAAATCTTAAGTAATTTTCGTTTTTATTTTTTCATGAAGGAAATAATATAAAACTCATTTATTTTTGCTCTTAATGAAATGTCACTGTTCTGTGCAGTTTGGGGGTGGGGGTGGCTTTTTACACTAGATTAGTAACTGGAAAAAGAACCAAGTACTTGGAAAATGCTGCTGAAGGGGTGGAAACAATCTTTTTGGGGCACTGCTTTTGCCGACAGAAAAGAAGATTGTGCCCTCATCTGTATTTAGGTGGAGCTGTCAATCCTTGACCTTACAGAGTTTATAGTTACAGGCCCCACTGAATGCCCTTATTCCTGGATACACATATGGCAGACGTTATCCCTGAAGCCACTGCTCTGACTCTTTTATCATAATATCTATCACATATATATATACTGCCAAATGTTAAGCTTCTCTTTATCACCTCTGTCACTGTATTCCATTCAGCTCTCGCCATTTCTTACTCTCCTGTCCAATAAATGTTTGTTAGGTTGTTGTACTTTTAGTGAAACAGAGGTTCCACAATGGAAAACTGTGATTCTTACCAGATCTCACATTCAGTTTGGATCTGTTCACCTTTTCCATAGGCAAGACCACCATATTCACATGGACACTCCTCAGCTGGAACACACATGCCATCGAGATTTTCATACAGCCCATCAGCACAGACACAGCCTGATTCACATTTAGTGGGTATCTGGCAAATATCAAGAGATTGGAAAATTAAACGTGAGATGCATTTTATCTTGTATGTGAGTTGAGCTAGTTTCATTGAAGTTGTAAGACATATCTGTCATGTGGTATATTAAACATACTTAAAGATTCTAAAAAGTTTATCTTCATTGCTACCAATCTTTCAGACAGAGTATAACAGAAACTTCTTCATATCAAGGAAGTTCATTAAAATTCGTCCAATTAGTCTATTTCTTTAATATAAAGACAGAAGAAAACCCTATCAGGACAGATCAGAAGTCCTCCTAGCCTATCTCGCATCCTGCAGCCAGCAGCAGCTGATAGCTTGGAAAGAATCTAACAGGAACTATAAACTACATGTTGGATCAGTTTTGAGTTATGTGCAGCTTATAAAGTACCTGAATCAGAAGTAACAGCCATGTATTTAAGAATCCTTAATGGACTTTTATTCTATGCATTTAATAAAATTTAACTCATTATATCATGCACTTACCTCCTTTAATCACTTCTTGGATATATGTAAATTTAAGTCCACAATTTGCAGAAAGAAGTCTGATATTTAACTGTATCACCTTAGAAAAAATACCTCTAATTTCATTAGAAAGACTGCAGTCAAGTTCTAACTACTAAAACATTCTTCTCTCAAGCGAATAAATATCCCAGAGCTGTAAAACTCACACATTCAATTCCAGTAGCCAGCATCTGACAGGTATGGGCACATGCAGCTCCATACTTGTTTTCTAAATTGTCAGAACATGACACATACTTCTTAGGAGCTTTGCAGCTTTCTAGGAAGAAGAAAGAAAAACAAACATATTGTACATATTGTGAAGTAGCAACTTTACAACAGAGGGGAAAAGTTTCTAAATAAACCATATCAGACCCATACCTGCAGCATTTTGAGGTTTTCCTGTGCAACTTAGTCTCCCATTAACACAGTAGCTAGGGGAAAAAAAAAAAAAAAGAAAAGAAAAAGGAATTTCATGCCATTTTCTTCTGGGAAAGGAATTTTAAATTTTTTCAAAATGACTTTATATTTAATTTATGTTACTAACTACTATCCATTCTTCAAAATGGAATGTGAGTCAACTTGCTTCTCTTCTCACAGTATATAGTGACATCAGTTTTGAAAATGAATATTAGGTCATTCACTACTGTGATGGCCTGTCAAGTCATTCTTTGTATATAGCTATCCAGATGCTGTTGATAAAATCTCCTACTAGAAATAATCAGATCTTACTTATTATTGTCTAATTTTTTACTTAATGTTTCCAAGCTTAAGGTAAGTCAAGTGCTTTTTCTTCATTTAAGAACCTTTTCATTTTAGGAAAGAGCAAAAAAAAAGGTGTTAAAATTAAACCTTTCCTATTAAAAGTAAAGGAGACTGTACTGGTCTTAGCTGGAATGGAGTTGATTTTCTTTGTAGCAACTCAACGGTGTACGTTTTGGATTTGTGACCAAAACAGTGTTTGATAGCATGGTGTTGTCTTAGTGATTGCTGAACAGTGTCAAGGCTGTCCGTTTCTCATGCTTCCCCAGCAGCAAGTAAGCTGGAATTGCACAAGAAGCTGGAAGGACATACAACCAGGACAACTGAGCTGAACTGACAAAGAGATATCCCCATACCATATGATGTCATGCTCAGCAGTAAAAGCTCAGTAAAGAAGTAAAGAATTCTTTAGAATTATGGCATTTGTCTTCTCGAGTAACCATTATGCATGACAGTGTCACACTTTCCTGGAAATGTCTAAATATTCCCCTACTGACAGGAAGCAGTGAAATAATTTGTTACTTAGCTTTGATTGCACATACTGCTTTGATTATTAAATAAGCCAATTTTTGTTTACTAGAAATAGTATTAATTAAATTAAACTGGTTTTATCTTGACCCACAAATTTCCTTGCTTTTGCCCTTCCGATTCTCTTCTGCATTCAGCTGGAGTGAGCAATCAGCTTTGTGGTGCTTAGTTGCTTATGTTAACCGTCAACAGAGACACATGAAGACCCCTTATCTCCACTTCCAGTTTGTTAATCTTTAAACTTGACACACTTACCAGGTAATCCCACCAGTTATTAATGACTGGTCAGGCAAGATGTACTTTCTATCTTCTAAATAGCATGGACAATAAGATTTAAGAACGCATTCATTCTTGTGGTTCAAGTATGTTCCTTTAGGACAATTGCAGCCTTCAATAGGGATGTCAGTTGAATGACATTCCAGGACTCTGTTGGAGAGTGACAAGCATGTCCTGTCACATGCCTGAGTGTTGTAGCTGAATGTTTGATTGCCAGTACAAGCAATGGCTGTAAAACAGGACAAGAATTTATGTTACGCTTCATTTACTTATCCTCTACCTTGTGAAAGATGATTGTGCTCATAACATGCTGCATACATTGTGTCAACAGTTTCAATGCTTAATGCTTCCTATTGCATCTCTTCCTGTGGATGTGGAGCTCTAGAAAAAAATATTGCAGACCAGAGCTTAACACCAAACATGTAGCTGTCTGGAAGTTTTATGAAGGTTAAATATACTTTTGCTACTTGTATATCTTGGAATAAAGCAATGCAGAGAAGTTTTGCAGAAATACCAATGTAAATTTCTTCTCAGAAAGAGTGGTTAGGCATTGGAACGGGTTGCCCAGGAGTGTGGTGGAGTCACCACCCCTCAGGGTCTTCAAGGAAAGATTGGATGAGGTACTTAGGAACATGTTTTAGTTAGTAATATAGGTGGTATGGGGATGGTTGGACCAGATGGTCTTGGAGGTCTTTTCCAACTTTAATGATTCTGTGATTATATTCTGTAATTATTTTTGAGTAATTGTGCAACCTGTGCCTATGTCTAAGTTGTGTAATAGAAAATCACATCTGTAATCAGACTTTTTCCTAGTTCTTTCTCATCTTATAGTACAGTATCCCTGTATTTATCTATTTCATCACTTAATTATCAAGTCCTGGACACACCCACATGCTCACCTTAAAACATATGACTAAGCTTTTTCGTGTAGTCTTAAAATAACAGTCCTTTTCTGAAACAGACTAGAAGGGTATTCAGAAGTTGCATATCAGTGATCCCATTCCTGCTTTCCTCATCTTTCTGTTTGCTACTTTCCTCATTACTCTTACGATGGTTTACCATTTATGGTTTTTGATGTGTTATGACACATCTGTGAAGTCAACAACTCCTGGGAATAGGTTTTTTATACCTGCTGGTTGGCCTGCTTGAGCAATAAGTAGTTATTTTCTACTGACTGGCAAGTAGTTTTAAAATATGTTCTTGCTCTTATTCAGTTTTACCATAGGTGAATTAAACATGGGAATTTTCAAAATGGAAACAGACAGACCTGTATGCATGCATCATCTGATGGTAGACTATTAAAAGCTGGTTCAGTTACTTACTACAATTGTCCATACTGTTTCTCCAGTTCTCCAGGATTAAGCCCATTGAACTGCATGTTCGTGCATATGACCCCAGAGCAGAACAAATATAAGGAAAGGTCTCTTCATAGTTACAGGCTTGGTAGACACATCTCTGAAACCAATACATAGAGAGCACTCTATTACTGGTGAACAGACACTTGTAACTGCTAAACCCTGGAGGCATTTAAAAGCTGTGTAGATGTTGTGCTCAGGGATATGGTTTAGTGGTGGACTTGGCGGTGCTAGGTTTACGACTGGACTTGATGATCTTAAAGGTCTTTTCCAACCTAAATGATTCTACATTCTCTGCTAAATTGCAAAGTCAGTCGCAAAACACATACTACTGCCCAACTATAAATAATGAAAAAGGTCAGATTAATTGCCTGATTGACAATAAACTTAATATATGTAGTATACTTAGGAAATACACTTAGTACTTAAAAAATTCCTTTATTTGCTGCTTTTCAGTTTTAATTTTCAAAATGTTTTATGGAGATTGGCAAATATAATGAGCTCAGTTACACACATGGGAAAATCAGTATTTTGCATAGTTAAAGCTGTTGACATGGAGAACTGCAATATGTCTAACATGACATACTGATTCACAGGGATGCAACTGGTGCCTTTTAGTGTGGTGAATACATAATACAGTTGTTCCTTAGCTTCTATGAATTGTTGATCCAAATGAGTGGGATGCAGTATATGAGTACATTCTGATCCATATTTGGACTCCCTCTGTACCCCCTCTATCATAATTTCCTACCTTGTAGAAAGGAATAGGGTTCACCACAGCATGGCATTTCTCAAACACTGTACCCTTCTTGGTAAGAATGGAGCAATGAGTCTCAGCAGATATTTCTAAAGAAAGTAAAGCATGGATATTAAACAGAGAAAGTTAAGAAAAATAAATTTAAAAATTAAAAATAAATGAAAATAAAATGGACTCACTACTCTAGCTGAGCTTTTGTCAATGATGGATTAAACAAAAGAGCTGCTTGTTAACTTGCAGACTATAGTTTTGTCCAAACAGCTCAGTAGATTTTTGTTGTTTGGGATTTTTTTTCTTTTGACCTATAGCAATAAAGACCTGAGAAAGCAAAGTTTGGATTTCAGTCACAGGGCTGCTGAGCAAGTCATATTCATGGACATTGAGCTTTCACTGGAAATATCACCAAAACAAAATCTCTTATTCATCATCTCAATCCCAGGTCTCTAGTAGGATGGATTGGATAAACTTTCAGTAGATAAGTATTCCAGAAACCAGAAATGTCTTCTTGGTGACAGAAATTGTGGTTTAATTGTTTCACACTCTGCTTCTCCCAAACTCTCTCATTCCCCTGGTAAGGGTTTATGGAAATGTCAGACTGTCCTGGTTTCAGCTATGATGGAGTTAATTATTTTTAGCAGTGGATGGAATGCCATGTTTGGGTGTTAGGATGAGAACAGTGCTGATAGCACCCTGATGTTTCTAGTTGTTGCCGGGCAATCAAGGACCTTTCTCAGCTCTGCATACTTCCTTACTAGTGAGAAAGGAGGGGACGCAGCCAGGACAGGTGACTCGAATTGGCCAAAGAGAATATTCCATGCCAGTTACGTCATGCTCAGTATAAAGGGGGACTGGGGGGAAGAGGAGGAGACAACACCAGGACGGGCAGTTTCCGGGTTCGGGGACGGCTCTAAGCTGTGCGGCCTGGGTTCTGTGCTTTGGTGAGAAACTGCATTGTGTATCACCAGTTTCATCTATTTTGTACTTTAAACTTCTGTTATTGTTATATCTAGTTTTCTGTTATTGTTTAGTAAACTATCCTTATCCCAACCTGCGTGGTTCTGGTTTATAGGTTGTGGTTTCTTTTCCTCCTTCTTCCTTCCCTTTTTCCCCTCCCCCAACTTTCCCTCCCCCTTCCTTTTAAAAGTACAAGCGACTGTGTGGGGTGCGGCCCTCGGCCGGGGCAAAACCACGACACAGACAAAGCTAGCTGGAGAGATCATCTACTTACTGTTCAGCTGACTCAAAGAGCAAGGGTCAGTATCTCTCTCTAAAGCAGGGTGGCAATTTCCTGCCCTCCAGGAATCTACAAACAGGGAGGCTGTCCCTTCAGTGATATCCATGCTAGTCATGAAGTCATCTGTAGTGTCTCCATTGTAATTGCCACACAAACCTATAAATATCAGAAATGAAAGGGATGGCTGAAAATTAAATAATAGGTACACAATCGTCTACATTTCATTCTATAATAGTGAGAAAATGGATTCAAAAGTTCTACATGGAGCATCAATGAATGCTGTAGGTGAAGTAGCCAGGAAATAGTGATTATGTAACTTTCAGTCACTGAGCCTTTGTCTTCTCAAGTTCAGACCGTCCACTTCTTTTCAATGACAAATTAATACAGAAATTTTTGTATTGTTTTTAGAAAAAAGTCTTTTTCAGTGGTATTAAATCATGCAAATGAAAAAGGACATGAATTATTTGTATAGTTGCACGTTTTCTTTTGTATATAAAATCTGCAATGACAAAGAATATACGTTTAGACTTTTTTAAAAGCTGAAGCCTCTCCATAATTCCCCATAGATAATTAGAATGCAGGATATGCCTTTGTGGCTAACGTTGCTAAGCAATAAACATAAACATGTCTATCTGGTGCTTATCATCTGAGAAGCTTTTATAACCTTAGCCTCATGTTTACAGTGATCATGCACTGTGTTCAAAGATACACAGGCTAATTTGTTACCCAACATTGCGTAGTAAAACATATAATAAAAAAGCACACAGAGAACATGTGAAGAACAGCACTATATTACAAAAGAAAAGTGTCATCCATGTAATTTCTTTGATTAATTTTAAAGTTTTAGTGAAAAAAAAAATTCTTAGCACATCAGTTTTCCAATGCAAGTTGGTTTTTTCTTTGTATCCAGAGAAGAAAATGTATTTTTTAAAGTACTAAGGATTCAAAATTACACTCCCTACATTTTCTCCTTCACGTGGGGACTATATTTCTTACCTAGGGTTCTGCCTTTGAACTGTGATCCAACTTTCACATAGGCCTGGAACACAGGTGATGTTTGAACTACAAGTTCCAAACCAAAGTTTGTATACATTTGAATGTACATTGAGGACTGTCTGAAAATAGTGATGCCTCCTAGAAGAACAAGGATATTCAGAAATAAATGCTGATGCATAGGATATTGCAAAGTAATGGTTTTAATGCACAAGTAAGAGTTCTTGCAGTCTGTCTACAAGTCTTCTCTTTCCACACACAACTCTCCACAGAGGAATAGATGCAACGGGAAAGATTTTAACCTTCCTCTAAAACCTCTGCTATTGATAATTGCAAGACAAAAGATACTGGGTTGTGTAAAACAGATATTTAATGTAACTTGGATTTTTCATTGTATTGGTTTTGCATGGCAAAGGTTTTGGTTAGCAGGGGGCTACAGGGGTGGTCTCTGCAAGAAACTACTAGAAGCTTCCACCATATCCAATACAGCCAATGCCAGCCAGCTCCAAAGTGGACCCACTGCTGCTCAAAGCCAAGTCTATCAGTGACAGTCGTAGTGCCTCTGGGATAACATATTTAAGAAGGAAAAAAAAAAAACCCAAGCCAAAACCCAGCAGCATTTGCAGACAGTGACGAGTGAGAATATATAAGAGGAACAGCTCTACAGCTTCCAAGGTCAGTGAAGAAGGAGGGGGAAGAGGTGGTCCAAGTGCTGGAGCAGAGATTTCCCTGCAACCTGTGGCTGAGACCATGGTGAGACAGGCTGTCACCTGTGCAGCCCATGGAGATTGATGGTGGAGCAGATATCCACCTCCAGTGCATGGAGGGCCCCACCATTTCTGTGGGAAGACTGAGCTGGAGCAGGCTCCCGGCAGGACCTATGGACCCATGGAGAGAGGACCCCATGCTGCAGCAGGGGAAGGGTGCCCCTGAGGAAGAAGGAGCAGCAGAGACAACATTTGATGAACTGACCACAACCCCTATTCCCTGTCCCTCAGTGCTGCTGGGGTGAGGAGGTAGAGAATACCAGAAGTCCAGGAAGAGGGGAGGGGTGGGGAAAAGGAGTTGTTTTAATATTTGGTTTCATTTCTCATTACTCTGCTCTGATTTGATTGATTATGAATTAAATTAATTTTCTCAAGTTGAGTCTGTTTTGCCTGTGGTGGTAATTGGTCTCTCCCTGACCATATCTACCCATGAGCTTTTCATTTTATTTCTCTCCCCTATGCAGCTGAGGAGGGGGAGTGATAGAACACCTTTGGCAGGCATATGGCAACCAGCCAGGGTCAACCCACCACATACATATATTCACTTTTCTTTACCTGATCTGTAAGGTAACCGCTTAAGTTCATCATCTTCAGTAAGGAGCTCATTTTGAGAAATCACAATTTTCTCCTGTAAGAAAAGGACATGGAATCAGAAGTAGTAATCTGTACTGATGGTAATCTTTGTTCTTTAACTTAAGCAACTGTATTGTCAATGACCTTTATAATCAAAAAAGATTTCTTCAAGCTTTTTCTCACATTATTCCATACTGCTTTCATTTTTCACTTTGAAAATACTAACTTCCTGAGTTGGTGGGGCAACCAACATCTTTACTGTGTATACATGAACTGGAACATATCTTTAGTATCTGTTCCCCATAATTTTTCAGTTCAGGCTACTAGCAATGACTTTAAGTATTTATTTTGCTAATCTGGTTACTGAAACACTGGATAGAACATGTGGAGGGAATACTTACCTTCGTAGATAGGTAAATTACAGCACTAAGTGATGTCTCAGAATGAGAATAACCAGACCTTTCATATACAGCCATTAGGGTTCCGTTGTGTGGCAGGCTGGAACTCTGGAGGAAGTAGTGAAAAAGGTTGTCTGTGTCAAATAACATTGATTTGTAGAATAAATGTATGTCATAGGAAGACCTCAGTTTGTGTTCCAATAGGAAACCAAAGACAGACTAAAATATATCCATTTGATATTGTGTGTTCCTAGGCTGCAGGAATTTACCTTCATAAGAACGTAAGTGCAAACCCCATGGAACCTGTATGATCTGGAATCAAACGTGGTAACATAGGAGCCTCCTTCCAGTGAGCACCTTCCAGGGCAGGGCAAGTCTTTGCAGTTCCATTGACCCATCATACATTTACTGAGGAAAATAAGAAATTCCGTGTAAGGTTATTCTCATACTAAGGGACTATTATGAGCAGCGGATTTCATCTTCCTGCCTGGAGATTTTGCTGTAGCTGATCAACATCCAAAATCAATTAGTGAACATAGTGTAACATACATACATATATTCTGAACTCATTTCCACTGTTATGAAATTTCTTCATGCTCTAAGAATTCTGATATTTCCTAGTAATGGAAGATGCTACTTATATCAGTTTGTAGTTTGTAAGCTTTGGTTTTCTTTCTCTATGTGTATCAGTTGAAGTTGTTAATCTTAATTCAAAGTTGCTGAACTTTCATATGGACTGTCAGTCAACTTTCCTGAATAGATGAATAATGAAAAGTGCACTCATTGTTACAGTTCTGAGGACCAAATTTCATTATTTATCCTTTATTTTACTTAGTAGACAATACCACCAAAAAATTTCTTTTCCAAATTGCAGCATTCAAAGAAGGTGACCTCAGAGATGGAATGATACATTTGCAGTTGTCCTCCGAAAAGGTAGGCTAAATTTTCCAATTGCTAAGTGAGGAAACTCTCCATCCTCTCATGAAAGCACCTGTTGGTACTCACCAGGTCCTACATGCTGCTTTCATCATCTCACCGGGAGCATATGTTTGCCCATTCAGTGTACATGGACACTGACTAATGTGAACACATGTTCGATTTTTTGAGATGTCATCAAGAACAGTTCCTGACAAAGAAGATAAAAATTAGCTTGAGAATGCTACTCCTGCACAGCCAGTGCCCATACTTAGGGATATAACATGCAGAAAATTTTATCTTAGCTAAAAAAACCCGACTCTTTACAAGTGATAACACTGACTACTGTGTTATATGAAAGTGCAGACAATTGTCTCCATTTGAAGTTTGATTTGAAATAACAGTAATTTTTAATATTTTTTTGGGGGGCGGGTTGTTTGGTTTTTTTTGCTATGACACTCTGATTAATTTGGGAGTTTTGAAAAACAGACATCACCTATTTCCTAGAGTGCCAATTCTAATTTTAAACGTGTGGCTCACAATACATTGCTTTTGACTACTTTTGACTACCAACACCACAGTAACCCTGGTGCATATTTCAGTTCTGAAATTTCAAGAAATTATGCAAATGATAGTAATAATTAAAATTTTTGTAGGAAGTTAATCTTGAACTACTTAAAGGGATTTTACAAAATGCCACAGAACTCTGCGTGTACTACCTCTTGCTGGTGACCTGAAATGCTAGATACATGTTTGATATAGGAAATTAATTAAGCTTGCTCAATGTATATTATAGTACAGAATTTTAAGCAGGGAGCATATAATTATCCCATCCATCATGTGTCACTGTCTTGTGAGGAAAATGCTTTCACAGCTCTGTTTCAGCAAATAATGTCCAAGGATCTTTAAGGACCATGATTATTCAAGACTCCAGTTGTATTATGTTACCTGAGAAATAACATTCAAGTAGCACAATGCCCTAAAATGCACTGGTAGTTCATTATTAAGAAGTCTATTCCACTTGATTGGATATATGCCCAAAATATTTGTATGGGCCATTTAGGATGTAATGAATACAGAAATGATACCTTCTGGACAAAAGCAGCCATAGGTACAGTGACTGGAACAGCTGTACTCTGGGTTGGAACAGGTTTTAATACACGGAGAACCACATTCCTCATAGATCTGGTTAGCAGAACATTTTCCCACAGCTGCCACAAACAGTGAAAGTGTTGAGATTTTTAAAGTGTAAACAGAAGAACCTCTTATCTACCACCTAAGATGGAGAAGACCTTGTGATTTCTGACACTAATGTTCTCTTATCCCACCTCAATAATCAATAAATCATTTGAGTATTCATCATTACCATCATATTCAGTCTAGTTTTTATTAATTTTTCATTCCCTATTTATTAGAAAATCCTCTCAAAGGCTTAAAGAATGGCAAACAGGCTACCTTGTAGCCTAATAAACTTCCACAAATCAGATTTTCTGTAGTACTTGAAGGATTTAAAGAATATTACTTGTGATCTTCTGTATAGTTCCTGCTTCTCAGACATTATCTGCTTTTCAGAATGCAGCTACCTAGCAATTCTAATATATGGAACTCAGAATGTGTTTTTTACGTGATAAATTCAAGTAGAGTTTTCCTTATCTGAAAGGTAAGTAGAGATGGGGTTGACAAAGAAACAATAAAGACAAAAATGTAAATTACCTTTGTATATTTGGCATTTATTTGCAAATTCTTAGATTCTCAGCTTTGTTTTCGGGGGAAGCAAAGGTTTCCATTCCCTTTTTTTTCCAAGCTTTGCCTTTTATCAGTTTACTACCAGTACTAGTAACAGTCTACTGGCAACATGAAAACTGACTTGAAGAAAAACAGGCTACTACTTTACTGTGATTAATAAGAATTATTGTAGAATGCCACAAGGAGTTTACAGTTTTAAATTATTAAGCCAATTGCAGACTAACCAAAGAATAAAATGGGTTTAAATGGATTCAAATTCCAATTAATCATCATTCTCCCTCTGCGTAAGATATAGCAAGTTTAAGTACAGTCTCCCACGAATGAAACATGTCAACTTACAGCAGAAGTTCTCAGTTCTCCAGTTGAGCACCATTTGATGAGACATAGCACACTGCCTTGAATACTCTGACAGAGTTGAGCAAGTGCAGTTGTTTTGTCCTGGCTCACTGCAGTCCTGCATATCAAGCTGGCAACGAATGACAAACCCATCCTTTGGTACACTGCAGGTTGGTGACACCAAGTTAAGCAGCTGAGAGCAGATCATGGCCTAAATAAAAAGAGAAAGAAATTTTTTCCTAGTAGTGTTTCCCTCATGTGAAAACCACAATAGAACGTCACTGCTAGTTATGATTTAATTAGGATTTGATTACTTTTTTCACCCCTATAGTTTAGTATTACCTAGTTAAAATGCATGAGTTCATGAAAAGAAGAGAATAAAAAATAATTGTATAATAGAAGGATCTTGATATGTTGAATTAGTTCCAGGTGGCATTGAGTGGAAAATTAACTCATTCTTTTAGTACCATCAATGCCCCTAAAAACAGCTGAGAACATTATGGGCAGGGAGTATGATGTCTCCCTTACAGCAACATTAATTCCCCTTTGTGCAAACATTTGGTACGTTTGTATTGCCTATCATGTTGCCTACTGCAGTATAAGGTCTTGAAGAGGGACAATGTAAAAATGTTAAACCTCCCAGCAACAGAAGTTCTCTGCCATACCAAAGTAATTTTCAGTGTGCATACAAGTAGTATTTATAGACCTTGTCTCCAGGAAAGTATCTTCCTCACAGAACCCACAGAAACTCCTGATCTTTATTCCTGCTCTTCATTCCTGCTCTTCATGTTAAAGAAATGCTACAAAACTAACATTCATCCCTTTTTCTGTTCTGGGAAAAGGACAATCTCAGAGTTCTATATGGTCTTTCTCTGTAGTATGAAAGCTAAACTTTAGCAAGAAGTTTAGGTTTCTATGTTCAAGCTAAGAGATTCTTGGGTTACTAGGAAAATAAGATGAAACTATCCAGGAACAAAGAAGGAAATCTATTTCAAAAGAAAGCTTATTAAGCATTCTGTAATTACTAGTAACCTATATACTGTATACAAGTAAATAGATGAAAATCATAAAGATCGATCATATTCTTGTAAGGAAGTACAAATGGAACCAAAGATCATGATCATGCTATGTAAAGTGTTTAGAGGATAGCAATGAGTACTTTCCATGAGGTATATGATGACTTTATGACCTCCAGGGTAGAAAAAAACCCCCAGATTGCTGCAATTGTGGACTTTACATCTCCTCAGTTTAGAAGATGCACCCAGGAGATTATAAAAACCTACTAAAACATTAACCTGGACAATTTGCTCTACCTGACCCTGCTTGAGCAGAGGTGTTGGACTAAATCATCTGAAGACATGCCTTATCACCATTCTGTGCTTCTGTAAAATCTGTGGGGGAATGCAAAATTTTAGTTTCTCTGGTAAAACAACTTAACAGGAACATCTTAAGTAGGATTTGATTCCTGTATCTGCAAAATATAAGAAATAGAAGTCCTTTCAACATTTTTCTGCTACCCAGCTTCCTCCTTCAACCATAGTTACATGGATGCATCATGTTTCAGGTACGATGATATTTTAGGACTGGAAGTGATAGCAGTTGGTAGTAGTTAGCCCTGTTCTGAACGCTGATACCTGGCAATATGCTTAAAGCATTGTTGAATGTCTTCAAGCATGTAAAGCTTATAATCAAGTCTCTAGTTATTCATTAACAATTTCTCTGAAATTACACTGAATTTCCTGTAATGACCTGCATGAAATTGCAGAAATCTGTGAGTTAAATGGGGGTAGATTTATATGAGTGATACAAATCCAGCCTCAGTAATATCCATGGGTCTTCTTCAGAATGTGTTTTAATACAAAGAAATCCTTTTCTTTCTCATATCGTGCAAAGAGATTTTTACTTTATCCATTTTCATGGAAGTCAGTTTTATGAAACCATTCCCTCTCCATCACTGGTATCTGTCTGTCTGTCTTTCCAGTGCTGTTAAGATTCATGCTTCAGAAAACCAAGATGATCTTTCTTACATATTTTTTGTGAGGAATGGTGGAAATTGATATCTCCTCAGACAGGCAGATCTCTGATGGATCATCCATTTTCTGTAATGCAGCAAATTTATAGGTATCCAGCAATTTACCTGTAAATTGAAAGGTTAGAATTTGTCAGGAGAAAGCCCACATGGATGTGTTTAATTGTTTCTGTGATGTAGGAAAACTAAGATACTATGCTTTGACTGTAAAAGGTCCTTCTAAGTAATCTTCCTGATGATAACAGCTACCTCTTTTGCCCTCTACCCAGAGTTTATTCAGTGAAGCATACTTTCATAATCTTGATCATTTCCCTGAGCTATTTCCAACTCTATCACATCTACTACCTTACACGATACCAGCTGCTACTGTTTTTCTGTCAGCTGTGTTATCTTTTGCAAGCTGCTAATTCACACTGCCTTTCCCCATCCCCCATTCTTTATATATTTCCCTATTTGTGAAGTTAAACTCATCACTATGCAAAAAATACTTCATACTTTTCAGAATTCTTTTCTACCATGTGTATAGAAAATAACATGTGGCTATGCTGATCTGAGATTACTGTGCAATTTAGTATTTCCACACTAACACTGTAGTTCAGATTAGCAGTGTGCTTTTAAAGCAAATCTTCCAAACATTCCTACTCTGTATAATTTGATTTCCATTGTGGAGTGTTCTTAGCACAGAGAATTCCTATAAAACGAAACCAAGCCAGATAATGTGCTCCAAGAACATATGTAACAAGCTCCAATTGCCAATGGGCATTAATTCAACAGACCAGATTAGAGTCTGAAGTGAACCCTCCAAACCACATATAGCACAGAGGTGAATTCCTCAGCACCAACTACTGTGTTCTAATTATTGGGACCCACTACTACTTATTGTTCTTGTCCACTATGTCCTATTACAGACTCATTCCCACTTCTGCCTAATATATTAATTTTCCTGACTGTAACTTGCTATCAACCTAGACTGTTCTGCAAGGTAGGTGAGAGAGTGCAATCCTTACCACCTGTTTCTAAAATATAAGAGAGTCCTTATCGATTGTCTGAGGAACCCACAATATTATCATCATAGGAAATAACAGTATGTAGCATAACCCTATGAAAGGTATTGGTGACATACTGGAGCGCTTCACTCAATTTTTGAAATAGAGCAAGCAGTCAGAGAAAGCTTGACTCAGTTTAACTTGGTCTTCTTCCCTGTGACCTGTCCTTAGTTCTTACCTTCACTCACAAATTCATTCAGTTCATAACCATCATAATTTCCACACATTCCACACGTTTTGCCCATATATTTTTTTTCAGTTAAAACCTAAAATAAAACAAAACAAACTGTTTAAAAGTATCACCAGAAGTAATATTACCTATACAGGATTACATTCTCAAGCAAATTCCGTTCAGTTCAAGGATCCAGTTAAAGGTGATCCTTCTCATTAGTTTCAGTGACTTAACTGAAAGAAAAGTTTGAGAAACAGTAACTTCTCCCAGTAGGCAAATAGTGATTGTTGTGATTTTTTTTTTTAATTCAATAAAGGAATGAGATTCAAAGAAATTTCCAGAGGATTGGGGGAGGGAGGGAAGGGGATAATATTTTAAAGATCCAGAAAAAATAAAAATGGACATGATGCTGTTTCTTCGCTCACATCTTTGTTGACAGAGCATGATTTTCAGGTTTCTTCTCTTAAGCAACTGAAGGTTACATGAAGAAAATCTGTTTTCAGAAAAAGGTTATTCAATTAGCTATTGGTTTGGAGTGGTAATATTACTACTACATGGCTACAATCAATGAATTATTGTAAAAAATTAGATCAGAGGAAATAAACTGAGTACATACACAATACATTGTGCACCCAACACAATAGTATTTCCTGTTATATGTGTGATAGTAATGCTGGTAAATATCCCAGACAATTTATTACATAACAATCTCCTTGTTTTACCAAACTTGCCAATTCAGAATTCAGTGTCTCTTGTGACAATATCACAGGTCATGCTGAGAAAATATACCTCTTCTCTAAAAATGTATCAGGGATTTTGGAGGGAACACATGAAAAGATTCAGAAAAAAGAAAGAAACAAAGGAGCTGGTAGGAGTGCCATATGTTTGAAACCAAGATTTCCAGTGAAAGCACAGTAGAAACAATAAAACTATGGCATACACTACTAATTTGTACACAACTTTAACCAACTTCAGTGTCCCTTTAGCAAAAAAATGTAGCTGCTGGAATAGCCTGAGGAAAGTTAAAAATCTGTGAAAGAATCCACAAATCTCAACATTGGTGGCTTTGGTTAACTACCAATGACAGAAGGGAAAGGAACATGCAGGTATAGAAAGCAATGCTGTTTATTTCAAGAGGAATGGATGAAACAGGAAAAGAATAAATATCCAAATAGTAAACACATACAAAAAGCAGCCATTAAGTCTAAAGTAAATCTATGAGAATTTTCTCTTTTGTTTTATGAGATGATTTTACTAACCATGAGATAGTCATCATTGTTCCACATGACCACTAGCTCCATCTCCATCAGCTTGGCCACCAGACGGATGTTGCGTCCATAAGGTGCTATCTGAATTCCATTGCTGGTGTAAGGCAACTTAATGACACTGTAATCAGGGGAGAAGAAAAACTGACCATCTCGTAACAGTATTACAAAGGACTTAGTTATCTTTTTTAGATATAATACACAAAGAATCTGACTACTTGCAGCAACAGGAACCAGATTTTTTTCCCATTGTAACTGTAACATTTAAAGATACATTAAAATTTCTGTTGATTGAAAATCAATGTCAGCAGGTTCACAGAACAATCAGCAGGAGATGGTTGCATACTGACTATACCAGTGAAAATATATGCACATGACTTGTAACAACACAGGTTGTGTGGTAAAACTGTTGTTGATTAATTTGCAGAGCTTCCGCAGACTACAGCCTGTTAGTATAGGAATTACTGCAATGACTGAAAACTGACAAGGTTAGAGCAACCCATAATGGCAATGTTGTAGCAGAATTTGGTTTTCATCATTACATGTGACTTTGTAAGCCCCTGTAATATTTGTCTGTTAGTTACATAGTTCAAAGTTTCTCTTCTACCTTTTGTATGTGTTCTCTTTAGCACACAGGGTTCAGAGTCTCAAATCAAATGAACTTCAAGGAAAACACAGGAATTTCAACTAATATCTACTGAAGTGCATACTAAAGCTGTTTCATTTGTGCTTGTAGTAGAGATACTACATAAAGATACTGCATAAGCAGACTGGTACAATCTAGGAGGCTGCAGTTTCAACGTGAGAACTGTTTTTGTCTGAGATTAGTTTCTCCCTTTGCCTACATGAATGTACTCTAACCTTGACACAAATAACTGCAAATGTAATTCTTATCTAGAGAATGTAAATCCTTGATAGGGAGAAATGTGTCAACTTGTATAGTTTGTTAATTCATTTTTGGTACCAAGTACTCTTTAGTGCAACTGCTATATAACTATTTAGCTTCTTTAAATGCTTTTTTCCCAATTCACTGCAGAATCTTACCCAACACTCCTGACAGAAATGCTGCCTTTCTCGACAATGACAACAGAAGGTCCCAGCTCAATAATGATCCTTGCAATTTTTTTGTCCAGCCCACGGCGGAACTGGATGTTGAAATCTGGGCTGGTTTCATCACATACTGTTGCAAAGATATAGTTGCAGGTCCCAGTGAAGTCATACTGGTATTTATCAAAGGTTGAAAAATGCCCTCCACCCCAGGTTGAACAGGAATCCTTGCTCAGAACTATAAAAGAAAAAAATGGATTTAGGTCTCCTAACATATTTGCTCATTCTCATTGCATTTCAAATATAAATATCAGGGAAAGCTGGTAAGTTTGTATCCAGTTTAATTATGTTAAACAACACCCTAGTAGGTTTTTTTAATCTCAAAATTTTATCTCAAGTCAGGAATTGAAACAACAGTTGGAGTCATAACAATATTCCTATTTACTCTAAGTAGAGCAGAGCTACATAGCTTCTTCCTAGCTTGGGAAATAGCCTTCCATCTCTTTCATGGGTAATATAAAGGTTTACCTTCTTATTTTAGTCTGTTTGATCTGTTTGCAAAGGTGACACCTTGCTCCTGGAGACACCTTTAACATCTCAGGCACAATACTTCTGAAGCCATCTATGGTGGTACTTTATCATGACTCGTTGCACAGTCAGATCACTAGATATCCAAAGACAGTCTTCAAAGCCCAACTTGTAAGCTCCCTTTTTTTGGCTCTGTGTTTGTGTGACAAAGTCCCAGCCAGCTTTGTAAATTTATGGAATGTTATAATCAGTGTTCATTCTGAATGGACAGATCTTAAGAGGTTGAAACAAATCATAACAAAGAGATACAACTCCAGTGCTTGACATTAGATATTTCTCTACCTACTTAAAGTGAACAGCCCATCTGAAGTTGACAGAACCACTGAAGTAAGCAAAATCATGTTCTTGGTTATACATTTAGTTTTTAATTTTTAAACTTTTTTTTAACTTTTACTTTTTAATTACTTTTTGCTTATGGCATCATATGAAGCTCAGACATCTTAAAATATATCTTAGAGGCACAAAGCATCACTCAAGTTTAACAAAGGTTACCTGCAATTTATATTCACTGCTTTAAAGGCAAAGCATTTTTTACTCTTAAAGAGTGATCAAATGACAACAAAATGCTACTATTTTATTCAGGTCATGTAGAAAACAGTTTCCCAATGAGCTGTTGCTACCTGTTGGCAAAAAGTACTCCTCTTTCACACTTCAGTGCTGTCCAGAGTGTCCGACTGGAAAATAGGAATTGGCTAATTGTATCATAGATCCTTCATGCCAAATTGCAGCTAGTTTAATATACTGTGCTTAAGCGACACTGACCAGCAAACCTCAGCTTCTTTAGACTGTGCCAAGGAATGATTACCTGGGGCTGCACAATTGTCAGAGTGCAAGAGGTGCCTCTTTCTATAAATACTGAGTGCCTTCAGTGTAATTGTTCTTATTTAAATCTTCCCAGAGAAAAAACAACAAAGAAGAATGTTGATAACTCAAAAAAGTTTAAAACTAGATTCTCTGTTTGCTTTTTGAGTTAATTTTTTAATTAAGAGATATCTAGGGATTTTCTTTTAATTTGTGTATATCCATGCCCTACTGTTCCTCTTGTTGCAAGAACATACACAAGACAGAGATGAGCTGCTGCATTAATTTTTCTGGCTAATCAGAAGTACTCAATTATTTTTACCTTTAATATGAACTTCATCTAACTTTTCTATGCTTAAGATGAATGAGAATTTAGCTAATTCAAGTCACATTCTGCTGCTTCTGCCTAAAGAAATGCTTCTCATTACAATAAATTTGCATTTTATATAATTCTTTTTGTTCTACACCTCTGTGTTGTCCCCAGACTGGATTAAGAATTTCATTGTCAATCACTGAAATGCAGCAACTTTTGGAGTCCACAGATTTTTAACAGCATGCAACAGTAAAGCATGGTATTTTAATGTAAAACATTATCAGTTACAAGGAGAATGTCTGCAAATGGAATATGATAAAAAAATTGTTAAGAATCCTAGGTCTGATATCTGTATTTATTTTCAGAAAGGATCTAGTGGAAAATGTGTGTTTCCAGAAGGGTTATGGTCTTCTATATCCTGGCTTAGCAGAGGAATAGTATGCCCTGTAAAATACAGTAGCTCATGTTAGCATGATGACATTTACTAATTCTGGTCATGGATGTGGAAAACCAAATGTTTAATGAATGAAAACGAAATGGAAAAGTCAATGTCTCACATTTCTTCAGAAAAGAACATGTGAAAAGTTGTATTGGTTCTGACCAAGGTTGATCCAGCTCAGTTTTTTATTTCCAGCAGTGATCATTAAGAGATTGCCCAAGGGAAGAGTACCATCAAGCATGTATATTCTCCAGATACTCTCTCAGCCTCCAATTATTTTCAATTCAGGTGATTTTGTGACACTCTTAGGATTTTTCCCCATATCCTGCTTGTGCTCTAGCTTTCAAATACTTGTCCAGCCTCCTTTTAACTGTAGTGAAATATCTTTGTAAGAGAAAATACCACAATCATTGTTGTCAAAAGTTACCATTATAATTATGAGTTAACACTTTAATGATATCCACCTAGCTGTAAGTACTTCTTATACCTAATATTTTTAGTACTTTAAAGCTATAATATGCTATTTTGTGCTTTGACATGGCACACAACATTACACAAGGTAGCAGTATCTGACATTTCTTAGTCTCAGGAGGACTAGCACAAATGTGCAGTAAGTAGGTAGCTGGAGTTAATTTTACTTACAAATTTGGGTTCAATTAAGAGAAAGAGAAACCTTCTGGGAAACTACCAGAATTGTGGCAACAATACCTTCAGCTGGTACAGCTGAATGTTGAAGTGGAGATCTCCCCATACCCTGACTGCTGGCTATGAAGGTGAGGAAGAACTATTCCATATTCTGATCTTTCCCTTGCACATAAATTTGTTTTAACCTGCAATCTTTGAAATAACCTCACAGTCCTAGCCTATATGGAGAATCAGCTTTGTTTCATTTCCTGGATTAGGCAGCATCAAAGGAATCCACTTCCTAAATTCTCAGATAACATTAGGCAGCAACCTGCAGGAATGAAAAATCAAACAGATCCCATAAATGACCCCAACAGCGAATTTCTAAATATGGAAGGCTACTAAAATGCTCATAGTTTCTATCCTTAGGCATCAAAGCCTCAGCATGGCACACTAAAACACCTTCCAATTAGTGTAAAACTTAGCGGAGCGAGACAACATTCTTTACCATCTTTTTGTAGGCAAACTCTTAATTCAGATTTTCTAAATCTAATGCTTTAAAATGTATGCTCCTTGAGGCAAGGACTTATTTTTGTTATGCTTTGTACAGTATCTTCTGCAATACAGAACTGTTGTTGAAAGGAGTTTTTATTCATAGTTGCAACATGAACATTAAATACCAAGTCAGGCACTTACTTCTTTGCAGAGATTCTTTCTGTTTTTGGATAAAAAAGTGGGACCAATAATTTCCTTCAAAAGCTGTGAAAGAGAAAAAAGACAACGGGAAGAAGTTATCCTCTGAGCACAGTTGAGTATTTGTTTCTTTATTTTTAAACATGGTACAAGTAAAAGCAGGGTCAGTACATATTATTGTGTCCTGCGACACAAAACTGAGTGGAAAATGAGATACTTCCTGTTGTAATAAAAAATTCTTCTTTGACTGGTAAAAAGTTACAAAAGCTGACAGAAATCCTAAGCAATATGGGATTTCCTGTACTCAACTTGTTAAAAAACGTGGGATAATTTTTCAAGTTTTTCAATCTATATTCCACCATCTGGGTAGAAGTATTGGGGGTAACAGCCAAAATGGGGAAAATACGTGTTCTTCACAAGAATCATGGGGTTTGTAGCTGAAAAGTTGGAGTCCCAGGCCTAGTTGTTGCTTTTGCTGCTTATGTTAAGGCAGAAAGATGAAAGCTGTTACCTGCTCCCTTCCACACAGAAAGCTTGTTCTGGTTATGAGAAGCCAAGGAATGCTGGGCAAATGTGGATTACAGTATAGTCCCTCTTCCATCACACAGCCAGACCTACTGCGTGTGCACAACTGCACTGTGTCCTCATACATACCCAAAGGTTTGTTCACCTAGCAGCTTGCTAGGTATGAAGAGAGCAAGACAGACATTGAAAATGTCCACCACAGCCAATCTACAAGCAATAAGCCCTGTGCAGGGACAGTGTTGGTGTACACACGGAGTGAACTTTCATATAGCCAATAGGTGGATGGAAACAATCAAAGTAAGCTGTAAGAAAAAGGACCTCAGGTACTTCAGAAATATGCCACTCATTTTTAAAGTTTGCCAGGTCCTGTATTTCTTCGATACCAGGAGCAAGTGTCATGTAGAAAACATATAATTCTCTATTATATGCTTAGGAGCTTTTGCGACAGAGAAGATAGGAAAGAATATTATGGCAGAAGGTTTGTTTAATCTCATGAACTAGGTCAAGTCTACATAAATATCTATACATACACTGCATATCTGCAGGCTTCTGTTACTTTTTTAAATCCTGAAGAGAATAAAATCCCTAGGGAGCTCACCAGCTTTAACAGACTCTCTAGCCAATTCCACGCTCTGCTGGTGATTGTAAGATAATATTTATCATATGCTATCTCAAGGATTGTAGGAAAACAGGTGAGGTTCTACTTGTATGTGAGGCTAGATTAAGGCACAAGATGGCAATTTGGAGAGTTTCAAAACTTGCTTTGCTTTGGATCTGAGATCCAGACAACTACAACTTCCTCTTCAGTCTATGCCTCAGTTCTTTTCTGAAATATTATTTATTGAAAAAGATGTTATCTGGATAAACTAATCTATGGTTTTAAGAGCTAAAATACTACACTGGTGGAACTGTATACAATGGATATCTAGGCAGAAGGGAAATAGGATGTAAATTCAGTGATAGAAGTGCTCCCACTGCAAATGTTAAATTAGAGCTAAGTGACATTCAGATTAGCCAGTTGTCTACATCCTTCTCACAGGCTGTCAAAGTAAATACTAATTTGCTGAGTACAATTTGACTTGCAAAATAAGATGGAAAAAATGGGTTAAACACAAAAGAATTCTCTCAACTGGGGTAAAGAAAACTTTAGGTGACCATCTGTAGTTAAAATGCCAATGCAGAAGTTCAGCAACATACATTCCTTCTGTCCTTCTTCCTAGATATCATGTCCATTTCAATGGGACAGTGCTCACAAATAAAAAAAATAAATCAAGAGTACAATGTAACATAATTTTTCTAAGTTGTAGTAAGTTACCAGCATAGTAACTTCTTGATAAACTAAAAAAGAACATTTCCACAAGAAAGAAACAGTACAAAGTCATCTCAGCTGTTGCGTTTTAAGCTGCTTCACTCACTGCATGACTAGCACTTTCCACTATTGTCTGACACACTCATCAGAAAATCATTGTAGATCCTGCTTGCAGTGCCTTGTCCTCTATAGCGGTCAGCACTGCCTAATAATTCTTTGATTTTTTGCCAGTGTTCTAGTACAACCTTCACTGGTCAGCCTGCAACTCAGCAGGCATCTCCATAACACAGCATTTATCTTCCTCTGTCCTCCCAAGTTCCTAGGGAGGCACACATCATGGTAAGTACACCACAAAAAGTAAGAGTCAGTTTGTGTGGCTAGCAAGCTAGCACTCTACACACCTAGAAGTGCTACTGCCTTTTTTGAACTCCTTGGTTTTGATATCTCCATTTGTTCAATAATCTATTATCTTTGATTTAACAGTTTTGTAATCAGTACAGTTTAAGCAAAATTACAAACACTCATTAATGGGATTTATCAGCTGCCTTTAGAGGATATTTGTTTTGCAGGAATTGAAGATAGGCCTAAAACATTATTTCAAGTGAGATCTATCTAGAGAGCTTGATGTAAAACAAGTTGTCTAATAATACTTCTAAGTTAAATAGCTTATTTGTAAGCTTTTCAAACTCAAAATTCACAAGACTAAGCATGCCAGTTACCAAATGTTACAAAGACAAATGGTATTTAGATTTAAAAGTCGAGTGTAATAATCATCCTGGATTACATAGAGGTGTGCAGGACTTATACTGAAAATAACTAAGGATATGAAATCCACTTTAACACTTTGCTCAGAGACTGGCCAGTAAAACAAATACAGAGTGATTTGCTGATTATCTGCCAATCAGTCTGTATCCTGTCAGATCAAACTATTAAACTAATTACAGTAGTTATTCTCAGCATTTACATTCTTTTTCTCACACTTAACCCTGAAGAGATTAGTAAAATCATCCTGCCAATTTTATTAACCATTCACAACCAAATGAAAAGTCAGATTACATAGATACTGCAAGTGCTATATGGCCTCACGTGGATTTTGTATCCAGCACCTATTTAGGAATTTTCTGTTGAAAAGACTGTTCTGGTAGTTAGAAATCACATTTAACTGCTGAAATCTTCTTTCCAGACATTTTACTATTACTGTAGGTAATCCATGTTCCTTTGAGAAATGGGAAGATTTTGAGTTGACATGAAATACTTTAATTTGAATTAGCTCAATAAAACTTTAAACTTTATCTAAGAAAAGTTTTACTTTCTCTTCCTACTCTACTCTAGTTGGTTTGACTTCCTTGAGAATTATATCTGTCTAGTTCTTCATATCAATAAAATCCAGACAAGGAATTAGACATACTGTGAAGAAATATGTTGTCTTTTTTTTTTCCACTACTATAGTTACTATGACACCTTCCTACAGGAAAGCACTTCTTTATGTTGTAACAAGTTCAATAAATTATTTCACATAAGCTAAATGACTGAAACAAAAAAAAATTGTTTGATGTCAAACACTGAAGTGAGATCATCTTTTTGTGCTTCCAAACAGAAATAATTTGGGATGTCTGTTCTGTAAAGGGTCCAGTTTTTATCTTCTCAGGACAAAAACAAATGTTGAAATATCAGAAGTTCTGGAAAATGCAAGAGCTGCAAAATAAATTATATAACCCTAAAATAAAATTTAACAGAAAGGGTAGTGCTAGTCATGACTACAATACCAGTAACCAGTTTAACATGTTCACGGTGATTTCTGTTCAATATGAAATTACTAACTACCTTTATCTCTTGCAAAACAAGACCGCTGAACTGCATAAATCAAGGTAACTTCCTAGTTACATACTTAGTCAGAAAAACCCACCATGACTCTACATAAACCTCTCTTAAGGATCCATGCAGTTTTGACTATTGAAATACCTAAAGTGGTGAAACCTCAATTTAGTAAACAGTCAACATCTATAAAAGATGTTGATTCATTTACTTATCTACTTATAGAGCTAGAACTAAGTTTTAATCATGTTTTAAACTTCTACAGGTTTGTGGGTTTGGGGTTTTTTTGTTTGTTTTGGTTTTTTTTAATATCAGGCTAATAAATGTTTACTGCTTTTTTGAATTATCAAGGAAATGGGTCTTCCAGTTTCCAGCAGACTTCACATCAAATATATGTTCTTACAGTGAATATTTTAATTTCTAGTTAGACAGACAGATTCAAGGTATGGAATTCAGGTGCAGATCCTTGATTAAGAGAATTAGAGTCCTTCCTTTGATTTAACTCATTCTAAAGATACAATACTTGGATCTAGAGTTCAAAACAATGAGCATTCTGCATGTTGGTCAGTTTTAAAACAGATCAATCTCTTAGGCTTCAGATATACCTCAAAATATTGTCTGATTTCCAAAATCTTACTTGATAAAAGGAAACCTCTATTTGTTTTCATAGTCTCCAACCTCACATGGCATTTCAAGCCGCCAAAATGTTGATACATACCAAAGTGAGATACTACTGCTTTGTAAGAATTTTTCTAGATGCTACTTTTAGGCTTTTATGTTTAAACACAGCTGAAGTTCCATCCTAGATACCACAGTCCTTTATAGGTGAGGGCCTATTTGTAACTGCCAAGTTAATACACAAATTTTGTGGCTGAATAATTTTCCATTTGATTGCAAATATTAGAATTTATAGTAATACATGTACCCATCTGACATATGTAGTCATGTAGAGTAAGAAGTTGCAGGCATCTGCATTAGGGGTTAGGATCCATGTACATGTACTTGACTTGTTCTTGGTTACAATAGTATTAACACAGTGAATAGAGTTATACTTGATTTATAACAATATAGCTGAGATTAGAAATTGGCTCTGAGAATCAACAAAGGGTTGCTTATATTTATTTATTTTTTTTAGTGCTACAGTTTTAAGTCAGTGATTTAAGAGTCATACATTTCCTCGCATAATTTGAACTATATGGTTCATTAAATGTAATAAACACAATACAGAAGGAATAAATTTAACTTTGTTGAAACTAAAGCAAGTGAAATATGCTTTTTAGCTGTTTGCAACAAGTTCTTGAAATCAGAACTGTAACAATTGATAATTGCAGAGAACATACAGAAGAGATAAAAACAAACTAGCATGTTAAGCAATGACAACCATGGCAAAAAAATTCTCACTCTCCAAGAATCCACTGAAAACACTACAGGAAGAAGAATGAATAAGATGGCAGAGTAGCTATAGAGTAAATGAACTTACTTGTCAGGCCTTTTTGAAAAATTACACAGTCATCCAATATTCAGATGCATTGCGTCAAAAAAGTAAGACAGTCCTTCAAACGACTAAAGAATCATATTGAACAACGTATGGAGGAATCTTTAAGAGTCATGTAAAGATTTTAGACTGGAATCATTTGACTATTTTGCAGCACAGGATTCTTTCTATTAAAAAATTCTTAAAAAAAAGTAATGTCATTCCACAGCTCATACTTAATACTTTTTGCAAGTTGCATAACAGAAGAAGAAAGTTTTGATCACTACTCTACACAGAACATATACACCTTTCACAATGACATCACTAGTGCATGACATCATGAGCATCTGAAAGATGAAGGCACTGGGCAGCTCAGGAACACAACTTAAGTCCATTAAAAAAATATTCCCTGTATCTAAGAAGCCATTTTTAGGGAATAATCCAAGAAATCAATAACCACATTTCTAAAAAAAGTTAAGAACAGATAGCTCTATTTCCATCATGTACTTATTAAACATTCAGTTGTGTTCTAAGATGCAGCAAGGGAGAAGAAAATGTGTAAACTTAATTCTGATGATTGTAGGAAAAGAAAGCATGACCTGAACCACATGTTATAATATTATAATGGAGTCACCCACTTTGTTTCAATACATACGTATTTTCTTTGAAATCACACAGCAAGAGGAAAGACAGACATCTTAGACTTACCAGCAGATTGCAGAAAACTGCAGAAGATGAGCAGTATTACTGTTGGAAACATGATGCATGCCCTGAGTAGAGTTTTTTCAGTACTCTCCTCCGTTCCAAATGGGTAGTGCTGCTACTGCCACTTTCTAGGCTTACCTTTTCAAGCTTGGATGCTTTATATATAGAATTTCAATGCCCTCCCTCATTCCCATGGCTTTCAGAAATTGCAACAGCAGAGCACCCGCCAAACAGGATCTCCTCTTTATCAAGTTCAACACACCTAAATACCACTTAGAAAGAAAAGAAAAAACAGAAACCTTGTCCAGTTCATTATCATTTTTACAAGGATTTTATAATGGCTTCCATTTGTAACAGCTCAAACACATTTAACTTAATTTACTGAACAAATTTGACATTATACCCAAAAGCTATATGCAAAGAGACAAATAATACACAAATTATCATCACTATCAGATAAGGAGAGGAATAATATTGGACCAGTACACAAAGTGGAAGGATGAAGTGCAGGAGTTTTGGAACTGCTGGAAAGAACGTGTGGATAAAAGAGGGTATGACATGAATGAACAGAAATGCAAATCTCACATTTTTTAAATAACTCTTCTTTCATTAACATTTATTCAATCTCCCAAGTGATTGTGTCCATCTTTCCCCAGTGTGAATTTTTAAGCAAAATCATAAACTTCGCCTCCGTATGAAGGACTGTCCATGGTACAAGCACAGGAATACTACAGCTTCTTTCCTGAGTTTGTAGGGGAGCTAAGTAAGCTCTTGCTTACTGCCTTAGCACTACCAAAGACAGAGGTTTATGTCTCAAAATGAGAAAAGCATTATGGTACTTTGGCAACCAACAACTCCATCTCCACCGTCCCACCAACATCCCAAAAGAGAGTTCCAGTTCTGTTAGAAGCCTCGGATGCCTTCTCATCAAAGGTGAAATGTTGAATGCACTGAATACATTCACTGTATCACTGCCACCACTGAACAGATACAGTATAAGAACAACTTCACTTGTTTGCTCCTGATTTTTTTTACTAGCACTACAATTACTTCAGGAAAAAATAGTCCAATTAAAAGACAATTTTCCCCATAAAATATAAAAGGAGTGGATTACCTCTCAGTATAAATCTCTTCAGCCTTTCCTGTCTCACCTATGCAATATTTATTTTATGTAATTAATTACTTTCCTGGATTCCTAGTGTTTATTTGTCCTTCTCTGGTATCATTCCTTTGCTTAAAAACTGACTCCTCATCATGTTCTCCCTCCTGAGTGGTGCGAAGAAGACAGAACAGGCAGTGACTATGCTATAACATAATTTCAATCCTGTCTTAACCTGGTTGTAATTAACATTTTAAAAATTAAATTTTAATTGAAATTAAGGTCTGTTCCAAACTGAAGGGCAGAGTATACAGCTGCTGATAATAGAATATTGACTCTAAATTCCAAAATTTCTGTTGAAAATTTTCTCAATCTGTCTTAAAATAAATTAACAAAATAAAGAAAAAATATTTTCAGTGAGAAAACAAATTAGTTCAGCTAAACCCCAGACATTTAAGAAAGAGTTTTACACCAAGTACTGGACCACATCTACATACTACTCATTAGCATGAATGAAATCCCATGATTTCAACTGGATCATGAACACCCGGTGTTAAAATCCTCCACAAGGTAAAACAAAAACAATCTCATCACTTTTGACTCTGTTGTGCTTTAACATATCTGTGGTTGGGTTTTTTTTTTTGCTTACAGATCCTTTAAAAACCCAACTTTCATAACTACTTGTAATGTGAGAATTACCATTTTACTTCACCATTTGAATCTTGTGTGTGACTTTTACACAGCTCTCCTCTGGCTGGAGGAGTTCATATACTTCAAAGGAGCATGATAACTGTTCAGCACTTTATGAATAAACAGGTCCTTTTTCCAAAAGGTGGCAACAGAAATACCCTGTATTACTTGTCACTTCTGAAAATCTTGATCAAAGTGGAAAAATATTAAGTCCTCAAAACAGGCTGAATAATTAGATTGATACTACAATAAATCTATACTAAGGTTTCACAACTGTATGTATTACATCAATTTCTGGCAAATCAACTTGTAAGTTCCTATTAATGAAATCCAAACTAGAATTTCATTTTCATTTTCAGGAAATAACTGCTCTATGATGATCAGCAACTGTAGGGCTCCCTAACAACTCAAATATGATCACTGATAGTATCATACAGAAATTTATCTTCCTCTGGAAGAAAAGACGGGGGGAAAAAATCATCACTGTTCTCAAAAAAAGGCATTTTAAAAAATTTTTCTTTGTGAAATATCTATACACTCTTCCCATATAGTAGTAATAAAGTGAGGCAATTTATATCAATGAGCATTGCTCATTTCCAGAGCTGGGCACTTGAGAGCAAAACTTCTGCTATTAAAGGTACCAGACAGACACCTCACGGAACTAGATGAGTGGTAATTCATGAGACAATACCAAAGTCTTTATATACCACGTAACAGCTAATTTTCCTCTTCCATTACAATGCCTTCAAGCTTTTCTCTGTAGTCTTTATGTTAAACAAAACTTTGTATGACTTTATTATATGAACTTCCAGAAGAATTAATGAAATGCAAATACTGGCAATAGTTATTACAAATACTTATCCAAAATATTGCTGCATTCAATTCCCCATATTTGCAGGAATGTTCTTAGCTGACACTTATTCTATATAAAGAAGTCAGGAGAAAGATTTTACCTTCGACTATCCTGGAAGGAATTTCACTGAATCAACATAAATACTCACAATACAAGTAGTAACTTGTTATTTTCTGAGGATGTCCAATGATCATGTAAATACAGTTAAATAAAAGCAGCCATGTTTAACTACATTTAAGCCACGACTCCAGACCAAGATAAAATAATTTTCAGCGGGACTGTGAGAAGTTACTAAGTCTACAGTATGTAGACTATTATTTTGTGTGGAAGGGCTTCGTGAAAAATCATCTATCCAGTTATAATGAGAGAATGATGCCTCATGTTTGGGGTTTTTTTTCCCCATTTCATTATTATAAATGATTTAGTAACATGATTAACTGTCAGAACTTGGCATTGTATGGGCAAGCTGAGATTATCATGGCTATATACATTATTCAGAAAATTTTCTTTAGAATTTAGGTATAGTTTACTTTTTAACATCATGTACTCTTCTGGAAGATTTTGAAATGTCAAAGGAATTTCTATTAAGCCAGAAATAAAGCATATTGACAGAGTCATACCACTTTAAGTAACAGATCATCTTGCACACCTAGGAAACTATAAGAATATCAATTCTAGATTTCTTTGATGTTTTTATGAACATCCCTTCCAGTAATATAGTCCTTGCTTGTGTATGATTTTAGCAGCCTTGCATATATTTGGATAAATAGCTACATGTTTTTATAAAGAGTCAGGCCTTCAAACAAACATTTTAGAATATTCATGATAGAATCATTTATGTACAACAAATATAGTAACATTTAATATCTTAGAAATTCTGTATCAAAATTATATAAAATAAAGCTCTTGAATACAACTGGTTTATCTTTGTAACTGAGAAATTCACTATGACTAGCAGGGCAATCTCAGTTTCTATCTACAATCAAATGGACTGCAATCAAAATTCAGTAGGAAGGTTTGACACTCCAGGGGAAAGTTTTGGGGTTTTTTTGGTATAGACTGTCTCAGGGTAACAGTATTTATTTTCTATTAGCATACCTTACACTATACGCATGTTTGAACATATCTGGTATAAAAACAGACTTGGAAAGAAGTTTGAAATACTTTGAACACAAAATTGTAGAATAGGATTGCTGCATGAAGATTTCAGGCCAATTCTTATCCAGTATCCTGTCCAAAAAAACACCACATAGTTGCTTTAGAGATTTCACAGTAGTTATGACAGTGTCTAATCCAGTTTTAAAATTTTGGTAAGATCATATTGTGTAAAATTAAACACTATGCAATAGTCACAACGGGGGGTAAGGTCCTCAGAAATACTTCACTTTCCTTAAAGAATTTTGCATTTGACAAGAGCAGAAGCACATACATATCACTCAAGATTTGACTCAACAGTAGTATCTTGGCTGTATAAGGCAGAAAAGCTAAATTCCTATGGGGACACCTGAATGTATGTTGACTGCAACTCTCATGTAATATTTTCAAATTATTAATATAAACAGAATTTAGCTTTAAACAATCAATTAATCAATTAATTATCATTTTGTCCTGGGCAGGGACAACCAAAAAAAAGAAATGAGTAACCTTTTCTCTGTATTATTGTGGGAAAAAGAAGAGTGTTTTTTTCTCTACTATAGTGGAAAGGAGGTAAAAGGAAATATTCCTATGCTGAATATTTTATGTCCTGGTCTTCCATTCTCACAAAAACTGCTTAAGTGAAAAATTAAAGAAAGAAATGCAAGCAGTTGATATAACGTATTTTGCATAAAAATATTTAAATAAAGGGCAGGAAATTCAGTACTGTGAACATATGACAGGAAGGAAAAGAGGGATCCAGCAACTAGTGAAGTTAAAATGAAATGGGGAAGCACTGGTGCTTCACTTTACGCTAGGTAATTTCATTACAATTCTACTATTTCAAAACAAACCAAAAGATCAACATAACTTGCATTACTGTGCTACACATAAGAAAACAAGATTCCATTTTGTCTGCCTGTTTCTCATTGGTATCTTTCAGGTGATTTAGCCAGGGAACAAAGGATCACATACACTGCTGCTTCTCTAGGCTAAGCTCATTGCATACATCAGAGGCTCCTGTCTAGTTACTCCTGTCTAGTAGCTGGCAGGCAACCAGACAGGCAGGCACCGCATAGCCAGCTGGTTGCCCCTGCTGCCAAGAGGCTTTCCAAAGGAACTGACAGCAAAATAGATACATATTCTGATAACATTCCAATTGTGGTAAATAAGAAACATTCAGCTGAGAAACACAAAAAATATTTTATTCAGCCATGCACTAATCCTCAGCCTATGTCCCACCTTCAGAATCCCCTGACGTTTATGTGCCTTCCTACCCACCTCTCTGTGCTTTTTGTACACTTGCACTCCTCCCCCAAGCAATACCTAAAACTGTGGTTGTGACATCCGACACTTAATAATCCACCTTATGGTTTTAGTAGAAATCCAGACCTCCTGTTTTCCTTTCGGTCACCAAAATCAAGAGAATCCTCTTTCTCGGTATGCAGAAAAAGGTCCCTATTTCTGGAACTTATTAGATACAGTCTTCAAAATAGATGAGATACCCCATACACAACCAGCAAAAATGCTACTGAGTAGACTGTTGCAGCTGTTGTCCCTGGGTATCTGAGTACAGATATTAATTATTAAATTTAAAATTTATTTTCAAAATGTAAATTATGTTTTGTTGCAATGTGCAGTGGCTATAGCTGTTCTGAAGGATTTAATATATACAGATGAAAAATTAATACAAAATTAAGAAACAACTAACAGCACCCTTTCACTGTTCCAAAAGTACTTCTGTACTTAAACCAAGTTTTTCCCATATACTTGGTATGAAAAACATGGAGAAAATAATTTAAAACTCATGCCTCTCAAAGTGGTAAAGACTTCATCAATTGGTACTTAACTTTTAATTATAATTTGTTGGGGACAATGGCCTGAGACCTCCCTGTGTTGGCTTTATGCCTCTGGCATTCACTTTGATGAATATCTCAGATACTATAGCTGTGGGGACCTTGGTTGGTGTCATTCACTCTTTGTATCCTGCCAACATGTGAGGCTGGGAAAGCCTGCCACTCCCACAGTTCTCTGAAGCATATCCACTGCCCTGAAGACAAACTTAGACAAAATATTTGAAGTGTTTCTGTAGTAAAACATGGGGAGAGGATGGGACAGGGGACACACCAGACAAAACAAAGCAAGGCCCACCACTGTGAGTGTGCTCTCACATGTAACAGTGTTATCCTTCCAGTGCACAGGAACAGAGGGAAGGCAAACTCTGTTTGCTCTCATCTCCCATATTCTCTTGCTCCTGAATTCTGTGTTGTTGATGCTGGACTCAAACTGGTTTGCATTCTGATGTCTGGAGCAGTATAGGCTGCACAGTTTGTTCTGTAACACTTAATCCTAAATCCTCATCATTTTAGCTACAGTCCTGACAGGAAAGAACAGAACGACACAATTGTGGAAAGAGAAATTATAGAGGGAAAGATTACTTGATTCATGTGTCTTCTATCTCTTGATAGTTGTGTATTTAATTAAAATTTTCCTTATACACTGTAATTGTGAAGAAAATCTGTGCAGTACCTCTTAAAGCCAAATTTATCTTCTAGTCATTAGGTAGTCTGTAGAGGAAGACATTGATTGTCTCACTTTGATATGCTTTTAGTAGAGAGAATATAGTTACTTCTTCTTGCTATTTCTTGACTATTCATGATGAGCTCATATCAAAGTCTAGACAGGTAAGACCTTATGCTGAACTAAATACAAACTTGTGCTACTTCTTGTTCCAACATAAAAAGTTGACACCAATTATTATTTTTTTTTAAGTTCTGACTTTTATTTTTCCCCCTTTGGGTTGTATTGGCATGGGGAACATACATCATATGAGCAAAAATTTGGGGAAGCACAAGTAATAGTTTTTTTCCAGCTTTTAGGTTTCAACAATTAATCAGTATTCCTTTCCTAAGGGAAATTTAGGAATTACCCTGAATTACACATCAGCAGTTCTCCTGAGCAGCAAACATTTTGTCTCCACACAATACAGCAAAGCAATGGAATTATTACACATGAAAGCAACAGTAGTTCAAATATTTCCAGCCTAGTCAGAACTCAGTTTGTTAAGTCACACAAACAGGAAACTGCCTAAGTTCTCTTAATTGCTATAATCATAATTGCCATGCAGCTGAGCTAAATCTGTAGTTCATAATTAATGTTCAAACCGGACTTAGAAAAAATAAAGTTATTTGCCACTTGTTACATCACAGCTCTATTAATTTAATAATCAGAAAGATTTTATTACCAGATATAGAATGAAAAGCAAATATATTGTGCGAACTAGGAATCCATTAAGTACAAGCTTTGACCTCTATTGGTAAGGAAGTAAAAGAAAACCTATATTTGCACAAATATTAAGAGCTGGGAACAGGAAGTCACTGGCAATCACATGTTTAACTTGCCCTTTAATGTGTGTGCATTTTAGAGCAGATAGTCTCCAATTGATGCTAATAACATATCTGTTAAGATAATACAGTCAAGCATTTACTTTTGTTTATCCTTTACGTGATACATTCTGATCCTTTTTCTTTTTATGCATTTTGGTTGACTTGGATGAAAGAAGGAAAAAGGAGAAGAAAGGAGAGGAGAGGCAAAAGGGGAAGGGGGAAGAGAGTAGAGAAAAGAAGAGGTATTCACTTTGTCAAAGCTCTGAATCATGATAGAGCAGATTTGACTTCTGAATTGTGAGAGATAATTTGAAAAAAAACAGGACGTATTTTGTTCTGAAATTTGGAAACCTCTTTCCACTTCTAAAGAAATTAAGTTATTGGGAGAATGAAACAAAGTTAAAGGTGTAAAAAGTGTGAAGGAATTAATGAATGAAGTTTCCAGTTTCCATGCATACAGTTTCAAGACTGTGTGGTTATTTTTCCCATTCTCTTGCAGCAAGAATGAACAACTTACATCACTTTTGTGTATTTCTACTTTTGATTTGTACAAACAGGATGGAATTTCAGCTGTAACTTGCAAATATTTTTTACAGCTGCGTGGCCTCATAGTCCATGCAACTATGTTTCTGCCATATCTCTTTCTATCAGCTGATCATTTAATGTTTTAATATTTCACTGCATGTAGAGGCTAGCAGCCCTTTTGTGTTTATTTTCATGTAGAATAAAGATGTCAGAACCATGTTTTCTCACAGAGAATTGACATTGTCGTCCTCATTTTTCACCCTTAATACATGCTACAGATTCAGACCTGAAAACTCTTTACTTCTACATGTGAGTAAATATAATTGAACATATGCTACTATCAGCCACACTGTTAGAATCAGAATCATTTTTCTCACAGGGTAAAAAACCCCACAATTTTGAAGTTCTGTGTAATTATGTGCACATGCACTTTTAATACTCTGAGGTTCCTAAGGAAGATTAAACATAATCAAGTATGAAGATTCAATTGGAAAAAGAGAACTAAATATTAAATTGCCTTTATTTTGCAGTTTCACATGCATAGGTGTAATGTATCTACATGTGCTGGTTTTGGCTGGGGCAACTGCCTTCATAGTACCTATTACGGTGCTATGTTTCGGATTAGTGCTGAAAACAGTGTTGATAACACAGGGATCTTATAGTTATTGCTGAGCAGTGCATACAGAGAGCCAAGGCCATTTCTGCTTCTCACCCCACCCCGCCATCAAGTAGGTTGGGGGTTCACAAGAAGTTGGGAGGAGACACAGCCAAGACATCTGACCCCAACTGACCAAAGGGATATTTCATACCATGTGATGTCATGCTCAACACAGAAAACTGGGGGAAGAGAAGAGGGGGATGTTGGGAGTGATGGTGTTTGTCTTGCCAAGTAACGGTTACATGTGCTGGAGCCCTGCTTTCCTGGAGATGACTGAATACCTACCTTCCTATGGCAAGTAGTGAATGAATTCCTTAACTTGATTTGCTTGTGTGCACAGCTTTTTGCTTTTTAAAAACTGTCTTTATCTCAACTCATGAGTTTACTCATTTTAACACTTCCAATTCTCTCCACCATCCTACCAGGGAGAGTAAGCAAGCAATTTTGTGGTGTTTAGCTGCTGGCCAGGGTTAAACCATGACAATATAAACAAGATACTCACCAAGTGTATTTTCTATCTAAAGTACAATATACTGATATTTTCCTAAGAAGTCAGACCACACATTCCTAAATGCATCTAAGATCTTATCCAAATAAGCTAGATGACTTAACTATCATAACAAGACTCAACATATATTTCTACCCGTAAATACTTACTGTGTACATAAATCTATTTACGTATACATACTGTACGTATATACACACATATTGATATACCTATGCACATACACACATATCTGTGTGTGTATATATGTATATGTTGTATCTATGTACATACTGTTTTGACCTTTTCTACTGGGTCCAGAGAACTGTGCTGCTGTCAGGTTTGCTGACCATTCTATACAGAACTGAAAACTTCGACCAATCTAAGAGCTTAACACGGCCCAAAGCATATGAAAAAAATGCAGGGCCAGGTTTTGTTCCACTGATGTAATTCTGGTATGATGTCAGTAATTTCATTTGAGTTAATGTCACAGTTGTTCCAAGGCCTGTGACTGCCAAGCTGTACATAGTACACTTATCTTAGTTTCTTAACAGAGTATCAGCAGAGTACTTGCTTGTTGAGAATATGAGATATATGAAAATTGAAATTGCCTGTGGGAAACCTGGCAAGTTGAACTGCTCCTCTGTTTACATATTTTTAATTAAACAAAATTAATACACCCATTAATGCCGGCAGTTGCTGAGTCCATCATAAAACTTTCATGTATTTTAGAGGTAATATCCCCCAAGTCTCAAAAGCAGTGGAAAATTAATATCTGAGAAGCACCATAATGTAAAGACAATTTAAAAAACAACAACAACAACAAAGTGGAACTTTAGGTTTTCTTTAGTCATCTTTATCTATCTTCCACACATTTCCAGGCAGAATTCAATTTATTTATGTTTCACCGATATTACCTGAAAAGCTATAACCTACAATATCTACATATACTCTCACCAATTACTACAACCCCTCACTATGTGGTAGAGTAGTACCTATGTAAATGTGCAGATTCAAGGAAATGTCGTGTCTTCCTTGCCCTCACTGAGGAAGGGATATAGTTTTGGTTACCCAAATAAGAATCAGACACTGTAATGCCAGATGTTTCATACAGTGTCAGAAAAGAATGGGAGGACCTTCTTTGTTTTATCCTTTCTTCTCCTGCTAGAACTGCAGATACAGGTGCAATTCTTAGAGCATCCTTATTGACTCCTTCTAGGCTTCATATAAGAAGGTGCACTTCTCACAGAACTTTGAGAAGTGAGTCAAATTCCGTTTCAAACAACATACTGCATTCCTAATTACTACTGCTGTATCACATCTATGATCTTGCTCGAGTTTCTTCCAGTAAGGCACTGAGAAACCAGGATACGTGTCTGCCAGGTATAGGTTTAATCTCTTATTCTTTCACTAAGGTGAGAAAGATGCATGCAGTAGGGGTCTTGTTTAAATATTTGATGTTTTATAAACATAATTAAATGTAATAAAAATGTTGAATTCAGCACCTTGCAAACAATACATGACAAGCAGGAGCATTATGGCAGTCCTCTCTGGCTCTCTGGAACAAGATAAGCTTGTTCCTCTTACAGGTTTGCTTATTGAAAAGACTACCAATTTGCTAGAAGAACATTGCTGATGACTACAGCCTTTTCCCAGTGCTTTCAACAGGCTTTTAAGAAAATTGAATTCAGACAAGGGTGTCTGCTGAAGGTAAGGAGTTGGACTGGATTTGAAACTGAATGGGAAGGCAGCATAGATAACAAAGGACATGTTAGATATACTTAGAATGGGCTGCTGAAAAGGTGCTCTGCAGCAGTTTTTGTTGGTTGCCATTTCCCATATACTGAAAATGTAATGTCCCTGTTTCTTCCAATCAAACAATAAAAAGGCTGTGCCATTGTTTGGAGAGATGTTTAATAGCCATATAACCAATGAATCATAGAATGCTTTAGGTTGGAAAAGCCCTTTAAGATTATCAAGTCCAATGATTATCTAACACTGCCAAGTCCACCACTGAACCATGTCCCTAAGTGTCACATCGACATGGCTTTTAAATACCTTGAGGGATGGTGACTCAACCACTTCCCTGGGCAGCCTGTTCCAGTGCTTTACAACACTTCTCTTGAAGAAATTTTTCCTAATATCCAATCTAAACCTCCTGCGGTACAACCTGAGGCCATTTCCTCTCATCTCTCATCCTGTCACTTGCTAGTTGTGAGAGGAAACTGACACCCACCTCACTACATCCTCCTTTCAGGTAGTTGCAAGAGCAATAAGGTCTCCCCTCAGCCTCCTTTTCTGCAGTCTAAACTACCCAGTTTCCTCAGCCACTCCTCACAGGACTTGCGCTATAGACCCTTCACTATCTCTGATGCTCTTCTTTGGACATGTCCCAGCACCTCTTTTTCTTGTAGTGAGGGGCCCAAAACTGAACACAGTATTTGAGATGCAGCCTCATCAGTACAGGGGATCAATCACTTCCCTTGTCTTGCAGACTGCGCCATTCCTGATACAAGCCAGGATGCTATTGGCCTTCCTGGCCACCTGGGCACACTGCTGGCTCATGTTCAGGCAGCTGTCAACCAACACCCCTAGGTCCTTTTCCACCTGGCAGCTTTCCAGCTACTCTTCCCTGAGCCTGTAGCATTGCATGGGGTTGTTGTGACTACTCAACAGCAGGACCAGGCACTGAGCCTTGTTTGACCTTGTACAACTGGCCCTGGCCCAAACTAACCTGTTGAAATCCCTCTGTAAAGCCTTCCTACCCTCAAGAAGATCAACACTCCTGCCCAACTTGTCTGCAAACTTACTGAGGTTGCACTTGACCCCCTTGTCCACATCTCTAATAAAGATATTAAACAGTACTGTCCCCAGAACTGAGCCCTGAGAAGCACCACTTGTGACCAGCTGCCAACTGGATTTACATCCAGAGACATGAGAGGCAATAGAAAAAACTGTTTGTAGCCAATAGTTGCTAGCTGAGAATACTTCTGTATTACAGACTATACTGACAAATAGAAATAGTTTTTTTGCAGGAAAGAAAATTCCATGAGTGTTACAAGCTACAAATTCATATTAAAATGTTACTAAGCTGAAGTATATTAGTAACTGTTGAAACAGTTCTGTTCTGCTGGTTTTGCCAGTACTAGAGGTATCTTCTACTATTTTCTTATGCTTGCAATGATGATGAATACTGATGAGAGAGAGGAAATGGGATCTTCTAGCAGTTTTTACAGTGGCTAAACCTGAAGGCCTTTTTTTTTTTTAGATCTCTCTCCTCACATCCTCTTTGGGGTGTAACCACTGAGAGTAAGCGACAAGAATAGTGGACTGGCTGTTAGTAGGAGATGGAGGATTTCTACTGTTTCTACTACCTCCTATGGCAACGTTAGAATATAGCAAGAAACTTGGCTTCAGGTAACCAATATCATGGGATTCTTACTTGGAAAGAATTTTATCTTGGAGCAAACAAGACAAACAATATTGGTCATTCTCTTGACAATCTGCATTGAGGACATTCGTCATTTATATGATCATTCATATACAATTGCTTTCGTAACACCGAGTCAGATATAGAAACCACTAGATTGCTGAATGCATATTTATTGCCTATGCAGTCTGTCCTTGCATGAGAATTCTTTCCAATTTCACAGATAAAAGCAGCACAAGACTTGGGACACTGCTGCCTGTATTGCTACACTGAGTTGCATCACTGAGATTATAATTCTCAAGATTAATTTTTAACAATATGTGAAAAATCACACTGTGTATGACGTTCAAGAATTAACATTTTAATACTATTCACTTACTGAATCATACAGACCAGCAGATGGTAGTTAAATCATCATGATTAAAACTCTTGTCAGCAAGCGTCAGACTCAACAGGTGTCTCAGCAATGACATAAACATGATCCACCACATCAGGATATCCTTGAATGTTTGAGGCTTTGAAATACTTACAATGATGTTCTGTAATGGATACAAATATAAGAATAAAAAAATGGAAGTTCATGCTGGGATTTTGATTGCTTACTCTCAGTGAAGATGCAACCCATCTGTTCTTTCACGTTGCTTTTTCAAGCATTTAACCCATTTTGAAGTATCTGGATTTAGAGCAGTCAGGTTATTGGTTCTGCCAAAGGAAATGTTCACTCATGGCTACTGGCAAGGAGGGAAGGAGGAGAAACTCTCATCATTGATAAAGTATGTACTGTTAATTATCAGCATCTAAAATGTCCACATTATTAAACAAAAGGATTAAAGCAGACACATAATGGTTTCCCCAGCTGTTTTCTCCAGACTTGGGAGACATAAAATCATCAAGGTAACATTTTCTATATCTGAAAATAATGATGATCCACATAAAGACCAGTAACATACCTTGAGACTGGTGGCTAAATATTGCGACGGAGTTAAATACCTCATTGAGCCAGGGAACCTCTGTCTGGTCACCCATACAAAATGGTACTGCAATGTAGCACTACAAAAGCAGAAAAAAGCATAAGAATTTGTGGAAAATGTAAAGGTTCTATTAACAAAGCAATTACAAAACACTTGTGACTTGTGATCTTAACAAATCAACTTGTTGCTTTTGCCAGGATCAAGTGTCCAAATGTGCCAACAACTTACTATGAGTAATGATACTGCATGCGCTATGAATCTTATGAGTCTGAGACAGACACCTACAAATCAAAATTTCCATTTTATTTAGGATTTTTTTGGAAATGCAAAACTGTTTTCCAGGTGGTACCACGCTTTGTTGCTATCCTTACTTTGGGTTCATCTACCAAAGAAACTTCTGAGAAGCTTTAAGAAATTTGGGCCTATATGGAATCCACTTGAGAGTAGATCAGATAAACTCAACTCATAATTCCCTGGAGTCAAAATCCAACCATTAAGTCTGTATGGTTTTTTGATTCCTTGATTTTTATCAGGTTTCCACTTCAAATTAAAAAAGAATGCTGATGTTATTCCCTACTTCTCTGACACTTAAGCTTTATGGATACCAACACAAAAATAGGCAAAAGCAATCAAAAATAGTAAGAAGTTACCGAGATGTGATTTTATCCTTTCTAACATGACAAAACGACTTTTGGTAATTATCTGTGACATTTTCATGTGTCATCAGAGCTGTTCTCAGCCTAACCCAATTTAGATGGGCCTGAAGCACTGAAAGCCTATTATCCAGTAACACTGATGGTAACTGAACAAAAATATACAGAAACACAGAAGCATTCATCAGTGGAATTAAAAAGAAAACAACATACCAACCCTGTAATTATGGTTGTAGTAGCTTGTTTGGGTTCTGTGTGGAGTGAAATACAGTGCTAAAAAGTAGGTATCTCTATCTCTCCAATGATTATTTAACCTTCTATTTGTACCCTCCATGCTACTGAATGTTATTTTTAATAGCAATCATTAATTGCAGGCTTACTTGCAAGTCAAGCAAATCATGAATGCACTGTGTTGGCTACCGTGGCATATTCAGACAGAGTCAAATCTTGCAATTAACTCTAAGTTGCAACAGCAACGTAGGCTCATGCAGACATGAAGGGGAGGCCTGATTAAGAAAACTACTTGGTGATATCAATCCATTCTAACCCATAAAGTCATAATGAAATGCCTTTATAGCTGGCTGTCATGAAAGAGGTTAGCCAATCACAGCTCTGTTAAAAACAGCTAATCCAGTGACCATACAAACTGACATCATTAGCCAAAAGTTATGCCTAGCAACTCAGAACTACTGCAAACAGAGGAAATGGTAAACAACAAAATTACATCTCAAGATACAGTGAGTCACTGAGCTTTTCAGTATTTCTCTGGAAAATTATCCAAATCCCGTGGTCTAAGATACTTTTTAATGCTGGATTAGGCATAGACTCCTTTTGAAGGGAACAACTTCCTGGTAGCTTAGTGTTACTTGAAATGGCTTGTTAATTTAGTGTCACTGCAAACATCTGCCTAACACTCCCCATCCTTCAGCAACTGCTTGTGAGTCACAGGGCGGTGTAATTGGTAGCCTCCACGTCCTCAGAGCGCTCTGTGAGTTCTCAGGTCTCACCTCTGGGAAATGCATACCTGAATCTTACCTTTCCCAACAGCACCATGCATGCCATGCTGCAACCTCCCTCACAGCACTTTCCCTTCGACTCTGCAACAACCTCCCGCTGCTTTCCCCCCTCCCCCCCTTTCGGCAACCACTCCCTCCCCCACGCATGCCCATATTCTGTCAGGAAAAGCCCACCGCTACTGCTTGCCTCCCCCCCCCCCCCTTTTTAAGGCAGCATCTTAGGCAGGAAGCAACTGCTGTGAGGAAGGAGGTTCTTTTTCCTCTTTACGTTCAGCTACTCTCCTTTAAGGTAAAATGCACGTTAAATTGCAGGCAAGTGGTCAAAATGTGTACTGACTCTTGTATTTTGAAAAAAAAAAAAAGTGGAGCAAGGAGGTGGGCTGATGACTTGCCAGGCACTGTGTTCTGTTATGAAATCTGTGCAAGTACCAGAGAGAATTGTATGGCAAGTGTTGCAGGGATCTGAGCTGAGTTACTACTAGTGTTAAAAATCTGCCTCTTACTTCTATACATCAGGAGAATTTATGTTTTGTTAGAAGACAGGGAGTTGTATGAACACGAGTTTCTTTCACCAGTCCCTGGGGAAACCTCTTGACCACTGAAGGGCAAGTAGGGCTAAGGAAGGCATACTGTGAAACCTCTCTGCAGCTGTAGCCTGCTAGTGTACGTCAGATGCTTTTTTTTGAGTCAGTGATCACCCTGTGATCCATAATGCCTGTGGCTGGTATGTTGGAGCTCCCCAAAGTCATCCCTCAGAGGGAGAGGCTTGCTGTAAGTGGTTCAAGGAGTAAGTGGTGGTACTGGGTGGACACTGGCTGGCTTGTTGTTGCACACAGCGAAGTGGGAATAGCATGTAAGCATTGGGCAATAACAAAGAATAAATGTCTGTCAGTGATGCTGGCCTGTGTGAACCTGATAAGAGTTTTGTTTTAGGCCTGGGTTTGTTTTCTGTCTCGTTGTGTATGTTGCCACCGCCTGCAGCACTTCAGTTTGTTCTCCTGTATGAACATGTTAACCTGACTTATTTTTAACACCATGTTTTACTACTATAGGTTTAAAATCTGTTATGAATAATGAGAATACTGAGATGCAAAAAAAAAAAAAAAAATCTTGGCAAACATTTGGTACATGCTGGTAGAAAACAAATTGTAACAGCTATCAAAGATGGTGTTTTTACAGTTGTCCATACTCTGAAGGACACAATTTCCTTGCCTGTAAGTGAAAACCTCCCCCACCTCTTTCCCCAGTTTAATTTGAACTTAAATCTTCTTTATTTGCTGCATGTAATTTTTAAAATCTCTGCTGAAGTACATCAGAATAATTGAAAAACTAAAAAACCACTAAGGTTATTTATGTAGGTACAGTGTATCCAAGCAAACTCAGCTATGGTATTGGTTTAGTCAAGTTTTGTTTATTCATACTTTGGTCTTCCTTTTCTTTAAATCCTTCAAGAAGTATACATGCTCTGCTTTAAAATCCAGTTAAAGTGAGGTGTCAAGCACCAGCATCTTTTCAATGTAATTTAAATCTGTTGTGCTAGGAAGATACATTCAGTTCATATGTTTTAGGCCAAGAGCTAGAATTAAATAATAGGAATTTTTTTTTTTTTTGTAAACTTTTTCATTTTGTAGATCAGTAATAATTTTGTGGGGGTTAGGGTACGTGTATGTGTTTCAAATCTAAGAGGGTCAACAGGCCCTTTCCTATCTCTGGAATCCAAGATTCTGAGTAGATTAATAATCTCCAGCATCATTTTTATATTAAGGAATTCAATAAAATTTAAATTGTTTACTCTTAGCTGAGGTTCCAGGACTTTAACTACGCAATCAATAGATAGAGTGTGTTTACATGGTGCTAGCAGTCAGTGAATCATTAATTACTATTTGTATTCAGTGATGATGTTAATACCAGACTGTGATATCTCTGCAGGTTCCATACAGCTTTTATTACACTGGTGGTTGAACAGCAAATTTTATCTCATCTTGTACCGATGGTATCTAAAGAAATTTTCAGGGTATTTGTATAGATTTTGTTTGAAGGACCAAATTGAATCCTCTGAAGCAGGGCAGATGTGGAGAAAATACTTCCCATATTAACTCCTTCCATCACTGTTCCATTACACTTGTTAAGCAGTTTATAGTTAACACTGTTTTACCACCTAGGAAGAAACTAGTTTGTGCCAACCCAAAGAAGGTGATACTAGGATATGAAAAGAAATCACTGGAACTCAGTCTGGTTTTACTGATTATTTGATTGACAATGGTTTATGGCAGGACTTGTGTCTGTAATCCCTAACAACTATTTGGCAGTACAAACCAACTACTATAGAAAACTAGATGTGGGTCTGTGGTAGTTTTATTTACCTTTAAAATACATCACTCTGAGTTACTCTCTGCTTTATCAGTGCCAAAAGCAAACCCTGATCAAGCAAGGTTTCCATTTTCTTCCAGTGCTCCGTTTCTGTCACCTACTCCATGTAACTTTGCATTCTCTCTGCTGTGTAGGCCTTCATGTAGGCTGGGTAGGTACCACAGAACTGCAGTCATTTCTCCTGAGAACAATTTTATGCTACTAGAAAATAATTCCCACGTCTTCATTCACTGTGATGGCTTTGAGGAAATGTTGACTGTTTTGCAGTTTGGCCCCTTTAAAGATAAAGAGAATGGCAGCCATTCTGAAAAACAACTTTTATGAATGGTAGTCTATTACCATGTTTCTTTGAGATTAGTTTATAACAAAAAGTTAACGTGGTTAGAACATTACACAATTTATAAACCAGTATAGTATTTTAAGTTTAAGATGGAAAAAAAACTGATTTGGTGTGTACTGCCACCTCTAAAAAGCATCCCCCCTGAGAGAATAGGATCACAGAAGCACAGTTGGTTTTCTAGGCTGTGAGAACACATTACCAGCTCATATCCAGCTTCTCCTTCACCAGTACCTCCAAATCTTTCTCCATAGGGCTGCTCTCAATCTCTTCATCCCCCAGCCTGTATTGATAGTAGGAGTTGCCCCTACACAGGTGTAGAACCTTGCACTTGGCCTTGTTGAACATCACGATGTTGACATGGGCATGTGAACCATATCACTCAGCTTGGTGTCATCTACAAACTACCTGAGGGTGTACATACTGTACAATTGCTTCCTCTCTGTGAAAGGAAAGCCCTAAAAATGCAGGAGTAGGACACCTGCTATGCCAAACAATCAGATAATTTGGGGAAAGAAAATCCTTTGTTAAGCATAGCAAGTACATTCAATGTAAAGCAGAGAGACATATTTTTTTCTTTTCTGGTCTATCTAGTACAAAGTAAATAGGTAATTAAAATAGTACTTAATGATCCTTCAGATTCACATTAGTTCATGTGTTTGGGGGGTGTCTTAATTTCTGCTTGAAAGACTAGGGCAGGATGTTCCCTTACCAAACAGCCTAGGAGAGGAGCATCATTCAGTGTCATTCATAGGAAAATTCTATTTTCAGAAATTGGGAATGGAAATTTATAGAAGACCTCCCACATAACTAGTCATATATTTCTGTGAGCAGAAGTCAAAATTATTTACTATATGGTAGAATAACACATAATAGATAAAAGGTGTAATAGCAAAATTTTCTCTTATCTGCCTAAAGGCAAAATTTTCTTGCTTTCCCTCAGTGTGGGACCGGAAATCCGCTTTACTGGACAGAGAATCCGTGTGCCTTGGCAGTTCTGCAGTTTAAACTTGATTGCCCACCCAGAACTCCCTATTGTAATCCTCAGGTAGACTTGGCTGCTTCTGCGTGCACTCCACTGTCCCTTAATTGATTGATATTGCTTCATTTATAAAGTTCCATAGGCACAGGTGACATTTGTATAGTTGCATTTGGATGGTGTTTGAAATATTGCTGAGTACAGAATGGCTGTCACATTTGACAGCACAGTAACAGCACTACCCATATTTTATATGCAATTGTGCAAAGTGATTTGGGCATTCCTGAGTTTGAAAGCCAAAAAATTATTCAATCCATGCACAAATGAATTAGTTAAAAAGTTCACAAGTTTTCAGGTTTGCCTTTATTTAAAACAAGAAAAAAATTGGACTTGACATACATAGAAAATGTCTACTGCTTTATAGGAATCATTCCCTGGATTTACACAGGTGTAGCACAGCAACATTTATCTTCTTGTAAACATGTATTTATGCATATTGATATATTTATTGATGTAGGAACTGCACAAATGACTGGATTATTTCTGATGAGTATTAAGCACAAGGTTATGGTGTATGCTACTGGCAGTTGAAGAGCAGGTGTTGCCTAGTGATAGATGCTTGGATTTTTTTCTAATTCCCATTTATACATAAGTGAGTGTCTATTTGTAGAAATCTCATCACCAAATGATTTAACTTGCCCACAATGAATTTACCTTGTTTAATTTATCACCTCATTAATAATGGATAAATTTAAAAGGAAATAAATAGCTGGAAGGAAAACTACTATACTCTTTTTTCATTTTGCTTTAATTATTTTTAAGAAAAGCAAACACACAGTTTCAGCGTTTTTCAAGATTTTTGATATTTAGTGTAATCTATTATTATGGTTTTAGCAAATGTCTTCCTAATATTCCCATGTTTCTTTATCTGGCATTTTTAAAAGAAAAATGAAGAACAATGAATCAAGGTCTGTTTTATACACAAATGCAAGTTCTGGAGTCACTGTGCCTTCACTATTAGACTTTTGGCCCTAGACAGAACCTCAAAAAGAGGATGCAGTTTCTCAAGTCTGAGGCAGCATGCAGTGCCTAGGACTGGGGCACTTGGTCTTCTGGCCCTCGAAGAGTTGTGAATTCATTGAGGAGCTGTGCCTCCAAGTGAAAGGGCTAGAAGAGGAGGACAGTAAGCTGCAGAATCTGAAAGAATGAGAAAGTGATCAACTGGCCCTTCTTCGAGACCCTGCAGCTTCATGAACCTCAACCTTCAACTGTAGTGGAGAGATGGGAAGAGCCTGTGCCTATGAATTTGGAAGGTGGAAAACTACCAGCATAGCAAAAGCTGGAAGCTGGAGACCTCTCTCGTACCAGGAGGAAGGCTTCAGCCCCACCTCATGACTTGAGTTACAGAATAGATTTGCTGCCCTCATAGCCAAGGAATTGCTGAGAGTGCCATCAAATGGAGCATCGCCAGTGGCTGACCCTGACCCCCTCAGGACCACTAGAGGGAAGTTGCAATGATTATGGTTGGAGACTGCCTACTGCAGGAGACAAAGGTTATATTCCTGTTCTATATTTGATGACCTGATTTATCATTTAGGGAGGTTTGTTGCTTGCTGGGTGCTCACTCAAATTTGTGGCAAAAATTATGCCAGGGTGACCTGGGAAGCATCAGGCATGACTGAAGGGCACTGGGACAGTATGAAGTACCTGGGGATGGAGATGGTGTTCTCCTTGATTCTGCCACTGAGGGAAAGGGTCTGAGGAGGGACTTGGTGGATCCTGTTCATGCAGCTGATGTCAGCAGCAGGGTTTCGGTTTGTATGACCATGGGACACTCTTTGAGGGTCCACAGCTGCTTGTAAGAGATCATGATCTGCTGGTCAGATCCAGCTGATGGAATGGAGAAAAAACATCTTCAACAACAATTGGGCCAACTTGGTAGGCAGAAATTTAAATTAGAAACATTGGAAAGAGCGATTGATTCCTCAAAAATCAACTAAGGAAGTTAGGGTAGGCAAACCAAGGGCCCAGGTGGTGGGAATCAAAGGGGCACAGCAATCAAAAAAACAGTGCTGCAGTGGATCTTGAGCTTAGGCATGTGAAGAAGAATGTTCCTGCCAAGCAGCCTTATGGTAAAAGCTGTGTTGCCTGTTCTGAGGAATCAGCATGCTTGGACGCTTCTCTGAAATGCCTCCACACTCATGATGCAGTGTGGAGAACAAGCAGATTTAGAAGTCTAACTAGTTATGGGGCTGTCACCTCACTGGGATAATGAAGACAGGGTAGGGATAGCTATGTGGAATATGCTAGTGAAAGGATTCAGGAAGGCAAAATTGAGCTGCTGATGCAGATAATTTGCTTTCATAAATCCAATACCTTCTCAAAATTAATATAATGCAGTGTGATTTCCCACCACTGTAAAAGGACAACTGATGTTACAGCAAAGATGGTGATGGTAAAGGAGGAATTAGCAAATTTAAGAAATAAAGTATCTCAGTTTGCCAAAGATAATGTTAAAATACTATAGTGAATGAGACAAAACAATTTAGACTTTAAAATAATGAAAAATCTTCCAACCACACAGGAAAAAAAACCCAGTTAATAACAAAACAAGATTAAATACCACCACAAATAAAATGCTGAGGCTAGAATGGTAATAAACGTGAGAAAATAAGTACTCCAGAATATAAGTATAAATTGTGTACTTTGACATCTAGTAGTGTTAAAAACAAAACCAGGAGTGAGATACTTACTTCACTACCAACATCTGATTGAATATAAAGTAAACATCTTAATATATTTGTTATCATAAACAGTAATAGTGTTTTAATTTTGTTATATTAATTGAGGAACTGCCTTGTCATTGAGTGCTTTAAATAAATCATCATCAGTTGCTGACTTGTTATTTTCTTTGATGCTTATTTATGGAACGGTGCTAGCCTTACCTCTTTTAAAGGATTCTATCTTCTCTATTGCCTCATTGGACTAAATGCAGATGAAAAATACAATTAATATCTAATTTAAAGTATTACTTCAAAAACAAAATCATAATTATAAACATGAGACCTTAAACAAATCTTAGAAATATGGTATGCTTACATACCTGAATGGAAAAGTTGAAATAATAATACTGCTTTTGGGAAACTAGTAATAGAAGGAATATAACCCTTTTTTCAAGTGCAAATGCTAGAAAGATCTTTAAAGAATCATTTGTCTACTAACAAAGTATCTTGGTATTCTTTGTTCTCCAGAATGGTCTGTCAACCCAAAGGAAAGGAAGGCAAAATTTTCATTTATTGCCTTTATACCTACTGGTGAATAAAAATATCATGGAGTTTATAGGGTGACTGTTAATCCCATTTGGGGTGGGATAGGAGTGGCAGCCATAATCTGGAAATTCCTATGAAATTCCTGTTTCTGAGGAAGTATTTTTCAGGTCCGATGTGTATATGACTAGCTGCAGAATATAGATGTTATCTTATCTAGTAAGGGGTCAGAGAGTGCCCTGAGAAGCTGATACATACTTCTAGTAGACCATCTCCATTAATCAGATAGAAAAAACACTTTTTGAATTACAGAGTCAATGATACTCAGTTCTTTAAAATGATTTGTTTAAGTATCATGTTTGATTTTTTTCGGTGCCTGAAAATGTTCTGTTAGGGGGCACCATGATATTTTTTACAGAACACAGCTAAAACCTGCTTTGAACCACCATAATAGCTGTTGAAGCCGATGTGTACTCTAAAAAGAAAGCCCAAATGACTATTACCTTTTTGTTCTCGCCTCTCTCAAACTGAGCTGTCGCTCTATCACAGTGAATTTGTTAGAATCTTGGCTAATAATCATACTGTAATGTGATCTGTATAGGATGAAGTATGTTCTAGACAATTGGATAGTACTGAGTAATGAAGACTACAATATGGCATGTCTAAATACAGTATATGCATCATCATGCAGGAGGCAAGAAGTTTCTATTTTTGGATTTTTCACAATTTGCACAGGTCTTTTGTGATAACTGGCTAGATTTCAAATGCTCTTAAATTTTTAATATCTGGTCTTATGTAGCGTTGTAATTGTTCATAAATTAAGACTTTTCTTACAAGATGTAGACTGCAGTAAGAATGTCAGCTAGAAATATGTCTTTTTTAAAAAAAGCAAAACAATCAACACATGCTAGTAGTCTCATGGGTGAGTCATTTCTTTTTGTCCTTTCAAGAGTTTAAAAAATCAACACTAGGTATCTGGATCTGATATTGAGACAGAGTTTTATCCTATTCCTCATGTGTTTATTTCTATTGCTTTAACAGATAGCAACCATTCTGTAATCTTGGAGTCCAACATGATAAGATTCTTTAGTTTTCTCTAACCAGCTGGGGCATCTAGCATGCAAAGTCTGATTTAATGTACAGAAAAAATGAAAAAGAAAAATCTAAGATCTGTACTTGTTTTCATAGTGATTAAGTTTTATGGATAAACTCTTGATGTGTGTGGAGCACAGTCCATGTGGCAAGCTTTTGTGGAAAGTAGAAATGGTCTCTCCCGTGCCAAGCAATGCAACAGATCAACAAATACCCTGTTCATTTATCAGAGCTGGAATTGCAGTTGAAGTAATTTACAAAAAGAAACTATCAAACATAGGCCAATGAGCAGACTTACCTCACCTAGACGAGACAGGTCACAGATGCACGTTAACACTTCTCGGTATGTACCATGTGCATGGAATAAATGGGAAAAACTTAATGTGAATCAAACAAGCTGTTCTACATGTTTGCTTAACATTTTTTTAAAGGCAGTTTACAGCTTCTGAAAAATGTAGACTGTAGATTTCTGTTAGCTAGTCAGAATTGTGCTATTACCTATTAACTAGAGACCATTTTGATGTTAACTTCAGCTCAGCTGAACAGGATTTTAACTGGAAATAGTATTTCTAAATAATAAAAGTAACATTATTGTGCTACTCATGTTTGTGGTTTAATAGGGCCAGTAATACACACCAATATCTTATTTTCTATGTGATGGCAGTTTGGGAATAAGGAGAAGAGTGCAGAAAAAGACAGAAAAGATCATTTTATCCAATTACTAGAATTACCCCTAATAGACGAGCAGAATGACTTTTCATAGTGCCAAGGAATGCCAGGCAATCTGTTCTGGAATAACTGTTTGGTTTTTTAATTTATTGATGGGAACATTTGTCATTTGCAATTGCCAGACTATACATATGTTTGCATTAGATGGATTCTCAGTATGCTTCTTGAATATCTTCTGCCTAATGAATGATTTGTGGCTGAAAGCAAATGTGAGGAACTCCTGTCTTCATAGAATGGTTTGGCTTGGAAAGGACCTTAAAGATCATCTAGTCCCAACGCCCCTGCCACGCGTAAGGACACCTTCCACTAGTCCAGGTTACCCAAAGCCCCATCCAAACTGCTCTTCCAGGGAGGGCGCATCTACAACACCTCTGGGAAACCTCTTCCAGAGACTCACCACCCTCACAGTGAAGAATTTTTTTCCCAATAGTTAATCTAAATCTTTTAATTCTTTTAATTTAAACCCATCACTTCTTGTCCTATCCCTACATGACATTGTAAACAGTCTTTCTGCTTTCTTGTAGGTTCCCTAAGAAGTTAATCAGAAAGATAGTTCTGTTCCCTCCTCAGTCTGTGGTAGTACAAATCCACACTTCTTACATTTCGCCAATCATCATCAGACTGCCTCCTAGTTTGTGCAGTAACTTTAAAGATATGTTTACAGACTTTTTTTCATTGTGGACAATTCTGAATTGGGGCAGTGTTTACTTCTATGTGTGTATCTGTTTTCCACCAATCCTTACCTCAGGAAATTGGAACTTCAGATTTCTGAGAGCTACAGAGTAAGAAATTACTTGTCTAATTAAATCAGTGCAGTATTTCTGCCATGGAAGATTTTAGACTGACAAAAAAAAAGGAAATCTGATAGTTACGTGTAATACGTTATCTTGTTCTGTGTTATTTAAACCATCCCACTGTGATGTCAGTGACTTCTACCAGTAATGTAGATGTCAGGGCAAGCAGCACATGTCAAAGTGAGGTAGAAAGTTGCTTTGATGTGATTTTCTTTCCATCTGCATTCAAGATGAGCTGTGTTGCTGCATTCTACGGCTTACTCTCTGAGCTAGATCTGTTTGCTCACATTGCTTCTAATTTTTAATTATAACTTAACTGGGTGGCAGTAGGGTTCCTACCCTTTTGTAATTGCTATTGTGTTGATGCTTCAGGCATATCATGATTCCAGAAGGTAAGCCTGGTGCTCACCTCCCTCTGGGAGTAGTAGTTCTTTCCTATTTTGGAGCAAAGTCAGTCTCACCTTTAATGAGTACAGCAGCACTGTATGACTTTTGCAATCAGCATTATTTGCTTTTACAGTTTGATGGCTCTTGTTTGTTGTTTTTTTTTCTACTGAGACATGCTCACCTCTCCTGGGAAACAACCATCCTGTATTTCTGCATGCTATGTCAGGTAGCAGGAGAAATTTAAAACCTTCCAGTCATCATTATTCTTCCATGTATTTGGGGCAAGAACACACTGGTTTAGATCAAACACTGTAATTTTAAGAAAACACTGAAAATTTGATCACAAATGCTCAATGCTGTCTTGTGGCACTGATTATGAAAGATAAATCTTCAAATGGGGAAGTTGTTAGCAAAGCTTATTTCTGGATTCTTAATAAGCCATATTTGAAGCCTGTTATTTCCAAGAAATCTGTGTAAACCAGTTTTTCCTACTGTGGTAGTAACTCGGAGCGACTTCCTGAGGTAGGCTGGTTGCTGGTGATTGCAACAGGCTCCCAGCAGTTCTGTGGCTGTAGAACTATGAACAATGCCAAGAGAGAAAGTTGGTTAATAAGTTACAGTGCCCTCAGGTTAGCTTATTGTGAGTGACCTGGATCATGGTGCATGTTTCACAATGCAATAGTTCGCAGTGTCTTGTTTTGAGTGCCCACTTTGAAGTATGTTGGAATAAATGCAGTGAAAAGCCAACAGGAACCCAGCAGCTCATGTACATTACTGCAGGAAAGTAAATATCAAACTTGTGGAGGTCACAGACTGGTTTATTGCTGGGGTTTTTTTTTTTTCAGCAGAGTTGGCTGACAGAAGAGCTAATTAGAGGTCACACAGGGCATGAGACTGGCAACTGTCACCCTCCTATGAGAACAAGCTTTGTGCTTGCTCAGGAATAAAGGGAGCAAACATGATGATGAAGAGAGACTGTTACTATTGTCCACAGACTTCCTGTCCTTTCACCCTTTCTTTGGTAAATGAATTCCTACCAGGGGAAGGTCCTTCCTATTATTTTCCATTTCCTGTGCAGTGTCTCTTATTTTTTCAGCCCCACCATATGCTGCCAATGAATTTTGACAGGATACTATTGCTAAATATTTATTCAAATAGTTTCATCTTTGGAACACAGTGTAAAGGCTGTCTGCTTCTTCCACTTTCTCACAGGGCTAGGGAGGCAAATGGTGTTAGGTTTGCTGTAAGAAATAGAGAAGTGACTCATCCAAAATTGCAAGGCATGTTGCCATTACTGCTAGACAGAGAGAGAGCTCTCTCTGTCTACGAAACTATCTCTGGAAATGCTAGCTATAGGAAAGGAATTTATGTCTTCATTAGGAAAGTAGTGGTGTTCTAATCAGAGATACTTTGAATAACCCTTTTAAGCTCCTCCTCTCCTCACTAATCAACTCTCCCCAGATGGCTGACACTGCTAATCCTCTGCTGAAACTGGGCCTTCTGTCTACAGTGATGCTTTTGGTATTTATCTTCTTCCTGACGACCTTTTTATTCATCTTCACTTGTTCTGTGTGCTGGCTTTCTTTGTATCTGTTGAGATGAGCCATGTGCATTGCAGAGTAGGTAACTGCTACATGTGAATGCTGGAGCGCATCAGGTGACATTGCTGCTTGCCCGGGGTATTGGAGATTGGGTGCCAAGCCGGGATGAAATTCTTCTTCCTAAATCCTAATTAATTTTAAATTCTTAGAAATTTTTGTTAAATTTTACAGTTTAGAATTGAGGTTGTAATGTCAGCAATTCGGTGTTATTTCCCCACATGACCTGATCTCTGAAAATCGTGTTCCTAGTGTGAAGAATGCAAGGTAAAACAGACTGGCCCGAACTACTGCCTGCATTGTAGAATTCACTCTGTAACTGTTACTGTGTTTTACCTGCCCTTTCCATCAGTCAGTTACTGCAGCTCCACGAATTCAACTTACCCTGCCACCTAGCATCTGTTCTTTGTTTGCCCCCGGTGTGCGTGGGAGAGAGAGGAGCGTAATGGAGAAGCAGCGGCTGAAAGGCTGCCTGCGGAGCGCGCTGTCGCTGCGAGACGCTGGAAGCAGCCGCCGCTGCGCCGGCAGCGCCGCAGTGAGTCAGCGAGCTGAGTGCAGCCGATCGCGGGGAATCACGGGTGGTTGCGGGTACGCGTGACCGTCCCTTCAGCGCGGCTGCAGCTGCCAAGGTACTTCTTACTCAGCAAACTGGCAGCCCCAGCTCCTGCCTCCGCCTGCACAGCGGGTCCTCTCAGCTTGCAGAGAGGAGCCAGGGCGGTTGTAGGAGTTCAGCTTGCCAGTCAGGAGACTCTGTGGGTTTTGAGAACCGTTCCTTTAAGTGGCTCAGCGCCGGAGCCAGGAAGTCTAGGGAGGAGCTGCAGATACTCCGGTTCTGGTATGCGGAGACGGATGGAACTGATTGCTCAAGCACCTTTGGCCTGGAATGATCTTTACAAACATCTCAAACAACGTGTTTTCTCCCTGACTGTCCCAGTGTAGTGAAAAATAGGCCTGGTAGGGTTCTGTCTTATGGGGAGCTACATTCTCTCCAACTGATTCTGTAGATGGCTATAAATATTCACATTACTGTCCAAATTATTTTGTATTATGGCTCCTTAAGGTTAAATAGCTTGTACACTTCATACCCGATATGATTATGTTTCTGTGGTGGGTAAATAATAATTTTAGACTACAGAAGTTATTACTAGCATGAAGTAGACGTTTTTAAAATGTTTTCTTTCTTCCTTCTTGATAGTTATCCTGATATTTGTAAGCAAAAGTAGTGGCTGCCTGTAGTACAACTGGAGGAATTCCAGATATGTGGATAAAAGTGTGTAAATAGATTTTGTGGATCATCTCTGCAGGGATATCTGTGTATATATACATACACATGCATGCTTGTAAAGCAAAAAAGAAAAAAGTAATTTATGAGGTATCTAAAAAAGACTTCTAATTTCTGTTATATTAGCTTAATTAATTTGCCCCAACTGTGGAAGTACATTTCTTCAGCTGCATGCATGTGTCCAGACTTTTTCTGTATTTTGCACTTAGGAAATTTTTTCAGTGCTGAAAACCAGAAAGTTTTCTGGTAGTTTGTATCAGATCAAAGTAGATACAAGCATTAATGTAAATTCTGGAGACTATGGCAGAAAAACATAGTTCAGCCACCTCCTTTTTTGTGCAGGCTGGCTGACTAATTTGTTTTTATTCTATCTTTCAGGGAATTTGGCAGGCTTGTGTCTTCACACCTCTTAGCCAAGTATTTGAATAGATGCAGAACAGTATTCTGGAACAGGCATTTTAGGATAGTTTTGTGTATTTTCACACACTCAGTTCCAAGTAATTTTTCTGATCAATCTGTGATGGAGAAAAGTTGAATATAAGGTAGTAAAAGGTGTAATGACTTCCTCTGGGTTCTGTTCTTGGAGGTGGAGGGGACTAAGAAGCAGCAATATATTTTAAGCAATGTGATAGGACAGCTCCTGAATACTTCAAGGCTAGATCCCTAGCCTTAATTAATTGATTAATATTTATAAATATCTGAAGTGTGGGAGACAGAGGGAAGTAGCCAGCCTCTTTTCAGTGGTCTGTGGAGACAGGACAAGGGGCAATGGCCGCAAGTTGGAGCACAGGAAGTTCCGCACCAACATGCGGAAGAACTTTTACACAGTGAGGGTGACAGAGCCCTGGGACAGGCTGCCCAGGGAGGTGGTGGAGTCTCCTTCTCTGGAGATATTCAAGACCCATCAGGACACCTACCTGTGCGACTTGTCCGAGGGAATCTCTTTGGCAGGGGGTTTGGACTCAATGTTCTCTGGAGGTCCCTTCCAACCCCTACAGTTCTGTGAAATAACAGACTAATGATTCTGCAATTGTGCAAAAATATGGCTTTGTGTACACTATGCCGATTTTAAACTATTTTAGTATTGTAATGTACAGGACAAGACCTAGAAGGTATTAAACAATCACAGTCAGATACAAGGTTTATCTCTGAGTTTCAGATTGAGTGGCAAATAACTATCCTAAAATCCATAATTATATGTCTTCTGTAAAGTAGCAGAGAAAAAACATTTTAAGCCAAAAAATTCCAAACCAATGAGACATTAAAGTATGTTGCGCACTATAGCCATTTTTTTTTACCCAGATGATTATGAGGTCCTATTTTATTTCATTGATACATATGTATAAACTATTTCTATTGAAGTGTCATTTCTATTTTCAAAAATACTTTTCTAGCATGCACGTCTTTATAAAAGTGTGTTTTATAGAGCCAAACTTATACATTTCCAATTAAAATGAACCTATCCTAGTAGATAGTTGCAACCCTGTTTAGCTGTGAGAGCTGCATTTGTTTAGTATGTAGTATTATGTACTATATAGGTAATAATACATATCATAGAATCACAGAGTATCTCAAGTTGGAAGGGATCCATAGGGATCATTAAGTTCAATTCCCTGTTCTTCATATGACTACCTAAAACTAAGCCATATGACTAAGAGCATCATTCAGATGCTCCTTGTACTCTGACAAGCTTGGTGCTCTGATCACTTGCCAGGGAGCCTCTTCCAGCATCTCAGTGAAGAACCTCTTCCTAATGTTGAATCTAAACTTTTCCTTGATGCAACTTCCTACCATTATACATCATGTAGCGTCTATAGTTATGTATAATAGGATTGTTCATTGATTATTGCATCATTTAACACCTATTTGTAGGAATAGAAGAGTTGTTTTAAAAGATTATAATTCAGGGTCTGAGTCCCTCTGCGTGGGAGGGTTAAAAGAAAAAACTGTTCTTTTTAAAATCTGAAAACATAATAAATATTTTTTCGGTATCTAGAAAGTTGTATGGGTTTTGAAAGAGATGCAGGACTGTCTCTGTAAATTCTCTCTGTGCACCTTTTCAATAGACACAAGGTACCACCAGACCTTTAGTCTGCCATTACAGTGAGATTTAATATTTCCAGTCTTTTTCTCTCAGCCTCCTGGTTTGCTCAGATTACGTGGCCTTACTTTTGCCTGTTGCTGGCCACTGGAACACAAAAACAGCACCTAAGGCAAAGGGTTATATATTATGTGAAAATAAAAGCAAAAATTGCTTCATTTCTTCATGGTGGCCATAGCTTTTGATGGGAACACAGATGTTTTTCCATGATCCCTTCCGTAAGCAGAAATAATGATGCCATCTACTGGCAGAGGACAGACTGCTTCAGGGATGTGATGCTTCGTTGATAAAACCTGTGTCTTCCTCCGGTGAGCTACAAATTACACCCCACCCACCCCCCTTGTTTAATCCATAGATCTTGTTCATAAATACAACACAGAGGCAATTATTTCTGTGTGAGGTCCCTTATGAAGAGTTGAATCAGTAAACCATGCACCCCAACCCTTTTCCTTTTGTGTGTATGGTGGCCTTGTCTTAATGATGGAGTTGGTTTTTTTTAATATTAATAATATGATCCTTATTATAATTTAGTTTAATCAGCAAAACAGCATTAATACAATTTTTCCTATGAAAAACTGAATAAATTTATACTTTTTTGGTAAAGTCAGGAGATCTTTTTCATTACCACCCAGGTAGTAAACGTTATCTCCAGATTCTTCTAACCTCAGTCAAACGTGTCAGGAGTAGAGCCAACAGTATAAGGCAACAGGGCCCTCAGACCCTGTGGGGTCTCTGCTCTTTCTTTTAATACCTAGTTAATGAATGGACATTGTAGTATACTCTCCAGGAAGATGTGACTATGTTGCTGTGTTGCAAGGAGAACAGTAGAACAAGATTCAGTGACAGTTGTCACATTCTTCTTTGCTATTGAAGTATGTACCCTTTAGATATGCCTGTCCAGTGGCATTGCCTAGAAAGACAGAAAAGCATTACTGTCTCTGACACTATTAATAGTCTGATGCCATATCTCACAGGCTAATCCTAGAACTTCTCTTACTTATAGCTTGGAAGAGCAGTTCCCATGCCTCTTCTAGTTTGACGTAAGCTTCTCAAGACTGACTTCAGTCTAGTTCATAGAAATTGTCAGATTTTAAATCTTTTCTCCTAAGCTGCTGGTTCTTTGTAAAATGACTCTGCCTTTAACTCATTTCTTCATCATAAACTTGGATCCATTTTATATAATCCTATTTTTCTTATTTCCTCAGATGTTAATTGTTATTTCAATACAACTCCTGGAATTGCAGAAAAAGTAAAACAACCCTGTGAATGCACTTGAGTACTTGGCCACCTGCTGATATCTGAAATTTTGTTCCTAGTGCTGTACTCACAGATGACCAGCTGAAGTTGGGAAAAATTGAAAGGAAATTTGGTAAGAACTATATTAAAAAGAAAATTTAAGATTAAGATTTTTAAACATCCTTTTCTCTTTATCTGAAACATATTTGTCTATATTATAGCTCCATTTGACTTCTTTGCTCTCTGTCTTCCGAACATAAAGCAAATGATGCTGTCCTTCCTCATTTCAGAAAACTGCTGATCCTGAGGAGACAGATGGGCGAAGCTTCGTGGTTGCCCTTGCTTAATTTTATACGTTTTATGTAGGTCAGAGGATGTCGGTGAAGGATGTTTGAATGTTTTTTCTTGAATAACCACACAGAGGCTCTGAAGGGTGTGTGATGTTACTCTGTTCTCTGTTCATCTGTTCAGAGAACAGATGTTCTCTGAAAAAGAGCTCTATTTCTGATGTTGAACATCATCAACCTCAGGATGAAGCAAGGTGCATTTTGGTTGGAAATAGAATGTTATACATTTCTCCTCTGTGTAAATAAATGCTGTATCTCATGTTAAGGCTATTAAGAAGGCCCTTGTTTGTTGTTGGATATGAAATGCTGTGGACTAGAGGAAGTACCTCCTTTTCATAAGATAGACATAATCTCATTTGTATGATATCATTGTTTTACAGGGTGCTGAATGAGAGTAGCACAGGTTGCTAGAGATAAGATTCTGACTTCCTGGGGAGGGAGGGAAACTGCCAATGAAATTTGCCACGGAAATCCTGCAAGTACACGTTTGGCAATTACAAACCAAGTTGTAGTGAACTCTGCCTAAGTTCAAGAGAAGATGAGGAAGGAAAAATATGATAAGAATTTGCAAAGAACTCTCTTTAGTTAAGACCCACGTTGATGTCAGTATGGCCAGTTCTCAAGAGATGGAAGTGAATAGTGTTTGAGATTGGAGGAAGGTAATAGGAGCATGAATTGGAGTAGAAGCAGGAAGCTAAAACATGTATAATTAATGTGGGAAGAATGAAGGAATGGAGTGAGATGAGCAGAAAATAAATGAATTAGAACTTGAGGGATGGAAGGTGACTAACAGGAAATTGGATGCCCTGAATCCTGTGACAGACCTTTCTGTAACCTAGGTTACTTCCTATAACATAATTTAAATTAGGAGATCCTTGTATTAAAATCCATGTTCTGGAGAGTTGGTTGTTCTGCAGCCATGTACTGGGGACTTGGGAAAAATGAAGATAGACTGAAAGAGTGATTAAAAACTTTATCCCAGAATTTTTGCATTTTCAGTAGGTCAGACTGACAGTATCGTGCACCACTCTGAACTGATACCACAACTGAAATCCTTGCAGAGCCAATAAAGTAATCACCAGTAAATAAGATTATGGTTACTCTTATTTTCTGATGATTTTCCCACTTTCTCAGGTGGAGGCACAGATTTTTTTGGAATAGTGTTTTTACTCAGACTTGTGCAGTTTGTTTTCCCATTCAAGCAAAATTAAACTTTTAAAGACATTTAATTTACTGAAGGATGTGTGACCTTTATGTAAAGTCTAATGGAATTACTTTTAGGTGAGTGTAGATAGGATCTTTCCAATGGTTAGCTGTGGTAATATCTATTACAGTAACAGTAACATCAGTGGGTTTGAGAACTACAAGCTCAGTGAGCAGATTTCCCATATTAATCTTTTGAGAAGGACAGACTCTTCTGAGAAACACCCAAAATGTCTTAATATGAATGAATAACAGTTGAATCATATTGCATATTTTCTTGTGGTTTATCTTCTATCTCATGCCAGTGCTAGCAAAGCTGGGCTTATAGGCTTAAGCTTTTGCCTGGACTTTGTTTCAATTTTGTCTGTGTCTTTTAGAAGTGACCCCATAGCTGACATCAGTGAAAATGTTTAATATGTGGATTCTTCATCTACGTTTAGAGGATGCTTTATCCCAGTAAAGGCATCCTTAGTATCATCCACTTTGCTAAAAAAGTGTGGAAATTTGTTATCACTTAAGTAAAACAGTTTCAGCTGTTCTCTCTTGGCAGGTCAGCAAGTAGGCTGGAGAACTAGAACAGGCTCCCCAGGGAAGTGGTCACAGCACCAAGCCTGACTGAGTTGAGTTCAAGAAGCATCTGGAAGATGCACTCAGTCACATGCTCTGACTTGGCTAGTCCCGTGTGGAGCCAGGAGCTGGACTTGATGGTCCTTATGGGTCCCTTCCAACTCAGGGTATTCTATGATTCTATGGGCTTATTCTCTTTATTGGAAATTCTGTGCTTATTGGACTATAGTGCCTAAAGAGCTTACATGGTGAACTGGAACACCCAATTATACTCTATTGAGGTTTGTTGTGATGTTATAAAATGACATTAGAAAACTTTCATAAGATAGAAATTCAGAGAACTGTAGGGGTTGGAAGGGACCTCCAGATATCATTGAGTCCAACCCCCCTGCCAAAGGAGGCTCCTTAGGACAGGTTGCACAGATAAAAGAGGATGAAGTCTAAATTAGCACTGAGGCCTCTAAATGAGATCAGTTAAAAAAGTGCTGCCTGAAATGCTGTGTTGTGCTTGAGGTTTCCAGCACTTTAAGTGCCTAAAATACGGTAATGTACATACTTCATAATCAGTCACTTAGCTTTAAGCAAGCTGTTTACGTGTCCCTTCTCACATTTACACTCCCTGGAGACTGGTATGTTTGGCATCCTCTGAACATACCCCAATCAATCTGACTGTACTGAGTCAGACTTACACCAACACTGACTCTGAAAATGATGAGAGTGTCTTCACCACCAAAATTGTAGATGTGCCTCCACTCCCTGCTGAGGCTAAGTAACTGTGAGAAAGTCAGCTAGTAAATCAAGGAGAGCCCTGATAGGAAAGAGGGATCCCAGTCAGCTGGGAGTAGAGAGACCCAGAACATAAAGGTTATATTGTATTTTGGATGTAAGACCTTATGGTGATCATAATGTAATGCCTATGTGACTTTGAAACTATCAAGATTTTAATTTGTGAAAAAAAATAATCTGAAATAGCTTTCTTATTTTCTGTATCAACTTGAACACTTTTCTTAACCCTATTAAATCTCTGTGTTTACAGTGACAATTCTCAGATATATATGAATAGTAGGAATGAGGAATAGTAGAGTTCTAAAAAGGTAAGATTTTTGCTGGGTTATTTGGAATGTACAGAAATTGCTTTCTACTCAGTGGTGATAGTTGCCGTAAGATTAGTGAATTCACATTTACAGTGAAAATGTTACCTCTGTGTGAATGACATTAACTTTAACATTGAATTGAAAAATCTTTTGGGCTGAGGAACGTAATCCAGCATTACATCTCAGAGTTACAAAGCATTCATTAAAAAATAACGGCAAATCTTCCATAAACTTAAGAATATATTTTATTTTAAATTATTAGCCAAAAGATGTATAGATTAAAATTTTGTAAAATAAACTATGCATTGAAGTATATGAAGTAAAATGTATTTAAGTGCACAATATATTGTACTATCAAGCCTAACTGTAGAAACATATACTAAATAATATTTGGGGGTTTTTAATATATTTTAAAGTTCTGTTTGTAACCCTGTTTTCAATCAGAATGCTTTAATAGCTACTACATGTCAATATATGAATTATAACAAAATACACTGTGCAACAGAGTATGTGGTGTTTTAACCTGGTCACAGTCAAAACACATTGATCTGCTCTGTTGCATGCTAACATGATATAATATCACAATGTTATCATGAATAAGAACTGTCTGGTTTTATGTTACAGGAAGAGACTAATTTTGTTAGGAAATGGTTAGTAAAATCCTCTATTCACACAGCTGTAAGAAGATCATTTGTTTACAGAACCGGAACGCCTTCCTTGGACCAGGAACTTGCCATAAGAGAAGTCACAAATGTGAAGATGGGTGCAAACTCCACATACATGCAATCTGATGATCTTTATTTTTTTATCAGCTGTAGCAAGCAGCTGTTGTTAATTCTTCAGCTCCTCCCAGGACATTTGTTTGTTCCCTTCAGAAACTGGGCAGAGACTAAATAATGCCTGTCCTTACTAGATGTTTGTCTTGGGCCAGGCAGCTACTTTAACGAGAGTGCAGCTCTATATTGTAAAACGAGTTTTCATTTTCAGTATCTCAGTATTACTACACTGCTTGAGGAATTTCAAACTACTTCTTCAGAGCCATTGTCTTCTTTTCAGTGTTTTTCCCCAGAGCTGGTCTGAATTTTCTCTGTACCAAAGTGATTCAATTGCAGAGACACTTTCCTCCACAAAAAGCAATCTCGTAGTATTAATGGCTTTGTCTTTTGATGATCTAGTTAATGAAAAATAAGTGTGTTATGAGAAGAGTATATCTGTGTTGTGTCATTCACCTGTTGAGCTGCATGTTAGCATAGCTTATTAAAATACAATTCTGAAAGGCAGAAATCCTGAGCTACAGAATTTGGTAAGACAGTTGTACAAGCAGCAGGCTGTTTTTGTAGAAGAACATTCAGTTCACAGAGCTGGTAATTATTTTCTAGTTTTTGCTGTTCTGAAAAATGAATGTGTGTACTGAAACATGGTGTGGAATACCTATTTTTAAATGGAAACAGAACTTCAGTACTCAATGAATAGAATTAATTTCTACACCTGAGGGCATAAAGCACTTAATATAACTGCAGATACAAGTCAGGACCAGTTTGTGCTTCTTCATCCTGGCTCATCATATTTTTACTGATGCAGAGTGACCACTTGAAGGAATGAAATATATGAATTATTGCTGCATTTGATTATGATTTGAGTGGGATTGAATGCCTGCCTACAGAGGCTAGAAAGAAAACTAAATAGTCCATTCAAATGTGGACTACTAAAGCTATAGTGATTTAACATCAGTACCATTATCTAAGTCAGTTTTCAACTTGGTGGTATCTTTCAATCGCATTTCTCTGTATTCTTTGACAGAAAAAAGCAATATGTGTCTGATTGATCCAAAGAGGTTTATATTCACTCTTTCTTAATGCATCTTTTTTTTTTTTTGCAACAGCTTGAAATAACTCTTATGACATAAGAGGAACTAGCCCTGGCATCTATAAAATTATTGTGTACATAAGCAGCTTAGTTTGTAAAAAGGATACATTTAAATAAAGTGGGTAAAGAGAGGGTAAAAGACAAGTCTGGTCTAAGAAATGAAGCCTGTAAAAGAAGTCTAGCAAGGACCCACATACTACTTAACATCTCACTGGAATACTGATAGGAAGAGACAGTAATAAACAGTCAAGCCTCAGAGTGAGAGGACTAGTTGTTCTAACTGTGGGGCAAAATGGGGCTTTTATTTCACAAGTCCAATCTTGGCTGAAAGTACTTAACATTGGTGTATTTTTCCATTCCTACATAGTACATCTTTTTCTGATAATCCCAAAGAGGAATTCAGAACTTTTGTGCTGAATGCTGTCTAAAACAGAGCAGAAATCACTGTACTTAGAGAAATCACAGTACTAACTGTAGTCAAAAAAGTCCCATCCTACTTTTGAGAAGATACTGATTACATGTTAGGACTGTGTTAATGCACTTTTGATTATGCATGCAATATAGGAAGAGGAGTAGTAGTATAGGAGAAAGGAGTAAGAGGAAGGAGAGACTAGATAAGACTGAGAGAACAGAGTATTTGTTTAGTAGTTTACACACACAGCCGTTATATGATGAAAAGAACTGGCACTTTTTTCTCACACTGTTAAATGGACTGTCCCAAATATTATCTTACCTTGTTAGGGTGTTTGTGTTCATCACCACCTTTATTGAGAGGCTGAGGGGATTGCATAAATAGAAATGAACAAGACAGCATACTTTAAGTGTGTTGATTTATCTTATTGTTGCACTGTATTACTCTTTATGTACAGGTATCACTACATCATTCTGAAGTCTTCCTTCAGAAGAGCAACGCGTAGAGACTAGTAGCATGTGCTTAATATATATTCTTAAGGCTTTTGCACATGGCAAGTTGTGGAATGGTTTAGGTCAAATTAGCTTAACCGTTCTACTTCAGTTGAGATTTTGGCAGCACCTCCACTGGTGAGGTGAGTTGGTGAGTTGTGCTCCACAGTAAAGAAACATAAAAATGCTTGCCTGAGCTAGGTTTTGTTTTCAGTACCATGGCCAGGGCACCAGGTAGGGAATATGTAACACAGACAAGAAGAATGTGTAAATAATTTGTAATAAAAATAATTTTACCATGGTTCTGTTGCTGGCTTTACTTTCTTGTGGGTTATCAGGACCATAAGGTCAGCTAGATTTGTGAGTCAAGAAATTGCTTGATTTCCTTCTCGTCCTGATAGTCAGCCATTAACAGTGTGTTTGTTTTTCCTGTAAATCAGAGCCGCCATCGAGTAAGGTAAATTGCAGCATTATTTATAATCTCTTAATCCGAAGTCAAAGGATTTATTGATTTTTTCCAAATTTTTAAATCTGCTCCAAAGGGAACTGTGGCTTCTTCCTTAGCACCACAAGTCAAGAGTTCAAATGTTTTATTCTTGGTAATATATTCTGAGTGTGAGAAAAACACAGTAAGCATAAGGAACTCAGAACTGAATCTGAAGGTGCAGTTTACCTCCATTATAAATAGTTGTTTAGTATGCATCTCTTGTCCTGGTAACATTACATGATGAATTAGTAATTTTGTTCCAGATGCAGGACAAGGGATGTTTTACCTCTGCCTGCTAGCCTGCTGTGGCCTACAGTAATGTGAATTTACTCGATCTAAAATTTCTTAAGGAAGAAAAAATCTTTAAAGACCAATACTGTGGTTTTAGAATAGACTACCAGAACATTTTTATGAGGATATACTAGGTGGAGAGATGATGGTAGAGCAATAAATGTGGTCTACCTTGACCTCAGTAAAGCATTTGACACAGTCTCCCACAGGATCCTGCTGGCTAAGTAGAGGAAGTGTGGTCTGGAAGGTCAAGTAGCAAGGTGGATTGAGAGCTGGTTAAAGGGAAAAAGCCCCCAAATTTTGATCAATGGGACAGAGGCTAGCTGGAGGCCTGTATATAGTGGAGTCCCTCAGGGGGTCGGTACTGGGACCTGTACTATCCAATATATTTACTGATGACCTGGATGAAGGAATAGAGCGTGCAGTCAGCAAATTTGCTGACGACACAAAACTGGGAGGGGTGGCTGACACACCAGAGGGCTGTGCTGCCATTCAGCAAGTCAGGCTGGAGAGCTGGGCAGGGAGAAGTATAATGAGATTTAACAAGAGCAAGTGTAGGGTCTTGCGTCTAAGGAAGGACAACCCTAGGTATCAGTATAGGTTATGGACTGACCTGTTGGAGAGCAGCATAGGTGAGAAGGACCTGGGGGTCCTGGGGGTAGCAGGATGACCATGAGCCAGCAGTGTGCCCTCGTGGCTAAGAAGCGTAATTGCATCCTGGGGTGTATTAGAAGGGGTGTGGTTAGTAGGTAAAGAGAGGTCCTTCTCTCCCTCTACTCTGCCCTGGTGAGACCACACCTGGAATATTGTGACCGGTTCTGGGCTCCTCAATTCGAAAAGGACATAGAACTCCTTGAAAGAGTCCAGCACAGGGCCACCAAGGATTAAGGGAGTGGAACACCTTCCTTATAAGGAAAGGCTGAGGGAGCTGGGCCTCTTTAGCTTGGAGAAGAGGAGACTGAGGGGTGACTTATTGACGTTTATATAAAGGGTGAGAGTCAGAAGGATGGAGCCAGGCTCTTCTCAGTGATGGACAGTGATAGGACAAGGGGCAGTGGGTGCAAGGGGGAGCATAGGAAGTTCCATGTGAGTATAAGGAGAACCTTTTTTCTGTGAGGGTGACAGAGCACTGGAACAGACTGCCCAGAGAGGTTGTGCAGTCTCCTTCTCTAGAGACATTCAAAACCCACCTGGATGCGTTCCTGTGTAATTTAGTCTAGGTGATCCTGCTCTGGCAGGAGGGTTGGACTAGATGATCTTTTGAGGTCCCTTCCAACTCCTAACATTCTGTGATTCTGAACATTAGTGGATCTGAGCATTATCTAGTTCTGGAAATCATTGCCTTTTTATGGTGTAACGCACACTCAATGACACTTAACATATAACATATACATATGAAAACATATACATATAATATTGTGAATATATAACATATACACATGAAAAAATGGTGTAGAAGAATGCAGCCAGCTATAGTCATCCATGTTCATAGCTGTCTATATTCAGTCCATGAGATGCATCTGAAGACATCCAAGGTCCTTATAAGTGATTAACAGATCATCTTTATACCCTTTCAGTAGAACTTGTGGACAACTTTAGGAATGCATCCCATCCTCACGCTTGTTTTTCTTCTCTCTACCTTTTCTAGTTTTAAAATAATGCTTCTTGGAATGGAGTGGCCATGTGAATTAATTTCTTTTGAGAATATGGTCCCTCCATGAACGAATCTAGAATATTAGTGTTACTTTTTGTTCTAATCTTTTTGCCTTTACTAACACGATATTAACCTTTTGACTGTTACTGGTCACTTAGATGGTATTATTCTGATACTTAGCACATTGCTTTCAGGATATTTTTCCTGAGACCTGATGACTAACTTTACATCCTACACTTGTGTGCAAGATAGAAGATGGTGTGGGCACACTGGAATTTTTTTGCATTCACTGCTTTGCACTGGCAGCTACTGACTTTTATCTACTGCTTTATTCCCTCCCAGTGTTGCAGGCTAATTCTGCAGTTCTCTTTTAGTTTACCTTTGGCTCTCCTGGATAATCTTGAATCTTAACAAACCATGTAACTTCACAGTTCACCACTCTTAAACCTTGATGGAGTGCATCAGTTATTTCTGTCATTGTGACAACCTACTCTTCTGGAGGAAGACTCTGGGAGTCTTACTAATCCAGGAAGTGATCACCTATGGGAGCTTGTCCATTTAAGAACTTTGGTTAAATTCAGCAATTTTAGACTTGAGATTGTTTAGAACAGTTAAGGAATGCTGTCTAGCCTTTGAAGATTGTTTACTGTTCATTTTATTGATTTATTCAGAAAGTTCCTACTTTCATACCTTGAACTGCAAGAATAACTTTAACTCATGCTTGATAAAAAGTGACTGTTAGGTCAGGGTATGTCTCCATAGTGAGTTATCACCCCTGTAGTGAACAGTGGTATAAAAAATATTGAACTGTTCAACTGTCAGTTTTTTCCTTGAATGTTGTTTTTGTCATCTTCCACTTCATTAAGTGACAGTTTCCCTGCTGCTAATAGAATTGAATTGTTATATTATTTTCTAATTACTCAAGGAGTTAAACCTGTGTTAGGTTAAGGTTCATATTTTTTGTTATTATTTAGGTCTCATTTCCTTTTGGTTTTTTTGTACTAAGATGTTATTTTGCCCCTATTACTGTGTTGTTTCACCATGCTGGCTTTTGTTCTTATTTCTAGCCCTTTTATGTCTGTTTTGATTGTCAGTATGCACCTTTTTAAGACTCTAATATGGTGCCATCAAACAGTGACCGGGTCACTCCTTATTTTGACCATTTCACTTGTGCATGGGCATTTTAATATTTTTGAAGTTAAATACTAATCTGCTATTAATGGCTTTATTACTCCTATAGGTGTTGGAACTATGTACATTAAAGCATTATTATAGCATCTCATATGTCCATTCCTACCTACTGTGGAGAAGTCCCCACATAGACACATTGCGAATCCAGTTGTCTCTGTTCTTGATAATAGATTCCCAAATACACTTTAGTTCTGGTAGTCTCTGCCTTACTGAAAATATTGTTCTTAGCTCATTTCCATGCACAAGAAAAACAAACAAAAATTCCCCTAACTTTTAAAGAAAAATAAATGACCAAATTAGAAATGGGTCACAGTAAAACTGTGAATCTACCCAGAAAAAAACATGTCACTTTTAGAAAGACATGCTGATAGTGTAGATAAAAATGAATCTTTGCTTCAAAACTTTTCCTGGTTTAGTAGCGGAACAATCTACAACCCACAAGGATAAGTCATAAACCTGCAACAGAAAGAGGCTACTGTGTCAACTTTCTGAAGTAGGTATGTAGCATATAGAAAGAGGTATTACACCTGTAGGTGCTCTAGATCTGTTTTTTCTAATACTGTGTCTCTGTGATTTATGTTACAGAGGAGGTATGCAAACTAATTAGTCATAGAACTGGGGACATGGAGAAAGATTAGGTTGTTTCTTATAGAAATATGTTTGCAACTAGCAATGCTCAGGATCATTTCAATGTTTTTCACTAGGTTCCCCAGAGTCAAGAAGAAGGTTCCTGAAAAATCGTGCCAATTTTGGCTGTCATGGAGTTAATTTCCTTCTTAGAAGCTAGCATAGAGCCCTGTTTTGGATTTGTGCTGAAAAGAGTTTTGATAATACAAGGATATTATTGCTGAGTAGTCCTTACACAGAGCCAAGGCCTTTTCTACTTCTCACCCCATCCTACCAGTGAGTAGGCTGGGAGTTCACAGGAACTTGGCGACACAGCTGAGGCAGCTGACCCCAGCTGACCGAAGGGATATGCCATACCATATGAAGTCATGCTCAGCATATACAGCTGGGGAAAGAGGAAGTGAGAGGGGGATGTTGGGAGCAATGTTGTTTGTCTTCCCGAGTAACCATTAAAAGTGATGGAGCCCTGCTTTCCTGCAGGTGGCTGAACACCTGCCTGTTGATGGGACACCATGAATGAATGCCTTGTTTTGCTTTGGTTGCATATGTTGATTTTGCTTTAACTCTTAAACTGTCTTCGTCTCAACCCATGAGTTTTCTCACTTGTACACTTCTGATTCTCTCCCCCATCCCAGTGGGGGAAGAAGGAGCAGTGATTGAGCAATTGTGTGGTGCTTAATTGCTGGCCAAAGTTAAACTAAAGCAGAAAAATGGATTAAGTGCTGTGTGGTTCAAAGGATTTTACAGTACTGGCTAGACCTTTTTTTTTCTTTTTTTTTTTGTTTTAGTAAGTCTTGTTTTTACTGTGCTTTCACAACTTTTGTCTTGTATTTGTTTAGTGATTTTTGTATTGAAGTAGCTACAGACATGAAATAGTTTCTGTGAGGTGAACTTAATTATTAAATAGGCCAACAGAAAATGAGGACTGGTGACAATGAAAGAGATGAAGGAACTAAAATTCAGTGCATTTTTCTATCCAAATGAAAATACTTAGGCAATCATTCTGACACAAATGTCTTGGATTGAATGCAAATATCTGTTAATGAATCATGTAGAAAGTTAGAAATGTAAGTCTTCTGTTATTTTCATATTCACTATGTATCCTTGTCTCTGTTTTGTTATCTTCTTTTCCAGCTAATCAAATAAGAAAGGTTTTTCCTAAGACCCATGTAAACTGTGCACATACTCTTACCTAACTTACCTTCAGTGACTCAGTAATAGACACTAATCTTCTGTTCTCATCAGAACAGAATATTTTTTAAATTTACTTTTATATTTTTTAAATTTACTTTGTGGAATGGGAGTTACCAGATTGTATGGTAGTTTCTCAGGAATGACACAAAAAGGATACACCTTCTTAGTCAATTAGCTTATAATGAAGGGAAATGCCATGAGTTAAGCATCAATCACTTCCAAGTTCATTCAGGTGTGCTTTGTTTACCAGCTTATTTTAACATTGTTTATATAACAGTAGTCAAGATAACGCACAGCATTATACAAATACTATTTAGCTTAGTAAAACCAAATTTGGTTATTGCAAAATTACTACCTGCACCCTTCGTGCAGATCTCACCTATGCATCTCAGTTTAGGATGAGTTGGGTGAACCACTCTTTCCAAGTTCACCGAATTCCCCTCTGTTAAAAATTATTTTTTTCTGTTTGCAGTTGATTTTGGCTATGTTCCACGTGCTAGCTTGCACGAGAGAGACCTGGCAAGTGCAGGCATGAAACACGTCAGTTTCATCAAAAGAGGAAGTTTTTCCTACAACAGCTACGAAGTAGTTCCTGTTAAAACTCAGATAATCTATGTTTTGTAGTATGTATGTTGAATCTGTTCAAATTCTGCATGTGTTGTACTGTCCCTTGTACTTGCAGCGGATTAAAATCTCGTCCAGTCAATTCAGAGGGATTTTTTAATTTTATTTGAATGACCCAATCTGTAAAGACCCCTGTAATGGCAAAATAAAAACAAAGTTTGGGGCAAGAGATGAAAGAGTTGAAGAATGGGGGGTTCTTTGACATATCTATATTCCTATAAATTTCTTGGAAAGAAAGGGATAAGTTTACCCCCAAATGAATTTGACATTGGCAGAAAATAATAATTTTTCAGCTGATGTCTAGTAGTATGATTTACATTTTACTATACTGGTCTTCTTCAAGAGGTCATGTGCCTATCTCAGTCTTTCCATTTCTATAGCATTCTAAGTTACCTTGAGCATTTTGTAATAAATCTGACCATTTTTAATGATTTTTTTGTTGTTTCAAATACCTTTCTCGCATGATGGATGTTTTCCAAAATACTCTGCTCTTGTTAGACAGTGCCAGCACTTGTATTCAATACCTGAAGAGTAAATGTCTAATCACCTTGTTAGTTTGTAGACAAGCATGTTCAGACTGTTTGAAAAGATGAGAAAAAGATCCATTTTGATACCTCTGAGATGCTAAACAGATATTTCTGTAATAGTAGTGTATTGAATCTACATGGAAAGATTTTGGTAGCAGGGGAGCTGCAGAAGAAGGCTCTGTAGGAAGAGACTGGGACTGTCCCTTGCTGGACACAGCACAGGTCACAGCTAAGCCCATCAACCAAACTGGTGGCACCTCTGTGAAAATATATTTTAGAAGGGTAAAATGCTGTGTGGCAGTGAGAGAGAGGAAGAAGGAAGAAATGACCCATTGAGAAGGGGGAGTGAGAGAGCTGCTGGGTGGGAGTTTTGCAGAGAGCCAAGGTTAATATACCACACAAAAGAAAAATAAAGCAGCTTTTTATGTAATTACAGGTTTCCCTGACTAGAGCAACACTTAAAGCTGTATTGATGAGTGTTCTTCTGAACTGGAAACTTTCCTCTGGTCTCTGTCTTGGGAAAGTACAGAGAAGATATTATCACTAATTTCTTGGACCTGCTTTCAATTTAGCCTTTTTGTTAACCTATTTGCTTACAGCAAACATCTCATACAGAGTCGTTGTGAAATTTTTCTGTGTAATGTTTCTAACATACGGAAGCATTGCTGAAAAAACCCCGACTTCTTCAGACTGGGCAAGGCAAGATGATTTTACTCTGTTGTCTGTGTTCTGCTGTGGTATGTTCAACTAAGTCTTACTGTCCAGGTCAAGATAAGAATTTAACTTCTTAAAAAAAGAAATTCTTTCTTTTTGCAGAAACTGAAAAACATCTTTGTAAATGTTCTCAAAGACGTTGGGCTCATATCTGTACTGAAGTTTCTATTTCCAGGATGTGAGCTATGTTTTACATCATATGTTTAGATTAACTGAGACAATACCTCTCCTTCCTCTTCTAATCAGCAAATCCCTTCAATTTCTGCATTGTAGAGCCATGCTTACTCCTGCTTTCCGTGCCTTTGGAACACTGAAACTCCTCAGTATTCTGTGTGAAGTTGAAGAATTTCAAAAGCAGGAGGGAGCCTTAGATCCCAGGTGTTCAAGAACGGTTCAGTTGGAAGGGACCCACAACAATCATCTGGTCCAAATCCATTCTTACAGGAGCTGTGAATGTGAGTCCCCAAAACAGATTTAGGCATGTCACTCGTCACTGAACGAGTACTCAGTGAGATGTGGAATAGAGAGTCCTGTATCTCTTGCTGTGTGTTTAATTCTGCAGTTGTAAATATTGGGACAGGAGTTTTGTGGAGACAAATAGTTCAAAACTGTGGGGTTTCCTGATACTATGTGAAACAGTTCTTCTGGACATCAATTACTTATAATTTGAATTTATAATCTAAGATTTTTTCCAAAATTTTTTGTCCAATCCTTCCAAAATTTGAATGTAGGTATTCCTACTACATGCAATATTTCACTGGATGGCATGGACTCTCAGTCTTACTGCAGATATTTTATAGTCCAGATGATCTGCTTCGGAGAATTGACATTTAAAAAAGCTCTAGCTGAAAAGGACAATCTTTAAGGAATACTCAAAAGTATTTTTTGGCTTTCCTCCTGGTTTTGTTCTCGATTTTTTTCCCTTTCAGGCACTTTTAACAAATGATCTGATTAAAATTTTGGAAATACATAGAAAATAAACACAGTGCAAAATATCATGGAAGTCTGTTAAGGGAATATTTCTCAGGCTGTCTTTGTGGTAGCAGGTCTTGGTGTTCTTCAGTATACACTGTCATTCACAATGTTTCCGTGATAGAGTACTCTGTACTGACAGTATTGTCTTTTTGATGATTCAAAAGTTAATTATAGAGTAATGTTAGAAAATGTGCATGGCATCTGGAAGACTTGGATATGAGTCAGATGTATTCTTGCATTTAATGTAGTTTTTCTTTCTCACACGCAACAGAAGGCACTGCTAATTACGAAGCCGCCTATTTACATAACAGAAAAATGTTACAGTTTACTGTAACTATAGCAAGAGTAGTAAATTGTATTGGGGCAGCAGCGTATTTAGTGGGAGGAGAAGGAAGGCTAAAAATTCTTAGCTAAATGTTCATGCAAGTGAGTTCAAGGGTCTCTAGAGTCCTGCGGAACCAGCACCTTAGTTACACCATAGGTCAGAATATCTTTAGCTCAGCTATTTTATGTTAAATCATAAAGTTATGAAATTCTGCAAGGTCAGTAGAAGCATTCACTTCTTACCATGAAGTAAGCCATTCCATCAAGGTTGAGCAAAAAGGGAAAAGTTTAATCTGTCTTAAAATGTCTATGCCAAACTGTTGAAGGAAGGGAATGTGAGAATTTTACACTCAGATGACCCATCTCTGTGCTTGAGATAATGGGAGTGATGTGTATGTTTTGCAGTTGGATCACCAAGCAGAAGGCTCTGCGTGCAGTGATGAAATGCTGGCAGGTGGAAGAGTAGTACAACAAAATCCCCTGGTACTTCTGCAGAGTAATGTCACTGGTAGAATATTTGTTTCTACAGTCTGTGATCAACCACAAGTCAAGAATACAAAAACAGATACAGATAAAATTTCAGTCGCCAGGTGTAATTGTACTTTCAGAGGCATTTGTACAGTGATCATCTTGGGATTGCTGTGACAAGACTGCAATGAAATTTTCTCATGGTAGAGAAACAGATAGAAACAGACTATTTATTCTCCCTAAAACAATAAGCCTAGCTGGGTCTCTGTTTAATTTTTTCTTAAAGTAGTATATTTTCTTCTGCAGTGAGTCAGAATGAAGATAATCTTCTGTGTAGATTATCTTTTTAGCAGATAGTTACATTACTGCAAAATACATTAACATGGTAATTAATATGAACATTAAAAGTTAGCTATGCTGATGGAATGATTAGAAATAGTCTCATAAAAGTTTAAAGGTAGGGAAAAAATACATTGACATAGCTATGACACAAAACACATTTTTTTATCTCTCCTGCATCTGCTGCTACAACAAACATGCTTGCCATGCAATGAGATTTTTTTTTTAATTTTAGCATTGACTTTTTCTATTGGTTTTGCAGCACTGATGTTGGGTGCCTCTCCTAGGCAAGGCATGTAGTGGAAGATTATGAGAACTTGTATTTATACTCGCGGACTTCAGGAACTTTTAAAAAACTCTCTGTTAAGACTCAACAGTGGGATGTAAACGTGAAAACACACCTCCTCATCACTTGTGGTAATGCCACTTGCACAGGGACAGCTTTTAACCCAGTTAAAGTTCCATATGTTCTCAACTGTAGCGTCCCTACTGGGAAAGGATTGAAGTGCATGCAGATTTTTAAGAAGCATCATTGGTACTGAAGGCAAATGAACTCCTGATATTGGAAAGAGAAAGCTGACTTCTGATTAAGGTCACCAGAAGTAGGTAATGTCATAAAGTTCCACAGACAGGTCAACTCAAATGTAGAGAGTTGATGTAAGCTTAAAGCAAAGATGCTAATGCTAAGCGTAATAATTGTTGTCCCAAAATGGTTTGATTACTTCAAGTTGTCAGAAAGTTGATAGTAAATAAATTATGCTTACATACGGATGCAGAGTTAGCTGTGAATTAACAGTAAGATCCTTCTGTATTAAAATGCATAATCCAACAAGCTATAAGGTAGCTGAGCATGAAATAAAACAGGCTATGATTGTCTACCTTAAATACCGATTATTTCTGAAAGGCATATAAAGCAGCTGGTAGACAGGATCATTACCTTTCTGGCAATAAGGAAACAGATGGTATAGTTTAGAATACTTTCTAATGCTAGCAAAAGTACAAATACTGATGAATTGTGAAGATAAGGATCTGTACTTACTTCTCAGATCAGCATAGCCATGTAAGCTTGAATGCAAATTCTCTAAGAGTGGTCTCAATGCTCAAAGGCATGTTGCTTTGTATTATTCTTCAGTTTGGGATGTCACAGCAAGCCACAGCTTCCTGTATGTCAAAAGAAGGCACAATGACAAGTTGTCACACTGAGAAGGACTGGTGGAGGAATATAGTTCTGTTTTAACTTTATAGCTCGAGGGGGGATCATGATACCTGTTCAGACAGGCCAGAACTAGAGCAAAGAAAATCAGTCACAAAACTATAGTGGTGCTTGGTTCTTCAAGTAGCTGTTCAAGAGGTTAGACCTGTCCATATCACACAGTGAAAAGTGTTTTACTGTGTATAGGAGAAAAATGCCAGCATATTGAGGGATGGTGCATCTTTAGGTGAGGGATTATTACCTTTCATGGTCTCAGCAAATAAATGAAGCTGGTTCCAAATTTAAAAGTTTCATAGAAAAAAACCACAAACTGAAAATGTGCAAGGTTCCAACTTAAACCTGTGAGTAAACATATCCAATTTACTCTAAAAATGAGCCAGGTCTTCTGTGTACATGGAGTTGCTCTTACAGACTGCATACAAATTAAGTCATGGAGACTCATTTTTCTGTGTCAATAGTAGTTCCAGACAGGAGACTAGCTGGAAAAAAACAGGGAAGAAAAGAACATCTCAAAATAAAGTTATTTGGGAATCTAAGTATTTTTAGAAAACATTTCTGAATTAAGAGTTTTGGTGGCATAAAAGAAAGAGAATTCCAAGATGCGAGATGTTGCTGATATGTCATAAGAAGTTAGATCTACTAAAGTAACCATCAGGAAGAGGTATCTGCAGTGTTTCATCTTTTTTTTCTCTAAATGGTTTGTTTTAACTACTTGATACTGCTTTTATTTTTATTTTCCAAGAAGGAAAATAGATTCTATATTCTTCTATTGATAGACTCCCACAGGAGAAAAGGGCAACTACTTAATTTCAGTCATGGGTGTTCAGTGAATGATATCCTATGTAAGGGTCAGAGAAGTGCAAACCTGTATCCTCAAATAGGAAAAGCAGAAAGTCTAAAACCTTTTGAGATGTATTGAGGGAAAACAGTAAGATGCTAGCACTGGAACAGGCTGCCCAGGGGATTTGTGGAGTCTCCTTCTCTGCAGATATTCAAGACCTGCCCTAGGGAGCCTGCTTTGGCAGAGAGGTTGGACTTGATGATCTCTGGAGGTCCCTTCCAACCCCTAAAATTCTCTGAATCTGTGGATGTTCTGGTTGAGGCTAGACTGTACTTGAGATAAAAGTAGCAAATAAGAGAAAACAACAGCTAACAAGTACGCCTTTATGACAAAAGGGTGTTTCTAGTTGACTAGAGCAGACAAAAGGGCTAAGCAAAGAGTTCCCTTAGTGTTTCATGAAATATAGAAGTTCAACTTGTAATTTGAGTGATGAAGGTGAGGAACACTGAACAGTAAAGGGAATTTGAAATTTCTACACAATGTGTTGCAAAACTTGATGAGAAAGTATAGAGCCTTGTCTGGGAGCTGTAAGAAGAAACCCCTGTGAGTGTTAAAAGAAGCATACTTTAATTCAAGGAGTCTGTGTTTTGTCTTCTGAAGAATGTTGCAGAAACATGTCTTCAAAGGAATTTTTCAGTGTAAAATATAATGCATGTGAGAATCTTGTATTTCTGAAGCAGCATTCTGAACTGGTTCTTGGCTCTATTTTCTGCTTCTTTCTTCTCCAAAGAACCCTCTCCATCTTTATCTGCAGAAAGAAGACCTGACTGTATAGCTTTTGTAAGATTTGACATGGGACAATAGACTGTAAATTTATCATTAATGTAAAAGGTAAACAAGAATGAGCTGTTTAGGGGGATTTTGTGCTTTGTTGTTATTTGGGCTGGACAATGACATTTTCCTTTCCTCCCCTCCAACTCTTATTATGTTGTGAAAGCCTACAGCCTTTTTGATGGACTTTCTGTTGTACCATGAGAATGTTTGATAGAGCCTCTCTTTTGCTGTGAATCCATTGACCTTACTTTGCCAATTATGTTTTGGGCACAATATGCAGTGTGGGCTATACTTGGTTTTATATGTTGCCCAGAGCTTTGCAGTTGACTACAAAACAATTTTACAATGCATGGTGTATCATTTTCATTTGTAAGGGTTACTGTTGTCTACAATGAACTTCACAGGCATTGTTTAATTTTTACAGTAATCATTCTATGTGATGGTGAAAAATGAAAAATCATTTGCCTTTGAAGCTATTCCTTGAAGGTACCTCATCCTAAACTTCCTTCAAGGAATTTATTTTTTCAGCCATTCCAGAATTCCCCATTTGGTATAGGAGTTACTGAAGGTTAAACTTGGTGTGAGCATTCAAAGTGTTTAAAAGCCTGCATCCTGTAGAAGAAACAGAGCAATAAAAACGTACATGATTACTGAATCAATATTGTAACATTTCCTGAATACTGAATTCCTTCATTTATGGTGAAAAATACCTGTCTGTTTACTTCTTATCTTCTGTAAATATCACGCCTATTTTTTTTACCCCTCCTCTTTCCTCCTCCCTTTTAATCTCCTCCCCTGTGATAGAATCAATTGCATCAATGGATATTATATAAAGACAGGTTTTCAGTGGAATTCCCAGTTCACCCACCTTAGCCACCATGGGGCTAAGAGTTGCCAGCCTTTTCATGCTCTGGCTGGCTCTTTCATATGCAAATGAAATAAGAAAAGGTAAGCTCTTGAAATGACATGGTAGTGTATTACCTCCTGAAAGAAGAGAAGATGATTAATATATCACCAGAGGTAGAATGAGGCAGTGCATTTGAATAATGCACTGGAGATTTAAGGTGTCTTAAATTTCTTAAACTTTCAAATACTGGAGCTACGTGGTGCAGCCAAGATAGGTAGATACTGCTGTCTTTGGAGAGATTTGCACCTATATTTACTGCATTAATCTCTAATTTGATGTGCTTGGAAAATCTTCTTAGTGTTACTTTTCTTTCCATGTGTTGAGACTTTCCTAGGTATGGCAACTGTTTGGCAGAAAGCACCTATAGGACTTTTTGAGGTTCATTGTTACAGCAACGAGGAAAGGGGATGGTTGTGCATTCAGTTACTTTGGAATACATAAATACTTTCTTCAAAAGTGAATGCTATAACATTGGACAAAGCTCATTTTGTCATCCAGGACATTAAGAATCCTTATGTAAAAGTTCTGATTTACTTTATTATCAACTTTGTTCGAAGTGTTGAAATGGAGCTCTCATATCAAAACCTATTTTTGGAGGAATAGGAGATGAATTTTGTGCAGTGATCATGTTTGGGGTATTGGTCTTGGCCATCTGCATCTTGAATTCAGCAATGAGAGGAAAGGATTGTCTTGCGTTTGGTGTCCCAGCTATGAGCTCTGGCTACACTGTGTAGCCTTCCTTCTGAAGAGGGAAGCATACTGGCTTGGCTGGATGTATCTGACATTATTGATACCGTCAAATTGCAATAGGATATAGTTCTCCTTGGTAGTTCTGCTTTCTCGAATTAAACACTGAAAGAAAGTCTTGTGGAGTGAGTGATATGTGTGCTTTTGGTACTTTTGGCAAGCTCATCTTTTCTGTTCAGCCCTAATCTGCAGCTTTAGTGGTCAAAGAATTAAGTTTCACTATCTCATGCAGAAAAGTTCCTTCAGCTCAGTAGGATTATAAGATATACCCAGGTTGCAGCAGTATTTGCTAATGTTTTATTTTCCATTAGAGATTCACATCTCTTCTGTTAAATAGGGAAATACCTGATCAGGTTTAAGATCTGTGGAATCAATGTGCATGTGACTGCAAGTGGTTTCTACTGTATAACGCAACACTTACCTTTTCTTGAACGTAGCTCAATTAATTTTACTTTTTTCATGCCTATTCCTTTTTCATCACTTTAACAGGAAGGACAAGAAACCATGGCCACTATGTCTGCAGCACTTGGGGAAACAACCATTTCAAAACTTTTGATGGAGACATCTATCAATTCCCTGGCATTTGCGAGTATAATTTTGTTTCTGACTGCCAAGACTCTTACCAGGAATTCTCTGTCCACATTCAACGTGCTCTGAACAGCAATAACCACCCTGAGATCCAGTATATTCTGATAACAATCAAGGATTTCACGGTGTACCTGAGACCAAAACTGGCTGTGGTGGATGGGCGGATGTAAGTTGCTTTACTCTAGCAGTATTTCAGAGAAATGTGCTGGGAAGATAAAAGCAGGATTGATTCTTTACATGGTTGTCTGTATACAGTTAAGGAAATGGCTACAAGGATTTTCACAGGAAAAAAAAAAAAAGCCCTTTGAAATTGCTTTGGGGAGGGGCTTTACTGTTAATTATCATTTCTACACTGGCATAAGGCATGATTTAAGTGCAAGTTTAATGGGAAGATGTTTGAATGAATTCTTCTTTTCTGGTTGTGTAGGAAACAATTTGACTCACATTCATTGGCATAAAATGACATAGTTTTATTTGTTTGATAGCATAATCTTGAGTTTACCTAAGCAGATGGTCTAGTAAATTCTCAAAAATGAAGATGCGTTTGTCTGGGGTCTTTTTCTCTGATTTTGTAACAGAAGAGAAAGTTGTTTTTTTCTGATCTTCATAAATAATTCTTCAATATCCAATGGCCATTCTTCAAGGGATTATAACAAAAGTAATGCAGGGCAAAATGTACACTTATCTGTATGTGGTAATATGTACTTTTTCTACAGTGAGCTGTAGTTTCTTCACCTAGCTGTTCTTATTGTTAGCCTATCCTTTCAGTTATACTCACTGAAACAAGTGAAACAACTCATAGGTAAAGACATAATTCTGAAGATGGAAATGGCTGTTAGTATATCTTAGTGTAATTAAAAAAATAATATATTCCTTTCTATTGTCATTGTAGGACATATACATTGTAGGACATTTTAGGTTTTGTCCAGAACTCAGCTTTTGCTCTGAATTTTGGAAACCACTGCAATGTAAATCTGTTCAAACATAGAAAATAACATTTCATTTTCCAAGGATCATACCCAAATGCAAAACAAAGTTACATGGCTATAAAAAATGCTTTCTTCCCCAAAACTGAAAAAAAACTGTATTGTGTACAGAGATCTTAAAAAGTACTCCACAAAAACCAAATTTAGAAATCCTTTATTTTCTTAAACCAAGCCTCTTTTTGTCTTAGAGCTTGTTCATAAAATAATAGAGCCCATCTGAACAGAAAGCTTGTTGAAAAGCTTGGGTTTGCTGCATGGAGAATTTAGTTTTATGTAGGGCTTAATTTTCAATACTGCTGTTTAAGTTGTGTATGATCCACTGTCATGTAAAATAGCATTTTACGCTACTGAAGTGAAATCTGTGGGAAAAAATGTATGAATTTTCCTTCTGGTACCTGATCTGCTGATTAATTGAATGTCCTTGTATTATAAAAAAAGAGAACTATTCCATGCTGTGATAGATGAATGGTGAAAAGCTGCCCAATGTTTTATAATACCTCTCCAAAGACATGATCTCGTAAGGCCTCATTGTCTGAAGGACAATGCATCCAAAAGTAGCAACAGTGGCTTCTCAGCTTCTGCCTAGTCATTTGTTCATCTTAAAAATGTCTGAGGTGTAAGTGGTTGGAAAAATCCCATTGGCAGGAAATTAGGAGACAATGTGGTCCCACTCAAGAGATTAGTTAAGGGGAGATATACATTGACATCCATGGATGCTGATAAGTACAATTATGTTGGAAAACCTGTAGAAAATCAACTAGTTATTTTGACTGAATTTGTTTACACTACTTCTGTTTGAAGAGACTCCAGTTCTTTAGATTTTACAGGATGAGGCTCCCTGCCACAATCCCTTTATTACTGGATGAAATGCAGCAGTGTGACTTGTTAGAGCACTGTAAGACAGACATACAGAAACAGGAGAGAGATTTTGTGAATTTATTCTTTATCATACAAAAACTCTATGGTTAGCCTTCTGCAAAATATCTCCTGTCACATTAACATGCCTTGCAGTCACCATTAATAAGCTTGGTCCTGTCAACTAGAAATTAGTAAAGTAGCTACTGAAACTTCTAAATTCCTCTTAACATGCTCCTTTCTTTACAAACTTTTGTCAAAAGTCCCTCTATCTACCTATGCTTTTAAACTCTTTCTTGAGGAAGAGGATCCTTGAAAAGGAACTCATTCTCTCTGAAATGGTTGTCAGATCTGCTGGTAAAGAAAAGCTGCTATTTGTATTATGACTTCTTTCATTGATGTAAGTTATCAGTGAGTGTTGGAATATCCTCTGTTAATACCACAATGATGATGGATTTTCCTTCAGTTAAGTTGAAGATATCTGACATTTTGTTTTGCTCTTAAAGAACCTGTACCTTCAGAGAGGCTTTGCCTCTGAAACTGCTTTGCCTTTTAAAAACAATGAGTTGTTGCATCAAATGTCAGGGAAAGAGGATTTTATGCCTCATAAAAATCAGACATCCAGTGCAGGTAGGATCAGGTAGACACAGTCTGGTTTCTCTATTTTTTATGATATTTGGCTTATTGTAGACATTCATGTCACCCCTTATGTTTATTTACTAATGCAGTGTGTCTGATTTCTTCCTAGTGTGAAGACACCATACTACAGCTCTACTTTGCTCATTGAGAGTAATGACATTTACACCAAGGTTTATGCCAAATTAGGCCTGATTGTGATATGGAATCAGGAAGATGCACTGATGGTATGCATGATCCAAGTCTTTTTTTATTGGTATTTCCTGAGTTTATCAGACTACTGTCTACTGAACAGAAGTAGAATCTCACGAACTGAACAGAGCTGGAGTGTTAAGCTGATTCATCCAACTGGTACTCATAGTACTTTTTTAAAGAAAACATAAAATTCCTTCCTCTGCAATGTGTCAGAGGTAGCAGTATGGCATGCAAATGATGTTACTGGCTCAAGAAAGGGAGAAGGAGCTTTCTGACAAGTAGTTAATGTTTTTGCTATAGCACCCCCACAGTCCAATCTGCATTTTCCTTCATTTGTCTTTTAAAGGACAGCCATCATCGATTTTTCTAATTTAAAGCAAGACTTAAATTTTATCCTGGGAGGGAAAAAAGGAGGAAAAAAAAAAAGTCCTTTGATTTAAAAAATGCTTTCCCTTTTATAACTGTGGTGGTTACTGCTGGTATTGAAACAGGGGAGCATCAGTCACTTCTTTCTGTTTTCTGTGTTACTTTTTGCATATAACTATGTGTTTATTAACTATGTTGCAAATTCATTTGCAATAGCTACTTCTCTAAGAGTTTTGAGTTCATCATCACTTATGTCATTTAGCAACTTCCCTTTTGAGTAAGTGTATTTGCTTTGGAATGTCTGTGTGCTCCAGATAATTCTTTTCTGGTTTTAACTTTTCTTTCAATTATGTAGGTGGAGCTGGACAGCAAATTTAATAACCGTACATGTGGTCTCTGTGGGGATTACAATGGAATTCCAATCTACAATGAGTTTATCAATGATGGTGAGTCATTTTACCATACTGACAGTTGACACAGAAGATGAGTTAAAAACCATTGTGCGCAGGAGCATCACAGGGAAAAAAAGAAACCCACCCGAGAGATTTCTGTGATTACCCAGAATAAATATTATGCTCCAGTGCTGCATTCCTTGGCTAAGGTTATTTCATTCCAGATGAATAATCTTGTCCATCTCTCTACTGGCCTTTTCTTGTTACCAATTTAAATTTTTAAGCATGCTTAGACATAATAAATATAATTCAGAGTAGAGACCTGTTTCTGACAGGTGTATTTGATACCATATGTCGTGGTTTTGCCCCAGCTGAGGGCCGCACCCCACACAGTTGCTTGTTCTTTTCCAGCACCCAACCACACAAAACTCCGACACCATAGTAACTGTTTTCCCTAATCAGTAGAGTCCAAAGAATCAGATACTCCTTGTTGTCAATTTTTGGGGCTCATCAAGTCCTCTTTTTAACATTTTCTCATAGCTACAAGCTACAATTCAATTACATACGGGAATTTGCAGAAGATCAACAAGCCCAATGCCAAATGTGAAGATCCTGATGAAACTCAGGCTCTTCCAAGCTGTAATGAGCACGTAAGTACTCCTGGCAGTGAACTTCATGGGTACATACACATCCTTATCCTACAGGGTATTATGCTGGGAAGACTTTGTGCCTTCCAGGACAAATGGTTTCTTCCTTTCTTGCATAACAGTTGCTGTTCAGAAGACAACAGTTTTTATGACATGACTGGCAGTGTCTAGAAGTTCAAGTGCTTATAATTCTCTTAAATATCATTACTCTTTCTCTTTAGCGTGATGAGTGTGAGAGGTTGCTGACTTCCTCTGCATTTGCTGATTGTCGGTTACGTCTTAATGTGGAAATGTACATCCAAGCCTGCATGCAGGACAAGTGTGCTTGTAACGGAAATGAGGACTCCTTCTGCCTCTGCAGCACCATCTCTGAGTATTCTCGCCAGTGTTCCCATGTGGGTGGCCGGCCGGGTGAATGGAGGACAGAGCACTTTTGCCGTAAGCAGCAGTTATGTAAATTTTACAAAGAAACAGTTGGATGTAGCACTGTGAAACATCTAAATTAATTTCTTCTTTACAAAACTATAGGCATATATTATAAATTTCATACCAGTAATGCAATAAACTACATATGAAGTTCTTCCTGTTCTCTTCTTCTGTTACCTTTGTTATTAAGAAATCTTTTTCAGCAAGTTGAAAAAAAATGTGAGGTCTGATGCTGCAGATGACTGGGATAATTTGAACTATTTGACACCAATAGAACAAAACATGAAAAGGTGGAAAACCATTCAGGAACAAACAAAAGTGCTTTGCCAGATGGAGCCTTGCTTGAGACACCGCTGACTTAGGGGGAGTAGGGTGTATGATCTGCGGTTTCTAAGGGTTGATGGACCATGCACTCAACTGGTGGTGTCTCTCTCACTTTTTCAGCCAAGACCTGTCCTGATACCATGATCTATAGAGAAAGCAGCTCACCCTGCATGGATACTTGTTCACACTTGGAGGTCAGCAGCCTTTGTGAGGAGCACTATATGGATGGTTGTTTCTGCCCTGAAGGTAAGTGTTATTCTAGCTATTGTATATGGAACGAAACCAAGAGCTCTGGCTAAGCAGGTCATAGGTAAAATATTAGAAGTAGTTGAATTATATCTTTAAAATAAATACTGCCTTTCCCTTATCTCCCACATGGCAACATAATTGTGCGGTTATTAAAAGTGGATGTCATAGTTGATTTTATAGTTAAGTCATATTAACAGAATGACAGGTGATACATTTGCTTTTTATTTTTCAAAAAATGGACATATAGAAATGGATATATAGAAAATCATACTTTTTAGGTTGAATAAATGTGAGACAATGGACATCATTTACCCAGAGAGTGATAAAGAGGGGCAGTGAGTGAAATTCTCAGACTTATTGTCAACCTTAGAAAAAAACATTACAATGATAGCCTACAGAGAATGCCAGAAGGGCTGTATATCTAAACATGTAAAATTCACAGATTGTTATATACTTATATTGATCTTTTCATGTGTGTATAGTTATATAAGTGGGTAGACATAGATTTTCAAAGCTAGATAAAAGTACTTTCCATGCGTGTTATATCACAAAAAAGTAGAAACAGTATTCTTCACAGATTTGATACTCAGCCTCTACTTTCCATGTCAAGTTGAAAGCATGCTTCCCCTGAGATTTTCTCCTCTGTGTAAATCACTTATTTCAGAAAGAGCTGGAATAGATTACTGTTGTGCTTTACAGGAACTGTGTATGATGACATTACTGAAAAAGGCTGCATACCTGTTAGCCAGTGCCACTGCAAACTCCATGAAAAGGTCTATTCACCCGGAGAAGGCATTACCAACGAATGTGAAGAATGGTAAGGATCATGGTTGTTTATACACCTTTCTTTGAGTGATTGTAAATGGGACTGCATTTTTGAATTTTCCACCTAGTCATAGGAGATTTCCTGAAAACATTCTGAGCTTCACAATTATGGTACATGTCTATACAACCAATTTTCTGAAAAGTTTTCATGTATTTATGGCAGAGGAGAAATCTTAGGGAGATGTTCAAACCTAGTTTTAAAACACATGGGGATATCTTGCAGTTTGCTGTGTATACAGATGCTTTCAGTCCTCTTAGCTCCTGTAAGATTTACAAGTGTTTTAATATTACTTGTCTGTTTACAGCACCTGTGATTCAGGCAGATGGACTTGCAAAGATCTACCCTGTCCAGGCACTTGTTCAGTGGAAGGAGGTTCTCATATTACCACCTTTGATGGGAAGAAATACACCTTCCATGGAGACTGTTTCTATGTGTTGGCCAAGGTACTGTGTACTGTAAGACACTTCTTTTTTAGAGTTAATACAGAATGTCTGGGTGCTGATATGCAACAGCTGTGAATTGCTGCTTTATTCCATTTTTTGTGGGGTGCTGGAAGCAGAAATGCTAAAATCTGTACAGGAAAATTCAGAATGGTCTGTAACAGTCTTAGAGGGGAGTTGGGACCTTACTGAAGTGGGTGGTTAACTCAGTAGACTACATGTGCTGTCATTATCCAGTTGAGTCCTTCATGTATAAGAAATCAAAGGATTACTCTGGCTGCATGGGTAGGTAGATCTAAAAAATTGGCAGTTCTTGGGATTAGAAGCTCTCAGCCAGAACCACAATAGATGTTTCTGTGTCTGAGTGTCAGTCAACTAGAGAAAGGAGCTAGGCAGCTTCTTCATTCATCTGTCCCTAAAATACCCGGTGCCTGTTCTTCTAGAGGATGGTGAAGATCGTGCTGAACTAGAAATCATACCACTGAATTCGTTTGAAAGATGGTTCAGCTTCCAGAGTCAGTGCTGAAACAGTGGCCTTAATAGCTAAGTTCTATTATAACGAATGACTTCAGTCTTTGTTTTGGGATTTATCTTGTGAGATTTTTGATTGGACTAATGGACATATATTTCCCTGTAATTATAGGGTACTGCAAATGACAGTCATGCTCTCCTGGCAGAGCTGGCACCCTGTGGCTCCACAGACAGGCAGACTTGTTTGAAGACTGTTGTGCTGTTAGCAGATCACAAAAAAAATGTAAGTGTTCTGTGGGTTCTGCTACTTATGTTGAAAATCAGCATATTTCCCTTACTGTGGAGTGATAGCTAATTCTTCTGGAGTTGCTGTTGTGGATATATAAGGCATCTCAGGCTGAAAAAACCCTCACACTTCTGCTTCTAGAACTCAAAACAGACCTAAACTAAAGAGATGAGATTCAAATAAGCTAACATTTTCCTCTGTGCTCACTGTATTCTCACTGTATTCTTACTGTATTCCAGGCTGGCTGGCAATAAGATTACCATCCTTCCTCCCCTCACAGTATTTTACTTAAGTAAGATAAAATTTTATAGATCTAATTTATTCATTTTCAGAAGATATCCTATCTGAATATTGATACAATCTAACCTCCTTAAATATTTATTTTTTCATTCACCTAGTGTTCTGTTTGGTTATGGGAATATCTTGACTATATTTATACATAATTTTACATACACATAATTTTCCATTCATGATTCTAATCTTCCATGTCCTTGCCAGCATAATAGATCAAACCCAAACCAATCAAATCAGAAACCCATCATTTTATGTTTCCCTACGTACAGACTAGCATTTTATGAGGAAGATGAACAAACTGCTTTCTTACCATGACAGAAACATACTAAACCATTACATTGAAGCTGTGCATATGCTTCTAAGTGGATAGGAACTTTCTATAGATCCTGAAGGCCCAAAATTTTCTTTTACTTGCTGAAACCAAGGTGCCTAATATAAATGAGCTTTGCATTTCATTACTGCTAAGAAGCATTGTAAGCAAGTGTGAGTGAAACACTGAATAGCAAGACCAAACCTCACTGGTATCCTACAGGTCTGCTGCCACATCCTATTTTCAGACAGATCCTTCCTTTCAGAAATTTTAAGTTCTAAGCACAGTCTAAGCATGCAAAATGTCTCCCCTCCTGAAAGTTTTGGGTTTTATGAGTTCCTTTTCCCCTCAATACCTGGAACCTCACTGATTCTATTTGCTATTATACAGGTGGTGGTTTTCAGAGCAGATGGCAGTGTGTTACTGAATGAGATGACAGTGAACGTGCCTCATGTGTCAGGTACTGGATGTAACCTTGTGTGTTATGTGTCACAGACTTGACGTCCCATATGGGTGTGTATTTTTTCAGAGGCAAAAGCAGAAAAGATATATGAAATTTGTTAAGATTTTGGACATCTTAAGAATGAATATGATTTAACAATCATCATTGAGAATTTCATGGGTAGACTGACTGTATACTTTGGCACATAGCTTTGGAAAGAATAGTCATGGCTTAGTTTGAAGCTGATATAACCTGCCTATGAAGAGGGTTATTTAGCACTTTCCAAGTCTGGTTACATGGTGTGAGCACATCCTGGCTCTCAGTCATGGTGAGGCTCAGGCATGTCTCTCCCACCCCAATTCCTCCCCATGTTTTTTTTTTTTTTTTCTTTTTTTTCTGGTGGAAAGAAAGCAGAAGATAACTGCTGTATTTTCTGGTCAACCAGGGCAGGAAAGAAGGATGTGCTGTGTAGCATCCTATCTTTCCAGCTCACTTGAGACATCAGCATCTTTTATATAATCAGTGGACTTAGACAGGAACTTTTGGAGGCTGACTCCGATCACCTAATTTAGGAGCCTAACTTCTGGTGTAAGGTCACTATCAGACAGCAGTTGTAAGCTCTGGGAGTAATTTTTGAAAGGAATGTAGAATTACTCTTTTATGCTTTGGCAGGGGGGTTGGACCCGATCTCTTGAGGTCCCTTCCAACCCCTATGATTCTGTGATTCTGTGATTACTCCTTTTTAGATAGATGTTCAGGCAGTGCACTGACACAGCCTATGTTGGTTCTTATTTATTGGCCTATCTGCAGATGGCAAGTTAATTTTAAGAAAGTAGTTCTTTATATGAAAGGACAAATATTCATGGAATGATACATTCATGAATGCTTGGACAAAAAATGTGAAGCTGAAAGTTTAGAAACATTAAAGTACTCAGCAGTGAAATAGACCATCTAACAAGTAGATTAAATAGATAAATAGAGCTTATTTTAATAGATTTGGTTTAAGAAATTGATGTAGATATTGGTTTTTTTGACTTTAGCAAAGCTTTTCATACTGTTTCTCAGAGAGTCTTTCTGGACAAAATGCCTGGCATACAGATAGACAAGTTCATGATATGATATAATTGACCAACAGAAAGAGTTATAATAAATGGGGTTACATCATGCTGGCAGCCAGTACCAGTGGGGCTTCCTAGGGCCTCACTTTTAGGGCCAATGTTTGGATGCAGCAGTCAAATTAAGTAAGTTTGCCAGTGATACTAAATTGGGAGGAGCTGTTCATTACCTCAGGGGTAGAGAGATCTGGATCAACTGCAGAACTGGGAGATCACCAACTATGTGAAAGTTAACAAAATCATGTGCTGGATTCTGCACCTGGAAAGGGTAATCCTGGTTAGACAGAAAAATTTGGGCACAAGAGGCTGGAGAACAGTCACATGTAAAGAGATCTGGGAAATTCAGTTGATAGCAAGTTGAATACGAGTTAATGATGTACCCTGGCAGCCAAAAGGGCCAACTGTATCCTCCGGTGCCTCAAGCAGAGTGTAGCTAGCCAGTCAAGGGAGGTGATGGCGCTGGGGTAGCCCCACCTCCTTTTGGACACCTTAGTATAAGAGAACCCTGTGTGTCTAGCAGAAAAATCTTGGGGGCAAGATTTGTGAAGAGCAACTGAGATCACTTGATTTGTTCAGTTTAGAGGAGGCTGAGGGGTGTCCTCATCACAGTCTTCCTCAAGAGGGGCAGTGGAGAGGGAAGTGCTAATCTCTCTCTGATAACTAGTGATAGGACACGAGGAATTGTAATGAAATTGAGTAAGGGGAAGTTCCAATTGGACATTAGGAAGAAGTTCTTTGGTTACTGTAACATGTCCACAGGGAAATGGTCATGGCACCTAGCCTGTGAAGAGTTCAAGGAATTTCTATGTTATGATCTTAGTCATACGGTTCAGTTTTAGGTAGTCCTGCAAGGAGCAGGGAGCTGAACTCAATGGTCTTATGAGTCCCTTCCAACTCAATATATTATGATTCTATTATGCTAAGTGGGAAGCCTGGTTCCTCCAGTATGCTGATTTTGTATGTCAGTTCTTCTAATTTTTCTGTAATGGCTTGATTAACTTATCTATAAGCATCTAGCATTGTATTATTAGTAGTATTTAGCTATGTATTGGCTTGTACAGACATACCTATTTATTGTATGCAACAATGCTTTCCCAGAAAATCTCTTGCTCTTCAGGTTGCTCAGCATTAATGAGTTAGCAATGAAACTGTATTGCAGAAAATCTTAATTTGGCTCTGATCTCAGGGATGAGTCATTGTAAGTAATCAGCTTGTTAAGGTAGGAAGGACTAGCATCGTATCTAGTTGGCAAGCAATATTTAAAGGAAAAAAATATTAATTTGATCCTGACATCAGAGTTTTCATGACAAGTGATACCTTAGAATCTAATAAGAAAACAGTTTATGTGTGTGTTTACTGTATGGTTCATGTTTTATTTTTCAGCCAGCTTCTCAGTATTCAAGCCATCTTCCTACTATTTTGTTGTACAAACTTCTTTTGGGCTTCAGCTACAGATCCAGCTGTTTCCAGTCATGCAGCTGTTTGTGACTGTGGATCAATCAGTTCAAGGAAAACTTCAAGGCAAGTGTCTATTAAAATAGGAAGCATGGGTGATGATTCAAGAAGAGGAAACTAAAAGCAGAAACCAAAAAATTGGAAGAGAATTGACTCAAGCAAACTGGAAGTGTGTTTTTATTACTTCATATTGAAGTGACCTATGACTCCAGTGCCAGTACATGAATGTTTCTTAAAATATTCCATACTTTTTTGCTTAGTTTTTAACTGTCCACAAAACCAGACTTTTGGTGCATTTTGTGGTTTTAATATCATCAGAAAGCATAAAAAATACAGGTTAGGGTAGTGATCTGCTGAGACAGAGATATCTTAATGAAGACTATTCTCAAGAGGTTAAAGATTTAAAATAACGCTCCTAAATCTTCAGTACTTATAGTATGCATTAATCTTGAGGTGGAATCAGCTGTATGAACTTCTGTTTCAAATATTTGTGATCAGTTGCTCCTTTCCCTTTTATCTTTTAGAAAGATAAGAAGTAATAACTATGTAAAATTTTAATCTTTTTTAATAGGGCTTTGTGGAAACTTTAATGGAATGGAAGGTGATGACTTTAAAACAAGTCATGGGCTGATAGAAGCTACAGGATCTGCCTTTGCTAACACATGGAAAGCTCAGTCAACCTGTACAGACCAGGTAGAAAAGCTGGAAGATCCCTGCAGTCTCAGCATTGAAAGTGGTAAGCACACTAATAAGTCAAATGGTTAGCTTCTGCCAAAATGAGCAGCATTTGCTGTATATTACTGCAACAGACATGTAAGAGTTGTAGTGTGGCACTGATGCTTTTTTAGAGAACTGTCAAAATAATAATAATAATAAAATTTGCCCAGTCCACAAAGCATGGGCAGTTCTGTCATTTGTATTATTGCATTGCATTTTTGTGACAACATAATTAGACATGGCAGTAGGTAACTAATTGGATGGAATGGATATAATGAAATAAATTTTTGTTTTATCCTTTTTTCAGCAAATTATGCTGAGCATTGGTGTTCTCTACTGAAAAGCTCGGAGGGTCCTTTTGCAAGATGTCATGTTGCTATTGATCCTTCAGAGTACTATAAGGTATTGTAATCTTACACTCTTTTAAGTACTGTTTTATATTAGATAGATGACTCTGGACATTTATCATTGTTCAAACATTTGAGACATTACTTGAGTAGTTTACCAGTAGAGTTGAAGTTTTTGCAGTGATTAACTGAGGCAGCTTAGCATGCATCCTCTGATGAGATTCTGTCAGACTGCTGCTGAAGAAAAAGGTATATTTGTTCTTCTGATTTCTTATGTTTTACATTTAATGTACATTTCTATTGGATTGGCTATTTGACCTGGAAAGAAGATTCATGAGACACAGGTGTGCACAGAAGGTTTAAGTCTAGATGCTATTAAGTCAGGGAAAAAAAAAAAATTAGTTTTCTGTGTTGGTTGGAATTTAATTGACTCATTTTCATGCTAGAATCTACAGTTTCTTTTTCCCCTGTGTTCATCGCTGTTGAGTGGTAAATGAGGCATACATGAGCAAAAATGAAGAAAAATTCCTAAGTCTTTGATCATACCTGGAACTCAGTCTGAGCTCAAACTTTAGGGAGAACTTCATAGATCTGGCTAATATTTTGCCATTATGGTTTTTAATTTTTATGTATCTCTAAATTTCTAAGTCATAACTGAGAAAGAAAGGTGCCAAAATTCTTTAAGACGTGTTGTTAGGAGGCTGACTGGTTTTTAAAGCTTCAAGAGTCGTGGCTTATGTCAGGATAAGCATCAAAACATGTTCACTGTATACAAAATGACACAACACTTTCAGTCTCTGGTACTTTATCCATTCCTTCCCTTGTTCTCTGATTGTGGGAATTAATAAAAACATCAGAAAAAGGACGCAGGCTATTTCATAGCAAATGAGTTGTGATTATCCATTGGCTTCCTGTGGGCTTACTGACCCTTTCATTCTTTTCTCAGAAATGCAAATATGACACATGCCTCTGTGAAGACAATGAAGAATGCTTGTGTGCTGCCCTGTCCTCCTATTCAAGAGCCTGTGCTTTCAAAGGGATTATACTGGGAGGCTGGAGAAAAAGTGTCTGCAGTAAGTAGTATAACTGTAATCCCCATGGAATTAATTAGCAAGGAGAAATAAGTGGGTTCTCTCTAAATTTTGTTGTTAGTGATCTCAGTGTTAAGGGATTTTGAGTATCTTAGAAATGCTTAATGGACTTAAAAGTGATAAAGCTTATAATGCTTACTAATTCATGTTATATTCTTTAGGTATTGTTTATTCGTGATAAATTTAAAAGAAGAAAGTAGTATTTTCCACTCTCACCTTCTTTTCCCAGTTCAAATTATAATGTTGTTTCTATCTTTGATTAATGCATCCCAGTCATCATGTCTTTCACATGGTCTTATCAGTGTCTGTTTATATTTTTGCTTGCTTTTCATCAACAGTGCAGTATTGTTGAGACTAGGAATCTATTATATAGAGCTCTTTGATTATCATTTCACATTATTATGTGGAACAAATATGGGTATGAAAGTAGAAACTATTAGTAGCAGCTAAAAGAAGGCTTCAACTGCTAAACAAAGTTAAGCTAGCATAACATGACTTGGCCTAGTTTTGTACTCTGTCAAATCTTGAGTATTGTTACCATTACATGCTGCACAGTCAAAGAAAGCAAAATGGAAATATCAAGGTTTAATTGTCCATCCTGCATCCCTTATTTATCAGTTTGTTTATTTTGTCTCCAGCTAGTGAAGTGTCCGCTTGCCCAGGAAATCAAATCTTCCTTTACAATCTTACAATGTGCCAGCAAACCTGTCGTTCCCTTGCTGACGGTGAAAAGCATTGCTTGCAAGACTTTGCTCCTGTGGATGGCTGTGGCTGCCCATATAATAGTTACTTGGATAACCACGATACCTGTGTGCCCATCTCAGAGTGCCCATGTTATTATAAGGGATCATACCTGGAACCAGGGGAATATGTCTCAAAAGATGGAGAACGTTGGTATGTTTTACTGTGTCGTCTTGTTTGGAGGGATAAAAGCCCTTTTAAAATTTGCTTATTACAAGTAGTCTGCTTAGATTTTTAGTGCTTTAATGAACATTTGTAGTGTGCTTCACACCATCTTCATGGTGAGCAAAGCATCATCCTCTTGCAATGTAATTTATTAATAACTGAGAAGTGCAGCTTTGGAAGTGTGATGACTGGACTTCAGAGATAAGCATTACTCTGAAGTTGCACTGTTAATAGGGCTGTATTGAACAGAGGGATAAAAGGAAGATAAAAGGCTAGCTATAGTGTTACGTTGTTGTTTCCTCTTCTGTCAGAGACAGATTGCTTGTTTTCCACTACAGGAAGGTCCCCTTGATAAGTATTTTCAAAAGCACAGGCTCTTGAAAGCAGCTTCCGCGATGCTGGTGGTGTTTATCATGAACTCTGACAACTATTTACTGTATGGATTCCTTCGCTCATCTGGCAGATAAAGTATATAGGCCAGCAGATTTACAGCATGCGAGTTGAATAAGTGTGAAAATATACTGTGTGTCCAAATGAAGGCTTTCGATTTAAATTATCACTATTGTATCTCTTTCATTATTATCTGTTTTCTGAGTCATGACAAAGCATAGTATTAAGGATTCATCTGTCATTCCTTAAAACACAACCTTTCAGTGCCTTGTGATTAAAATCTTGCTTCAATAGAGTTCACCTTGAAATAGCAGTACAAATTATGCAGGATATCTCCGTTATATAAACAAATTCTTAAATTTAAGTTGAGGACACAGAGGGTACTTTTTAAAAAATTTCTATCTTACTTCACTTTTTTTCTAGTGTTTGCCGAAATGCAAAAGTCCAGTGCACTTCAGTGACAATAAGAATGAAAAGTAAGTGGCATTCTGAAAAGTAAAATAAAATAAAAACCATAAGCAACCTCTAAACTCAAACCTCCACTTATCATTTGAATTCTCCACTTACTTGTTTTGTGTGTTTGGTTTTTTCTTGTTCTGTGAAAGAGTTACACATTTTCACTTTGTTTTGTCTTCACCAAGCCTCTTTTTCTCATAAAAATAAACATATCCAGAGATTTCTGTCTCAGTAACTACCACCTTTCACACACATTTCTTGTGCCTTATGTTGATTCATCTAAATCTTCAATTTACCTTTCAGGTACAACAGAATGTTCTTCTAACAAGACTTATTTTGACTGCAACACATCCCCAAAGTGGTCTTCGCAAACACCTGTACAACTTAGCTGTCATACTCCTAGAACTGATCATGTATGTATTCAGTTTTTCTACATGTCATGTTACGTTTATTCTGTATTCTTCAACTGGCACAGTGCAATACAAAGCATGCAGTGGTAACAGTTTGATTCTTTTTGGTTTAATCTTCCTTTGTTTTCTCCCCAGTTGCCAATTTCATGATGATTCTGCTTATGGTTTCCCTTCCCTTTTTCTTTTTATTGTGCCTTCCATAGAGTAGTACTGCCCAAGTAAAATATGATTTGGGTTCTCAGACAATCAAAAAGAAAAAGGAAAATATTAGAAACTTAGAAAGAAAAATTTCATAAAACTAATCATTATTAGGCTGTTTGTTTATAAATGCAGTTTTTGCCAGAGTGCTTATGAAGAAATTGAATAAACATGTAGCGCTTTTTCATAAAATAACAATTGTTCCTTTTATTCCTTAGTTCCAGGCAGAGTGTGTCTCAGGCTGTGTGTGTCCTGAAGGTCTGTTTGATGATGGGAAAGGGGGCTGTGTTGAGGAGAAGAACTGCCCATGCATTCATAACAACCAGTGGTATTCTTCTGGACAGAAGATAGCAGTGGACTGCAACACCTGGTAAGTTATAATTTTTTATTCTCCTCTAGAATATATTCTATGCAGTAAAATAACCATGTCTAGGCTTATATACTACAGTGGCTTTATAAACCTTTATGTTCAGGCATACTTTTTGTTATCAGAGGAAATGAAGATTGTGCTGAAAATACAGTGATAATATCTACCTCTGTTTTCAGTAGGTATCTCTTACTGGGAAGATTTTTAAAATATAAGCACTGTCAGATCTAAATATGTAGCTGGTCCAAGTTAAAAAACATGTTATATACTTAAAAAAAGGTTAAACTATTGAAGTTAAGCTCTTCACTATGAGGGTAGTACATCACTGGAACAGGTTGCCCAGAGAGGTGGTGGAGGCCCCATCCCTGAGGCATTCCAGGTCAGGCTTGATGAAGCTCTGAGAAACCTGATCCAGTTAAAAGTGTTCCTGCTTACTGCAGGGGGTTGGACTAGATGACCTTTAAAGGTCCCTTCCAACCTATCACATTCTATGATTCTATGGTATGTTGAGGCAAGGCACTCTGTACCACTGATATTGGTATTGTACATATTGTCATGCTATATCAGGTAGCTGCTTGGTTTATCCTGCAGTTTTCCAAGCAGCGTGATTTTGGCGAAATCTGAAAATTCAGCTCTTCTGTTCTTTTCTAGTACCTGCCACAAAGGGTTTTGGAGCTGCACTGAAGATGTGTGTTATGGGACTTGTATCATATATGGAAGTGGCCATTATATCACCTTTGATGGAAAATTCTATGATTTTGATGGGAATTGTGAATATGTTGCTACTCAGGTAATGCTCGGGAGGAGGGCTTAAATGGCATCTGAATGCCTTGGTAATCTACTTTCCTCTTTGTTTTTGTCATTCCTCATTGCCTGCCATCTCTATTCCTGAGGTGTTTACGCATTCTGTCAAGATAAATTCTGTATTTTCAGTGCAGGCAAGCTGTGTGAACTTTTGTTTTCTGATAGAGTGGTCATAAATTGTACGTGGCAACTATTTTATTAGTAAGACCTAACAGCTCATTATCAGTTGGGAAATGGATCAAATTTCTAAGTTTACAAAACAAATATATTTATATTTAAAGTTATGTTCCTCATGTTGGTTTATTGTCCCACCTGTTTGCCAGGTTTTGCCAAACATGAGACTGTATTAGCTGTTTATATTTATGCAGTGTTGTATATGCATATGTTTGTCCATCTATAAAAATATATGTATGTAAGATTTCACATATGAAGTAGCAGTAACTTTATACATTGTGAAGATTTAAATGATTCTAATTATTATTAGATTGAGCTAAAAATGAAATATTCTACCCACTTTTCTTATGCACATTTTTTTTTCATTTTCAATAGGATTATTGTGGTGACAAAAATTCCAGTGGCTCGTTCAGTATCATCACAGAGAATGTCCCTTGTGGAACTACAGGTGTTACCTGCTCAAAGGCTATTAAAATGTTTCTAGGGGTGAGTAATGATAGTGAGTATGTATCAGTATTCAAGTATTTAAAAAAATGTAATGCACCAAACCCATGTTCTTAAAAGCAGTTGTAACGAGTAAAGGTTAGAGACGTTATGAAATTAATCTGTAAATGTGTAGAGTCTCAGGTGTCGAAAACTCTCTCAAACAAAGGTGCTGCAACACTTTCTGTCATCTTTAAAAGTTGGCTTTGAGCTACTGGTTTCAGAATGAGTTGTATTGTTTTAAGCATCTAGTATTTTATCTCATCATAAAAGTTAGTGTTACAATATCACTCTTTTTTACCTTTCAGAAAACTGAACTGAAATTGGAGAACAAAGATTATAAAGAAATTCAGCGGGATGTTGGTGATGATGTGCGTTACTGGAACAGGACAGTAGGCCTCTACCTCGTTATTGAGGCTAGCAATGGTGTGATGCTCATCTGGGACAAGAAGACTACTGTTTTCATCAAGCTGACCCCTGATTACAAAGTTAGGACCTGTCTTTTTATAAAGTAGTATTAGGAATAGATAAATGAGATAAGGAAACATAAATATTCTTTTATTCTGACTGTAATTTCTATATCCTTTGAAGATTGACAATTAGCTTGCGTTATTACTATCACAGCTTGCAGAGGTGCCGCTAGAGTTTCTTAGTCCATCATAACTCATTGCAGAGGATGCATGGCATATAATTGCAATAAAGCTAAGTCATTCTGAGTTTCTGAATATTCACACCCAAGCATCCAAAGTAATTTAAGGGATGCAGACTGACTGTGCATGCACTTGTAAACCTGCATGGAATCTCAGCCCTGATATAAAACCAAAGTCCCTATGCAACGTATGGAGATGGTTCTGATTTCTGAAAATTAGCATGCTGAATTCTGAATTCTGACTAATTCTTTGGACTGTGTAGACAGGGACATAATGGTGCTTGAAGGGGTTGATGTACCTCTAAATAGCCCTACCAAAATGCACTATAGTGGGTAAGTTGTTAAATGCTTTGTTTTAAGAAAAAACAAGTCCATGTAAGTTTTGGGGGTTTTTTATCGATAAAGAAGTAGTTCTTATTATGTTTGAAGGTTTTAATAAAGACAGCTTTGAGTAGAATAAAATTCCTTCAAGCTTATAGTAACAGGTGAGTTATGATTAATTGAGAAAAATAATACTTCTCAGCTGAGTCTTAGCCAGTCTTTAGTGTTACAAGTTGGATGAAGGGCAACAGAGGCATCAAAATATACTAGATAAAATTGGTTTCAAGGAGGGAAGGCATGACAGCTGAATAGTTTGCTGAGAACACGGACAAAAAAAATCATTTATACAGTAATGATTTGCAAGTAAAGATGAAAATACATAATTTGTATGGAGAGTCAATCGTCCTTTTTAATACTAGAATCTGTTTCTCACTTCCATGGTATATTTAAAAGATGTGGATAAGTTAATTTTCTTTTTCAGGGCAAACTATGTGGTCTGTGTGGTAACTTTGATGACAAGTCTAACAATGACTTTACAACAAGGAGTGGGCTGCAGGAGACTAATGCTCTGAAGTTTGGGAATTCCTGGAAACAGTCTTCCATGTGCCCAGATGTCACAGAAGAGATTAAGCCCTGTGATGTGAAACCACATCGGAAGTCCTGGGCAGAGAAAGAATGTGCGATCATCCGGAGTGAAGTCTTTAAAGTTTGTCACTCCAAGGTTTGTAGAGAGCAGTACGTGATGGGACAGCCCAGGGTTTTCAGCTACTTGAGAAGCAGAGAGATCATTAGAAATGAATGTGTCCAGTTCTGGGCTCCCTGGTATAAAAAAGACAGGGATCTCCTTGAGAGAGTCCAGAGAAGGGCTACAAAGATGATTAAGGGCCTGGAACATCTCCCCGTATGAGGAAAGGCTGAGTGAGCTGGGACTGTTCAGTGTGGGGAAAAGAAGACTAAGGGGGGATCTAATTAATATTTATAAATATCTGAAGTATGGGATGCAGGGAGAATTGGCCAACCCCTTTCCAGTAGCCTGTGGAGATAGGACAAGGGGCAATGGCTGCAAATTGGAGCACAGGAAGTTCCGCACCAACATGCGGAAGAACTTTTACACAGTGAGGGTGACAGAGCCCTGGGACAGGCTGCCCAGGGAGGTGGTGGAGTCTCCTTCTCTGGAGATATTCAAGACTCGTCTGGACGCCTATCTGTGCAATATGAGCTAGGGAGCCTGCTTTGGCAGGGGGGTTGGACCCGATGATCTCTCAAGGTCCCTTCCAACCCTTACGATTCTGTGACTCTGTGACTCTGTGAGATGATTAATTAGTGGTCATCAATTAAGTCTCCAGCAGAGCTACAAGTGTCAGAGGACTTCAGGTAGCTTTAGTCAAAGTAGCTTGAGTATCTATGGCAACAGGACTGTGTCAGTAGTGGTGTCAGCCCTGGCTGTACAAGCTCATATTCATCACCAAGATTCACTGCTACTTCTGTGCAAGTCAACATTATAAACCTAGCCTGGGTAGCTCCGTGTATGCAGTAGTTGCACAATCTCTTGCTGAGAGACTGTCAATACTGTAAGTTCTTAAAGGCCTTGTGATCATCTAATCCATCTTCTGACAGAAAGGCATGCTGTACTTGAAAGGTGGGTGGTGAAGAGACCACTGGTTGAAATGTTCAACCCACAAAAGGGATCATCTTGGAAATCACTGATGTCACACAGTTTAGACAGGCTTAGCTGCTAGTACTGTGCCTCCAAATAGTCAGAGCATACACTGTCAGACCTAGTGTGTCAGAGCACAGTGCAATGAAACTCTGTTAGGAAATGTGGGCACTGCCAAGCAGTCTTTTATTATTTTCAGTCATAGCAAAATATGAACGTGCTGTATAACTTTGTCTTTTGTTATCCAAAGTACATTAGCAGCTTCAAACCTACAATGTTTCTTTGAGATTTGGTAATTCCTAGAAACAGTTTCATTCCTGTCCAGCTCAATTCACCTATCTCAAGAGATCTCTTGAGCTTACTCGGGTGAAACTAAATTGGTGTTGAAGTGGAGCATCATTTGTTTCGCCAATAGGTAGATCCAACTCCTTTCTATGAAGCCTGTGTTCACGATGCCTGCTCTTGTGACAGTGGTGGGGATTGTGAGTGCTTCTGTTCTGCAGTTGCTGCATATGCTCAAGAGTGTACCAAGGCTCAGGCCTGTGTTTTCTGGAGAACTCCTGATATATGCCGTGAGTAACAGTTAAACACAACAGTACCATTTTGGCAGCTGTCAGAAAGCTCATCAAATAAATCATTAATACTGTCATTGCAAGGTCATGCTGGCTGTGCAATGCAATTTATTTTTAAAGTGTATCAAGGAATAAAGAGAACTAGCAAATTTGTGAATTAATGTATTTCCATTGGCTTTTATTTAGTTTAGGGTCTTTTATTTTTTTTTTTCTAATAAGGCTAAGTTTCAAGCTGTTCTTCTCTTTTTCTTGATAATTGGTAAACTGCAACTCAGTTATCGCTCTCCTATCTTTTTTTTCAAATTATTCAAAATTTGATTTTAGCAAAAGTATATAGAAATACTCTTATGTAGATGAACCATTCAGTACTGAGTATATTAAGCAGTGTCCTTTAGTGGTGTTAATGCTAAAACTAGTGTGTCATAAAATAATATAAAAGAATATTTAAGCTAATATTCCTCCAGAAGTCCACAAAACACAATTTTGAGATTCAAAGTTCCAGGATTTTTTTTTAAATTTAAAAAGATCATTCTGGTTCAGAATTAAGGTTCTTTGTGTTTTTTAAATGTATGAAGTCAGTGAAAAAGGAGTTACAAGTTTCTTTCAGCTCTGATAGACATGTTTATAAAAGCTTGTTCCTCTCTCTATAATTACCTAAGCTGAATTCTGTTTTAAATTGTATCCATAATGTCTCATGTGCTTGTTCTTGGCCTCCTGGAGGTGACTCTCCACCCACGTGTTGCACTGAGGTAGAACTGTTTTAAATATACTGCAAGAGTTTTTAAGAGTTTGATAGTAGCTAGGGAAGAAAAATACTGTCAGAAATTTACCATTCATTTTAAATTAAAATCTACACTGTTTTTTGCAAATTTTTTTTCCAATTTGAATTTTCACCCTGTGGCTTGAGTGTTTAGTAGGAAATCTTGGGCCCAAGAGTTTTAACCCCAAATTATGATGTATATATGTATAGCGGAAGAAAATCTGGATCCTACACCTCAAGAGAAATTTTGCTGGGTTAACATGCAGATTAATTTAGCCTGTAGCAACCATGTTTTTAATCAGCTTTTCTCTTTTTTTCTCATCAGCAATATTTTGTGACTACTACAACCCTCGTAATGAGTGTGACTGGCACTATGAGCCTTGTGGCAGCAATGTTACGACATGCAGGATGATTAATAATGTCATCACCAACTTTTCGGTGCCATACCTGGAAGGTAATAAACGCCTTGCCATTTTTGTGGTTTATTTCATATAACTTTTTCTATGTATCATTTAATTAATATGGAGTAGTCAGTCAGTGTGACAAGCTGTTCCTTAATCTCTTATGTTGAATTTGTCTCCAGTCTTACATAAATATAATAAATTACATTATAGGAATTATATTAACATCCGTTAGATTGCTGTCAGACCTAGAAAACTAGGTCTCTGCTTGGATAAGATCCTAAAACATGCAAGATTATTACATTGTTGTTATTTTGCATCCTGTCCTAAGGACATTTCAAGAGAAGGACAACTTTACATGACAAAGCAGCAAGTTACTGGTAGTCGGGGTTTTTTAACCTTATCATTCATTATGCATCAGATCCTTCTGGACTTTAGTAAATTAATGTGTGGCATCCTCATATATTTACAATGAAAAATATCTTTGATACCAGACACTGCTGCTGTGATATATTGGATTCTTAATGGAGACTACAAGATGTTGTCAGAGTGCTACTGGGGACTACCACAATTTTTAGTGTATTTCATTTGTAGTTTTGGTTTACTCTTAAAGTCCAACATGTGCAGCTAAAATAGGTTATTCTACATTCCATCCCACTTAGAGGATGCACAAGCCATTTAAATCCCATTGAACCCCTCAGTGTATGTAGGGATATGATATTAGTAGGTTAAAGTCCTTGTGCTTGGTAACTAAAAAGTAACCTCATGTTATGTGGACTGCAATGATCCAAGAATTCAAAGGACTTTACAAATACCTTCTGTTTTTACTACATGAGGAAGTTGGAGAACACAGACATGGTTTTGACCACACAGCCTTTTTGGTCTAGAACTCTAAGCAATATTCTTTTGAGGGATTGGAAAGAACTGCCAAGTTTGACTTTGCTATTGTAATCATTGCACTGCTGGTAACAAAACAAAACAAAAAAACCCCCTAACTAAAATATAAAAATTTAAAAGAAAAAACCACCTACATTGAAGTAGATTCTCTTAGATTATTAAAAATATTTGGAAAGTGTCAGAAGGCAGATTATTATATGTCAAATTATATTGCTAAATTTTTGGGGGGGGATTATTTTCAGAGTACACATCTACTTTTGTTACATCTTTAGTAGAGTCTGGCAGTGGGGAGTGACTTTTCTCTATCAGTTAAAATAGTTTATTCAGTTCATTCAGTTTATAGACTATTTAGACTGCCAGTACAGTATAAAGATAACTTTATGTAATTAAGAGCTGGATTTTATGAAAGTTTATTTGGAAGCAGGACACCATGGTTATTTTTAAAAGTGAAAAATACAATGAGGATTGACAGATGATCCCTTGCAGGTGGGGTTTGAGTCACTGGCCAAGGGTACAAAAATGCAGATAAATAATCCGTAGTGAAGCTACCTGGCCTGTTAAAGGCACATAGACAAGTTTCATCTTCCAATATCTGTAGTGAAAAAACTGATCATTAATGAATCTTCTTCCATGTTCCTCACAAAAACATTATTGATACAACAATCACATTTCAATATCTTTAGAAAAAACTGAGAAGTTTCTTTGTTTACTAGCTGTCCATAGAAATGAATATAAATTAGTGGTTTGTCGAATACATTGAACTAGGAAAAAAAAAAACTTCCTAGTTTTCACAACTGAACCTTTTTTTTAAATCCTCCTCACTCCAGCATTACAAATAAAAATTGTTTGGTTTAAGTCTTTTGGAAAGACTAATTGTCCAATGATAAATCTGAATTGGAAATTTTTTATTTCTTTCACTCTGCTTGATCCAGTGAGAATCATTTACCTTCAGAAGATATGCTATCATTGAATTAACTTTATAAACTTTCTACTTGTCATCAACAGGTTGCTACCCCAGATGCCCGCCTGACAAGCCTGTTTATAATGAAGAGACAAAGGAATGCGTGTCTGAAGATCAATGCTGGTGTTACATCAATGGAATTCCTTTTCCTCCTGGGGAAGAAATACCTACAGAAGAAAACTGTACAAAATGGTATATCAAAATGCAAAAAAAATTACAGTAATTCAGGAAAGAATTGAAGTATGCTGAGCCCCTCATTTACTTTACTGGCCCTCAAGCAAGTAGAGATGCAACTTCAACTGAAGAGCTGGTATATTCTATTTATGTATACAACTCAGGGGAACAACGCTCTTTATTCCTGTTGAGACTCAAAAAAGTATTATTGATACAACAAAATACTTAAATTTTTCATTCCTAATTTTCAAAATCCATAATAATCCAGTTTTCAGATTGAATAAGTTTCTTAGCAAGTTCACCAAATACACTCCTTAAAGTGTTGTAAATGATACAATGGCATGAAATCTGTGTGTCTAGGACAATTTTGATTCTCAGAGCTCTTTGGGAAGAGAGGGGCTAGTCTGCCTTGCCTTTGCATTTAGAACTGGGATTTCAGATTCACTACAATCTGCAATGATGTGTAGTAGCCCTGAAAGAGGTAGTTGAGTCCCAGCTGCTCATTTCTAGAGCCTTACTAATGATAGCGCTGACCAGAGACAAATAAAAACCCCTTATGAGTACACTGCTCTAAAAAACAGCTGTTGCTGCAGCTTGCAACACAAAGTGGTTCTTGAGTGTTTAATATATTGCACGTAGGAATGAAAGTTATGACTTAGTTTGAATGAAATAATGATAGGCAATATTGGAATATATAACATTCAGAAAATATCTTATAGGACAAATGAAAATCAAATAACAAATTTCTATGTTTCTCTGCTCTTGGGTCTGGTAACAGGTGCCATAAAACATCTGCAACATTTTAATTTTTTAAAATTTTGGTTTTAGTGTCTGTGGCCCTTCAGGATCCATCGAGTGTACACAAGTCCCAGGTAAATAACTTCTGGGTTTTTTCTACAATTAAAAAGAAAAAAATGTATAGAACTAAGTCTGTCTCAACAAAAAAAAACTTATTAGTGATTTGGAATAATTCTTTCCAGTGCAAATGAAAGTTGTGTCCAAAGAAATTTGGGCAGTACATTTGTTGAACCTTGATGTTTGTACTTTTTATTCAACTTTTCTGTCCATTTATTCCTTCTCCCCATGTCCCATATCCAAACTAATGGATTTCTCTACAACAGTTTAAACTTCTAAAAAAATGTAGTATTACTGAAAATTCTGAGATAGTAAATTGCAGTTGTTATTTCTCTCAGAATATTTCAAAACCTGGTTTGTAAATCTATTTTTCCAAGCATTTCATGCAGGGTTTTCTTAGATAAGTTCTAATATTCCTCTAAATGTAAAGATAATTTCATGGTATGGATTACATCTAAACTCCAGGTATGGCTCTGAAAGGAGCATGTATGACTCATATAAATTTTTACTTGGCCGTAAGTATTTTGCTTTTGGCTCTTACCTGTTAGTCAAAAAAAATGCTACTAAAGCCTTTTCTTGCAGGGTGTCCTTGTATCATCAATGGAACAAGCTTTGAAGTGAATGACGTTGTGGGACAAATAAAGGAGGGCGATATATGTATAACATTAATTTGTGCAGAAAATGGTTCGATAGTTGTTGGAGATACTTTTCCTTGTCCAACATCCACTGCACCCACAACCATTTCAACCTCCTTTGCTGTCAGTACTCTTACCACCACAGGTAAATATTCAACCAAAATATGAATCTAAAAATTATTTTCTTTAAGGAAAGTATCTTCTTTAAAGAGAGAATGTACAAGTATATGGGCTTATATTTGACACAGATATAGTGATACTTATAAATAGTTTTATCACATTGCACTAAGAAAGATTTTTAACACTTTGATTTACTTCTTATGGAAGAAATTGTAACTATAAATGTACAAGGTGCCTTCTTAATTCTGAAAAATATATTAACATCTCTGTATCCTGCTGGGGTATTAGAAATTGGGTCAGTAATCTCAGCAAAACAATAGAATTACGATATTTAAGACTACTATTATATCTTTTCTAAAGCTTGCAAATGATGTAGTAATCTTTCTTTGCTTTTCTATTTCAGTTACCACTACAAGCCCTCCAACAGTTACTACAAGCCCTCCAACAGTTACAAGTAAGTTTTAAACAGAAAAATAAGTTGTTAAAAGTCTCAAAGAAACATTTAAAGGAAGAGTAAATTAAAGACAGCCATTACAGAAAAATAGTTTTAGAACAAAAATAAATACTTTTCTAAATTGCAAAAAATGTAATAAGTATAGACAGAAGATAGACCTTCACATTTTGGTGTGAAGCTTCCTGTTGAACAACCTCTCCAGAACCAGTTTTAGAACTCTTCTCTTGGAAAAAACAACAATGCATTGCTCCTGTCCTTAATAGAACAGCATACAAAATTAAATTTCTCAGAATTTTCTCTGTAAACTCAGATGCTGAATCTTTATCTTTTCTTGCAGCTCCATGCTTTGGATATGTCTGTAGTTGGACAGGATGGTTTGATGTTAGTAAACCTGAAGAAGGTGGTGGTGACTATGAAACTTACGAAGAAATAAGAAAACATGGAAACAAAATATGTGAAACTCCTGAAAAAATTGAATGCAGGGCTAAAGATAATCCTGATATGAGTTTAGAGGAACTTGGCCAGAAAGTAGAGTGCAATGTTACATATGGTTTAATCTGTAAAAATGAGGAGCAAGATGCAACTATATGGCAACTTTGCTATAATTATGAAATCAGGGTAAACTGTTGTGAGTGGCAAGAAATTCCTTGTGGGATAAGCACACTGAGTCCAACACCAACTGCAACTTCAACCACCACCAGCACAACAATAGCCAGCACATCTTCATCCAGGATATCGACAACAATTACCACCACGCCCATACCCACTTCACACATCACAAGCGAATTCACACCATCAGTCACCACCCCAGTAACTTCAACCTCTCCAGGTAATTGGAAGACCTATGCTCTCAGCTCTTGTTTTGCCACAGAAAAAAAAAAAAGTCTGTCAACTACTAAAGGCCATGTCACATCAAAAAAAGATACTGAGTAGGCAGGAAGTCTAATTTAAGACGGTTTGGAGCTTAACTTTTGGACCTGATGATCTTAAAGGTCTTTTCCAACCCAGTAACTCTGTGAAGCTCTGTCCTTCTGCTAGAGAGAAGATTCCCAGAAGGACTCATTGTGTGACTTAGAGTAGGCCTTCAATTAGAGAACCATCATTGTAGGCATTGTCCTGGACCGGATGTCTTCCCTTTGTCTTCCTGCTTTCCTTCTTTCAGTGCCTATGGTTGCAGATGCAGGAAGAAGGATTTCCCTGGCAGGCTTTTCTCAGGAAGAGTTTCATTCTGCAGCTTGCCACTTCCTCAAAACTGTGTTCTTTGCTTGCTGAAATCTATTAGTACTCTGTGAGCTTCATCAGGCAAATGTTGTTCAGTGCCTATTGTGTCCCACTAACGCATGTTGCACTTCTCTCTGTTTTCTTTGTCCCTCCTGTTTCTATCAGGACCAACTTCGTCCCCATCAACTGTATCGACAAGCAGTCCCACAACAACGCCATCAGAGCATCCCACCAGCACGGCCCGCACTACGATTCCCCCCACAAGCACCACTGGCAGCACACCAGGAACTACAACGACTGTTCCTAGCACAGCATCACCCACCCCAACTACTATAAGCACATCCACACCGACGCCAACATACACCACCTCCCTGTCGACTCCAACTCCAACTCCTACCGGTACTTGTCTGGTCTGTGCTCTTGTGTGTTGCCTTGCTGTGGGAGAAATGAAGGCGTGTGAGCACCTCAACCTGAGCCTTCTGTATGGGATTTGGGGCGGGAGTAATTGCTGTGTAATCCTTGAAGCTCTTGGTGCCTAAATCTAGCCGTTGTTCTGTCTCTTTCAGAAGGGAGGAGGGTGCAGGGGTCCTGGATAAAAGGTCTCATCTTCCCCGACTCAGTAGGACTCCGAGGATGTTTTTTCAACCTGGTGCCTCTGCCCAGCTTAGGCAGATACTGATCTGACAGGAGATCATAGAATATAGAGCAGTCTGGGTTGGAAGGGCCCTCAAGGATCGTAGAGTTCCAAACCCCCTTGCCACGGGCAGGGCCAAGAACCTCCAGGCCTGGATCTACACAAGGTTGCCCAGGGCCCCATCCAACCTGGCCTTGACCACCTGCAGGGACAGGGCATCCACCACCTCTCTGGGCAGCCTGTTCCAGCACCTCACCAGTCTCTCTGTAAAATCCTTCCCCCTAATATCTAATCTAAACCATCCGTCCTTTAGCTTCAATCCTTTCCCCCTTGTCCTGCCATTGCCTACCCTTTCAAAAAGTTCATTCCCCTCCTCTTCATATGCTCCCTTCAGGTACTGGGAGGCTGCAATGAGGTTCCCCCGCAGCCTTCTCTTCTCTAAGCTGAAAAAGCCCAGCTCCCTCAGCCTCTCTTTGTAGGGCAGGTGCTCCAGCCCTCTAATCGTCTTTGTGGTGCTCCCCAGAACCCTCTCCAACAGTTCTACGTCTTTCTTGGATTGGAGCCCCCAGATCTGGACACAGTACTCTAGATGAGGCCTCAGGAGGGCAGGGTCGAGACGGAAAATCCCCTCCCTGTCCCTGCTGGCCACCCCTCTTCTGATGGAGCCCAGGATAGCATTGGCCTTCTTAATCTGGTTTGGAGCTCTGTCCTTCTGCTAGAGAGAAGATTCCCAGAAGGACTCATTGTGTGACTTAGAGTAGTCCTTCAATTAGAGAACCATCATTGTAGGCATTGTCTGTGATCGGATGTCTTCCCTTTCTCTTCCTGCTTTCCTTCTTTCAGTGCCTATGGTTGCAGATGCAGGAAGAAGGGTTTCCCTGGCAGGCTTTTCTCAGTAAGAGTTCCATTCCGCAGCTTGCCACTTGCTCAAAACTGTGTTCTTTGCTTGCTGAAATCTATTAGTACTCTGTGAGCTTCATCAGGCAAATGTTGTTCAGTGCCTATTGTGTCCCACTAACACATGTTGCACTTCTCTCTGTTTTCTTTGTCCCTCCTGTTTCTATCAGGACCAACTTCGTCCCCATCAACTGTATCGACAACCAGTCCCACAACAACACCATCAGAGCGTCCCACCAGCACGGCCAGCACTACAATACCCCCTACAAGCACCTCTGTCTCCTCACCTGGAACAACAATGACGACTGTTCCTAGCACAGCATCACCCACCCCGACAACTACAAGTATATCCTCACCGACACCAACTTATTCCACCTCCCTTTCAACTTACACTCCTATTCCAACTTCATCACCTATAGGTACTTGTCTGGTCTGTGCTCTTGTGTGTTGCCTTGCTGTGGGATAATTGAAGGCGTGTGAGCACCTCAACCTGAGCCTTCTGTATGGGATTTGGGGCGGGAGAAATTGCTGTGCATTCCCTGAAGCTCTTGGTGCCTGAAGCTAGCCATTGTTCTGGCTCTTTCAGAAGGGTGCAGGTGTCCTGAGTAGAAGGTCTCATCTTCCCCGACTCAGTAGGACTCCGAGGGGGTTTTTCCATCCTGGTGACTCTGCCCAAATTAAGGCACATACTGATCTGACAGGAGATCTTGATTTTTGGTTTTTCCGTGCAATAGTGAGGTGGTGTGAGTGGCATAAGAAAGGGAGAGAGTAGTGGAAGCCCCTGCTTAGTCCTGCTCCACCTCCTGTGTTGTCCTTATGTGGTGTGTATTTTGCACATGAGAAGCTGAATACAGCAACATGCCCTCTCTTCAAGCACTGAGGTCTGCACACTGGCAGTACCTGGGTCCTGATTTGGCCCCAGTGTGCTTTGCAGGGCCAAGAACGCGAGGCCTGCCCATACAAGTGAGCTTTCTTGTGGCCAGGGTAAGCTGACTGCTGTAGCAGTGGCTGAGTTACTCTTTTGGGTACAGTGGATACCGAGAGCACCATCCAAGAGTGTGCTGGTGCCCCGAACTTTAATCTGTGTTCTGGCTCTTTCTAATTGTTGCTCTTTATCTCCCCAAGTATGTGAATGCATCTGGACGGACTGGATTGATGTGAGCTACCCAGATGGTTCTGACAGAAACAGTGGTGACTACGAAACCTTTGAGAATATCCAGAAGAACGACCCCTCCTGGGTCTGCGCCAAAGTTGAGAATATTTCATGCAGATCAGAGAAATTCCCTGAAATTCCCATTGGAAATTTAGGGCAGGTCGTGCAATGTGATGTAAACACGGGACTCATCTGTAACAATAAGGATCAGACTATAGGAGGAATGATACCAATGCCAGTCTGCCTCAATTACCAGATCAGTGTCTGCTGCGTCCCCAACATACCAGAGTGTATCACCCCTACCCCCACAACCTCCACAACAGGCACATTGTCCCCATCAACTGCATCGACAACCAGTCCCACGTCAACGTCGTCAGAGAGTCCCACCAGCACAGCCAGCACTACCTTGCCCCCCACAAGCACCACTGGCAGCACACCGGGAACTACAACGACTGTTCCTAGCACAGAATCACCCACCCCAACTACTACAAGCACGTCCACACCGACGCCAACATACACCACCTCCCTGTCGACTCCAACTCCAACTCCTACCGGTACTTGTCTGGTCTGTGCTCTTGTGTGTTGCCTTGCTGTGGGAGAAATGAAGGCATGTGAGCACCTCAACCTGAGCCTTCTGTATGGGATTATGGGCGGGAGAAATTGCTGTGCATTCCCTGAAGCTCTTGGTGCCTAAAGCTAACCGTTGTTCTGGCTCTTTCAGAAGGGAGGAGGGTGCAGGGGTCCTGAGTAGAAGGTCTCATCTTCCCCAACTCAGTAGGAATCCGGAGGAGGTTTATTCAACCTGGTGCCTCTGCCCAGCTTAGGCAGATACTGATCTGACAGGAGATCATAGAATATAGAGCAGTCTGGGTTGGAAGGGCCCTCGAGGATCGCAGAGTTCCAAACCCCCTTATCACGGGCAGAGCCAAGAACCTCCAGGCCTGGATCTACACAAGGTTGCCCAGGGCCCCATCCAACCTGGCCTTGACCACCTGCAGGGACGGGGCATCCACCACCTCTCTGGGCAGCCTGTTCCAGCACCTCACCGGTCTCTCTATAAAATCCTTCCCCCTAATATCTAATCTAAACCATCCCTCCTTTAGCTTTAATCCTTTCCCCCTTGTCCTGCCATTGCCTACCCTTTCAAAAAGTTCATTCCCCTCCTCTTCATATGCTCCCTTCAGGTACTGGGAGGCTGCAATGAGGTTCCCCCGCAGCCTTCTCTTCTCTAAGCTGAAAAAGCCCAGCTCCCTCAGCCTCTCTTTGTAGGGCAGGTGCTCCAGCCCTCTATTCATCTTTCTGGCACTCCCCAGAACCCCCTCCAAAACTTCTACGTCTTTCTTGTATTGGAGCCCCCAGATCTGGACACAGTACTCTAGATGAGGCCTCAGGAGGGCAGGGTCGAGAGGGAGAATCCCCTCCCTGTCCCTGCTGGCCACCCTTTTTCTGATGGAGCCCAGGATAGTATTGTCCTTCTTAACTTAATCTGGTTTGGAGCTCTGTCCTTCTGCTAGAGAGAAGATTCCCAGAAGGACTCATTGTGTGACTTAGAGTAGTCCTTCAATTAGAGAACCATCATTGTAGGCATTGTCTGGGACCGGATGTCTTCCCTTTCTCTTCCTGCTTTCCTTCTTTCAGTGCCTATGGTTGCAGATGCAGGAAGAAGGGTTTCCCTGGCAGGCTTTTCTCAGGAAGAGTTTCATTCCTCGGCTTGCCGCTTGCTCAAAACTGTGTTCTTTGCTTGCTGAAATCTATTAGTACCCTGTGAGCTTCACCAGGCAAATGTTGTTCAGTGCCTATTGTGTCCCACTAACGCATGTTGCACTTCTCTCTGTTTTCTTTGTCCCTCCTGTTTCTATCAGGACCAACTTCGTCCCCATCAACTGTATCGACAAGCAGTCCCACAACAACGCCATCAGAGCGTCCCACCAGCACGGCCAGCACTACAATATCCCCTACAAGCACCTCTGGCAGCACACCAGGAACTACAACGACTGTTCCGAGCACAGAATCACCCACCCCAACTACTATAAGCACATCCACACCGACGCCAACATACACCACCTCCCTGTCGACTCCAACTCCAACTCCTACCGGTACTTGTCTGGTCTGTGCTCTTGTGTGTTGCCTTGCTGTGGGAGAAATGAAGGCGTGTGAGCACCTCAACCTGAGCCTTCTGTATGGGATTATGGGCGGGAGAAATTGCTGTGCATTCCCTGAAGCTCTTGGTGCCTAAAGCTAGCCGTTGTTCTGTCTCTTTCAGAAGGGAGGAGGGTGCAGGGGTCCTGAGTAGAAGGTCTCATCTTCCCCAACTCAGTAGGACTCCAAGGAGGTTTTTTCAACCTGGTGCCTCTGCCCAGCTTAGGCAGATACTGATCTGACAGGAGATCATAGAATATAGAGCAGTCTGGGTTGGAAGGGCCCTCGAGGATCGCAGAGTTCCAAACCCCCTTATCACGGGCAGAGCCAAGAACCTCCAGGCCTGGATCTACACAAGGTTGCCCAGGGCCCCATCCAACCTGGCCTTGACCACCTGCAGGGACGGGGCATCCACCACCTCTCTGGGCAGCCTGTTCCAGCACCTCACCGGTCTCTCTGTAAAATCCATCCCCCTAATATCGAATCTAAACCATCCGTCCTTTAGCTTCAATCCTTTCCCCCTTGTCCTGCCATTGCCTATCCTTTCAAATGTTCATTCCCCTCCTCTTCATATGCTCCCTTCAGGTACTGGGAGGCTGCAATGAGGTTCCCCCGCAGCCTTCTCTTCTCTAAGCTGAAAAAGCCCAGCTCCCTCAGCCTCTCTTTGTAGGGCAGGTGCTCCAGCCCTCTAATCGTCTTTGTGGTGCTCCCCAGAACCCTCTCCAACAGTTCTACGTCTTTCTTGTATTGGAGCCCCCAGATCTGGACACAGTACTCTAGATGAGGCCTCAGGAGGGCAGGGTCGAGAGGGAGAATCCCCTCCCTGTCCCTGCTGGCCACCCTTCTTCTGATGGAGCCCAGGATAGTATTGTCCTTCTTAACTTAATCTGGTTTGGAGCTCTGTCCTTCTGCTAGAGAGAAGATTCCCAGAAGGACTCATTGTGTGACTTAGAGTAGTCCTTCAATTAGAGAACCATCATTGTAGGCATTGTCTGGGACCGGATGTCTTCCCTTTCTCTTCCTGCTTTCCTTCTTTCAGTGCCTATGGTTGCAGATGCAGGAAGAAGGGTTTCCCTGGCAGGCTTTTCTCAGGAAGAGTTTCATTCCTCGGCTTGCCGCTTGCTCAAAACTGTGTTCTTTGCTTGCTGAAATCTATTAGTACTCTGTGAGCTTCATCAGGCAAATGTTGTTCAGTGCCTATTGTGTCCCACTAACGCATGTTGCACTTCTCTCTGTTTTCTTTGTCCCTCCTGTTTCTATCAGGACCAACTTCGTCCCCATCAACTGTATCGACAAGCAGTCCCACAACAACGCCATCAGAGCGTCCCACCAGCACGGCCAGCACTACAATACCCCCTACAAGCACCTCTGGCAGCACACCAGGAACTACAACGACTGTTCCGAGCACAGAATCACCCACCCCAACTACTATAAGCACATCCACACCGACGCCAACATACACCACCTCCCTGTCGACTCCAACTCCTACCGGTACTTGTCTGGTCTGTGCTCTTGTGTGTTGCCTTGCTGTGGGAGAAATGAAGGCGTGTGAGCACCTCAACCTGAGCCTTCTGTATGGGATTATGGGCGGGAGAAATTGCTGTGCATTCCCTGAAGCTCTTGGTGCCTAAAGCTAGCCGTTGTTCTGGCTCTTTCAGAAGGGAGGAGGGTGCAGGGGTCCTGAGTAGAAGGTCTCATCTTCCCCAACTCAGTAGGACTCCAAGGAGGTTTTTTCAACCTGGTGCCTCTGCCCAGCTTAGGCAGATACTGATCTGACAGGAGATCATAGAATATAGAGCAGTCTGGGTTGGAAGGGCCCTCGAGGATCGCAGAGTTCCAAACCCCCTTATCACGGGCAGAGCCAAGAACCTCCAGGCCTGGATCTACACAAGGTTGCCCAGGGCCCCATCCAACCTGGCCTTGACCACCTGCAGGGACGGGGCATCCACCACCTCTCTGGGCAGCCTGTTCCAGCACCTCACCGGTCTCTCTATAAAATCCATCCCCCTAATATCTAATCTAAACCATCCGTCCTTTAGCTTCAATCCTTTCCCCCTTGTCCTGCCATTGCCTATCCTTTCAAATGTTCATTCCCCTCCTCTTCATATGCTCCCTTCAGGTACTGGGAGGCTGCAATGAGGTTCCCCCGCAGCCTTCTCTTCTCTAAGCTGAAAAAGCCCAGCTCCCTCAGCCTCTCTTTGTAGGGCAGGTGCTCCAGCCCTCTAATCGTCTTTGTGGTGCTCCCCAGAACCCTCTCCAACAGTTCTACGTCTTTCTTGTATTGGAGCCCCCAGATCTGGACACAGTACTCTAGATGAGGCCTCAGGAGGGCAGGGTCGAGAGGGAGAATCCCCTCCCTGTCCCTGCTGGCCACCCTTTTTCTGATGGAGCCCAGGATAGTATTGTCCTTCTTAACTTAATCTGGTTTGGAGCTCTGTCCTTCTGCTGGAGAGAAGATTCCCAGAAGGACTCATTGTGTGACTTAGAGTAGTCCTTCAATTAGAGAACCATCATTGTAGGCATTGTCTGGGACCGGATGTCTTCCCTTTCTCTTCCTGCTTTCCTTCTTTCAGTGCCTATGGTTGCAGATGCAGGAAGAAGGGTTTCCCTGGCAGGCTTTTCTCAGGAAGAGTTTCATTCCTCGGCTTGCCGCTTGCTCAAAACTGTGTTCTTTGCTTGCTGAAATCTATTAGTACTCTGTGAGCTTCATCAGGCAAATGTTGTTCAGTGCCTATTGTGTCCCACTAACGCATGTTGCACTTCTCTCTGTTTTCTTTGTCCCTCCTGTTTCTATCAGGACCAACTTCGTCCCCATCAACTGTATCGACAAGCAGTCCCACAACAACGCCATCAGAGCGTCCCACCAGCACGGCCAGCACTACAATACCCCCTACAAGCACCTCTGGCAGCACACCAGGAACTACAACGACTGTTCTGAGCACAGAATCACCCACCCCAACTACTATAAGCACATCCACACCGACGCCAACATACACCACCTCCCTGTCGACTCCAACTCCAACTCCTACCGGTACTTGTCTGGTCTGTGCTCTTGTGTGTTGCCTTGCTGTGGGAGAAATGAAGGCGTGTGAGCACCTCAACCTGAGCCTTCTGTATGGGATTATGGGCGGGAGAAATTGCTGTGCATTCCCTGAAGCTCTTGGTGCCTAAAGCTAGCCGTTGTTCTGTCTCTTTCAGAAGGGAGGAGGGTGCAGGGGTCCTGAGTAGAAGGTCTCATCTTCCCCAACTCAGTAGGACTCCAAGGAGGTTTTTTCAACCTGGTGCCTCTGCCCAGCTTAGGCAGATACTGATCTGACAGGAGATCATAGAATATAGAGCAGTCTGGGTTGGAAGGGCCCTCGAGGATCGCAGAGTTCCAAACCCCCTTATCACGGGCAGAGCCAAGAACCTCCAGGCCTGGATCTACACAAGGTTGCCCAGGGCCCCATCCAACCTGGCCTTGACCACCTGCAGGGACGGGGCATCCACCACCTCTCTGGGCAGCCTGTTCCAGCACCTCACCGGTCTCTCTGTAAAATCCATCCCCCTAATATCGAATCTAAACCATCCGTCCTTTAGCTTCAATCCTTTCCCCCTTGTCCTGCCATTGCCTATCCTTTCAAATGTTCATTCCCCTCCTCTTCATATGCTCCCTTCAGGTACTGGGAAGCTGCAATGAGGTTCCCCCGCAGCCTTCTCTTCTCTAAGCTGAAAAAGCCCAGCTCCCTCAGCCTCTCTTTGTAGGGCAGGTGCTCCAGCCCTCTAATCATCTTTGTGGTGCTCCCCAGAACCCTCTCCAACAGTTCTACGTCTTTCTTGTATTGGAGCCCCCAGATCTGGACACAGTACTCTAGATGAGGCCTCAGGAGGGCAGGGTCGAGACGGAAAATCCCCTCCCTGTCCCTGCTGGCCACCCTTCTTCTGATGGAGCCCAGGATAGTATTGTCCTTCTTAACTTAATCTGGTTTGGAGCTCTGTCCTTCTGCTAGAGAGAAGATTCCCAGAAGGACTCATTGTGTGACTTAGAGTAGTCCTTCAATTAGAGAACCATCATTGTAGGCATTGTCTGGGACCGGATGTCTTCCCTTTGTCTTCCTGCTTTCCTTCTTTCAGTGCCTATGGTTGCAGATGCAGGAAGAAGGGTTTCCCTGGCAGGCTTTTCTCAGGAAGAGTTTCATTCATCAGCTTGGCGCTTGATTAAAACTGTGTTCTTTGCTTGCTGAAATCTATTAGTACTCTGTGAGCTTCATCAGGCAAATGTTGTTCAGTGCCTATTGTGTCCCACTAACGCATGTTGCACTTCTCTCTGTTTTCTTTGTCCCTCCTGTTTCTATCAGGACCAACTTCGTCCCCATCAACTGTATCGACAAGCAGTCCCACAACAACGCCATCAGAGCGTCCCACCAGCACTGCCCGCACTACGATTCCCCCCACAAGCACCACTGGCAGCACACCAGGAACTACAACGACTGTTCCTAGCACAGCATCACCCACCCCAACTACTATAAGCACATCCACACCAACGCCAACATACACCACCTCCCTGTCGACTCCAACTCCAACTCCTACCGGTACTTGTCTGGTCTGTGCTCTTGTGTGTTGCCTTGCTGTGGGAGAAATGAAGGCATGTGAGCACCTCAACCTGAGCCTTCTGTATGGGATCTGGGGCGTGAAAAATTGCTGTGTAATCCTTGAAGCTCTTGGTGCCTAAATCTAGCCGTTGTTCTGTCTCTTTCAGAAGGGAGGAGGGTGCAGGGGTCCTAAGTAGAAGGCCCCGACTCAGTAGGACTCCGAGGAGGTTTTTACAACCTGGTGCCTCTGCCCAGCTTAGGCAGATACTGATCTGACAGGAGATCATAGAATATAGAGCAGTCTGGGTTGGAAGGGCCCTCGAGGATCGCAGAGTTCCAAACCCCCTTGTCACGGGCAGGGCCAAGAACCTCCAGGCCTGGATCTACACAAGGTTGCCCAGGGCCCCATCCAACCTGGCCTTGACCACCTGCAGGGACGGGGCATCCACCACCTCTCTGGGCAGCCTGTTCCAGCACCTCACCGGTCTCTCTGTAAAATCCTTCCCCCTAATATCGAATCTAAACCATCCGTCCTTTAGCTTCAATCCTTTCCCCCTTGTCCTGCCATTGCCTATCCTTTCAAATGTTCATTCCCCTCCTCTTCATATGCTCCCTTCAGGTACTGGGAGGCTGCAATGAGGTTCCCCCGCAGCCTTCTCTTCTCTAAGCTGAAAAAGCCCAGCTCCCTCAGCCTCTCTTTGTAGGGCAGGTGCTCCAGCCCTCTAATCATCTTTGTGGTGCTCCCCAGAACCCTCTCCAACAGTTCTACGTCTTTCTTGTATTGGAGCCCCCAGATCTGGACACAGTACTCTAGATGAGGCCTCAGGAGGGCAGGGTCAAGACGGAAAATCCCCTCCCTGTCCCTGCTGGCCACCCTTCTTCTGATGGAGCCCAGGATAGTATTGGCCTTCTTAACTTAAGCTGGTTTGGAGCTCTGTCCTTCTGCTGGAGAGAAGATTCCAGAAGGACTCATTGTGTGACTTAGAGTAGGCCTTCAATTAGAGAACCATCATTGTAGGCATTGTCTGTGATTGGATGTCTTCCCTTTGTCTTCCTGCTTTCCTTCTTTTAGTGCCTATGGTTGCAGATGCAGGAAGAAGGATTTCCCTGGCAGGCTTTTCTCAGGAAGAGTTTCATTCCTCAGCTTGCCGCTTGCTCAAAACTGTGTTCTTTGCTTGCTGAAATCTATTAGTACTCTGTGAGCTTCATCAGGCAAATGTTGTTCAGTGCCTATTGTGTCCCACTAACGCATGTTGCACTTCTCTCTGTTTTCTTTGTCCCTCCTGTTTCTATCAGGACCAACTTCGTCCCCATCAACTGTATCGACAAGCAGTCCCACAACAACGCCATCAGAGCGTCCCACCAGCACGGCCAGCACTACAATATCCCCTACAAGCACCTCTGGCAGCACACCAGGAACTACAACGACTGTTCCGAGCACAGCATCACCCACCCCGACTACTATAAGCACATCCACACCGACGCCAACATACACCACCTCCCTGTCGACTCCAACTCCAACTCCTACCGGTACTTGTCTGGTCTGTGCTCTTGTGTGTTGCCTTGCTGTGGGAGAAATGAAGGCATGTGAGCACCTCAACCTGAGCCTTCTGTGTGGGATCTGGGGCGGGAGAAATTGCTGTGTAATCCTTGAAGCTTTTGGTGCCTAAATCTAGCCGTTGTTCTGGCTCTTTCAGAAAAGAGGAGGGTACAGGGGTCCTGAGTAGAAGGTCTCATCTTCCCCAACTCAGTAGGACCCCGAGGATGTTTTTTCAACCTGGTGCCTCTGCCCAGCTTAGGCAGATACTGATCTGACAGGAGATCATAGAATATAGAGCAGTCTGGGTTGGAAGGGCCCTCTAGGACCGTAGAGTTGCAAACCCCCTTGCCAAGGGCAGAGCCAAGAACCTCCAGGCCTGGATCTACACAAGGTTGCCCAGGGCCCCATCCAACCTGGCCTTGACCACCTGCAGGGACGGGGCATCCACCACCTCTCTGGGCAGCCTGTTCCAGAACCTCACCTTTATCTCTGTAAAATCCTTCCCCCTAATATCTAATCTAAACCATCCGTCCTTTAGCTTCAATCCTTTCCCCCTTGTCCTGCCATTGCCTATCCTTTCAAAAAGTTCATTCCCCTCCTCTTCCTATGCTCCCTTCAGGTACTGGGAGGCTGCAATGAGGTTCCCCCGCAGCCTTCTCTTCTCTAAGCTGAAAAAGCCCAGCTCCCTCAGCCACTCTTTGTAGGGGAGGTGCTCCAGCCCTCTAATCATCTTTGTGGTGCTCCCCAGAACCCTCTCCAACAGTTCTACGTCTTTCTTGTATTGGAGCCCCCAGATCTGGACACAGTACTCTAGATGACGCCTCAGGAGGGCAGAGTCACAAAATCACAAAATCACAGAATAATGAGGTTGGAAAAGACTTTTAAGATTATCAAGTCCAACCATTCACATACTTAACTATACCATACTCCTAAGTACTTCATCTACCCTTTTTTTTTAACACATCCAGGGAAGGTGACTTGACCACCTCCCTGGGCAGCCTGTTCCATGCCCTGACAACTCGTTCAGTAAAATTTTTTTTCCTAACATCCAATCTAAACCTGCCCTGGCACAGCTTCATGCCATTCCCCCTTGTCCTATCACCTGTCACCTGACTGAAGAGACCATCACCTACCTCACTATAACCTCTCTTCAGGTAGTTGTAGGCGGTGATAAGGTCTCCCCTCAACCTCCTCTTCTCTAGGCTAAACAGCCCCACCTCCCTCAGATGCTCCTCATAGGATTTGCCCTCCAGCCCCTTCACCAGACTGGTTGCTCTTCTCTGGACTTGCTCCAGGACCTCCATGTCCTTCTTATGGTGAGGAGCCCAGAACTGGACACAGTACTCAAGGTGTTCTCTCACCAATGCCAAGTACAGGGGCACAATCACCTCCCTAGACCTACTGTACACACTGGTTTTGATACAAGCCAAGATGCCATTGGCCTTCTTGGCCACCTAGGCACACTGCTGACTCATATTCAGTCTGCAGTCAACCAACACCCCCAGGTCCTTCTCTGCCTGACAGCTCTCCAGCCAGTCTCCCCCAAGCCTGTAGCGCTGCATGGGGTTGTTATGTCCCATGTGCAGCACTCTACACTTGGCCTTGTTAAACTTCATCCCATTGGACTCAGCCCATCGGTCCAGTCTGTTCAGATCCCTCTGAAGAGCCTCCCTACCCTCAGGCAGATCAACACTTCCTCCTAGTTTAGTGTCATCTGCAAACTTAGTGAGGCAGCATTCAATCCCTTTGTCGAGATCATTGATAAAGATGTTGAATAAGACTGGACCCAGGACTGAGCCCTGGGGGACGCCACTCGTGACCGGCCTCCAGCTGGATTTTGTTCCATTCACCACCACTCTCTGGGCTCGGCCATCCAGCCAGTTTTTAACCCAGCTGAGGGTCCACCTGTCCAGGCCAGTGGCAGCCAGTTTCTCAGTCAGAATGCTGTGAGAAACTGTGTCAAAAGCTTTACCAAAGTCCAGGTACATCACATGTACAGCCTTACCCTCGTCCATTAAGCGGATCACCTTGTCATAGAAGGTGATCAGGTTAGTTTGACAGGATCTACCTTTTGTAAACCCATGTTGACTAGGCCTGATCCCCTGGCCAGCGTGCATGTGCTGCATGATAGCTCCCAAGATAACCCTCTCCATGATCTTCCCTGGGACTGAGGTCAGACTGACAGGCCTGTAGTTCCCTGGATCCTCCTTCCGACCCTTCTTGTATATGGGTGTAACATCTGCCAGCCTCCAGTTGACTGGAACTTCCCCAGTCTGCCAGGATTGCTGATAGATGATGGAAAGGGGTTTGGCAAGCACATCTAGAGGGAGAATCCCCTCCCTGTCCCTGCTGGCCACCCCTCTTCTGATGGAGCCCAGGATAGCATTGGCCTTTTTAACTTAAGCTGGTTTGGAGCTCTGTCGTTCTGCTGGAGAGGTGATTCCCAGGAGGACGCATTGTGTGACTTAGAGTAGGCCTTGAATTAGGGAACCATAATTTTAGGCCATGCTTGGGATAGGATATCTTCCCTTTCTCTTCCTATTTTCCTTCTTCCAGTGCCTATGGTTGCAGATCCAGGAAGAAGGGTTTCCCTGGCAGGCTTTCAGGACCAGTTTCATTCTGCTGCTTGCCGCTTGCTCAAAACTGTGTTCTTTGCTTGCTGAAATCTATTAGTGCTCTGTGAGCTTCATCAGGCAAATATTGTTCAGTGCCTATTGTGTCCCACTAACGCATGTTGCACTTCTCTCTGTTTTCTTTGTACCTCCTGTTTCTATCAGGACCAACTTCGTCCCCATCAACTGTATCGACAAGCAGTCCCACAACAACGCCATCAGAGTATCCCACCAGCACTGCCAGCACTACAATACCCCCTACAAGCACCTCTGTCTCCTCACCTGGAACAACAATGACGACTGTTCCTAGCACAGCATCACCCACCCCGACAACTACAAGTATATCCTCACCGACACCAACTTATTCCACCTCCCTTTCAACTCACACTCCTATTCCAACTTCATCACCTATAGGTACTTGTCTGGTCTGTGCTCTTGTGTGTTGCCTTGCTGTGGGAGAATTGAAGGCCCACGAACACCTCAACCTGAGCCTTCTGTATGGGATCTGGGGTGGGAGTAATTGCTGTGCATTCCCTGAAGCTGTTGGTACTTAATGCTACCCCTTGGTCAGGCTCTTACAGCAGTGAGGAGGGTGCAGGGGTCCTGAGGAGAAGGTCTCATCTTTCCTGACTCAGCAGGACTCTGAGGAGGTTTTTACATGCCACTGCCTCTGCCCAGCTTCAGCAGTTACTGATCTGACAGGAGATCTTTATTTTCGTTTTCTCCTTGCAATAGTGAGGTGTTGAGAGTGGCATGAGAAGGGAGAGAGTGGTGGGAGCCCCTGATGAGTCCTGCTCCACCTCCTGTGTTGTCCCTGTGTGAGTGTGTTTTGCACAAAAGAAGCCCAATACAGCAACGTACCCTTGCTTTGAGCAGGAGACACACGCAGCCTGGCTGTGCCCGTGTTGTGTTTTGGCCCCAGTGTGCTTTGTAGGGCCAAGAATGGGATGTCTGCCCACACAAATGAGCTTTCTTGTGGCCAGGGTAATCTGACTGCTATAGCAGTGGCCAAGGGACACCCTTGCATACCCAGGGCACCACCCAAGAGTGATTTGGTGCCTCGGCGTGTCGTCTGTTGCAGCTCTTTCTAATTGTTGCTCTTTATCTCCCCAGTATGTGAATGCATCTGGACGGACTGGATTGATGTGAGCTACCCAGATGGTTCTGACAGAAACAGCGGTGACTACGAAACCTTTGAGAATATCCAGAAGAACGACCCCTCCTGGGTCTGCGCCAAAGTTGAGAATATTTCATGCAGATCAGAGAAATTCCCTGACATTCCCATTGGAAATTTAGGGCAGGTCGTGCAATGTGATGTAAACACGGGTCTTATATGTAACAATAAGGATCAGCCCATAGGAGGCATCATACCGATGCCAGTCTGCCTCAATTACCAGATCAGTGTCTGCTGCGTCCCCAACATACCAGAGTGTATCACCCCTACCCCCACAACCTCCACAACAGCCACGGCGACATCCACAAGAAGCACACCCACCCCATCAACCGTATCGACAACCACTCCCACGCCAACATCATCGGAGCATCCCACCAGCACTGCCAGCACTACGATACCCCCAACAAGCACTACTGTCTCCTCACCTGGAACAACAACGACGACTGTTCCTAGCACAGCATCACCGACACCGACGACTACGAGCACATCCTCGCCGACGCCAACATACACCACCTCCCTATCAACTCCAACCACATCAGGTACCGGTACTTGTCTGGTCATAGAATCATAGAATCATAGAATGGTACGAGTTGGAAGGGACCCCAAGGATCATAGAGCTCCAACCCCCGTGCACAGGCAGGGCCACCAACCTCAGGCCTGGATCTACACAAGGTTGCCCAGGGACACATCCAACCTGGCCTTGAACACTTCCAGGGACGGGGCATCCACCACCTCTCTCGGCAGCCTGATCCAGCACCTCACCACTCTTTCTCTAAAAAACATCCCCCTAATATCTAATCTAAACCTTCCTTCCCTTAGTTTTAATCCATTCCCCGTAATCCTGTCATTGTGTATCCTATTAAAAAGTTGAATCCCCTCCTGCTTATAAGCTCCCTTCAGAAGCTGTGCTCTTCTGTGTTGCCTTGCTGTGGAAGAAATGAAGGCCCACGAGCAGCTCAACCTGAGCCTTCTCTATGGGATACAGGGTGGGAGTAATTGCTGTGCATTCCCTGAAGCTCTTGGTACTCAATGCTAGCCCTTGGTCAGGATTTTTCAGCAGTGAGAAGGGTGCAGGGGTCCTGAGGAGAAGGTCTCATCTTCCCTGACTCAGCAGGACTCTGAGGAGGTTTTTTCATGTCGCTGCCTCTGCCCAGCTTCGGCAGATACTGATGTGACAGGAGATCATAGAATCATAGAATGGTCTTGGTTGGAAGGGACCGCAAGGATCATAGAGTTCCAATCCCACTGCCAAAGGCAGGGCCACCAACCTCCACACCTGGATCTCCACAAGGATGCCCAGGGCCCTTACCAACCTGGCCTTGAACACATCCAGGATGGGGCATCCACCGCCTCTCTGGGCAGCTTGTTCCAGCACCTCACCACTGTCTCTGTAAAAACCTTCCCCCTAATATCTAATCTAAACCTTCCGACCTTTAGCTTTAATCCATTCCCCGTTGTCCTGCCATTATCCAGACTTTCAAAAAGTTGATTGCACTCCTGTTTTTATGCTCCGTTCAGGTACAGGAAGGCTGCAATGAGGTCCCCCTGCAACTTTCTCTTTTCTCTCCTCTCCTCTCCTCTCCTCTCCTCTCATCTCCTCTCCTCTCCTCTCCTCTCCTCACCTCTCCTCTCCGGAGGACTCATTGTGTGAGTTAGATTAGGCCTTGAATTAGGGAACCATAATTTTAGGCCTTGCTTAGGATCAGTTATGTTCCCTTTCTCTTCCTATTTTGCCTCTTCCAGTGCCAATCGTTGCAGATTCAGGAAGAAGGGTTTCCCTAGCAGGCTTTCAGGACCAGTTTCATTCTGCAGCTTGCCACTTGCTGGAAACGGTGGTCTTTGCTTGCTAGAAATCTATTAGTGCTCTGTGAGCTTCATCAGGCAAATATTGTTCAGTTCCTACTGTGAGCCACTAATGCATCTTGCACTTTCCTCTGTTTTCTTTTTACCTCCTGTTTCTAACAGGACCAACTTCGTCCCTGTCAACCGTATCGACAACCACTCCCACACCAACATCATCGGAGCATCCCACCAGCTCTGCCAGCACTACGATACCCCCCACAAGCACCTCTGCCTCCTCACCTGGAACAACGACGACTGTTCCTAGCACAGCATCACCCACCCCGACTACTACGAGCACATCCTCACCAACGCCAACATACACCACCTCCCTATCAACTCCAACCACATCAGGTACCGGTACTTGTCTGGTCTGTGCTCTTGGGGAGAATTGAAGGCCCACGAGCACCTCAAGCTGAGCGTTCTGGATGGCATCCGGGGTGGGAGTAATTGCTGTGCATTCCCTGAAGCTGTTGGTACTCAATGCTAGCCCTTGGTCAGGCTCTTTCAGCAGTGAGGAGGGTGCAGGGGTCCTGAGGAGAAGGTCTCATCTTCCCTGACTCAGCAGGACTCTGAGGAGGTTTTTCCCTCCTGGTGCCTCTGCCCAGCTTAGGCAGATATTGATCTGACAGGAGATCATAGAATCATAGAATGATCTTGGTTGGAAGGGGCCCCAAGGATCATAGAGTTCCAATCCCCCTACCACAGGCAGGGCCACATACCTCCAGGCCTGGATCTACACAAGGTTGCCCAGGGCCCCATCCTACCTGGCCTTGAACACGTCCAGGATGGGGCATCCACCGCCTCTCTGGGCAGCCTGTTCCAGCACCTCACCACTGTCTCTGTAAATTCTTCCCCCTACTATCTAAACTAAACCTTCCCTCCTTTAGCTTTAATCCATTCCCCGTTGTCCTGCCATTATCTAGCCTTTCAAAAAGTTGATTGCGCTCCTGTTTGTACGCTCCCTTCAGGTACTGGAAGGCTGCAATGAGGTCCCCCCGCAGACTTCTCTTCTCCAGGCTTAACAAGCCCAGCTCCCTTTAGCCTGTCTTCACAGGGGATGTGCTCCATCCCTCTGAAGTCATCTTCGTGGCCCTCCTCTGAACCCTGTGCAACAGCTCTACATCTTTCTTGTACTGGGGTCCCCAGATCTGGACACAGTGCTCCAGATGGGATCTCAAGAGTGCGGAGTAGAGAGGGACAATCAGCTCCCTGTCCCTGCTGGCCACCCCTCTTCTGATGGAGCCCAGGATAGCATTGGCCTTTTTAACTTAAGCTGGTTTGGAGCTCTGTCGTTCTGCTGGAGAGGTGATTCCCAGGAGGACTCATTGTGTGAGTTAGATTAGGCCTTGAATTAGGGAACCATAATTTTAGGCCTTGCTTGGGATCAGTTATGTTCCCTTTCTCTTCCTATTTTGCCTCTTCCAGTGCCAATCGTTGCAGATTCAGGAAGAAGGGTTTCCCTAGCAGGCTTTCAGGACCAGTTTCATTCTGCAGCTTGCCACTTGCTGGAAACGGTGGTCTTTGCTTGCTAGAAATCTATTAGTGCTCTGTGAGCTTCATCAGGCAAATATTGTTCAGTTCCTACTGTGAGCCACTAATGCATCTTGCACTTTCCTCTGTTTTCTTTTTACCTCCTGTTTCTAACAGGACCAACTTCGTCCCTGTCAACCGTATCGACAACCACTCCCACACCAACATCATCGGAGCATCCCACCAGCTCTGCCAGCACTACGATACCCCCCACAAGCACCTCTGCCTCCTCACCTGGAACAACGACGACTGTTCCTAGCACAGCATCACCCACCCCGACTACTACGAGCACATCCTCACCAACGCCAACATACACCACCTCCCTATCAACTCCAACCACATCAGGTACCGGTACTTGTCTGGTCTGTGCTCTTGGGGAGAATTGAAGGCCCACGAGCACCTCAAGCTGAGCGTTCTGGATGGCATCCGGGGTGGGAGTAATTGCTGTGCATTCCCTGAAGCTGTTGGTACTCAATGCTAGCCCTTGGTCAGGCTCTTTCAGCAGTGAGGAGGGTGCAGGGGTCCTGAGGAGAAGGTCTCATCTTCCCTGACTCAGCAGGACTCTGAGGAGGTTTTTCCCTCCTGGTGCCTCTGCCCAGCTTAGGCAGATATTGATCTGACAGGAGATCATAGAATCATAGAATGATCTTGGTTGGAAGGGGCCCCAAGGATCATAGAGTTCCAATCCCCCTACCACAGGCAGGGCCACATACCTCCAGGCCTGGATCTACACAAGGTTGCCCAGGGCCCCATCCTACCTGGCCTTGAACACGTCCAGGATGGGGCATCCACCGCCTCTCTGGGCAGCCTGTTCCAGCACCTCACCACTGTCTCTGTAAATTCTTCCCCCTACTATCTAATCTAAACCTTCCCTCCTTTAGCTTTAATCCATTCCCCGTTGTCCTGCCATTATCTAGCCTTTCAAAAAGTTGATTGCGCTCCTGTTTGTACGCTCCCTTCAGGTACTGGAAGGCTGCAATGAGGTCCCCCCGCAGACTTCTCTTCTCCAGGCTTAACAAGCCCAGCTCCCCTTAGCCTGTCTTCACAGGGGATGTGCTCCATCCCTCTGAAGTCATCTTCGTGGCCCTCCTCTGAACCCTGTGCAACAGCTCTACATCTTTCTTGTACTGGGGTCCCCAGATCTGGACACAGTGCTCCAGATGGGATCTCAAGAGTGCGGAGTAGAGAGGGACAATCAGCTCCCTGTCCCTGCTGGCCACCCCTCTTCTGATGGAGCCCAGGATAGCATTGGCCTTTTTAACTTAAGCTGGTTTGGAGCTCTGTCGTTCTGCTGGAGAGGTGATTCCCAGGAGGACTCATTGTGTGAGTTAGATTAGGCCTTGAATTAGGGAACCATAATTTTAGGCCTTGCTTGGGATCAGTTATGTTCCCTTTCTCTTCCTATTTTGCCTCTTCCAGTGCCAATCGTTGCAGATTCAGGAAGAAGGGTTTCCCTAGCAGGCTTTCAGGACCAGTTTCATTCTGCAGCTTGCCACTTGCTGGAAACGGTGGTCTTTGCTTGCTAGAAATCTATTAGTGCTCTGTGAGCTTCATCAGGCAAATATTGTTCAGTTCCTACTGTGAACCACTAATGCATCTTGCACTTTCCTCTGTTTTCTTTTTACCTCCTGTTTCTAACAGGACCAACTTCGTCCCTGTCAACCGTATCGACAACCACTCCCACACCAACATCATCGGAGCATCCCACCAGCTCTGCCAGCACTACGATACCCCCCACAAGCACCTCTGCCTCCTCACCTGGAACAACGACGACTGTTCCTAGCACAGCATCACCCACCCCGACTACTACGAGCACATCCTCACCAACGCCAACATACACCACCTCCCTATCAACTCCAACCACATCAGGTACCGGTACTTGTCTGGTCTGTGCTCTTGGGGAGAATTGAAGGCCCACGAGCACCTCAAGCTGAGCGTTCTGGATGGCATCCGGGGTGGGAGTAATTGCTGTGCATTCCCTGAAGCTGTTGGTACTCAATGCTAGCCCTTGGTCAGGCTCTTTCAGCAGTGAGGAGGGTGCAGGGGTCCTGAGGAGAAGGTCTCATCTTCCCTGACTCAGCAGGACTCTGAGGAGGTTTTTCCCTCCTGGTGCCTCTGCCCAGCTTAGGCAGATATTGATCTGACAGGAGATCATAGAATCATAGAATGATCTTGGTTGGAAGGGGCCCCAAGGATCATAGAGTTCCAATCCCCCTACCACAGGCAGGGCCACATACCTCCAGGCCTGGATCTACACAAGGTTGCCCAGGGCCCCATCCTACCTGGCCTTGAACACGTCCAGGATGGGGCATCCACCGCCTCTCTGGGCAGCCTGTTCCAGCACCTCACCACTGTCTCTGTAAATTCTTCCCCCTGCTATCTAATCTAAACCTTCCCTCCTTTAGCTTTAATCCATTCCCCGTTGTCCTGCCATTATCTAGCCTTTCAAAAAGTTGATTGCGCTCCTGTTTGTACGCTCCCTTCAGGTACTGGAAGGCTGCAATGAGGTCCCCCCGCAGACTTCTCTTCTCCAGGCTTAACAAGCCCAGCTCCCTTTAGCCTGTCTTCACAGGGGATGTGCTCCATCCCTCTGAAGTCATCTTCGTGGCCCTCCTCTGAACCCTGTGCAACAGCTCTACATCTTTCTTGTACTGGGGTCCCCAGATCTGGACACAGTGCTCCAGATGGGATCTCAAGAGTGCGGAGTAGAGAGGGACAATCAGCTCCCTGTCCCTGCTGGCCACCCCTCTTCTGATGGAGCCCAGGATAGCATTGGCCTTTTTAACTTAAGCTGGTTTGGAGCTCTGTCGTTCTGCTGGAGAGGTGATTCCCAGGAGGACTCATTGTGTGAGTTAGATTAGGCCTTGAATTAGGGAACCATAATTTTAGGCCTTGCTTGGGATCAGTTATGTTCCCTTTCTCTTCCTATTTTGCCTCTTCCAGTGCCAATCGTTGCAGATTCAGGAAGAAGGGTTTCCCTAGCAGGCTTTCAGGACCAGTTTCATTCTGCAGCTTGCCACTTGCTGGAAACGGTGGTCTTTGCTTGCTAGAAATCTATTAGTGCTCTGTGAGCTTCATCAGGCAAATATTGTTCAGTTCCTACTGTGAGCCACTAATGCATCTTGCACTTTCCTCTGTTTTCTTTTTACCTCCTGTTTCTAACAGGACCAACTTCGTCCCTGTCAACCGTATCGACAACCACTCCCACACCAACATCATCGGAGCATCCCACCAGCTCTGCCAGCACTACGATACCCCCCACAAGCACCTCTGCCTCCTCACCTGGAACAACGACGACTGTTCCTAGCACAGCATCACCCACCCCGACTACTACGAGCACATCCTCACCAACGCCAACATACACCACCTCCCTATCAACTCCAACCACATCAGGTACCGGTACTTGTCTGGTCTGTGCTCTTGGGGAGAATTGAAGGCCCACGAGCACCTCAAGCTGAGCGTTCTGGATGGCATCCGGGGTGGGAGTAATTGCTGTGCATTCCCTGAAGCTGTTGGTACTCAATGCTAGCCCTTGGTCAGGCTCTTTCAGCAGTGAGGAGGGTGCAGGGGTCCTGAGGAGAAGGTCTCATCTTCCCTGACTCAGCAGGACTCTGAGGAGGTTTTTCCCTCCTGGTGCCTCTGCCCAGCTTAGGCAGATATTGATCTGACAGGAGATCATAGAATCATAGAATGATCTTGGTTGGAAGGGGCCCCAAGGATCATAGAGTTCCAATCCCCCTACCACAGGCAGGGCCACATACCTCCAGGCCTGGATCTACACAAGGTTGCCCAGGGCCCCATCCTACCTGGCCTTGAACACGTCCAGGATGGGGCATCCACCGCCTCTCTGGGCAGCCTGTTCCAGCACCTCACCACTGTCTCTGTAAATTCTTCCCCCTACTATCTAATCTAAACCTTCCCTCCTTTAGCTTTAATCCATTCCCCGTTGTCCTGCCATTATCTAGCCTTTCAAAAAGTTGATTGCGCTCCTGTTTGTACGCTCCCTTCAGGTACTGGAAGGCTGCAATGAGGTCCCCCCGCAGACTTCTCTTCTCCAGGCTTAACAAGCCCAGCTCCCCTTAGCCTGTCTTCACAGGGGATGTGCTCCATCCCTCTGAAGTCATCTTCGTGGCCCTCCTCTGAACCCTGTGCAACAGCTCTACATCTTTCTTGTACTGGGGTCCCCAGATCTGGACACAGTGCTCCAGATGGGATCTCAAGAGTGCGGAGTAGAGAGGGACAATCAGCTCCCTGTCCCTGCTGGCCACCCCTCTTCTGATGGAGCCCAGGATAGCATTGGCCTTTTTAACTTAAGCTGGTTTGGAGCTCTGTCGTTCTGCTGGAGAGGTGATTCCCAGGAGGACTCATTGTGTGAGTTAGATTAGGCCTTGAATTAGGGAACCATAATTTTAGGCCTTGCTTGGGATCAGTTATGTTCCCTTTCTCTTCCTATTTTGCCTCTTCCAGTGCCAATCGTTGCAGATTCAGGAAGAAGGGTTTCCCTAGCAGGCTTTCAGGACCAGTTTCATTCTGCAGCTTGCCACTTGCTGGAAACGGTGGTCTTTGCTTGCTAGAAATCTATTAGTGCTCTGTGAGCTTCATCAGGCAAATATTGTTCAGTTCCTACTGTGAGCCACTAATGCATCTTGCACTTTCCTCTGTTTTCTTTTTACCTCCTGTTTCTAACAGGACCAACTTCGTCCCTGTCAACCGTATCGACAACCACTCCCACACCAACATCATCGGAGCATCCCACCAGCTCTGCCAGCACTACGATACCCCCCACAAGCACCTCTGTCTCCTCACCTGGAACAACGACGACTGTTCCTAGCACAGCATCACCCACCCCGACTACTACGAGCACATCCTCACCAACGCCAACATACACCACCTCCCTATCAACTCCAACCACATCAGGTACCGGTACTTGTCTGGTCTGTGCTCTTGGGGAGAATTGAAGGCCCACGAGCACCTCAAGCTGAGCGTTCTGGATGGCATCCGGGGTGGGAGTAATTGCTGTGCATTCCCTGAAGCTGTTGGTACTCAATGCTAGCCCTTGGTCAGGCTCTTTCAGCAGTGAGGAGGGTGCAGGGGTCCTGAGGAGAAGGTCTCATCTTCCCTGACTCAGCAGGACTCTGAGGAGGTTTTTCCCTCCTGGTGCCTCTGCCCAGCTTAGGCAGATATTGATCTGACAGGAGATCATAGAATCATAGAATGATCTTGGTTGGAAGGGGCCCCAAGGATCATAGAGTTCCAATCCCCCTACCACAGGCAGGGCCACATACCTCCAGGCCTGGATCTACACAAGGTTGCCCAGGGCCCCATCCTACCTGGCCTTGAACACGTCCAGGATGGGGCATCCACCGCCTCTCTGGGCAGCCTGTTCCAGCACCTCACCACTGTCTCTGTAAATTCTTCCCCCTACTATCTAATCTAAACCTTCCCTCCTTTAGCTTTAATCCATTCCCCGTTGTCCTGCCATTATCTAGCCTTTCAAAAAGTTGATTGCGCTCCTGTTTGTACGCTCCCTTCAGGTACTGGAAGGCTGCAATGAGGTCCCCCCGCAGACTTCTCTTCTCCAGGCTTAACAAGCCCAGCTCCCCTTAGCCTGTCTTCACAGGGGATGTGCTCCATCCCTCTGAAGTCATCTTCGTGGCCCTCCTCTGAACCCTGTGCAACAGCTCTACATCTTTCTTGTACTGGGGTCCCCAGATCTGGACACAGTGCTCCAGATGGGATCTCAAGAGTGCGGAGTAGAGAGGGACAATCAGCTCCCTGTCCCTGCTGGCCACCCCTCTTCTGATGGAGCCCAGGATAGCATTGGCCTTTTTAACTTAAGCTGGTTTGGAGCTCTGTCGTTCTGCTGGAGAGGTGATTCCCAGGAGGACTCATTGTGTGAGTTAGATTAGGCCTTGAATTAGGGAACCATAATTTTAGGCCTTGCTTGGGATCAGTTATGTTCCCTTTCTCTTCCTATTTTGCCTCTTCCAGTGCCAATCGTTGCAGATTCAGGAAGAAGGGTTTCCCTAGCAGGCTTTCAGGACCAGTTTCATTCTGCAGCTTGCCACTTGCTGGAAACGGTGGTCTTTGCTTGCTAGAAATCTATTAGTGCTCTGTGAGCTTCATCAGGCAAATATTGTTCAGTTCCTACTGTGAGCCACTAATGCATCTTGCACTTTCCTCTGTTTTCTTTTTACCTCCTGTTTCTAACAGGACCAACTTCGTCCCTGTCAACCGTATCGACAACCACTCCCACACCAACATCATCGGAGCATCCCACCAGCTCTGCCAGCACTACGATACCCCCCACAAGCACCTCTGTCTCCTCACCTGGAACAACGACGACTGTTCCTAGCACAGCATCACCCACCCCGACTACTACGAGCACATCCTCACCAACGCCAACATACACCACCTCCCTATCAACTCCAACCACATCAGGTACCGGTACTTGTCTGGTCTGTGCTCTTGGGGAGAATTGAAGGCCCACGAGCACCTCAAGCTGAGCGTTCTGGATGGCATCCGGGGTGGGAGTAATTGCTGTGCATTCCCTGAAGCTGTTGGTACTCAATGCTAGCCCTTGGTCAGGCTCTTTCAGCAGTGAGGAGGGTGCAGGGGTCCTGAGGAGAAGGTCTCATCTTCCCTGACTCAGCAGGACTCTGAGGAGGTTTTTCCCTCCTGGTGCCTCTGCCCAGCTTAGGCAGATATTGATCTGACAGGAGATCATAGAATCATAGAATGATCTTGGTTGGAAGGGGCCCCAAGGATCATAGAGTTCCAATCCCCCTACCACAGGCAGGGCCACATACCTCCAGGCCTGGATCTACACAAGGTTGCCCAGGGCCCCATCCTACCTGGCCTTGAACACGTCCAGGATGGGGCATCCACCGCCTCTCTGGGCAGCCTGTTCCAGCACCTCACCACTGTCTCTGTAAATTCTTCCCCCTACTATCTAATCTAAACCTTCCCTCCTTTAGCTTTAATCCATTCCCCGTTGTCCTGCCATTATCTAGCCTTTCAAAAAGTTGATTGCGCTCCTGTTTGTACGCTCCCTTCAGGTACTGGAAGGCTGCAATGAGGTCCCCCCGCAGACTTCTCTTCTCCAGGCTTAACAAGCCCAGCTCCCCTTAGCCTGTCTTCACAGGGGATGTGCTCCATCCCTCTGAAGTCATCTTCGTGGCCCTCCTCTGAACCCTGTGCAACAGCTCTACATCTTTCTTGTACTGGGGTCCCCAGATCTGGACACAGTGCTCCAGATGGGATCTCAAGAGTGCGGAGTAGAGAGGGACAATCAGCTCCCTGTCCCTGCTGGCCACCCCTCTTCTGATGGAGCCCAGGATAGCATTGGCCTTTTTAACTTAAGCTGGTTTGGAGCTCTGTCGTTCTGCTGGAGAGGTGATTCCCAGGAGGACTCATTGTGTGAGTTAGATTAGGCCTTGAATTAGGGAACCATAATTTTAGGCCTTGCTTGGGATCAGTTATGTTCCCTTTCTCTTCCTATTTTGCCTCTTCCAGTGCCAATCGTTGCAGATTCAGGAAGAAGGGTTTCCCTAGCAGGCTTTCAGGACCAGTTTCATTCTGCAGCTTGCCACTTGCTGGAAACGGTGGTCTTTGCTTGCTAGAAATCTATTAGTGCTCTGTGAGCTTCATCAGGCAAATATTGTTCAGTTCCTACTGTGAACCACTAATGCATCTTGCACTTTCCTCTGTTTTCTTTTTACCTCCTGTTTCTAACAGGACCAACTTCGTCCCTGTCAACCGTATCGACAACCACTCCCACACCAACATCATCGGAGCATCCCACCAGCTCTGCCAGCACTACGATACCCCCCACAAGCACCTCTGTCTCCTCACCTGGAACAACAACGACTGTTCCTAGCACAGCATCACCCACCCCGACTACTACGAGCACATCCTCACCAACGCCAACATACACCACCTCCCTATCAACTCCAACCACATCAGGTACCGGTACTTGTCTGGTCTGTGCTCTTGGGGAGAATTGAAGGCCCACGAGCACCTCAAGCTGAGCGTTCTGGATGGCATCCGGGGTGGGAGTAATTGCTGTGCATTCCCTGAAGCTGTTTGTACTCAATGCTAGCCCTTGGTCAGGCTCTTTCAGCAGTGAGGAGGGTGCAGGGGTCCTGAGGGGAAGGTCTCATCTTCCCTGACTCAGCAGGACTCTGAGGAGGTTTTTCCCTACTGGTGCCTCTGCCCAGCTTAGGCAGATATTGATCTGACAGGAGATCATAGAATCATAGAATGATCTTGGTTGGAAGGGGCCCCAAGGATCATAGAGTTCCAATCCCCCTACCACAGGCAGGGCCACATACCTCCAGGCCTGGATCTACACACGGTTGCCCAGGGCCCCATCCTACCTGGCCTTGAACACGTCCAGGATGGGGCATCCACCGCCTCTCTGGGCAGCCTGTTCCAGCACCTCACCACTGTCTCTGTAAATTCTTCCCCCTACTATCTAATCTAAACCTTCCCTCCTTTAGCTTTAATCCATTCCCCGTTGTCCTGCCATTATCTAGCCTTTCAAAAAGTTGATTGCGCTCCTGTTTGTACGCTCCCTTCAGGTACTGGAAGGCTGCAATGAGGTCCCCCCGCAGACTTCTCTTCTCCAGGCTTAACAAGCCCAGCTCCCTTTAGCCTGTCTTCACAGGGGATGTGCTCCATCCCTCTGAAGTCATCTTCGTGGCCCTCCTCTGAACCCTGTGCAACAGCTCTACATCTTTCTTGTACTGGGGTCCCCAGATCTGGACACAGTGCTCCAGATGGGATCTCAAGAGTGCGGAGTAGAGAGGGACAATCAGCTCCCTGTCCCTGCTGGCCACCCCTCTTCTGATGGAGCCCAGGATAGCATTGGCCTTTTTAACTTAAGCTGGTTTGGAGCTCTGTCGTTCTGCTGGAGAGGTGATTCCCAGGAGGACTCATTGTGTGAGTTAGATTAGGCCTTGAATTAGGGAACCATAATTTTAGGCCTTGCTTGGGATCAGTTATGTTCCCTTTCTCTTCCTATTTTGCCTCTTCCAGTGCCAATCGTTGCAGATTCAGGAAGAAGGGTTTCCCTAGCAGGCTTTCAGGACCAGTTTCATTCTGCAGCTTGCCACTTGCTGGAAACGGTGGTCTTTGCTTACTGAAATCTATTAGTGCTCTGTGAGCTTCATCAGGCAAATATTGTTCAGTTCCTACTGTGAACCACTAATGCATCTTGCACTTTTCTCTGTTTTCTTTTTACCTCCTGTTTCTAACAGGACCAACTTCGTCCCTGTCAACCGTATCGACAACCACTCCCACACCAACATCATCGGAGCATCCCACCAGCTCTGCCAGCACTACGATACCCCCCACAAGCACCTCTGTCTCCTCACCTGGAACAACAACGACTGTTCCTAGCACAGCATCACCCACCCCGACTACTACGAGCACATCCTCACCAACGCCAACATACACCACCTCCCTATCAACTCCAACCACATCAGGTACCGGTACTTGTCTGGTCTGTGCTCTTGGGGAGAATTGAAGGCCCGCGAGCACCTCAAGCTGAGCGTTCTGGATGGCATCCAGGGTGGGAGTAGTTGCTGTGCATTCCCTGAAGCTGTTGGTACTCAATGCTAGCCCTTGGTCAGGCTCTTTCAGCAGTGAGGAGGGTGCAGGGGTCCTGAGGAGAAGGTCTCATCTTCCCTGACTCAGCAGGACTCTGAGGAGGCTTTTCCCTCCTGGTGCCTCTGCCCAGCTTAGGCAGATATTGATCTGACAGGAGATCATAGAATTATAGAATGGTCTTGGTTGGAAGGGGCCCCAAGGATCATGGAGTTCCAATCCCCCTACCACAGGCAGGGCCACATACCTCCAGGCCTGGATCTACACAAGGTTGCCCAGGGCCCCATCCTACCTGGCCTTGAACACGTCCAGGATGGGGCATCCACCGCCTCTCTGGGCAGCCTGTTCCAGCACCTCACCAGTGTCTCTGTAAATTCTTCCCCCTGCTATCTAATCTAAACCTTCCCTCCTTTAGCTTTAATCCATTCCCCGTTGTCCTGCCATTATCTAGCCTTTCAAAAAGTTGATTGCGCTCCTGTTTGTACGCTCCCTTCAGGTACTGGAAGGCTGCAATGAGGTCCCCCCGCAGACTTCTCTTCTCCAGGCTTAACAAGCCCAGCTCCCCTTAGCCTGTCTTCACAGGGGATGTGCTCCATCCCTCTGAAGTCATCTTCGTGGCCCTCCTCTGAACCCTGTGCAACAGCTCTACATCTTTCTTGTACTGGGGTCCCCAGATCTGGACACAGTGCTCCAGATGGGATCTCAAGAGTGCGGAGTAGAGAGGGACAATCAGCTCCCTCTCCCTGCTGGCCACATGGAGCCCAGGATAGCATTGGCCTTTTTGACTTAAGCTGGTTTGGAGCTCTGTCGTTCTGCTGGAGAGGTGATTCCCAGGAGGACTCATTGTGTGAGTTAGATTAGGCCTTGAATTAGGGAACCATAATTTTAGGCCTTGCTTGGGATCAGTTATGTTCCCTTTCTCTTCCTATTTTGCCTCTTCCAGTGCCAATCGTTGCAGATTCAGGAAGAAGGGTTTCCCTAGCAGGCTTTCAGGACCAGTTTCATTCTGCAGCTTGCCACTTGCTGGAAACGGTGGTCTTTGCTTACTGAAATCTATTAGTGCTCTGTGAGCTTCATCAGGCAAATATTGTTCAGTTCCTACTGTGAACCACTAATGCATCTTGCACTTTCCTCTGTTTTCTTTTTACCTCCTGTTTCTAACAGGACCAACTTCGTCCCTGTCAACCGTATCGACAACCACTCCCACACCAACATCATCGGAGCATCCCACCAGCTCTGCCAGCACTACGATACCCCCCACAAGCACCTCTGTCTCCTCACCTGGAACAACAACGACTGTTCCTAGCACAGCATCACCCACCCCGACTACTACGAGCACATCCTCACCAACGCCAACATACACCACCTCCCTATCAACTCCAACCACATCAGGTACCGGTACTTGTCTGGTCTGTGCTCTTGGGGAGAATTGAAAGCCCACGAGCACCTCAAGCTGAGCGTTCTGGATGGCATCCGGGGTGGGAGTAATTGCTGTGCATTCCCTGAAGCTGTTTGTACTCAATGCTAGCCCTTGGTCAGGCTCTTTCAGCAGTGAGGAGGGTGCAGGGGTCCTGAGGGGAAGGTCTCATCTTCCCTGACTCAGCAGGACTCTGAGGAGGTTTTTCCCTCCTGGTGCCTCTGCCCAGCTTAGGCAGATATTGATCTGACAGGAGATCATAGAATCATAGAATGATCTTGGTTGGAAGGGGCCCCAAGGATCATAGAGTTCCAATCCCCCTACCACAGGCAGGGCCACATACCTCCAGGCCTGGATCTACACAAGGTTGCCCAGGGCCCCATCCTACCTGGCCTTGAACACGTCCAGGATGGGGCATCCACCGCCTCTCTGGGCAGCCTGTTCCAGCACCTCACCACTGTCTCTGTAAATTCTTCCCCCTACTATCTAATCTAAACCTTCCCTCCTTTAGCTTTAATCCATTCCCCGTTGTCCTGCCATTATCTAGCCTTTCAAAAAGTTGATTGCGCTCCTGTTTGTACGCTCCCTTCAGGTACTGGAAGGCTGCAATGAGGTCCCCCCGCAGACTTCTCTTCTCCAGGCTTAACAAGCCCAGCTCCCCTTAGCCTGTCTTCACAGGGGATGTGCTCCATCCCTCTGAAGTCATCTTCGTGGCCCTCCTCTGAACCCTGTGCAACAGCTCTACATCTTTCTTGTACTGGGGTCCCCAGATCTGGACACAGTGCTCCAGATGGGATCTCAAGAGTGCGGAGTAGAGAGGGACAATCAGCTCCCTGTCCCTGCTGGCCACCCCTCTTCTGATGGAGCCCAGGATAGCATTGGCCTTTTTAACTTAAGCTGGTTTGGAGCTCTGTCGTTCTGCTGGAGAGGTGATTCCCAGGAGGACTCATTGTGTGAGTTAGATTAGGCCTTGAATTAGGGAACCATAATTTTAGGCCTTGCTTGGGATCAGTTATGTTCCCTTTCTCTTCCTATTTTGCCTCTTCCAGTGCCAATCGTTGCAGATTCAGGAAGAAGGGTTTCCCTAGCAGGCTTTCAGGACCAGTTTCATTCTGCAGCTTGCCACTTGCTGGAAACGGTGGTCTTTGCTTGCTAGAAATCTATTAGTGCTCTGTGAGCTTCATCAGGCAAATATTGTTCAGTTGCTACTGTGAACCACTAATGCATCTTGCACTTTCCTCTGTTTTCTTTTTACCTCCTGTTTCTAACAGGACCAACTTCGTCCCTGTCAACCGTATCGACAACCACTCCCACACCAACATCATCGGAGCATCCCACCAGCTCTGCCAGCACTACGATACCCCCCACAAGCACCTCTGTCTCCTCACCTGGAACAACAACGACTGTTCCTAGCACAGCATCACCCACCCCGACTACTACGAGCACATCCTCACCAACGCCAACATACACCACCTCCCTATCAACTCCAACCACATCAGGTACCGGTACTTGTCTGGTCTGTGCTCTTGGGGAGAATTGAAGGCCCACGAGCACCTCAAGCTGAGCGTTCTGGATGGCATCCGGGGTGGGAGTAATTGCTGTGCATTCCCTGAAGCTGTTTGTACTCAATGCTAGCCCTTGGTCAGGCTCTTTCAGCAGTGAGGAGGGTGCAGGGGTCCTGAGGGGAAGGTCTCATCTTCCCTGACTCAGCAGGACTCTGAGGAGGTTTTTCCCTCCTGGTGCCTCTGCCCAGCTTAGGCAGATATTGATCTGACAGGAGATCATAGAATCATAGAATGATCTTGGTTGGAAGGGGCCCCAAGGATCATAGAGTTCCAATCCCCCTACCACAGGCAGGGCCACATACCTCCAGGCCTGGATCTACACAAGGTTGCCCAGGGCCCCATCCTACCTGGCCTTGAACACGTCCAGGATGGGGCATCCACCGCCTCTCTGGGCAGCCTGTTCCAGCACCTCACCACTGTCTCTGTAAATTCTTCCCCCTACTATCTAATCTAAACCTTCCCTCCTTTAGCTTTAATCCATTCCCCGTTGTCCTGCCATTATCTAGCCTTTCAAAAAGTTGATTGCGCTCCTGTTTGTACGCTCCCTTCAGGTACTGGAAGGCTGCAATGAGGTCCCCCCGCAGACTTCTCTTCTCCAGGCTTAACAAGCCCAGCTCCCTTTAGCCTGTCTTCACAGGGGATGTGCTCCATCCCTCTGAAGTCATCTTCGTGGCCCTCCTCTGAACCCTGTGCAACAGCTCTACATCTTTCTTGTACTGGGGTCCCCAGATCTGGACACAGTGCTCCAGATGGGATCTCAAGAGTGCGGAGTAGAGAGGGACAATCAGCTCCCTGTCCCTGCTGGCCACCCCTCTTCTGATGGAGCCCAGGATAGCATTGGCCTTTTTAACTTAAGCTGGTTTGGAGCTCTGTCGTTCTGCTGGAGAGGTGATTCCCAGGAGGACTCATTGTGTGAGTTAGATTAGGCCTTGAATTAGGGAACCATAATTTTAGGCCTTGCTTGGGATCAGTTATGTTCCCTTTCTCTTCCTATTTTGCCTCTTCCAGTGCCAATCGTTGCAGATTCAGGAAGAAGGGTTTCCCTAGCAGGCTTTCAGGACCAGTTTCATTCTGCAGCTTGCCACTTGCTGGAAACGGTGGTCTTTGCTTACTGAAATCTATTAGTGCTCTGTGAGCTTCATCAGGCAAATATTGTTCAGTTCCTACTGTGAACCACTAATGCATCTTGCACTTTTCTCTGTTTTCTTTTTACCTCCTGTTTCTAACAGGACCAACTTCGTCCCTGTCAACCGTATCGACAACCACTCCCACACCAACATCATCGGAGCATCCCACCAGCTCTGCCAGCACTACGATACCCCCCACAAGCACCTCTGTCTCCTCACCTGGAACAACAACGACTGTTCCTAGCACAGCATCACCCACCCCGACTACTACGAGCACATCCTCACCAACGCCAACATACACCACCTCCCTATCAACTCCAACCACATCAGGTACCGGTACTTGTCTGGTCTGTGCTCTTGGGGAGAATTGAAGGCCCGCGAGCACCTCAAGCTGAGCGTTCTGGATGGCATCCAGGGTGGGAGTAGTTGCTGTGCATTCCCTGAAGCTGTTGGTACTCAATGCTAGCCCTTGGTCAGGCTCTTTCAGCAGTGAGGAGGGTGCAGGGGTCCTGAGGAGAAGGTCTCATCTTCCCTGACTCAGCAGGACTCTGAGGAGGCTTTTCCCTCCTGGTGCCTCTGCCCAGCTTAGGCAGATATTGATCTGACAGGAGATCATAGAATTATAGAATGGTCTTGGTTGGAAGGGGCCCCAAGGATCATGGAGTTCCAATCCCCCTACCACAGGCAGGGCCACATACCTCCAGGCCTGGATCTACACAAGGTTGCCCAGGGCCCCATCCTACCTGGCCTTGAACACGTCCAGGATGGGGCATCCACCGCCTCTCTGGGCAGCCTGTTCCAGCACCTCACCAGTGTCTCTGTAAATTCTTCCCCCTGCTATCTAATCTAAACCTTCCCTCCTTTAGCTTTAATCCATTCCCCGTTGTCCTGCCATTATCTAGCCTTTCAAAAAGTTGATTGCGCTCCTGTTTGTACGCTCCCTTCAGGTACTGGAAGGCTGCAATGAGGTCCCCCCGCAGACTTCTCTTCTCCAGGCTTAACAAGCCCAGCTCCCCTTAGCCTGTCTTCACAGGGGATGTGCTCCATCCCTCTGAAGTCATCTTCGTGGCCCTCCTCTGAACCCTGTGCAACAGCTCTACATCTTTCTTGTACTGGGGTCCCCAGATCTGGACACAGTGCTCCAGATGGGATCTCAAGAGTGCGGAGTAGAGAGGGACAATCAGCTCCCTCTCCCTGCTGGCCACATGGAGCCCAGGATAGCATTGGCCTTTTTGACTTAAGCTGGTTTGGAGCTCTGTCGTTCTGCTGGAGAGGTGATTCCCAGGAGGACTCATTGTGTGAGTTAGATTAGGCCTTGAATTAGGGAACCATAATTTTAGGCCTTGCTTGGGATCAGTTATGTTCCCTTTCTCTTCCTATTTTGCCTCTTCCAGTGCCAATCGTTGCAGATTCAGGAAGAAGGGTTTCCCTAGCAGGCTTTCAGGACCAGTTTCATTCTGCAGCTTGCCACTTGCTGGAAACGGTGGTCTTTGCTTACTGAAATCTATTAGTGCTCTGTGAGCTTCATCAGGCAAATATTGTTCAGTTCCTACTGTGAACCACTAATGCATCTTGCACTTTCCTCTGTTTTCTTTTTACCTCCTGTTTCTAACAGGACCAACTTCGTCCCTGTCAACCGTATCGACAACCACTCCCACACCAACATCATCGGAGCATCCCACCAGCTCTGCCAGCACTACGATACCCCCCACAAGCACCTCTGTCTCCTCACCTGGAACAACAACGACTGTTCCTAGCACAGCATCACCCACCCCGACTACTACGAGCACATCCTCACCAACGCCAACATACACCACCTCCCTATCAACTCCAACCACATCAGGTACCGGTACTTGTCTGGTCTGTGCTCTTGGGGAGAATTGAAAGCCCACGAGCACCTCAAGCTGAGCGTTCTGGATGGCATCCGGGGTGGGAGTAATTGCTGTGCATTCCCTGAAGCTGTTTGTACTCAATGCTAGCCCTTGGTCAGGCTCTTTCAGCAGTGAGGAGGGTGCAGGGGTCCTGAGGGGAAGGTCTCATCTTCCCTGACTCAGCAGGACTCTGAGGAGGTTTTTCCCTCCTGGTGCCTCTGCCCAGCTTAGGCAGATATTGATCTGACAGGAGATCATAGAATCATAGAATGATCTTGGTTGGAAGGGGCCCCAAGGATCATAGAGTTCCAATCCCCCTACCACAGGCAGGGCCACATACCTCCAGGCCTGGATCTACACACGGTTGCCCAGGGCCCCATCCTACCTGGCCTTGAACACGTCCAGGATGGGGCATCCACCGCCTCTCTGGGCAGCCTGTTCCAGCACCTCACCACTGTCTCTGTAAATTCTTCCCCCTACTATCTAATCTAAACCTTCCCTCCTTTAGCTTTAATCCATTCCCCGTTGTCCTGCCATTATCTAGCCTTTCAAAAAGTTGATTGCGCTCCTGTTTGTACGCTCCCTTCAGGTACTGGAAGGCTGCAATGAGGTCCCCCCGCAGACTTCTCTTCTCCAGGCTTAACAAGCCCAGCTCCCCTTAGCCTGTCTTCACAAGGGATGTGCTCCATCCCTCTGAAGTCATCTTCGTGGCCCTCCTCTGAACCCTGTGCAACAGCTCTACATCTTTCTTGTACTGGGGTCCCCAGATCTGGACACAGTGCTCCAGATGGGATCTCAAGAGTGCGGAGTAGAGAGGGACAATCAGCTCCCTGTCCCTGCTGGCCACCCCTCTTCTGATGGAGCCCAGGATAGCATTGGCCTTTTTAACTTAAGCTGGTTTGGAGCTCTGTCGTTCTGCTGGAGAGGTGATTCCCAGGAGGACTCATTGTGTGAGTTAGATTAGGCCTTGAATTAGGGAACCATAATTTTAGGCCTTGCTTGGGATCAGTTATGTTCCCTTTCTCTTCCTATTTTGCCTCTTCCAGTGCCAATCGTTGCAGATTCAGGAAGAAGGGTTTCCCTAGCAGGCTTTCAGGACCAGTTTCATTCTGCAGCTTGCCACTTGCTGGAAACGGTGGTCTTTGCTTACTGAAATCTATTAGTGCTCTGTGAGCTTCATCAGGCAAATATTGTTCAGTTCCTACTGTGAACCACTAATGCATCTTGCACTTTTCTCTGTTTTCTTTTTACCTCCTGTTTCTAACAGGACCAACTTCGTCCCTGTCAACCGTATCGACAACCACTCCCACACCAACATCATCGGAGCATCCCACCAGCTCTGCCAGCACTACGATACCCCCCACAAGCACCTCTGTCTCCTCACCTGGAACAACAACGACTGTTCCTAGCACAGCATCACCCACCCCGACTACTACGAGCACATCCTCACCAACGCCAACATACACCACCTCCCTATCAACTCCAACCACATCAGGTACCGGTACTTGTCTGGTCTGTGCTCTTGGGGAGAATTGAAGGCCCACGAGCACCTCAAGCTGAGCGTTCTGGATGGCATCCGGGGTGGGAGTAATTGCTGTGCATTCCCTGAAGCTGTTGGTACTCAATGCTAGCCCTTGGTCAGGCTCTTTCAGCAGTGAGGAGGGTGCAGGGGTCCTGAGGGGAAGGTCTCATCTTCCCTGACTCAGCAGGACTCTGAGGAGGTTTTTCCCTCCTGGTGCCTCTGCCCAGCTTAGGCAGATATTGATCTGACAGGAGATCATAGAATCATAGAATGATCTTGGTTGGAAGGGGCCCCAAGGATCATAGAGTTCCAATCCCCCTACCACAGGCAGGGCCACATACCTCCAGGCCTGGATCTACACAAGGTTGCCCAGGGCCCCATCCTACCTGGCCTTGAACACGTCCAGGATGGGGCATCCACCGCCTCTCTGGGCAGCCTGTTCCAGCACCTCACCACTGTCTCTGTAAATTCTTCCCCCTACTATCTAATCTAAACCTTCCCTCCTTTAGCTTTAATCCATTCCCCGTTGTCCTGCCATTATCTAGCCTTTCAAAAAGTTGATTGCGCTCCTGTTTGTACGCTCCCTTCAGGTACTGGAAGGCTGCAATGAGGTCCCCCCGCAGACTTCTCTTCTCCAGGCTTAACAAGCCCAGCTCCCCTTAGCCTGTCTTCACAGGGGATGTGCTCCATCCCTCTGAAGTCATCTTCGTGGCCCTCCTCTGAACCCTGTGCAACAGCTCTACATCTTTCTTGTACTGGGGTCCCCAGATCTGGACACAGTGCTCCAGATGGGATCTCAAGAGTGCGGAGTAGAGAGGGACAATCAGCTCCCTGTCCCTGCTGGCCACCCCTCTTCTGATGGAGCCCAGGATAGCATTGGCCTTTTTAACTTAAGCTGGTTTGGAGCTCTGTCGTTCTGCTGGAGAGGTGATTCCCAGGAGGACTCATTGTGTGAGTTAGATTAGGCCTTGAATTAGGGAACCATAATTTTAGGCCTTGCTTGGGATCAGTTATGTTCCCTTTCTCTTCCTATTTTGCCTCTTCCAGTGCCAATCGTTGCAGATTCAGGAAGAAGGGTTTCCCTAGCAGGCTTTCAGGACCAGTTTCATTCTGCAGCTTGCCACTTGCTGGAAACGGTGGTCTTTGCTTACTGAAATCTATTAGTGCTCTGTGAGCTTCATCAGGCAAATATTGTTCAGTTCCTACTGTGAACCACTAATGCATCTTGCACTTTTCTCTGTTTTCTTTTTACCTCCTGTTTCTAACAGGACCAACTTCGTCCCTGTCAACCGTATCGACAACCACTCCCACACCAACATCATCGGAGCATCCCACCAGCTCTGCCAGCACTACGATACCCCCCACAAGCACCTCTGTCTCCTCACCTGGAACAACAACGACTGTTCCTAGCACAGCATCACCCACCCCGACTACTACGAGCACATCCTCACCAACGCCAACATACACCACCTCCCTATCAACTCCAACCACATCAGGTACCGGTACTTGTCTGGTCTGTGCTCTTGGGGAGAATTGAAGGCCCACGAGCACCTCAAGCTGAGCGTTCTGGATGGCATCCAGGGTGGGAGTAGTTGCTGTGCATTCCCTGAAGCTGTTTGTACTCAATGCTAGCCCTTGGTCAGGCTCTTTCAGCAGTGAGGAGGGTGCAGGGGTCCTGAGGAGAAGGTCTCATCTTCCCTGACTCAGCAGGACTCTGAGGAGGTTTTTCCCTCCTGGTGCCTCTGCCCAGCTTAGGCAGATATTGATCTGACAGGAGATCATAGAATTATAGAATGGTCTTGGTTGGAAGGGGCCCCAAGGATCATGGAGTTCCAATCCCCCTACCACAGGCAGGGCCACATACCTCCAGGCCTGGATCTACACAAGGTTGCCCAGGGCCCCATCCTACCTGGCCTTGAACACGTCCAGGATAGGGCATCCACCGCCTCTCTGGGCAGCCTGTTCCAGCACCTCACCAGTGTCTCTGTAAATTCTTCCCCCTGCTATCTAATCTAAACCTTCCCTCCTTTAGCTTTAATCCATTCCCCGTTGTCCTGCCATTATCTAGCCTTTCAAAAAGTTGATTGCGCTCCTGTTTGTACGCTCCCTTCAGGTACTGGAAGGCTGCAATGAGGTCCCCCCGCAGACTTCTCTTCTCCAGGCTTAACAAGCCCAGCTCCCCTTAGCCTGTCTTCACAGGGGATGTGCTCCATCCCTCTGAAGTCATCTTCGTGGCCCTCCTCTGAACCCTGTGCAACAGCTCTACATCTTTCTTGTACTGGGGTCCCCAGATCTGGACACAGTGCTCCAGATGGGATCTCAAGAGTGCGGAGTAGAGAGGGACAATCAGCTCCCTGTCCCTGCTGGCCACCCCTCTTCTGATGGAGCCCAGGATAGCATTGGCCTTTTTAACTTAAGCTGGTTTGGAGCTCTGTCGTTCTGCTGGAGAGGTGATTCCCAGGAGGACTCATTGTGTGAGTTAGATTAGGCCTTGAATTAGGGAACCATAATTTTAGGCCTTGCTTGGGATCAGTTATGTTCCCTTTCTCTTCCTATTTTGCCTCTTCCAGTGCCAATCGTTGCAGATTCAGGAAGAAGGGTTTCCCTAGCAGGCTTTCAGGACCAGTTTCATTCTGCAGCTTGCCACTTGCTGGAAACGGTGGTCTTTGCTTACTGAAATCTATTAGTGCTCTGTGAGCTTCATGCGGCAAATATTGTTCAGTTCCTACTGTGAGCCACTAATGCATCTTGCACTTTCCTCTGTTTTCTTTTTACCTCCTGTTTCTAACAGGACCAACTTCGTCCCTGTCAACCGTATCGACAACCACTCCCACACCAACATCATCGGAGCATCCCACCAGCTCTGCCAGCACTACAATACCCCCCACAAGCACCTCTGTCTCCTCACCTGGAACAACAACGACCACTGTTCCTAGCACACTATCACCCACCTCTACTACTGAAATCCCAGTAATAATTATCACCCGAACCACATCACCTCCGCCGACAGTAGAACTACGTAAGTCTCTGACTGTTTATAGTTTTTGTCTTGTTGTGGGAGATACCAAGCTTTATTGGGAGCTTAATGCTTTTTTATATAGTTTGTATTCTGATGATGTGTATTTGAGGTATATGTCCATAAAATCATTCAGTGATATAACAGTTTTTATTGGAATGAATCATCAATGTTCTTTCTGTTCATGCCTCCTGCCATGGGGAGGGACATCTTTCTCTACATCAAGTTGTTCAGAGTACCATTGGACCTGACTTTGAATACTTACATTTATTGGGCATTCAGAACTTGTCTGAAAACTGGTTTCAGTGTCTGAACACTCTAATCAGGAATAATTTCTTCCTTATGTCCTGTTTAAAGCTACCCTCTTTCAGTTGGAATATACTGTCCCTTGTATTCTAACTACAGGTCTTGGTAAAAAAGTCTCTCTATGTCTTTCTTATAAGTCATTATCATATTTTGAAAGGCTGCCATGAGGTCTGCCCAGAGCTTTCTCTTATTCAGGCTCAGCAACCCAACTCTCTCAGCCTCCGTTCATCAGGGAGGTATTCTAGGATTCTTGGATCATTTTATGACTTTCTTCTAGACCTGCTGTAACATGTCCATGTCTGTCTTTTACTTGGGACCCCATAGCTAGATGCAGTACTCCAGACAAGTCTCATGAGCGTGTAGTAGAGTTCTGTACTGAGGTCTCCATTTAACAGTGAGAGTGCACATGTTTCTGTTTCTTGATTCTTTGATTACTGTGAACATCAGTTTTGTCATCCTGCTGCTGCTACCCAGCTTAGACAGATAATGAACCGACAGAAAGTCTTGGTTTTGCTGCTGTTGGACCTTCATCCTTCAGTTGGAGAGGTCATACTCAGCAGGACCCATGGTGTGTAATGGAAGTAGAGTTAGGGCTTGTGGCACTGCTGTGCAGATGTTCTTTCCCATTTTGTTTTGTGTCCATGCTCATTGCTGCCATTCACCTGCAGTTCTGGCTGTAGGAAGCTTTAAATGTTTTCCCTGTCAGGGTTTGGGGAAATGTTTCAATTTGCAGGTTGCCCCTTGCTACAGTTAGAAGCTCTGGACAGCTGGGTCCTCCCAGGTTCCCATGAGCATTGTTCTCCAGCTTAGCAGGCACTGCTGTAAAGCAAGCTGATGCTTGAGCAGCAGAGACATGAATCTGTCTCTCTCACAGTACACCATCTGTTCCTGTATTTGCTTCTGATCATGAAAGACTTTGACTGTCCTCACCCAAATGTGAATTAATTTTAATTGAAGGACCTTGTGGATTGCATAAGAAAAAGGAGCATATCTTACTTCCTCCTATCCTCCATCATTATGACTGCATTCTTATTATGTACATGGTGCTTCTCCATCTACCATGTACCTCTTACATTGTGCTGTAGAAACACAGATGGCTTGGAGGCTGGTCTCTGAGTATCATGAACAATTTATGAAATGCTAATCAAAACTATTCTAAAGGACCCTGCGTTAAAGCCCGTAATGAACATTGGCTTGGTCATGTCAGAAGGAAAGAACAGAAAAATATATATGGGGTTCCTGGCATGCGAAGTTAGTTTATGGATGAATACTCTTAAAGGCCTGTGAGTTAGGCATGGAACACAGATTGTTCCAGTAACTGCTCAGTTTCAGGGAAACCAAATGACTGAGTATAATGAATGCTGGCATGAAAATGCCAAATGAAGCAGCACTGCGAACAGTGGCCTATCCATACAATATACCACCACAGAATTAACCAAGGAGTTGACAATCAAGTCAATGAACTCCCCTGGATTTAGATTACTAAAGTCTTCTTTGCAGTAAAAAGCTTTAAGACTACAGGCAGCTGTTCCATCCAACACTGATCACTAATAAACTGTTTACATCAATGTCTCCAATGCAAGATGTAGGTGACTTTTTTAAGAAACACTCTGCTATGTAAAAGATATTAATAAAAAACCTTTCTGCTTTATTCCTACATAAATGTTACAGTTAGGTTTGTTCAATTTAATCAGTTTTTAGAAAATGCAATTGAGTTATTAAAAAATGTGATTTGCATCCTTAAAACAAGCTACTCTGTTTTCTCCCTCTAAAAGACGGTACAACACCTGTATCAGGAACACCAACAACAACGAGTACTACAGTTATTCCTCCATCTACCACAATGCCAACAACAAGAACAGCAGAAAGTACAGTGTCTTCCATAAGCACCACAATTCAAAAGTCAACGGCATCCATTTCAACAAGCCCAGTGACAGGCTCCACCTCTGCTATCACAGAGATAGGATCAACCACCCAAGCCACCACTTCGGGTCCCACACCCTCAGAATCCACTCCCCACAGCACCACAGGAGTAACACACACGCATAGCCCTGAGACAACTACCACTGGGACCGGGAGCCCCTCGACAGGACCATCTACCACCACCATCAGCACCACAACCTCAGGTCCCACTTCCCACAGCACCATGACAGTAACAGAAACTCATAGCCCTGTGACAACAACAGCAACTCTCTCTACTCCCACAAGATCATCTACTGTCACCACAACCGCAGAGCCTACAGCCAGCACCTCTGTATCACCACAATCATTTTCAACAAGCCCCGTGTCAACCACAACTTCTGGTACAACTCCAACTCAATCTTTTACCACCACTTCAGGAACAACCTCTAGTAATTTTACCACAATTACTGCAACAGCCACCACTTCCAAATTTATTTCCCCTGGCCCAACTACTACTTCTGGGCCAACTTCAACATCAAGTTCAGTGTCCACTGCAGAAAGTTCAACTACAAGTTCACCACCAACTACTCCTGGAAAAAATTGTTCCATTTTTCCTAATGAATCTTATGCAGTGAGTAGATTTTATGAAGTTTTTTTATCATTCTTCTTTGGATTTTCTCCTAGGTAAATTATTTCAATGTTAATAATATACAAAGTATGTATTAATCTGGATAGAAAAGGAAGTAGCACTCCATTTTATTTCTTTTCTTGGAAATCAATCTGATTTCCAATGGTATTTGGTTTGATATCTTATATACAGCTATTATATATTCAAGGCTAGTTTTAAAAAGTCTTACTTCAATGAGTTAGATCAGAGCCCATTGTCTTTATTGTAGGATAGTTTTGATCAGGAGGTAACCAAGAGCTAAGTGGTGCTAAACTATCTTTTCTGTTTCTGCTTTTGTATAGGTCAAAAGTGGGGAAAAAAAAAAAAGTGTGTTTACAGTGTAGTCCAACAAGAAAATACAGGGCTGAATTAGTTTGGAGTGAGTTGTACTTGTCGCAGGAGAGGACTGTGTAACAAATCACCATGTTTAAATGCTCATGAATTTGTCTCAAGATTTCTTAGTTTTTTTGAACCTTCCACCTCTGATTCAATCAAGATATCTTCTACATTTCTAGAGACTCTGTACAGCTTAGATGTTTACAGACTTTCTCAGTGGATCTGCAGAGATAAATATTGTACATGGCTGAAAAACTGGTGGAAGATAGAAAAAATGCATACAGTGACAATACATACACTTAATCACCTTAGACATTACTCCCTAAATAGCTGGTGTTCACTGTACCTTTAGCTGTTAATCTGTTCTAGGAATTCATGGAGGGGAATTAATCATATATTGATCACTCATATTGGTTGGTGTCTTTCACTGTTGATTAGAGAGAGAATCTAGGTAATGAGATTAGATAAGACATCTAAATTCTAGATAACTGAGACTTTAAAAAAAAAGGCAATTCCCACTTTATGCTACTGGCTTGACTTTTTAAAGTAATGTTTTTTTGACTTATCAGCTCTCAGTACTGTTAGCTCTTCTTGCAAGTCTTGATGGTGCTGACTCCAGCACTTTCTTCCCATTCTCAGACTTCAACTGGATAAAAAACTGTCGATAAACATATGGTGACTTAAAACTGCAAAACATATTCAGGTGTAATTGTTGTCAATCTAACTGTTTCATAAAGTTTGTCTCTCTCTTCCCCCTTTTCTTTCCAAACACAGCCAGGTGAGTCATGGTGGCTCTGTAACTGCACTGAAGTAATATGTATAGAAGACAATATAGTCCAGGTGATTCCCATAATCTGCAATCCACCTCCTAAACCTACATGTGCCAATGGGCTTTCTCCTGTGCAAGTCATTGATGATGATGGATGCTGCTGGCACTGGGAGTGTGATTGTAAGTATATCTTTTGTTGAATATTTTCTCTCTTGTGGGAATAATACTAGTGTCAAATCATGAAAGGCTGTGGCCCTCAGATTTCCAGCATTGGGCTGTTTGGAGTGCTTCATTGATTCTTTGTAGCAAATCAAGGGCTTTTACTTAATTTGATTGCCATCATTTCTATATAACTGGTGTGCTAGTAGAATAAATTGGTCTCCCAAGGCAGGATTTAAATGTCCAGATGCAGGTATCAGTAGGCTAGAAGCCTACGTAGAAGTTACTTGTTCAGGGTATCGGTAAAGGTATCTTTAAGGTGCAATTAATCCTATTCTCAGTTGTCTACCAGAAATAAATCAGATGAAAGTGCCTGTTTTTCTCTATTATAGAAGAGTTCTAGATACCAATCACTGGCATATACACTTTAAAATTTAAATACTTAAAGTTAGATGAGATGAATCCCACACCTACAGGTTTTGTCTGTAGTCTAATCTGATTTTATATGTTGCCATAAGAAGCTAACCTAGCTGTATGGTTTTGTAGGCTACTGCACTGGCTGGGGAGACCCGCATTACATGACTTTTGATGGACTGTACTACAGCTATCAAGGGAATTGTACATATGTCCTTGTGGAAGAGATTAATAAGAAAGTTGACAACTTTGGTGTCTACATTGATAACTACCATTGTGATACACGGGATGTGGTCTCCTGTCCTCGAACACTCATTGTGAGACATGAAACTCAGGAAGTGCGCATAGCAACAGTCAAACCAAATACTCTACAAGTAGAGGTATTGGAGAATGTTACCTTTGATTTCTTGATTACTATATTCATACAGCATCAAGCTGACAATTACATTCAGAATGTTAAGGAAAAAAAAATATCTGTGTTAGAGTTAACAACAGTTTGGATTATAAAATAGGATTTCTTTGCTTTTTTAACTTGGAATGTGGGGAAGAATTTCTACAACCCCTTTCCTTTTTTATCTCAAATATTTGCAGTGCCTTATCTCTCCCAAATACACAAATGTGGACAAATTACTACAAGTTAAGGATATGAAAGAAATGAATTTATAATTGATGTAACAAAGGAAAAGAATTAATATTGAATGGGAAGATACAATATAAACTTGACATAACAATCAGAGTACTGGCCTTAAGCATTTTTTTAAAGTACCATTTCTAGCTTTGATTGGTATTACCTTTTTAACTTTTCAGAACAGGAGCTCTTATGTATTTCATTTATGGAAATGATGCCTCAGCATTTTGGGGTGTTGGGTGAGAAGAGTTTGTTTTGAGACTTTTGTGACATTTGTTTGGTTTATTTTTTACATTCCTGTGAGGAAATATTGTTGAAAATTTGCAATGTTTGAACCTCTTTTTTTCCCGAAAGTGAGGAAATCTACCATTGCTGAGTGAAAGTAATATTAGTTCCATAGGTATAATGTGGCTATTGTATTTAAATAATACAGATTTTGGCTTATTTCTCTAATTTAATTTTCCTGCAAGTATATTCCCTTTATGCCAAAAAAGCTAATTGCACTGGGAATTTAGGGGAATTTTATATTGCGTTTTCACAGGGTATTTTCAACAATAATAATACTTTAATAAATCTATTGAGTGTTAGAATTTTTCTGGTTTAAACTCTAAATTTATGACTAATTTATCAGTGGCTGATAGGCCTTTTCTTTGGCTTAACTTTCCAGTAACATAAGAGGAAACACAGGGACACTTGTTACAAACCAAAAGCACATTATTTGCCTCTACATTCTGTCTCAAATGCAAAGTAAGGAACAAGCAATTCTTTTCTAAGTCAAACTAAATATATGTCTTTTTTCTGGTTTTTTCTTACTAGGTGACAGTAAACAAACAAGCAGTGGCTTTACCTTATAAAAAATTTGGGTTGAGCGTCTACGAGTCAGGCATAAATCGTGTAGTGGAAATTCCTGAACTAAAAGTGAATGTGACCTACAATGGCTTGTCCTTTTCTATCAGAATGCCCTACAGCCTTTTTGGTAACAATACTCATGGACAGTGTGGTAAGGCTAACTCTTTTAATTTTTGTACTCTTAGTAAAGCAAAACTAGGTAAAAAACAGCCTTGCCACAAAGATGAATGGTATTTCATAACAAATCTTTGAGCAAATGCTTTCTTTCCTTGCCAATTTCAGGTACTTGCAATAACAATACGGCAGATGACTGTATGTTGCCAAATGGAGACATTGCAGAAAACTGTGAAACCATGGCAGATCACTGGCAAGTTGTTGATCCCTCCAAACCACAGTGCTCTCCAGGCCTAAGTCCTACTAAAGGACCTATCACAACCCCAACAGTGCCTTGCAAAGAATCTTCGATCTGCCAGCTTCTTTTGGGAAGGTAAATATTCTTCTGGAGTTTATAAGCCTTTGATCTTCAAATTAAATGGCAATTTTAGGGTTCGTTTCTCTAGAAAATGTGTTTCTAACTATCGCTCCATTTCTTGTAGCTGTGTGAGATGCTTCTGTTCTTTTACAGTTTCTAGATAACATTCTTTGCTTCCAAACCTCTAGCTGCTACATTAAACTTTCTTGGTGTTCTCACATTGTTCTGTGCTCTCTGTCCTCCACTGTACTATGCTCTTGACTTTTCTCACACTCACTTAGCAGAAAATTGAGACTTTATTTTTACAAAATGGTGACAGAATTGAAAAAACCCCAAAAATAAAAAAAAATCTCTTTTGAAAAATAGTTCATTATTCACTCAGTAATATTCATATTCTGGACAGAAAATATTGGTGCCTGAATGTTTTGTAGGTGAGGGAAGAATGCGTCAAAATATGTTGAAAGTTTACACTCTAGATAAGTGCTCTTAGTCGAAATGTGAACAAGGAGTATTATGGAGACATCTCCTTAAGTGCTGCTGTTGCCATATTATAACATGCTAAGCACATTGAAGAATTAATGGATTATTCGGTAATTCGTAATGACGTATGTTTCTGTTTCTAGTGTGTTTGAGCCATGTCATGCCTTTGTCCGGCCTGAAAAGTACTATGCAGCCTGTGTTTTTGATAGTTGCGTACTTCCCAACTTAGACCTGGAATGCTCAAGTCTGCAGATCTATGCTGCCACCTGTGCTGATCAAGGTGTATGCATTGACTGGAGAAAACATACCAATGGTGTTTGCTGTAAGTATTTGGACATTTATCTTGAACTGCTAGGGAAGCATATATGAAATGTTTCAGCAATAATGTCCTAAGAATAAATCATGTTGCTTTCCAAGACACCAATAAATCACACGAGCTAGTTTCCTGAAGTAATTTTACAGGTAACACTTTTAACAATGGAAATAACAAGCCATATATAACAGTCCATATATATATATATGGACTGTGCCAGCAACATCTGTGTCAGTAGATAATTTATTTTCTTTTTACACATGATATCTGGTCTGATACCAGGGGTATTTTTGATCTTTGCTTCTCAAGATTGTTGAAGATACATAGGAAAACCAGTAGTCAGCATTTAATTTCTTGGCATAAGGTCACATAGATTTTATATTATATTGTTACTGACCTCTTCCTACTTTTTATTCTCCCACTCCAGCTTATGAATGCCCCTCAAATAAAGAATACAGAGCATGTGGTCCTATTAAAGAGATGACCTGCACATCAAGGTAAGTAATTCCTTCACTGTTAGTTATAGCTCATATGACTGTTCAGTCATATCTAATGCACAGGTGGATGAGAGAAGTCAGTCTCCCGTCATGTCTTAAATTGACTATTAGATTTGGTACCACTATTCTCTTGATCCTAAATCTGGGTACCTGCACTGTTTATGTTGTTTGGCTACACCAAACATGAAGACTGACAATCCTTAAATGACAAATGTGCAGATCATTTGCCACTGTACCTTCAGTGAAAGGTTCCTTTGAAAATTTTGTCTCATACAGTCAACAAAATGAAACTTCAACTAAACAAGTAGAAGGCTGTTTCTGTCCTAATGGAACAATGCTGTATGACTCTGCTGTGGATGTCTGCGTGAAAACTTGTGGTGAGTTTTACTGCTTCACTTGGATCCATGTTTGTTTCTTCTTTGTTTTTTCCTTCTCATGCATACACATCGATCTGACTATATGTAGTACTCATACAGTATATAGTAGAGATGTCTACTGTTACATGTGTGGTAATGGAAATTAATTTTTACATTTTCACAGGCTGTGTTGGAGTGGATATGATACCAAGAGAGGTATGCTGCCATATGCTTTTGCATTTCAAGTAGAGGTTGGGGGTGGGGAGAGGAGAGTGTTCTGTTCTTTTTAATTGGTAACTCTGCAATCACTTGCTTTGTTTTCTTTAATGACAGTTTGGGGAAAAGTTTACAGTAGACTGTCAGGACTGTATTTGCCTGGAAGGTGGAAATGGCATTGTTTGTAAACCTCACGAATGTGCCAAACAAGAGAAGACTAGCTGTGATGGAGAAGGCTTCTATGAAGTCAACGTAGTCAATTCTGAAGACCCCTGCTGCCCCATTGTCACCTGCAGTGAGTTTGTACTTTTGTTTCTAGTTTTTCTATACTTTTTAGGAATCAAAAGGAAAAGAGAACTGAACTAGTTTAGCACCACAGACTTGCAGCTGGAAGTCACAAAATAATATCTTTCCTCATGCTTTTTAAAATCAACTTGCCAAATGTTAGGCAAAATGTGTTTTAATATTGCAATGACTCAGCATAATTGAATTTACAATTAAGGGACTCAACATAACTGAATCTACAGTTCTTGAGTTCAGTACCACATTTTAATCAAGCAAAATACAAATAGATTATTAAATTCTATTTGGGTATTCATTTTATGGTGTTTGCCTATCCTAAATGCTTCAATAGATGCTTATTTCTAGTAGCCATCATTTAGAGTACCTTCTGGCTTTTTTCTTTTTTTTCAGAATGCAATACAAGCTTGTGCACAACTAAAGCTCCCAAGTGTAAACTGGGATTTGAAGTTCATTCTTATATTCCCAGTGGTCAGTGCTGTCCTGTGTACCAGTGTGGTAAGTCCCTTGGAAACATATTACATTATTTGCATTATATATTACATAATGTAACATCATGTTTACTAAAGCTGTATGCATAACCTATTGAAAGAGGCAGTCAGATTCTACAAATTGGCTACTACTTCTATGGTTATGACAAACACATGGCTTAAGTTCAATTTTCCTGTCTGTAAATACATGTAGGAACAGCTACAGAATTAGCTGTGCCTGTGGTCTCAGCTTGAGCTAGCAAAATGTCCCTGTAAACATGCCCGATAGAGGGTAACTTTACAGTCTGCTTTGTTCTTGGCGGTTGAAGCAGGGAACAATTTTTACTTGTTAAGTGGACATTCTCGGCTATGAACTGAACTGCTTATATTGAGCCAGCTCTTCCTCCCTTTTTACACATGCAGTATTTGTTTTCATACTTTATATGTGTCATATCTGCTACCAGAAATGGGGAATTACCAATGTGTTAGACCATATGCATTGTCATTCATTGTGGAAGAAATCAGTTTGACTTGAGTGGGGTGAAGAGCTTTTTTTCCTCCACCTCCAATGCAACCACCTAACTCCTTTCTTGTTAACAGTTCCCAAGAGGGTTTGTGTACATCAGAATGCTGAGTTCTTGGTAAGTTTCTGTTTCGACAGTATAAAAATGACCTTTCAGTATACTTTATCAGAAGTGCTATGAGTAGATTTATCTAGTACAACCAATATTTTAGAAATTTTAAAATTCCTGTCAGGAGTTAACCAATTTCACAAAGTCTAAAACTGGTCTGAAAAGGCTGCTGTTTATGAAAGAGACTGAAGAGTTGTTTGTGTGTCAGTATCAGAGAGAGATTTGGGTTTAAAGTGTAAATGCATTTTAAAAAGTTACTCCACATTTACTGCCAGCATGTTACTGCAGTTTTAAGACTCTGCTTTCAGAAGCAAAATAAGATTTGTAGAGAAGTATTATTCTAAATAGATTTTGACTGCTAATAAATTCCATTGCATCTAGTCATTGTTTTATTTCAGATATTTGTATGATACATGTCCTTTTAATATCTGAGTTTATCATTGCTATATAGGGCTTCAGTAAAGACACACATTAAATTCATTTCATTATTTAAAATGTAAATAAATGGCTAGCCAAATAGCATTTGCAATTATTTCCTTTTCCATTACTTGGCTTACAGATTTTTTTTTAAATTAAGAAATGTCTGTCATCCATGTCATAGCTCATTAATATATGAACTCTATTTTTCCTTAAAATTTATAGCCTAATTCCTCAGTCTTTGTTGACAAGTGTCAGAATTGTTTCTGCACTAATGAAGTTAACGTCAGCACTCAACTGAATATCATCTCATGTGAACATGTTCCATGCAACACACATTGTGAACCAGTAAGTGACAAACTTAAAACACACCCTCCCCTGGAAAAAAAAAAATCTCCATGTATGTGAAAAGCAGTTAGGTCAATGAGTGGTATAAACAAAGACCTGGGAGTGGAAACACAGAGTTCAACTCCAGCATGATACCAACTGTCCTTGAGCAATGTATTGCATGAAGCTTGACAGTGTATGGTGTTCAGTTCACACTGGGAGGATCAGCTGGGAAATTTCTGTAAAGCACTTAATGGAGTGATATTTAATTATTAGTCATATTTATTATAGTGCTTTAATTTATTCCATCTATAGCCTGGTTTTATTACTTGTCTTCCATTGGATTGGAACACAGAAACACAAAAATCTGGAGTGTGCTTCAAAGCATAAGCAATTAATGGGCTAGAATGTTATAATTTATTTCTAAAAAATTCATCTATCATAGTTCTTTCATTTTTAATTAATTTTAATATCTAGGGATATGAACATCAACCAGTGAAAGGTGAATGTTGTGGAAAATGCGTTCAGACCAAGTGTGTTATACATACAGCAAACACTTCTGACCTCATCTTGAGTGTAAGTATGCTCTACATCTTAAGTCTCTAGCAAGTTTGTAAAGTTCCCCCTTTCAGAAAGAGAACATCTTGTCAGACATAAGGTTCTTGTAAGTCAGTTTGCACCTGAAATGTCAGAGGCTCACACGAAGAAAAGCCTATCTACAGTTTTTTGGCCTGAAGGAAGGACTCGTTAAATCTAAATTTCTGGTCGGCTCTGCCTGGAATGACAAATCCAATGCCATTGAAAGGGTTTTTCTTGCAATGTCTGTAAGCTTGAGCTTTTCTATATATTTTATTTCTGTGTACTGGAAAACACCAGTAAAGCCCAACAATTTTGTTGCCCCTGTAGGATGAAAGTTTAGGATTGTTCTTAATTATCATATAACAGTTTATCTTTCCCTAGGCAAAATCCACTGACGTGGATGGTTTTGTTATTAACTGTAATGTACTCTGCATACTTTAGAGGGAAATTCAATGAAAAATTGAAGATTTTCTCCAGCTATGGCATATGGCAATTCATGTTATAACTTGTGTCCAAAATGACAACCTAAAAATAATTGACAGAAACAGGAGGAAAGTCATTGTCAGAGGTTAGGAAAATTTCTGTCTGAGCTCACTTCAGCTTTCCTTATTAGGTTTTGTATTTTCCTTGCAGCCTGGAGAGTTTAAAAATGATCCTTACAACAACTGCACCATTTATAGCTGTGTAAATATCCATGACCAGTTTATCTCTTCCACATCTGAGATTACCTGTCCAGCATTCAATGAGGACAGCTGCAAACCGGTAAGTAAATGTGGAAAAGTTTGCCTCTACTCAGTTTCTCAGTCACAAGGGCAAAAGTTTCTGCTGCACCTGTGCACAGACCTATAGAGCATATAAATTAAGATGCCTGGGTGAGATTTCAAGGCTTATAACTGGCAGCTGCCTCAGTAGCCAAAACTGGTCAGCACTGCGATACAAAGTCCTCACTGACTGCTTTGTGTGGGGCCCTGCCTGAATAACCATGTTTTCATGAATGTCACAGAAACACAGGCCGTTCAGTCAGTAACCTGCCAGTAATACAATGTACACTCCCATTTCAAATATAGAAGTCTCTGAGAAAATCTATTTATAAACTATTTCTGAGGAAAAATTGCATGACCTCCGTTTCCATAATCCTTTGTAAACTAACAGATTTCAGGTCTGGAAGAAACCATTATCTTTTTTTATTTGGATCAATGTTACAGTTTTCACCTGACCACTGAGGAATTGCTCTTTCCAGTTATTGGCCAAAAATCCTTTTTAATACATGGAAAGAAAATAACACTTTTTTCCCCGTTTCTTTGTTCTTTCAGGGAACTATTACATTGTTGCCAAACGGTTGTTGCAGAACCTGTAAGTATACCTGTGTATCTGAATCAACAATATAATTAATTTTTTCTTCAATCAATCAATTTTCCAGTCTTAGAGGCTGATATGTCTGTATTTAAATAGATACTTTTGTATTTATGTTTGTTGCTCTAAGCATTCACCGTTCAATCTCTCTGGGAAAGTTTGAACTGAAGCAGAAAAAACACTTAAGACAATTCTTTTAATACACTAGTGAAGTCCAGAGAGTGCTGAACTGCAAGAAGCTTCTGGACCTATTTCACTGAAAGTGTCTTCTGATCTTTCCCTATAGGTGCACCTCTAGATAGTCCCACACCATGCTCTGTCCGTCAAAGAAAAGACTTTATCGTCTATAAGGGCTGCCGTTCCGTAGACAGAGTTGTCATGACTGAATGTGAAGGAACATGTGGAACCTTCTCGCTGTAAGTAAACTGATCGAAAAATGAGATTTGAATTTTCCTGGCACTGAGCTTGTATATATATAATGAACAATAAATAAGTAGACTACAGAATTGTAGAAGACCTGAAACTATCAGCTCCCCAAATCATGGGTACAACATCATAAAATCTGCAACTGAACAGTTGCTTTGTCTTAATACAAGGCAGAAAAGTGTTGTAAGTTGCCCTGCGATTCAGACAGCTATGATGAGGTCTGTTCACTCACTAACTGCTGCTTTGTCCATCATTTGTGTCAGACCACCTTGGCTAGAAATCATCACCAAAACCCATTATTTCCTGTAATGGGAATGAGCCCAGAGAACAGCCACACCTTATGCCCATAAGCTGAAAAGATGCTTATCTATAACTAACATTTAAAATTAAATACACGACATACAAAGGAAGATTGAGAAGTGCAGCTTTTATACAGTAAAGAAATTAGAAAACAAATGCTTTAGGGGTCGTGTCAGTATTTCCACTGTACAATACAATAAAGTGGCTATAAGAACATGGCTAGTAGGACACCTGAGCTATTAAAACACTGGAGAAACATAATTCTAACTCACTAAATAACTTGTCATTTGCTGCCTGTTGCTCCATATGCCACAGGGCACCTAACATGGGAGAAAACTGATCTTTAGTCTCAGATTGAATGCCGATTACCCAGTGGGTTTATTGTGATTTTGAAATGCACATAAATATCTGTGCATAAATAAAGGAAAATGATGGTTCTTGACACAGTTTACAGCCTGATACTGTCAGAATCAGAAGTTTAGGAATGGTGCTTGGGAAGTGAATGAACATAAGGCTGCAAAAAATACTTTGCTGTGAGTTAGGAACAGAAAGACTTGTCATTTCTCCTTCCTGTTAACACTGCCTGTTTTGGGATAGGTATGGATTTTGATTCCTGTGATGCAATTACTCTCCTTTTAACCAGTATATTGATGTGATGGCATCATGGCCACTTACCTACTCAGTTTTCCTATTCAGGTCAGGACTTTGTCAACCCTTAATTGTTCATCTGGTGTATTTAACATCCATCAGCACTTGGATGATTAGAAGAATCTAAGGAAGCTGAGCTCCTACAACTCACTGTTGTGGGGAGTTTTTTCACTAGGACTTCAATACTAATTATTTTACCAGAAAAAGTCAGCAAATGCAGTGTATTTTCAAATATGTTGTTATAACCACTGTCTGCCAGATGGGCTTAGCACTTTCATTAACTATAACTGTGACTCTTCTACATATAAATCCAAACTTCTCACAAGAGTTCCTTACATAATTTCACCCTCTCCTCTGTATGCTGGCTTCTGGCACAGAGTAATGTTGCCATTTTCCATGTTGACAGATACTCTGCTGAGGCCAATTCTATGGAGCACAGCTGTTCCTGCTGCAGGGAATCACACACTTCTGTGAGGGAAGTGGAGCTGAAATGCCCCACCGGGCATTCAATTTCACATAAGTATGTGTATGTGGAAAGCTGCAGCTGTCAGGACACCGAATGCAGCATCTCACAATCCCGTGAGTTGCAGAACATAGAAGAAACTGATGGGACGAGCACTCTGAACCGCATCAAGAGGGCCATCAGCTTAACGTTAAAATGAAAAGGAAAACAGCATTCAACTAAAAGGACTATGCACCACTCTCATCTTCCTTGACTACTTTTGAACTTTGCTTTTCCCAATTACTGTAACCTTTTTGTTCTCCAATTACTGTTAACAGTGTTCTATTTATTTGTGCACAAAATAAGTACACAAATTTGTCTTATTCCAAGTACTGAGCCTTATGGGTCCTTTTATTAGCTTATTTTCTCTGAATGATTAAAAGCACATTTCAAAAAAACACTGGATTTTGGACTTAATTCATGTGCTGCCTTGATAAGTCTAAGTTTTAAGAGAAGAAAAGCTTTTTTGATGTTCTAGGCAGTCAACTGACATATTTCCTATGTTTCACCAGGCACCACGCAGCCGTTAGCTCTTTAATGGGGGGAGAGGGAATTGAGGGAGGGGGAAAGGGAGAAAAAAGGAAACCAGCGAAAACAAAACCTCGATGGTTTGGATAAGGACAGTTTACTGGGATAGCAGAAAGATAGATACAATAATAACAGGACTTTATAGCAAAACATATGAGACTGGTACTACACAATGCAGTTTCTCACCTAACTGCGCAGCTCAGAGCTGTCCTGAAACTGGACCGTCCCCAAAACCATGTGTCCTGGAGTTGCCTGCTTCTCCCCCAACCAGTCCCCCCCTTTATGCTGAGCACGATGTAATTGGCATGGAATACCCTCCTTGGCCAGTTCGGGTCACCTGTCCTGGTTGTGTCTCCTGCCAGCTTCCTGTGTGCACTGCCCCCCCTCCCCCAACTTCTTGTTAGCAAGGAAATATGAACAACTGAATAGTCCTTGATTTCTTGGCAAGAACTAAAAACATCCGTGTGTTATCAGCACTGCTCTCATCCTATCTCCCAAACGGCATTCCACTCGCTGCTAGAAAGAAATTAACTCTATCCTAGCTGAAACCAGGACAAGGACCCAACATGTAAGGTGGGGCAGGAGTTGATGCTGTGTGCCAGAACACAGCTGATGAATATAGCATTATGAAGTCCTTCGGGACTCAGAAACTTCTAATTCAGCACTGTATCTTGTTTTAGCATGGCTGTGTATGTTTGAACTGTCTCAGTTCAACACAGTTACATATTTTCACTAGGAAAGTAGTCACTTGACTATGAGAATATGAAATTAATTCATTGTGCGTGAACTTTGAGGGATGTATAGTTAGTACTATACAAAGAGATCTCAAATTCCAACATTTGCAAAACAGATGTCCATCTCTGAGCTAGTAAACCTAGGCTTCCTTTACATGAAATGGAGAGAAACGGCAATTTTTTGGCATTCCTGTGTCTCATAACAAGGGGCTTATCCAAAGGTTATGAGCTGATTGCATTCTGAAGTACCTCTTTAATCTGATATTACCGTATGAGGAGCTGACCATGATTTGCTGAGAGATGGACATCTATCTTGAATAATCTGAAGTACAGTGAAGTACACGTCTGTTGTGCCTAAAAATTTCTTAAGGTATTATTTTGTCTCTGTTAATGAACATTAATTGTGCTTTACCTTTCCGAGAACTTAAAGTAACTGCATGAGCCATGGTCAACCTGAATTCAAACTTCTTTGCTACCTAAAGAATTGGTGGCCCCGTTTTTTGCTACTACTAGCCCTACCAAATGTGTTGCTGCTTAGAATGCAAACACTGGTAGGAATACACAGGAAATGAAACTCCAGAATTTTTTCACCTTTAGAATACTATTAGAGAGTTTAGGTGTGTGTGAGGTCTTCATTTTTGCAGTCAAATTTGGCTGAAGTCAGCCAATAGCTTCTGGAAACAAATACAAGGTGTGATCAAATCTGTGTTGTTTCCTTTGAAAAAAGACAGAAAATATTCCAGTTTGGGAATGGCATTTTGCTTCATGCTATATTTACCATGAAGACTAAAAATCTCCCTTGCTTCATTCTTTTTATTTGTTTCTGCTGTAGGTTGCTCGGTCTGTGCCTCCTAGTGATGTGCAAACTACCTCTGAATAAGGAAGTTCAAAGATCCTTTACAAATAAATTCATTAAGGCTGCAGATTGGGGCTTCACCGCTACAGGGCAGTCTCTGGCTAGGGATGTAAAACTACTTTGGGAAAAAAAAAAAAAAAAAAAAAAAAAAAAAAGCAAGCTGCCTCTAAAAAGGAGTTTGTACTTCATCAAGTAGAAGAGTTTACCTCTGAGGAGAATGGATGTTGCTCTTTCCCACAGATGCATGTATGATCTTAGAAGACACTGAAAAAAATTATTCTGACAGGAATTTACATGCATGCACAGAATGGTGTTCCTTACGGTGGTCTGGGTTATAGCAGCCCCTTCGGTTTTGGTGCTGGGTCAGTGCTGCCCACAAGCAGGTTCCCGAGTGGGTGCTGTCAGATAATTCCTACTTACAAGTGCTTGGCAGCTCCAACTGTGCATGTGAAACCTCCATCCCCTTCTGCATTCTTAGTCACCTTAGAACTTTGCAGTTGAGTTCTCACTTGTATTTCCATTGAAACTAGATGACAAAATTGAACAGACTTTACAGCAGAAAAGTCCACAAATAGTCCTCTGGATAGAAAGGAAGCAAAGAAGCTTTATCTGTGTACAGAGAGTAGTAGTGGCAGTCAGCAGCAAATTTTCTCCTTCCCCAAATCCTCTTGGAAATATATGGAGGCCTGCCTACCTGACCCCATGGAGCATTTTTATTCTTAAGCAAGAGTGGTTGGGTCTGCAGGTCACAAGCAGAGATTCATCTGGAAAATCCAGGGGACAAGTACAGAAATCCCTCACAAGGCAATGTCAGCCTTTTAGGGGCTCAGAGGAGATCGTGAAACTTTCTGATCCCATTGTCTCCTGGACAGGACCTACTGAAAGGGGCACTGACATCTTCATAAAAGCCATTGGTCCTGGAAGGCAATGAGCTTGATTCCCTCTGATCTCCAAGAATGACTCAATTCTCCAGGAATTTCCTTGTCTTCTGGAGTCCAATAAGCAGAAAATAGCAAGATTCCTAACAGAGTTCAGCTGGGTGGCTGAGTGGCTGAAGCACTGTCCTGTCTCCTTTTCTGAGTCCTTCTTCCAAGTCCTTTCTAGTCTTTCTGTCAGGCCTTTCACTTTCAGTGGTGCCAAAGGGTTTCTTTTTGGTTTGTTTTTCCTTTCCAGTTATTAGTAGTTTTAGTTTTGCCTAGAAAAAGGAGGAAGAAGCCTTCTTGGGAGGCACGTGGGACATACACAGGCCACACAGCCTTTGAAGGCACAACAAGCCAGGGTCCTAGCTCTTGCTGCTTGGTTTGGCCTCACTTTGTCACACTGTCCCTAAGCAAGAGCAAAGGTCCTCTAAGCATGGGGTTTGAGCATGTCCCTGAAGCCGTCCAAGAAGTGGTTGAAGTTCCTTGGACATTCTAGTGAAAAAAATTTTAAAAAAAAATATATATATATATGGCATTATTGTTGCTTTCCCTAAGGGAAGGCAGGGCAGATATGGACAGGCTGAAATTCCCAAGTATAGGCTGCAGATAGGATTTACCTGAAGCATGAATAATGCCTTGCTTGACATAAGTTGTGATTTTGAGTCCTTGCCTCAGGTGCAGGCAACTGGAATCTCAAGCAAACCCTTCCCAGGCAGATGCAGCTGCAGGAGGCCACTGCCAAACGCTGGAGTAAACCTGAATGGGTTGGCTGCAGCTCAGGGTGGGTGCTGTTGCCACATGAGTAAAGACCACTGCAGCTGAGGTCCTCCAGTGTAACTCTTGACACACACTTGGTCACTCTAATGAGCAAAAGGAAAGCCCATTGTCCTCTGGCATTGTGGGCCATTTCAGGGCAGGTGGCGGGGTTGCACACAAGTATTCCCTTCGATGCACTCTGAGCCCTCCTTTCACATGCTTCCCTGGAAGTAAGGTAATTGTGGAGTGCACTTTGTGGAAGTACACGGCTTTTATTCCCAGTTGTAGTTTTCTTGAAGGTAGTTTGGAGCTTAGACAATTTTTTCCTATTTACCTGGAGGTGCGTTGGAAACTCAATGTTGTTCATATGATGCTACGGTAAAATAGTGAGAACTTCCATCTGGAGTTCAAAAGGAGTCTGCAGAAGATTTCCTGATAAAGCAACCGTGGTTGTTTTATGAACTGTTACTGAACAAGTATTTTGAGAATGCCAGGAGCAGGAAGGAAAACACTTGTTAGCAATATGGAAAAATCACTTGCTGCTTTCTGAGGTAAGGCCGATAGGAATCAGAAGGGGCGGGGGGGTGGGGGGAAGCCACATGCAAACCAAGAAGAACCATCCCCAAATAATACAAGGTAGGGATTTCTGAACTGATAACTACCTTGTTTAGTGATGTAACTATGCATTATGACATTATCAATTTGTGCTGTAGGAGAGAAATGGTAAGATAAAGTTTTCAGTAGGTTTACTGCTGGACTGTACCTAGCTAAACCACATTTCATTGAACTAAGCACATGCAACTCTGCACATAAGCCCCAGTGAAAGGACTTCAGCAAAGGCAAAGCCCTTAGTAAATAATCATGCAGTTACTGTGCTTGTTATATACTGTTTGAACTTGTGTGGCAAAGCAAACTCAGATACTGGGAAAAGAGGCAGAAGTAGACTTGCAAACTCTAAGATTGTAGGAAAGAAAACTTCTGAACCTTAGGTCCAACAAAAACTGAAAAAAATGTAACAGTTATACAATTTGTGAAATTTTATCTCACAGCAGAAGCGTTGAGCGGTAGGGGTATTTCAAGACAGAGCAAGTTCTTAAAGTTAAAGCAGCCCTCTTCCTAGGATTAATTTCCTAGATTAACTCTATTTTTGCAGGCTACCACAAAAAACTCTGTTCTTACCTGGCAGCCTCATGGACTAATTTACAGCCAGGCTATGTAAGCCATATTCCCATCACCACTGTAGAAAATCCTGGGTTTTTTCAGCATCACCCTTTAAAACCTGATATGTTCAATCTGGACTTCCTTTAATGTTCCAGTTTCTCAGCATTCATATGTAAAATGCTTCATTTCCTTTTACAAACTTCTCTCTAGAACAGTGAAAAACACCACAGTAATTTTTTCCTTATTCCAAGACTTACAGTATATCTGGCAGTTGAAAACCTTGAAGGACCAGTCATGAGAGCCTGTTCAGTTAGTCATGCAAATGCTAATCTTTGCACATAGAAGAAGCTACAGCTTGACCATACCAAGGCCAGTAATCTCAATCTGACCTAATGATGAGAGAAGCATCACAGATTTTCAAATTGTGCAAAGATTAGCATGTATGTGGGAAGCAAGTTGGAGACGAAATCTTGAATACTAACTGAAGCAACATATATCCAACTACCCTATTTGGCAGAAATTAAGTAAAGAGAAATTATGCCAGAACCGGGGCTGAAAAGTAGCACCTTTGCTTCATGCAGCTCTCTTTCAAGAGGTAAGAAAAGGTAACAGGAAGAGTGATCAAGGAATGTGGCTTTACACAGCCCCCACAACCTGACACAGCAGTGAAATTTCAACAGCCTGTCCCTTTAGACTAGTGTAACTGAGAACTTCTTGAGCTCATTCTTCTTATAAACAAATTTAGCTAATTAAGGGCAGCTAGCTATTGGGTGGCTAATTCTAACATCTGTGACACTAAACAGAAGCTACGTAAGTTTGTGGCCCCATGTGTCTCGTTTTTCCTCTCTCTGGATAGTCATTTGTGTTTAAAAGAAAATTACTATTCAAGTACCTACAAAACTGCTTTGGTTTCAGTGGCTGCAGTGTTCAAGGCAGGGCAAGCTCTGAAACTCAGATGACATAGAAAAGTTAGCTGCTTACTGTGAAATATCATGGTTCATGCTGGAAGGATCATAATCTCACGAGTCCAGTAAAAATGCTCTGAAAGAATTTTAGATCAGGTTCTAAATAATGACAAAATGTAAGTCCCATCTAGGGGGAAAAATCCCCCACCAAGCCAAAGGGTGCTTAGTTTCTTACCTCAACTTGTTCTTTGCCCCGTGTCTCTGCCGGTTTTTTTTTGGGCTCACAGTTAATTTCAGTCATGGTGAACATGGTATATAATTTCAGAGTTGTACTGACTTCAGTATTGTGTAAATATTAACATGTATGTGGCTTTTTCTGAATTGGCATCTGTGAAATGAGAAATTGCTTTTATATAAAATGGTAGAATCGGCTCTAGCCTGAAATTCATAAAGCTCTAATTCTAAAAGCAGAATATTCATATCCTTCCCTACATGGGATCCTGGGTTCCCTTTGTTCTACTACTCTATATTTTTCATCACAAAGATTGTTTAAAGAAAAATCTTTCAAGTAGAAACATTCAATGGCCAAACCTCCTGATGAGATGGCTTTCTATGTAGGGAGTCTTTCTTATGTGAGGAAGTGCCAATAGGTCAGTGAGACCTATGTGCACAAATACCAATCAGCCGTGTCATTACCCCTTGTATGTGGATTTTGAAAGATCTACATCTTCTTAAAAAAAAAACCCAAAAAACCCCCAAAAAAACCCAACAGAAAAGAGCAGCTGAACTGATTCCTTGCAAACAGAAGTAACTAATGCCCTTGATTACTTCAGGAAAAGTCAAGGAACCCTACGGCAAGATAAGAGGTTAAAGAGCTTTATGTTCGTTCTAAGGCAAAATGAAAAACATCCAGCCATCTCCTACCAAATTTAAATACTGATGATGTTCTTCATGTATTTTAGCCAACAGTTAGTGTCAAAGATCCGTTCCCTGCTTTTCCTCTGCCTGTTACAGATCACCTTATACTTACGGCCAGCTGTTTCAGCCTGTGTGAGGCAAACCTGATGGATCAAATAAATCTTTGATGTAAACTTCCTAAATTGGGACATTTAGGATTATACCAAGGATAAAAATATAATTCATATTGTTCTTAAATTCTTCTGGAAATTTAGAATGTGCAAAGTAGTGTTGTAATCATCAGTTATGTCAAATGCTTTGCCAAATTCGCTTCAGATATTTTTACCATGTGGGTTATCAGCTTGACACCAAATCCAAATTTATGTTTCCCTAGCTTACATGACCTTGTCAATGAAGCACACAGCATTTTTCTAGCATTATTATTTAAGCAGTGCTTGTAAAATACCATTTTATCATGGATTCATATTTTATGAAGCAGCATGGCTTTGCCTGAAATGAGCTGGAATATGGGTTCCAGGCTGAGCTCCACCAGTGATTGGGTTGATACAGAATGCTGTTTCACAAAAGTCTTGGTAGCCTTAATGCTTTACAGTAGATATAGATCACCTTATGACAGAAGTGTATTATACAAATGCAATTGCCAAGCTTCTGTATGGTAGCTGGCTGTGAATGGCACAAAGCCACCAGATGCCCCCAATTTGGATGCTTCATTACCAAATTTGTGTCAAAAAAAAAGATTTGAGTTACTGGTGTATAATATTAGCTTCATGATGGTTTATCTCCAGTGAGTCAGTGGCGATAAAGAAGTTGAGTTAATATTTACCTCTTGTATTTACTAAAATCACATACCCTTTAATGGCAAATGATCCATGAAATGGGCTGTAAAGGCGCCAGGAGGAATTGTTCTTTTTGCTAGTACAGCTGCAGCATAGTGAGGGCCTCTTGTGCCACAGGCCCCAATGAAGGGAAGAGTTATTGATCCCTGTATGTCACTGCAGGGGGAACAGTTATAATATGTGGCCTTGCAATAGCAATGATTCAGTTGTAAGTGATCAACATATTCACAAGCTCCATGTCAGTCTGAGTTTCCTTCTGAAAATTTACCGTGCGTTTCTTCTGGAAACCTCAGTGTTGCCAAACTTGAATATAAAATCTTAATTTAAATGCAAATATCCTTTCCTTGTCAGTAGCCCTGCAATTGTTGTAGGGGATTGAATCATCCAGTTCTTTCTAAGGAGCGTAGTCAGCACTCTGTGGAGAAGCCAGAAGCAGCAGCTCTGGTTAGTCACTGGCAGGAACTCTGCTCCCCGGGAAATGGGAAAGGCATGGCAAAAATGACAGAGCAGACAAGCAGAGGTAAGAAAATGGCTAGGTACAGAGCAAGAGGACTGGGCTTCCCAGTTCTTTGAGTAACAAGAGATGTGCTCTTTTTTGTCTCAGGGGAGGATCCCAGATTGCTGATAGTACTTTCTCTGCTGAGTGGAGCATAAGTGGATGGTGGCTCAATGTATTATATGGTTTGTTCTATCTGTTCCTTCAACACAGTGTTGACATGTGCTTTTCATTTTCTTCCCAGGCCCCTAAGAGCTAAATAGGACTTGCCGGGGGAAATCATGCCTTAGCTCATCCCTCCTGGCCACCCTGGCATGCCCCTGAGCCCCCCACATGTAGTAGACAAAGGCCTGGGAGTTGCAGTTGTCTAAGGACTACTCCAACATGAAGGTTATCTTTGGCATGTAAGTTTTATGTGGTTTCTGCTGGTTTTGCACTGTGTGATGGGAATAAAGGGATTCTTTTCTAGGGTCAGAAAGCATACTCCTAGAGTCCTATTCTTCTTTCTGTTTTCATACCAATGTCAACAAAATAGGTGCCTTGACGGCCTGTGTGGGAGTGGGAAAAAGAGGACTATTATTTTAAAAATAATGGACTCTATCTCAGCAGCATTTGTATTTGGGTTTTGACACTAATCTTCATTTGGGAAAAATAAAAAGTTTCATCTTTCCATCTATATGCTTTTTCTCCTGGTCTTCATAGCCCTTCCCTACGCCTGCCATAAATACTGTGGCCTGAACAAGAAATCAGTTTGAAAGTTACCATGGGAAACTGCTGAATTTGAGTGCAACTATTACACTGTATTTGACTTCAGATCATCCTCATACCTATAATGTCATGTTCTGGTAGTTTGTATCATCTGCTAGATATTCTGCTGGATTACTCTGTAACTATTTGGGTGGCGATCCGCGGGGAAGATGCATTGCGATTAAAAGGAAAAGCAGCAGAAACCTTTTACTTCCATCACGGGTGCCGTGAAGTCTGTTGGTTCTGTATTCCAGCCAAAATGGCAGGGCTTCAAGAACAGACTTTACCTTCCAGTAGTGCCCTGCCTCAAGTGCGACTCACAATGGAATTAATGGGGCACGGACAGTGGGAAAGGGGTAACATGAACTCATGTTTCATCTACTGCACAATGCTCTCACCTGCCAGTGCAGGATTTTCTTAGGAGCGACAGCAGCAGCAAATCTCCACCTGGCAGACATTTGCACCTGCAGTTCTGTAAGCAACTTAGTAAGTGGATCCTACCTGTGCAGGGGGGACTGCTGAAAGAAGCAGTGGGCCAGCATTAGGATACTTAGCTTTGTAAATGACACAAAGCCTGGGAAAACAGTGAGCAAGATGCAGCTCTCAATGACCGGCAACTGTCTACCAGCTGGATACAAGGGCATGCGTATTCCTCAGGGAGGGCATGGATAGACTTGACCTGAGGACTTGCAACAGGGGTGAAACTTGAGTCTGCTTTAAGCTGTATTTGTGCCCACCTACTACTGGCAATTGCTCTGGCATTAGTGTATACCCAAAAGGGTATGGAGCAGTTGAGAGTGTGGGAATGTCTTGTTACTTGTGTTTGATTTGCTGGTACTAGTTAAGACACCTCCTCTGTGTCAGAGGCAGTTTCCCTGTGGTAAAATGAAGCAATACTAGGTCACCTTGTGCCAACAGAACATGTAAATCTCTAAAAGAGACCCTAAATTTACTGACATCTAGCATCTGAGATAGTACGTAAGAACTGTCCTACAGTGGAATGTAGGTCAGCTCATGACTGAGCCCACTAGATTTTTTTTGTAGGTATGTCATAGGGTATTAAAGCAGTCTAATAGTACCAAGGAACGCTTTCACAGCAGTGTAATTTAGGAGGTGAAGAAATAATTTGTGGTCTACATTTGGTGGGGTTTGGGCACTGTTTTCTTTTGCTGTTTGAAGAAACCACCACCTATGTGTGCATAAAGAATAAATGAAGTTTCCAAGTCTGACTGGTGCAATTAAATCCCATCTGTACAGTAGGGGCAAGCATTTTGCAGTTTGTGGACTGATGTCATTCCTGGTTTGTTGAAGTGGTAAATCTCTGGCCTTTTTTGTCAGATATTTTGGGTACACTTCTTAAAGAGCATTGCCCTCCTTTCAAAAGATTTTGTTCTACGTAAAATGTACATTATACCTGACCTTACAGTATTTTTTGCTCTTATATATAGAAGTTGCCATTATGGTTGCAAAGGCAACACTTTTTCTGGAGCTGGGGGACTGTACTGATGCGTAAGCTAGAGAAAAGGTCAGAAAGAAGATAATGATTGCTTGTTACTACGCAGACATTATGAAAAACTATTGTTGCCAAAAAAAAAGCAACCTTGTAGGGGGATGGGGGGAGCTATATTGAAGGAAAGAAATAAGAAATGAACAGCTCTCTGTCTCCACATGAAGCAAGAGAGAACTGGTCACCTGTGTTGTCAGGAGACAGGAGTTTGCTGGGTGCTAAACATGAACCACTGAAAGAAAATTGAATAAAGCTCCACCTTTCAGGGACCCTGCCATCAGTGTTTTGTTCTCACGCCAAATTCCTGGACTATAAAAATCTGCCTATAAGCCAAGAAAAAAACACTTCCCTGGAAGGATTTTCAAGTTACCTCTTCATGGCAAGATGGAAATAAATAAGGGGAGGTCATTTTGGATCTTCTGCCTAATTTGGAGTTGTTGCAAGGGCAAAGAACCAGTTCAGATAGGTAAGAAAAAAAAATCTAATTCTCAGATTATTTGTTCACACATTGGTCTCCACAGGTAACAACTAGAGTTGTCAAATGAAAATGTGTAACATTCATGTAAGAGCCGTATGTGCCGTATGTATGCTGGATGCTGTTTAACATTCTACATTTTCATCTTTAATGTCAAACCATTTAAATATTTTACTTTTATTCTTTTCACTACTAGGTAGTTTATCAACTGTTTTATGTCCTAAATAACTAATCTTACAGAGGAGACTCCCTGGATGCAGTTTGCATCATAAAAAAGTGGTGTTACCATAGTGCCTGCTAGGCTTGAACAACCAGTATGAAATACTGCATTAGGAGTAATTACGGGTTTTGTGCTCTGCTGCACTGTTACCTCCTGCTTTGGTTTTGAATGTCTTACACTTTTCCCAGTTGCTTAATACACAAGCAATTGATGTGACAGTTATTGCTGTTTTAGTAATACTAGCAACAACCCCACTTCCAAGAACAGCCAAACTTTCTCATTTACCCTCATTATTGTGTAGAAAAGTGCAAAAATTACCCTACTCCACTTTAGTGCTATGGTAAATTTACCTATGGCAAATTACAGTCCCTTTAAAAAGCTGTTTCTGTAAGGACTTCTTGGCACTTAAGTTTGTGTTCCACACTTCTAACATCATGACCTGAATTTTTCAGTGTTCCCTTGGTGGTTCTTAGGTAGGAGTATTTCATAACATTTTAGAATTCCCTGAGTACATTAATGACCATTTTTCACTTGATCTGCGATGAATGTCTCTGTGTTGATTTTCCTAAACATGCTACATAACACAATACGCCTGTTTTCATTTGTCATTCTTTCAGATAAACCTAGAAGAAATGCTAAAAGCATTTTGTAGCAAGCATATAATTTAATTCAAGGTGATTCATACTGACTTTGCACAGCTTGGTGGTATGAAAGCTACCTTCTGATATGATGTCTTATGTGCACTTAAAGTATGTATCAATACCTTCGAAATAGGTACAATTCAGAGGTCCAAGTCATGACTATTGAAAAACAAGTAACTCTGAGCTGATTGCTGAAGCTGGTGGCAGCCTCCACTGCTGAGATCAGAAGCTGACATTTTGCTGAGGAGTGATGCCACCTGTGATATCTCCTGGAAGGGATTCAATTCAAGGCTTTGGACCAAAGTAGGATTTCAAAAGTACAAATGAAATTTAGGCAGCCAGAATGGATTCCCCTCATTTCACTTTAGATATCTGCAGTGTAAATGTATCTCCAGCATAAATGCCTTTTATAGGCAATGGAGAGACACGTGGTTACTTGGAGCATCTTTTTCCTAGGTATATATGTAATGTAGGAAAGCTGAACCTCTTCTGCTTTTCACTGTTAACTTCAAAGTAGCCTAGGCTCATTATTGGAGGTATCTGTTGCATGGACTTCTTCAAACGCTCTCCTTTTGAAGAGACAAACTCCTCCCACAAGCTAGTATCTTCCAGGGGTTAACATTTTTGCCTTTGAAAATATCTTAATTAAATTTTTTCAACCAAAAAAAAAGCAGAACACCTCATGTGGGGTGATTTTCTAAGCTCCCTTCTTATGACTCTTTCTTTAGTCCAGGTGTCTACTGTCAGTAGGAGTGAATGTGCCACCTGGGGCAATTTCCACTTTCATACATTTGACCATGTTAAATTCACTTTTCCTGGAACCTGCACATATGTCTTCGCTTCACACTGTAATGACAGCTACCAGGACTTTAACATCCAAATCAGGCGCAGTGACAAAAATAGCTTCCTGATCTACTTCACTGTCACCATTGACGGAGTGATCTTGGAGGTCAAGGAGACAGGCATCACAGTGAACGGGAACAAGTGAGTTTTTTTCTCTTGTTTTTTTCTCTTGTTTTCTCGTGCAGCAGTTTTATTGTTATATATTAAGAACAGGTGGTTTATCTAGAAAGAGTTCATATTCTGCAGAAGTGCAAATGGCTGTGTATGGTATGTCCATAGTGCTTTGGACAGGATATTGCAAAGAGTCTGCTCCATACTGGTGGAGGAGGGAAGCAGCACATAAACTACATCTCCCAATTATCAACACCAACATGTTAAGCAAAAAGCAATGTGTATGTTACCAAAAAAAAGGTGAAGGTTTCCTTAATGCCGCTTTGATTTGAGAGTGAAAGGAGGATGGAAGGAGGTAAACCCAGTGATTTATTTATAGAAGGTTTTGATTTTGTAGAAACGATATTTCTTTCTCAAAACTTTATTTCTGTGGTACTAACTTTACAAGCAGAGCTGCATTGGTGTCAGTCAGGTGGCTAAGGTAGGATTGACACACTCATGACCAAAATACATTGTGTTGTGGGTTAAGGTTGGTAAAAGGTCACATGCCTAATATCACTGTAGAAGGTGATCATACCCTAATTCAATCCATTGTGTTGATAAAGGCTGACCTTGAAAATAATGTTCCCATGACTTATTTAGCTCTTTTTGATTCTAGTTTTCCTTCCTCTATCCCTGAGAGGATTTGATTAGTCTTTTTTTCCAATGTAACCTGTTTTGTTCCCTCCAATTTCCAGGATCCCCATGCCCTTCAGCTTGAAGAGCATCCTGATTGAAGACACTTGTGCTTACTTCCAAGTCACTTCCAAGCTGGGCCTGACACTCAAGTGGAACTGGGCTGACACTCTCCTTGTATGAACAGCCAGTTAGTTGTTTTTCTCTTGGTGAACCTCATCAGTGATGAAAACCAGAGCTGGATGCAGGAACGGTGCCGATATAAGAGTTTGGAGGGGAGGAGGGAAGGGGAAGGTACCATTGTATCTGTAAACTGATAAGGATATGCCAAACTAGGTAATAGTTTCATGGGTCAGGGACAAGGAGTCACAACTCCCAGGCATTCTAAACCAATTTTACCACTAATTTTATGTGAGAAAAGGTACCACTGTTAACCATGGAGATAGCTGCTCTGTAGTCACCTGCTTCCTGCACAGGGCACTGGCAGCAGCAGCACCGCTAGTCCTCCCAGCTCTGTCCTGTTAGTTGCTTGGGAAACTAATCTGTGTGGCCAGTTTAGACCTTGGCATCTCTGATTCCAAAGCCTTGCTGTGTGGGACTTCCCCTCTATGCATTCATTTGGAAATACACTCTTCTGCAACACTGTATTTACACTTCTGTGTGTGAAAACTTGCCCTCCACAATCAGGACGGAGATTAAATATATCCAAGTTCTATGTCATGTTTTGCAGTGCAGAGAGACAGCAAGAAGGTAGAAGGTGAATAGAGGAAAAAAATATAATCAAGTAGCAATAAAATGGCCTTCAAATTCTGACCTAACGAAGTATTTGTTTCCCTCCTTCCCGTGTAATATAGTGGACACAATTTTAGGGTGACACATTTACAGGAAAAGCATTGCCCTTTTTTGGTGAATCTCTATACTGGGAGGCACTTGTCCAAGTTTTAGTCCAGTATTTGGCCTGCTACAGTTAGTGGTTTTGAAGGTAGGAATAATAATTGCTAGAGGATTGTATTTCCATTTAAATTCAGCCTGTCTTCAGGTAAGTTTATGCCAGGTTTGTACTGCAGAAAGAGACTGCTATAAATTGGTAATGAGCATTTCTGCTACTGGGCTTTTCTATTGTGAAGCACCTTGTAATGTGTGCTGCTGATGGGGGGAAAAATCTTTTGAACTCTGTGTTTCCTCTTTGCTTTTGTTTTGTAGCTGGACCTGGAAGAAACATATAAAGAAAAAATATGCGGTCTATGTGGGAACTATGATGGCAATGAGAAGAATGATTTGATTTTGGATGGTAGGCCACGAATACAGAGTATTCCACATAGAACAGAACTGTTAGCATGTGACACAAAAACTTGATACTTTTCCACTAAGTAGGGTTTCAGATTTCCAGACAGACATTCTGAATTGCATGAACATTTCTATGAACAGATGTATTTTAAGAGGTTCTGGAATGATTTGTGTTGCTCTGCTGTGTGCAAACTTGTAAGAGTCTCAAACCTTTTTTACCCAAAGTAATTGACTGACTGGCTGTCATGCGGCAACATTGCTGGGTTTCCCACTGATATAGAAAATTTTAACCAACTTATAGTCTAAAATTAGGCATAAATATATTTTTTGTCCTTCCATTTACATCACTTTACAGTCAGGTATTAAGTGTGGAGGCTTTTTTTTCCTCTCTAATGAAATGAAAGCATCATCTCTGAGCCAGAGATGTCACTGAGAACCTTTACAGAAGCCGTGGTGCCATCCACCGCCACCTTCAGATATTGCACTGAAGTGGAAAGAAACCATCACAGCCAACAGCTGAGACTACAACTCTACAGCAAGTTCTATGAGTAGAAAGAAACCTGCATCCTGGGGTATTAGCTGCCAGATCGAAGTCAAAGTAATAATGTTATCCCTTTATATAATATCCGGGCTTCTTAAGTCACTAGAAAAATATTGTCATCTACCTCACCCATTTAGAAAGAATCCTGAGATTTGATTTAAAATACCACTTGTAGTGGTAGATCTGGGGTTCATTTTCATATTTCATATTAAGCTTTTTGAATGCATCTCAATCAAGTAGTAGTCAGTCTGCCTGCCAATGCTATGAAACACTGTGTAAGGTCCAAAATTACTTCTCACATTCAGACTCTTTTCTCTTGAGGAAAAATTTACCAGGAAGAAAAATACCATTTCTGCATGGAGCAGCTCTTCTTGAAACTTTATCCTTTCATCCTTTAATGTCAATTGAGATCCTTGGCAAATCACACAGCTCCAAGAGCTCAGGGCTTTAGAAGGGTGTCTATTTTCAGAAAAATTAGTGGTAAAGTACCTGAAAAACAGCACTACAGTGGAAATCACTGTCTCAGTCCTGCGTCTAGTTAAGTGTCTGAGCCAGTACAGGAGAACAGATTTTGTCAGAAATCTATTGAATCTTTTTTTTAAAAAATCCCAAATAAACCAAACAAACAAAACCCCAAACCACCAAGCAAAAATTCAGAGAATGGCAACTTATGCATACTCCCCATAAAAGTATATAAATTTCAAACTTCATCAGAAATATTTCCCACTTTCAGGATCAAATTTCTGGTGTGCTTTGGGACAGTGTACCCCTCTGGCCAGTGTAACAGCTACGTGCATGTATCGTGTGCCTCTCTTCCTCCTGCTCTTTCTTTCCATGTTCTCTACCCTGTAAAAAGTAATAGATTTCCAGATGATTGCAATCATTTGCACCTAAGGCTGTACTTCAGGTTGTGATAGTAGAAGGCAAACTGAAATCTATAACTGTTAGACATGCAAAAACAAAACTCTATAGAATCAAAACATCCATAACAAACTGAAGTCTTTGAAAGTGATGAGGTGCAATAGAAAGATCAAAATTCTTACGTGATTATAAATGCCCAGGCTGACAGCAGGCCTTGATACAAGTATGCCAAATTCCTGGCTCTAGCTCAACAGAAGTTATATCAGGCTGTCATCTCCTATAATATGGATGCTGTGGTTAAATCTGGGTATTTGGTGAAGAGCATACTGCCATAGAGCCCAAAGATGAAGTGGATCTTCATAGTCCATTAACTGATCTAAAGTATTGCAGGCAGTTACTCAGGTGTGTCTGGGGATTTTGCAGGGTATAAAATGCATCCGAGGCAGTTTGGTAACTTCCACAAAGTAGAGGATCCATCAGAAAAATGTGCTGATGTGAGTCCAGATGACCACACTGGAAGACATCCTAGGAGGGAAGATGATAGATGCAGTAAATATGTAAGTATATGTGGCCAAGAAGTACAAACCCTCCTGAACTACAGCCCTGGAAGAGACTGTGTTGAAACAAGTGTTAACTACAGAACATGCACAGAACTGAATTTTTCATAAGTCTACCCATGAATCTGAGTAAACTTCTTATAGCTGAAAGGATATCCTATTATAGTGTTAAAGAAATAGATAGTGGGACAATGAACGATTGAATGACAGCTTCCAGTCCATGAAAAAAGGACCTCATAACAGAAAGTTAGACTGGATGATGCACTGAGATCCCTTCCACCCTGAATTATCCTGTCATTCTGGACTTTTGTCATCAAAAATTGGGATGCACATCCATAAATGTGAAAGCTGGTTAAATGTCAAGTATTGCTTTTCTTTTTCACAGAAAAAAAGATGCAAGAAACTTATGTCCCGTTTTGGAAACTGCCCCAAAGTGGTTGCATTTGATGACTATGTAGAGACCTGCACTGAGGACATGTGCCACTGTGCAGTTAATTCTTCTCACTCTGACTTGGTTTCCAGCTGCATATGCAGCACTCTAAACCAGTACTCTCGAGACTGTGTTCTCAGGAAGGGAGACCCTGGGGAATGGAGAACCAAAGAACTTTGCTGTAAGTAACTACTACTCTGGACGTTTCTTTCCGGTTAGAAATATATGTATGTATTGTGATCCCAGCAGACCAAAGTGCTGTTACCTTCAGTGAATCAATCTGTAGAAATACTTTGACTGAAACCTTGTTAATGGAAAATGTTCTACAAATTTAACTTCGTTTTTCCACTTAAATTAGAACTCTTTCTTAATATTGTGTCCCCTCCCTTCTGATGGCTAAATTTTCTCCTGTTATTTTATTTAATTTTACAATGCACAATTAACTTATAAATAGCCTTGTTTTGCATGTGAAAGCCTAATCTAATGTGCTTGTTCTTAGTTTATCCTGTGTTTTCATACTCAGTAGTCACAGTTACCAAGCAGGAAATCACTGTAAATCCAGGGAGAAGGCTACAGGTAGTTCCCCAAACTGCTGGTGTGAATTGGAATAGAAAATTAATTCCAGAATGACTGATGCCTCAGGCAAAAATAAATTACTATGACTCCATAAATGATTCAGGTGGCCTTTGCTTGTATCTGTCTTACAGATCAGGAATGCCCAAACAACATGGAGTACATGGAATGTGGAAACTCCTGTGCTGACACATGTGCTGACCCAGAAAGGAGCAAGATTTGTAAAGCCCCATGTACGGATGGCTGTTTCTGTCCTCCTGGTAAGGCTGTTTGCTTCTTCCAGTGGGAAAAATAGAAATGTTATTCCCTTTCAGGCAGTGGCAGGTTTGTGTTGGGTTTTTTTCTTTAACATTTTACACTAAAATCAATGAATAAATTGCTGCTTCTAGCATACTTTAACAACTTTCTTCTTGGAAGAGCCAGATCTCTAAAGATCTCCTGAAACTGGATGAGGGGGAGGAAAGTTTGGTGCATATGTGGAAAGAGGAGAGGTGTTAAGACAGTAAGATTGCAGGTGAAGGTATTTGGTGAGGTGCCCCCGTTACAAGGCTTGATGTAGGTTAAGTTGCATGTAATGCATTAACAGGTATGTGCATGTATAAGTTTGCACATGAAGTAGAGGCTAAGATGAGTGTCTGACCTCAGTTAGATTCACTATTAGAAATAGATGGAAATTCTTTCACATGCATGCAATCTAGCACATAAGAATCCTGCCCTCAGTGACAAAATCCAGTTACATGCAGAGATATACTTTGGGTTTTACATTGCTTTCATTTGAGCTCTAGTATGAAATGTTTCCCATCCATTAATGACTGACAGGGCCTGGCATGGTGTTTTCCTTAAAATATCCCATTCATTTACAGAAATACTGAATACTCCAGAGTTTATTTTCCTTACACTAATCCTCCCTGATGGTTCATATTTCCCAGACTGACCAAAGAAATACTAACTAGCCCATGTGTCTGAACAGGAACTATCCTTGACGACCTCAGTGGCAAAAAATGCATCCCCAGAGACAGCTGTCCCTGTATGTTTCAAGGCAAAGTCTACTCTTCTGGAGGGACTTACTCCACTCCCTGTCAAAATTGGTACTGTGGTGAATTTTATTGCAGTAACAAAGCAAATGCGTTTATTTCAGAACATTGTTGAGTTGCATTATGTTCTTTTCTCCTTTTCTTTTTCCCTTCCCCTCTGCCTAACATTTGTCTTAAATAATAACACAAAACCTTGGTCTGAATTTCAATAGTACAAGAATACTTAGAGGTAGTCTTCAACCTCACATAGTTACCACTGTCACTTGGAAGTCCCAGCAAAAATTGAGCTCAAGATTTCAGAATGCAGAACAATGAGACTCTTTTCTGGTCAGTTCAGAGGAATTGGCCAGTAAAGTGAGGCAAGGTCTCATACTATTTTAATAAGTTACATTTCTAACCACCTCTAGATCTACAAATGGCTATTTCAAGGCCTGGATCTCAAAAGTCCTGATCCTTGAGAATTATTTGATTTAGCTTGAACCCATCCCCACTCTGCCCTAGTGAAAGGTGATTAAGTATATTGTTCTCAAAACAGTTTTAGTTTTTATTCTGATATCCATCGACTGAATGAACAGTTGTATGTGTTATTTGAATTCCTGTTAAACAGCATAATTTCTTGATCATAGGCCTAACCTTTACTATAGGGAGGATTGAAATATGCTGTGGTGCATGGTGGGGTAGGCCATCTGTTCTGCAAATCACTTTGGACTGCGTATTTCCTGCATTTTGAGGAAATACTCCTCAAAACTTGCAATTTTGAGGAACTGAACTTGATGGCCTTTGGGTGGTTCCCATCTAGTCATATCCATGGCTGGGCTGTTCTCCTGCTGTGTGCACAGCTCTAAAAATTGTAACTGCCCATTATCTCAGGTCCCCCACAATTAGTTGCTGTAATGTTGCATCAGCAAATGGCTGAACAGTTGCATCAGTGGCATAAAATGCTGTAAGATCCTGCTTGAAGAGGTTCCTTCTTTTTTTACAAGGTCAAGTAAGAAAGTAAGGTCCTGAAAAGCATTTCCTGCTTGATTAGCTCCGTGTATTTCTGAAGGACCTAGTTCAAAGCCCAGTGCAGGTAACTCTCTCACTGAGAGGCATTAAGTCTCCACACTTTAAAGGAGTGTGTAATCCATGCAGAGTCAGATAGAGATGCTATCTTACCTTTGCTCCTTTACCACTATGTTTATTCTAAGTGATCTTTTTTGGATTTTGTACAGTACTTGCATAGGAGGCCACTGGAGCTGTATTTCTCTGCCTTGTTCTGGAAATTGCAATATAGATGGAGGATTCCATATAACAACATTCGATAATAAGAGATTCAATTTTCATGGCAACTGCCATTATGTCTTAGCTAAGGTATGAACAATCTTTGATTTTACTCCTAAATCTCTTGAGTTGCATGAGGCATTAAGCTGTGCTGGAGCTTTACATGACTTAATTAAATGGCACCAATCCAGCAGAACTCTTCAACACATGCTCAATCCTAAACCCCATAAATTTTCCCATTTGCAATGGATTATAAATAAATTGCTTCATGCTTAAGATCAAAGTTTTGCAGCTTCACCATAGTTTTACAACTTTTCTTAAAAGAATTAATTTTCTTTTTTGAATTATTAGTGTAGATTTAAGCATTTCTTCTGAAGCTTTCTTCAAGTATGACTATCAAAAGGAAATGGATGAGCAAAAATTCCTGCACAAAGATTGAATTCCATATGGGTGTCTGCAAATACATGATACACAGGTTGATAGCAAGGAAACAGTGTGTAAAGGAAAGGCAGAGAACATTATTTATTTTGGCAATTAAATGAAGCAATTTGCAGTTAGAGATTAAACAATTCTTTTATTATGCCATTTCAGCCTTTCAGAGACACCTTTTTTCCATCTAGCTCCCTTCCTATAACACACTAACAATGTTGGCACATCCCTTTTCTCCTGTCTTTTCAGAATACTGATGACACATTTGTGGTGATTGGAGAGATTGTCCAATGTGGGACATCAAAGACAATGACTTGCTTAAAGAATGTATTAATCACACTAGGAAGAACTGTAAGTAACTTGCTTTAGTTAGTTTGACATAGTATGTCACTCGTATTTAGGTTCAAAGGTGGGATTTCTCTAACACTGTGGACTCAAGTTGGTCTGCTGCAGTCCTGCGATGGCAAGATTAATACCAGCAGATGATGTGGTGCTTGTGTTTATTATGTGTGTTCTGCAACAGCTATGTCCTTTCAAGGTTTTTTATGCTGGCTTTTCCATTTTCTTTAGAGGCATATGGGTAAAAATTATCTTTGTTGTCTTTCCTTCTTTTTCCCAACTTCAATATTTTCACTTTCTTTTTGAAAGATTGAGATTTCTACAAGAAAATATCCCCTTTTACAATAGTTTTAAGTCCTGAGGCTTTTTTCTAATGCGATGAATGAAGCGGCAGAATTTTCCAAATGAAGACTTGAGGCTTCTCCTAGTGAAGGTTCTCCTATGCCATGTTTCAAACCGAATTCAGTGGAAGCTGGATTAGGGCTGGTATTTATGCACTCTTAAAGTTATACAGATTAATTCTGCCCCCTGGTATTTAACTGGTGCAGTCCTAACCTTCTTACAAGATCCAACTTCCTAACTTCCTTCTATAGTCAAGAAAGAAAGATCTCCAAAAGACAAGTCAGCCCAATTAGGGTATGAGGTGTCCTCCTGGAGGGGCCTGTCTCCCTCCATTGACTACTGAGGGAGTTTGAGTCAGATAGCTTTCATTTTAGGTATGCTTCATTTCCAATAAGATGGATCCAGACCTACAGGTAATGGTTCTCAAAAAGAAAACTAACCTCTTAGGTATGTGAAAGCACACCATCAAAGCTGTTGCTTATGGAGAGGAATTTTTAATTTTTTGTTATGGCCTAGGGATTTGCTCTACACTACTGTATGGCATCCAGGCACCAAGTTACACTGACTCCAGAAGTGATAATGTTTTGAAGACACTACTTTTTAAAGCTTAATGAAGCTTGTCAGGTTGCTGCTGTGTCTCATGTCATATACATTCACTACTGTGGGCTTTTTATTACTTTTTTTTCCTGCAGACTATAAAAATATGTTCCTGTGGCAATATCTACATGAATAATTTCATTGTGAAGCTGCCTGTAAGCAAAGGTAAGTGTCCTCCTTCACATCTTCCCTAAGTAAGTCTACATGTAATCACAGAAGGATTCCTTCTCTTTCCTGTGAAAAAGAACATGATCTTGCCCATTGTTAGGTCATTTGCCTTAGGTGGATACTAGTGATGCCTCAGAAAACCAGAATCAAAACTCAATAGCCTTTGTGACTATGAAGCAGGTATCCTTTACTGCAGCACTGGGCACACAGGGGATCGCTCCTCCAAATGTGTGCCCCATTAATGCCAAATTTCTCACATTTATACAGATTAACTAGACATATTCATTATAATTTCTAAGAAAAGGCAGAGTTATGCAAATTATTTCTAAGATGTCATTTATATTAATTCCTCACAGATAGAGCATGCTCAGTGACACTTAGGGGGTCTTCCGGTGGTCTTCAGGGTGAAGACTGGTCGTCTTCCTCGCTCTTAGAGCATGCTCTTTATGTTTCTTCTCCACAGTTATCTGAGCTCAAAAACACATTCCTGTTCGCTGAAAACAAGATATACTCTGTCTCTTAATTGGTTGTTAGTCTCATTATTTATGACTCCCTTATCTCCACTTTCTCTAGTTTCAAGGCTGTTGCACTATTATGGCTAAGTTTTCTAGCCAATTTCATAAAACAGCTCATGTGATTACAGCCAAATTCTGCTAAAATCCAAAACTAATCTATTTTTAAAAACATGCAAATACTGTCTATTCTAAAACACACAAATTCTTACTTCGTTATCTTTAACGCTGTTGCACTGTTATGGTTAAGTTTTATAGCTGCTCTCACAAAGCAGCTCACACAGTTACAGCCATTTTCTCCTAAAATCCAAAAACTAATCTATTTAAAACCATGAAAATTCTTATATTAAAGTTATACTAATTGTCTCTTAAGCTACACCTACATCATTCTATTCAGCATGATTACATTTCATTGAATCATTCCCCCCTTTTCATTATCCTTACAAATTCTTTTGTAATCTCAAATTATACTACTCTATCGCAATGCTTCGAAAAGTATTCACCTGTCTCTACTTGATGTCTTATTTTATTTCTTCTCCAATCCCCGTATGTTATACTGGTTTGTTTACAACACCACAAAGAACATTGAATCCCCACACAAGAAATTAAAATACTTATCAAAATAACAAATGTGTAAAGTTGTTTGAGCCAGGCAAAGTTTGGGAGCCAGGAAGTAAGCTTATTCCAAACCTCTTTAAATCCCCTTAATGTATCATCTTGAGCTACTTGGTGAAGAATCTTTGTTTGCTTCCACATATTATTTAAATCAGTTTCAATTTCTTTTTCCTGATTTATGTATGCACAACAGCTGTGATTTATTACCATGTGCACACTTCCTTCTTGGGCAAGTAGCTGATCTAAGACCATCCGATTTTGTCTAACTATGTTAATTAAGGAGGAAACTTCTAATTGCAATCTAAGGATATCATCACTTGTGTCCCTTTGGAATAACTCCATGCTAGCAGATATGTTAACTATAGCTTTTTCCAATTCACTTACTCAAGCCATAGAGGAATGCCCTTTCAAAGCCATGAAAAGCAGTTGGCCGTACTACTAGGGGATTTATTCCCCTTTTATATATTTCCTCCAAGGGGGTCGTAACATTCCTGGTGGAGAGTGTGAGTGATTAAATATCCGGTCTCCAGGAATTAGGTATCCTAAAGTACGTGTTCTGCTCCATTTATGTGGTAATACTTTTCAGGCCCTTCCATCCCTACATAGCCACCATAATCCTTTAGGAATACAGTCAAATGAAAAATCTCTCCTTAATTCCTGAATTACAGGGAGTGGACACCCACTTGGTATGAGAGTGTTTTGACAAGAATCTTTTCCTTTGCATGGGTCAAAACATAAACTCCAATTTAAGGCTGTATAGTTACCTGTATCATTTCTCATTATGATTATAACTTTTCCCAGACTTTGCGGCTAAAATTTGGGATTGACATTCCTTAATTTTTTATTCTTACAACTGTATTATGTCAAATATTTGACATCATTATGGCTGTTCCCCAGCATAACGTTTTTCCACTAGGGAGTTGCATCTATTTTTGACCAGGCAAACATTCAGTCTCTTGAGAGCATATAGTCTCTCTGCTATCTGGAACTAGAGAGTCTTTCGAGCAGTTATAGGGCCAACTCCAATTAGCGTATGCCACTGGTATTCCAAAGAGGGGCAGTTCCATGTTCTCCTTGGGCAGTGCTGTACATATCCAACAGTCAGATAAGTTCGATACTTGCCCAGTAGCTTGTGTCAGTTGTACATAAGCATTGTCCTTCCAGGCAGTAACTGTTTGAGAGAACCATATTAATTAATATATACAGTCATTTCTTGTTACCCTCTCCGCAGTTTCAGCCTTAAGATCCTTGAGATTCAGAGGTCAATTGCTCTCCTGGGGCTCTTTTTACTCAGGAGTAATGAATCCAGGCGGGTCGCTCTCGAACCTTGATGGCTGTGAAAGTTGTTAACAGCACCTGGTATGGTCCGTCCCACCTTCCCTGAAGAGGATCACCTGAAAAATTTTTAATCAAAACCCAATCTCCAGGATTAAAAGGGTGTATAGGGTAGTCTAAACCTTTGGCTCTGGTTTCTAAAACTCTCTTATTAATTTGTTTCAATTGTTTTCCTAGAGATATCATATAATTCTGTAAATAAGGATCTCCTAACTGATTTAGATCCTCCCCTTTATATCTGGTGTGATATGGTCTTCCATATAATATTTCAAAAGTACTTAGATTGTCTTTAGCTCTAGGCTTTACACGTATCCTGAGCAGAGCTATGGGTAATGCTTGATACCAATACAAGTTTGCTTCTTGGCAAATTTTATCTATCTGTTGTTTTATTAAATGGTTCATCTTCTCCACCTCTCCACTCACTTGTGGCTTATAAGGAGTGTGTAGTTGCCAATCAATTCCCAATAGCTCGCTCACTTGTTGTACTACCTGCACAAAATGTGATCCCCTATCTGATGAAATGACCGTAGGTACCCCAAATCAAGGTATTATTTCATTTAGCAGTACTTTAGTTACTTCTCTTGCTTTGTTGGTTCTGCAAGGGAAAGCTTCTAGCCATCCAGTAAAAGTATGTGTCAGTACCAACAGGTATCAATAACCCCCTTTTCTTTGGAGTTCAGTAAAATCAATTTGGCAAGTTTCTCCAGGAGTATTTCCCTTTCCAATTGTACCCAATTTTATTCAATTCCCTGTATTAGGATTATTTTTTAAGCACACTGCACATTGCTGTGTGATCTGTTGAACAGTTGTATACATATTTTTCCCTATCCACTTTTGACTTAAATATTCATATAAGGCATCTGCTCCCCAATGGGTTTTCTCATGTTCTTTCTTAACCAAATTCCAAATCAGTGGAGGGTATAATTATCCTTCCATCCTCTAAATGTGCCCATCCTTTAGAGGAGATTTGTACTTTAAGTTCTGACATTAATTCCTCATCTGATTTAGAATATTTAACATTTTCCTGATCACATAATTCAAGTTCATAGTCTTTATTGGTCGGAATCAGAGTTAAAATTCGATTGCCAGATGTCCTTTCTGCAGCCTGCTTAGCTTCATTATCGTCCAATCTGTTACCTTTTTCTGGATCAGTGTTACTTTTGGTATGTCCCCAACAGTGCATAATGGCAACCTTGGCTGGTAGTTGTATTGCTTCTAATAAGTGAAGTATTTCTCCTGCATGCTTAATGTGTTTCCCTTGACTTGTTAAAAGTCCACATTCTTTCCAAATTGCTCCACGTGCATGCACAACTCCAAAAGCATACTTAGAGTCTGTCCGTATATTTATCCTTTTTCCTGCTGCAAGTTCTAGTGCTCTGGTCAGGGCAATAATTTCTGCCTTTTGGGCTGAAGTTCCAATAGGTAAAGGATTTGATTCTATTACCTGGTCGGTAGTGGTCACTGCATACCCAGCCTTACGGATACCTTGTCGGTCAAAACTACTACCGTCCATGAACAAGGAATCTTGGGCATCTTCTAAAGGTTCTTCCTTCAAATCAGGTCTGCTAGAATACACAGCTTCCATAGTCTCCAGTACCAGTGGTTCAGTTGTAGTTTCACTGAAGAAAGAAGCTGGATTCACAATGTTAGTTACTTCAATCACAATGTCATCACACTCCACAAGAATAGCTTGATATTTCAGAAATCTGGATGGGGAAAGCCAATGACTTCCCTTTTGTTCCAGAACAGCAGACACAGTATGAGAGACCATTACTGTTATCTTCTGGCCTAAAGTGAATTTCTGGGCTTCTTCAATGTTAAGAATCACAGCAGCTACTGCTTCTAAACACCCTCACCATCCCTTGCTCACCTCATCCAGCTGTTTAGAGAAGTATGCCACCGCTCTTCTGTAAAGTCCTAAATGTTGAGCCAGGACTCCCAGGGCTACTCCTTGTTTCTCACGTGAGAAGAGCAAGAAGGCTTTAGTCATGTCCAGTAGCCCTAAGGCTGGAGCTCTCATGAGTTCCTTTTTTAGTGTACTAACAGCGTTCTGGGCTTCTTTTGTCCACACCAGTCAGACAGAATTAACGTTCAAGAGTTCATAAAGAGGCTTCACTATTATTCCATAATTGTAAATCCACAACTGACACCAGCCTGTCATTCCCAAAAAAGTTCTAAGTTCTCTTACTGTCTAAGGAAGAGGGGTCTTACAGATAGCTTCTTTTTGCTTAGTACCCAACTCCTGTTGTCCTCCAGAAATTTCATATCCCAGGTAGGTTACCTGTTGTTGTACCATCTGAGCTTCCTGTCTAGAGACTTGATATCCACTTAGTCCAAGAAAATTCAATAAGCTTACAGTCCACTGAATACATTCCATTTTGTTTCAGTTGATACTTCAGTTGTTATTTTATTGAATCACTAGGTCTGCGACTCCATAGCAATTCCTGTGTTACACTGGATGCATTGGTTAACAGAAGTTCCTGTTTACTTAGTTTCATAAAGATTTGTAGGTGCATGCTTTAGTGTTACTTTTTTTTCCCTTTTTAGATGGCATCACCATCTTCAGGCCCTCTACGTTTTTCGTCAAAATCTTGAGCTCAACTGGAGTACGGATTCGAGTGCAAATGAAACCTGTAATGCAGCTTTCCATAACAGTCGATCATTCTTATCAGAATCGCACATCTGGTAGGACACATGATGCTCTTTCAGTTTGTTCTTAAACTTTTAGCTGGTTGTCTATCACTTTAAGTGATGAAATTATTTTATTTTATATAGAACCCTGAAAGTTGACTAATTCCTTCAATTTTCTGAAGAAAATCAGATAATCTCTGTGTTGTTTAGTGTGTGCAGGTATTTTAAACTGTGAAAGCAAGCCTTCATCGGAATCTTGCAAGATACAGACTACATTCTTGGTTCTGCCACCAATCTCCTGTTTACATTATTTAAGCTTTTTGTGTTTCTGTTTCCTATCTCTGTTAATGGGATTACATCCTGTCTCTCCAACCCATTTTGTTTTTCTCTGCTCGTGTTTACTGAAGCACATTTAAGCAGTTTCCAATCTTTGTGCTTACCAAATGCTACTGTAATGCAGAAAAATAATAATTACAGTCTAAAGATAGGGTTTTGTCTGATTTGTGGGAACATCAGGAAGTTTCTGAAGGAAAATGAGGTTTATTGTAGACCTGGGAATGTTCATCTAGATGCCATTCCTTTTTCCAATCATGTAATGATTTCTTTTGGGTTTTTTGCCTTCTTTCTTTTTTCTTTTTTTTTCCTGCCACCCACTCAAGGTCTTTGTGGCAATTTCAATAACATCCAGACTGATGACTTCAGAACAGTCACTGGAGCTGTGGAAGATTCTGCTTCTGCTTTTGGTAACTCATGGAAAACTAGAGCCAGCTGTTTTGATGTCGAGGACAGCTTTGAAGATCCTTGTTCAAACAGTGTGGATAAAGGTAACAGGCCTGGTTTATCAATGCTAAATAATTTTTCATATGATGGATAACCAAAAAAGCTTTAGAAATCTCATAAACATGAAAAGGCCATTGTCTCTGAGACTATTACTAGATATTGGGTTTTGCAGGACTTCAAGGTGCCAACTTTGCATTTAAGTCAAAGGACCGCAGTGCTGGAAAAAGACAACACCTTCACTAATGATTTGTAAAACATACACAACCTAAATGAGAACAATTTATGTTTAAGGCAGAGAATTGTTGTTTGTCAGTATTTGGGAAAGATCTTTATCCAATCTAGGTTGTTACAGCTGTGCTGAAGTCAATAGGAATGGGTCACTGTACTAAGTGTGCTGTCTGGCTTCTCACTTGGACTGGGTTTAAATATATGTAGGATTCAGACTATACACTCCAAGGTATTGCCACATGTAGTTAAATCTGCAGCTCAGAGACACACAGCTCATTGATTACATGCTTGATGTTATTGATTGACTATGGAAAATTGCCTGACTCTAAAGAATTAGAGAAATTTGATGAAAAATTATGAAAATGAGGAGTTTATGCAGATGTTCTGCAAATCTAGCTGCAGTAATAATGCTAGTATTTCTTAGTATTTGGAAGGTGAATCCTTTCTTTTAGGGAGACAGCTGGTTACCCATCCAACTATGCTTATCACCATGATGTGTTAACGCCCCATATTTCTTTATGGTATTATCTGAACATTTCAGGACATTCTAGTACTGTGCGATCACTGATAAGAATATTGATTCAGACAGAAATGAGGTTTATGTACAATGATATTTTTTCCCACTTCAGAAAAATTTGCCCAGCATTGGTGTGCTCTTCTGTCTAATACAAACAGTGCGTTTGCTCCCTGCCATTCTGTTGTAGACGCTTCTGTGTACGTCAAGGTAAGACACTGGTCAAAATGGGTGGTTTAAGCTAGTCTAGAGACTGATTACCATGAAGGTATAATCTGCCCTAGTTGGAGTGAAATAGGTTGCAGTAATGCCTCTGCAAAGAAGTTCACTGATACTGCTGAGAAAAATAACAAAATAAGAGTTTATCCAAGATACAATGGGCCTTTTTGTTTGCAGCCCTGAATATACTAAGTGACTGCAATCACTGACAATTTTGTTGCATGATCCAGAAGGAAGAAAAGAAAACAAAGGGTTTACTCTTCTTGAAAACTGTTTGATTTTTGAAAAGCCAAATCAGTGTTTCTGTGTGTAATTAAACTGAGTTTTTTCAGCCCCATGGATTCCCTCTGACTTGGTTTAAATTTCACATATAGGGGGAGAATACTATATATTGTGTATATATATACTATATTCTCTCTAATATACTATATTTATATTGTTTATATCCCATTTATTACTGTGGAATCATGCTAGTCTCCTCATATTTAGAAGGCAAAAATTTGCCCATAGGTACTCTTGGTGTGCAGCTCTATACTGCTGTTAAGGAAGTTGGCTGAACTAGAAACATGCCACATTTATATCAATAGTAAAGAAGTTTCTGCAAAAATGCAGAAAAGTAATGTAAGGAGTGTGATGCAACTTACTGAGAAAATACCCGATCCTTAAATTTTGCCCCAAAGTTAATTTGTCTTCAGTTACCTTTGAAAATATGGTTTATGCTTTACCTCTCCCAAGTTTCCCCCAGGAAATATGTCTACTTGAGATTTCATGTTAACTCTAAATTGAATAGGAATTTGCAATTTTCAATTAAAGAAAACTAACAGTTTATTACAGTTATGTCAATTGCTCCTGCTCATCTCATCAGATTTTAAACTATGATTCTGGGAAACATTTTCCAAGAATGGCAGGATAAGTGTGACTCATCTATGCAGTGTGACCTTACTGCTTTTGAGTGAGTGGCCGTATGTGGGTTCTTCTGTCCGGCCACCCAGTTAAAAGAATTTGAGATTTAAGTACCCTCTATACTTACCTAACTAGTTCTTTAGATCACATTACATATGATTCTGTATTAAAACATCTTCTGTCATGCACCTGTCACTTAATTGGGTGTATCTGATCAACAAACTAGATTGGTATAGAAGTGCCAGTCATTGCTGTGTAGTGTTTTAAGTTCTGTGTATTTTCAGATTATATATTTTGACATGTCCGAGGTTATACACCCTCACGAAAGGCTGGTGCTTTAGTGCTTTAATGAAATACAGGTGCCTTTACCATTCTTACTATCCATCTGTACATAAATGTTAGATGTACCATCTTTGCAGATACATGACTCTAATTGATTTCTTATTTCTTAGGTTTGGACAGTATTTCGTTATCATACATTTTGTCTTACGGATATTAAAAAATAAGTTTCATTGGTAATAATACTTTTTAAAAAATATGCTGGTTGACTACTTTTTGAACTGCTATATTTTTCCCTGTTATTTTACGAGCTGGGTAAAATAATACCCATGTTCTTTTCTGTCCTCTAGAAATGTATGTATGACACCTGTAATGCTGAGAAGAGTGAAGTTGCACTTTGTAGTGTGCTCTCTACTTACTCCAGAGACTGTGCTGCAGCAGGCGTGTCCCTGAAGGGCTGGAGGCAGGGCATCTGTGGTATGCATCCTAAAATACCTTGGGTAGGGATGTGGGCGAACAGCATCAGGAGAGCCCAGTCTGTGTCAGTCAGTATCTTTTGTGCTTTGTCATCAGGTTAGTGGGTCTTTGAAAAAATAGAATAAGTCTGTGCTTCATAAAAAACTTCTGCTTGTCAAAACCAGTTAAAGGCCACTTCATGAAAAGGCTCTTATGATGTACGTTCCTCATGTAAAACATTAGGTGAATTCGGCACTCAGAGAAGCTAGAGTATAAGATGTATTAATCAAACCACAAAAAGGAGTTGCAATTAGGTGAGTTTTGAACTGAAGGGCCTCCCTATATATTTCAATTCTGATCCCTTTGCAGTTCGTCTCAGTCCTTTTCTCTCAGATGTTGCCCATACGAATTGTATTGCTTGCATTAACTGCATTTTTTCATGTTACAGTAAAATAGTAAATGCTTTTAATAAATACATATTGGTTATCATTTTCAGCACAGGACTAACAGCTGAATAAAATTCTCTTGGACACACACATTATCTTTAAATTCTGGTTTCAGAGTCCACATATGTATGTACTTATTACATACATATTGAAGAGTTTATTATGCAATGGTGTCAGAGCTGAAAGTAAAACTCATGTCCCAGCTTCTGAATTTTACTGCAGCATTTGCATTTTTCCATTAACAAGCCAACAGTTTGAGATTTGCCTATATCAACATGAAAATAGATGTATGCTTTTCTTTACTAATAACACAATAAGTGTAACATTGCTATGTTCTATTTAATTGCCTGACTTAGAGGCTAGCTGGAATATTTAATAGAAACAAACAATATAACTGGTGTGGTGCTTTGTGAAATGCATTTATGATTGCAGCAGGAACAAGTTAACAAACCTGTGCTGAAAGAAATCAAAGGGAACACAGTGTACTCCACAGCAAATTATCTTAGAATCACACAGATTTTTGAACTAGATATGGTCCCTGTTTACTGAAAGCTTTGTTACTGACATAGAATTACTGACAATCTTCATGCCAAAGAAAGACTGGCTTGCAGCATGGATTTAGACTGAAATCTGTGGACTCATGGCACATTAGGTAATATTGATTCAAACAGTGCAGTAACCTTGGGAAAAAAATGGTAATAGCTTAATCAGCACAATCATTTTAGACCTTATTTAAGAAGAAATAATCTTTTAGGAACATGCCCGAGATAAGACTGAAGGTTGTGCTCTTCATGTGTGAAAGAATAAGTGGGCCAGAACAATCACTTTCACTGGTCTGTCCCATTGTAGAGGTTGGAAAGGTTCTTTCAGCTCCTGCAGCTCTGTCCAACTGTGCCAGGTTGTAGGCAGCATCTAAGGCAGGTTATATCCTAAGTGGATGTCTACATTGCTGCCAGTACAACGTATGAAATACATAAACCCTACTAGCTAACTGTTGGCAGTGCGTGTATGTGACACAACCTTTAGTGGAATCACAAACTATTACTTGAGTTACTGGTTACCCAGAAGACCATTGGCATTAGCAGCTGATGTAAAACCTTTTTTTTTACTGGATCTCACTTTACCAAACTTGGTCTTTTTTCTCTCTGAATAATTAAAGGGAGAAAGTAAACACATTATTGCATTCATAGCTAACAATTGATATGCTCATTCAGGCAAATCTGATGTAGACTCATGTTCAACATCTTATATCTTTCTTATTTGGCCTCTTTTGACTTACAAATACCAGTTGCTGCATCTTCATACTACGCCTCTAATGTAGGAAAATATGACCTGCACGACTTATACACAGGATATTGTGTCTGCTCCAGCTAAGACCAGGAAACCAAATGGTTTTTGTTGCTGGAGGCAGTGTTTTTGCATGTGTACACAAACCTGGCTTACTAACTAATCTAAGAAAGTATGCTATGGTCATGGACTGGAAAACCACGCATAGCTTTGTTTAAGTGTGGAACCTATTGCTGATATGGTGATAACATTGTTGCAAAGCTGATTAGCACAATTGCCTGTGAACAACTCCCCTGTACCTTCTAGTATATCTGTGTGCATCTGAAAAACAGATGTATGGTCCAATCTGTGAATATGAGTTAGAAAGGGGTCCAAGATTACTAGATCCCCAGTTCTCACTGAATTTCAGAAGAATCCGTATGCCAAGCTTTTTTGAAAACCACAACCTTAAAAAGAGAACAAAATCCAGCTGGAGGCCGGTCACGAGTGGTGTCCCCTAGGGCTCAGTCCTGGGTCCAGTCTTGTTCAACATCTTTATCAATGATCTCGACGAAGGGATTGAATGCTCCCTCACTAAGTTTGCAGATGACACTAAACTAGGAGGAAGTGTTGATCTGCCTGAGGGTAGGGAGGCTCTTCAGAGGGATCTGAACAGACTGGACCGATGGGATGAGACCAATGGGATGAAGTTTAACAAGGCCAAGTGTAGAGTGCTGCATATGGGACATAACAACCCCATGCAGCGCTACAGGCTTGGGGGAGACTGGCTGGAGAGCTGTCAGGCAGAGAAGGAGCTGGGGGTGTTGGTTGACTGCAGGCTGAATATGAGTCAGCAGTGTGCCCAGGCAGCCAAGAAGGCCAATGGCATCTTGGCTTGTATCAGAAACAGTGTGGCCAGTAGGTCTAGGGAAGTAATTGTGCCCCTGTACACTGGTGAGGCCACACCTCGAGTACTGTGTCCAGTTCTGGGCTCCTAACCATAAGAAGGACATGGAGGTCCTGGAACGAGTCCAGACAAGGGCAACCAGGCTGGTGAAGGGGCTGGAGGGCAAATCCTATGAGGAGCAGCTGAGGGAACTGGGGCTGTTTAGCCTAGAGAAGAGGAGGTTGAGGGGAGACCTTATCACCGCCTACAACTACCTGAAGGGAGGTTATAGAGAGGTAGGTGATGGTCTCTTCAGCCAGGTGACAGGTGATAGGACAAGGGGGAATGGCATGAAGCTGTGCCAGGGCAGGTTTAGATTGGATGTTAGGAAAAAATGTTTTACTGAAAGAGTTGTCAGGGCCTGGAACAGGCTGCCCAGGGAGGGGGTCGAGTCACCTTCCCTGGATATGTTCAAAGAAAGGGTAGATGAAGTACTTAGGAGTATGGTATAGTTAAGTATGCGAATGGTTGGACTTGATGATCTTAAAGGTCTTTTCCAACCTTATTATTCTGTGATTCTGTGATTCTGTGATTCCTGACAAAATTGGCTGTCATCCTTATGGATGACTACTATAGATGTTATGTCAGAGTTTTGAAGGTGTTGTTTCTTATTAGCCTGTGAAAATTGACCTGTTTTTCACTGTCTTACGGGCTCTTCAGGTTTTGATATTTAACTGTTTGGTCTACCCAGAGGCGTTAGAAAACGGTTCTCATTGGCCAGAAGATGACAACAAAAGTTTTCCTTGAGACATCTATCAGAACTTAAAAACACTTCCTTTGGCAGAATCACAGAATCACAGAATCGTAGGGGTTGGAAGGGACGTCGAGAGATCATCGGGTCCAACCCCCCTGCCAAAACAGCTCCCTAGCTCATATTGCACAGACAGGCGTCCAGACGAGTCTTGAGTATCTCCAGAGAAGGAGACTCCACCACCTCCCTGGGCAGCCTGTCCCAGGGCTCTGTCACCCTCACTGTAAAAGTTCTTCCGCATGTTGGTGCGAAACTTCCTGTGCTCCAGTTTGCAGCCATTGCCCCTTGTCCTATCTCCACAGACGACTGAAAAGGGGTTGGCCAATTCCCCCTGCATCCCATACTTAAGATATTTATAAACATTAATTAGGTCCCCCCTCAGCCTTCTTTTCTCCAGGCTGAACAGCCCCAGCTCACTCAGCCTTTCCTCATACAGGAGCATCAAATGATCAGAAAATTCTTTGGCACTGCCCATTTAATATAAAAAAATTACCCCTTATAAGATAAGTTCAATTCTTAAATTATCCCAACCCAAAGAAACCAACAGTGAAGTACTAAAAAATATTTTTTAACCATAAGGACAAGTCAGAAGTTACTGGTGTCAGTTCTTGACATAAGATAGAATTGTAAAATGTACGAATTACATTTTTCTGATTTCTTTGTCCAGTCAAGATAGATGCTGCTGAGTGTTTCAGTACTCAGTATGATACAGTTTCAGCTTTGTGAGCAGACTTCCCCAAGATGGCTGGGATGCAAGGTCTTCTAGTTTGGATAAAAGGATATTTATAACTAACAACATGCAAAACTCTGCATTAACAGCTTAAGTGATGATTGCACAGAGAAGGCCATACATTCATTTTATTTCTCTTGCAAAGATCCCTCTGAGGAGTGTCCTGAGACTATGGTTTATAACTATAGCGTGAAACACTGTAACCAGTCTTGCCGCTCGCTGGATGAACCCGATCCACTCTGTAAAGTTCAGATTGCTCCTCTGGAGGGCTGTGGTTGCCCTGAAGGGACCTACCTCAATGACGAGGAGGAATGTGTAACACCAGATGACTGTCCCTGCTACTACAAAGGCAAGATTGTTCAGCCTGGCAACTCCTTCCAAGAAGACAAACTGATGTGGTAAGCTCCTCTGATGACGCAAAGGCTGCATACCTGAGGGATGTCAGGGCTCACTGGAAAAGTCCCTACTCTAATCCTCAAATGGTGACACATTTCTCCTAGATTGTACTAAAGCAAATATTCCTCTGGCAGGAAGTGCAGCCATAGCAAAGGTTAAAATCCTATATTTCTGATAGCAAACAAAACCATAAAAACATGTTAAGTAATGTTTGCAGTCTATCAGCATGCAAAGTTCATTGTTGTGTAAAAAAATATCAATATACATTGGGAGCAAATTTTCTAGAAGACAAGGGGCTTGGGGGAATTTCTGGCATTGAAATGAAAAAAAACCAAATCCCAAAGTAATAAATACCCTCCAACACACCATCCTGCAGACTATTTAAAAAATAAAAATGGACTATTAAAAAAAACCCCAAAATACCAGTTTTTAAAGAGAGTAGAGAGCAAGATAGATTTTTTTGGGGGGGAAATACTAAAAATAAAATCATTAGTTAATTTGCATCTGTAGTGAAAAACAATTTGTCATTTTCTTATTTTCAACCAATCCAATGCAAACAAATACCAGAGGAAGGCTGTTTTATTCCAACAAATTATTTGTATCTTTAGATATCTACATATTGTCTATCTTCCAACTCTTTTATTTTCTGAGGATTCTAGACTATTTTTGTAAACAGAGATTAATTTAGTAATTTAGGAGGTCTCATATTTAAGAAAGTGTTAGTCTTATCTCACAGAGTGGAAAATAGATACTTAGGGAAAACACACGAGAAACCACTAACAGAGGAAGAAAGAGTATTTAAGAGCTGGGTGTCTTAATCTTCATTCTGGGCATGGTAATTCATGTCTGTGAACCTGGGAGTTGTACCAAATATTAATTCTGATAGGAATTTGTTATTTGTGTGACTAGTGAAGCTTTGCAGTGCCTTTCTTTCAAATGAGAGAGAAATGTACAAAGAGCTGATGTGTTTCATTTTATGGAATCTCTTTAGCAAATGCATTCAAGGAAGATTAGACTGCATTGGAGAAACTGTCCTGGTAAAAGGTGAGATTTTGTTAAATAATGGCATTATGGTGTCAGCTAGTATTTATAGTTTTTCTAAAGTTTTTCGAGTTATCTCCCATTTTCTGTAGCATTTTAGTAGCCTGCACATTTTTGCCTTCTCCTTGAAACGTGCTGGTTAGTGATAATAGTTGCCTATGTAAAAAACATGCTGAAAAAGACTTGCTGAATTCTTTAAAAGATGAAGGTATTTCCCAAGGCTTAGAAGTTATCTGCCTCCTTCTCTCCCGACTATTGATGGGCAGAAGCAAGAGCAAATAGAAACTGTAAATGAGAGACACATGCTGCCTTCTGAAATGCTCTGCTCTGCTTTACAATTACCAACAGCATCCTTATCACTTTCAGTGAACTACCTTCCTAAAATATTTTCTTCCTCCTATAGATTGCCCAGCTCCTATGTATTACTTCAACTGCAGCTCTGCTGGTCCTGCTGCGATTGGATCAGAATGTCAGAAAAGTTGCAAGACGCAGGACATGCACTGTGTAAGGACTTCACCTCCTGCTAGGAGCATGGGACATGATTGTGCATGTATAATTGTCCTTAACAAATGCTGACGGTAACAAGTTATGCTGTTCACTGAACAACTACATTACTGATATAACACAGTGGCTACAGCTACCCACACAGCCATGATACTCATAGTTTGATTGGCACTAACTTATAGTTACAGGATTTTTTTAAAAAGCCAAAGGTTTAGCATCCAGAACTAGCATCTCTGCCTGTTCATTATACTTTCTGTGCATTAATAAGATGCCTTGTGTCATTAACGAGGTGCCTTGTATTGTATCTTTATATATGCAGTATGTCACAGAATGTGTTTCTGGCTGCATGTGTCCTGATGGGCTGGTACTAGATGGCAGTGGAGGATGTATTCCCAAAGATCAATGCCCATGTGTCCATGGAGGACACTTTTATAAACCTGGAGAAACCATCAAAGTGGACTGCAACACATGGTATGCTATTCCAGGGAACCTTGTTTTATAATTAAAGTTGATAAAATTGTCAGTGTATAGTCAGTCACCCATAAGGCAGGATGTATTTTGAAGCCTTCCTCTTCATCATTAGAGCCATCAAGCTTCTAGTAAAAATAAAAGGAGAAACAGTTTCTCTCTACAGCAAGGTGCATGAGACTGCACTTGGGGAGAATAATTACCAAGATCTTACATAAAATAATTTCCCTTCTTTTCTACAAACTGCTTCCACACCATCCAGATTGGTCTGTGGCTGGTCATTCTACAAAAGGGAATTGAGTCTGTGTCTGTTGAATGCAGCTGAGCTCCAGAAAAAGGGTTGGATTTAGAGGAGGGAGGAATTGCAATGATTTTCCAGTGACTTTCTGTTATTCTGGGTGCGCAGTTGTCAAACAAGATAAATGAATGGTCTAGTTGCTCCAATTGCTTGTATAACGCTGCCATAGACTTTGTCTGTTATTACTGATCTGATGGGTAAAAGCAAAGGATGCTTTGAATCCTTACCTGTTATTTAGTGAGGATGAGACTGCATAGTCCTGCCAAGAGGAAATAAAAGCCAGAAACACTTTGGTCTGATCACCACTGGTACAAGCAAGCAAGTTTAACATTTGAAGCCAAACACTGATAAGCAGCTGTTGATATCATGGAGGCCATTGAGAGGTTTTATTGCAGTGAGGGCTTTGTTTTCTTATAGGAACAGGACATGGAAAAATCCTGCAGTGTCTGTGTCAAGGGTATAGCAACTAAGATTTTCTGTCAGTTGTTCTCCTGAACTAGAGATAGAATTTGTCAAGGGAAAACAGGAATAGTATTGGCTCACACCACTGTAGTCAGAAACAGAAATGACCACATGGTACCTCACAGATTAATATTCAGAAATGGTTGAAATAGTCAGTTATTTAACTTGAAATTACCTCCTAAATCTCCACTATCTGCTTCCAGGATTTAATGACTTAAAAGATATTTGAAGGAATGGTGAGAGGTATCCCTGCTCATGACAGGGGGGCTGGAACTTGAGGATCTTTAAGGACCCTTCCAACCCAAACCATTCTATGATTCTATGAAAATAAAATAAAAATAGACAAAGTTCAAATGTGTCTTGGTAGGAAACATGAACTTTCTGATTATCAAGCCATCTCGTGGTGTCATCTCAGAAAACTTGAGACGGTAATCCTGGAGGAGTGAGAGATGATTTCTTTCTTTGAGGTAGTGCAAAAGACAAACCTTTTAATTACTCTACCTCTGTTTGGGGTTAAGGAGAAAAGCACACTTCATTCAAAGATTGTGATTCTTTATATTTCACCTCCCAGCACCTGTAACAAAAGGAAGTGGAACTGCACAGACAATCCCTGCAAGGGAACCTGCACTTTGTATGGAAATGGGCATTACATGAGCTTTGATGGAGAGAAGTTTGATTTCCTGGGAGACTGTGACTATATCCTAGCTCAGGTATCAATTTTTTTTTCCACTTTCTATCCAAATGCTTTTCAGAGCTTACCTTGTAGGATTCAGTCTGAGTGAAGGGCTATCCCATGCAAAATAGTCAACACTGACGAGCAGAGTCTACTGTCCTCTTGTACCTAAAGCACGTACAGGGAGATTTTCCATATAAAAGCACAGCTAATAACCCTCGGTAGTGACACAAGAGGGCACTGTGTGATCCTAAACGATTAACTCCTACTCTGGACTCATGTAATTCCAGCATCTGCAAGGGAAAAGAATTGGTGTGGTGTTGCAAAACTAAGCATTTCTCTCAGCCATCCAAAACTGATGGTATTTTTGTTTTCACAGAAGTACATAAAGCTTAAGGTGTGACCCTCATATATAATAATTGCATATCATGAGACAGCACTGAGTGAAACATTTTGTGATCTGCAAATTACAGTTGGTTTTGCTAGCCTTAAGAAAAAATATTTTAAACTTTTTGTCTGTGCAGGACTGGTGCTATGAACAGCTCATTTTCCCCTTTAGCTTTTCTCTTTGAAATTCCTGGTCAAGTATGAACCTGCCACTAGATCAGCCACCAAGAGATTCTTCTAAAATGCAGAGTTTTGGTGAATAAAAAAGTGACACAATAGCAAAAGTCTGATTGAAGCATCATTCATTTAGAGCACCTGAAAATGTTTAAGACTGGTCTGCTTAACCAAACAGACCTAATACAACGTTATCTGTTTTTCTAAGGATTTTTGCCCCAACAACATGGATGCTGGCACCTTCCGAATTGTTATTCAGAACAACGCCTGTGGGAAGTCACTCTCCATCTGTTCCCTAAAGATCACACTCATTTTTGAGGTTTGTCTGGAACTGCTTATAACTGAACAGCTGTACTCTTAATTTTATAGCAGTTAGTGTAGTATCCTCTTATATTCCAGCTCAGTAGCTGCTAGAGTGCACCTCTGAAATTCAAACAGCCAGAAAGGAGATGCAGACAAGCTGGACGAGGTTTAGGTGCTTGGTGTTAACAGGGCCGGACACTTCTGCAGGTGAGGGGGTAGATGCAGGGAGTCAATGGCACTCTATGTATGTGCACCTGCATGTGCATTTGCATCTATCACATTAGTGGTATAGGAGTGATGGTAAAGTTTTTAGAGGAGTGTGTTTCTGTATCATGGTTTGATAACAGGGCAGTTGTAATTACAGAAGGAAGAGTTTCTTCCCTCTAGCTTAGGCTTAGCCTTTCCCTAAACTACACAAAAGAGGTTACTTCCTCTTTCCTGTGGTGGTGAAAGAGGTTGTGAGGGAATGGTGAAACAAAGGAATGTAACAAGTGGTGTTCTAGCATGTCCAATTGCCCATGCACTCAGGAGCTGCTGTGCCAGCACATCAGATTTAATCTAGAATGAGCACAATATCTGTGGCCATAAGTTAAGTCTTGTCATGCAAGGGCAGACATTTCCCATTGAACTCAGTGGGTCTTGCCTGTGGCTCACGTCTGGTGGTAGACCAAGATGTAGTGTAAAGACTACAGAAAAATGAGGTGAAATACAAGAGGCAGAATACCAGTTCTGTCACACTAAGTTTTCCATTTGATTTCCTTCCATGCAATGTATCTGTTCTTTGTAGAACAGTGAAATCAGGCTCTTGGAAGGAAGAATTCAGGAGATAGCCACTGATCCAGGAGCTGAGAAGAATTACAAAGTTGATCTCAGAGGAGGTTATATTGTGATTGAAACAACTCAAGGGATGAACTTCATGTGGGACCAGAAGACTACTGTTGTTGTTCACGTGGCACCATCTTTCCAGGTAGGTATGGGAAGGACTAAGAGTTACGATTTCAAACTCAGAGTTATGCATCCAGAGCTGTAGACCCAGTTTGAAAAGCTGGGCTTGGAAAAGTGTTTGGTTAGGTGAAGAAGAAGCAAGCAGGTCATGTCTTGTGTTTTTATTTATTTATTTTCAGTCAGTATGAAACACTCCAGAATATTTGGAACTAGAAGTAAAGACTTGGAGGGATAAGAAAGTGAGCTTGTCATTGGAAGCCTATCTTTTTCTAAGCCACGTTTTGATGGCTGTTTAGAAATTTGCAGCTATTTTACCTGGGCCTGCCCTGTAATTTATTTCTGTAAAACAGTGGACTATGCTCAAAATAACCAATCTGTTTACTGTTCCTACACAAATTACCCAGGGAAAAGTCTGTGGCCTTTGTGGGGACTTTGATGGACGCTCAAGGAATGATTTTACAACCAGAGGGCAGTCCATGGAGATGAGCATCCAGGAGTTTGGAAACAGCTGGAAAATAACAAGCACCTGCTCTAATATAAACATGACGGACCTGTGTGCCAATCAGCCTTTCAAGTCTGTCCTGGGACAGAAGCACTGCAGCATCATTAAGAGTAACATCTTTGAAGCTTGTCACAGAAAGGTAAACCTGTTACCCTCAGTAGTTTCACAGTAGGTATTTGTTAGTATTATGCAGCACATTTTTGCACAAATTGTTACTATTAAAGGCTATTACACAGCATCCTTAAGTACAAGGGCTACTTCTCTCAAAACCTCATTTTACAGCTATGCCAGTTGAATCCTGTTGCATAATATTGAGGAAACAGCAGTACCTGTTTTACACTGCCTCTGGTTTGTAAAATCTAAGTTAGCATAGGACTGTTTGTATGGGGAAGTTTATTCAAATTACCTAAAGAGATTAATTATTTGGTTTAGCTTGGACAGAAAATAAGACTACTAATTCTTAATGAGAATGTCTATACAAAGCTTCAGTGCCGTTTAATAAGCCACTTTAAATGCAAACCTGGCTTAATTTCCTCATTGAGCTCATGTTGGCACAGTTTAAAACACAAGTGAAGTTCTGTGGAAACAGTCTATCTCTCAATTAGAGATGCATAGTTGTGCTAACCCAAACCAAGGTAGATCAGTTCTGCAGAAATTACACAGTAAACACATTTTGAGTGCAAATGCCAGCATGGCACACATGAAAACAGAAGATTTAGAGTCAAATTCTACCAGGCAGGAAAAAATAAAAAACTAACTGTTGTAAAATATCATAGCTCCTTCCTGCAATTCCAGTCTGTCACAGACTCAGCCTGGTTCTGTCAAAGAAACCGCCAGTAGAAGGTAGAAATTTGGAGCATGTTTTCTCGCTGAAACGCAGTGCAGCGGGTACATCAGTGGTAATAGGTCTGTTGATATTTTGATAGGTGAACCCAATACCATATTACGAATCCTGTATTTCTGACTTCTGTGGCTGTGACAGTGTGGGAGACTGTGAGTGCTTTTGTACCTCAGTTGCTGCTTATTCAAGAAGCTGTAGCAGAGCTGGTGTCTGTGTCGACTGGAGAACACCTGCCATTTGTCGTAAGTATTGCACTGAAAACACAAACAGAGAAGCAGTTCTTTGTGTGCTCAGGCACATGGGAGGTAACAAAGAGCAGAACTCTGACATCACTGTGCATGTGTGGCATAACAATCTCTTTTTTACAAGGTTTAGAAAATAACCCCTGCCTTGTGTCTGAGACTTGGAGGGGGTTTTCTATTCTTCTGTTCCAGCTGTGTTCTGTGATTATTACAATCCACCTGACAAACATGAGTGGTTCTATAAACCCTGTGGAGCCCCTTGTCTGAAAACCTGCAGGAACCCACAAGGGAAATGTGGGAACTTGCTGTACAGTTTAGAAGGTAATTCTTGCTTGGCTTTGATATAGTTCATGGGAATTGCAGCTGTTAGTCTGGTTTTAAATGTCTTAAACATAAAGATTGCTAAAGGGCTATTCCATTTGCCCCAGAAATGCACTGACCATGTCTGTGTGGGCTAATTCCCCACGTCATGGTGCCATTCATAGCATAATTTGCCTGTTGCCTTTAAGTCTGGGTAGACATAAAAGGTCATTCAGTCTAAATTTGCAAAGAATAATTATATGTTGATGGAGTTAATTAAAACTTTTTGAGAGAGAAGGAAAAAGAGGACATGGAAAAATAACTGGTAGTATAAAGAACATTCATGCTGGGATCACATTCATTTGGAATCAAATCTGCATCTGATAGAGTTAGTTATGTGTTTTCCCTGGTTCTATATAAAACATACTAAGAATACTTTGTTTACTTTAACTTTTCAGGCTGTTATCCTGAGTGTAGTCCTGACAAGCCTTATTTTGATGAGGAGAGCAGGGAGTGCGTCTCCCTCCCCAACTGTACTTCATGGTAGGTCACTTGATGGTTAGAGAGGTAGGATAGGACTGGAAAGGGAAAACGGGGCAACATTTGATTTATGTTCATAGACAGTGGCAAGTATTAAATCCTCCAGGTGTAGGCTTTTATGTGAAAGTGGATACAGTTGCAGATATTGTTATTCCACATTCTGATTCAAGACAATAAAAACAAGTCTTCTCCTTTCCTCTTTATCTTCAGTGATCCTGAAGAGAAACTATGTACTGGAGACTCTAAAGGTAACTTCTCACTACTGTCACAATTCATTAAGTGATGATAGGACTGAAACAACCCAACATCATGTGTTACTACCGGTGTATTGGTAATGGGACCCCAGATAGCTAGTTCAATAGGTGCACAGCAGTACAGATATATTTGATAAGAACAATGCAGCCTTTGACCTGAAAAGTCTAAGGGATAATCATAGGGTGGAACGAGAGGGGCGTGAAATGTGGGATTCATCTTATACTGGTAAATACCACTTCACATTTACACTTCCTTCATAGTCAGTAAAGACAGACAGTAGTCTGAAGCAGGACATTCATGGTACCAGTTTTAATGAGCACTTTTAGAACAGGGAAAATCTTGTAGAGGTGCTATTTCCTGTCCACTAATTTCATAATAAGCCTAGACAGATAGCTTATGGGAGACATGTTTGTGTGCCTTAAGGACACGCTTGCTTAAGGTATGGCATCAGTTCATTCCTATATCTGAGAGAAACCACATCCCAAGTACAGGTTGATCCGGTAGAACTTGAGTTCTTGAACGTGCATTCTCCAAAACCTGGAGACCTGCTCATGTCTTTGAATGAAATTGATTATCACTGCATGTTCCTCAATACTGAATGGAAATGGCAGTTCAACACCTTCTGAGCCAATGTTTTATCACTCAGCAGCGCAGTAAACCTAATCACTTTCCTTGTCAAGAGGTAATGCACCCATGCTCCATATTGGGTGAGGACAGTGCCAGTTCTGACGCTTTCACCAGCCAGTAGTTCCTCCATATAAGCTGACTCCAAGAAACACCAGCAACAACAAAATCCAACCCACTTTAAATAAATGAGGTAGAATCCCAGTGCAACTTCTCAAGTAGAGACTAAGAAAGTGTTTCATACAGGTAATTAGCGTTTAATGATATGAGCTACAGAATGGTAAATCCAGAATTTGGTTTTCTCGTCATTTGTATTTATATTACAAGTGCCCCCTGTTACCATCACATTTACTCTTTTGGTGCCTCAGATTGCCTTTGCTGCTACAATGGAAAGACTTACACCTTAAATGAAACTGTATACAGCCAAGTATATGGGACCGAATGTGGTGATGCTGTCTGCGGCCCTAATGGAGTGATCATTAAAACACTCATTCCTTGCAGAACACCATCCACACCAGCGAAAGGTATTAGATTTATAAGGCATTTGGTGGTCACTTTATCAAAGTCTGTAATGGCAATATGATTCCTCCATCTCAGAAAAAGACTCCTACTGCACGTCAAGGGGAAGCACAAAATTTAGGGCAGTTGAAGTTTCAGGAATGAGGAGTCAGAATTCGTGGATCTCATAGTGGGGACCAAAAGTATAATTTTTATAGATTCTTACTGTCAATTGGGTAGAGAATGGAAGAGCTAAAGACTTGATGGTAAACCTGTGTGCTCGGTATTTATTAAATGTGTTAACAAGTGGAATATGAAGTATAATGGAGTAATAGCTAGGAAAGGAAGGACTATTGAGTGGAGAGTGTAGGTTATGTAATAAAATGTCTAAATGATCTGTATTTAAATGTCTGTATTTAAACCAACAGATTCTTTGCAACAAGGTATTGTAAGGCAAAATGGAGTGCCACTGGAAATCACCTCTCCAAAGTCAGGTGAAGTCCTGCAGGATTAGAAAGTTCAAAGAAACCTTAAATTGGAATAAATAAGTGAGAGCAAAAGGGCTGTTTATTGTATTCCATATATATATATATATATATATATATATATATATATAAAAAACTTCAACGGGGATTGTGTGTGTATTATGCTAATAGCATGCAGTATAATAGAGATGTATATAAATACAGAGAGGATGTTTTTAGTGTGTACCTGTACACACTTGTTCAGAATGTGGTGGGGGCATAAAAATGAGTATTTTTTCCTCTTTTTGTGTTTGTAGAGAATGTAATAGATGTAATAGGGCTAGAGTGAATATTAATTGATTTAATTTCCTGCAGAACCACATATGCAGCTTGTAACATCTGCACCTCCATCATCGATGGTAACCACTCCTTGCTTCTGCAATGACAATGGACAACTGATACAAATGGGTGAGAAACCACTACATTTTTTTTCTTGCATCATTAGTAGAACCACCATATTTTTTTGGTTGGAAAAGACCATTAAAGTTATCAAGTCCAGCTGTTAACATAGCACTGCCAAGTCCAAACACTAAACCATGTCCCTAAGCATCACATCTACACGGCTTTTAAATATCTCCAGGGATGGTGACTGAACGACTTCCCAGGGCAGCCTGTTCCAGTGATTGATAAATCTTTCAGAAAAGATATTCTTTCATGACCAATATGTGGTGTACAGGTCTTGAGAGTTACAAGTTTCATGCACAGTCCAGAGCTAACAGTCGGGTTTTGGCTTTGCAGGAGAAAATGTTTCTCTGCCAGTGAATATATCAGGTCATTGTGCCTACTCCATTTGTAATGCATCATGTCAGATTGAATTAATTTGGGCAGAATGTAAAATTGGTCATACTGAGGCCTTCAAGATCTGTGATCCAGGCTCTGAAGCCTGTTCACCAACATCTGCTCCCAGTGCACCAAGCCAAGTTCCTGCTTCCATGGGGACCCCTGTGAGAGATTGTCTTGGGCTCATTCCTCCCAGAAAGGTAAGAGACTTGAAAGAAAATGATGCATTTCTTCAGTAATAGTATTGTCTGCAGTCAATAGTTGTCATTCTCCTCTGATGCTGGACTGTAGATGTGGTTGAATTAGAAAATTTAGAAGTATACCAGAAGTCCCCAAATGATTGAGAGAGTAAGTTGAAGAATCTGTATTCTGTTTGTGTTGTATGTATTCTGTTTACCTGAAACATGTAAATGATTGTACATGGGCAGAGCTACCTAAGCTGAAGAAAAGGTAGGAAACCACATCTGGCACTGTCCCATCATCAGAAGTGGTCAGGAGTGAGTCCTGTGGATCTTAATAGTGAGTCCTATACAAATAGAAGTAGGTATCAGGGCTCTGTTGATTGCTATATATTCACATTTCTTGGTCTCCAGAGAAAGAGTAGATAGCAAATAATGCCATGAATGAAGCAAATCTTCTATGTGTGACTTTTACAACTTTGTTACATTACTTTGTTATGTACCTCTCCTTTTAAAATCCATCAATAGTTTAATGAAACATGGAACTTTGGAAACTGCCAGATTGCCACTTGCTTGGGAGAAGAAAACAATATTAAACTATCCAGCATGACTTGCCCCCCTCAGCAACTGAAACTCTGTGTCAATGGATTCCCATTCACGAAACACTATGATGAAACTGGTTGCTGTGAAGTCTTTGAGTGTCAGTGTAAGTACTATGCCAGGAGAATTCCTGAAGTTTGTATTATGTTCAGCTGGGCTCCAAGAATGATAAGTCTATGTGGTCAACACCTATATGATGTTTATATTAATTCAGTAGGAAGTAATGGAGCAGAAGTTTAACCTAAAACATTGGTTGCTAAGAGCAGGTAAGAGTGTCCTTGCCAGGCTAATTTTTCTGTATCAAAACGGTTGGTTTAACTCTTACTGAAAATGAGTAAAGGGGTTAAAAACCAGATTATACTTACAGGATGCTCAGAAGCCAACCTTGAAGTCTGTCACTCTGTCTTCCAGGTATTTGCAGTGGATGGGGAAATGAACATTATGTGACTTTTGATGGAACATATTATCATTTTAAAGAAAATTGTACCTACGTCCTTGTTAAGTCAATTCATCCTGACTCTCACAACTTTTGGATTCACATAGACAACTACTACTGTGGTGTCACTGATGGAGCAATTTGTTCAATGTCTCTTCTCATTTTTCACTCCAACTCTGTTGTTATTCTGACACAAGCAATGGAACATGGAAAACAAGCAAACTTGGTAATGTATTGCATTAAAATTAATTTTCAGCATTTTTTTGCTGTAGTTCTATTACTGTACTGCTAAATGTCCTGTCACAAAAGATGAATCTTGAAAAGGACAGGTAGGAAATTCAATTTTATCGCTTTCTTTCTACTTATTTTTCTTTTGTGTCAACAAAAATCTGTATATTCTAAATTTTGGGAAATAATCACATAATTAGAAGTTGTTGGTTTCTTCCTGGCATGTGTATTCAAATTTAAATTTCAACATGTTAAAAACAAGTCATAGAGAACTGTTTGAATTACTGCCTTCGATATATATCCATTTGGTGCACCCGAGGTCTGAATTTGTACTGCTCTACTATTGAGTTGCACAAAATGTATACCTTACTCACTATAAGAATGTCAATACAGACCTTTTGTTTCTCTTTTTATTTTTAGATTTTGTTTAATGACAAGAAAGTTGTTCCAGACATTTCCAAGAATGGTTTCAGAATAACAAGTTCTGGCCTTTATGTCATAGTTGAAATACCTGAATTAGAAATTTATATCTCCTATAGTCGACTTGCATTTTATATAAAACTCCCTTTTGGAAAGTTTTATAACAATACCATGGGACTGTGCGGTGAGTGTCCTCATTAGCTGACAGTAATGAATGCAGTAAGTTTTCCTCCCTCTTTCTCTCATCCCCACATAAACATCTCTAAGTGCTTGCAACTCCACTGATTTCTGTTTCTCACAGGTTTTAATAACTTTATCTCTATTTAGTGGAAAAGACACATCAGCTGACATTTTAAAGTCACTTCATTCTTTTCACAGTGTTGCTGGGTGGAGTTTGGCTCTTTCTAAGCCCTTTCTATCATATTTACTTAATATAGGAATGTCCAAAATCTGGAGAGCCCTGTACTAGACAGAGAAATCTCGGTTGCCTTAGCCAACAAAATAAATTCATCAAGCAACACGTCAACTCTGGTTTTTATTAATACCTGGCAAATTATCTCTTCTAGCCTCTCTTCCTACAAACAGTTCCTGTGAACTCATCCAGGACCCCACATGTTGTTACCTTCCCACAAGGAGAACTTCCCTACAGGTTTTCTCTAAAAGCAATCCTCAAACTCTCAGTTTGCTTTTATATTACTACTAGGTACCTGCACCAACCAGAAGTCAGATGATGGTATGAAGAGGAATGGTGAGGTTATTGAGTCCTTCAAAGAGATGGCATTAGATTGGAAAGTCCCAGATGCTACCAACAGATACTGTAATCCAGGTGTCTTAGAACCAGCTGAGATTGAATATCATCAGCACTGTGAGCCTTCCAATGTGTGTAAAATCATCTGGTAAGACACCTCCCAAAAGTTCCAGAAAAAATAAGCCCACAGGATAGTTTTCTGCTTCATTACATGACTTGTGTGAAGTGCTTATTGGACATAATGAAAATATGAAGTCTAGCAAACTTTGCAAATCTTAGCAGTGAACTGAGTGAGTGGTCCTGAATTTGGCAGATATTTTTCAGCTGCATCATCAAAATCAGTCCTCCCTTAATGGTGTCTACTGCTCGACACTCCTTCTATATGACAGTTTTGGAGAAGCCTACCAGAATCTAGCTATAATTTGCCATCAGAAAGCTCTGGACAAAAAGGAACACAAAAGTCTGTGTCTGTTTTTTAAAAAATTTTGATGTTTAAAACAGGATTGTCAAACACGCTGACATAAAATTGTCAGCATATAGAGTCATGTCTGTAAGCTGTGCAGGAGACTTCTTTTTGAGGTATCAGTCCAATGTAAAATTGCTTCTTTTCAGAGCATTATAAAGACTTGGAGGCAAAGATCATTCTTAATTATGCTGTGTGGGTGTGTTGCCTATCACAGCAATTTGTAGTTGTATCTTTACCTTGAGGCTTTCTCTGGGTGGGGATGGGTTTGGTTGAATTTTTCCTTGGAAGTAGCTCAAGCAAGTCAAATGCCCTGTCTCCTCCCTGTCTCCTTGCTTTGCAAAGGAACCTGACCGAGTGCCACAGCGTGGTCCCCCCGCAGCCTTACTATGAGGCCTGTGTGGCCAGTGGGTGCTCAGAACAGCACGCCAGCACCGAGTGCCAGAGCATGCAGACATACGCAGCCTTGTGTGGGCTCCATGGGGTCTGCGTGGACTGGAGGAGGCTGGCGAACGGGCAGTGCGGTAAGCCTGGGAAAGACCTGCTGGTGGTGAAACAACTCTAGTCTGTTCTTTTCTCACCTACGTACCTGTTTGTCATCAAACTTCCATCTCTCCCGAGCTGCTCTGGACCTGAGAATAAACAGAAACAAAACAAAGAGGTTGTTCCAGTCCAGAACTGGTACACAACAAGTGTGAAACGGGCCCATAATCTCTCCTGAGCAGCTCAGCTGAGGAGCCCTGTGTGTCCTGGAGCTCCATCACTAGATGGCAACACATAACTTCTCTCTGTGGTCTTTGCTCTGTTCAGGGGCCCCAGTGATCCAGGGGTAAGCACGACTAGTAATACCCCAAGAACCTTGTGGAATCCATTGTTCCTCTCTTGCTGAAGATGCAGGGACCCCCCTCGCAGGGCAGGAGCCTGGGCTATGCAAACAGTGGGATGGGCTGTGTTAATGCATGCCGTTCCTCTGTTGTGCATTGAGGGGTTCACATGGGTCTGAGCTTTCTAAACTGTATGTTGTGCTGCTCCACAGAGGCCAGCTGTGCTCGGGATCAGATATACAAGCCATGCGGGAAAGCAAAAAGAAACACTTGCTTCAGCAGGTGGGTCAATTCCGAAGGTACTTTTCAAGTCTATAAATTGAAAATTGCCAAGAAAAACAGGAAGTTCATATTTCCCTGGTATTTATTTGTCTGATTGCTCAAGGGCACATTTCTGCCTCTCATTTGTTGCTGTTAATATTCTAATTGTGCAGAGAAGTCGTTATGGACACCCTTCCCTTCCAAAATAACACACCAGTGTTTGTTGAGGGATGCTACTGTCCTGAGGGAAGAATTCTGCTGAATGATCGTGATGGCATTTGTGTTTCTGTCTGCGGTAAGAAATAACGTAAATGGTGGGATGGGAAGGTGGGATAAGACCCTGACTAGAAGTGCACATTAAGGGGGATAATCTGGGTACAGAGGAAATGGGGGAGACATTGATACTGAGCCTTTCTAGTTAGGCTGGAAGTATTTCAGATTGGAAATTTCTGCCTGCTCTTATGCGGAAAGTGCAACTTTCAAAAGAGCAAAGAGGAGGCTCTTTAAGATGTTTTGGGTACACAGACTCTGTATCTCTTTCTCTTTGCAGCTGTTTCTCAGATTTCAAGACCTTCCTTCTATTCCTGTCCTCCTGCTTCTGTTGTTTTCCTTGGTTCAGTTATCATTAAATGAATCTGTAATTCATTTTATAGGTTGCACTGCGCAAGATGGGTCAGTGAAACAGGTAAGAAAAAAAAATGCTGTCATTATACTATGGCTGGGTGCTATGACCTCCTTAGAGATTTTTTCTTTTAATTCTAAGCTTAAATACCAGGGAATTGCAATGACAGTAGGAAAGATAACAACAGATTTTATTAACTCCAGAACTGTATTAGTCACTTGGAGTGCAGTCTCAGAAACAGAAGTTTGTGGGAATTACTGTTTGTTGGTAGAACTACCATGCCCTCATTCTGGAAACATGAACCTGTAAAAGAAGATGGCAGATAATAGCATTTGTTCTTACTGGTCCCTTCTTCTACCTCTGGGATTTGAACTCTGATTTTTCTTTGTAATAAATTAGGGCAACCCAGCCCTACACTGTCTTGCAGTAGGCAGTCATTAACATAATGCTTCGAGTTTTTGCTGTCTGAACTACTACCCCTCTTGTTTTCACAGCCTAGAGAGGCTTGGGAGCATGACTGTCAATACTGTGCTTGTGATGAAGCAACATTGAATATCTCTTGCTTCCCTCGCCCCTGTATTAAATCTCCACCTATCAACTGCACTAAAGAGGGCTTTGTAAGTAAAATAAAAACACGTCTGGATGATCCATGTTGCACAGAGACAGTCTGTGGTGAGTAGATAATTCAGATGTCACAATGCAGCATTTTTTGCCTTTAGCAGCAACCCTCAAGTGAGAGGTTGCTATACATAGCATATACATGCTAGGAGCCCTTGCCATCAGCAGAGACCTCCTCTGGTCTGGCCTGTATTCTAAACTAGTCCCATGACCCACCAGATATTAGAAAATCCCCACAGACCATTGGGACCACCAGTTGCTTCACCAGATCCTCTGCATCTTGTTCCATCTGAGATGAGTGATCCTTGTACAGAGATCTATCCAGTAAGGGAGGATGTACTCATCTTCCAGGCTCCCCCAAGGCTTCCTGTGAACGTTCTTGATATATGTTTGCCATTACCTTCTGGTCCCTAAATGCCCTCCACAGCACTGCACCTCCTAATCAGTCTGCTCCTGATCCTGGCCATTTCCAGCACCTATAGGAAGATGCAGGAAAGAGGATCCTGACAATGATGTTTCTCTGATCCTCATGCCTTCATGCTGACAGGCAGAGGTCCCTTAGGCCCCTTGGATGCTGTGAAGGGGCAGCGGGCACTGCCAGGGTGCTTTACCTTTCATGTCCCAACCTTTACATTTTTGGTGCTCATCCACTGCCTCTCTGAGTCATTACCCCAACTTGTTTCTCTGTCCCTTCTCTGAGACGAGGGTGTTCAGGTTTTTTAGAGATGACATCCAGTGGGAAAAGAGAAGCAGAAACAACAGACAGAAGTTGATGTCCAGGAAGAGCTTTGCAGTACAGCAAGCTTAGAGATACTTCATCTGAACATGTCCTAAACTCAAAACAAGAGTTGTTCAAGAATCACCTATTTCTACTCAATCTCTTGGATCTTCAAGCTTTCACTAAAAGTAACACTGCTGGACAAGATGCTTTGTCTGACTTTACTTCTGTTGTGTATTGCAGAATGTGATATAAAAACCTGCATTATTAACAAAACAGCATGTGATTTAGGCTTCCAACCTGTGGTTGCTATATCTGAGGGTGGTTGTTGTCCTATCTTCTCCTGCAGTAAGTACCACGTTCTCTTAAGGTGTTTAATTTGCTCCTTAAACAATTTAATTTTCTCTAAATGAGATAAAATTGTAAGCAGTAGTCTCTCCTCTTCCCTCTCTGCTCTTTTTTTTTGGATGTGGAGTAATTGGTGCAGTATTCAGTGAGTGTAAGTTATTGATCAGATATTGAATGTCAGTTACATGGAATTAATGCAGAAGCTCCACTGCCAATTTATATTTCCAGATTCACATACCTGACCCAGCTCTCCACTGGCTCTCTTACCAGTGCGGTGGTTAATAATAAAGAAAAGCTCAACTTATTTCAAGCATAGGTTAAAAAACCCAAGATAAATAGATTTCTCCACATAGAAAATACCAGGATATAGAATTATCCTCCCCATTTGATGCATAATATCTGAGCAAATGTTACACGTAGGCTTCCAAACAACAACTAGCACCATGCACTACTTGCTTTTTCCCACGACTTTGCACAGGCTGTTAAAGCTAGTAAATCTACACTTGGTCTGCTCTAAATCGCTTACAATTCAGAGATGAATATAGTAGCTGCTTCCACTATTCATTGCACATCCTTTTAATTTCATTTTCTTCTTACAGTACCAAAAGGTGTATGTGTTTATGAAGGAGTTGAATTTAAGGTAGGTCTCCTTCCATACACTTCTTTCCACAGGTTACTGTTACTGTCAACACTCACATAAAAAGCAGGATCAGAACAGTCTTTTTAGTCTTATTTTCCTTTTTAGTCTTACACACCATTGGAAATGTGACTGAACAGGTAACACTAGATGAGATCTTACCTATGTTTTGGAGTCAATAACTCAGAATTGTGATCTCATACAAATTTTAAATCTCATTAGATATCGTAAGTTTAATTAGGTCAAAGGGGGTGAAAATTGGTGCATGGAATTTCTGAGACAACATAATAACTCATTTCATGTCATTGATGCACTTGGGGGTATCAGCCCTGTGTTCATTTTATGATACTGACAGTGTGAGGTTTTTGAGAGTTGGAGGTATTAACTTCAGGAAGTTCTTCCAAAAATAAATTCCAAGCACTTACTTTGATAGTCAAGAAGATGTATGTTTATTCTAGAACCCACTGAATTCTTGTCATAGCCTGTCTCCTCTCTCATCTATATTTCCAGCCTGGAGCAATGGTGCCTACAAGCTCTTGTGAAGACTGTGTGTGCACAGATGAGCAGGACATTGTGACACAGACCAACCGCATCCGGTGTGTTCCCGTGAAATGTGACACCACCTGCCAGCAGGTCAGCACTGCATGCTCAGCCTCTCTGACAACCAGCTATGACTGTTGAGGGGATATACTGTACAGATGGGACAAAAGTATAACTGTTTTCTCACTGAAAGATAGCAGGACACTCTATTCTATTAGATTTTTTGTAAAGCCTTTTTTAGGGTGCTGGTTATTTTTCCTCGAGCAAATTTAAGAGGTCAGCCTTGAGGTGCCCTGAGGTAGAACAATTGCAAAGCTGTTAGAGAAGTCTGACTACTGAAAGACATTTATGCCATTCTGTTGATGTTACCCACTGTCAGCTTAAAAATTAAGATTGTAAAGAAACTACACAGTGATTTGAATGTTTCCAGACACTTCTCAGCACTCCTGAGCTGAGAGTCTGAACTCAAAATCTTCAGTCTATTACTGAAAGTAAGAAAAGAGTGGTTTCTTTTCCATCCTTGCCCAGATAAGGCCAGACCTACCACCAATCCTAAAAAAACATTATCCTTTATCCTGAAGCCAGCCACACCCACTGCTATCCAAAGACAAATGGTTACCTAAAATAACCAGGGAAGGAAATAACTGACTCATTATCTTCATGTGTCTGACAGCAGCAAAACTTGTGGATAATCATATCAGACCAAGCACTGGATTGTGCAAGTAAATATATGCTGAATGAATTCATTTGGCCTGACATGCATTAGCCCGAAGAAGAATAGACAGTGTCAGGGTCTTCATGGTAACTGAAATGCCCTGAAGTCACTATTCAATAAAGGAAAGAAGTTTTCAGCTTTGATTGTTGGGCTTAAAGTGGTTCCAATGGGTTTCTAAAGACAATAGAAATAAAACCAGAAGTTTGGCTTGTTTCCTCTGCCATCTCCAGTGTGGCTTTGATCCTAAGGTGCTTCATGAGCAAGACATCAGGTAAAGTGGTGAAATCTAAACTTTATTCCTACAGGGTTTCCGCTACGTGGAAGAGGAGGGTCAGTGCTGCAGCCAGTGCCAGCAAGTGGCATGTGTGGCAAATTTTCCATTTGGCAATGTGACCATTGAGGTAAGCACTCCCTTGCTGTATGTGCAAGGCTGAATTATTAAAAAGACCTCAGCATTTTTTGAACCAGTGTCATACATTTGGGAAGTCCTCTAGGAGATTTTAAAATGTCTGTACTTCCAAAGAAAATGCAGATGTTTGTACAGCTGCTCTCTGCTGTGTATATCTCGTAGGCACCATTGTGTTCAAAATTATGCACCTCTGGTAGGAATGGAAATCATGTTACCCTCCCCTCCTCCTGACATGCAACAGAGAGAAAGAATTGTGACACTGGGTAATAGTACTTTTGCAGAGATACATGAGCTAGCTTCACATCATTTTGCTCTGATCTGGAATTGGTGTCATCATCTTGCCCTGGAGATACAGGGCTAAATAGTGTGAGTGAGCTGGTATAGTTGTGCTACCCCTAGTTCTGAATTTGCTGAGGTAGAAATCAAAAGTAGCATAGCTGCTCTGGCATAGTGTGACTTGGTAACACACCCAGATAATTCATCATGTCTTATGAGTATAGTGTTGTGTAGACATGGGCTGATCCTCAGGCTAGTTATTTGGTTTTATTGCACGCTGCTTCTCCTGTGAATGGTTAATAACACTGTCTCACCCAGTGACTCTTGTCTTTCATACTTTTCCTTCTCTGGTAGCTCATGTGTTCTGCATTTTTTCTACTTCATCCTTTCATTCCTTGGTAATTTCTCTTGCAAGTTAGCTTCTCCTGTGCCAATATCCATTTTTTATTTTTCCATGAGGAGGCTTTGAATTTATCCATTAACCTCTATTATGAAGACTTTTCTTTCATATTTTTTGTTTTTTCCCCCATCTATTAAAAAAGAAAACTGATTAAATCCTTTCAAATAATAATTTTCTTTCGTGTATATTTCATTCCACATACAGTAACACACCTACCCTCTGGCGTTTCTCTTCATACCTCTGTGCTCATTCTGCCACCAGCTCTTTCCACCTAGGTGGCCACAGAGGGATTTTGCATAGGTTGGTAGTGGGTGAGCTTGGTACATAATTTACTGATGTGAGTTCCAGACAACTCAGGACTTGAGGAGTGATATGAACAACATAGTTTCTCTGGCAGTTCATTGACTATATTACTGTTTCATCAATCTGTTTTTATTGCTATATTATATTGTTCTGGTTTGGGTTTTTTTCCTGTTTTTGTTCAGGTTGGAAAGAGTTATAAAGCTCCATATGATAACTGTACTCAGTACACATGCACTGAATCAGCGGGCCAGTTTTCCTTGACTAGTACTGTAAAGGTCTGCCTACCATTTGAAGAATCAAACTGTGTCCCTGTAAGTATTTTAGAGCCCAAAAATAGCCTTCTGGATTGACCACTGCTGCTGCTCTGGGAGTTTTCTTTACTGTTTTGAATGATACACTTCTGAAATGATCATCCTTTTTTGAAGAAAACGTACTTTTTCAGCCCTGAATGGAGTGTCTCATGGAAGTAAATTAAAACTATTTTCAAACAGCCCACAGACTTATTGTAGAATTAACACTGGAACTTGAAAGAGAAGAGTATTGGGGCAATAGCAAGGTGGGATATTTTATCACTTAAACAACAATGTTAAGAAATACAACTGAGCAAATGGTAACTCACCATGGACCCCTGGGAAACCAATGAACAGTGTCTTCTGATACTAAGCAGAGAATGAGCAAGGGGTATCATTCATGCCCTGGCTTTCAGCAATTAGTGGTTTCCAGTAACTTTCAGAGGCATTGTGTGAAAAACAAAGCATGGAAACAGACAGCCATTGACTTGAACTAGCTTTGGGGTAGGTTCTGCAGGTCAGACTGTTCCAGGAGCAGATGCCATTCTCTGGGGGTGTTTTTTTGTGAGGGGCTGTTTTTTGGTTTGGGTTTTGGTTTTTTTGCTTCAGTAGGACCTGCATAAGGTCAGGCATGTGTTACAGGACATCTTACCTGGCTCTTGAGAGGATATATTGTTTTAATATTCACTCCCTTTTTTGCTGTTTTTTTTTTTACAGTTTTATATATAATTGGTACATAAATGTGTCTGACGAAGAATACGTGTTGGTTAGAGATGAGGGAATATACCTGAATTCTCATCATTTCTATTAGCTGCTTAGCAGTATGTGTATCTGAACTAATTGTATTTGCTTTCAATACAGGGGACAGTTGATGTGACTTCAGATGGCTGTTGCAAGACATGTGAGTGCATTAAATCATTGATTCCCTGTTCCAGTAGTGTTAAGTTCTCCCCTACTTGTAGTTGTGTTTCTGCATGTACTGAGAGTATGCAGTTTCCACAGTCTGGAAGACTTCTTAGAGCAGCAGAACTGTTATGCACCTCAGAGCTGAAGTTAAAAATCCACTTGCAGCTGAAGCTAAAAATCTCCCTCTTTTTTCCAGTGGGGACACTAAAATTCTTTGATCTCTGTGGTTTTAAATAACTGAAATACAGCTAGTTTGAACGATAAGAAAAATTGTAGAAGATGTGCTCTATATCTTACCATCTTCCGCACCAATATGCAGAAGAACATTTTCACAGTAAGGGTGACAGAGTACTGTAACAAACTGCCCAGGGGTGTTCTGGAGTCTCCTTCTCTGGAGATGTTCAAGACCCATCTGGACACCTGTCCTAAGGAACCTGCTTTGGCAGGGGGGTTGGACCCGATGATCTCTCGAGGTCCCTTCCAACCCCTATGATTCTGTGATTCTGTGATCTGGAAACTGCATGGAAAAAAAGGTCTTTTTTTTTTTCTTTCCCCCTACAGGTCACCCAGAAATCATATATTGTTACAGTTGCAAACATCACTTATAGCAATTTTTTAAAAAACCCAAAACATTCATGTCTCCTTTTGCTCTCATTTCAACAGTTTCGTTACACGAACTTATACCTAACTCTTCATGTAAGCTAGTCAACTAAAGAAAAGGTGCCTTAACCCTCAGCTAATGCCTTTGCTGAATTTGTAACTTGGGTTTTTTTGGGTTATGCATTTGAACTTTAAAGAGTTTTATTAGGGTAATCTGCCTTATCCTAACAGATACCTTTCAAAGCATTTACTCAGCAGTCTGAAGAAGTCTAACAGAAGTGTTTTCCTACATAGGTCTTGACCTGCCACATAAATGCAAACGCAATGTGAAAGAGCAGCATATCATCCACAACAACTGCAAGTCGGCTGCTCCAGTGCCAGTGCCCTTTTGTGAAGGGACGTGCAGTACCTATTCTGTGTAAGTAGGAAACATTTCTCTGTCCTCTCCCATGTCTGGTCTTCCTGCATTCTTATCACCAAGGGGCTGTTTGTGCCCTTCCTGTTGTTTATGGGGACCTGGTTGGGAAAGTTGGGCATGCAGAACAGCAGTCATTAGCACTGTGACTAAATGTCTTCAGTGTGACTAGTGTGTGCTATCTTGATTAGGAAAATAGGTCCTTTTGAAAAGACATCAGATGGGTTTATTAACTATCTGTTCTTAAACATGCCCTTATGTGTTTGTTCAACAGCTCTGGTGTTTAGTGGAGTTATTTCCTGCTTCTTGACCTCCACATGAATTGTTCCTTTCTGACTTGTCAGAATAGGCCTAATATAAAACCCACTGAAGTTGCTGGGATATTCCCCATTAGTGTCAAAGCATCTGGCCCTGCAAGTCTAATGGTGTCCTGAGGAAAGACTGTTATGAATAAGCAGAAAAATAGATAGGAAATTTTGCTTCTTTGTGTCTCAAAGAGCAGCAAATATGAGCCATTTTGGGAAAAAAACAGGCAGCAGATTGATGTGCAAATCTCATTTCTATAGGTATTCCTTTGAGGCCAGTGAAATGGAACACAAATGCATTTGCTGCCATGAAAAAAGAAGTCATGAAGTGAAGGTGGAACTGGTTTGCTCTGAGCATAAGACAGTCCAATTCACGTATGTGCATGTAGATGAATGTGGATGTGTAGAAACAAAATGCCCAATGAGGAGAAGATGAGCATAAACTAGTGGAAAAAATTCAGTTCCCATTTAATGCTTTCCTAGCAAGCGAGTAGTTTAGAAAACAGCTGTGAGTAACCTTGAAAAGACCATAATTTTCTCATGCTTTTTTCCTTAAGGTATTATCTGCAGTTATGGAAATTAGCTAAAGATTTTACTCAAAATGTTCGTAGAATAAACTGCATTTCAAAGAGGACTTGTTCTCCTGTTTCAGTGATGCTGCTAATAGGGCAAGGTGGCTAAAGTCTTTAATCCTGTAATGTATAAATCAACATTTTTACAAGACATTCTAGACGCAGATGATGCTTTTCAGAAGTCCACCCTGAAGAAAAGGCACACTGGAAAACCATAACCACATGCACCACTTAGTTTACCTTAGAAGGGTCACCTCCAGAGCTATGGGTGGTTCAGTCAGAGAGGCAGGACTCTGCTCAGCGGCAAGTTTTCTGCCTTCTCCCCAGTGGTCTTGCACCTACATTGACTGTGACTCTGGGTCACTAGAGGAAAGCAAGGTGCTTTTTTCCTTCTGCACAGTGAGCATAAAAACATGATTTACATATACACTACAAAATTTCTATATTTATGTCCTTGTTATGGGTCCTTATCTCACTGGTGTTGTGTTCTTTATTATTTGTCAACATCAAACTCTGAGCTGTGTATCAGGTGAAAGAGTGGTGTTCAGTCTCACTGCTGGTTACATGACTATAGTTTGTGTAATAAACAATTGACTCCCAGCTAGCATGTCCGGTGGTACTGGTGATGGTATCTTATGTGGGCAGGGATCATAATGGTCCAACAATACCTTTGCAGTACACAAGGAAGGCAGATGCTTCTGCTACTTGAACAATTTTGTCTTTTGTGACCTGAAAGAGAACTGAGGACTGTGACTTTCTTAGTGTAGCGTCCTCAGCTTGCTGTGTGGGGCCTTTTAGGAATTGTTTTGAAAGGAATAGTTTTTGAACTGACCAAGTAGATATGAAGTGCATTAAACTTTAGCTTTCCATTTTAAAATTCTGCAGCTATTGACCCACAAGTAATCTTTAAATTAATTATTTTTCATAATAAATAATTTCAGCTGATGTCATGTTACTTTCCTGTGTTGTTTCATTATGGTGTTAGTAATATTAAAATTTTGGAAATCCTTGGCTTTGAATAGGCATAGGAATTGGACGATACACATTTTTTTTTGATCTCACCCGAGTGCCATGCTTATTGGATCATCACTGTGATGCAACAGAGCAGTTTTTGTTATGTCACTGCAGGATTCAGCTCAAATTGATTTAACTAAGGTCGTCTCCAGCCCATTTCTGGAATGATTTATCTCAGCCTAAGACTGATGCATTAGAACTCTTGGGATGTTATCAGTTTCTCAGCACTGGATCTTTTGAGAGCCAGGGTAGCTGGCTTACACAGCTGAAGTCAGAAGAGGTGAATTTCATACTTTGAATTTTATTCTGTTTTCTTCTAAACACTAAAAGACATGCTGGGTGTACCTAACAATCACCATAGACGCTTGCAGTGAGTCTGTTTCTTCGGGGAAAATTAACACCACAGTCCCACAGTCCAAGAAGGTGTTTATGCTGAAGTAATGGATTATAGAACATCTCAAATTGTAAGGGACACATGATGGTCATAAGATTGAGCTTAACTTTCCCATTCCCAGCCTCTGCATTAGTCAGTGGAGCAGTTCTCTTCATTATAAATTACAAAAACCTCCAAATAATTCTGTTAACTGTCAGTGTGGTGCAACTCCCTGGTAAAGTATGTGTTGCAAATACTTGATAGTGAGGCTCATGTATAAATTTCACATTAGCCTAGAAAACATTCTTACTGATACAAATCAACTGCATGCATGCTTTTACAATGCAAAGAATAGCAGCAAAAGGACATTCCTTTCTTTCTTCTTGCCTTTCCCTGAGGGGGGAAGAAATCGTTCTGGAGTGCTTTTGTCATCTGAAGAGTAAACTAATTCTGTAAATAGTCAGATATACACTCATCTAAATCCTGCAGATCGATACTTCTCAACCAGATAGCTTAGCAAGAGCATGATCAGAAACCTTAGCCGTCCCTGCATTATTTTCAGGTGGAAGAAAGGTATAAACCACAATCTAATCTTTCCAATCTGGTATTCTATGATTCTATTATAATCTTATCAGGTATAATTATATTTCTGGTCTCCTGTGTGCTTCAGTGATGATGAGACTTTATACAGAAACTAAGAATGGCATTAATTTAAAGGTAAACTTTGCTGTTCGTTATTGGCATACATTTTGCTTTTCAGGCAAGTGAAATGATGGAACCAAAGGTGTATTCCCATCTCCAGAGTGCTTTTGAAAGAAGATCATATCAAAACTCACATACTCCTCCATTCCCTGTTACACCTGACACTTCATTTACTGTCTCAGCGTGTGCAATACTATTTACAGCTCCAATGGCTGGGTATTACAGTGAACTCATTGGTCCTTTGTTCACAGATGCGGAATCCTTTTTAGCTAAGATGCAGCCAGCAAGGCAAAGCCTCCTTAATGAGAACTTCCAGCTTCCTCAGCTCAGAGACAGCCAATGGATCAAACATGTTCCCTCCTCCCCCCCACCCTAGAAATGCACAAAAAACAAAAACCATCCTGAAAGCTGTCCTTTAGACTGTTGTCACATGGCCCCACTGGAAACTGGAGAAGTTGAACAAAGGTGGCTTTTCCAGGAAAAGCTTCCCTGTAAGCACTTGACTTGACCATGATCCTGCTGCCACAGCTGTGTGGCTTCTTCTCACGTGTGTACGGTCAAGCCCTCATGTGTAGCCCCAGGCCATCTCTTCCAGTTAGTGATTAGTCTCTGCAAGTCAAACATTTCCTTGGCGTAACCCGAGAAAAATCAGTGGCATTGCTCCAAGTACTGTTTCTTCCTTTTGCGTGAATTCTTTACACCAGCATCCACTTCAATAGGGTAACTCCAGGAAAAACAGCCTTCAGCTGAGCCAGTTGGGTCAGGGCTCAGCTGGTTTAAGCCTGTAGCCATTCTTTTCTTATCATGGGAGGATGGTACTCCCACTCACAGAGCAGTTCTGAAGCAACACACCAGGAAGTACTGTCCCATATTGCTAAAATAAATATTTGCTGGACATGCTGCCTTGTGTCGGGTGAACACGTCCTAAGACACTTTATCATGTCACTGGTGTGCACTGAGCATGGGTTACCATTATGAGATGAACTCTGACTTGCCTATTGATTTGTGGCTCGGAAAGGTCAGTTCCCAACACTACTTTGACGTAGTTTAGCTAAATTTTTGTTTGGCTTTTGTTACCAATTATTGGTATTTGCAATGAGGAAAAGAAAATTAAAGGTGTGCCCTGGATTTTTATTTGGGGAGAGTTCTTTTAAAAACTTTTCCACTGAGTGGATCTCCTGGCTGTGGAATCAGACCTCTACTGTTATCTATGGTCTGCTGTATTGATATCAATCTATTCTGGTATCTAGAATCTTGAGCTGAAAACAAAGACTGTGAACTGTAAATGCCCTCTAATACAGAAGGGATTGTTTAAAAGAATGCTGCTCCTATTTTGTTTTAGTGTATCAGTTTAACAATTAGAATGAAAAAGTTACTATATAAGCATGAAGAAATTTGTCTAAATATCACTCAGGAAAGTTATCTGATTAGTAATGAACCAGAACAGAACATAACCTGGCAAATTCGATGGATCGTCGTCTTGCATGTAAAGGGATAGACCACATATGGGGTGATCAAGAGCTGTGCCTGACTCTTCTATAAATTCCCATGCTCAAATACATTTTCTTGGCTTTGTTTATATTTCTTTCTGATCTAAGATAAGAATAAATGTAGGCCTTTGCTTCATAAAGCCTTTTTGCAGTAGTATGTAACATGCTATTTGCAAACCTGAAGTGGCTACACTCACTTTTGTCAGGCATCCCAGTATCCTTCAGGAGAAAGAACTGTGACAATTTTCCAAAGACACCAAGATATCAGACACAAAGGTATCAGTTGTGAAAATCTTTCTGGTCTTTACACTTCAAAGGATCTGATTATTCAGTGTCTTTACGGCAACAATGGAGTCTCAGTTTACATATTCAAGGCCATTCTCACACCCATTTAATTCTTTGACAACAGCAATCCCTCTCTCAGGAAAGCAACCCCATCGGTAGTGTGCCCAGGCAATTGGCTTTGTGTCAAAAGTAGGCCAGGGTTTGATCATAAAGATACAGAGAAGTTGTAATTTCTTATGCACTTTACATTTCTCTCGGCCTGAAGACCCACTTTTTATCAGTTGTCTAAGGCCGTTTAGTTGATACTCTCTGGCTTTAACTGAATGATTTATTAAATGCAAAGGAAATCTGTCCAGTGACTCCTTGTGACTGTAGGTTGATGCCTCTATTTATAGATAGCCCAGTTTCACTTTAACTCTGTGAAGGCCTGGTTTTTCAACATACTCTTTATTTGAATGAAAATTATTTAACTACTGATCCTCCAGAAGATCCAGTCCAGTGAGTTTTCCCATTGATATGAGTGAAGAAATCAAGGAGGACTGCATGGGTAGGCTCTGGTTCATCACATCTACCCAGAACTAGAGGCACTAATTTTTCTGTGAAGTTATTGAAACATGCTCTGCATCTCACCTAGATCACAACTGTCTTCTGGAAATGCACCTCCTCCTCTTTTGACTTCAAAGACAGTCTAAGGTAAGTACAGCCCTATTTCATTTAAATTCTTTAAAGCAATATAAGAAGTTGATCCCAAATGCCAATTTCATATATTTGTATCAGTAAGCCCCAGATATTTACCAAAATTCTGCCAACCCTATGACCTGCCTTGAACATCTCAACTATGCTCAGAACTTTCAAAGCAAGACAGTTTCACCCTGATTTCTAAAAAGAATTATGCTGAGAACAGTTTCATTATTTTTGATAGGTTCTTCGGTGAGGGCTTCTCACTTTTAACATTTGTAGGGGTCATGTGAATTTTCCCTTTTCTCCCTTATGGTTTTTCAAACGTGGTCTTCAGTAACTGATCTCATTCTCAACCCTGACACAGAGTCGAGTTGTATTTTGACCTACACCGATGTCCCTTAGCATGACTCCAGGAAAGCAAAGGGAGCTTAAAATTGGACCAACTTTGCAGGCAGGGAGTTTGCAGCCATGCATGTGTATTTTTTATGTAAATCAGCTTGAATTTCTGAAAGGCACTGAAGAAATGCATAAATCCTTTTGTGTTCTGACTCTGAAATGCTTTTTCCATCTCACAACCTCTCACAATACACTGGTATTCAAAGATAGTTACTAGGCAAGTCCATTGACACTCCTTTGCAGCATTTTGCCTTTACTTCTTTACAGACCCAGACATTTTTCTGTATTAACTGATCCACTTCCCGCAATGCCATAAAAGTCTGGCTTAAAACCAGAGTTTAATCTGACCCTCAGTGAGCATTGTTCTATAAACAAAAGGCTACCAAAGTGCAATGTAGCCATACCAGCTGCTATTTTATGGCCTGGAATTAGCTTTTCCCCCATGCTATTTCTCTCAAGGAGCACAGCAGACACCTTTACATCCCTAAACATCCCAACTTCTAGTGTGCCAATTAACACTTTCTGTTTGCTCTTGATGATTTTCAGATGCAGTCATTTCAGGAAATGCATATAATGCATATTCATGGAAAAGATTTCCTGGATATGCATTATATGCTATAAATTCATCTGTCTTTACTGTTACCCCAGGAAAATTTTCAAGAGCTTCTACAATTCATCACATCCTTCCTAAATAGCTACTTTGGGAAATCCTTAAAATCCTTTTTATAACTTGCAATGATTGCTCTGTATGGTAAAGTATGTGTGTCTGGAGGCTGTTTACTGAAAACCAGAATTGTCTCTGAGGCATCAGTGTGGATGCTCGCTCTTCTCCATCACCGAATAAATTTGACTGGACATCTTCCTAGAAACATCTGTGCCTTTCCAGCAGAAAGTAGTTGATAGGGTAAAGTTTTTGTATCCTGTGTTGTGCTGCTCAGACTAGATTATAATAATAACCCTTGTATCATTCATAAAAGGACAAGCAGTTTCAGGCATATTCTCACCCTACATCAACACTTTCATAATTGGATAATTAGCTATTCAATTACTGGTCATGTGAAGATTTCTGGCAGAAACAGAAGCTGCGCCTATTAATTCACTTTCCCCCCAGCTCAATGACTTGAAAAACATCTGAAAAAAACCAACCCAAACCAAACCCACGGGAAATAAAACTAAACAAAGTTTTCCCAGCAGTCTCATATTTTTCTTTCAAAGGAATGCTTGAGAGTGTGCTCGACCTCCCTGACGTGTTTTTATTAATAACTAATGAGTTAAGTTGCTTGCTTTTGATGTTGATTTTTCACTGCAGCGTAAGACTCAGTGAAAGGAGTTTCTTCGCATCCAGGATATGAATGTTACCACTTTGTCTTAGGTCTACCTGACATATATGTCCTGGGATAGCATGGCACTTCCGATAAAAAATCTGTCTGTTCTATAAAAAGCCTAAAGAAATTAGCCATCAATTAATTTGATGATAAGTTCTACATGACTGTATTGTCACCCTTGCTCATAGATACTGTGTGGATTTCATAATTTAGTTATATTTCACTGGCACTATGAATTCACTTTGAATTCTTTGGATTCTTATATATTGGGCCTGATTCTCTTCCAGTTTCTAGTTCTAAATCTCGAGTAATTCAGGTAATTTTTTTTTTAATCACAGTTTTTATCAAAGCTTAAAAATGGAACTACATTTTTAGATTTTTATTTCCCTTGTAAAGTGGTCTTTTTGCCTGAGAAAGATTCTCCTAACAATACAATAAATAGCAAAGTTTTTCATTATCATCAGCAAAGATGAATACTTTTTACATGGTGCTTATAAAACACTGCAGGCTCCAACTATTTGAACAGAATAGTCTGTTAATAATACATACAAGGGATTATTTGTAATTAAGAACTGTTTCTCCTTGTTCCCACAGTCAAAACAACGAGGCAAACATTGAAATATGTAATCTTTGTTGCTAAATGGATTCTGACTGGACTAGCAGGTCCTGCTTCATCTGCACAGCTTTCTCTGAAGGAAGTACAAATTAGGTATGTGTTCTGTCTGCACTACAGATGGAGACATGAGATGGGTCAGTACTGTCCTGTGAGTGAAATATATACTTACATAAGCAAAATCTGAAAGTAAGAAAAGCCTTTCCCCTCTGTGAAAAACCCAACCTGTCATTTGATACAAGCTGACATTGAAAGTGGTGTTTTGATATGACAGGTATGACAGGATACCTAGCCAGCCAGTTCACTGAAGTGGAATGTAGTTTAAGTAAAAATGGTTCTCCCATGCCAAAAAAATACCAGATACTTCCAGTCTCTACAGCTGGATTTTAGTATGCAAAATAGTAATCCACAACAGGGTGACTCTCAGCAGGCGAACTACAGAGCTGTTTGGTGAATATGATTTTAAATGGTTTAATTAAATAGGTCCCCTGGCAGCTGTGTTGGTGAAGAGTGGGTTTTGCTGTCAGGATGCCAACACATGGGTTGCCAGGTCTCTTCAGGGCAGAAAGCCCCTGCTCCTCTCCCTGTCTGTACTCTTGTTGCAGGCTCATCCCGTACCTTTTATACCCTGTCTAGATCCATTTGCCCTCCTAGATTTCCCAGCAAAGCCTGTGCAATTAGTCTTAGGAAAGGAGCCACCTTCCCTTCATCACCCTCTCTTCCAGAGGGTCTACTTCAGGCTGCAACATGTATTGGGCAGCCCCCAATATCAGAGGAGACCAGGTAATGAATTGATTGATAGCAGCCCTGCAGAGAATAACTTGAGTATACTGGTGGATGTAAAATCAGACATAACCTAGCAAACTGTGATTACAGCCCCGAAAGCCAGCCATATCCTGGGCTGCTTGAAAAAAAGTGTGGCAAATATGTTGAAGGAGATAATTCTGGCCCTCTACTCTGCTCTTGTGAGACCTCACCTGGAGTACTGCGTCCGTCTCTGGGGCACCCAGCACAAGAAACACATGGACATGTTAGGCCCAGAGGAGGGCCCCCAAAAAAATCAGAGCTTGAGTACCTCTTCTGTGAAGAAAGGCTGAAAGTTGTGTTGTCCAGCAGAGTGAAGAGAAGGCTCTGCGAAGAACATACAATGGCCTTCCAATATATGAAGGAGGCTTATAAAAAAGATAAAGAAATACTTTTTACCAGGGCCTTTAGTGACATGATAAGGTAAAAAGATTTCGACCGAAAGAGGTTGGTTTAATTTGGGTATAAGGAAATTTTTTCGGGTTTTGGTTTTGGGTTTTTTTTATGGTGATGGTGGTGGGACAATTCAACAGGTTGCTTAGAGAAGTTGTGAGTGCCTCATCATTAGCAGTGTTCAAAGTCAGGTTGGACAGGGCTTTGATCAACCTCATTTAGTGAAAGATGCCCCTGCCCAAGGCAGGGCGGGTCAACTGGATGATCTTTAAGGTAGCTTCCAACCCAAACTCTCTATGAATCAATGATTCTAAGCATTCTCTACAGAGACACACATTTTAGCAGAACGTGCAACAAACAGCAGTTATTTTCACCAAATTGAAAATCAGTAATGGTTACTTTGGGAGCATTTATTTTTAATATATACAAAGACCAAGGAAATGCATGGCAGTTGTCTTCAACGCTCTTAGGAAAAGGAAATCAGCAGCTCCTATGATCACCAAAAAACTATCATTGCTTGTTCTCTGGGCCTCTGTCTCCAACAAGTCAGGACACAACACCTGGCTTTCTAGTTATTTAACTTGCAGCCTTTTTGCAGGCCTTTGTCCCACAAAAATGTTAGCAAAGTAACCACAAGTTGTAGTGATTTGTTGAAAAATTTCATGCATAGTTGCATCACTGGATCAGAAATCTCTTGCAAATCTGCCTGTCCCCTTCAGTGACATTGTTACTCCTGGGCTCAGTGTGAGTACTAACCATGGCATTTTATTTATTTTAAATCAATCCTGGTTTTCTTAGACCAAAGATTTTCAATACTGTGTCAGCATATTATCTTGGTCTGAACCTTTTGCAGTATTTTTAAGAAGTGTGTCATATTGCCAAGGTGAAAAAAATCCAGAGTGAAATTTTTAAAAACTGTTTGTCTTAGATTAGATTATTATACCGCTATACTAATAATATTATTTGTATTCTGGATTTTAAGTCATACCAGTGCTATTGTAGGCATTCCATAATGAAACTTTATAAAGTGCCAGTTCATTCACTCTGGCAGGCCTTGATCTTTCCTTTGCAATATCTAGAGAGCACAATTAATACAATGAAGCTGTTAACAGAACAAATTAAAAGCCAAAAGTCTATGTTAGACCTAAAAGTATTGAGATGCTTTCTCATGTTTTGATGGTGGATTAGACTAAGTTGCATCATCAAATGTGAAATTTTAAGAAAAAACAGACACCATTTGACCATGTATCAATCCTATGTAAAGAGTTTCTTGATTTACTGGAAAATATTTTTGGATTTAAGGGAAACATTGAGAAAATTTCTTTTTAAAGCAGTTCTGAAAATAAATTTATTGATGACCTTCCATTTCATTAAATGTCAGAATATTTAGTATGATGATAAATTTACTTATAACCCTTACAGCTTTACTTAACTATTCTTAAATATTTTTTCATTTTTTTAGGTATAATTTATTATTTTCTGCTATGTATTTTGATAGTGTATTTTTTTTTCCTGCTTGGACCAGGGTCTAGTACAGTCATATTGCTAATGGCATTCTCTCAACACATTTACATTATTAGTTATGGAATATCTTGTTACGGATGACTTTACATCAGTTTTAGCATAACATACATATGTATAGAGAAAATATTAAGTAGTGCTGATTGTGTTACCCTTGAAATAATCCTATGTTGCTGTTGCAGGTGTCACTGTTTTTACTTAGGCCTGTATAAGCCGGAACTTTCATGAGAAAATAAAGAAATAGTGTGAAGAGAGAGTTATTCTTTTGTTTATAGTAAAGCATTGTATTTATTAGTACTACATCCATTTCATTGTATGCCAATCCTTTTATTTCATGTATCCCTTATTATAGTTGTCCTAATTCTTACATACAAACATAATCCTTCTGTCTGTAAATATGTGTGTTTGTTGAGAACCAAAAAGATCTGATGCAGACAGAGCTTTTTCAAGTGAAGGATAAAGAGCTAATTTCCATATTTTGGTGCATACACCTTCTGCACCCAGAAAGTCAATACTAGAAGGGTGGAATAATCAACAGGTTTTATAGAAGTATTTGCTTTTTGCTTCCTTAATCTGAAATCAGATATAGTTTGTAAGGCATCAAAAGTGAAAGGCCCTGTAACAATTTTTCTTAGGGAATGGCAAAGGCAAATCAACAATTTGGTTTAAGGTAGAGATCAATATTTTTATGAGAGATTAACTGATATGATTCCTTCTAGATACAAGAAGGGAATCTGGTGACCTGAGAACTCTCATTCTCTTCGAAGTTCTCAACAAATTTCATGGATACACCAAGAACATTACTTCTAGAGGCACAAGTCAAGAGGCCCATGTTGATGCTTTTAGTGCACATTAAAGTCTATATTGCCTGTTTGAACAATATGTTCCTGACCGTTGACATATTTCTGTACAGAGCGCCAAGTCAAACTTCATCCTCTTGCTTTCAGTACATGATTTGACATAAATCATGGCTGCAATGGTATGTTCAGGACCTTTGCCAGATGGAGCATGTAATATAGCTTACATACTGAGCTAGCTAGCGTTCCTTACCCTGCTCCCACACTGGGTTTTTAACACTAGCTTTATAATTTCTATCATAATTGCAGTAGCGTCACTGAATTTCATCTTATTTTACCTGTGATCCTTTCTTCACAGTGAGTATGCTGATCTCAAAGAGGGAAGTTAAATCAAATGACCTAGCTTTTATTTGCCATGCCTGTCAGGGAGATGTGGAGGCCTGTTTCACAATTCAGGTGTTTAAAATTCACTGCCAAATTCAGACTCTGTTGGGTGTTCATACTGAAAAAGAAGTATCTCCTAGTTCAGTCATATTTTCTTTTTAGGATGGCATATCCTGTGGGACCAAGTGTTACTCCAGGGTTATTCTGCCATGCTTTGGGAGGTCCTAAAAGAGAACATTATTGAAGCAAACTGTTGTGTGTCACTAGTGGCGTTCTTGCACTGGACAATGTTTGTTTTTCAAAACCTGTGTTCAATAGAGGCAATAAATCATTTAATTGCTTTCCACATGTCTGCTGTGGTACAGTTAACCTCCTGCTTAACTGGCCAGGCAGACTTCAGTAAACACTTGTACACAGGAGAATTGAAAATGGGCCCAAGCGTAAAGTCAGGAGAAAATTTGTTTCTGTGTTGGCAAAAGCAACTATTTCTCCCTAAATCAATTGCCAGCGCAATAGAATCACCCCAAAATACAGTGTATTGTGTTGCTCTTAGGTTTTAGTATGGGAGACTGTGCCCTCTTTGTTCTTTTCAGTATACCAGTAAGCATCAGTGTTTACTGTACAATTTCCATGGGTTCAGCTTTTGTGCTTGGTTAATTACAAGGAAGCAGCTACAATTTAAAGTCCTTGCATTTCTGAAAACAGCACAAAGTGCTATCAGACAAAACTTTTATGTTCTCTGACTGAATAAGCACTTTTGAACAGCTTTTAAGGCACTATGGACTTCATTCTTTCTATCCATAAGTTGTCTTCACCATGTACCAGTGAGCTCCATGTCAAAGGTGAACAAATTTAGTTTAGTAAATTTGCAATGTCAGTGACAGGAGCTACCTGGGGAGCAGCAGATGATTCATATGGGGATCCACATGGATAAGTCCTGTGGTGGTTAACGCTGAAAAAAAAGTATTGATGCAAAAGGCTTTTGATGTGCTCATTGGAGGTGTTAGTAAAGCATTAATGAAACAACACTAGGTCTGCTGGACAAAGACAGCTGTTTTCCTCTAAAAATGAACCAGACCTAGTTCAAAAAGAAGCAACTTAGTTGTAAAGATGACAGACCCATCTCATCCCTTTTAAACTGTACCTCAGTTTCACAATCCGAAAATGCTCCTGTGCCACAAACTTCACAAGAAACAGACTAAAACTGGGTACCTTCAAGTCTTTTCCCAAACATGTTACTAAAGATTCCTTATTTTTTTAGAAGAATTCAGTTTCTTTTCATGACCCACTAAGGGTTAGTGTCTGCAGAGCCAAATGTTAGGATACTCACTGGAGGGTTTGCCTCTAAGCTTGTCAGATGTATTGCACATCACTCAATGTCCTGAATGGTTCAAGTATACATTAAACCACTCCCAGTGACACCCCTGGCTTTAGAAAAGCTGCTGCCTAGTGAGGTTCTCACTTTTCCTTTCCTTTGTATTCAGCCCATCCTTTTCATTGGTTGGTTATAATTTTACAGCACTTTTATATGTCTTGGTTCTCAGTTTATTTTTTTTGACCAAGTTTATCAGCAAATGGTGGCTTGTTAAAAAAGAAATGTTTCTGGTGGAAACCAGTATGGGAGTACTTCTCTCATTTTACCTTTGACTTAAATGTAAATCCTGGAAAAGTAAGTAGCAAAACCACACCTCCCATTCTGCTTTCTTCACTTATACTGGTTGATTAGTAAACTTACTGAAAGCTTATCTCCTTACGGAAGTGAATTTGGATTAAGGGTGTGTGTATGAATTTAAACTGTGCTGCTTGTCACTGATTGGCTTCCTGGGTGATTGCTTTTATCTGGGAATTAAGAGTGGTCTGTGCTCAAAGCCAATTCAGAATAAAATTCCTTCCAGTTTCAGAAAGCTGCGCTTTTTTGTGTGTGTCTCCCTTTTTTTTTTTCCTGCATTACCTTCATATACAAAGTACATATATTCTGGGATAACAGGGTGGCATGGGCAGTGAGTCTAAGTCTTAGTGTGAGATGCTCTAAAGAGGCAGGAAGGATTGGAAGATGAGGTCTGTACCATTCACCCTATAAATCATCAAACACAAACGCACCACCTTTTCCATAACCAGCAAAGAGCTGAAAACAGTTGAAATGAAAGACGTGTGTTTGCTGCTACTAAGTCTCTATATGCCCTCTGTGAAAAATCTGGAATCTCAGACAACATTTGCAATTCTTTCTTATATGTGGGCAATAGAGTATTTATAGTATTTTTCATAGAGGTAGAGGTGTTAACTACCTCCCATCCTGGATATATTCCAGCATGCATACTTCCATTTTACTTATCCATGTTAGCCCTGTAGTTTCAGCTCCTTTTGTTCTAAACTGGCAAATAATAGCCATGTTGTCAGTCTGTTGACTCACAGGGCAGGGCATTCCTACAGCTTGCACTACTATTACATCTCTCTAGTAAAGAAAGCTCATTATATCACCCATGCACAAATCATTTTAGGTAACACCATGTTTCACTTAGACTTTTAGCTGTTCAATTACTTAAGGAATAGACATTTTCCATTCTTAGCCAATAAGAGATTTGTCTTTGATTTGGTTTTACCTTGCTTCGGTTCTATTGGCAAAATAGTTTCCAGACTTTGTTTTTCAGAAGTGCAGTTTGACTTCTTCCTCTTACATTGTTTTCATCATGAGTGTTTGCTATTCTTTCTCTTTTCCCTATTTTCTGATCTTTAAGTACGATTCAAAGGGCCAATAGATAGAATTAGCATACTAACTTTAAGATCACAAATTAAAATCTACACCAAAAGGAATGGAGACTGATTAAATCTTGACACTGGACTTGTAAGTAGTGCCAATATTGACTAATTCTATTATCTACATTGACTAATGACAATAATAATATACTCGCAGGTCGCAAGAGAAAAAAAATTCACAATGTTCTCAGAAAGCAGCACAGATTCTGTGCTCTTATCTCCATCACTCAGAGATGTTGAGGCAGTGAAAACAGTGATGGGATGCTATTTACAATGACTATGTGCCATACATGGTGGAAAGCAATTCACTGTCCAGTTTCTAACAAATTCCTCCAAAGCATCTGTGATTAACCATTGAGTAGTAAGAGAGTGAGGAATCATTCATATTAAGTTCTTATTGGAAAGATTTATTTTTGGATTTAAAGAAATACCCAGGTCCTTTAAACACTTATCCTAGTGGTTTAGTTTCTGATGTGACCGTCCTTGTGGACTGTCACAGTTTTGCCCCAGACAGCAGCTAAGCATCACACAGCTGCTTGCTTACACACACCCAGTGGGATGTGGGACAGATTTGGAAAAGTGAGAAAACTCCTGGGTGAAGATAAAGACAGTTTAATAGGGTAAAGCAAAAGTCATGTGTACAAGCAAAGCAAAACAAGGAATTCATTCACCATTTCCCATTGGCAGGCAGGTGCTCAGCCATCTCCAGGAAAGTAGGGCTCCATCATGCGTAACAGTTACTTCAGAAGACAAATGCTATCACTCCAAACATCCTCCTTTTCCTATTTCTTCCCCTAGCTTTCTACGCTGAGCATTATGTGATATGGTACAGAATACCCTTTTGATCAGTTGTAGTCAACTGTCCCCACTGTGTCCCCTCCCAGCTTCTTGTGCATCCTCAGCCTGCTCGCTGGTTGGGTAGTATGAGGAACAGAAATGGCCTTAACTCTCTGTTAGCACTGCTCAGCAATAACAAAACCATCTCTATATTTTTTACACTGTTCTCATCACAAATTGAAAATTTATCCCTGTACTAGCTACTATGAAGTAAGTTAACTATCCCAGCCAAAACCAACACATTCTCCACCCCTTACCATTTGCATCAGGCTCACGTACCCCGCTATTTAATACAACCTCATTAATTGCCACCCCCCTTCCCATCCTTTGATATAATACACAGGTATCATTCCTTTAGTCTGTGGACCATCCTGTGAAATGTTTGGAAAAGGTCCATGAATGTAGAGAAATGTACAGAAATGTCCACAAAATGTCCATTGAGTTCATTTAGTTCCATGACTTTGGGCTTCATCTGTTATGGTGGTCAGTCAGGACAGGAGAGGTGGTATGTTGCGTGGAGTTACTGTGCACGAAATTGAGCACTCCAGCTCAGGTCGGGTCCACTTTTGCACTTGCACTGCTTCTTGTAAGGCTTGTTCTCCACTGATTCAGGTGGTTCCTGCTATAGTAATTCCTAGAACATGCAACTCAAATCATGGATTACAACAATTTAAAGGTATTTCCATTACAATCTCCACCCCTGATCCCTTTAGGCCAGACCATCAGGTTTAACATTGCAATTAACTCCTCCCCTTGCTCCTAGCCCAGCTCGCAACAATGGGTTCCTGCTGTAGTAATTTCCATAGCATGCAATTCAAATCCCGCGTTGCAACTAAACAAAACTACATGAGCCTTGTGAGCCTGTCTGTGTTTACTGAACCACGAAGTAAGAGTAGATTTGTTAGTTCATCTACCTAAGGATGTAGTGATTGTTTATTTTAAATTGCAGTACCTAGCCTAAATTGCCAAAATGTATAGTGTAATGGCATCAAGCAGCATGAACTACAAAGGTTTTTTTCCCTGGGATAAAGGGTTAACCTCACATACCTTTCTTTAGTAAAAACAGCATGCACTTTCCTGCTTCACTCAAGACTAGGCAATGAGGGCTTACCTCATTTTTCTGCACACCCAGAGTGTCAACAGTAACGGTTGAATGGAACCGTTGAAATACTAATTTTGTTCATTAAGGAGTCTTTCTTCCACCACTGAAATTGTCTTGGCTTTAAAAAAAAATAAAAATCAAGGGAAATCAAACTTCACTGAAAAGAAATTAAGAGTTCCCCAAGGAAAATTGCCTAATGATGCAGATTTCTTACACGTTTATTTTGATGGAAAGCATTATATAAGCTTGTGGAACAATAAGCAGAGGCATATTCAACTATTGAAAAGGCACTGAAAATCCAATGGATTGGTAGGAAACTGAACCTACTTATGTTTTAAAGCATTATTTACAGGCAGAGCTGCGATGTCGGATATGTTTTCAGTTAAGATAGCATACACAGTACAAGCACTTTATTTCATAACAGCATTAGGATTTGTGGTGAAGAAAGGCGCTATTATAAATGCAACACATTATTATAATTATTAATATGTTAATAATTGTAAGAATTATTGCAAAGGAAGTGAGCTATTTATTCAAACAATATGATTTTATCATCAATTCCAATCTATGTACAATATAAATGGGATTGAATCCAGTCCACAGAAATGTCAAAGTCCAACTGAATTTCACTTACAGTGCATTAAGCAGGAAAGAAAGATAATTTGGGAAGTGTGGGATGTTTGGACTTTGCTTACTTTGGCAAGACCTGTTCCTATATAATACATTCCTGGCTCTCCCATTTTTGTAGTCAACATCTATTTTTTTTTCAGTGCCAGGAGATCTGCATGCTTCTTACAAAACAAGTTTACATAATGCTCCTAGCACATGTGAGCAGAGGGGAAAACCCCTCTCTTCCATGTGCTACAGACTTTTAAAGCCAGTGTTGGCATTTTTATCACTCTCCTACATGTGGTTGTTTTAGGATTTTTTTTTTTAATTTGCTGTAAGTAAAAAATCCCAACAGCTCAGTGTTTTGAATGAATGCATCTGTCACAGAACTAGATGGTCCCCAGCCTGATGCATTTGGGTCCTACAGTGAGCACGTTCGGCTCACTATAGGTGAGGCTGAGGTAGATTGCAATTTTACTAATATCTTTTCCCTTTGTCCCACAATTACATATTCTTGGCACTGGTTCTCTTTGAGAAGGAATGAATTATTTCATATTCCCATGCTATTTTTTTTCATCACCACTATTTGCTCCACAGGATCTCCAGTCCAATGGGTGCTCTGGTTTTGCAGCAATCCCAGCCAGACTTTGCTAAAACTTGTCAACACATTTCCTCTTTAAATAGCACAAAAAACTATGGGGGGGGGGGGGGGGGGGCGGAGGTGGGTGGTGAAGGGGGGTGCATTGGGGAGGATCACAGAATCACAGGGTTGGAAAAGACCTTTAAGATCATCAAGTCCAACCATTCCCACCCTATGCTAAACCATATCCTTAAATATCTAATAGCTTTTTTTAAACATATCCAGGGAAGGTGACTCAGCCACCTCCCTGGGCAGCCTGTTCCAGGCCCTGACAACTCTTTCAGTAAAAAATTTTTTTTTAATATCTAATCTAAACCTGCCCTGGCACAGCTTCATGCCATTCCCCCTTCTCCTATCTCCTGTTACTCGGCTGGAGACCATTGCCCACCTCTCTACAACCTCCCTTCAGGTAGTTGTAGGTGGTGATAAGGTCTCCCCTCAGCCTCCTCTTCTCCAAGCTAAACAGCCCCAGCTCCCTCAGCCGCTCCTCATAGGATTTACCCTCCAGCCCCTTCACCAGCCTTGTTACCCTTCTCTGGACTTGGTTGAGGACCTCAGTGTCCTTCTTATGGTGAGGAGCCCAGAACCAGACACAGTATCTGAGGTGTGGCCTCACCAATGCCGAGTACAGGGGCACAATCACCTCCCTAGACCTACTGGCCACACTGTTTTTGATACAAGCCAGGATGCCATTGGCCTTCTTGGCTGCCTGGGCACACTGCTGACTCATATTCAGTCAACCAGGTCCTTCTCTGCCTGACAGCTCTCCAGCCAGTCTCCCCCAAGCCTGTAGCACTGCATGGGGTTGTTATGTCCCATGTGCAGCACTTGTTAAACTTCATCCCATTGGTCTCATCCCATTGGTCCAGTCTGTTCAGATCCCTCTGAAGAGCCTCCCTACTCTCAGGCAGATCAACACTTCCTCCTAGTTTAGTGTCATCTGCAAACTTACTGAGGGAGCATTTGATCCCTTTGTCGAGGTCATTGATAAAGATGTTGAACAAGACTGGACCCAGGACTGAGCCCTGGGGGACGCCACTCATGACTGGCCTCCAGCTGGATTTTGTTCCATTCACCACCACCCTTTGGGCATGGCCATCCAGCCAGTTTTTAACCCAGCTGAGGGTCCACCTGTCCAGGCCAGTGGCAGCCAGTTTCTCAGTCAGAATGCTGTGAGAAACTGTGTCAAAGGCTTTACCAAAGTCCAGGTAGATCACATCCACAGCCTTCCCCTCGTCCATTAAGCAGGTCACCTTGTCACAGAAGGTGATCAGGTTAGTTTGACAAGATCTACCTTTTGTAAACCCATGTTGACTAGGCCTGATCCCCTGACCATCATGCATGTGCTGCATGATAGCTCCCAAGATGACCCTCTCCATGATCTTCCCCGGGACTGAGGTCAGACTGACAGGCCTGTAGTTCCCCAAATCCTCCTTCCGACCCTTCTTGTATATGGGTGTAACATCTGCCAGCCTCCAGTCGAGTGGAACTTCCCCAGTCTGCCAGGATTGCTGATAGATCACGGAAACGCGTTTGGCAAGCACATCTGACAGGTCCTTTTACTGTTAATATATCTACAGAAGGACTTTTTATTATCTTTTACAGAACTGGCCAGTCTAAGTTCCAGTTCAGCTTTAGCCCTTCTGACTTTCTCTCTACATGATCTCACTATATTCCTATAGTCATCCCAAGACACCTGTCCCTTCTTCCAAAGCTCATATTTTTCTCTCTTTTTCCAAATATCTTCCTGGATCTCTTTACTCAGCCAAGCTGGATTTCTTCCTTGCCGACTCCTCTTCCGACAGACTGGGACAGCCTGTTCTTGTGCCTCCAAGATTTCCTTCTTGAGGAGCATCCAACCTTCTTGGGCTCCTTTTCCCTCAAGGGCTGCCTCCCATGGAGTCTTACCAAGCAGCTTTCTGAACAGTCCAAAGTCAGCCTTACAGAAGTCTAAGGTGGATGTTTTGCTGTCTCACTTCCTTACTTCTCCTAGTACTAATAATTCTATCAGCTCATGATCATTATGTCCCAGGCTTCCTCCAACCTTCACATCCCCCACTAAGCCTTCTCTATTTACAAACAAGTCCAGCAGGGCACCTTCCCTGGTTGGTTCACTCACCAGTTGGGTCAGGAAGTTTTCTTCCAAACACTCCAGGAATCTGCTAGACTGCTTCCTCCCTGCTGTATTGTACCTCCAGGAGACATCCAGTAAGTTGAAGTCCCCAATAAGGACGAGGGCTAGTGATTGTGAGACTTCTCCCAGTTGTTTAAAAAGCAACTCATCAGCTTCCTCATCCTGGCCAGGTGGTCCATAGTAGACTCCCATCTCTATATCTCCCTGATTTTGTGCTCCTCTGATTTTTAACCAGAGGCACTCAACCCTGTCTTCAGGATAGAATAGAGTAAGGAAGCATGCTGAATAATATTGCAAGAGCCTGCATGGATTGCCTGATCTTTCCCTCGGCATCTGGGAATGCTGTCTAAGAATTACTCCTTCATCCCAGCTGCTTTGTTTGCATGTGGTAGGAAACGGCAGTTGTAAAATGTTCAAGATTATCCAAGGGCCTTTTTCCAGGTCATAGATAAATTTCTGGTAACTCCAGGTGCAAGTAATGCAAGCCACTACCTGGAGGCTTGACCTTCTGGCAGTTCTATAGGCCATCTCTACCACTCACCAAAGTATATCTAACTACGAACTTTACAGCATGCACCCGCATGGAGACTTCCTCCCTCCCCCACCTCCCTTTAATTTTGGTACTTCATATGTCCCCCAGCCTAGGTACTGCAGATAGAAATTGCTGTGGAACAGCTGAAGCCTTGGCTATGCACTTGCTGTCTGCACACTGGTTCACATCTTGTGAGACTCCTGGTCACTGGGAAATTGGTGAAATTGCTCCTTTCTAAACTAGTGTCCTGTTCCCTCAGGAGGTGCAGGTCATGTAACATGAAAAGGGAGGAGTAAGAAATGTGGAGAGACAGGGAGTAGCTACTCCTGTTTGAGAATGCACATGTGCAGTGAGATACTGTGGGCCTTGTGTGGCCTGTGGCTGATTACATTTTTGCTGATACTATATCAGCAGTATCTAGTGTTTGATGGATTGTGTTTGTCCTAATGAAAAATCCTTAGTTTGTCAATGTATAGCCTTAATAGATCTGAAAGCTGTGTATATTTTTCCAAAAATGTAGTTTTTCTTTTAAAAGTTTAATTACTGCACTTCTAGCCCATCCCCTCATGATTGATTTATGGTCAAGAGTCATGGAGGGTTGGTCTTAAATAAATACCACAATTAATTTATTACGTCAAAGTCATGGTCACTCCATTGTGTCTAATGCCAAAGGTATTGAGGAAATTCCATCAATAAAATAATTTTCCAGTATCCCTGTGCTCATTGCCAGGAACAGCATCAGTACAGCTGATAACCAGAGTTGCTATTGGTCTGTAACATTCTTTTCAAAGGAAAGCCAGAGCAAAAAGATCAGTCACTGGCATATAATATTAATGGAGAAAAAAAGCTTAAAACATCACTTTTTGGTCCTCAGTTGAACAGGACTTTATGTGAAGTCAATGTAACTTAGGCCTAAAATGAAATAGATGTTGAAATATGCATCTTAAAGACCTTGACTTTGTTGGGACCTGCCCATCTTTGGTGAAAATAGGCTATTTCAAGGATGTTCAAAACTATGCTGTAAGCGAAAAGGTCCTCAGGTTGCAGTGCCCTTCCCAACTCATTTTATGCATGGTTGTTACGCTTATGTGATGGGAGACACCACCACTACACCTACCCATATAATTACTGTTCTCTAGTGACCATTCCTATCATTGTTCCATTTTGCAGAAAAATAAGTAGGCTGGAATGAGATAGATAATTTTGCTTTGTATCATCTGGGATTTCTCTCTAGCAAAGTGAAAGAGAAGATTTAAAACTCAAAGTTCTAAGTGAGAGTAATTACGATAGCTTTCACTATGCACCATCTTCAATTACAAAATAAACAGAGGCCCCATGTCTACACACACTGTTCCTTGTGCCTAAGGCCAGAATCCATTCTCTCCCTAGAGCAAACCAGAAAGACTTTAGGTGTTTTTCAAACCAGATCCTGAAGCCAAAACAAATAAAACTCTAAGGTATTGAAATTCTGCATTCTGATATTCCATATGGGACCATTCCTAATTTCACAGTTCCTCTAAATGAGAAAATACAAGGATGTGGCTTTGCATTTCAGAGTCTAAGTGCCTTTTAAATTCCCTCTCCCACTGCTTATCTTCATTCCTCTACTCATTCTTTCCTATATCATATGCCTGTGATGCAATTGCAGGAGAAGCACGTGGCCCATGCTCACAGAAGAAATGTTATAGCTCCAGGATTACTGCATTTGTAGAGCAGAAGAGTTAATGAAGACTAAATAGCAGAAGGCAACTTGAGAGGAGGGAGAGATGTTAAGAATTGAGGCATTGTTTTCTGGATTAATGGTTTGTACACAGAGAGTAAAGTCAAAACTTTTCCTGTTATAGGCAGTTGGGATTACTAGAGTCTGGTCACACCTTTAGAAAAAGTATCTGAGCAATGTACTCCAAACAATTCCAAGTAAGCTGAAACTTTTGAGATTGTTTAGTCTTCTGGATGTATTATTCGGTGAAGGTTTAACACTGTAGCTGTAGTGTTTAGCATCTATGACTGGAGTGGCAGCAATGGGAGGGGAGAAATGTGCTGGATGGGTATAAGTAAGACTGAATCTTCCAGCTATGATAACCATGTAGGACAGTAGGAGGGGACTGACCAAAGCTTAAAGGGGTCAGTGTTTAGAAGGATAACAAAAGCAACTTGAGTTACACATAGAATCATCAATCTCAACCATGAACAGCTAAAAATGGCAATCCATTGTACTAACACCCTCTTAAATTCATCTTCTAAGCATAGCATCATAGAATATCATAGAATGGTCTGGATTGGAAGGGACCCCAAGGATCATAGAGTTCCAAACCTGTTGCCACAGGCAGGGCCACAAACTTCCAGGCCTGGATCTACACAAGGTTGCCCAGGGCCCCATCCAACCTGGCCTTGAAGACTTCCAGGGATGGGGCACCCACCATTTCTCTGGGCAGTCCCTTCCAGCACCTCACCATGCTCTCTGTAAAGAATTTTCCTCTAATACCTAATCTAAACCTTCCTTCCTTTAGCTTTAATCTATTACCCCTTGTCCTGCCATTATCTATCATTTTTAAAAGTTGATTCCTCTCCAGTTTGTATGCTCCCTTCAGGTACTGGAAGGCTGCAATGAGGTCCCCCCACAGCCTTCTCTCTTCTCTCTTCTCTCTTCTTCTCTTCTCTCTTCTCTCTTCTCTCTTCTCTCTTCTCTCTTCTCTCTTCTCTCTTCTCTCTTCTCTCTTCCTCTTCCCTTCCCTTCCCTTCCCTTCCCTTCCCTTCCCTTCCCTTCCCTTCCCTTCCCTTCCCTTCCCTTCCCTCCTCTCCTCTCCTCTCCTCTCCTCTCCTCTCCTCTCCTCTCCTCTCCTCTCCTCTCCTCTCCTCTCCTCTCCTCTCCTCTCCTCTCCTCTCCTCTCCGAACAAGCCCAGCTCCCTCAGCCTCTCTTCGTAGGGCAGGTGCTCCAGCCCTCTAATCATCTTCGTGGCCCTCCTCTGAACCCTCTCCAACAGTTCTACATCTTTCTTGTACTGGGGCCCCCAGATCCGGACACAGTACTCCAGATGGGGCCTCACGAGGGCAGAGTAGAGAGGGACAATCACCTCCCTAAAAAAGATGTTACCCAGTTGGTCAACACAAAAATAGCTGCTATGCAGAACTAACTGTAAAAATAAATTTATCACTAGAAAAATAAATGATCACATTTAGAAGAAATGTCTCCAAGAAAAAGTGTTATGCAGATTCCCCAGTGCCAAAAAATACATGACAGTGTCTGTACTTATTTGTTGACCAATTTTTGGTCTGTTTTCTTTCCCACACCATGTCTTGTTTTTTCTTAGATGACTGCTTCTTCCTTCCCAAGGTAATGAAGATAATTTCTAAGTACTTTCATCCTTCATGAAAGTTCTCAGCACTTCATTTCCATAGGAATACTGGTTTAAGCTCATTTAATGAGAAAATGCAAGATGCTGCTTGACCTACCCTGCATAATTGAAGGTTGATGTAATACCAACATTGGTGACAAATTTTATGGAGCCTAATGTACAATAACATGTATGTCCTTGCTCCATCTGTTCCTGTGTTTACATGAGCCAGGTGTCTAAGAAGAGCTGGAGTAGAAGTTTGCTTGGTGAATAAACATATTGGATCATAGCGTGATGGAAACACATGCTGTATGTGAAATGAGACAACAATTATTATATGTATTATAACAATGCTTTGGCATGAAAGAAAATCCTAGAAACTCAGCTGTCAGGTCTCAGGCAGTAGTTCTCATCTACAGACCTCAGGGAGACTTTCCTAGTTCAATGGGACTTCATATAAATACAATTTTTCTGAGTGTCAGGGGTTCATCAAATTAGATTTTGGGTACTCTGATCCTCTTCAGGTTTTAATCTGTGCAGAATTGGCCAGACTCCGATTACCACAAATGCTACCTTGGATTTTTACTACCTAATTTAATCTGTTTATGTGGGTTAGTGAGTTAAGACCCTTAGTTGCCCACCAAGTAAATACCTCATCATGGTAGTTCAGCCCATTAGAGATACAAATCTCATTGTATTATTCTCCATTGACTCAGGTCCTAATTTAAGTGCCTCAGTTAAGTGCCCAGGTCTAATTGAGTGTATTTAGGGCTCTTGTATTTTATTGGCAGGTTAGCTGTTCATAACCATTAAAAATAGAATTTGTGGTGAGTAATCATGTAAAGATACACATCAGGGCTCCAAACTTGACTTACCAAGCACAAAGTGTTTCTTAGTCTCCTTACCTATAACCCTTCAAATGACTGTGGTTTGATATTGAGAGAGATCCCATCAGGAATAGGTCTCAAACTTGACCTTCCATTCTTTATGCTATCATTTATTGTCCAGATACATTGCAGCTCCTTCCGTGTGCTCCTTGAAGGAGCTGAATGCTTTGTAAACTTTCTTGTCTACAAAGTTCACAGTCTAACCTGCATTTACTTTCAATCATACAAGAGCAGACACAACAAATCCTGAGATGGGCCTGCTTGGAGATTACAGACTGTCAGTCAAGATTGGAAAAACAACATAAAAATGGTGGTAACTTTATAATCAAGTAAATTTTCCAGAACTTTGGGGAAGAAGAGTTCAGTTGTGCTGCCAGCAAATATCAAGTTAAATAAAACTTCGATTTCCAAAGGCAGTCACTGATTCCACCTCTTAGTCCTGCAAGGCTGCCCAATCCTAGTATCACCCTCATCATGTGTGCTCTTGTGATCAGTGTAATTTTTATACAAGTCAACTCAAGTCAGCAGACAGTGAGCTTCTGGGAAGGACCATTTTTCTGGGGACTGTTTCAGCATCGTAAAGCTGAGTCTGTTTGATAGTAAGCATTAGATCTCAAAGGCAGAGAAATCAAGGGGAAAATCCTCACTGACTACAGCTGAGTTTGTATCCCCTATTTAATTTTGAAAAATGTCAGGGGTCTCCACCTTTATTAGCATCAGTTCATCCAGCCTCCTTGTATCCCATAAGAACTTTGCATTATGAATTTCCATCCCGGCTCACTTTCTTTATCCCATCCATCACAACATGCTTACACTTACTGAGTTACTTTGTTGGTATTTTCAAGATACTGAGGAACATCATACGGTATTGCATGCTACTCTATGAAATGTCACATAATATTTTAAAATATAGGACCCACTTGCTGAATTCAGCTGCTGGATTTTTATCCTACTTCTGGCCTCTACCTGTTTCCAACCTTCCACAAAGCCTCTAAGTAAAATAGCAGGGACAGTCAACATTAAAAGAGCCAGGAAAATGAAAACATTTTTAGGTTTTCCTATCAATTCTGGGAAATAATAGTGTAGGGCGCTGTTAAATTGTTGGATTTATAATACAATATTATTAATCCACCAACTTTATGTGATAGGATTTTGTTGTTTCATCAGCCACAAGTTCAGAACACTTATTTCTTGCTTGTTCTTATATTAAAAATAGCCTGATTAAATAGAATTTTAAAAAATATATTCCTATTGTTTTACATGATCACTGAATTGTTATGCAAAACTAAATATAAATTAAAAACATTGATGAATGCTAATCACTTCCCATTGAGGGGAGATGAAGTCATAGGTAAATAAAAGGGAATAGTTAGATAACATGTCCTCAGTAATGAAACAATGGTTGTATGTTTGCATAGCTGTACTCAGACCAAAAGATTTCCTTTGTTGGGACACTGTTGTGTGTTTAAAAACAAACTTGCTAGTCTTTGCTAAATAGTCTGCTTTGACTGACTGGGTGAAGCAGAGAGAGAGATAACCCCAAAGTGATGATCTGGGTTGCTCAATTGAGATCTGACCAGTTCTTATGACTGATCAAAGAGGTGGAGGTTTAGTGAGGTCTGCTTTACCACTTTGAGTCCTTTCCCTATCCTCCCTTCTCTAACCTTCGTAACGATACACCCCTCCTACCCCCATCTTGCTTTTAATGAAGAATTGGTGAACATCAAGAACAAGGGAGAAGTTACTGAACTGTAATTACCAGGGTTCTTTTAGCAGTGATTATAGATGATATATAGAATTATTTTCATACTAGGCATGTCCTTAATTCTTGAGATCACATTTATGCTACCAATGGGGAGCACTATAAAATTTACTAAATGGACATTCAAAACCAGATCATTTGTAGCAGCAGGTGAAGGTTGGAAATCCTACTGATACCATGACTGAAGAAGGTTTAAGTAACATCAGCAAAGGGCAATATAGAACTCAATGTGGGACACTCCTTCCAGGAAGAAATCTTTGGCTTCTCCTGAAGGAATGACTTCAGAGTAGGTAGAGCTGGAGAAGTAAAATAGTAGAGACAGTGGTCAGCTATTATATCAATATCTATCAGACATATGTCCCAGAAAAACAGAAGTGCAGGAAATATGATCTACTGTAGGTTGGGAAGGTTGCTTTTCCCCTCAGGAAACTCTTTCCATAGCATAAACAGTTAAAATACACAACATATTGTTTATTTATAGTGGTTACTTGTACGACAGCTCTCAAGGTTAAAGTACCATACTTTTGTTTTGGTCTTTGTGTGTGTGTGTTTGAGGTTTTTTGTTTGGTTGGTTTTAGTTTTTTTAGTCAGGGAGCTTAAACATCTGGTATGAAAAGACTCCTGATACCCTTGGAATGGCTAGAAGTCACTGATTCTGTACATTTATGTCATATTCAAAACAATCCAGTTTGCAGCTAAGAGCAAGTTGTTATTTCAAACTTTGAAAGCCGGAGATATCATATGAATGGTTTAACAGTTACCTAGCTAAAGAGAACTGAGATGCTTATTCCTCATGATAATATTACCCATTTAATTCCAAATTATTTTTTCAGATATTTCAGGAAACAATTAATCCAAAGGAAACATTTACTCTTACCTTAAACCAGTCTCAACTTGTGCTGGAGCTGTCATAGCAACACTGTGGAGCAGGACTAGCAAGTCCACAGAGATGAAGGTAAAACAGCAAAACCCAGATTACAGAGCATCCAAAAATTTTACTCAAAGGTTCTCTCTTTATCTAAGAGGCAGGATCCTATTTTCTATTCAACTTAATAGTCATAAATACTCCAGAAGAAAAAGTAGACCAAAATCTGCTGGAGCAGCTGTTACCCTGAGGTGATGTGAAATTAATGATTTAATTCTACATGTGCAAGCCCTAGCCCTGAGGATATTAAGGAGTGCATGGAATTGAATAAAAACTTAATAAGTTAAATTTCAGTATGATCAGAGGTATTTGCAGGTTTCATTCAAAAAACATGAAAGTGATGTTATTTGGCTGAATTGATGGTAGTGTAAGTTTACCTGGGAGTTTAGGTTATTCTGTCCTGCAGTGCTATGTTTGTGGGGGGGAGGTGTTGGAACGACACAGGATAGACAAAATTTAAACAGTAAATTGATGTTAAAGAGCTAGCAAGAAATATCATTACCTTAATCATGTAAGAAAAATAACATGTTTTGGAATCTACCTAATACTTGTGTATTCCCACTGGGGTCTTGGAAACCCAGCAACTGCGTAAGAATCTTTTTCTTATGTTTCCAACAGGAAAACACAAACTGTTTTATTGCAGCAAGCATAGAAAATTCATCTGGAACCAATAAGTTTTAGAGCCTCTCTGATGGTGACATAACAACATTACAAGCAAAATAAGATAAAGAATTTATAACAAGTTACATGCCTCAATGGTGCCTTATCAGATTATGTGAATAGCAGAGCTCAAACAAGTGCAAGTTAAGAGTGTAATAAAGTCTATACAATATTAGGCTTTAGCAGTGTTGACACATGTAGGAAAGCAGAAGGTAAGCGGTCTTAAATATCTTAATAAATCCCTTTTTACCAAGCACTGTTTCTTGTCATAAAATCAAATCATTAACACAGTTCTCTGTGCAGAATACTATTCACACAGTTTTGGATAAAGAGGACTTGTATCTTCATCCCTGTTTTCCTTGAGAAATGGACAGAGCCCCTCTTCAGCAATTTGTCTTTTGTCAATGCTTGAACCATGAAAGTTTATAAGCAGCATGGCCGACAAATTTAGCTGCTGGGATATCAATGGGAAAACTAAACCAGGAGATACTAAACATCCAGGCTGGTTTAAAATTAGTTCTTTGATGTGCTAAAAAGGGGAAAAAAGGTAATTCTTTTCTCAGGTTTCAGTTTGCTTGTTATAGCATTATAGTTTTAATTTATTTAAAGGCCCTCGCATGTAAGCACACTGTCCTGGTTCTGGCCAGGCCAGAGTCAACCTCCCCAGACAGCTGACACCCCTGGAGCACTCAGCAATTTGCTCCTCCCCTCCCTTGGATGTCTCCATCTCACCACAAAAAAACCAAACAACATCTACACTGTACTGAAGCAGCCCCAGCCACCTGCATGTTACAGCCTGGCAGATTAAATCATCTGGGGCACCCGGTGCTTTTTCTGGGGGAGTGATGTCAGGTGGTGTGGAAAGAGCCCCGGCTAACTCAGCTCACCTGGGCTGGCTGCTTGGGGAGGTTGGCCAGAACCAGGACACATACAAGCATACACGTACATTTTTCTTAGTATTATAGTCATTGCATTTAATATTGATATTTTCCCATAGCATAAAGCATAAAAATTAATGCAGGTTAGAGACATAAAAAGTAGCTCTAAAGTGGTATTTTTACCGTGCTGAAACAATTTTTTTCTTGATGAAAAGCGTAATTTTTCTTAAACACAGTCTTGGAAAACATTTCCTATTTTTTCCTTTCAAGGTAAAAATGCTTTCATTAATATTTTTCAGATTAGCTCAATTCATGACATTAGAGTCATTTGCCTGTAGTATTCTGTATTTATACAACAGTTTAGGTTAAAATGATAGTATATGACTACTATGTATCACATTTGCTCAAAAATTTACTAGATCTTCTGAAATGGTAACTGGTAAAAATAAGAAATTGCTTATGATTCTTAATGAAAAATTAGATGTTTTACACCTTAAAAATGCATTCATTTAACTTAACGTGATAACATCATTATTCATCCAACATTATTCATGGGTAACTAGTTCTCTCAGAGTCTGCTAAAAATTCTCTGAAGTGCCTAGACCCAGTACAGGGACCACCAGAGCGAGCAAATATCTTAATGTCATTTTGTAGTTTCCCCTATGTTAGGAGGAAGCCATCTGATTTGTGGACATAATCTTTAATCGTATTTGCCAAAAAGTAGAAACCTTTAAAGTAAATATTGGCATTATTGGTATTGTGTGTCGCTTTGTTTAAATCCCCCTAATATGCATACAATTTAATAGATACAATTCAGTCAGTCTCACCTCAAAGCCTGGTAAAATCATGGAGAATATCATAGTGGGGGTTACTGAAAAACACCTAAAGGACAATGGAGTCATTGGTCACAGCCAACATGGGTTCAGAAGAGGAATGTCCTGTCTACCCAATCCAATCTGATTTCCTTTTATGACAAGGTGACTCAGCTGGTTGAAACCAGTTGATGTTATTTTTTTTTTATTTCAGTAAGGCTTCTGATACTGTGCCTCACAGTATCTTGCTTGACAAAATGTCCAGCATAAAACTAGACAAAGCCATAATGCATCGGATGGGCAATTAGCTGAAGGTTCAGGCCCAGAGGGTGCTAGTGAATGGGATTACATCTCTCTGGTGGACAGTAAGTAGCGAGATTCCCCAGGGTTCTTTTTTAGGTCCAGTTCTTTTTAATAATTGCATAAACGACCTGGAGTCTTAAGTAAATTTGCAAATGACACCAAACTGGGAGGAGCTGTTGACTCCATTGAGCATGGAGAAACCTTGCAGAAAGACCTGGACAGATCAGAGAGCTGGGAAATCACCAACAGCATGAAGTTTAACAAGAGCAAGTGCTGGATTCTGCTTCTGGGAAGGGGCAACCCTGGCAACACATACAGACTGGGGGATTGGATGATGGAGGCCAGCCATGCTGAGAGGGATTTGGGGGTCTTGGTCTACAGAAATTTAAACATGAGCTATCAGTGCGCTCAGGCAGCCAGGCAGGCCAGTCGTATCCTGGGGTGCATCAAGCATGGCATGGTCCAGGGAGGCGATTGTCCTGCAATACACTGCGCTGGTGCAGCCAGACCTTGAGTACTGTGTGCTATTTTGGGCACCACAGTACAAGAGGGACACAAAAATCTTGGAGAGTGTCCAGAGGAGGGCAACAAGGGTGTTGAAGGGTCTGGAGGGGAAATCTGATGAGGATAGCGTGAAGTTCCTTGGTTTGTTCAGCCTGGAGAAAAGGAGACTGAGGGGAAACCTAATTGCAGTCTCTGACTTCCTGAGGAGGGGGAGCAAAGGGGCAGGTGCTGATCTCCTCTCTTTGGTGACCAGTGATAGAACTCGAGAGAACAGCAGGAAGCTGCGACAGGGAGGTTTAGGTTGGGTATTAGGATGAGGTTCTTCACTGGGAGAGTGGTCGGACACTGGAACAGGCTCCCCAGGTTGATCACAGAACTGAACTTGACTGAGTTCAAGAAGCATCTGGACAATGCACACAGTCACGTGCTCTGACTTGGCTGTCCCTGTGTGGAGCCAGGAGTTGGACTTGATGATCCTCATGGGTTCCTTCCAACTCAGTATATTCTATGATTCTATTAACTCGGTTGTGGTTTATCCTACAGAAGATTAAGAGAGCTAGACTTAGGAGCTTATGTAGATCACTGTATAATCACTGAACAATCACTATAGGGATAATATAGATTTCCATGGAAACCAGAGGGTAAGTCAGAGGATCTATTTTAAACACTATGAACATCTGCTGCAATGTCTCATCAGAGAGCTAACTCTTCAGGTGCTGGCTGCAGAAAGATAACAAAGGCCTCAAGCTGTAAAACAAACAAGATCTGAATTTCAGACACTGTGGAAGTAGAAGAGTTTAGTTTCATTTGGCATATTGCACTGACAGGGTCCATGAACGAAACAAATAAACAGACAAAACTTACTCAGAGCCAAAACCCAGATTCAAGCACTCATGGCTATGATGTTGGTTAAGACAGAATGAATAATAAAAAAAGACCAAGTCCTCTCAACTAATGCCATCCCTGTGACCCAACAAAGTTTCTGGCTTTCAATCGTTGTCCAGAAAAAAAAAAACACAACACATGAAAAGTTTTTCCTTATGCATTTTCTTACTGCACATGAAATCAGAAATTTCTTGACTAGCTGCTCCCGTCTGGACAGAAATTACTGAAGGGTAATCAGGAGTTAGGCAGTGATTCAGATCTGATCCTATAAATGAACATAATTCCTTATCATATTAAACATCATGTTCATAGATTTTCTGTATAAAAAAAGATTGGGAGAGTTCATTATGTAAAATCTCTGTTTATAGGGAGAGAAAAAACAAGTGGCGCACAAATACACTTGTACATATACATAGGTGAACATAAATACAGATAGCTTAATTTGTTTTGGTCTTTCACTCTAACCTTTTCTTGTCTGATCTGCTCAATCTTTCTCCTTTTCTATAAAAATACGTATTTTGCCAAGTCATATCTATTTTTTCTATTAACTGTGATCTATGAAGTAGCATATTAAAATAAGTTAAAATAGCATAGCTCATTTGGCCAAATCTTCAAAGGTGGTTATGACTTTTTTTATAGACATAAAAGGTTTGAATATGAAGTGGGGAGAAGAACAATGCAGAGAGAATGATGAAAACTAGAAAATGAAGTAGGCAAAATGATAAACCACTCATGACCTTGAAAGTACCAGGTTTGGCATTGGTCTTCCAAAAGATTGTTAGAAAACTAGATATCTTGAAGATGGAACTCAATCCCTACAGAAGGAATGAGGTAATTTTGAAGGAGAAATCTTGAAAATAGGCTTTACAGCTGTGATACCTCTCCCCCTTCACTATTCCACCATCCTCACAATAGCTCCAGGAACAGGGAGGGTGTTGAAGGACAGAGTAGGAAGCAATTGTTTCCTCAAGGTCCCTTCACACATGATTTGGCTTCCAGGTGTGTTTTTCAGACTCTGAAGTCATGGACATTGGGTAGAGTGAAGAGGGTGCAGCGATGATCATGCGGCAGTCCCCTCTCACAGGTACTCAGCTGCTGCAACCTGTTTGCACACAGAGTTAAACCAGGTCTTGAACAGAAAATTTTTTTTTTCTCACTGAAGTATATTGGAAGGGGTTGATGGGTTTGAGGCTGGGGGATGTGGGTGTCTCTCTTCTTTTCTCTGATGTGAGTCTAATTCATTAAAGTTGGTGTACATAGCAAAACCTACATCCTGTTCTTTTCTGTATCCGTTGCTCTATTTCTCATTATAGGATGTCTTTAAAGATGTAAGTTCTGGCTACGTTGTTTGGTTTATGTTTTCCTGAATTATGACCTGCAGGTGAGTTTCCTCTAACAAAGAAGTTCTATGAAATTGTGCCTTTAATATGATATCCATTCAAGAGGCAAGACAAATGTTTTTTTAGGAAATAAAATATAGTAGGGCACAGTGGCATTTGAAATTTACGTAACCTCTCCTATGCAGCAATAGTGACAAGCAGACACCTGCACTGAATAGAAAGTTGAGATTTTTATGTGACCTCTCAACATCAGCTGTTTCCTCTAAGACAGGCACCAGAGGACTCTGAGATTTGTCATGAAATAGTGAGTGATGCCAAGCCTGACTTTAGGCATATAATCTCTTTGAAATTAAGAAATTTTATGGAAGTGGAACTTGCTCCTTGTTTTCTTGGCAGATTTCTGATAGGCTCACTGTACCCTGATTGGTTTGTTTTTTTTTTGTGTTTAACTGCAGTACCTGTAGCAAACTGTCTAGACTCTACAAATAATTTGCTACATGTTCTTGGAAAGATCTCAAATCCAGAAAGAAGTTTAATTAACCTTTGCGGTCAAGCTGATAAGACACAAACTTGTTTGCAGCAGTACCACTGTCTAAATATAGATGGTTAAGCTTGATGAGGACGTGAGCCATCATTATGTTCTTTAAGCTTTTACTTCCCTCTACATACAATTTTGGCAGCTGCTTTTTATGATATCTCCTCTGCTATGAAATTTTAGATAGATGCAAATTCCTGGGAGGTCTGTGGCACACAGTTTAACTCTGCATATTTCTACACAGGAATGAGAAATTATCTGCTGTGTTTCTCTGGCCTCTCATTTTGCTGTTTGAATGATTATGCTTTTGGCATACAGGTACTACTGGTGAATCTGTTTTTGGATGATTTATTACTCAAAATGTAAATATTATTTTATTATTATTATCCAAATGTAAATTGTTAAAAATACCACTTCTAACTTTGTGTTAGGAATTGCATGAATAGGTGTTTGAAAAACCTGGGTAATTCTCTTTGAAATGCAGACCATAAACTTGTGTTGTCACCTACCTGGTTTGAGCCTAGAATAATAGGAATTCAGGGAGCCCAGGAGTTAAAAGCAAGGAATACTGGAAAGACTAGCAAGATGTATAAGAATCCCCACTCCCTAACATTATCTTTTTTGAAAAAAAGGGAAAAAAATCGTGAAAGAAACTGGTTGTTGTCTTCATTCTAAGCCTAGTCTAACACATTCCCGAGGAGTCCTGCCACCACCTTTACCACCTTTGCTTACACTTTTAAACTCCGCCATATATCTCCACTGCTTTCTTGATAACATGGTTTCCAGCAATCTCCTTCTTCTTCAACCCTAGGAGCTGCTGCTCACCTAATTAATTCATTTTGCACCACTGAGAACAGGATGTTGCTGCATCTGTTACATGTTTGAATAGACCTGACTTATCTTGAAGAGTTTAGTCATTTTTATTGTGTTTAAGGATGCATATACAGATTTATAAATACAGGACTAGAAACAACCTGTGTGCCAGAACTTTTCAGTCTTATTTTGGAAGTGGATTATAACTTGGCTTCAATGCACACCCTTTCTGCAACTGCCAAAGAATGAAGGTCACTTAGAAGCTGTCTCTGCTGATGTTCAGAGTTGACTTGTTTTACCTTCTACCAACCACTTTTCCCCATTTGGATCAGATCCTGTATCCTGTACTGAACCCATATATACTACGTGCATTTCTTAAGTCAGCCCCAAGATTCCTGCCAAAGGCCAAATGATGCCAAAGGGTCATCACCTTGCCATTTGATCCCCATTCCTGCGAGGATCATCTCTGCAGACACTTGCTTCTCCTCCATACATCTATCTATTCCATACAGAATGAGAGATGGTATGCTGACAGGTCAGAAGCCAGGAACAAGGAATTGTGCAATTCCTGTCCATCAGCTTTCTGTGTTAAGATCTGCACGTGGGTAGACTCTAACCCCACAGACACTGGCTGGAAAGTCAGCAGCAGCCAGGTCAGTCTGCTATGTGAGGTGACCAGATTTCCCACCACCATCACGCTACACTGCCGTTTGGGGTCAAGTAAAAAAACTTAGGGTTGAGATGAAAAGCAGACAGAGGCCCAAGGCCAACATTAAGGGCATTGTAATTTCAGCTACAACTACAGTTTTACTGACATAGCAGAATTGTGCAAAACTGGGTAAGAACACACGTACGCAGATTCTTCACTGAATGCGTCCATTGGGTCACCCCACTATTTGCAGAGGTTAAGCTTTAGGCAAAGCAGCAAGGTGTTGGCTTCCTCAAGAAAAAATTTCCCAAGTGATAATCTCTATTGTTGACATAGCTAGAGAAAAAAATTTTGGTCTTTCACTTTCCTTAATCCTGCTTGTTTGTAATGCAGTTACAGTTAGGACAAAAATGAACCAGAATGAAAAAGAAAACTACTGGAATAAACATTTCTACTATGCAGTCTGCAGCATCCTCTGCACTTCAAGCAAATACAGACCCCAAGTAATAATGTTATTTCACCTTTCATCCTCTGTGGCTTCACAAGCTGTTTTAAGAATATGGACAGGTGAATTCCATTTGTAGGAGATGAGGAGCACAGAGAAACACTGCAGAATAGAGGATCATAATAGTACTGTGATTAATTGAAAATATAAGGCAAGTTTTCTTGCCATGAAAATTCCTCCAAACTGGATTCAGACCACTATGGGATTAGAATCTTGTTTACTGAATTTACTTCTGATCATCATTTTTTACCTGTATAATTGTTCTTTCAGCAAAAATCATGTTCTAATGATTTGCATGATAGATGGGAAACAATGGTCTAATGCTGGGATAAAAGTGAATGAGTCATCTACTGAATTGCTTATTCCACCCACTAAGGGTCTCTGAAAGGTGCTATTCAGATACAAAATGGCTGAGATTATACTATCAGACCATATCCAGCAAAAGTAAGTCCAGGAATCACAGATATCTTGTGCATTTACTGGCATTGAAAACTAAAGAAGTAAAATATCAGAAATCTTTGCTAAATTCAGATAGGCAATTGTTCTCTGAGGTTACTTTCCTGAAAGTATGATTAATTTTTCTTTAATAATGTTTTCATTAAAACTTCATGCCCTTCATGACACTGGGAAACTCATACATACAGGAACAAAAAGATATCCAAAGCAAAGCTCTTATGGGCTGGCCTTAATAATCAGCACCTGAACGTATCTCTCATGTCTTTGTTCTTCTACAGCCCCTTTAAAAACCTTGTGATTTTTGATAGTTATTATCATAGTGGTTCTGCTCTGAAACACAGTGAGGTCAAGTGGAGCCTTTCCATTGATTTAATTGGTATTTTAATCAAGACTACCAGACCTAAGATTTTGCTGTATTTTAAATTGGAATAAATCACTAAGTATGTGATTTTGTACATACATTATTGAATATTCAATGGATATGAGTCAATGGCCACTTCCGCCTTGCTTGCTCAATTTTTAATATTTTACCAGTCAGGCCTCCTGGTATTTTAGCTGCTGCTTTACAAGAAAAAAACCCCAAAACAAACCCAACCACGAAGCAAAACAAACAAAAGCCCAACATTAAGCTATGTGGCAAATTAGAGTTTGGAGTACTGTTCCAAATGGTTTTTTAAGTACTAGTACTATAGTAAATCTAGGAATGTAGAGATCATCTTGAAGATATCCTGTGTTATCCCACTATCTGTGGTCATTAAACATTACAGACCCCAGAAGAAAAAAAAGAGTAATATGGTCAAAACTTCCTTCTAATGACCTTTCTCTAATCTCTACTGCTGACGTTCATCTTGACCAGCACACACTGCCGTATAATCTCTATGGATATTTACTTAGGCCTTGCTGTTGGTTCACTGGTTTTAGCCAGACAACAAGATTCATGGAAACATTCACGTATCATAATCTAATCACAGATGAGATACTGTAAATGAGCTTTGCGTGACTGTAGTAGAGTGGCTCAACAGGTTTTGGTCCATGTCTAGTACACTTCTGACTGCTTGTGATTTATGGTGACATCCCATCAGATTTCCATCCAGAAGAGCAATCTAATACTGGTTTGGAAACTTCTTAGAGCAACCAATTCCTAATTTGTCTAAGTAAATTACTCTTATAACAGCTTAATCTATCTATCTATCTATCTATCTATCCATCCATCCATCTATCTGTCACATGCAGTAAGTAGTGCTTTGAACAATTTGGAAAGTCCTTTATTGTTTGGGGTTTTTTGTGTTGTTTTTTTGTTGTTGTTGTTATTTATTTGTTTGGGTTTGGTTTTTTTCCTGAATTCAAGGTAACCTGTCAGTGAATTAACTGGATGCAAGCTTATGTGTGACAGTATGACCTGTTTTCACAATAAACTTTCAGGTGCCTGCCTGTTGTTGGCCAAAGGGTGAGAAACTGAGCTTTACTTCCTCAGGTGGGATGTGCTCCAAAAAACATCTATTGTGAATCTTTCTATTAACTTCAGTGAATTTACTGTACATTGCTCATTTGTTGGCCACATGTCTACTTACTGATCAATGTCTTTAATATTTTACCAAACTGAAAGGAGTTAGTGGGTGTTCTGTCTACAGCCATATACAGATTGACCTTTTAGCTGTACATGAGGAAGATGAAAGACAATTTTTTGTTGAAATTAATGAATGCTGAAGTGTTATCTATGTTAGAGGAGTTTCTCTTTTCTGACAATCAAATTCAATCAATGTTTCTCAAGATCTGACTGAAATCCAGGAGGCTGAAACAAATTCAGGAAAGGCTGATGCCCTGGGGAAATTACTGACAGATTTGTTTAAGGAAATGGAAGTTTTAAGTCCCTTTGGTGATAATCTCAGAAGTATGATAAAGATTTCATGCAGTTAGTCAAAGATGCAACAGAAAAGGGCAACCAGGCTGGGGAAGGGGCTGGAGGGCAAATCTTATGAGGAGCGGCTGAGGGAGCTGGGGATGTTTAGTCTGGCAAAGAGGAGGCTGAGGGGAGACCTTATCACCACCTACAACTACCTGAAGGGAGGTTGTAGAGAGGTGGGCAATGGTCTCTTCAGCCAGGTGACAGGAGATAGGAGAAGGGGAAACGGCAAGAAGCTGTGCCAGGGCAGGTTTAGATTGCACATTAGAAAATTCTTTTACTGAAAGTGTTGTCAAGGCCTGGAACAGGCTGCCCAGGGAGGTGGTTGAGTCACCTTCCCTGGATATGTTTAAAAAAAGCTGTTAGATATTTAGGGATATGGTTTATCATAACACGGGAACGGTTGGACTTGATGATCTTAAAGGTCTTTTCCTTTTGTGATTCTGTGATTTGTCTTGTGATTCTGTGATACACTGGTGAAATGGAGCAGCATAAGCTAAGATAGAAAAAGACCTTAAAGGTAGAGGTGCAAAAATGCTCTTAGCAACAGCCGAAAGACCCTGTGGCTTTCAACAATCTGCATTTTCTGACAGGTCTTGCAGCACAGCCAGGGAAGGGCTGACCAGTGCTGAGTTGTAGCATTCATGCACAACTTTCTCAATAATTCTAAGGCTATCACATAGAGCTGCAGGGCAGAGGGACCTAGAGGAGGTTGAGGAGCAGTGAAGCAAGATAGCAATGAAAGGTTTGGTGTTTTGCCTGTGCAAGAAGGGAGCCCAAGCTTTCCTCCCACCCCAAGTTTTTGTACACTTGTGGGCAATGAAATTCACATGCTTATACAAACAATCCTGTTACCCAGAAAATTATGCAGCAAACTTCCCCCCACCCCAGGATCAATTGCTTTATAGCAGAAAGGAATGGTGTAAAAAACCTTGCTGAAGACAGAAGGAAAATTTTGGATGAGGTACTTCACAGCAAAGGATGACCACACAGGCAGATCTATGTGACAGGTTTTGCACACCTGGTGGGTACATCTCTTCCAAACTCTTTGTTTCCAGATAGTATCTTGACTCAATCACAATGATCAACTGGCATATATTGGAGCAAAATAAATCAGCTGTAAAGATACATTTCCCTCCCATCATGCCCTTCAGTCTTGTGTGACACAGAAGCAAGAAAGACCCAACAATGAGGACCAGTCCTTTCAGCCCACCCTCAACAAATATTTGTTTCCAAGATATAGAAGGGACAACCCTTTCCATGCTGGAGCTGCAAGATGATACCACTTTGTGTTCTGCTATCTGGGACTATTTCAATTGCTAATGAATTAGAAGTATTTAGGTTCTTAAAAAAAAAAAACCTACAAGTTTAGCCTGCCAATGCTTCATATCACCTTAGAGTACAGAAACAGCAAGTAAACCTTGGCCCCATGCCAAGTTTAGAGCAAAAACCTGCAGCAGCTTTTCAGATGCTTTAAGAAGAGACACAGAGTGCAAGCTACTGAAGCTGGTCTTGCTGAATGAGAATAAAAACGTTGTAAAAAATCTTGCCTAGATCTTACCATCCTGAAACACATTTTCCATGAGCGAAAGCCTCAATATCTTACAACTTTCTGGGGAATGGGCTGAAATTGTTGTAGTTTGATTTGAGGACTGTCAATGACCAGCGTTAGGAAAAATGGGGTGGGAAAATGATTTTAAAAGTTTGTTATCATTACCTTGATTTGGGATTTTGACCTAGAAGAATTGCAGCATGTCTCAAGGATGAAGCTCTGCAAAGGGGCTGAACCTATTGACTAAGGACATAGATTATTTCTGGGGTGTTGGATTACAGTTAATAGAAAGGAAGGAATGATTGTTTCTGGTCCAACTTTCTACTAAGACATAAACAAATCTTTATACAATTGCTATGTAATTTTTAAAATTTTTTTCATGTTCATGCAAACATTTTGAACATTACAAGTTGCCACTTTAAGAATGTATCACACCAAAAACTGGTCATCACTGCTGAAAAAGAAATCAATGTTTTGCTTGGACTTCCATCCAGCAAATAAATAAAATAGAGGAAATGAAAACATGGACACCATGGCTCTATTTCTTGAATGATTCAAGCCTCTAAATGACATTAAAAAAGGAGGACTGCAGGGAAAGAGTCAGAGCATAGACTGAATGTTACTGTACCAGCTCTGTATTTTCTTCCAAGTGTAGGTACTCTATATAATAACTTACAACAATGTCATTCCCAACTTTACCACTTTGCTTTTTCTGCTTTTCAGCAAATATAACTAAACCATGAATATTTGCCTTCAGTTGTCACCAGAACTCGAATACTTTAACATAGTAACTACTGTATATATGTAGTTATAGGCTTTGTATCTGAAAATACTGAAAAAAACTATTCAACATCAGTCCAGCGACAGCAGTGTAGTTTTCAGTGTTGATAAACAAAGTGAAAGTTTTTGACCAAACTGATTCTAAAGACAAAAAATCTGGAAGTGTAAAGAAACCTTCAGTTCATATGCTAGCACATGCTGTTTTAAAAACATAGCCCCTTGCTCATGATGCCACAGTTACTCAGTAAAAATAGTATGCAGGAATTCCATTTTCACTTAGTGGCTTTTGGGTTTCTATGCCTGGTGCTTTGTTAGAAATAGACCTTTGGCACTGACGGATCATTCTAAAGAGTTTCAAGCTTACATGAAAACAATATACTATTCTATTTGCTTTAAAATGCTTCAGAGTTTGGTCTTGGATAGGAGTTCTTGATCATGAGCTTGTCAAAACAAGACGTAAGAGGTATTTGTTAAACTTCCCAAGTTAAACATTTTACCTGCACGCACACATTAACAATGGTCATGAAAACCCACAAAAACACTTGTTACAGTGCATATTAAAGGTCACGGTGTCAATGCATACTGAATATTAGAGATACTGGAAATACCCAACTCAGCAAAAATCTGAGATTACCAATGTGGAAAATGTGGAGTAAAAGCTTTCAAACTGGGCAAACTCAGTGATATAGAACTACATGCATAGAATGTTCAATAATGACAGGCAAGTTGTTTTTTTTTTTTAAATCAGTGTCACATTTCAATATTAGAGTATAATAGGAACTATTTTAAGTAGTCCTAATACTCCAGGTGCCTTCTTTAATTACATCATATCAAAACAGCTTTTCTTCTCATACTCAAAAATGTTTTGCTTAAAAGAAGAAAAAAAATAGCAGATGTTGGAAAGGAAGAGTTATTTGATTAGTTGTTTTGACTGGGCTTGCATTGGTTCTGTATTTATACCCTTTTTTTATCGGTTAACATTATAAGTACATCATTATTATATTATTAATATTACTAGAAACATAATGTCAAATATTAATGTTGTAAATGTCTTGAAAAATACTGCTGGACTTAAAAGGATAATTGATGCTAAAATATCTTTACTGTGTAATTTACAATTATTTCAATCCTACCACATGAATGCACTACAAGATTAATTGCTCATATTATTCCTTGAAAGGTAGCCACGTGACTGTTCTTATATTAAGGTAAACCATAAAATACTTATTTTATTCTCATGCTCAATGCTTATATCTTTTTTGTCTGTTCAAGCAATTATGCAGCTTTTAGTAAGGCCTCTCAAACACTTACTGGTTTCTATTTGCACAGCTCTGTGGCCATTAAAGTCAAAAGCTTTAATATAGTGTGCATGAACAGCTGACTGCCTTCTATGTTCATGTAGTGATGCATTAAACAGCCTGCACTCAGGTTACTAACTATAGCTCTCCTTTTGTATGTGCACATCTTCAACGTTGCGTCAGACTTTGCTCTTCACAGAACTTTGTTAGGACCTTCAGTCCTATAAAAAGGGGCTTTATTTGGCTCTTGTGCCACATGAAAAAACAGTTTAGTCCTGATTTGTAAGGCTGCGTGAGTGCACAGTAACTGCATAGAAAAATAGAGCAACCACATTGCAAAAGGCTCTTTTCACCTAACTTTGGGGATTTGAAGTTTGAGCACATAAACCACATCACCACCACTTCCTTAGTCATCCCAGTAGAGTGGAATTGTCTTCTAGAGGTGCTCATTTCTCTCTCTCTGGACTAAGGGAGATCTATATGAACCTGTAAGTCCATAGAGCTGTCTTCAGTTGGCTCAGGTTAAGTGAAGGGAATCCTGCTTAATATGACAGCATATATCCTTAGAGATTTTAGTTTAGGTAAAAAATATAGATACTTGTATAAATCAGCTGCAGCACTACAGGATACTTTAAATTCATTTTCCATAGTTTTTGTGGTCTGTCTACATTTTGCTGAGTTAGAGTGACAACAGGGTAGATGTGCCATTAGGAAACAGGATGTCAGTTTTGTTCAATGGTTCATGCAAAGCATTGAGAGCCCTGAAGCCTTGACACTGGGTGTACACTGTTCGATAGTACTTGAGTGGGCTAATTATTTAGTAATTTGTAATGCTCTTTTAAAGCAATACAAATAACTGAAAATAAAGCCATGAAACAAACTAGGTGCTACATAATGAAAATCATCCTGTTCCAGGTTCTTTCTGAAATTCTCAGACATCTCATTTAAAAAAAGCAGTTGGTTTCCTAACATCAGCAATATTTTCTTAAATAGGTGGCACAGTTAAAAAGGCAGCACTAAATTTTGAAGCCTCTGTTTCCATTCCTTGGGGACTATGTAGAAAGAATTGGAAACTATACCTGTTTATCTGGTGTTTATCTCAAGCACGCACGAACTACCAGAAGTAAAAACAAGCTATTTGTAGAGAATAAATATCTGTTTCCTTATCTACTTTTTCTTCAGGTCACTGAAACTTAACTGGCAAACAAAAATGGTTTTGTGGCTCTGAGGCTTATCAGTCTTCATCAGAAACGTTTATTTACAAGCAGTTTCTCGAAGTTGACTGTATTATGCAGTAAATTCAAGTGTTTTATAAGCTAAGAGTCAGCACTTAAGTAAACTGATAAAACACCGTTTACGTGAACAGTAGCACATCTATGCTTTTGACCCAACAGGTTTACTTACAGTCAGGGCATTAATTTCAATCTAGAGGTTTTATTACACTATAGTTGCAGAATTATTTCTGAGATTGTCAAAGCCAGCTCAGTCTAGCCCCAGGGTCAAATATCAGGGATCCCCCTTGGTTCATTAGAGGTATATTCAGAGGTTCATACAGAGCACACTGCATCTCCATTCTTCCTCACTCATCACCCTGAACTCAAACAGAATTACCAACCCCTGCTGGAAGCTCATCACCTCCTGTGTCTCTATTGCTCCTTTGGATATCCTTCAAATCCATATATTTTCCTCTCTTTGGAATATCACTGAAGCTCCTTCATATGACAGCTACATCCACATCAACAGCAGTAAACAAAGCTGCTACTTCACCCCACATTCCCTATCCCCATACACCAGGTGACCAGGTCTCTCTGGCCAGTAGATAGATACTGAAGATACTGTTACACAAACCTTCAGGCTCCATTGCCTGAGGAGAGGTAGGACTAAATTCCTCTTATTGGTGAACTATCCTTGTTTGCTGTTGTAAGGTTTGTTGCCTTTTCCTTGTAAGGCACTATTTGGCCAGTTGCTGCCAAAGGTAACTTACAGGATTTGCAGGCTTGGCTGGCAGAATTAGGCTGACACACCTCTTTGAAAATGTATTCTTGGTATTTTCCTACCTACCTAACTAACAACTGCCAGACTGCCAGGAAATCACAGAAGGGCTTCTTGGACTGCCAGCACTGAAAAAGTCTGTACGTGGAATGTGCCAGCACCAATTCCTCCTATTCCAAGAGGTAGGGCTTTATTATAGCCCAGAGCAATGAACTGTGCAGAGAGGGAGGAAGGTCCTAGGAGGCCAAAGTGTGGGGAAGAGAGACAGGCAGTTCTAGCCTGTGGAAGACTGAGTCCCTTTGAAGGAGGACATCTTTCTCTCTGAGCACTGAAGATGACTTTACATTCAGATTAGGGTTTCTTTCTCCCTGAGACATAGCAGTTTAAAACTGAACTATATCTAATTTAGAGAGCTAAAGGATAAAAAAAATATTCCCTTTCATAATCTTTCACCTTTAAAATATGCATATCAAATGCATATAGACTGAAATTAAAATAACATGCAAAGTGATGTCCCTTAGAAGCTTTGATGTGCATACAGTTTATTGTAAACACCGATCCAAATCTATCAAGGCACAAGATTAAAAAAAAAAGAGAGAAAATGAAAACTCACCTTTAAAAATTAATCTAACAAGAAATCCCAATCTCTTCAAATCTTCATGGTTTTTTGATTTTCAATAGAAAAACCTATCCATATTTCTCCTTTTCCCCTATATTTACTTTAACACCCACCCCCTTCCCAGTGTCTTATATCTCCAAAGTCCAGCATAAATGATTGGTGATTTTTCTGCCTATATAGACACAGTTCAGTAGTATTTTAACATGCTTTTCAGTCCATTGGCACTGCCTTGTGAGTACATCTGATCACAGAATTACATGGCAGAGTTGCTGCCCTGCTTGTCCAAGCATTACAGACTTTCTCTTTAGTCAATGTAGTTTCTAAGATAAATACAATATTTATTAGTCACTGCACATCTTTGTCTTACAGTCATGGTTGGAACTTACCTTAACAGTCACACAAAACTAGAACCAGGAAAGAAGTTGCACTTTCCTGTTACATAGTTTCTCCATCATCAGCCAACCTTCACAAAACCTCTCAATGGGGAATTAAACTTTGAAATGGAGCATACCTCCACGAAGTATTTTAAGTTAGAGAGTTAATAGACCAGATCCTCCACTACCTAAAACTCAAGGTAAGTAAACCTAGTGAAACTGAAGGAGTTGCTGACAGCAATTACAGATACAGCCTGTTCAGGTGACTCATTCAAGACATGTCAATTTTTTTCTCTTACTTTTTGGCAGAATTGAGATAGAGAGGCCATATAAGCCAGAAAGAGTCTGCAACCCAGAAGGCTAACTGCATCCTGGGTTGCATCAAAGAAGTGTAGCCAGCAGATCAAGAGAGGTGATCCTACCCCTCTCCTCTGTACCTGGAGTACTGAGGCCAGCTTTGGAGCCCTCAATGCAAGGACATGGACCTGTTGGACTGTGTACAGAGAGGGACCACAAAAACAATCAATGGGCCAGAGCACCTCTGCTATGAAGACAGGCTAAGAGAGTCGGGCTTGTTCAGCTTGGAGAAGAGAAGGCTCGGGGGGACCTTATAGAAGCCTTCCAGTACCTGAAAGGTGCCTCTAAGAAAGCTGGGAAAGAACAGTTCATGAAGGCATGTAGCAGTAGGACAAGGGGTAATGGTTTTGAACTCAAAAAGGGGAGATTTAGGTTGGATATTAGGAAAAAGTTCTTCAATATGAGGGTGGTGTATCACTGGAACAGGTTGCCCAGAGAGGTGGTGGAAGCCCCATCCCTGGAGATATTCAAGGTCAGGCTTGATGAGGCTCTGAGCAACCTGATCTAGTGAAGATGTCCCTGCTTACTGCAGGGGGGTTAGACTTGATGACCTCTAAAGGTCCCTTACGCATTCTATGATTCCTGTGTATCAAATAATTTTATTTCACTATGGCACAAAAAAGTCAAAGGACAAACTGGGTAAGGATTGTAGAGTTGCATCCACCTAAGGCATGCTGGAGATTAACTCCTGTTTTACATATTCTTATATATCTTGTGTTTATTTCTCTCATGTAATTTGTGCAATTTTGTCCATTGAACTTGTTTTCTGTTTGGTAACTTGTATGATGTGTTACCTCCTTAGCTAAACATAGAGATAAAATATGAGAGGAATAAAATAAATAAAGTTGTTATTTAATAAGTGAGTCACAGTTACATGAAAAACAGGGGCATGGAGTCATCAGCTATGTATAAATCAGTAAGGAAAATAGAGTCTTGGGCTTCGTTACACAACAAAGAAAAAGTATTAGTCACGTCTCATACTAGAAACAGATGGACATTATTTCATATAAAAATTCACTAACTTCATATTCATTTTCCTAACTGTTTGATAAGCAGAAGTCCTTTTTTGGAAAACCAAACTTCTAGCTCTTTGCTTACTTTTCTCAATCCCATTTTTGGAAAAAAACCCTGCCTCACAAAGGTCATAGCTTGCAAAAACTCCAAAACAGGGAAGATGGAAGGAAACCTCATCAATTATAAGTCCAGATATTGCAGGGCATTCTTCCTCCCAAAGCCATGGTCTTTCATTCTTCTTTTTATTTTTTATTTTTAAACCATCTTACTGTTTTCTTTACATATGAGTGACACAGCAGAGTTATTCAATCTAAAGGTGCAGAGGGACCCGTGCCCCACTCTATGAAACTACAAAATATAGAATTTTGAAGCTGCTCTGGTTAAAAAGAAATACACAAGCCATTTACTAGGGGTTTTTGTCTCTTTTTTCAATTCAAATCAGTCCTGAACCATCTTTCTTGATTTTTAAAGCTGCCTTTGAATTTGTCCTATTTGTCCTCGGTTATCTGGTCTCCAACATTTGTTCCTTGCCTGTATTATCCAAAAGCAGAAAGACAAACAACCCTTGTTCATTCCCTGTTTGTCCCTTCTTACTCACTACAGGCTGTCAGACCATATGCTCCACTATTTTGCTAATGCTAAGGGACCCCTGATTTAAAAAGAAAATCAAGATACCAGATCTGGAAATGTCTCCTAGAACACATCTCTAACGAGTTAACTGGATACTGAGAGGTGAACTGAAGGAAACTGGAGTGGAAAATTACCCATGCTGATATTGTAGAGTTAAAAAAGCCCCCCAGACAAATGGAAAAAAACCCCATTATTTCCTGTATTGTATTTTCCAGAAAACATTCTTATTGTGACTTAAACACAACTAGAGACTTCCTTTTTAGCTGCTGAAGATTTGATTTGACACCTTGATTTACTAATTTGTCCCTTACGAATGCATAACTGCAGAACCAGGAAGAGAATCTGAATCTCCGTGTCACACACAGTCTACAGTAAAATTTACACTGCTGGTAATGCAATCTATCACTCCCTCACTAAATACTCCCTAGGAATATGACAAAGACCAATAACTCATGTGGTGTAATGCAATACATCACACTGATTTGCAAATCCACGAGAAGGACTGACCCTCACATAGCGCTTTGATAAATCATTCATGAGCAGATTTTCTTTCACCTTTGCATGTATATTAAGGAGAGGGGAGGAAAGGGGGAAATTTGGATGTCATACAAGGAACAACACAAATGAAAACACTGTGGCATGGAGTGTTAAAATTCTCCTGTCTGTTTTCCCAATTTCTCCAGTAGCTATACATGCATTTGAGAAGGTATGTCTGCTCCCTTTTCCACCTGACATGCCAACAGAAATGCCTGCATCCTGCTCATTTTCCATCAGGCATTTGCCTGAGGAAATAGTACTTCTTAAACCACAAGCATTCAAAACTAAGTGCCAAACAGAGCATAAAGTGAGCTACAGGGAAATTAGAACAGCCTCTGTTTCCTGAAAATGTTGGTCAATTTGTCTTATATTTCATATAGTCTCATGTTAAAGGGGGCTATTTCCTGTACAAGACTAAAGGCTTGCAGGAAGTCACCTATGGGGTGGGGCTTTGAGCATATGACAGAGCCAAAGTACTATACGGAAGATGGATATGGATAACCTCAGCAAGGTAAGAAGACTCCAGTTTGTAGGGAGACAAGGGGGTCTGATGCAGAACCTTTGTGTACAGCACTCTGTTGTGCAGGGGGAATTTTGGGGTGGGGTGTCATGATAAATATGGTCATGGATTCACCTGGAAAAAGGTGCTTGGGCGATCAGCAGATTTTCCTAGAGGGTTCTGTGTTTTTGGTCCATTGAAACTTTAATTGAATTACACTAACATTATTAATTAAAGCGAAGAATGTTAGGAATGTGCCAGCTTTCAGTCATCATATACATCTTAGTAGACATGACCTCAGGTCAGAGGCTTTTTAAGGTGCGGGAAAATCAAGACTTCTTTCCAATATCTAAGCATTTTGATGGTAAGTTTTCATGTTGATTCCCTGTGCAATAAGGGGTAAATTGATACAGAAGCTTCTCCTGCTGTGGAAGGTCTTTAACAGAGATATCCTAATAGTTTTTTTACTATTTTACTATATCCTAATAGTAGTTTTACTTTGTTAACTAACTTCTCTAGCTTTACAGAAACTTACAGAAGTGCCTGGTCCTGACTTCACCAGACAGTTATATGTTCTTGCATCTTGGTACAAATCCATGGTACTTGTGCCTCAAGTCTTATATTGATGTCCTAAGTTTGAATCCAGTTTCTGTTGTGTTGCTGCCAAGTAGTGGGTGGTACTCTCATACAGAGCAGGCAATGTGAGCTACCTCACTAGCTTTCAACTGCATTTGCCCACTGTCTCAGAATGCTTTTAGTGTATATTGCTCCATCTATCCACATACTACCAGTACAAATTATGTCTTTCCAACCTCCTGGGCTGCACTGTGGAGAGAGTTGCCAGCTAGTTGAGAGGGGGAGGGATTTTTTTCCTTCTACCCATGACTGTTGAGGCACATCCACAGTGCTGCATGCAGTTCTGGATTCCTCAGTACATGACAGCTATGGAGCTATTGCAAAAGTCGAGCAAGCAGCCGCAGAGATGATTAAGGGACAGAAGCATCTGTTATGTGAGGAGAGGCTGAGAGAGCTGGTATTGATTATTTTTCATGTTCCAGGAAGTTTCTAAACTGCTTATTGTAAATTATAGATAAGATATCCCAGAGGAATGTCTTACACATTCTCTGCTCTCCCAATACTCTCTAAGCATCTTCTGCTATTCACCTGGTTATTCATACTTTTAGGTTTTTATATTTTTGGTAGAGTATTTGTTAGACTGTAACAATGACCACATTCTTGGTGATGTCTCAGCTCCACTTCTGGAGATCCCAAAGATGTTCCTTCTGTCTGCCCTTTTGCCAGTAATGATCCCACCCCTGCCTGATCTACCTAGATTGTAGTTTGCATCTGACATTATGCTCTCCAAACACTGCAAGTGCTTTTCTAGACAGTCTTTTCCTTCAAGAACTGCTGTCACTATCGGCTTTACTGCCTTCAGGCTCTCACATAAATTATTCTGAAGACTGTTGTAAAATTATGTACTCTTCGAACATTTTACTGAGGCATGATTGATGTATGGACACAGAATATTTGAAAGCTATTGTATAGTTAGTATATATTGCTATAACTACTACTTTTCTGTTAACAACCAGTTTTCTGATCACCTGAGTCAGCCAAGGGAGGTTTTGTGCAAGAAATGATGCTGTTAATGTCAGATATCTTCAGATACCTATTCCACCTAAGCATTGCTTGGGCAGTATGATGTTTAAGTGAATATATTTCAGGAGACCTGAAGATACAAAAGGGCTAAGATGTAAAAAAGAAGGCTCTGATTTAGACAAAGGACATGACCTAATCTACATTTAATCTATGAACAGACACGGGACTTTGACTGAAATAAGGAGGTCCTGGGAGAACTGAATTTTGATCCAAAATCTTTGCTTAGGAGAGGGGATGTTTTTTCCTGGCTTCTAAAAGAGCTGTGAGGGCTTTCTATGAGAAGAAACAGTCTCTAAACTACGGTCATGAAATAAAAAAGCCAGGTCTGTAACAGGAAAGTTTTAAGCAGATGGTGTTGAATTCTAAAGGAGGGAGGTGGGAAAAAAAAAAAAAGAGAGAGAAGAAGTAGCATGGTGCTTTCTGGTTTGCCTGCATGTTATTAGTCAAGGTGGAGGCAGGCTTATCCCGAGCCCCAGTGCTCCACCAATGGCTCCCTGAACTGCCTGGAGCTCCTGCTGCCACCACAAAACACTGCTGGTTACCAAGGAGCAAAACCTCCTGCTATCTACATCTGTGCTATCAGAAGTATTTTCTTATTTAAACTGAAATAGAAAAAAGGGACACAGCTCCTTCCTACGCAGGTGCTTTTTTAAGGGTCGTGTTAGTAAAAGTTCAACATTGATCCTAAGATTAGACAACCAAAGGGGAGCAACAAAAGGAGAACCGAGCTATGAAGTAAACTACAAGGCATTTTCCCATAGATGTTTCCACCCTTGAAAAAAGGAGCATAAGCCCTAGTAGTATGTATCAGCCCTTGCAATACGTAACATATGCCCTCACATATGTATCAGTATGCTTAAGCCCTCACAATATGTATCAATTTTTCCATTACTTTCTGATACTGATGTGTGACAACAGTTTTACAGAGGGAAGGGCTTGGCCACATTGTGGGAATAATTAACATATGTTATGATCTACAGTTAGAGGAACATGTAAAAAAGCAAAACCTTGCTTCTAGTTCTGGATTTGGGATTTTTTTTCAAATTTGGTATAAATTGCTGACATTTCTGGTCAGAGAGCCTACAAAGCACCATGCACATCTGTGACCTTAAAACTCAAGTTTCTGCATAATTTTATTTTTTTTAAGATGGCAAAAAACCAAAAGCCCTAAGGACACTCATGTAAAATGAACCTTCTGATACTCAACCTTTAGAAAATTGATCCCTACAAGCAGATGGGCTCCACCTTGCAACAAACTGAACAAATAGAGAATAATTTATCTTTAGGTGCAATAAGCATCATACAAAAGTTTGCCAAAGGCTGGATAATTCCATAAAGCTGCTCAACAAGAAGCCAGAAGTGATTAGAAATGAAATGTCTCACAACACCACCCTGAGTACTCAGCTCTTAATCAGGTTATCGGACAGCAGGGCTTTTCTTAATTGATATAGCCATTTATCAAATGAGGGTGTTATCTCATTGGTGAGGTCATAAAACATGAGTCACACAGAGTCAATAGGATATCTAGCACAAAGGCAATGCTATGCACTATAAAGGCTAAAGATATTGTAGGTATTGTAGGTGCTGTTTACTTAAAGGCAACTGGTAAGTGTTGTGGCCCTCTTAGAACTTCAGAAAAAAGCTCGTTTAACCTCATTTTAAGATGTGTCTCCTGTTCAGAGCAATTCTGCTAATCATGATTTGATATTGTCGCTTTGCCAATGCTGTGTTATATCTTGAACCCAGGGCCAAATTTCTCTCAAACACCTATAGTTCCACAGATTTTCAGTTGCCACATAGCTGAGATTTTGATTTAGCTAAACCGAATGTGTTCTCTGAACACTGAGTTTTCTGTGGTTAAACTCATATTTGTTAAAGAAAAATGACTTTATGAATTAAGTATTTCACAGCTTTACCAAAATTTTGTCTTCAGAATGGCTGCCAGTCAACACTGGACTTAATCTTGGAGATCTGGTTGTGAAGAGTACTGGTTTCATACCTAAATTATTGTATGACTTTTGGCAAGCATTTTGGCTTTTATTTTGTAAAACTCTTTGGTATGTAACTCTTGGTGGTGTACTCCTGCATGTAAACCAGTACCTTCGTGTTTCCTTTGTTTCCTTTTCTTTTTTTTTTTTCTTCTTTTTCTATATATTAGGAGAGAGTGAGCCCGCAAACAAAAAGGCATTCAGCTAACCCTTAGGAGAATCCTAACAAAGTACACTCATAAAAAATATACTTCTATACTAGTGCTATCATCTAGCTGCTAGTGCTTTATGTCAGAGAAAACAACTCCCTCTGTTACAAGTCAGTCACTGTATTATAAGATCCAGTCACAATATCAGCATACAAACACTTTTGTGAAATTATTATTTAAACCAAACCAAGAAGATCTTTGTTTATTAAAATTTCTTGTGTACATGTTAGAAATGCTTTGTTTCACCTTCAAGGCCTTAATAATGCTTTCAAACATAGAATTATGTAAATATAAAAGTCAGAAAGAAGGGGGATTTTTCTTATCATGGAATATCTCAAGTTAGAAGGGACAGAGAAGGATCATCAACTCCAACTTATTGGTATTGAATTCAACAGTGGCGCTAATTAGACACACACCTTTCAGGAATGAATTTCAACCTGACAAATACACACAGAGCAGAAGTGCCCAACTTATCATTAATGGTGTGCTGGGATTCATTGTACAGCATCCCTGACACATAGTGTACCTAGCAACTCAGTTTCACTGTTGCATTACAAACACCATCAGGGGTTGGTTTATGACTTGCCTCACCTTTCTTCCCACTTAGTTACTTAATGCAATAGATTGGTCAGCCACATCAGGTGTAATGCTTTATCTTCTGCCAGGAATTATGTTAACGCTATGTCCAATGGACAAATAATTTTATTCTGTTAAAAAGGAGGAACAGCAGCAGAGAGATGCTTCCAAGAAGCAAGGCAACAAGAATGACCAGAAGAACAGAAGATATCAGCTGACACAGAAAATTAATAAGCCTTAAAGATTAAACCAATTATCTTCATCATAAATTTGCAATAAATCCCTCCCAATGTACCCTACAAAATGACCTGAAGCTTTAGCTTCAGCTTCAAGTAAGATGAAAAACTACAAAAGACCATGCTGCATACTACTAAAAGCCAACAGCAAAGAGTTTCCCTCTGCCACTGACTTTGAACTGCTTAAGGTTATACTGAACAAATTTCTGCCGTCCTAGACAAACACAAATCCCAACTATCACCTTACTGCCATTAGACCCATTCCCTGCTCACTGCCCTCAACAGATCAGGTATTTGAGCACTGCTAAAATCATTATTGACGTTATTAATGAAAGAATTGTCCTTAAAAAGGTACTCCAGAAAAGCTGGAAATCAATTCTCTGTTTCATGACATATGTGTATGCACAGGAGTTCATTGTATCACTGGGTAACTGTCTCGTACTGAAGACTGGCATAGTAATAAATTTCAAAGAAGATCAATTCACTTGGTTCATATAGATGAGATAATAAATGAAGAATGTATTGTCCAAATGAGAGTTGGATAATCTCAGGTTACACATGTTTATCCTGATAATGAATTACAGATAGAGAATGGCTTAGAGAATCAATACTGAAATGTAAAGTGTTATTTCAACCAACACTGAAGCAACTTTGAGCTTCCACTGACTTCTATTTACTATCTCCTGACTGCTACATGGTGTAGTTCAACCTATGCATAGTTCAGTGTCTTCCTATTAGGATAACTGCCATCAAACTACAATATTGCTAACAGGCTTCAGAAAGGTAACTTTATATATGGTCATATAGAATGACCTAATTTCCAGGTTTCCAAGGAGGTCAGCTTTTTAGGTGTGTTGCTCAAGGTGTATACACTGAGAGGTACTCAACCCACAGATTTTTATGATAGCATGTTTATACCAGCAGGGAAGCAACAGGTGTGGTTCTGCAGAATTTCAGGCAGATTTTGAGCTCATTGCCTGAACTGGAAGTCACACAGCCTGTTTTAATAACTCTTGCAGTGGTAAAAAAATACAGGTGATACAAGGTAAGACAAGAACAGTCCATTCAATCCGTCTTTAACCTGTTCACTCCACAGGCTTGAAGTCTTCTCCCACTATCGATGGGACAAAGTGAGCCATTGCTGAAGGCTATGGCAATGGAGTGGCTGGCCCAGTTGTACAGCAATGGCCATCATAAGGTTCTAGGATTGCTGACTTTTCCAAACTCTGCAGCAGCAATGAATAGTCACAAAACTCAACTTCAGGGTTGCAACTCAGACTCCTGAGGTAGAACACCACATTGCCTCTAAAGTCAATGGAAGGAATCACATGCTTACAGGGAAATATTTACAGCACTGAATTTAGCATCCTGCTATGCTACCCTAGCAGTGGAAGAGGTGGGATACAGCCTATATGAACATAGGCCCCCTGTGCCCTTTGAAAGTATCTGGCATTGCCTGTGGTGGCAGAGGCAGAAGGGCACAAATTCTCTGTTCATGCATCTGAGGTATCCTGACCCATTTAAAGGGCCACAAAGCTTTTTAATTAGCACTGTAGTCAGGCAGCTAAATCCTATTTCCAGGGCTGTGCCTTGGAGTCCCCAGTGCAAAAAGACAAAGTGCTGTGGCAGGAAGCAGTTATTCTTAAGTAAGAACTCCTTGCCTATCTATCAAGTAGTTTTCTTGAGTGACATCAGGTTCCACTTTCAGCCCTATTATAAAAGAGAGCACAAGAATGTGCAAAAACATAAAGGAAAAATAGGATGCCATGCACTGTCTATAACCATAAAAATGGCGCATCATCCACCCAAGCCCAGTCTCATCTGATCCACTATCAACACAGCCCATGGAAAATTCCAGCTCTGGTTTTCAAGCCATATAGACAATAACAGCCTAAATTTCCAAACTTAAGTTATTGACAGTTACAGGTACAGAGTAATAAAACAGATATACCAAGAGAGAATTATTTTTAGTTCCTTTGTCAAAGACTAAAAGGGAAGACTCTTGAAGGATGAAATAGGTACTACCTTTTTTCAGAATAGAAAGATGCAATGTTCTTCCAACATGCTTGCGAAGGTCCCTAGCACATATAAATTATTGCTGCTTAATATTTATACTTCTGTGACACTACACTTGCTGCACTAGAGGGTGCAACAAGAGGAGAAATCCTGATGTTGTTATTCTACCTCACTAGAAGGTATTAGGTGTACAAGTACAGTGAGTTTCCATGGGCCTTGAAACCCATTTTAACTTGGGCAGGTATGTCACTGGCTCATACTTGCTGAGCCTGAATTCTCATCATAAGTACAAGCCCACTCCCTGTACAGACTGGGAAACCCCTTCTGGAACCACTGACAGAACTTGAATATTATCTGTAGTCTATTATAGTCATTCCATGAAAACAGAAATAAATAGCATCTACGTCAACAAAGCTTGCAAAAGGAATTAATAAACAACCATTCATGGAAAGCAAGCTGACAAGCAATAAATTTTTCCGTCTATATATAGTGTTCTGTTCTTTGAGCCTGTTGTTTCCATTTTAATATTACAGGAAATAAACAAAATTGAAGTATCTTTTCCATTCTTTAGTGTACACTAAAACTTATAGCTAGGTACCTAGGAGATATTATGCTGATCTAACAAATTTAACATCCTGGTGCAAAAACTCTCACATGAGCCAAATAAAAAATAGTTCAACCCCAATGTAAGTTTCTATCTAATTCATGTCAATTAATAATTAGCAGAGACTCTGAAATATGATGTATATATCTTACCTCACAGAACAAAAGACATATTCATTGTCCATATAATTAAACAATAATGTCTTTCTGAATTCTACTTTCTTGTAGATCTGCATTTTCTACCATTAAAAACATTTTCCAAATCATATCTGACTTCATGATTTGAGAGGGAGCCTTCAGCTGGCCACTAAGCTTTAAATTTACTGTGTTCATGAATAAAATGTAATGTTTTCTTTTAGAATTACTATCATAAGTGCATTTCTAAAAGGAGGAGGTCACATTTTATGGATCTATAACTATTTTTCACCAGCTTGTTATTTTTCCCTTATCTGTGTTTATTCTTTTCTTTATGGAGAAAGATCTCATGAACTCCATATAACCACTCTGTAACACCTTCTGATGTGACGACAAGGGAATGTACTTTCTCCTGGAACAGTGACGATCTACTGTATCATCAGAAAAGCTAGTCTCATAAAACAAAGACAGGATTCCCATTTCTGTGAAATGCAATAGTTTCTTAAAGATAAATCTATACAATTTTCCTCCAAAATGCAGTAGCTTCAGCTTTTAGAAAACTATCCACATTTTGGTGAGATCTGTAAACCTGTGTTCAGATATATCATTTCAGGTCAATTGGGTGCTGGATCTGACTATGAACTTTCCTCATCACTAAAATAAAGCCTGAAATCTCCTGTCAGGCATGAACATTGCAAGCACCTCAAACCTGAAATTAAGAAGCCAACGTAGTAAAATGGACATTCTTATTAAAGAAAAATAATTCGCTTTTGCTTTCATGTCAGCATGCAAGGTAATTTAAGGAAAGAACTTGAGCTAAGCAACTGAAGAAGAAAAAGTCACGCCAAGTAACTGGGAATGAGAACTACTCATTTGAAAACTGCTGCGTTATAAAGTTGGTATGTTTTACCTCATCTGCAGCCGGTAGAAAACACAAAAGGTTTGTGTGCTGTAAAGCAAACTGAATCTCACAAAATATCTCCCCATTTGCTACCTCACATCTCATGCACTTTGTAATGAAAACTTCTTGACCTTTTTTAAATAAAGCGTTGTATGTTTCTTTACTAACAGTGATTCAGGTCAACAAGCTGTTGTAAAAATCTATAGGATCTCATTTTCACATTGCTTCAAATATTTGCTCATACTTTGACCAAAAAGAAATGGGGATTTCCAGGCAGAGAGATACTGCACTACACAAGACCGTGTTTAATGTTTCAGTGTGTTTGTCAGCTGGATTAAATCCACCCATGGATTTGAAAAGCCCTTAATTACAGTTCAGTCTAAAGACTAAAAGGGCTGTGCAGGAGAACCAAAGTTGGCAGCTGGGTAGTCTGCCAAAACCTTCAATGTGGAACAGAAAAAAAAATAAATTAATGTTGAAAAAATATACATATATTGGCAAGACTAATTATTCCACATCACTAGTGCCATGAACCTGGGAAGTCAGACGTTAGTTCCTCTCTGAGTTTCTATACCCTCATACTCATTCCTAAGTCCTGGTTTCAATTGCTCACTCACGTTGCATGCATGCCAGCTTACTCCCAGGCTCTTTTCAGAAACAAGACTAACTGCACAGGATGAAACCTGGATTTGAGGGATACCTCTATTTTGGAATTTCCCTCCTGAGGCAGATTGGAGAAGCCTGTGTTAGGACCAGCTCCCTCTGACCTTCACGGTCCTTTAGCATTATCCAACCAGGTCTTAAATCATCAAAAGTCCTAGGTAGTCCCATGCCCAAGGTTCACAACTCAGGTGTTTGGCATCATGCTTTAAGACACGCCTCTCCCCTCATTGATTTGTGCATGTTAGACTGAAAAAGGCCCAAAGGAAACACAGAATAACTGTGTTATTAGGTCAAGCTCAAGATCTTCCCAACATGAATGTGGACGGTCTGCTCCAGGGGAAACTACCCTTGGCAGTCAGAGAATGTTTGGATGATGTCTTTAGCTGTGACAGTATAGTGTGGTGTTTGTATCCACAAACTAATTTCACTGTCCTCTGTAATAATCACACAGCTAAAGCTTGGCATCTCATATTAGATTTAGATTTTCTAAAGTCAAGTACTTTACTTTTTCATATATTAATCTCTACAGTTTTAAACATACACACACACATACCAGCTATCATAAATTAGACATCTGAAATTGTTTTACACTGAAGTGCAACATATTTTAATTTCTTGCACTTTTGGGTTTATATCCTATTACTTTACTACTCACTGCTGGCATAGTGATGTGGCACAGGAGTTTCACTTTCCTTTTGAGAGCTTTGATAAGTAGCAAATGGAAAAATCAATAAAGAAACAACCCCACATATAATTATTTTTAGAATAATCAGTGGAATAGGGCCTACAACTTTTTATAATACAATTAAAGTAACTGAAAGTTTTTGGTATTTTGTTAGAAAAATTTTGCTCCATGGGAATACGTTGAGTTGTTATTCAGCCTCTACGATATTGGCAGCTGTAGAGGTCAGCTCCCAGCTGTGGGGCATCTCCAGCCTGCCCACCAGTTGTGTCAGCTCTCATTTGGAGCGATGTGGTCATGTACGTGAGGAGAACTGATTCCAGCACTATCGTGCATGCCTTTAGCCAGGCTGTGTAGCTCACCATTTGTTTGTAAAGGAGGAAGAATTAGGCGATGTGGGCATCACTTACTTCCTGCACAGCTGTTCCTCGACTCTGCAAGGGAATGGAGCCAAATAGGAAAAACCATGAAAGTGCATCATGCCAACAGGATACAAGTGGCCACCTCCAGTGACACTTGTTTTGGGTTTGTTTTCAGAGGACTGATACATAGCCAGCATTACCATAAAGGAACATGGCCTGCCACTGGCCATGGATGCAGACAAGCTGACAGACTGATCCCATGTGCTCTGAGTGCTGACACCTGTCAGAATTGAACCCTGAAGTCTTCCAAAAATTATCCTTCTCCATGTTAAACCTCAGTGATGAGGATTTTCTGTTGGTGGGCCTGCTCAAGTGTATAACCGTGAAGATTCTTACTGACTTTTCTACTTTGGAGTAAATAAGTATGAGTCCTGTTACTGACTTTCCCAAGGTCTCTCTCGAAGAAGTCAAGTCAATATTTCAGGAAGAAAATTTTATATAGCTGATTAAAAAAAAAAGGAAAAAAAGAAAGAAAAGAAAACTCATTAAAACTTTTTTCTTCTATTTGTGACCACAGATAACTCTTTCCTGTAATACCTTTCATATGTTGCCAGGAATACAGACATTCAAAAACTGAACTGGAACCTTCATTTGGAGCACAAGGAAAACACATGAAAAATGCTAACTATTCTGTCCAAGATGTGGTGAGCTCATCACCTTCTCTAACTATACCATTTGATCCTGTCAAGGGTACCATGTATCTTGTTGCAACTCACACAATATTCCCAAGAAGGTATTTTCTCTGATGTGTCTGAGTGCAGACTATTGCTGATACTCCCCCCTCATTACCAGGAAGAGGCTGAATGGGCACACAAAAATTAGCCTGAGTTGCATTCTTCTTTCACCATATTGCTTGGTTGTTCAGACTATGCTGCAAGAGACAGACAGTGTGAGTAATAAAATTATGTAAGTAGCAATGGGAAGTAAAGGGGAGAGGAGGGGTTGGAAGGGAGAAATGCAGGCTGGGGTTTTTTTTATTTATCAGTTCATCTAGCCAGAGGCAATGGATAAACATGATCAGTGACACTTGCTGAGTTGGAACATCACCCAGACTTGATTTTGGCACCAGTACAGGAAGAAGTCACAGAATCACAGAATCACAGAATTATCAAGGTTGGAAAAGACCTAGAAGATCATCCAGTCCAACCATTCACCTATTACTACTAGCTCCCACTAAACCATATCCCTCAATACAACATCCAGTCTTTCCTTGAACACCCCCAGGGTTGGTGACTCCACCACCTCCCTGGGCAGTGCATTCCAGTGCCTGACTACCCTTTCTGAGAAGTAGTGCTTGTCTGACTCAGTAACTTTGAGTGGGTTGCTATTTCTCTGGTTATTAACCAGCATCTGAGAGCTGCTAAATCAGTAAATTGTTAGCATATCTGAGTCTGAACTCAGCAAGCTTGACTTGCTCATCCGGTTACTGTTGCATGTGCTTTGACATCAGCTTTAGCAAGGAAGAGGATCTGAACCAGGAACTCCCATAAACAAATTTTCTTTGAAATCAGATTAGCAAGTCAGAAATGCCAAGTGATAAAAGAGACTTTCATTCACAGACTTCCTTTAGCAGTCCTGAGCCAATGGCATCAGGAGGACACAAGACTTCATGTCCAGCCAAATGAGGTAGAAAAGTTGATTCACTGTCATCACAAAATGTATAATTTTAGCTTCATTTCAGCAAGATATGGAACATAATTAGAGTCTTAAAGTCAAACATACCTTCCTGAGCTTACACAACAGGATTGAAGGGAAAGCAGGGACAGCTGCCATTATTGTAGGGGTCACTACTGTACAGGCAACCTGACCAGGAAGACTGAGCAGATCAGGCCCTCTATAGACAGGTAGAAGCAGCCTCATGTTCACAAGCCCTGGTGTCCAAGGGCGAGTTTCAACCATTCTGATATCTAGTTGAGGGACAACAAACTCAGCAAGGCGTAAGTACTGAAGGATGCTTGATGCTTGGAATCTATTGATGATGAATTCCTTCTCCGAGTCATAGAGGAGTCAACGAGAAGACATGCCATGCTAGATCTTGATCTCACCGACAAGGAGGGACTGGTGGGGAATATGAGGCTGAAAGTCAGCCTTGGCTGCAGTGACAATGAAATGGTGGAGTTCAAGTTCCTGAGGACAGCAAGGAGAGTACAGAGCAAACTCACTAACCTGGACTTTAGCAGAGCAGAGTGTGGCCTCTTCGTGGATTTTCTTGGTAGACTACCATGGGACAAAGCCCTGAAGGGAAGAGGTATTGAAGAAACCTGGTTAATATTCAAGGATCATCTCCTCCAGGCTCATCCCAACAAAGAGGAAGCCAGGCAAAACCACCAGGATGAACAAGGAGTTCCTGGGCAAACTCAAACACAAAAAGGAAGCCTACAGAGAGTAGAAGCAAGGGAAGGTAGCTTGGGAGAAACACTGAGAAATTTTCTCAGCAGCAAAGGTTCAGGTTAGGAAAGCTGAAGTTCTGATAGAATTAGATCTGGCCAAGGCCATCAAGGGCAACAAGAAAAACTTCTATAGGTACATCAGTGATAAAAAGATGAGGGAATATGTGGGTCCTCTCTGGCATAAAACAGGACACCTTGTTACCCAAGATATGGAGAAGGCTGAGGTACTCAATGGCTTTTTTGTCTGTCTTAAATGACAAGCATGCTATTCACACTGCCAAAGTCGCAGAGGGCAAAGGCAGAGACTGGGAGAATGAACTACCCACTGTAGGAGAAGATCAGGCCTGAGACCATCTAAGGAACCTGGCGAACAAGTCCATGGGACCTGATGAGATGCATCTCTTTCAACCCAAACCATTCTGTGATTGTGCTTGGCCCAAATGCTCCATGCATCCTTGGCATGGACTACCCAGGAGAGTTAGTTTCATCATTCTGTAGCAAGAACCATTAAAGCAGTATTTAGAAGTAGCTTCTGATATCTAATCCAAAAAGATCAGTATGATCCTTTGACTTCATTAATTCTAACGCAAAAGAAGAAAGAAAACACATTACACTGATGCAAAAATTCAGGCCCTATACATCCAGTATTTTTATGCATAAGCTCTAGGTAAGGCTCTGATCTGTCATCAGTGTGGTGGGTCATTATCCACGGGTATGGTGTTTCTGCTGTCAATATTTGTTCAAGTCTGCAAATAAGTGGATTACCTGCATGTATGTCTATATGTTTTGAATGTTAAATTTGTTATCAGATTACAGAGGGTGTAACACAAATTTGACTACATTCATTTCAAACAGCTAAGCTCCTTCCTTTCTCACCCTGGTGATTTATCACAGACTTTCTTCGGGACAGAGACAACATCAAAAGTCATAATACAATTACAGAGCAGGAAAAAGTTCCTCTTCTTTTACTTTTCTAGGCATACTATACCACAATGCTGTCAAAAGATTTCTTATCAGAATCAGTTGTAAAGATAAAAAAGGGGTTTTTTAGTAGATGTGAACTCACTTTAGAAAACCCAGCAACTCTATAGAAAATATAAAAAAGCCCCTGAAATTACTTCTTTTTCATTCTTATTTTCACAAAAATCTGAAAACTCAGGGAGAAGAGTGTACTGAATATGTTAATTTGACACCCCTTACACACCTTTTTATTACATATCTGGTGGAAAGTTGATTTTCCACTGTGCTTTCTACTCGCTGTATGAATTTTTTTACAGTGGGGGTTACTACTTAAAATGAGCAGAGCTCTAAGTGGAACATGTCACAGAGGTGAACAGAGGACTACATATTTTTCTATCATGCCTGGCAAACAACCTATAGCACCTAAATTACTAAGCTCTCAGAGAAACAAAAACTGTGTTGAGTTGTTAAATCAGGATGTTCCAGGCAATGGGAGAGTTTAGGTTCCTTTAAGGTCCCTGGTTCAGCATTCAGACAGTAAACGTTGGGGCTTCCTGACTTCAAAGGATATAAGTATTTGCATTCATATCCCAGGGCAAGAATGGTATATTCCACTGATGCATAAGGAAATTGTATTTGGACTTGGCTGTGACTATTAATTCTTACAAACCTATAAGTCAACTTTCAGAGATGCTTTCAGTCTAAATGCTTCCTTGAGCAACACCTCCTCTAACCCAGAAGTCAAGGTATTTGGCTGTTCTAAGGACAATGAAATACTGTACAGGAAATGAGCGACAGGTTAGAAATATAAGTTCCAAGTGGGTGATGAAGTCCATTTTTAATGGTACACAGAACAGTAAGAGCTACCAGTCCTGAAATCACAGGGACTTTACACACAGTTAAACTGGAATGTGTTACTTCTTTTAAGGTCTAAGACCCAACTAAGCATTCCTTGGAGAGGCATAATTAGTGCAAATTCCAAAAACCACTTGCAGAAGTTCAGTTTACTCCCAGAGATCTGCATATGCACAGATCTGCACTTGTCAACATATGCACAGGACTAATAGGAAGATAAAGACCTTTGTTAACATGTAGCAGGGATTCTTATTTAATCCTAGAAGTAATATAATGTTATTTCAGGAAGCCACTGAGGAGAACAAGGTTCCCATACAGTTAATTGGTGACCTTTGTCTGTATCTCTTTATATATTTTTTATGGTCAGATTATTCTCTGCTCCAAATCTCATCTTGCCTGTTGGCACAGAAAACTTTCTGGGAACTGTTTATCTGTGTGAAACTGTCAAATCTGCTTTTAATGAGATTATTGGAAAAAACCCACCCAAATTAAAAAAGGTCAAGACCATTCTCCACTCTGAGCGTTGCTCTCTGTTGACATGGCTGTTGAAGCAACAATAAACAGTGGATATCAATGTAAGCATTGGTTAAGAACCTTTTCCAACAGCATCCCAATACTGGGAATACATCTTGACGAAAGTCCTCATGGACCCCTTTATTCATTGAAAAGCTATTTCTACAAATGGTACGTGTCTTATCTAGCTCAGATCTGTCATAATAGAGAGAAAAAAAGAGTCAAAACATTAGCTGTGGGTGACTGAGTGAACACAAATAACTGGAGGGTAAAGAGGTTTAAAATGCAGCTCATTTCCCTCGTTGACCTAGTCCCAGCCTTAACTACAACATCTTGGAGGTAATGGTCAGAGGAGACATATGATTTTCTTGCAGGGTATTTTAATTTTGCATGCAGTTTCCTGAATTTCTCCTTTTATGACCATCTTATGCAATGCCATGAGCCTGGCAGAACGGGCTGTGGCAGGATGTTTCAGCATTTCAGTCTTGCACTTGCTCCTACTGCTTGAAAAAATGCCTCCAAGAGAACAGGTGTGTAATGGCTGAAGAGATCAGCCGATTTCACACATGTCTACCTTCATTAGAACTGGATAAATATCTGCAATAATTCTTTGCTAATATTTACTCAAAGGTTTGTCCTCTGTGCATATGCCATGGAACAGTTGCACTGTACGCTGCTTCCACACTTTCTAGCCTTTGCACTTGTTTTTAACTAAGACCATTTTCCCAGACACTATTCTTTGCATGCCGTTCACTGCCTGGTTTGCTATCTGTTGTTTTATTCTTTGGTTGCAAGACTTTTTGTGGCAGAGAGAAATATTTTGCCCTGTAATTGCACTTCTAGCAGAGCAAAAGGTTTGGCCTGAGACTGAAATACATACAAACATATATATATATATATATATATATATATATATATATATATATATATATACACACAGACACCAGTTCATCTTTTCCTCATATGTTCACAACTTCATACCACCTTCCACAGCAACCTATTCAAGATTCTGTAGGTCATGGTCACCCAACTCCCTCTCCGTTTTTCTCAGTATATTGGTCCTGTAATGGGCCATCTTCCCTCAATTCCTAACACTCCATTTTTACTAGACACATGGTCTGAGTCATGTATTATAAAATACGAAACCCTTCATTTGCCATAAATATGAAACATGTAAAAAGCTTGGTCTGTAACCAGAGGTGAGGGAAAAGAGTGTCATCTAGATCAAACCTTTCTCAGGGAGATGTAAATTATGGTATTGGAGTTAATGTTTGCTCCTCTCTCACAGCACACCATTGCCCTGGTTTCAGCAGGGATAGTTAGTTTTCTTACTAGCAGCTAGGATAGTGCTGTGTTTTTCATTTAGGAGGAGAATAATGTTGATAACACACTTAAGGTTTCAGTAGTTGACAAGCAGTCAAGGACTTTTCAGCTTCTCGTAGTGCCCTGCCAACAAGAAGGTGGGAGGCACCCAAGATGCTGAGAGGGGACACAGCTGGGACAGCTGTCCCAAACTGGCCAAAGGGATATTCCACACCATAAAACATTATGCTCCATATATAAATGATGGGTTGTCTAGGAATTCCTGGGCTCAGGAACTAGCTAAGCATCGGCTTCAGGTGGTGAGCAATTGTGCTGTTTATCACTTGTTTTGTATATTATTATTATTACCTTTCTCTGTCCTACTAAACTGTCTTTATTTTAATCCTACTAAACTGTCTGTATTTTAACCCACAAGGGTTTTTTGCTTGTTTGTTTCTCATTTTCACTTGTCTCTTCATCTCACTGTGGGGAGGGGGGAGTGCATGAAGTGCTGTATGGTTGTTTAGATGCCAGCTGGCTTAAACCATGATCATCGTGGACAGGGTCATAATTAACACAGCTAGATTTAAGTGGAAGAGACCTGATTTTTGGTACCCAAGCATTTACCTCCATTAACTGTTGGTAACAGAACAGAAATTTTTCAGCCAGATGCTTCCACGCAATATTTCCTGTGACATTAGATGTAAATATTTATTTAAGTTAATGTAAATTTTCCAGGTTTTGGGGGACGATTTTACCAGAACAGTATTACAAGACTTTAGTACTGTCACTGGTGTAGGAATACGACATGCTGTTCTCATTGACTTATATTATTTTCATGCATAGAAAGAAAAGAATATCTGCCCTGCTAGAATCCTGCTTTCATTTAAATATTAGGAATCATAGAATGCATCAGGTTGGAAGGGGCTTTCAAAGGTCATGTAGTCTAACTGCTCTGCAGTAAGCATGGACACCTTTAACTAGACCAGAGTGCTCAGAGCTTCATCAAGCCTGACCCTGAATGTGTCCAGTAATGGGGTCTCCACTACCTCTCCAGGCAACCCGTTCCAGTGTCCCACCACGCTCATTTAGAGGGTGGTGTTCTACAGTGAAGTGTAGAACTTATTTGAAATCCAAGTCTTTTATAGCTAGGTGTTCACATCCACTGAATTTGGGATAAAGGAAAGAATTCCTAGGAAGACAAAAGCATTATAAATTCTTTGAGTAGTTTAATAGTTGTCCATACACTGATATAATAACCGTTCCCCTCCTTAGAGTAGGCTAAACTGAAATAAAGTTCTATGTGCTTGTAAAACAAAGTCAGTGGATTTATCCCCAATTTTAAAAAAGTGAGTTGTCCAATAATTATTTCACTAGCTCTAACTTACTGGTTCAACTGCACCACAAGTCCTAGTTTGACTTTGCTTTTTTTCCTTTAAAAGAGATTTTTCAGTCTTTCCAAACAACTCATCTAAGTTACTGATACCTTTATTTTATTTTAAAGTATTACATAATTCCAAAATTAAAAATAAAATTAAATATTGTCATCGGGATTTCATCTAAGTCACTCTTTGTAAAGATTGATCAGTGGTCCAGAGATGGCAGCTTTTCAGAGGTTACTGTCTCTTGCCTTGATGGCTGCAGAGCTAGTGAAGTAGTCAGACATCTCTGGAAAGTTGCTTATCAGAGGGTATATTAAAAGAAATCAGCAAATGTCACAGGAAACAATTTCATAAATGAGCCAGAGGGTCTGAACTACAGAAAAATCCAGTGTTTAGTGGTCCAGGACAATGCCTTCCTTGCTTCATGTAGTTAAAGGTCAATAATCAAACAGCAGAAGCTTAATAGTTCTACAAAAACCCCTATGACTATCCCACAATTCATATGAAAAAATGGCATTTCTATGCTTTTATAGGAAAACAGCGTGTATTTAAGGTGTTGTGCATTCCCTTCACCTTATATGAGACCAAGATGACTTTCTTCTCCAGCAAGAAAGCTGCATGACTGGTGTGGCTTCAGGTAACCTTTCCTGCCTCACCTTTTGGAAAATTAGAGCTCTCCTTCCAATCCTTTGCACTACTGGTTGCTACATGCAGCAAGAGACCAGGGGGTCTTGCCACAAACACTAAGTAAGTGGAGTGGAGAGACGCAGCACTTTCAGATAATTCACTTTTTGCCTTGGAAAAATCTCTGTGGGCTCCTCTGCTTCTTTCAAGTTGGATCTTACTGGTAAATCCTGTTTCCCTCTCCAACAGCATTAAATATGACTCCCCCATACAATCCCAAAATGGCAATATACTGTGGGAAGCACAACTTTGACGCATTTTTCTAATGTAAGAATGCTGTTAGAAATGTGTCTTAATTTTTTTCCGTGATAAGCTAGGCGTTATTTTCTGTACTTACCAAACACCGCTTCCCAGCTGGCACCTTGACCAAATATGGAAAATTAAACAAATAAAAGTAAACAAATATTCTATAATTCCGAAAGATGGCGGAAAAAAAAAGAATGATCTGGAAGCTGCTAATTGAAACAAATAATTTCAGAATAAGCACCTCTAGCCACAACCATCAATCATTAAATTCATGTGAATGCAGAATTTTGTCTTTAAGTGATATTTGAAAATTAAATTCATTATGGTCAGAAGGGTCAAAACCTTCCTCCCTCATTTTCTGACCCTACCAACTAGAAAAATGGCCCTTTTCCCCTTTGTGCCACAAAAGGAGTCTGTTGAATCCGAACTGTCCAGACTGAACTTCTTCAGCATCATCACACTATTTTCACACAAGCATTACTCCTCGAATCCCTATTTCACTCTTTGCCAGAACAGCAAAGCAGATGAAGAGAGATTCTGCAGTTGCAGAGAGTCTTGCTGCCTCCCTCAGCATCCCTGCTATACAGTCAGAACTCATCAGCCAAATCTGTGCCAAACAAGTAGGAAATGGAAGTTGGAACAAGGCTTGATTTGGGCTGAATTTCACTAAGACAGTATTTTTGAATTTCAAGTACTACTTTTTCAAGAACAAAAAGGTGTGTTCCTGTCAACAGGAAGTCGCGCACTGCAGGTAGTCGTGTTCTGAAACAGCCAAGCAAACAAACAGAAGTCATGGGATGATTACACAGATGTTTGATATAATTAATTACAAGGCCCTTAGGGTCAATACTTCAACAGTAGATTTTACTACAAAGACAGAATACATCTCATGATTCAGGGTCACTCTGTTTCACTGGCCACAGTGTTCCAGTTCAAAATAGAGCTAAATTTCCTGACTGGAATGGTGTTGGTATCAAGCGAATGTAGTTATGGAAAGAAACTGGGGCATGTGCAGTGGCAAGACAGATTTCCAAGGACTCTTTATTTCCTACAGTTGCTGAACAATAGCTATTAAACAGAACATGTCCTTTCAGTTGTGTTGCTCTCTGTTTCTTCAGTCAAGAATGAAGCTCATGCTGATGCTCAGGGTCGCTTCCAAGGACCCGTGATGAATGTAGTAACATTTGTCTTATCTATTGTGTAAAAGATGCTGTCTGACACTCTCAGAAGCCACATGTAATCTGGAATGCATAGTGAACATACTGGCTGACTGTGGTATTCAGTTCATTACATTTAAACTCCTTATTGCTTGACAATGCCCACCAGGAATAAATGACTCTTTTATATACATTAGATTGACCGAGAGACCCTTTCAAGTAAAATTGAAATTTTGGGGTTTTGCAGTCATAGCAGAAGCAAATAGATTTAATCTTGTACTGCTTGACATGCGAAATTTTGTCTGAAAAAGAATTCCAAATTTGGGACCTCCATGGATATGGTCGGTATGGTTACTATCAAGAGAATGTCTAGTATTTATCTGGGGTAAAATAAAGTGGGAGTTCTGTATTTTGTTCTACTAATCATGAGAAATTTCCTTTCAGATACCTGTCTGCACAGCACAGCTTAGTATTAAACATAGATTTCTGGGTGTATGCCAACCAACAAATGGCATTCTTTGCTGTTATTCTTGTTCTCATTGATAATGGTTTGAACAGGTTAGTCTTTGTTTTCACAGATGCTTGGCTTGAAGTTGTTCATGTAGTCTTTTGACACCAGCGACAACAACTTTTTGACAGTATTGTGCATTCTCTATGGCTGTGTACTTGCTAATTATTTTATTAAAAAATACTGTCATGCTAAGAATCTGATCTTCATTCCAACATAAAATACTGACATATTCAAACAGCACAGATTCTGCACTAATAATAATCTGTAACAACCAGTGGTTCTTACAAAGATTATTTTTCCTGTTGGCAGTAGTAGAGCATCAGCAGTCACCATCAGGCTTATGCCTGTCTTCAAGTAAAGCAGTAAAGGACATACTAATGAGACTTGAAGCATTCAAGATATGAGAAGCAATTGCCAGTAAGCTGGATAGCTGCCTACCTCTCTAAATCCATTATTACTTGTAAGGGTAAGCCTCCTCTTAAGCTCAAAGATGTCCCTTGTAGATGACACATGAAAGAGAAGCCTGTTCATAAACATGAAGGAGAAGCCTGTTCATAACACCTTCTGTTCAGCTCAGCCACCCTCAATTGCATTGCCAGAAGGTGCTCTTCTAGCTCATCTTAATCAGTTTTGCAATACCTTCAAGAAACAGCATGCTGTAAGCAAATCTCTACTGTTACTGTGGCCAGAGCTTAAGATACATTACTGTTCTACAAGATGCTATAATTCCTTCCACTTTTTTTTCTTTATCTCCCAAAATTCCCATGAGAGAGACACAAAAATATTCTCTGCATGCCTGCAGGGCCACATTCTGTGGCAGCACTTCAATCAAGGGTAATTTTATTCTTTGTGGTAATTGGAATGAAGAGAAAAAGCAATGCAGAAGAGATTGTTATCAGGAGCTGTTTCTCCTATACTGTGTATCACACCATTTCTTCCCTGGTTTGAATAGGCACATGTCAAGAAGGTTGCCAACAAAAGCATTGTTTAAAACTTCCAGTATTTCAACAAATACTGTTTTCACACTACGATCTGAGTTTTAAGTGCTTTGTTTACAGGGAATGGCAAAGGGAAGAGTGAGTGAATTTTTGCACCCCAAGTATGGGCACTTAAAATCATCATTAGTGCCATAGCTTTTGCCTCCACATTTTCTTAGCATGTAACCTGCCATTCTGTGTTATTAAATACTGAGCTTTGCTATATACATTTCCCTACACAGTGGCTAGGCTTGTTGTGTATTTAAGATTTTAATGGGATTTGTTCTGACTAATCTTATATGTTAGAACTGTATGGTATAAACTAGTCATTGCTCTTTACACAGGGAAAGTGTCCTTAGACCCACTTATTTACCTATTCAATCACAATTCTGGCTCTGACCAGGTTTCTCAGGTGTTTCTATCCCTATCCCTTTATTTACCAAGGTAGGAACTGGCACAAATCACCATCCCTCTGATAAACTTCAAAGCTAGAAGACAACTGTGTATGTCTACTTTTACTTGCCACACAGACAAAAATTGCCCCACCTTTTGCAGTTTAGAGGTTAAAAATACTCCAACCCATGGAATTTTTCCCTAGCTTCTCACATGTAAAAGCAGATCTCAAAGAAGATTGATTTTTCAGGGTGGATCATTTTTCAGGACCGCTGAATTTAATGTATTGCACAACACAGAGATAATCATTACTTCTGTGGACTTGAGGGCAAACTGAGCAAAGGGTTTGATTTTGGCTTTGAGAGCAGCATAGTATGATTTGTGAATATCTGGCAAAGAAATCCTTCTGTAGGCAAAGATTTTATAGGTCAGTTACACTGAAACATGTTTCTACTACCTAAGAATCTAGGCTACAGCATGAGAGAAACAGCACAAAATATGCATTATGAACTCTTAGTAATACTTATAAGTTCAGCTTGGAAACACTAGAGGGGAAGGTAATTGCAGTAAGAAAACATCTTGTAATTCCTTGGCTAGCTTAATCAGTGTAAATACAATGAATTCATGTGAGCCATGACAAGCTGGTTCAAACAGGGGTCCAGTTTGATGGAGCTTCAAGCCATAACGTATATATATAGCTCAGTAATTGCTAAGCATTATACAAATTGTAAGACAAAACACAAAATCATTTAAGCTTTGTGATACACAGGAGTTTCAGCAAAGTTGAAATTCACCACATAGTCTAAAAATGTATGCTGAAGTGATCATTGTACAGCTCCAGTGTGGTCAAAACACCTCTGGTTACACGCAACACATATGTTTCCTAACACAGTGAATGGCTTCTCTCTTTTTTTAATTTCACTTGCAGGCAGTGTTTTGTTTTGATCCACCTTCACTTGGTATGGGATAAAACTGGACTGATTTCCTGGGAACTGAAACTTTCCATTAAAAACCAGGTGCTCAAACCCACTTTAGACAAATTTTAGTATCAATCTTCCAGCAAACTGACAGTTTTCAGCTGAACAGTGCTTTAGCTGCTGATGTATGTATGCTTCTTCCCTTTGACTCTTCCCTTAGAAAAATAAGACTCTTGTCACTTACCAAGGTTGAGCATATAACAACTACAATACCTTATCAACAGATGCAGACAATTCTCTGTCATTGGGAATCTCTCAGCCAAGAGATGTCTGCCTAAATTATTTGCCCTAAATCAAATGTAAATAGGCAAGCTACATGAAAAAAGTACAGGATAAAAATTCTATGAGAGTGCAGCCTGTGTTAGAGGAGGTCTGGTTCAGCCTGTGTTAGAGGAGGTCTGGTTCAAGAAAAATTATCACAATGGTCTCTGATGGCTTTAAAACTTTGTGCCTTGAAATGTACTAGGAGTTGTTTGGAATAATATTGAAAAAGCATGAAACTCACATGCAAATTTACTTCTGGGCAGCTCAACTAAGTTATGCTGAACTCCTTTCATACATCAGCATAAGAGGCTTGAGTTTCCTGGAGTCTTGAATTCAATCCAAAAACCTGTAAGAAAAGAAATCGCTCCCCACCTGTTTGCAAGAATGATTCAGAGAGAACAAATGAGCATACAAAGGAGTTCCAAAACTGCAGGATCCACACCATAAAAGCAAACTTACTTTTCCTGTTTCTCTTCTTGTTGGACAGAAACAGAAAATGGAGATGGACAGCTTTCTGGATTGAACTTGTTTCAGAAAGTTAAGAGCTCCCTGTCTGATGTGAAATGTATTTCAAAATTTTCTGTTTCTTTCTAAGGATTGTAGTAGACTAATTTATTTGTTTCTTCTGGTAAAGACGGAAAAAAGTCTCCTCATTTCATGACAACATTTTCTCTATCAAAAATGTTATTGCATCGATAAGGCTAATAACGGAAGACAACCCTTTGTGTCAATATTAATCTGAGATAAATTTCAAGAAGAAACCCTACTTCAGTTTCAATTTCAAAAAAAGTCAGCCTTTTACAGAAATACATTTTGTAACCATTTCCATGATCATGTATTTAATTCTACAATGGATAACTTTTCTTCACATCTCTTCATTATCCACTGCATAAAGATTGTAAGATTGTCAGTTCAGATCTGTATTTGATGTATTCATTGTTGCACATCTCCACTCTAATGCAGCATTTTCTATCTGTAGTATACAAAAACTTTCCAGAAAGAGTAACGTTTCTATTTTATTAAGAGGGGAAAGGTCAATGGTGTTGAGATTAGTTTGAGTCAAGTAAAAAACTTGCTCTCCACAAAATTAATTATTCAATAGGGCTTAGTGCTTTCACTAATAAGCAGGATCTACTATTATTTTAGTCACAAAATTGAAACATACACAAATAATACATTGCAGCCAATAAAGTAAATACATTCTAGCACAAATTACTCCTATCACATACCGTATTCTCAAAAGAAGGAAAAATGTACTGAAACCTATGTCAAAACTTTTTGTTTCTGTTTCTTTCTACACATGAAGAACTGCCAGAAGGGTGTTTCTCTAAGGCTAGTTGTGGGACAATATAAACAAGAGATAAATGTGATTTGTTGTGTTATAATAAAGGAATCATAGCTCTTCTACTTTGTACCTGCATAATGGCTTCAGCCCAAAAGCATGTATCAGAACTAACCACATGCAGAATGTCTTAAGATAACTTGATGTAGGACAAAATTATCAGGAAGATAAAATTAGACGAAAAAAATTCTACATATTCCACCTTACCACAATAGCCACTGTATCAAGAGACAGGTGAAATACAGAAGAAGATCAAGTGTTTGAAAAACCTAGAGAATCAAATGAAAAGGAAAATCAATCTTCCAGAAATTACATACTTGAATACCATTTTTATTATAAAAACCAGATGAATTTGACACTGTCCAGGGAATCTAGAAATATTTTGATTTCTAGGGTGACTATAAACAGTTTATAATTTTGTCTTACTTTCCTAATCAGCAGCTCACCAAAATGTGCTTCAGATATGAAGTCTATGTTGGATTCTTTCTGTTCACTTTATTGCTAATAACAGACTCTGCCTTCATTTATTCAGAAATATTGTTAGCACCCAAATGAGCTGCAGAGTTAGAAGATGTACTTTGTGAAAATTAGATAATGGCTGCAGCAAGCATAATAATTCATAAAATGAAAACTGTTTGGCAGTTGAACTGCCATTGATAGTGTTTTACTGATTATGGCAACAGAAAGGGGCAGAATCGTCTTCTACTCATCCATAACTCTGGCAGTCATTTCAGGCCAAGGGAAGATATTTCAGTCAATACAGTTCTTACGTAGAAAACATGAACATGCAACACCAGTTTTCAGTCATTTGCAGCAACAAATAAAAGCAGATAAAGATTTTCATAGTTTTCAGATCAATAAAGCCGAAAACCAACTATAAAAGAGGTCAACATACAATTCATCTACTGACGTATTCAATGTTCAACACAGTACAAGTCTAGCTGCTCAAGTTTAACAGCATTCTTTTTTTATATCATACTTTGGCATTCCAAAATGATAAGGAAGCTGACAGATCAGCTTAGCAAACTATGCAGACCAATTAGTCACCTCCATGATGCATATTTAGAGAATATATCTATAACCCACGGTCTACGATAGCTTGCAACATAGAGCCCAGAGAAAATTTCTCACAAGAAGTTCCCCTCTACCTGCTCAGACTCAATGAGGAAGGATTACTTACATGAGTAATGAGTGCAGGCTATCTGAAGTCATAATGTGCCATCTTTGTGCGTGTGCAGCATTACACAATCTCGAAGTATGTGATTGGATCTTGCTGTTCTCCACTGGGTTTCTATTTCATTGGGTGCACGTCAAGCACCTGCTGTAGGGGAGGATGAACCCGGATTCAAGGTTGAATGAGAACATGTTGTGAGCGTGGCGGTCCTCCACAGTCCTATCTCTCACTGTCTGGAGAATTTTGCTGTTGTGGAGTGAATGTGACACACAGATGTCAACAAAAGAAAGGCACAAACCTGTTGAAGCGAGTCCAGAGGAAGATGATCAGAGGGCTGGAGCATGGGTCCTATGAAGACAGGCTGACAGACTTTGGCTTGTTCAGTATGGAGAAGAGAAGACTCTAGTGATACCTTATTGCAAGGTTTCAGAGGGGCCTACAGGAAAGCTGGAAAGGAACTCTTTAGAAGGGCAAGTAGTGATAGAATCAGAATCATAGAATGCATTAGGTTGGAAGGGATATTTAAAGGTCATCAAGTCTACCCCCCTTGCAGTAAGAAGGGACATCACTAGACCTGGTTGCTCAGAGCCTCATCAAACCTGACCTTGAATATCTCCAGAGATGGGGCCTCCACCACCTCTCTGGGCAACCTGTTCCAGTGATCCAACACCCTCATACTTTTCCTAATATCCAACCTAAATCTCCCCTTTTCTAGTTTAAAACCATTGCCCCTTGTCCTATTGCTACACACTCTTGGGAACAGTTCTTTCCCAGCTTTCTTACAGGCGCCTTTCAGGTACAGGAAGGCCTCTATAACGTCGTCCATCCCGAGCGTTCTCTTCTCCAAGCTGAACAAGACCATCTCTTTCAGCCCAGAGAGAGGTGTAATGGGTTTAAACTAAAAGACGGTAGATTTAGATTAGATATCAGAAATAAATTCTTTACTGTGAGGAGGGTAATGCCCTGGAACAGGTTGCCCAGAGAGGTTGTGGATGGCCCCTCCCCAGAAGTGTCCAGTGCTGGGTTGTGTGGGGCTTTGGGCACTCTGGTGTAGTGGCAGGTGTTGGATCATGGCAGGGGGGTTGGAACTGGATGACCTTAAGGTCCCTTCCAACCCAAAACTTTCAATGATCTATGTTGAAAAGGATTCAATTTCTCTTTCAATTTGAATGGTTCTTTTTTTGATGTTGTGCATATCTGTTTAAATTGCAATTTTCACAATCAGTGAGTTGTTTTTTTCTAGATGCTGTGATGGACACTTCAGCATCTCAACTGTGAGACTTCCATGGTTCTACTTGAAGTCTACACACTAAATAGGCATAGTTCTAAATGAAATCTTAGAACTTTGGAAAATCAGTCATAGAAGTGTTAAGACTGTTCACCCAAATTACTGGATACCCATAACTTTTCTATTCCTCATCTAGCAATATGTAAAATAAAGACAATAAACCCCAAGTATTTTAAAACATATTTTCAAAAGCAATGCATTATTATTGAGAAAATTCTCAGGTACTCCAGTGATGGGAACCACAGAAAAGGAAATGAGTAAATTCCTGAGTTTATATTCAGAGAAAGGTTTGAATAACAGACAGTAAAAAAGTGTTAGGACACATATTTCAAGATAATTGAACAAATGACTGGAGAGATACTCATGATCTAAACCCTGTCTAAAAAAAGGAAAAACCCTCTAAGACATATTTCACTCATGGGATTTAATACTATGTCATGAAACTACACTGATGGTTTTAACACCGACACCTCACAGTGTTTTAACCTTTTATAAAAATAAATAGAAATAAATAGAAATAAATAGAAACTTTGCATAAAATTTACTAAACTAAAAACAATGGATAAAGGCACGTTTAATCTCAAGTATCACACCAATAACACAACTGTCTTAAGTCATAAGGACTGTCTTCAAAGTACTTATGGTCCCAATCCCTGCTACTGCAAAAGGTCTTGCAGAACTGATGGCAGTCCATGACACTGACAAACATTATCTAAATTTTCATGTGAAACTAAGTTGTGATCAATTTTACTTTCCTGTATTTTGTCCAATGTCTTCCATTAGTTTAAGTTTTTCTGCTGCACTTTTATGTAACTTTTTAAACTGAAATGCTAAATATAGAAAAGGAACCTTTAACAGTTATTTTACGATAGAGTCAACACACACATAGACCTCCCCCTCCCATGCTCAAGGAGGATGACATAACAGAAATTTTAATTATTAAAATGAATAGCAATTGAAAAACTAAAGAGGTGTCTGGTAACTTTTATATCACAGCTATAAATGTCATTTCTTAGAGTCTTGAATCATTCATAGACTGAATGATTCTTTGTCTTTGTTTACATGCATTTGATTATATTTACCATGTACTTTTTGGATAAAGAAAGTCTGCTACAGATTTCAAATAAAGGTATATTTGAAGAAGCATACATTTTGCACTAATATCAGTACTTCTGATAAAACTTGCTAGTGTTAATAATTTATGTGTGTGTGTGTGTGTGTGTATCCTCTTCTTACACAGTCTGTTTCTTATATTATTAAAAATTTATCTAAGTGTCATTCAGCAGAATAATATCCACCAGAATAGTCTAACAGGTAGACTGTTTTGCATTGTGTATCACTAACAGGAGGGTTTAGTTATACTGCTCAGCTCAGCATTCCATTTCACCTGCTTTTTTCTAGACGTACCGTTTATTTCTCTGAACTTGCAAACACCAATTTCTTCTAAAGACCAATTTTTATTTTGGGGCACAATGGCACTACGGCACTACATAACAGTCCAACTTTCAGCTGGCTTAAGACCGTGCTGCTGTGACCATACGGTGCAGAAATACTCGACAGAGAGAACAGCTCGGATGCCAAATACAATGCTGCAGGTCAGTGTCACAGACACAGGCATATTCTATTAGCTGCAAGTTCATATCAACATAGTGACACTATTTCCTATTATAAATTTACCTTGGCTGTTGCTAGCAAAGGGATCTCTCTAACATGCACCACTGCACAATATAAATATGTCCTCAAGTATGTGTGTGTACATCAATTTTTTACTCTGTAATACCTATCACAAATATTAGTATTCACAGTTGCGGTGTCTGTGTTTACAAGATATAAAGAAGCTTAAGTGATTATCCCCTTTATACACAGAGATATCCTGGATGTGTTCTGACAACATGGAAACCTTACTCTGTCCCTATGTTCATACTCCTTACAGTACAGGATGCCCATTATTTTCTCTGCAGAACCTTCTCTTGCTTAGAGAATTGCAGGGATCTTTCTGCTAAAAGTGTCTTTAAGAGCTCCAGCTTTGTTTATTTATTTGTTTGAAGCGAATGAACAAAGGAAATTCTGAAAAAAAAAAGCAAAGGCAGTATCATCAAGCTGCTTGAGTGCCACAAAATTCCTTTGTGATGCCAGTTAAAAGATTTATAAAAAATTATAATTGTGTTTTTTAACTGTGCATTCATCGTTTTTCGGACAATCAGCTGAAACACTGAGACTGAACATGCAGAAATGCTGAGTATTCAGTTACTGCTGAAACCAATGGGCGCCAAACTCTGAACAATTAGCGTTGTATGTAACGCCAAATACTCTGGAAAAAAATTCAGATCCCCAGTTGTCTTCAACAGGTATGTCAAGAAGATGAAGTATACTGGAGGAAGAAGAGGAACAATGCATAGCAGCACTGATTGCAGGTATATCTGAAGCATATAAACAGATGGCAGAAGCAGCCAGCCATGAGAAGGGTTACTCTGTATGCAAAAATTCTGGGAATGACAATCTGAAATTTGGCACTGGAGTTGTGGAAAAGGTGTGAAGGCATGGACTAAAACAATACTGTTCAATTTCTGAATGTTTTATTACAGGGAAAACACCACATACCAGTGCAGGGTTACTCTGGGAACTTGTGGTAATCTCACATTATTGTGCTAATACTAATACTATTGTCCACTTGACCCAGTCCACACCAGTCATGACATTTCAGATCTTTCCCAGTAAAAGGAACTCGATTAATAGAAGAGTATATATATTTGACATGCAATACTTACAAAGTGAGGTCTCTCTGCTAACTGTGTAGGTGGAATATCTTAGTGCAGGACTTTGCTATGTTCTGTGACTGATTCCAATGCCTGATTTAACTTGTTATGCTTTTCTTGGGCTCTTCTAAATGAAACTGCAACCTTTGAAATGAATAGAAATAGATTCTAATCATATCACTAATTATCAGTTTTACAGTGAAGTGTAGAGGCTGCAATGGAGGTCAAAGCTTTATGTGCTTCATCCTCTATAACATTCACACTAAAAACAGCAGGAGAACAGCTCATGTTAATAAAAAAGGTTTGAAATGTGAATTACTAATGTAATTTGATTTTCAGTTGATGAGTTTTATCTAAACATTTGGAAGCAAAGCAATAGATAAATGGCACTGTATTGGACCAAGACCTGGTGAAGAACATAAAAGGAGTTTTATCCCTATTTTATTCCTTAACAGTAACTTTCATTTCACTATATTGTACCATACTACAAAATACCTACTGCAACTGTTTGAAATGCAGCTCATCTTCACATAATCAAGTGAACACCTAAAAAGTTAATTACAGCTTATGAGTAGAAACTGATTATTTGCTTCACTTTTCCATGGAAACTTTCAGATAAAAAACATGGGTTTGAATCTGTACGGGTCAAAATTTAGAAACAATCAGAATAATACTTCAGATGAATGCAAAGGCTAATGTTCCAGCATCAGTTCTGGAGCTTAAACTTGACCTCAGAAGTGGGCAAATGACCAGCCAGAGAGAAGCCCAAGCAGCAGATCTTTGTTAACTTGTATTTTAGCACTGGCACAGAGGAAGTGCTATATCTTTTTGTCTTTTCCTCAAGATGAAGCTACTCCATCATTGGACTAGGTGGACCCTTCTGCATTGAGTCCACTCTTCTCTTAGAAATATAAACGGAAACACCTATTTCAACCATTGCTGTACCTGAAAGCTAACCAAATTTGCTATGACATTTGATTTGCATTCTACAGACAGGATGTATGAAAATAAAATATGATGGTCTCATTTGTTCTTATGAAAAGCCAGATTCAGAAATCATGAGTAAGATGGATGAGTAACATGATTGCCATGGAGCATTTGATCATGTGGGATTAAAAAGAATGGATCTGAAAATGCTAACTCTTTTACTGAACTGTTTAATTCTTTAATACTGCAGATGCAGAGAGTAGAAATATCATCCATTGAAAAATAAAAAGGTATAGAAAGAAGTTTCATGGTTTTCAGATCAAATACAATGTCAGAATATTCTATCTTTTCTGTTAAAAAATAAATGTACATCAATATTTTTTCAATATACTAATAATTCTGCTTATGCAATCAACTACACTAATTTGATCACAAACAACTACATTTAATCACTCCAATCTTATAAAAATACATTCCCATGTCAACAGTGTAGGTTTATTTAGTGAATGGAGGTGAAACACTTTTTAAGCAGAATTATTTCTTTGAATAAGTAGTAATACTGCCAAATCAATTTATCACAAATGTTTGGAATTTTTTTTTGCAAGTCTCATATTTTGACACATTTTTTAATAATTTATGAAAAGAATCAGCACAAGACAATGGGAGTTAACAGAGAAAGAGGATTAATGAATGAAGTAACCACTTAGGACCACTTAGGGGTGTAAGGATAATGACATAAGAGATTTGAGACTTTTGGCCAAAAATTCAGATAGATGCAACCACTTTTGGTGGTGCCTCAAAGCTCAGTCAAAGAGGTTAAATCTGACGGTAAACTCGTTTCAGCATAGTTTGTGATGGTTATACAAAGGGAATCGTCAGTCACCAAACTCGGATCTCTGAGAGGTCATAGTACTTCCGCAGGATATGTTAACCTTTGTATATGAAACAGCAGCATAGCAACTGTTGATATGAATTAATTTTTCAGTGGTAACCAATGTAATGATTCATAAAGTACATTTGTCTTCTCACTAGCAGAATCACTTAAGAAGCTTATATATGTTACCCAGCTGAGTTTACCATACTGTTGTGTAATTACGTTAAATTTGAACTAGTTATATCTGTTAATTTTTTTTCTTTTTTAGACCTTTATACTGGAACTTCAATAATAACTGTTAGAGGTGATAACATTTCCTTAAATTTTCACTGCATATATTTCTGCATATGCAAGTATCTTGTAGTCATCTTCTTATCCTCATTTAAAGTAATACTAGGGTAAATTCTACACACTTATACCAAAATGAAGTTGCCAAAGGTATAACTCATGACTGAAACTGATCAATTATTTTCTTCAACACTTCTGATTTTATTTTGTTATGTCACTTTTATTTAAATATTAATAATCCGTTTTACTTCTAAAATGTTTAGGAAAAACATAATCTTTTATTGTTTCAGTTTATCACTAAGGGAAAAAATGTGCTTTTTATTTCTTTCTTATGTTGAAGTTACTTCCCCAAGTATAATGGCTCCAACAGAGATAATACTTTCTTTCAGAAAAAAATGATAGCAAATTGGGTTTGAAATAATCTCAAATGGCCATTTAGACAATTCACCCGTACTAGGGCCCTATCAAGAGCACTTAACACCTTTCTCAGATAGGTGTTTGTCTAACCTGTTCTTAAAAGCCACCAGTGATGGAAAGTCAACATTCTTGGACAACCTACGAGTACTTCTCCATATTTGCAAAAAGAAATTTTTTGCCCAATGTCTACACTCAACTTTATTCACAGTTTTAATCATAGAATCATAGAATCACTAGGTTGGAAAAGACCTTGGAGATCATCAAGTCCAACCAAACCTGTCCACTACTAAACCATATCCCTAGGCACCTCATCTACCCATCTTTTAACAACACGCAGGGATGCTGACTCAACCACCTCCCTGGGCAGCCTGTTCCAATACCTGATAACCCTTTTGGTGAAGAACTTTTTCCTAATGTCTAATCTGAACCTGCCCTGGTGCAGCTTGAGGCCATTCCCCCTTGTCCTATCACCTCTCACTTGGGCAAAGAGACCAACACCCACCTCTCTACAACCTACTTTCAGGTAGTTGTCGGCAGTGATAAGGTCTCCCCTCAGTCTAAACAACCCCAGTTCCCTCAGCAGCTACTTGCAAGATTCGTTCTCCATCCCTTTCACCAGCTTTGCATGCCACAGAGGCCCAAAAGCAGATCCCCCCCTACTGCTAGCCCTCCACACGAAAGCTGCCCGCAGAAGGGGAGCAGGGCTCTGAGGTGAGGACTGTTTTAATCCTAATTACATCTTGTCCTCTTGCCAAAGAATATGGAGACCATCCCAGCACCTTGTCTGCAGGAACTGCTTGATCCCATGTTGGATTATAGGGTCCATCCCCCTACAGAAAGACTGTTTCTCTACACTCCAGGGTAAAAGATCATAAAAGCTTAATTCACCAAAGCTGTAAATAAATATATTATATACTCACATTGTTCCTCAGATAAGGAACATTCCAAGGACATTCTTGCAAATCAGTCTTTTTGTGTCTCTAGGAACAGCAATCACCAAGAAAACCTATATTTTTTATTGTAGGTAAAATCAATCTATCTATCTAATTTGTTATGCTGAAATCATGTTTAGTCAGGAGAGAAACAGTTGAAGTTACACTAAAACTGCCCATATGAGAAGAATACCTCAAGGAAATGTTCTTATTACTGACTGTAGAGTTACGAAGGATTTTTACTGTGTAGCCCTCAGTTGTGCCTGGCCTATGGACAAATGCTGACCTTGGATAGAAAGTAGCTACATAGACAGGTGCAAACCCATTAAAAAAATACATGTCAAACAGAACTTCCTTGGGTTTTTTGAGAAGTTGCCATTATTTACTATAAGGAGGAAAATTTATAATAGTGAATTTATCCATTCATTCCAAGTTCCTGCTCAAAAGTCACTCAGAAGTCCCTTACATTGTATTCACCCCATAGAACATAACAACCCAGGAAGACTAGGCATAAGGAAAAAATCTTCCTGCTCCATGTTCCTTGACATTTCATCAAAAAGACCTGTAGAAAGAAGACTCCTCCTAAAGTGCAAATACCTGAGGGAAAGTCAGAGCATCCTCTATTTACCTGTGCACCTGCAAAAGAAAACTAAAATGTCTGAAGCCCCACCTTTAAAGAACCTTGTGAAACAATCTGGGAACTGAGCCAAAACCTACTCTCTCACTATATAAGACTCGGGAGCAGACAGGTATTTCCTCAGAGGCAGGTTGTTCGGTAGTTCCTACCGGACTTCCAGAAGATGAGCACAGGTGGTGGAATGCGAATACTACTATGGATATCAATACTAGCTCTTGCTTTCATACAGATCAAAGGTAGGAAGATTCACTTGCTTGGCATTTTTACTATGTTAAAGAATTTACTGAACTTGCTTCTGAGTTTGAAACTTTTCTGTCTTGGATTTGTGAAGTTAATGAACCTGTTACCTTTATGCAAGATTTCCTTTTCTTACAAATACTTTCCTTCCTAAGAGGAAATTAACTGTCTTGAAAGCTTATATTGTAGCCCATGCTTTCATCTTATTTTCCTCAGTTGAAATCAGGAGTATCTCCCCTGAATTCAGTGGAACTCACTCAGACTCATATTTCAGCCAAAATGCCTCAAGACTGGCATTTAGTTTTTGATGTCCACTTCAAGGTGGCACAGCATTTTTAAAGTTTAAGGCACAAAAGTGGTGCTAAGAAGGAACATATCAGTGGAGTCTGCCTGCATGAATTATTAAAGATTTTGTTCATTTTATTAGCTGATAATAGAGTATTAAGGAAAAGGAGGGATTTTGCTTAAAAAATACTGGATAACAGATTTTAAAAATTCATCTATTCTTGCACTTGAGGCTGCATAAAAGCCTATAGCACAGGGTTGATTTTTAATGGGGTAAAAAAAAGTGGAGTTACCTTAAACATTTTATAGGGGGAACTTAATTCAGATGAGTAGAAATCTTTCTTCTTAGACTTGTTCATTTCTCTTAAAGTTTAAGGTAAAAACAATGTTATTTTTTAGTGCATCTTGATCTCAGATGCAGATCCTATTATATTATTTTACTTTTTCCTACTTCAAGGTAATTCCACACTAATCTATCTTAAAAAGTGGTACAGTCAAAGCAAAGCCCATCAAAAGACTAGCTGTAGCATTACCACATCGTGCAATGGGAACGGGAATTTGTGATGCATATGGCATGAGGTAGAGTGTTGGAGCCCTGCAGTGCATGGAGGGAGAAGCAGCAAGCTCTCTCTCCATGCTAGGCTAGGCAGCAGAGAATAGGAGCGCAGAAGCACTGAATGGTGCATATTTTAAAAAGGGTTACAGTGTGTCCTTCCAACACCAGCTGCTGACCCTCAGCGAGTGCAAAAAGGGACTTGGGGAGCTCTCTGCAGCTCTGATTTCAGCATTAGCCCCTCTAGCGGTGCTACCCACGACTGCCCTTGTGGGGTACAGCAGAGGGTGAGCTGCCTTTTCGGTTTTCTCTGGCCAGCATAGCCTCCCCTGCAATCTGCCTTTTAATGAATTCTCATTAAGCAGTGCATTAAAACCCCCCTGCCCCCCACAGATTTTGTCTGTATTCCTATTCTGATGTTGCAGTGGAATGGAATGTAAAAATTATTTCTTCACTGGAAACAAGAAGTTTTGATTTGGGGCAAAAATCAACAGTATCTACTGGAAATACACTTCTTTCTGTGTGGCTTGTGGGCTTGTTTTCCTTCTATTTTCTTATTACAAAAAGTCCTTGAAACTGTAAAATACAGAGTAACTTTGGCTTTCAGTAATAGAGGACAGAGATAAGTCCCCCTTGCTCTAGAACGAATGCTTCTCATACTATAAAGTGATCTATTTTAAAAGCCCTTCTCCTAGACAAAGAGTTTAACAGATGCTTAAAGCACACTGATCATAAAACCTGAGAAAAGCAAGCCCTTTATCTGAAAAGTTTACGAGGACATTTAGGGTTACTGTGACAATAACAGAACAAGGATCTGCTCAACTTATCACAGGCATATTTTTGATGGCTTCCCTGCAGTAATTTATTAGAAAAAACAAACAAACAAATCACCACAAAAGAAGACAACTCAAGGAGTGTTATATGGCCCTCATGGTTACACGTAGCACAGGTCCTCATGCAAATCTAACCTCCTGGACAGATTTACTGATTTTTTATATACTGACTGTTGCATGTTTAAACAGATATATTTGAGAAATGATGAGGGAACCCAAGGGAATTAGACACTAACATTTTCCTTCTCCACTATTTTTAATGCAGTTCAAGCCCAGGATGATGATCAACATACAAAATCAAACTACATTTCTCCATCCATCCTGCAGCGACAAAAACGTAAGTATTTCTATGCTGACCTATTTATAAGATTTTGTCCTAAATTAAATGGATAAACAATAGGATTACTTATTACTAACCCAGAAGAGATAAACTCTCTGTATAATAGATCAAATTCCCAGACAATTTCTGACTGCCCAAAACTGGAGAATTTCCTCTGAGTTCTGGCCCAGTGGATCTGGTCTACTGATATGATACAGTTATCTAATCTTAAACTTCATGAAAGGTACATACCTTCTATCTAAAAGTGTATTTTCAGAAGAGGTGTGTGTGTACATACATATCACCGAGGTACTTGATAATAGGTAATAAAAGATACATTTTTTTGTGCTGCGTCAGGATGACTACATCACTCATGAGACAATAAGAAAACTACCTACCTTAAACATTAGAATAATTCAGCACTACAAGATCATGCTCTACAGAGCAAAATAAGGGTGGAAGTATACAACACTGACTGTTATATTAGTGATGACAGGCTGAGACAATTAACTGTTAAGACTGTCCTGCAATCTGCAATTTGTGAGATCATAAACTGGGAATTAAAATAGCAATAAACCTAAACTGGAAGCTTAACACAAATTATTTAATAATAGTGCATTTAATGATTGGAACAGACTGCCAAGGAAGGTAATATGTGTGTTTTACCTTGAAATCTTTATATCAAAACTAAATGAGATTGTCCTTCTAAAGCATGTTTTTTCCTTAGTGTTGTTTTTTGGTCCTAGTGATGTTTTCAGTCAGTGGCTGATAGTGCACAATCCACAGTTTGGATGGCATCAAATTCTATGATTTTGATACTTTTGAGGGTGAAACTGCATCAATTTCTCAGACTCTTCTGTTAAGAAAATCACATTGCAGGTTCTCTAATTATTCTATACCTTTCCTTGCTGGATCCAAAGGAAGACATTGGGTTTTGACATGGAAAAATTAGGTCTGGATCCTACCAACAGAAATATTTGAATGAAAAGCACATGATTGATGTTTCACAGATTTTAAATAGTTTTTCAAAAAAATCTGCGTAAAGTTGATTGTGTAAAAGTGCATGTCTCAGCACAAAGATAAAAACTCATCTCGTGCTTCTCACCCCCAGTTTCTAATATTCTTCAGTAACTTTCTGCTTCTAAGTGTCCTGAGAGGCAAAGGTTCAGACACAGGTATTAGCACTGCTTTTTCTGCATCACTATTGCAACACTATGCTCTAAGGATTAGGTTGCTGCTTTTGAGTTCAGATGGGAGTCTTGAACAAAAAATGAAAGGAAGCATTATAGCCAAAGAGCATGGCTGTTGGGATTTGGCTACTAGTGAAACATACAGAAAGACAGAACACTATACTGTGTAAAAGCCACCAATAAAACCTTGTGGAAACTTCTCCCTAGAGTCTAAATATTACTAAGAAATGTTGTTCACTAAAGAGACTAGGCAACCTCTATCCATTTTTTTAGGATCTCTACTGAGATTAAACCTGATGATTTTTTTCCCTCAGATTTTCCACCAGCTTCAAAATCTCAGGAAGTGACAATTATTCGACCTTTTCAAAACACACTGAAAGTAAAGGGTAAGTAAAACAAATGTCATTGCTTTGATATTTGTGTTCTTGTTGATCATACACATAGAGCATGGAGTCACTGAAGGGATTAATAAATTGCATAAGATCCTTTAACATCATAAAAGAATAAAGGAACAAGAAAAGTAATCAGCTCATCAGGTAACAAGCATAATCGAAATACAACCCCAGTACTCAGCCTGAATTTGTTAATGTGATGCAACCATTAAAAAAAAGTAACTAAAAAGTATATATATATAAAAATATACATATATATACCAGAATAAATAATGCACAGGATTTCCAGTAAAGGAAGGAAAATATTAATATGTTTAAAGCACAGGTGAGACACCTTATTTAGAATATAGGGTACAATTCTGACTAGTTGTATTCAAGCAGGGTTAGTGTAAATCCGGAAGAGACACAGGGAGGGAGTGTAAGGATAATTAGGGAGATAGAAGAGCCTGCTTGTAATGAAATGAAAGCTGAAAAGATATAAGTGACTTCTAAAAGGGTGGGGAGAGGAGCAGGGAGGTGGAACACTTGAAGGTGAAGGGTAATACTGGACAAGAACAGCCAGGCATACATGAGATAGGAATATGTTTTGGCAGAGTCTGGCAAGAGGTCTTCCTGCCATTCAAAGGGTGTGGCTGTGAGCAGCCTTCCCTAGTAAGAGTACAAGCTAACTTTTAAATTAACTTTAAACTGATTTTATGGCAAAACTTCAGAATTTCATACTTTTAGGAAAGGATTTCTAGAATATGGTTTTCAGCAGAACCAGAGCATTGGACATAGTGAACCAAGAGGTCTCTTCCAATCTTAGGTCCTATATCCCTGTATATAACAGATTAAACCCAAAAGATAATGGAAATAAAGATATAACAGATCAATAAACAAGTAGTTTCACAAGAAGGAAAACAGAAAAAGGACCTCCTGGACAGAGCAAAAGAAATAAAAGGGGAAAAGTGATTAAAGAGTATCTACAGCAAATTACAGAAAATTCTTACCTCTTACTTTGAATCCACAGCTGGCAACCCCTCTCACAATGGCCGTGTGTGCAGCACATGGGGTAACTTCCACTTCAAGACCTTTGATGGACACATCTTTTACTTCCCTGGGGTTTGCAATTACATCTTTTCATCCAACTGCAAATCTCCCTATGAGGACTTCAATATCCAGATTAGGCGTACCATGGTGAAAAATGCTACCATGATCACTCACGTCATCATGAAACTGGAAGGAGCAGTGATTGAACTGACCCGTGGCACTGTTCACCTTGATGGCAAATTGTACGTTCATAACTTGAAACTACCATCATTGCTTTTGCTCCCAGTGGGCTCTTTGCGGAAGCATCCCTTTCTCTCATCTGATCCACATTGCTCCCAAGCAGCTGGAGGGCTCAGGTCCTTCCTGAAGTATCAACAAAAATAAGAGGGCCTGACAGTGAGCTAAGTGCCACTTCTTCAGATTATCCCTGTGTCCATTTTGTTCAGATGAGCTATATCCTGGATGCCCAACTGTTACAATTGTGTATGTATACATTCAGTTGGGTTGAGCGTTAGGGTTTTGCACCCTTTAAGCTTCTACTTTCTATCAATTTTACCAGAACAGGAGCCTTGAGAAGAATTTTTGCCAGCTTTTGTCCTTACACTGAGCAGTATGCAGCTAAGCAGCTTGTACCTCTGTTCATCTAAAAGGATGTAGTCTGCAAACTTGCTATCTATGTAGCAGTGGTAGCACTGACTTTAGCATATGGTATGAAACTTGTCCAGAAGGTTGGGTAAATATTTGAGCAGCTGTCCCACAGCAAGTTGTGTATTATAGGAGCTATGCATAGTGAGCTAAATTGTTATCTTGGGAACACCTTCGTGAATGACACTAATGTCACAGGAAGCCTGAAGGGTCTATTCCTTTATTATCAAGTGCTTTAAGGAGTAAATAGCAATATTCTGAAGCATACTGATGGCAAAACAGAAGCTACCAGCACTTTTTTGGAACAGTACAACCAAATACACATGCCAACATTTTTCCTTGAAAAGTAACATTAACAGAGATAGTCAAAAGGAACAGCAGGGAAAGCAATTCTTGCCTATTTGAACAATGAGAAGCAATTGCATAATGAACAGTCAAAAGGTTACAACGTTTTGTTGCCTGTATTTGATTGCTGCTCTGACTAGTTTCCTCACCTATGCATATGGAAATTTCTGAAAGAGAATGAGAAAGGATATCAATGTGGATATTCAATGGATATTCTGTCCCTACCCCAGCTCAATTATGGTGATCTTTCTCCAGAGTTCACATGCCCTACAGCCACATGGGAGTCTCTGTAGAGAAAAGCAACAGTTATTTGAAAGTTTCTGCCAAATTAGGACTGACTTTCCTTTGGAATGAAGAGGACGCCCTCCTGGTAAGAAAATATCCAAAACATGGAAGAAAGCCTGTATTTTGAAAATAATATGTTTATGTATTTGCAGTCTTTAATCAGCCAGGCACGCATCAGTTATTTTTGGATTTGTGTCCACTTTTAACATTGTTCTGCCTTCCAGTCTTGTCCTAATTTCCAATTTTTTCCTACAAAGCTCAGCTCAGGATCAATAGACCCCCAATAGTAATGTCCCCACCTCACAGTGAACTACTCTTCAGATTCCAGACCTGGCAATCTGCTGATGATGTTCACAGCCCCAGGGTTAGAATAAGACCAAGTTTTTCTTGGTGGTCACCAACCTTCTCACTGATTCCTTACCTTGTTACCTGTGCAGTCTGCATAGCATACACGTGTCAAATTTTGAGTATATAAGCTTGTTTTAGATGTAGGCTGTGTTCTTGACCATCAAGGCTGACATTACTATGAAGCTAAGCTATCTTTTCTCATTTCTTTTAGGTGGAACTAGATAAGAAATATGCCAATCAAACTTGTGGACTTTGTGGGGACTTCAATGGAATTCCAATTAGCAATGAATTTCTTTCAGAAAGTAAGTAATAGAAAGCATTATGAAATACTGGTGCTTTGTTTTTCTTTCTTTTAGCAGTATACTGTATACAGCAATTGTGGGTTGTATTAACTGCAAAACTAGTGATACTTCTTTATGTATTTCTACGGTGTCTGTCAGAGTCAAGGTTTTGAGATGACTGCTTTGATCACACTCAGACCTTTTAAGACCTGCCACATACAACTGTCTACTTGTTTGTGATAGTTAGGATCCAGTTCCTTGTATACCTTCTTCATCTCTTTTTGTCTTTCATATTATAGCGATAGTTTTTGGTAGTCACTGTTCATGTTTGTTAGAGCAGAGAGTGTCACCAAAGGAAATATTCCCATGCCAAAGCCAGTAAATCTGTAAATATGATTCTAATATTTGGATTCCTTTTTACAGAGACAAAACTGACTCCCATAGAGTTTGGGAATAGGCAGAAGATGGATGGACCCACAGAACAGTGTGATGATCCTATTCTTCCTGCTCTTCTTGTGAACTGCTCAGCTGAATTTGTAAGAACCACTCTCTCAAAATTTGTTTTCTCAGTGTAAAATACATTTTCCCTATATTTGGAAAAAACCTGTTAGAATTGGAAAAGGTATAGCACAAATATTATTCAGCCATAGGTGTGGAAAGAAAGTTTGTCTAAGCTTAGTTTTTATTCTTTGCCAAAATGAATGCTAAAAAGTTGCATTCCCCTTCCAAGAGAAGGCCAGGTGTTTTCACGAAAGTGAAATTCATCGAGGATGTCTTAATACAAAGAAACTGTACAATGCTTGGTAACTCACCTGAGCTGAAAGTAACTCAAGATATAGGAAGATAAGGGAGTTAATCAAAGGAGTTCCATGTATACCTGCCCTATTACACTTCTCCCTAAACATCGATTTATGGCTACTGATAGACAGGTTTCTGGACCACATGGACCTTTGGTTTGTTTTGATACATTCTTTAAATAATTTGTTTCATATTTTCAAAACACTATTGTTTTACCTTCTCTTTTTTTTCCTCCTAGACTTCTATTTGTGAGGCAGTATTAACCAGTAATGCATTCACAAGCTGTAATGCACTTGTGAATGTTCAGGACTACATTGAGACTTGCGTACAAGACTTATGCCACTGTGATAGCTCAATGGTTGACTTCTGCATGTGCAACACCTTTGCTGAATACTCCCGGCAATGTGCTCATGCAGGTGGACAACCTCTGAACTGGAGAACCTCAGAACTGTGTCGTAAGTATTCTGGGAAATGACTTTCACCTGTGCTCACTACCCCTATCTAGTAAACTTCAAATATGTGAAATCTTTTCCTAAAGAAGACAGCTGTTTAAAGGCACATGTAGTTTTCATGAGATTAGTTTTAAACTGAGCATACTCAAAACTTTGGGAATATAGAAATGTAGGGGATTTTGTATTACTAAGGGGTTTTAATATATATCAGAAATTCTAAAATATTTCTGCCTGCACTTGGATCAGGGTTCCCCATTATATCTTGACAGAAAACATCCTAAATTGCAAATACTGTTCTCTCAACATTTCAAAGGAAAAAAAAATCAACCTTATAATACTCTTTCTAATTTCAGCCAAATTGTGTCCTTTCAACATGCAACACCATGAGTGCGGGTCCCCCTGCTCTGACACATGTAGTAACCCAGAACGATCTGCACTTTGTGAAGATCATTGTACAGATGGCTGCGTCTGCCCTCAAGGCAAGCTTACTACCTGCTCTTTTCTCATAATCAAAATCACTAGAACACTTAACCTGTGCATATTTAACAACCTTCCTACTCAGTATCATTCTCATCATGTCATTGCTGTTATTAGCTTCTAAGTAACAACTACATTTCTTCCTTGATACACATGTACCATTTCTACTTAGATTACTAAAAATGGCCTTTTAAACAGGGCCAACGTATATATAATAACTGAACATAGAATAAGATAGTTCACTCCTAACTATAAGAGGAAGTCTTCCATTTTCAGCATCCATATTCAGTTCACAGAAAGTATGTACTGTTTAATTACATTTTTCCCACAATGAAAACTCCTGGTACTAGCAAAGTTGCACGTAGTTCCTAAATTACCAAACCCTCCCTGTCCAATTCTGTGTGTCTAAACAAGGAGAACTAGGCAGTGTATAAAATCTGGCACTTCAAAGAATTATGCATGCAAACTAAATATCAGTACAAGACAAACAATGCAAATGTGTTCTCTTTGTGCACACTTACTTCTGGGGCTGAGAATTGTTGCTGTTGTGAATGACTGCATGGTAGGATCTTCACCCCTTCCAGCTCCACCCTCCATGATGTCTCACAGAATTCAACACCATGTGTTTGTGTGATAGCACTGACTTATATTAGATAATCCTCTGCCTTGGTCTTGAGGTCTCTTTGAATAACCATAACGTTTTATATAGGCCTCAATGGAATATTACCTTTCAATCCTTACATACCTGGACATCCTATTATTTTTAAGTACTTTCCATTAATTTTCTGTGTAATACATGTTTTCATGGCATCTGCCAGATATGTGTACAATGCAGGTTCTGCAGTGCACAGAATGAGTAACAGACAACTTCGTTTCCTAGGAATGGTATTTGATGACATTAATGGTGTTGGCTGCATTCCCCGTAAAGAATGCCACTGTACCTATGAAGGTGAAACTTATGCACCTGGTGCCTCCTTCTCATCTAAATGCAGATCATGGTAACATATCCCTTTCTTATACTTCTTTTCTTAGGTGCATTACTTGAAAATTTTAAGGACAGGGAAAAAATTACTAATTTCTCCTTAAAAAGAAATGAGGAACTGCTTATCAACTGAAGTTCCTGCATAAGTGTGTGCAGATGTATCTATGAATACAAGAATGACAAGCATGCATGTTATTTTCCAAGAAATACTTAAAATGTTTGAAGCTTGAGCCATGCTAATGGAGATGAAGTGCGATCCTTCATATGCAGCAGAATGGATGCCAGGTTCACCTGGACTGAATTCTGTTCAAAGACTGGAAATGAATAGTAATGTATAAAAAATTATCAAAAATCATCACTAATATAAACATGCCTGCCCCATAATTAGTTGCAGATTTCAAAGCAACATTGGTATCTTTGACAGTATCGATGTTTCTAAGAGGAAAATTAAGGCATTGACTGCCTTTATTGTCTCTGATTTCACTTGCATTATCTTCTTTATTTCAGTACCTGTGCTGGAGGTGAATGGTCTTGTGTTACCCGGTCTTGCCCTGGGACTTGCAGTATTGAAGGAGGCTCCCACATTTCAACATTTGATGAGAAATATTATTCTTTCTTTGGAGACTGTAGTTATGTCCTAACCAAGGTAAAGATGAGTCTCAATATTTGGTAAAGCAATGTTAAAGGAAAAGTTTTCTATTATATAATTTTAAAAAAATTAAAACTACTGGCAATCGCGTCAGCTTCCTGAAACATGGAGCCTTAAATGGGCTTTAGGGGCTTTCTGTTAGGATTATACTGAAAAAAAAAAAAAAAAGCAGCTGTGCTATAGTATTTTTGTGTTCTTTGATCATTGGTTAAGCATTGCACTGGGTTTTGAGGTTCTATGAAACAATCTTCTTGATTCCCATTTTTTTTTAGTTAAATATTGCTTGTCTGGTGATTTATAGCAACTTCTTTCTGAGCAATGTGCTTATTACGCTCATTGGTACTTTTTGTCACAGTTAATAGAGTTCAATGACTTATTTGATTAAAGTATTTATAATGGAATTTTTATTATACAGAATTCATAGGAGGAGAGGAGTTATTAAGAATTTCAACCTTTCAAATAGTCTTAGCCAGTAAACATAGAAGACTCTGGAATTCAACAGCAAGAAGATAAGAAGGTGTACATTTATTCTAAACCCTGAAATAGATATTGATGACTTACAAAAATACATAGGATTGATTGGAGTTGTTAGATTACTAGGGTCTGAATTCCGAGTAGGTATAACTAAAACAATGGCTACAGATTTGCAGATTTCAGAACCCTAGGTTTATATGCTGTTTATTTGTATTGGATGAGTGATGTAAACAATTTTCATAATGACTTCATATTAAATAAAATATGTTCTCAAAAAGCTCAAACTGAATGTTATCAAGGAAGAGAACTTTAAAATTTAGAAATGAGCTGAAACGAGATAATTTAGAAATAGTCTAAATCAATGAAACTATTTGATGAGATTCACAAGCACTGGGCTTGATCCACAATGACAGCATAGATTAGATTTACATGTTAAACTCCCTTTTTGGCACCAACACAAATTAGATTCTCAGAGACTATAGAGGTACAGAAAACCCCTAAACTTGGACACAAAAGGTCAAAAAGCCCACAATTTTAACATTAAATTTCCAGATGGCTGTAGTTCAGCATCTCACCTCAATTTAATCTTCATTATGTCAAGAATGTGATAGGACTTGTTAAGAATCACAGCCTTCTGTGTGTTTCCCTGTAATGTTTCGGTCATTAGGCATGTTTTGGATATAGCTCACAGAACACGGTCCAATGAAAATCAGAACCAAGACAAAAAAATGAATTTTGTCTTTATTCAGTAGCTAGTGAATAGTAATTTAACTTAATTTTCTCATCAGAGAAGATACTTATATTTAATTTCCTTCCTGTTAAAAGAATGTCCATATCACCAGCTTCTTTGATAATCTAATTAATGCAGAAGAGACTGGAAATAATTTCTCTCCTCTCCCAGGCAAACAACAGAACCAATGGGCAAGAATGGCACACTGCCTTCTTATCCTCTAGCATATTAAACTATTATTACCTAAACATTAGGAATTTTTAATGCTCAGCTTGATACTTCTAACTTGCCCTTGAATGTCAGAAATAATGGGTAGCTTCCACTGTGCAGATGGCAAGAACGCCAGCTTGCCTGGTGACTGTATACTTATAAATAAGAACATCTGAGCAGGAGGAAAAGGAATAAATAGTATTTTAAAAGACTCACTTTATCATGAATGCCATTTGAGTGTGAACCTTTTAAACATAACAATATCTTAATATAACAAATTAATTTAACATTGGGTTTTGTTTTCTTCTTTTAGCTCTGTGACAGTAATGAATTCACTGTTCTGGGAGACATCCACAAGTGTGGTCTGACTGACACTGAGACATGCCTCAAGGGTATAGCTGTTAGCCTAAGTGGTGGACAAACTGTAAGTAGCAATTGTAGACACCTAACACAATGTTTTCAAAGCTTAATAGACAAGTAGTCTGCCAATGACACATAGCAGCACAGACTGGAATGCTGCACCGATTTTTTTTTTTAAATCTCATGTGAAATTTATTCAAGGAATAACTTAGAATAAAGTAGATACATTTTAATCCAAGATCCTAGTAGTTTTATGTCATTTAGTTATCCTTGGAATTCTGCTTGTTTGTTTTGACAGTCAATGCACCACAGTAAAAGAGATTAAAGAAATAGCGTAGGAATCAGAACACCACCACAGTCTCCTCCTACATTTTTTCCTTTATCCTGAACAATGTTAGATAGCAAATATTTGGAATGAGTTTTACCTTTCCTAAATATGCTTGATAATCATTGCTTTTTCTTGTGGACAGAACATTGTCATCCAGCCTTCTGGCAGTGTATTTGTTAATATGATCTACACACAGCTGCCATTCTCTGCAGGTAAGTCTTTGTAAGACTTTGGTGATGTTTCTCATTTTTGCCTTCAAAATATTACTACGTTAGTTAGTCCAAGCCAAATTCTACCTATGGTTGCACTTCAGCAACCCCCAGGTACTTGAATAGTCTCTCACTTTTAAAGGAATAGGGTTTGCCTATTCAACTCGTACGATTTTAGAAAAATTATGGTCTAATTTTAGCCATATCTAATTACATGGATATTCAGTTCAAGCAAACAATATCATTGCACACTACCAGATCCAAGCATTGCCATACGAGAGGAAAGAAAAATTTTAATATGCAACAGGACTCCAGTATCTCAAGTTGTTTGGTTCCCTCTGTCTCTTTGCTTGGTGTACATTCATTACCAGAGAGTTTCTCTCATGCCAATTCTCACATATTACTGCACCTGAAAGGAAATCAAATCAGGACAGAATAGGTACAAGTTGGAGTCTACCACTTAAGTTATGCTACATCATTTTCAGCAAGCAAAGTTGGTCCTTTCAACAGTAATAAAAATGTGCGTTCTCTCCCTTATTGTAAAACACTTGATAGAAAGTGGAAAGGTTTTATAGGTTTGTTGATTAGGTAAAGACAGTCTGTTTTGGAGCTTGTTTTCAAATCTTATAATTTTTCCTCGAGTTCTTCAGAAGTTATGATCCTATCAAACCCAGCTGTAGAATCCCTCTATATAATAAACAGTTATTTCAAATGTTCATCTCATATGAAATTATAACTTGCATGTTCTTATGTCCCTAGCAAATGTCACCATCTTCAGACCATCATCTTTCTTCATCATTCTGCAAACAACTTTTGGTCTTCAGCTACAGGTTCAGCTTGTGCCTCTCATGCAAGTTTTTATAGACTTAGACCCATCACATAAAGGACAGACCTGTGGTAAGTGACCTTATCATAACAATTGCCTTCGTCATTATGCTTCATTCTGTATATGACATTCACAGCTCATCTGCTTCCTTTTAGGTCTCTGCGGAAACTTCAATGACATACAGACAGATGATTTCAAAACCACCAGTGGTGTAATAGAGGGCACTTCAGCTGCCTTTGGCAATACATGGAAAACTCGAGCTGATTGTACCGATGCCAAAAACACGTTTGAGAACCCCTGTACTGTCAGCATACAAAATGGTAAGCCCAGTGTAAAGTAACCTCTTTTATCCTCTTTTAAGACAGAAAGAAGGAATAAGCTGATCAACCAACAAGCATTTAGCCAAAATAACCATCCATTTACACACACACACACACACACACACACTCTCAGTTGACACTAGAAGTCTTTAATTAAATAACTAGGAAAGTTAAAGTCTTTAATTAAATAACTATTTTGGAGCTTCAAAGATATTCCTTTTGTTAAAGAAAGCAAGCGTTTTCCCAACTTGCTTAAGGGAAACTGGAACCACACAGGCATATCAAGGATCTGTTCCCAGAAAGGACTGATTTTTTTGATAGGAAAAAACTGTGCATAGCCTCACTGGAGGTTAGTCTCAGTGTGGTTCTTCCACTGTTAAACTGGGAGCCAGACTTACAATTCAGACCTTCACAGCTCTTGGACTCTGTTTCAGGCAATGAAATGCATAACTTTTGAGCATTCAGAAAATACTCTTCTCTTTTCTGAGATGAATTTGTGCATTTTTAATTCACAATGTGAATCTTCCTTTTCAAGACATCAAGGGATGTCTTAGTTTGTTCAATGACAGCTACCATGACTTTAGAGCATTCAGTTTATGAAGAGTTCATGAAAGATTGTGTATCAGTAAATGCAGAGCTGAATTCTATTGTAAAGTTAAGCTGCTGCAATTTCCCTGCAGGAAGTATAGCTATATAGAAACCAGATTTTACTCAATGAAGTACAATAGAAATTCTAACCGTATTTTCAACTCACAGACCAGTATGCTCAGCACTGGTGTGGACTTCTCTCTGATACCACGGGACCTTTTGCTGAATGTCATTCAACAGTGAATCCAGAAATTTACCAGAAGGTACTTGGCTTTTAACTTTATCCCATTTAAAAGAAAAGACTCAGATTTCTGATATTAACACCTGAAAGAATAACTTGATGACTGGGAGGAGTTGCATTCATGATAGTTCTTTTCAATCCAAAGGTTCATTTTTATCTATACATCATAATAATTCCTCCTTTAGAAAGGTATCTTTCTTTCCACTCCCAGAAGGATAAACTTATAGGTGTATTCCTGCTGCCCATATTCTCAGGTACTAACCTAAATGCCTAAACTAGGAGGTTAGACTCCCCAGACTCCTTATCAAGACAAAAGACAAAAGCCATCCCTCCTGAGATGTGAGGAAAGCTTTAGTTAGAATCTTAACCAGCACTTTGCTTAGTACTCTGAACTGCTTTTACAAGGCTTTTGTATATATCCAAGGAGGAACCAAGAATAAAAAACAGCAAAAAGATCTAGATAATATGTGAACAAGATTGTTCCAGGAAATCAAGGTGATAAAGCTCTGGAACAGACTGTCTGGGGACTTTACAAAGTCTGCCTGTTATTTGAAATCTGTAAGATTTTGTTCAACAGACATCTTCTGGAATGACAACATTACAATTAACTTGCTTGGCATATCAATACTTTAAATGATTTCTCATTAGGCCCAGGGCCCTAAGCCTGAGCCTTAGAAGTTGGGTGGCATAAAATACTCTCTACTTGTTCTAAGTATGTAGGGCTACAAACTGGAAGTGGTTTAAAATAGTTAAAAATAGGGAATGTCTATTTACTCTCTCTCCTTGCAAAGTATCTTTTTTGCAAGTGTTCCATGAAACCTTCAAATGAAAAACAGGTATGTGTTTACTTATGCATATGGATAACACTCTGAGCTCTAACAATCATGGCATTCTAAAAAGTATGAAGTGTCCTGGCCTTGACATGGCAATCTGATGATTATATATCATCCTCTGTCCCTAGAACTGCATGTTTGACACATGTAACTGTGAGAAGAGTGAGGACTGTATGTGTGCTGCCCTTTCCAGCTACGTCAGGGCCTGTGCTACTAAAGGAGTTCTTCTAACTGGATGGAGAAGCAAAGCCTGCAGTAAGTTTTACATCCCTTTAACTCTTGAAAATTATCATCCAGAAGGGCCCACACAACAGTTCTCAGGGATTCCCACAGTAAATTATGTTGAATTGTTTTAAGTATAGCACTGACTTTCAAGAACTTGAGGAGAAAGAGAATACCATAGAGGACAAGCATTAGGCGGGGACAAATATAACAAAGAGGCTTTGCTAGATTACTTGCTCAGAACGAGCAGAAGCCACATGAATCTCAATACTCTTGAAATAGGAATAAGTAGGGGGTTTCTCAAATCTCTTTGTCAAAAAATATAAAATAGCAATGAAGAAAAAACTCACTATGGATTAATATAATTGAACTGGTTTCTTTTTTAATCTGGATAAACCATTTGTATTTCTGACGTATTTATACGGGGCAGTACAAAAAAATTGCAGTACCGAGGATATCAGTAAAGGACATGTACACACATTGCCAAGTTTATTATATATACTTTATGTCAAATACTGCATTTATACATACATCGATTCCTAAATGAACTACAAATTTAACTTATCTTTTTACTCTCAAGCAAAATACACCACCTTGTGTCCGAAATCGTTGAAGTACACTTACAGTGTCGATTCCTGTCAACCCACTTGTCGGTCTCTGAGTGAGCCTGACGTCACATGCAGCATCAAGTTTGTGCCAGTTGATGGCTGCACCTGCATAAATGGAACCTACATGGATGACAGCGGCAAATGCGTGCCTGGTTCTAGCTGTCCTTGTTACTACAAAGGAATGCCTTTGTCTTCTGGAGAAGTTATTCATGATAATGGTGTTGTCTGGTAAGAGATTTTTAAACAAAAGAATGAAGTTGGATATAGGCAATCATGAAATCATAGATACATTATACAATCTATTCAAATCAAAGTTTCTAGTGTTTTCAATACAAAAAAATCACAAATCCTTAAAAATTGATAGGGCTATCCATGTTTGGAAGATTATACTCGGACTACTACAAGAATTAAACAAAGCATACTGTGGTGGGTTAGCTAACTGCCAAACTCCCACCCCCACTCCCTCCCACCATACATACTCTTATCCATGACTGTAAAGACTTGTTCCATGGTGAAAGATGCTTGATAATCCTGTTTCATATTATTCTCATTATGAATGGAATCTGAACTATTCTGAAGAACAGTTTTTAACCAGGTGAATGAACAGTGCAATCCTGTCTTTATATATTTCAATCTGCTCTAATATAAGATAAATTTGAATAGCCCAAAATATTCTGATACAGGATATATTTCCTCTGCTTTATCATACAGTAATTTTTCATTACTTCAAATTAATTTAGGAAACAAGCTGAAACTTAACAAGGAAAAGCAAAACCATATCCATCTTCTGGTTCTTTTTTTCTTTTTTTTTTTTTTATTAATAGCACTTGCACTTACGGAAAGCTGAACTGTATTGGAGAAAAACCTGAACCAGGTAACATGTTATTTAAGATTTTCTTTAATTCTCCCTTTCCATCTTCACCCTTTTCAGTTCTCTCCTTTTTTCATAGTGGTGCAAATTGTATAAGTCTAAAATCAAACCAGAAAATGAACTGATGACTTCCATAATGTAAGGGATATTCCCAAAATAGAAAGAAACACTGTCTTGCGTTTCGGATGTCTGAGAAAATTATGACCCCCGCATTACCCAGGGGAAATGAATACTTGAATGTGAGGATAAAACTCTCCACATTTTAAATAAAATAAAATTACTAAAAGCCTAAAAAAAACCCAACCCAACCAAATAAAAAAACCAGGATCAGTGTTTTCTGGGTTTGTTTTGTTTGGGGTTTTTTGTTGGGATTTTTTTCCTGAAAGGAAGTATTTCATGAAGCTAACAAAACATTAGTTTCTATGAGTAGTCCAAGCATAAGCATAATACACAGATGAGCATGACTTCAAAGCAATATTAAGTTTCTCTTTCTGGTCAACTGCATTATATTAAGGTACACATATCTCACTAAGGAATATTACAATTTTTTCCCTTCATTCTACATTAAGAAAACAAAAAGATAAAAATACATACTTGATTTCACATTTCTCATGGCTTTTCTCTCTTTCAGTCTGTGTACCTCCCATGGTCTACATTGACTGTGGCAATGCCACTACAGATGTTGTAGGAGCAGGATGCCAGAAGAGCTGTCAGACTCTAGATATGGAATGTGTAAGTAGAGACTTTTTATAACCAGCTGAAATCATATCAAACTATGTCTCTTTTACAATTACCAGCAGCAGCTGGCCTCTTCCATCAGGGAAATGTTTCAAGTCATGTTTTCTGTATGGTCCTTATAGTACAGAACCCATTGTGTCTCTGGCTGTGTATGTCCTCATAACCTAGTGCTAGATGGCAAAGGTGGCTGTATAGCTCCAGAAGACTGTCCATGTGTTCATAATGGGAATTCCTACAGTCCGGGAGAATCAATCAGGGTTGGCTGCAACAACTGGTAAGATCATACTAAAATATATTATTTCTAAGCATCTGAAAGGGAATAGTTTAAGCTCTAGGTGAATTAAATCATTTTGGTGTAGCAGCATCAAGATTTATAGGAAGGAATCCTACATAAGATGATCCACTTAATAGGTAAAAAACAAGTTCTGTCTGTTTTTCACAATGGCACATAATACTGAAGTAGTGAGAACAATACCTTTTTCTTTTTGTCATACTCATTCAAGTTGAGAAAGCTTTTTTCCTTGCAGGCAATCCCTAAATTTCAATACATTCAACAAGATTTGGAGAAATGTGAAAAATTTAATGTCTTTTCTAATGCAAACAATGACATCATGAAGTAACACAATCTTTGGGTAATTCCCAAAGGCTCTTGAGCTGTGCTGCATTTCTGAGATTAAGCAAACCCTATTTTTTCATTATAGGCTTAACACATTTTAAAATAAGATTGATGTACATGCAGGAATATACATATAGCTATATCATGTATATGTAGTCTGGTTTTTATACTTTGAGTGCTTTTTGTCTTACATAGCACATGTAGAAACAGAAAATGGCACTGCTCTGAGGAACCTTGCCTGGAAACCTGTTCCGTTTATGGAGATGGTCATTACACCACCTTTGATGGCAAACGCTTTGACTTTGAAGGAGACTGTGAATATGTTCTGATCCAGGTAACAAAGTCCTTCCCAGATTTTTCCACTATCAAAGCACCATACATTTCACATATGACCATGTAGCATAGTTAACACTGAATATTATTCCCATTTCAGAACTATTGTGGTCAACATGGTATGAATCAGGGAACCTTCAGAGTCATCACTGAAAACATTCCGTGTGGAACTACAGGAACCACATGCTCTAAGTCTATTAAAGTTTTCCTGGGGGTAAGTATTTTCTTTAATAAATTGTACCCTGGGTATAATGCGCCAGAAGGATGGAACAAGCTGTTCCAGATAGACTGTATCATAGAAGTGAAGCCGGTGAAAATGTTACTACATGTCTTTGCTCACTGCCAACAATTCTGCTCTCTGCTAGAGAAAGCAAAGGAAGGAATTGATTAACATGAGGTTGTTGAACAGAATAATTTTGATGATAATAGAGTTGTTATTTCAATAACAGTTACTGGTAATATATAAACCTGTAACTAATAGGTGATTTTAGCATCTTAAGTTTTTTTTTCCCTGTCCTAGAACTATGAGCTGGTACTCAGTGATGGACACTCTGATGTCATCCAGAGGACACCTGGAGGAAAAATGCCATTCCAAATGCGTTCCATGGGCATCTACCTGGTGGTTGACACTACTGTTGGTCTGATACTCATGTGGGACAAGAAGACCAGCATATTCATCAAACTTAGTCCCAGCTTTCAGGTAAATTTTAAAATCCAGGTTCTGGATAAAATCCAGGTTCCGGATAAAATACTTTCTAAAATATATTCATGTTATCTCTCAAATTAAAAAAAGTATATATGGAAATTTAGGCAGCAAATCAAAGACCAAAAGAGTATTATTTTGTATTATTATCATTGAGTGTTGACTTAGATTGTATATTCCATCTTTTCCTCATGTTATGTGGCTATGGCATAACAGCAACTACATCAGTAGCTTTCCTTATGAAAAGCCCTCAATGAAGAGATATGTTCAGGATTGCATAAAACTTAAGAACAAAAACCATGAGTTCTATGCTTATCCTTCCTAACAAGAAGCTAGAGACATCTCTTCATGAAAGGCATTTTATGAAAATGTCCAGGATTGTTACTGAAGAGGCCCAGATAATCTTAAATAAGATTCATGCTCAGGTGTGTTACAGATACTGAGAAACTGTAACTTACCTGTCTTTTTTGTTTATCCCCATGCAGGGACATGTCTGTGGACTTTGTGGAAACTATGATGGCAATGGAAATAATGACTTCACTACACGTAGTCAGTCTGTAGTAGGAAATGTGCTGGAATTTGCCAATAGCTGGAAAGTGTCTTCTAGTTGTCCAAATGCTAATCGTACCAAGGATCCATGCACTGCAAACCCATACAGGAAAGCCTGGGCACAGAAGCAATGCAGTGTCATTACCAGTAAAGTGTTTGCAAAGTGTCACTCTCAGGTAAGATAAAAACTTCAGTCTTAAATTCTCTTTAGCTAGAGATTATATTAATTTTTTATGTGGGAGAGCTGAAAAATACACTAAAATACACTTTGTCATGCTTGACAAAATGAGGTCAGATCTAGTTCCACGGAGACTGCATAGAAAGTGTTTCAAATTTTTTTCCTCACCTTGTGCCTTGAACTATTTAACTTAAGAAATTGATAATTATGGGTTTTTTTAATAATAGGGACAGTCACAGATAAATCTCAGGCATTAGTTCCTACTAAAATAAATATCAGCCACCTGATATACGTGACTGTGTGCTAGTTTGACATAACAGTATTCTTTCTCCAAATGTATCTTCAATATCAAATTGTTCTTAGCATTATGACATGTTAGTAATAGCTTTTTTCTAAGTTTTCTTCTTGATTTTTCAAAACATTCCCATGGTTTCTTCTTTTCTTATCTTTCTCACACATACAGAGTTATCAGTTTCAAATATTTTATTCAGCTTTTTTAGGACAGTGAATGCCTTTTCAAAGAGGACAAGTACATGAAAACTCAAATGTTTTCTCCAACAGGTTGAACCAAATGAATATTACCAAGCATGTGTGGATGATGCTTGTGCCTGTGACACTGGAGGAGACTGTGAGTGTTTCTGTACAGCAGTAGCTGCCTATGCTCAAGCATGCAATGAGATGGACATCTGTATTTCGTGGAGAACCCCATCCATTTGTCGTGAGTCTCATTCTATTATTTTTGAAAGGGTCCAGAGTTAGAGAAAACAGGGAAGAAGAAAAAAAAAAAAAAGCAAACAAGTGGAATGAAAAAAGAATGCATAAAATTGTATTTGTAAGAGGCACAGCTGTATCCTAAGACCAGCAAAAAACAATCACAAAGCAAATTGGGTAAATCACTAGAAGTCAATCTATCTTCTAAAATTACGCCATTGATAACAACTTTACCAGTAGTGTCATTAGTGCCTGATTTACTAGTCAACCATGATACACAACTGGTGAACTATAATATTATATTACACTCCTACCTATCTACATCAGGCTCAGTGTAAATTAATATTAGTTAATACTGACTAAAGATCAGAGATTCAATTAATTGATTTTTCATGCTTAATGTGTAGCTCTGTTGTTTGCTTTATAACTTTATTGGTGTCAAAATGTGTGCAGGAAATGTCACAATAGTATTAAATTTGAAGTAAGACAATATACTGCTCACCATCGATGTAATTATGTTGATCACATGAAATTTGTACCCAGCAAACCCGAAACACCATAGAGCAAAAAGGTCAAAGGTCTTTTTCTGTTATTTCTCCTTCCTCTAGCTCTCTTCTGTGATTACTACAATCCAAAGGGGGAGTGCGAGTGGCACTACCAGCCATGTGGAGCACCTTGTATGAAGACCTGCAATAATCCAAGTGGAAAATGCCTTCATGAATTGAGAGGTTTGGAAGGTAAACATAATTATGTATATTTTATTCTACTTATAAAAAGCTAAAATGCAATATGATTGACAAAATTTATATTACTCAGTATATAACACAGTTGGACTAGATGATCTTGGAGGTCTTTTCCAGCCTTAATGATTCTGTGGTTCTGTGATGTTTATATTAGAAATAGCAAGAAGAGATATTTCTGATTAGTACCTTGCTTCCCCTGGATCATGTACTTGTTTGAGGTAAAGGTGAAGACAAAATGTTCCAAAGCTTACTGTGCAGTCAAAGGAATAGCAGTAACAGAGTCTAAAATTCTGCTTACCATATGGGATAATTTGGGGAAAACAACTATAAGCAGAGCATAGACTTCTTGTGAAAGGTCTGTCATTAACATAACTCTCATCTTTTATTACAGGCTGCTATCCACATTGTCCAAAGGATAAGCCCTATTTTGATGAAGAAACCATGACTTGTGTTTCTAATTGTGGCTGTTATGAAAATGGAAAAAATTACAAACCGGGAGTGCAAATGCCTTCAAAACAGAATTGTGAATCATGGTAGGATTAAGTTTACTGTTTGCCAACATGAATTAGGCCAATCATAGGCTGCTGAATAATGATGACATGGTGAAATATTTTACCATAGAGAGATTAATTTACCATTTATTCTGTATTCTTATTAAAGTACTTTAAAATATTAAAATTATTATCATTATTAAGTAAAACCAAATTAAAATAATAATAGTTATGACAATAGTCTAAGAAATTTCCTCACACATTCTGTCAGAATTGATGATATGTTGGGACAAGTGTCATTAAGCCTATCAAATAACACAAAGTTAGCAGAACCAGTTGTGAAGCAGTTAAGTATTTGCAAAATAATTACACTCAAATACTGTAAGCAGTTCAGCTAGAATGGCAAAGCGCTTAGCATGAAGTCCATCTGAGCTAACCCAACTTACAGGGCATGTTTTGCATTTCATAAACAACTTATACACTAAACCTAACCTGTTAAATATGTATCTATATTTACTTAAGTTTATTCAGTGTACAGGTGCCCTTAGTCATTATAAATAAATATATCAAAATTTAGTTCTTAATAGATAATAGATAAATTCCCTTTAAAAACAGATGCAGTATTGTATCTTTTGGAAGTCTGATAGAAATTCTCTGTATGGACAACCTCAACATCTGTGATTGGAGTCCATTAGTAGTTGATATTCTTAAAGGTCTTTTCTAACCAAAATAATTCTACGATTCTATGACACATTGATCCTTTCTCACATGATACATTTACTGCACTTTCCCTTCCAAAAACAAGTGTATCTATCACGGAGATAAGAACATCTCAAGCACCCCTCCCAGCCTCCAAAAGCATCAGTAAGGATACTGCATGTTTAGTATACTGGCATAGAAGAGTTGCCTTTCTTGCCAGAAAACTGCGTTATCCTACCTAACCTGAATTTGTGGAGCATAACTGAATGTCTAACTCAGAGAAGATAGGATCTTTCTACATTTAAACACACAATGAGTAGCAAAGAATCAGTTGAAAAAGCTGAAACAAGAAAATGATGTAATGAACCAGTGTATTCACATTCATCTTTTTTCTCTTTTCCAGTGAATGCACAAATCATGGCAAAAAATGCAAATATGATGAACATGGTATGTTGACAAAGTTGGCTGCATTTGACAAACAGGATGCATTTGAGGTACTCTGCTCTGTGTTTTGGATACTAAGGAATAAGTGTCTCTTGATTTACAGAATGTGTCTGCATTTATGAGGGACAGAAATACAACTATAAAGATGTAATCTACAATACTACAGATGGCACAGGAGGATGTATTGTTGCAACCTGTGGTCCCAATGGAACACTTCAAAGAGTTGTCTATGAATGTCTAATCTCAACATCACCCACAACAGCAACAACGTTTCACTTCAGCACTACACCACCTGCCTCTACTTCCACAGGTACAACCTTGGCCATAAGAATGTATTCTGAGTAAAATATGGTTACAAACCCATGTCACAATCACAAAACACACAAGTTAATACCACCTCTAAATAAGTGACAGTAAGTCTCATTTGATTTCAGTCAGTATTTGGTAACCAAACTAATACAAGGAAATAGATAAAGAAAAGCACTTCTGAAATACCAAAATGGAAACTACTGCACACTGGCTTGATACTATTATTTTACTTATCTTCATAGCAAATAATAAAAAAAACAGTATCAGATTTATTTACTATAATTGTAACTATTTTTATATCTGGAATGCACTTTATTGAATGAATGATTCATTTTTTTTTCCTATTACATTACAGAAAGATTAATTTCTATAAAATTCCTGGTAGGGTTCACAGTATTTATAATTACAGTACTGAGTAGATTGCTCAGATACTGGCATTGAGATCCTGAAATTTTCATTTCCAGAACTTCTGTTCAGCTCTAATTACTATGGACACATGTTGTTTAATGAAAGAAGTATTCACTATAAAATGAAGAACTAAGAGTTTTGAAATCAGTGAAACCATCAGCACTGCTGGAATTCATCAACCATTTTTCAGCCATTTCGCAATGAAAATTCACCTCCAAATAATTAAATAGTTTCTTAAGACCAGAGCAAAAGAACAAAGTGGTGCATTAGACATCTTTTACTTCAAATGGAGGAACAAAGACAATGCAGATTACTACATCACAGTCAACTCATTTGGTAGAACAAAGTACCTATGAATCCTGATGCATAGACAAAATGTTATTCTTTCTAGTGGATTTGATTCTAGGCTTTGACGTTACAGTGACATTAATAAATACAACCAAGCAATTACTATGAATTAAAAAAAAAAAAGCGAGAAATTTTCCCCCAATGTGTATAAATTATGCCTGAGATTTATTTTAGCACTTTGTAGAAAATAATCTTGGTAAGAAGCATAATCTTGGGAAGTGGCAGTTCCAAGTACATCAATACATTAAATTGCTGGATGATGGATTTTCTCTTCTAATTCATATAAAATATTAAACTGATGTACTACAGACTCACAATGTAATGAAATGACGTTAGGAAATTTTTCAGCCCATTTAATATAAAAGACAATATCTACAGGAATTTATTCTAAGTTTCATGACCTCTTCTTTTTCTCTTTCACAGTGTCACCAACTACATCAGTGTGTGTTCATGAAGTCTGTGAGTGGTCAGAATGGTATGATGGCAGTCTGCCAACCCCTGGCTATGATGGCGGAGATTTTGAAACCTTTGATGATTTGAGAGCTAAAGGTTTTGAAGTCTGTAAAAGTCCACGGGCTGTTCAGTGTAGAGCAGAGAAATTCCCTGATATATCACTGAAAGATCTTGGCCAAAAAGTAGAATGCAGTAAAACATCTGGCCTCTTATGTTACAACAAAGATCAAATTTCAACAATGTGCAACAATTATGAAATCAGAGTCTTATGCTGTGTTTTTGTACCATGCTCTTCTACAACACATATTAGCACATCAACACAGATCACAACTGCACCACAGAGGAGAGAAACTTCAAGTCCAGCTACATCATTTTCAACTACTATTACATCAACATTTACAACTACTTCTGAAAGTACAACATTCAGAACCTCAAGTACAGAAAAACCAACAAGCACAACCGAAAGGACAACAACTATCACTTCACCAACAAGTCCTTCTTGCATTAAAGAACAGTGTAACTGGTCAATGTGGTATGATGTCTTTTACCCGGGATCTGGATATGATGATGGAGATTTTGAAACAGTTCAAAACATAAGAAAAAAGGGATACAAAGTATGTAATGTTAGAAAAGCTGTTGAATGCAGAGCAGTAAGGTTCCCTAATACACCATATCAACTACTGGAACAAGACATAACATGCAATGCAGAAGAAGGTTTGAAATGCTACAATAAAGACCAGCTACCACCCATATGCTATAACTATGAAGTACGATTTAAATGCTGCATGAATGTAACAGTACCTTGTGAGCAAACAACAGAGATACATACAATAACAAAAGAACCAGAAACAACACAGACTTTTTCAACAACCCAAAGTACATCATCCACAGAAGCAACAAAAACACCATACCTACAAACAAAGCACAGAACAACTACAATATCAACAACTCCACCAAAAACAGAATATATTCATAGAAGAACAACATCAGGACAAAAAACAACAAACGAAATTGAAACATGGACGACAACAATTACAAGTACCACCACACCACCAACTACCATACCCATCCACACCGCACCCTCCACAACCACGCAGTCCACAACCACCTGTCAACCCGAAGTGTGCTCCTGGAGCGAATGGTTCGATGTCGACTTCCCCGCCTCAGGGCCCAACCAGGGAGACTTTGAAACCTACCAGCACATCCGGGCCGCCGGCAAGAGAATCTGCCAACATCCAAAGCAAATCGAGTGTCGGGCAGAGGACTACCCGGAGGCTTCCATCCAAGAAGTCGGACAGGTCGTGCAGTGCGACGTCCACTTTGGACTGGTGTGCAAGAACCAAGACCAGACAGGCAAATTCAAGACGTGCCTCAACTACAGGATCCGCGTCCTCTGCTGCAGCCCTAACTACAACTGCATAAGCAGCACACCCTTGCCCAGCAGCCCCACCACCATCACATCCCCCACATCAACCAGCACCGCCACAACGCCCACCACAGTCACCACCTCCACCTCCACGTTCTACACCCCCACCACGCTGCCTACCTCCTCGGAAACCACATCGGAAATATACACTAGCACCACCACTCCTACACCAGCACCTACCATACCCACGAGCACTGTTCCCTCCACGACCACCCAGTCCACGACCACCTGTCAACCCGAAGTGTGCTCCTGGAGCGAATGGTTCGATGTCGACTTCCCCGCCTCAGGGCCCAACCAGGGAGACTTTGAAACCTACCAGCACATCCGGGCCGCCGGCAAGAGAATCTGCCAACATCCAAAGCAAATCGAGTGTCGGGCGGAGGACTACCCGGAGGTTTCCATCCAAGAAGTCGGACAGGTCGTGCAGTGCGACGTCCACTTTGGACTGGTGTGCAAGAACCAAGACCAGACGGGCAAATTCAAGACGTGCCTCAACTACAGGATCCGCGTCCTCTGCTGCAGCCCTAACTACAACTGCATAAGCAGCACACCCTTGCCCAGCAGCCCCACCACCATCACATCCCCCACATCAACCAGCACCGCCACAACGCCCACCACAGTCACCACCTCCACCTCCACGTTCTACACCCCCACCACGCTGCCTACCTCCTCGGAAACCACATCGGAAATATACACTAGCACCACCACTCCTACACCACCACCTACCATACCCACGAGCACTGTTCCCTCCACGACCACCCAGTCCACGACCACCTGTCAACCCGAAGTGTGCTCCTGGAGCGAATGGTTCGATGTCGACTTCCCCGCCTCAGGGCCCAACCAGGGAGACTTTGAAACCTACCAGCACATCCGGGCCACCGGCAAGAGAATCTGCCAACATCCAAAGCAAATCGAGTGTCGGGCGGAGGACTACCCGGAGGTTTCCATCCAAGAAGTCGGACAGGTCGTGCAGTGCGACGTCCACTTTGGACTGGTGTGCAAGAACCAAGACCAGACGGGCAAATTCAAGACGTGCCTCAACTACAGGATCCGCGTCCTCTGCTGCAGCCCTAACTACAACTGCATAAGCAGCACACCCTTGCCCAGCAGCCCCACCACCATCACATCCCCCACATCAACCAGCACCGCCACAACGCCCACCACAGTCACCACCTCCACCTCCACGTTCTACACCCCCACCACGCTGCCTACCTCCTCAGAAACCACATCGGAAATATACACTAGCACCACCACTCCTACACCAGCACCTACCATACCCACGAGCACTGTTCCCTCCACGACCACCCAGTCCACGACCACCTGTCAACCCGAAGTGTGCTCCTGGAGCGAATGGTTCGATGTCGACTTCCCCGCCTCAGGGCCCAACCAGGGAGACTTTGAAACCTACCAGCACATCCGAGCTGCCGGCAAGAGAATCTGCCAACATCCAAAGCAAATCGAGTGTCGGGCGGAGGACTACCCGGAGGTTTCCATCAAAGAAGTCGGACAGGTCGTGCAGTGCGACGTCCACTTTGGACTGGTGTGCAAGAACCAAGACCAGACGGGCAAATTCAAGACGTGCCTCAACTACAGGATCCGCGTCCTCTGCTGCAGCCCTAACTACAACTGCATAAGCAGCACACCCTTGCCCAGCAGCCCCACCACCATCACATCCCCCACATCAACCAGCACCGCCACAACACCCACCACAGTCACCACCTCCACCTCCACGTTCTACACCCCCACCACGCTGCCTACCTCCTCGGAAACCACATCGGAAATATACACTAGCACCACCACTCCTACACCAGCACCTACCATACCCACGAGCACTGTTCCCTCCACGACCACCCAGTCCACGACCACCTGTCAACCCGAAGTGTGCTCCTGGAGCGAATGGTTCGATGTCGACTTCCCCGCCTCAGGGCCCAACCAGGGAGACTTTGAAACCTACCAGCACATCCGGGCCGCCGGCAAGAGAATCTGCCAACATCCAAAGCAAATCGAGTGTCGGGCGGAGGACTACCCGGAGGCTTCCATCCAAGAAGTCGGACAGGTCGTGCAGTGCGACGTCCACTTTGGACTGGTGTGCAAGAACCAAGACCAGACGGGCAAATTCAAGATGTGCCTCAACTACAGGATCCGCGTCCTCTGCTGCAGCCCTAACTACAACTGCATAAGCAGCACACCCTTGCCCAGCAGCCCCACCACCATCACATCCCCCACATCAACCAGCACCGCCACAACGCCCACCACAGTCACCACCTCCACCTCCACGTTCTACACCCCCACCACGCTGCCTACCTCCTCGGAAACCACATCGGAAATATACACTAGCACCACCACTCCTACACCAGCACCTACCATACCCACGAGCACTGTTCCCTCCACGACCACCCAGTCCACGACCACCTGTCAACCCGAAGTGTGCTCCTGGAGCGAATGGTTCGATGTCGACTTCCCCGCCTCAGGGCCCAACCAGGGAGACTTTGAAACCTACCAGCACATCCGGGCCGCCGGCAAGAGAATCTGCCAACATCCAAAGCAAATCGAGTGTCGGGCGGAGGACTACCCGGAGGTTTCCATCCAAGAAGTCGGACAGGTCGTGCAGTGCGACGTCCACTTTGGACTGGTGTGCAAGAACCAAGACCAGACGGGCAAATTCAAGATGTGCCTCAACTACAGGATCCGCGTCCTCTGCTGCAGCCCTAACTACAACTGCATAAGCAGCACACCCTTGCCCAGCAGCCCCACCACCATCACATCCCCCACATCAACCAGCACCGCCACAACGCCCACCACAGTCACCACCTCCACCTCCACGTTCTACACCCCCACCACGCTGCCTACCTCCTCGGAAACCACATCGGAAATATACACTAGCACCACCACTCCTACACCAGCACCTACCATACCCACGAGCACTGTTCCCTCCACGACCACCCAGTCCACGACCACCTGTCAACCCGAAGTGTGCTCCTGGAGCGAATGGTTCGATGTCGACTTCCCCGCCTCAGGGCCCAACCAGGGAGACTTTGAAACCTACCAGCACATCCGGGCCGCCGGCAAGAGAATCTGCCAACATCCAAAGCAAATCGAGTGTCGGGCGGAGGACTACCCGGAGGCTTCCATCCAAGAAGTCGGACAGGTCGTGCAGTGCGACGTCCACTTTGGACTGGTGTGCAAGAACCAAGACCAGACGGGCAAATTCAAGACGTGCCTCAACTACAGGATCCGCGTCCTCTGCTGCAGCCCTAACTACAACTGCATAAGCAGCACACCCTTGCCCAGCAGCCCCACCACCATCACATCCCCCACATCAACCAGCACCGCCACAACGCCCACCACAGTCACCACCTCCACCTCCACGTTCTACACCCCCACCACGCTGCCTACCTCCTCGGAAACCACATCGGAAATATACACTAGCACCACCACTCCTACACCAGCACCTACCATACCCACGAGCACTGTTCCCTCCACGACCACCCAGTCCACGACCACCTGTCAACCCGAAGTGTGCTCCTGGAGCGAATGGTTCGATGTCGACTTCCCCGCCTCAGGGCCCAACCAGGGAGACTTTGAAACCTACCAGCACATCCGGGCCGCCGGCAAGAGAATCTGCCAACATCCAAAGCAAATCGAGTGTCGGGCGGAGGACTACCCGGAGGCTTCCATCCAAGAAGTCGGACAGGTCGTGCAGTGCGACGTCCACTTTGGACTGGTGTGCAAGAACCAAGACCAGACGGGCAAATTCAAGACGTGCCTCAACTACAGGATCCGCGTCCTCTGCTGCAGCCCTAACTACAACTGCATAAGCAGCACACCCTTGCCCAGCAGCCCCACCACCATCACATCCCCCACATCAACCAGCACCGCCACAACGCCCACCACAGTCACCACCTCCACCTCCACGTTCTACACCCCCACCACGCTGCCTACCTCCTCGGAAACCACATCGGAAATATACACTAGCACCACCAATCCTACACCACCACCTACCATACCCACGAGCACTGTTCCCTCCACGACCACCCAGTCCACGACCACCTGTCAACCCGAAGTGTGCTCCTGGAGCGAATGGTTCGATGTCGACTTCCCCGCCTCAGGGCCCAACCAGGGAGACTTTGAAACCTACCAGCACATCCGGGCCGCCGGCAAGAGAATCTGCCAACATCCAAAGCAAATCGAGTGTCGGGCGGAGGACTACCCGGAGGTTTCCATCCAAGAAGTCGGACAGGTCGTGCAGTGCGACGTCCACTTTGGACTGGTGTGCAAGAACCAAGACCAGACGGGCAAATTCAAGACGTGCCTCAACTACAGGATCCGCGTCCTCTGCTGCAGCCCTAACTACAACTGCATAAGCAGCACACCCTTGCCCAGCAGCCCCACCACCATCACATCCCCCACATCAACCAGCACCGCCACAACGCCCACCACAGTCACCACCTCCACCTCCACGTTCTACACCCCCACCACGCTGCCTACCTCCTCGGAAACCACATCGGAAATATACACTAGCACCACCACTCCTACACCAGCACCTACCATACCCACGAGCACTGTTCCCTCCACGACCACCCAGTCCACGACCACCTGTCAACCCGAAGTGTGCTCCTGGAGCGAATGGTTCGATGTCGACTTCCCCGCCTCAGGGCCCAACCAGGGAGACTTTGAAACCTACCAGCACATCCGGGCCGCCGGCAAGAGAATCTGCCAACATCCAAAGCAAATCGAGTGTCGGGCGGAGGACTACCCGGAGGTTTCCATCCAAGAAGTCGGACAGGTCGTGCAGTGCGACGTCCACTTTGGACTGGTGTGCAAGAACCAAGACCAGACGGGCAAATTCAAGACGTGCCTCAACTACAGGATCCGCGTCCTCTGCTGCAGCCCTAACTACAACTGCATAAGCAGCACACCCTTGCCCAGCAGCCCCACCACCATCACATCCCCCACATCAACCAGCACCGCCACAACGCCCACCACAGTCACCACCTCCACCTCCACGTTCTACACCCCCACCACGCTGCCTACCTCCTCGGAAACCACATCGGAAATATACACTAGCACCACCACTCCTACACCAGCACCTACCATACCCACGAGCACTGTTCCCTCCACGACCACCCAGTCCACGACCACCTGTCAACCCGAAGTGTGCTCCTGGAGCGAATGGTTCGATGTCGACTTCCCCGCCTCAGGGCCCAACCAGGGAGACTTTGAAACCTACCAGCACATCCGGGCCGCCGGCAAGAGAATCTGCCAACATCCAAAGCAAATCGAGTGTCGGGCGGAGGACTACCCGGAGGCTTCCATCCAAGAAGTCGGACAGGTCGTGCAGTGCGACGTCCACTTTGGACTGGTGTGCAAGAACCAAGACCAGACGGGCAAATTCAAGACGTGCCTCAACTACAGGATCCGCGTCCTCTGCTGCAGCCCTAACTACAACTGCATAAGCAGCACACCCTTGCCCAGCAGCCCCACCACCATCACATCCCCCACATCAACCAGCACCGCCACAACGCCCACCACAGTCACCACCTCCACCTCCACGTTCTACACCCCCACCACGCTGCCTACCTCCTCAGAAACCACATCGGAAATATACACTAGCACCACCACTCCTACACCAGCACCTACCATACCCACGAGCACTGTTCCCTCCACGACCACCCAGTCCACGACCACCTGTCAACCCGAAGTGTGCTCCTGGAGCGAATGGTTCGATGTCGACTTCCCCGCCTCAGGGCCCAACCAGGGAGACTTTGAAACCTACCAGCACATCCGGGCCGCCGGCAAGAGAATCTGCCAACATCCAAAGCAAATCGAGTGTCGGGCGGAGGACTACCCGGAGGTTTCCATCCAAGAAGTCGGACAGGTCGTGCAGTGCGACGTCCACTTTGGACTGGTGTGCAAGAACCAAGACCAGACGGGCAAATTCAAGACGTGCCTCAACTACAGGATCCGCGTCCTCTGCTGCAGCCCTAACTACAACTGCATAAGCAGCACACCCTTGCCCAGCAGCCCCACCACCATCACATCCCCCACATCAACCAGCACCGCCACAACGCCCACCACAGTCACCACCTCCACCTCCACGTTCTACACCCCCACCACGCTGCCTACCTCCTCGGAAACCACATCGGAAATATACACTAGCACCACCACTCCTACACCAGCACCTACCATACCCACGAGCACTGTTCCCTCCACGACCACCCAGTCCACGACCACCTGTCAACCCGAAGTGTGCTCCTGGAGCGAATGGTTCGATGTCGACTTCCCCGCCTCAGGGCCCAACCAGGGAGACTTTGAAACCTACCAGCACATCCGGGCCGCCGGCAAGAGAATCTGCCAACATCCAAAGCAAATCGAGTGTCGGGCGGAGGACTACCCGGAGGCTTCCATCCAAGAAGTCGGACAGGTCGTGCAGTGCGACGTCCACTTTGGACTGGTGTGCAAGAACCAAGACCAGACGGGCAAATTCAAGACGTGCCTCAACTACAGGATCCGCGTCCTCTGCTGCAGCCCTAACTACAACTGCATAAGCAGCACACCCTTGCCCAGCAGCCCCACCACCATCACATCCCCCACATCAACCAGCACCGCCACAACGCCCACCACAGTCACCACCTCCACCTCCACGTTCTACACCCCCACCACGCTGCCTACCTCCTCAGAAACCACATCGGAAATATACACTAGCACCACCACTCCTACACCAGCACCTACCATACCCACGAGCACTGTTCCCTCCACGACCACCCAGTCCACGACCACCTGTCAACCCGAAGTGTGCTCCTGGAGCGAATGGTTCGATGTCGACTTCCCCGCCTCAGGGCCCAACCAGGGAGACTTTGAAACCTACCAGCACATCCGGGCCGCCGGCAAGAGAATCTGCCAACATCCAAAGCAAATCGAGTGTCGGGCGGAGGACTACCCGGAGGTTTCCATCCAAGAAGTCGGACAGGTCGTGCAGTGCGACGTCCACTTTGGACTGGTGTGCAAGAACCAAGACCAGACGGGCAAATTCAAGACGTGCCTCAACTACAGGATCCGCGTCCTCTGCTGCAGCCCTAACTACAACTGCATAAGCAGCACACCCTTGCCCAGCAGCCCCACCACCATCACATCCCCCACATCAACCAGCACCGCCACAACGCCCACCACAGTCACCACCTCCACCTCCACGTTCTACACCCCCACCACGCTGCCTACCTCCTCGGAAACCACATCGGAAATATACACTAGCACCACCACTCCTACACCAGCACCTACCATACCCACGAGCACTGTTCCCTCCACGACCACCCAGTCCACGACCACCTGTCAACCCGAAGTGTGCTCCTGGAGCGAATGGTTCGATGTCGACTTCCCCGCCTCAGGGCCCAACCAGGGAGACTTTGAAACCTACCAGCACATCCGGGCCGCCGGCAAGAGAATCTGCCAACATCCAAAGCAAATCGAGTGTCGGGCGGAGGACTACCCGGAGGCTTCCATCCAAGAAGTCGGACAGGTCGTGCAGTGCGACGTCCACTTTGGACTGGTGTGCAAGAACCAAGACCAGACGGGCAAATTCAAGATGTGCCTCAACTACAGGATCCGCGTCCTCTGCTGCAGCCCTAACTACAACTGCATAAGCAGCACACCCTTGCCCAGCAGCCCCACCACCATCACATCCCCCACATCAACCAGCACCGCCACAACGCCCACCACAGTCACCACCTCCACCTCCACGTTCTACACCCCCACCACGCTGCCTACCTCCTCGGAAACCACATCGGAAATATACACTAGCACCACCACTCCTACACCAGCACCTACCATACCCACGAGCACTGTTCCCTCCACGACCACCCAGTCCACGACCACCTGTCAACCCGAAGTGTGCTCCTGGAGCGAATGGTTCGATGTCGACTTCCCCGCCTCAGGGCCCAACCAGGGAGACTTTGAAACCTACCAGCACATCCGGGCCGCCGGCAAGAGAATCTGCCAACATCCAAAGCAAATCGAGTGTCGGGCGGAGGACTACCCGGAGGTTTCCATCCAAGAAGTCGGACAGGTCGTGCAGTGCGACGTCCACTTTGGACTGGTGTGCAAGAACCAAGACCAGACGGGCAAATTCAAGACGTGCCTCAACTACAGGATCCGCGTCCTCTGCTGCAGCCCTAACTACAACTGCATAAGCAGCACACCCTTGCCCAGCAGCCCCACCACCATCACATCCCCCACATCAACCAGCACCGCCACAACACCCACCACAGTCACCAACTCCACCTCCACGTTCTACACCCCCACCACGCTGCCTACCTCCTCGGAAACCACATCGGAAATATACACTAGCACCACCACTCCTACACCAGCACCTACCATACCCACGAGCACTGTTCCCTCCACGACCACCCAGTCCACGACCACCTGTCAACCCGAAGTGTGCTCCTGGAGCGAATGGTTCGATGTCGACTTCCCCGCCTCAGGGCCCAACCAGGGAGACTTTGAAACCTACCAGCACATCCGGGCCGCCGGCAAGAGAATCTGCCAACATCCAAAGCAAATCGAGTGTCGGGCGGAGGACTACCCGGAGGTTTCCATCCAAGAAGTCGGACAGGTCGTGCAGTGCGACGTCCACTTTGGACTGGTGTGCAAGAACCAAGACCAGACGGGCAAATTCAAGACGTGCCTCAACTACAGGATCCGCGTCCTCTGCTGCAGCCCTAACTACAACTGCATAAGCAGCACACCCTTGCCCAGCAGCCCCACCACCATCACATCCCCCACATCAACCAGCACCGCCACAACGCCCACCACAGTCACCACCTCCACCTCCACGTTCTACACCCCCACCACGCTGCCTACCTCCTCGGAAACCACATCGGAAATATACACTAGCACCACCACTCCTACACCACCACCTACCATACCCACGAGCACTGTTCCCTCCACGACCACCCAGTCCACGACCACCTGTCAACCCGAAGTGTGCTCCTGGAGCGAATGGTTTGATGTCGACTTCCCCGCCTCAGGGCCCAACCAGGGAGACTTTGAAACCTACCAGCACATCCGGGCCGCCGGCAAGAGAATCTGCCAACATCCAAAGCAAATCGAGTGTCGGGCGGAGGACTACCCGGAGGTTTCCATCCAAGAAGTCGGACAGGTCGTGCAGTGCGACGTCCACTTTGGACTGGTGTGCAAGAACCAAGACCAGACGGGCAAATTCAAGACGTGCCTCAACTACAGGATCCGCGTCCTCTGCTGCAGCCCTAACTACAACTGCATAAGCAGCACACCCTTGCCCAGCAGCCCCACCACCATCACATCCCCCACATCAACCAGCACCGCCACAACGCCCACCACAGTCACCACCTCCACCTCCACGTTCTACACCCCCACCACGCTGCCTACCTCCTCGGAAACCACATCGGAAATATACACTAGCACCACCACTCCTACACCAGCACCTACCATACCCACGAGCACTGTTCCCTCCACGACCACCCAGTCCACGACCACCTGTCAACCCGAAGTGTGCTCCTGGAGCGAATGGTTCGATGTCGACTTCCCCGCCTCAGGCCCCAACCAGGGAGACTTTGAAACCTACCAGCACATCCGGGCCGCCGGCAAGAGAATCTGCCAACATCCAAAGCAAATCGAGTGTCGGGCGGAGGACTACCCGGAGGTTTCCATCCAAGAAGTCGGACAGGTCGTGCAGTGCGACGTCCACTTTGGACTGGTGTGCAAGAACCAAGACCAGACGGGCAAATTCAAGATGTGCCTCAACTACAGGATCCGCGTCCTCTGCTGCAGCCCTAACTACAACTGCATAAGCAGCACACCGTTGCCCAGCAGCCCCACCACCATCACATCCCCCACATCAACCAGCACCGCCACAACGCCCACCACAGTCACCACCTCCACCTCCACGTTCTACACCCCCACCACGCTGCCTACCTCCTCGGAAACCACATCGGAAATATACACTAGCACCACCACTCCTACACCAGCACCTACCATACCCACGAGCACTGTTCCCTCCACGACCACCCAGTCCACGACCACCTGTCAACCCGAAGTGTGCTCCTGGAGCGAATGGTTCGATGTCGACTTCCCTGCCTCAGGGCCCAACCAGGGAGACTTTGAAACCTACCAGCACATCCGGGCCGCCGGCAAGAGAATCTGCCAACATCCAAAGCAAATCGAGTGTCGGGCGGAGGACTACCCGGAGGTTTCCATCCAAGAAGTCGGACAGGTCGTGCAGTGCGACGTCCACTTTGGACTGGTGTGCAAGAACCAAGACCAGACGGGCAAATTCAAGACGTGCCTCAACTACAGGATCCGCGTCCTCTGCTGCAGCCCTAACTACAACTGCATAAGCAGCACACCCTTGCCCAGCAGCCCCACCACCATCATATCCCCCACATCAACCAGCACCGCCACAACGCCCACCACAGTCACCACCTCCACCTCCACGTTCTACACCCCCACCACGCTGCCTACCTCCTCGGAAACCACATCGGAAATATACACTAGCACCACCAATCCTACACCAGCACCTACCATACCCACGAGCACTGTTCCCTCCACGACCACCCAGTCCACGACCACCTGTCAACCCGAAGTGTGCTCCTGGAGCGAATGGTTCGATGTCGACTTCCCCGCCTCAGGGCCCAACCAGGGAGACTTTGAAACCTACCAGCACATCCGGGCCGCCGGCAAGAGAATCTGCCAACATCCAAAGCAAATCGAGTGTCGGGCGGAGGACTACCCGGAGGCTTCCATCCAAGAAGTCGGACAGGTCGTGCAGTGCGACGTCCACTTTGGACTGGTGTGCAAGAACCAAGACCAGACGGGCAAATTCAAGACGTGCCTCAACTACAGGATCCGCGTCCTCTGCTGCAGCCCTAACTACAACTGCATAAGCAACACACCCTTGCCCAGCAGCCCCACCACCATCACATCCCCCACATCAACCAGCACCGCCACAACGCCCACCACAGTCACCACCTCCACCTCCACGTTCTACACCCCCACCACGCTGCCTACCTCCTCGGAAACCACATCGGAAATATACACTAGCACCACCACTCCTACACCAGCACCTACCATACCCACGAGCACTGTTCCCTCCACGACCACCCAGTCCACGACCACCTGTCAACCCGAAGTGTGCTCCTGGAGCGAATGGTTCGATGTCGACTTCCCCGCCTCAGGGCCCAACCAGGGAGACTTTGAAACCTACCAGCACATCCGGGCCGCCGGCAAGAGAATCTGCCAACATCCAAAGCAAATCGAGTGTCGGGCGGAGGACTACCCGGAGGCTTCCATCCAAGAAGTCGGACAGGTCGTGCAGTGCGACGTCCACTTTGGACTGGTGTGCAAGAACCAAGACCAGACGGGCAAATTCAAGACGTGCCTCAACTACAGGATCCGCGTCCTCTGCTGCAGCCCTAACTACAACTGCATAAGCAGCACACCCTTGCCCAGCAGCCCCACCACCATCACATCCCCCACATCAACCAGCACCGCCACAACGCCCACCACAGTCACCACCTCCACCTCCACGTTCTACACCCCCACCACGCTGCCTACCTCCTCGGAAACCACATCGGAAATATACACTAGCACCACCACTCCTACACCAGCACCTACCATACCCACGAGCACTGTTCCCTCCACGACCACCCAGTCCACGACCACCTGTCAACCCGAAGTGTGCTCCTGGAGCGAATGGTTCGATGTCGACTTCCCCGCCTCAGGGCCCAACCAGGGAGACTTTGAAACCTACCAGCACATCCGGGCCGCCGGCAAGAGAATCTGCCAACATCCAAAGCAAATCGAGTGTCGGGCGGAGGACTACCCGGAGGCTTCCATCCAAGAAGTCGGACAGGTCGTGCAGTGCGACGTCCACTTTGGACTGGTGTGCAAGAACCAAGACCAGACGGGCAAATTCAAGACGTGCCTCAACTACAGGATCCGCGTCCTCTGCTGCAGCCCTAACTACAACTGCATAAGCAGCACACCCTTGCCCAGCAGCCCCATCACCATCACATCCCCCACATCAACCAGCACCGCCACAACGCCCACCACAGTCACCACCTCCACCTCCACGTTCTACACCCCCACCACGCTGCCTACCTCCTCGGAAACCACATCGGAAATATACACTAGCACCACCACTCCTACACCAGCACCTACCATACCCACGAGCACTGTTCCCTCCACGACCACCCAGTCCACGACCACCTGTCAACCCGAAGTGTGCTCCTGGAGCGAATGGTTCGATGTCGACTTCCCCGCCTCAGGGCCCAACCAGGGAGACTTTGAAACCTACCAGCACATCCGGGCCGCCGGCAAGAGAATCTGCCAACATCCAAAGCAAATCGAGTGTCGGGCGGAGGACTACCCGGAGGTTTCCATCCAAGAAGTCGGACAGGTCGTGCAGTGCGACGTCCACTTTGGACTGGTGTGCAAGAACCAAGACCAGACGGGCAAATTCAAGACGTGCCTCAACTACAGGATCCGCGTCCTCTGCTGCAGCCCTAACTACAACTGCATAAGCAGCACACCCTTGCCCAGCAGCCCCACCACCATCACATCCCCCACATCAACCAGCACCGCCACAACGCCCACCACAGTCACCACCTCCACCTCCACGTTCTACACCCCCACCACGCTGCCTACCTCCTCGGAAACCACATCGGAAATATACACTAGCACCACCACTCCTACACCAGCACCTACCATACCCACGAGCACTGTTCCCTCCACGACCACCCAGTCCACGACCACCTGTCAACCCGAAGTGTGCTCCTGGAGCGAATGGTTCGATGTCGACTTCCCCGCCTCAGGGCCCAACCAGGGAGACTTTGAAACCTACCAGCACATCCGGGCCGCCGGCAAGAGAATCTGCCAACATCCAAAGCAAATCGAGTGTCGGGCGGAGGACTACCCGGAGGTTTCCATCCAAGAAGTCGGACAGGTCGTGCAGTGCGACGTCCACTTTGGACTGGTGTGCAAGAACCAAGACCAGACGGGCAAATTCAAGACGTGCCTCAACTACAGGATCCGCGTCCTCTGCTGCAGCCCTAACTACAACTGCATAAGCAGCACACCCTTGCCCAGCAGCCCCATCACCATCACATCCCCCACATCAACCAGCACCGCCACAACGCCCACCACAGTCACCACCTCCACCTCCACGTTCTACACCCCCACCACGCTGCCTACCTCCTCGGAAACCACATCGGAAATATACACTAGCACCACCACTCCTACACCAGCACCTACCATACCCACGAGCACTGTTCCCTCCACGACCACCCAGTCCACGACCACCTGTCAACCCGAAGTGTGCTCCTGGAGCGAATGGTTCGATGTCGACTTCCCCGCCTCAGGGCCCAACCAGGGAGACTTTGAAACCTACCAGCACATCCGGGCCGCCGGCAAGAGAATCTGCCAACATCCAAAGCAAATCGAGTGTCGGGCGGAGGACTACCCGGAGGCTTCCATCCAAGAAGTTGGACAGGTCGTGCAGTGCGACGTCCACTTTGGACTGGTGTGCAAGAACCAAGACCAGACGGGCAAATTCAAGACGTGCCTCAACTACAGGATCCGCGTCCTCTGCTGCAGCCCTAACTACAACTGCATAAGCAGCACACCCTTGCCCAGCAGCCCCACCACCATCACATCCCCCACATCAACCAGCACCGCCACAACGCCCACCACAGTCACCACCTCCACCTCCACGTTCTACACCCCCACCACGCTGCCTACCTCCTCGGAAACCACATCGGAAATATACACTAGCACCACCACTCCTACACCACCACCTACCATACCCACGAGCACTGTTCCCTCCACGACCACCCAGTCCACGACCACCTGTCAACCCGAAGTGTGCTCCTGGAGCGAATGGTTCGATGTCGACTTCCCCGCCTCAGGGCCCAACCAGGGAGACTTTGAAACCTACCAGCACATCCGGGCCGCCGGCAAGAGAATCTGCCAACATCCAAAGCAAATCGAGTGTCGGGCGGAGGACTACCCGGAGGTTTCCATCCAAGAAGTCGGACAGGTCGTGCAGTGCGACGTCCACTTTGGACTGGTGTGCAAGAACCAAGACCAGACGGGCAAATTCAAGACGTGCCTCAACTACAGGATCCGCGTCCTCTGCTGCAGCCCTAACTACAACTGCATAAGCAGCACACCCTTGCCCAGCAGCCCCACCACCATCACATCCCCCACATCAACCAGCACCGCCACAACGCCCACCACAGTCACCACCTCCACCTCCACGTTCTACACCCCCACCACGCTGCCTACCTCCTCGGAAACCACATCGGAAATATACACTAGCACCACCACTCCTACACCAGCACCTACCATACCCACGAGCACTGTTCCCTCCACGACCACCCAGTCCACGACCACCTGTCAACCCGAAGTGTGCTCCTGGAGCGAATGGTTCGATGTCGACTTCCCCGCCTCAGGGCCCAACCAGGGAGACTTTGAAACCTACCAGCACATCCGGGCCGCCGGCAAGAGAATCTGCCAACATCCAAAGCAAATCGAGTGTCGGGCGGAGGACTACCCGGAGGTTTCCATCCAAGAAGTCGGACAGGTCGTGCAGTGCGACGTCCACTTTGGACTGGTGTGCAAGAACCAAGACCAGACGGGCAAATTCAAGACGTGCCTCAACTACAGGATCCGCGTCCTCTGCTGCAGCCCTAACTACAACTGCATAAGCAGCACACCCTTGCCCAGCAGCCCCACCACCATCACATCCCCCACATCAACCAGCACCGCCACAACGCCCACCACAGTCACCACCTCCACCTCCACGTTCTACACCCCCACCACGCTGCCTACCTCCTCGGAAACCACATCGGAAATATACACTAGCACCACCACTCCTACACCAGCACCTACCATACCCATGAGCACTGTTCCCTCCACGACCACCCAGTCCACGACCACCTGTCAACCCGAAGTGTGCTCCTGGAGCGAATGGTTCGATGTCGACTTCCCCGCCTCAGGGCCCAACCAGGGAGACTTTGAAACCTACCAGCACATCCGGGCCGCCGGCAAGAGAATCTGCCAACATCCAAAGCAAATCGAGTGTCGGGCGGAGGACTACCCGGAGGTTTCCATCCAAGAAGTCGGACAGGTCGTGCAGTGCGACGTCCACTTTGGACTGGTGTGCAAGAACCAAGACCAGACGGGCAAATTCAAGACGTGCCTCAACTACAGGATCCGCGTCCTCTGCTGCAGCCCTAACTACAACTGCATAAGCAGCACACCCTTGCCCAGCAGCCCCACCACCATCACATCCCCCACATCAACCAGCACCGCCACAACGCCCACCACAGTCACCACCTCCACCTCCACGTTCTACACCCCCACCACGCTGCCTACCTCCTCAGAAATCACATCGGAAATATACACTAGCACCACCACTCCTACACCAGCACCTACCATACCCATCCACACCGCCCCCTCTACAACGACCCAGTCCACGACCACCTGTCAACCCGAAGTGTGCTCCTGGAGCGAATGGTTCGATGTCGACTTCCCCGCCTCAGGGCCCAACCAGGGAGACTTTGAAACCTACCAGCACATCCGGGCCGCCGGCAAGAGAATCTGCCAACATCCAAAGCAAATCGAGTGTCGGGCGGAGGACTACCCGGAGGTTTCCATCCAAGAAGTCGGACAGGTCGTGCAGTGCGACGTCCACTTTGGACTGGTGTGCAAGAACCAAGACCAGACGGGCAAATTCAAGACGTGCCTCAACTACAGGATCCGCGTCCTCTGCTGCAGCCCTAACTACAACTGCATAAGCAGCACACCCTTGCCCAGCAGCCCCACCACCATCACATCCCCCACATCAACCAGCACCACCACAACGCCCACCACAGTCACCACCTCCACCTCCACACTCTACACCCCCACCACGTCTTCTACCCCTGTATTAACACCATGTTTCTGCAAAATTGGAGATTCTATTTTTTCACCGGGTAAGGTTACCTTTTTTCAACTATTCAGGTGGTTTTTTTTATTTGTTTGATTTTTTTAATATCATTTATTTCCTATGTTTTTATTTTGCATGCGTTTTTGAAATTTTTTGTCAAGTTTGTACTTTTTTTTCCTTTGTTTGTTTTTTATTTTTTCTTCAGGTGATTTGATTTACAACAAGCTGGATAGTGATGGATGTAGATTTTATGCCATTTGTAGTACAACATGTACAGTTGAACGACACAGTGGAGGTTGTAACATTACTACTCCTCTTACTACTACTTCCCCTATATGGTCTACCATAACATCACCAGTTACTTTACCTACAACTTCTGGAAAACCTTTTCATGGTTGTGTTTCTTCTACTTACCCTCCCCTACAGGTATGTAGTTTCTGTGTTATTTTATGACTGTTGAAATAACATCAATGTTAGTTTGACACCACAAAAGATCAGTTTGCCATCTTTAAGCCTTATTTGTGAAGATTGCCAGAGTAAATATTACTAGTTATGTATAACATACATAACATAATATTTTTATGTGCCTTCTATGTAATATTTTTCCACACTGAGAGTTCAATCTACAATAATCTTTTCTATTTAGTTTAGTTTTTGTATAACTCTTTCTGATGCACTGTATTGTATAAAAACAAACTTAGTGAAATAATAAAAGAAATTTTATTGTTCATTTTGTTTAATTATTAAACAGAGAAAAATTCAGCTACTGTGTAGACTTGTATGTTTTTTGTGTTCTTCTACCCTCTTACCTTTACTTCTGTAGCCATTCTCTTATTTTCTTTCTTTTTTTTTTTTTTTAATAGGGATTGGGGTTTTTTTTGCTAGTAATATCATACAGACATCAGTTACCTTTACCTAAGAAGTATCCTCCCAGACTTTAGAAGATCTCCTCATGCAGATAAAAAAAAGTAGCTGGAATTAAGTTTCTCACCTCCCCTTAGCATTAAAAAAAATAAAATATTGTGTATAATATTGACAATCTTTTACTGTTGGTGAAGTTTTTCATTTTAGTCTTTGCTTCAGAGTTGGAAAACAAAACAGTTTCTGATCCTCCATGTCATGGTCAGAAATTGAAGAGAGGTAACACATATTAATTTCCTTTCCAATGTCGTCACTAATGGAAATATTATACCATTAAATTAATAATATGGGTAATGTTGGTATCTGTTTGCAAACTCCTGTGACAGCAATTTTTGTTCATTTTGCAGCCTGGACAAAGATACAAGTTATCTAACTGTACAGAACTCATCTGTAAGGGAGACAACAAAGTAGAAGTAATTCCAACACACTGCCCACCTGCAAAGGAAATTACCTGTGCAAACAAATATCCAGCAGTACTGGTCCCTGATGAAAACGGCTGCTGCTACCACTATGAGTGTCAATGTAAGCACCAGTAGATTAAGGAATAACCTTTTATGAAAAATTAAAAACTTGGAACAGATTATATGGGCATTTTGTTTTCTTTATATTGGTCTATAAATTGTAGTATATTCACTTCAGTTTCTAAATTCTTTGTTATACATTATTTTCATGTTAATCTAAATATTTTCTATTTACCAGGTGTGTGCAGTGGATGGGGTGATCCTCATTATATTACTTTTGATGGAACTTACTATACTTTCCTTGAAAACTGCACCTATGTTCTGGTGAAACAGATTGTACCTAAATATGACAACTTCCGTGTTTACATTGACAATTATTACTGCGATGCAAAAGATGGACTTTCCTGCCCTAAATCCATTATAATTTTCTACAAATCTGCAGAAGTTGTGCTGACCCGTAAACTGATGAATGGTGTGATGACCAATGTGGTAAAATATACTTTTTTATTTCTCTCTTTTTGAAAAAAAGAAATAAGGTCCATTTGCCTTACTGTTTCTCATTTAAAATACTGTTAGAATATTGTATCACAGAGGTGATGAGAGCAGAGGGTGTCATTAGGAAAAATAAAAGATTATATCGGTTTCTAAGAACAAAATTTCAGAAAGAGCCTAGCTCTATGCAGATATGAATACATTGCACACATGCATGTGCATATATAAATAACTCAGAAAGAGACTAATACAGCTGATAGAGAAGACAGAAAGAATGCTTACACTTTATTCTTGTTTCATGAAAACTAGCACCTTGTGCCATTCACTCATGTAAAGAAAGACATTTTGAAAAAATATGGATGCAAATCACAAACATGATTTTTCTCTCATGGCAAAGATGGCTATGTATCCCTGATCAGTTGAATGACTAGGAACTGCTTCCACTGCACAGGAAGCTTCAGACATTAAACAGAGCCATGACATGATTCCCCCTTCAATTACGCTGCTGGTAAGAGAGGTACAAAAAAAGGGGAGACTGGGGGTGTCACTTCACCTTCATGATCCTAAACTAGTGCTGGCAAGCCAATGAAAATCAAGTCAGTTCCTCTGATACACCAGAGAATGTATTAGTTGATTAGAAAACACAAAGAGGTAGGAGGAAAAGTTTGTCTCAAAACACACGCTCCCTCTACAGAGCCTTGCCAAGTTCTTCTCAGCTGCAGTCAGAAAGGCATGCTGAAACAATTAATCCAGTGATCCCCTGTGAAAGAAAACTGTAACTGATGGGTTCGACTTTTACTTTATCCCAATTCAATGCGAAGAAAGTTTCAGAATAATTTCTGACAAAGAGCTAGTAAGCATATGTCATTAGCTCATATAAGATGCAGACTGCAAATGGAACAGCTTAGATTAATGAATAAATATGACTGCTACATAAAACTGGCACCAGGCACGTTTTACTTCATTTTGAATTCAGACAACTCTTCCAATGACAAGCAATATGTAGTGTAGGGAGAATGTGATTTTGCAGCAAAGTTATTGCATAATAATGGCAGGAATATTTCAGTAGTTACAGAAAACTATCAGGCATTAGATGTGATGCACAACAATATGGAATTATGCATGATTATGAACATTAGAAAATGCATTATTTAAAGCAATCAGGCAGACGCAGTTCTTATTCTGAAGCTGTGTTGTTTTTTTTTTTAATCCTGCATTTAGATGTACTTCAACAAAAAGATTGTCAAACCAGGCTTCAAAAAAGATGGCATTTCTTTCTCCACACTTGGCATAAATATGATTGTTGAAATACCAGAGATTGGTGCAACTATCACCTTTAGTGGGCTGATTTTCTCTGTTAAGCTCCCATACAGCAAATTTGGCAACAACACTGAAGGACAATGTGGTAAGACATGTGCTACTTGGAGGTGGGACTCTTTCCCCACCCTACCATGGTTATTCTCACACTCCTTGGCTGTGCAGTCTCACGACTGACAGAAATTTTTAAAAACCAGTAATAGAAATGGAAAGAGCTCTGCTCTTCAACTTCTGTAGAACGAGAGATCAATAGTTCATCAATATGGTTTTTTTTCTTTGGGGCTGGGATTTTACATTTGTTTGGTTTTTCCTAACTTAAATTAAAGTTCACATAACTGTAAAAGAAAGCACTCACTATGGAGTAAGGCATCTTAGGCATTTCATGAGCACATCACATCTAAATGTGATATCAGCACAATAATGTACTGTGCATCGCTGATGTAGCTTTTGAGACTTACATAGTTTGTCTTTTCCAGGAACATGTACAAATAATAAATTAGATGAATGCCGTTTACCAAGTGGTAAGATAATTTCTTCCTGTCCCCAAATGGCTCACCACTGGATTGTTGATAACAACAAGTCATGCCATGGAGTACCAGTACCACCAGTCATAACCACACCTCCACCAAAGCCTCACTGCAAACCACCTCCTCTCTGCAAGCTTATCTGGAGCGAGTAAGAAAAATTAATGAATTCACTCTTTCTAGACAAAACTGTCTCAGTATCTTACAAGAAGAGTAAGAAATATAGCCCTAGCATGTGATAATAGCTGACAATGTCAGTTCAGTGGCTGGATATATACAGTAAAAGGCCCTCGCAAAAGCAACTGCTCTTCTTTTAATGACTTGCATGCCAGAGATAACTGAGCAAGGAGAGGTGAAGTCAGAAAAACAGGAATGCAGCAAGCACTAATAGCCATACTCCCTGAGTTGCAGCCACACAGGTTTGTTATCTTTCTCCATCCTTACCTTCCAGGGTATGCTCATTCACATTTATTTATACTATTAAGACTGAAGTGAATACATTTGAAGTGGATCTTCAGTACAAACCGCAAAGAACCTGGTTACCAACCAGGTTAACAGACAGAAACATCTCAGCCAAAAAACATCCTTAATTACTTGTACATTTTTATTGAAAACATGGAACTCCAAAAGCACAAAGGCTTGCTAACGGCAGTATTTGCTGTATTTGTGTGAGCTCTGACAAAAGCTTTTTTTCAACTGGTTCACTTACACAGAAAATTTTATACACGCTTACTGTAGTGTCTAGTAAGTTATGAGCAAGTGTATATGCAATTTTTCTATTTCTTAATTACTTCAATCAACCCTTTTCCCTTAATCTGATGCAGTTGCCTTTTTTCATTAAATTTCTGGTGCCAGACTGATGAAAATTTGTGGACACATACAGAAACGCTATGACCATTAGCCTCTTTAGAAAAAAGAAAAAAAAAAGTATCTTCAAATTTTGTAACCTCTCATTTCCTGAATCCATATTCCAGATTATTGGCCATTCTTACTGTTTTGTTTCTCATAATGCATTCCTTCCTGGAGCAGAGAATTACATGCCATAAACTGGAAAGTACTGGATTTTATATAATGACTACTTAGCATAAACAGGATTTATTTTCTTTTCTCTCTGCAGGATTTTTGCAGAATGCCATGACGTGATACCACCAGAACCATTTTTCAAAGGCTGTGTTTTTGATGGATGCCGCATAGTTGATGAATCCATGCAGTGTTCCAGTTTAGAGATATATGCTACAGAGTGTGCTGCCAGAGGTGTCTGCATTGACTGGAGAGGAAAGACTAACAATACATGTTGTAAGTATTGCAGAATTCAAAAATGTGTGTGAGAAATGGTAATAATTAGTGTTTCATTCAGTAAATACATTTTACATCTAACACTTTGCGACTATCTACACCAATACAGTGACATCCTTACTCACAGAAGCTGCAGATAAAGGGGGCAAAGCTGTAGCCACTTTTGCTGCAAAAAATTAATCTACTGACAATCTTTGATCTTTTTTCTTCTTTTTCCATACAGCATACAACTGTCCAGCAAGTAAGGTATACAACCCATGTGGGCCTATTAATCCTTCTACCTGTGACTCAAGGTATGGAAAGAAAAAAAGCATCCCAAAACAACTGCTTGTATTTTTCTCTTTTTTTCCATTTTTACTTATCAACTTTCCTAGAAAATGGAGTTACTTCATAATGACATGTCTTATGAATTTGGATAATTTATTCAAGATTGATAAATATCAATCAGCTTTATGAACATCCACTTCCCGTTGCACTTCAGAAAATGTAACTTCTTTGTCTCCTATGTATCCAACATGGCAACCTTCTCGTTTGCTGCTCTCTTTCCTGCTTTACTGCAAAAATTGTTGTACTCAAATCCATGCATTCCTCCCATCCTAGCTTTGTTGAACTTCCTGGTTATGGAGTAACTGAAGGATGTTTCTGTCCTGAAGGAATGACACTCCTAAGTGAAGAGAGCAACATCTGTGTCTCTGAATGCTGTAAGTAATCTGTAGCTAATTTTGGGAATAGAGATCAGGACTGACAGTCAGGAGGCCTGTGTTCTACTGCCATTTTCTACATGGTCATATTATAGGCAAATCAGCCTCTTTGAGCTCCTTTATTTTCCCCATCTAAAAATCAAATAATAATATGACCTTTTTTCCCTCTTCTTTCCTTACATCAGACCTATCAAAATTGTAGAATTCTATATTTCAGATGATCTAGTCTGCATATTTATTTTCTTGTTTTATCACCACAGTATTTCTAACTCCTTTATGTCAGTTTTCAATGGTGTAAATATCTCATTTGTTTGTTTGGTTTTTTGTTTGTTTTCTTTCCAGCTTGTAGAGAACCAAATGGAGCAACCAGATTGGTGAGTATCACAACCAATGTGGTTCATCAGGCACAGACAAGCGAACCAAGAGTATATTTAGTGTCCCATAAAAAAACAACTTTGCTTAGGTTGGGGAGAATTTTAGTGTTTTTTCAAATGTTTGTTCTCCTTTAGCCTTAAAAATAAGTGCCAGAGCAGAAACAGTAAGTGATGGGATATTCTCTCAGTAATCATCACCTCATATACTGGGAAGAGCTGCATACAAATTACAGAAATTTCCCTGTGTAACCTAATGTGCACATGTCATATGCTAATTTCTTATTCAAAAGTGCATGATTATTCAGTTCTCCTTTAGATCTCTTGTATCCCTCATACTAACACTACTAGTAAATAGAAAATTATAACTCTGTGAACATGCTCAGAACCTTCAGTGGTCTCCAGTATACTCCTCAAATTAGCTCCAGTTCAAGGGTTTCTTATAAAATCTAGGGATACTAGATATATGAATAGGCTGATACAAACAGGTTTCAGTGTATCTGTGAATAAGTCACCTAGAAACAAATATAAATATTTTGGTTTTAATTTATGGGCTGTTTTTCTTTTTCTTTTTTATATAGCCAGGAGAAAAATGGACATATGATTGCCAAGAATGTGTCTGTGACAAAAATACACTTAAAGTGCACTGTACAAAACACAAATGTTCTCTGACACAGCAAGTATTTTGTGATGAAGCAGGTTACATGCCTGTTCAGATACAGATACCAGAAGATCCATGCTGTACCAGAACTGAATGCTGTAAGTACTGTCTTAGTTCTTTATCATGGGGAATACACTATGTTCATTTTAGGGAAGTACAGCCATAATTTCTCCATTTTTTAATACTTTGCATTGATTTCATAATGCCTTTCTCCCTTGTCCCACGTCTTAGGACCTTCTTGTAGAGCATCTACTAGATGCCTGAACAGAGCAAATTTAAAGATCAAAAGATTTTACATGGTTAGACACAGAAAAGTAACTGGAAATCTCCTAGAATTTAACATTGAAAACCTTTAATCCTGTCACTGCCTGAAACCATATAGAAAAACTGTTCCATGCATTTCATGTTTAAAAGACCAGTATATGAAATAAATTAAATTTTTGAAAAGGTATTGAACATGTAAAAATTACTCAAGAAATTCCTGAACCTCTCAGACTCATCATATTTCTAAATTGATACGAATTTCCCTTTGGAGGCATCTCTTTCCAGCATTCACCACCATTTTCTTCTCAGTCAATACTATGTTTTACAGATGTTGTGGAAAACCCCGATCACTTTAAAAATAACCAAGCAAATACAATGAATTAGTCATTAAATGAGCTTGTGTAGACACCACATTTGCCCCATGGGAACACTTCTGACCCTTAATGCAAACCAAAAATTACACTCATTTACTAATTCTGAGATCATTATTTTCTATGTTCTCTTACATTAAACAGACTGCAACACTAGCCTGTGCCCTGAGATCACACCCCAGTGCTTAGAGGGACAAGAGATAGTAACAGTAATGCAGCCTGGAAAATGCTGTCCCACCTTTGAATGCAGTAAGTACTATGCACCTTCTTTATGTGTTATTCAGAGCTATATTTTCCTAAATTTTTGAATACAAAAACCTTAAAAGAGAAAATGCAAATTATCTGTTCTCACATTGGACCAACAAGCAAGCAGTTTTTTCACATATTTCTGCTGCTTAAAACTTATACCGCTAAGACACCATCTTTCTTCCTTCTTTACAGGACATGGTTGTGTAGTCAACGAAACCTACTATGCAGTAAGTAAAACAGAGTTTCTTACTACAAAAATAAACCTCCACATAGGTTCACAATCCAATGGTTTTGAGACTCCTATCAGGGACCATATTTTACAGAAAGGCCTGAGATAAAACATTATGAATTATTTAATTGAAGTCAGCATAACAACAGCCTCCCTACAAGCAAAAGCACTTTCTGCTCTCCTTTTTGCATTAGCAGAATTTAATTCCGAAATGGATATTATCAACCAACAGAAACTTTGCTTAAATAAAACAGCCAAAATTGAATTTAAGGATAGTTTAGCCGATACATAGTTCAACTTTGTATTACCTGTGGTGTACACACACACAAAGTAACTTGCTTTTAATGACAAATTATATTTATTTTTCCTGACGTGCGCTAGCCTGGAGCTGTCATTCCATCAGGTCCCTGTGAAGAATGCACCTGCTCTGAATCCTCTTACTCAAGCGTCCACCATGCTACTGTCAAGTGTGAACCTGTCATCTGTGACACACACTGCCCAGCGGTGAGTGCTATTTTACTATTAGTTATTACTACACACAGCTCAAATATCTACCAGTTAAGGTCAGTGTCCTGACTCAATGACATTTCCTCTCTCTTTCTTTCAAAACAGGGTTATAAGTATACAAAGAAACCTGGACAGTGTTGTGGCACATGCCAGGCAGCGGCTTGCATAGTGACTGTGGGAGACAACATGACACGTGTGCTCCAAGTAACTATCCCAGTTTTAGTTCACTTGGTGACCTCTGGTAGACTTCACTCTTTCTTCTCCTTGACTTTGTGACATTTATTTTCTGCATCTTTTTTCATGTTAGACAAAGGCTTATTCAGGTAGGGAATGGAATGTCTCACACAGTTTGAACCGTACCCTGAGCCATGCAACTACTGTTCTAAAACTTCTGGAAGCAACCACGATACAAAACAATGGCTTTCAGAAATCAATATAGAAAAATACATAGGTGAAAGCAATGGGCCATTATTTGCCTTCAGCTCTGAAAATATAGCACCTATTTTGCTCAAAGAACAATTTTATCTGTGGAGGCAGTTTTCCACTCCAGAGAGAGGAAGATCACATTTTGCCGATCGCAAAAATCAGCTGAGCGCTGTATGACAGGATGAGTCAGTGAAGCCAGCAGAAATTCTGCCATTTATCTGAATGGACATACCCATAAATTCTAATTACAAAACCACTGAAACATAAATTAATCTTTCCAAATGAGTAGACATATTTATCCTATTCACACAAAAAGCATGACTATACACCAGCTGAAAATAGAGCCTCTTCACCTGGTAAGTGAAAAAGACTTACAGCAGTATGATAATATGACAATATCAACTGAATTTCGAGAAAATTATATGTAATAATCAAAACATATTAGGCAGCAACAATAAGACACTGAGATTTCTTTTTTTGCTCCATTTTTATGTAAGTTGATTTTTATTCACTTTAATTTTAACTGCTTTCAGGCTGGAGAATTCTGGAACACACCTGGTGATAACTGTACAATTTACACATGTGAAAAATATGATGACCAGTTCATTCAAGTTGTCTTACAGAAAAGTTGTCCTCCCTTTAACCCTGATGACTGTGATCCAGTAAGTATTCTTCTAGCAGTTCTCACATTTGAAAAGATTGCATTAGCTCACACCAGTGATAGAAGGATCATGGTGTCCAAGGAAAATACCTAGCAGAAGCATCACAGAGGATGTAGCTCTCATTTTATTCTCTCAAAATTCAGTGCCCATCAGATTTCATTTTAGAAAAGAAAATTAAAATTAAAATGGGTGATATATCAATCTGCATTCAGGATTGGGCACTAAGGAAATAGCATAAAGTTCTTAATTCCTAAAAGTGTCAGATGACTACAGAAGCAAGAATTTTATTGAAAAAAAATGGGATTTTTGTTCCTATATTATTTAAGATTATAAACATTTTTTTAGAATTCACTTATTGAGAACAAAGCTGAAAGAAAATAAGTTACTTCAGGTCACAGTATCATTCCTCTTAATACAACTCTGGATAGATTCAATACAGCCGCACACGTCTGGGGATCCAGTTATTTTATCAACTGTGTTACCCTGTCTGACGTAACCCTTCACCTGTACTGACTTCAGTCATTCACACTATTGCGTATGTGCTACCACATTTCTTTCTGTAATTTTACTACTGAACTCTGTTGACAGCAAAGCAGTTCCAGACCCCCTCAATGTCAGCTTTCAAAGTACTCTTATTAATATTGAAATAGTTATCTGCCCTTCATATTTAGCCTCGCTTGAACTTAAATTCCCTGTCAATACAAACAACTTTCTGATGCCAGAGAAATTTAGGTGGCAGGGAAAGTCTCTGCTTTAGTATGCAGAATGAAACTTGAGTTATCTTTTTCTGTTTTCCTACTCAAGGATGATGTCAAGATATCTGATGATGGCTGCTGTAAAGAGTGCCAAGTAAAACTGAGGAGTAAGTAATGATAATTTTGTTAAAAGTAACAATATGTGACTTATTAGGTATACTAGTCCATCTTGCATGGTAAATACATGGATAGAAGAGGTAAACAGTGTGAGGTACTGCCTCACACTGGGGTGAAAAACGAATCGGGTGGACAAAGAAAGGAACAGAACATTTCCAGCATGCATTTTAGGGCCTCAGAAAAACATGGGTATGGTGAACTTTCCCATGCTCTACTGATAGATGTTAGACTTTTTGTAGGAGGGAGAGGACTATGACTATTCTCCAACTTCCATAGAAACACTCTCTTTAAGTAAGAAAGTGAAGCAAATTCTTGGAGCTGGTTGTGCATTGAGCAGTTGCCAGAGTACTGCTCTTTATTTCTGTATCCTGCACCAAAATTCCATAAGCAAAAGGGAATTTTTCATTCAATGATAACACAAGCAAAAAAACATTTGGCCCTTAGCAATTAAAAGAGAAATGCACTGTGACCTATTTCCTATCTCAGCTCCACTCTTATCAGTTTCTACTACAAACTGTCTATCATACACAGAGATTTATTTATATGTGCACATATTTTAATCTATTTTCCCTTGGTTTGTGATAACCTTAGGTTGTATGAAGCACAATACTACTACTGTCATCAAATATCATGGGTGTGTATCTCCTGCACCTGTTGAGATGTCATACTGTGAAGGCAGCTGTGATGCTTATTCACGGTAAGGGGTGTCTTCTGCTCTTTACGCTAGTTACATAAAGTAAATTTCAAGTGATTTTCTAATATTTCCAACATCCACCCAGTCATCAGCAGTTTCCCAACTGGAATTTTTAACAGAAATTATGTCAGACTAGCTGAATTACCTCAAGACTCACAATGTTTTAACAGCTTGTTCAGTGTCAGTGAATAGACCTAGATTTTTATTTTGCCCATGTAAAAGTGAGGCTATTTGTTTCTCACTATTGTTCCATTTTAGACTGGCCTAATATGTGTTCTGGATTAATTAATTTACTTTTTATGTGCCTTAATGAAGAACTAGATCCATCCATTTTTACAATGAGGAGAAACTTATATTTAGCCATGATACTGTAAGAATGGTAATATTGAGCAACAGTCCCATATGCAAGCACACAACTTCCGGTTTTATTTCACAAGTGGAAGGGGTAGTGGTATTTCTCACATAATTTCTTAATCTTTCTCTTTTGTTGGTTTTGTAATCAGATATTCTCTAGAGGCAAACACAATGGAACACAAATGCTCCTGTTGTCAGGAAATCAAGACCAGTCAAAGAAAGGTTACTCTGACGTGCAGTGACGGAACCTACCTTGATCACTCATACACCTACGTGGAGAAATGCAGCTGTGTGACCACTGAGTGCATTCCACAAGGCAGCAGCCAACAGGCAACCAAACAGATAAAGGCCTCTCAGGAACAAGGGAACGTCTAATATTAGAACTAGAGAAAAGTCAAACAAGGGTTGGACATAAGACCCCTTCGAAATAATACAAAAGTGTCAAAAGCAGCTAAAATTTTAGATAAAGAGATTATATTTTCTGCATACAAAGTCAATATGTCTGTCTACATTATCTTGGTTTTCATTACCAATATATCTCCGGGTTTTTTTTCCCATGTCTTTGCTCTTACATCTTGAGTCGTACAGCATAAGGTCATTTTGTCATTTTCTATTAGTTTGTTTGTCTTCTGAGAAGTGCTGTACCATAAGGTGGAGAACTGGATTTACGCTTGCACAAAGTCTGTTATGAGAATGACATTCTTTTCTGGCTTGAAGCTTGCCTCTGGTGGCACTTGACAAAATCTAATATTTCTGTTGATGCAGACTGACCTTTTTTTATAACTTTTTCACTCGAGTTCATCAAGGCAAATCAAAAGCTAGTCCAGAAAACCATTGTACCTCTCTGTTTCTTTATTTTTCTTTTTGCTTTAAGGAAAAAAGTCTGCAGAAAGCCATACCTTCTCAAAACTATTTTGAACAATATATGATGGACATATTTCCTATATATTCTTTTGAGAAAAAGAAAAATCCTGTCATGAGAAGCTGCTGCGCACTACTCTCTGTTTACATAACACCATCAACTGTATGAAAATATGGAATTTTTTTGTTTGTTTGTTTTTTTGTGGTTAACTGTTTACAGAAGAAGTATATATATATTTTTTTTTGCCAACAGGGGTGTATGAAGGATTTTTGTAAACAAAAGTTAATAATAATAATAATAATAATAATAATAATAATAATGTAAATTCTTTCCTTGGAAGCTTTTAAAAGTTAAACCATTGCTATTTATTTTGTTTTTGGAAAACTGATTCATTGGGTCATTTGTTTCAGAATTAATGACATCCCATTTCTTAGTCCTAGTCATGTTATCTGGGTGTGGTATATTTTCTTCCTCTATTTTGTTTTGAAATATTGTTTTATTTTTGTTCCATATGGGGGAAAAAAAAACTAATGATGATTAATAAATTTTAAGCATTTTACAGCATGTCTCCTTTGACTTTTCACTGAATCCCTCACATTAGAATTACTGGCCTGTTGAGTGTTCCCCGTGTCCTAATCCAGATCTTGGGAAACTTGTAGGTCCAGGGGCTTCAAAAGAGCGGGTCGGCGCTAGGAATCAGACCGCACACCAATGTGGCTAAAAGCAGTCAGTTCGTTTATTCTACAGAGCAGTGTGACTATATACTCTCTAGCAAGCTTAACAAAGCATGGCTGGGAACCATGGGGGAGGGAAGTGAAAACAGTGAAGGCGATAGAGCGGACACCTGTGCAAGGCCTATATCTTATCTTGTCTCAGAGGAATGTTTCAGAATGAGGAACTTCTATTCACAGTCCACACTCCTTAACCCATTATCTGACTTTGCTGCTAGCTCCACATTCCTTTAAAGTGATATTTCATCCAGGCTGTTTTGTTCGCAGGCATAGAGAGTGGAGGAATATGTGGCCATTCTCACGGAGCCATTCCTCCACACTGGCCCTGTAAGATATTTGCTTCCCATCCTACTACAGGCATTGGTTAATAGCTCCAGGTCAAATGTCAATCTAGACTGTGGTAACCTAATCCCTGTAGAGCTTTGATACTGCTTTGAATGAAAGACACTCAAAAACAAATACTGAAAGTGTTCCAAGCACTTAATTTCAGATACTATCAATTAACGAGCTTCCAGTAAGCAAGCACATCTTTGAGTCTGTACATATTTTGTAGGTCTGGAAGTTCTTTACCTGATACACAGAAACTATACAAAGTATTCCAAACCAGTTAGTCTGACATCACATAATGTCAAATGTTAGCATGATGTCAGATTGAATGGAACATCCCCTTGTCCAGTCTGTGTCAGCTGTGACAGTTGCTTCCCCTCCCAACTCCTTGTACATCCCCAGCCTACTTGCTGGTGGGCTGCTGTGAGAACAAGAAAAGGCCTTGGTTCTGTGTAAGCACTGCTCAGCAGTAATGAAAATATTTCTGGATTGTCAACATTGTCTCCTGCACACATTGAAAACATAGCCCTATACTAGCTACTCTGAAGAAAATTAACTCTATCCCAGCCCAAACCAGCACTACAGACTTTGGTCTTGGGATGGGGAGACAATAAGGCAAGAAAACAAGGAAGGGAAACATAAGCCAAGTGAAACCATGGAGGTACACAGAACCTGTGACTGAGGATGTACTGGAGACACTGCCTTGGAGAAGGAAGGATCCCTATCACAGATATAGTCATACTGCTGGGAAAGAGCAAATGAGAACCTTCAATTCAAGAGAATAGGAGATAACATGTTTTGGGCATGATATGGAAGGACTTCTAGGGACTCCCGGAAACAGGACATGGAGTAAGTGAAAAACAGAGAGCTGCAGTGCATGTTGTAGACCTGCCTCACTAGCTTTCTAAATTTTCCCTTACATAGGACATATCTTTGCTCTGAGTTATTGCTAACACAAGCTGGGTAAGTAAGCCTTTCTAAAAACTGGGATAAATTAGTTCAGTTCTGTATCTCAAAAATAAATCACCAATTTTTAAAGTAGTAAATAAATAATAAAATCAATAAACAATTAGGTAGAAGAAAGTGAGTCGCTTGGTAGCTGTTGACACAGGTCAGAGTACTGTGCAGGTCACACTGATAACTAATGTATGTTACACTAACGGTAACACTAGAGGGCTCTAGGCTCACAGTTTACAAACCTGTATGAAAATGTTTCCTGTCAAAAGGATTACTTTCAAGGCACTTCGAAGTAAGCTATAACTATTGCTTACTTTCAAATCATTAAGAAAAACTTTTAACTTACTTTTGAATCCACAGACATCCATTCCACATAAAATACCAAGACTTGTTTATACATCATTTACATTTTTTTTCTTCTTTTCTTCTTTGGAACAAAAATAAATTGAAGCAGAGAAGTGATTCACTTTGGACAGAACTTATACCAGCTTTACAGAAAAAAAATCAAAGTTGTTGGTCTAATTTCACTATTGGCTGGCAGAATTACTTCCTTAGGCATTTGTTAATTGCTCCCCACCCAGGACTCCTGTAATGTAGCCTAACTACTGCATGACCAGCTTGTTATTTCTCCATTTTCCACATAGCACTTTAAAACTCTGTAGTGTAAATAACAAATCACTAATAATAACTTTTCAACTATGCTTTGTATTTATCATTAACATAAAAAATATAACCTGAAAATGTATGTCTATTCTGATTTACTGCCTAGAAGTCATTTTCAAGTGATTCATTTGACTGTTAAAGCATGACAGACAGCTTTTAAACCACATCACAATCTGAAAACAGCTATGGAAAGACTTAGAACTGTCTGTGGCAAAGCCCAGGAGTAGGATTGATAAAAGTCAACTGAAGAATGGAAACCACACTTGATAATAATAAAACCCCAACTCAAAGGAGGAAGCTTTCTTCCTCCTCAACAGGTATTGTTCTACCATTGCAAAAAGAGCAGCTCTGATGCAATCAACCAAATTAAACCAAGTTTTATAACAGAAGAGGAGACTAGCCCTATTTGAACATTACTAATATAATAATAAAGCTATTATAAATGCACAGAAAGTATGTTTTTTGAAAATTATGCAGTCCTCAGGACTGTCACATTTTCTTTTGCTTCTTAATTTTTAAAAAATTATCATCCTTCTTGAGTCTCAGGTTTCTTTATGCATTCGTTATAATTGTTATTTGTAACTGCAGTTTGTTTATAAGGAACCAGCAGTTCACACTGTCACAGTAATTGTTGTTACTAACAGCTATTCATGTAAGTTAGGCTCTTTAAATAGCCAGAAACTGTCTCTCTCTGCTAACTCTTCTCTTGCTGTTACTGCCATGCATGCAAATAAAATCCCACTTTTATTCCCTCTGTCTTAAGAAGCACAGCCTGTACAGGCAGTCAAAAATGGAGCCATTAAACATGCACAATTATAGGCATCTCATGCACCAAGTGCCATAAAATTATGTATCTAGTAACCAATTCTGAAATTAAATACTTGGTTTTGCACTTGCACTAGTCTAACTGCAAGGATATCCCCATGACTGTTACTGGTTTTCACTGACTTCAAAAAAATAAATGCCAGAAATATTTGAGGGTAGCCTGATTCCAAGGTAAATTTGAAACTGGCCTAAATTTTGAAGAGGAACAGAATTTGGACTCTGCAGCTGTTCCCTCACTCAGCAAGGAGACAAGTCAAAACCTCTCACTTTAGCTGATCTCTAGAGAGGGTTGGAACAAAAATTGTGCTTTATCACATTTGTCAGTGTCCCACCTACTGAGGCACATGACTGCCAACTGCAACACAGGAACACTACAAGAACTGGCAGACAAAATATGACAGTCGGTTATAAAGAATCTGCAGAAAAGGCATAATGAACACCATCATGGAATGACCTCTTGCCACAGCAGAAATAACTTTTCCTATTCATATTACAGAATCACGGAATTGTAGGAGTTGGAAGGGACCTCCAGAGATCATCAGGTCCAACCCCCCTGCCAAAGCAGGTTCCCTAGGATAGATCTCACAAGTAGGCATCCAGAAGGGTCTTGAATATCTCCAGAGAAGGAGACTCCACCACCTCCCTGGGCAGCCTGTCCCAGGGCTCTGTCACCCTCACTGTGTAAAAGTTCCTCTGCATGTTGGTGCGGAACTTCCTGTGCTCCAACTTGAGGTCATTGCCCCTTGTCCTGTCCCCACAGACCACTGAAAAGAGGCTGGCTACTTCCCTCTGTCTCCCACACTTCAGATATTTATAAACATTAATCTGATTAGTTGGTGGTTGCTCTGTATTCTGGATAATTAAATTATTCTACCTGACGCAGTTCAATCACTTGCTTTGCTATTAATGCTTTCATGCTTTATGACCTAATTCTAATGGAAATTAAGGTCAATTATTCAGATATCTGCTACTTTACAGGAAATGAGCATTATAATGGCACTAAATTTGTGTTGACTGAAGATAAAGCACAAAGATACTGAATCACATAACTCATGGCAAGGTGCAGTTGCATAGCATTCATAGTAGGTAAGTTGTCACAATACATTTGATCTAACAGGAACACTGCAAAAAAACTTCACCTTTAGCAAGGAAGCTATGGGACCAATATAATGCATCCCTCGGGAATCCTAGAGAGGATTTTAATGACCAGTATTTTGACAACCAGCCTAATCTCAGTTGAGATTCCATCAGAAATAATTTTTCAACCTAAACCATTCTCAGATTGCCAATATACTCTGGGTTTTTATAAAAGCAAAAAAAAATCAATAAATTGTTAGTCATTGTAAATGTATATTCTATTGTTACAGAGTCTATACGTGTGTGTGTGTGTCTATGTGTAAAGACCAGGAAAGGCGTATATATAATAAACTCATCAACAGTCTTGCATCCCATTTATCTTTTATCTTCAGTCTGAAACAGCACCAGAGGCTTCATATACACAGCTTGTTAATTAAGAGCAATTCCTAACCAGAAATAACAGAGTAGCTTGCAATTTTGTTTCAACCTAGCAAGCTGGAGGTCCTGAAGAAAAAGCATCTCTGAAGCAAGCTTGCCAGCAGAATACAAACACTCCTGCAAATTTCACCAAGCTCACGAGCTCTTCTGCCTGAGTATCAAAAGAGCCATTTTTATGCTCCCAAAGCATAAAGTCACACAAAACAGCAATCTTAAGACACAAGACCATCAAAGCTAGCCTGTGCTCCAAGAGAAATCTGTCAGCATTACACTGATGTAACTACAGTGAACATGGTATTAGCAGGATCTCAATTTACCTTACAGGCAAATATAAATATGAGCTGTGATTAATCTCTGAGACTTTCATGAAACTATGAAAAATGGATTGGAGACTCTTTTTTCTATAGTTCATCCACCCCAAATGAAAAAACATCCCAAATGGTTCAGGAAGCACACCTCCTTTATCCAATTGAGGAAGAACATGGAAGGAACAATCCAGGGCTAGAAATAAATAAATAGACAAAAGTTACCAGAGAGAAACTGAGACTTTCTCCTGTCTTAGTTCACCCATTCCAGTATGACTGCACTGATGTTATTCCATGATTTTGCTAGAACTTGACAGGAGCATCAGGCCTTTGTGTGCTGGGAATCAAACACAAAGCAGAGCATGAGGATTATGATCTTTCTTGTATTTATGATAGCAGTGCTAAAAAAGGGGCCATTTTTCTAAAGGCAAGTTTATTTTTTCAAGTTGCCAATTCATTTTGAGTGATTTGACATTAACCTGATGTAGTGATATGGCCAAGCTAAGCATTTGCAATCTGCCCATAGTAAAGCCATCCAGTAGCAGACTGCTTAAATCCTGGCAACTGTGTTGCTTAAAATCTTATATCAAAGATAGAATTAATGCAATGCAATACAAATAATTTCTCACACATAATTTAGTAACAAATGCCATTAAATAATAAAGAATCAAACCACATTGTGCCCTGTATCACTCATTGAAAACTCCTTTTGCAAGGGCTCAGAATAAACGTTATGGGATGAAATAAATTTATCTGAACGCGCTACAACCTGTCTATCCATGATATAAGAGCATTTTGTGAGGGAAGAGAGAGAACAACCACTGACTGACTTCAGAGAGCTTTTCCCACTCAAAACACTGCCACAGCTGTCACAAACCATGGGAGTTAATGCTGTAAAATGGTGGCAGTACAGGAGCCATGAGGGGTCAGACAGAAGGAAGTTGTGTCCTTCCCAGGGCCTAACCCAAAACTCATAGAGATTATGTGCAAAGGGTGGAAAAGTGATGGTGGCAATCCACCCCCCAACATGCCCCAGACCCCGATAGGGCTACCCTAGCCATGCTACAACCTCTCTCAGCCACTGCAGCCAGGACAGTAATGTTCTGGCTCCCTCCTATATCCACTGCGGCAAAGCACACACAACACAAATACACAGTACTTACATGCATGTGAACAAAGCAAGCTACCCCATCAGTCTCCATAAAGTCCAGTTTCTAATGTCAGTGGGATTTGGTATAGAATTAGCTTCTTTGAACATTGAAAGATAAGAGAGAGAAAAAATCTCCAGGTGTTTTTTGAAAGTATGGCCTTCTTCCAACCTCTTAGTTTTTACCAGCAAGTTTTGTGGGTTAATCCTGGTTGTCTAGCACAGCAAAGTTGCATAGGTACTGCATCATCTGTGCCTTAGCAGATGCTTCTCTGTCTTAGGTGCACATTTCTGCTCTGTTCACAGGGCCTTCAGGCAAGACTGAGAATTCTGTTAGCTTAGACAATGGGCTGAGCGAGTACAATGTAGGAAAGACCCAAAGCTGTACATATTCCTCTCCAGAATGTGTGCCTTACAGTGTTCTGGCACCACTGAGAAGCTGATGTGTCATACCAATGAACTCAGATACCCTGACTGCAAAAGTAATGACTGTCAAGATCAAATAAATCACTTACAAAGGAACAGCAGAATGTATGCAAGGGCAGCCTGTTTACCACCTTACTAAAAGAGCGATTCTATCTTTACTTATATTTCTTGAGGCTATGCCTGTCTTGTTATTTATTCTTTGTTTCACTCTTAATATCCACCACACCACGCAGTTTAATGCATATTTGTACTGATGGCTGCATCGCATTTCTTCTGTTACATGCTGCAGGCTACTGACTGTTTCATTCTGTTAACTGACAGGTATGTGTTTTCTTAAAGTTTCAAAATACTTATTTCAAGGTTTGTTTGGGTTTTTTAAAATAATGTGTATTTATATTTTAAATTATATCCAACAAGTTTTCACTTTTCTGAAGAAACTATGTTAGAGTCCAGGAACTACAGCTATCTACTTCCAGAATCACACAGGAAGTTTCACAGCTTTGCATTTGACTTATTCACATATCAGCAGCTGCACAGATCATTGGTCTACCTTGTCAAATTTAAAGTTTCGTGCAATACAATAGCAAATAGAGTGTTTTGCTTGAGGCAACAGGTTATTTTATTCCTTTCTCCCAAAATGTTGTGTCATCTAGAATGTAACTCAGATATTTCAGCTGTGTTAGGCAATCTGTGTGTGTGTGTCTGTGAACACCCATGTTAACAATACTTTCTGTGGTTAGTGCACAAAGATCCCAAAGGGGGAAGGATCTACAGGGAAATTCCAGATTTGTTGTCTATTGTTTACTATTTCAATCAATTTATTTTCCTCTTATTTTCAGTAATCAATCTGGAGCTACTTGTACCATTACTTCGCTGAAGTCTATCCAGCCTTCTCTCTCTCAAATGAAAATCAAGGGTAATATGCTTGTTGGTAGAGATAATGTTTTATTGGCTCAGCTGGCATAATTAGAAAAATTAGACAGGCATTTTAGCACAGAAGCCCTTCAGTCAGCTTCAAACAAAGGTTACTAAATATTTTGCCATCAAGGTTATTTCTTAGATAAATCAATCTAAAGAAGTGGTAAAATCCAGCCAAATCCTACTCTCCTAGCTGACGCCAGGAGGACTAAATTTGCAGAGTCAGGATGGAATTTGGCTCACAGACAGCTTCAGGAAAACATTTGCATCATTGACTCTCGTAGAAAAAAAATGCTACATTATTTTAGAGATATGTATAAAGGCTTGCTTTCTCCATGTACTTCTATTCCACTGAAGACATGCTAAATAACTAGAATGTAATACTACTATAGTAATATATTTTTATGTTGCTAGATGTAAAAGAGACTTACAGGACTCGCTCTCACTAGCTGTACTGTTTTTTTAACTTCATACAGAGCATACTGTAGTGTTACAATTACTTGTCTCTACACTGCATATAAGATGCACACATATGAAACACCTGTGTAGATGAATTGTCAGTATTTCACCTGTAAACACAATCCAGCAAGGCTCCCAGGTCTTGAGGGACTGTTCCCAGCAGAAATATTTGGTCCCTCTGGTATTAACATTGGCGTGTTTGGGAGGGAGGTGGTTGCTTGTTTTACCATATCTGGTTTCATGGCAGGTTTTTTCAGGGTCCTCCACATCTATCCACGTGTGTGACATCATTAGTTGCTGGTAGTGGACAAAGTCCTCCTTCTAACTGGAAAAACTGCATTGCTCTTGAGTTCTGCAAAAGTTTGAGAATAGCTGTCATTTTATCCCCAATAATAAATCTCCTATTCATTTTGACAAAGGCTTAGATATTTAACAGGCGTCACACAAACTGAATCCATACAGAGCAAACAGTCAGACAGAGACTGCCATTGTGGATGAGTTGTATTACCTCCTGCTTTGTGCCTAAAAATGTCTTTGAGGTGTGGTTTTGGCTCTACCCCAACACAGTGCACATGCTGACAGATCAGAGCCTTGTAAAATGATTGCTGGTAGATAAAGTAAATCCTCATCAAAAATGTACTCCCTGATGAAAAGATCAGTGTAAGTAATCGAGACACTAGAAGCCATGTGAAGGCTACAGAAATATAGAACAGGGCCCGAGAGTGTTGGTTGAAATATTTCTGCAACAGCATGAGTAACATTCCTTTATAGAAGAGAATGAGTAGCAAGGAAAGGATGATTCTACACTGTATACTCTCTCTCCCTCTGATTTTTCATCTCCCCCACTCCCCCCACCCCCCATTGTTTTTTTTTCTAGTATTCTGATTGCATTTCATGAAGAGCAATCTTATTTTGGGTGTTGTGGTGTACTGCTTCTGAGCTGTCACCTCAGCAACATTCCTTAGAATCTATGAAACTGTAAACTCCTGTATAGCTGTGTTGGCACAACCAGGATTACTTATGTCCATAAAGTCAGATTCAATGCAATACCCAATTCCACCCACATACTTATTCAGAAAAGTAGTTTAAGAACATACGCATTTCAGAACAAACCAAATGCTTGTTTTGGCATTAGCATTACCCTAACAGCTAAGAATCCCGCTCAGATAGACCAGGGTTTTCCTGTGCTAGGCACCATAATATACTATGGTCTGAATTAATTCTTTGAAATATGCACATGCATTCTCTGCCAAACTAGATTAGAGTTTCATTTTCTTTATATCTCTCTGCATTGTCCTATTATTATTTATCTAGATATTTATTAAGCCATGGTGGTGCTTGTATTAGAGAGGCATAGAATTGTTCTCTACTGTGCTACATGAGCAAACAAGAAACGTGAGAATTCTTAGAGATTTAAAGTAATATAAAGACACGGAAGTGAACAGAGAGAGAATAAAGAGAAGTAGGAATCTAAAGTTACCTTTGCTATTTCTGAAGCTTAAAGGAAACAGACAACTGCTTGAAACTGTGATTTTGTTAGTTATTTCTGCAGTAGTGTTGCCCTCGCTCTGCTAGTTTTAGGACAGTAGTCATAGTGTTCACGGAATGAATAGTAGTCATCAAACGAAGGGGAGAAATCAAAGCTGACTAGGGAGAGAAACTTTTCTTAAACTCCAGCAAGCAATGTCATTTAAAGGAGACTGAGATACAAGGATGTCCGCACACCACCTCCAAGACAAACAGAATTCAGAAGCATGACGTTCTTTCCATGGTTTGCCCAGAACAGTACAGAAAGGAATTCTTTATACCAAGTTGTTTAACCCTTTCAGTCACAAAGGCCAGACAGTATCTTTAGTGGTGTTTAATTCAGTTTATCTCCAGGATCTGGAGGTACAAATTGCTATATGACATTCCTTTTTTCACTTGCTACCTCACACACATTCTCATCTTCCTCTGCCGTCCATATGTATGCACCTACCTCTGATACTGCTCTGCATTCTGTCTCCTCACTCATTCTTTATATCTATTCTCTCTTTATGATCCCCAAGTCCCTCTTTTTCCTCTCCTCTCTCACAGTCAGTACTTCACCTGCCATCTTACTTTGACTTCTCTAAGAGGAAGCTGTCACACTTGTAGGCCAGTAGCAGCAACAGCGAGGGGCAAAAAGACACAGGGTAGTGAAGAGGATGCTCATATGCAAGCAACAGCTGAGCTGCAACAGAAAGTCATGAAGAGAATGAAACTGGTCGGTCTTCAAGGTCTTATAACTTCTAAGTTTGCTTCTTCTCCATACTGACTGCAACCATGATCCATTACACCCTTTTAACTTAATAACAACAAAACGAGCAATAACAACAACAAAGCCATAGAGATTGTGAAATCAAAGGCATCATATCAGGATTCCATGAGCTACAGTGCTAAAAGATTTAGGAACAAATAAAAACTAGATTCAGTTATATTTTAGCTAATCTATAGTTTGTGATTCAGGATAATAATTCATGTCAGTAGATATGCAGTCATTCAGCTTCCATGATTCTGCATGATAAAATGCTTTGGGATAGGAAGCACTTTGCTCACTTAGAAAACCAGCATATGAAGGGATAAAATCATTATAAAAATCTATATTATTGAAGGATTAATAAAATTTGTATAAGCTTCCATTGAAGTCTCTTCACTGATTTCAGTGGGAGGTGAGTAATTTTCTACGTATATTAAATTGTTACCCAACTGTGAAGAACAGAACATATCCAAGGTTAATCACTAAAATGCAAGTACAAAGTATTACATTTTAGCAAATTATCATAATTTAAGAAAAATTAATTTGCTCAAATCTCCATTACCTCGATCTCTGGTCCACAGAAAAAAAATATCTGAAGGCAGGTTTTTTCCTCAAGGTGTTCTTCACTAAATCAGTTCAAATAATCTTCCTGCCTCTAAGTCCACAGGAACAATTTTCCCACATTAACATTCAAAGACCACCAAATAAAAAAGGTCTGAGGAAAATAGTTTTTTAAATAAGTTTTGGCGTAGAACTGACTAAATTACATACATAAAAATACTTATGTTCCTTTCTCTTTATGAACAAATATTAGCTAGAATAGTGACTAATTAGCAGCTACACCCAAAAGAACAACTGTGAGAGTTTCTTGACATTCTATTCTATTCTATTCTATTCTATTCTATTCTATTCTATTCTATTCTATTCTCCTTGGTTTCAAAATATAACATAGCAAATGTCTTGCTCCATTCAGAACTTACTTATGGTTTTGATCCACAAATATCCTAGCAAATAATTATAGAGCCAGATATCTTCTTAGGTACAGATAATGTCTCTGACGTACAGAATGAGGTCATTCAGTTCTTTCATAAGTGGTCAAACTGGAAATTCTTTCCCAAAGTCTTACTTGATTTTGATCTTGATTTATATAGGGTGTTGCTTTTGTTAGGACCAAAGCAGCAAAAAATGGAAAAAAACACTGGATGGTCCAATGTGTATATGGAGGGTGCTCTGTGGTTGAGACCAAGTTAGCCTTTCACAATTAAGGTGTGTTTGATGTTATACTAGAATCCCAGAAGGTTCTGTCATGACTGACGTGGTTATGTTCAAACTGAATACAGTGGGAAAACTCCTTATCAGCTTGAAAGGGTTCAGAAAGGAAGTTCATTTTTCTCTAAAACATATAAAATGTGCCATAGCACTCTGTAAGAGTCCTTAGCCTCACCAGATTCCTGTTAGCAATCACACCATTACTTTGATACTGAATTAGAGCAAATTTATTTTGATATCTCTTCTAATAAGATTTATTGCAATAATACATCAAATTCTTACTGTGAATTATGTCCCATTTACATTCACTCTTAGACATTAAGCAGAAATACCCAGCTTCTGTTTCCAAAGTACTTCGAATGAGCTGCAAGTGGTTTGAAACTGTTCAACTGCTTTACCTACCCCATCAACAGATGGGCTGGGAGATCTTGACAAGTTGTTAAAACACACAATCTTATTCCTAAGCCCTGGATATATGAATTTAAATATTATGCTCTACGCAGACCATGATTTAGACTATCTCAGGATAGTATGGGTATGGGATATTCCAAGAAACATATAAGGAAAACATCTGTATCTTTCTTTTTCATTATGATGGGAAATTTCAAGCACTTCTATATGCAATGCTGTTTCATAAGTTAGTTTGATATTTACTCATGACTTAGATGTTATCAAAAGAATAGACAGGTTTGAGTAGTTACTTGAGCTACAATAAAGGGCATATAGGAATTGTTATCAGAGCTGGAAGACATGTCTTTATGGAACACAACTGTACTACTTCTCCAATTCTTTTACCAATATTTGTTCTTTTATACCCGTATTATACCCCTCTACACTTCCTCTTTCAGAAGGGCAAGACATGCTTCCGCAGCCAGAAACTGTGATTGAGATGAGAGGCTGCTTCAGGAGTGCACAACAAGCATATGTTGAAGGATCTTATTTCCATGAAGGGTCATGTGGAGGGGATTATGAAGCAATAGGCAGGTTGAACACTGGAGTAAAAATAGTGGTGTTGCAGGTAGCAAAGGCTGAGTTAAAAGGAAGTTGGAAGGCCATCTCACATTTGGGTGAGTCAGTTTGAAGTTGCACAGGAGGTTTTTTAATATCTGTGGGTCATAGTGAGATTGAAGAGTTAGGCACTTTGAAGTGAGCTGCCATAGAGTATGCAGCTGAGGTCCATGACAATGCATCAGCAGAGGAAAAATAGAGTGGGGGAGAAAAATTCACAGCAGTATGAGGCCACACTGTTGCTTGCTGCTTCCTGACAGAGAACTAGCAAGCTCAGCAATGAGAAAGCAGCAAAACCTTTATTCCCAAGGATTGGTTTTCATATTAAGTCTACTCTTTCTACATAGGACCCAAACAGCTCATACCTTAACCCACAAATTTGAATACACCCTATGTGTACTGATATGCTTTTCATAAAGAGCTTGTGATGGACAGGTATTTGGATGATGACCTTCAGGATCTGAGACCACCTCTTCAGCATTGTACAATCTCCTGCCTTCATTAATCCACTTTAATACCACATTATCTGAATTTAATCTGATTCTTAAGCTTCTTATCCATATGCAGGATACCCGAGTACCTTTGGCTATGACATACAAGAACATAAATGAGATCAGAATCTTGCTCATTGTGTTCAGAAAGCTGCAAGAATAGTTTTTACTGTTCTTTGCAATGTTTCTACAGATCGCTCAGCACCGTTATTTAATGGGGCCCTAAAATAAAGTTGAGTTTGGATGAAATAAAATTGCTAAAAGTGTGGAGACTGCCTTACAGATGTATGCCACAGAAATAAGAAATAAACCATGGTTCATTTCACATTATCTTTGGGAATTTGAAACTAGAAGTGAAGAAACAAATCCCCTTACAGCTATCAGCATCATCTCTGTCAGCAGTTGCAATATATTCATTAAGGTAAACTAGAAGAGCAGCATGCATGTATGTGTGTGTGCATAAAAAGGTTATAATGTGCAAATATATAAAAAACATGACTTGCAGCTTACCCCAGAGCAAAGCCTGACAGCAGAGATCTGTCAACATTCTGAAGCCAAGATCCAAGATGTTGCTGAGAGTGTGACTTAACTTGTCAAGAGCATAGAATACTATCCATTGCTACTCTTTCATGTATGAATGATACTGCAAGCCAGAACCTTGTAGAATCAAGGAGGACTACAAAACTGGGAGTGTGAGTGAAAAACACTGGTGCCCAAGTTATCTTTTCATCCATCCTGCCAGTTGGAGGAAAGGTGGCAGCCAGAAATAGATATATAATGTATATCAACTCCTGGCTATGTGGCTGGAGTGACTTGGTGAAGCAGGCTTTAAACTGAAGGACTCAGGGGATGGGGTGAGGTCCAAAGTTGGAATGCTAATGCTATCACATCCAACTGTGGAATAAGGCAAGCCAATCATAGTAGCTTTAAATACTCCTTAGCTGCCTCCCAAGACAGGAACCAAAAAGCCAACCACCTCAAGTGTGTGTATGAATATGGTGGACCCTCCTGCATCCCTCCAGGGAAAACTCCATGCTCAATTACCTCTCTAAAATGGCTGTACACCAATGCACATGGCATGGAGATTAAAAAGAAAGAACTAGAGGTCTGTGTGTGGTTGCAGGGTCATGATCTCATTGCAATTATGGAGACATGGTGGGATAGCTTGCATGACTGGCATGCTGTCATGTACTTTTCAGAAAAGACCAGCAAGGTGAGGTGGAGGAATTGCTGTTTATGTGAGAGAACAATTGGAATGTATCAAACTCCACATAAGGGCGGAGGAGGAATAAGTTGAGATCTTGGTAAGGATTAAGGGGCATAATATGGGTAAAACTGTTGTGGGTATTTACTACAGGCCACCTGATCAGGAAGAGGAAGTCTATGAGGCCTCCTAGTGACAGCTGGAATTTTCCTTATGGGGGACTTCAACTATCCTGATATTTTCTGGAAAGGCAACACAGCTAGACATACATAGTCCAAGAGGTTCCTACAGAGCATTGATAATAACATTTTGATGCAGGTGGTGGAGGAGCCCACAAGGATGCTGTTGGACCTTGTACTAACAGAAAAAGAAGGATTGGTTCAGGGCAGCCTTGGCTGCAGTGATGGTGAGATGGTAGAATTCAGGATCCTACATGGAAGGAGCAGGTCAATAAGTAGGATTATGACCCTGGACTTTAGGACAGCTAAATTTGACCTTTTCTGAGACCTGCTTGGGAGAATCCCATGGGTTAGGGCTCTAGAGGGTAAGGGGGCCCAAGAGACCTAGTCAGTATTCAAGCATCACTTCTGAACTCAAGATCAGTGTGTCCTGAAGAATAGAAAATCAAGGAGGAAGACGACCTGCATGGATGAACAAGTTGCTCCTGGAAAAACTCAAAGGGAAGGAGGAAATTTATCGAATGTGGAAAAAGGGACTGGCCACTTGGGATGTTGATGACAGGTTGGCTATGAGCCAGCAGTGTGCCCTGGTGGCTAAGAGGGCCAATGGGATCCTGAGATGCATCAGGAAGAGTGTGACCAGCAGGTCTAAGGAGGTGATCGTCCCCCTCTACTCTGCCCTGGTCAGGCCCCACCTGGACTATTGTGTCCAGTTCTGGGCTCCCTGGTATAAAAAAGACAGGGATCTCCTGGAGAGAGTCCAGAGAAGGGCTACGAAGATGATTAAGGGCCTGGAACATCTCCCCTGTGAGGAAAGGCTGAGTGAGCTGGGGCTGTTCAGCCTGGAGAAAAGAAGACTGAGGGGGGACCTAATTAATGTTTATAAATATCTTAAGTATGAGATGCAGGGGGAAATGGCCAAACCCTTTTCAGTGGTCTGTGGGGACAGGACAAGGGGCAATGGCTGTAAATTGGAGCACAGGAAGTTCCGCACCAACATGCGGAAGAACTTTTACACAGTGAGGGTGACAGAGCCCTGGGACAGGCTGCCCAGGGAGGTGGTGGAGTCTCCTTCTCTGGAGATATTCAAGACTCGTCTGGATGCCTGTCTGTGCAATATGAGCTAGGGAACCTGCTTTGGCAGGGGGGTTGGACCCGATGATCTCTCAAGGTCCCTTCCAACCCCTACGATTCTCTGATTCTGTGATTCTGTGAAATATAGGGATGTAGTAAAGGAAGTAGGGATGCAACAAGGAAGTCTAAGGCCCACTTGGAATTAAAAATGGTAAGAGATGTCAAAGACAAGAAGGGCTTTTTCAAGTACATAAACAGCAAAAGTAAGACTAGGGAAAATGTAGGCCCACTGCTGGCATGAAGTGGAAGATACAGATAAAGCAGAGTTACTGAATGTCTTCCTCACTTCAATCTTTACTGCTAAGGTACTTTCTAATGTACCCCTGCGATATTCAGACCCTAGAGGTAGGAGAGAAATTCTTGCAAAAGGAAGACCCTCCCTTGGTTGAGGAGGATTGAGTTAGAGAATATCTAAGCAAACCTGACATCCACAAATCCATGGGCCCTGATGGCATGCACCCACAAGTGCTCAGGGACCTTTATTGCTACGTTGCTTTCAATCATCTTTAAGAGGTCATGAAGAACAGGAGAGGACTGGAGGAAACTAAATGCCACTCTGGTCTTCTAAAAGGGCAAGAAGAAGGACCCAGGGAACTACAGGCCCATCAGCCTCACATCCATCCTTGGAAAAGTATAGAACACCTTGTTCTAGGGGTCATTAATAGGCATATGGAGGAGAAGAAGGTTATTTGGAGTAGTCAACATGGAAGAGGAAGTCATGCTTGACCAATCTGATAGCGTTCTACGATGGCATGCCCAGCTGGGTAGATGAGGGGAGAGCAGTGGATGTTGTCTACCTTGACTTCAGCCAGGCTTTTCACACCATCTCTCATAGCATCCTTGTAAACAAATTTAGGAAATGTGTGTTGGATCTCTGGACTGTGAGGTTGATTGAGAACTGACTGAAAGGAACAGCTCAGAGGGTTGTGATAAGCTGTGCAGAGTCTAGTTGGAGGCCTGTAGCTAGCAGTGTGTCTCAAGGGTCTGTGCTTGGACCTGTCTTATTCAACATATTCATCAGTGACCTGGCCAAGGCGACATAGTGTGCCATCAGCAAATTTGGTGATGATCCAAAACTGGGAGGAGTGGCTGACACACCAGAAGGCTGCACTGCCATTCAGCGAGATCTGGATAGACTAGAGAATTGGGCAAAGTTGAACCAAATGAAGTTGAGAAGGGCAACTGTAGGGTCTTACAGCTAGGAAGGAACAACCCCAAGCACCAGTACAGGTAATCTACTGAGAAGCAGCTCTGTGGAGAAAAACCTAGGAGTCCTGGTGGATAACAGGCTCTCCATGAGCCAGCAGTATGCTCCAATGGCCAGGAAGGCCAGTGGTATCTGGGGGTGCATTAAGAAGAGTGTGGCCAGCAAGTTGATGGAGGTTACATCCTTATGCACAGGACAATGCCTAAGATTTCAGGAAAATCCTACTTGTAGAAAGCATTTGACAAAAAATTGCTATATATAAAAAGGAATTAAACTAGAACACCAATTCCCTGTCCCTGAGCAGACAGAAGCCCATTTAACAATTTCACAGTGATCTTCAAACATTAAAGGGGAGCTCTGAAATTGAAAAAGGAATGAGTAAGGAAAAGAAAGACAGAAACAGAATTAGTAAGGGGGAAAGGCATACAGTGCTCTTGCAGCTTCTAGACGAGAAGACGAGGGCTTGTATGAAATCCTAGAAACTCCCTCAAAAAAATTTCAAGCCACAAATATATTATCTATAAAACATGTGGGTTTGCTTCATGTACCCATAAATTTGGAGAAACAATAGACAATAAAGCACAAAAATTATTGATTTCTGTAACTGTCAAAACTTCAGAAAATAATTAAGTTCATGATGGATAATCTTGCACAAAAGGGCAATGAAATTTTGGAGCCAGGTTATTCACTAACCTGGTTCACTGTGTGGGTCTTAAGAGTGCCAAGGCTGTAGCCATGTAGAGAATGGACATGTGTAGCCTGTAAGGGAAAAAGCAAGCAGAGCACACTTGATAGTCCACAATAATACTATCTATGTAGAGCTTTTATTTGCAAATTGTTCTATTCCAGGAGTTGGTCTTTTGTCAAATTGTATTATTGTCTCATATGCTCTACAGGGGAATAGAGAAGGAAACAGGAAGCAGAAGAGCTATCAATGGAAAACTGAATTGGTGCATTGTTGTTTTTCTTCTCAGGATGGATTCCGCATAACTTCCATTTATCTGAAAAATAGGGCAGACAAAGAGATAAGCAAGTATAAGGTTGGATCCTTAGGAGGAATTTCAGCTGAGCCTCTAAACACAGTCAGCACTGGGGACAGGACTTAAAATTAGAGCCTGGTCCTCACATACAGTCTTCAGACTGAACTTAAAATTACATACCAGTATAAGCATAAACGTACCCTGTCAAGGGTTGAGGGTATGTGAAGCGCTGAATGTGAGCTGAAGTGAGCATACTGAAATCTGAACAGGTTTTTTGTGGAACAGATGCAGAAACGACTCATCATGTATAACTGGGAAAGCCTCACAATGCAAGGACAAATACACCAGAATGTCTTCAACAGCAGATTCTGAAGTAGGCATAGAGGTGCAAATGAAAACTTGAAAGTGCTTTGGAAAAAAAGAATCATTAAAACAAGGGGCTGCATGCAATTACTGGGGCAGGAGAAAAAAAATTGTGAAGACTGTGGAGAATAAAAGAAATGAAAAAAAACCCCACCAAAATACACCTAAGTCTCCCTTCAAGGAATCAAAATCCCAGACTTGGTTCACGTATGTCATTAGTATCCCACAGAACAAGCAATTTATGAAATGAAGAAAAGATGCACAGGCAAAGCAAAAGCACAGTAACATATAGGACAGTGAATGCCAAACAGGTAACAAAACATTAGTGACAATATTAGTACAGAAAAGCATACACAGTACTATGCAGAAGAGGAAAACAAAACTAAAATCCAGCAAGATGAACCAAATGAGAGCTATAAAACACAGTCCTAACACTGTGAGAACCAAGCAAATACTGAAGGTGAAAAATCTACCAGCTGCGTTTTCAGATAGGATGTACAATGGAAAAGTTACACTTTCAGCTGAATTAAGTGTACAATGAACCTAAGGATGTTAAACCTAGTAAAAATTATTCACCACAAACATATATACATTTTCCCAGCTTAAAAAAATAGCACCCTACAGTCAAAAATACTGAGATAAGACAAGACCTGGCAGCTTTTTGGCAGCAAACCTATTCAAAGGTTTTCCTGATATTTTTAAAGGATGGCAATTAGATTAAAACATGATTCAGCCAGTACAGCTGAGTACTCACGTTACCCAGGAGCAAGAATCACAGTGAGAAATAAGGTGTTGAGCTCATCGGGGTTGTATGCTGACCACATAGAAGTCAAGCAAGCCGTGTGCTTAAGAAGAGCTGTTAGATTTGAAAACTGCTACACAGATAATGCCATTTCATTAATCTAATTTGAAATGCGCTGAAGGCATTATTGCCAAGGTATTAGACATGACTTTTAAAATTACTATTATTATTCATTTCCCTTGGTTAAAGTGAACAGAGAAAGAGCTCTGCTCTCCCTTGCCTGCCAACAGTTCAAGATACCAGATATAGACTGCGCTTCCAAATCCTTTAAAACAGAATGAAGAAAAGGGAAAACAGCACAACTGTACCCTTAAGCTGTCACTGCAATTAAGGAACTATGACTAATGTCACTGGCAAATGGGGCAAGTTAGCTCACTTCTTCTAACCTTCATGACTCTTAGCTTATACATATTTTCCAATTAGACAATTTAATCTCTGTAGCCAGAGTTTTCTGACTTCCATAGTACCTTGCATAACCAATTCTACAGTTACTGTAACAAACTAAGAAGCAAAACCCACCATATAGAGCACACATCTTATCTGCCATTGAATGTAAGACTTTAACACTCAACATACTTTTCATCACAAGGCTGTGCACAGCTTTGTTTTCCATGGAGAAACCTCTCTGACACTTCTCAAGTGGTGTGGCATGTTATACTAAACAGAAAACAGACTGCATCATCTATTTCAAGAACCAGGGAAAGGAGTCTATGGCCAGAGAGTCCCCACTGTTTTCTTCCACAGTAGCAGTGTATGTATTTAACAGGGGGAAGTTAACAGGCCATTAAAAAAGGGTGGAGAGTGAGAATGAATCCCTAGGTAGGGCTGGAAAGTAAAACCCTGGTGAGTCACTTGTAGACTCATGGAAGGAAGAACAGTTGAGGCTCTCAGAGAAAGGTGAGAAAATCATGAGCTGGACAAGCCAAGGAGGACAACTAAACCTCTACAGAGCTAGGTGGAAAGGGTGTGCCGGATCCTCTGCTTAAGCTAATACCAACTTGGTTTACGTTAATTGCAGACTGTCATTACTTTACATATACTTTCCACACCACAATAAATACTCTCTTCTCTGATGACTCCAACTATTAATTCGGTTTTCCAGTTCACGTGGCAAGCAAGGACTTCACTGATCTGAGGCACAATACAGTTTTACCCAGGTCTCAATTATCTCTAATCATGCTGTAAGGAGGTAGAAGTTCTCAGCACTAGCGGAGTTGTAATTTAAACAGAGAAGGCAGATGAATTTTTGTTTCATTAATAGTCTTAATACTACCACTTCCTAGATTCTGCATGCTTGTCTTTACCACCTTCATATTATATGATCTACTTTCAGGTTGTAATTACGGTATTTATAGTATATATGATATCCACATTTTATCTGGCATTTAAAATTTTATGTTAAATTGGTATAATTGATGTCTCGATTTCTGTCCCTACTTCTATGCAAGAAATCAAGAAGAAAGGGTAACACCGGAGCGATGATATCCATTGTCAGAACTGTGGGTCAAATAACATATATGTAGGATTTGCTGCCACAAGAGAAACTTCTAGTGATGAATCCATTGGTATAGATTCTTTGTACAAGATCAAAATGTGAGTCAGAAGAATATTTGTTGGTCAGATCCTTGGCTGTAATTAGGTTCCAATAGCCTCCTATAAAATGAGCTGGTCTATATCAACTCTACAGATCTATCCTTAAATTAATTTCCCTGTTATTTGATGCTGAGATGCCAAGGTAAGCTTCTGGGTTTCACCCAGAATTGTAAGTGAAAACCAGACAAAAACACAGGAAAAAAGCAAAAATACTTTCAACGCCTCCCTGAACATTCCATCCCATAAACAAATGTGCTTTGTTTTAGTGCCAGACAACACCAAAACTGGGGTCCCTTAGTGGATTCCTTGTATACATTAACAATAAAGACAGCTGCTTAAGTTTCTGTTATTAAAATACTTCAAAATGTGCTTCTAGGATTTCTTTACCCTCATATATCTGAAGAGATCTTGCTCCTTTTTATCACTGTACCATCTGGGAAACTCAAAAGTCCTCCAACTTCTTATTTTTATTCTACCAGAACCACTTGGAGCAACCACCCACATGACTAATGAACCTGTTTACCTCAAGCCTTCTGGTTTTTGTGATGCTCCCAACTACAGACTTCCCCTGCAATCAGTAAAATCTCAGTCTGATAACTTTCAAAATATCATAAGCCACTAACAGAGTGACCTGAATTCCTTCTGTACCTGTTTTTTTTTATTACCAATTTCACCCACTCCTTGTGGTGGAAAGGGAGGAAGAGAAAGAGCCTCTATGGTTGGGCAAGCTGAACACTAGAACATAGTCTGAATGTCACTACACCCTGGAGATCAAAAATTTCAGTCTGAGCAGTAGGAATCATAAAAAGTTCAGAATGTTCAAAGTTTTGAGGAAAATATCTAAGCAACATCTTTTGAAACCTTCAACTACAACCTTCACGGCAGCTGTATAGAACTGTGTATTAGTAAATGCGTAGTGAAGTAGCATATTCAAGTCTGACATATATTGTTCTAGCCACAAAGAGTTATAATGAGTGAAAACTAAAAACTGTCTTAGAATAAGGAATACGTGTCTGATATTACCACACTGGTTAGCACCAACTCCAGTAAAAGAGACAGGGCAAAGAATAGTTTTGACACCACTGACACACCTAGTCATCCTAGGTACAGACACCCTCATCACCTTCAACAGACGAGTATCAAAAACACTAATTACCCCCTCAGAAACTCCTCCCTTTACCAATAGTCCCTTGCTGCAGTATACCCAATGGGAAACTGGAAGTTCTCTCCAAATGTATTAAAGTAACACAAGAATATCCTGGTATTGTTATTCCCCTCTTGCAGACATGGGTGCAACTGAGAAGGGAAGCAAGCTCTGCTAATTCTGATCATCAAAGGTAGCCCATTGCTACGGGTATATGCTCATTAGTTGCTGAAAGCCTGGTTTGTTGGGTGGCTTGTTTAATTGCTTAAGTGAGACTAGTGTATATTTATTTAATATACGTAAACAAGATATCATTTGCCTTCTCTATGTACAGATGAATTTATGAGTACTGGCACAGAATAAAACAATGTTCTATGGGCAGGAAATCCAGTCTTTTCTTTTCTCTTGGTCTGCTGAAGCGTGAAGATATAGATCCAGGGTGTATAAACAGCTTACTACTGATAATGAAGATGTAACTTCATTAAACATCCTGGATATTTTGACAGGGAACATGCTTCACGCTATAGCAGGCCAATATGTTGACTTAAGTACCCCAAATTTGCCATAGCAAGCTACCACTGATTTCAATCTAAAAGTCAAATCCAGATACACACTTCATAAAGGAACTCTTTTTTTGTTTATCCTATAACACTAAATGAATGAGGATCCAATATATTTAGTGATAAACAAAAGTAGAAAAAAGGGCTGCATTGAAATAAATTGGAAAAAAATTATACAATTAATTTCAGTAACACCTGAATAAATACTGTATTATATGTTTGTATTCTTTGATAGAAATATTTTAAAAATTATAATTGCAGGGCAGGATTTTGATAAGGAGCCAAGGGCATCCAGCTGTGAACACATCTTCCAATGTGGACGCCTTCCCAATTTTGTGTCTTCCCCTTGCTTCAGCAGAAATGACTGTAGAACTGATTCTTACTAGAGATGCAGAAGATAATACTGTCCCATTTTACACAAAGGAAGTAATTTTTGCATCCCTACACACTAGTATACATGCTTTCTCCACCCCCTTTCTCCTGTGGGTCCCCCACCTCAATTATATCTCCCAGATACTTCTTGCTAAATCCCCCACTGAGCAGCAGCTCTCCTTCAAATACTTATGATGAAGATTTTTCCATCATCTACTTCATTCTTGTAAACTGGCAGAAGACTAAAGATAAACTGAGGGGAAATGTATTGTATCTAACAAATGCAGGACTGTGCACCTTTTTACCAAACCTAGTAGTGTTAAAATAATGCCTTCGCTAACTTTGAACATTTCTGTCCATTTTTACCATATTAAATTAAGGTCTATTGGCCTTGGAAAAGGACAGAAATCCTATCTATCTCTGATGCAAAGCTAAAAGAGAAAGATAAAGCGACATGAAGGAGCAGTACTCTCTGTGTTTATTGAAATACACACACATTCCTGCTTTTGAAATTATAATCCAGAACTGCAAAAAGCCAATGTTCAGGAAAAAACCCCCACCAAATTAAACATTTACTGCGAGCCTTATAGGTCTGATTCTTACTTGTAGTCCTAATAACTCCATGGACATGAACAGAATTACAAGGGAACGGTACTGGAACAATGCGATCATGGTCACAGGCTATAATCCATCTAACATTTTTTTCTCGTACAAAGCCGGTGTTAAAGCCATCTGACTGTCTGAAATTACTTCTGATATTTTCTACAAGGATGCAAAACCAGATTATGATTATGCAGAGAATTAGATTTCATGGTTTAAGCCCATCTCTAATAAATGTAGGATACAGTCTAGGTGAAGCTGACTTAATGTTCCTCAGAGAGGTTGCCTAATGCTTGTCAGTGCCACACAGAAAGGTTGCCATGGCATACATTCAGTGTGACCATGTGAGACTGCAGGACCCTTCAAGGTTATTAATCTGTTCTTTCTATTAGATTAGCTGCCCCACGAGACACGGAGTGTCTAATTTATGGGTCCCCACGTATGAATTACTCCACATCTCCTTGGTCTTCAGAAATCAGAGGGGGGTTTTTTTGCAAGGAGTTGCCTGGCATGAGCTACAGTAATGAAAACTCTAGAATAGTTACTCGCATGCCATCTGCATAACTGTAAAGTAACACCAAATTAAATTTGTTCCAGGACCTGTTATTTGTGGAGGAGGAGTTGTGTTTTATTTTCAAACATGTTACGTTTCTTTATTATACTGAACCTTAAAAAAATATACGCACTTATATGTATATACTCCTCCCAAAATGCAAATAACATTGGCTAGTTTGTGAGGAAGGAAGAGCATCTTCTGTTTACCTGTGTATTTGCTAAAATCCCCCAAACCCCACCTTTCCAGGCTCTCTGAATCAATCTGGGATTGAAGCCAAAGTCGCCTACTATATAAGACTGACAGAGCACAGGTGAACTAGTCCTCCTGACCAACTTCAGACCCCACATCCTTGTGCCAGACTCCACTCAAGATGGGGTTTGGCAGGGGGATACGGGTAACAGAATGGGCTTTCCTGTTAGTAGTTTGCAGTATCCATCAGATAGGTAAGAATTTTGGGGGTGTTTTATTGGGTAAAGAAAAAAAATACTCTGTTTAGATCTAGTAATACATTTTAATCAACTTTTATTGTTTCACTTAAGAGAATGTTGCATTGAAACAAGATTTCTTTACGTCTTTTATTTTCATGAAATATTTAATGTCTTTCTAGTAACTGCATTGTTTTAATTTAATATTATATCAAACTACTACATATGACTGCATTTGGAAGGTAGCCTTGCAGATTGAATAAAAAAGAACCATTATTCATATCTTCAAATGTCCATTTTTCAGTATCAGTTATGCCTTACAAAAGCATTTTATTCCTGCTGGATTTTGTACTAGAATTAATGATGAATATTATGATTTTTATGGAATGAAAACCTACATTTTCTAATTGCTAGATCAGACCACCGGTCAATCTTTTCCAGTATCTTGTCTCCTACCAAGAGCTAGTATCATATTCTTCAAGATTTTTTGCAACTTCTATTGCAAAAGAGATTAGAAAGGATTCTCCATGTGGCAAAGATTTTCAGTACCTAATTGTGCATCGACTATATCTTTTGCAAAATATTTATATAAACTACTGATATTGAGTGTGAGCAGGACCAGGAGATTCATCTGACATTTGTAATTCATATTTTGTATGGGGCTTTCTCTTCTATCAATATTACATGAATCAGGCCTGTTTTTTATGGGTTTTATTAATCTGAGTAACCCTGTTAAATGAATGGGACCACTCCAATTGAAATTACTTGCATGAGTACAAGCTTGCTAAATCAGTCCTATTCAGGTACAGTAATTACTGTCCTGTCAGCTAGATTTTTAAATCTTCAGATTGCCAATGTAAATGTATCTTGCATATAATTTTCAAAACATTGACAAGTGCAAATATAATTTTAGGCTACTTCATAGTTTGTGAAGTAAAATGGACGGTTGATTTAAGCACAGAATACAACAGTCACTTAGAGTAGAAGATTATGTTTAGAGTTATCACACAAAAGCATTTTCAGCCATTTATTGAACAAGAAAGTTCTTTGTACTGCGCAATGCTAATCTGATAAATTGCTTTTGAAAAATGAGTAGTAGTTAAACAAACTCCTCTTTATTTGAATTACACTCCATGAAAAATATTTTCAGTTGCTGTCTCCAGAAATATTCTGTGTCTGACTTTGTATTTTGGGTCAAATACTAACTTTTGTAAATTGATTGTAATGGTAATTGCATGTGTGGATTGGCAGATGGATACAGACTTAGAAATGTGTATCCAGAATTATTCTTAATAACTAGGACAGTTCCCAAATTATCAAATAATCTTGACTGTTCTTACAACTGAAACACATATTTTTATAATGACCAGCAACTGCTAAATAAACCAATGCAGCTCTCATTTCCTTGGGGATTATGTATTGCCTAAAAACCCAAAACCCCCATCTCTTTTCTTGAGAAAATTAACAGATCAAAGTACATGAATATACTATTTTGCCCTGTTACAAAGGTTTTCACACTAGAATAAACAAACATTTTATGCCTGCTAAGATTCCTATCGATGTGATGGATGAGAGTAAATTCTGGCCTATTACTGAGACTTAGAGGCATTTGTTCACCTGATCAATATCAATTATAATGATATGGATGCATTTATATAATTATATTATCTGTGGTACTGAAAGACTAAGAGGAAGTGGAAAGTGATTAAACACTGTCTTAAGTTATTCTTTGTACATTAGTAGTGGTGACGCATAAAGTTAAATAAGAAAAGAATGAAAAGGTTGCGGCTGAAAGAAACTGCAGACACCGAAGCAGCTTCTAGATAGGGTGAGGCTGCCCAGAATCCTCTCCTCCAAAGCTAGCAGTCTTTTGAGGACCTCTTTGGGAGTCAGGGCTTGAATCCCTTCTGACAGACGTCCTTCAGCTCTGGTGGACTCATCCAGGAGTTATATTAGAAAAATAATTTTTTCTAAAAAAGGTGCTCCCGATCTAGCTATTTTTAAGGTAAAGGTAGTTGTTCACCTTTCATGGAGGTAGCTGGGTTGAGGTTCTTAAGTGAAGGAAACACTGAACAAGGAATGTAAGCACCAAAGGGAACTGGAGTTCATGGCAGTCAGTGAACTCCTCCCATCTATCGCATAAGGAAAAAAGGGATTTAGGAATAAATTACATAGAGAGTTCCTCTTTGACTGAGAGATTCTCTGGACACCTACAGTGTTCATTCACATAATCCTGATCAGGATTCAGATATTAGTAATTTTATCACCTTGATCTCCACCTTCATCACTATGAGGATTTAGACTTGTCAGGTTATAGGTACAGGTACATGCTAGTCAACAAGTTCTAAGCAGTTATCACATGGTGAGAGGAGTCCCTCACAAAATAAAGTTGTAGCCATTTCTCTTTTGGAGGCCATATTTACTTATAGAAGTCAAGAACTTAAACCACCATCCTAGGAGCTGAGGATCAATCTTTTTCTAGGCATGAAAGTGTTCAGGTCAATATTTATCATCTCTCAAAAGTCTTTGCCAATACATCCTCTGGTATGGTATTGCTGGGTCATGCATAGAAAGGAATTAAAAACTTATGGAGTCATGACAGAAAGATATCTGGAAGACAATTCATGTAGCTGATCCAGTAACCATTTAGCTGGAGGTACAAAAAATACTGCTGGAAGCAAGGCACAAATAGAAGACTGTTTTGATGTAGCTGAGTACCTTAATTATGTGGTCACATGACCATGACCTATTTTTCCCTCCTTTGTCACTGTAAAAACAGTGGTAAAGGGTAAAAACAGTGTAAAAACAGGGGTAAAACAGGAAGCCTCTGTCTTTTTTGGTTACTTCACAGGCTATAAGCCTTTTTTTTCTTAGTGAGAGGTAACTTCTTGCATCCAGCTGTAAAACAAATCTAGATCCCTGATTGAGGCTTTAAGTTTGCTCCAGAAAAGACCCTATGCTGAGGCACTGAAGAAACTGGCATATAAAGATATGCAGACATTACAGGCTCAAGTCTCCTGGGTTTTTTTAACCAGTTCTGTTCCTTTTCTTATTATTACCTAGCTACTATGCAGCCATCCTACATTTTCTGAATTTTTCCTGTTATTTCACATATTAGTGAGATTTAGTGCAGCAGTGAATAAAGGGCTGTGATCCAGTCATTAGAATCCCTTGTAGGGAGATTTAAGGGAAACAAAGAAAGCAGATATACATGAAATGCTATTTGGATTTCAAAGTCTGTGTATTTGTAATAGAAAATCTCTTTCTATAATTACATTTTTTTTGGGGGGGAGGCCCATTCCATTTTTTTCTGATGTGATAAAGACTCTCCCTTTCGTCTTTCAGAGATGGATCTGTGTTCTTTGATCCTATTTAAATGCTTTACTTTAAAAGTTCAGATACAGGACATTGTACTTAATATGCTTTTTACAATTTCTTCCCAGAAGCCCAGACTGAAATCCAACAGGAAACAGAAAGCACATACACTGAGGATGTTCAGCAGAATCAAACCAGTATGTTAATTTATACAGTGTATCTGTATTTATTTGCTACACCTTTCCTAACACAGTTTCATAAAAGGGTCAAAATGAGAAGGTAGAAAATGCAGATCATCACAGTTGAAAGCAATTTCTTACAATTTACCTGAACACACTTTTAACCTGATCCTTGCCCTGTGTAAAACAAACCAGACTTAACATCATTTCATTAGATCCGGCACATTAACTTTCTAGTCCTTTCTAAGCCAATTTTAGGTTCAAATTTTGGTATTGTTACGCTAGTTTGTTTTCTTTCTTACTTTTTTTTCTAGTTTCTGCTACAATTTTATCTAAGGTGAACATCATCCAGCCAATGCTGACAAATCCACTAATAACACGTAAGTAATCGAAACGAAGTGTATTCAAGAACTTTTCAGTTTTAGAGGATGTAGACAGAGGAATCTAAGGGAAAGGCACAGGTAAAGGAAATCATGGATTATTAAAAGGAGGAAGAGTGTGTTTAAGAAACAAATTATTGAACTGTTATCTTACCTGAAATGTGGACAACTAATAAAGGTGAACATAACTAAAACCCTTTATAGGGCTATATAAGATGAGTAACAGTTATGAGTAGAATGAATGCAGTTTTATAATGGATAGACAGACAGAAAATAACAAATGAAGGAGGGCAGGTGAAAACTATTCAGTGATAAAATGAAGCCTTAGACAAACTGATTTTCACCATGTCAAGGTTAGGAATTTTTTTACATTTTTTTACAACTTGTTCTAATTCACAGCTTCCAATCCTGCTCATAACGACCGTGTGTGCAGCACATGGGGCAACTTCCACTTCAAGACCTTTGATGGGCTCATATTCTCCTTCCCTGGGCTCTGTAATTATGTTTTTGCATCCCACTGCAATGCCCCCTATGAAGATTTCAACATCCAGATTAGACGCACAGTAGTGGAAAATGCTCCCACAATTAACAGGATCACCATGAAACTTGAAGGTGTAGCTGCTGAACTAACAAAGGATGCTGTCATGATTGACAGCAATAGGTAAGCTTATTCATATCACTTGTTTGGTAACCACAGACCTCTCTTTTCAAACTTGGAAAGTACTTTGGTATGTTTGGGGGTAAAATTATGTGTTCTTCAATAATCTGACATTTTTTCAATATAAATAATTAATAAATTGCTAATAATTCCTTTCATAGTAAATCAATCCTTCCCTTAAATATTACCTTAACATTTTTTTTTTGGATGAAAAATCCTGAGACATTGAATACAAATATAGCTCCATATTTGATGACATGGGACCATCTTATTTTTTACCTGCTTTTATTTCATCACAACTGTATTATTTTAGTATCCCTATAGCTGCTAGATACCACAAGCCATTTCCTTTTCTCTTTACCAAATGTCCAGATCAGAAAATACCTAGAATTCTTTCTGCCTTTCCCCAGAGTTCAACTGCCATACAGCCAGTCTGGAATTACAATAGAGAAAAGTAGCATTTATGTGAAAGTTGCCAGCAAAATGGGTATTGCGTTAATGTGGAATGAAGATGACAGTATTCTGGTAAGAACTGCTTCTGGACCTGTCTACACCTTCAGAGACCACAGCTGATCTTTGATTAGGCCAGTCCCTGTCTATTTAGGGGGTTACTGTTGTCTTCCTATCCCATACTGCTGAGCAACTCTTTCTTAATAAAAATAGGTTTGCATCCTAAAGAAAATTACGTCAATTTCTAGTGTATAGAATCAATTTCGTGCTTAAAACAGGGTGAAAAAAACTTTCATTATATCATTAACAAATTGGCATAGTTATAAGGCCTACTTACCCCTTCAAATACGATTTTCAAGCAGAATCTCACTCTCTGAGGACTTCATTTTTGCTGTGAATTTGATTTTCTTTCTGAAGAATGAATAAAGAGAAAGAGGCTAAGAGCAATCTACATATTACAGTGAAAACTTAAGCCTGGCTCAGTCGCATCAATAGCTTGGATTCTGCATTGTAAATCAAAGCCAAGACAATTCTTCATTCTATCCCCCAGTTTTTAATTAGATTGCTAAATAAAGTTACACAGCACAAATGTTTTCAGTGATCTTGAAAATATTTTAGAATGTTTATACTAACTTCTATCAACTTACCATCTATTACTTTAGCTGGAGTTGAATGAGAAATATGCCAATCAGACCTGTGGACTTTGTGGAGACTTCAATGGCTTACCAGTTTATAACGAGCTATATTCAAACAGTAAGTTTTTTAATAAGAAAAATTGGTTTCTGGAGTGTCCAGAAATTGCTTTTTTGGCATTCATTTAACTGTAACATCATCCGCATTCCGCTTTCCCATCCTGTTAAATTATTTACCTAGAAAATATGATTCAATCGCTGTTGAAATGTAAGTAGTACAGAGATCAGATAATGGGACAATGTTTTTAAGTATAAATATATAATACTGGTGATAACATCTAATTGCATATTTCTTGTATGCCATGACTTTATGTATCTAACCATCTAACCCCATAAAAGGTTTTCACTAATAACATAAATATAGAAATATATTCAATAAAATAAAAGGCAACTGTAGCCATTACATGTGTTGTTTCAGTTCTGTCTTAAAATCAGTATAGATATATTTCCCTGCTGAATCGCATAATCTTTATCAGATCTTATCTTCATTGTTTTATCTATTTCCAGCTAGAGTTTTTTGCTAAACCTTACCTCACAGCAGTTTCCATTGTCCAAATCCCTGTTTAGACTCACTTCTCTTTTCCACGCATGGGTTCGATATAATCCGAAAACAGTTTGTTATTTTTCTAGTAAAAGCCTTACTTTGCATCTAGATGTAATCAGCTGAGAAATATTTTATAATATTTACTTTTTTCTAGGGTAAATTGAGATAGTAAGATGTAGTACTTCCTTTGGAAGGGATGATAAAATTAAAAGACTTAAAGGAACAAGCTGCCTTAGCCAGTTTAAAGCACTATTATTCAGAGGAGAAGATAAGAGGCGGTTGCATGAACAAAAAATCCTACCTCCAACCTTCACTATTAAATTTATTTTACGCAGATATAAGAATGACAGCCTTGCAGTTTGGAAACATGCAGAAAATAGATGGGCCAACAGAACACTGTGACGACTACACTTCTACACTGCCAGATAACTGCACTGATAATTCTGTAAGGATCTTTTTACTATTATTTTTCTTTCAAATTTACCCTTACCCTTCTACCTTCAGACAGATCAACAGGAAAAGCACTCAGGCACCAGCAACTTAAAGAGGAATGTAAGATTCTATCAAATAGTAATTATACAAAGTATAATTATCACTCCTTTAATTTTCTGGAAGTTAATATGTTTTTTTCTCCCAAGGATGACATATGCCAAGAAACGTTAACCAGCTCTGCATTTTTGGAGTGTAATAGCCTAGTTGATGTTGAAGAGTACATTATGACTTGCCAAGATGACTTGTGCCGCTCTGAAGAGTCTAAAAATGCCTCGTGTATCTGTGACACCTTTGCTGAATACTCCCGTCAGTGTGCTCATGCTGGTGGGAATCCTGGGGAATGGAGAACCACAAAACTGTGCCGTAAGTATCACCAGAGACAGCCTTATTTTATGCTTAACAAACGAGCTATCAGATGATGCCAAGCATGCCTGAGGAACCACTGGCCATTCAAGACTGTTCTCCAGAGGGTTCTCTTGTACAAGTTTCAACATGAAGACTTCAGCAAAGGAGATAAGGATTTTAATGCAAACTGGATTAAACACTATCAAACACTTACATGGATACTTGAATTGACAAAGTGTTATTTAAATAACTGGGACAGTAAAGGAAGGATATAGAGGAGAAACAGAGAAAAAGAATGACGTGTACTTGCTTGCTTGTATTCCTGTTTTCTTTTCCCATGGTGTCTCCAGCATTTTTTCACTCTCAATTATCGGGATCTTTACAGGTGTTTGGCTGGTTAAGCACTTACTTATCTCCTCTTGCTTGGCAGTGGAAGAGTTTGCAGCATTGTAATCTTCATAGAGATTTGCACTGAATTAAACACATACTTGATTATGGAGTGTAGCTGTTGATACTGTCATCAGCATTTGCTCCAAAAAACCTACCCTGTGAGGTGCTATTTGCCTTTCCAATGTATGTGAAAAATGCAAGTGTACTAAATCTTTAGGATCTTACATCTCACATTTAATAAGCAATATAGATGTTCATGGGAAGGATACCTTTACAGACCTTCCTGACTTACCTCACTGTCCCCAGAAATCCAGTCATTGAGCCATTTCAGCAGCAGACTGTCATGGAAAGCATGTCAACTGTAAGGTATGGATCTAGGTGACTAAATTTGCAGATTTGGAGAGCTGGCAGTGGGTCTGCAGTTTAGTGTGGTTTTACATCTAGCTGAAAAACTTAAATGAATATAAATATTTTCATATGCATTGAACTAGAAATACTTTTAACTGAAAAAAAAAATATATCTCCTCCTTTAAAATTTCAGCCAAGAAGTGTCCTTACAACATGCAGTACCAGGAGTGCAGCTCACCCTGTGCCGACACATGCACCAACCCTAAACGATCTGAGTTTTGTGAAGAACACTGTATGGATGGTTGTTTCTGCCCTCCAGGCAAGTTCTTACATATTCACATCTCTGACCTCAAAGAACAACAGTAACTTCCCTGTAGGATTTGGGCAGGTTCTATGGGGTTTAAGAAGCCTGTATTTGCATTTTGCACAGCTGCAAATGACAAGGATTTGTCATGTCTTAGCTGATAAAGATACTGAATTAATTACCAATATTCAGAAAGAAGGAAAGCAGAACACCAAACTGATCAAGACCATTGTCTCAACAAGCCCCATGTGCTGCAATAAGCCCATCTCTGAAAGCAGGTGGAATTTAAGTATACAAAGGTTGAATCCTTTACTGTGCAAATTGGCATAGTCCTACTGTCCTCAGGTATGTCCACTCATGGCAACTGCAGATCTGTCTCTGAGACAATATTTCAGATTTGTTACAAACAAAAGCTGTGGATAAGAAGTGCCTATTTAATGGATCAAGCTTTTTGGTTTTTTGGTATTTTGATGATTTTTTTTTTTTTTTTTTTTTTAATCTAGAGACTGTATATGATGACATCAACAATTCTGGCTGCATTCCCCAACAGCAGTGCTCCTGTATTTACAATGGGAACACATATGCTACAGGAGTTTCTTTTTCAGAGCCGTGCCGTTCCTGGTAACTTTTGTTACTTTTTGACTTACTAATGCCTCTCATCTATTTTATGAGTTTAATGGTTTATTATGTACAATTGCAACATTGGTAACTGATATGTGTATTTAACTAACTGCTACAGTCCCATAATATCCCTAAAGAACATTCTTTGCTTTATTTAGCAATAGCCTTAACTAGTTTTGAAATCTAACTCACGGTGATCAAAGCAAGGATTTACAATATTTATATTTCTCACCAGTCAATTGAAATACGTCCTCTTTGTTTATTTTGTTCAAACATTTGGACTTCTCTAAGGGGAATGAAGATGCAGTCCTTTATATATTTGCAAATATTTATTTTCTCTGGAGAAGCAAGTGAGAACATAATACAACCTCGATTTCACAATTATTAATCCCGTACCTGTGCACTACCACATCACGCTAGAAAACAGATATGCTTTGCATCAGTAGATGTGGAGTTATATTTCTGCTAGTTTCTGACAGGTTTGTATAACAAAAAAGCAGAGACTTTGAATTGTCATTGTGCCTTATGTTAACTGAAAAAAACCCCAAATGATCACTTATCCAATACCTGTTCCTGGAGAGTCTGCCTGCCCGAAGACGGAAAATAAAATAAATAAGGAAGGTGAATGCATACCAGAGTAATTCCTTTTATACGTGTTTTGCAATGTCTTAAACCTAGATTTACTGTGTTCCAAACTACATCTTGAAGGGAAAAACAATAGCAAAATAGCTGAGCCTAATGTCACTGTAATTTCTTTGGCTCTGAATCACTGTTACAGACTTCAACTAACTTTATTCTCTCTCTTCCAGTACCTGTAATGGAGGCCAGTGGAATTGCCAAGACCTGTCATGCCCAGGAACATGTTCAGTAGAGGGAGGTTCACACATTTCCACATATGATAGAAAACATTATGATTACCATGGAGACTGCACTTACGTCCTTTCTAAGGTGGGAATCAGATACTACTAGACCACACAGTCTTATGCATCTATAGAAAGGTGATCTCAATCAACACTTTTGAAAGTTACTTCTTTTGACATAAACATGTTAATTTGTCTCTCAGCCAGAGGTTTACTAGAAAATATGCCACCATACAAATGAAAATCATTAGTTAACTATTAGGATGTCACACAACAGTATATGGTGTTTAGAGGGGAATTTACAGTTCAGTGATGCAGTAATTGCTGAAGGGCATTGCCTTAAGAACTTGCTTAGTCTACATTCTTCACTGTGATTAATCCAGCTTTAATAGAGAGTTGTGTAATCTTTGACATGTTACTGTATTATATGGTATTAGACCAAATGGTATAAATCTGAAAAATTACACTAACAGTTCCAAAATCAAAATAATAACTTGAATTTATAAGTCTAATATTTTAATTTCATTTCTGGGAATTTCAAATACAGAAAATCAGTTCAAATCAACTGATGCATTTAATTTAGGTTTTGAACATTTTAAAACATATTAAAATAATAAAAAATAAAAAATAGAAGTTAATTATAATAACAATATTTAATTACAGCAATGTGCAAGGGAATTGTTTTGACCATTATGGTGCTTTTTCTGTTAGGCATTTGCTTTCCTTGTTCCTCTTCTGCACAATTCAGTAAAAGAAAGCTGTATGTTATTGTCTTCATGAAAAATGTTTTATGTGCAAATTTTCTTATTGTTCCTAATCATTACAAAAGGCAAAATTGAACCTTAGACCAATTTGGAAAGTCTGGATCTCCTCCAGAAACAGAGATTTTTTTTTTTTTTCAGAGTTGAGAGAAAATTTTACAGGGAGTTTCTGTAATTAGCCTTTCATGAAGTAACAGTTGGCATTCTTTTTCAGCACTGTAAAGATGAACCATTCGCTATCGTGGTGGAACTGAGCAAATGTGGCCGAACAGACACTGAGACATGCTTAAAGACAGTGACCCTCAACATGAATAAAGGACAAACTGTAAGAATGCAAAATAAGCACGGGAAGCCAGGCTGTTATTTTAAATCAAATGAAAAAAAAGTGATTTTGTTATGAAAATCAGATCAGCCATACATTTGGCTTTGTGGAAGTTCATTAAGGAAACCATTACATTCACAAAGCAAAAAACCCAAACTATTTTCTCTGCCAATTAGATGGAAAAAACTTTAGATTTATTTTGGAAACTACAACAGTAATGGACATAATTCATCACAAAGATGTGGTCAAAGAAACAAAGATGATGTAATTCTCTAAGGACTTGAGAAAATATCTTTTAAAATGGCAGGGAAAATCAGTAAAATGTATAAAATAGAAAGAGGGAGGACCTTAAAAAAACCCCACCAACCAACCTACCATTTTTATTTAATATATTTTTCATTAATATCACTGGAGTTATCACCATTATTACTCTTTGGATTACAGTTGTCCTTCACACAGTTGCCTCTTGTTCCTTTTCCTTATCAGGTCATCGAGGTGAAACCTGATGGTGGTGTGTTTGTGAACTCAATCTACACTCAGCTGCCCATCTCAGCAGGTATTCTTTTTTCTGTAACAGTCCATGATCAATGACCTCATATCTTCAACTCCATGCTTGCTTTTTTGCTTAAACTATGTAAGATAAATGTCTGTGAGTTGTTCATAACCTGAACGTTCACACCTTGGTTCTCTTCAGTTCCTGAGTCACACAGGAGTTTTTTTTATAGAAGTGGGAAGTTTGGAGTCATAAAGAAATGGGAGACAGTACAAGCATATGCAAGAGTTCAAAAAGCAGCAAAGAGCATTTACTCTCTTGATTTGATCACTCTAAAGTTTACTTCCTTCTCACTACCCAAAATTGAACACAGAAGATATCTGTCTACCTCTTCTTTTTTCTTTTCATTTTTTTAACTTACCACCACTGTGCTCACACTTCCTCAGAAAGGAATTTGGCTTTTGCTCTCCATCTCACTAATTTGTGATTCTGTATAATATCTCTGCCCTCCAATCTGTTTAGTTTCCCTCTCCAGCAGGATGAAGGCTCCAGTATATGCTGTACAAGCTTAGGAGAAAAGCAGTACTCTTTATAACACTCAGTGCATTACAGTTTTTTTCCTTCTCATTCTCTCAGAAGGAGTAATCTCCAACTGCTTAATGTTGAGACAGCAAATAAAGTTAACAACTTGGTAGTTACAAGCAAATTCTGAACTGCAGATTTTAATGTATATTTCTGATTAATTTTCATAAAGATTGACTTTATTTCACCTCAGAAACAGTGATAGAAATTTGATAATAGTGGTTTCCAGCATTCAATCTCACTCAGAAAGTGATCATTCTGTTTTTATCTGTAGCTAATGCCACCGTGTTCAGACCTTCATCATTTTTCATCATCATACAGACAAACTTCGGTCTCAAACTTGAAATCCAAATCATACCAATTATGCAAGTGTTTGTGCGACTGGATCCTATTTTCAAAGACCAGACCTGTGGTAAGTGAACAAAATAACAAGAACATCTTGTCTAAAGTCTTTTGTCTAGTATGAGCAGTATAAACTTCTTGCTGCTTTTCAACAGGTCTCTGTGGAAATTTCAATGATATCCAAACTGATGACTTCAAGGCCATAAATGGACTAATTGAAGGAACAGCAGCAGCCTTTGCTAATACATGGAGAACTCAGGCTTCATGCCTTGATATCCAGAACAGTTTTGAGAACCCTTGTGCACTCAGCATTGATAATGGTGCGTGCTTCTTAGAATATTTTTTTTCTGTGGGATTTTTTTTTTTCCCCTAAGGAAAACACATCCATTGGAAAGCGAAGAGAATAAAGACTTATATATTTCATAAAAACATACATCTGAAATCAGAAACAAATACTCAAAATGAAAGCACTGGGGATAAGTAACAAAGTTAAGGAAGAGTCGTAGAAGCATAACTTAAGGCAACTGTATGGTCACTGAAAATACAGAGAATGTCTAAGCTGACAACTTCATGTCAGAGAAGTGGATTGCAGGAGTAGCTTTAGCAAGCTTTTATTTATCCCCTTCAGCAAGTCCTCCTTTCTGGTTTCAGGAGCCTTAGCCCACAAGTTGAGTGAAAAAAAAAAAAAAAGCAAACTGAAAAATAAAGGAGAGGTAGAGATTTTATGTGATTTCAGACCTGACTTCATAGATCAGGGCAGTGTGGTTTTGTGACTAATGAAATACAAAGAATAATGTGCACTTATATTGTTTGTTCTCTTCACAGAAAAATATGCTCAGCACTGGTGTGGACTACTAACTGATAGCAAAGGACCTTTTGCTGATTGCCACTATGCAGTGAATCCCTCCATTTACCACACGGTACTTTGTTAGACTGTTTTTCCCTTGGGAAACAATAGAAATAGGATCATTACAACTACCTACCAGGAAGGGACTGTTTCAGACAGGTCTCTGTCTTACGCAATGCCTGTATTTTCAATTCTGTACTACAGTGTTTCCTTCTTTCAACATGTGTTTCTGTTTGTGTTGGAACATTACCTTATTTCAAATGCCAGTTTTAGCTTCAAGATCCTGATTTGCTTGCAAAGGCAGCTATTTACTTCTGGATGGACATAGACATACAGTTGAAAGTGTATATAAATGCATGTCAGATGTCTGTTTGAGTATCAGTGAATTGTCTCATCAGCCTCATATCTTATTAATTACTTCTTGGCACAGAAAGCCCATTAGCTAATTATGATCATTCTACTATCAATGTGTTGCTAATCTTTTTCTCCAGGTGTGGACACTAGTGAAATGATGAATCTAGGCTGTGAATAAAGCTTTGTATGCTACTGTGCAGTATATTCATAAACACGGATCAGAAGCAGATGAAGCTGCTACGTGACAGACTTCTAGACCACTATTTCCAAATAATAACTGCAGAAATTGACAGAATTTCCATTACCTTCATTCCTCCTTGCCAGGAAACTTAGACGAAGATTGGAAAGTGATAAACCTCTGTTAGTGTTGTCTATGAGTAAGCATATCTGGAGAAGGAATAGTGCAGACCAGAAAGATGATGCTCTTTTTTCAGACTGACAATATTACATGCTGAGACATTATTTTTCTCTACATTCTTAGAACTGCATGTTTGACACATGTAACTGTGAAAATAGCGAGGACTGTCTGTGTGCAGCCCTGTCTTCCTATGTGAGAGCTTGTGCTGCAAAAGGAATCCAGCTGGATGGATGGAGGACAGATGTCTGCTGTAAGTACTCTTAGCTATCTCCTTTCCTAAGAAAAAAACCCTGCAGATCAGAGATTATTTTATACTGATATTTAGACAAACGTAGTAAGTATTAAGGAAGGGATTTTGTTAAATGCATTCCTGCTGTTTCCTTAGAATCAAACCATTGCTAGCAAGACTGAACATGAGTAGAGGGGAGCAATAGCTTGCTTAGGAAAGCTCTTATGGAAATGCCTCTACCTGTTTCTGTGCAACTTTGGGATTCAGTACAGCTTGTGTATCACAAGTTATTGTACAGAAAATGTGACATATTAGAATAACAGGAATAGTAATACTAACCAGAACACTTGCAAATGAAAGGTCTCTCAAGCAGCAAGCTGGGTTCCACTGATCCAGTACTTCTTGTCTTGTACTTCAGAAAGTTTAGAAGTCTTCACAATTAAAGGCAGCACCAAATGGAGGTTTCTTCCTGAAATTTTGTTTGAAAAACTATTTTATTCTTTACATAAATTACTTATTATTCCACAGTAGCTTTTCAGGTCTAGCTCTGGAAGTATTCAGAAACACATTTACCTGAAAGATGCAGCATAAGCAAAGGTGTACAATATTGCTTAAATGTTGGGGTTTTTTTCCCCACCGTAAATTACCATCTGGAATTAACAAATCTATTCTGTTTTCCTTTGTCAAGCAAAATACACTACCTCATGTCCCAAATCTCTGAGCTACAGCTATACCATCTCTTCCTGTCAACCCACCTGTCGGTCTCTGAGTGAGCCGGACATCACATGCAGCATCGAGTTTGTGCCAGTTGATGGCTGCACCTGCATAAATGGAACCTACATGGATGACAGTGGCAAATGTGTGCCTGCGAATGAATGCCCCTGCTACTACAGAGGATCTCCCGTGCCACTGGGACAAGCTGTCAATGAAAATGGGCTTGTATGGTAAGCGAATCTTTTGACAAACACTCAAGCAATAGGATACATATTTTATAATTAAAAAAAAAGATCTTATGAGAAAGTAACAAGCAGAGACGTATACTCATTTTGACCTATGATCTTTCCCGTTAAGCGATAACGGATGTCATAGGAAAACAGCACTGGTAGTGGTATTGAGGGAAATTCTTTGTAAGACTGCAAAACAGCATCCCGAAATTCCATCTAAACTCCAAAGCTTGACAAAAGGGAAGTAGCTCTCAATCTCAGTACACAGTTTGAGAGGAAAAGAATTATGGGTTTGCCTCTCTTACAGCACTTGCATCCAGGGAAGACTGAATTGCATTGGGGCACTCAATCCGGCTCCAGGTAAAAACCAAAATACTTTTATTTAATTTTTTCTCTCTGACAAGTTTTGGGCAGAAATATTGGTAGAACTTTTTTTTTCTTAATTAATTAATAAATGTATTTCTCATTTAGTTATAGCGCAACACCTATTACAAAAGGCAGGACTGAACCTAAATTAGACTTTTTTCTGAAGTCTGTAAGGGTTTTTTCCTGTGAATTCAGTAGTCTGAAGTGAATCTGTTTAGCAGATTGAACAGGGACAGCAATCCCTAATAACTGAAATACGCAATTTCCAAAGAATTTCTAGATGCTTTTAGTGGCTACAGCTGTGGGATACTATGCTGTGTCTTACTGCTCACACTTCTTTCCTTCCTCTAGTCTGTGAATCTCCCATGGTCTACTTCAACTGTGGAAACGTCACTGCAGGAACAATTGGAGCAGAATGTCAAAAAAGTTGCCGGACTCTGGATATGCAGTGTGTAAGTATGTCATGGCTGGATGAAACTGTGCTTACAGGTTTTGTCTGTGCTCTTGGTGCTAAAATAATTGATCTATCTGATCTACTCCAAATCTACAACACAGATAATTTGTTTTTACAGTAAACGCCTAAAACCATGTTATATGTGGCATTAATAATGAGACTCTTAGACCAAAATATAATAAAGTAACATCCATTGTAATTAATAAGATTAGTGCCTACCTTTCTTCAGCAGCTGCAGGAAATAGTTATTAGTGCTGAAAATATCTAGGGCTCTGCCACATATTTTACTTTAGGAGAAAATTACTGGCTATAAACTAGCTAGGAGAAATCATTCATTCTCATATCATGATGCAATTTTGATCTTCTTGCTAGCATAATTATATTACTTCACCTAGGTACATGGTACATTTTGCAAATAAGTACTGTATGAGGTAGATTTCAATGTAGCTCAACCAAACAGAGAAAATATTACTTTTTCTAACACTCCATTCAGTCACAATTCACAGGCTACAAAGTGCAAGGCTTCTTCACCTAATACAGAGTAAGATTTAAAATTAAGGTATTTCAAATTTCACAGACTCCAACAGACCAATTGATTGACATACATAAAACATTTATCTTTAACATATTTATATTCTATTAAATCAATGCCTAATAACTTCGGTTTTGTTCCATTGTCCTATAAATAGCTTGTAGTCCTCTCCTATTCTAAACTGGGCAGCAATAAGACCACATAAAGACATTTTTCTGAGAATTTAATCTTCCTTTTTCTATTGTGATTATTTTGTTCTGAAAATTGTATCTTCATCTTGACTTTTCCAGTATAGCACACAATGTATATCTGGCTGTGTGTGCCCAGCTGGGCTTGTGTTAGATGGGAGTGGTGACTGTATTCCTGAAGAAGACTGTCCATGTATTCACAATGAAGCCATGTATCAGCCTGGGGAAAAGATCAACGTTGACTGTAACACCTGGTAAATATTTCTCACAAGTAGCATTCCTGCCTTCATCATTCACATTTCCAAAGATCTTACATAGTACAGCAGCAAATTGGATTGCAGATTTCATCAATTGATGGACCTTTACTTTTTGGATTAAACAGTACGAGCAGGTTTCCTTCTGATGGATGCAGATGGCCAAGGCACGGAATTGGATGAAAACTTTGGGGCTACAGTGTTCATTAAGTATTATCCTATTTTGCAGTTAATGCAGAAAAGAAGGAGCAGAAAAGAACTCTGTTTTCATTCTTTACATGAAAAATGTGAAAAACTATTTTAACTCCAGAAACAATATAGTGTTTACCAGGGATGAGGTGCCAAATACTGCGTTGTTGAGTGTGTCCACACAAAACAGTGGGTTGTTTTGTTATTCAAATGCTTTATTCTCTTTCTAGTGTGTGCAAGAGTAGGAAGTGGGAATGCACCCAAGATGAATGTCTGGGCACTTGTGCTGTTTATGGAGATGGTCATTACAGTACCTTTGATGACAGAAGATTTGACTTCAATGGAAACTGTGAATATACTTTAGTCCAGGTACTGATAATTAGCAATAGTAGATGAGATGTAACCTGTATAGTATTTACAAAAAGAAAATACTTTTATATTTTATTCTCTACCCAGGACCACTGTGGGAAGAGTGACACCACCAACGTGACCTTCAGGGTTGTCACTGAAAATATTCCCTGTGGCAACACTGGGACAACTTGCTCAAAATCTATCAAAGTTTTCGTAGGGGTAAGAAGGTTTTACAAACAGACCACTTCCATTCTGTATCTGTTTAGGGCTTAAGAGAAGCCTAGATATCCATTGTCTCGAGGAAGTTGGAAAAATATTTTTAAAAGCAAATCAACTTGTAAATTAAGCTTAAATAAGGTTCAAGTGAGATATTTGTTAGTGCTTTCCAGCTTTCTGTCTTTTCCATTTCCTACCCTAACTTATACCACTCTTGGGCAAACTACCATTCTAATGGAAAATCGTCTTTGGCAAAAAATTAGCCTATCATGTCAGCAGCTTATTTTACTCTGTGCAATGCAGTTTCTCCCTGCCTAACCAAACACCTTTTTTTGACCTAGACCATTCAAAATACCTTTTAACCACAGTTCCAGGGACCTGAGATTTGAACAATGTAGTTTTGATTTATGCATTTAGATTGTTTTCATTATATAAACTATCTGCAGTACCATTAAAAATCAGAAAAACATGTTTAAGAGTACAGCTGCAGCTAATCACAAATTACAGCTAATCATCTTTTCCTCCTGTTTCAGAGCTATGAACTGATACTTTATGAGGAGCATTTTAGTGTCATAAAGAGAGGACAAAATGATGAGGTGCCATACACAGTCCGCTATATGGGTATCTACTTGGTAATTGAGACCACAAGTGGACTGATCCTCATGTGGGACAAGAAAACCAGCATCTTCATCAAGCTCAGCCCTGATTTTAAGGTGCGAAACTAGCAGTTAAAGAACAACTTACAGTCCACATTTGGACTGAGTGTGAATCTTGTTGAAACCCTGACAAGATACCAAACTGGTGATGTGTCTAGCATTCTTGCAGGACATCCCATGTTGGTTTTAATTGCTCTGGTGCCTCAGGAAGCCATGTCATCATCCTGCTGCAGTTCTTAGATATGAAGGCAGATTTTGGTGCCTACATCGTCTGACAGAACTTCAGTTGGCAATCTGGTTTTTTGGACTTGACTTCAAAATTACCCACACAACCTTAGTAAAGGTTATCAGACCTTATTAATATTACATAGCTACATGTATAAAAATCAATTGAGTAGTCTTCATCTTGAAGGTAATCCATCATTTCCAGCTCTCATTGATAAATCAAATTATCTTACTTGAAGAACAAGGAAATGAACTATTATGAGTTAAAGCTTTTTGTGAAATGTTACTGTGTATATTTCAAGCATGTATCTACACAGCTGATAAGGAAAATGTATTTCTGTTGTCATAGTTCTCCTAGCTTATAGTACATAAGTACTAAGAGATTGAATAAATTAGGAATTTTTCTATCTTGTTGCATACCAAATTGATGTTTCAATTAGGTATATAAATTAAGTGTAATATAGAAATAGATATACAAATTTATTTCATTATCATAGGTTCTTTCGCTGCCTCATCCACTGACACTTCATAAAAATAGTGGTAATATGGAAAGTTGGTACCTCAGATTCATGGAGAAAACATATTATCTATTATTGTAGCCTGTCACAGTTTTACAGTTCCATAAATTTAGAATGAGGGATATCTCCGAATGTGCAAGGAAAATGACATAACAGTCATAACAGTAAAAGCTGGATGAGTAAAGTATGTGGTTGTTCAGGTAGTATTTGTGACCGCTTTGTAAGGCTGTTTTTTAATATGTACATCTATTGTATAAAATAACAATGAAAAGCTTAGTTCACTAACTGCGAGTCCTCATTTCCTTGTTAGAGACATACCCAAAAGACAGAAGGGTACAATGATAAATATGGTGTTATTGCTCAGATTTAAAAGAAGAGTCAAGAAAAGAGTCACTCTAGCCTTAGTGGTCATGTTCTGTTGCTGAGGATACAAACAATAAAGATGTTCAGGAATGTTAGAATGGAATGACATGGTTGTAAGAGCTGAATTTCAACTATTCTTTCAGTCTCAGATGTTGTTTGATGTTTTCTCACATCCATTATTTTATTTATTTCCTTTTGCAGGGCCAGATCTGTGGTCTCTGTGGAAATTATGATGGCAATGGCATCAATGACTTTACTACAAGGAGTCAGTCTGTTGTAGAGAATGTCCTAGAGTTCGGAAACAGCTGGAAAGTATCCTCTACATGTCCTGATGCTGACAGCATAAAGGACCCATGTTCTACCAACCCTTATCGAAAGTCCTGGTCAGAGAAGCAATGTAGCATTATCAACAGCAACATCTTTGCTGCTTGTCACTTTCAGGTATTACCAGAACAGAAGTTTACTCTGTGAAGACTAATTCTGTGTATTATTGAAGGTGCTAGCCTCACACATTTTAACGTGAATGCCTAATTCATTAGCATGTTGAATTGTGTCAGGAAAACTTCAGTCTGAATCCTGCTCAACGGGACAGATTTATAATCCCTACCTGTAAGAAATTAAAGGACATTTATTTCATAGGAAATACTGACAAAAGAATAATAATTTCATGATTTCTAGGGATTTTCTTGTAGTGTGATTTGAATAAAAATTTTCATATACAGAACACAAACTCAATTAAATAATAAGGAAGTATGAGCATAACCTTTATCTAACACTGAGTGTAGGGTAACTCTTCCAATTATGTTCGTTCTTTCCACTACGAGAGACCTTAATTTCTGAATGCAGTTGCCTAATATTGCTTGGAACATAAGTCTAATCTTCTACTGGGTACGAGTGTGAGTGCCTAAAAATCTGTCAATACATGATTTGGACGTAGCGTCTGGCATCACTTCTGATGTTACATAACAGTGTATATAAAAAAGCCCCAAACTTAGTAGGCCTTTCCTCTGAAATATTACAATTTAAAGGACATTTAGAATGCAGGATGCTTACTATGACAGTGTTTTTTAACAACAGGTTGACCCAACACAATATTACCAAGCATGTGTGACAGATGCTTGTGCATGTGACACTGGAGGAGACTGCGATTGCTTTTGTACAGCAGTTGCTGCCTATGCTCAAGCATGTAGTGAAGCTGGTGTCTGCATAGCCTGGAGAACCCCATCAATCTGTCGTGAGTTTCATGTCATAAACACTTATTCTGAGAGTGTAGTTAAATGTACAGTGCCTTGCTGATATCTTCAACAAACACTCTGCATATCTTATACATGTGCATTATAATCTCACTATGTCGACTTTTTACGCTATGCTGTTTTGATGGTCACCACAGTTCCACCATTCATGGTTTTCAAGACTGTTCAAGCTGCATTGCAGAGATACACGATGAACAGACATGAGGAAAAAAAACACCTCTTTTTTTCTTTTTATGAATGTATCCAAACTTCTGTTTCTCCTTAGCACTGTTTTGTGACTACTACAATCAACAAGGAGAATGTGAATGGCATTATAAGCCTTGTGGAGCCTCCTGTATGAAGACCTGTAGGAACCCAAGTGGAAAATGCCTCCATAACTTGGCAGGTTTAGAAGGTAAAAAGAGCTGCAAGTGCCTTTAAGTGGGTACATTTTAGTATATTTTTAATGATTTTTAATGGAGCGCATTTCCCTCATCAGTTTCATTTGCACCATTCAATTCTCTTCAACATCATTGTATCTATATGAATGGAGGCAGAGTATGGAAATTGGAGTCAAAAACACCTTGGGTCCATGTCAGTCGGCTCTACTGGTGCTAGTACTCTGCATTGCTTGCTAGAATCACTGGAAAAAATTAACTAGTAAAAATTCTGACTAGTAAAAACAAGTATGTTCTGCACAGATAAAACCTGTGCTGACTGTACATCATTCTCACCTTTCTACCTTCTCTGTGCTCTTTTCGTTCAGGCTGCTACCCTAACTGCCCAGCAGACAAGCCATATTTTAATGAGGATCAGATGAAGTGTGTCAGCCTCTGTGACTGTTATGATAATGAAGATGGAAAGATATATAGACGGGATGAATGTCAATTATGGTAAGACTTAACATGCCAGCCTAATCATGTACAAGGAAAACAGCAAAAACAGTAATGGGAAATCACATGTTCTGGTTACATGACAGGACTAGTTTATACTGCCTGTGTAAAAAGAATATCTGGCATCTAATGCCAGTTTTCTTAGCATATTAGTAGTAAGAAGTTCTTACGTGATTTTATGTTCTGTTGAATTTGTTCCTGATTATGTTGATATGACAGGAACAGTAAATCCTTTATGACCAGTCTTTCTCTATTTACAATTCTCATGTCAGGAAAAATATTGTTCCAGGAGTATAGATATCTAATAGCAGCCAAGGATTTTATTATAGTCTTATTCTACTTGTAGTATTTAGACTCTTTCCCTTTTTAGCCTGCTTCGTAGTACAAAAAGATTGCAAGCACAAGGAAATGACAAGGAGGAAAGAAGGAAAGTCTTCCTTAAGACTTGTACCTGTAGCTTTGCATAATATTTTTCACTTTGGGTTTGATATAAAGATTTTGGAAAACAGTAAACATGAACTGGACACTCAAGGAAGACACACAAATTATTGTTTCTTTTGATGCTACTATCTGGGAGAAAGACGAATAATAAAAGTACCTCATTATAAAAAATATGTGGATTCTTATGTTTTTTGTTTCAGTGAATGCACATTGGAAGGTTTACAGTGCAAGTTTGATGATAAAGGTAAGATAGCTAAGAAGAATTAATAAGAAAATGAAATACTGGATAATACCTTTTCATAGATGGCTGACAATAAACTTCTTATAAATTACAGCATGCTATTGCACGTATGAAGGGAGCAGCTATAAATATGGTGAACTCATCTACAACACCACAGATGGAACTGGATGGTGTTTCAGTGCAACATGTGACGTCAATGGAACAATAAACAGAAATATCTTTAAATGTGGCATCTTTGCAACAACCCCATTTATGTTTTCTACAAGTCAGCCCACAACTACTGCCCCAGGTATACATAAATACTCTTTAAATAACTGAAAAAACTCTGGGAGGGACAGAAAATGTCCAGATAGGGAGGACCTTTTCATCAGTTAATGGTATATAATTTTACTTGATACCATTGTCTTCTGCTGGAGCCACAAATTCATATGGCAGGTTCAGTTGCTAAAGACAATAATCAATGGTAGAAATTAGTACAGCATTTCTTACAAACTCAGTCTTCACTCTCTTATCATAGTTTTCTAGGGAAAAAAAAAAAGAAATATCACACATCGATCCTGAAGAATTTCCTCATTTCCTTGCAAACAAAACCAGCACTACTAGACAAACTTATGAAAACACAAGACAATTACTGTAATTTTTTTTTTTTAAATTACTGACCACATTAGTGCAAACTTAAGAAGTCTGGCTTGAAGGAATGCTCATATTACTTAAAACCATTCTTTGGAACCTTTCCTAATTATATTAAATAACCAAACTACGGTTTTCTTCTACTCATGCAATACACTTTTACATTATTGCTGCAGTTAATTCATTATAGTCACCATGCAATTCTGAGAATACATGAGAAATATTTCCACAAAATTACACAGTACTACAGCAAGAGCTATTCAACTCTAAGTCCTCTATTAAGTAATGCTTATGTGAGGAAAGTGGTATATATTCCACATGGTTATCTTCAAAATGCTAAGAATATGAAAATTAATATTATGGAAATGAATATAAAATACTTATTTGATTATCTATATATCTCATATATATATTTCATATGTGTATTCTATATTATAATGTACTATATATAAAGTGCATGTATTACAGATTCACAGAATTGTAGGGGTTGGAAGGGATCTCCAGAGATCATTTAATATTATTTATAAGTATACATTAAGATATTAAAGTTAAAAAGTTATTAGCCTCTAAAAATATTTTAAAGCCTGTATGGCTTTGCAGCAGAGTATAAGTAAAACCCAGGGGAATAAAACTTCCTCTTACTTACCATACCTGACATCACATTATTCTATGCATTGGCATTTCACATAAAGCATTCATACCTATAGCATATTAGCTATATTTATCTACAACTTTTTAATAAATGTCACATAATTTACCAATAGAAAAACCTACCTTAGAATTTAAATAGAAGACTGTCAAATAAGTTCATTAAAATAGTATATTAACGTATATAATTTTACTTACAGCATTAAAATATATGGAAGATTAACATTTTTTTTCCCCTGGAACTTCCTTTAAGAAGAACAGACAAGTCTTATGTTTCCTCTTTTTAATTACAGAAATGGCAACTACAACACCAGTTACAACTGTGTGTGTTAAGAATGTATGCACGTGGTCAGATTGGTATGACAGCACACAGCCTGAAAACAGAGAGGACAGTGGAGATTATGAAACATTTGCAAAACTCAGAGAAAAAGGATACAGTGTATGTAACAACCCAAGAAGTGTTGAATGCCGAGCAAAAGAACATCCAGATACAGAAATAACTAACCTCAACCAGACGGTACAATGCAGTCAAAGCGAAGGATTAATATGCAATAACAAAGACCAAAAATCCGAGTACTGCTATAATTATGAGATCAGAGTATCATGCTGCAGCTACATGTCATGTTCAGAAATTCAAACTACCACACCAAGAGCCACGGAAGAACTCACAACTGCTGTAACATCACCAGCATTTACATTACAGACAAAGATACCAACAACGCAAAAAAGAGAAACTGAAGCGCAAAGAACTGAAGTCCCGACAGTATCACCAACAGCCACAGAAAGCACAGCTCCTCTGACTGAGACTTCAGTTACAACAAAAACACCACCTGTCTCAACAAAAAGTACCCAGCACGGGTCAACTACAGCAGAAATCACCACCACGATACTATTAACAACTACTGCCTCCACTCCCCCACAGCCAGCAATGACAACTACAACTGGCACCTCAGTTCTCCCTAGTACCAGTGCACTGCCAACACAAGGTACAACCATCACCACTACTACGAGCTGGGCCAGCACCACTAAGACTTCTCCATCTCCAAAAGAACAAACAACTGTCATCCCAATCACACCAGCAGTGCCCACATCAGAAGTGAGTAGCACTGCCAGCACCACCACACAAAGCACATCTGCAGCCACATCTGCTCCTGCAGAAACCTCCACTCTGGCCACACAGGCTCCAACATCACCCACGACTGCCCCCACAAGCCCCAGCACAACATCTGAAACTACTGCTGCTACCACGGTTGTCCTCCCGACCACCAGCTCTACAACAGAAGGAAACACTATCAATCCTAGAGATCGCACCACCAACATTGTCACAAAAGCAACAGCGTCCACCTCAGCAGCCAGCAGTACCAGCACTGCCCAGACATCTCCCTCACCAACACAAGCCACAACAGTCATCCATCCCACACCAACGGTGCCCACCTCAGCTGCCACCAGTACCAGCACTGCCCAGACATCTCCCTCACCAACACAAGCCACAACAGTCATCCTTCCCACACCAACAGCACCCACCTCAGCTGCCAGCAGTACCAGCACCTCTGGGATCACCACAACAAGCACCACAACATCTGCAGCCACATCTGCTCCTGCAGAAACCTCCACTCCGGCCACACAGGCTCCAACATCACCCACGACTGCCCCCACAAGCCCCAGCACAACATTAGAAACTACGGCTGCTACCACGGCTGTCCTCCCGACCACCAGCTCTACAACAGAAGGAACCACCATCATCCTCACAACAACAGCGCCCACCTCAGCTGCCAGCAGTACCAGCACCGCCCAGACATCTCCCGCACCACAACAAGCCACAACAATCATCCTTCCCACACCAACAGCACCCACCTCAGGTGCCAGCAGTACCAGCACCTCCGCTCAGGCATCTCCCTCACCAACACAAAGCACAACAGTCATCCTTCCCACACCAACAGCACCCACCTCAGCTGCCAGAAGTACCAGCACCTCCGGGATCACCACAACAAGCACCACAACATCTGCAGCCACATCTGCTCCTGCAGAAACATCCACTCTGGCAACACAGGCTCCACTATCACCCACGACTGCCCCCAAAAGCCCCAGCACAACATCGGAAACTACTGCTGCTACCACGGTTGTCCTCCCGACCACCAGGTCTACAAAAGAAGGAACCACCATCATCCTCACAACAACAACAGCGCCCTCCTCAGTTGCCACCAGTGCCAGCACCGCCCAGACATCTCCCTCACCAACACAAACCACAACAGTCATCCTTCCCACACCAATGGCGCCCACCTCAGCTGCCAGCAGTACCAGCACCGCTGGGATCACCACAACAAGCACCACAACATCTACAACCACATCTGCACAAACCTCCACTCTGCCCACACAGGCTCCAAAGACAACAGCCAGCTGCCAGCAGCAATGTGAATGGACACAGTGGTTTGATTTGGATTACCCGAGCCCTGGAAGCGAAAATGGAGACATAGAAACACTTGAGAATATCCGAGCTGCTGGATATGCACTGTGTGAAGAGCCACAGGCCATCACGTGCCGTGCTAAAGATTACCCTGAGAACACGCCAGAGGAATTGGGACAGATTGTTGAGTGCAGCCTTAAAAATGGGCTTGTGTGCAGAAATAAGGATCAAATCTCCAAGTACCCCATGTGCTACAACTATGAGGTGCGGGTGCAGTGCTGTGACATTACAAAGTGCCAGACATCACCAGCCCCAGGCACCACGGCAGGATCTTCCACCACACTGACTGCCGCAGGAACTACCACCATAGGAACCCAAACTCAAGCTCCATCAACTCCTGCCTCCACACTCCCGCAGACAGCAACAGCCACCACTGCTGGCACAACAGTGGGCCTCAAGACAGCCACCCCAAAAACACAGGTCACAACCACTATATCAAGCACCAGCAGTGCCAGCACCTCCCAGACATCTCCCTCACCAACACAAACCACAACAGTCATCCTTCCCACACCAACAGCACCCACCTCAGCTGCCAGCAGTACCAGCACCTCCGGGATCACCACAACAAGCACCACAACATCTGCAGCCACATCTGCTCCTGCAGAAACCTCCACTCTGGCCACACAGGCTCCAACATCACCCACGGCTGCCCCCACAAGCCCCAGCACAACATCTGAAACTACTGCTGCTACCACGGTTGTCCTCCCGACCACCAGCTCTACAACAAAAGGAAACACTATCAATCCTAGAGATCGCACCACCATCATTGTCACAAAAGCAACAGCGCCCACCTCAGCAGCCAGCAGTACCAGCACTGCCCAGACATCTCCCTCACCAACACAAGCCACAACAGTCATCCTTCCCACACCAACGGTGCCCACCTCAGCTGCCACCAGTACCAGCACTGCCCAGACATCTCCCTCACCAACACAAGCCACAACAGTCATCCTTCCCACACCAACAGCACCCACCTCAGCTGCCAGAAGTACCAGCACCTCCGGGATCACCACAACAAGCACCACAACATCTGCAGCCACATCTGCTCCTGCAGAAACATCCACTCTGGCAACACAGGCTCCACTATCACCCACGACTGCCCCCACAAGCCCCAGTACAACATCGGAAACTACTGCTGCTACCACGGTTGTCCTCCCGACCACCAGCTCTACAAAAGAAGGAACCACCATCATCCTCACAACAACAACAGCGCCCACCTCAGTTGCCACCAGTGCCAGCACCGCCCAGACATCTCCCTCACCAACACAAACCACAACAGTCATCCTTCCCACACCAACGGCGCCCACCTCAGCTGCCAGCAGTACCAGCACCGCTGGGATCACCACAACAAGCACCACAACATCTACAACCACATCTGCACAAACCTCCACTCTGCCCACACAGGCTCCAAAGACAACAGCCAGCTGCCAGCAGCAATGTGAATGGACACAGTGGTTTGATTTGGATTACCCGAGCCCTGGAAGCGAAAATGGAGACATAGAAACACTTGAGAATATCCGAGCTGCTGGATATGCACTGTGTGAAGAGCCACAGGCCATCACGTGCCGTGCTAAAGATTACCCTGAGAACACGCCAGAGGAATTGGGACAGATTGTTGAGTGCAGCCTTAAAAATGGGCTTGTGTGCAGAAATAAGGATCAAATCTCCAAGTACCCCATGTGCTACAACTATGAGGTGCGGGTGCAGTGCTGTGACATTACAAAGTGCCAGACATCACCAGCCCCAGGCACCACGGCAGGATCTTCCACCACACTGACTGCCGCAGGAACTACCACCATAGGAACCCAAACTCAAGCTCCATCAACTCCTGCCTCCACACTCCCGCAGACAGCAACAGCCACCACTGCTGGCACAACAGTGGGCCTCAAGACAGCCACCCCAAAAACACAGGTCACAACCACTATATCAAGCACCAGCAGTGCCAGCACCTCCCAGACATCTCCCTCACCAACACAAACCACAACAGTCATCCTTCCCACACCAACAGCACCCACCTCAGCTGCCAGCAGTACCAGCACCTCCGGGATCACCACAAGCACCACAACATCTGCAGCCACATCTGCTCCTGCAGAAACCTCCACTCTGGCCACACAGGCTCCAACATCACCCACGGCTGCCCCCACAAGCCCCAGCACAACATCTGAAACTACTGCTGCTACCACGGTTGTCCTCCCGACCACCAGCTCTACAACAAAAGGAAACACTATCAATCCTAGAGATCGCACCACCATCATTGTCACAAAAGCAACAGCGCCCACCTCAGCAGCCAGCAGTACCAGCACTGCCCAGACATCTCCCTCACCAACACAAGCCACAACAGTCATCCTTCCCACACCAACGGCGCCCACCTCAGCTGCCACCAGTACCAGCACTGCCCATACATCTCCCTCACCAACACAAGCCACAACAGTCATCCTTCCCACACCAACAGCACCCACCTCAGCTGCCAGAAGTACCAGCACCTCCGGGATCACCACAACAAGCACCACAACATCTGCAGCCACATCTGCTCCTGCAGAAACATCCACTCTGGCAACACAGGCTCCACTATCACCCACGACTTCCACCACAAGCCCCAGTACAACATCGGAAACTACTGCTGCTACCACGGTTGTCCTCCCGACCACCAGCTCTACAAAAGAAGGAACCACCATCATCCTCACAACAACAACAGCGCCCACCTCAGTTGCCACCAGTGCCAGCACCGCCCAGACATCTCCCTCACCAACACAAACCACAACAGTCATCCTTCCCACACCAACGGCGCCCACCTCAGCTGCCAGCAGTACCAGCACCGCTGGGATCACCACAACAAGCACCACAACATCTACAACCACATCTGCACAAACCTCCACTCTGCCCACACAGGCTCCAAAGACAACAGCCAGCTGCCAGCAGCAATGTGAATGGACACAGTGGTTTGATTTGGATTACCCGAGCCCTGGAAGCGAAAATGGAGACATAGAAACACTTGAGAATATCCGAGCTGCTGGATATGCACTGTGTGAAGAGCCACAGGCCATCACGTGCCGTGCTAAAGATTACCCTGAGAACACGCCAGAGGAATTGGGACAGATTGTTGAGTGCAGCCTTAAAAATGGGCTTGTGTGCAGAAATAAGGATCAAATCTCCAAGTACCCCATGTGCTACAACTATGAGGTGCGGGTGCAGTGCTGTGACATTACAAAGTGCCAGACATCACCAGCCCCAGGCACCACGGCAGGATCTTCCACCACACTGACTGCCGCAGGAACTACCACCATAGGAACTCAAACTCAAGCTCCATCAACTCCTGCCTCCACACTCCCGCAGACAGCAACAGCCACCACTGCTGGCACAACAGTGGGCCTCAAGACAGCCACCCCAAAAACACAGGTCACAACCACTATATCAAGCACCAGCAGTGCCAGCACCTCCCAGACATCTCCCTCACCAACACAAACCACAACAGTCATCCTTCCCACACCAACAGCACCCACCTCAGCTGCCAGCAGTACCAGCACCTCTGGGATCACCACAACAAGCACCACAACATCTGCAGCCACATCTGCTCCTGCAGAAACCTCCACTCCGGCCACACAGGCTCCAACATCACCCACAACTGCCCCCACAAGCCCCAGTACAACATTAGAAACTACGGCTGCTACCACGGCTGTCCTCCCGACCACCAGCTCTACAACAGAAGGAACCACCATCATCCTCACAACAACAGCGCCCACCTCAGCTGCCAGTTCTACCAGCACCGCCCAGACATCTCCCGCACCACAACAAGCCACAACAATCATCCTTCCCACACCAACAGCACCCACCTCAGGTGCCAGCAGTACCAGCACCTCCGCTCAGGCATCTCCCTCACCAACACAAAGCACAACAGTCATCCTTCCCACACCAACAGCACCCACCTCAGCTGCCAGCAGTACCAGCACCTCCGGGATCACCACAACAAGCACCACAACATCTGCAGCCACATCTGCTCCTGCAGAAACATCCACTCTGGCAACACAGGCTCCAACATCACCCACGACAGCCACCACAAGCCCCAGCACAACACCGGAAACTACTGCTGCTACCACGGTTGTCCTCCCGACCACCAGCTCTACAAAAGAAGGAACCACCATCATCCTCACAACAACAACAGCGCCCACCTCAGTTGCCACCAGTGCCAGCACCGCCCAGACATCTCCCTCACCAACACAAACCACAACAGTCATCCTTCCCACACCAACGGCGCCCACCTCAGCTGCCAGCAGTACCAGCACCGCTGGGATCACCACAACAAGCACCACAACATCTACAACCACATCTGCACAAACCTCCACTCTGCCCACACAGGCTCCAAAGACAACAGCCAGCTGCCAGCAGCAATGTGAATGGACACAGTGGTTTGATTTGGATTACCCGAGCCCTGGAAGCGAAAATGGAGACATAGAAACACTTGAGAATATCCGAGCTGCTGGATATGCACTGTGTGAAGAGCCACAGGCCATCACGTGTCGTGCTAAAGATTACCCTGAGAACACGCCAGAGGAATTGGGACAGATTGTTGAGTGCAGCCTTAAAAATGGGCTTGTGTGCAGAAATAAGGATCAAATCTCCAAGTACCCCATGTGCTACAACTATGAGGTGCGGGTGCAGTGCTGTGACATTACAAAGTGCCAGACATCACCAGCCCCAGGCACCACGGCAGGATCTTCCACCACACTGACTGCCGCAGGAACTACCACCATAGGAACCCAAACTCAAGCTCCATCAACTCCTGCCTCCACACTCCCACAGACAGCAACAGCCACCACTGCTGGCACAACAGTGGGCCTCAAGACAGCCACCCCAAAAACACAGGTCACAACCACTATATCAAGCACCAGCAGTGCCAGCACCTCCCAGACATCTCCCTCACCAACACAAACCACAACAGTCATCCTTCCCACACCAACAGCACCCACCTCAGCTGCCAGCAGTACCAGCACCTCCGGGATCACCACAACAAGCACCACAACATCTGCAGCCACATCTGCTCCTGCAGAAACCTCCACTCTGGCCACACAGGCTCCAACATCACCCACGACTGCCCCCACAAGCCCCAGTACAACATTAGAAACTACGGCTGCTACCACGGTTGTCCTCCCGACCACCAGCTCTACAACAAAAGGAAACACTATCAATCCTAGAGATCGCACCACCATCATTGTCACAAAAGCAACAGCGCCCACCCCAGCAGCCACCAGTACCAGCACTGCCCAGACATCTCCCTCACCAACACAAGCCACAACAGTCATCCTTCCCACACCAACGGCGCCCACCTCAGCTGCCACCAGTACCAGCACTGCCCAGACATCTCCCTCACCAACACAAACCACAACAATCATCCTTCCCACACCAACGGCGCCCACCTCAGCTGCCAGCAGTACCAGCACCGCTGGGATCACCACAACAAGCACCACAACATCTACAACCACATCTGCACAAACCTCCACTCTGCCCACACAGGCTCCAAAGACAACAGCCAGCTGCCAGCAGCAATGTGAATGGACACAGTGGTTTGATTTGGATTACCCAAGCCCTGGAAGCGAAAATGGAGACATAGAAACACTTGAGAATATCCGAGCTGCTGGATATGCACTGTGTGAAGAGCCACAGGCCATCACGTGCCGTGCTAAAGATTACCCTGAGAACACGCCAGAGGAATTGGGACAGATTGTTGAGTGCAGCCTTAAAAATGGGCTTGTGTGCAGAAATAAGGATCAAATCTCCAAGTACCCCATGTGCTACAACTATGAGGTGCGGGTGCAGTGCTGTGACATTACAAAGTGCCAGACATCACCAGCCCCAGGCACCACAGCAGGATCTTCCACCACACTGACTGCCGCAGGAACTACCACCATAGGAACCCAAACTCAAGCTCCATCAACTCCTGCCTCCACACTCCCGCAGACAGCAACAACCACCACTACTGGCACAACAGTGGGCCTCAAGACAGCCACCCCAAAAACACAGGTCACAACCACTATATCAAGCACCAGCAGTGCCAGCACCTCCCAGACATCTCCCTCACCAACACAAACCACAACAGTCATCCTTCCCACACCAACAGCACCCACCTCAGCTGCCAGCAGTACCAGCACCTCCGGGATCACCACAACAAGCACCACAACATCTGCAGCCACATCTGCTCCTGCAGAAACCTCCACTCTGGCCACACAGGCTCCAACATCACCCACGGCTGCCCCCACAAGCCCCAGCACAACATCTGAAACTACTGCTGCTACCACGGTTGTCCTCCCGACCACCAGCTCTACAAAAGAAGGAACCACCATCATCCTCACAACAACAACAGCGCCCACCTCAGTTGCCACCAGTGCCAGCACCGCCCAGACATCTCCCTCACCAACACAAACCACAACAGTCATCCTTCCCACACCAACGGCGCCCACCTCAGCTGCCAGCAGTACCAGCACCGCTGGGATCACCACAACAAGCACCACAACATCTACAACCACATCTGCACAAACCTCCACTCTGCCCACACAGGCTCCAAAGACAACAGCCAGCTGCCAGCAGCAATGTGAATGGACACAGTGGTTTGATTTGGATTACCCAAGCCCTGGAAGCGAAAATGGAGACATAGAAACACTTGAGAATATCCGAGCTGCTGGATATGCACTGTGTGAAGAGCCACAGGCCATCACGTGCCGTGCTAAAGATTACCCTGAGAACACGCCAGAGGAATTGGGACAGATTGTTGAGTGCAGCCTTAAAAATGGGCTTCTGTGCAGAAATAAGGATCAAATCTCCAAGTACCCCATGTGCTACAACTATGAGGTGCGGGTGCAGTGCTGTGACATTACAAAGTGCCAGACATCACCAGCCCCAGGCACCACGGCAGGATCTTCCACCACACTGACTGCCGCAGGAACTACCACCATAGGAACCCAAACTCAAGCTCCATCAACTCTTGCCTCCACACTCCCGCAGACAGCAACAGCCACCACTGCTGGCACAACAGTGGGCCTCAAGACAGCCACCCCAAAAACACAGGTCACAACCACTATATCAAGCACCAGCAGTACCAGCACCTCCCAGACATCTCCCTCACCAACACAAACCACAACAGTCATCCTTCCCACACCAACAGCACCCACCTCAGCTGCCAGCAGTACCAGCACCTCTGGGATCACCACAACAAGCACCACAACATCTGCAGCCACATCTGCTCCTGCAGAAACCTCCACTCCGGCCACACAGGCTCCAACATCACCCACAACTGCCCCCACAAGCCCCAGTACAACATTAGAAACTACGGCTGCTACCACGGCTGTCCTCCCGACCACCAGCTCTACAACAGAAGGAACCACCATCATCCTCACAACAACAGCGCCCACCTCAGCTGCCAGTTCTACCAGCACCGCCCAGACATCTCCCGCACCACAACAAGCCACAACAATCATCCTTCCCACACCAACAGCACCCACCTCAGGTGCCAGCAGTACCAGCACCTCCGCTCAGGCATCTCCCTCACCAACACAAAGCACAACAGTCATCCTTCCCACACCAACAGCACCCACCTCAGCTGCCAGAAGTACCAGCACCTCCGGGATCACCACAACAAGCACCACAACATCTGCAGCCACATCTGCTCCTGCAGAAACATCCACTCTGGCAACACAGGCTCCAACATCACCCACGACTGCCCCCACAAGCCCCAGTACAACACCGGAAACTACTGCTGCTACCACGGTTGTCCTCCCGACCACCAGCTCTACAAAAGAAGGAACCACCATCATCCTCACAACAACAACAGCGCCCACCTCAGTTGCCACCAGTGCCAGCACCGCCCAGACATCTCCCTCACCAACACAAACCACAACAGTCATCCTTCCCACACCAATGGCGCCCACCTCAGCTGCCAGCAGTACCAGCACCGCTGGGATCACCACAACAAGCACCACAACATCTACAACCACATCTGCACAAACCTCCACTCTGCCCACACAGGCTCCAAAGACAACAGCCAGCTGCCAGCAGCAATGTGAATGGACACAGTGGTTTGATTTGGATTACCCGAGCCCTGGAAGCGAAAATGGAGACATAGAAACACTTGAGAATATCCGAGCTGCTGGATATGCACTGTGTGAAGAGCCACAGGCCATCACGTGCCGTGCTAAAGATTACCCTGAGAACACGCCAGAGGAATTGGGACAGATTGTTGAGTGCAGCCTTAAAAATGGGCTTGTGTGCAGAAATAAGGATCAAATCTCCAAGTACCCCATGTGCTACAACTATGAGGTGCGGGTGCAGTGCTGTGACATTACAAAGTGCCAGACATCACCAGCCCCAGGCACCACGGCAGGATCTTCCACCACACTGACTGCCGCAGGAACTACCACCATAGGAACCCAAACTCAAGCTCCATCAACTCCTGCCTCCACACTCCCGCAGACAGCAACAGCCACCACTGCTGGCACAACAGTGGGCCTCAAGACAGCCACCCCAAAAACACAGGTCACAACCACTATATCAAGCACCAGCAGTGCCAGCACCTCCCAGACATCTCCCTCACCAACACAAACCACAACAGTCATCCTTCCCACACCAACAGCACCCACCTCAGCTGCCAGCAGTACCAGCACCTCCGGGATCACCACAACAAGCACCACAACATCTGCAGCCACATCTGCTCCTGCAGAAACCTCCACTCTGGCCACACAGGCTCCAACATCACCCACGACTGCCCCCACAAGCCCCAGTACAACATTAGAAACTACGGCTGCTACCACGGTTGTCCTCCCGACCACCAGCTCTACAACAGAAGGAAACACTATCAATCCTAGAGATCGCACCACCATCATTGTCACAAAAGCAACAGCGCCCACCCCAGCAGCCAGCAGTACCAGCACTGCCCAGACATCTCCCTCACCAACACAAGCCACAACAGTCATCCTTCCCACACCAACGGCGCCCACCTCAGCTGCCACCAGTACCAGCACTGCCCAGACATCTCCCTCACCAACACAAACCACAACAATCATCCTTCCCACACCAACGGCGCCCACCTCAGCTGCCAGCAGTACCAGCACCGCTGGGAACACCACAACAAGCACCACAACATCTACAACCACATCTGCACAAACCTCCACTCTGCCCACACAGGCTCCAAAGACAACAGCCAGCTGCCAGCAGCAATGTGAATGGACACAGTGGTTTGATTTGGATTACCCGAGCCCTGGAAGCGAAAATGGAGACATAGAAACACTTGAGAATATCCGAGCTGCTGGATATGCACTGTGTGAAGAGCCACAGGCCATCACGTGCCGTGCTAAAGATTACCCTGAGAACACGCCAGAGGAATTGGGACAGATTGTTGAGTGCAGCCTTAAAAATGGGCTTGTGTGCAGAAATAAGGATCAAATCTCCAAGTACCCCATGTGCTACAACTATGAGGTGCGGGTGCAGTGCTGTGACATTACAAAGTGCCAGACATCACCAGCCCCAGGCACCACGGCAGGATCTTCCACCACACTGACTGCCGCAGGAACTACCACCATAGGAACCCAAACTCAAGCTCCATCAACTCCTGCCTCCACACTCCCGCAGACAGCAACAGCCACCACTGCTGGCACAACAGTGGGCCTCAAGACAGCCACCCCAAAAACACAGGTCACAACCAATATATCAAGCACCAGCAGTACCAGCACCTCCCAGACATCTCCCTCACCAACACAAACCACAACAGTCATCCTTCCCACACCAACAGCACCCACCTCAGCTGCCAGCAGTACCAGCACCTCCGGGATCACCACAACATCTGCAGCCACGTCTACTCCTGCAGAAACCTCCACTCTGGCCACACAGGCTCCAACATCACCCACGACTGCCCCCACAAGCCCCAGCAAAATATTAGGAACTACTGCTGTCACAACAGAATCAAGTACCTATGTTACATCAAGCAGAATAACCCCTTGTTTTTGTCACGTCTTTGGTAACCTTTTTTCTCCTGGTAAGTGTCTTATTAGATGGTTATAAAAATTTTCCTAAGGTATTTAATGTCAATGCTCTGCTTAGTTAAAGATAACTACTGAAAATCACCTGGAACATAGAACTGTTTATACATGCATACATGTGATATTGTCCCAATATTTTCTTCAGGTTTTTTTCCTCCATGTATTTTCATTGGTCTTTTAATTTCTCCTCCAACTTTCCTCTACAGGGGAAGTGGTATACAACAGAACAGATAAAGCTGGCTGTAATTTTTATGCGCTCTGCAGTAAGGAATGTGAAATCGACCCATTCCAGGGACCATGTCCTTCAACAACTCCTTTCAGTTCCGTCGCCACAGAAACTACAACACAAGTTGCCTCGTCCACCGAACCTGTAGTTTCTTCTGTCTCACCAACCACAGCAACATCCCTCACAACTTCAGTAGAAAGAAACTGTACTGATGTCAGTCCTCCACGAAAGGTCGTTCCCATTATTTTCTAATATAATAATTAATGTTTATAAATATCTTAAGTATGTGATGCAGGAGGAATTGGCCAACCCCTTTTCAGTCATCTGTGGAGATAGGACAAGGGGCAATGGCTGTAAATTGGAGCACAGGAAGTTCCACACCAACATGCAGATGAACTTTTACACAGTGAGGGTGACAGAGCCCTGGGACAGGCTGCCCAGGGAGGTGGTGGAGTCTCCTTCTCTGGAGATATTCAAGACTCATCTGGACGCCTATCTGTGCAATATGAGCTAGGGAGCCTGCTTTGGCAAGGGGGTTGGACCCTATGATCTCTCAAGGTCCCTTCCAATCCCTACGATTCTGTGATTCTATGATATCAGCATTGCAAAAGCAGCCCAATTTCTGTTCTCTAACAACCAATTCAAATCAACTTACATGTATAGTTGGTTGTGGTACAAATGACCTGAAAGCACACAGTTGTTCAACCTGGCATTACCACGCTTTTATGTAATCTGGAGGTGGAAAAGCTCACCAATACCATGGCAGACACTTTTGAGTTTTGGGTTTTTTTCTTTTCATAAAGAGCATTTAAATGTGATATAAATATGTAGACCGGCGATAAAAGTATTAAAAAGAAGAAAATTCTGTGGTGTTCGCAGCTTGCCTGCTTTTAAGGCTTAAGATCATATGCTAAGAAAACTCTAATCTGAGCTCCTTATCAATTTTGAGAGTCTTATCTCAAGTTCAAGCAGAACAACTAGAGTGAGAAAACATTTAAGAATAAATGATTTGTATATTTTCAGTCTGGAGAGAACTGGATAACTGGATGCCAGAAGTGTATCTGTGACCCCCTCACAGCTACCGTACAATGCCAGCCACTCCAATGCCAAACAGTTCAGACACCAATTTGTGATGTAGGATATGTTTCCATGCCTGTATTACCACTGGAAGACCCATGTTGCCCTACTTTTAAATGCCGTAAGTATAAAAAATACATATAAAAATACCAGGCTACATACTCTGTTATATTAAATTTGCATTTCTGTTAATATTTAAGCAAGTTCTTTGTGTATAAGAATAACAGCAAAATCTTCCTTAAAATATTCTGGCTCAGTGAACACCCACCAAAAGTTTATTTAGAAAAAGAAAATGTTATTTTCAGTGAAGTTTGCTAAGATAATTGGAATGGGTAGGAGAGCAGGGTAATACTCAACTTTCAAGTCGTCTATGTAGGTCAATTATCTCTGTATCTGTAATCACAAAGATTATGAATGCATTTTACTTAATGTTATTAACGTAGCATTTGAGCACGTTAACGTTAGCCTAACTGTAGCTAAATTAAGATGCATAAACATAAGAATAAGCTAGCAGAAAGCTTTAACAGTTAACTACAAAAGCAAGTAACACAAAGAAATAATACAGAATTAATTGTAAGCAGTAACTGAATTGCCCATGTATAAAATATAATTATACCTACACTGTTGTTGAATGCCCATGAAAATTTAAAAATCCAACAGCAATGTTTGTGCATATAGATAATTTTAAAATACACATATTTTAATACACATATACAAAGAATAAAAAGGTAGGCATAAATTAAGCACAAAGCAGGAAGGTCAAAACAAAGGAAGAGCCAAATTTGGAGTAATTCTGAGAAAGACATGAATGGGGTCTGTCTTGTTGTCATATTATTAACACAATAAGGATACCTTTTTTCCATTCAATCTTCCATCCAAGCCATGCTCTTAGAGGTCATAAGAATCAATGATTAAGGCATCTCTGCAGGTCACTGAACTTCTAGGCTTCAAAGAGAAAACAACTAATCTAATTTAAAGTGAACCTGATACTGAAAGGGCAAAAAGGGGATTTTTCATGCGTAACTCAAGTCTGAAGCCATTTGTCCTCAACTCTTCTAATTTCAAAGATGAAACTTAAACATCCAGCTATACAAAATATGACATCTAAGCATATGGCACAGATTGAGTTCAAGTATTCCATAATCTCTGACTTACTAATAAAATGATAACATCTTGACTTCTCAGGAAGCCTCACAATTTGAGTTTACACTGGAATTTTTTTTTTTTGCATTGTTTTTCAGAACAAATACCTGACACCTGCGTGATTAATGGTACAATTTACACGGTGAGAAAATGATAGTGGCATATTGCCACTTTTTTTCTAATTTCAAAACCAAAAATGTCACTGAAGAGTTCTTCAACATGTAGCATAAACCAGGAGCGTATCATTTTTAACAATGTACTTTCTTTTTAATCTCTCTCCCTCTTCTGGAATTAATTTTCCAAATGAGATGATGAATAGCCCATACTCAACCACTATTTGAAACAAGCCCAGAGAACTTTCAAAAATATAGCTAAGATTTTTGCTAAATCTTTCGCTAAAATTGGTAATTAGGTCATTTAGACAAAATTTAAGACTAAGACCCATGTGTAAATGTATCTGCTTACATATATGCATATGTATAATATTACTTGAATCTCCATATGTAAATTATAATTGTTTTTATAACCATTGAACATGACTTACAGAGAAAAAACATTCTTAAATGGAGCATTGAAAAGGTGGTAAAACAATGGGGTAGTAAAAACCAGTGTTACCTGCATTTTTTTTATTTACTTTTCTCTTTTAGATTGCTTCATTTAGTTTCCTCCTAACATGTGCTGTCTTGCAAGGCATAAACCTAAATAATTTTACGTTCAAGAGAGCTGAACAATTCCGTCACACTTGCATTTCAGCAACCTTAATAGTTATCAGTAATGCTTTCAACTCTACCTATAATTCATATAGAAACTGTTGCCATTTGAATTGAATTTTATTTTCTGTCTTCCAGGTTGGAACGTCAACGGTAATCAATTCATGTACGAAATGTACCTGCAGTTCTGAGAAAGATCCAGTGACTATGGAAAATATCGTGCTATGTGAAACAGTTCAATGTGAAAAATCTTGCCCACTGGTGAGTTCAGATTCTCTAGGCTGCTCAGTCAGCCCTCAATTACAGGAAGACTTGAAGTCTCCTTCACCAACTCAATATACTTTCTCTTTCATCTCCTTGTGAGTAGGGACATCAATATATGACTGAGGATGGAGAGTGCTGTGGGAAGTGTATTGAAGTAGCTTGCCAAATAAAATTAAGTAACAACACTGTTCACGTGCTCAATGTAAGTATTCCTCTCATTTTCAAATCTCTCTATTAGCCAGGACAGGTTAGAAAAGCTGGGTCAGTCATGTGCCTTACTAGTAAAACTCGAATTAAACACTGAAATTCCTTTAGAAACACACCAGTTTTCTGAATTGAACACTTACTTGGAATAAAAAACACTTGATGTATGGTTAAGTGAGCAATGGTTTCTAATTCATGCTCTTGAGTCTTTAGATCCAGATAGCCATAGTTTGCAAAATTTCACTTTTGCCACTTGATAGAAGTTCAGAAGCACCTGAGAATCCTTGAGGTGTGCGCAAACTTAATCAGCTTGTATATTTTTGAAGTAGTTATACTATACCCGATCACAGTGAAAAAACAATATCTTTTCTTTTCTTATAAAATTTAGGTTGATGAGATCCTGCCACTAGATCAGTGCAGCCATTACAAATGTGAAAAAATTGAAGATCAATTTGTTGCAGTCCAAACTAAAAGAGTATGCCCTGACTATGACCCAGGAGAGTGTGATCCTGTAAGTTGTAATCAATTCTTCATCAAATAAATGAGGTTTAAAAGAATGGGAGGCGGGGGCAAGCAAGGAAGAATAGGACAAATAATTTTCACTAAAGTTATGAGAATGTCAAGAATTAAATTAATCTTGCTGTAACATTAGTATGAAGAAAAGCTCAGTATTTTTACAGGAGGCTACAAGGATTCAAGACTTCTAAGGTGGGGACAGTAAGTCATCCACGATTTCATTCAGTGTTCAGCACAGAGGAGCCTCTGCCCGATACCAGTAATACTAACTCATATGCATACTCATGATTCTCATCTGTGCATTAATACAAATTGCCTTCTTTACTTTTGCAAAGGATGAAGCTGAGAGCACTCCCGATGGCTGCTGCAAAATATGTAAACGTAAGTAATGCTGTGTTCATGCTTTCTGCTTGAACACCACTGTGTTTGAGTCAATGGAAGGATTCTTACCTCCCACAGTTTTCACCTGGGAAATAATTCTCTGATAATTCCCAGTTTTCACTGGGGAGATAATGCACAGATAATTCTATTATCTGTGAATCGCTACATATCTAAAAGGAAAAAGCAAATTTATTTTCCTAGTACTGAATACCACAACTCAAACCACCAATCCTCAAGCCTCTGCATTATCTTCCAAAGACACTGTACAGCTGAGATCAAAGAATAACCTGAAAACTCCAGATAGATTACACAGGACCTGCCCCTCCCCACTGCCACATGCTGCAGAGTCTCAGTACTCAGACATTCATGCACTTTGAAATTGTTTTAGCATTCATTTAGTTATGAACTAGAGGTGTGAAATAAACTTTTTTTCCCTCATCTTTTTATAAAGCTACAAACTGCAAACCTTACAGCAAGAAAACTGTGATCCGCTATGGTGACTGTGAATCTTCTGAAGCTGTTGAGCTGGCATATTGTGAAGGAACTTGTCCTGGCTCCTCCGTGTAAGTTCCAAAAACTTAATTTAGAATCTCTATGGCTTCTTTTATACTACTAGTCTCTCAAGCTAATCAATCACCCAAGGGTACTGAGGAAGCTGACAGAAATGCTCATCAAGCCACTTTCCATCACTTACTAGAAGTCCTGGTTTACCAAGGAAATCCCAGCTGACCCAGGTTAGCAACTATGATGCCCATCCATAAGAAGGGCCAGAAGGAGAATGCCGGGAACTACAGGCTTGTCAGTCTGGCCTCTGTGCCAGGGAAGGTTATGAAGCAGATTATCTTGAGTGCCATCAGATGGCATGTAGAGGACAATGAGGTGATCAGGCCAAGTTAGAATCAGTTTGTGAAAGGCAGTTCCTCTTTGACCAACCCCCATTTCCTTCTACAATGAGGTGAATTGCTTAGCTGATGAGGGACAGTGGAAGTTTTTTTACCTGGGCTTTAGTAAAGCCTGTTCAATTCAATTCCCCACAGCATTCTCCTGGAGTAACTGGCTGCTAATGGCTTTGACAGTCATCTTCTTTGCTGGGTGTATGGCTAGGCCCAAAGAGTTGTCATGAATGGAGTTAAATCCAGCTGGCAGCTGGTGACAAGCAGTGCTCCCCATGGATCAGTGCTGGCTGATTAGAAGGGCGTATGGGCTTGTACCAGAAATAGTGTGGTCTGCAGGATGAGGGAAATGATTGTCCCCTCTTATTCAGCACTGATGAGGCCTCACCTCCAATATTATGTTTGGTTTTGGGTCGCTGCCTACAACTACCCAAAAGGAGGTTGCAGCGAGGTGGGTGTCAGTGTTTTTTCTCAAGTAACAAGCAACAGGAGGAAAGGAAACAACCTCAGGTTGTGCCAGTGAGGAGTTAGATTGGATATTAGGAAAAATTTCTTCACCAGAAGGGTTTTCAGTCACTGAAAGAGGCTACCCAGTGAAGTGTTTGAGTCACCATCCCTGGAGGTGTTTATAAGCCGTGTTGAAGTGCTTAGGGACATAATTTAGGGGTTAGACTTGAAAGTGTTAGCAGCTGGACTTGATGATCTTAAGAGTCTTTTCCAATCTACATGGTTCTGTGATCACAGAAGAGAAAGTTGATGGGTTTGTATGATGCTATTGAGCTGAATCTATGAAGTAAGAGTAGTTTTACTCTTGAAGAAAAAACACCCATCCAAAAACCCAAACCCTCAACAAACTCCAAAACAGAAGTTACTGGAGGGAAGGAACTGTGTGGTAGTGGTCATGTCTGTGTGTCACATTTTAATGAGATGTATTTTATTTTCCTGGTGCAACACAGGTATTCTCTTGAAGCAAACCAGATGGAAAACGAGTGTAGTTGCTGCCGGGGTTCCAGCAGCCAAACAAGAGCAGTGACCCTGACTTGCCATAATGGAACAAGCATAAACTATAACTACATTTACGTGGAACAATGCCAGTGTATGAATGCATGTGCTTCAAAAACCCCTGCATCATATGACTCCCAACAGATGCTACAGCTTGCTTCAAGTTCCCAATGGCAAATCAGCAGAAGAAAACGATGATCACTGGAAAAAGAAAGCAGAGACCCTAGGGAAGCCGGAATCATGTTTTCCCCAGAATAACTTGTGCTCCTTCTGCAACAGATCTTATATGTTTCTCTTACCATCTTTTCTCATTTCTTACTTGTAAAAAAAAATAAAAATAAAGTCAAACAATTAAATCTTATATTTTGTTGGGTTTTTTTGAAGTGATACAATATTCAAGAGTAAAAATAGCTGCCTCTAAAATACCTTTGTGTAAATTATGGAAATATTTACATTTCCATTCGATCACAAACCTATTATTTTTGGAAAGAAAGGCTTAAGAAGGTTTCTTAAACACAATGCCAGAAAACATATCTACATTGCAATTATTACCTCTTGTGCCTAGAAAAAGCTTTATTGCATATAATTTTTTACGTAGGTAATAATCCCAACAGATATCACAATGACAAGACTATTTTTTTGTCCATTTTGTCTCTTATTTGATCAATAAAACTTTCAGCATTTTTCCATTTTGGTGACTGTTGAATACCCATCTTCATTGTATAAATGGCAGACTAATGGCATCAGGGAGTTTTATAACTCAGATGAGTATATTCTTTAGCAGCCTTTAGGAATGAAAACACTCTGAAAACCCTTTTCCTGGATGAGGTTAAGTTCCCTCAACCAGGTCTAAGAAGCTCTGCTCAGTGGCATAAACAGTATAGAGATAAAAGTTATACAGCACACCCGTCCCCCCCAATTTGCTCACTGTATTCTAATTACCAAGGTGGTCTAAAAGTCAATGAAAGCTATAATTACTTGAAGAATACTTAAGATTAAGTCAGTTAACTTAGTAAAATCAGAAAATTCTACTGCCCATAATTTTAATATTCACAAATAAGTTCAGGATGGTTTTAAACTATTAATTTCTTTCCTATGTTATCGAAGAGATTTTGAATGGATTTAACTAGTGAGAAATTTGGCTGCCTTTTCCCACAGTAAATCATGATGTTTACCTGAACTGTTGGGAGCATTTACTTTATCAGTAGCTGTTATAATACAAAGCCTGAAATCTGCCCTGAAGGCTTGGCTGACAAATAACGGAGGAACTGTTTGATCAAATAAATGCACATTTTATACATGCTTATTTAGAAGTGAAATTCACTCCCTGAATGAAATCAGTAGATTCCTATCTATTGGTCTTCATAGGTATGACCTGATCTTGTATTGGAATTAACCAGTGAAGTTGGAAGGTCTGTAAGCTTTGTGTTCTACTGCTGAACTCTATTCATCTCTGAGCTAGCCCGTTTGCCTGTCTCACAGCAGGAATGCTGATAGCAGCTGGACCACTCCCTGCACCTTCTCTGACCCAGTAATAAGCCACTTATAATTGGGAATTCACCTGGACTGAAGCCAGATCAGCTGCTCACCACCAGCTTTACAATTTCACTACCACATCCTCAACCCTGAACAGCAGGTATTGCTATGAGGAGACATCCAATCCTCAACAAAGTGACAGTCAGTTTGACAGCTTCAGCACAGCTTCCCAGGTTTCTGGCTTCCAGTGGGTTTGGCACATTTGCCATAGCACCAAGAGAAGAAAGTGAGCCTGATGGGATCCAGAACTGTACAGCAGCAAGAAACCAAGACGTAGAACTGAACTGCAGTAGAAAACCAGCACTGCTGTCTGTAGGAGGGCTTCCTAAGTGAGAGGCATTCATGTATGGCAGCCATGTTAGGCCTGGCATTATAATGCAGAACTACCAATATGAATCCAAGCTTGACAAATTGATGCCTGCAGAGCTGGTAGGCCAGGATTCAGGGTGCAAAAATCCAGTGACACTTACATAGCATATAACAAACAAACATCTGTAAACACTTCTAAAGTTGGCTTTGAGCTGTCTGAAGCCAACTAAATCTGTGCGCTTCCCCGCCTTTCCTCCCCGTTCCTATATTCTGAGTATGTATGCTCACCAGTTACAAAGCTTCGCTTACATTTTCTGGCCTGCAGGTTTTCCTCAACTGCTTTAAACACTTCACTAACTTATTACCAGTACATTCTACTTGTAATAATGCCCTCTAACGGTCATTATTCACTTATCTAAAGAAAACCAAACCAGGAGCTATTCCCCTAATTCCAGTGGAAAATTAAGTCTTGCAGAACGTGTTCATTCATCAGAGACTGATTATATTAGCATACAAACTTTTTAAATTCGCAAATTATGGAAGATGTAGAGGCTATTTCTCAAAGATGAAAACCACGTTATTTCTAGCTGATCAACTGTGAATGAGTTAAATTTGAAGAGGCCATTGCAATCCTCACTGATCAAGTACTGCATTCACAGGGAAAAAAATCAGCACCATAATTAAACATTTAGAAAATATAATCTTGATACTTTTTTTTGAGATTTAGTTTGGTTTGGGTTTTATTCTTTGAAAACCAGCCCACTGTAAATTGTTAGAAACCATCATTTTAAATTTTTCTTTTTTTTTTTTTTAAAGATAAATCTATTTTTGTACGTTTTTTCCCTCAAACCTACACACAGAAGAAAATCCAGGGTATTTGCATTTTAGCGTAAACAGGATTCAGGAGGAGACATGTAGATTTATCATTTTTCTTTGGAGCAAACACTGTACTACAAGTCCAAGAAACCTCTAGTAAGGAGAGAAATTAGCTAAATAGGAAATAATGAGACATACATTTGATACACAAGAAGTTGCCACTTAAATTATATCTAGATATTGCATACTACATCAAGCTCCTTCAAACTCAACATTATAAAATGCATACATACCCTAATTTTATAGTTAAATTTCCAAATATATTAAATGTATAGTCAGAGCAGCGAAATAGGACCAGTTATGCAATTACAGGTTAATAGAAAATATTCAGAACAATAAAAAGTGTAGAAAGTAAAATGAATCCCAAGCTCTTTCATTTCCATGGGGTATCAAATTAACAAGAAACTGCTGATTTTCCACCCTCTGATACTTACCATAATCAAAAAAACCTGATGCTTCACTAAAAATTACCACACAAAAGCATTTACCTACACCAGGAAATGGAACACTCATTTTTCTGTTGCACTAACTAGTCAATTACAGGGACTACTGCATTAGCGGATGCTATGTAGCAATATGTATGTGCATGGGAAAACTACCCAGGTTAGTGGATTTTATTGATGTGCTGACATAATGCTTTTAAACAAACCTGTCACCTTATACCGAGAATCTTAAACAACTCATTGAAAAAACATGTCCCATTGTAAATAAAGCCACTTACCGGTTTTATTTGATGATCTAAACTGGACTTGTGGACCTTCAGGTTCCTTACAAACCTGGTCTTTTCCTTACATGGGCCCTTCTTCATTCTCCCTGTCCCTGCCTTTGCCTTCCGTGTCCCAGGCAGTGTGACTAGAGCCTTTGCTGGTGAAAACTGAGGCAAAAAAGATTTAAGTACCTCAGCCTTCTCCATATCCTGGGTAACCAGGTCTCCTGCTTTGTTCTGGAGGCTCCCACATTTTCCCCCATCTTCCTGTTATTGCTGACGTACCGATAGAAACTTTTCATGTTGTTGTTGTTGATGTCCCAGGCCAGATTAATTCAGTCAGGGCTTCAGCTTTCCTAACCGGACCCCTTGGCTGCTTGGACAGCTTCTCTGTATTCCTGCCAAGCTACTTGCCCATGCTTCCACCCTCTGTAAGCTTCGATTTTGTGTTTGAGTTTGCCCAGGTGCTCCTTGTTCACCCATGCTGGCCTCCGGGTGTTAATGCTTGAATTCCTCTTTGTTGGGATGCATTGCTCTTGAGCTTGGAGGAGGTGATCCTTGACTATTGGCCAGCAACCTTGGGCCCCCATTCCCTCCAGGGTTTTGTCACATGGTACTCTACAAAGATCCCTGAAGAGGCCAAATTCTGCTTTCCTGAAATCCAGAGTAGCAAGCTATCTGTGTGCCCTCCTCACTGGCCTGAGGATCTTGAACTCTACTCTTGGACTTGGCAGTGTTACTGGTTGGACTTTATGATCTTAAGGGTCTTTTCCGTTCTACCTGCTTCTATGATTCTATGAAGTTGTAGACTGGGATTAGGTCACCTCTCAGCCTTCTTCAAGCTGAAGAAGTGAGCTCAGCCACCCCTCCTACATGCTGCTCTAGACCTTTCTCCATGTTTGTTGCCCTCCTCTGGACACACTCGAACACTGATGTCTGAGGCACCAAAAACTGCAAACAGTACTTGAGGTAGGGTTGCAAAACAGTGCAGCATAGAGCAGGAGAGTCATCTCCCTGAACTGGCTTCCTGCACTGTGCTTGATGGCCCCAAGATAGCTTGGGCCTCTCAGTATAAGGACATGGACCTGTTGGACTGAGTCCAGAAGCGGGCCACAAATTTGAGCAGAGGGCTGGAGCACCTCTGCTGTGAAGACAGGCTGAGAGTGATTGTTCAGCCTGGAAAAGAGAAAGCTCTGGGGACACCTTACTGCAGCCTTCCAATATCTCAAGGGGATCTAGAAGCAAGCTAGACAGGGCCTCCTGACATAGGCATGTAGCGATAGGACAAGAGATAACGGCTTTATGCTGAAGTAGGATAGATTTATATAAGATTAGGAAGACATTCTTCACTATGAGGGTGGTGAAACACCAGAACAGGTTGCCCAGAGAAGTTGCGGATGCCCCCTTCTGGAAGAGTTCCTCTCAATGATAATTTGTTGAAAAAAATTGACTCCTGATAAAAAACTCACTATGAACTAGACATAAAAGCCAAAATTATGAGCTTGATAATAGGATTACTACTACAGACTAGCAGTTAATAATCACTGAGCACAGCAATGCTGTTAAATGAGAAAGAAGTCCTCAAAAATCTCTTCTTAGTTCTTTGCCTGCAAAGCTACTATGTAAACTAAATCTTTCAAATTCATTAAATATATATTAGCAGATAAAGCCAGCTCTTATTGTAGCTAAAATAGCATGTAAAGCCAATTTCCTAACTCTTCCCTTGGTCGCCACTGATGGAGAGAGTTCTCAATCCCTTCACACTACAAAGCTTTTTCTGCACACCCACACTATTCTTTTCCCTCTACCCTTGCCCTTCAAAGTTGTCCTTCACAGCACATCACTTCTGCCTCATTCTGTCTTCTAGACCTGTAAGACTGAGAAAGTAGCACTCAGAAGAATTAAAAACAGGCACCTACCTAGAGATGAATGCTTAAAATATTTCTGAGCATTTATTTCCTAGTCCCAGCAAATGATCACATTAAGAACCAGTGTAACTTATAAACTAATGCACAAGGCTGAATAAAAGACAGTAACCGATACTTCAATTCTCGATCAGTGTACAGACAAAGGTTCAAACCATGGTGCTCTCCAACAGACACGTAATGCATTTTCATTTAGATGATACATTTATTAAATTAGAATGAAAAAGTTAGAGTGCAAGAAACACATTTGGACACTGGACCTCAATACAGAGAAACAATGTCTTCGGAATTATTACAGCAAGAAACATCCTCTGTACGGTATTACATATCAACCAAACAAGCAATAACATTTGTAAGGGAAGAACCCAACACTCAGTACCATCAGATGCAAAGAGCAGTAGAGGAAAAAGTAGCAAGGATCTAGCTAGACAAAAAACGTTCCTACCTTTAGCAAGTTTAGGCTCTTGGCAGGACTCAAACTAGTACTAAGAGCACTAACGTTTAGCAGATACCAGTCATACACAGCTGGCTTTGGCTCCAAGCTGCTTTGAAGCTGTTGAGCAGAAGAGCAGCATCAAACACAGTATTATCCCATTAGCATTTTGTTAAAAGCTACAATTATGAATGACAACTTATTTGTTTTAAATAAAGAAATAGACTTCCTGATCCAATACTTTAATTTCACAGACCCTAAAATAACTGAACACACTCCCTGCCTTTTTTCACCTCTCTCCAAATCTGAATAGTTTGACTGAGAGGATATATATGCTGAAAAGCTGAGTAGGCTTATGATGAGTCTAATGTTCCTTTTAACCAGATAAAGTAGCGCATATCTTGACAAAAGAGTTTCAGCTATTATAATTAGATCAAGACAAAAAAAAAAAATCCCCAGAACAGTATTTTAGTATAACATGCCAAAATCCATCTACTGACTATACTGCTCCTACATACCCCATCTTCAAATTAGACATATCTACCCTGTTTTGTACAATATTTACCTAGAAGAAAGCAAACAAAAATAGAATATTCTAAGAACCAGAGCCTCCCTCAGAGGCTAGCTTATGAATAAACCTGGCTAACCTAACATTCGCACTTACCCCTCCTGGTGTTTGGGATTGAAAGGTGTTTATTCTGTGCTTGAAACTGAGCTGTAATAGGATGCAGTACAATTTACCAGCCATTAAGTTGAACCATGACCACTTGCTTTTATAAAAAGCTGTATTACGGATCCCAACGTTTTAATATAAAAATTTAAATATATACATTTTCCCTGAATTGTTTCATCCCTAGAAATTCACGCTATTCGTGTAAAAGTTAGAGCAAGGGACTCTTCCTGGAGATATCTAAGCATTAAATACTTACCAAGACCTACCATGGCACAAATCACTGTGCTATAAAGTCCAAATGCCTCTACACTTTCTCAATCACAAAATTTACCATGATTGTAGGGAAGGGGCAAGACTAGTTTCTTAAAGGACACCCGTTTTATTTTAGAAAATAAAAGCGGTGACTCTACAACAAAAGCACACAAAAACTATAGCCTTAAATCTCATTACTGAAAAGCCAATTAGAGTATAAAGTAATTTATATTTTCAGTGATAAATTTAAGGTGGTAAGGGATTCATAACAAAACTTAAAATTGCACATTCTGAAAGACAGCTTTAAATGGTCAGACGCTGGGATGATTTTGGTGCTGTATTTTATAAGTTTCAGTATCACTTTTAATCATAAAAAAAAAATATTCATGCTCTACTGCCAGTGCAACTTAAAGGCTTCTTGAATGTAGGTGGGGAGAAAAACAATTTTACGAAAATCAGCTTTTCAGCAAATAATAAAGAACATATTTTAAGCATAGGACATGAAAAAGTATGGGGAAGAAGAGGGTACGGGTCTCTTTTCCCTATTCCAAACCTGGCTTTAATGTTCTCATGAATCACTCAAGAGCCTGGATTTCAAGTGTACATTCATTCCAACTCTTGAAGATATAAAGTTCTATGGCTATTGTAGAAAGTATTCGAAATCAAATATTAAAAAGATAAAAACAGCAACATTGCACATCACTGGAAAAATAAACTGGTGCATACTATTTAAAGTGCATTACTTTACCATCTACAAAAACAGACACTGCCAAAATTTATCCAACAGGTGTAATGCGCATACTGTAAGATTCTGCAACTTTAAAGTGAACTGTTATCTGAAAAAGAAATAACACTAATAAACACAGGCAACCTCCAACCTCCTGCAAGGATCAGACTATAACTCAGATATGTCAAATTTTCTCTTGCAAAGAGTTTATTTCCATCTGCATCAAATAATAATAAATTGAATCCAGCAACTGTAGTTTAACAAGTCACTGAGCAAATCATAATGCCATTCAAAGACTCTGAAGCTACTTTTTCTGCTTCTTATTTCAGATTACAGGAAAAAATGCAATCATTTTTCCACTAACATAAACTGATAATTTTTATGAAATATAAGTGTAAAGAATGAAGCCTTATAACCAGATCATAGATTTCTGCTTTTTAAGGTAAGACAATACTTTGTTTACAGCTTCAGTAATATTCCAGGTACAATTTTTTTCCCTTCTGCACTCACCCTTTGAAATAGCCATGGGAATGCAGTAGTAATTAGAGTGTAATTGACTGTGGGAGTACATTAGGGCTCAGTCCTTTTCTCTTCTACAGCAATATATACTGTATGAGTTAAAGTTACCTATTAAGATTTTAGAGATACATAAGAGTATGGGAGGATAAAGTCCTAAATGCACACCAGAAAATATATTGCTTTGATGCCCGATGAATAGATTGAATAGAAGATGCTCATTAGCATTAGCTTATTAAACTAAAGATCTTCAATCAGAAACAATTAAATAAATCACAGCAATAACTAAACATCACAGGACAAGGGAAAGGTCTTTCCTTTAATTTCTGGTAGAAACAGGATGCTTGATGAAACCTAAATATCTTAATAAATCGGATATGTTTAAAGAGCAAATCCTCCATAGATTTTGTGGCTTTTTTTTTTTTTCAATCTAACAGTAATAAATCCTGAACTGCATAGAGTTACTTAGTATGAACAAATTTATGAAGAGGGAGAGAGAAAGGAAAAAAAGCAGCATTACTCCCCACCCCGTCAGAATATAGCCACAGAGGGCACAGGTGATAAAGTTGATTTGATGCTATATTGTATGACATAAGCTAAACTGAGTATGTACAGATTGAGAAAGAAAATGAGAAAGATCCAAGTGCCCAAGAAAAAAAGGGGTATAACCTTTCACACATGATACACTAACAGAAAGCTGTTGGGAAATTCTTCCTCTAGCTAAATCCCTGGCTTGGCAAGTAAAAATAAGTGGCATCAAGGATGGGGACTATGCATGAAGTGGGGCTCTATGATTCTTCAGCCATCTGAAGCAAGGAGTTGATAGCTGCATCTTTGTTCCCCCTCTGAGCTTCTAGCACTGAGTGGATTACTTCCCTGTCCATGTTGGGAAACATGTCCTGGATAGATTTCAGGTCTTCTTCATTACACAGGTGCTGAGGGTTGACTGCAGGAGGTGGTATTGCCACTGGTACCATGCCTGGATTACATACTGCAGGCATTCCTGCAGGCAAAAAACAGAAAACAAAAAAAATTCAAACCAAACATGAGTGGGGGGAAAAAAAAAAAGAATAGGAAGAAAGCAGCTCATGACTCATCCCAACCCAACTTCAACATTTTATGTTTTTAACACGTACTTCAGAAAAGAAAAAAAAAGGAAGAAAAAACCCTACTTTTGCAATAATAATACATTTATCTGAAACAGGTTCTCTGCTCAAGTTATGTTCCTGATGTGGTAAACTACAGTACGGCAACAGGTGCAGCTCAAATTTAGGTATGACCTGCATTAACCAGGTTTACACATGAATCTAATGAACACTAAGCACACCAGACAAAGCACTGTGGTGTGTCCCGTCCCACCCCCCATCATATTTTAGTAAAGAATATATTTATGTTGTGATCATGTTTCATCAGCGAAGTACACAGCTGATGTTCAGAAATTCAATGAATGCAATCTCCATTGTATTCAAAGGAAAGCAAAGTACTTGGGTCTACTAGGAGACTGGAACTCAACCAGTGAAAAACATTTGCTTAAAATTTGCTTAAAGTTCCATCCAGTTCATCCTGCACTGTCACACAGTGGTAAAAGAACAATTCTTCTCATGACTACAGGGGTACACACCGGTTTTCCCTGTTCCTCTGTCAGAGGATAGAATTCACATCTGACCCTTTTACGAACTGTGTAAAACTTTCATGTCTGTAAAATTAGAGTACTGTCATTTTATTAAAGTAATTTTCTAATTTCTGCTCAAAGGATTAACTACAAGTCCCTTTTCATCACTTAACATCTTTAATCATTAATTAAGCTTAGATCCATTGTTGAAGAAAACTACCATTTGTTTTTATAAAACTGAAGCCAGGTATAGTAGTAATGACCAATCAAGAAATCATCACCAAACATGCATTAGTTATGTTTTTTCTTTACATACAATACTTTAACCCCAGCCTTGATATGATTTTATTTCCCATTTACTATAATGAGATTCTTCTAAAAGCTGCTACTGCATAAATGATCAAATGTGTCACAACTATAATATACTACTTCTATTCAAACTTAACATCTCCTAAAAAAAAGCAAAGAGTTATTTCAATACTTACCTTCCCTTCAATATTTCCTTTAACCTATATTTAATCAGAAATGTCTATGCTCATTCTAACTTGTAGAAATATTTTAGCATCTCAGTGATTATCTTTTTTCTATCAGCATTTAAAAAGCTTTATTAAAACTCACATTCAGGTTTGGATCAGCTAAACCCATCTTAACTAAGGTACTGTAACTGAATATAGTTTGCGTGCATTGCACCTGTGATTTTACCTTACGTACTCTTTGCTACTTCTTTCCTCACACTGGACTTCTGTCCCATCTGAACAGTTCCATTACTGAATTGTAAGCACCTCCATACCTAGCAATGTTGTCCAATTTTTATTTTAAATTTCGCCTTGTAATCATCTTATTAGAAGCTAAAAAGGAACCTAGATGCTTTAAGTCTAATATATCAGCCACATCTATTAGAAAAGGTTTATGGCGGCAACTAGAGAAATGTCCCTCTCACCATAAATTTATTACCTACACACTAGAACCATGTCTCTGTACAGCAATCTGCATCACATCACTACCAAGGGTATCTATCACCTCTTCCGCAACAACTGAAATTTCAGCTCTAGAGCTTCTTATGCTATTTGGACCACGGTCCCTGGAATTCTGTCTGGCACTGTTTGAACAAATCAGACCATGTGCGCGCCCTAGAGGCAGATCACTGTGAAATCCTCATCAACATTACACTTTTCCCAATATTCAGCAGCATTTCAGACTGCTTCTTCCAAAGCTTCAACAAGTCTCAACTTGTTCCTCACACTTCCTACAAACATTTTAGGCATTTACAAGAAGTGAACAAAGATGTGTGGCCTCAAAAACTAAAGCTGCAGAATACCTTCAAGAACAGAGCAATACAAATTATGTTTTACTTCCAACACAAGTTTCCTACTATTCTTCAGTAAATCATCAACCCCCCAAGTAAACAATTTAGGCTGATAGTTGGATAAGGAACTGTCCATAGAGGTCAGTTTAAAATATTGATCCAAAGGAAACATGTGGCTTACTTCAAGGACCACAGTTTGCCAATAAGGTTTCAGTGTCCTGTCAGTCTCAAAAATTAGAAAGTCAAGACCAGCACACAGGTTTTCTTACTGCTTTCATAAAAAGATAATTATGAAGTATTCAAGAATTATTTTCAATCTAAATACTTTAGACACATTTTTAGTATTATTTTTCACTAATTTTCAAAATAGATTTTCTCAGCTCTTACACTTCTATGCTCTCTACAACTATACCGTATACAAACAGAAAAATCGCTGATGCTAACTTCTAATAAATACCTGCATGCTAAATGTTTACATTTCAAAAAACTCAACATTCAAACTATACAAATACTAATTTAAATAGTTCATTGGGTCTTTGCTTTGTTCTGCACTCCGGCTAAAAGCACCCATAATTTCTGATTTACAAAACAGTAAGCAAGACTTTAAGCATAAACTTAAAGTACTACACACTAAAATGTGGCAAACATATGCGCGGTCATTAGAGATACAATAAACTTCAAAATTATCAGTGTTCAGTAAAAAGGTGTTTTATATATTCAGCAACTCATTTCACTAACAGGTGAAAACTGAAACTAGACCACTTTATAACCCACTGTCAATGGAATTGCACACTCCTGTGTTGCTCTCAGATATTAGGTAAGTACTATAAATCAGAAGAATGGAGCACTGTTTTCTGGTTCAGTGAAATGGCAATGGCAAACATGCTGGCAAAAGCAGTGACATTCCAATACACGAAGCGAGTATGTACAATAGCAACTGAATTGCTATGTGCAGCAATGGAAGCATCAAAGCAGAATTAACAGGGTAAATTTCTTTTAACTGCACACAAGGCATTACACACTTTTTATTTTATTTTCTTGCTCAGTCAAGTGTCCTTATGATTAATTTCTTAACTCATTATTCTGTCCCATGCATAGACCCTTTCAGAGTAAACTCATGAACCTTGTCAGCACAAACGTTTTCCTAATTTAATCAGTATGAACTTTTTTTTAAAAAACAAATAAATCTTAATGTTATTTGCTTCAGAAGAAAAAAGAGCTAAAATATGCACGCTACCATCTCTTTTAAGTGTTGCTTCTTTGCAAATACTAGAAAAGTAGAAGGATATGGACCCACAGAAAAATTCTACACTTCCACTGCTCTGAGTAAGTCATATATGTTGCAACAACCAGTTTTATTTACAGCACCTTTCTGAAATTGAGAACATCAAGAAATTACATGTTATCTCTAGAATTTTCTAAACATACTTGAAGACCAATGTTTTCAAAATTAAGGATGCCGTATCTTTGTAATTCAAAATCAAATGTGTCACAGTAAAGCAAGTCCAAATTGAAGGAAAATATATTTCCTGTAACATAATTTCCCTTTAGAGTTCTAGTCAGACACTTAACATAGATCTAAAGCAGATGTGCATGAAAGATACACACTGATGAAAAAGGCTTATTTGAAGATGACATTTCACTGTCATGTTAACATCTTGACAGAAAGGCAATTGGCAGGCTGTCTTCTCAATGTCACTCTAGAACTGAGTTCTTCACATCCAAGTTTACAAAGTCATGACATTACCTGCTTCTCCCCAAACCTTGCAGTAGCAGAACAACTCCAAGACTAAAGTGTCTCTTCTAGGAAACCCGTACTATCACCTAGAACAGCTCACTGACAATACAATAGTTTCTGAAGGACATTAACATTACATTTTATCTATTGACATCATCATCATCAATTACTTCAATCCTTATAGCCTGAAGCTGAGGAGATACCTTTAAAGATTTTCCAGCAGGTTAGAGGGGCTTCAACAATTTCCAAGAAATGCATTAAACTGTTCTATTGTGACATCTCAAGTGGCAATACCTTGTGATACAGTCTGCTGTAACAAAGCTGTTTACGTGAGTTCATGCAAAGACTCCTGAGTCAATGAGAATGGGAGTGAGAAAAGAGCTTGGAAACTTACCCAGAGCAAAGTACTCAAGCCCTAAAGATAGGTGAAAATGAAGGGGCAAGGGGAAAGGAATAAGACATGGGAAAGAAATATTAATCTATTTTTAAATTGAAACGAATCATTCAGCTTCCAAAGGTGAAAGTTGGATAAACTGAGGCAATTGGGTAAAACCTAAACTACCTATGTAAATAACTAAATGCTCATAGGATTCAGCCTCCCAACTTACTTTCTTCAGCACTCTGAAAAAGTTTCCTAGATGTGCTGTTTGTACAAAATTAAAAATTAGAGGAAATGTTTCCAAAATAGGTCATCAGGTATTTGCAGCAAGGATTGTATTTTATAGCCCACAAAGGACAACATACATCCACGGTTTTCTGAACATCAGAAATAACATCACAAGCTAACACATGAAACAATATACAGACACCTGAAGGAGTAAGGTACATATATGCACAACTTTGCCTCAACGAAAAATTATATTCTGGACTCTGACAGGGCCCTGAAACACATGGGGTTTTAACCTACTTTTTATACAGGTGGTTATAAGAACAAATTTCCTATTTATCCCACAAATACTTAGCTGGTAAGAAATATACCATGCTTACTGAACTAACTTTTTTTAGTTTACTGTCTTTGAAAAACTATCAAGGAGATCAGCTTGGACTGTAAGCAACTATAATACCACAGTATACTAGAGCTTGGATTAAGTCATCTTTATAAAGAGAAACAGGAAGAGAGAGATGATAGATAAACTCAACTTTCACAAGAGCAACAAGATTGACAAATTCAAGTTTTCCCAAACCTAATCCACAGATATATCATCTGTGTTGACTATAGTTGGCAGCAACTAGCACTAGTATCAGAAGTTTTTAACTTTTAAAACTATTGAAATTAAATAACATGAGAGCAGAAATGGCCATAAAATTAGTTGCTTCAGCTTTAATTAGAAGGTTAGTTATGTATGCAACCTTTTTAACAGTAGTTTTCTGTTACAGAAAGAACAGCTAGGCCTTCATGACACAGCTAAATTTAACTTAGCAGAATCTTTTTTAAAAGCACAATTATTTTGGGCAGTTAACAAATTATTGTTAAACTGTATGGATAAACATTTTAGTTCATCCATTCTATTTCCATCATAGATAAGACTTAGATTCTAACAGTCTTGCCCAGCAACAGGATCTCCTATATTTCAGTGCTGCCCTTCCACTCTTCTGAAGGAAACACAATTTGATTATTGACTATACCCATTTAACTGAATAAGTAAAAATCCTGATCTAAGAAGATGGGAAGAAAGTTGGCATAATTGTTGAGCATTCTGATGTCCTATTATTGCCCTCTATGAAGCAGTCTCAAAAAAAGAGAAAACCCTGTACCGTGTTCCAAATAAAGTGTACCAACAGAGTTTCCCCAGAAGATACAACCGATTCAGCTAGGCACAGAAGGCAAGTAGTCTGCATGCACCTTTTTGAAAGGGTTTACAGACTCCAGGAGGAGCACCTAGTTCAGTATAAAGAAAGTGTTCTGACAATACTCCATGTCTTCCATTATTGGTTCCTTTCATAATGTGATATTACTTTTATTAAACTATACAATTAAATGTATAACACAGTAAAAGTATTCTGAAGTTAAGTCGGTTTCAAAATCAAAACCTAATCATCCATCTAATTACTGTGAGTGGGTCATTGATTAGTGCGTAGGCAAAAGCTGTAAGACTCACAGTGCTTTGAGAAATTTTGATGGTGCCCACAGAAATTCTAGAACAGCAAACACAAAGCAGAGTTATCTCAAATTAGCCTCTTATTTCTACTGTTTCTACTCTGCCTCATGCAGTACTTTTGCAGTAAGAAAAGTTTCATTTTAATCTATTCAAGAAATTTTATAGCACCTTCTACTACATTGTTATTTATACCACCCCAGCTACTGTTTTTCTTTTAACCATACACCTTGTTTGAAGTTCACTAACTGCTTCAGAAGATAGGGACACAATGAACCTATGAGTATAAAAGATACGGCATCTAATTCAAGCACAGTAAAACTACACAGAAGTCTGGCTTACCACAACAGAACCACACTTCAGGTCACACAGACAAGTTGAAAACAGTTCATTGGCAAAGCAAGCAAGACTTATATTGTGAGAATTAAGCTATAGAGATAAAAACACTTTAAATGAAGCAAACTGCATATTTTCCATCTGGGAATGAAGTATGTCACTGAACTTTTCCATGCTTAGCGCTAATTTAACTCCATAAAAGTGAAACAGGAAGTATAATTCTTTAAGTAATATATTCAGACTTCTGTTGAGGAAGTTTGTTTTTACAGAGAATGAAATGTTAAACTCAATCAGGAATTGAGTCTTTAAAAAAAAAAAAAAAAAAAATCTGTTGTGTTAGCCGTCAGTACTGCAATTACATCCCACACACTCTATCACTCATTCATTAACTTGTATGCAAAGAAATTAAAAATAAGTGAATGTATACCTGATTTTTCCTAAAAAGCACACATATTACTTAAGGGTTAATACAAAAAGCTGCAGCTCTTAAGAGCTCTGAAACACAAAAAACCCAACTGAACTTTACTTATCAGTTAAGTACGGCAAACTCAAGCTCACATGCATTCTTTAATTTCTTTGATGGCAATACTCAAGTTAACACATCTTTCTATATAAGTCCAAAACTTATGTTACAAAGACCAAGAGAATTCGTAATACATTCTTTAGTTATGTAAATAGCTGCTCTTGATGTATCTCAAACCTTCCTAACATTTTTCATTTGCTGTGCTACACACTTCACATGCTGCATAGCAAGCTTCCAACAAAGCATCTTCAAAGACCACAGAAGAATCAATCCCTTTACAGGCTTCTTAAGCTGCAGTTCTAACAGTACAAGTCATTTGGTGCACCTTCTGAAGCCTGAACTCTTTCAGACTTCAGGGACTGCCACTATTTAAACAAGCACACATTGTAGTGCAGCCTGCTAGATACTTAGTTATTCAGTAAACTGACATAGGTCTAAAATAAATACTTAAAGAGAAACCTTCAAACTACTTGTTTCAACTTGATAGTACCTTTAATCCATTTAATTAATCCCCCATATGGGGTCTGAAAGGGGGTCTGACCTAAACTTACTTCACTCACTCACTCTTCTCCTCCCAAAATTTTATCATGGGAAAAGTGGTTAAGAAAAAGGTCATTTATAGCTTCCTTGTTCTGAAAAACAGGAGAAATCTGGTCGTTATTGCTGCAAAATCCTTCTACTGGAAGTTTTAAGAGGCTTCAAGGACAGAAAACATACCTGCTATAGGTACATATCCAACTCCTTGCTGATACACAGTGGGCATTAGGACCACTGGCTGGGGCTGCATCATCATGGCAGCTGGCAAAGACTTGACCCAGAAAGAACAGATTAGAACAGATTAAAACTACTCAAGAAATAGAAAAAAATAACCAGCAACAATTAAAACAGCATTTGCAAACATACAGTCACATTGCAAACCCATGTTCAATATTACAATATAAGCAGTAATGTATATTAAGCAAAATTAACTGAACTGCCATCCTTTTAAACAGCATTTCATTTACCTGTAAATCAATATAAACATGTCAACTGGACTTTTGCAAGTTTGATACATTTTGTCACCAAAATTTTGTAACTGAAGTGAATTATTTTAAAATATGGATTTAATCAGCTTTCACGCCTTATCCTTACAAAATGAATATGCAAGATACTTTAAATTAAATCTTAACACAAACATGAATTTTATTAAAAACAATGTACTGCTTCTAGAAGCAAATTTTAGTCAAATCAATTATTTTGAGGTTAAAAAAAATAGTAATTTAACTCCATTCCCTTTTACTACCACAATTCCTGTGGATCCTGGAAAATATTAAAAGGTCAGATGCTATGTACAGTATATTCGTTGGCAGACAGTTTTAAAGGTTAATTACAAACTCATTTCTCTTAGAGGTTCAGATGTGGGACAGAATGAATTTCAAACAACAGGGAGCATCTTTTCCCAGTTGTGCACTCAGCAAACTTGGAATTTGATGTTGTACAAACGTAGTAGGAAGCATTCAGGGCTGCGCTATCCAACAACTACGTAAGACAAAGGTGATATATGAGACACTAGTCCATGAGCTGCTAAATGGACCAGTGTAAGTCATCAGTTCATGACCAGGAGCACCAAATGAACAGGAACAGAAGTCATCACAAAGAGCATTCAAACTATCCAAGCAAGACTTCACGGAGTTTCCATTATTTCCTTTTAAGTTCACATGAAATTCTAAAGATTTAGGGAAAAAAAATAATTGTTTGATTTCATGAAGCTTTTCAAAATTATTATTAATTTCAAAATAACAATGGACCATTTGACTGAGGATATCCTTTTTATACTTTTATTAGCACAGGAATAAGCCGAATTTTTGTAACTGCAAAACCACATAAATACATGCTTTATGGTGAGGTGGTAAATGGGTATTTACTACCTCAATTAACGTTTTTTACTACTTTTCCAAAAGGTAAGTATAACTATTTTAAATGTTAACACATTTAATTCCCTGCAAGGTGCAATGGAACTACTTCTACATCAATCTAAAATATCTCCCCTCCCACTACCCGAGAAGCTTCTCTCCCTTCTTCTTCCTACTCCAAGCTTGGCTTACCGTGTATGACATCACCAGATTAATCATTCCTTCTTTGTCATCACCCTGCCTTCCACTCAGGCTATACCATTCATCCTCCACATTTCCTTGTTTCAGAGACTCAGGAATTGTAATGTGTGTCCAAGCAATGCGGTCATCCATTGAAAATGCCCGCTGGAATAAAATTTTAAAAATATTAACAAGTTAAAAAAAATTAAAATGTTAGAATTATTCTTGACTAACACTTCCTTCGGTTCTATATTATTTCATTTTCCTAATTTTAAATTATACCTTTTGAAACTACATTTGAATCATCTCCCTCCTGACAAGGATGCTTTAAGTAGGATTACAGATTGATTGCAGATATTTAAGAAATTGAAAGCCTGAACCAGAACACTTCTAGAAATATAACATACTAATATAGCATAGTTGGTGTGAATCTATCGTATCAGAGGCCATTAAATGAAAGTAAACAGCTTCTGTTTACACTACTACAATAGGCTGTGAACACCAATAATTCAAGAGCAGATAAAAGTACTAACCTGCCATCCCTGCTGCAGCATCAAAACAGACACTTCAAACAATTAACTAAGCCCGCGAAACAGTATCCAAAAGCCTCACTTGTGCTGTGACTACACAGCTGCTGCAGCATCAGTTTTTACTACACAGAGTAAGAATTGCAGGGGAAAGCAAAAAAAACAGGCAAATGACTTTAACCTCAGTTGCACCTACTACTTTCTGCTAATAAATCCTAATGACTACATACAGTCCATATCTGACAGTTTTATCCTGAGTATTTCTGAGCTTGGGAAAGCTTCCAAGCTCTTCCTGGGTTAGAATACACTGAAAAATTTCCAAGTAAAACACAATTGCATAAACAAGCTATTTTCAATTGGGACAGTACAACATACAAGGCTGCAGGACATTTTGATAGCAAAGAGTACACACCACTGGGACATGTTTTGCTTCTGCTCCTTTGCAGGGACCCTTGCTAAAATGCCCCTTATCAGCTACCAAAGGAGAAGTAACAGCTTTGACATCCTTGGGGAAGAGCGAAGCCCTATGCATTGCTACTCTTGGCATTCTGAAGAATTTTTGTAATCTCCCAGAGAGCAGTTAAGAAACAGCCTGTGGTAACTCAATCCTATTTTGCCAGATTTCACCCAAGCCTCAGTTCAAAGAAAAGGGGAAAGTAGGAAAGTAGGAATCATGCAGCAGTTCTGACCTCATCAAATATCTCTAGATAAAAAGAGTCCACACCCGGGGGAACAGTGCACTGAATAACTTTGTTCCAGCGGGGGTTCTTGGCTCCGTTATGTGCTGTTGGAGTTTCATACACAGCATAGCCCAGACGTATTCGACAATATGGATCCATGCGGGTCATTCCATAATTCTTTGCCAATTTTGCCTGGAAAGAAAAGAAAAAAAAAAAAAGGCTAAGTGTATAATATTTACATTAACTTGAGAAGTAAATTACTATTAGTTCACAAAGATAATTAGGGATAACTAATAGTTCCCTTCTCAGGGGCACAGAGGGCCCCATACGCAGACCTGACCCTACACGCAGGGAGGTGGTGCTGCCTCCCTGGAGCCCGGGTCAGAGACATCACCAGAAGGCTTCCAGGGCTGGTGAGATCCTCTGATTACTACCCATTATTGATAGTTCAAGCAGGCAGTGATGCAATCACGAAGTGTAGCCTGCAAGCTATCAAAAGGGACTTCCATGACCTAGGGCACTTTGTTGAGGGAGGGGGAGCTTAAATAATATTTTCCTCTATCCCTACTAGTGGGATGAGGGGTTCGGAGCAGGTTAGTAGAACCCAGGAGTTGAACAAGTGGCTGAAAGGCTGGTGCCAGCATAGGAACTTTGGGTTTTTTGATCAAGGGATGGTGCACTCAGCTCCTGGCATGACAACTGGTGACAGGGCTCACCTGTCTCCAAGGAGAAAGCAGATCCTTGCCCAGGAGATGGCAGGGCTCATTGAGAGATCTTTAAACTAGTTAAGAAGGGGAAAGGGGATATCATGAAGGTTGCTGGGGTCAGGCAAGCGCTTCAGGAGACACAGCTAGAGTTGACAGAAGAAGGTAAAGCCCAACAGCACAGTGATGGGCTTGGGGATGTTGTTATTGGTGATGGTAGGGAAAATTCTGTGTGTTGCCCTGAGGACTCCTCAGTGGAGCCACCATTGCCCATCCCCTGTCGGAAATCTTCCTGTGACCTGCTGAGGATACCTGCATCTGCTGCCTCCCTAAAGTGTCTATATACTAATGCACGTAGCATGGGTAATAAACAGGAAGAGTTCGAGATGTTTGTGCAGTTGCAGGGCCACGATCTCATTGCAATCAATTACCCAGATATTTTTTGGGCAAACAGGGCCAGTCCAGATAATTTCTGAAATGTGTAGAAGACAATTTCCTACTACAGATGGTGCAGGAACCTACAAGGGGAGGGCGGGTACTGGACCTTGTTTTAACCAACAAGGATGTGCTCATTAGGGACGTGAAGGTCAGGGGCAGCTTGGGACAAAGTGACCATGAAATGGTAGAGTTCAAGAACCTGATCGGAAGAAGCAAGCCAAAAAGTAGGATAACTACCCTGAATTTTGGAAGAGCTAACTTTGATCTCTTCCACAACCTAATAGGAGCTATCCCGTGGGCTACGCTGTTAGAAGGCAATGGAGCCTGTGAGAGCTGGGTAGCATTTAAACAGCGCTTCTTCCAAGCAGAGGATCAGTGCATCCCTTTGAGCAGGAAATTGGGAAAGAGAGGTAGAAGACCTGTGTGGATGACCAGGGAGCTCATGGGTAAACTCAAAAGGAAGCAGAAGGTCTATGAATAGTGGAAAAAGGGTCTGAGCACCTGGGAAGAATATAGGAATGTTGTCAGGGCCTGTAGGGATGCGACTAGGAAGGCTAAAGCCCACCTGGAAATGAAACTGGCAAGGGACATAAAGGACAGACAATGACAGGACAAGGGGGAATGGATTAAAACTAAAGGAAGGAAGGTTTAGATTAGATATTAGGGGGAAGTTTTTTACAGAAAGAGTGGTGAGGTGCTGGAACAGGCTGCCCAGAGAGGTAGTGGATGTCCCGTCCCTGGAAGTGTTCAAGGCCAGGTTGGATGGGGCCCTGGGCAACCTAGGGTAGATCCAGGCCTGAGGTTGGTGGCCCTGCCTGTGGTAGGGGGGTTGGAGTTCTGTGATCCTTGGGGTCCCTTCCAACTCATACCATTCTATGATTCTATGATAATAAAAAGGGTTTTTTTAGATATGCGAATAGTAAGAGGATGACTAGGGATGATGTGGGTCCCCTGCTGAACGAGGCGGGTGTCCTGGTTATGGGGGATGCTGAGAAGGTGGAGATACTGAATGCCTTCTTTGCTTTGGTCTTCACTTCAAAGACCCCTCGGGACCCACGGACACTGGAAGAAAGTAAGAGAGTTTGGGAAATACAAGAAGGGTCTGAAGGAGGATCCAGGGAACTACAGGCCTGTCAGTCTGACCTCAGTCCCAGGGAAGATCATGGAGAGGGTCATCTTGGGAGCTATCATGCAGCACATGCACGATGGCCAGGGGATCAGGCCTAGTCAACATGGGTTTACAAAAGGTAGATCCTGTCAAACTAACCTGATCACCTTCTATGACAAGGTGACCCGCTTAATGGACGAGGGGAAGGCTGTGGATGTGATCTACCTGGACTTTGGTAAAGCCTTTGACACAGTTTCTCACAGCATTCTGACTGAGAAACTGGCTGCCACTGGCCTGGACAGGTGGACCCTCAGCTGGGTTAAAAACTGACTGGATGGCCATGCCCAAAGGGTGGTGGTGAATGGAACAAAATCCAGCTGGATGTGAGCACGAGTGGCGTCCCCCAGGGCTCAGTCCTGGCTCCAGTCTTGTTCAACATCTTTATCAATGATCTCGACAAAGGGATTGAATGCTCCCTCACTAAGTTTGCAGATGACACTAAACTAGGAGGAAGTGTTGATCTGCCTGAGGGTAGGGAGGCTCTTCAGAGGGATCTGAACAGACTGGACCGATGGGCTGAGTCCAATGGGATGAAGTTTAACAAGGCCAAGTGCAGAGTGCTGCACATGGGACATAATAACCCCATGCAGCGCTACAGGCTTGGGGGAGACTGGCTGGAGAGCTGTCAGGCAGAGAAGGAGCTGGGGGTGTTGGTTGACTGCAGGCTGAATATGAGTCAGCAGTGTGCTCAGGCGGCCAAGAAGGCCAATGGCATCTTGGCTTGTATCAAAAACCGTGTGGCCAGTAGGTCTAGGGAGGTGATTGTGCCCCTGTACTCGGCATTGGTGAGGCCACACCTCGAGTACTGTGTCCAGTTCTGGGCTCCTCACCACAAGAAGGACATGGAGGTCCTGGAACGAGTCCAGACAAGGGCAACCAGGCTGGTGAAGGGGCTGGAGGGCAAATCCTATGAGGAGCGGCTGAGGGAGCTGGGGCTGTTTAGCTTGGAGAAGAGGAGGCTGAGGGGAGACCTTATCACCACCTACAACTACCTGAAGGGAGGTTGTAGAGGTAGGTGAGGGTCTCTTCAGCCAGGTGACAGGTGACAGGACAAGGGGGAATGGCATGAAGCTGCGCCAGGGCAGGTTTAGATTGAATGTTAGGAAAAAATTTTTTACTGAAAGAGTTGTCAGGGCCTGGAACAGGCTGCCCAGGGAGGGGGTTGAGTCACCTTCCCTGGATGTGTTCAAAAAAAGGGTAGATGAAGTACTTAGGGATATGGTTTAGTTTAGTATGTGAATGGTTGGACCTGATGATCTTAAAGGTCTTTTCCAACCTTATTATTCTGTGATTCTGTTAAATGAAGAGCTTCCTTCTGGTTGAGGTGGGGGTGGTCCAGGAGTATCTCAAAGGGATTAATGTACATAAATCCATGGGCTCAGATGTGATGCATCCACATGCACTTGGAGAACAGGAATAGTGCCTGAAGACTGGAGGATAGCCAATGTCACTCCAGTCTTTAAAAAAGGCAAGAAGGAGGATCCGAGCAACTGTAGGCCAGTCAGCCTCACTTCTGTCCCTGGAAAGGTGATGGAACAGCTTGTTCTGGATGCCATCTCCAAGCAATTGGAAGAGAAGAAGGTCATGAGGAGGAGTCAGCATGGATTCACCAAGAGGAGATCATGCTCGACCAATCTCATAGCCTTTTATGATGTCATCACTGGCTGGGTAGATGGAGGGAGAGCAGTGGATGTCATTTACCTTGATTTCAGCAAGGCTTTTCATACTGTCTCCCACGACATCCTGATAGCAAAGCTGAGAGGGTATGGGATAGATGAGTGGACAGTGAGGTGGGTTGAGAACTGGCTGTCGGACCGGGCTCAGAGGGTGGTGATCAGTGGAACAAAATCTGAATGGAGGCCTGTGACTAGCGGTGTTCCCCAGGGCTCAGTGTTGGGTCCAGTCCTGTTTAATATCTTCATTGACAACCTTGATGAGGGAATAGCATCCACCCTCAGCAAGTACCCCCATGTTACAAAGCTGGGAGGAGTGGCTGACACGCAGGACACTGTGCTGCCATCCAGCGAGACCTGGACAGGCTGGAAAGCTGGGCAGGGAGAAACCTAATGAAATTCAACAGAAGCAAGTGTAGAGTCTTGCACCTGGGAAGGAATAACCACTTGAATCAGTACAGGCTGGGGGATGACCTGCTGGAGAAGAGCTCTGTGGAGAAGGACCTGGGGGTCCTGGTGGATGACAAGTTGGCCATGAGCCAGCAGTGTGCCCTGGTGGCTAAGAGAGCCAATGGGATCCTGGGATGCATCAGGAAGAGTGTGGCCAGCAGGTCGAAGGAAGTGATCGTCCCCCTCTACTCTGCCCTGGTCAGGCCCCACCTGGAGTATTGTGTCCAGTTCTGGGCTCCCTGGTATAAAAAAGACAGGGACCTCCTTGAGAGAGTCCAGAGAAGGGCTACGAAGATGATTAAGGGCCTGGAGCATCTCCCCTATGAGGAAAGGCTGAGTGAGCTGGGACTGTTCAGCCTTGAGAAAAGAAGACTGAGGGGGGACCTTATTAATATTTATAAATATCGGAAGTATGTGATACAGGGAGAAATGGCCAACCCCTTTTCAGTAGTCTGTGGAGACAGGACAAGGGGCAATGGCTGCAAACTGGAGCACAGGAAGTTCCGCACCAACATGCAGAAGAACTTTTACACAGTGAGGGTGACAGAGCCCTGGGACAGGCTGCCCAGGGAGGTGGTGGAGTCTCCTTCTCTGGAGATATTCAAGACTCGTCTGGACGCCTATCTGTGCAATATGAGCTAGGGAACCTGCTTTGTCAGGGGGTTGCACCCGATGATCTCTCAAGGTCCCTTCCAACCCCTATGATTCTATGACAATCAAACACTGAACAAAGGATTAGATTAAATTATGAGATAAATGGGAGGGGGAAGGGAGGAAACCAAAAACAGCAGCATTCAGATTAAAACATAAGTCCATGACACTATTAAATGTCTGGGAGACCTTGTAAAGGGAACCTCTTTTTAACCTATCTGTTCAGAAAATATACAGCTTCACCACAGCTAAAGGAAGTGACTTCATACTAAACCTAAAGACACAAGATTACAAGAAAATAGTAACAAGTTCAACTTTGCCTACGTTATCTATCATATACTATCACAAGCTTTTTCACTGAAATTCTTCTAGAGATGAAATACAGAAATCCAGTATTTTCAAGAATATTGCAGATACAAACTGCAAAAGAAGTTAAATTGCAGTAAAATCCTGTAGATCATACTTTTCTAAGTGATTAAAAAACTTAATTCAGTGTGTGCACTTGATATTACTTAATTCAGTGGGCATTTTAAGTTCTATGCTATGATAAAGACAGATCTGTATAGAAGCAGAAGATATCCAACATACTTTTGTTAATGAATAGATCTAATCAAGTTGATGACAGTCCTGAAGACAACGCTGAGTACTGTTGCATAGCTACGCCAAAGTAGAAATCAGACTTTTTGGACATGCTGTTTATCTGACCCGTACTAAGCAGGCTATAGCTCTTGTTATAGTAAGACAAGTGACAAAATATGGTGCCTAGGATGCCTTCCACCTACAAGACATTTAAAGAACTGAAACAGTTGAGACTGGTGTTAAGATTTAATCACTCTGGCTGCAGCTCTGGCCTGAAGAGGCCGTTTCTCCAGGACACGTCCCGAGTCCGTAATTCATACAATAGAGCTGGTGAGAAAGGTATCAAAACTGTACTTTGTAGATGTAGGCTTAACAATTCAGGTAGGAAAGTTGGCACCTTAATTATGTACTCTCTAGACTCTGAAGTCCTGAGAAAAAGCTTTATCATAAAACTTCATCAAAAGAAAAAAGAGCATATAAATTGCCCATCTAGTATTTAGGAGGACACAATCAACACTGCTTAGTAGAAAAAAAAAAAAAAAAAAAAAAAAAAAAAACAACTTACCATCATTTCTATAATCTGCAAAAGAGGCAGTAAATAACCTTTCCAAAAATCATTTACTCATATTCCATCAGTTTATTAGTAACAGAATTAAGGCATGCTACTCTATATACTTATCAACATATTTAAATACAGAAGATTTCAACCAGCTTTTCACGTTCCACACGTTACCTATGCCCTGGTAAGTCTCTTATCCAAAACGCCACATTCCTTAATAGGCAGCCAAGACTCTCAAAGCATTCTTGCATAAACTCCCGGACAGGTACAGAACACTATCTCTTAGGGTATCACAGGATTGTACTGCCATTCACAGGGACCTTGACAGGCTGGAGAAGTACACAGAAATCTAAAAATTCAACAAATGAAAAGGCAACATTCTGCATCTAAGGGGAATAACCACATGTACAACCATAAGCTGTAGGCCCCTGGGATTTTGGTAGACACAAAGTTGGAAATAAGCCAGCAACGCATCCTTGCGGCAAAGACAACAGACAGCACAACTAGCTGGTAAAGGAAAAGGATCCCTTCTACTCAGCACTGGGGAGGCCACGTCTGGGATATTGTTCTCTCTAGCTCTGGGATAACCAACAGAAGACATTGTTCAAGATAAATCCAGCAAAGGGCCACTATATCCAATTAAGGGTTTCACAGAATGACAGAATGGCTGTGGTTGGATAAGACCTCTAGAGATTGTCTAATCCCCACTCAAAGCAGGGTCAAACGCTCACGCAGGGTCTGAACATCTCCATGGATGGAAGCTCCTCAACCCCTTTGGGCAAATTGTTCTAAGTATGTCAACTCTCACAGTAAAAAATGTTTTCCATATGTTTAAAATAACTTGCTACATTTCAACTTGTGCTTACTGTGCCTCTTGTCATTCCTCTAGATAGCGCTGAAAAAAGCCTAGCTGTCATCTTCATAAATACCTGATGGCAGGGACTACTCATTGATAAGATTCCCCCAAAGACCATTCTCCAGCTGTGTCAGCCTTTCCCTGTATATAACAGCGCCCTTTAGCCTTGCTTAAGGGACAAAGCTGGGAGGGTAGGGGACCTCCAGAGGTCCCTTCTAACCTCAAATATCCTGTGATTCTATAACAAGCAGTTATGTACAGACATGGCATTCAAGAACAGACACTAGGTTTTATTCTTCAAGCAAGATATATTTATCTTTCTTGTTCACACAAGCACTTAAAAAGAAATGACAGTTAAACTGGATAAAGGACCAGTATCCACCTCACCAGTTCACCCATCCAAAGCGCAGTCTGGATGTTCCTGTACATAGCCACTCAAAGCAAGATACAAAACACCTTCTCTGCCCCCTTATCTGCTCTAGGAATTTCTACCATCTATACTGGTTGGATCAACATCTTGTGACTAAAACATTTTAAGCTACTGAAGCAAACACCCAAAGATGAACAACCTATGGAGTATCATACAAGCTGCTAGAAACTGCTAGAGAGTTAAGAGATACACGGCATGTTGTTTGATAAATGCTTTGTTTCCTTATAGGCCTGAGGCTTAACATGAATTATCTATTCCTAGCTCTGGAGAAAAATTACACTAAAGGTTCTTCCACTGTGCTCTAAAAAAGTTGTAATATTTTTCTGCTGTTCAAAGTTGCAGAAGCAGCTTCCAATCTTACACTCTCTGAATACAGATTGGCAAATCCACTGAAACTAGAAAGATGGCTGCAACTGAACACACTGAACAAGTTCAAGTGTCTAGACCTTGGAAGTAATAAGCAGTTTTCAAAGGAAGGATGTTGGCTCTAAAGGAGCAAACTGGCTAGTGAAAGACATAGAAAGGAAGGATCATTGCCTCTTTTCCCAAGAGACCCTATATAGGTTTGGTTCCCAACAGAGATCTTGCTATGGAAGCTGTAACCATGTGTGTGCTACTCCAGGCTTGGTGCTAAATTTGAGGCTAAGTATCTCTTTGGTACATATTTACACAATGATATGAAAACAGTGCTTGTTAATACATGGGGTGCACTGAGTTAATATGAAGGACATCTGGTATGCTATTGTAAATAAAGAGAATTGTGTTAAGACAGACAAGTTTTAAAAGCTGAGATCTTCTGTGTAACGAATGCCAAGAGATAAAAGAACGGATAACAAGGGAAAAGAAGCAGAAAATAAAGAACTAGGACTATGCAGTTGTGATTAATTAAAAAAACCAAACAACACAGCAGAAAGCACTAGGAAAAGGAGCAAATGCACTGGGGGAAATGAGGATGGAACACAGCAGTCGCTTACAGAAAAATACATAATATAAGTATGGTTCCCTACAATACTGCCAAAATCTATTCCTATATTAACTGTTTCTACAGGAAGCCTTAATAGAAATTTTCAGAGAAACCTGTTCACTGTAAAGAAGTTTATTTGATTATGTGCTACAATAGCAAGGTTTAGAGGAAATTGCTGCACCATGCAGCTATGAAACTGGACAAAATGCTGACAAACGGAAACACAAAGCTACAAAAACCTCCAAATATTACTCATTCCTTAAATACAAGTAATTTAATAACTCAAATTCCAACACAGTCTTTTCATGGCTACTGATAAAAAAAGATTAATTGTATTAATTACAGTTACTTAATTGTACAAAGATGGTACAATTTATACCTGTACTACAGTAATGCTGAGTCTGCCTACTGTGCCCATTGGTCCTCCATACTGTAGCTGCTGAGCTGCCTGGGCATCCAGCTGGATTTGCTGTTGCTGCTGGGTTGGGGTAATGCGAAGAAAATCTTGAGGAAGCTCACCAACGTACACCTTGAAAAGGAAAGAAGAACAAACTTCAAACTTAAGTCTTCTTTTATAATGAAAAAGAGAGAAGAATATAAATTAAAGCTTAGCAAAAACATTCAGTAGGATTTAGTTTAGTTTTGAAAGCATGAACAATGAGCTAATTACATGACAAAACTGCCAACTCATATTGAGTATGAGAATATTCTCTCTTTCAAAAACACTAATTTCCATCTTAAGCCTCTGAAAAAGTTAGGACATAGAGAGCTAAGGCTGCTCTGCAACTAAACATTTAAGTAGTCCATACAAAAGTCGGAGCTATCAAGTTTTACATCCTGTTCGCATGACACCTGATGGCACTCAGCTCTTTCACTTATCATTCATGTTATATCCAGTCATTCCCATGACAGGACACAGCACACCATTTTTACTTGAAAGGGTTACTTTCACAGTCACCATCAAGACAGTTCATAAAGGCAATGCTTCCTATGAACTAAATCCTTCAAGACAACTAAGAATTCTCACACATAACTGTTATGGTTTAAATCGAGTACACAGCTAAAACACCCACACAATCATTTGTTCCCTCCCTCCCTGCAGAATGGGGGAGAGAACTGAAGAAAAAAAAAAAAAAAAAGGAGGGAAAACACTTGTGGGTTGAGATAAAGACAGTTTAATAGGCCAGAAAATGAAGGCGTTATATATTGGGCATGACATTCTATGGTATGTTGCTTTGGCCAGTCAGGTCAGCTGTGTCTCCTCCCAGCTTCTTTGTGCCCCCCACCTTCCCGTTGGTAGGGTAGTATGAGGAGCTGAGAAGTTCTTGACTGCTTGGAAACAAGTAGAAACGACAGTGTGTTATCAACATTATTCTCATCCTAAATAAAAAACACAGCACTCTATCAGCTAATGGGAAGAAAATTAACTATATCCCTGCTGAAACCAGCACAATGATAAAGATGCCTATAACTTTTCCAGTGTTAAAACATGCCCAGCCTGCAACTGACCTTGGGCACAAAATCCTAGCATACTCAAAACATTAATGGAAGTATTCAAAATCTGGTCTTTGACAAGAAAAAGCCATGACAAAAAATTCAAAGTAGAAAAATACTAGAGGAACTCCATCATTTGTGCCAATATGAATCAACAGTCACCATGTACTTTGTTAGCTTTACAGTAGAAAGTTTCTACCTATTCTTTGTCATTTCTATTACTGTCAATTCAACAACTGAAGCTATTTCTAGGTTTTAAATGCTCAGCGAATGTTATCAACACCACATTTAGAGATTATCACATTAAAACAACGAGTAAAGTATAATAATAAATTTTAAAAGGCAAATAAAAGAGGCATAGAAAACATATGATTAAGCTACATTCGTTTCTGTTGTCTATAGAGTTGCTTCCATGTTTAATAGAGAACTGTTCATCACATCAAGACAAAAGACAGTGTAATTATTTATGTTGCAATGCCAAGCAAGATTACTCAATTGCATATTTGGCAGATGCATGCCTATAGCACATAGGTTAAGAAGTGAACAGGCCTCTAGGACATAGCTTTTGAAGATTAGACAGCACTTGGACATCCATCCAGATTGCATCCTGGAACCAGAAATTGCAGTTCTTGCCAAATCACATTTTGTATGACTATTAGTATCTGACAGTCTCAAGATCCTGGCAACAGCAGGTGTTGTATGTCAGAAAGCCAGTTTATCAAAAGAGCTAAGGAGAAAGCACTGAGTGCCTACTGCTAGGGTAATGGGGTGGGAGGGTGGGGGAGAAGGAATCAGTTTTCCTTACAAGCATCTTAAAATTTTACAATTAAGATCCTAAGTAGCTTAAATTTTTAAGACTGGATGGGAGCACAAAGGTAGAAGAGTAAGCTAATAGTGCTAATATTGAAAGAAAGTTTATTTAAATTAGCCTAGAAATTAGACAGGGTCTAGTAACAGCCGTCACATTAGATTACAAGTAATAAAAAGGAGTTAGTTTTAAAATGAAAAATAATCCATTTCGAAAAAAAATTTAAGGGGCACCAGAACAAGCAAGGCAATAGCATTTACAACACAGTGGGTCCCCTCTAACCCATGACCCTCAGGAAGTTTCAAATTCGGTGTTATTAACATCTCTAAGAACAAACATCATAAAGATTTCCCATAGTCAGAAGCAGTGTGAGCGGCCCTGAAATTACATGCCTACATGTGCAAGATCCCTCTGTCAACTTCTCAGGAAACAGAAGAGCATATTTTGTCTCCACCATCTTAACATGGACATTAAAAAGGTTAACTCATTCACAACAAGTGAGAAGTCTAACATAAAATTTAGAAAGTGAAAGATATTAAGTCACCCAAATAGAACATATAAACTAGCCTCTGTATTGAGGTCCAAAGACAACAAACACAATCTATACAGGAGACCAAAGTTTTCTTATAACATCTAAGTTGATTTTAGGTCATTCAGTTATTTTACAAACTGCCACATTCTTATCCTGGAGTTGCAGAACAGATACACACAGAAACCGAAAGCAACTAGTGTAACTAAATTATCAAAAGATTGGAGTGCTACACCCCTCCAAAAGGAGTGGAGAACAGGAGATGCATACACACTTCCATCTTAACTGTTCAGCTCAGAGAGATTTGGTACAAAAGCCCTGGCAATATATTCAGTAAAATACCTAGCAGAGATGCTTACTGAGGAAAATTCACTACTCCGTAAGTTCTAATTTTCAGTTGATTCTGTACTGATGGAGACAACTGAGTAGTGTTCAAGCTGTTTATCTGTAAAGAAAACAGGCTAGTTTGTGTCTTCCTAAAGTAGGCACATAATTATAGAATGCACTGAGTTGCAAGGGGTTAGAGGTCATCTAGTGCATCCTCCCTGCCGTAAGTGGGGACATCTTCGATAGATCAGGTTGCTCACAAGCCCATCAAGCCTGACCTTGAATGTCTCCAGGAATGGGGCCTCCAGCACCCCTCTGGGCAACCTGTTCCAGTGATCCACCACCCTCATACTGAGGAACTTTTTCCTAATATCCAACCTAAATCTACCCTTTTCTAGTTTAAAACTATTTCACCTCCTATTGCTACACGCCCTTGTGAACAGCTCTTCCCCAGCCTTCTTATGGGCACCTTTCAGGTACTAGAAAGCCACTAAAAGGTGTCCCCTCCTGAGCATTCTCTTTTCCAAGCTGAACAAGACCATCTCTCCCAGCCCTTCGACCATTTCTGCGGCCCTCTTCTGGACACACTCCAACAGGTCCACATCCTTCTTGTGTTGAGGCCTCCAAAGCTGGACATAACATTCCAGGTATGGTCTCACCAGAGCAGAGGGGCAGAATCGCCTCCCTCAATCTGCTGGTCACACTTCTTTTGATGCAGCCCAGGATGCAGTTGTCCTTTGGGACTGCAGATGCACACCGATGGCTCATGTCCAGCTTTTCATCCTCGAGTACCCCTACATCCTTTTCCTCAGGGCCTTCCAGCATATCACCTCCTAACCTGTGTTGGTAACAAGGACTGCCCCAGCTGAGGTGCAGGACCCTGCATCTGGCTTTGATGAACCTCATGAAGTTCACCTGCACCTGCTTGTCCAGGTGTCCCTGGATAACATCTATTCCTTCTGGCACATGAACCTCACCACCCAGTTCAATGTCATCAACAAACTTGCTAAGGGTGCACTCAATCCCACTGTCAATATCATTAATAAAGATATTAAACAGCACTGGTCTCAACACAGACCCTTGAGGTACAAATTCGCTATCTCCAAACCTGAGCCAAAAATACAAAGTTACATAACCAGGTATCACCCACAGGTTTTGTTTTTAAAGCAAGGAGAACGTGACAAGTTTGTATTACTGATCTGACTCAACACTTACTTTAAAACCCTCCACTATAACAACATTTTAAAAAGTGAAACCCAAACCTACTCTGCTTTTAACTGCAGAGCAAAAAAATAATTCCATTAACATTTGAATTTTACTCTGTTCAAGCAAAACTCAGTATGAGAGTGCTATGATAGAACTACAATTCTTAAAACAAATGTTGAACAGGCACTCACAAAAAAACATGCCTGCCTTGTAATTGCATTGTATATCAACAATCCGAATTATCTAGAAACAGAACAACAGTGTACTTCCTATCTGCTAAAACCACTTAAGAGCTAATTTTGAGGACCTTCAAAGTAAAACACTGCAGGTATAAAAACTCACCTCAATTTCTTCAAACTGAAGGAGGTGTGATGTTCTACAGCTATTCAAGCTAATTTAGGACTGGGCTGTCTGAGTCTCACCTTCCCGTTTCTTTTCATCCTTATTTCTTGTGCAACATTAAATGGTGACAAGGCAATTGTGAAGTATTCTAGCACAGAGGGCTGATCAGAAGTAAATCAAAAAAGGGTTAGAGGTAAAGGGAAGAGGAAGGGAAGTCATCAGGACCTTTACCTTGTTCACTGACCATGTGAGAACTGATAGCTACATAAGGGAAGGAAAGGGAATACAGAGCCAAAGACAATTACAAATGCCCTGGTTTATGGAACCACATGCTGAGACATTCAGGGAACCACAACTAAGGTTTCCACAACAGCAATTACCAAGAAATTCTGATACTAGATTACAAAGAAGTTTCATGTTAAAGAGCTTTGAATGCTTAACTACTCAAAAAGTTCTAACCATTCTCCTTTAAATTATTTTATCAGTCTTAAGAAAGAGTAAGTGAATAAGAGAGAATTTTGAAGTACTACTCTATGTTTAGCTCACTAAAGAAAAAATCTGGACCAGATAGGAAGCTCCTAGAGGCCCTGAAAGAGCTAAATGATGTTTTTTTTCAAGGCTACTTTCTATCATCTTTGAAAAGTCATGGAGATGAGATGAAGTCCCCCATAACTAAAGAATGGCAAATCTCGTACCCAGTTTTCAAAAGGGGAAGACCTGAAAAACCGCAGGCAGGTCAGCTTCACTTTGGATGCTAAGAAATTAATAGAATAAGTCCTTCTGGAAGCCATTTATAGGCACCTGAAGAAAAAAAACACAACAAAACAGGCAAATTTAAAAAAAAAAGCACAAAAGAAAACCCAGGGACTAGGAACAGCCAGCCTTTACTAAGGTTTTAAAAGAAAATAAAGGTTAATTAAAAGCAAAGTTTCTCAAAGGTCTGTACTGAAACTAACTTAGGTGTCTGATATTTTTCCTTATAAATAACCAGAGGTGAAGAGACAGTGTACTCTTATACCCTTAACAGGTTAGAGAATGACACCAAATCTGGAGGAGGAACAACTGCCATACTTGACAAGATCAACAACCAGAGACACACAAGAATTCACTAGCAGGACTCTTATGAAATTCACAAGTACAAAGTCCTGTACTTTGGACAGAAGAATCTTTGGCAGGCTAAAGAACAACTGGCAGGGCTGCAGCTCTAGAGAGGAAAACATGCATGTCCTGGTGGAGATCAAGTAGAGAAATAAGTAGAGCACTTGAAACAATGAAGCCTCACAGTGTACTGGATCACTGGATCAACCAAAGCCTAGCCAGTAGGCTGAGGAAAGCAATTGTTTCCCTTTGCACAGCACTCATTAGACCACAGCTGGATTACTGCAACCAGTTTGGGGCCCAACAGTACATGAAAAATTATAAACATCAATGAGCCCTGCAAAAATCCAGCAAGATGGCTTATGAGAGAGGCTGTAGCACAAGGCTTGTGAAGACAGGCTGAAGATTTGCTGAGTATAAGAAACTTAGGATGCACCTTGTAGCAGTTTTGCTCTATCTATGAGGAGCTCATTAAGAAAACAGGTTCTCTTCTGACATGCAAGGCAAGAAGAAAGGACACCTCAACTGTCAAAATGAAGCAGGGGAGGTTTGACATGAAAGTGGGTGGAAGAAGAAAAAAAAAAAATCATCACACAACCAGAAGAAGGAATAAATTGCCCAAGACCACAAAACCTCTCTCCCTGGAGGTTTTGAAGATACTGCTGGACAAAGTCCTGAGCAACCTGGTCTAAATTAAAAATTGACCATGCTTTTAGCAAGATATTTGACTACATAGCTTCCTGATATACCTTATAACCTGAACCGTTCTATGATTCTGTCGAACTCACGTTAGAGAATGACACATCCCCAATTAAAGTCCTGTTGAATTACAGTCAAAGGCTCTACTCCAGAATTTCAATTTACAAAGGAAAGAACGTAACAGCAATTACGTTTATTACATATACATATTTTTGCTGTTTGGTCTTCTGCTTTGGTGTTGGGGGGGTTTTTGGGCCTTTTTGTTTCATTGCTTTTGTTTTGGTTGTGGTTTTTTTTAAGTGTCACCAAAATAAAGAGTGTCATGGTCTGCAAGGTACCAGACATTTCTTCTTCTGTTCTTAAGACCTTTTCTTGTTACAAGAAATTACTTCCATACGTCTTACCTGTAAAGGCTTTACTGTAGTCAGCACCTTAGTATCAACCATTTGATTACAATCGAAATCATTCCCCTCTTCACTAAACCAATAATTTGAATTCCTGCTAAGTATGGCAAGAACTATTTTATACAAACATGAGTTAAAAATTAAAGACAGAATGTGTGTCCACAGGCATCTCAAATTCAAGAACTTATAGCATACTTGAACGACATGGATTTGGGCTGCACTCAATATAACAGGAGTAATATTACAAAAAAAACCGACAGAAAGAGCTCAAAGTAAGATAACCCACGAATTCACACTGGGATTAGAATTAAGGAGAAGGATAATTGCCATCAATTCCAGGAACAGACTTCTGATTTTCTTCTACTCTACCACGAGAGATACCAATACAGATCTTCCTTTCCTCCAAGTCTTGATTAAAAGAAAATGCCATTGACTGCAACAGAAAATAAGTCACTTAATGCCTTAAGGCACTTCTCTAAAGTTCTTGCTGTCTAACAGATAGAAGTATTACCAATGCTGCCCTCAACATTTTCCGTCAAACAAACATGCTTCAGAGATCAGATCACAGCACTTAAATATTAATTCACATTTTGCTTAGAAAGACTCTGTAACATCTTACACCTTCAATTTTTTTAAACACTTCTAAAATCCAAATTGACTGCTACAATGATGTTTCTTTATGAAACTTCCACCTTCAATACTACATATATCTACACTGTAATAAGAAACAAAAGATCTAACAAAATATTCAATTACATGCAGAATATTGTATCCAAAATTGCTCATGTGACCGCACAACATTTATTGATACTGGACAATGAAACATGAATTGCTTCTTTGACACCTTTGTTCAAAAGAGATATCAAAGCTTTGAAGAGTCGCAAGAAAGAACTTCAATTAAAATCAGAGTTGACATGACTTACATAGTTAAATTCCAGTGGTAGGACAAGAAAAGGGAAGTACTCATAAATATAGCCTGCCCATTAGAAAATTTCCAGTCATCAGAGTAATGATTATTAGGGAAACTAGGAGCAGAAGTCTAAGTAGTCCTAGCTTACTACTTGATCTTATTTTGAAGGACCTGACATATTTGCCAACACAGTGAATGAAGACAGAAATTAATTTTGTGTGTGCTTGGCTAGCAAAGAATCACAAATACAAGGTTTTGCTGCCTCAGACTTAACCTGAAGCCTGATCAAACTATTAATACCTCTCACTTGGAAAAGTTACCATTTAGCAGTCCTTAAATATTCAGCTATCATTTAGATTTCAAAAGCTGGTTTATTCTCAAAAGATCACAAAATGTGAATACACACTAATTCCATAACACCCTGAAAAAAAGAGAGAGAAATCCATATTCTACCAGAATACTTGCCAGTAACAGAGTGAACTCCAGTTCTGTTTCATCTGAAAAACTTAAAAATCTGGAATTTTACTCACAAAACATGCAACATAAACTAAAAAGCACAGTTGTAAGAACATGATTTGCAACAGTATAGCAGCATACTTTATTTTCTTACCTCTGTGAAACAGCCTTAAAAATTTTCTTGCCTGTTCAGAAAAAGACAGAACTCTTCTCTGCAGCACTAAAGAGAATATCCTGATCCTTTAGCACCATTTAGTGGTTACTCATTTGTAATGCAGTTGTGTATTTATAAACAAGTAGAATTCTATCTGCCCCTTTAGAGAGAATGAAGAAAGGCTGGCATGTACCACATCAACATCCTCACCTGTGAATGGCAGCTTAATATTCCATATTTATTCATTCATTTGAAACCATATCTCTAGAGTGGTTAAGACAAGGAAGAAAAGCACACACAAGCATGCTAGGAACACATAAGAGGAAAAAAACCCAAAAAACAAGTTGCAAGGCTTAAATCAGTTTTAAGTAACAAAACACTGCCCAGAAATCATCTAGAAGTACCTGGGTAATAATAAAGACATTTAAAAGAATAACATTCTAAGCACTGGGATGCAGTTTCATTAGATATTTACCAAAGACCAGGCAGTTATGATATTCAAACATATGCAGGATCATAGCCACGTTCAAGAAGGTTCTCTTTAAAAATCTTATCTCAGCCCAGGAAGACTGTTTCACCAAGCTAAAACAAGGAGACACTTGAAGCATGCCGCTCAATACCAACAAGGTGTCTAAGCATCAAGGGCAAGTAAAACTTCTCTCAAAGAAATACCACTCCGCTTCAGAGAGGGAAATATCTATGTATTTCCATCCCTCCACAAATCAGGAATGCAATCAGGCCTACTGTTCAGCTTTAGCCAAACCACTTAGTTTGTTCCCAATTCCTTCTATCCCTACTCCCACATCAACCCCCTCAATCTCCCCCACCTTCTCCAAGCATAAACTAAAGGATAACTAGAAGTGAAGGCACTTTTAAACAAACTATTTTTCAGGTATTTCTATTATTTTGAGGAAACGTGTTACATACTGACAGAGTTCTATTTGGGTGCAATCATACCATCAACTCCCAAACATCAAGCCTTTGGGAATAACTACCACCTAATTCACCAGTGACTCAAAGCACCAAGAGAAAACAAAAATCCCAACAACAAAAAACTTTTTAACCTTCATTTTCCACTTACAATCTTTAACCAACAACAGAACCATCATCACAATCTGTTATAGAAGGAATCTATTCTGGAAGACCAGACAAATAAGGCATTTGAAAGCATTAAATTGATGATTATAGAGTATTACTGTAGTAAGCTAACAACTGCAATGTAGTTTTTCAGTATTAGCAGCTTAATATTTCACTCCTCTGGTCCTTCAACAAGGCTGCACAGACATACAAAAAAACAGCTGCCTCAAGGAAATAAAATATAGCAGTTTAAATTAGGAAAATCTTACTTCATCTGTAAAGTAACATCATATCGTGAATTACCTGACAGGAGGACCAGCACATCTATTGAGACCTGATGTTATGCCACATCAATCAAGACCTGATGTTCTGCCAGTTATACACCACACAGTAGAACATCTGAGTGTGGGGCAACATTATTCCAGGGAAAAACTAGACAGTAACACATACCAAATAAACTATCACCTCTAATTCCCAGAGGATTGTTAAATTGAAGACTGCTCAGCTCCTCCCTCCCAACACACACACGCCTACATGCTACCATTAAATGCATCTTTCAGCATGTCTCACCTTCCAGCTTTCAGGTGGCAATTTCAGAGACAGCTACCTGAATCTGCCCTCCCCAGCCATGAAAATAGAAAGCTCTTCTACTGATTCAAAGAGTAAGATGTTTAGCTTTGGTCTAGTTAAAGCCGTGCCCTCCTCTGGAAGGCCCTTTGACAAAGAACGAGCAGAGCAGCCTCTTCCAAGCCCACACGCAGATAGACGGAACTTTCCCTTCCCCTCCCCTTCCTTAAAGCCTCTTCACAAGGCGAGAGCCATGAGAAAAAGCAACCTTTCCTTCCTCTGCCCCACTCTCCCCACAGCAGAGCAGTCTGGAGAAGAGGTCTTTCCCCTCCTCTGTCCCCTCTGCCACGGGCCGCGAGCGGGGGAAGGGAGTGAGACAAGAACGGTGAGTCACCATCACATCGAGGCCCACTGGCCGAGCCCGGCCCAGGGTAGAGAGGCAGAAGCCGAAGCCCAGAGTGGTCCAAGCTGGGCCTCACCAGCCCAACGCGGAGCAAGAATCAGCAGGAGACAACCTCCAGAGGCCCCTGCGGCTGATCCTCACCCGGCAGCACTCACCGGGCCCCGCTGAGTAGTGACGGTGGTCGCCATAGCGCCTCCCTCGGGCCAAGACCCTTCCTTCCGCCCCGCCAGGCCACCGCCGCTACCGTTACTGCTCCAACGGCCGCCGCTAACCGTCACTCAGCGCGATGCTCCCGAGTCAGCTGACCCCGGCCCCGCCCCCAGCATCAGGCGTACCCGCAGCAACGCATTCCTCCCCCGCCCCTTCTGGCGGTTCCCGAAGCCGCGCCATGCGCATGCACTGAGGGAAGGCGGAGAGGGACACAGCCACGCCTCCCAGCGCATGCGCCTGTCGACCTTCTGGGAGGGGAGGGAGAGGACGAGCGGACCCACTCGCGAGCATGCGCTCTTCCGCTCTGCGGCCGCCGCAACGGAGTGTTGCGGAGGGGCGGCGTAGCCGCTAGGGGGCGGTGCAGCGCTGAGGAGGAGCCGGGGCCAGAACGAGAGCGCGGGGCCGACATCTTGGGGCGGGAGGCAGGTTCTGCCGCGGGCCTGGGGTCAAGTGCCCTGTCCTACGCGGGGGAGAAGCAGACAGAGGCTTTACGTGGCACTCCGTCGTGCGCTCCCCGTGGGCTTTCTCCCAGCGCGGGCGATGTGTGTAGGGAAACGACTTTTTGCCTTGTCTGACTCATCCTCTGGACAGCTGGCCCCGTGTTCTTCGTTTTCCAAAGCAGAGTCTGTGGCCTGCTTCAGCTTGCTAAGCAACTGCAGTCTTTTCCCGAGGAACAAAAGCAGCTTTAATATTCATATGAGTGCTGCTTTGGGAGATAAAATCTGATCATTTCAAAGCCTATTTAAATAACATAACTGTTTCCTGTTGTCAGGATCTGCTGCACAAATTTAGCCCTTAATTGAAATTCTAAAGCAGATTTCGGCAGCTGGAAATAGAACAGTGCAATTAGGAACGCTCCAAATATAGCACCAGATTTTTTGTTTCCATGCTACCCTAACATCCTGGAGTAGGAACAGCTTCATCTTTTTACTTGTGTCTTGATACTCTGAAAAATGAGTACTACAGGATATAATGGATTAGGAGCCATTGAATAAATACAGTTGATGGCAGCTGAAAGTCAACCAGCCAGCTGCAGAAAAAGGCTGTAAGGTTTCCTCTCATGCCTGTGTACAGTTCTTATGCTGGAAGCAGAATTCAGGTCAACCTCTAAAACTATTAAAGTAGTAAAAAAGTTACAGAATGGTCGGCAGCGGAAGGGCCCCCAAGGATCATAAGAGTTCCAACCCCACTGCCACGGGCAGGGCTACCAATCTCCAGGCCTGGATCTATACAAGGTTGCCCAGGGCCCCATCCAACCTGGCCTTGAACACCCCCAGGGATGGGGTACCCACCACCTCTCTGGGCAGCCTGTTCCAGCACTTCAGCACTCTCTGTAAAAAATTTCCCCCTAATATCTAATCTAAACCTTCCCTCTTTTAGCTTTAATCCATTCCCCTTTGTCCTGCCATTGATTACCCTTTTAAAAAGTTGATTCCCCTCCTCTTTATATGCTCCCTTCAGGTATTGGAAGGCTTCAATGTGGTCCCTCCACAGCCTTCTCTAGTCTGAAGGAGCTGGGCTTCTTCAGCCTCTTTTCATAGGGGCAAGGGCTGGAGCACCAAAATCATCCTTCACATTCCTAACGCTAGAAAACTAAACCCAAAATGATGGATTTTCTTCTTTTAAAAGAAGGGTAAATTTACCCCCTTTTTTCTTAGTTCAAGTCTCTAAGCATCTTGACACAGGGATTTTTGCTTTTTTGCAGGGAGAAGGGGTTAAGTTTCTTGGAGGAAGCTAAAGGGACTAGATTTGTCTCACTGTCTCGTATAGGCCTTGCTGCAAAGACAGCGCACTACATGAAGCGGCAGCACAATGTAAGATTAAGAACATTCAACACTTACAATGTCAGTTATGTGCCCTGTCTATACAGAGCTCATGTAATAATACAGTTACCTTAGTTTATAATAAATGCTATACGGATGTAGCCTCTTCCAGGAAGCTCTCCATTTCTTTGTTCTTTATATGTACAATGGAGTTCAGTGATAAAATGATAGAAGTTCCCTGAGCCAGCATGGCTAAAACAGTAAGTAAACCCCATAGAGGTAATGGAAGAAGATCAGTGCTTACCTCCAGAATTACAGTCTTGACATTATGATGGCCAGCTGGAAGGAAAACTGTTAACAAGCCTTACTGCTTTCTTACATCTTTAACCACACAAGCTAGGTACGTCATGGGCAGTTACAATTTTACTTACCATGGAGTTCAGTCTAAACCCTGGCCTAGTCACAATAACTTCAAAGAGAAAAGACATAAGAAAATATTATTGTCCCTATAAAATTTATGTCAACGGAATAAAGTAGTAGTATTAACTCAGATTCTTGAGATTCCTTTTCATCATACACAGCAACTAGAGCAAGCATCGTGCCTTCATGGCAGCACTACCATTTTCTAACTGCATCTTTTATTTGCGTCTTTTATTATTATTGCCAGGAAATCCACATAGGCTCTAATCACTTATTTTTAATCTGTGCAGTACATACAGGCCCTGTTCTTAAGCAAGCCCCCAGTCTCCCTAGGGGAAATCAGTATCTGAAGGTGGCCGGGAAACTCTACAAAGATCCCAGATTTGCCATCTGGTGGACATTCACAAGAACAGCAAGTAGCCTTCGACCAGAAGAGAGACAGGTGGTTTTGTTTCCCCAAGTGTGATATCATCACAAATAGGGAGCACTGGTGCAAAAACATTAGGCGAGGCATCTGATGTCAGTGTAGCAATTAAAGTGGGAATGTAAGCCATGGGAAAGGTGGGAGAACAAAAGTCATAAACCCCTGTTATTGGCAACATACGGGCATCATTAAAAAAAGGCTGAAAGGTAATTAAAGAGGCTATAATGGCAATAAATTGCATTTATCTTGTAATAAAAATGTAGAAGTCAGATTCTCTTGTATCATCCTTTCATTCTGATTCCCAGTCTCTTCTTCCCAATTCTCCATCCCAATCCACCCCAGAATCTCCCCTACCTAAACTTTTTTCCAGCATCCCATCTGTTCTTTCCTGAATGCGTCTAACCCTTTTGCATTTTCTCTCCATCCTCTCTTTCACTCTGACACTCTGTTTCATCCCCTAAATTTTTCTTTTCAACTTTTCTTCCTACAGAATTGTTGTAAGCTCCATATTCCCTGAAATTCCCCCTGGAGCTTTCTGTTCATGTTTTTTATAGCCTTGTATCCTTGCTCCTAGCTGCTGGCTGGGTAAGAGGCAGCACATGATTGAGCTGCCCACATTGCTCCCTCCAGTGCCAGGCCAAATGCCAAAAATGACTGCTACCTTTGCTGAAGCCTTTGCCTGGTAAGGTCACTAATATGGTTCACTTCCTGTAACCAGTTGCCCATTTTTAGGAAATTTCTAAAAACTTAATATCTCTGAACACATTAAGTAAAGATCAACTCAAATTGGACAGCAGGCTGGAGAAATGTAGATACAAACACGCAGATAGATTTGCTGCTTGAAAATTATCAAAGAGGCATTGCTCCCCAGCCTGGCCCCATGCGGTGGTTCGGCCCCAACCAGTGGCTGAGCACCACACACCACTCACTCCCACAGAAGAGGCAGAGCCCCCATGGGTTGGGACAAGGACACTTTACTGAAAGCACCATGAAAGTAGAACAATAACAGGCAATTACACTTACACCCAGTGAGTGTTATCACAACAGAATAATTACAGAGTGCTGCATGACACAAAGACCAACCCAACACCCCAGCCATACTCTGGACTACCCTGGACACACCTCACCCCAACCAGCCCCTTTTATGGGGAAGTGATGTCAGGTGGTAGAGGAAACAGCACGGGCTAATAGCTCACCTGGGCTAACGCAGCTCACCTGGGCTGGCTGCTCGGGAAGGTTAATTCTGGCCTGGCCAGAACCAGGACACTCCAGAATCTGAAAGTCCAGATACCACCTATGCTTTTCTCCATAAAACCAGAAACTGATGCTCATGCAGGGTGAGGAGGGAAGAAGGGGAGTAATGCATGTGATGCTGTCCTCACTGAAGAACAGTTACAGCAGAATTCCTGCCCAAATTAATTTTGTGCTAGTTCACAAAACCAGAAGGGACACTGCACAGGTTGAGGGTGGTCTAATGCTATGAGGGGGAGTGAGGGAACACAAATCTCAGTGGGATAGCATCTAACTTTTGGTAGGTATTTATTTAGCACTCAGCATTGGGGTCCCATTCTAAATTCTGTCAGAGCTACAAAAATGTAAACAGGAGTAATTAGTTTGGCAAGAGGACTACATTTGTACCTCTTTAATAGTGAACTTTTAGGAAGGGAAAGCCTCCCAGTATATTAAGGCAAGATAAATAATAGAATCCTTCAGTTAGGAAGTGAACTTCAAACTGTTAGCTGATCTCTTTCCCGGGGAAGATCACAAATGAATTAGGTGGTTACATTTTTATGCCATTTTTTCTGTCAATAATATCTGTCATGATACTGGGGGAGTTAACCACAGTCATTTAAACCTGATATGTTTACTGTGTCTTATAAAGACAGTGAACTCACAGGAAGGTGTTTTAAAATGTATTCTTAGCTGAACTAAAGCTGGTGCATAAATTTTATTCAGAGATACTCCTCCGATGCTGCAGGAGTGAAGAAGGATCCCACAATGGAGTAGCAAAACAGGATTTTGGTAAACTTTTGTAGATATTACAAGCATAAAGAATGTTGTGGAATAACTATTCATCACTTACATCACTGGCTTGAGTCTCAGGCAAGATCAGCCCTTTTCACCATGTCCCCATAGGACTTCAGGTGCCAGTCAGAGGTACAGTTCTATTGCATGAGGAAAAGCATCTTTTGTAAAATGCAAAATTCCATCATCATTTCTTGTGCAGTCTCCCACAGCTGACTTGAAGTTCATAGCAGGCAAGGGTGACAGCAGACAAGGCCAAAGGGAGTGCAGAAAAAGGAAAGAGATGTTACAGGCTTCATGCTACAGAGTCATAGTGTGCCGAGCACAGCTTCTCAGGTGGTATGCATCCTTACACAGGTGCTGGGCACAGCACCAGGCACACAACAACAGAGTGCAGTGTTAATCTTTTCTTCATGGTACCAGCTCAAGCTTGGTGATGTACAACAGAACTGAAACAATAACATGGAAATCACAGATGGCGTTCAGACTGGCTGTAATACAGTAATTTCCACTTCAATAGCATTCAAGGTACTCGCAGTGCACTGCAAACTTTAATTAATCCTCACAGTCCAGTTGGGATGCAGAAGAATCATATCCCTCATCACAAAGGAGAGATAGCTCCAAAGTGAAACATGGCAACTCTGTAACAACACGCAGCAACATATAGGGAGGAATTTCAGCCAGGATACATACTGCACTGAAACTAAAAGGGAACTCAATTTGGTACACTGAAGAAAGAAAGAATTAAGTACAAAATGAAGCTCAAAATCAGCATTGCATCCCTCCTGACACCAGGCCATGAAACAGAGATGTTAAACAGCAGGCAACTTACCACCATTGCAACCACTGCATAATTTCATACCCCAGCGTTACAGCTACTGATTGAGCTAGATGAGTATTGGCAAAAGTGTTGTTCGAGCAATTGCGGGGGATTCTAGCAGAAAAGCCGAGAGCACTGCCGAGCAGCTAATAAGTGGCTGTTCTTCAGTCACGCTGCACTCAAAATAGCTTTCCAACAGAGGAAAAGCAAATTGTATTGGCTTCAACACCTGGTTGAGCAACTTAACAAGGACAAAATTGAAAGTTAGAGCTGAATCATTATTTATTTTATAACTACATCTTCATAACACAGTCCACTCCAAAATGGGAGTTATTTCATTTCAAATCAAGCTTGTGCCAGGTTTTTCTGTAGGCTCATTCAGCACAGAGGTGAGGAGAAGGTTCTTTAAAAACAATTTCAGACAGAAGCTGCTTCAGAGGAAAGCATTCTACGATCATAGGAAGACATTTTCCCTTTTCTCCAGTTCCACCATGCTTTCCCGAAATTGTATTTCTTAAGTGTATTTTTATTGCATCGGGAAAACTGTAGCAGTGCAAAGACTGTATTTAGTGTAATTTGGGTAACATGTCCATCTCCAGGCAGCACTTCAAAAGAGATGAGCAAACAGTTATGAGAGCAAAATGTCTGTGTCCTGTCCAGAATAGACACAGAAAACAGCTTGTTCCTCTCACTAAATTACCTTTTATGCATTTGAAAACTATTCTTTTAACTCTTAGTTTTCTTTTCTCTGAAGTTCAGCTGTTCAAATGAATGTCAGTATAAACTTTACCCAATTCCTTCAGCCCTTTCTTATAAGCATGCTTTTATAAAGCCTGATAATTATTGTTCTCTTTCTCTGTTTCTTCCTTAAGAGGACCATACCTTCCTTGAAGTATCCAAAACTGGACACAAAATCCCAGCTGGGTCACAGACAACTCCAAGGAGAGCTCAAGAATTACTAAATGTTTTGTAGGTGAAAACACTAGCTATAAATAAGGGTTTGTCTTTTTTACAGGAGCATAACATTGTTTACTTCTGTTCAGCCTATGATCTATGTTAACATCCCAATCTTTTTCTGTCATGCTGTTACTTAGCTTGTCCTTCCTTGCCTTATGTTTTTGCAGATCATTATTCTTGCAAGTATGTGAACTGCAACTTTTATGGAGTTGCATCCTCATAACTCCTCCTGACGTTGTTCTACAATGTGTACCTGTTATGTTTGATTGGCAAAAATACCTACCTTCCGTAACCTGAATAAATCAACATGTTTATTTAAAAAGAAGCTGCTCTCTTCTCTAGAGAGGTCTAGCAAATCTTCACAACTTTGTATTGAAACAGATTATCCTTTTTTATCTAGTTTTTTTTTTTTTTTCCAAATAGGAGACTTCCCTGCTGCCTCATTTTTAAAAGACGAATTCAGAAGTTGTTTGTCCTGGTTTTGGCTAGGATGGAGTTAATTTCTTTTTTCTAACAGCGGATGGAATGCTGTGTTTGGGGGTTAGGATGAAAGCAGTGCTGATAGCACCCTGATGTTTCTAATTGTTGCCAAGCAATCAAGGACTTTTTCAGTTGTTCATATTTCCCTACTAACAAGAAAGGAGGGGACACAGCCAGGACAGGTGACCTGAACTGGCCAAAGGGGGTATTCCATGCCAATTACATCATGCTCAGTATAAAGGGGGACTGGAGGGAGGAGAAGCAGGCGGCTCCAGGACATGCGGTATTTTTGGGGACGGTCCAGTTCCAGGACGGCTCTGGGCTGCACGGCCTGAGTTGTGTGTTTCGGTGAGACACTGCATTGTGTATCACCAGTTTCATATATTTTGTGCTCTAAAGTTCTGTTATCATTGTTATATCTATCTTTCCGCTATTCTAGTAAACTATCCTTATCCCAACCCGTGGGGTTTTGGTTTCTTGGTTTTGGGGTTTTTTTCCCTTTCTCTTCCCTTCCCCCCCCAACTTCCCGCCCCACTTCCTTTTAAAGAACAAGCGATTGCGTGGTGCTCAGCTCTCAGCTGGGGCAAAACCACAACATCATTATTTTAAAACAAAGACAAACATTATGGCACTCTAATCTCACAGGAGAAGGACGTGCAGCATTCTTAATTATTATATCCATATTTGTACCTAGTAATATGCCAGTATGTGAGTAGATATTGTAGGAATCCTCTTTGTGTGCTCTAGGATTTTCCAAGTATTTGTTCCAATTGTTTTTGGCTTCTCCGCTCCTCAGGAAGAAGCAACAACTTCTTTTAAGTAGTTAAAAATACTTTTTTCAAGTACTGTGAACAAGCCTAACATTTTTTTTCAGATTTCTTCCAAATACTTTGTACTCAATTTGTTCATACATTTGATCTAATACTTTGTGTAAGAATCAGTACAGCAACATAACAAACATTTCCCTCTGGTTCAGGCCACTTCCCCACGCTCACAGTAACAGGCAGAAATTCTTTCTCTCCCACTTCATCCCCAAGCAAACAAACATTGCTGTCCTGCTTACTCAAGTTCATTATAGAAATCTTTGCTTATATGCAGCAAAACACAGTCTTCCTCCTTTGTAATTTAGCTAATTTGTTGCTTCTCCTTGATAACAAGATATACATGCAAAACAGTATGTTCTCTCCTCTCAACGACTGCTTTTTTTTTACAGAATAAGCACCTTTTTTCTTTCTGCATGTGCAAGGATTGAAGGGAGAATGAATTGTACAAGTTAAATCTCATAGTTCCACTGGGTACTGTTTAAAAGCAATGAATTACTGCTGTGTGGTGTTAACAATAGTTGAGATAAACTGTAAAGAAATCAAGTTTGTCTAACACATGGGTATAAGATAACTGTAACACATGGTCACATACCTGTTTTGAGACACTTCTCATCCAGCTTCCCTTGTGCTGCTTCTAGGATCGTGAAGCACTTTCTGGCATATATGGTGTCTTCAACACAAAGGTGTTATCACCCGACTTAATACCTACAGATTTCCCTGGTAGGATTCAGCCCTAGGGCTATATTCAGAACAAGAAAAATGTGTGAATTAAAAATATGACTATGTTTTTTTTGTGATAAACAAGCCCAGATTTTTTTTTCTTTTTTTTTGTACCCCTAAAATAGAGATGGGAAAGACAGAAACATCATAGGATTATCTGAGACTCCTAAACATCACTCATATAGACTGAAAACCATAGAAAGAACAGTGCTGTATATGTCAGGTTTTGGCCTCATTCTGGTTCTTTATTCCTGGTTTAACAGAAAAAACTTATTTTTCTATGACCTGTAAGTACTGCTATTGAAACAGTTTATCAAAAAAACAGAGATTTGTTGTCTTTCTGCACAGAATTCACCACATATTTATTGGTTATGTGAAATAACATTTTTATACTGTAAATACATTTGCAAGATGTAATGCTGGCTCCTACAGAAGCCTCTAAACTTTTGTATAAACCACCCTTGGAATTCATGTCTGTTATGCATACAGGACAGCAGCTGAAAGCTAGTTGAGAAGATCTGTTGAAAAATGAGGGCAACAAATCTATCTATCTCATTGCAGAGTTCTCTTCTGTGACTCTTCTCAGGACATATTTCTGGACCCCCTTCTTTGTGACCATGCTTCATTTTCAGCTTTGACCTCACTGAAGATTTGTTTTTCTCATAGCTTTCCCTGTGGCACTGGGTGACAAGAAGTAAGTACCATCAGTCTGGCTTTGCACAGCTGCAACTGTCAGTGAATTGGTAATACAGTTCCGACCACCTTGGCACAAACACGCCTTTACAGACTGTTCACCTCCCCTTATTGGTATTATCCAATAACAATAGCACTTAATGGTATCTGTTTAGATTGGGTCCTAATTGTACCATGCATTGTCTCTCAATAAACTGGGTTTTTTATGTACATAAACTGTTTTGACTGATGTTGATCCAGAGTAAAAGATTCCTACCCTCAGCCTTTGCCACAGCTCCTCTTTTTCCCCCTCCGCTTTCCTTTTCTCAACACTTTATCATTCCCTCCCTCAGTTCTGTAAAATTATTCTAATTTAAAACAAACAAACAAAAGCTCTCAAGTATGAAAAGAAACACACTGTTTAGTATTACTTGACTCATTATTCAGTTGGGGAACCAAGATACAGAGACATTAAGTGACTTGCCAGAGGAAAAGGAAGAAGGATGCAGGGAAGAAAATTTAGTTCCTTTGAGTCACAGTTCAGCATCTTAAATAGAAACCTCCTTTGTTCTGACTTCACCTTACCTCTGAGCATTGCCCAATCTCTTTATGCTCAAACTTTCCTCTTCTAGACTTTACCTTTTCTGATTTCAAAGGGTGACTTGTCACACAGGACAGGCACATAGGAGATTAAGGGGTTGTTTTAGGCTTTTCATCTCTGGAATTTTTCTCCACTGTCACCGCTACAAGCTACAGTGAAAATGATGTCCTGGAATCAGAGCTTTCCTTTCACCATCTAAGATTCTTTTCCCCTGTATCATATTTGTTCAGTATACTGTTTGTTTGCTAGCTCTTGCCTGGCAAGCTTCATCTACCTGTTTTGTGCATAAATGTCAGGGATAATTCTGAAGGCTCAGCATGATTACCAGTTGGCCAGCTGCCATGTTGGTCTTTAGGATTTAACTTTTCATCCACAAAATGGCATTTATTTATTTGTATTTAAAAATTTCCTCTGGCTATTGTCTCTAGATGCACAAACAAAAGGTTTTAGACAAATGTAAATACACACTACCTGAATTAATGGCCGCTAATGAAAGCCCTTCTTAACCAGCCTCAACTAGCATACTAAGCCCTCCCACATATCTTTAAATTTCTCCATGTTCTTCCTCAAAGTCTGGACAAAAGATATACTCTGCAATGTGACCCATAGGTGAAAAAACTTAGAAGCTAGCACACTAGTAGGGAAGTTGATTGCAGGATCAAGTACCGCCTATTGTCTACCTCCAGTCAGATTAGCACAAACTGCAATTTCTGGGGGCTCCTTTGCCTGAGGCAGTGAGTTTTCTGTTGGGTTTTTTATAGGTATCAACTATAACATATATTCACAGTTAACAATCTAATTAAAAAAAAAATCCCTATGCTCAGAATCTAAAGTTTACTTGATTTCTAGAAAAACCCTTATGATGTCAAGTTTTAACCCTGGTAGGCAGATCAGCATCACACAGCTGCTTGCTCCCTTACCCCCAGCTGGCTTAGGGGTAGAATCAGAGGGGTAAAAGTGGGAAAATTTGTGCATTGAGATTAAGAGAGTTTAATAATTTTTTAATTGTTTTTTTTAAATCTTTAAGGTTGGAAGAGACCTCTAAGATCATCAAGTCCAACTGCTAACCCAACATCACCATGTCTAATAAAAAAGAGGGGGGGGGGTGTGTGAAGAGTAAAAACAACAAAGAGGGGGGAAAAAACCCCACAATAAAGAAAAACAAGTGATGCAAAAGAAAACACTTGTTCACCTCCAGTCGACCAATGCCCAACCAGTCCCTGAGCAATGGCAGCTCATGCCAACCTACATTCCCCCCGGTTTTATTGTTGCTGAGCATGACATCATATGGTGGGATATCCCTTTGGTCCACTGGGGTCAGCTGTCCAAGATATGTCCTCTCCCCTTCTTTTGTACCCACAGCCTACTCACTGGTGGGGTGGAGTGAGAAGCAGAAAAGGCCTTTACTGTGTACGCACTGCTCAACCATAACTAAAGCATCCTTGTGTCATCAACACTGTTTTAATCACAAATCCAGAATGCAGCACCATACTCCTGTGAAGAAATATAACTCTATCATATCCAAAAACAGTACAAGAGGAGATTACTAAATTGATGTGGACAGCTCTGCAGAGCCTTTATAACTATTCTTAAAATGGTAATAGTCCTTCATTGTTTATAAATGCAGTATGGGTACAAGATTTGCACCGGTATATCAAATATACTGCCACCAAAAAATAGTGGAATGTTCTTGCTGATAAAACAATAACTGAGAAGTCCAAAGCAAACTGTTATTAACAGCAAGATCTTTAAGATATTCCAAATGTAACAGAAGAAATTTTTGGTGTTAAGCAAAGGGAGGGGTCCTCCAGAAGTTTGGCTTCAGCAGACTTGTGCAATACAGAGGAGCATGTCCAGATTCTCATTCTCTACTGCCAAAGTGCAGTTCGCTGCGGAGCTAGCAATGCATTTCCTCTGAACTTTCTTCAGCTTTTCAAGTTCTTCTAATATGTTCCCTAACTGGTGGGCTTGGATCTTTTCTTGCTCATAGTTTCTCCTTCAATTCCAGTCTGATTTGCAAGCATTCCAAATGCCTCTCATTTTCAAACATGTTCTTCACTTATAATACATCTATCTTTTGATACATTTTATTACTCCAGTATGCAGGAATCTGGCAGGAAATGTCATGATCTCTGCCTTCAGTTGTTTGTTTCATCCAAATTTTTATTCTGCAGTTCTAATTGTTTGATTTCATTTTCTTTATTTTTCAGCTCATCCCTGGCATCATCTACTTCGCTGTGTAGGTCTCTGTGGTGGTTTGGCCCTAGCTAGAAGCCAAATGCCCACCAAGCCGCTCGCTCACTCCCTCTTTTCAGCCGAAAAGGGGAGAAAATATATGTTGGGAGGCTTAAGACCTGAGATAAGGACAGAAAGATCACTTTCCAGTTAGTGCAATGGGCAAAACAGACTCAGCACAGAGCAAGAGAATGAAAAGTGATTTATTACTACTACAACCACACACCCAGTGAACCAGAGTTGGATAATGAGAAGCGGCCAGGTCTTAAAGCACCTTCCCCCCCACCCCTCCCCTTCTTAGCAGACTTAAACTTCATCACGATTTTACTCCCTTCTTCCCCCCCCAACATGGCGCGGGGAGGGGCAGGGAATGGGGAGTGGGGGTTTTCAGTCCATTCTGCCCGAATTGTCTTCTGTCTCAGCGGGGGGGGGGGCATTCCCCACACATACACACTTCCCCTGTGGCACCATGGGGTCCCACACCCACGCAAGAGTCGTATCCACGAACTTCTGCAGCGTGAGTCCTCTCTGTCGGGGAGTCATCTCCTCACCACAGGCCTCTCAGCAGGACTCCCTTCCCTGGGTGCTGACATTCTGGCCCAGACTCCCCCAGCCTGGTCCCCCGCAAAGTCACAAGTCCCCCGGCAAACCAACTGAGGCATAGATGTCTCTGCTCCCCGTCCTCATCCATGGGCTGCGAAGGGACACCCGCTACACCACGGTCTTCACCACAAGCTGCAGGGGAATCTCTCTTTTCGGCCTTATTCTTCCCCCGACACCCATCTCCTCCAGGCCTGGCCTTGGTGTCCACGCAGCTTGTTACATCTTCTCACTCCTGTCTCCAGTAGCAAAATGCGTCTGCCTGCAGTTTTTTTCTCCTATATGTGATTCACAGAGGTGCTGTGACCATCTCTGATTGGCTCGGCCCTGGTCAGCAGCAACTTTGGCCAATGTTTATTGTCTGGGGTTTGCAGTGAGCTGTAGCTGCTGCTTGCAAAAGCCATCTCAGCAGCACAGCTACACAAAACTGCAACAGTCTCCTACTAATGTTCTTAAACAGTTTGCTCTGGCCTGCAGTTGCCTAAAGCAATCCTTCAGATCTTCACTTTCTTTCAGTAAATTCTGATTTTCAATATCCAGCTCTGCCACTGTTTCTCTGAGGTGCTATCTCTTATTTTTTAAGCTTTCATTTCTCAAAGATAGCTTATTAACCAAAGTTTTGATGTTGGAGGGAGAAAATGTGGCCAAGGTGGCTGGACACTGTCAACACTCTCAGAGCTTCCAGTGCGACCAAGTGTGACATAGTGCTGATGCCACCATCTTGTGGTTCCTAACTACCTGCTCCCACTGGATGGCGGTGGCTTGCAGGGTGTTGTGATAAAAACTATCAGAAGGTGTTATTAAGAAAACTAAGAGCTTTAGGGTAAATTGGCTTCCTCAGAAATTAGGTAAGAGTTAAACAGTGAGCAGAAATATATACTTTTTCAAAACTGAAAGTATTAACTGAGAATGGTGAAAGGCACCATGCTAGGGCTGATGCTTTTGGTGTATTTATTGAATGAATGCTCACAAAACTGTTAGGAACAGTGAGGTGATACGATTTTTAGATGACATAGCATTCTGTATGTAGTATCATGAAAACTAAGATATTTAAAAGGCACCCAGAGAGATGATGTAATGACAAGTACGTTTTTGGCAGATAAGAAATACTGCATGTTAGAGCAATTCCAGCTGAATTGTACAGCAGATTCTTAGATAACAGTAACCATTTAGGAGGCAAACATGGAAATCATGGTGGATAGATCAGTAAAACAACAATCCTCACACCATTAGCAGCAACAGGGAGAATTTATACTGGATTCAAAAAATGACAGGGAGAATGAAGACCTAGGGGGCCATTCTTGCAGCAGAGCCTCCTCTACCCTTATTTCCTTGGTTCTCCTACACACCTGCTGCTCCTATCCATGGCAATTCTCCTGTATTTTCTCCTGCCTGAGCCTGTGACATGGTACCCTTTTCTCTGTTTTATCCGTTCCTCTTCTGTGGCTATTTTAAAGTTAAGTAGCAGCCTAGAATAGCTGTATACAGCACTGTCATTGCTGTTCTCATAATAGCCCTATACCCACATACTCCAATAACAGGACACAACCTTCAAAGTTTCTTCAGTGTGTCTGTCAGTAGTTCTTTTGCTTTGCTAATGAGTGTCCTTTCTGGGACAGAGCTCAGAGTTTCCATTAACTCAGCACACTTTCACACCAAATCCATAATGTAGCATGCTGTGTCTCTCCCAACACTCAACCATACTGCTCCTGCTTGACATGACTTGCAGCAGGCTGTATGTATCCTTACACCAAATGTTTCCATCTTTATTCTCAAGGGCTGAAGTGCACCAATGATGCCAAAGATACTGGGTTTTGTCACAGTCTGCAAATCTATGAGAAAGAAAAGGAAAGCAGAAGAAAAAGCAGGCATTCATGAGATGGAGCAATACAGAAGGTTTTTATTCAGCTGCCGTATACCCTTTTGTCTGAGTGTATTTAGGTGAGCTGTATTAATACCAAGCTTTTTTCCTCCCTCTCTTCTCTTTCTCCTGTTGGCAATGTATTTTCCTATTGTTTGAAACCATTTAGCAGGTATATGGCACTGCACAAACAGCAACATGACTTTCCAAAGAGCTTTACTGTCTCTGCTGATTCTCCTTCACTACTGTTACACAATCCTCTCCTTCTGGATGAGTTATTCTTCCATTTTATGCTGTTCTAGCATGAAATTACAAAGCCCCATGCTGCAAATTACATTTCTGTAGGGATATCAGGTGTATCAATAAAGGCAATTCCAAGTAGCCTCAAAAAACTGCCCTTCTTAAATGTCTCTTGAAAGAAGCATCTAATCTTGTAGGTAAAATGGGGAGAAAAGGCAATAGGAAAGAATGACTGTGGCATATTTTGCACTATAAAGGTTGAGCTTGTTAGCCTCATTTCAGTGTGCAAAATCCTTATTGTTTTTAATAAGTTTGGGACATGCAACATCTCTGTGTGTAGAGCAACTCACTTCAATTACAATATCTTTGAAGAATGTCCCTTTAAAACACACATCACTAAGCAGCAAAAAAGGTGGAGTAAGAGAGAAGGAGATCCAGAAATGTGCAATGAATTTTTGTGGGAGGAAAACCTTGTCATGAGGTAATGTCCCAACTTATTTTAACTCATAGAGGATTCATTCACCATAGCTAACATTCACTAAAGCAGCACTCCACCAGCTGCACAAAACCCAAGGGAGACTAAGGAGTGTGATAATCACTGAAAAAGCCTCCTCACGTGGCTCAGGCTGCCTCTTGAAGACTCCGAGTGGCTGTTTCAGAAGAGCAGCCTTGCTGCCAGTGTTATATATTGATGCAGGAGTGGAAGTCCAACTCCTGTAGACAACAGTGTGGGAATATTACAATTTGAGGAGGATAAAAAGGTTCAGCCTTGTTGTACTTTTGCATGGATGGGTTCTGGTGGAGAAGGGGGGGCTGCAGGAGTGGCTTCTGCAAGAAGTAGTTAGAAGCTATCTGCAGGCCCAAGAGAGTAAACACCAGATGACTTCAGGCTGAAGGCGCTGTTGGCCAAGGCTGAGCCAATCTTCAATGGTCACAGCACCTCTGGGAATCATATTTAGGAGGAAAAAACGCACAAGCAGCTTCTTTTTTCCCCCAGAGAAGGGAGTAAGAGGATGTAGGAAACTTACATGTGTGTGCAGACACCAAGGCCAGTGAAGTGGGGGAAGGAGGCACCCCAGGTGCTAGAGAGAAAGATGCCCCTGCAGCCCATGGAGAAACCCATGGTGGAGCGGCTGTCCCCCGGCAGCCCATGGAAAAGACTGAGATCCCACTTGCAGCCCATGGAGAGGCCCCACGCTGGAGCAGGTGGAGACATACAGAAGATGCTGTGAAATGTCTTGGAGCAAGCCCCTGCCAGCACTTGCAGCCCGTGGAGAGCAACAGAGACACAGTAGATGAGCGAGAGATCCCTACCGGAGCAGGTTTACTGGGGGGAGGCTTGTGACTCTGTGGGGAACCAGGCTGGAGCAGTCTGGGCCTGAGAGTTTGAGACACATTCTGTGATTCATGACTGCACCCCGTAGCAGTGACCCACACTGGGGCAGCTGGTGAAGGGCTGAAGCCCCATGGGAAAGGACTCACATTGAAGTTTGTGAAGGACTGTCTCCCTTGGGTGGAACCCCATGGTGCAGCAGGGGAAGGTTGTGCGGAATGCACACACACACACACACTCCCCCCCAAGAAGGAAAACAATTTGTGAGGAACTGACTGAAACCCCCGTTCCCACATTCCCTGCCCCTCCCCGTGCCACAGTGGGGGGAAGAAGGGAGCGAAATCATGACTAAAGTGAAGTCTGCTAAGAAGGGAGGGGTGGGGGGAGGTGCTTTAAGAGCAAGTCACACTTCTAATCGGACTCTGGTTTCACTGTGTGTGCAGTGCAGTGTAATAAATTAGAGAGTTTTCTTTCTTTTATTCAGTGTTGGGTCTGTTCTGCCCATGACGTTAATTGCAGAATGATCTCTCCCTGTCCTTATCTCAACTCCTAAGCCTCTCAATATATATTTTCTCCCCTCTCCAGCTGAAAAGGAGACTGATAGAGTGACTTTGGTGGGCATCTGGCCTCCAGCCAGGGTCAAACCACCACAAGCCTTCAAAAACTAAACAAGGGACTGTAGCTCATCATAAAACTGGAAAAGAAATATCTATTAACTTACTGGTATTATTAGAAAGGAAGTCCAAAATTCTGGTTTTCTATTTGAAAGGAGGCTGGAAAGTCTGAGAGTTAGACCAGAGCCAAACTGGACCCTCCTGTATTTAAGGGAGTATTTAGAAAGTTTGGGAGACAGGGAGGAATAAAAAGCCCAAAAGAAAAATGCCATGTTGAATAGCATGGAAATGCGCCCTACTAGGTGAAATCATAAAGTCCTTGTCGAGTGTTCCCCGCGTCCTAATCCAGATCTTGGGAAACTTTTAGGTCCAGGGTCTTCGAAAGAGCAGGACGGCGCTAGGAATCAGACCGCACACCAATGTGGCTAAAAGCAGTCAGTCCGTTTATTCTACAGAGCAGCGTGATTATATACTCTCTAGCAAGCTTAACAAAGCATGGCTGGGAACCACGGGGAGAAGAAATTAAAAACAGTGAAAGCGATAGAGTGGACACCTGTGCAAGGCCTATATCTTATCCTGTCTCAGAGGAATGTTTCAGAATTAGGAGCTTCTATTCACAGCCCATACTCCTTAACCCATTATCTGACTTTGCTGCTAGCTCCACATTCCTTTAAAGTGATATTTCATTCGGGCTGTTTTGTTCGCAGGGATAGAGAGTGGGAATATGTGGCCGTTCTCACAGAGCCATTTCTCCACAGTTCCCTCTTTTTCTTTTTGCGCAAACAAAACAGCTGAATACAAGGCCTCGCTCAGAAGTCTCTTAAGAATCTGTATAATGCAAGGAATAACAGTTAAGATCAGCAAAATAACTATCAATATAATTAACACACCCTTTAACATGTCTCTAACCCACCCAATTATTCCCCATTTGTTAAACCATCCATTGAGCCAGCTACCCTCATATCTCAGTTTCACCAGCTGGCTTCGCAATGTTGCAATACTTTGATGGATCAGTTCTGAATGGTCTGACAAATTCATGCAGCACATACCCTCAAAATCTTCACAACCATGAGCTAGGAGTAAGAAATCTATTGCAGCTTGATTTTGAAAAGTAGCATGTCTAATGCTATCCACGTCAGTTAACAAACCACTTAATGCAATGGGTGTAGCATTAGTTTGCTTACTCAGCCAACAGCCCAATTTCGTTAGTTTTTTTAAGAGCAGCAGCAGAAGCCACTCCCTGGGCTAGTATTGATGATGCTATTATTTCTGTGGGTCCCCAAAATGTTACCTGGTCATCATAGTCCTTCTCAAATTTGTGAATGCTTCTATGGACTCATCCTTTTAGTTTACATTGTTTTGCATGTATCATGGCCAAGTTAGGAGTCAGCAAAATGAGACGACCAAGACTGCAGGGGCCACCATTCAAACGTGATGGAATTCCACTCCGGGCTCAGTGTCCACATATCAAAAAGATACCAGGAGGCAACATGAGCGGTATGGCTGATGATTGGGAAATATTTGGACTCGTATAACCACACCAAGCAGCAGCATTACGATATATACTAAGCATAGCGTTAACATTCTGACCTCTACGAGTAATGCTATAAGTATAATTAAAATATATACAAGCATCCATCACCACAGAGCCCCATAGTGTTAACCCTTGAGGTTCCTGTGTCTGCTGTGGAAGATGGAGTAGCCACAGAAAGACACAGTGTATTTTGACCAGTGATGTTTGCAAGAGTTACCCAAACATTCTGCTTTAGCTGAGCAACTACCCAGGCCTGATTATATGGGGGTCAGCAATAAATCTGGATGGGCCACGAAACCCATTCCTCTCAATTCCCCCTTTTTGTTTATGGACCAGCCAGATTTTTGCAAAAGGTGTTATCCATCCTGTAAGAGAAACACTGTGACATACATAGCAAAAATAACTAACAAAAGCTTAAGTCCTTATTTAACTATATTTAAAAGCCATCCTATAAACGAAAAGCCATACTATAAAATGTGACAAGCTAAAAACTGCTAATTAAAACGAGTTTTGATAAGCATATCTTATAGCTAAACATTGTTAGTTTACCTTTGATGTCTAAAATTTATCTGCACACCTGCTGTGTTTTGGCCTTCTTATTACGGCTGGTTCTTGACATACTCACTTACTTCCAAATAACTTCTCACAGCCCCTTGATTTAAGGCAGTCTGTCCATCTGCCTTCAAGGCCACTACATTTTGAAAATGTGATTACCAAATACCTCTCAGCATGAGTAATTTTGCTGTCTCGTGCAAATTCAAGGATACTGTCGGGGCCTGTGTCTGTGCGAGGAGAGCCAGGCCGCTGGCAGGCCTGCTGTCCTCCCTGACAATTTTTTTTTTTTTTCTTTTAGTATCTGCGTTTCAAAACCTGCTTTTAGAGGTCTCTGCAAGGGCCCTTTGCAGAAAGCTCAATAAGCATGGCAGTAAGAGCAAGACAAGTACCGTAATTGCCAAATCCAATAATCCAAATTTGACCACTGACAATATCTATCCTGAAATTTCCCACTCGTGAAACCAATTATCTGATCCAAACAATCCATTTTCTTGTTGTATCTTTTGTGTTTGATCTATTAATTTCTGAACGCTGGCATGAACTGACTGAGAGTGGTCAGCCAGATTCTTTGCTTTGCCAATAAGAAGTGTCAGAGGTGCAGATAACATCAACCTCACACAGTCTGTGATCTTAGGCCGTGCAGAAATCGCTATTTCCCTACTTTTCGTTTACCACAAATACATGCATATCTCAAAAACTCTTAGATGGTTCAAAATGTCCCACAGCAAAACTCATAGTCCACTGTGGCTGCAGTTGTAATACTTGACTTCCGTTACTGTGATCAGGATCCCGTCCTGGTTCATGCAAGCTTGATTTCTTCTGGCTCCACAGCTTTATCCACTTCACTGGATCCCACTTGGTTCCTGTATCTGTAATGACACAGGCAGATCTCCTTCCCCAAGTTAGTACCTGCAACTTCATTTCATTTTTCTTTTTAATTTTTTCAACTTTTTTCTCTTGTTTTTTTTTTTCTTTTCTTTTTTTTTTTTCCAAACCTCCTTTTAAACCTACTGCATGTTTCACCATTGAAGGTACCAAACTGTTCTGTGGCAGACATAAATAGTTCAAAACATAAAGAGCTTTGTTTAATCAATCAGCCGGAGGGATACCCTTCTCTCCCCGTTTTTGTTTGTGAAGCAAACACTTGAGAGTTTGATTCATACGTTTCATTATGGCTTTGCACAAGGATTGCTGACAATCCAAGCATAACTGTACAATCCCTTTAGCCTCAGCAACCAACAAGTGGCATTGTCATTGAAGTACCTTAACAGATTGGTTAACAAAAATGCATGCAACTTCTGAGCTCGTGCAAAGCGTCTGCTGAGGGAGCAGCTCAGGCCGGTGCTAGCAGCCTGTCTGCTCTCTGGTTTCTGTCTGCTAGACCTTGAGTTAGTCAGTTAGCTCAGTGTGGCTGCAAATATGGGTAGTAAAATGCTGATGCACAATACCACACAATAATCTAATCCAGTTAATATTTCCAAGCAACTTTTGAACACCATTTAATGTACTAACCTCAGCTTTGATTTCAATCCTCTGAGGTGTTACGGTACTTTTATCAATCTGTCAGTCCAAATATTTCCATACTGCCTTATTTTGAATTTTCTGTAATCTGTAATCCCTTGCTTTTCAAATGGACTGTTAACTCATGAATCAAACTTTCAACATCCAAGTTTTTTCCCGCAATCAATATCTCATCCATGTAATGATAAAAGATCAGATCAGGATGCCTTTTTCGTACTGGAGCAAGTGCCTGAGGTACGTAAGTCTGGCACATAGTTGGTGAACTTTCACACCCTGTGGGAGCGCACCCAGTGATACCTTTTGAAAAAGAAAACCCAATCTTTTAAAAATTTTGGCATGTTCCACAGACTTGTGGAAGGTTTGATATGACCCTTAGTCAGGTGCTCCTGTATTAAATCTTGTATGTGGGCAATTTTTTTTTCTTGAGTAAGCAAACATTAATCAGCCCAAACGAGGATTTCTGTTTTCCAGGTTAAATTCTTAAAGTAAGCTTCCCACTTTCAATGGTCGCTATCAAAAATCCTTTTGCTTAATAACCAGCCTTGCTCTCAGTGGATAAACACATCCCTGACCCTATAGCACATATGCTGCAAACCAATGCATCAGACAAACAACAGTGCAAGATGCAAATTGTCACATCCAGTCCGTACGGGTGGGTGGGTTGGGGGGGCGGGGGGGCAGTTCTCCCACTTCTACAGCAATTCTGTCAAGGCACCCGGCTGCGCGGCACGTTGTCACGGGTCGCGGCTGCTGCCCAGCACCGTTCTCCCCCCGCTGTGAACCACAGCGTGACCCCAGTAGTCACTGTGACTGAGCCCTGCATGAGTGCTAGGACCCTGTTCTGTCCACCTCCCACCGGCCTGCTATCAACTCTCTCCACCACCCGCTCATCCCCACATAAACTTTTCCCTGGTAATTTTCATGATTATGTAGGAATCAAAATACCCTGATTTAACCGTTTTTCCCGCTCTGACGCCACCTTACGTGCCCAGGCTCCGACGAGCAGTCTCTGCAGAGTCTGTCAGGCGTCAGGAGATGTATGGATGATGTTTGTCAGGCGGTTTGGGTGGGAGCGGTAGGTGTAGATACAAAATGTGTCCCTGATCCGATGGTTGTCAAAGCCGATAATTGTCCATGGCCGTAGGCGTCCTGTGTCCTGTCCTGAGGTTTCTTGTCTGTGGGCATAGGTTCCTTGTCCGTGCCGTAGTCGGTGATTCTTTGTGTCCGTAGTGTCTGGGTGGCTGGGTGGGCAATTCTGCAAACCCTTTCACAGCAGGGCATGCCGTTGCCACAGCTGCCTGCTTCGCTTTCATGTTTTCCAGCTTTTCAAAGACAAGCTGAAGTTTTAGATGGTGGTTAACATTTCCGACTGCGTCACAGGCTCTTTTAGGCTCAGTAAAAGTTAGAGGTGAATAGATATTAAAGGCAGTCATTTGTACTTTTTTTTTTTTTTTTTTTTTTTTTCCACATTTTTTCCTTCCAAAGGTATCATAGTTGGGGGGTTTGCAGACCGTGGTGGCAGATTTACGTGCACAACTTGCTCGCCTTCCCGGTCAGTTCCGATAGATTTATCACTTTGCTCTGATAACATGGCATAATTACTTAGCATAGTAACTGGGGTAGGTGAAAGAGCACCCAGAAACAACAAACACATTCTCCGTAGTAGATGTTTTCCCTTTTGAATCGGTTCTGTAGAACTCGCAACTGGTGTTAAAGCTGCAAAGGCTGAAGCAGCAGCAACGCAAACTGCCTCCATTTCGGTTAGAGTCCTTTCAATTAATTTCCAGAGAGTTATTAGTGACTTAGCTTCTTTCACCCCAGCTGGGGGTTCGTCAAGGAGTTAAACTCCAATAGCCTCCCAAGTAGGCAAATCAAACGCTGTATTTACGTTTGTTATAAGATTCCTTTCTTTGCTCCACAAAAGGAGCTATTTTAAAGCATTTTTAATTACTCTCTTAGAGAGCATATTGTATAACTCCAGTCCAACAGGAGGGTAGACTACGAACTCCTGGGTCCGGAGGAGCAGAAGGCAATGATGGAGTAACAGCTGCCTTCTCCTTTACTTTTTTTTTTATGTTGATTGCTTTTCTGTAATTTTTCTCTTCGTGATATTTCCAATTTCTGCAATCGCCCAGTAAGTTTACACATTTCAGTCTCTCATTCCTCCCCTTCTGAATCTGGCCAAGTAGCTTCAGAGGAAGGAGGGCAATAAGGAGTTAAATTCGAGGGAGTATTCTCAACAGCAGAAGCTGGAGTTTGTGTTGACTCGTTAGTTTTTAAGGCAGAGTTAGTTTTCGGAGTAGAATTAAAGGACTCAGAAACTTCACCCCCCGAGGTGTTAGATTGCTGTTTTTCAATTGAGTCCTGTAACTCCGCAGCACTTGAACAAACCAGGTGAACCAGTCTGCGTACCGGAGTTTCTAACAGGGTGGTAGATGGTGTCACTGAGCCAGACAGAGCTTGAACAGCTGCAGCAGCTACTTGCCTCTCTGCCTGCATGGCATTTAAGGTGTTAAATACTACACGCCAGGTCGCACCCAACGATCGCAGTAATTTTTCTTCCTTTCCTCCAGTAATCACCACATCCCAAATATGATCTCCTATCGCTCGCCACTCAGCAACACTGAATATCAGCGCTACTTCTTCCAGGTGTCCCGACCTGCGGGCCCATTTAATTAAATCTAAAAGCCCTATTGGAGTCACCATCTCGCTTTTCTTTGAGAAAATAACTAGAGTCGGCTTCTCCGCAGCTAGCCCTATTGGAGATTCCTGCTCGCCTCTCTTAGAGAGGGTACTGAAGAGCGGTTTCTCTGCAGCTCCCCACTCCATTGTGGGTACAGAGGGCGGGTAGCGACCCTGCAACCAGCTACCGCAACACTTACAATTCTCAGCGGCACCTCCTCTGTAGCAACCGTCTCCGAAACCTTCTTTCCGGTCCCTGTTCGGGCGCCAATTGTCGAGTGTTCCCCGCGTCCTAATCCAGATCTTGGGAAACTTTTAGGTCCAGGGTCTTCAAAAGAGCGGGACAGCGCTAGGAATCAGACCGCACACCAATGTGGCTAAAAGCAGTCAGTCCGTTTATTCTACAGAGCAGCGTGATTATATACTCTCTAGCAAGCTTAACAAAGCATGGCTGGGAACCACGGGGAGAGGGAAGTGAAAACAGTGAAAGCGATAGAGTGGACACCTGTGCAAGGCCTATATCTTATCCTGTCTCAGAGGAATGTTTCAGAATTAGGAGCTTCTATTCACAGCCCATACTCCTTAACTCATTATCTGACTTTGCTGCTAGCTCCACATTCCTTTAAAGTGATATTTCATTCGGGCTGTTTTGTTCGCAGGGATAGAGAGTGGGAATATGTGGCTGTTCTCACAGAGCCATTTCTCCACAAGTCCTCATATATTCTAAACAAAATCCTTATAAAACAAAATAACTGTTTATGTCAAGAGTAACTGAAGGAAGGAAACAAAGATTTGGCCCTAGAGTTAATTTCACGCTCCCCTTGCTTTGGACTGATAAGCACCAAATTAACTTTGTGCTAATGAAGAGTATAGACATGGATGATTTCTGCTGATTATGGTAAAAAATGTATTTATGACATTCAGACAATACAACAGTGCATTTCTCCTAAAATAATTAGTTTATTTAAAACTTCTCATGCACAAAAGTAAAAAGTCTCGAGATGCCTTTTCTTTCTCTCCTCTCTTCAGACCCTTGTCGCCCCTACAGCCCTCCTCAATGTTTCACCACTTCTATTCAGAGAACAGCAGGAGGGAGAATCAAACAGAAAATCATGTTGTATTGCTTTCCCTTTTATCATATTCTACACTTGACCCAAGCAATCAAGAAGCAATTAAAAGCTTCTGTTTCAACTCTCCACCCTGCTCAAATCCTTGCTCTCATTTTGCTTGTCTGAAACTTTTCTCTTTTACAAGCTTTCCAGTGTGTGTGTGTGTGTATGTGTGTGTGTGTGCGCACTTACAGACATGTGTATGCCCTTGTTCTTTCAGTGAAGTGATATTACAAAATGTCTTTTCATTTCTAACAGGATTCAGTCATCTTTGTAATAAACACGTCCTTTAACAACATTTTCAACCTTAATGCTTTTCAAAATGTCTCTAATGATTTCTAATTTACTGACGTTTTCCCTGAGCCCCTCATCAATTTGACTATTCAAATTGCTAACATTGTTAATAATTCCTCTGTCTCCAGCAGAACCACTGCAGACCTTGAAATCCCTCTGTTGCCTCTGCAGACAAGAACACATCTGGTTGCGCATCCATATGATGCTGGATTGGAGTATTTATTTGCCTGGCAGCGGATTCTCATCACTGTGCAGTATGATGATTAACGGCTTCATTTTCACCATTGCTATCCAGAAGGGCCTCTCATGGGGCCATTTCCTCCCCTCGCTTCTGTCTTACAGTGGTGTAATTCCACTTACTTCAGCACATGGAGAACAGCATGAGCACAAGGGTCTGTATTTCTAAGGGTTTGTGGGGAAGATTTTGAGGAAACATTTGGAGCTGCATGCCAAATTGCCTTCCATGCCTTTGAAAAAGTCCAGATGTCTGTACTTTGGGGGAGATTTGAAGGGGAAGCAGATGCAGGCTGACCTGTCTTCAGACAAAAGCCCAAATTTTCAAAATGGCCCAATGCATGGTCTGCTGAGAGTTTAGGGCTGAAGATACTGCAACAGGCTAGGCATGACCTTGCTGCGAATCAGCTGAACTGTGCTAATTGCTCTTACCCTGTGATCTATAAAAAGGATTTGGAAATGGCTCATCTGTCAGAGGAAGTTCAGGCCTTGGAGTGTTTTGCATTCTAGCTTTCTAGACAAAGGTCCCACGCACAGGCAGCTTGTTAAGTGGCTCACCTCAAAATTTCCTGGACAGAAGTGTTTCTATCTATGGTGGTACACATTAAGTTAGCAAGTGGTATATGACCAGTTCCCTAAGAGACCCTCCTGCATGTACATGCAGAACAAAGAGGCAGTCAGTGAAAATAACCAAAGAAATTTAGAGACTGGACGGTCTGCAGCAGATAGCCAGGAAAGGGGTCATAAAGAATCAGTGTTTTAGTGGAGATTCCCTTCAGAAGTGCAGCCCCAGTAATTAGTGCAGGAGGAACTCGGTAAAGATTTCTAGAGTCTGTATCTTAACCACAAACTTCCTGTCAACCAAGTTACTTAAACCTTCAGGTTCTTGGTTTCCTTGTTTGTGATTTTGCAGTTGCAATACCAATCATGAGGTGATGTAATTATCTTATCATTACAAAATGTTTTGTGATACTGCAAAGGATGTTACTGGTGACATGCAAGAAGTGCTTTCGGTATAGGACAGCATGTGCAAGTTTTTCAGTCTGTCTTGATAGCTGCGTGTTCTGTAAAACTGCGGTAATGAAGATTGCTGAGTGGCTTGAACGAGTGGCCTCAATGCCTCTGAAGTTACAGATAACTGAAAAGCTGTCCACAGAAAATACAAGTCTGTCTCTCTGAATAGTGTTTGCTCCCTGGAAAAGAATTTTGCTTCCATGAAAATCCACCTTAGAAGTAAATCTAAGAAAATAATGGCAGATTTAAGTTTCACATCTCCACTTAGGTAGTTTTCTAAATAAGATAAAAACATTCTTTTGTAGCTGTGATGACTTCCTGTGGGGACCCCAAAATTCATAAGGAGGCCCTAAACTAAGGTCCCTACATGGAACTTTATCTATTCCCATGTAACACTTTTTGAATTGTGTTATATAGGAGTAATTGCAGTAGAATTTGATCCTCCATCAGATGTTTTATGAAAATATACTAACACAAATAATGAACTTCAGGTCTAGATCAAAATCTAATAAAGTGACAAGGAAAAAAAGTAAGTAAAAGCAGCCACACCTTCAAAATCTGATAAGCAGAGCTGTGAAGGAACTGCTAGTTGGGGGATCAAGAGTGTCACTGCAGCAAAACAGTGACCGCAAATTGTCCAGTAAAGCTGTGTGGGTGATGCCACAGAGATTTGCTGCTTTGCCTGGGGGAACAGAGCCCTTAGAGTTGCCAGTCCTGCTTCTCCACATTTTTCAGTCTCAGATGCTGCTGACACTCTATTGCTGTGAGGATCTGTTTCCCCATATGTATTAATTTGTAATATTAAAAATAGCTCCTGTATGTGTAAAGTCTGAGTGAAGAGAGAGGCGTTCTCCTGTTTTGTTCGATCGTCTCTGGAGGTTTCCCATAGCTACAGTGCCTTTTCAAACAAGCTCAGAGCAACATGTTTGAACATTGGTTATAAACTTATCCTCACGATATAAGGAAGCAGTCAACATAGAAGATGAATGTGAATTATAAAAACAGTTTCACTGCCCTTTTTTGGACATACTGCAGCATCTCAATGTCCTTCTTGTAGTGAGGGCCCCAAACTGAACACAGTATTTGAGGTGAGGCCTCACCAGTGCCTATAACAGGGGGACAATCACTTCCCTAGTCCTGCTGCCCATGCTATTTCTGATACAAGCCAGGATGCTGTTGGCGTTCTTGGACACCTGAACATACTGCTAGCTCATATTCAGGTGGCTGTTGATCAGCATCTCCAGGTCCTTTTCTGTTGGGCATCTTTCCAGGCACTCTTCCTCAAGCCTGTAGCTTTGCATGGAGTTGTTGTGACCCAAGTGCAGGAGCTGACAGTTAACATTATTGTACAATTTGCCTTGGCTTATCACTCCAGCCTGTCCAGATCCCTCTGTAGAGCCTTCCTACTCTCAAGCAGATCAACACTCCCACTCAACTTGGTGTCATCTGCAAACTTACTGAGGGTGCACTCGATCCCCTCATCCAGATCATTGATAAAGATACTAAAGAGAACTGGTTCCGGGACTGGGCTCTGGGGAAAACCACTTGTGACAACTGCCAACTGGATTTAACTCGATTCCTGACAACTCTTTGGGCCCAGCCATTCAGTCAATTCTTTCCCAGCAAATAATATGCCCATCCAAGCCACAAGGATCCAGTTACTCCAGGAGAATGCTTTGGGAAACGGTGTCAAAGGCTTTACTAAAGTCCAGGCAGACAACATCCACAGGTTTTCTCTCATCTACTAAGCAGGTCACCATGTCATAGAAGGAGATTAGGTTAGTCAAGCAGGACCTGCCTTCCATGAACCCATGCTGACTGGGCCTGATCACCTCATTGTCCTGTATGTGCTGTGTGATGGCACTCAAGATGAACTGCTTCATAACCTGCCCTGACACTTAGGTCAGACTGACAGGCCTGTATTTCCCTGGATCCTCCTTCTGGCCCTTATTATGGATGGATGTCACACTAATCTCCAGTCAACTGGGACCTCCCTAATTAGGCAGGACTCCTGATAAATGATGGGAAGTGCCTTAATGGGAACTTCTGTCAGCTTCCTCAGTACCATTGGGTGGGTTCCATGTGGCCCCATAGACCTGTATGCATCTAAGTGGTGTAGCAGGTCACTAACCATTTCCCCTTGGATTATGGGGGCTTCATTCTGCTGCCTGTCTTCCAGCTCAGGAGGCTGGCATTAGTATTAAGGACTGAGGAAAAGATGGTATTAAGTACCTCAGCCTTTTCCTCATCCTTTGTCACCATTTTTCATTTGACATCCAATAAAGGGCTGAAACATTTCATATGTGTTCCAGTGTACTCAGCACATTGTGAAGCAGTCTGAAACACCTTGCTAGCACACTGTCCCTCCATTATTGGTATGCCTCCCACCAAGAGGCAACCTGTTTTTATCTCTTTCCCCCTTTAAATCTCATTTAAAGCTCTTTCAATGAGCCCTGCCAACTCCAACACAAAGATCCTGTTCCCCCTTTGAGACAGGTACATCCTGTTGCCCACAGACTTGGTGTCACACAGACATCCTGTCTGTTGCCCACAGACCTGGTGTCATGTAGAGAGACCCATGATCCAAACTCCCCAAATTCTGCTGGTGACACCCGTCTTGGAACCAGGTATCAATCTGCTGGGTCTTCTTGTTTCTTCCCTCATCCTGCCCTGCAAAAGGAAGGATAGAGAACACTACTATTGCTTCTGATGCTTTAAGCAGTCATCACAAGGCCCTCAAGTCTCTCAGTCGCCCTTGGACTTCTTACTGCAACTTCACAGCTGCCTCCATGAAAAGCAGTAATGGATAACAATTCAAGGACCATACCAGAGTAGGAAGTTTCCTCATCACATCTTCAACCCAGGCCCCAGAGAGGCAGTAGACTGTCCTAAGAAGTGGTCCACATTGGCATACTGGGTCTTCTGTTCCTTTCAGATGATGGTCTCCTATGACAATAACTTGTCTTTTTTTTCTTTATGGAAGTGTTTTTGACGTAGTACCTGAGGGGAGGTTGTAGAGAGGTGGGGGATGGTCTCTTTAGCCAAGTGATAGGTGATAGGACAATGGGAAATGGCACGGACCTGCGCCAGGGCAGCTTCAGATTAGATGTTAGGAAAAAAAATTTCACTGAAAGAGTTGTTGGGATGTGGAGCGAGCTGCCCAGGGAGGTGGTTGAGTCACCATCCCTGGATTTGTTTGAGAAAGGGTAGATGAGGTACTTGGAGATGGGGTTTACCATAGGACAGGAGCGGTTGGACTTGATGATCTTAAAGGTCTTTTCCAACCTAGTGATTCTGTGTGATTCTGTGTAGTGAATAGGCTGACTTAATGATGGTGACAGCTCCAGCCTAGACGAACCCTCGTCCTCATCATTGTTTGGTTCCACTTGAAGAGCCTTTTACATAAGGCAATGGCACCTGGGAAGGTGGGGTAGACATGGAGGAGATAGGCGTGCTATGCTGTGCAGAAACTTGTCACCATTACCTCCTAAACCTTAAGTCATGGTGTGAATACATAGAGTGTATGTATTTCTCCCTACTAAGATCAAACAGTCAGGGAATGGGAGGATCAGGCAATGGAGGGTTTGCCTCCACTAAAGGGGCAAAGCAGCTTTCTTCTCTAAGAAACAATGAGGAGAATATCTAGTGCTCAGAAATCAGGGCATGATGCATTTAATTTCTAGAGAATTTTAAATTGACAAGTGAAGCCTTTTGACCAGTTCACTTTCCCTTGCAGGGTATTCTCTCAATTCCCTTTTACCTTTGAGACCTTGTCCACTCAAGGTATTTGCAACATCTACTTTACACTATGTTCAACTCAACTGATGTGGCATTTCAGGCTTCCCAGCTCCTTGCCTATATCCTGCCTCAGGAGCCCAGACTTTAAAACAGAGTCCTCAATATTATGAGGAATTACCTATGACTTACCAGGGAAGAACTGTTCACAGGGGCATGCAGTAATAGGACGAGGGGTAATGGTTTTAAGCTAGAAAAAGGTAGATTTAGTTGGATATTAGGAAAATATTCTTCAATGTGAGGATAGTAGATCACTGGAAAAGGTTGCCCAGAGAGGTGGTGGAGGCCCTATCCCTGAAGATATTCAAGGTCAGGCCTGATGGGGCTCTGAGCAACCTGATCTAGTGAAGATGTCCCTGCTTACTGCAGGAGGGTTGGACTAGATGGCCTTCAAAGGTCCCTTCCAATCTAACACATTCTATGATTCTGTGACTTTTTTCTCCTGTCTTTGGTCTATCTCTGGGCTAGCTTAAATTCTTGTCCTCGTTTTCTTCATACCCCTTAAAATTACCTTGCTTTTTCTGTCTGTTAATAAAAGGACTAATAAGAATGACTTTAATAAGTGACACCACCTTGACATCAACCATCACAAGGGTCCTCGTAAAGATTAAGCATCCAGAGCTATAAATGTTCTGATACCTGCACATGGCAGAAAAATAACTAACAAATACCACACAATATTCTGTAGGATGTCTCCCTTAGAGACCACTTGGATGATGGGAAACATCGTTGTGTAAACTTCAATGGAAAGGGAGAGTGCCAGTTCTGTTGCATATGACAGAAGTGACATTGGGGACTTGCAGTTTAACAAGCCCAGTCTACACAGGAAACTAAAGTAATTCTAAATTAACATAACTAATTAGCAGCCTTAGATAACATAATTGCTATGCAGAACTTCACAGTTTTAGTTAGCATTCTGCATTTACTACTATGTAATTATTAAGGCACCATACTCAGCACCAGCAACTTAATTGTCATTAGTATTGCTCCAGTCTCAAGCTTGAATGCTGATGATTAATAAAACACAATTATTTACATTGTAATTGTGACATTTTAATTAAACTGAAAATGCTCTTCGTTTGCTTTTTGTCACAGTGTTAATGTTTTAAATTAAGGTCAGATCTTTTTGTCAAGCTTTTTTTTTAATCCCTAATTGCGAGTTAGACAGACTGATCTCTTGTCATCTTAAGAAAACATTGTGACTGTTGGTGACAAATGAGTCTTGGGGTAACAAAACATCCTCATTGCTCTGGAGTTATGTAATCCCACTGCTAATAAACAATACCTTGCTATGTTATTTCCATGATTCTTACATGACTTCAGTGTAAGTCTCATTTAATTTTCTTTTAGAATGGTCAGTTTGTTATTATTTACATTATGATTCTACTTAAAAGGTCCTGTTGAGACTAAAGAATTTACAGACCATCAACACTGAAGGTGAAAGGGAAAGTGTTTGGCTTACAAGTAAAATGATCTTCTCATTGTCACCTAATATGTCACTGTCAGAGCCAGGAAGGCCACCCAGCTCTTATTTCTGTGGTCTGCCTGGTAGATCACACTGCTCCTCAAGTTTAGAAATGCCAAGTGCATGGAGAGGCAGAGGCTTAGTCCCTGTTTTCATAACAGGGTTCCTGGCCTTAGTAATAATTAAAGATTTCTTAATGCACAATAGTAACAACTCTGACTTCGGGGGATTTCCTTCTGATTTACACTAGTATAAAACAGATCAGGCCTGGGATTAATAGCTTTCCTCAGAGTGCCAGAGCACAGTAAGATTTGCTGCCATTACCCAGATAAATTTACTACGAATTTGCAGCAAGTTCTGCCATAGTTTTTGCCCTCTGAGAGACTCTCAGTGCTAGCCCTTAGAAACTTTACAGGTAAGCTTCCATTTCTTTTTATATAGCCAGAATTTGACTTAACTCAAAACGTCAATGTGTTTGCCTTGGGGGAGAATAGGAAAGAAAATTTACTTAGTCCATTTCAGGGATTAGTCTTACTTAGGCTTGCTTTACTGCTGTATCTTCCAAGTTACAGGACTGGAAGCCCAGAGGTGAAATGGCTGAACAGTAGATCAAAAGCCAGGTTTTTAGGAGCACAGTGAGAGAGGATTTGTCAGGTGGACTGATTGAAAGCCATGATAGACAGAAAATGAAAACTGGAAAAGATCCAGAGGGGAAAATACATCTGTCAGTTTAGGAAAGATACAGGTTATGGAAAGGAGGATGCTTTGGACTGGGCTAGTTAAAACAGAAGCAAGGAATCAGTAGACTTTGGAAGCTAAAGAAGGCTGTGTAGGAAGCAAACCTGAAAGCTGAGAAGGGCAAAGATAAGAAAATGTTATAATTGCAGTGCCACTTAAATGTGATTCCATCTCTTGCATGAGCATATCCAAGACCTACATGTCTGCTCAGCCCAGCACAACAGTGGAATAGCTGACTGCCAAGAAAGGGAAAAACAATTGCCCGTCTATAGAGATTGTGCAGTTATCCCTGGAGCTGTATGTTAAACACCTGATGAAACTTGAACAGGAAGAAGCTTTCATTCTATGAGGGAAAAACGTCTATGTCCACTATGCAGATTTATAAACACGTGTCCATCTTTTCTAGCTTTTACAGAGGTCTAGTAAAAAGGCTAACTCCCAAATCTTTTATCCATGTGAGATGAGACTAGGTCACTAAGGTAAAAAAAAAAAACCAAACAAAAACCAACAAAAACCCCCACCATAAATACTGATTGAAAAGCAGATCAACAGGTAGCAGGAAGGACAAGAGCCTTTTGTGAGAAAACTCTTACCTTTCCATGCACTTTCAAATTCTCCATCCCCATTGGAAAATCCTCCTTTTTAAAGTTGTAATTAGCAATAATTGTAGGGCTGGATGCTCTTGTCATTTGATTCTTCTGCGAAGCTGCTAGGGACATATAAGCAAAAGAAGAGTCACAAAGCCCCCTACTCTAGGCATCATCTATTGTTTTTGTTGCAGATCTCTTAATCTCGGGAGATTATACTTTGGTTACTTCAACATTCTGGCTGAATTTCAAGACATTGTAGTAAGGAGCAGGGTGAGGACAGGGGATTTTTAGGCATGAAGAGAAGCACTTTCATTTTGTCCTGCAGCTACAAGACAAAATACAAAATACAAAGTTAGGGATGGCAGTTTGATTTGTGAAGTATTGAAGGTTTTGGGAATGACAGTATTTGCCAATTTAGTGAGAAGGTAACAGAGGTGATTTACAACAGGTATAGACTGGGCTATTTTCCCTAGTGCTGCACAGCCATTACAAAATGCCCTACACATGATGGCCTCATTAGCTTGGAAAGATGTCAGCTATATTCTATTGCTTAGATAAAACAGAAAGATGCTAAAGCTTTTCTCAGTCAGATTTATTATCAATATTCTCATCTGAGAAGAGTGTGACTCTTCCAGAGGTAATTCCTGATGGAGTAATCCCTACTTCTATCACTTCAAGATTACTTAGCTGCATTACACTTTATCTTAACGCCCCTGGGAAACTCAAACTGAGGAACAATTCTATGACCAATTTTCAAAGTAGCATCATGACAAAATTATTATTAGACCAATATTTTTAGGTCTGTAGCAGCTGCCACTAGGTTTCTAAATGGAGTTTAAAATACTAGAATAAACCTGTAAATCCCTAAATTTATGGGATATGGTTACCAGATGGAGCATTCCTTTGCAACTGTCCTGGCTGAGATTTCTAGGGGTGCTTCAGTGGGAATTCTCTGACTATAAATCAAAGAGGTCACTGAATGCTTTGCACAGGAATGGGGTAAGGGCTGGAGATATTTGGATTAAGTCTGTACTTTATAAATGAGAAAGCAATTGGTTACTGCAGTTTTACTACAAATTGCATATATCTGTAGTTCACAGGTAGGAATGAAGAGCAAGGCATGAGCCTCCTCTGCAGAGGGGTTTTTACGAACTTGTAGACAGTTAATTACTGCTGTGTGCTTTTGGAGCCAGAGGCACTCTTCTAGTGCAAAGCATTGTCACCTGAAAAATTTAAGTTTCAGTGGTCCTAGATCAGACATTAAAAGGAACAGCCATAGATAAAGCTCTTATAAGAAAAACAAGTTAGTTAAATGTTGAAGAGTTACGGAAGTATGATCTCCATGCAACAAAATAGATAAATCATTCAATGTTTTTCTATTACGTTCATTTAAAGAGCATTTGATGATGACTTCTCACCTCCACATGTTGTCTTTCTTGTAATGTTTGCGATGTAATATACTTTTGATTTTTAAAAATTAAAATAAATAAATAAAAACCAAAAAAAATTATCCCATTACATAGTTGATCATATTCACCTTCCACTTTACAGATCTTTTTCTGACAAAAAGAGCACTGCAAAGGTTTCAAGATCCATATTAAACAAGTAAATACAAAGACAGTCGTACTACAACTGCATGGATTAGTAAGCCACATCTCACCTGAGTATAAACAATATTAGGTTTAGATGTAAGCCATGAATGATCAGAGAAGTACACAGTCCTGGGTTTTATGCCCATTTGCTTTTGCCAGACTTCCTTTCTTCATCTATTCTATTTTAGTGAATTAGGAGGGAAAACAGAAAATAAAACAAGCAGCCCCCACCCCTCCAGCATTACAGTACTTTACTTGTGTTTCTTTAATTGAGTTTATTTTAGTTAGATCTTTCCTGGGTTTCACTGACTTATGGTTCTTACTGTCTTGGCAACATAGCAACCCTGCTCCATCTTTCTTCTCCAGTTAGCCACAGAGCATTAACTCAAGCCATTGTCTTCCTGTGTGTTCAGTAGTCTTCAGACCTTGTGATGACAACCAGGAGCTGAGTATTCTTGGGCCAGGTTCTCACTGTCAGCAAAAACCTAAATGAAGCACAAATGAATGTATCTGTTTCAAAGGATATTGTATACCAATTCAAGCAGAGATTTTAGTTTTGGCAATGCAGCTATTGGGTAACATATGTAGTAACTGTGCAGTCTGTTTTTAGTAACTTCAATAAGTTACTTATAGTAATCCTTATGGTCTCTTTACAACTAAATACCAATACTTCCATTCTCTTTTCATATCCCTGTTTGAATTCCATGGCTGTTTCTTGGTTCCACATGGTATTCCCTCATTTGTTGCCAAGGCTGGAAGGTGACTAGCAAATGGAGCTGTGGATGTTAGAGGAGTGGATGGGCTCATGCTTAAGGTAATCATTGATACCCTGGAAAACTATTCCTTCCCTGCCGCAGTGATAGTCTTCAAGTGACATGCTGCAAGATTAAGAAGTCACATATTTGACATGGGTTCATTAATTGCTTCCTACTCATTAAGTATCTGATCAGATGTGCTAAGAATTTGCAGTTAAAATTAGCATTCATGAGAAGTATTTAATTTATAATGCCCAACTCAAAGCGAATAAACAGTTTACATCTAAATCACTCAGTTTCATTTTCCATCTGGAAAATGTGAACAAAAATAACTAATCTAACAAGAATGTTGTGGGGAAAAAATGTTAAGTACTGGCATACAACAATGATGACTGCCAGAGGAAAACCCACAGGGAAATTAATAATTGTCTTTTTATAGGTATTTGATTAATATTCAGTAAATAAGATCTGCTAAGCAAATATTTAGCAATGATAAATTAATATTTGTTAGAGAAAATTAAATATTCTTGCACTAAAAGTGGTATGGTCACCTGAAAAAAAAAAAATCCTGACATGAGACTGTTGCATTGCAGTCAACTTAGGAACTTCCCAACAGTAAAGCCATCTGGCTTTGTAAGTTTAGCAATCAAGCTAGTGCTAAACATATGAAAAACATCAAAACCCCTGCTGAATAAAATTTCAAAATGCTACATTAAAAAAAAAATCAGCCCCTATGCAGTATGTAAAAAGATTCCGTGTATCATCCCTGAATTTACAGCATATGAGCTTTGGGTGAATTTTCTGATAACTTACAAGTAAATCCAGTAAGTAGATTAAGTTAAATTAATTAAAAAGTGTCCTACCAGTGATCTGTCATCTGTGATACTTTTGAATTGGACTTGAATGACCTTCCTGACAAATAACACAGATAAATCCAAATTTTCAGATAGCAAGAAACTACCAAAATCCCCTCTCTGAAGACATTAAATGGTAGTTTGCAATTGTTATGACTATTTAGGTTAGTGACAAGCTTGACTCATGTCCGCATGTGTCAGCATTTGTGGAGATCAAGCAAAAGAAAATGAAGGGGTCTGAATGTCTCAGTCTGATCAGGGAAAAGCAACTCTAAAACTGTTAGCTGGTGTGAAGACTCATGAGAGTAATGAACTGGCTGTTTAAATGATATTTAAGCTCAATAGTGTCTGGCAGGGGGACACAGAAGGCTCTGTCACCAGTAAAGAAAAAGAAAACTACAGCCTAAGAGCCCAACAGCTCCTAAAACCAATACCCTCACATTTTCTTTTCTATATCCCCAAAAGACTTGGGAGCAATGCAGGCTTCCTGAAGAAGGAAAAGCCTAGGTTAAGCACTATGTCTGAATTAAATGTCCCAAGAGTGATGTCTAAGTACATCCCTGTCTAGAAATTGCTCTAAGTAAGCATTCCAACTGCTTAATTCTAAGCTTGCACTTAAACACAACTGAATTTGTCCCTGTGATTGTCTGGATTCTGAGCACTTTTTCATCCACAAATTTTTTGTCTAACTTTGCCTTTTTCATACTGTTGCTACTTAAGGTGCTTTTAGACACAAGCACAGTGACTGTGACATTATTTCTAGAAAGACCAAGGTGCTCCAGTTTGCTTTATGTCTTCTCTGCCTTCTCTTCATTCCTTCCATAGTGCATCTTCGATCTGCAAATCTTTGCTAAGACTCCGCTCACTGTCTCATGCCCTTGTGGCTAAGCTGCTGAGCTGAGCAGAGGGGGATCGTGCAGGGAGACACCAGCACATTGTCAAATCTCAGAGGCTGTAGAAAAAGTCCTTTGCTCACATGCTGGGGGTCCCAAGTAACGCTTTGCATTGTTTGGGGTTTTGGAGAGGGATTTTTGCATAACATGAACGCATATATGGTTCTATATAGACAGCTGCAGGGAAGAAGTAGGGCTGTTCTTCCTGTTCATCAGTGATTTGTTGGCCACAGGTCTGTCCACAAGTGATGGTGCAGTATAAGAGCTTTACTGACAGGTGCCTGGCAGGAGCCATGTTGAAGAAAATTACAATATCCCTGTGGGTCTGTCAGTTTGATTTCCCACAAGGAGGCCACTTTGGTACCAGTTTACAAACTGGAGCTGAAAATACAATTTTTTCATGCAGCAAAACCAACAGCTTTTCTCTCTGCCACTGGAAACCGGTGGGAAGACAGTGGTGCACTCAGATTCTAAGTTCCTAATGTATCAATTAGTAATAAATTCCTGTGTATGGGAACAGCGGCTATATCAGTTCACAGAGATGTAAGGTTGAAATCCTCAATTTGTATACAAACACTAAATAGATGGGTTTCCTGTGTATGCAAAACTCACTCAATTATCTCTACTGGGTGTAAGATTAGACTCTCCCTGCAAGACAAATTTCCTAGGTGTTGACTGGAACCAAACCCAAGGCTACGGTGAAATGTACCTTGAAATCTTAACTGAAGACCGAGTTAACATAGAAAAAGGCAGTATGATGAGAAGAATTGTCACTAGGCACTGTGCTGATAAAGAAAACCTGTCCCATTATTTGACTGGTGCATGTCCACTTAGACTTGCATTGCTATTCTGTCTGTTCCTAAATCACGTGTACATGTAAGACTTCCATATTTACTCACATTTCTAAAAGATGTGTGAGCAGCTGAGCATGAAGGTGACTATTGTCAGGCAACTGATTCATTACCTACCCTAATTTGCCTCTATTTATGTCCTTTTAAATAGTCCGTCCATACTGAACTCAAACTGCCATAAAGCAACATCACCACCTACAGCTCAAACATCAGACTCTCCACCATATGCTAATTGCACCTCTGTCCTGAGCTAAAGTTGTGTCAGACCTAATAGTAACAGATTACTTCTTCTGAAAATATATAGTATCACTTTCATTTTCATTATTCAAAACTGTGGTTTGGGAAAAAAAACCCCACCAAACTAAAGAAATGCAACTTGTTTAAAAGCTCTATGTCTTCATCCTGTACTCTGACTTCTGTAGTACAGGACTCCTCATGAAATGCCTTTATGCGTTGTAAGCAGAATGTTTTAGTTCCCGAGCAATCCGAGTTCCTCAGAAACTGGTGCTTCTGTATTTCTATCGAAAAAATATCTTTGTCAGCAATGGTAACTCATGAGGTGCATGTTACCAAGAGAGGCTACTTCTTCTACTACTGGAAATGTATTCCACAGCATATATATCATTTTACTGCAGTCATTTTCCAGTGATTATTTCTTACTTTGGTTCTTTCTCCCATGTTACCAACCTCATTGTGGCTCTGGCAGGCTGAAAGGGATACTTCCTCCTCCGCTTCACAAAGGTGGTGGCTACCAGGCTGCATTGCACAGTTGGGGGAACCATGGTCTCTACAGTGACAGCGATAGAGAAGGCTGAGATCTTGCTACCTGCAGATAATAGGAGTTGAAAGGAAGTGAGAAAGCCCACAGATGCTATTCTGTCCCATGGAAGAATAGCTCATTCCTCCCCAAAGTAGTGAAGCCAATTTTTTTGCACCTTATGACATCTTGTCTGTCCTGGAAGGCTCTGTTAGTGCTTTTTTCTACAAGTATAGTGTGGCAGTTAGAAGGAACCACAAAAGCTTCAATACAGAAAAGGCCATTGATTACCTGAATTTATTGTCTGTAACGCTGGCTGTGCCTGTTTATGCACCATGTTTTCTATTGTCACCAGATGTATAGTTATGCAGAATAATGCATACAAATTGTTCTTAAGATGCAATCCGAAGCCACTCACATAGCTGTTTATAGCTTTCAGTACCAAGATACTGGTTTATAGGTTTGGCATTAGTCCAATCAAAAAAGCTCTCTTCAAGTCTTTTGTAGTGTGTTTTCACATGATTAACCAATTCATGATCAAAGAAGGCTTAAATGTGCTGTTTAAGTATTTCAGGGAACTGCAGGTAACAGCCATTAATTTTTTAAAATTTTTTTTTAATGAAAAAACAAGTGTATGTCAATTTACTGGCAGATTTGCTTAACTAGAAAGCTAAAAGTTCACTGGGCAGGGAAGTTTCTTTTAGTGAAAAGGCAAAGAAAGCCTAAGCAGATTTCACTTCAAATAATACCGTCCATGAGGTCAGTGGTACTGATACTAATTTATACTCACTTAAGACCTGATCCTGTCTGTTTATACTTTGAGACCTCTACAGTATTCATGCCATGCTATATATTACACTAATACTTAAAGGCATTAGAACTGATAATAGAAAACAACTGCTGCCAATAAAGTGAAAAGTGATTGACAGTGAGTTATGATTAGATGCAGCCATAGGGATTTGCTGTGCAAACACCTAAGCAATCAACAGAGAAGACTCAGAAGAATTTTGAAGATGCCATTCACAGGGGCTCCATTCTCTGAGGAGCCACTGATGCAATGAAAAAGAACTTTGTGGCCCGCTTTAGCTCTAGAGTTACTACCTGTAACTCCACTGTACCCAACTTACCCCTGAAGGCTAGAAGAACCCACATGCATGTAACGGATCTGTTCACATGCTTGAAGGCATCACTTCTGTCAGAAAAATGCATTTTGGGTGAATCTCAATAGTACTAGCTCCAAGACCTCACTGCAACCTGAAATCAGGACCTCCCCACCCGAGCAATCTATTAAATTTGCCACGTTGACCACTAGAGGGTAGTAACATACATTTGCCTTATGAATAGAAGACTGGAGTAAAACGTGTAAGAAAAAGGAAATCTGGTGTACAGAGAGGAGGTGCCAGACCTCACCAATATGTGTTGTGCCCTCCATACATGTATCACTGTATAGACAATCATTTACTGCTGTGAATCTATGAGATCATGAATTGTTGGCCAGCTAGGAGAGCCATCTATGAAACTCCATGTTTGAATTTAGTTATATCCATATTTGTTTTTAAGACCTTGCCTTAGATAATACAGGACATAAAGGTAACATGCAATGGTTTCCACACTTAGATCTTTCTGATGTGGGGAGAGGGATTGTCATATACTTAGATCTGACCAGTACTTCCTAAGATACAGCTCTTAGTTAGGTTTTGACCTCTACTCAAATTGTAACAAAATCTAATAATCTGCAAATGCTGACATGAACAACATACCTGCAGTGAGAATTCCCTCCCTTTTTATTTTTTTAAATGTCTATCAGAATGGAAACAGTGTTAAGGTTGGGTCTTGACTTACCACTATTGATCTTTGTTTACTTGGTACATTTTAAAAAGTCTATTTATGTTTCACCAGGACTGGTGTTTGGATTTTCAAGAGACATACAACACTATTCCCATCTAAGTTGATTACAGGCATTTTGTTTAATTCTACTATTCCAGTTCAGGCTTGTTTCACTAGCATTTCTTTCCATGTGAGTTCTGTGCTCTTCATTTTAGGTGTATTTTGTTTTTCTTAATAGAAGTGGGTGTTCTGGTTTAAACCCATCCTTCCACATCACCCACCAGGTGCACCCAGGTTGTTGAGCAAAAGCTGTCCCATGGATTGTTTACCTTTGCCCAAGGTGAGAGTAACCTACACTGTCCTCCCCACATATTCTTCATGTGCTCTATGGGGACATGAAGGTCCTGATTGGGCAGGACTTAGCAATAGAAACATGCTGGTCTGAAAATCCCAAGGATGTTCTACATTCTCAAGAACTATTGTAATTATCCTGGAGAATAATGGAAAGGTAAAGGAAGGCGTCTCCCCAAAATATTGGCTCCCTGAGAAGAAAAAGTATCAACTATAATTGTTAAGAGCTTCTGACAGATGGCTCCCTAAGTATGGAGATGAAGCCATTGCTGTCGCTCTTCTGCCACCAAACAGGTTCAGCCACTGCCAAATATAAAACCAAAATTGTTCTGACTGTCAATGATTTTGTCATACCATGAGCCAGCAGTACACCAAACAGCAGAGCAATAACCTTAATCCAATGCCCAGAGGTGACAAACCCCACATAAACATTGATAACCAGTATATACAGCAGGTAAGATGTTACGTATCACAACATCAAACAACATTGCGACCAGTGATGATTAAACTAATATAATAAATCCTTATAATAAATTTGGTTTAACACGCTCTAGTCAGATCTGTCATTATTTCAACCCTTCAAACCCCACACTGGGTGCCAAAAAGAGACTGTCATGGTTAAACCCCAGTCAGTAAAATTAAGCACTGTGCACCCACTTCCTCACACCAAGGAAATGGGAAGGAGAATGGAAAAATCTTGTGTGTTGAGATAAAGACAGTTTAATAGGATAAGAAGAGAATAGCAGTAACAATAATAGCAACAATAATACAAGTAATGCATAAATGCAATTGCTCACCACATGTGAAAGGGTAAAAACCTACCATCCAATCCCCAGTCTGTTTCAGTGCAATGATCCCACCTCCCAGCTCACTTCCCCAAGGTATACCCAGAGCATTACGCTACATGGTAGGGAGTATCCCTTGGGCCAGCCTGGGTCAGCTGTCCTGGCTGTGCTCTCCCAGTGCAGACACTGCATCTACCAAACAGCAACTAAAACCATCAGTGAATTATCAATATAATTCTCACACTAAATCCAAAACACAGCACTATACCAGCTACTAGAAAGGAAATTAACTCTATCTCAGTTGAAACCAGGACAGTGGGATAAATGGAAAACCCAATGAAATACCTCTTCTGTGGCCTCTCTCATCTTGTGCCTTGCAAGTTCTGGGACTGCTGATGTCAGTCTCTGTGATTTATCTGCTGGGGTGAAGTTGTTCTGACCTGCAGTAACAAAGTACATCATTGTTGGCTTGCATGTTATAAAAATGATGCACAATGCTCACATCTAAAAGTCAGAATAAACCTTGTACGCAGCTCTTTGTCAGTTCTACAAATGGTTGCAGTTAATCGATGCTATAAAACTTTCCTCCAGGCACTGGTATTCAGCTTTCACACTGGGAAATGCAGTTTGAGTCTGACATTTTAAATACTACTGGTATTATCTAATGAAATAACTCGGGGTTTGAAGATTCCCATCAGTAAAAAAAGCAAGAAACTGCTGTTGAGTTAGGGTATTTAAAATCATCTTTTGGAGCTCTGGGGAAAAAAAGATACCTTGTACAGACACTATTATTTTGCTACTCTTTTCCTGCAAACACTTTTAACTGGACCAGGGGTCTACTATCCCATTGGTGCATCCATGTAATTTTCATTGGTATTAATGGGAGCTATGTGCATGAGCTGATAGGAGCATACATTGAATTCAAAATTGGTTTTTTCTTTATTAACAGGTGTCATGCAAGTCTTGTCATGAGAGAAGCCCTTGAGACTTTTTCTTCTACTTTGCCGTAACAAACACTGTATATTTAGCAAGAATTTCAGGATTTCTTTTAATTTTTTATTTTACAGATATGCCATTCGGAGATCAACTGACTCCATCTCAGGGGGTGTGCAAAGAAAAGAAGTGAAGGAAAGTCTCCCAGGTGATGGTGAATTGTGGAAATTCCATAGGCTTTTATCTGAATGTTTTATAGTGAATCACCGGATAGACATTTTCTTACATTTAGATGGAATTGTGCTCTCATTGACACCCAAAAAAAGGATGACATAGGGGAAAATGTAAAAAGATAATGGTGGAAAATGCAGAGAGATAAAAAAAAAGCCTTCCGGGAGTCTTCTCTTACAATGCACGCTGTACTGTATCCAAGGCAAACCCATGCCTAGAGGGCACAATCTGTCCTTAAATGTATGTGGCCTACTAGCCACAGTGAAAAAAAAAAAGGAGCAGGTGATCTGATTTACTGCTTTTCTGGAAAAAAAACTTTTGCATTGGCAGGAGAAATTTGAAGAAGGTACTCCTGCTCTTGTGCGTGGTGCTACTCCCAGGGGGTTCGCTGACCATTCTTCAGAGCAGTTGTTTCCCCGCTTTTCAGTGAAACTGTTGAAAAGGTCAGTGCAAACTGACCATAATCAAAACAGACGATCCTTCTGTCCTGCTGTTGGACTGTTTGTTGTCTCATTTCTATGCAGGTGAAAAAAACTAAGTAATATTCAAAGAGTACATTTCTGATACAGCCTTTCAAGAACCTCAGACTTTTCAAGGATCCTTTTCAAGGATCGCCAAGTATATCATAAAGGGCAGCAAAGTTGGAAATATTTTCTGAAGGAATGAACAAAAAAAAGGAAGCTAAGGGCAATAATGGGATTTTAGACATCTCAACTCTGGGCTGCCTACTTCTATCTAATTTGAATAGGACCAAAGTTTAGGAAGGTGGGGGCTCTGTACTTTTTGGTAACTGGGCCCTTGCCAGTGGAGTGGTAAATATCGGTCACACATAGGTTCAGTAGTTAGTTTTGCAGTTCTTGGTCAGAGTGACTTGCCCAAGCTCATGCAGTAAATCATATGCAAAACCCATATAACAGTACACAATCCTGTTTTCCAAAGTTTGTTTATTTGACCAGTTTATAACACTTTATTCCTGTTCTGAATCATTTAATGATTACAATGCTATAGTTTGTTCCAGCTTCTTATATCACCAGCAGGTGGGGATTTAAAAAGCACTTTGCTCTTCACCTTTCGGTCATTCTCATAACTTTCATCTGCGTATTGTTTTATTTTGCTAGAGGCTTTCCCAACAGGCTGGCGTTTTCTCTGAAAAGCTGGATCACCTGTGGAGCTAGGAACTGTGACCTTCTGGTGCTCGAGCAGTTCTACAGAAACTTCAGAACTTCCTTTACATTTTTTAAAGAAAAGTCATTATAACATAGGTTTTAGAGAGTCTGAAATCCCCTCCTATAATTCTTTGCTCTTTGGGGAGGCAGGAAAGTGCTTCAGCCGTCAGTATTCTGAGCTGTCCTCTTCAATACCTCACAGATTTTGGAGCTGGATTTTTCAGCTTTTGATAAATACTAATTATACTTTTGTGTTAGCAGCATTAGCTTGCCTCAATTGTCTAAATATTGTTATATTTTGTAGTAATATTGTTTAATTCCTAATAAATATTTCACCTAGTATCTGGTGCTCCTACTCTGGATTTCTTTGACCTCTTTGTTATTGAGCAGAAAAGCTCTGAAGAAAATCAGTTACTGAGGACCATGTTAGCGTTTCAGTTTGTGGCTTTTGTTAGTTTTGTAGGGCTTTTTTTTTTTAATGAACGAATGATTGGTGTAGTTAGGAAATACATTTTGAGGGGAATGATGTTCTTTACTTCTGTGATATAAAACTAGTATTTTGACCAGTATAAGCAACCACTTACACCAATTAATAGACCTCGGTACGCAAATCTTCAGAACAGCTTCTCCCTTCTTGCCTGTGCAACTGGTGGTAGAAGAATGCTACAGCTTCTCTGATGAGCAATATCCTATTGACCCCTTAAATTGTTTTCCATTTCTTTGCTTTCATTCATCAGATAGATACAACTCTTCCTATTCCTTTATGTTTGATTCCACTGTAAGATGTGCTTGCTGGGGCTAACCTACACCTGCCCTGCAGTCTTCATCCCAACTACCATCCCAAATCAGGACCTACTTTGTGGGATCTGTCTTCCTTAAAAGCTTCTCTTTGAAATTGCCGCTGTTATGTGTGGCAATCTGTTGAATAGATACAGATCTGCTCAATGGTGCATAGTGGCCTCAGGTTCTTGGCTCCCTTGTTCTATTTGCCTACTACTTAGATTGGCACTCTTTTTTATTGTCTTTTCAGTAACGCCTTTTGAGACTGCTGTGAATACAAAGAGCAAAATCCCACTTTTTAATCTCATTGATCTCCTTGGTCTTTTACCAAATACCTAGGATAGAGTATTTTTAATAGAGCAGGGAACCTTTTATAATTTTTGCCATTGCCATCAGTTGCTGACCCGTCTTTAACTCTTCTTCCAACATTATGTGGGAACCTATGGCTAGATGTCCTCTTCTCAAAGGATGTAGTGGGTGCTACACCACTACACATCTGTGCACTCTGCTATTTCCTACAATGTGTCAAATGCCAGCTATGCCTTATCTTCCAAGAGATATGGCACACCTCCAGATGATAATTCTTGTCTGAGGGTCATTTCTGTAATTCTCCCTGCAGTAGAAATAGCAGACTATTGTAACCAAGAAACCAAGTACTTCCTGTAGTTAAAAACCAAATTATCCAACAGCATAATATAGACAATGCTAATTTGTGCAATAAAAGCCCATGAAAGAGCTCAGAGAGATAGTAACAGGAGGGAGGTGACTAAATAATACCCTACTGACCTACTCCCGGGCCCATCACAGGGGACATCAGCACAAGCCCATAGCACCACAGGGACACAGGGGTGCCAAGTGCTGTCAGGAACGCAAATCAAGGACTCTTCAATCAGTTTTTGGGCTAAGGGGCTCCCTGCCTAGGTGTGGGACACATTATGTGATGCAAAGGAAAAACAGCTCCAGATTGCACAGGACTAATTATGGTGTTTAGGAGATGAATCAAAGGTGGAGAAAGGGAGAGGTTTTAGGTGATTTGGGGAGGGACAGGAGTGGGAAAACAGGTAAGCAAATTAAAAGGGCCAGGTGCATATATGTAATTCACAAGTTAGAATATGTCTGGCTATGTCCCATGCCTGAGCGGTACAGTCTGTCATGTGTTCTTATTAAACACTTCTCTAATTCTTTCCTGTGTGAGGGGTCTCTATTCTGTGCACATATGTGAGTTCAGCAACTGGAGACAGACCACGGGCTGGAGAGCCTGTGTATCTGTGGTGCAGTGACTGATGGAGCGTGGGTGTGCAAATGAGCATGACTGCTATCAAAGATCAAGCCAAACCAGCTGGTGAGTAAGTGACCTGGGAGCAGTGGGGTAAGGGGGTCTCTGAGGGCCATCTCTGGGTGTGAGAGCACCTGTGCAATTCTAGGGATGAGAACACTGGGGAGGTGGAGGGGAGTGGAGGAGTTGGTCTCACTGGCTTGTACATGCGGGTGCCATCAGCTGAGCAGACTGGCACCGAGGGGCCACCTACTGGGCAGAGTGACTATATGAGTCCAGCTGCTGGAAGCATGCACCCTGTGTGTGTGTATATATATATATATATGCATATATATATATACATTTACTAATGGACTTCCTTCCTGCTTAGATAGGGAGGGGAGCAGGATAAGGCCATCTCTGTCTAGGAATTGTGTGTCCAGCTTTGTAGATGTTTAGTAGATGTTTAACTCAGTCTGTACCTCTTAATTTCTCTGGTAAAAGTTTCCTTGTGGTGTAGAGTATGAATATTTTCATTTGTTCATCCCCATCAAAACTTTTTAGGCTACTTGAAATCTCTGCAGATAAATGCAGGGTTATTCTAGAATGTTGATTGAATGTTCCATTGAATCATCTGTGACAAAATCTAGAAAATTTGCTTTTTTCAGTGTATTTGACATCATAAAACTTCATTGTGTATTGTTAGATCCCCATAAAACATCCATGATAGCTGCTAGTATGTGCATAACTTCTTTATGATACAGTCCATCAAGCTTGCGATCAGGCTGCACGCACATTTTATGGCAGAAGCTGAATGGATGGAATTGCTCTGTAACAAAAAAAAGCACAGCCAGAAACCGTGTTTCTGTTTTGACATACCTATTTTCTATGTCTTAACCACCAAATGCTCCGGTCTCTCTGCTCCACTGTTTCTCAATTTCCTGAGCAATCACTCTGCAGCTGGTAGTGCTCCATACAGCTGCAAGATTTCAAGAATGGTGCCTCACTCCTGATTTTCTTTACTTTTGGGGTGTCTTGAGCATCGATCAGTTAATGTTATTTATCTCAAGGATTCACTGTCTTCTGAGATGTATGCACATAATTCATAATAAATATGCATGTAAGAAACACATAGACCTGTTGGATCAAGTCCAGAGAAGAGACATGAAGATGATCAGAGGGCTGGAGCCCCTCTCCTATGAAGACAGGCTGAGAGAGCTGGGCTTGTTCAGCTAGCCTGAAGAAAGAGAAAGCTCAGGGGACACCTTACAGCAGACTTCCAATACCAAAGTGGGCCTATGAAAGCTTGAGGGACTGGTTACAAAGCTCATGTAAAATCTTTTGAGGATTATGGCATACACAGAAACAGCATCAGGTTCAGAAAGTCCCTGTGCTGAGAACAACTGGATCCTGAGAGAGTACTGCAGGGAAGAATCGTTTACACTTGCCCTGGACTTATTTGTCCCCAAGTTTGTATTTATGGGCACCACTGGAGATGTGATATTAGGGTAGCTGGACACTTGATCTGACAACCCAAGACAGGCATCCTTTGAGGTTTCTTGTTACTCAAAGACAGGTCAGTTACCACAGATCCATCCTCACCTTGAAGTGTTGGATTGTTTTCAAGTTTGGTTTCCATCAAGACCCAGTCAAAAGCTTCATACAATGAACCTATGAATGTGTCTGTATAGAGTATTAATATTTTTATAAAGGTCAGTGTATGAAAACAACTTCATGCAGGGGTTTTCACAATGTTTTATGCATCTGGAAAAAGCTTTTTGTTTCTTAATAGTTTGTTCTGTGAGGCAAAGGTAATGACAACAGCAGGCTCGAGAAAAGGAAATTATTTCCTAGGTGACTAAGATAGTCCATCTTCCAGAGGAAGTAACACTGTGAAAGCAGTTATCCATTTTGTTATTTTACAAGCTTTTACCTTAATCCACCTTGAAACCAAGATGATCTGTAGATGATAAGCTAACAGTTCATTTTTCTGAGTGAACCTTAAAAACTACTGGAATATACAGAATGCCAAGAATCCTAATAATAATAGCTTAATTGTTATAATAACACCAACAACAACTGTAGAAGCAGCTAAATATCAATAGCTAAATAATAATGATAACAACAGGAATGTCTCACAACAGCAGAAAACTCCCACATCTAAATGCTGTCATGGTAAAACTGCTCAGCACTTTCTGGCTAGCAGAAAAAATATCTGAACTCTAACGGTGTTCTCAGAATTTGAAACACCATGTGCTTCGTGAAAACCTATCCTTTCTTTTCTTAGGGTCTACCTCAGCTTCTTAGGAAGATGGTAGATATCTACCACGAAGGGGAAAAATTCTCAACTTTGGACTGTTAGCACCTGGAGGTGTTGCAGGTTAATACTGTTACCCTCATCATAGGTATTATCAGTATGCCAACAGTATTGATGCCTAAATGTTCCTCAACTACCTGGCTCAGTTTATTATGGAGTATCTATACAATGAGGTTAATTCACAAAATATTTTATTGCCAGTACCACATATCAAAGGGGCATCACAAGTCCATAGGTATGTGGATAGCACGTGCAATTCAGGATGTGATAATGGATTCTCATATTGCAAATGCTGAATATTTTTGTCTTGTTTATCTTTAATAGGTCCTTATCATTGGCATTAGCAATTAGGTTATTTTAATTGGATATAAACTCTTATTTTATGTGAATTCTTATTACCATGAGAAGACTACGGATTCATTCCAAGATAATTACACAAGCTTATAAGTGACTTTTCTTAGGAGCCTTTTACTTCCTTTTTAAAATTTTATTATTAACTCCATAAATACATTCAACTGAATAAGTGAAAAATGCTGAATAAACTGTCTTCATGGACCTGTTATTTCCACTAGCTTCTTGCACCACTTCATGACCCTTAAGATCCTCTTGGAAATAAGAAGAAAAGCATTGGCAAGCATCTAAGAAAACAAATGAACATGTGGACTTTGATTAGACACAAGCTACTGGCAGTGGGTGAAAAATGCCTCAAAATGCAAATAATTTTTGCTCTATTTTAGAAGCATGATAAACTGAGCAAAATTCTAGATTTTTTTTTTTTTTTAAAATTCACTCCATACTCAAACAAAACTTTTGCTGGAATCTATACAGACTTCTTCCTGAGTAGAAGTTCTGGGATTTAATCCTTTAATGAGAACAACAGAAGGAAAATAATTAATGGAGAAAGAAGTAAAAGTACCAAAGATGGTGCCAATATACTAACTATTCACTTAAGTTTACACTGCCTGTTCATTTAAGCACAAGATGGTACAGAATAAGGTCAGGGGAAATCTTCCTATATGCATCCCAAAAGATATCTGATGTATCCAATGACAGCAGAGCCCTGTTTATTCAAAATACTTTTGGAACATCAAAACATTTGGATAAACAGGGCTTCAAATAATTGAGGGAGTTATTGTATAAGTAATTCACACCAGGGGGACATAACCTAGATTCAAAGGAGTGAGTTTCAGATCAAAGGGGTACGGATAAATGGGATTTTGCTCTATATGAACAAATAAAATAAACAGCATTTGATTATTCAGGAATCCAGAAGTGTCCAAATATTTTTTCAAATAGTTTAGGATGAAGGTTAAATTTTTTGTAAAGGCCATACAGAAGAATATTCCTATGGAATCACAATAACTAATAACCAAATGACACTTAAAAGTAATAGGTTTGTTTGTTTGTTTGTTTGTTTCTTTGTTTGTTTGTTTGTTTGTATGGTGTGTTGGGTTTGTGTGTGTGTGTGTGTTTGGTTTTTTTGTTCTGGTTTGTTTGTTTGTTTAAAACTCACTAATCTTCTAGGCAGGGTCATCTGAAATTTACCAAAGTTTTCAATCTTATTCCAGGGATTCCACTGACACATATCTCGTGGCAGAAGGTGGGGATGCGTAAAATCTGTGGCTGTGAAGCTCATTTTCCCCAACAGATGCAAAATGCACAAGTTGGATGGTCAATATTGTCTGATTGCTCATTTTTCTATTAATAACATCACTCAAAATTTAAAGGGGAGTTAAAGGTCTGAAAACATGACACATTTTTTATTCCTCTGAACAGCTGATTTCCACAGCCAAAAGCCCAGCCAGGAAAGCAGTCCTCCTGCCACGGTGCCTCACCTTGAACAGCCCTACCCTGGCCTGCAGGCCATAGGTAAATGAGGGTCCTTGAGGGATGGTGTGTGTTCTGCCTCAAGTGTTAGAGACATTATTTCAGCCATGTCCCAAGGTGTACCAGATCATCCCATTGAATCCATCCTGATGTTTCTGAACCTCAGAGTTGGGTTTTTGAGCCCTCAGATCTGCCATTGCTGCCAGGTCCGAGATCTGTGCCGCATGTGCAGGAAGTCTGCTTTCTACCACGGCCGGGTGTGAATCAGCCCTTGGCCGTGGGGCGGGTCTCGCCGGCTTGTCAGCCACACATTTGGCCGTTGGTCCTGACAGCGTACTCTACGCCTCTCTACAGGGAGAATCTACGCAGCCTTCCCTCCCCAGATCCCCCGCTCGCCACTTCTGTCGGAAAGAGCGATGCCGCGCCGCCACCATGTCACCGTGGCTGCCAGCAGGGCCCGCTGCCTCCTCTCTCCTACCCCCTCCGGTCCGCCGGCTCCGCCGGGGGCTGCAGAAGGGAGGGGAGCACAGCGTGGGTAAGTGCTGCCCGGGTCGTTGGTGTCCCTTTCCCCAGATGCCTTCCCTCCCTCCTCAGTGAGGGACAGTGGGTGCAGGTGCGTGAGGCGACCCACCGGGGCTCTGAGGGGAGCGGGATGGGAGTGCGAGGAGGAGAAAGGATGAAAGAGTAACACTTCTTGGGGCAGAACAATGTTCGGTGAAAGATTTGGGGGAGGGAACTTGGAGAAATGGCAATTTGGAGATGAGTTTAGTGGGAGAGGAAAGTAAACACCTGTGCGGACCGCAGGGGGTAGAGGCTGCCGTTGGAAAAACGTTCCTCTCCTCAGCAGAGGAGTTAGTGGGCGGTTACTCAGGCAAAGTCTGTGGGGGAAAGCACAGGAATGGGGGTGATTTGGGGTGTTTTGGTGTTTGCTGGCAAGTTGCTGCAGCTGAACTAGTCTGGAAGTGAATAGTGATGAACCATAAAGAGCAAAGCAGAAGAAGGTCAAAGTGAGCATTGGGGTTTTGTTTCCTGAGGAGACAGGAGAATACCTTTGAATTGGTTTAAGGGTTCAGTCCACTGGCTTGGTTTCTTCCCACCTCCTCATCTTGTTACTCCTCTGCAACCTGATGGGTATCCACTGGCTTGGTTTCTTCCCACCTCCTCATCTTGTTACTCCTCTGCAACCTGTTGGGTAGAGTGGTATTGTCTGTGATAACAGGTAAAGAGATGATTTCTAGTTTTATTCCAATTTACACCAGCAGCTGCTGCTGTCTGTAGATACAGGTATTAAAAAAAGGTGAATTTCCCTCTTTGAACAAACCCCATGCAAGCCTGAAATAATGTTTTCTCTCAGTGAGCAACTGATAATGACAAAGCTTGTTTTAAATTTACCCTCTCTTTACTCTCCCTTTCTTTTACAGGCTTGTCAAGGCTTCCCCTTCTGACTGAAGAATCCTAGCTGTGTGTTGTGCCTTGCTTGCAATTTGGTAAGAATATCTTGACCAGTTTTCTGTCTGGAGTGGAGCAGAGCAGAGAAGGTAAAAATGGAAGCTGTGTATGGTAATAGTTACAGCTTGATAACCTTGAAGTTTGTCTGAAATTGTTACAGGGTTCTGAGTCCAGAAAGTAAGTAGACTTTTGCCTAACTTGAAGCATAGATGTTGAATCTTTTATTATATCCAACTCCATAAGCTCTGAAGGTTAAACACAGGCATAGGTACTTGCACAAAAACAGTGGAGGTTTTCTGTGGATCTGGGAATCAGTTCCTTTTACCATCTAATGCCTGGATTTTCTGCTGTGTTTCTAATTAAGATAGTGGCCATGCCATTTTTGATCTGTTCATCTAAGGACCTGAAGTCTGTTTGCTCCCATTGAACTCAAAAGTAGGTCTGTCACTGAGTTCAGTGGTTACAGGATTGCCCCTATTTTTTTTTTTTCCTTCTCTTCACACTGCCCCCTCCCCCTCTTTAAAGGGTAAAAGCCACAAAGGATGTAAGTCTTCCAGAATCAAACTGAATCAATGAATTTCTCAAGCTCATTTTCAGAAGTAGGGATTTTTTTTCCCCTTTCTTATTTCCTGCCACAATCTCAGCCCTTCTTTAATATTCTGAAAGTACAGCTGCATAGTGTAGTATAAATCATAAGGAAAAAAAAGTTTACATTTGGGTCTTCAAATACTTAACACGTTAAACTATATTTAAGTGTGCCTTTGCAATAGACTGATAAACTTAGGTGTTTGCTGTTGCCATTGATTATCATGCTCTGTAGCAGGCAGAGGCAGTAACTGCTGCTGATGGTAAAGAAAAGGTAGTGGAAGGAGGAGGGGAGAAGGAGGTGGGAGAGGATGGGATTGGCTGCCTTTGATGTCAGTCGCAGCTGCGGGCCCCAGCTCTTCCGCTGCTCTAGCTCTGGCTCTCCCTTGAACAGCTCCTAGAGAGAGCAAGGCGTGCGGAGCTCGGATCACCAGCATCATGCTCCTTGGGCTTGGATCGTAGATCCCCCTCTTTGAACATTAAAATAACTCCTTCGTCCATCAGCGTCCCAGGCAGACCCAGCGAGAAAGCACGCACGTGAGAGAGAGAGAAAAGAAGGAGGAGGAAGAGAAAAATCTGCAACCGAGTGGACTGAAGCAAAGAAAAAGAGTGCTTTGCTTGCACAGCTGCAAAGTGGGAATTTAAAGAACTGCAGAGAGAAATTCCAGCTCATCAGCACATACACATTGCAGAATTACAGATCCAGGTAGAAATGACATCAACAGGGAAAGAAGGCAGCGGAGCTCAACATGCACAATATGTTGGACCCTACCGTTTGGAGAAAACCCTAGGAAAAGGACAGACAGGTTGGTTCATTTGCAGCAGCACCGGCGCTAGGGGGAAGGTGCTGTAGCAGCCAGTGAGGTGTTGGGGATGGGATATTTGAGGGTTCAGGTTTTACCATTTGCTGTTTTAGTGGCGATTACATTTATAGAGGATTTTTGCCTTTATTTATTATTAGTTTGCATTTGAATGATTTAATTTTTTTTATTTATTTTTTTAAGCCCAGGATGCTTTATGTTCATTACTCCTGCTAATGGGTGTTGTTCTGATGACAGCCAGAGTGCAGAGGAAAAAAATAGATGCTCTGTGGTGGTGAATTTTCACATCACTGCCCTACTTAGGAGCGTTTTCTTTTTAATTAAATTATATTGAAATGAAAGGTTCACAGCCTGTAGTACCAAGGAGGTGGTGGTGGTGGTAGTGGGGGAGTCACCAGCAGTATTTCATGACATCATGATTGAAAAGGGTGTAGTCCTTAAGGTGCAGTTGGGGGGGGTGGAAATATGTACAGTATGTCTGTGGCACTGAATGCTGTGGTAGTATAGCAAATATGGATGGATTGGTTGGTGATTTTTTTGTGGATGGGGTCTGAAATAAAAGAAAAATAGAGGATATATAGCAGAATTCATTCTGGTTATGCCGTGTTTTTGTAGGAGGGACTGGGGGGAGGGGAGGTTATTTAATTATTTTTCTTAAAGCTTGTTTATGAAACTCACCCCCAGCAGATTTTCCTGAATGGAACAATGGTAAGAAATATTAAAAAAGAGGAAACTGAGTGGAGGGAATTAGCAGAGAGCAGGTGCTTGTGCCCTACATGACATAATTAGATCCCCTAAATGCGTTCAAGATCTGGACTTACTGTTGCTTGCTTGGGTAGCATATTCACTTCAAGGGCAGGGGAGCGTTAATTGGAAGAAAAACACATAAAAAGAAGGACAAATATCTTCCTTATTTTTTTTTTTTTTAATTTATTTTTTTTAGTCACAGGTGCAATAAGCAATGGCATCTGGCATATTCATTGGGTTGGAAGCCCCCCAAAAGTGAATTGAGACTTGCCGTTATAATTTAGGGAGAGGGGAAGATCAGCCATGGGGAGGGGGATTCTTTGGGCATGTGGGTGTTAAGTGTTGTTCATTATGGTGGGACAATAAAACATGATGCATTGTGGTGTATTTTTTTTTTTTTTTTTATAACCCAGCCGAGCTTTGCCCATCTGTTGTCTAAAGGATTTAATAGGCGTTTCCATCCCCAGCTGCTGCCTCTGCTCTGCCTGCTTCCTCACTGCCCTGCGTGGCAGCAGCTCTGCAGTCCGCAATTTTCTTAGGGACACAGTCAAAATCCAGATCTTTCTCTGTAAGAAGCAATGCTCTTCTGAGATGATTGATTATACACCCTCCCCCCCATCCTTCCTCTCCTCTTCACAACCCCATAGCAACCGCTGAGAGACATGGATGAAGATGACATTGTCTTCTAGTGAAAGTGACTTTTATTTATATTTCATTTTTTTTCAAATCTCTTCAGTGTATCTGCTGCTAAAGGTAGCTCACTGTCACTGTTTTGGTTACCACCTTTATTCTTTGCATAGCTCAATGAGCCCTTACTTCTGCAGTTGCATTTTTACTAAAATCTGTTCTGATTATGATAATGAAAATGCTCTACCAAAAAAATTGCAGTGTGTTGGTAATAAAACTGCCCTATTTCTGCTGGTAATCCTTTCCTGGATACTCCAGGTGATCAAAGAGCTAGCTGTAGATGACAAATTCATTTTTGTCTTCATCACCATTTCCCTTTTCCTCTCTCACCTTCTCGGCACCCCTCCCTTCCCTTTAAATACAATTGTCTGAGACTCCTTAAAATACAGCTGTATTAACCTTTTGCTCCATGTCTTATATAGCCTGATGTTGTGGTCCTAAAGGGTTATCTGCAGCTTTGGTTATTTTTTTCCTCTCTGCTAATCTTCCTATCTTCCTCCTAAGTGATTAGAGATGTGGGGGTGGAGGGAGAAGAAGGGGATGTATTTAGAGGCTTGCTGCTGTTGGCCTCTGCAGTTATTCAACTATCTGGACAAGGGTGAAAGTTTCCTTTTGCAGTTTTACCACATAACTGATCTTTATAGATAAGTCTCTGTTGTTTGCACACATGAATGCACATAAAATGTACGATGTGTGGTGTCATAGAAGCTAGGGGTGGGGGAAGAGGAAGAGAAATCTTAAAAGTAGCTGATGTCAGTTTGTGTCTTACTTGCTATGCCCACCCTTGATTAATGGCATAATGCACTGAGGTGAAATCTAACTTGGTATTAAACATACATGGCTAAATATGGAAAGATGCCTTCTGGTCTTCTCGCATTTTCTGTGCTAATCACATTTGGGAGCATGCAGAATGGCATGAACAGTGTGTGGTGCATAGCTAGTCCTCATCCTTCTTGTTTTAGAGGGTAAGCAGGCAACATGCAGCATTTTAGGGAGAGGACAACAAGCGCCTGATTGAGGGCCTGATTCACTGTAGTATGTTGTTATGGTGTATAACTCTGAATTTGGGTTGCAGTGGCATATGGCTGAAGAAAATAGTGGTTGTAATCGTTCTTTTAGAGCTTGACTTTAAAGCGTGGAACGTTAGGATGTAATGGCTTGGAATTTTTTTTTTTTCCCAAGGGGAGGGAGAAGAGTAAGAAATAAAATCTGGCAAAATGAAATGATGAAGAGAAAGAAAGTGTAGGTTGTCTTGGAAAGTCCTACCCATTTTGCAGTGATCTGTGTATCCATCGTTTTTATTTTGAATAAAAAATCTTAACTCTATGAAGTTATTTCAGATACGTAGAGGTAGTTTTGCTTCCAGATAAATTAGTATGTAAACATATTAATCACTCTCACCTGCTTTTACTGAGAGCCAAAGAAAGGGGTTTTGGGAAGGAGTGTGGGTGCACAGTTCAGGGCAGACTTGCAAAGGGTGTAATGGAGGGAGAATGGAATGGTAAATAGAACTCTCACTGGCTTTCCTTCTGTGAAGTTGTCAGAGATTGCCATCTTAATAGCTGAAAAAAAAAGCATTTAACAACAGCAGCCTACTGGTCCCTGCAAAGAAGTCCAGTGGCCGTACCTGGGGCATTAGTGGAACCTGGTGACATCTGACTGTGGGTGTGCAAAATGGACACAGAAGAGTCTTTGGTTCAAATTGGTGGGTAACTGTTACTGAAAGTGTTGATTTGGATTCAAAATCGGGTATGCAAAATTTGTTCTGAGTGGCCTTCTGTGTTGGTGCATCAAGCTTGCTGAGAGTGACTGATGCCACAGAGAGGATCAGGACCTCATAGTTGGAGAAGTTGGACCTCATGGTTGGAGAAGCTGGAAAAAAGCTACATGGGGAAGTGTTGAAAAATGCCTGTGCTTAAAGCTCCATACTGGTAGTGGGAGTGATAGAGGAATGAAGGATTTATTTTTTTTAAATAATGTAGCGTACAAATTTAATGTACAATTTGAGTGCTGTAGTAAAATGGTTTGTTTTTGTAATAGGTTGAATTCAGAGCATCTCTTATTGACTGCAGCTGGAGGAATAGCTCATGGAATCTGTATTTGAAAGATTTTGCAAGAACACAAGAACCAGCATAATCCTACTTACTGTACTCAATTTTATTTTACAGAACTGTCAGTGTAAAAGATTGTTACTATATATAAATGGATGTGTGGGGAAAGGTTGGTTTATCTAAGCTTCATTGATGCATTCTTCTACAGTTAATTATAGGACGTCTTTGTTGTTAACAGTAATGAGCAAAAGATGTGTGTCATGCTACAGTAACACACGTGGAAACAGTGAGCATTGAGAAACTCTAGTCATACCTGATCATGAAGCAGTGTTTTAATTTTAGATCAAACAGAGGCTTTTCTCCATTTGCCAATAATTCTTTGTGAAATCAGCTTCTTGTGTATTCTTTGCCCTTTTTTTTTTTTTTTTTCCTACCACAAATATTTTTGTTCCTGTGTTCTTTTGGCCTCTTTAACCCCTATTTCACCTTTGAAATTCTTAAGAGAAATTTGGATTGACTGTAGTGAATATTTATTAATGAGTGCAAAGATGAAGAGCTGAAGTGCTTCTTGTGAAGGTCTTCAGCATTTTGGAGAGTTTTCTTCTGTTTTTATTTGACAGTCACTGTATAGGTTTCATCAGCACTGTTTGCTATGGGACCAATTTAATGTCTAGTTGATATTTCCAAGCCTCTACTTTATCTACAAGCAGTAAGACATTGAGAGTGAGAGTTAGCCTATTCACTTTGAGATAAACTTTATGAAAAATATGATGTTTCTGATCCATTTTTGTCTTGTTCCTTTCATTCTGTTTTAAGCCCAGTTCTGCAGAAATTCAAGACAAAGAATCCTTCTTGAAATTAACGACACTTCAACCTTTGCAGAAAGTGTAGGGGGTCCGTTTTCTCCATTGATACCATATAACTTCCAGCTATTTTGGTGTGTAACTTGTTAATTATATATGAGCCATCAGTGAGGTGTTCAGCAGTATTTGTGAGAACAGAAATCGTTAAATCTGTTTTACTGAATTTAATAGCCTTTTATTCAGTGAGAGGTTAAACAGGATGTTTCTTTACAGCCTTAACCACATGTTACCATGACACTGGCAGAAACTGAAATTTGTTAATTTTTTTTTTTTGGTCTTTGTCAAATTTGGTTGAAATTGAAAGCTTTAGATCTATTCAAGGAGTGTTTTGTAGACAATGTGATCTCAGAAGCCTGGTTTCCCTGGGTAAGTAGGGTAAACAAAGTATATCCTTTTCATTCATATGGCTTTGCTTTTTTTTTTTCGGACCCAGTGTGTTGGATCTAGGGACAGTACAGCTTTCTAGATGAATGTATTGTTTTAGAGGTCTAGAGGTTTCTTTCAGAATGCTGAATCCATATCTTTTGTTATGGTAGCCTATAAAGACTTAAATGGTTAATTAGTAATTATAGAAATAAGACATTGCAAGCAGTACTGTGGGCAGTAGAGGTCTTAACCTTTCTTTGCAAAATCTGATTCTTAGGTTGTAGTGACTTAGACTTAATGAATTTTCAAGTAACAGGAGTTTTGAGAGATTTAGCCTTTCTTAACTTTATATACTTTTGATCTGACTGTTCAGAAGTACTGTTTGCCTCCATTACTGACTGAAGTAATCTAGTATTACCGTGCCGCATGTCTGAACTGCAAAGTTCATCTATACCTTTTATGACTTTAATTCTTTTTAAAAATTAAAGCAAATTCCTGTTTGATAACTATGAAGATGATTTTTAGCTTCCATTCTCCTGCAACCTTTGTAGAGGCATGCCATTAGTATTTTACAATATCAACAGAAAAAAAATATTCATTTTCTGAAATGGTAGCAAGTTCTGAAAGTTTGTTTGGTTTTTTTAATAAAGCACAGTAAACTTTCTCACTCAAGCATTGTTAAAATTAATGTACTGTCACGTGAGTGCGACTGTATGACTACTTATATATCTACGTTTCAGACATCAGCAGGAAGTACAGAAACAGTGATTTCACAAATAGAGTTCTTGCACTGCTGAAGCACTTTCCTACTCTGTCACTGCTTTAATGTAATTTTGTGTTGCTACAGTGGGAAGGAATGCATTAGGATGATGAGAGAGGTTATAGAAATTAAAAATCTTCTCAGTAGAATTTACCTCTTAATTTCTTCTGATCTCTAGAAAACCTGCAAGTCCATGAGGAAAGCAAATGTGGCATTTTAAAGTGGTTTCTTAAAATTCTTTTTGTAAATTGTGTACCATAAATTTACTCCACATATATTTTGGAAAGTCTTTAATATCGTATACTGTAGAGTTAAAAAGTAATTGTAATGACAATAAATGTTGATATCCACCTCAAAATTAATGGGTAGGTAATATAGAACAAACGTAGGTGGTAAAAGAATTCCAGCTTTCAGAACAAATTTGGAAGGAAATAAGAAATTTGGAAGTAATGCCCTCTGAAGTAAGAGACATTGCATGACAAATGTATTGTGAGCATAGGAGAACAGTCAAAATAAGAAGGGGTGGAAGCCTGGATATAGATTACCGTGAAGGTAGAGACATAAATGAATGCTCCCGGAGTGCTTCTTTTCAAGTGCTGAGATACTGTTAAGTTGCCCTTGTGAAGTCAGACAGTGTTCTAAGTCGAGCTGACTTCAGTAGGAAGATCATCAAGCCCACGATAAATAGGTAAGGGTGGAAATTTTTTCTTTGTTTTGGATGTTCTATTAAGAAATACTCTGCAAAAAAAAATCTTCTGGTTTTAAATCCAGGATGTTTAGCAATACCAGTCAATAATGCTGTTTGCTTTGCTTATGGAATATGAGGAGACGGAATGACCTGAAAACGGAACATACACAGTACTGTTTTTCTACAAAACACCTATACTGTAGAGTGACATGAAGAAAACCTGTTTTAAATAGCGTTCTTAATGAACTTAAACCATCTACATCTGTAGCATGTGTAAGTGCAGAGTGATTTCCTTCAAGTCTTTATTTGTTTCAGATTTTCTGGCAAATTATTTATTTTTTTTTAATCTCCTTTCCCCAGCTCTTTTTACCTCGCTTATGGATTGGATATGCTTAAAACAGTATCAAAAGATTTGAGTTGTACTCTTGAATGTAATCTGTTGGATGTATTACATGAGTGTTACATTCTGCTTGGATAGTTGTATGAGTACTTCCAACATAAACGTTTGCAAGTGGAAACTGAAAATTTAGTTTTTCTAGACCGTTTGGACAGGAGTCCCATAGGCACCCTTGCCTTGAAGATGGGAAGTTTTACAGAAAGGTTTTTAAAAGGCTCACGAATGTGACCAAATCAAACTTGGCTAATTTCACATGTCTACTTTTAGAGCATATAAATAGTATTCATCCAGTTACATTTGACTTATTCTACAGTTAATTTGGAACAGGGATATAACGCTTTTGTTAATTCTTTTAATTGTGTTTACAGACTAGACTGGTTAAAAAAAAAAAGTGCGAAAAATCCACCCAGAAGTGGTTTTTTTTTAATAGCTTTTGAAAATTGTGTTTAAATGGAATTTAGGTGGAAATTGTATTGGTTCCTTTCATAAAAGTGTATTACTTGCTCTTGATGTAGCTGAAAGCAATTTTTTCATGAATGCGTCATTTGTGGCAGAGATGCCTATGTGATCGTCGTTGTCCTGAGACTGTACAAACAGAAATGTACTGTTTCTTTTGCACTGAGCTTGGATACAGTTTTTAAAAGGTAATAAATTGAAGTGTGTCATGAGATTAAGACCAATATGCACAAGGAAGGTAGATGATGGTGTTTAAAGAAATCCAGGTACATTCCCTTACATGGTACTGCTGCCTTCCTAGTAATGCAGAGTAACCTTCAGGCTGGTGCACAAAGCTGATGGATAGTTACTCAGTGCTGGAGTGGGTAGAAGAGAATACTTCAGTTGTCAGCTCTCTCTCAGTTTTATTTTGAGACAATTATTTTATTATTTCCTGAAGGCTACAGAGATCATTGTCAACTAGCATAAAGTAGCCTTAAAACTGTTCTAAATAACTCCTGCACGAAGTTCTGCTGGCTGATCTTGCTGTTTTGCACCCCATGGCTGTGCTGGGCAGTTCCTACCTTTTAGACTTGTATTATTCCTATTCTGACTTCCTTGGATGAAGATTATTGCATATGTAAGAGGAAAAGAAGGTTTTTGTTTTGTTTGGTTGTTTTAATTTTGTGTTCAAATAAACAATTTTAATTTGGTGTGGTAGAAGGGGTGCAGTTAGATTGGGGGACCATTCCTTGTGCAGTTTACCACTTATTACAGGCTCTTTGTTTTGTTATGCAACAGCCACGCATTGATAATCAGTGATTTGATACTTACGGAGTTTGGGGAGGAAAAAGTAGGTAACTTGAAGGTTACTGACAAAAGGAGATTATTGCTGGTAAAAGCTTTGTGCTGAGATTTGCAACATCAACTAACAATAAATAGGTAAATGCAGTGCGTGTGGGAGAATTGAGGAGAGAAACTAGCACCAAGTGGCTTAGGGTGTCCAAGTACTTCAAGTACTTCCTTTTTTTTTTCTTTTTTTTTTTTGTTTTGTTTTAGTGTTTGAACACTATATGGAAATTACAGGCATGATAATATTTACAGTGAAGTGCTTAACTTTGAAAAAATAATAAAAAGATTGAAAACTGTTTTCAGGCAACCGTTTAGTAAGTGCTCTTCTGGCTGCTTGCTTCTACTTACAAAACAGCATACTCTATTTATATCCCGAGGCTCCTGCAATTTTGATTTACTGTCTTTTGCATTATATGCTTAATGAAAAAAAAAAAAAAACAACCTAGTGTAATAATGTTTTGGGTTTCTTTTAATAACATCTACCTTACATATGTATTAAGCTCTGCTTTTGCAATGTCATTCCTCTGTGTGTTCAGCCTTACATGGCATAAGCTGACTGACCTTGTCATTTAGCTATTAAAAACCCTATTGACCGGAACAAAAATAATGGAGGAGCTGGTTTCTAGGGGAAGCAAACTTCTCTGGACCAAAAAAAGTGCTAATTTATCTACCCAGTATCCAAAGTCTGCTCTTAGAACTGCCAGTAGTCCTTCAGCTGCAGATGAGAATGTACCAGGTCTTCGTACTGGCCCAGAAAGGACTGTTGATGGAATTGTTTGGCTCTGTTTCACTCTTAATTATTTCATGTGTGGCTAGCAATGTTATCACTAGATTTCTACACAGATGTTCTTCTTGGGAAAAGTGTTTGTCTTTTTGCTTTGGTCCTGGATGAGGTACATTGTAGCTCAGGTTCATGTTAGCTTATCTGCCCTATTTTAATATAACTTCTGAGATAGAGGGACCAGTAATAACATGTTTGCAGCTAATCATGAGCTGGTGATGGATATTTACTTTTTTAAAAATTTTGGTTTTTAAAAAAACCAACATCCTGCTATGATAAAGTCTTAGCTAAGCTAGCACAAAGTGTTGCTAAGACTACTGTTCTATTGCATTTGAACTAAAACACAAGTTAAAATACAAAAGGAAAACTTCACAATCCAAATCCTTATGATATGAAATGCACTGTGTAGGATGTTAAAAAAATTCTCATCTTTTGCTGATTGTTGGCCAGCTGAGGGTTGGGTTACTCATCCTACCAGTCGTTCTCCCTGGATAAGTTTAATTTGGTGACTCTTATGACCTGTCCCAAAGATTAAGGAATGGACTTGACTCTTTGATTTTTACTTTACTAGTCTCTTCATCCCTTCCAGTATTCTATTCTGAAGCTCTCATCTTATTTTGAGGTTGTAAATGGTGGGTAGCTTGTCTGTCATATTGAGTTGACCTGTTGTCAGCACAACAGATTGGTCTACTGTTTTCCTTTTTGAAGTTCTGGTGGGTTTGGGTGGTTTTTTCTTTGTTTGACGGGGTCTTTTATTGTTTTTATTGGGGTTTTCCTTGGATTTGTGTGTTAACTTCAAAGTTACCTTGCCTCTGGAAACTGGGTCAATGACTGGCATATTGGATATTTGGTTCTTTCTACAGCTGCGATCTCGTACAGCAAATTCATGAAGACTTTAGGAGGGTAGTTGAAAACTGTCAAGGATGTTGCAGTTACAAGACTGAGCCTCTTATTCATTTCACTGGTAGACATAGACTACTTTCTTAGATAGGGTATCTCTAAATAAGCATGTGTTATTTTAGGGATTTATTATTTTTTTAAACTGTATGGTCACAGTAGACTGAAAAATAAGGTACTTATAGGGTTTCCTCCCACTTCTTATACAGATGCGTTGTCTGGGAAATTAACACTGATGCATTGTGTGTCCTTGGAGAATTATTTATCTTGTCTATGTTTTGTCTTCCACATTTCATGCATCTTGCCTAGGTTGTGAACTGAGAGGAAAGATAACTTGTAATATATTATCTGCATATAATCCCTTTGATGCTAAAGCACTAATCTTAGTTGGGCTTTTATGTGTGTATATGAGATTACATTTAAATATAGGAAGAAGCTTCTCCACTGTGAGGGTGCGTTGAACCTGGCACAGGTTGCCTAGAGGTGTTGTGAAGTCTCCATCCTTGCATATATTCAAAAACAGACTAGACACAGCCTTGAGCAGCCTGCTCTAGTTGACTCTGCTTTGACCAGTGGTGTTGGACTAGATGATCTTCAGAGATTATGTCTAAACTCTTTTGCTATTCCGAGTTACCCTGTGCAACGAAAAAACTGTAACTTGTTCAGCAAACTGTGAAACTAAGGAACTCTGTCTCCTCCAGTTTTGTACCCTATATTCACCTTCTCCTGCTCTCTCTACATCCTTGTCTCGGGCTGGGTGAAAACAGTGTTTGTGTCTTACTTGGAGCCATCTCTGCTGCCTGTCCATCCTTTTTCTTTCTCTTGGAATACATTAAGGATTAAATCACAATTTTCTCTTTCCATTGTGGGAGCAAAGTTTGAAGCTCTTATTTCCCCAGACACTTGGCACTTTCCATGACACTTGTAGAATCTTAGAGATGTTCCTTGCTCTTTCAAACTTGGTTGAAACTTACTTATCTATGGTGCTATGGGGGGAATTACAGACAGCTAACCTGAACATGTAAATTTTGTTTCCTAAACGTAGGCTAAAGCAAAGCTATCCTAAACAGCACAGCTTTAATCTGCATTTGGTTTTGAAGGTCATGAGATACTGCTATAACAGGTTGAGATAGGTGGAATACAGCTACGCTTCAGATACCACCCTCACCTTGGTTAAAATTCTTCCACCAAAATTAGGTGGAAAAATTGGTTCTAAACAACAGTGTGATTCCCTAATGCTGGAGGAACCCCCAGCTAGCTTGACAGGCTGGATTCCTGCCTACTTTCTACTTCTGGAGCAGTGCAAATCAGGGAGGATAGAAGCTAATACTTGGTCCTTCCTGTTTGTGAGCTAAGCACAGTGATTGGGGAGTGTGAGAAGGGAGCCCTCTGTATTTCCTCCATGTATCCATTTTGGTACAGTGGCAGTATTTGAAGTAGTCCTTTCCTGCAGAAAGCTGAGAGGAAGACTGAGAGCTGTTTGTGTGTTTGCAATGCCTTTCTGTACAAAAATCGTCACTGAAGACAAAGCCAAGTATTATATTAGAACTTGGCAATGACACAAGTGCTATAGCCCTGTTAAACTCGGGCATTTGTTTTGTTGAAAAGACATGGCTATGAGTGGCACAGCTTTTAAGATTCATGCTACTTTGTAAGCACCAGCCTTAAACAGTTTTTCATTAACTTTTGAAACTAACTAGATCTACATGCTTCCCCAAACTTCACATTCCTATAAATCAGTAAAGCTTGATTAAAATCAGTAATCACCACCCACAAAGGTAGATCTGTCCTAGTGCTTCAGGGTTTTGTCCCGTGCTGCTTTTCTTCTAGGTCTGGTTTATTTTGTTGCTCATATTTGTGAAAACCCATCTCTCTTGCTTCTCGTTGTTTCCCGATTGTGCTGAAAACATTAGTCAAATTCTCCACTCAGTTACATCTGTGCAGTCCCATTGACTTCAAGGCCTTGCTGTAGTTTATCTGAGAGCAGAGTTTGACCCATGAGCAAGTTTCTCATCGATGGGCAGCAGAGGCAGACCTCTGGCAGTGTTCTAGTTAAGAGCAGCCGAGGAATACAGCTCCTCTGCAGTGAATATTCAAGCAAATTAGAGCACAAAGTGGAATGATGCTATAAGTGAATTACATTCAAACTGAAAATACAGGCCCGACATTTTACAAATTACTATCTTTCATACTTAAAGCAGAAGTCTGTCTGCTCAGCTAACAGACAAATTAAGGCAAGTAAATGTTTTAATACTTTTAGCAGTAATTCTTCTCTAGTATTCCCCACATACGTATACTGAAATTACCCAACTGGTTTGCACTAAGCTTCAAGATGTAGAAAATGTCCTTACCTTTATCATTACTGCCTCTTTGCTAGGGAAAGCGACAGCCAGACTTGTGGTTGGGACAGTTGCCATCTTGTTACCAGGTGGCTCTTCCTGCTCAGAGTAAATAGTGCAAAAATAGGTATAGTTTATGGCACTCTGTTGTAATGCTGTCATCACCATTACTCTTATCACCATTGAATCAGTTACAGCCAAGAACCTCTCTAGCTCCACCAATGCTTGTTTATTCTTAGTGTTTTGGTGTCTTTGGCTCTAAGAAATGAGGTAGCATGTGGTCTGCTTCCCAAAAATTCATAAAAAGATTGATTAGAATAGCAAACTTAACACATTTGCTGTTCAAGTGTCTGCTTCTCTACTGCAAATTTCTGGAGTCTACAAGAGGGTAGAAATCCATGTATATAATAGGCATTGAAATGGTGGGACTTAAAAACATCTCAAAACAAAAGATTCTGATTAAAGTATGTCTGCCTTACAATCAAAGGTGGAATTCTAGCACTGAGGGGTAGAACTGTGATTTGTGTGAGGGCTGGAGAAGTGTACCAAAGCAATTGAGAACCTCATAGATGTCCAGTCTTCCTCATCTTTGTTTCATTATTTATTTGTACCAGTCGTGTCTTTGTTTTGCTCTTTTAATAAACTCTGCATCAGCTATAAATCAATATGGTGTGTCAGATGTGGGTAAGCTGAACATTTATATACATAGCATATTGTACACTTTGTGTATGTATTACTTCATTTCAAGGTTGGAGTTTTTTGTGTATGCAAAATACCAGCCTTGTGCTTGATCCTGTAGAGTTCTAATTCTGGTGTGAAAGATTATTCTGTACTCTCAAGGCCTGCTGGATTAAAGGATTAGGTCCCTATTTCATGGGATTGTAGAATGGTTTGGGTTGGAAGATCATCATGGACAGGGACATCCTCCACTAGACCAGGCTGCCCAAAGTCCCGTCCAACTTGACCTTGAATACTGCCAGGGAGGGGGCATCCACAACCTCTCTGGGCAACCTGTGCCAGTCTCACCACCTTTAGAGTACAGAGTTTCTTCCTAATATCTAATATAAATCTTCCTTCCTTCAGCATAAAGCTGCTGTTACCTATCGCTACTTGCCTTTGTAACCAGTCCCTTGAGGTTTCTTAGAGGCCCCCTCTGGTACTGGAAGTCTGCTCTAAGGTGTCCCCCAAACCTTCTCATCTCCAGGCTGAACAAACCTAGTTCTGTCAGGGTGTCCTCGTAGGAGAGGTGCTCCATCCCTCTGATCATCTTCATGTCTCCTCTCTGGACTTGATCCACCAGGTCCATGTCCTACTTATGTACTGGGGCCCCGGAGCTGAACACAGTGCTCCAGGTGGGGTCTCACAAGAGCAGAGTAGAGGAGCAGAGTCACCTCCTTTGACCTGCTGGTTGTGCAGATAATCTGATGATCTCTCAAATGCTGTAGAGTCTTAGCTGAATAATTTCTTAGGGAAAGAGTAGTAGATGTATATAAAACAGGTTCTGTCATGTTGTGCAGTTCTAAGGTACATTGTTCAGAAACAGTAACTCTGTAGTCTTCACTGTACCTGACAGACTCAACTATTGACTTGTAGTCTTGCAGTGGACCCTTTGGCAAATTAATTTATCTTTTTATTAATAATTTTTTTAAAATTTATTTTTCATCATGTCCTACTATAAAACTAAGATAATACTTGACTTCCCTTTTGGGACTGACAGGATTAGCCAGCTATTATTGATAACTTTTTCAGAAATAAGCGGCATGGAAAGGCCTGGGATCACCTCGTTATATAGACCTACATTTATTTATTTACTTTTGCTATTTTTAATTTTTGCTACCTTCTTTTTATTTAATGTATCTTTGTGGATTTTAATTTCCTGAGGATAGCCTGGACCACGCAGCCTGATCTGTCCAGGTGATGATACCTTTTCATGCTGTATTTGTCTACTTACCATAGCTTCTCCTTTCAGTTACTGTAATATTGATACATAAATACTGAAATCTCTGTGGCTGAAATTTGAAACTAAAGTTATTTTAACTATCTAATACAATAGAAGAATTGCTTTAATGTTGTCATTTTGACAATTTTTGGCTATGTTGACTTTTACTTCTTTCCTTAGGGATGTTTGGCCGTGATATCCCAAATGAGGTGTCACTGAGTAAAACTGTGCTTGTGTGATGCTGTTTCTAACTTGGTCATTTTTATTTGTGCTCCTGTGGTGCTGGTAGAATTATGCTGCAGTGTTAAAATGCAGCAGTTTCATTTTCCTGCAGGCAGCAGCCCTCTGGTGGTATGGGGGAGTTTTCCTTCCTTTTTTTTTTTAAGTCATTTTTAGAAATTCTGACAGATTAATACAGAAGCTTTTAAAGGTACCTTAAATTAGGCTGCCACATAGTCCCATATCTCCCCTCTTTTCCTCTCTAATCCCATTTTATCACAACCCCCACCGAAATTTGGAATGTAAAAGGCAAAGCAAGGTTAAATGCACCCAGTTGATAATACCAACAGTCTTATTTGGCAAAGTGATATTTATCAAATGGTATTTCAGTAAGTTTCAGCTTCCAGAACTATTGCCTGGAAAGGGTATAGGTTGGTGTAAAGTGGGTGGTGAGGCTAATGGGTTATTCTGAAGACTGGCTGAATTGTTAGGAATGCAGGCATTTCTGAGGAGGCTGATGATGAACTTGAAATATCAAAGAATTTTTTTAAGGGATGACCTTAGTAGTCTGTTATATGGGCGTTAATGATAGTTATACTGCAAGTTACTGCCTGGAAAATATATTTCAACTACTGGGGAGGCTTTTCATCTGTGCCCTAGGAATGAAATGTAGCCTTTTGCAAGTATGAGGTGTAGCTATCACTTGAGTCCCACTTAAGACCTGTTTTGAAGTGTTAGGTACTGGGAGTTAAAAATGGGAGTTCAGAAAGTATATAAACTAAAATATTACTCCTTACTATTTTTGAGGTGTGAAGCCAGAGTTACATGCAAATGTTTTTTGAAATTATTAATGCTCTGCCAGGGATACATTTGGCTTGTTCCCTTTCCAGGACTACCGTAAATGTCAAAATCATGCTGTATCTGCAGCTATGTTACTGCATAAAAACACTGTCTTTGTAGGAAGCCGTACAATCTGGTTATGATTGAAGCCTAAAGTTGTAGTTAACACAAAAAAAAAAAAAAGAGGCAAGCCTTTAAGTAACTGAAGCTACACAGAATGAATAATTTCTGCAGTTTCAGGTTTTAGGGCAAATCGTTCAAGTTAAAAAAAAAAAGTACTGATTTTTGACTCTGAAACCTAATGTGCATCTGTAAAGTGAAACAAGTTATTGACCAGGGGTGTGTGGGTTTTGTTTTGGGTTTTATTTATTTGTTTTTAAAAAGGCTGATGAGATTGGTAAATAAAAAACATTAAGATACAGAATAAATTCCATTACTTCATATGCTAGATAGTGGTTGTAACATACGAGCCCTTCTCAGTATTAGGCTGAACTTAACACTGTGGACAGCAAATACTACAAATTTGTGACATTACTGGATAAAGTATTAGATCCCTTACAGCATCACAGAACAGTTGGGGTTGGAAGAGACCCCTGGGGATCATCTAGTCCAAACCCCCTCCTAAAGCAGGATAACCTAGAGCAGGTTGCACAGGATCACATCCAGGTGGGTTTTGAGTATCTCCAGAGGAGACCACCACCTCTCTGGGCAGCCTGTCCCAGTGCTCTGCCACCCATGGAGTGAAGAAGTTTTTCCTCATGCTAAGCTGGAACTTCTGTGTTCCAGTGTGATATATTTGCTAACCATTATCGAGAGATATTTATACCAGATAAGAGATACTATGAAAAAGTATTGTTTGAGCCATGATATTTTTTGGGGCCTAACTCTTGACTCTTTTTGCCAGGTTTGCTTCAGTTACGAAGTCAGCAGCCCCAGCCTAGTGCATGTAGCACTTATGTGTAGTTTGGGGTCAGATTCTGATCCATGCAAAGAACTCTCCATGCACATAGTTTATATATGAAAGTGATAGTATCCATTTTCTGACTTTTAATTCTTGTCATAAACAAACATAGGGTGAAAATGAAATAAAATGAAGGGGGAAAGCTGGAAAGAAGATTCCCCACCACCCTGCCCACGTACCCTATCACTGATCTTGAAAGTGAAAGCTTAATTGACATCATCTCTGCTCTTAAGTTGTGAAGAAGTACATTTTGGAGCAAATTCACTGCACTGAATGGATGTGTGTTGGCATAAAACCAAGATGAATAAGGGGAAGAAGTGGCATGTTTAAATGGTAAAGACTCAGAGCTTTTGTCACCTTAGAGCTATGTTTTTAAACATGAAAAAATGGAGAACTGTAGTAGAGGTTAAGACATCACCAGTTCTTGTCAAGACATCTTCCACAGTGTCCAAAACGTGATTTTATTTTTGCTTATTCAGATTCTTGTTTGTGACTGAAAACACACAACATTGTACCACGTGATGCAGTAGGTTGCTGGTTGTTTTTTGGAGGCAGAATAACAATGGGCCTGCCCTTGGTATCCTTCTTCCTAAATATTCAGATTAGCACTGAGAGGCCTAAGCAAAACAACTTCCTGCCATTCAGTGGAGAGGCTTACAAACTTAAATCCACAAAAAGTATGACAGTGCAGAAGCAAAGACAGAGGAATTAATTTTTTAAATATTAATTTGAATTTGCCATGTTTTGCCACAGGCCTATGGCTTTCAAAATAAACTAGTTACTATACTGGGGATGAGGTGAAAGTGATTCATGTTTCAACTAGAAACTCAAAGTGCCTCCACCATCTTGATTATTGTGAATATTTCTTCAAATGAAAATCTAAAATTATGTTTGCTTCCAGCCTAAAAATGAATTCAAGTGGTTTATGGCCACTGCTGGAGGTAGGGTTTTGAACTTGGTAAGACTTGCTTTGATCCCGTTGTAGCTGCACATATATCTTAGGAGGAATTAAATCATCAAGACTTTATTCCCTGACCTTACAGAAAGCCGCTATGACTATAGTGTTAGTAGTCTGTTTCAGATGCACATTTTCTTTGATTTCCTGTTATTTTCTAACCTGCAGAGTACTGAGATTTGAAAGGACAGTGTTTAAAACTCACTTTCCCCCTTACTGGCTTTGTTTTTGTTCCTGGATGCATTTGGTAATGTGACCTTTGCAATCTTTGCCATCCTAATATTCGTCCTGCTGTGAAGTTTTGTAGATGCACCTTTCACCACGTTTTGGAAGTTGTGTAACGTGATCCAATTCATATTCAAGATAGTATTTATCAATTTTAAACTGACGCATAAGGGTCCTGGAGTTTTTGGTTTCCTCTGGTTATATAACAAGCTGTTTTACATGTCTAAACTTCTGGTCATCAGATTTGTGCTGTTTGTATTTTGTTCAGAGATTGTTTTATAAGAAAATTCTCACATAATAGTGGGTCAGATTTTGCTTCTTGCTACACTTGGGATTTTTTGTTTGTTTTTTTTCCTGTTGCATTTCCAGTGTTTCACTGACATTTCTTTGGATTTACAGCAGTTTCATGCACCAGAGCAGTGTAGTGTCCTACTGTGGACCCTATTGTCTTCCATGTGTAAGAGTCACAAGAGTCAGCAAACGTGTGCTGTCCAAGTGAGAATACTTGGTAGTTGCTGTTCCTGAATTACATGTAGACTAAACAACTAAACAGCTAAAATTAGACCATAAACATCAAAGGGTATAGATAGAAATATTAGTTCAAATACAATTTGATTATAAGCTGTACCAAAAAAACCCTACCCCACCTCTGATGCATTCTCTTACTGTCACTGTGATGCTTATTTAAAATGACATACACTGCTGAAAAGAAGCATTTAGTAGTTGAAATGTAAGTGGGTGACTAAGAAGCAATACATATGTAGCAGTATCTTTTCCTTCCAGTTTTGTTTCCAAAAAACCCCCATCTCAGACTCTCATAGTAACAACTATTGACAGTACTGGAAGTAACTCTTCTGGTTTTCTTATTTCTCTGATGTTATATTAAACCTTATTCTTTTTCTTTGGCAGTCAGTGGTACAGGATCATCTTACTGCTTGTGCTTCGATGATTTTTTTTTTTTTTTTTTTTTTTTTTTTTTTCTTTTTTCTTTTTTTCTTCTTTTCTTTCCCCCTCCCCACTCTTTCCCTGTGGCAACTTTGCTTGCTGGATGCATCTGAATTCTGAGCCTCGCCAGCAGCATGGTAAAATCGAACTGTAGCATTTGAAAAAAATGCTCTATTGAAAAACAAGCTGGAGCAATCCAGACTCGGGTTTCAGAGGGAATGGAAAGCTCATGATCCATGCAGCTTTGCAAGCTCAGCACCATGAGTATGATTGACTGTAAACTCGGTCACCGTTATGAAAAAACTGAAGGGTATTCAGCGTAATGACATGCAATAAAAGTGGGACATGTGAGATCATGAAGAAGCCCAGAGTCTGCCTCCCTCCACAGACAAGTTGGTGCTTTGCTTAAGCTGCTGTAAAAATGATGTCATGGTTCTGAGGCTATCCAGTCTTAATTTAGATTTACATTGCTGCACAGAAAACTGAATTTAGTTATGCATTACTCCAGAAACAGCCTGAATTTGTATCTTAGTGCCTTAATTGGAGTTGATTTTAGGAAGGATGGGTTTTGTTACTGTGGGCTAGATCCTAAGCTGGTGCTGTTTGGTTGAGAACCTTGGACTCCATGCTGCTGGACAGACTTATGGATTTGACTTGCTATATAAAGGCAGAGGCAATAAATTTTCAATTTCAGCAAGGGTCTAGATGTTGGATTCTGGTTTTTCAAACATTCTGTACTTGAGATAAATGCAAACCCACACATGTTGTGAAAGGTTGAGTGTCTAAAGTTTTAGGTATCACACCCTTTCCACAAAGAGGTATGTACTTACTTCTGTCTTTGCAAGACACTTCAATAATCTTACCTTTTTCTTTAATTTCTTTCTTTCTTTCTGTAAATGATCTCTGAATTTATAACAGCTGTATTCCCATGTTGATATAATAGCCACAGCATGGATATTGTCTCTGTTCTAAGCTATCCACAAGTACTTATAATTCTCTTAGAAAATTGACCTTTGGTCTTAAAATTCTTATGCTTGACCTCTAGTCCAGAAATTACTTCTTTCTCTCTCAAGAGATCTTGATAATCATCTGTATGACTAGGTTTATTTTATCTGTCTGTTGGCAGCAGGAGGTGGTAAGGAAGGGGAGGTCACTAGTTCAATTCCTTGCTGGAGTTAAATCCTTGAGAAAATAAGGATAATCCTTCATTTGAGGTTTACTCAGTTGCTTCCCAGTACTTAGCTTGCTCCACATCAGACTTCATAATTTCTGTATTTTCTTTCCTTTTCCTTTGAAGACCTACAGGTTGTTAAATTTGCATTAATACCCATTGATAAGTAGTCACCTAGTGGAAACATACACAGTTAAACAGTGATATTGCTAGTTACAGATAGCACTTTAAATCTGGGTCTACGAATCTTTGAATTTCAGGAGTATGGTTGTAGGGAATGTGGGTTTTGTTCTAGAACACAACCATGTACTTACTTTTCATCTGAGTAAGATGCAAAACTGTAAAGGGCCTTTTAGATAAATTTTGGATGTTGTCCAAAATCTCATGCCATTTGGCACTGTCAAGCCTGAACATGAGCCTAGTACAACTTTGCGTATATCTGTGTTGCAATTACTAGCCAGGGAAGAGGGAAGGCTTCAGGCTGCAGTGATAAGTCAGGCCAATACCTGAATTTGCTAATTTGAAAGTCTTTGCTATCTCTACTGTACACCGCTATCAGTTTTAGGCAGCTTAGCGCTTGATTGAAACAACAGGAATGCTATGATGCAAGTGTGGTTTTATATCAGACCAGTGCTCTCTTGTTACAGTATGGTGTAGTAGATGTTCGGTGGACAGTTTTATAAATGTTGTGGCAGCTGACTTCAGAATCTCCACCAGCAGGATTATTATTTTTGCCCTCAGTATCTGTTGGTTAGTAATTGCCTTCTCTCTGAACGTGTCAAAGCTTACATATTGGTTGGGGTTTTTTATTCTAATATAAGGGTATGAATGAATTCCCAGTATTCATCTGTAATTCAGATATATGTGACTGTATATTGTACAAACTCATAAATGAATGAAAAGTAGCATCAAAATCCTTTTCTCCTTTTACTTCCTTCTACATGTCAAACTTTGTTCCTTTTTACTTTATTGAGATAAGACACACACGGGTATTAAGAAGAGAGGGCATTCTTAATACATCGTCTCTATACCTCTAATCATTCTGTTTGCCTAATGTTACTTAGCCTGTCTCTCTTTACTCAGGTCTTCAAACTGGCAATCTGTATACTTTCATTCTGTTCTGATACGATCCTCGCACTTGCTTTTATGCTGCTTGTCTCTTAACGATACCTATTCCTGATAGGTGTTTTCCAGGTCAATATTTCAAGTGAGGGCGCATCATTGATTTAAAAATTGTATTATCTCATTCTCAAGTATAATTTTTGATTTCATTGTTCAACATTTTGTTGTCACTTTTGACTACCTCTGCACATCAAGTTGATATTTTTATTATACTGTCCAGGCTAATGCTAAGTCTTTTGTTGAATGACTTCACGTAACTTGGGAGTCAGAAAAATATATAACAAGTTCACATTATTCTTTGTTATGCCCTGAATTTAATCTACAGTCATTCTGTCCATTCACCAAGCTTTGATATTTCATTGTTTTAAGTGCTTACATGGGACTTAAGTGATAATACATTGGTCCAGTGCTAACCTACTGTGCAAGGGTAAATTTCACCCTTTATGAACTGATGCATCCTGTCACATTAATCAGGGATGTACTGCATATTTCCTAGGGCAATACAAAGGATCAAATTTCCCTATTAACCCCTTCGTAGCTAAATTAAGTGTTGATGCCATATCTGGAATGTGCACCACAAACTTGATGTATCATGATTCTGTTGATCTGCCTTAGTATGACCATAGGGAAAATACAAAAGTAGCAATCTGCTGGATATTTGAGATAACTTGAGACTGAAAAGATCATGAATATTGTATCCAGGTGGTGTGACATTTGTGGTTGGTTTTTTTTTTTTTTTTTCTGTCAGCCCTATTCATAACATAGGGTTTTTTTCCAAAGCAACTCTGTAAAGGATCCCCCAAAGCCTAGAACGTTAAGTGGGATTTTAAAGAAGTGACTGATTTATGCCACCTACCCTGCTTTTATTAGAAGGAAAATCCATTTCTACCTAGAAAATCATGAAAGATTTTCCTTCTAATGGACATGAGCATGGTTGGACACAAGCATAGGAGGTTTGATTTCTTTAGTTATCTCTGATTTGGAGGCTCTTGTCTGTTTTGTCACCTATAAGGTTGACAATGTTCCTTACACAAAACACTTAAAAAATTGAGGACTCAGTGTTTTATAAAAGCTGGAGGGTTCTTTTTTTAAGTCTAGTGTATCATATAACAGGATTTGCTGGTGCCTGATTTGCCTTTCTGTGGGTCACCAAAAATATGAAAAAATTGTCAGACCAAATAAAATGTCACTCCTCCATATACCCCAAATAAGGGAGGGAAATACAAAGCTATAAAGACGATTCTTCCTACATCCAAAAAACACCCCAAAAATAAATAAAACTGGAACATGCAGGGTGTAAAATGTGAACAGATGGAAGAATTTTTTTTCATCCCTGCAAGCTTATTACTATTATTTTGGTGCTTCTGGTTTGGGAAGAGAACTTGATGGGTTCAGTGATCACTGATTGCTGTAAAATTGGCAAACTGTGCCCAGCTGTTCAGTGGATGCTTGTCTGATCATGGAAATCCTGCTTATGAAGTAGAGCAGGGAGAAAGAGAGGAACACGCTTGTATGTTAGTGGGTTTAGTTTTACACAGTAGCATCTGTTAAACATGCAGTGACTTTTTTTTTTACTTAGCAATTTAGACTAAAACCCATAATTATTTAATGAGCAACCTTCTTCTTTATCCCCCATTTATTTTTGTCCCTATCCCCCAAAAGTGCTGGCTTCAGGAACTATGTAAGGCATGGCTTAGTCTGTTTACCTGCTGCCCTGGGTATTCTGTACATTGTCTTGGTTTATTTATTAGCCTTAATTTTTTTAATCTTTGTGAAATTGCAGGGAGGTAGGAAGGAAGCGGGACCTTTAAATGACAATGCACAGCTATTAATAGTGACAGATGCCTTCTGACATGACATTTTAGGGATTTCAAGGCTCTTGAAAATAATATTTCTGGTTCGAGATGACCTTGCGTATCAGAAGGCCTTCATCTATCCTGCATGTCACCGTGAGTTAAACATTCTGGTGAAACAGCACAAAACCAGTAAATGCTGTATCTGAGGCTTCTGCAGCCTCTTAATCCCCTTGTCATGTTCAGGAAGAAAATAAACATGGATATATCTTTCTAGAGAATAAGGAAAAATTGTTGCTGGAAGGAAATAGCTGTTTGTGTATGCTGCTTAGAACAGTCTACATGCTGTGCTGGTACTTAACTCAGTCATGGGCAGTGTATGGAAACAGAACTGCAAGAAGTCATGTGTTGAGCCAGTTTCAGAACCCTGCAAACAAACTTCTGTACTCAATAAATCACTTAACTAGAATAGCTTAAGACAGAAGTTTGTCTTGCATGTAGTTACCTTTTTATGTAAACTTTTATTTATGGTGCTAGATGGGGAGCCAAGTGAAAGTTGTATTTCAGTTTCCAAAAATGAACAACTTCTACAGCTTTCTCAAACAGGTCACGCGTATGTGCTCCAGCATCACAATTAGTTACTGAGTGGGAATGGTTGTCATCAGAATTGAGTATCATTATTTATATTCAGCAGTGGATAACAGAAACATCTGGATTATGTACAAATGCTTAGGCTTAGTATCTTGTATCTAGAGATTTATGTATGTTTTTCTTTCAACCTTAAAGAGCTTGGTATTTCAAATTATGCATTCGCTTATAATGCGATTGTGATAGAACTTACTATAGTTCTTTTCCAGTGTGGAACTGTGAAGTTTAATCCTGGTCATGATTCAGAGGTGTACCACAACAGAGAAGCTGGTCTTCAACAGGGACTCTGGTGTAGTTTCAGTCATGATGATCTGTTTTTCCAGGCAAAGTTATGCTGGTCGGCTGAATCAGATGTTCCATTCAAGAATAACCCTTCCCTTCTCTTGAAAACAATTTGTTTATGATGATGCAAAATGGGAAATTAACTATTTTTTTAAAAAGTTTCTTAGAAGCTTCTGTTCTGTACTTGGTCATATGTTGGGAAAATATTTTGCATCTTTGATTTAAACTGGCTGGTGATCTGATGAGCTGTAGCATGTGTTCTTATTCTGCTATTTGCATCTCTATGGTTTGGAGTTATCATCTGAAGAAGGAACTGGCTATAACAGTTAATATTTTACAATGGTGAAAAATGCATGGTATTGCCATTTAAATATCTAGCTCTTGATGTGAGGAATTCTGTAAGAAATTATGGTTTGGGTCTCTCTGTCTTTGCGGATCTGATCTATGAACGTATAGTCTTAGAACCATACCAGAAGCCATACTGACAGAGTAGAATACACCATGTTGCTTGGCTTCTTTGGGTTTAGAATTGGACGACAACGTTGGAGACGGCATACATTTCAAAATAAGTATCTGCTGCCAGTTACAAATGGTGATAGATGACAATCTCCTGACCAGTTTACCATTTTAAACTAATGTGATTTGGCTTCTGTCAGTACAGTATGCACTTACAGTGTTACAGCAGATGCTCCTTTCACAGAGGGGAGGTAATACAGAAAGAACTTTGAGAACCATAGTCCTGCTCTTTTGTTTCCTTATCCCAATTTTTAAAGTCTGCTAAATAACTTGGGAATCTTCAATTACATGTAAATATGTGGGGGTTTTTTCATGAGGTTTTATACATTTATAGAATCTTTACTCTTTTTAGTTCTGTTTTTGTTGCATAAATACTACTCAGATTCCTATAAAGCCACCTTCTTTCATGGCATTGTGAGTCAGATAGAGCCATCAGAATGCCCCTTCCAATCTGACACTTAGATCTTTATGAGGGATCATTCTTTCTTTAAAAATACTATAGAACAAAGCACAGGCTTGCCGCTCTTGTTGGCTGTGTTGTCTGAAGTCCATGGGAATAACTGCGAAGCTTGTAATTATATTTACTTCTTGAACTGAGACCCCTATCACTTCCTGCAGTGATAGCATTTTTTTGTTATCATGGCAGGGGTTGGTGGAAGGCAGGTTGACTTTCTTTTTCACTTCAGTATAATGATGGAGGAATTCTATGAAGATTCCTAAAATCTAGCCACGCTCCCATTCAGTCTGTATAGCCAGGGGAGAAATTCTGCTTTTCTCTCTGTCATGGGCCAGGAGCAATGGCTATCTTGAAAACAAAAAGCAAATACATGGGAAAAAAGTTAACTCGAGGCTGAGAAGTCATGCTTCCTGTGGTAGATATGGACTTTATTACATCTTTACCATTCTGGACAACTTCTGTTTTTGTGCCTCTCTAGATAGGAGCAAGCCATACTGAAATGATAATACTGAAGTGTATTACAGCCTTGAGGCCAATTCTCCCCTTCACTGGATGTATACAGCCCTTTCTGAAGTAGTTATTTGGTATTCTGGGAATATCGGGGACTGAACAATTGAAGTCCTCTTTTTAACCTGGCTAAAGCACAGTTCTGTAATGTGTTTATAATAAAATTGCTGTCAATTTAATGCAATATATCAAAAAATCATAGCAAATTGTATAGCAACATGGATACATGATTATAAGGGTAAAAGATATCTCTGGCAAAGAGTGATGGTGTAGTCTTCATAATTTCTCAGATCATTCTTGAGCATTTCCCATTTTCTCAACTGTTCAAGCAGCAGAGATCTAGAATTAATTCATTAGGCTGAGATAAACATCTGATGATTATTGTTACTGTTTTCATATTATATCAATACCTCGGGAGACACCCTCTTAGGGAGTTTCATCCTGGCTGAGCAGTTGCTACCCTGAGAAACCCGCATTCTGAATATTAAACTTCATGGATATTAAGTACTGCCAGAGGCCAAAAAAAGTAATTTAAAAAGAAATGTATTTTTTATTGCAAACATATATGTATATTAAAAAACCAATGCCTTTGCATATTGACGCCCTCCTTTACTAAATATTTCCATAATACAAATCCAATACCATTTTAAACAAACTTTTTTCACTGTCTTATTTCACATATTTTGAAACAGGAGTGTCAGAACTCTGAAAAATGCATTAGCAAATTGTTGGAGTGTGATAAATCCTTTGTTGTGCCTTTGTCAAGCTACAGATCTTATAAAACTTTTATTGTAAGACAATATTCAGTAATAATTGTTTCTGAATCGCAGCAGCTGTTCTTACTGCCCAGCAGAACACAAAAAAATTTTCACCCTTTCACCATTTTTCACAGGCAATGTATCCTTTAGTCAGACTTTTGTTTGTTTGTCAGTCTGTTGACTATATACGGAACGTTAATAAAAATTATATGCTCATATATGTTTAAAACTGACTTAAGTGTACAGGGTGACACCATACATACAATTTATGGATTCTTGTAACAGTGATAGGATGCACTGCATTTGTTCAACTCTGATTTCTGCAGTGATATTCTTGAACCTAGGGAATTAACCCATGCTTGTGGTTTTTTGCTACAGGAAACTCGTGTGAGAGAGGTAAATCAGTTTCTGCCAAACAAAAGGAACTGTCCAGCATTTTCCAAGCTGAATGCATTAAAGCACTGATAAACTTGAAGTGGCTTTTAATGTTGTCTTTCAGTGCTTTAAAAGCCTCTCATCTATGAAGTATTTTTCTATACATAGGGTATGTGTGTTTATCCATGTATCTCACTCATGTGAGTATCTGTAGTCTTTGAGACAAATACTGTTTGTAGCCTAATACTAGCAGTTGCAGTGCAAAAGTAATGCAAGCTTTAACTTTTGAATTTCCTCATGAAGTCTCCAAAAACTTCTGAGTTTGTGAAAGGATACAAAATGAAGGAAATTGGTTTGAACAGCAATGATAAACTGATGCATCTAGGGATTCAGACTAAATGATAAAGTATAGTGTCTAAATTATTGCATAGCTGAGAATATCAGTAAGAGTGAAAAGAATGTAGAAGAGGCATAGTACTCAGACTATTGATTCGCTTGATATTTAAAAAATCTTCAGAATTTCAAAATTAATGAGACATAAAATCATCTCTCCTTTGCAGCTGATTCTCATCAGCCAGTTATAAAAGAGAGGAGAAGAGAGCATACCATTAGCTGTTGCTTTGGAATGACTCTGCAAAATAGTTCTTAAAGGTCTACTGACATCTTTCTGAAAATCTCCTAAAGGTCTCAAAGCAGCTAGTTGCTGCAGTATATCAGGCTGTCATCAAACCTGGATCTGAGTTGTATAGCAGAAATGTCCTCACCCTGCAATTTGGTTTAAAGCAATAGTCTCCAAATAATGTAGTGTGGAAAGATGCTTCTGTGAGGGTCATCTGAGCTCTGTGTTGTCCTGTGCAGCAGTGAGGATAAGTTTATAACTAAAACAGTCATATTTTCTGCCAACAGGCTTTATGATTACTTCTCTATGTTTTGTATCTTTTTCTTCTTTTTTTTTTTTTTTTTTTTTTTTTTTTTTTTTTTTTTTTACACAAACAAAATGATATTGACATCCCCACTGTGGAATAGGACTTGCTGGCAGGTGTACTTTGTGACTTCTGGTATGTAGGCTGTAACGTCCTGTGTTGCTTGTGAAAAACAGCTTCTTCAAAATACCTTTCAATGGTATCTAATCTTGAGTGTCCCAAATTGCCCAACCAACAAATCTTTTGTTGTGGAGATATTAATCGTTGTGATACCTAAATTTTCATTTCTGTCATTTTTTTAATAACTGCTGTAGAGACTATGGGATGGAAGGAAAGGGATTAAAAAAGAGAGGGACTGTATTGCTCTTAATTTAGGTATTCTAGAACTATTGCATGTTACATACAGATTATGTTCACTTGCAGTAAAGTACAGCTGGGTGAGAAAGTCTTCCAAGCACTCAAAAACGTGTGATGAATTGTCATCCTGAATGGTTAAAGATGGTTTCGGAAACTGGAATCCTCTCCCCTCTCCCACTTACCTTGTCTGTGCCAGGTATCAAGAAGCCAGCTGGAAAAGCAAAGTTACATAGGTGGTTTGCCAAATGTACCACAGTCTCTGAAGCAAAACTGGGCTCATCCTGCTTGTCTTATGTTTTAGGACTGACAAGTAGCTTGGTTTACACGTTTTGATCCTTGGTGTATTGAGACTAGCCTTCCAGTCATTCTGAATTGCATATTAAATTTATCTGAATTTGATATTAAATTTTCATGTTATGAGTTCCATGGAAATAAATGTTTTTCCTACCCCCTGCAGTAAAATGTTGGTTTATACCAAAGCAATCTGAGAGGCAAATTGGACTGCTTATTTAAGGATGTCTTAATGAAGACTTGTGAACCTGAATATCTTGATCAGTATGAGGAGATCCTGTGAAGATAGCCAGCTGTACTGTGTTATTGTTGCCACCCACAAATTAGCCCAGTAGCCAGAATGACTGAAGGTTCTTTGTTGTGTATTGCTACTGGGTGCTGGTGAGAATGTGGGAAACCACTAAAAGTAGAGGACAGGGCTACCTACATGTATAACTTTTGATTGGTCACAATACTTTTTGATGGTTCGCGGAGAATCATTTCACTGATAAATGACAAGAGGCGGGGGGGGGGCAGGGGAGAAAGAGAAAAAGGTGACTGGAATGATGGTGACATTTGAAACGGGAAGAGCCTTGTCAGATGCTTGACAGATAAGAAATATATTTTCTGATTGTACGTAAGGTTGGGAGAGGCTCCTGCACTGGGCAGATAAGAAGTGGGGTTACATGCTGGTTTATCTGCGAAGAGACGGAGTGTTCCTGTCAGACTAGTGGTATATTTAATTTAGATTAAAAAATCCTAGGGGATTTACAGCTAATCATAAACCAGTATAGATTAAGAAAAACCCTCGGAAAAATATTATAGTGAGATATAATATGTTGTATATAAATAGATGTAAGTAAGTATACATAAATATATGTTTTATGTGAATTAAAGGTCATTCAGCTGCACTAGTGAAGGGCATTGTAAATGTTTCTTGTGGGAAATTAAATGTAGGTGTGTTAGGGAATCTTGCTGAATATAGAGTAGGGCATGCCCTTTGGCTGTAGAACTGGCCCCTGCATGGGCAGCATGCTTCTTCATGGCATGACTTCTTTCAGTGCCAGGCTGATCTGTGGTGGGAACTTGCCAGAAATCTGGGTTGTGGTAAATTACACCAGTCCTCACGTACCCTGGGGCAATATTTAGAATTCAGAAGATAAATATTTTTGCTCTATATGTTGTTTGTTGCACTTGTGAAGGAGATGATAATACCTGATATGGTTTTTAAGTTTTCATGTTTTAGCTTGTAGCGATTGTGACAGTTGTTCAGTGAATTTATCAGAGTTCTAAACCAGGTACCAGATGGGCAGGGATAGTATATTTTTTTTTTTTTCTTTTTTTTGGTGTCTACTACCATACTAATATATTGGAGCAAACTGAGGAAAACAAAACCAACAACAAACCCTAAAAAAAGCCTAAACCCAACTAGAAAAAACTCCAAACTGTTTCTAAGCATTTTTCCCTACCTGTAGTCTCTTTGGCTTTTTCACTCCTGGAAATGTCACTGCTTTTTCTGCAAAGTACAATACATCTGCCATGTCATAGGACCTATGACTGCAATCTTTAGGCATCCTTTAACTGTCTTTCATCTTCCTCGGTCAACTACTTGCAGAGTGAAGGAAGGGCACTGCAGACATGTGCTGGATAAACTTGCACAGAACCTTGAGTACTTAGTTCAGAACCCACCCAACCAGTGTTTAGGCCTGCGCTGTTCTTGACTTCCTGCTATTGTAATTGTGCTTACGTAGGCAGAGTCCTGCCACAAAAAAGATGCAAGATACAAGGCTAACCATAAGACTCGTTAAAAGTTAGACTCTGGACACATCTTGAATCTTGAAAGCAGATGAAGAGCTACTTGTGGTGATACGTTCTGTTAACAAAGGGAGTTAAATGCACTGCACCTTTGGAGTGAGACCTGTTGTGCCATCCAGCTCCTGTTCTGAGAAAGCTTCATGATATTTTTCTGTCAGTATGCTACATGAAAGAAAATGGAGAGGTTTATGTGAATTTAGTTTAAAATTATCTTTTTGCTTCGTTTCTCTATTTGCATATGTTTTGTGATGTAACATCTTTTATCATACTCACAGACAAAAGTTTAACTATATAGCAGTTGCTAGACTAATGAACCTGCACATGTTGAGCTGTTGGAGCAAAAGACATGCTCCTACTTGAATAAAACATCATAAGGTGAATAATTTTAGTGATACAGTGGGAGAACAGCAATTTTGTTTACATAAAGCCTGAATTTTGAAAAGTATACAATTCAGAAATCCATCTTGGGAAGCTTTCAGAGAGCAGTCCCAAAATAATGATGGAAAAAACAGCAGCCTTTCAGACTTTCTCCTATGACACTGATGTGAATTTTTAAATGCCTGTTTCTAAGTCATGTCTTCTTCCCAGTCCAAGCATAAAGATTTGTTTTGTGCTTCCTCAGATGCTGGGTTCTAAACCCACCAAAGAATTGTCATGGTAGGATTCAGATGCCTGTTTGGAGTTTCACTGACTATTTTGGCAAGAAAGGGTGTGTAACCAGGTAATTTTGCTGAGACCTTAGTGTGCCTGTGTTCCTTAATGCTGCTGAATTGTTCAGCACCAGCTGCTTCCACTATGTTTCAAGCACATGGGATAGCGAACCAACTGTGGTTCTTTGTAATTAAAAAAAATTGCATTTTAATATTATCATTAACATACTTCACAAACTTTTAATGCTTTTCTAGCCTAGAAATTATTAATAATTTCTCTTACAGAATGTCTGTTTTATAAGCTAAGTCACCATGTTTCTTTTTTTTTTTTAAATCAGTCCCAATCATTCTACCAATGAGTACAAACTGAGTTACCTTTTAAAATATTCTGTCTTTAGAAGATAAATTCTAATGGATTAAGGATTTATATAATTACCTTTGCCTTTTGTAGGAGCATAATTTTTATTTTTTCTTTTTAAAGAAATAAAAGGTTGAGGAGTAAGCAGGACGTGATGGTCACATACTGGTGATGGAAGGCAGCAAAATGTGTCTTGAAGTTAAGGTGTGAGATCCCAAACACATGAGCAAAGGTGGAAGCATTGTCCCTTTTGTCCCTTGTACTGCATTTCGCAAACACTCTTTCACTTTCTAATGATGTGGGTTGCTCTTTGGTTTAAGGAAGAGAGAAAAGGGCGTCCTGATTCCCTGCAATCTGCACTGTTGCTTGTTCCTTGGGACCCCACTAGTCAAAACAACGGGATTCATATGTTGACGACAGCTGAGAGACCAAAGTATGACCAGATGGCAAGGGGGAGCTGAGCTGTCTGTTTCTGCGAGCGATAGGCACATTATGGTTATTCTCTTCTGGGTATGAGGGGGTGGGAAGGAGGGGGAGGGGGAGAGAGGAGGAGGGAGATATTAGATAAACAGACTGTAGCCTGAATACATATGACATGTGGGAGGAAAGCTTTGTTAAGCAAGAGCTGAAAGCCTCTCTCAGAGCATTAAGCAGCACTGCCTGTGTGTTGGACTTAGCCAAACCAGAGGAAACAGGAGCAGAAACCTGTAAAACTACTGTAAGGCCAGCAAGGTTCAGCAGGCTTCAGAGGTGTTTGAAACAGTGATGTTTCAAACTGGAAGATTTTACTGTTTCCTTAGATCAACTTACTTTTTCAGTAGGAAGGAAGGGTGGTTTAGCAGCAGATGTGCCAAAGGGGTGTTTTCCTTATCTTTATGATGTACAAGCTATGTTTTATGAGTCAAAGTTGATTCATAGCTTCATTCTTCTAGACTTTTTCATCAGCTTCATGCATAAGACATGACTTTATTGGGTTCTGGGTTTCTGCTGTTTGCACTGAGGTCACTGGAAATTTGGTCTAGCCAGTGATTTGCAGGTGGTGCTCAGCGTGCTCTGTAATTAGGGAATGCATCCTTGATCTACATCACCATGAGATTGATCTGGAGACAGATGAATTCTGTAAAAATTTTTCCACTTGACTATATTAAAGTCTGGATTATATCTGGTGGATAAAACTGAAGCAGTGTACGTTGCAATGTTTGTCCCAATTTTTTCCCCTCATGTTTTCCAAGTATTCTTGTGTGAATGAGTAACTAAATCAGTTGATACTTGTGTTACAGAAAAAACGGGGAGGGAATTTTGATTATGTTGCCCCATATAGACCATAGAGAACATTTATTTGAGAAGGGTTTGATCTTCTTTCCTATATACACATCATATGCTAGTAACTCTTTGGCCCCTCTCTTGATTTTTTTCTTTTTTTTGCTTGTCTGATTTGCTCACCTTCTTTCTCAAGTAAGGTGATACAAAATCAGCTTCATCCTGTTGTTTTTCTGATGAACCACTTTGAAGTATTCTGGTTTACATAGGGGGAAACAGAACATATTTGCTGAGCTGTGGCTCCTAACACCACTACTCAATAACTTCTTGAAGTATTTGAATGTGGTCACCAGCTTGGCTTCCCTGCAACTCCTTGGGTAGTTGCTTGTGACATTGATCTCTGGGGGCGGGCAGGTACGGAAAGCTGATTTACAGGAGGAGTGGGTTAGCCAAGATTACATTCTGTCTGGTTTTGGTCCCAATAATACAAAGACTTTAAGGGGTCTTTGCTACACAAAGTACACCCAGAAAATTTTAAATGTTTATACTTGTACATACATGATGAAAGTCTCTAAAGAATTAAAAACCAAAACCAAACCAATAAAACAACCCCACAAACAGCAAAACACACCCCCTAAACAAACCCCACCAAAGCAAGCCAACAAAAGCCAGTCAAACAAAACCAAAAAAATAAAAACCAAAACAAAAAGCTACCAAAAGCATTTGAACTCTTTTTGGAAAGATTCAGAGTGGTGTATGCCAGTTTTCTATTCACTTCTTGGAAAACGTTTTGCAGTTCCATATGGGACACCATCTTTCAGAACACTGTTATTTTAATTAGTGAACCAAAAAAAGCATTCCACTAATTACCGTTGCTTCTCTAGCTATGCAGAAGCCCCTTCTACTGTTTTATAGTAGCACGACACTTATAGCTGCAATGTATTGGAGATTATTTTTTTTTAATACTAATTATAATGGCTGAACCAGAGATGCCAGTAAGTTTTTTGTCATCAGTTTCACTGATCAGATAACTTATGATCCTGTCTTTCTACAAAATTTCTACCACATTGTCAGCACTTACAAAAAGTTAGGTAAAACCTCATTTACAATAAAAATAAAAATTCAGCTTTTCAATACATGAATATAAGAGCTACTTCCAAGTAAAGGGAAAAATAAAATATTTTTTTCCCAAATTATTTTTAAAATGTCTACAATTGCATTGGGATTTTTTCTTTAAAGTAAATATGAAAGCCTGTTAAAAAATACTATTTCATTTCTAATTTAAATAATGTAGGAAGCCTCAGTTGTTACATAAAAGTAAGGTCTGCAGTTCAGCCCTAGCTATATAAAAAATGCCATGAGTATTGAGATGTACCTTGTTTACGTAATATAAAGGGACACAGATACCAGGGAGAAGGCTGGAAGTTTCCTCATGTACGTAATATTAGTAGCTAGCTCTTCTATATGTAGAGTCTATGGCTCTTGAGTACATATTTAGCCAAGAAAATGCACCTATTCATCAAAAAATTCTAATAATTAGCATGAACCTGTCACTTATGTGGGATCTGGCATTGCAGGTATTTTTGAAAGTTTGTGTTTTCTAAAGTTTCCAAGGGGTATTGTGGTATACAGTCTTGGACTCGGGGAGAAAAAAAATACTTTAAGACAGAAAAGGTTAGTCAAAAATATCTAAGCCAATACAGTGACCACAAATTGTGTAATTATTTGGTCATTTGCTGTTTATCTGGAATTAAGTGGCGTCTTGTTTCATTGGCTTTGTCAGGAGCAGGGCTGCGTCCATTCTAATTTCTGTTTTATTTATTACTAGTTTGGTGTCAATAGTTTTTCATTGTAATCTGCCAGTATCTGAGCTGTATATAAATATCTGTGTAATATTGGGGATCTGATTAATGTTTGTAAATATCTGAAGTGTGGGACACGGGGTAACAGACAGCCCCTTTTCAATGGTCTGTGGGGACAGGACAAGGGGCAATGGCTGCGAATTGGAGCACAAGAAGTTCCGCACCAACATGCAGAAGAACTTTTACACAGTGAGGGTGACAGAGCCCTGGGACAGGCTGCCCAGGGGGGTTGTGGAGTCTCCATCGCTGGAGACATTCAAGACCCGTCTGGACGCCTACCTGTGCAACCTGTTCTAGGGAACCTGCTTTCCTGGTGGGTTGGACTCAATGATCTCTGGAGATCCCTTCCAACTCCTACAGTTCTGTGACTCTGTGAACCTTAATACAAAGCTGTATCTAACTATTTAAGTTTGCTGTCTGTTCAGCCATTCCAGTGTTCATGGTCTAATTGGGACTTAATCTTCCTTGCTTCCTTGGCTTGGATACTGAACAACTGAAATAAAGATGCAAAAGTTAGATTCAGGGTTTTATTTTTCTCCCTGTCTTTAAGTTACTTCAACACTTTAAAAACCTTCAGGCACAGTTCTTCTTATCATATCCCATTAATGTTCAATTTGATTGTCTTTTGAGCGCTTGTACCTAGAATTAAATAAATGAAAATAATAGACCTTGAAAATTGTGCCTGATAAATCTCAGCATCAGTTTCCATGTGTATAAGAAAACTGTACTCATCTACTGCACCTATATGTTGGATTGCTAATGGGAAAATTGAAAAATGCTCTGTAATTATCAGAACAGAGATGCCCAGTACTTATCTTACAGAAATGACAGAATACACTTTGAATCTTGTCTCTGTGATTTTCCTTTCCTTGCTTCTCTCGCTTTTTGAGTTTGCTGCCAAATACTGTTGAATGCCACTGTTTCCATGCTGTTATAATCTGAGACTTTTCATCCTGTGAATAAACTGGCAGCTATTAGTGGCAATGGAGATGTTTTTAATTTCAGCTCTTCAGTACAGCACTATTAGTTCTGAGCATTAACAACTGCATCCTTGGGTCCATCCATCTACTGAAATGAAAGGTACACTAACCCTCTTTTACAGTGATCAATTTTCTGTATAGAAATGTCAACCGTAATTGGTACTTAAACCAGTTCTTTGTGATGGCTACTCTGATAAAAAGTGATAGAGTGAGATCAGTAGTATGTGTCTGGAAAGTTTGGGGTTTTTTTGAGCAAAAGGCAAGTTAGTAGAGCTTTAATGTTCTGAATTCAACCAGACTACTGTAGTTGCTAGTAGTTAGTTTACTGCTACAGACTTGCACCTTAACGTATCGCCAGTGGATCACGTGGGTCACATATATATCTTACATGAATTTAAGTGTGTATGAGACTAATACTGAGTTCAGATAAGGATTTCCTGCTCTGTGCATGAATACTTAGTCATTACATTTTCAGGTTCTTAATGACAATTAATAATACACTGGGTATGTCTCTATAGCAACTTCTACTTGGGGATCTCAAAGCGCTTTAGAAATGTTAATCATAGTTTCATAATAACACTCAGATAAAGTGCATATAATTATTCATATGTTGCAAGTAGGGAAACTGGAGAGACTGAACTGCTGAAAGGTGTACAGAAATTGGTGATGGAATTAGGAGCGTTATCTGGAGATTTGATCAAAAGCCTATTGAAAGTGTTTGAATTGTCCTAGATTTCTAGTTCCTTTGCAGTATTGTATCCACAAAACCAAGCATCCTTCCATGAAGAGGCAGCCTTGAATAAAAATCTGTTTTCCCATAAGGTTTCTGTTTTACCCTACCTTTAGACTACCTCATGAGTTTTCTGAAAAAAATCAATTTTCATGGTCGCAGATTTTTATATTTCAAGAACCACCAGATGTTGGAGAATATCCACATGGGAAGGGAAAGAGGACAGGTAATCATCTGAACATTTTGAGCATTTGTTCCAGCTGTGCAGACAAAACCAGGGCCATTCTCAAACAGCTTCTCAGAAAGCAGATAGATTGCTTAAAGCTTTCTGTGATATCATCAATTGGTATCTCAGTAACGGTTGTACAGGAAGTGGTGGGAAATGGAGGCATCTTGTTGCTTTTTTTTTCCCCTTCCCCTAATGCACTTATGTTTCTCTCTCACTTTATTTGAACTTTGTTTGCAATTAAAGCTACCTTGAGCATTGCACTTAGGAAGAGTATAGTTCTGTCTGAACTGCAGTTGCTCAGCTTTGCAGAAGCAGAGATAGATTGGGACAAGACAAAAAAATCTTTATTTTTAATCCTCATTCAAAAACAACTGAATTCTTCATTTTCTGAACTGAAATGTATCTATTTTTGTTCTCTTCCTTACTTGTTCCTTCCACCAGCTGCCCAACAAACAAAACCAACCATACAGACAAAAAATTCTGGACTATTTACTTGGAAGTAATATCTGTGGTGACCAAAGCAGTAACTTTTCTAATACACATGTAGTATTTGCAGACAAACAAAAATGTTTCTTGCTTTTTCAACAGTTCTTTTACTCCTTGCAGCAAAATGAGGTAGGAAATCCAGCTTTTCTTTGATTCTACTGGGAGATACACATTCAGGTTTCTGTCTCTTCTGCAAGCTGTGTTTACTTAGGCTTGTCCATCATTCTGTGTCTTAGCTTCTAGTCTGTAAAATGAAAGTAAATGAAGCTTCTTTTCTCTTGCTTCTCTTGGTGACTAGAGGAAAGAAAATTTGATCTTTATTGAAACTTTTATAGTGTCTTAACATAAATAATAATGAAATGGATGGAGTAAAAATACTCTTAATTATTAAGGTAATGAATCCTTTCTGGCTCGTTTTGCACCTTGCACTAGCCGTGATGCTGGAGACCTTTGAGTAGTGTGCTGGTGAGCTTTTGACTGCAGGAGGAAGGCAGATTTTCTTCAATTTTGGATGCTTCAGAAGAGTTATCTATCTGTAACAAGCTTCTTTTCTCCCTTGTCCCTCTCCCTCTTTCTTTTGTCTCATTCCTTTACTTGTTATTGAAGGTGAAAGGTTACTGACAGCCAGAGAAATAGAAGGAAGAATTCTGGAGTTCATTTTTATGGCAGTTTAGTGTAGATGTTTGTCCAAAGTTCCTAGAACAGCTTTGAGATGTAGAGCACGATAGGAGTTTTTATTTCAGCTCCCCAGAGTGTATGGAGATCTAGTAAAAACCAAAACAAACAAAACCCCCCAAAGCCAAACCCAACTCCCTTCTATTTTGCAGTCTATAGGTATCTGGAGAAACAGGAGGAGGGATGAGACTTTAATATTTATCAGGGTGTGGGGAGGTTGAATTAGCTATTGGTAGCTGCTGGCCGTTGAGTGTTTGAGTAGGCCTGTCCTGTATTTTAGAGAGCCATTGCTTTCCTAGATATTTAAAAACCAGGACATTTAGCCTGTTATGCTTTTATAGAGTGGAAAGATTAGTTTGCAGTGTTAACAAATGGAAGGAATCAGTGTTGGAAAGGAACAGTTAGGAATACCTGTAATGTTAGTGCCCTTGCGCACTGCTTAATTGTGTGCAATATTTAGTACCACAATATTTAGTACCACTCTGTTGGCAGCACGGCATTCAGTTTATGTTGTTTGCTGTATGCATTGGCATTTAAGAAGCTCTATCAGTAAATGTAACATTTTGGGATATCAGTGCTGAAGATTTGCACCTTAGTGTAAGTGCATGAAGGATGATCGCCTTTGACTAGAAGAGCTGTATGTAACTGCTGTATGAGCTGTGTTATGGTGTTGGCTCATATTAATCTCTTGTGCTGCTGAAACAAGGTGATTGCGTCTGTGATAAAAATTTGTTGTCTCCTAGTGGTGTGTAAGTGAAAATTTGTAATGAGTGGCATCTGGGAAATGCCTGTTTGCTACCCTAGTGTAACTAGCACTTCGACTGATTCTGCCCCTATATAATATTATGGGTTTCAAAATATCCCTTCCTGTCATGTTGCTCCCATCACTTGCAGTGTATTTGTTTAGTGTATTTGTAGTACGTGGTCCAGGATGAATATTTGGCACAGGACTTCTGTAACATCTCTGAAATACTTTCCTGTGATTCAGTATAAGGTATACAGCTTTCTGTATGCCTCTGAGTTACAAATGTGATGGCCGGTTGCACAGAGAGGACAGAGAGGTAGTAGTGTCACAAACACTGAATTTCTAAAATTTTGTTGAAAACAGAGGAAAGAAACCACTTTAGTGCTCTATTTAAAGAAAATACTGTAGTGGAAGCTCAGCCTTCGCTAGGTACCAGAGAATATGTACATGGTAGAGATGCTTCACAGGGCTCAACTACAGAAAAGTTTGATATGAACTTGCCCCTTTCAGAAGCCAAAGAATCTGCTGTGAGCTTAATACCTGCGGCATCTTTACTTGTGCTGCTCACATAATGTACTTTTTACCAAATAGCAGGTAGACGCAAGCAGTTTGATGTGATCCAGTAGACCACCTGACCCATCCCTGCAAACATTCAGGCAGAGTTTTCCAAGAGAGTAATTCCTTACTTTATCTGATTCTATCATGTTGGATCTAGAGATAAGAAGCATGTTGTCCTTAAGAAAGGTGCTGGGATTAGTTAGGAGTGCCCACTATCTGTAACGCTATCAGAAGTGCTGTATATGAGCTTCATTCTACTTTACTGAAGGTTGGGAGTTGTGCCTGTTGGATAGTGTCCAAATGTAGTTCATGATTTTTTGATGAAGGAAGATCAGCAGTTGGAGTATCACAGTCTTGGCTGTGACACTTTATTGTATTCAAACATGTAGTTTTCCACTGGAGACTCCCAGGAAACTATAGGGATAACATATATTTGGAGATGTGCCGGGAGTTTTAAAAAAATAGTCTCTTCCAACTTAAATGTTTCTGACTTATCCTTTGGTGCTTGGTGTGTGCATTTTCTGTTCTTGGCTAGCAACAGAAAAAAAATATTAGAAAACAAAACACTACTTTTTCCTGGTTATTGTAGGGAACTGAAATTCTCCATTAAGAACTTCCAAGCATTGATATTGTGGTTGTAACTGTGGGCCTATAGGAGTTTCCCACTGCTGCAGGTTTTCAGTGTGCAGGTTTGCCAGTGTCTTTAAGAACTGTCACAAGGAGCCTGGCTTCCTGTTGTGCTTTCAGATGGGAAGTAGCAATCAAACTTTGAAAGGCCAAAGAAAAGAGATCTTTGCAGTTCCAAGTCAGCTGTGGAAGTCATAGTATACAGATATACTTTGGCAGGAAACATATGAAATATGAAATCTGTTTCTTGGCATCTTCATTGCCAATGTTCCCTGTGGTGGTTGGGCTTGTTCATTTAAAAAAAAAAAATCCAACCCAAAACAGGACCAAAAATCTGAACAAATTAAAGTCCTACCAAAACAGTTGCCTTTAAATTAATAACACTTCCCTTGGTTCCAAATACTGACACTGTAAAGCAATATGGCTAAGGGATGTTCCTGATCACAAGGATGAAAGTTTGCACTGGAATCAGGCAAAGCAGTTCAGTTCTCTGACATTTGGGATGGGGGATTGGGATTTGACTTCAAGCTGAAAGCTTGCTTTTGGCCCAAGAAACATGATCGTGTTAGAACCTTCTTGTCTTTCAGTCTCAGGAATATGTGCCGTGTTTGAAGAAAGTGAAAGTGTACTTTAAATTCTTGCTGATGCAAAACATCATTGTCTCTCTCCACTGTATAGGCTACACAAACGTGTTCCAGTGCTTCGCTGGGTTTAGGAGATCTTTTCCCTGCTCGAGTCATTAACAGGGACAGACAGGACAGGTATCTGTTATGCTGTATAGGATAATGTTTGCAGAGTAGCCTATGTATCATTTTTTTTCTCTGGCAAATGTAGTTGACAAAACCTAGAACAAAATATTAAAGAAACTTTTTCATCTGTGTATGTAGCTATGGACAGATGTGTATATGGCTGGGGAGGGATTCAGAGAGGACACTATACAAATCCAGTGTAACTATTCTTAGGAAGTGTTACAAAACCTTTCTGTTTTTCTACTAACATAGTGTTCACAGTATCAGTTAGCCCTCTGTTCTCTTTAGTGAAAAGCACATATACTGCTCTTATCAGTTGCATCCTTGAAGTTTCAAAGAGATTTATGTTGCTAGCATATACAGAAGAGATAGAATATGTTCAGATGCTGAAATAATGGGTGATAGGAAAAAGCTAAGCATAGGGGGATCGACAAGAATAAAAGTGAATGTATGTTTCTAGCTCATTGTTCTGAATGGTAAACTGGCTGTTGTCAGATTGGACCGTTGGCCTAATTTAGTATGGCAATTTTCATGTCCCTGAAGAAGTCACCTAGTTGCTATGTGCTCTGGCAGCCACAAAGTTATTTTGTTTTGTGCTCTCCATGGAATTGCATCTTAAAACATCTGCAGAAAAAAATCAGCACTATGTGTATGAGTAGCTTTTAAAAAGTAAAATAACCCAACAAACCTCTCTCCATTTCAGAAGAACCTCTCTCCTCATTTTCAGAATAAAAACTGTGAAATTTCTTGCACGTCACCATGACTGGTCTGTGAAACTGGGCATTGCTTTCCTTAATTTACTGAAGGCCACAATTATAAGATCAGGATCTGTAACTATAAGCTTTCCCTGGCATGGAAATTTTGTTTGGGAGTGATTTGTTTGGGTCTATGTGTGTGCCAGGATGCAAACGCTTTTTCATAGAATCATAGATTGGTATGAGTTGGAAGGGACCCCAAGGATCACAGAGCTCCAACCCCCCTGCCACAGGCAGGGCCACCAACCTCAGGCCTGGATCTACACTAGGTTGCCCAGGGCCCCATCCAACCTGGCCTTGAACACTTCCAGGGACGGGGCATCCACTACCTCTCTGGGCAGCCTGTTCCAGCACCTCACCACTCCTTCTGTAAAAAACTTCCCCCTAATATCTAATCTAAACCTCCCTTCCTTTAGTTTTAATCCATTCCCCCTTGTCCTGTCATTGTCTATCCTTTTAAAAAGTTGAATCCCCTCCTGCTTATAAGCTCCCTTCATGTACTGGAAGGCTGCAATAAGGTCCCCCCGCAGCCTTCTCTTCTCCAGACTGAACAAGCCCAGCTCCCTCAGCCTCTCTTCACAGGGCAGGTGCTCCAGCCCTCTAATCATCTTCGTGGCCCTCCTCTGAACCCTCTCCAACAGTTCCACATCCTTCTTGTATTGGGGGCCCCAGATCTGGACACAGTACTCCAGATGGGGCCTCATGAGGGCAGAGCAGAGAGGGACAATCACCTCCCTGTCCCTGCTGGCCACACCTCTTCTAATGGAGCCCAGGATACCATTGGCCTTGCGAGCTGCAAGAGCACACTGCTGGCTCATGTTAAGTTTCTCATCCACCAGAATCCCCAAGTCCTTCTCAGCAGGGCTACTCTCAAGAAGCTCTTCTCCCAGTCTGTATCTATGTCTGGGATTCTTCCGGCCCAAGTGCCACACCTGACACTTGGCAGTGTTGAACCTCATTAGGTTCACCTGGGCCCATCTCTCCAGCCTGTCAAGATCCCTCTGGATGGCTTCCTTTCCTTCTAGGGTGTCAACCACACCACTCAGCTTCATACTGAAGGTTTTCCCTCAAGTAGAAAGCCAACTGGCCCTCTGATGTAGTTCTTGTATGTAAATGATCTGAACATGTACATGTTGCATGCCGCTAAGTGAAAAAAGTTACGATCTTACTACAAATGTTCCTATTTGTTCCTACCAACCACTTTACTATTAGAAGATAGAATATTGAACGTAATGACACGTGTGTTCACAGGACTGGTAGCACTTTTCCTTCAGTGATCTTAAAATATTTACGCATAAAGGAAGTATTACTTAAGGGTCCTTTTGCAACTGTTAATGGGGTTTTAGAAGGTCTGAACCAATGGCTGATCCTGCACAGAGCAGCAAAGCATTTGTGTGTTGGTGATAGTTGTTTCAGGTTACTGACTAATCCATAGTGAAATAAAATGTCAGAATTGTCTGTAGTGTACATATAGATGTGAGAGACTCATTAAATACTCCAATCTAGCGATCTATTCCTGTTGCACCAGTTTACTTGCAAATACAAGTCTAGCTTAACCTAATCCACATCACAGGGAGTAACTGTAGAAGACAGAGGGGATGCAGCCTCCCCTGCCTGAATCTCTCCTGTTCTGATCTCTGTATCTCCTTCAGTGAAATGTGAATACTGGAGCCCTGCCTGTGTCTTCCTATTCATATGCAAAGTAAGATGTTAATGTCAGTCACACATTCAGACTAGTTACTGAATTGAAAACTGATGCATGTATCCAGTACAACTGGTTTCATGTGAGTTTCTGGTAATTGCATTTCATGCAAATAAAGCTAACACTTCTGTGACCAAATACTGCTCTGAAAGATTTGGCTGTGTTTTGCTATTTTATCCAGGTGTTTATTCTTCTGTAGTCAAGCATTGCTGTCAAGAGTATATTCTCTATTCTCTAAAATCTTCATTGCTAAAATAATTCCCTGAGGTGTGGGATCGGGAAGCATAATATAATCTGGACTGCAACATTTAGGAAATTTGAAGGGGGGTATTTTGACTTTTTATATATAGATATGACTTTTAAATTTTTATTTAAGTGAAAATGGGGGACAGACTTTGATTTGCTATAGAGAAGGATTTGAGCATTGCAGCCCTAGGTGTAAAAGCTTACTTAGGTGACCATGGAAAGCCATCAAGACCCTGAGGTCTGTAATGTGTACTCTAGAGATGGTGATTTTGACATCTAACCGGTAGAAATGAGATTTAGTGGTATTTTTGAAATTAATCACAGTCAGTATTCAGTTGTCCAAAAGCAGTCCTTGAAACAATGCTTGTGAATCTCTACAGAAGTTGTATTTCACTGTCTTTAAAACACCCTTAAAAAAACCCCCCACTAATTATTAATAACCGGTGCAGACTGTGAAAAAATGATGGTTTAAAAGTGTCCCTGTAACTGTTTATTCTTGCCTAAATACTATAAATACTTTCCTGCCTTTTGGATAATCCACTATAATATTTCAGATTACCCTTGCTATATGTCATTTTGGGGATATTTTAGTCCTAAAAAAATTATCTGTTTATGGTATATGCCACTACTGTAACTGTAGTCTATTAAAGACAAACATTATCTGATCTATTAGATATGTTATTATCTAACAGATACTTTAAGTATCTATTAATTTCAGATGTTTTTTCTTTCTCCTGAAGGAAGGAATAGTACTGCAGTGTTACTGGCAAGCAGGGCAGCTGTTGTAACATGCTGCTTTTCTTTAAAATGAGTTAAGGTAGCAAATCAGATTTGACTATTTTTAAATAATCAAAGGTGTTGAGTAAGAACATACCAGACCTCTGAAAAGGAGAGAGGGCAAAAGGCATGACCTGTGAGTGGAGTACAGATTTCTGTGAACTGTAGAAATATATGATAAGGGTAACCGCAAATTAGTAATTATTCGGGAAATGCTGTTGAGACAGCTGTCTCAATCCAAAATGGTTTTGGATTGTATTTGTGGGCTGATGGTAGATGATGTGGGAGCTGTAGGAAGTGTCACATAATGAGGAATTATTTGAGGTTCTGTTCCTGGCTTAGGTAAAGGTATTTTGAATTGAGGACAGTAGGGAGTGGTGTGAAGAGACATTCACTGCAACTCTGATCTTTTTGGGATGGTTCTAAGTTTTTCTGCTTTATTCCTGTCTTTTGTAACGTTCTCGAATATTTTTGGGGGGGTGGGTAGGGGGGTGGGTGTTGTGCTTCTACCCCCTGTCCCTCAAGAGATAGAGAACTTCTATTTTTAATTCAGCCACATTTAGTAGAGGTACGTTTCTGTCTTTTTTTTTTTTTTTTTGGTTTTTTTTTCTAAGTAGGGAAGATAGTAATACTAAGGTAAGATGCCTTGAACAAAGCACGTCTTATCTAATCTTTTAGTGCCTGATGATGGGAAAACAAATTGTTTGTGTTGGAAAGGCTTGGCAATCTGATGTCTTTTTTTTTTTTCTTGTATTGCCAATGAATAAATTTTAAATCATTGGCATCTTTCACACATGGCTTAACACGCTGCATTGTTCAGTCTTTGGAAGGTAAATACTTTCTTTTCTGATGTATGGAGGGGATTTGACAAGATTTTTGGAATTATTAATGCCACATTAATAGGGTGTTCTGATTTGCTTTATATGATATCTAAGAGAGAACAAAAGATTGAGAGAAAATATTTGGGAAAAGGCAAAATTAAAGTGAATATAATTTAAAACAAGAAGTTGGTACAGATACTGGAGCATAAGTGATCAGTTATGGGCCAACTGGTGTGGAAGCAGAAATTTTAGTCCTGGATTTTATCTTTTTGGTAGCCTCTGAGGCCATGTCACCTAAGACATCTTTCTTCAGAAATGAGATCATTCTTGCTAGTGCTGTGCTGCAGCATTGCACAAAGACTGTTTGACAAAGGAGCAGTTTCCTGAGAGATGCAAATCTGTAGGACATGATCTCTTTTTGTTATGACAGAAGTTGGCCTGTTCACGGTTCCGGCATAGCATCATAAATACTCAGTCTGTTTGAGGTAATTCCTCCCCCCGTATTACTGATGAGGTCTCTTTTCTCTTTGCTTATCTGTTAGGGTTATAGAGCGAATGGTGTGATTTCACGCACCAAACTCAGAGTTGTTTCCCTTTAGCTTGTAGTGGAGAGAAAGGATGGAGTGGAGGAGTCAGTATTTGTGTGAAGGTAATCTCCACTCTGTTCCTACAGACCCAGTGTGTGCTATGGATGAGTGATTGCATGTGTGTTGAATTTGCAGATTATTTCTGAGGAGCCAAACATGGTAATTTGTGCTGGACCTATTACAAAAAATAGGAGATCTAGTGGCAGTCATCTTCATGCCGAGTGACATTCACTGTGGCTTTTCTGGGAAACCTTCTGTTTGGAAACATAAGTATTAACAGGACATTCAGATTAATTTAGGCTCAGCGTTCACAAATTGCGCAGACTTGTTCAGTAAATGGCATTCAAGTCAGGACAAATAGACAATTTGCCCCCAAATCTGGCATCCTTATATAAGACTTAAAACGATCCATGTATCCAGGGGATTAAGCAGTGTCATCATTTTATGCAGTCCTGCTTCTTTCTGAAATTGTTGGAGCAATAGTGTGATTAAAACAATACTTGCTGTTAGTTTGAGTTTAAGTGGTGGTAGGGGAGAGGCCCATTTGGCATCTTTATGCTTCTGATGTTGTTATCAAATTTCCTTTTATATCACCACAGGAAGACACAAGGCTGTTCACACCATTCTATTGACCCAAACTAAGTTGCACTTCAGCTTTCAGGTTCTGCTGTTGAATTGCATGTTCCTTGCTGTATTGTTGCTTTACCTTCAACTCTGGGCATCAGAAAGACATTCTCAGCTCAGAAATCCAGAGTCATGTAGGAAAAGCTGAGACATCTGGTCATGCTAATTATCTTCCTCATTTCCACCAGTCGCACAGTTTGATCACCTTACGCTGAGAGGAAATACGGTTGCTTTGTACTGTCTTGGAGGAGGGGAACATTTTCAGTTTGTAAATTCATGAAGCATGTACATATGCAAGACTGTGACCTTCCTCTAGGCTTAACGTTCACAGGGCATTATCTCCAAGCACACTGACTATTTAAAATAAAGCTCCAGCACTCCTTTAGGGTGCAGACAAGTTTTGGAGTTTGCACCTTTGTGGATTGCTAGGAAAAAAAAAGAGGGAAACTAAAATCTTCTGAATAAAATTTGGAAAGGTGGAGGGCTGAAATGCTTTTGAAAGTAGGTCCTTAGGCAGTTAAGAAGAATATCTGTACCTACTTTTGAAAGTCATGGATACCATCGCTTGTAATTCTGATTGCACCTATACTTAAATTTTTTTTGAAAAAAAACGCCAAACAATGACAAATTAGATGGAAAGCAAAATAATCCCTTGGGGTTTAGTTAACCTACTTCTAATTGTTGGTTTGTTGACATCACAAGGGATATGGCTTTCCAAGAAGGGAAGTCTTGCATGAATGCTAGAAAATGAAAAGAAGTCTTATCAATTTCAGTCTGTCTCTTTTGTTTAACTACCTCTGTTTGGGATTTTTGCCTATGAGACTATGGTATGGGGACACTTAAAATCATGTAGCAGACAATTTTAAAGGCAATTCCTTTGCTTTTAAGACTTCTTTTTGTGAAATAGACCATCTCTTTATTCCAGAAGGAAAGTGTACCAGGATATGGTGGTATTGCTGTCATTTTCAAGGTTGTGTTTGAGTGTGTGTCGTGTCCCCCCCCCCATGTGTCTCTTCTTAACTTTTGCTTGTATATATACACCTTGTTTTTCCGTCTATGCTTCCTTCTTTCCCTGTGTTTGCGTCAATGTTTGTAAGTGGAGATACACATAATTTGAAACTGGAATAATCTTTTGAGATTTTTTGTTGTTTGTGAGTGCTACTTAGGGTATTTACTATGTATGTGAATTCAGTCTAGATACCTGAAGGTCCTCAATGCCACCACACCCCACACCAACAATCAAGAAACCAATGGAAAGGTTGATTGAGGGGGAGGGGGGCAGGGAGGGGGTCGTGTTGGGGCTTTTTTGGTTTGGTGTTTGGTTTGGTTGGTTTAGTGAATAAACTATTTGTTCTTGAGATCTTATACGTGCTATAACCTTTGACCTTTCAAAGTCTTCATTTAACAGAAAATTTTGAAGTGGCAAGACATTTGGAGAGTTCAGTAGTTAGTAATACATTTGTGTTCTATTGTGGGCAAGGTCTATCTCTAATTATTTTTTTATTATTGGAGTGTGCTGTGTTAATGAGGTGGAATTGATAACCCTGGAGGTATTTAAAAGTTGCATAGATGTGGTAGTGAAGGATAGGAGTTAGTGGTGGACGTAGCTGTGCTAGGTTAATGGTTGGACTTGGTGATCTTAAAGGTCTTTTTAACCCAAATTACTCTATAATTCTAGTGTTAAAGAAGTACTTTTTTCTGTAAATTGTGAACTCCTCTTGTAATATGCTAAATCCGATTTCCAAGCAATTGCTATGTTTTGCCATTGCACTGGAAGTTTTCTTACAGAATTTTGTGACCTGGATGTTACTGAGAGAAGTGTAGTGAAAAGTGGGAACCTCTATGTGTCATGCTGTCTGCTAGTGAAGTTGTTCTGGTCAGGTAAAACAGGTCTTCGAGTTCTTTTGTTCACTTGTGGATTCCTGTTATCTCCGCAAATTGTTTCAATAATAAAGATCTATTTGAAAGTTATAGACTGAAGAATTGGGAATTGTAGTAGAAATTAAGATCTGATGGAAGAGAGACCCAACTCAGAATCCAAAACATCCCTTGAGTAATAACTCAGACACAAAGCCAGGTTTAATCTTTAGATTTTAGTGACTCTTGTTTTAGCTAAACCTGTGAGATTAGATTAAATTCTAGAAACCTAATCAATATCTTATTAAATTCAGTGGAGGGACTGGAGATCCAGAATGGTTTGATTTTTGGATTAAACCTTGCTTATAATGAGAAAAGCTGATTAGTATGAATTGTTCCAGAGAGGAGGTTTCCTTCTTTATTAGACAGCAGGAGAACTTGGATTTGGAGTTGCGGACAGCTGAGAGTAAAGAGAACTCTAACAGCACTGCATTTTGTAAAGGTAATATATCTTCGCCTCTGTGTAAATGTATCCTTTAAAAATTTCACACTGCCGTTCCCAGTTCCATACTGCATCTTTACACTACTATATGTGTAGTAATGGCATCAACCACATCAGTCTTTCTGTTAGTTAAGCTTCAAAAGAGAGCCCAGAGTCTTTGAAAGTTACAAATGTGGGGAATGTGAGTAATGGTTTATCATTCAGGCTTACTAGAGCAAATGAATAACCTTCTTCATCTGGGAATCCTCCTTTCTTCCTCCCTTCACCAGATAACAATGCTTAAACTTTACATAAATAGCTGGAATACTGTGAAGGGCCTGATAAGCGGATTTCTTCAGCCATGCTGAGTCTCCCTTATATCACATATCTATTCCATTCTGTTGTGTGAAATGCTTATTGCAGTTTCTTCAATTTAGTCCCCTATATACATTATCTATAATGCATAATGGAGTGTGTGTGTGTGTTTCAATGAAGGACAATATCGCAGAAAGCAAGAAAATGACTTGTAAGTTGTGAGCAGTGAAGCCTTAATGGTATGATCCCATTATGTTAGGAAAAAAATTCCCTAGTATTACCCTTTATAGTATAGGCTTTGATTTAATTTTCTGGTTTTAATCTTCCATGTATTTAATCAAGCTATACTATAAAGAAAATAGATAATGATGCTTAAGTAAGTTATAGGGTCTATACCATTAATTCTTTTTTAAATCTGCCCATTTAAAGTAACACGGTAAACTTGTAGTGTGTTTGTTTTATGGGAAGTATCAAATGAGAAACTTTGAAGTAATATAATAATATTAGTAGTACTAATACCATTTTTCCTCTTCAAGAATTGTGTTCTAAATGTTGACATGGAATATAAGCACATTTCAATTTTTGGATGCTCCAATTCGCTGGTATGTAATTGTTTGGAAGTTCTGAGGGTATTCCACAGTATTATTTGTAAAAGGAAAGACGTGTTATCCGAAGGTCTTGGCAAATGCTGGTGTTTAGTTGCATTTGTGTAGTCTGTAGTGCTTTTATTTTCAATCACCTTATAATCAGCAAATAGGTGTGATAGAAGCTGCCTTAGGTTATCCAGGCAACACTGTGTATTGTACACTGAGATGTTTCTTTTGCTTATTAAAACTTTTTTGTCCTACATTTTGTTATTAAGAATTTTGAATATTGGAATTTGGTTCTTTTCCTCTGGAAACTGTTCTGTAATTTCTATTTCTTTCCAAGATGTTACAGTTTTCTGCATTGCCACATTATTTTTTTTTCTTACTCTCAACTGTCATTCATGCTTGCATTTATGACAGGAAACAATTCCTTTCAGTCATTGGTACATATATTTTCCTGTATTTCTACATTTTTAAACATTTCTGTATTTCTGAATTTTTAAGCATTCCTTTCTTTATTCACTATTAGACAAGCTCTGAGTATACAGTCTTTATTGTCTAATTTTAAATATCTGCAAAACAGTCCTTCCAAGAAGATACTCTTTTTCATTATTGATATCTTTCGAGTTGTGCAAATATCTATTTTGGGAATGGAGTGACTGGAACCAGATGAAAGACTCCAGGCAGATAAAACCAGAGGCTCAACTGGACTGTGTCACCAGTCTCTTTGTGGGACTTGCAGCCCCAGGACCTGGCTATGTAAGTAGCACTAGGACTATGTTTGCGCCTCCTCCCCTCACAACCTGGCTCTGTGGCCTGAGGAAACAACTTCAGGGAGCAACCAGACAGAGACACCAGCTGGTACTAACAGCTGCAAAAGCGGCACTGCAAAGGCTGGAGGGATGCAGAGAGCAGCCTGTGCTTCTGGCCGAGGTGTTTGCTGCCCTGTGCTCACTAGTGATGTGCTCAAAATTTTATCTCAGTTTCTCTTCCTCAGTCCTGCTGTCTATCTTCACTCTCCTCACATTATATCACCTTATTCCAGACTCCTCCTTTCCCTTGGCTTTGTGGTTAGATGTCCTCTTCAAAGTAAACACACACACACACATTCCTCAAACTGTCCAGATGGCTAGAAGCACTTGCTGTGCTCATTGTGTATATCTCCAGCTTTTCCTAGGTCATTCTTACCTTTTTTTGTTAGACTTTGAGAAAGATCCCAGCTATCAATCAGTCATTGCAGAGTACTGTAAACCAGTTTTCACTTAACCTTTAAGAACTGCAAGAATAAATACAGTTGGTACTACTGCTAGTACTAATATTGGAGACCTGTGTCTGCTTTGGGGGTGCTTAATCTATGTGAGACAACCAATGTGGCATATAAATGTCTCAGCTGAGTCAGACTTTCAGATGATCTCCTCAATGCCTGTCTGCTTTCTTCTTTATTTCTTGACAGTTTTTGGTGCGTTGTTTCACCTTGAAAGGACGCTGCTTATGGGTGTTAGTGGACAACAGCATTCTGTGGATTTTGGCTCAAAACCTTTAGTTCTGGTTTTGTAATTGTGACAAAATTTCTGCCAAATCTGTCCTTTACACAACAAATTGCTTGTTTATTTTTATGTCATACGTTATTAAATAGCTGTCAGGTGCTGCTTCATATACAATAACATTTCTGTTGTGGGTGACAAGCGAAATGCCTATTGCATATGCAGCCTTAAATTTTTTAAGAGCTTTTAGGCACAGTGAAGTGCTAACTATTTTTTATTTTTACTGGAATATAAATGCCTTCAACTATGCTATGCCAAGAAGCATTGAAGTAGTAGTGCATTTTGAATCATTGCAGGGTTCTGTTCTTGCTTTCTAAGGCTTCTTTACTTCTCAGAATAGCTACAGTAAATTTAACATTTCTAAGAAGTATCACATTGTTGAACCTGCAGCATAAGTTCAGAAGTTCCTAGAGACAGGATTAGAGACAGGATTTTTTTTTTTTTTTTTTTTAAACTAGACATATTTATGGTACTGTAGGTATAATGTACTTGGGTAAAGTTAATACTTGTGGTGTGTATTTTTAGTTGTCTTCCCTGTAACCCCCACTTTGATGCATGCAACTTCTAAAACTAGTCCTGAATTATGCAGTCCCCTTTAGTTGCAAGAGGACTGTTATGAGAACACAATTTAACTTACTGGATTTTTGTGTGTTTACAAGACCAGAGCAAGAATTGCACCACATTCTCCTATGCCTACACTGCTTCAAATGATATGTTTGCTCACTAAAATGTTCAGAAATAATTCTGTAGTAACAGTTGTTTGGAATTGCATATTGTCACCTGCCTGTGTGTGAAAAATCTAAGTTGCTAACTTTTCATATCCTCCTGAGCCTGATTCTGGGATCATTAGGGTGTGTGGTGCTTAAGCATGAATTCCTCAGGATTTTGTGGATAGTGAATACTGAACATTAATAAAAGTTGCAGTTGTTTGAGTGGACTCTTTCTTTTATTATTATTTTATTTTTAGAGTACTACAGTTTTCTCCAGCTGTGACTCTCCTGTTTTTCTAAATTCATATAACTGCAGTACTGTGTACGCTGACATTGCCTGACATCTTAGTGCCTGCAGAAATGCCTGAGTGACTGTATGACTTAAAAACCTAGTGTATTTCTAAGTATTGAACCAGAGAGATCTGGGAAGTGGATATGGCATAGTTTGGAAGGAGGTTAGGAGTTTTGAGCTAAGCCAGACAGTATCTATGAAATTAAATCAGTGCTGCATGCCTGGGGTGAGAAATATGACTCTATTTCTGCAAGTCAGCTTCTTAGCCACTGTTTTTTCTGCTGTTTATGCCCCCTTGCATTTGTGGCATCGTGACACAGACCGTCAGAGGGGCAAGCCAACAGCACTGTACTCTTCTGAACGTACTCCTTTATGCATCATCCCTTCTATTTTTTTGTGCAAAAATAGGAGGAGCCAGGGTGACAGCAAGAGAGCCAAAACTGTTCCTGAAAGTAAATTCTTTCATGTTGACTAGAGTTTGCTACAAGTTTGAAGACTTACATTGCTAACTGTAATAAAAGGATTGTAATGTGGCTGCCTGCTTTGCTGAATAGTTGATTGGCGAACAAAAGGGGGAAGAAATGGATGGGTTTGTTCCTCACTGTATCTGTGTCACTTCTGGCCAGGAGTGGCCTCTTAATTTCTTTCTTTGCTTGCATGGGCTGTCAAACTCTTTCTGTTCTCCAATATATTACCATCTGTTGCCTGCACTTTCACAGCAGTTATTCTCTTGCCCTGTTTGGGTTTGGAGTTTACCAACAAAGAGGAAGGAGAATGGTATAGCCAATGACTGGTGTCCGTGTAAGCTACCTGAAGAGGAAGAAAGTATTTTTTCCCCCTGCAGTGATTGCCTCCCCACTCTAACTTATAAAACTACTGTACAGTGTTAGGGAGGCGTTTGAAAAACCAGTGTAATATTCTCCTGTATGGATAGAATCAGAAGAAGTTCTGTGTATGCAAACCTTTTTCAAGGGACTCAATCAACTGAGAGCCACATGAAGTGGGAAGCTCAGCAAGAGAAATTATACTACTTTTGTGTAAAAAGGAATATGAAAATAAACATCAATACAAAAACTGCAGACAGCTGATTTCTTAAATGTAGCCTCTGACTCTTTACAATCTGTGAGAGGTTTCTGACGTGGGAAGTAGAGACTATTTAGTGATATGCCTATTCAAGGAAACGAACGTTAGGAAGTAGTCATCGTTGTGTTCAGTGGTGGAGATGTGATGATGTACACTTCTCTTTTACTAGAAGTGGGGTATTATGCTTGCTTGTGTTTAAGGTAGAGCAGGATAATCTCTGTTACCGTAAAATGTGGCATTAGTTAAACGTGGATTCACAGATGTGTTTTAAGGCACCTTTCATGCAGCACCAGTGTTTCATCTGCAAAGCTTGACCAAGGGTCTGGGTTTTCTCTCTGTTTTGATATTGTGCTGTGATAGGATTAAAACTCATCACAATATGACTCCTTCTCTTGGTTTTTGTTCCAAAAGAGAATCCTTTGGTCAGACTGACCTGCCTTTATGGCACCTTTACTGCAGAATGGGGGACAGTATCAAAAATGGAAGAAAAAAAAAAGGGCGGGGGAGATGGACTTGAAACTTGTGGATTGAGTTAAAGACAGTTTAACAGGGCAGAAAAGGAAGATTATGATAATAATGATAAAAGAATACACAAAACAAGTGATGAACAGCACAGCTGCTCCCTAACTAAGGCCAATCATCAGCCAGTTCCTGAACCATGCTGCCTACTGGCCAACCCCCCAAATTACATACAGAGTATATCATTTGGTATGGAATATCCCTCTGGCCAGTTTGGGCTAGCTCTCCTGGCTGTGCCCCTCCCAGCTTTTTGGATGCCCCCTGCCTTCTCTTTGGCAGGCCATAGAGAAGGAGCTGAAAAGTTCTTTATTGCTTGGCAACAACTAAAACCATCAGTGTGTTACTAACATTATTCTCATCCTAAATCCAAAACGCAGCACTACATCAGCTGCTAGTAAGAAAACTAACTCTGTCCCTGCTGAAACCTGGGCAGTGTGCTCTGCTATGCAGGCGTCACACTTTACACTGGTGTTCATACCAGCCATTTTTTTAGAATATTATTTTCATTGCATTTGAGCCAGGTGCTGGAAGTGTATGAGGAAGTAGGAGGTATTCGTCCATGTGCCTCTCTCCCTGTTTTTCTCTTGCGTAGATAAGCGTGTAAGTATAAATATACGTATTTATATATTTAAAGGCATGCACGCACAAATTCTGGGAATACAACTAAACACATTCACCTAACATAAAAAGCTGAAAGACAACTTAAGATTTAGGAACTGCTCATTTATGTTTCAGTGGGGAAAGGAAATTAGGAGCTCTTGGAAAGGAAGAACTACTGTATTTGCACTGAAAAGAACTGTGAACGTTAGGAATAGGTAAATGTGATGTCTCGTTTATCAACTTTCCCAGAGCCTTTTTTTGTTATATTCCTAAGTGTTTTTTAATTAAATACTATTTTGAGGCATGTGACTTATGAACAATATGCAAAATGTGAGCACACACCGAGAGTCCTTTGCTATGTTTACAGACCCTCAACTTATTCTGTAAATAACATGACAGTAATAAAAAGGTCCTGGTTTGTCCGCATGAAATTATTATTAGCAGCACATTTAAGAAGATTAAATCTGTGCGGAATAGAGAGATATTTCAAAGCTGCTGTGTAATTAAAGTTTCTATTCATGAGTTTGGAGTACCTTCTTTCTTAATTGGATATAGAAATGATACTTTCATGGTGGTAATAAGTGGGGAAGGACTGCTGGGTCTCACAATTAAGTGCTGTGGGAAAGAGGCAAATGATACATTTTCTGATCCATTGAGAGTGTTACAGTAAATATGGCAAAAATATGACTTCTGTTGAGAAAAGTAGAGAATGAATAATAGCGTATTCAGGAACGAACACCTGCAGAGTAAACACTCAGAAAGTAGTGTTTTTCAAGAGGAAACTAAATCATCATCATTTGCTTTTCCTATTGGGGAGATGAGAACTGTGAGAGTGGGACTAATAGCCTCTACTAGCTTGCTCCTTGGAGAGCAGAGTTCCTGAGTGAGATGTGAACAGATCCTAGGAGATCCTCACAGAGACGCAGCACTTTTTGTTTCTCTAGACTAGTTTTGTTGTTAAATTTTATGTCATTCCCCCTTTTTAAGTGACAGAAACAAGTTTGTCTTCCTGTTACACTAGTTAATTCTCTGGACTCTGGAATCTTGCCCTGAGTCTGAGAAACTGGTGGGGTTTATTCTTTATCTTTAAATACCATTATCAAAGGTTCAAGTCCTATTTCTGTGGTGTAAAACTGATTCATAGGCTTGTGCTTTGTGAGGACTTAAGCCTAAATGTCAGTATCCTGCTGAGAAATTGGGACTATACCATTGTTGTTTTCACAATAGAAAGGAACCGTTGTGTCAAATGTGCACTATAATGCCTGTAATGCAAGTTTATACCCTTTTCTGGCTTTAGAAGCATATGTTATAGCTACTGTCTACACTAGGTTTAAAGCCTGACACTGAATTATAAAAGATATTTAATGCAGTGTATTAGATACTCATATGACTGGCTCTAGTCTCAAAAAAGGTTGCTCCCTTGACATGGTGAGCTTCAGAAATTGATTCAGTTGCACAGAGAATTGATTTAAGAAGTCTCTCTGGCCTTATGAGACAGCAGTGAAAAGAAAGCTCGATAAAAGGTTGTTGTGAAAGTAATCTCAGTAATAAGCAGTAGCCAAGATCAAGGAAATCGGAATAGGTGAACATTCAAGGGACACTCTCAGTTTGAATTTGCATTTTAAATGATTAGGCAAACAACATTGGTAGTAAAGGGCATTTTAACTGTAGAACTTAGTTTTATTTTTTTCCTATTAGATTTTTTTCTCTTTTATGCCAGGTCTTTTAGAAAGATATGTAAACAACAATACCAAGACAAGTAATTTTCAGGCCTATTCATTTTTTTTCTTTTAATACATTATATCTTTCTTGCTGAAATGGCTTCTGTCTCAGTTACGCTGGTAGTACAGTTTAAGTGACTTTTCTGATGTCTAGGAAAGGATGGACACTACCAAAGAACAGAAAATGGTGGAGTTGTCTACACAAAGTGGCTGAATATGCCAAACACATGAGTTTGAAGAGTCAAAGAGAAGACTATAAAATAAATTTTAAAATCCACAAGCAAAATGGAGCTTGTCTGCTCTCTCCTGGTCAGTAATCTTAGTAATGTGATTTTTCAAATTGATGCAGTTCTTTTTTAGTATCTTGGCTTGCTTACTGGAGGTCAGTAGAAGCTAAATCTGGAAATTATAGGTTACCACTTGAGAGAGTTCCTGGACTAGAATACTAGACTTTAACGTGGAAAAACATTGTCAAAAATCTACCTTCAAATAACAGAGAAATCCCTTCTTCAGGTAAACTTAAAATCACGTTGCATAGGGCAACAAGAAAATTGTTGCTACTGTGGCAAATCAGAATGACTGAAAACCACTGTGGCAAAGTGTAGGTTTTATTCCATATATTTCTTTAACCTGAATTGTGTAAGAGAACCTGACTTGTTTGCATGTTTTATGTGAATGGTTGGAGACTAACAGGACTTCAAACAGAGGTTTTATGAAAAGATTTCCAACTCCAGGGAGCTGTACTTCCCAAAGCAACTCTTGAACCAGGAATTGATGCAGTGCACTCCCTCTCCTTACAGAGCAGACAATCAAGACCCAAACAGGTAGTAATTTCTGTTTAACTTGGGTTGTTTCTGTAAGGAATTGAGTAGATGAGAGGGATGTAAATAGGCACTAGTCACTTCAGTCCACTGATTCCAGCACAGACAAAAATGCATATGACACTTTGGAGATGTGAAGTTAATTGAGACTTAGAATAATGTATAAAAACATTGGCCTGTCAAGTCTAGTATATTGATGAAGAGTTGTTATTGTTATCTCTTTATCATCTGGATACATCATTCAATTTTGTCCCTTTCATAGACACCTTTTTTCGGTTTTTAGCTGTCTCCTGGGATTGTTTTATGAACTGATTTTCTCCGCTGAGCATGCAAGCACACTCGTTAGGATTTGATATATGTAAGCCACATATTTTATTATGGTGGATGTGATCGTATAGGATTCTTATTGATTTTCTTGTGTTCTAGTCAATGATGAAGTGAAGCAATAATAAAGCATGTATGTGCCAGGTTTGTTTTCTTTACCTATGCTGTGACTTGGACACACCATTGTAATTTTTTTAGGTATGCCAAATGCAGTGGAGCAGTAATCTTTTTCTCATGTAAAACAATGTAGGATTACAGCAGTAATGGCTCTTAGCTGCTCTGTTTGTCTTTTGTATCTAACTTGTGTGCTGAGAATCATCCTCGCTTCATTTTTAACTTCTACGTCATGCAAAGGTCCTTTGAGATCTTTGTTCCTGTTTCTAGTGAAGCCAGTGCTAAAATCCATACTGTTCAAAGGGAAGGTTAGAGACAGCCATCTAAAATAAATGCCATGGAAGTATGAAACTATGCCAGAACACGTTAGTTTTCATGTATCGCAAAATGTTGTTTATCTACCTAGTGACATTTCTAAAGGAGCCGTGTCATCACAGTATTGAGATCACAGCATCTTGAGAATACTTTGCTTGGCATTGGAAACGTGTACTAGCCTACCTGTCAAAGTGTGTTGTAGCCATGTTGCAAAAACTAGAATACCTGCAACTTAATTGTACAGAGGTACTGTCCTATGGCATTTTATGCAGGTTATAGTAAGGCAGAATTGGCTGTGGAAGGCAATTGCTAGCTGCTGTTTGCCAAATAGTGCTGTCATGAGAGGTGCTTGAGAGTTAGAGTTCTCAGTCCAGTGATCAGATGTTTTCACCTGACGGCCATTAACTTCAGATTTGTGTGGCATGTATATATGAAACAGATCTATGGTGAACATTTTCAACCTTCAACACTTTCAACCCAAGTGCAAAAAATGGAAAGTATTGCCCTGGTTTGTTCAAAGGAGCAGGTTAATTCCTTTCAGCTTTTGCTTAAAACTATATGGTCATGAATCCTTCATTTCCTGCTTTTTTGACATTTTGGGGATCCCAAATAAATACCCTGTTTTGGTGGAAAGCATCTCTTTAAAGTCCCATTAAAAAAATAGGAATAAAGTTGGAAACTTGACATGTTGAATCAGTTAGAAATACAGTCTGACAGAGATTGGTGAAGTTCCGCAGCATATGGGTGGAAAGCAGGCTGGAGGTGTTACAGCCACTGTCACCAAAGACCATAAAGAGAAGTGGAGGGGGAGAATCATGTGATGAACTAGTATTTATTTGCATTCTCTGGGCAGATGCCTTACCTAGTATCAGTTAGCACGTTTCCATTAAAATAATAATGACATAGCTAATCACCTAAAATTATTTTCAGATTCTCTAAAGGAAAAAAAGTCTAAATCTGGAAAAAGAAAAAATTAATTTGACTAATGGAAACTCATATATTGCCAAGAAAAAGGAAAACCCATGAAAACAGTGGAAGAAGACTTGCTGTATGTTATGCCTTCTTGAGGTTTGGGTCAGTATCCTGAAATGTGTGTAATGCAGCTCTGTTCCAGGTGAGTCAGTACAAGGCGCTGTCAAGCAGCAGAACATAATAAAAGATGGGCTTTGCACTTCCTGCTTTTCTTCAACTTTCACCTTTGGGTTTTTTCTCCTTTTTTTCCTGTATCTGAAACTTAAAAAATAAAAACACTAACAAGTTTTTATTTCCTAGTGAACAGAGATTGCATCTCTCCTCCCAGGGCTTGCTCAGGGTCAGTAACAGCTTCTGAGAGAATGATTTATTGACTTCTTTCCTCTGACCAAAATTAAAACTGTCACCAAAGGGTCTGTAGTCCCTAGACGCTACCTTTGCCTTCTCAGTCAATCTGCCAGAAAGATGGCTTTAGTTACATAGCAATTAAAAGACTTATTTCATGGTGAGTAACTAAAGGGTAGTGGAGGGCAGAGATAGAAAGGTTAGCACACTGAGGCAGTAGTAGTACAGAGGGCTAATTCTGTGCTTATATACGTCTCTCCTTTATCACCATCTCTCCCTTCTGTTCATTTTCATCCTCTGCTTTGTATCAGTGTCTTGATTTATTGAACCATCTTTGGGAACCTTGGAGGCTTTATGGAAAGGGTTAAAATGCTACAAGTTTGCTACGTGGCATCTTAAACCTAGTTTCATGAGGGAGGGATCAAGGTCCATATGATCTTGAACAATTTTACCATCCTTTGTTGCCTTTCATCTTTTTCCCCTTCTAACTGTTGGCCGGTTTAATCCAAATTTGACAGGAAACATAACAGCCTCCACAGTCCAGGAGGACAGGGGTGCCCTTAGTGCTCTGCTGAGAAGACAATCACAGGTATAACCTTTACTAGGCACCACAGGCTACAAGTGAAGAAGTTCTGTTCTGAAAATTGTGCCTTAACGAAAAATTTAAGTCCAGGTTTGCATCATTGGAAACCAACTTGAGCACAAACCCATAGGAAACCTGACTTCTTTTTTGTTATGGCCCTACTTGTTTTGTGATCAGCCAGCTGCATAACATCCCTGGAAAATAGCTGTCCCTGTGGAAATTAGCACAGTGTTTGTGTGAATATCAAAGGCATTTCATTAATACAGTTCTTGTAGTGGAACCAAGCTCATGCAGAATCAAAGCATTAGGATTCTCTTTGTTTTGCCTTTATGGTGGCTTTGGAGAATTAATGTCTTCTAATGCTGTAATCTTCTGCGCTGGGATAAGCCAGGGAGGAAAGAATGCTTTTTGGACGGCTGGTTGAAATGATGTGCTTTGCTTCCTGCTTATTGGCTTGTTGTCTTGCTTGATGACTGGTGTATCGCGTGATGGTCTCCAGGCCTCCAGGTTGTACAGAACTGCCATTCTAGCAGAGCTTAGTGAAATAGGTACACGGTGCTGGCATGGTGAATTTTACCTTGTCTGGCTGCAAGGATGGATTGTATCAGAGAATTTTTCAGCAGACCTGAGTATATCCCTTTCTTATTGATAGGGCAGCCAGTTTTTAACTGACTTTGTCAAAGGACGTTTGCTGATGTATTTTTTTAGCCAGAGCTTCCTCTCCCAGCTGACTTCCTATGTCAAAGAGTTGCCATCAGAACTCAATACTGCAGTGGCAGTGTAGGGACTGAAATGTGATTGAAGCCCTATTTTGCTAGTTTCACTAAATGCATAAATGTTTTTATTTCAAACAGATATTGTAAAGAAAATAATAATAAACTTCATTGAGTATATTGATCACAAAGGATTGAATGACATCTCAGACTTGCTGATGAAATCTGTGATACAGCTGTGCACTGGACTCCAGACTTCTGCATCTCAGTGCAGAGTTTTAATGACTAGATCCTACAATTATCTTATCTGGGAATTATTCATCATTTGCAACAGGTGTTGCCAGACTGACTTTGGCGTCATACATGAACTAGAAAGTAGATCTTTTTCTTACCAAATATTCTTTATCACGTATTTTTTTTGGTGGAACTTAGTGCCCAATTATATTTGAGATTTATCGAATAATGAAGTTAGTATAAGTTTTCCCTACCTTAGTCTTCCAGTGCATCTTAGTTTGTTCATTGCTGGAGCAAATGGGTCCTATGTCAGAGTTGAAAGTTGTGCTGCCTGTCTGAGATAATTCATGTGAGGTGGGCAAACACCCCTGGGGTGCTGCTTTCTTTCCTCAGCTAACAGGTAGGTATCTGTGTCTACATTTCAGTTGTATTAATGTGTATTATTCGTGTCCCTTAAAATTCAGGAATTCTTAATTTTTCACAACATGTATGCATGGGCCTTCAAATATGTATCTTCCCTAGGTCTTCATTGGCCAGAAAAAAGGCAGGGCTGGAATTAATGGGGAATTAAAATACCAATTAAAACTTAAAACCAAAACAGCTCTGCTTTGAATCTGTGTAAAAGTACTGTTTTCCCCTGTTAAGACTTCTCTAGCTTCTATAAACACAAATCTGCCCAGCTTGTCATTTCTCTGTAGCTTCTGTAATTGCAGCTGCACCACTGGGTAAGATGCAAGGCAAAGTATCTAAAAGGGACCATCCAACTTACTAGTAAAAATAGTCGTACCATAAAGTTTCTTTTAAAATAAAGGCCTTTGAAATTAATCCTGGAAGTGGTGATGATCTTCTTAACTGGTCTCTTAATGAAATATATTTCTCATTATAACTTTAAGGCTTCATACAGACTCATGAGATTTAAATTCGGTGGAAATACAGTTTTGACTTCTTTGGACAGTGGATGTGACCTTTAGTGAATTTTCTGCTTTTATGAATCTCATGCTTCTCTGAATTAATAGATGACAGAATAGAGCAAGGTCTTTAATTTGTTATAAATTTTACTCTGAAGTGATCTGTGTCAATGATAATCCAACAATGTGAAGGAGTGTTGGCAGCAAGTGATAAGAAATGTCAAGGAAAGGGCAGAAGTGGGGAAGGGTTTTTAACATACTGGTATCATGCTATGTCCTCTCTTTGATAAGCTGTAATGGCAGTTGTTGTCAAAGCTGTCAGAGTACTGAAGGACCCTTCTTGAGGCATATCTCTGTTATCGACAGGCAAGGGAAAGTGTCTGCCTGTGCCTGTACATGCGTATGTGGAAGGATAGAGTTTGATCCATTTTTTTCTGGATCAGAAGAAAAGATGAAATGTTAAGTGACATCCTCATTTTCATTTGCAATTATTGCATTTCCATAAACTCTTTGGTGCTCTGTGCATGGTCATTTCTTTTGCACCTGTAGTGTAATATTAGGGAGCTCATGTAATTATAGAGAAGTTAATGGTATCTGTTTTGTACAGATTATGTCTGTTATAATCTATACCTGTGATATATGTATTACACCAGAGGGATTTTATTTAACTGTAAAGGCTTTCTAAGAAAGGGATGAAAAGGATATTTTCTTTCAATGTCTTTCCAGTACTGCTGCAGTAGAATGTTCAGAATCCGATATTATCAGATTTCCAAAGTAATCTAAGAGTTTTAGCATGGATGCATGCTCAATACCCTGCCTACATTACGCCTCAGCTTCATGACGCTCTCTCATTAATTGAGATATTCAAATCTAAGCAAGTGACTGTAACTGCACTTCGCATGAGGCCTTTGGTCAGTTAAGATGAGGGATGGATTTGTTAAAATACTGAATTTTTTTGATTGGGTGAATTTGCCAGTTCCCTACTACATCCATGCCCCTTTTTAGTGTGTCAATGTACTTTGCTTTCTTGTTTTGAGGATAATGTTGAAATGTTCTCTGCTGAAATAACTTCATGGAAATGAGAGAATTTGCAAGAATAGTTCTCTCATTTTTCAGTAATGTCAGTGAAGTACTTGCTAATCTTGGACTCAAACTTGTAGTTGCTACATGAATTCAACTTCTGTTTGTGCCAACAAGAGTTTTGCCAGAGTAAATAAAATAAATCTGAGAAGCACGTAAGTGGCATATGAGTAGAGATTTGTAGAACATGAGATGAAAGCACTGTGGGGAGAATTATTACATTAATTTTAAAAATACCTACATGGAAAAAGCAGACAGAACATAGAGCTATTTTACTTTGCTATTCTGGTGTACAATTGTTTGGGTTGGGTTTTTTTAAATATTGAATTAGAAATATATCTGATACAATAGGTTATCCATTCTTCTTACAGGCTGAGAACAGTATATATACAGCTTGGCAACAAGTAGTATTCAGGTTCACCGGTACAGACCCCTCTGAAACATTCTACTTGATGGTTAATCAGTCATTTATTTTCAGGCACCTCATATGAACAGGTTCAGGATTTTTTAGTGACTACTGTGGCCTTTCTGTTGTATCCTGGAGCCCTAGCCATGACCTGCTGCAAAGGGAACAGAATATAAAGTATAACAGTGGTACTGCTGGTCTGGGTTGCTGAAGTAGCATCTTTAGCTCTCAAATTACCAAATAATTCTTAGGAAAACTGGAAGTTTTTACTCTAATCTTTTGGAAATACCTCCCTTAAGTCAACTCTCTATTAATTCTGCTGTTTGATAGCTGCTTAAATGGTGTTCCGTATTTTTAACTAGGAAATTTTCTGTCTTTCGCTATTTTTTCTAGGTCCCATAACAGGGATAGGACAAGGGGCAATGGCTCCAAGCTGAAAGAGGGTAGGCTTAGATTAGATGTTAGAAGGAAATGCTTTACTGTGAGGGTGGTGAGGCACTGGAAAAGGTTGCCCAGAGAGATTGTAGAAGCTCTATCCCTGGAAGTGTTTAAAGCAAGGTTGGATGGGGCTTTGGGCAACCAGGTCTGGTGGAGGCTGTCCATTGCAGGGGGGTTGGAACTAGATGGTCTTTGAGGTCCCTTCCAACCCAAACCATTCTGTGGTAAAATAAGTTTTGAGAAAGAGCCTGTAGGACTGGCTGGCAAGATTTATGCACTAGAATGCATGAGAGATTATGCTGTAGCTAAAGCTTGTTGTGTTTACTGTGGTGGTTTGCCAGGTCCTTTGGGAAGTACATTTCCTATTTTTTTATTAAAGAACGACTTCAACTCTTGTAAGCCAGAGGAAATACAAATATGGAGAATCACAGGGACAACCCTTAGTGCAAGAGAGTGACTTGACAATTGTTTAATACACCTTTTAAAAAAAACCCAAACAAACAAACAGGACTTTATTCTGTGATGATTTCCCTGTACATTTCTTTATCTTTCTGGACTGTCATTTGGCCAGCTGCCCTTCAGAGTAGAATCACTCAGTCTGTGAAGTGCTGAGTGCAATGTTCACATTGCGATAACCTGGAAGGTGCAGAGAGTGGAGAGAGTACCCCATCATCTCTTTTTCTGTAAGGTAAGACTGCACTGGCAAAGCAAGGATTCCTGCTGCTTATTTTGTAGCTTAGCCAGCCATCTTCTGCTTACTGAAACACAAACAGCTGCTGTACATCCAGGGTATTCATACTCCTGCTGTTGCTTAACAATACAGCATGCTCTGCAAAAGCTTGAAGAAGTGTTTAGGGCTCCTTCACCTAGCCCTCCTTCCTGTGTTTACATGACCCTTGTTCATAGAGATGAAGATCCCTACGTTAAGTGTGCGAAGGGTTTGGGACCTTGCTAACCAATAAGAGTAGAAGACATGTATGGATATGGTTGATGCTTGGCTGCCTAGTTCAGGATATTGTTACACCCCAAATCTGCTTGGCTGAAGTGTATTTTAGTTTTCTTTATATGCAGCCATACATATCTGATCAAACTAAATAGTACAAATGTTTCTTGGTGCTGCAGAGACTGGTGGAGCAGAAGGCTTTTGCCCATGGATGCTGGCCTTGCTGCTGCTGAAGACGCTGTAAAAAACGAATAGGTGGCTCTAGTCCTGCAAGCACTAGAAAGAAATTTTAGAAGCAAAGCTCTAAAATAATGCTGACATAAGTAGATAATTTTAGAGGTGGTAAGTAAAATAAGTTTAGCAAGAAATAGCTGTTACAGCTGAAAGTATCTGATTAAAAAGGTGTTTCTTGAACTAAGGACATGCGCTGGAGATGATGAATCAAAAGGGAACACCTGGCGTTTGGGGTGCAGCTTCTGAGTCCTAGAGATAGCATGGTTTTTATTTACATGCAACTTAACATTGAATCATCTCTCTTTTGAAATACATTCAAAGATCTTTTGGTTTCATTCTTAAATTTTGGTTTCTGTTTGAGAGCATAGTGGATACCTTATTGATTATAAATCAAGCACTAACACATGGTAGCTCCCGAAAGGCAGTATCAAAAGTAAACGCTTTAGAAGGCTAAGTAAACAACTTTTAACCATGAACTTCAGTTTCTCTTGCTGCCAGAAACCTTCAGTTAGTATTTCTTCTATACTATATAGCAGCTGGGCTGACACCTGAAGTCTTGATCCCTAGATCTGTAAAGTCAGCAGCCCCGCTTTCAGGGGCATCAGGCCCTGAAATGGCAATTCCCTGCCTTACTTGGAAGTGTTATTTTGTCAGCCTCTGCTATAGGGAAAAACACACCTAGTTTTTAGCTGCTGCTTAAAAGGACCGTCTTTGTTTTGCATTTGTTTTGTGTTTATTGAAATCAGTATTGTATGCTTGTAGCTTGGAAAAGTAACGCTTCGGTTCCTTTTAGTAATGGAAAACATCTATCTGAATCCATCACTTGAAAATGTTTGTTAAACAAAATCTTTCTCCGTCCGCCCTTTTCCTTGTTTTGTTGTCACAGATGGTACCAGGCTAAGGATGAAGAAGAAATGGTAAGTTATTGAGTAGTCAGCCCAGGGCAGGTTAGTGAATTAAAATGCATGTGAAAAAAAAAAATGTTACACAAACACTTTCTAGATTATTAAAATAACAGGTTTTATTGGGCTGAATATGTCTACACTGGTGTTTGTATAAAAAGCTGTGCTGGAGAGAGATGAGTGGCTGCTTCTGTACTCCTGTATTCCCGTATTCCATTCAGTACTCATTACAGCTTAACACGGCTTTTGTTCCAGGGCTGATTGTGGTATTTTTATATGGTGTTCGGGGGGAAAATGGGCAAGCACGAACACTCCGGAACACTCGGCTCCTGCAGTCCTAGCAGGAGGAGAAGGGAGTATTTGCAGCCTCTCTTGCAGTTTATGACATAATTTGTTAAAGAAACAAGATTTTCTTGCTCCTTGTCTGATAGATGGGCCAGATAAATGAGAGAGATAATAGCTCATTGTTTCTTATTCTTTGAATGATGTTTCTCTGTTGTCGTAGAGCCTCAGTGGAGTGAACTTAACACAGTGGGCTTTGTTGAAACAAAAGCACTTGTGCCCCTTGTCACCAAGAGAGCTACAGTGGAAATGCTAATTTGATGGCTCTGAAAGTGTTTGAGGTGGAGCGAACGGGCTAAATATGAGATCCTCAGCATCAGCTATTTACAGCCTTTGGTTTTCTGTCCTGGGTGAACAGCCTGTTTCACAGGAACATCAATTTTTGTGCCTTGTCATTTCACCAATTGCATCATGCAGGCAGATTTCAAATGACTTAAGAGTAACCATAGTAACGGCTGGTCATTTAAATAAGCTGAAAGAAAAGGAATTCCCTCCTTCGTAAAACCCTTCTGTCAAACGGGCTCCAGAGGTACAGCAAGATTCGGCTTCTCTGCTGCGAACTGGATCTGCTCCGCTGGGTTTTAGTAAGGTTCTATGCATTTACACAGGTTGATCTGGTTCTAAAAGTATCTGCAGAGCAAATCAGCATAAGTGGGTGTAACTTCCACGGGAAGACAAAGCTGTGACTGCTGGCACAAGGATAGATTTGTGTCTTTGTGTATGTGCCAGCCTGTCTGCTCAGGCAAGCATGGATGTGCCTGCTCATTCTCTTCTCCTCTTATGAAAAGTACCATGGTTGTTATCTGACATAGAACTACTGTTGCTCTTGTGCTTTTCTTAGTAGCATTACCTCAAAGCCTCTGAATTTACTTTGACAGGGTGTCTGGATTGTAAATCTAATTTAAATATTCTGAATTTAAATTTTTAAATTTTTCAGAATTTAATGCAATTGGGTAGGCCTGATTCCAAGTGCAACATGATACACTTGGCTATTGTTTAATATCATGATGTCATCCATGCAAGAATGCAAACAGTAAGTCAGGTTTGAGCTGTATTTTTGTGGTGACAATGAGAAAAATCTAAATCTTCCTTTCTTTCCTAACCTAAACTTACCCTTACCTCTACAGCTCTTACCTCTACAGCCTGTTCCCTTTGTTTACAACTGAAAATCAGGGTTCTGTATTGTTACAGAGGCCCTGAATGAGAAGATTTATCTATCCATTTACTAATTGATTCATTGAGCAATTCTCCCAGGTTCACGCATACACTTGTTTTGGTGAAACATGATGCTGGTGGTTCTAAATATCAGTGATTCTTGGATTTTCTTCTGTAGAGATCTCTTGATCTTTACTCTGAGTTTCAATCATTTAATTGTTAACTTTTCTGAAGGAGACAAGGACTAAGCTAGGTAAAATTCAAGTAAGCAAGCGTTCCTAGCTCCTAAGCTGAATGTGCCAGTGAAGCAGCTAAGTAGTGACTGGAGATTTTGATGTCTGTACCGGTTGTTAAGAAAACTCTTATCTGCAAGGATACTTTAATTGTCTTGTGTGGCATAACAGTGGGAATTAAAAGCTAGGCTACGTTTTGAGTCTATTTATAGATTTAATAGCAAGAATATCTACCAACATCTTTCATTCAAGGCCAGTATTTTAAATCTTGGTGATTCTAAGTTATTAGACTTACAAAAACCAATTTACTAATAAGAAGTGATTAAGCAACAGATTTAACTACTGGATATTAGGAGCTTATCATTTGACCTTAGTATAATTTTCTGTCCTTTGAAGGCATTCAGGCACTTCTTGAGAGGCTCACACTTAAAACTTGTAACAATACAAATGTTCTCATCCTTTGTTGGCCTAACCTGGAGACAGATTGGATGCTGACTTAATTGTTTCTCAGTCTTTCTTTTGAATTTGGTTACCACCTAAACAGTATGCATTTTTGTTTTGCATCATTTTTTCCCCAAAATCTTCTAATGAATGTTTCTTTAAACTCTTTCCAGAATCACACTTTCAGATAATTATTCTGCCCTGAAGTTGAGCAGTCTATGATCTTCACCACCTGACTCTTTCCTAGAGGACTGTTGCCAGCACATAGTACCTTCTTGCAACTATGGGATTTCTGCTAGCTCGCTGCCTTTAGTACAACTGCAGAGATCAATAGTCTCTATGAGACAGTGTGCTGAACAGGCATGTTTCGGAGATATCCCAGGAAGAAGAGTGTAAACCTCCCTGACCTTGTGTAGACAGAAAAGGAAGTGAAGGTGACATTTATACCTCTTGGCTAGGAAGTGGGAATAAAAAGGAAAGGTAATATATCTTTGGGACATCTTTATCAACAGTTAGAGAAACTCTGAATTAGGATCTCATTTTTCCTGTGTGAAATAGTATTGTCATCTTTCTCACTGTGTGGAGGTAGCATTTCTCTCTTCTTGCTGCTTTAAAAGTTTGCTCAGTCTGTAATCAAGTTCTCTTTTTAGGTCCTTTGCTGTTTCATGTATTAGAATTTTTCAACATGTTAACTTTTTTCCATAACCCACTTGGAAAAAAAATTATTTCTGTAGTTTCAGATTTTCAATTATGAAATATTACCAGCTGCACCTATTGAAATCAATCGTTTTGCATTGTCATCTGTTTTCTAACACTATAGAGATGGAATAATTAATCTTTAAGGTACATTAGCATAATTATTCGGTGCTGGGTCATGTCGTGTCCCCTGTCTGTCCATCCCACCCTCCTCCCCCCAGATTAACATCAGTATTTTCTAAAACGTATGGGATTCCATGGTGTGAATTAACGTAGGGAAAAACTGAAGTAAAAGAGCAGATCTGAACTTGGGTACAGCTTCTCTGGAATCTACAAATCCTGATCCACGGCCACGGATCTCAACAGATGATAGTTTCACTGACTTGAGTGTTCTTTGGAGCAAGCAAAGCTAAGCTAGCAAAGTGCTGTTTAGCAGTGGGGGCAGTCTGCAGCTAGTTATTGCCTGGACTGTTGTGTTAAGGTTTTAGGGGTTAGGAAGACATTTCATTGTTTTGAGAATTAGAGAGAAAGTAACGTTTCCCCTACTATACTTCACAGAAGGTTATCGCAAAGGATTGTCATGATTTGAGAGTCAAGGTGACCTTGAACTATTTCATTCAACATTTACAGAATTTACATCGATCTCCAGATCTCTTTTGAAGCATGATTTATTTTTCTGGCTAATAGCTGCAACCAGGTACTACTGGAGGCTGGCCAGTTGTGGAACCAAAACATTAGATGAAGAACTTTTTGGAGAAGGAAAATATTTATACAATGGATTGCAATATAGATATACTATGCACATTTTAATAAAGAAATAAAACTACACATTTACTCTTCTAGTCTCATTTTTTGCAGCAGTGATTTACAACCCTATTAACACTTGGCAATCCAATGTCTGCAGAATAATATCAAGCCATCTGCTTGTGCCCCTGTAGGGCTGCTTGTAACTGTGATGCTGTGCTGCAAATACATCACTGCAGCTCGCGTGCTGGAAATCTTGTTGCATATCTTGGATCATCCTTTTTTTTTCCTTCTTTTTTTTCTTTTGTTGCCTGCAGGATGGTGGCAGATGTGCAGGGTGCACATGTGGTTTTCGTGCAACTGGCTATGCTGTAAATAGTTGAAGCTACAATCTGCAATATTTTTGGCTTTTCTTGGCATATAGCATGGTAAAATGGGGAAGCGGCCTTTGATGAAAGGCTGGCATGCACAGCAAACAAGATATAATCTTCTTTAGAGAAGAGAAATGCTGTTTTTCTTACTGGCATCATACTTAGATACTACATAAACTAATTGCAGGCTTAACTAGCATTAGGCTGAATTCTTTACTATGGATTCTATGCATACTACTCCACAGCAAATGGAAGTTCAGATATGCCCTACCACTGAAATTCTGTCCCCTTTTAAATTTTTTTTCCTCCTCCTCTTCTTTGGCAACTTTGTGATGACTGATGCTGTTCTTCAGTGACTGTCTTCCAAGAAGAAGATAAAGAGAGATTGCAGTGACTTTTGGCTGCATGCAGTGTTGCAAGTCAAGTTTTTGTTCTTACCACACTTCCACAGACTGGTGAAATGGGTTATTTTAGGGATTAAGTTTCCCTGTGCTTGGCCTGTGCCAAGGAGTGTGCTGTTGTGAAAAAGTGGAGAAATACCCTTTTCAGACACTGTGTAGTTATTGGTGAAGGTGCAGTTACAAAGTGAATATTGCTGCAGTTCCTAAGTGGAGAACACTGCTGGCACTGTTGATGACTTCTGTTTTAATCTACTTGTCATTTTGACTCCAAATTGTAGAGGGTGGGCTAGATGGGAGTAGCACTCAGGTAGTGACTGGGGTCAGCAGTGCTGTAGGTAATAAAAGAGAGAAATGGGTGGATGATACAACCCTCAGTTTTCTGGTTGTTAATGTGATATACCATATAATCTAGATGCTTTTAATTGTTATAGTGGAATGATTTACAGTAACAAACAAAAAGCATCTTGGAGCATAGATTGTGAATACTATTCTGAATTGCAGAGTGTGCAGGAATGTGCTCTTTGTTTTGCCTACTTGTGTTTCCCCACTTAATGAAGATTTGGTCAGTAGTGTCCCAAATGTATCTTGTGTTACTATCATTACTCATTCATAACCAACTGTATAAATGAATAGTTGGAAAGCAAAATATCCCTTGAGGCACTGTGGATAAGAGCAGGAAATTTCTTTTGGGGTTATTCTTGTTACACCTTCTGTGTGCCTAAAATTACTTTTAAAAAAAAAAAAAAAAGAAATTTTTGGAAGTGGAGAGAGAATTGCAGTGGCAATAATTGAATCTATTTCAGGTTGAACAGGGGATGATTTTTTTGAAGTGGATTTTTGTTTTAGGATTAGTTTCTAATGCATACATGACACCATCTTTATACTTCTAAAGCTGGAAGGTGCTTTTCCTGTTTGTCAATTGTACACACAGTCTGAGATCCCGTAGTGAAACTTGTCACATCTGTGTGGGGTTTTATGTGATAGGAAGGTTTGGATTCTTTTCAGATGTAGATGCTGTGTTCATGTCGGAGTAGGAGTGCATTTGAAAGGGTTATGCTGGCAGAGTTTCACGTAGTGTTTGTGTGATGAAGAAACTCTGGATGCTGCTGAGGTTTACCCTGGTTAAAACATTGAGGTTTGGGTACTGAACTCAGTGGGTGGTGTTTTCTGTCAGAAAACTACTTTGTTCTCTTCCCTCTCGGTATCTTGTTCTATAAATGTCAGTGAAGCTGTGTCCATAGTCTGCCAAATAAATAAGGAAGGAGTGGCTTTCATGGAGTGCATCTATTTTCAGGTATGCAGATACTCGATATGAAAAGGATAATGATGAAGAGAGGCCAGATGCTCAGGAGCCCTTGCAACAAAGACAGCCAACCCAGCTTCCCAAATTTGCTTCTGAAAAGATATCGGATGGAGAAACAACACAGAATTTCATCTGCCTGTGTAGAATTGATGCTGGTGGGATGGCTAGCTAGTCCTGCAGGCAAGCACCATATCCCTGTGTGGTCTGTTATTTGAGTGGGCTGCTTGAATAGAAGCTGCATTTAGATGCAGCTCAGAATCATTCCCCACATCTGTGTGCTTGCTTTGGCACAAATGGTGATACGCTCACCATAATCCTCTATTAGTGATACTACCAGCCATTCCCTACAGCAATAGACACTGATGTCACAACTAGAAGATTATGACCTCTTAGGAGCTCTGGCAGGAGAGAAAAGGCTATGTTAATAGGGTAGGTGGATGAGGAGAGAGAATGTTTTTATTAAAGCCTAAACTTTTATCTAAATTTTACTGTCACAGAAAAATTTTTGTATCATTATATATATTATTAGATATATTTTATATCACAGCAAAGTTGGCAACAAACCTGGAAAAGCTCTCATAAAATTGGTTTTTTATTTATTTTTGCAAGTCTGGTCATGGAATTTATATATGTATCTATTGATCTCTCTCCACCCTCCTTCCCAAACAGGTTTTTTCATCCCTCTGGGCTTTCTTCTGTATTAAAACAAATTTTCTTCCATGGATTCATGGGGTTCCTTGCTTTGTTTATTCAGTGTATGAACAAATGCTCTATTTGAGGGCCAGGTGATGAGGACTATGTGGGAATCACAGCAGTCTGCATTTGGGTGGGGTGGAGGAGTGATCCACAAGACTTTTCGTATAAACGCAACATTCCACACTAGCTAAATGTGAGAACAGCTACATTGAGGTACCTTGCCATTTGCTGGAGAAGCGCTGTCTATTTATAGGATCTAGTATTGCAACTCTAAAGATGATATATTTTTATATAGCTTTATGTTTATATGTTTGTGTGTGCATGTATCTCCCTTCAAAATCCTCTCTTATTTCCAGTCCAGTAGTTTAATCTGATCAATACTTCCTCAAATGTTGCAGGTCAGGAAAGGTATATTGTACATGTCGCTCTCCGGAAATTAAATCTGTACTCACTGCATCTGTGACATATCTGCAGAACCCCTATGAATAACTCTCCTCCCTTACCAGTGTAATTGAGAGAAGGGTTTGACTACCTATGGGATTTTTTTTTAAGCTCCTGAGGGAATAAGATATCAATTTTATTGAAGGGCAACGGCCTTCAATATGGTGCTTAATTTTGTTAAACTGATTTTAAAAATTCTTAACCCAGTGTGAATATTAACATTTGGGTAGGAAACAAGAGTGAGTTTCTATTCTTCAGTAAAAAAGATTCGATTTTAAAAATTTACCAAAGGGAGGGGAAAAAAAAAGAAATAGAATACTTGATAGAAATTAATAAAGTTTTGTGGACTTTATGGAGCTGCAGTGTTTTATAGCCTCAGTCATTTGGGTTAGTAAGTTTAGTTTTAAAATTAAAGTAATTGAAGTTCATCAGAAATTAAGAGGAGAGATCAAGGAGAGAGGAACTACAAAGGGAGAAGGAGGAAAAGAACAAAGGAAGTATTGGTATTTTTCAGATGTTAGAATTAACTCCCACACTCTTGGCTGAAAAAAAAAATAAGAAGAAAAACACAACAAAGCTTTGAAATTCTTTTTCTGTAGGACATGAAGTCCCAAAGACTGTTCTCCAGGGGTTTGGGTTAGTTTTTTATGTTATTTTATTTTAGAAAAGTACTAGTCTGCTCTTTTGGCTGAAATGCAGAAGTACAACTAGTTTACTGCATTCCTGTTTCCTACCTCTGTGTTGTGTTTTTTGTTTGTTTCTGTGTGTCATTCGTTGTGATGTTGTGCTGCAGGGCTTCTGCTAAAAGGATTTGTACTGCCTGGCTTTGTCTCATGATTTAGTTTCTGTTACTGATTTTTTTTTTTCTATTTTTTATGTATTAGCTCAGTGATAGTTTGGGATTTCCATCCACTACATAAATAGTTCAGTTAGACTATTTGACTGTCATTGTGATACTTTCAGATATGTCAAAGCCTCCTTAAACTCACATAGTTATTGGTCACCCCTGTGCTAACTCTGCTTCCAGATTAGTTGCATGGAAGTGAGCAACCAGCAATGGCTATGCAGAGTGATCACTGGGATGCTACTTATAAATATTAATTTACACTGCTAAGTCAGGAGCATGTTACTCAGTTTAATCATGTGATTTTATTACCTATATGTCATCTTTTCTCATTTTCTCCCTGGTGTTTTAGTTTCTTTTTTGCATATGCTTTACAAACACACATCAAGCTATTGAGTTGTACCGGAATGAGTGCTTGTAGACAAAGAGGCAAATTCATGTTCAGCAACAGCATTTAGCAGAAATATGTTAATGAAATTTATTCTTCTGCACATGGGAAGAAAAAAATTATTCCTTGTGTCTGATTCATCCATGCTTAACAAAGCAAAACAGATCACATCCTAGATTTGGAATGTCAAATCACAGGAAATAAAAATGAGAAAACCCACTGTGTAGGCAATAAGCTAATAAAAATTATAGGATGCAGATCAGAAGTGTGAACTTTGTGAAGTATCTTAGCTGTTCCAAGTTGTTCACTCAGGTCTGTTTGCAAGAGGCTAGTGTTGCGCACCCTGTGGATTAAGGGGCTTAAGGGGCTCCAGTCTCTCTGCAGGTCTGTTATCTCATTCAGGCAGCTCTCTGCTTTGTGTACCTGCATGAAACTCATCTGCTGGAATGGTGCTGCCACATGAAAAAGGATGCCAGCGGAACAGGAGAGAAACATTGACTTTAGAGCTGCAAGGGGCAAAATGGAAACAAAAACAGAAAACAGAAACAAAACAGAAAGTGGGAATTGAGGACGGAGGGGATGGGTACAGCCTTTGCAGCTTGCGTGCATAGCCCTTGAAACTGCGGTGATCTGCATGGCTTTGCGTATACCCATGTTATGCTGCATCAGCAGAACTGTAGGGACAGCAGTGGGAAACCCTGCATTGCCTCTGTCCTGCAAGTGAATAGTGGGTTTGAACCGATAGTGGTTTTGACCTATTTTTAGATATTTATTTCTTTGAAATCGCTAACTGACCCTGAAATAAAGCTATCTTGACTTCTCCAAGCTGTGAGCACTGAACAGGTTAAAAAGGGAAACAAGCTAAAAGCTCTGTTTCCTTTGCCTGAAAATCCACTGATGCAGGATGAAATTAAATGCTATAAATAGCTCCTGTCCCTTCAGCTTCATCATGCAAGCTTCGGCTGTGCGCAAGGATTAGAAGAAGACAGAATGGATTTCTGTGTGGCGTCAACAAGAGTCAAGGATTATGCCCACTGTGCACATTGTATTGTTCATTTCTCATGGGCTCTTGCAGGGAAATTAAATCCCTTCTGATGCTCAAGGTGCAGGGAGCAGAGTCGGCTTTGAGCAGGACATGTGCATTGCAAAGCAATTTTACACAGTAGCACTTAGCTTCCCGTGGGTCTGCTGCATCAAGCCCTGGCTTCATTTTCATACAGGCAGACAACTCAGCACAGATCATAGCAGCAGGGAGGGGGGCTTTCCAGACTGTGAGCTGAAGCTCGCATCAATGAAGTTCATTGCTGGTGAACATATTTTGAAAATGAGTTGGATGTTCCTCCTTCATGTTGACATGCCTTCACTCTGTTCCTTTCTCTTGTGCACATCCTGAGTTGTGTGAGTACTGTGCTGTAGTGACTAGTGTCAGGTGACAGAAGAATTTTACAGAGTTAACTGCAAATAGATGTGATATTGGTAAGGCTCTTTAAGAAAATGTCATGTTTTTTTCTTTAAAGGAGCATTCAAGGTTGCCATGACCATAGCAGCTTGAAAAATTATTGCATCTTTTCTCTCTCTCTCCTCCACTTGCCTTTTCTGCTCATGCATCGTGTGTGTAATTAGAAGATGTTTGTTTCAAGGAAGAGATTTGTAGTAAATTTCTCTCTTATTTGCAAAAAAAAAAAAGAGAGAACTATTGAGCAACAGTATTTATCCAAAAGGAAGACAGACAAATAAAGAAACAGCTCTTTTTTGGAGCTGCTTACAGAACTTTTGGGTTTTTAGGGTCCTGTCGTGTGAGATGCAAAAGCCTGCTTGCTTGCAACTCCTCTATGTTTTTGCTAGTGCAAAGCACCTTTCACAATTGGATCCTCAGCTGCATATGTATTTAGAGCTGTCTAGTGACAGGTACTATTGCTGTTTCTGCTTTATGTTTGCTGATTTAGGTGGAGAGAAGGGCAAGAGAGGAGTAACTTGGAATGCCACCTTATTACTTTATGAATAACAGCTGATATCTTTGCTCTGAACATTTTAGTAAGAAGTGATAGTAATTGTTACTAGCCAATAACAAGAGTTTATCTACGTGTTATTTTTTTCATATCATAAATATACCATGGGACTGCTAGGATTACAGCTTTGTTGTGGCAACACTTAATTCATCCACTGAAATGTGTTGCAGTAGTCATAGAAAATGGGCCAAAACTTTTTTAGATTGAATAAAGCAGTCTTCCTGTTAAGTCTTATGGATGCATCTAGTATTATAGTGGGCATGTTTATGCTGCTTTTAACAGCTAAAAGCAAGACATGTTTTCACCTTGTAGTCCTGTTGACCCCATCTGCTGATCTGATGGAAACCGTATTTCCATCTCCTACTGCAGCAATGAAGAAGAGCATCAATTCTCTGGGAATTCAGTAGGTAGGAGGACTTTGAAGCCTAAACAGATATGTGCTAACCATTGGACTGCGAGCCTACTGCTTTTCCAGAAATGTGATGATTTTTTTCCTGTTGAAAACATTAGCACCCTGTGGTGCTGGGACTACCTTCAGTGGGACAGTGGATGTGAATCTGATCAAGAGAACTCACTGGCTGGTAGATCGCAAGGTCCTTCAGTCAATTCCCCAGTGCTGTTTTTCAGGCATATTCATTGTAGCTGTCCAGTTATAAGTGTGTATCACTAATTACTTTTAAAACATTAAAATAAAAAGCAAATAACAAAACAAGGAATGCAGAATTAAGACTGTATGTCTTAGAAGAGCTGGAAAAGCTACTTACATCTGCCTTAAAGAAGCAGTGAGAAGAGTTACAGGTTTTTGGTACTTTGTGCATTTGCTCACATTATATTTACATTGAAGGCCACTAAAACAAAAAGCTTTGATTTTTTGACTGCCTAATTACTATGAAGAAGTTGTAAAGGCTGCTGGATGCAGCTATTTCTTAAAGTTGGGCTGTGTTCCCTCTCCCATCACCTTTGAAAAATGGAAGCTTACTAAGGTCCTGCTGACCTGCTCTCCCTGATACAACTTCTAATTGCAATGCAGAGTAATCAAAACAGTAGTCTGGCTAACAGCACCAGTACTTGCCTTGTTGAGGCACTGCTCAGAGACTCCAGTGGTGCAGATTTGACTCTTGTTTGGTTCTGTCAAGGATGGCCACTAGTAAACAGCTCTTTTGTCAGCTATGTAAAAAGCCCTTACTGGTCCAAACCTGCCTGCAGTTTATACTTTAGAAGTTCTGCTGATTAGACCTTTGTAATACTTTCCTTGTAATATATTTATTGGTTACTTTTCCCCATGGCTGAGCTAAACAAGATTTTATCTCCCTGCTCTCTGGCAAAGGAACATTTATTTCCCCTCTCCAAAAATTACTCCAAATGTCCTAAGGGTAACATGTGGTGTACTGACTGCAACAGAAAAACAAGAACTGTGTTGTCATGTGTAGACGGGAGGAAAGGTAGGAAGGCAGGAATGATTTATTCCATTAGTTCTAAATTTTACCTGTTTCATCTTTCCATGTAATGTAATGCTGTAAATGAGGCGTCCTAATGGAGTAAGGTAGTAAGTGCTCTAGCTGGAGGCATGTAAGAATATCAATTAAACATACACCTGAAAACATCCATTGGTAAGATGTAGTAGCTTCATTGCAGAATGTTAACCACCTTTCTCTGTCCTTGCCCTCAGCTGTTTCTGCTTCTCCAAGCTTTGGCTGCTTCTTTAAGCTCTGCCTCCTCAAGCCATGGTCTATACTAGAATGGCAATTCTCAACAGAAACCCAACAAACCCTCAAGGACTTGCAGTTTGGGGCCCAATTCTGCATCCGTCTAGAAATTAGCTAGCGTGTACTTCAACTGGTGTAGTTGTCCCCATGGATTTGAGTGCATGGGAACAGACTCAGATCCTTCAGATTGTCTTACTACTAGATGATAAGGCAGTGACTATAAGCGAGACCACTCCCTGTGGGGTTGGATGTCTAGTGATGAAGAGTCTGTAGAGCCCAGAACTCCGTGTGTATCATACCATTCTGCGTATCTCTGATGTAAGGATGTGTTCCTGAACAGACAGATGGTATCACCCACCAGGGGATTATCAGGTCCTCCCCTGTGGAAATAAAAATCTACATTCAGCACTTTCTGAGAAGAGGAAGGAAATAGTACAGCCAAACTCCTGAAGAGACTAGCCAGCTGCTGCCTTGCCATTTTTGACCCTGTCCTTGACGTAGCTCTTCGTGAAACAAATAGTGCAAAATGGCATAATTTCTCACCAGTAAAACCTTAAAATATGAGGATGTGGGCAAGGGAGTCAGAACCATTACTATTCCTAGACATCCATCCAGTCAGACAAGCAGATGGAAAAGCACAAATCGTTCTCAGAGAGAGTAGGAAATATGGACCTATGCCTATATCTCTATTTCTATGCCAAAAAAGCAGTGTGAAATCAGCAAGAGTAGGGATCTCAACAGACAAAGCCACCAAGTAATGCTCAGTATAGTATCTAGTAGAGGAAAAGACCTAAAGTACCTTGATTTACAATACAATTATTTAAAGTTTCTTATCTGAAAAATCTGCTTTGCTTTTTGAAAAACAAGAGAAGGTCTTCATCTGATGGCTAGAGAAATTTGGCAGGTCCCTAGTTCATTGAATCTGTAATCATGACAGTCTTGTGACCAGGGAGACTTGCATAATCCTGCAGTGCACCAGACTGTACATCTTGCATGTTTGTGAATCAAAAATGAGAATACAGAGTAGTGCTGTTTCTCGTATGTAGTAGTATTAGCTGTGTAAAGTGGTGGTAGATTGGGGCAACAGACACAGGTAAGCACCTTCAGTGTTTGTAGTTACTGAAGTTAGAAGTCATTGATAGGCTGGCTACATTTTGAGATGCTTATTAGGAGAACAGAGAAGGGGGAAGAACCCAATGCATGATAAGTAGCTGCTGGTAACAAACTGTGCTATACAAGATGGAATGGAAGAGAGAAAGATTAAGAAAAAGAGATGAAAGATGCAGAATAGGCAGAGGCCTGAGAAGGAGGCATGGTTTAACTGATGCCAGGAGTCAGGTATGTGTGGAACAGTAGTTAGTGCATGTCTCAAATAAGAGCGTTGAGGAAGAATACATCAGTCAATATGACTGAAGATAGAGCTTGGGATGGGGAGTAAAAACGCTATTACAGAAGGCAAGTATGATTGTAACTTAAGCCACTGCTTCCTTCCAGTGCTGACCAGTGTCTGTACAAGGTTCTCTGGAGACTCTGAAATGCACTGAGGTTTAAAGTACTCATTCCAGATGGATTATGTAGAGTTTAAGTGTATCAGCCATATTACGCTGCACGAGCATTGCCTGAACACAGTCAATTAACAGTTCATGGAGAACATACAGTGTGAGAAGCAAATTGAAGGATTTTGCTGAAGGTGTGAAATAGCTTTCACCACAAGATTATTTTCTAGACATGGTCTAGATTATTTCCTGGATGTTGTCTGCTTGGTCACATTGGATTGGAAGACCTAAATCTGTAGCTGTGAGGCCTTTTCATATGACCACCAAGGATAGGTGATGTTAAAGGTGTTCCACTTTGCCTGTATAGAGTTGACATGCTGATAGCTCTCCATAACTAAAGCTTTACTGTAGGGTGGGGAAAAAAAACTTCAGTAGATTTGTTTACCGTGAGCCAGTAAGCAAAAGTGGTCAGGAGGTCAGGATGTTTACATGTCAACCTGACATAAACTGATTGTAACATGATATAATTTGATCATAACCTGCAAGTGCCCGAAATGAACATTGCCAAAACAATATCAGAAACTAAGTTTTAAACTAGGGAAAGTCTGGAACATTTAATTAAAGCAGTGGGATTGGTCAGCCAGCACCTAGCATTGTATCCTAGAAGACTAACCTCTGGTTGAACAGTTTTCATCTTTTAACTCAGTTCTTTTTCTTTTTTTTTTTTAAGTATAATGTAGAAATAGTTGTCAAGTGCTAAAGCTTAATCGTTCCTCTTGTGTTCTATCAAAGCAAAGCCTTTTTCAGGGTGTTTTAAAAAGGTATTAATATGTTTACTCCATATTGATGGTTGTTTTACTAACTTTGAAGTGGGGAACAATGGAAATGCTAATAGATAGTGAAGAAGGTTACCTAGTGATTTTGTTGTAGAGGATGTCCTCTGCTGAGACTTCTTAAATCAGTCATTCATAATGTATACCTGTGCATCTGAGAACAGCAGTGCCCCACTGTGAGACTCTGTTTTCCCTCTCTGTGATAGAGGGAAGATGTTAGGCAGGAATACAGTCTTGTAGCCATGCTTTTTCTAAATCAAGACAAGCTCCATGCACAGCTGCTTTATTCATACAGGGGATCCAGATTCTTTCACAGAATTACCATTAGGGTTAAGTTCTTCCTAGACATATAAGCAATGTCTAGCTTGTTTCTCTTCCATAGTGAATAATTTATACCTCCTGCTTCCTCCTTTTGTACAGTGTGTCACATGAGATAAAGCCACCCTGAGACTGGGTTTCATAGGATTCCTTCCTTCATGACTTGTGCCCCTGAAAAATATCACCCACAACGCAGGATTTGAAAAGGTTTTTGAACTTTCATTTCCATAGTGGTCATCCTTTTGCTCTTTGGAGCTGTGGTTACAGAAGAGGAGATACAGGAAGTAAATACTTCATTCTCAGGCTGAACTGGCTGGTATGAAGCAGGTGAGCTGCAACAGGGGATAGGATGTGCACTCCCTGTTCTCCAGCATATCCATTTTGTGATGTGGGTTTTTGAGGGTTTTTTTGTTTTGTTTTTTTTCCCCTCTTACTCACGAAAGCTCAGACCTTTAAAGACACTTCACTATCTGATACCCTTGGAAAGCAGTGAGATCCAGCTGTCTAAAATACCTCATTCCTCATCTGTGATAGAGTAAATGAGTAAATATTATTTGGTGTTCATTGTGAGCATAATTATACTAAAGATTGTAGGGCACTCCATTACCTTAGCAATGTCAGGGAGGAGTCCATATTTATTAGAACAGTATGAGATCAATATCTTACCGTATTACACTGTTTCAGCCAACTACTACCTCAGTTCATAAGGTACTGGAACAATAGACTGTCACAGGAGAGGTAATGGATTGTTGACCTGCTATACAGTGACCTTCTACATTATTAAAAACATAATGTTTCTTTTATTTTGTGAGCTTTGCTGTTTGGGTGCAGAATGCAGGTGACCTTTTGGGAAAAGAGCTTTGCTGTATGTGTCCAGAAGACGTTTTTAGAAACGTAATATATTCTTACACTGTCTTTTACGTCTTCAGACAGTGCATGTCTGCTTTAGGTACAGGGTCTGTTGTGTTCTCTTTGGTTTTGTTTTGGTTTTTTCCAAATGGCATATTTACCACTGAATTTTTGTCTAATTGGAAATGAGGGTCTCGCCTTTTTGGAGTTTGTTAAAAAGCCCCATCGACTCACTCAATTAAAGAAGTTATGTTAGACCCAGTTTTCTGGACAGAAACCCAGGCTGGGAATTCATGTGTTGTCTCTCTGTCAGTTTCTTCTTCCTATCTACTTAAATCACGTGCCTGTCACTGTTTCTTAAGCAATTTTGTACCAGTGCACTGTTTTAGATAATAACTATCACATTTCAGGGTAAAAGACACTGTATTTCAATAATAGGAAAAAATAATCTAACATTCCCCTTCTGTAAAGTGCTTTGGGATTTGCTAAAATAAATCCTGTACAAATAGATGTTTTGTCTCTGTAGTGGTTTGCTTAACTACTTCTCCTTCAAATTAGAAAACTTGTAATGTTTCCAAGAAAAGGTGGTTTGCCCTGGCCACCAAGCAGCTGCGTGGTGCTTCCTTGCTGGCCGAGGCTAAACCACAACAAGGTTCTAGGTATGACTTCAAGTTTACACATCCTACTGGATTGGAGATCTTTGTTCCCTGACTGAGGATATATTTATGTAGGTTTTAAATATTGCTATGTCTGTGCTCTGGGATTATAGATATTTCTGTTAATTAGTTGCCAGTGCGCAGCCAAGCAATATTCAGTATGAATTTGCTTGTTGTGTTGTATATGAAGAATCACTGATCTGTCTGTGGATTGTGAGCAATTTGATGCAAGTATTCAGTATTCAAAAGCTGATCAGGTTGTGTAATTTTGCTAGGATACTCAAATCACTTTATTCATTCCAGAGTGGTTTTTACCTTGCCTAAATAACTTTTTAATGGATATCTAGTTTAATGTACTTGTATAGGGTCCCATGAATAAAGAGAAACACAGGAAGAATACATACTACCAGGAGAATTTATAGGGCACTCCAACAGTGAAGGGAGAATAAATAATGAAAAAAAGAGAATATTTTCTTTGACCCTCAAATCTTTTGGTTATTGGAGGCCAGGGTATAACTTAGAGCAATGCTGTATAATATATTTAAATATAAGTGAGATTTTTAGTGAGATTGTATTCCTTTAAAAATGTTTATGTCTCTTAATTTCCCTTCTTTAGATTTCTGCAAATAAAATCATTACTATAGTCTTTATAGACACTGAACACAAAAGGGTGAGGAGCATGGAAGGGTGGAAATCAGTCTTCCATTTGCGTGAACGTAAAGGCCATAGTTCCATTTGGTGTACAACTGAAGACATGTTTCCTTTGCAAATAAACTGTGGAACTTGATCTGTTGTTTTCCCACTTTGTCTGTAATTGTTCTGAATTAAAGGATGGATGCAGCCCTGAAAAGCTGGAGAAAGCAAACTGCAGGTAGGGATGTCCAGTGGATGGGTCTGTGTTGTTTCATGTACAAGAGTGGATGGTCAGAGAATAGCATGCTGCTGTAGCAGCTCTGTGTACTGGTTTCTGTGCTGCACATCCACAGATGTGTGAAATGCCTAAATCGTAATAGTTCCAGGCTTTCCTTTCTGCTTCCTGTCTCTGTAATCCATTCTGATCTTTTAGCTGGGGCAGGGGCAGCAATGCTCCTGTATTAAACCTATTTTGGAAGGAGTATTCAGCAGTTGCTGTCCTCTCTAAACTCATCAATTTGGGTGAATGGCAAGCAGAGGGAGAGGGTGGCTTTTCCTGCGCTTTCATACTGCGATCTTTCTGTGCTGCAGAGCCTGAATGAGGAAACAAGGCAGAGAGGCAGCTGTGTTAGCCTGTTGTCACTGCCATCGCTAATAGAACACGATGATTTCCATCTTTTCCCATCTGCCTATGGGGGGAGAGGCACTGATAACGCCCTGGGATTGGTTACAATCTACTGAAATCACAAAGCAGATGGATATTGAGCAGATAAGCGTTAATCTGTCCTGGGAGAGGATTAATCGGGTGAAAGATGGCAATCTATGTGTGCGTGCGGGTGTGTGTGGAAGGGGGTGGGGGTGGGAATGGTGGGCAGCTGGTGCTGCTGTCATCTCTTTTGGTCCTGCTTTTGTCTTGCTTGTGTGCCATGGTGGCAAATAAGGTCCATTTCCTACAGAAGTCTTATTCCTCTAATTTTCACTGAACTTTGACTTCAAAAGCTGGGGAGAATGTCTTACGTATTTTAAAAAACTAAGTCGTCTTATGCTGCTCTTCAGCTTAATAGCTCTGCTTTTCTTCTCATTGCTGAAACAAATTATTTACTTATTTACTCTTTACTTTTAGTCAACATGCTGTTTCTTTGTAGTTTTAACACATTCAGTGGCTATGTGACATTTGATTTAAATTATTGTTCTGAACATCTACAGCGTTTTATCTGAGAATCTCTAAACGTTTTACAGGCATTAGTTAATTAAACATCCCAGAGAGGTTAGGTAAGCATTAGAGACATGGGTTCTTTTTTTAATTTTTTTTTTTCCTCAGAGCATTTGAATACCTGTAGCACCTGTTGCCTGAATTTGGAGTTACAGTGCTAAGCACTTCTGAAATTCAGGCCTTATATCCGTTATTGATGGTTATGCTGTCATACAGGTCAGTGGGATCAAAACTGGAGATGGAAGAGTATCAGTGACAAAGATGGGAATAAACCAATGAATCCAACACTTTACTCCTTTTACTCCTCAATTTTGTTTTTCCACCACAAAATACAGTGCTTTTCTGATGCTGTGCATTGCCAGTCTCTTGTTTTTCTCTGAAAAAAGTTGTATCTTCTGCCTTCCATTTGTGATTCACATGGTTCCTTTTTCTTCATATCCCTCTCTCTCTCTCTCTTCTAACATGCTTTTCACTGTAGAATATGCAGTGATGCCAGTGTCCTCTCACAGCTGTCTTCTGACATTCTTGTTCTTTTCACTGGTTTGATTGCCAGCATCTATGAAAGATGCTGGAACATTATAAAACTACTGGGATTATATGGAGTGCATGAAGGCAAATTTTGTCCTGCTGTTCTGCCTCAGTGTAGCTCTCAGTGTCTACACTGACTTTATCCGTGAGTGGTTGAACAGCACGACATAGTTTATGTATGAGAAGTATAATTGCATGCCACGGCCAGATTTTCAGAGGGGCCCTAACTCAGTGCCTTATGCACTCTGAACATTTATTTCCATATGTAAATGAATTCAATCGCAAAGGCGTATAAAAAGACCCTTTTGTAGACTTAAAATTCTCCCAATCTGTATTTCTGTAGCAGTAGCATGATAAATGAACACTATCTTTGGTAAACTCTGTAGGCAGTTAGAGGCTTATTTCATTCATCAGGTCTGCACAGTAAAGATCCCCAAGGAATTTGGAACCAGGTTATCTGTATAAACGATTTACTTTGGGTGGACTGGAGCAGACCAAGCGGTGTGCAGCGTCTTTGATCAGTCTTGGGTTTTCCTCCTTCCTCCCTTGAAGATTAATATTCAAAATAATACTTTCAAAGCCCCAGGTACAGAGGTTTCACTGTCACAGACCTGGGATGGGTGGCAGTTCTTACTGTAGATGTGAAGCTATGGGATTGCTGAGTATGCTCTGCTGCATGCCCTGGAAACATCAGTGACATCCCTGGAGTGTGGACAACTGCAGCAGTGTAAATTGGGCAGCAGTGGTCTTGTCCTCTCTCAGCTGCCTTGAGCTTCCTTCTGTTCCTCCTAGAAGCTAGCTCAAACAGTGAACAACACGTTGTATTTTGAGTATGAATTCAGGTTTTATTTAGTATTAGTGACCAATATTTAGAGGAATTTGGATGAAAGTTTTCATTTTGTCACAATTTTATAATAAACTGATTGTGGTGGCTAGGATAATGTGCTGGTTATCTTTGTTCTGTCTTACTGAGGAGCTAGGTCAAAGGCTGAGAAGTCAGGCAGTCATGAGCTAGGAATTTCTTTTTACAGTTATGCTGTTTTATCAATGGTACAAATTGATGAGGAGTTTCCTTCTCATAAATGACAACTGAATGTTTTTAAAAATATGTATCTTGTAGTCTTGACCACTGTTTGCAGGCTTGTTATGCAGGAGATTGAGCAAGGTAATTAGACTGGTTCTTTCTGGCCTCAGATCTCTTACCTGAACAGCAAGAGGTCAGGAATCTTCAGACTGGAGATGCTGTTTTGAATCACTTCATGTTGTGGGTTTTTTTCCCTCATGCATATTGAGGTGAGGAATGCGTTCTTCTGTTAACTCTTCTTGGAATTTGTAATGTTTCAATGAATTTCTAAAAGTATTTTCTCCAGCATATTTTGTGCTTCTGAATGTCCTGATGTTTTACATGTTTCCTGTGGTCAGTTTGACAGACTTTGCTGTGACACATGGTGTGGAAAAATAAAACCTTTTGAGACATCACATTATTAAAGCCAAGGGGACACACTGGGAAAATAAATTGCCACCAGCATGAACTGCAGTAGAAATATTTAACTTGCTGTCTGATGCAGATTTTTTTTCTTTCCTAAGAAAAATTACTGAGTCTAATTTTTCTTCATCCCTGTCATTTTTATGATGGTCTTCGTTACTCTCCTTATCATTTTGTTCTGCATCCTTTTAGTCCCCTTTAGGAGGGACTTTTCTGTCTTGTTATGATTGCCTTGTTTTGGAGGGCTTAGCTGTTTTGTAAAAGCCTATGTTTCTGACAGGTAAGAGGACAGAGAAAGATTGTATTTTAGAGGTAAAGATTGAATGTATAAAGTTCATCAGAGATCCAACTCAGAAAAGGCTGGATCCAGGGCTGCACTCATCAAATTAAGATAATTCTGTTGATTCCTGTAGCTTAGGATGAAATATGAACTGGTGCTCTACTAATTTTCCTTTTAAATAAATCTTTTCCTTTTTCAGACCCAAAATCAGGGCTGTGTTCAAGGCAAGGCTTGGCAGAGTGTTTCATGCGATTGAGCAAAATAAATAAATACATAAATATGCAATAGTTTTTCCCTTTGTAATTGGTTCAATGAGTTTTTCAATGACTTTGACAAAGAGACCAAATTTCTGTTCTAGGTGAGAATATATGAGTATATAGTTTAATACATGAATATATAGGTGAGAATATATGAGTATATAGTTTAATATATGAGTATAAAATTTAAAACTTTCTTCAAATAGCTTTAAAGACACTCATGACAGTGTCAAAGCAATCAAAAATAGAATGAAAATTCTAAATGTCCATTTGCTTCCCCAACCCTCTTCCTCTTTTCAGTGAAATTCAATTCTTGACTTTTTCAGTTCTCCACTTCTGTCTGCTGACTGGGTGATCAAGGTATCAGCCACACAACAGCCTCTTGTGCTGTTGTTATTCCATTCCCACAATGGAAGTTGCTTTTAAGTTTCAGGCAGAAAAAAAAAAAACAACCCAGTGGAGGAAAGTGTTATATTGTACAGGTTTAGTCTGGACTCTTGTTGTATAATCTGCCATGTTTTGGAAAAAGAAATAGGGCTGCTTAATTAGATGTTTATATGACTTGGTGAAAGTAGACACAGTTATGAATTAAGTTACTGTTTCCAATTGTATATTGAGGGGGTATATGTGGAGTACAAAAGTATCTAGGCTCCATGGGTATGGCATTAGAAATCTCAATATACAAATAAATGTTCCAGTTCATCTCATTTGAGAAAATTGGAGCCCTTTTTGCTGTGCTGGGATCAGTCAAGAAACTGAAATATAGATTCTGTCCCTATTTGCATGAAATGTTTTAATTACTTAGAGAGATGATCACACAGGGAAATACTTAATATAATGTGCCAAATCCTTAGCAAATATAAATTGACATAGCGCCATTGAATTCTCCAGCCAAGAATTAGAGCTGATTGAAAAAACAGGAAATGGCAAGAAAAAAACCAACCAACTGAAAATACCCACTTTGAGTTAGTTCTATTTGTTTGGAATTAACCAAAAGTTTTTTGTTTGGTTTTGTTTTGCTTTTACTTTTGATGTTTTCTCTTATGGTCTGTGGAAGGCTTGTCAGTTTTCTTGGGTTTTATTCTTTAGGTTTGCTTTTCTATTTTTGCTGTTATAAAAGAGAATATGAAGGAGCAAACAATATCTGTGACCAAAAAGATGAGAATCACAGAATCACAGAATAACAAGGTTGGAAAAGACCTTTAAGATCATCAAGTCCAACCACTCACATCCTAAACTAAACCATATCCCTAAGTACTTCATCTACCCTTTTTTTGAACACATCCAGGGAAGGTGACTCAACCCCCTCCCTGGGCAGCCTGTTCCAGGCCCTGACAACTCTTTCAGTAAAAAAATTTTTTCCTAACATCCAATCTAAATCTGCCCTGGCACAGCTTCATGCCATTCCCCCTTGTCCTGTCACCTGTCACCTGGCTGAAGAGACCATCACCTATCTCTCTATAACCTCCCTTCAGGTAGTTGTAGGCGGTGATGGGAGGTTATAGAAGAGAAGAACTCAACTTGGGATTTTTCCATTCCATGAAATTGTCAGATTCATTTTGTTAGGGTTTTTTTTTCCAGTATGAATGCAGTTTTTGCTGTTAACTTGCAAGCAAATCTGTTGAGTGATAGTGTTACCAAAGTATCTTAAGTACCTTTTTCATTTTCACTCTTAATGAGATTTCTTCTGGTCCCTCAAATGGTGGTACACTGCACGGTTCACACTTCAGTTGTGTCATGTATTATCAGGATGGTCTCATTAGGAGTGCAGTAGGAACCTTAACACATGGCCACTGTTAAGCCTACAAGTCCCCTTTTTTCCTGAGAAGAGTGCAAGTTCTTAACTTCAGGTTCTACTTGAAGCGAGATAGTTCCAGCATGCTTCTCCTCCCACTTCCCCCTCCCCCCTTCATTTCTTACTGTAATTGTTTCTGGGTTTCTGCCTTCTCAGTGTTAGAAATGTCATGTTGTTCAGTTATCAGCATGCTCATTTGAAGAAGTTTATTAAAGGTGACACAGATTTTCTGACATACCAGTGGCAGAAAAGTAAAATGAATTTCATGGCTCGTTTGGTAAAATGCTCCTTTTTGAACTGGTGGATTTAATATGACTATTATCTGCTTAAGGAAATTGTTGCCCAAAAGAGACAGTGTTTTGTGTGAAAGTAGTAATTAATGAACACAGAGCGAGAAACGTGTTTCAAATGAATAACATTGTGTGAGATGATTTAAAGCAAGTGGAAGTTTTCTTATGTTACTGGAACCACACCACACTGATGATTTGTATTTTGCATAGTCATGCAGCATTCAGGTGCGTGGTCCATCTTCAGTTTCACTGTCATACCTTAAACTCTTGGAAATGACAGGCCTTTCCTACATGTATGACTTCGGCTTTGTGAATTCGTGTGTACAGCTGCAGTGATAGATCTGGGTACATCCTGAAATGCATTAAAGTTTGCTTGCTGTCAGTGCTTTCTAGGATGTTGTCTCAGTCAAGCAGGAAATCTAGTCAACTGTAGCCAGCTTTTCTTTCAAACCCGAAATTCTCAGTTCAGAAGTCAGTCCAAATCCTTTATTGCTTTATGCAAGTGAAAATTGAGACTAAGATTCTAAATTTACGTGCTTGAGAGCATCTACTCAATGTTGTTGCAGTGGGTATGTGGGGGAGGACTAAATGCATAATGGATTGGAAGAAACTGGAAGAATCAGAGAAATCTTTCCCAAAATACACATTCTTATTTGAGGCTTGTCTGTTTTCCATTATTTTGCCATAAATCTTGTAGCAAATGAAGTTCACACCTGTAGGTGCCGGAAAGAGTTTGGTGTTGCTTGGTACAATTCCACAGAACACTTCCAAGATGTTTCTCAAGCAGAAGTTTCTAATCTCTGTGAGAAACCACTTGCCCAAGTAACGTAAGGCAGTGGTTATTAAATTCTCATTAAGTCTACCCAGGGTTATAGGAGAAAAGGGGAACCAGGGTAAATAGTAGGAGGGATGTTACAAAGGTAGCTTGAATTTCCTGTGCTAACATTAGGCCATGATGCTTGAGAGAAACACAAATGAACAAAGCCCAGTGAGGATTCGAGCTCTGTATTTCCTTAACATACAGATGTGTAATCTGAATACTGATGTTTATTGTACAGAATGCCTCTACCCTATGCACACCTTTCATTTGGAGTCTCCTGCTGGAGTACTCTCTGGGTATTTATTGCCTGTTCTTAAGCGGGAGTCAACTTTGGTAGAGATGCAGAAAAAAGCCCCATTCTTTAAGGCAGATCCTGCCTTAAGGCAGTGATTAGGGAGGTGGCAAGAGGTAGGAGAAGAATAATTCTGCTGTTACTGAGCTGGAGAGGGCAGCTCTGTTGAGATTTCACTGGAGTGCAAAGAAGTATGGCTTTAGGTGAGTGGTGTGTGAGGCCTATGTGTGCTTGTGCGCACATCTGAACTCCGCGATCAGGGCTCATTTCTCTCAAGATGCAGCACAGTGATCTGTGGGGAGCAAAACTTTGTCCCTGCAAAGTTGTCTGTAGCTGCCTTGGCTATCTCTGTATCAGCTGCTGTGGACTGCCCTGTTCCCAGCTGCCCCACAGGTAGAGAGGTCACACTTGGTTCCAGTGGAAATTGGAATGCATTTGCCTGTTTTGGGGAATAAATGGCAACAAAATAATAAAACTTTTGTTATTTTTCTGACACTATTTTATAGTTAAGTGTGAATTTTTCTTGTCATCTTTTATTCTTGGAATAAAATGAATGTATTGAATCATGTGCCCCTGTTGTCAGGGGAATCGAGAGAATAGTCCGTGATGATTTGAGAGGTGCCTTTCAATCAAAAATGACAGTTCGAAACCTCACATTTTTGCACTTGCAGATATTCAGTGTTTTTGTAAAAGTACAAATAATAATGAAAGAGGGAAAGAACAGTTTGGAAAAAACTTACTATCAATATTTTAGGAATGTGTTTCTCTTAAATATTAGAAGGTAAATAAAACAAATCCTTTGCTTCAGTGTTTTGCATTTTGAAGATAGTTGCTATTTTTTTTATTCAGACTTGGAAAGTAATAAATCATGGGGTTTTTGTAGCTGATATCTACTGGATTAGAGTTTTCTTTTAGGCTGAGATGAAGGGAGAAACAGTAATATAGCAGAGAAGTACAGATGAAAACAAAGTTGCAAATTTTTGATCTCCATTGGTTAGGATGAGGAATGGTGAGCACGTTGTGTTTTATGTACAGAATGTGGATCAGACCTGAACACCCATTCTGCTATACAAAAAATGTAAAAGATGTCCTAAGGAAAGTTCTTGGTGCCCTAGAATGCCAGTATGTGTTCTGGCAAAAGAAGTAGGCTGCACAGCTTATGTGTTGCGATGGCAAAAGGTGTAAAATCAAATAAATCTGGTTTTTATATGCATTTGTGCACATGCATACGTGTGCTTGTGTGAAAGAGAGCTGGGCAGAATAGCTGGTCACAATGGTTGCTACTTGAGCTGCCTTTTCGTTGCTGTTAAAGGTGCCCATTACTGGTCTTGATCTTTCCATTATGTGCTGGCAGCTGAAAGACTAAAGAGCAAAAGAAAATGTATTAAAATACATTGAGCTGTGTAATAGCAGCAGTGATGCTTCCTGGACCTTCCCTATCTTAGGACTCTGTAGATATTTCCAGGAAAAACCATGGGGCTTGATCTAAAGCATATCTAATTAGATGTTTCTAAGATACGATGGAGGCTGTGTGTGTGTAAGATCTGTACACTGCTCTGCCAAGCAGTGGTGCATGAATGTAGGCATTTGCATGGGCTTTCTTCTGCATTTATATTTAAGTATTTTGCTTGAAAAGTTACTGTTTCTTTTAGAAATTATTATTTCTAGTGTGCATAGTTCCAAGGGAATATACACTACACATATATACTGTTTTATCTGCTCTTTCTTCCCTCAAGCAATACAACTTTCTTTTATTGTAACTGTTTACTGTATTTTTTTTTAGGAGATAGGTCCAGCAAAGCTAATTTCCTTGGAAGTGGAGTCAGCTCAAGTGGAACCAAGCTGATGGGGAGTGCTCATCTGTGTTACAGTCAGCTTGTGTGATAGATGTAGAAAAAGCTGAATGTCAGGGTTTATTGTAGCGTTCATATTGTTGTGTTTTCTGTATTCCTGTCTGCAAGACAAACTGCTTTAAATATTGTTATTCTTTTTGGGTGGCAAAGGTGGGAGATGATCTGAGCAGTGTGCTGGTGTGAAAGATTGATTACTTGCCTGAGCAATCTAGAAATGTAATGGCAGAATCACAAGAGGAATGCAGATCCCATGAGACCTAGTCTGTGCTTAAAATAATTTATTTTTATTGCTCAGAGTATTCTTTTAACTTAAATAGGAACAGGAGGAGGAAATATGTTCTTGCATTTAGCCTCAGTTTGTAGTCTCACATGTAGTGTCCAACATCTAGCGGTGATTGCCATTATTTAACATTTCATCCTTTTTCAGTGGCATAAGTGCCCTTTCATAATGTTTCAGGATGGGAATAGATTTGGACTTGATCATCATTTCACCTGCATCGATACAAATCAGAAGAATTTCAGCCTGTGTCTTGTCCTTCCAGAAAGACTTTTTCTGGGGTTTAGAGAGAAGCTTGCAGAAGAAATAGTGAGGAATGCAAAGCATGTTGGTAGAGGTGGTGACAGACATTGCATACCCAGGGCACTGTTTCTGTAAGAGTAATTCCAAGCTCTTTAACATAACAGAATTGACAATAATTAATAGTGTATATGGCTTCCGATTGTCTTGGAATCATTGAATCATTAGATTTTACGCTCACCACCCTGTGAGATGGGAAGCTATTATCTGTATTACTTAAAGAACAAACGAAAAGATGTAATAAATTAAGCAACTTCTTCAAAGTCACACAGAGAATCATTAACTGAAGAGGGTGTCCTCAATCCTAACCCCATGTCTCATTCACTAAGCCATCCTTCATACCAGTTCATTGTCTCCTGTCATACAGGGCTTTGCCTTGAGGGCTTATGAGCTCTTGCCTTCTTGTAACAAAGCTATTCCTGTAAAAAAAAATCATTTTTCTTGGGTAAATCTGCTCTTTCAGTAATTAACGTTTTAGTTTGGACATATGAAATATTTTTGAGTTAGATCGATACATGTATGCAGGAGGAGTATGAGAGGAATGCACCAACACGTGTAAACATCAGCCCATGGGAAATGAGTAAGTGCTCCACACCTTGCTGAGAGTAATTTAAAATAACACTGCCCTCACTATAATTCATCTCATTGTTCCAATGAAGCAGACTAGCATGGGGTCATATTAATAATTTAAACAGTCTTACCCCTCAGCCTCCTTCATCTTCAATAGAAGGATTAGCACTTAGCAGAACACCATTGTTTTAGTTTTTGAAGACTTTAATTGGTGTTTCAAAGAGTATGACCTCATTCACTCTCAGAGCATTTTTTATTCATTTTCTGTTCTCTTCCTAAATTGCCTAGAGTTCAGGTTTGCTTATTTTTCAGGACACTGCCCCCGCCCCTTCAGTATTTTTAAGTAGTTTGGTGTATAAAGTATTTAGAAAATTGTTGTTCTATCATCTCCCTTGTTATCCATTAATGTCCCAAGCCAGCCTGAATACCTGTAGCTTTGTGCAGAGATGAGTTTCTCCAGGGAAGCAGTGGTTAGAGGCATGTAACTTTCACTTTGCTTCAGTCCTTTCTGGCACCCTTGTTTCTGTCCTGCTTGTCACCTTTCTGTGGTTTCATTGCAAGATCTGAAGAAAGTGGAAGTTGGTCTGTACAATATTACAAAAGAGAAGAAAATATTTAAAAATCACTCCCTGCAATGGACAGAAAAGCTTAAGCGGACCCACAGGTTTGAAAACACAGAACCAAATCAAATTATGTGAACTAATTTTTTTGCGTTAATTTCAGGCATTCCATCAGTGGACCTATGTCAGTTTTAACCATCACTTTAATGCTGAATTAATTTTGTAGACTAGAACATCCTTATTGCATCGTGGAATCAAGTACCATATAAAAATTCAGTGATGCTATTGGAAATCTTTTATCTGATGTTTCCAAAGTAAAGCAACAGTTTAGACACTCTAACCACTACTGTCTTGCTCCTCAACTCTAATCCTAGTCTTGAATTCATAAAAAAAGTACTTTGCCTAAAAACTGTGATAAAAATATGTAAATGATTGTACATTAATCCTCAGTTTGCTGTAAAAAAACTTAACAAAAGAACACATAGGTATTAGGGAAATTTTCAGACCTTTCCATTCTGATATCAGTATAAACTAGGTACCAACTACTGCTCCAACATTTAAATTATGATACACAAATGACATCCTTGTACCTTCCAAAATGAAACAGTAATTCCAGTTTTTGTACCCTGCTATACTGAATCCTAACAGTAGGTATGAGTATAAGCTTGGTGTGTGTAAAAATAAAAAAACCAACCAAACAAAACCAAACAAACCAAAAAACTTCTGACTCCTGTCCTTTCTTCTAAGAACCTGGGAAATTGTAGTAATAATTCACACTACAGGACCCAGTTTCAAACCTTAATTGTAAATTTTTGAACATAAATGAAAATCCTTAAAGCTGACCCAAATTTGTGGTTCAAATCTGCTGATGTTGGTTCTCCATTTGCTACTTTACTACTGAATCCCTTCAGTTGTTACTAGTTCTTACTGTCCAAAGCCCCAGTGCTAACCCTAAGAACTAGTATGACATCAGTAGTTGTTGGTACCTGAAAATTATAGCAAGGCATACAGAGTCAAAATACCCACTTTTAACTTCCCTTTGCTACCCTTGGAAAGTTGAGCAATAATGCCAGTGGAGCAGCCCTTGTGACCTGGAATCCTAGCCCCCAGAAGCTGCTGAAATCTAGCAATGCTGGTTGTTTGGTTTAATGTCACAACTCCAGAACAATGTGCTTTTTGACTCCTGGGTATCTTCCCTACCATCCTGAGCACTAAGAATTTGCAGTTCTATCAGTTTTCAGCTGATAAAACTGATTGATTTTTACCATAGCTTGCTGCATTGGGAGGCAGTTTTCTCTGAATTACTGACCTATACATCCTTCTAGGATTTTGTTTTTCCCTGAGTGGTTGTTGGGGGTTTTTGGGGGGTGGCGGCTTGGGTTTCGTTGGGTTTGGTTTTTTTAAAACTATTTATGCACGTTACTGGGATCAGTAAGTGGAAGCAACTATAACCTAATAGGTAGTATTCTTGATTTTGCTCTAAAAGAAGTGATCTAAACCATTAAAACCTCATTAGCACAAGCATCTTTCTTATGCAGGCAGGGTTAAAAAAACTTCTGGGAAGCAGCCTTGGATTCCTTTCCAATAGCTGAATATTAAATGTGAGGAAGCCTGGAGTAATGACGTTAGTTATGTTCTTCCTCTGCTTACCAGCTCAGTTCTTCCATGTTTTCTCTCCCTTATTCTTTGATATCTCATTGTCTCAGGATTTCTTTCTCCCCCCCTCCCCAATTTATTTGATTTTTTTCTTTTTTTACCCCCTGGCTTTTGTCCAATACCACTGCCATCTGTGTTTAGCTTCTTCCTGTTCTTGCTTGACTGCTCTTACCTTTTCTTTGCTTAACCTACCTCACCAGCTCCATTCCTGCCCCTCCAAAGAGCTGGATCCAGGAAGAAAGTGATTCTATGAGCACTTCCAGTAGATGCTGCTGTTGGCAGGCCTTTGAACTCATAAAGAAGGGAATACCTTTTCTTGGGGCTTAGGGACGGAGCTACAAGGTGCAAGGGTGCAGGAATGGAAGGGATCTCTCTGCCTGGCGTGGACGGGCTGGAGAGGTCTAAAGTTTAGGACAGGGAGGAGGTGAAATCAAGCACACCAAGCAAGCTTCTGCTAGTAATGATTATATATAGGAACTGGAAACTTTTTTTTCACTCAGCCATGCTTTACTTGCATGGAGCTTGCCCAAAGTTCTTTTGAACAGTATAGGAGTCCTTTCTTTCCTGGCAGTTGGCCTTGAATGAGATGTATGGCAGGATGGCTTTGGATTCTGGTGCATTTCAATGTTTAAAATGTGGTGTTTTTTAAAAGACCATGCAGCCTCAGATTTTAAAATTTGTGTATTAAGTGAGGTTGGCTGAGGTCAGCACTGGCTTAGAATATCTGTCTTCAAAAAAAGTTCTGTATTGGGAGTGAGGTCACTGAATCAGAAGGCAGCACTTTTTACAGAGATTCAGTGTGACATATGATACAGGAGCCATAGTACTTTAAATGACAGGTCGAGCTGAGGCACTGTCTATTCATAGGCATCAAAAGGTAGTGCAGCTTTGCTCTTTAGTTGCTAACTGCAGTGTCCAAAGAGAATCTGTTCTGCCTGGTCAGACTCCCTCCCTCAAAGTTTCCTGCATGTAGTAGCCTTTGATCCCACTTTTTAAATGACCACGTTGTATTGCAGCACTGTTGAACAACTGCCATGCTTCATCCCAATGATGAGAACATTTTGTTGTCTAGGGAATTCTGTGCGCACTGGCTGATAAACCAGTATGCTAATCCTGTTAATGCTTCTGTGAATCCACTAATTTTGACAGTGTTGCATTGTCACATGGTAACAGGATTGTGTGGGTGACCCAAGTCCATAGCTTGGAGTGAATTTTATCGTATTTTCAAATAGTAGTTGCTATATTTAGCTAAGGATCTGTTTTCCAAGAAGTTGTAATATAATTGTGGGTCTCCTCAGGTTGCAGATAGTGTATTGCATCGTGTTTTCTGCAAGAACAGCTGGAGACCAAAGCCCAAGCATGAAATCTTAACTGGAGTTAAGAACAGGATCAGTTTTGCTAGCGACTCACTAGGGGAATTTACAGCATCCTCGGTGGTAGCAAGGACAGTAGTTCCTTCTACTTAACTTAGCATTTTTATCTATAGTTTTTGAAGAGTTTTATAAATGTACTGCATTCTCCAGATTACAAATTGAAAAGCAGAAAGTTTAAATCCTAGGGTAAGAGTGACTAAACTAGAGAGACTTTTTGGGGAAAAGGTATTATCCAAATATTCCCTTCTGTCAATCTACGTTTTTCCCCATCCCATAAAAGATGTGGTTAGTCTATTCCAGTCTAACTATGCATTCTCTCCACCCTAAGGTCTGTGTCATAGCTGGTCTAAGTTGGTGTAATTTCTCTGAAGTTGGTGGCTTTACCTCTTCTACTTCTCTCCTGCCTATGTTTTTCAGTTAACTTTCCTCAAGGTGATTTCCATTTCATTTGTGTGTTTATTTTGGCACCATTTTTGTTCTTCCTCTCTGCTAGGGCTGTTTGAACAGCTTGGAAGGATGGATTTTGTTTAGATTCAAGAATCCCCTCAAGGTTGGTTTTAGAGGGAGGGAACCTGGAGGCACACTGCCTTTGAATTGGTCTTTGCAACCACCTCACAGGGGAGACATGCCACTCTCCCTTTCTTTCCCTTGGCAGGCTCCAGCAGAAAGGATCCCATTTGTGTTTCTCCCTCTCGTGTCTGCGTGTTCTGTTCCTAATGCAGATGCAGATGGTTAGTTAATACTGACAGGCTTTGCAAAGACATCTTCGGATTTCACATGGCTTTGAAGCTAATGAAAGGTTTGTTTTTTCATTCCTGAGTCTTACAAGTAAACAGTTCCACTGTAGATGCATTCAGAGGAGGAAGTTGCTGACTGTCTTCTGCCTCCCCTCTCCCCTTTGGTACCTGTTTCTCCCTCCTGATAGGTGCTGTTGACATAGCAATCACCCGCTTCTCTTGCTTGGGGGTGCATTCATACATATGTGTGTTTACATGGCAGAGATGTATAAACAGAAACTCCATGAGACATCAGGAGCTGGAAATGCATCCAAAAGTACTGGCAGGAAGGCATTTGCATGAAAAAAACTGTAGAGGTCTGTTGTACGTGGAATCTTTGTTCCTCGTATGTGGTAACTCAGGAGGAAGTCTCTTGGATTGTTTTATCTGGGATTTCTTAGAATGGACTGAGAGCTTCCCTTAGCCTTTCACAGATTCCCTAAGTGCCTACTTCGCCCTAAACATTCCTGCAGTGTCAAATCATTGTAGGTACATGGGAACAGGAAAGAGCATTTTCTCTCTGTAATGGAAATGCAACATTGTCACAGAAGTGTTCTCTTTTTGTAACAGACCTCACTAGTACTTGCAGTTTTAAATAATTGTTTTAATCCAAATTTTAGAATATTATAGTAACAATCTTTGCTAGTCTTACTGCTTAATCTTTCATCAGGCTACAACAACCAGTAATGAAGAATGAAATAGGAACCTGTTCATGGAATCTTTGATCTGGAAAAGAGGTCGTGCAATAAAACCTTAATTCTTTAATTTCCAGTTCCCAGAAAGATGGAGTTGGGGGAATTTAATTTGCCTCCTATTGTCTCTATACCACCTTATCTTCACACGTCTTGTAGGAAGTTGTTAGGCTGCCCAGATTTTCATACTGGCACGTTGCCAGTCATATGAATAGCCTTTGTATCTTAGCAGCCTAGAGGGTTCAGAGAAAAGAAGGTAAATATTCTAAGACTGTTTGATGTATGGGCAAGTTATGCAGCACTGTGACAGCAGAAACATGTACTGAGCTACTTCCAGTAGCTCATTAAAGCTGTTCCAGTGAGACAACAGTTCCTCTAATATCCTGCTGACATTAGAACAGTGCTTCAGTACTGCGCACAGAGCGTTCCTAAATATACTCAGAACAATGACTTTAGCAGTAATGCTTTTATGTAGTGGCTGTAAAAGGTAGTTCTCAGAGCATTCAGTATGGAAAGCAAATTCTGTTAATTCCATTCTGCAAACATGGGAACTGAATTATGGAGGGGGAGTGAAGTTAATGACAAAGATGATGCAGCAGGCCACTGACACAAGCTTGAGTAAAACTTAGGTCTCCAGTCTAGTGTCCCATGCCTTCTGACAGTACCACATTGTTGTATGAAAACAGACATTTATACGGTATATTTTACTGTAGCTTAGATATCTATGTCCTTAGCCACCATCACAAACAACTCAGCCAATTATATAGCCCTTTCTGATACTTTATTCCATGTTGGGATGGATAAGTATCTGTCAGCATTGCTTTTGAGGCTGTTGTGTACCCAGACTCTGTCCCAGATTCCAGAATACAGGTGCAGAGCTCCACAGATATCAACAGACTGTGTACCCCAGCCTAAAAAGCTCTGAATTTGGCCAGCCCTTTTGAGTAGTAGAACAGCGCTGCTGCTTGCTCTGTCAGCCAAAAGTGTCTATGCAGCGTGTGAAGAATGGCAGTCTTCCAGTTCTTCAGCAAGTCTGGACAATGTGCTATTAAACTGAGTGTATCAAATAGTGGGAAGAACACAGTCCTTTACAACGTGTCTGCACTCTGCCCTTTAAGTGGTCTATTTATATCAGAGAGCTACACCTATAAAAATACAGTGGTTCTGGAAGCTACCAGTTGTGGCTACTCTCCTATTAAAAGCATGTGACAGAGATGGATTCTGCAGTAACTATTTCCTCTAATCACTTAATAAAATCTATTTCTGATAAATTTTTCCTTTTGTACTTTTTGAATCATGGTGGTTGAATATTGTTGTCTGAGGGATAATTCCAAGTAAAAAATATTTACCATAGGTCTTTGCAAGGCCAGGCATTTACTGTGGGCAGCTACTGCGCAAGATTCTCTGCATGCTGTCAAACATGTGCTGCCCCCAGACCTGCAAATCCCCGCCTGGTTATCCTGTCTGTACCTTTCTGCTCTGTAGCAATAAGTACTCACACTGAAGGATATAATGCTGCTGCAGGAAAGATTATCTGTCTACCTATCTATCTGTCTATATTTGAGGGGAGATTGGACCAGATGACCTTTCAAGTTCCCTTTCAACCCAAACCATTCTATAGTATGTACATATCTTCCAGGCTGCAGGTCAGTGCCTTCCAGATGCATTTGAATTGTTTCCTATGGCAAATTTGAATCCAAGATTTCTATAACAAAAGATGGAAAAGATAGCATTTGATTTCCAGATATTTTAGAGATTCTGCTTCTGTGACCAAGTTGTGAATAGTATGTTTGCAGCACTGGTATGTCCATGCCAACCTCCCCATACCTGCTGGGGACTGTGCTACCGTCATGCTTTAATTAGTTTATCACAGAATCACAGAATCGTAGGGGTTGGAAAGGACCTCGAGAGATCATCGGGTCCAACCCCCCTGCCAAAGCAGACTCCCTAGCACATATTGCACAGATAGGCATCCAGACAAGTCTTGAATATCTCCAGAGAAGGGGACTCCAATATATGTAAATATAGCACAGTGGATCTAGACAGAACAGTGAGATATTGCAGCTCTCAAAATCCGTAAGTTACAGCTTGAATCCATTTGCTTAGTCATCATCATCCTTTTCTATACTTCCCTGAAGTCTAGCTTGGCGTGTGATGACCTGTTCCGTTTTCTCCTTTAAGCACTTACAGCCTTGTACAAATGCACATGTTATAACCGAATAGGTGTTGGTAGCTTTATAGAAGAGAGACAGATGAAATACATTGTTCGTGGCAAAGGAGTACAGAAGGCATTAGTTCTTTCAGAAGATTACATGAGACTGTTTAATCAAGGACAGCAAAGCAGGGTTAGTCTGCACAGCTATTGTCACTGGTAGATCCTTTCATGCAGTGATATTTTTATAATGATGTTGCTCGCAATGAAAGAAGCCTGATAGCGTTGGAATAAATCTCTCTGCGTGACCAGTCCTCAGAGAATATTACTTGATTCTTAAGAGTCGATAGGAAGCACAAAAGTAAGTGATTATCAAACTACAAGCTCAGTCTGCCAACGTTTGAAATTAAAATACATATAGTTTAGTTGGCATCATTGGGCCCCTCTCCATGGTTTTGTTGCTGCCTGCTCAGCAAAAAGTGCCAGTTTCAAAAAAAGACACTGGGTAGCTTGCTGGTGCTCAGGTGCATACCCAGGCAGAAGTACTGAGTTTGGGAAGAGCCAAAGCAAGAGGCTTTGTTTAGAAAGAACATTTTGACCCTGTCACAACACGTGCACTGGCTGCAGAGATACCTGGTGGTGACCAGGAGAGGAACCTAGCTACAAAATTTTATGCAGTAGGGCTGTTTAATGCATCAGGAAGAGTGTGGCCAGCAGGTCAAAGGAGGTGATCCTCCCCCTCTTCTCTGCTCTGGTCAGGCCCCACCTGGAGCATTGTGTCCAGTTCTGAGCTCCCTGGTATAAAAAAGACAGGGATCTCCTGGAGAGAGTCCAGAGAAGGGCTACGAAGATGATTAAGGGCCTGGAACAGCTCCCGTATGAGGAAAGGCTGAGTGAGCTGGGACTGTTCAGCCTGGAGAAAAGAAGACTGCGGGGGGACCTTATTAATATTTATAAATATATTAAGTATGGGATGCAGGGGGAATTGGCCAGCCCCTTTTCAGTCGTCTGTGGAGACAGGACAAGGGGCAATGGCTGTAAACTGGAGCACAGGAAGTTCCGCACCAACATGCGGAGGAACTTTTACACAGTGAGGGTGACAGAGCCCTGGGACAGGCTGCCCAGGGAGGTGGTGGAGTCTCCTTCTCTGGAGATATTCAAGAGCTGTCTGGACGCCTGTCTGTGCAATATGAGCTAGGGAGCCTGCTTTGGCCGGGGGGTTGGACCCGATGATCTCTCGAGGTCCCTTCCAACCCCTACGATTCTGTGGTTCTGTTCAGTCAGTGGAGTTGCAGGGAAGTTCATATGCTGAAAGTCCCGTGTATTGTGCATGGATGGTGAAATAACCACATCATCTCTTGGGAAAAGCACAGTGTCAGGTGTGGCAAACACTGCCTAGATTTTGTAACAATAACAGCAGTCTTTTTAAGTGCATGTCTGGTTTGATCTGCTGAGGGCCTGGATGAAAGGAACACCTGTGGAGTGAACTAAGTGTATCTGATCATGCATTAACTTTCTATTTGATCTAAATTAACGGCTGTCATTAAAATGTGGTTTGAAAGGAGATTTCCCAAAATTAATGAAGCACCACAGGTTTGATGCTTCTTCCTCTGGAGGATTTCAAGTTCTACTTTTTCCCCCTCATTTCCCCTTCAAATCTTTTGTGAAAATTATACCTTTATTAAAAGAAAATCAGCAAAGACTTCTGACTCTTCTCAGCAGAGTAACGGAAAAGCTGTGCTGTGTTTCTGTCACTGAGCACTTGCAGGAGAACTGTTGTACTTTATTACATGGTAGGGAAAAAAGGAGTAAATAAAATTCCTTTCAGGAAGTAGGAATAAGTTGTCACTAGAAAGCTCTTCCGGTGAATTAACAGGAGTATGGGGCAGCGTGGAAGAGAGGTAAGTGCCTTGGAATGAGAAATGCAAAACAGGTTTTAAAACAATTTTTTTTAAAAAAAAGAATAAAACCAAAGCAAAGTCCATCGGGGGATTCTGTGCTGTATTTTCTGTATATGCTGGAGTATTAAGCATCTTCAAGCTGTGCTAATGATGCTGGTAACAAGCCTGATCTTTTGATGTTTCTGAAAACATCAAAGTGAAGGTCCTGGAAGGCTCCAGTTCATCAAAACCCAAATCTCAGAGAAAACCTTTTTTTTCTTAATTGGTTTAATAGGTATGGATATTTTATTACACTTAATTTTGTGTTTCATGGGGCTTTGGGAGAAGTTAGGGGGAAATGGAAGAAAAATAAGTTTTGAATGGAGCTGAAATATGATTCAGAATGCTTTGGAGAACAATTAAAATCCTTTAAGCTTAGTTTTGCCTGTTCTGATTTGTGTGGGGAGAAGGCAGAAAAACTGTATTCTGTGGCTTTTTGTTTTAGTGAGGAGAGCTTTGTCGATTAGGAACATCAATAGATCCATGTAGTGTCCAGCACTGACACTGTAACCTGCTCGTGGATCAAGGCTGTAAAGAAGTCATGTAGACTACCAAAAACATATCAGGGTACTGGAATGATGTAGAATGGATATTTCTTTAAAATTTCACTTAATTTTTGTAGCTAGTCATGAAACGCAGGTAAGGTATCACTAGGATTTTTACTTCACTGTCCTGTAGAATGCGAGGAAGTTACACTAAATTCAGAATTAAAAGACCTCTGCTTGAATTGAAACCAGTAGCATGCATAAGCCAAACAGAAAAGTGAGCTTTTCAGAGAATTTCAGATACCATAGACTCACTCTTGGGTGCAGGAGGGACAGGAACAGAGAAATGGTTTTGACTCTCTTTGTCAAAACGTCAAGCTCAGGTCTTGTCGCTTTTGAAATTGATGATTCTTGTGTAACATCTTGGCTTTGAGTCAGATTCACATCTGTTTGATCACAAGTACTTACTGGGCTGTAGTTTGCAGTCAATAGGCACGTGACGAGAATTAAAGTCTTTATGTAACTAGTTTGCTGTATAGCAAGAAACTACTGAATAACCTCTTCAGATGCTGTTGCTGCTATGCTCCCCACAAATAGCTTTTTGTTTTGTGAACTGGGGAGTTGTAGTGCAAATCAGGCATTAATTCAGGGAAACTAGAAATGAAATACATTTAGATTAATTCATCTACTCAAAGTCATGCTTGCAGAAGGCTGTGTGCTGCAGTATATTTTTGGGGCTGCTGAAGTGACTCGGGGTAAAAAGCTACCATTCTGTCCAACACTGTGCTGCTTTAGAGGACTTCCTGTCAGGTTCAGTCTTTTCATGACAGCCTGCATTGCCATGAGAACCCATGAGCTCCTGTTAAGGGTGATATGGTGGAGGAATAAATGGTAATCACTTTTGGCACCACAGTGGGACTGACAGTTCAGTCAGACACTCATATACTTGCATTTTGAAGCTGAGGGGCACGCTTAACTTTTAGTGGCATAATAATATATGGTACTTTCTTTCATTGTTTAATTGCATAGATTTAGATGGATTTGTGATGGACTGCCCATTATGCAAGTGATTTCTTCTAGTGCTTTGGAGTCCTTACTTAGTAGACTGGACATAAAGGGTGCAAGTCACCAAGAGAAGATCAAGAACAACGTCTCTTGCACTCCTTGATGAATCATGAGGGCAGTGAGTTCAGGGGCAATTGAACAGCACAATGTGCACCTATATAGCCCCTGTTTGGAGAGGATGAGACCTAGTTTTGTCTTTTTGACCAGGATAGGATGGAACTGTACAAGGCATACTCTGTGTCGAGTCTTAGTCCGTGTCTGTGAAGGTCACAGCAGTACAAAACCCCAGAATCTAGCTCTTAATCTTTAGGGTAGGAAATGTCACCAGATGGAAGCCTCGGGATGCTGTGTCCAGGATAGGAAGTTACATACTGGAGTGTTCCCATTCACTGAGATTTTACCATTGACTTTGCCCTTTTTATTGCAAACTTTCTACTCTTTCATGATTGGTGGCAGTAAGCAGTACTACAGGGAGGCGTTACTACAGATGTTACTACCAGTATTACAGGGAGGTCACATTACGAACCTCTCACTTTTTTTGGTTCTTTTTAAACATGAAAAACAGAGGCTATTCTTTTCTATCATAATGAATAACTTTCCCCCATACCAACAGCTGCTGTGTAGTTTCAGGTTTGCTCTTGACTTTGCTGTGTTTCCACAGCTTCTCTATTCTATTCTGATGCTGTTAAACTGTAATGTATATAACAAATTTCTTCAGTCCTGTCCTCTAGCCTCTTTCCTTGTCCTTCTGCCTAGTCTTTTCAAAATGCAGCAATTCACTTAATTTTTTCATACAAGTGACTTTGTTTTGCCCAGTTCAACCACAGACCTCTGATATTCTTTCTTCAGGTACTTCATGCTTCACACACTTACTTCTAAATCTGTACACAGCTGCACTATGATTCCAGCTCTGCTGGTTTTTGTTTCCCCCTGCTCTGCTAGTCCTCAGTCTTTACATTTCTTCCTCCTACCTTTGAATCTTGTACAAACTGATATCTGCAGCAAGGCTGTAGTTCAGGCAGTCTTAACCAAGCTGTCTTTAATCCATCTAGTTCAACTGTTAGAAGCAGTGTAGTCACGCTGAGCATAACTTTTTAGCTGTAGTTGTGTTCTCCTATCTGAAAGCAGTGTGGACTGGGATATCCAAGTGTGGTCATCATCCCCAGCATGCTTGGAGCAACCCGCTGCTTCCCACGGAACAAGGATCTTGGATCTTCACTTCTTTTCTCTATCACATACCACCTAAAATATAGGACTGTGCAAAATTGCCAGTTGTGGCTCTCCAGGCTAAGGTTTGTAATTTCATGTTGGATCCTTAATTTTCTTTCCTATCAAATAGGTTGTAGACTTAGTTTGTCTGTGAACGTGTTTGCACGTAGCTAGTTGAGAACAGTAATAGTAAAAAGTTTTCATGATGCGATAGGAATCATTGTTGCCCGATGACTGTCCAGGATCTTGCATTTGCTTTCCTTCTTGAGAAAAGCAAGAGCAGTATGTTCACAGGCTTGTTGCCTGGGGTTGTATGGATGAGCTGGTTGCTTCATTGTTGGAATCTCTCTCTGCTCATGTGCACTGATATTTTTTTGTCATTTTGTTTAAATGCCATCCTATCAGCACTGTTAAAGGAGGCTGAACAACCACTCAGTGAAGAAGATCCATGGTCATGGTTGGATACGTAGATGATTGTGAGCATGACATTCAGAGATGAGCTTCAGAAAGAAGAAAAAGGGTTTTAAAAACAAATAAGAGATGCTATCCAGCAGTCCCAGACGCTTATCTAGACAAGACTTTTAAAATCACTGAGCTGTTAACAGTAAGTTTGCCTCACTTCATCAAATGCATGAAGCACAGTGCTTCTGAGAGATAAAAGATCAAAACTCACACTGGTCACCCTCTCTTGGATTTCTTTTACCTTTCTGGGTGTTTTGCTTTGTTTTCTTGGGTTGGGAGAGGAGGAGTGGTGTTTCTGCTGAAGGCAGTTTTAATTTAGTGACTGACAAAGTCTTCCAAGTGAGACTAGTTTAGCCAAGTTAAGAGGTTAAGAAGTTAGTAGGCAGTGGGTTGCATTCCAGAAACCTTAGCACGGCGGAAGATGCTTTACTGGTCATAACCAATCACTCAAATGATTACTCTGTACCTGTTGAAATAGTGGTGTGTTTTTCCCACAGCAATTTTACAGCATCTGATAAAGGCTTGTAGTTTATTTTAACACACTGAGTCTGAAGCTCAGGGTTCTACTGCACCCACATTAAGTAGCATATAGTGCAGTACATAGATTTTAAGTGAAGGAGCAATAAATGTGCTGTCAAAACAGGAGAGGCAATCAGGAACAGACCTCACTTGATACCCTCTTAAAATAATTTATCTTGAGAGATTATTCCACGTAACTTTCCCTCTTTTGTCTGCCTTTGGTGTCCATGGCACCTGCCTATTTTTTTGAAAATTCAACATTACAGCTCTTGTGTTTTCTGTGCACTTACTGGGTTGGGTATAGATGGAACTGTTTTCTTAGCAAGTTTGTATTACCAGAAATCAATGTTGGTCTTGTGCTTATACCTATTGTTTATATTCCATCACTTAAAAAAAAGAAGGCATTTAATGTGGTTGAAAGATCACAGATTTGAGTAAAAGGTATTTTGTTTCCCATATCATCTTTATGTGTAACTTTTGAAACACTTCTTCACATGTGAGTTTGTTGATTTTTTTTTTTTTTTCAGATTTTTTGAACTAAGAAAGTACCCAAAGATAATGCTCTTGAAGTAGTAACTGTACTAGCTCTCATACCGTGCCTACCATCAATTTTAGATTGAAAGTTTTGTCTTTCTCAAGGCTTTTTAAAGTGGTGACATGATCCTGACATAGGGAACTTCTTAAAAATGCCCAGTGTTTCTCACTGGAGAACATAATTAAGCAAATCCAGGTAGCTAAACTCAGGAATAGCTTGTTTCTTTCAGCTGCAAGCTTAACTCCAAGTATCTGTCTACGCTGTTAAAATCATACTTCTGTTTTCTCACATACCGCCATCCTCTCCCCCCCAGCTCATTTCCTTGCTTATAACTCTGATAATATCACAGTCCCTTTGATTCTTCCAATTACTCTGCTTTTTTACCATATCAAATTCAAGCTTCTGATTCCCACCTTCAGAGCCCATTAGCTTTTCCTCCTCTGTCTCTTCTCTTCCACCGACCCCAACACTGTGTTTATCTGTGTCTTCACTGCCTGTGGCACAGTGTCCTTTATGCACAGTTGCCCACCTGACATCATCTCCCCTCCTTTAAGACATCCTTAAGACAGGCTCCTGTTTAGTGTCTTGAAGCAATCAGCTTCATAATGATGGCTAGGTTTAGCAGCAGACTAGGGATTGCTAATGGTATTTATTTATTCATGCTCCTCATGGAAGATAAAACATCCAGTTGATTGTGATTAGCTGATCTAGATAACCTTATCCTTATTTTCATCTTCCCTCCTAGTCTCTAGCCAAGTCTCTTAATTTATTTTGTGATTCAGTTCTAAACTTTTAAAGTCAACAGCCTGTCCTTTTCAGACTTTATACTGCAGCTTGCATAATGAGATCCTCTTAGTGACATAAATGATACCTATTGTACTACTGTGTGGTTTTAGCCTGGGATTTTCAAGAATGCTCAGGAATGTAGGTGTGCGTGTGATCTTCTGGAATCCCCAATAAACTGTAGCCACAGTTGTTACATATAATGGGATTGTCTTTGTATTTTTTCCAGTTTGTTCAAGAGGATAATTGTGGAGTGTGAAAGCAGTGTCATTTGGGGTGCTTGGTGGAGAATAATAAAATCAGTCCTTGCAGTGGAGGTGAGGATCTAGGATGGCACTAGCAGTGCATGCTGTGCTCCAAGAAATTGTATGGTTCAGCACTTCCAATGAATTACAGAAAAAAGGCTCAATTCTCTGACATGTATGTGCCACATCAGCTACTTTGGGCTTGGTCCATTACAATTTTTCTGATTCCATCTGAATCAGAATGGAAGAAGTGTAATTCTTTATGTCTTAAACTTTGGTGCTTGTGAAAGAGGACCTGAAAGTGCAAATCAAGGTCAAGGATATTCTATTCGGTCACTGCTCACAACTTCCAACCCACACCATTTACTGCTTTCCAATTGTAGATCTTGCAGAGGTCAGCTGTTAGAGGTTTCATAGGAAGCCTGAGACCTCGAGAGATACGTGTTGCATCCTTTATCCACACCACCTCTGTCAGCCTTTGCCTAGCTTGTTCTGAAAGACCTCCCAAATGTGGAGGTTCTGTGACGTTTCCAGTGTTTAACTGATGTCACCATTAGAAAAGTTTTTCTGGACGGAAACTTTCCCACTGCAATTGAAAACATTTTAAATGCCTTTTATGACTCTTATACTCTTTTAAACTCATGCTAATTGACCCACAACCTTTTTGAAGCCTGGTACAAGACGCTGCTGAGTCCCTGGCAGTATAAAATACAGAGGCAAGACACTTGCTTACAGAGCACAGCTTACAGGTGATGCTTCCATTCGTTCTGTCTACCAAGATTTAGCGACTGGTGTGCTTTTACGTAGCTGAGTCCTGGGCTGTCATGTATCTTTCTAGAATACAGTGCAAGCTTTTCTGAAAGGGAGTGAAAAATCGTCCCACGTTGTGAAGTAGTTTTATAATATGGCTAGCGTCATTGTTTGCCAGTTTGGAGCCTCTGAAGGTATAGATGCCGTGAAACCAAGATGAGTTTACTTTCCACGCTGGCATTGTGGAATTCAGCAAATGAGTCCCAGCTGTGAGTCATAGACACTGTATGAGCAAAACTGGCATCATAAACAAGAGCACCAGTCCAGCCCTTGGCTGAAATAGTTTCTGAAGGATGAAGTAGCTAGGCACTTTATTCTTCCCTCTGTCTATCTGTTTTAAACTTAACTCCACTAGTAATCAGGCTTAGGTTGCCTACTGCTCTGTAGTCTCACTGTGAAAAGTATGCTGAGAAGTAAAGAACGCTTTGAATTACTCACCTACAGATGTATCATTTCATTTATGGACATGTGTGCAGGAGCCATAGGTAGCTGGCAGAAGCAAAAAACCTTTTTCCCAGCATGCCTTTGATTACGGACCCTTTATCCTTCAGGTGTCTGTAATGTTTGGAGTAGCACCAGTGGCAGAGCAGAACACATTGCCAAAGCCCAGTGGCTACTGAGCTTAGCAACTCAAACCAGGAGATAAAATACAGTGAGAACCAGTCAGAGATGTAGCCTTAAGGCATGAAAAATGACTTCTTGAAACCTTTTTTTAAAATTTGAAAGCACCAAATGAGACTGCATTTTATCTTTGTCAAGTCATCAAAAAATGCTTTATACTGAATTTTTCTGCAGGAGGCTAATGAACTAGTTCTTTTCTTTAGAAGTGTAGTTTCTGGAGTGAAACAGAACAAGTTCTCTGTTTTTCAAGGGTGCTAGAAGATTTAAAACTGTAGTTACAGAAATTTTTTAAGCAAGTTTGACCCTCTCTGGCTTTACCGTGGTTTAATTATATATCAAAATGAAAATGTGTCTCTTAATTCTGCAGGCTTCCAGGAAATTTGCTGCTTTTCTACGTACTTACTTATACCAGAAATTGAAACTTCTAAACGCTTGTTTTTTCTTACCAAAGTCTTTCTGTGGCTTACTCTAGCAGTTATGAAATAAGTTATATAAGATGAAACACCTTTCTTTGTTAAAGGAAGATTATCTTTGTTATCTATCAAATGGATCTTCATGATGACAGGGCTTAAGATCTGGCACCTTCTCAGCAAATTTAGAGGTTGCCTTTATTCTTTCTTTAGTTTGGTGTCATTTCTGCATGTATTGCACAGTGATCATGGACAGCTGACACTTCACAAAAATACCTCAAAAACTGAATTCTCAAGAGAAAATACTGAGGTGAGGTCACCACATTCCCAAAGACCCTGTCACAGGCAAGCTTTTTTTCGTTGTACATAAGTGCAAATAACTTGTGCAGTGTGTGAATATAGGCAACCTCTCTTGAAGTGCTCACAGTTAAACTCTGGCAAGTAATGCAACAAACAGTAGTGTTAGGTGGAAATATGACTGTGGAGAAGACCTGCTTAGGAAATTCTCTGTATGAAAGACCAGGCCCTCAGATTGGCAAGAATCAATAAAATGTTTCAATAAATGTAAAAATAACTGAAAGCCTTTGTTTCCAAAGAAAGCCAAATAAGAGATGTATCTTCCTAGAACAAAGTCCCTACGTTGTTTAAATGAGCTTGGTTGTATTTGGACAGGGCTTCTCATCCTGCAACACTGACCTTTCTGCAATGTCATTTGCATGCACAGTCCCAGGAGAGCACTGAGCTTACATGCTTTTGTATTGCAGGATCAGGCCCTTTGTACCAGGAGAAAGATGGAGTGTAGGGAGGGAAGCTGGTGGAGCAGGGCAGGTGTTGACAACTAATTCACGAATTAGAAGGGGAAACTCATAAGGTCATTGTGTCCCCCACTGTGTTGTTCATATGCTTATAGAAAATCTTCCCCATTTCCCCCTGCTGATGTGAGGCGAAGGGAGGTGCAGAGCTGACAGAATGAATGATGAAGGCTTCCCCCAACCCATTGCCTCACTGTGATGGAGTGACATATTTAACCTCCCCTGATGCTACTGCTGCAGGTGAAATGAATTATGCAACCTTCTGAATCCCTTATCGGTGCTAGGCTGTCTCAGGGGCTGGATGCAGCTGCTATAATTTTGGAGTTCTTTCCCTGCTTTAATGCCAAGTACAAATCATGCACATTTCTCTGCTTGAAGACCCCAGGCTGCTTTGAATATGGAGCTGATCTCGCTAGGGGATGCAATGGGGGAGGGGAGAACTGTGATAGAAGATAGGAAACCTGCACAGAATTACTAATCAGGCTCTGCCCTGTGTCTTCCTGGGCTGCAGATGGCTTCTTGCTGCGTTGCAAGCCTTGCAAAGCCAAACACCTTCATTGTCAGACTTGCAGAAAGTGCTTTAAGTGCTGCAAACGGTGAGTTGAGAATGGATAGTCCCTTTGCAGGAGGAGCCTAATTAAGCTGGTGAATTTCTGGTTTGTGAAGTGGTCATTGGTAGCCATGCAAGTAATGAAATAGGCCTCTCTGAACCACACTTTATCTCTCTGGAGCAATGAATTTTGCTTGTCAAATGGCCTGTTTTACTCTGGAGGGTCAGAACTGCATGTCTCCATGGCTTGATTCCTCTTTCTGCATCAACATTGTTTGCTCATGTCTTCTATTTCCTTTCACAAAAAACTATGAGCTCTCCTCTTTCCTGCATGTGTGGCCAGATAGAAAGGTGGTTCCTTTAAAAAACCCAAGAAACCCCCAACAGCAACACAAAAACGACTTCACCACTCTGAAGAAACAAGGAGTGCAGCACTGCAGGACAGGGTAACGTTTAATGCCCTGAAGCACTGAGAACAAATACCTTGGAATACAAGTTCCCTGATGTTGGATGATTAAAGAACCTGTGGGTGGGGATGTAGAGAAGATACTAATAGCACACCTAGCATTTAATTATTAAAACAGCCTATAAATTGCAATGGTCCGTTTATACTCATTATACTCCTCCTTTGGCTTCCTTTCCTGCGGAGATCAAGCTCCTGAAATGCTAGGGAGCTTTCCTGTGTAGTGCCATGGGTTGTGGGCTCGATTTCCTCTGCTACACATACTCTGCAGACTGGAACTTAGTGGGAATTCAAGAATACAAACGAAAAATAGGAGTGAGATGGGGAGCAGGGAGGTGCTCACAAACATTCCTGTGCATGAGCAACAATTCGTGTGTGTGTGTAGGACCTTTGGTCAGTAATTTCTGGAGAAGCCAATAGTAACTGTAGAGTTGCTAGCTGTGGACTACTGGAAAAAGTGAATTGGTCGTTTCAGATGGTTTTGTGAGCTACCTGTGTGGTTTTCTGGGTTTTCTTCTTGGCTGTTATGAGAACTGTGTGAGATGCTGTACTGATTGCTGAATCATTTTCACTGTCTTCTGATAATATATGTTGCAAAATCTGTACCCTAAATAAATTCAAGGATCATTTGTAATAGGAAACATTCAGTATTCTTTTTTTTTAATTATTATTAAAGACAGTTCAGGAAGAGAGAAAGACAAAAAAACCCACTTTAGTTGATTTATTTTGACAAAACTGTGTAGGTCTAGAACTTTATACAAATACCCTGAAAAAAATTAATACATTTTAATAAGGTTGCCAGTTGCCAAGCACACTTCTGCAAGCCCTGACATAGGCAGATTTTTACTGAAATTGGCTTAATTGGAGTCAGCAATAAACAATTAATAACCACAGAAATCTTAACATAAGGAAGTGACATAGCAATTTGTTTCCTCAAGTTTTGTTAATGAGCACAGCTTCTTTTCTCTGAAATGCAGGATTGCTCTTTGCTCAACAGCGTCAGAAAAAGCCATCCAAGTTCATACACTTGTGAAGTGTAGAACCTTGTTTATTTTCATGATTCAGAAGGGGTTTTTTGCTCCTGTTAGTCTTTCTGCAAACTATTGCATCCAATTTCATGTCTGCAGGATTTCCCTGCAATAAAAAAGCTGGTTTAGCATATTTTAGGGGGTTTGTTCCAGTTTGTGTGGAAGTTCATTTTAGGATTTTATTTTGCTTATGTGTATATGCTGATTATTGTAATTTTGCTCAGCTACTTGGCATAAAAGAAGAGCTGTGTCACAAAATGTTTACTTGCTTTTCATGGCAAATAGAAGGAGGGAATGCTACATCCTTTGCAAGAACTGTAGCTTGTCTTCCCCTACTTTTCTGGTGTTTCATCGTATTTCATAACATTCTTTATGGGCTGTATGTTCCATCTTGCTGCTCGTGCTAAAGGATAGTTGGGGAGAAAACACTAAGGTGTCAGTTCTGATTTCTCTTCCCAGAGAAACCAGGGCCTCATTTTTGTGTTAAATGGGGATAAAATACTTCATAGGATTGATGCCAAATGTATAAGTTTTCTGTGGTTTAGTTTTCATGCCCTTCATCACAAGAGGCATTGAGCAAGTGTAGAGAATTCAAGGGGTAAGAATAAATAGGTGCCAGTTTCAGTTTTGCAAGTCCATATCTCTTTTCTGTGAACTGTATAGGGAGGGCATTTTTCTCCTGTCAGGTTTAGGGAATTTGCTAGATTACTCTAGTCAGCATTTCCTTATCTTTCTAGATGACTGTTGAAGTTATTAGATTAAGATTTTAAGACATATTTACTCATACAGTCTAGTTCCTTTGTGCTGGCTGAGTGAAACAAGTGGGCATGAATATATCACCTCCTGCTTCTCCTTCATGTTTGCTCCTAGCTTTCATTAATCTTAGGAGTTTGAGACTACTGTTAAAAGCACCCCTTATTCCAAGGCTGTCTGGAGCGTGAGCAAGCAAAAGTGAGAGGGACAGCAGCAATTTTGAAGGCATCAGTACACAAAATTCTCAAGGAGGTGCTGTCAATGTCCAACACTGGAGCCTGAATTGTACTTGCCACCTATATCAGGACTTGCAGTCTGCTGGTCTGTCTGGTAAGTGCTAAATACATTGCCTTGGGTGCAGAGCAGACTGACAAGCCTGAGTTAAGGCTTTGGTTGGAAGCTGTTGCTGTTTAGCAGAACAGAGTAAAAGAAGATGAATGACTTAACACAAAATGTTTAGGATCAGTGGCTCCTTGTCAGTCACCAGATGTCTATCTCTGTACTAATAAAGGCAGAGCTGGTGCCTGGCAGGTGGCCTTGTGGAGCTTTGACTCCCCATGCTCTGCATGCTGGCAGCAGGTAGACCAGGTGAAGGTGTGTAGCTGCTGCCATGTCAGAGCTGGGCAGCCGTCACCTTATTCCTGGTGCCAAGGCCTTCTTGTGCCTTGCTGCTGTCTGGTATGGTTTGCAATGCCAGTGCTGCTAATGTGGGACATTGCTTAACTGCTGGATATGCCAGCAGCAGGGTGCACTGCCCCCAACTATTTATACAAACAGTAGTGAACTGAGAGGTAGTATAGCAGCATCCTTTCCCCATATACAAGTAGTGAGTGCTTGGTTTTATTTAGTCAGAATTATATTTTCTTTAGAACTTTCCTACTCACTTTTATTGCCAGATTTGAAGCTGCACTGTGATCCAGGCCCTACACAGCTTTTTTTAATATTATTTCCATTCCAGTTTTTAATTATCTTCTTGGTTTTTCTTTTCTCACACTGTTGAAGAAAAGAGAATGTTTAAGTAGGCTGTATTGTACTTTCATTGTGCAGAGAGAAGGAATGTTTTGGTATTCTGTATCATAAATTATGGACCAGAAGCAACTTTCAGCATTCCAGGGCACAGGTCAAATAATATTAAAATACTTTTGAATAAGTATGAATGGCCTCTTGCTTCCTATGAAAGACTCCTGTAGCATCTAACGCTTTTTTCCTTTGTCATTAAGTGTGGATTCCATGTCTGTGGGGCTGCATTGAAGTGTTGTGGCTTTGTCTGGCAGCCAGATGGATTTGTCACTTTTCAACAGACACCAGTGGTTTTTAGGATTTATCCCAGTACTAACTGTGTGGAAACTCACCTGTTGGTGTCAGTATCCTGAACATTGTAGGATCAGATCCTTACTAACAGATACATCATGTAACTTTCTTGGCATATGTGGGTTTGAACAGACTATAAATCAAAGGAACTTTGTGTACATTCAGTAACATTTTCAAGTGTTAAACTGTGCAAAACCAGATAGATACATGCTTCTGGGAGATTAACACTGCGTGCCCCGTATTGCAGGCTGGGACTGAAGAGTGGCTAAATCGTTCTGACTTGGGTTCTGTTGTAGCACCTGATCCTGTGTCAGGTTTGATTCAAGTTGAACAACAACTGTGGGGTGCAGTAGCATTTTGGTGCTTTATGTTATTAAAGAGCAAGGTAGTAAGATATACCAGCTTCAAAAGGTAAATGGGAGATAGGAACATCAAAGAGGAAAACTTCTGTTTAAGAGTAGCTAATATTGTTTCCCCTAGAATAGCTCTCTAAAATAGCTAGAGCAATGCAACAGGATTTGATGATACATGAAAACCTTGTACCAAGGTCAAGAAACAGTGGTGGTCATCTTTATCAGCTGGTCATAGCCTAACTGTTGGTATGAACTATGGTCACTTTTATTCACACCTCTGTTGTTCCTTGAATCTAGTATCATGACTAAATCTGCCAAACACCGCCTTTGCAATATTAGTCAAGATATCAACTGCTGCCTCCACTGCCAGGCAATGTGTCTAGATTTTGTGCTTATTGATGTTATCTTAGCAAGTTTATTTTTATTAAAGTATAAGGGAAACAACATGACTTTCTGCCCACATGGTGTTTGGGTCAGAGACAAGGGTTGTGTTGTGCTGGTGTTTAGAAGCCTCAGGGCATCTTACCAAAAAAGAAAAAAACAAACAAAACACCACCAGCCCCTAACTTTAGAACAAGAATTCATTTGAAAGATAGTAAGTATAAAAGAGCTGCATCAGGAACCTCACCAGCTATAAAGAGTGGGAGGTGTTGTGTTTTCTGCCTTAATTTTATACTCTCCCGTTCCCCACACTTCAGTGAGCACAGTTTGGTTTCATTTTCTTTTAATGGAAAACAAAGAAGTAATGGTCTGTACCTTTCCAGGAACAGACTTCCTTGGGTTTAATGCAATGGAGAGTTACAGGTTCATAAAGCGATGCTGGTAAGTCTGGGAAAAGAAAGAAAAGAAAGCTTTTGAAAGAGGAAGTAATTTCTGTGACTGAGAACAACCTGCTGATTACAGACAACAGCTATTTTTACATAAGTTTAGCTTGGTCATTGCTGCAGAAAAGGTCCTGCAATACCAGTACACCTTGTAGAAGAGTATAAAGGTAGGAGCTTGTAATGTTCAGAACTAAGTTCTTTGTGATACCTTTGTGTCTTTGTGTAAGATGGCAAGTTCACTCACATTAGCAATTACCATGTGATTAATTATGGTTTTTTAAGATTTGGCAAGCAGCAGGATGAAACATTTGTTTCCACCATTCATTTCCTGTTGGAGATTTTCCTCTGTTTGAAGGACATAATGGTTATATTCTGCTGAAAAACAAAATTTGCCATTCAAGAGTTAATCTTTTCAGTTACCATAAATCACTTGACTAACATTTATGTTACATAACTGAAAACAAAACTTAAAACCAACCAAACAAACCCCGCAATCCTACAGTTGATGAGTTATTTGGGTCCAGGAGATAAAATTGACTGCATGAAGTGGATATGGGTATTCCAGGCAGGTTATTTGGATGCTGTTGATTGAGAGTAGTATTGAGTATCGTCCTGCATTCCCTTTCTACACATTGTAGGTTTAATTCATCTGTGGAGTAAATACATTGAAGTAGTAGAATAAAAGCAATGGTTTGTCAGTTTGCCTCAGACAGTCTAGTTAATTATAACCAAGGGGATGACTCCTGTCCTGCTCATTCTTTTATGAGTACTTGTGATTCCAGCACAACATCTTAGAGTAATGTGTTTTTCAGGTTGCCTGAATGGATAAATGAGGGACAGAGGGAAGCTGCACAGGATCAAGGCCTGGGCTAATATATCCTGCATCTTCATGTCTCATGTTGCTTTAACATATTTACATTTTTAACCTTATTTCTTCCACCACAGAACAGTCCTCCTTTCTCATTACTTCATACCTGTGTACACAAGAATGAATTAGCAATAGTTTTAATAGTCCTCAAAGCATCATATCTTAAAACAGGCTTATCTGGATTTTTCACACTGCCTCTGGCTTGCATCTCCTAGAGGCTGTTAATGGTGACTGGAGTTTGAAGCTTTTATCTCAGCCAATTATTGTGAGTTTATGAAGTTCAAAAATAAGGTTCCATTCCTTAATTTTGGATGCTGTATCTTACAATAACTAGGCAATAGGAGTTGATGGACTAGGAATTTTTTTTCTGTAGCTTTCAGTTCCCTTTCTTTACCAGAGGAAAACACAAGGAAAAAAGTTTTCTATAATCAAGTGAATACATCTAAAAATAACAGCCCTTGGTGTCTCAGCCCTTGTTGCCTATGGAAAAGAGATTGTATGTCAAGCAGGTTAAATGAAATAATCATAAAATAGTAGTAGCTCCTATATATTTCCCAAGGGCACAGTGACTTGGATTTTAGGATGTGTTAATGATTTTTGCATAGAGCTATGACATTTGCAAATAACTTTATAACCAGCAGCCTTTGTATGTAGGTTTATCTTCACACTGTTTTGAAGCGTGAGAGTAACTCAAACGTCTCTGAGCCAGCACTGTGCCTCATACCCTTTTTGGTTGGGTTTTCTTTGTGTCTGTCTCTCTTCATCTCTTTAAGCTGGTATTAATTATGGATGCTCTAGAATTTTCCTGACAAAGACATGCTTTTCTACCCAGTGTAATTAATTAATGCCTTGCCCTTCACCTTAAAGGATGCAGACCCAGCCTGTTTTAATGCCAAAGTAGCTAAACAATTAGGTGGATAATATACAAAGATATCTCTCATGATGATTTTCAAGAGTAGTCCAGGAAATGCCTGTCTTGGATGAATGTCAGCATCTGGAGAGAATTAAACCTGAGCTCTGGTTATCACAGTGTTCCTCTAGAATCTTTGTAGCATAGTCCTTGCAGAGCAAAGAGAGAATCATGTTTTCAACTTTACTGTTTTTACAGGACTCCATAGTCATTCCTTTATCATAGCTTAAAGCATTCAAAGGAATTATCTAGTAACTGAAGTGAATTCCTCTGCTTTTTCACACAACAATGCCATTTTGCAAAATTTTATACAGCTTGAGCTCAACAGCCTTTTGCTTACTTGCTTGTTTGTCCACACTAGTGTTACTGGGATAACTATTCTAAAATCTTATTTACCATCTTTCCCTTATATGATTCTGGACATTATCTGTACAATTCACACTCATTTATTTACTGTTAATTATTAATTTATAATACCTATCAAATTGATTAAAATTTGAAGATATGCTAAATCATTTTGAGGAAAACTTGTGCTCTAAGTATCTTAAATAGAGAGAGAGCAAGATGTCCTTAATACAGTATTTTAAAGTATCTTCTTGGACAATGTTTCTCTGCTGTTTTGCTTGAGCCAAAATGTGTTGGTTGCTTCTTTTCATTATTGATGCAGTCTAAAAGCTGTATGTTTGTTTCAGATGTTTCCTCTGATGTGATGGCTAGAGGGTCACCAAAATGTTACCTGTGGTGAAGGGTAACATTTTATACAAACTTTTAAAGCACTGTGTTATAGTCATGAAAGCCCACTGGCTAAAAATCTTTAAAAAACCCCCAAACAAGTATAGGAATACACAAAAGAAGAAAACAATTTTTTTTCAGCTCCAGAGAAAAGCAGGAAAGACACCATGAGTCTTCTCACTGGGAGCTGAGAAGAAAACCAGCATTGGGATACAAGAGCTATGCATCTTTGCAAGACCAATGTGTACGGTGGCCCTGTCACTGAACACCGGTGTGAAAAGCGTGGCAGGGATATGCCATCGGTAACCTCCCCCTACCTAAGGTTTCCAAGCCCTCTGAAGTGGTAGTAGGATAGCAGACATTCTTGAAATAATCTTATGAGACTATGAAATAATTCCAAACCTTTTATTAAGCCCTTGTGCAATTTGGCATGAAGCAATTTTTAAGTTACTCAGTCAGGGGGGGAAAAAAAAAAAAAGAGAAAAGAAAAAGGTTTGTGAGTTATAGAGGTGTGCTGCTAGCTGGTGTGGTGGGTGTGGGTCCTTCATCTGCCTAGGTGGCATAGTCCCTAGGCTCCTGGCCAATTACATCCTCATCTTGTTTCACCATCTAAGAGGAAGATGACCCACTATAGTCCATCTGACGTTTCTGTGCTTTCCATGGTGTGCAAGCACAGTAGTATTTCAATTGGAATTTTTTGTAAATAATCAAGATGGTTTATACAGCAAAAGGCCTGTAGCAATGGGAGTGAGCTCCCAAGGGTTCAGTTGCAATGCAAGGCAGGATTCGTGGCTTCAGGAGGGCAGATTGCAGGGGTGTGTTTGCTAATATTGAATTGCAAGAGGATTCTGACACTGCACACTTTCTTCCTTGACTTACAAATCCGAACAGATATTGTCAAGAATTGTATTTTGGGTTCTCTTTCAGGTGAGGGAAGTCTTTCTAATGTTCTCTGGAAGTGTCCTTTTTTAACTACGGACGCCTATATTACTAGCAATCACCACTTCTCTATTATGTTATTTCTTATTTCCCTTGGCTTCTCTTTGCTATTTTCTGGCCTCAACTGTTTGTCTTAATGTAAAACAACTACAAAACAGCAATAAAAATAATCCCAAATTAAAAAAAAAGAATATATATGCCCAAAAAACTGGTAATGGAAATTTTTAGGTATGAGGAAGCAAAAATTAGACCAAAGCTTGGGAATGTCACAGCTGTATGGTGAGAAAAGGCAGCTTTGCAGCGGATAAAGCAACAGTTCTTTATTAGTGCATGTTGTATGTCTAGTAGTGCTAATGACAGTGTCTATATCCTGCTGGGTTTTGCCATATTAATATTGGCATGCTAACCATTCTGAGATCCAAAATGGTGAGTGCTGTTAATGTGCTACATCTCCATGGTTTCTGCTCACACAAACATGCCATACAAACACTTAATCCCATTCTTTTCAAATAAAATTTGGAGGCTACATTAAATACTTGTAGTATTGACATTTTCCTTTTGAAATTTATTATGTGGGGACAAATTTCTTTCATGTGGGGAAATAACGCCTTTGGTCTTTTTTCAAATCTTTGAATAGCAAAGAAATGACTTTTCATGTATGTCATTTCTACCTGACTCAATCTTCTGTCTCTCCTCAGCCAGCAGCCACTTTATCATTTCATTATAGTCTTGCTGTAGCAATGCTATATTTAAGGTTGAGATGGCATTTTCATCGGCAACCTTATATTCTCTGTCATTTACAACTTTCCCAGAACAATACCTTTCAAGCTGAAATCTCCATATTTGCTTTCTGCCAAGAAGTAGGGGTCTGCATAGGTGAGAAACTTGGTTTTCTTAAAAATAGAAACGGTAATTTCTTTGTGTGATTTTTTTTTTTTCCTCTTTTTCTTTCCTGTGAAAGGGTTTGACTAACTCAGAAAATGTCAGCATTGTAATTTTGAAGGAAGATGAATACCTTTTCTTTCTGTTAATACGTTTGAAAATTGTTCAGAGACAGATCTTCCCTGGTGCTGCACAGCCATGCACAGGTACGGGAATGAGTAAGGAGTTGCTATGCGCTCTCTCTTTTGTATTGAGGCTTTGCCTGTGTGAGGAAATCGCTTCAATCGCTGAGCTAGAAGAAGCTAGGAGTAAAAGTGCATAGGAAGCCCTGTACCCACATATGCTTGCCACCTTTGTCTTTAGGATGGAACATGCCTTCTTTAAAATTGAGTGTATATATGAAAGATCTGGTCTAGTTTTCTGTAGACTTTCTCTAACTTTTGAAATCTTCATTTAACAGGGCAGCGAAGTAGATGCTTGGGATATAGACTGTACCTAAGCACTTTGCTGAATGAGGTCTTAGGTACATACTAAAGCAGAACAAAATTTTCCTTTTACAAATAAATTTGTTATTGAATAAATAGAAAGAGGCAAATAATGGATGGAGAAGGGTAAAATAGTGTTTGACCTAGCAGAATTTCAGATCAACGAATGTCAAGCAGCCAGATTACTTAGAAATCTGCCTTGTCTCAGTGCTTGCTCTTGCAGGTCTTTAGAGGCTGGGGTCTGCTACTCATTTGTCTGCTGGGATGTTGGCACTTGAGAGGTGCAGGCTGCTGTAAGTGAAAGGCAAGAGCAGGGAAGTGTTTGACTGAATGAAACTGGTTTGAGCATCTCTGCTTTCTGTTAGTTACAAAACAAAAGCAATGGCTGGTCTAGACAGAACTTGGATAATAAATCCGTAAGGTTTAAAAAGGAGTCTGATCATATAAGTAACTTTTGTTCCTACTCTCTTGTTTACAGGCCTCAGATAGATTTCAGGAAAAAAAAGCACATTTATCTTAGTTCAATAGGTTCCTTCACTGCTCTTGGGTTCATGGGTCATGGTTCAATTTCTCGCTGGAATAGATTCTTTACAAACAAGAGTAAACCTTCATTTGATTTTTATTTTTTTTCCCCCTTGGTTACCTTTCAGAGTGCTTCTCTTTCTACATCACACTTCACTATTTTTATCTTTCCTGGATTGAATGCATCTAATTATTACAGGTTTTCATTACAGTTACATTTGAGTTGGCATTGTAATTCTGAATCTGTATTTTCTGTAACTGCAAATCCAAAGAAGCTTTGGGGTTATGGAATTTTATTCTGAGCAAAAAGGTGAATTAGTGGGGTTTATTTATTTTTAAAACTTGGAAGAGTGTTTACTCCTCAGGTAAAGCAAAAATCACAACTCTAGTTTGCAAATGCTAATATAACAGGATGGATGTTTTGTTCTGCAGTGACAATGATCTAAACAAATCTCCAGTCTGACTGATGTCACAAGTACAGCTCTATTCTCCCTTGATTTCGGGCACCAGATTTTAAAGTTAGAAAGTATAGAACATGAAAGCAAAAATAAAATAGCATAGAAAACTTCTTTGGTGTTACTCAGAGTCCTGAGATTTGCAGCTTTACTTTGGCATTGGAAGTGGGGGTCTGGTAATGTGAGAAAAAGGCAAGTGGTGCTTAAATAACTTATAAATTGATAAATGCTTGCATAGGATTTTATGAGATTTTATTTCTTCATTGATTTTAGGGAATTAAAGTTTTAGGATATATTTTTACAAAGAACTGTTCATGTTAAGTATTTTTTGATGCTTATGTAAAAAAAAGTTGTTTATACCTGTTGAAACACTTCGAATGTATAGATCCTGGAGACAGCCAGTTAGGACCATTTAATGTAAAATGAGAGGTGGTCATTGTCCCATGGAATTTGTCATGAAAATTCTGAGGACGGTGGAGCTGAGAAAAGGAAATTACCTCCCCTGTGTAAAAGGGAAACACACCGCAAAATTGCCTACTTGGCCCTAGTATCAAAGGAAGTAAACTGAGCTTCAGAAAGAGATCTTTAAAACCCTGTTCCTGTTTCTTAGCCACCAGACTTTCTATTGTACAATCAGATGCAAGAGTGACATTTCATAGTAAGAATTTAAATACATCTGCAGTAACCTTGGACATATATTTTCATGCATCTAAAAACAGGCGGCAGTTACACAGAATTGGAAGAATTTGGAAGATTTTACTCTGTTTCTCTGCAAAAACTGGAAATGCAAGCGTTATGCTTAAAATTTAATATGATATAAACATGAATTTGGCTGCCTGTTTCAATTGTCTAAATTAGGAGGGGGGAATGATAAATAATCAAGTAGCAGCAAGTAAATGGTAAAGCATAATTTAATCTTAATAGTTTTTCCATTTTGATAATGTAACGTGATGGTTGTAGCAGAAAGCAATTTTAAAAATACAGGTTTCTTATCATGACAGTTTTATAGTTAAATTGTTTTGTGGTTTGGAAATGTGTAATAAAAATACTGCGTTACAAATAAAACCCTAATGTCGTAAGTGAGCTTCAGCCCATCAGACACCATAGCAGTAAAAGAGTCTGGTATCTTGCCCTCATCTGAAGTACACAATTAGAGCAGGTAACTAACCACCAACAGAGGCTCGCAGCATGAGAGCAACTTAGCTACCACTCAAAGAAGTAGTTTTGAAAATACATAGTTATTCAGAGTTTATGCAAGTGATTAAAAGAAAATGATTAATTTTTGGCAAAATGACCATAGATTAAAAATGAAGAAAGAAAATGGCTAGCTAAAGCTCCTCTTTCCAAGGAGGACATTAAAGGCCTACAAAATGTGGATGTTCTGCTTCGTTTTCTTTTTTCTTAATTATGGAATATTCAGAAGCTGTAATGCCCATCACTGCTGAAAGTTTACCATGTACAGGTCCTGAAAGTAGGGTGCAGTTGGGTTTGAGGGATTTTTTTATGCCAAGATAAGAATTTCCAGTGCAGCTTACCAACTCTTACACTGTGACCGAGAGATCTTAAAACTCATATCCCTGCTCAACTTTGACATTGTGCCCCCACGTGTTTTAAATGCTGATTTATAAATGAGGTCCATTTCTATTGCGGGTCCTGTTACTTCATCTGTCCTCATGTGAAACTTACCAGTGCCTTCTGCATGTTGGTGATGTCAGATTTTCATTTGGGAAGGTTGTACCAGTTGATTACGGGCTGCAGGACTGTGGCTGCTCAACTCGCATTGCTTTTGAATTGGGAATGGTGTTTCTGGTAGATGAACACCAACTACTGAGTGACCAGTTTTACAATTAACTGTGAGAGTTGCGAGAGACCAAATTGTAGGGCAACCTATGACGTCAAACCATGCCTTGACATTTCAGGTGTCGCTCATCACTGCATTGTCACCTACAGCTTTGTGAAATCCTTGTGATGGTGCAAGGTTGAAAACAGCAGAGAAGTAACAGTTTCTTGGCTTTTCCTATATCGAGTAGTGATTCGGAGGACTAGGGGTGATGTCTTTAAAGAGAGGTATGAGAGGGTGGTTCCTTCCCGCAGTGCCAACTGTGCATACTGTAACCTGACTACTTCTGAGCATGTGATGTATGTTCCTTTGGGCATTTCTGGAAGTTGGCTGCAGGCCTGCCTTTCTCCCTTCATCAGCAGTTAGGAAAACGCACCTCTGGCCACATCTTAATGCTATTTCTGTGCCATCGTTAGAGCATGAAGTTACTTAAGCTTGATTACTGTGCTGAGTGAAGCTGTAGCTAGTTCCCTAAGCCCGGCTTGTGCCGTAGGATATATATTGCAACGCTAAAACATCAAACAGTTTGGTGTTCTTTGAGCTATTTACTGGAGTAAAAGGCTTAAGAAAAAAAAAAAAGATAAAAAAGTGTCAAGTTTTAATATTGCCTAGCAATGTTCTTACTCCATACTTTAATACCCAGAGGGTGGGAAGTGGTGTCTGAGGCACACTACAGTAGCGACCAGACTTCCCTGATGAGTCTTTCTGTCACAGTTTTCTCTGTTTAACCCACAGGACAAATAAAAAGCTGTAGGAGTGCAAGTCAGATAGGTTAAGGGGTTTGTTGTACCTGCGACGCTTTGTAGCCCGGGTTTCATTTACCCTTGAACTGTAGAAAGTGGCCATGTTGAATGCCACTTGAATTACCTCTTACCCATCCCTGCTGCTTCATTTGCAAAGCTCCAAGGTATGGCTGTTAACAGGAGAAAATAATCCTGTGTGTTACAGAGGTAAGAAAGAAAACTTCAACGCAAGTTGGTTTGCCCTGCTGATGATCTGTGGAGTTGTTTCAGCTTAGCATCCTCTCTGACCCCTTTCTGGCAGTGTTATCTCATGAAGCAAGATCATTCTGGCACAATTTTACCAGACACCAATTTGATTTCATTCTTATTGATGCCTTTTTGGTGAAAAGTAGAGTTAGAGAACCTCCATTACTGGGCTGACCCACTTAAGAGAGAAAGAGGGAGTGAGACAAAAAGAAAGAAGGAAATTTCATGGGAAAAGAACATGAGCGTAAGAGCTGGGACTCTGGGGGTACAGATTCTGTTCTTGCCTCAGGCATCGGCTCCCCTGGGCAACTTGCTTTGGCCAAGTCAGCAAATACCTTTGTGTCTTCATTTCTCGTCTTCTGTAATGGTGAGAGTCACAAATCCCTTTTGATAGGAAAAATACAAGGATTTATTGATTGTGAGTACTGTAAAGAGCTGAAATACTATGCTCCTGAGTGTAATAAAAACATAGATAGAAATAAATTAGATATGCTCCTAACCACACATGAATCTTTCTTGCTAGCTTTAGAGTATGGGCTTGGGCAAGGCATCTAATCTTTCTGAGCATGAGTCTTCTCATCTGAGAAATGAAGGTGAAAATTCATATGGCTATTGTGGAATTAGTTAAAATCTGTTTATAAATTTAAAAAAATAGATTTGGACCCACAGTAAAATATTATTTTGCTCTGACAGACCACTACATTCTGTTCTTCTCCATTTTAGACATGATTTATTTAATAAAATTCCATAGAGTTTGAGAAAAGAATGGTTTAAGTAGACACCATCAGTGAAAACAGAACATGGAACCTATGGCAAATAAATTATATATCATTTAATAATAAATGAATAATGAATGCATATCATTTAATAATACATACACATATACACATAAGTTGTTCGTTCTGTAAGCTTCTTATACATGCAAGCCCCAATTCAGGAGCGCACAACAGCAAATTTTTCTCTATTTGGCATAGAAGTTAGAAACAAGTTTAAGATGTATAAATGAGTAAACATCTGCAATTTCAGTAAATTTGAATCAGATCCATAAATCCGTTCATGGTCTGGGCAGTTTCCCAGGTGGAGTCCTAAAAAAAGCAGGAACAGAGCAAAATCAAATAAAAGATTTTTAATTGTGGTTCCATGAGTGTTGGTTTGTCAATGGTTGTCTTTGGCTGTCTGGCTTTCCAGTTGGTTGAGGTGGTATATAATGTATTCCTGAAAGTATTTTCTCCTTTTGGCTTATGGATCACTGTAACAGATAGAAATGGAAGTTGGTTTAGGTCACCTTCCTTTTGCAGGTGGTTCCTTATGTTATATGCTCCACTGCCATCATCTGTCGTGTTTCAAAAGCAAGTGAAAAGGATGCCACATTTTTTGCAGGGAAGTTGTTTTTTTAGGCTGATTGATCTTGCTGTTAGGAATGGGCTCCTGGTACTTAACCTATATTTTCTTATGCCAAATTCTACCACATTAAATTGAGTTATTACTCCAGATCATACTAAATAATTATTTTTCTCTGCCCCCACTTTGTGCTGTTATATTTGAATTTGATTTGCATATTATTTTGAATACAAATAACGATAAAATGATAAAGTTATTAAACAACTAGGCATCCAGTAGGAGAAAATAATGAAAGCAGAAACATTTCTAAAGCTTTCTGTGTTATTAGGTGCAATGACACAGGGAGAATGTAATGGGAAACCAAGCTGGAGCTTTCTAATACACCTCGACAGTTTAAAATAAAGATCCTTGAAGCAGAAGGGGGTTAATGTAACTGGAAATTGTTAGTCTTCACCCCTCTCCTTTCTTTCCCTGAACAGTACCTATCATACATCTCTGTTCCATTTGAAACTCTACTTTCTACACCCGTTGAAAAGGTAGATTGTTAGGCAAGGAAGAATTTACCACTGCGTGTTGCCTTAATATTTTATGCATTTGTGATTTTTTTCCTTTCATCTCTATAGTATAAATAATAAGGCTACTGCTGCTAGTGATGTCTTGTGGGTAGCACTTTTTCTATATAAACAGGATGTTGGCCAGTGAGTACCAGTCTGTCTGTACAAACAGATACTGTGCAGTGAGTCAAGGCAGGCTTTCACAGGGCCCACTGCTGTGGGCTCTTTCGTGTCCCACTAGGAGATCTGTAGATGGAAACCTCTGATGGTATGAAGAGTTGTCCTCATTGTGTGTTTGATAAAGGCCGTGTTTAAAACCTCTTTTCACTATGCTTTGGATGTTAAGAATAAGCTCAGAATGGAAAGGACCCAGCAATTTGAACTTTGTTTCAACTAGTTTTTCTTCTTTCAGCATTTCAGTTTCCTGTCAGTAAAAACTGGAAAGTAAATAAAACATAAATACAATAATGAGAAATATTATTTCCTTGGGAAACTTTCTTGTGTGACTCTGGCTTCCTTATGTTTCTGTCTCTCAACTGAGGATGTTAACATCATTGTTGTAAGCGTGTTACTGTTTCAAGTGGAAAACCATAGGCTCAGGTTGTTTCCCATTTTGAATCAAATGGAGTTAAGTGCCCATCACTAATAGACACAGGGAGGGAGCCTGCCTGATTTCTGACTGTGTCAGGTTATTTGCCATCTATCACAGAGTGAAATGGTGACAGTGGCTTTCAGCCTCACCTCTGAAGGGCAGAGCATCCAGCTGTCTCCATGCTGACCTTCCAGAAGTAACGTGTTTAAAATACAGCATGGGAAGTGTGTGAGGCTGAGAATTACAGCTAATCTTTCCAAGCCTAAATATAATGGCCAGGACTTGGAGAAGCGCAGAAAATCAAGGTATGAAACTTCTACAACTTCATTCACCCAAAGGGACCTTTGATGGAAACTGGAGAGGCTGTGACATGGTCTCTGTTTTTTGTCCATAGTGGTGCTCTGTCCTGTGAGGAAATGTCATCCAAATGACCTATTTGTTCTCCATCTAACACCTATATGATTTCAGTGTTGGCTGGAAAAGCACAGAGAAGTGAGGTACTCTGACAAATATTAATTCATCAGTATCTGTTTAAACTGTTCATGCCTGATTATAGCATGAAAATTGGTATAGTGGATGCAGGATTCTTATTCCTGTTTCTAGTTGACTGCTATAATAGTTTTTATGCCTAAATGTCATAGGAAGAAAGCAGGGCTGTGTTATGTTTGGTGCTGTATGTATGTTTAATCCCAATCCTATTTTAGCCATAAGCTATGGTAAAGTTGTGCAGCATTTTACCTGCACTTAGGGTAGGATGCACATAGAGAAAAGTAGGTTATAGCTCTGCTGGACTGATAAGGACTCCATGGGGCTTAGGAGTGGGTGAACAGACAGCTTTGGGATTCATACTTTGGTGACTGGCTGTGTTTCCTTGTAAGCGCTTTGCTTCTCTAAATTGTATTTATGTTGCTAAAGTGTTAGGAGTTTGGTGTTAATTCTGTTTGTTTTAAAGCACGATTGAAATGAGTTTAGTTTAACACCGGGTATGAAAGTTGTCACAATGCATCAGTCTCTGTGACAGTGACACAGGAGAAGAGCACAGAGATACTTGCTCAACGACTGGCGCGTAAAATTTGCATGGCTAACTTGTCAAAACTACTTTCTGCTACCCTCAACCCTGAAGCACTAACCTGGCTCATGAGAACTGGGCTTGTGTCTTCCTGCTTTGTACTTCATTGCCAAATAGCCCAAGGACAAGCAAAAAATAATTTGGGATTGCAAATTATAGTTGCCAATCGGGATATAGAAATCTAAGATTTCAAATGTCCCTTTGGGAGGGCTATTGTTGTATCCTACTGGAGCTGCAGGAACGGCACAGACAGCATGGTAAGACAATCCATTCTTTCTTCAACATGCATTTCTTTCTGCTCCTCTTGTCTCAACTGTCCTTACAATTAATGTGGGAGAATTAAATTTAAGATATTGGCCTGGATATGGGAACGTCCAGGTTCAGATCCGGAGCAATCCAGATGTGGTTGATCCGGCAGTGCTTTTTAGAATATCTCTTGCACTGAAGCAGTGCTTACCTTTTTTGGGTAATAGGAGGCACAGTAGAAAGAAGAGTTGTTCTGTCAGCAGACGATTTGTCTTCTACAGGAAGATGGTTCTTCATGGTATGAAAAAGGCATTGCAATAGAAATACTGTAAACTAAGGAGGGTGGTTTTTTGTTGGGGTTTTTGTTTGTTTTGTTTGGGTGGGTTTGTTTTTTTCCAAAAAGGTTGTCAGGAAGGGCCATAAACACAGAAACTCCATTCAGCCCTAACTCCTCTTTGGAGTGCTTTCTTGTCTTCAGCTGGTCCCTCCAACATGGGGAGACAGCCCCCTGCATTTGCTAGATGGAAACAGAGCATGAGGAGCAATGAGTCTGAAGGTTTCTTACCATCCCGATGCACATATCTTGCATGCTTATGCTAGCTTAGTATCACTGTGTTCTCCAGGTTTATTAAGCCTATGATCTCAGGCCGCCAACTTTGGGGTACTTGATTCTGGCTCATTCCTCCAAAGACGTGTGACAGCCAAAGGAACACGCTCTGTGAAAGACTCAAAACCAGCCATATTTAATCAGAAGAAAATATATAGTAATGGATAGACAAAACGGTAAAAATACTCTCACATGTGTAACCCGTCAGGACCAAGTTAGGAAATTAAGCCCCTTTCCTGCCCTCAGATTTATCTGCACTTTCTTTCTGCATTTGAATCCCTCTGAGATTTTATAACTGAGCACTGATGACCAGTTTTCTTCTTCTGAGGAAATTTCTTTCACTTCAACTGAAGCCATCGCTGTATCCAGAATTTATATACAAATGTCACTCGTCTCTCTGGCACAAGAAATGTGAGACAGTTTATAAAATCAAATCAGAAGTTGTATCTTGTACTGATTGTCCCATATCGTCCCAGATAATGTTGTGTTGATGCATTCTGCTGACTTCGAAGCATTGAGGGACCAAAGGTACTTGCTCACTCAAGCTGTTTCATGGCCATGGACTTAGACATGCTCCTGGGTAAACAGACGCCTAGATATTTTCTTGGATCAGGGCCTGTGTACTTTGTGCCTTTACTGGGGACAGGGCCTCAGATCTTAAGTGCCTGTCACAAACTTTAAAATTTGCATTTGAGGTGCTTAGCATTGTTTCCAAAAATGACTCCCCACCTCCAGTTTTCCCCATGTCTGTGTCTGTATGCCTGAATAATTTATTTGGATTTCTTTGGCACAAAGCTTCAGTGGCTTACGTAAAGTGCCATCCAAGTCTGAAGAGCTTCTGTATCCAAACAAGATTATTTATAATGAAAGTTAAATTGAAAACTTTTTCAAAATTATTCATCCCTTCCCCATCTTCTTGCTGCTAGGTTAGTTCACATGTGTGTATCTTGTGTCAAGAACAGGCCTGTGATGTGTCATAGTCAAATTACATGAGGGGCTGAACTCTGCTTTCAGCTACCTATGATGCAGGGAGACTGCAGCGGTGCTCAGAGTTGCCAAGACCCCCTGGAGAGCTTCAGTTCTCTCATCTCTTACTCCAGTGGATCTAAGGTGCTGGGCTGTGAGATCCTCTACATCTGACTGATGCAAGATTCATGCTGCTGTGGGCTGGAGGGGGAAAACTGCATCTCGGTCAGATGATGTTAGAAGAGTTATGCATAAGGAGTGGGCAGAAGAAGTCCCTACCGCATACTTCAAAGAGTTTCTCTTCTGATTTGTGCATATCTTTTTGAAAGGAAAAAAAAGAACAACACTGTTACCACAAACATAAATTCCCGCAGTGATAACAAAGGTCCTTAAGCCCCCAGTGTATTAATTACTGTAAAGAAAAAGCAAAATATGCATTTATTTTATTTTTAATTAAATTTAGGAAAGCATACCAAAATTGTATTTTGAAGAGTTCCTTTGACTGTTATGAACTCTCCTATGTTCATTACTTTATATCTTTAGAACCTTTTTTGGGTTAAATCCAGCAAGCCTGAATCTGTCTTGTGATACACATTTTTTTCATGTGTAAGAAAACAAGCAACTAAGATGTGAAACTCAGGCTGTGAGTTTCTTTTAAATAGAAACTCTTATTTTTAATTTTGTGCCTAGCAGTTTGGCATCCTTTTAAATGCCTGAAGGTCTTATGCACTGCCCGTACAGAGGAGGGAAATAGAGTCCGTGCCACACCTAGGAGCTTACAGGGAAAAGGTCACTGTATTTGATGTGAATTTTCAGTTTTTCATGTCAGAGCAGGGGGAACTGGGAAAACAGCAGTTACTGTCTTAATCAAGGCTGATTCATTGCTCTGTTCTCAAAGTGGTTCAACCAACGCTGCCCTTAAGCCAACATGGTCTTAACGGTACAGTCCAGCTTCGGAGTTACAGGAGCCAGCTGGGACCTGCTGTCCCCAGCATCATCCCCCTGAAGCACGTTCTCAGGAGCAGTGCTTCTGTGTAGGACTGCAAATGTGGCAATGTGAGATGTCTTCCAATCAGGTAAGTCAGGCACTTCCTATACATCTGTATGCCCGTGCTGCTCTGTATTGTCTTTGTGGACAGAAAATGCTGGCCAGGTTGGATTTGACATGAATACTGCTCCTAAGGGAACCAATGGGGCAAAAGAATCGGAGAAATTATTAGCCTTGCTAGTTGAGGCAAAATTCAAAAGCAGATGGGAATGCATCCTGTGATATCTCAGACTTACTGCAACAACGGATGAATGCCCAATTTTGGCAATGTAGGATTCCCTGTGCTCCTTGAGCATATGGCAGAGAAGTGGAGTTTGTTTTGGATAACAAAATATACGTTGGACTGAATAAACGTCAGTACTTGCAGGTTTCAGGAATTTTCTTCAGGAAATACGAGAAAATGCCACATATACTAAGGAAATATATCTATTTCTCTTCAATTAAATGATGTCTTGGCCTTTAAACTCATGTAGATATGTTTATGAGCTTTGGTTTGCACTTTTTTTTCCCCTTTCCCTTATCATAAAAGAACTGTACGTAGGACTGAAGAACATTTACTTAACATGCTTCCTGTGTGTTTGCTCAGAATTATTTACTGAGTGTTACACTTCCTGTGGGACAGGGAATACTGGGCTGATCAAGCTTTCCAAAACTGGCACAGGTAATTAATTGTGCCAGACAGCAACGTGAGCAAGAGCGCTGTGTATGCCCAGTTAATTACTTTGTGTCTCTGATTGTAGTGATGACAGAAAATTTTCAACAAGTAAATTCACTAATCCACAAAAGATGTTCCAACACAGCAGAGCTGTGCATAATGCAGTGCTTGGATTGGGGCTCCCTGGGAACCCTGGCACAGAGGCAATTTCATTAAGCTATTAGTAATATAAAGATCCCCTTGCAGTTGCAACTGCCCAGGTGTGCAAAGTGCTTGTGGTTGAAAGTTGTAAGATGAAAACCTGATCTGTATTCTTTTTGAGTTGACATCATCTTACAGCTCGGCAGGTTTTACAGTTTGTGTCTTGGGCAAGGCACGGGTGACTAAGAGGCGAAAAAAAAGATTGAAAGTACTTTTTAATTCCTAACGTGGCATTGTTTCCTACTTCCTCACAAAGTTACAGCTTTCTGTGAGAGGTCCAAATGCCCTGATATCTCCTTAAGCCCTTCCAGTTTTGAAAGCTGTGCTCAGCTGCTTGGGAGAAATTCTTTTATACAAGCTCACTTGGTGGGGTCTTAACTCTTAAAATAATTACAACTAACCAATATCTCTGTTTTGTATATCGTGTATCTAGTGCTTGCTGCAAATTATCCTCTGTGAGGATTAAAAGTCTCTCAGAAATAAACCAGAGCTGATGCTGATATCTCCAGTACTGCTTGCTTACCATGATACCTCAAGAGATGTCTCCAGGACTCCAGTGGGGTTCTCAGAGGGTGAAACACTGATTCATTTTAAAACTGGCAGCTTAGATTTCAGGGATAACTTTGAGTAACAGGTAAACTGGAGGTGACCACAGTCTCCTGAACTGCTGTGCGACCTTATGTAAGGTGGCTGAGGGGCTACATTTGTTTAATTAGTTATGTAGGTGAATGACTCTAACCCAGTGACTAGATAGTGATACCTTTGGTTTCTGGGTCAAGTAGTCATATATATGCAGAGTGAGCAGGCAGAATCTGTCTGCATATTTTTTCTTGTGTGTGTATATGTTTGTTTACAATCTGTCTCTCTAATGTATTTATATACTTGGAAGAACTGCATCCAAATTGGATGAGATGGGAGTATGTGACCTAAATGTTTTCCACTACTATATTGGGAAGTGGTCAAGAGTCAGAAGGCTTATTTTTGAGTCAAATTTGAGTCAGATAGCCCTATGACCTTGAAGAAAAGTGCATCTTTCTAGGGAGAATGTTAATCCTATTGCATGTTATAGGGTGTAAAAAAAAAAAAGTCCTCTACTTGAGTTGGCTTTATTTTATCAGACACTGTACGAGCAACATAGATTTTTTTTTTTCCCCCTGCACATCTGCTATTCTTCAGGCTTGTCAAGCAGAGCAGAAAGCAAAAATAATGGAAAAGCAGTAAAATTAGACATTTTAAAACACTTTTCTGTGAAAAGTCGGTGGCATTGACGAGCATGTTCTGAGCAAAAAAAGATGTAAAAATAGATTTCAGAAAGGATGTGGTTTTCAATTTATTGTTTTAAATAATGTTCTGAACTGTTTGGCAGAAAGATGTGGATTTGAAAATATCTTATTGTTAACAAATCTGCATGTTGGACTGTGAGGAGTAATTTCAACTGAAATTCATTATCCATCACTAGCTATAGATCCCTTTCTTTGCTCTGATTTTAGAAAAGCAAATATGTTCCTTTAAATGACTGGTTATTTTTAAGTACTATTGATTGAAATTTGGTTAAGTATGTTGTTGAATTAAGCTCACATTTATTCATTGGTGGATAGGAGACCCTGGTGATTTCTCCTTAACATCAGATCAGAATAGGAAAAAGATTGAAAGCATCAATCCACAATTATCTATTGCCTGTATTTCATCCTAGGGTTACTAGGTACTGGGACCAGAAAGAGAACTTTTAATCTAATATTTGATTTAAGTAAATGATGTGGTGATTTGACCCCCTTATTTCTCAATCTTGCATCTCCACCAGCAAAACTCAAGTCCTTGTAGGCACCTTCGGATACTGCAGTTCCCATTCATCTTTCTTTGTCAGCATATTTAAGAGGAGGCTGGGAGGCAATAGAAAAAGAACATCCTCTTTTTAGACAAAAATAACTTTTATTCATAAGAGATTTTAAGATATCTCTTTGAACAGCTATTGCTGAGTTTCACACCCCACACCCCACCCCACCCTTTTTTTTTTTAGTTCAGCTCGTGGACCTGCTCTTTAATTTTGGAAAGTAAAATCCTGAAAAATGGTTCAGTTGGCCATTCATCTCCCTGGAAAACTGAACTAGATAGAGTGTTTCTTTCTGCTTCACACACTTATTAGTTGGGATTCACATACTGTATGTACAGTGAGATTTGTACATAGGTGGATTAGCCCTGTTAGGTGGCAGGCAGTGGAATGGATGCCCTGCCTCTTTGCCAGGGGCAGATCCTTATTTCTGCCTTGGCTTGAAGAAATTGAAGTTTGAGGCAATGTGTTCTTCTTCTCTGCATCAGGGTCTGCAGCACTGGTATGATTTAGAACCTTCTGTTGTTGTTTTGCTTTTCTTTCAAGGGGGCTTTTTAGCTGCTCTGAGCACATTCAAAGTGTAACTGGGGCAAAGGCACTAGTGTCAGAAGAGAGTGAGAAAGACTGGAACTGTTAGAGGCTTGCCTTTGTGGAGCTTGGAAGCAAGATGGTTTGGGAGGAGAGAGAGAAAAATCCAATCTCTAAAGGAAGAGCAGATCTGCAGCCTCCAATTAAGAACAAGGAAAAGGCGAGTTTGGCTCCTGGACTATTTTTCATGCTCTTCACTATGGCAACTGTTTTCATAGCTGCCTCTACTGCCTCTTCACTGGCTTTTATTATGTTGGTACTTTTGTCCAGAAAGCACTGAGCTTGGTAGATTGCCCAAAAGATGCTGAGTGCCACTGAAGTATTTTAGCTGTGTTTGCCTGAAGGGGAGGTTTCCCATCAGTGTAATTTCCTTGAAATGTCCATGGATGTAGCAAGGCTTGTATGGTATGATAGGCAGATCAAATGGATCTCACCCAAGTTACTTTTAATTCTTTGCAGTCATTCCTGTGCTTGACAAGTAGGACATGGCCAGAGCTTGCAATTTGCTTTTCTTTCATTTATTTTGATGTAAACTTTGTGTTAAACTGGGCTGAAATCGGAGAATTGATGGAGAATGAGATGGTATCCAGTACAGTGGAATGATTCAAGCATGACATTAGTTTTGAGGGTAACTTCCATCAGCAAACTTGGTTACAAATGGAAAGATAACTACTTTTTTTTTTTTTTTAAAGGTGCTATAATGCTTGCTTTCAGATGCTGTTCATTGTGTGGGATTGTTTATTTTGTCATGAAAATCAGATGGATGTGGGCTGAATTCTGCTTTCTGAAATCTAGACAGGATACCTCAGTGAGAAAATGCCTTTTTCCGTGACAATTTAGATTTCTAATTCCCAGTGATTCACTAAGTAGTGTATCTTACCTTATGGGCCTTGGGTTCACCCAGCTTGTGCTCAAGGTGATTTCTCTGATGGATCCTGAAAAAATTCACAGGAGTCCTGTTGGATTTTGACACATTCGAGACAGACCCACTGGCTGAGACGCTTCATTTCAGGGACCTCAATCCTTCCATGAGGCCAGATGCTGTTGAAGTCAGTGGAAAAGACTTGTCCTAATTCTTAAAGGTCTTTTGAATATGACAGCCCATACTGCAGAAGGGGCTTAATGAAGGTGAATCCTGTGTGAAAAAGCTTTCGGTCAAAATGATGAGCTCAGTAACATGCTTTGAGGCCCACTAAGAAGCCAGTTTATGAACAACTGTGGCTGCTTTCGTTAGGACCTTGTCATGGTATCTCAGGCTTGAGACAGTATGCATGGGCAGTAATGATCTTTACCCTCTCTTAGTAAGAAACATGTCTGCTTTAGAGACCTAAAATTGATAATAATACAGGGATGTCACATGTACACCATTCTTAGTGTTATACATTGAACCAATTTGATATGAAAATCACAAAATACTTCATGTTTGATTGCAGCTCTGGTGAAAATCATGCTAGACTGCTTTGGGTTAAATGGCCTTTAGAGCTGTGTTTGCTAGTTGGTTGAGATGGGATGTGTGTGTAGCCACAGAACTTCCGTCAACAGCTCAAAACCGATGAAACCTTGTTTTTTTAATTTGGTGAGAGTTGGGCTTAGCTTGCTGTGTGGCTGTCATAAGGACTAAGATCAGCCTGTGTGTAGTGGAGTAATTTTTGTTTGCATAATCTGATGTGAGTTTATTTGCATAATCTTTTTTGTGTATGCATGCACTCCATATCCTTCACTGAAAAGTTAGAGCTTGACTGTCTCCAGTAAGGGGATCCCAGTTATTAATTGGTGATGCCTTTCTGCCTGATATACTGAAAAGTATTTCCTTGGGCTTTTTTAAAAATTCAAAATAAGCTTAAAATTAATCTGTAGACCGAGCAGTTAGAAAGTATAGGTCTAAAAGTGCATTTATATGCAGTGTATACATAAAGTGTATAAATGCACCTTTTTGCCCTTTGACTTTTGCAGTTGGATAAAATCTTTTGGAATAGCTTCCTTCCACTCAGGAGATGAGTTATCAGCTTGTCAAGCACTGTGACGGTACTGTCATTGTTCTCAATTGCTTACAAAAGATGATTGTAGTCCTCCCTTATTTCTCCTGACTTAACTCCTAAGTAGTTCCACTAATCTCCATTAGCCTTCTCCTTTTTCACATGTTTTTAGCCAAGATCAGGTTGTGTATTTTTTCAGTCACGTTTATTTTATTTACTTGAACTCATTAGTTTTATTGCTGTCAGTGTCACCAACATAACCATGTAGGTTGTGAAGGCTGATACATCCTTCAGTACGCAGCTGGAAGTTCTGGTATGCTGTTTGGAAAGGAATTGTTTGCTGATTTCCTAATACTATGGGGAAAGATTTTCAACATGGCAAAGAAGAATACATGTTTAAGGACAAATGGTGAGAACATTTGCTGTCATAGTAAGTTGCACGATGTGGTTATGGTTTATATAACTAGGGAACTCAAAGCTTTGTCTGAAGGATAAATGAAGAGGACATGTTTCTAGCTCATGCATGCTGGCCCATGCAGACTAATATCCTTTTTATGAAATACATGTTTATTTTTAAGAAGCAACTTTAAAATCACTACAGCAAACAGTCCATCAGTTTATGTGATAAATCATGCATATGCATGATTAGACATGACTTAGGCATGTTTAATCTAGCTGTTCCTCAGTGAGTTGGAATGAAGGGTATCTTGTTTTAGCGAAGGTATAAATTTTGGAAGATGGGACCTGTGTGCTTACTCAACTTGATCCACTCTAGTGTTAAGTGGCACAAAAAATCTGGAGGATGTGATGTGTAAAGACTGACAAAGGAATTTAGGGTGTATGTGTTACAGGTGTGTACTGGTCTGTTAGAATTTATGGTTTCTGTGCATCTGCTGGTGTAGAATGGTTAGAAATGGCAAGTTCAGCAAATTGTCCTCCCTGCTTGGTTCTGAGGAAGAAAAGGAGCCTTTAAAAAACACCTTAGAAGTACTTTTCACATTTTACCAGCCTGAGCACATTAATCCTTAGTATTTCGTGTAGCAGGTTCTACTGGGTTTGTGTGGCAAGGTTTTGGTAGCAGGGGGGCCTACAGGGTTGTCTTCTGTGAGAAGCTGCTAGAAGCTTCCCCCAGGTCTGACAGAGCCAATGCCAGCAGCTCCAGGACAGACCGATTGCTAACCAAGGCCGAGCCCATCAGCTATGGTGGTAGCACCTATTGGATAATATAGTTAAGATGGGAAAAAAAAAACCCCACCCGTGTAACACACAGAGTAATTGCAGCCAGAGAGGGGAGTTGCAATATGTGAGAGGAGCAACTTCACAGACACCAAGGTCAGTGCAGAAGGAGGGGGAGGAAGTGCTCCAGGAAAAGCACCTTCTCCCATAGAGAAGACCTTGGTGCAGCAGGCTGTCCCCTTGCAGCCTTTGGAGATTGATGGTGGAAAAGGGATCCACGGGCAACCTGTGGAGGACTCCATGCTGGAGCAGGTGGATACCCAAAGGAGGCTGTGACCCAGTGGGAAGCCCGTGCTGTAGCAGGCTCTTGGCAGGACTTGTGAGCATGTGTAAAGGAACCCGCAGTGGAGCAGTTCATGAAGAACTGCAGCCCGTGGGAAGGACTGACATGGGAGAGGTTCATGGAGGACTGTTTCCCATGGGAGGTACACCATGCTGAAGCGGGGGAAGAGTGTGAGGAATTCACCCCTGAGGAGGAAGGAGCAGCAGAGACGTGTGAAGAAGTGAGCGTAATCCCCTTCCCTGTCCCCTGTGCTGCTGGAGGGGAGCAGATAGAGAAATTGGGAATGAAGTTAGGCCCCTTCCCCTGGGGAAGGGGGGATGTGTGTTTTAAGTTTTGGGCTTATTTCTCATTGCTCAACTGTGATTTCGTTAGTAATAAATTAATTAATTTTCCCAAACTGAGTCTGTTTTGCCCATGCCAGTAATTGGTGAATGATCTCTCCCTGTCCTTATCTTGACAGGGATATCTATCCTTTTGTTCTATTTTCTCTCCCTTGTCCACCTGAGTTCAAGGGTGACATCACAGCATTGGTGGGCACCTCGCATCCAGCCAAGGTAAACCCACCACATACGTTAATACTGAGAATAGAAAAAACAAAGGATTAGGAAGAGTGAAACAGATTCAAATAGACCTTGAAATTCGTAAGTCCATGTTGACTGATACTCTTAAGTGACCGGTCCCATGGGACAGTTTCCATAAGGTTGGGAATGTAGGTCTTTTGAGTTCCTGTCCTGTCCCTTACTGGGTCCTCTTCGCATTTGTTGTCAGCCATAATACAGAGAAAGCTCCTTCTCTTCTTTGACACCAGAACAAAACATGCAAAACGCAGCTTGCTCAAAACATGATGAATTTTCACAGTATCCCATTCATAAAGTTGCGATGGCCTTCAGGTATGAAGAGGCATAGCTGTCATCTCTCTTCCTTTGACTGTTCTATCTTAATTGTAATACAGTGGCGCCTACACTTTTTGGTCAGAATTGGAGCTGTGTTGTACTTGTTGCTGTACAGATTGTAGTGACCTGGTGCTAAAGCCCCTACGCTCTGAGTAGGTGGGAGGAACAAAGGGAATAACATTGCCCCATGTCACTGACGGGGAGTTGAGGCTTAGGAAAAAAGTGATTGATTAGTGATGTGAAAGGAGTTTGCAACAGAGAAAGGAATTGAATTTGGACATTCTGGAGTTATACTTGAAGCGTTGTGTTAGGTACGTGTCAGTGTGGCTAAGCTGTCATTGCTCTCTGGGGAAATGACCTCTCTCCCACTACAGGCTCTGTGGTTCGGTGTGCTGGGTTTGGGTACAGACCTGCGTTAGTTGCCATTAGTGTTAGCCTCTCTGAGTGTATGTGGAACTACAATACACAACCCTGTACAAAGTTTGGGGTGGCTAAACAATTTTTTTCTCTGCTTTAATACATGTCTCGTACTGAAGCACCCATCCTCCATGGAAGCAGGAAGCTGATGTCAGTAAGATGCACTGACATTTTCGCTGCTGCTGAAGATCACCCAGCTAATCATCCCTGCTGGCAGAGAGCAGGGATGCATTGAGAAATTTTAGTTTTCTGCCTGTATGGTGGTACTCACCATCTCACGTGTTCTGAAGGTTCATGCTGCCTCCTTCCATTCCCCATGTGATAACTTACAGAGAACTCAGCAGTGGAAAAATCACTTCAAATTTGAAGGAGTAACAATTTTCAAAATTATTCCCCTGAAGCTTAGTAGCTTCACTTCACAAACAAACAAATCAACCTCTGATAAATACCTACAGGAAAAAGAACCAAACTCCTTAATTATAAGTGATGCCTCTATGTATGTATGATCAAAATGAAGATGCCTCTACGATCAAAATCTTTACCTTGTTTTCCTGTCACACCTCATTTCTACCAAGGAATCTCTCTCCTAAGGCCAGCAGGACTGCTGTGATGTAGGAGGAGATAAATACATGTGACAAAGAATGTGAAGGGGCAGAGCCCTGCCTTGACATTGACAAAGATAATTGAGTTATTGGGGAGTTAGTGTAAAAGTTGACTGGTTTTTGGGAGAGATGTCACTAGGCATTCTGGCTGTGGGAATAATAAGTATCCTCTGGCAACATTTATACTTGCCATTTTTCCCCTTTCAGTTAATGCTCCTAATTCCTTTTGGCACTATTTTCAGCACCTCCAGAACAGATGTTTAAGTGAAAAAATTCAAGATATGTTGTGGTATATGACAACTTGTTCACTTTGGTAGAGATCATTGGTAGGTGGGGTCCCACAAGACATTGCTATTTATATCAAGAAACCCAATTCATATTCACATATGTTTGTGTAGAGGCTTGCCAGAATTTAACCTTCTCTCTAGCCTCTGTTAGTAGCTGCTCAGATACTTTAGCCAGCAGTTGAAATGGAAATACGATATTCCTATATTAAAAAAAACCAGGTTTTTTGCTATGAAACTTGCATGCTTTGCATCTAATATGCACAGAAGTGCAGATATAAATGTTTGATGTTCTGAGTAGTGCCGTTTGTTAAGGTGCAGCGTTGTATACTAGTAATTACAGACGTTAATTATAGAGGAGAACTGGATTATGTCTTTGGGTGCCCTCATTAGGAGGGGACAGTATATAAGTGGTCCTAGGAGGCTTTGTTAATTGGAGAAAACTTGTTTCATAGCATCTTTCTTGCCTTTTTCACCAGGAGGTAGTAATTTACTACTGCTTATACAAACACTGAATGAAACACTGCTGCTGTAGGTCAGCACTGCTGCTTGGCCAGAGAAGTGAATGCGACTCAGCTCTGTTGATTCATTTCCAGCCTTTCCCCGTCTTTGTCCCCTCTGGCCCTGCTTCACTTCTGCCTTCCTGAGTTTGGTTCAGGTAGTTCCTATGGAGGTGTGTGTGCATTCTGTGATGCCTCATCAAAGACTTTTTTGCAAGAACTAATATTCACAGAGGGCTGCTTCTTCAAGTCTACTATATGGCTCCTATTGACCTTTTCCTGTGTTTCTTTAGGAATCCAACCGTATACATGTGCATAGGCACCTGCAATTCTGGACAGATAAATTACGTGCAGGCCTCTTGTATCCAAGAGGCCTTTGAACTTCAGGAAACTCAAATAACTTTTCTGTATCTTTAAAAAGGAAAGTAACCACAGGCTCTCTGAAACTCTTAAGTTGCTTGTGCGTGCAGCTAATTATTTTGAGATTGAAACAGCACCCTCGAAGCATGTCCATGAAATACATAATTAAAGTATCTTGTGTTCGATCATACCGTTGGACAGCTAATTGAAAATCACATTGTGTCTACATAATGAGACAAATAATATATGCATTTGTGCACTGATGAAATGACTCGTCCTATAGTCTTTTCCCCTTTAATTGCTACGATGGCAACTGGCAGAAGCGGACCACGTGCTGGGCTGTCCTTGATCAGCAAATCTAACAGAAGCAGAGTTACTGGTAGGGACTCCCCTGAGTTCAAATGAAAGAGGCTCTGAAGGATGGGACTGCTGCTTCCAACGATTTCTGTACAGATGTGTAAGTCAGGCAGAACATGTTGGGTTTCCCGCTGTCTAGGAAGTCAGTGGCTAGCACATCATATGCCTGGTCTTCATAAACGAACAGAGTGTATGTATTTAAGGTGGGGAATGGCTTGAATTGTTTTGGCTTGCATCTGCCCATAGGTTCATGACATTAACAACCCTCTATGATGCCCAGTTGGCTCTGCTACAGCAGAGAGTCCCTGCAGCTGATATTTCAGCAAGTGAAAGTGTGGGGCTTGCCAAGCTCTGAATAGCATCTGGAAGTCTTGCAAACAGTGCATTGTCCTCAGTCGGTCTCTTGAGGACCTGGTGACTCAAGAAGTATTAATGGCAGGGAGTACATTGCTTTTAGCCACAACACGTGTGTTTTTTACTCCTTCAGTATTTAACTTGCTCCCCATGGTAGGGGAAGTGCCGTGCTATGATTTATCATCATGTCATGAATGTGTTTCTTGAAATGTGAGAACACAGGAAGGATTCCTTTGCCCTCCTTTCTACCATGTGTTGTATGTTTGTGGAGGATAAGCATATTCTGATCAGTGACATATCTTTCTTGTTCCAGTTTATACACACACACACATATATATACGGAGAGACAAGACTTGTTGTATTATGCTGTACAGTTATGTGGAGGAACCAAGGTTGCTAGAGAAGAAAATCATTTTAAGGATAAACATCTATAAGGAGAATTCCAGACTAGTCTTTCTCCTTAAAATGCACTGATGCAATAGCCATAGAAGGCAGGACTCTGGGATGTCATGTCTTCCTCACAGGATTCAGAGCTGGATTAAGGCTTAACTACAGTAGAAGTTATAGTATTATTTTTATGATTATAACTTGAATGATGTCACTCTCATCACAGCAAGAACAGCTTTTCAGTTTACTGGGTCATTCATTTGGCCATAGAATTGCCAGGAAAGAGCTAGTTATTTCAGGTTAGCATTTACATGTATGTATGTTCATGTATATGTTCTTTACATGAAATATTTTTTTTCTCAGTCTACAGTCACATAACTAACCATAACTTTCTTCTGTAGCTCTTGTACTTTCTGACATCTAAAAAATTGTCATAGTGCATTAGTGCTAGGGAGACAAAGACAAGGAAGGAAGTCTGCTGAGGCTGCTTTTTACATTTAAAATCATGCAACATATCCAAGGTTTTAGGATTTGTTTTCTCAGGAGGTTCCTATGACCTGAGTTCCCTGCTGTTTACCTTTGGCAGTCACAGTCTTCTAATTACAATGCCACATTTTTGGGAAAGGTGATAGTCGCTTCAACTGGCTTGAAACCTTGCACTGCAAAATTATATTCTACTGCTGCTAGCGCTTGACAAAGATCTGGCTTCCAAACAAAGGCAAAGAGGAAAGAATGAAGCAGCAGACCCTGCAAGAGATAGAATATTGTCTGTGTGATTAAAGCGCTTTTATTAGGCTGTGGTCTGTAATAGGAAAGAAAAAAGCATGATCTCCACTGATCTGCATTTTAAATAACGTTGAGGATTAGCAGAGGGGCAACAGATGCACCTATTGAGCTGTAAAGGAAGGGATTCAAAGCTATATCGTGCAGATGGGAGATTATTGCACTGTACCTCCCTGCATGTGCCAGTCGGTACTCCTGCCTCTCTGCAGAGCGGCACTTATCATCTCCGTCAGCCCTCCTCGTCCCAGAGCACACACAGCACAATAAACCTGCCTTCGCCCTGCTGCCGAGTTGAGCAGACACCCAGCTGATCCAAACAAGCAGAAACCGAGCTGTGGCAGCCATTCTGCTGCTGCTGGTAGGATCATGATATGGGCATTGGATGATTATCACATCCCTGCCTAACGCAGTCTTTCAGCCAGCTTAACCCTTTCGATTTGAACAGCTTGGTCTTACGATGCTGCCTGTCATTTTGCTACAGACCTGTCCTTTTCCTAGAGCAGAGTGAGTAAAATGATAGGAGAGAGGAGGGAGATTTTTCTTCATGTTTTCCTTCTGCTCTTCTGTCATTGCTTCCAGAAATCAGTATCCTTTCTCCTATCTGAAGTAGCGTTGCAATTTTGTTATTGTTGTTGTATCATCCATTTAATGAAATTTGAAAGCTCTCTTACCAAATTTATGCATTTGAATATAACATTGGAAGCACCCCACTTTTGCTCTCAGATTTTCTGCTCTAAGTCGGGAACAGATTTAGTGGCACAAATGGAATTATTCTCCTTTTATAGAGATGTAGCGAGGAGTGGGTGTGAGGTTCTTTTGCAGTTTAGTAAAGATGATGGTCTGTTAGGGAATTATTTATTCTCTAGAATATAGTTTGTAGTTGAAAGTACATTAATAGTGGTTTTCTTGCTTTTACCTGCTCCCACCAATTTAAAACATGATTGTGACATGGGTTTGGTTTCCAACTCTTCCACAGGGTATTTGTGTGACCTTCAGCAAATACCCATTTTCTTCGTGCCAAAAGTCTTTATCTTCAAACAGAGAAATAGTATAGAATTAGGTGTCCCCTTTGCCTTCTCTGTATGGATCATAACCATCTACCCCTACACCTATTTTGTGTATTTATGATGTTTATCATCATAGCAGAGTCCTAGTCTGGGGTTGAGTCTTTCAACATAAAACCCAATAATAATTCCATAGGGCTCTCATTCACATAATTAATTCTGTGTTCTGTTATGTATTTTCTCTTTAAAATTTTTGTCATAGTCTTGAAATATGTTTGCAAGGCTTGAAAAAGACTGCAGAAAATAATTTTCTGCAGCATCCTATTCTTACTGTGTTAAATATGCCATTGTGTTTAAAAGTTGGGCTTTCCCAACAGAAGCTTGGATATTACCTCATCCTTTGTTTGCTCATGTGGGAAGAAGAGATAGTTCAGATTCATATATATATATATATATAAAAATATGATTGTTTATTTGCTTCTTGGTTAACACTGGTTCTACCTGGTTCATTGGTTCTACCTGGTTCACCCACTTCGGTAGCTCCATTGTGTTGTTGGTAGTTCTCTGACTTAGTCTTCAAGATTAAACTCTGCTTAAACCTGGAACTCACCTCAAGTACTGACATACTTCCCGTAGCACCCGTTTTCCCATCTTGAACATTCAATAGCAGATTAGGAAATGTGAACCTCAAACCATAAACGAAGGCTGTAGATGCCATTTCATTATGAGTAGAAGTGGCGAGGGTGCTGCTGGGGAGGTAGGGTTTGGCTGCAGCACTGCAGTATTCTTTGCACTTTTGTTAGGTTCTGACATGGGGCTGATCTCCCACCTGTGAAAAAAATTATCTGAAAAGTGGGATTGATGAATTTATCATTTGTATTTAAATCCAGGCTACTTAAATCGTGGGCGTTTATTATCATTTAAATCAGCAAGGGCAAACCTTTGATTTAATTTATGATTCCGTGCTTATTTGTCATTTGTATATTTTAGCTTTTTTCCTAAAGAAAGGCTAATTTTCAAGTTGGTGTCTATCCAGGCATATTGATTTGCAAAAAAAGTTTAGTTTACATCAAATCTGGTATTTCTTTTCTGTGGGTAAGATGACATTCTTTGCCACTGACCATTTATTGAAGTCATATTGCAGTTAATGTGCATTTACTAGAATCCTTTGTTTGAAATTTTGTGCTGTGTTTTAGATTGGTGATGTGCATTTTCTACTCACTGTACATGGACATATATTCTTTATCATTATTTTACATCATCTTCTGTTTGGTTTGGAAATTGAAGTGAAATTAAATTGATTAAAAAATTGAAAATAATTTATTCTCCAGGTTGCTGGTTTAATTTAAAAATAAAGGAAAAAGATTTTAAAACAATTTGGTTTGGACAGTTACAAAAGCATGGGAGGTACCTCTAGGCAGACACTATACAGAGCTCTCTCTGCTGACTTCCCAGTGCACCTCACTGCTCACCTGATGTTTCTGGGCTCTGGAAAACACTGTGGTGCACTGGGATCTGCAGCAAGTGGGGATCCCCACTTGGAAGTAGAGTAAGACCAACCCAGCTTTAATGCCAGGTCTTTGGAGGAAGACATCTTCTTCAATTGCATGTATTGCTACTCTTCTTCCTTTTAGCAATTGGGGGGAAAAAAAAGAAAAAGTATTGATTCAGAGCATTTGAGATCCTGCAGTGGTTCTTACCAGCTCTGTGAGAAGAAGTAGAGAGGAATTTGTGTGGCTGGGTGTCTTTTGAGGACATGTAAGCTGAAAGAATCAGGAGGAAGGTTGAGGTGAGGAAGAAGTCGTTTCACATGTCCAGCTAATAAAAGTGGCAGTGACCCACTCATGACATTGCCTCTAGTCATAGCAGAAGCATGTGAAGTTATCCTTAAGCCAGTAAGGTCTTTGCTTACAGGAGGACTCCTGCAAATGGCATGGCTGTCGAGAAACAGACAGCTCATTCACATCGATCTTTCTCACTCCCTCTTTGGTGTACAGCTTCTGGTTGAATTTGCTTTGGGTTGCTTTTTTACTAGCTAGAAAACTTCAGGGGAAAGTTTTTTCTATTAGAAAGATAAAACATGAATTACTTAAGAGTAATTTAGATAACATGCTTTAAAACTGCTGCAAATAAGTATTGCTGTTCCCCTAAACACCCTTAAAACACTCTGCAAGTGTTCTTTGTTTAGTGATACCCATAGAGACTGAATGGAAGGAAACCACTAAATGAACCGAATTCAATACATTGTATTTTTGAGACCAAAACCAGGAGGAATGGCTGATAACCAGATGGTTGTGCTGCCATCCAGAGGGCCTTTTAGACATGTTGGAGACCATGGCAGGCAGGAACATCAGAGTTCAGCAAGGGGGAAGTGTCAAGTCCTGCACTTCGGGAACAGTAACCCCAGGCACCAGCATATGCAGGAGACCAATCAGGTGGAAGGCAGATCTGCAGAGAAGGACCTTGGGCTCCTGTTGGACAGCAAACTGACCATAACCAGCCGCTCACACTTGTAGCAAAGGTGGCCAAACAGTATCCTGGGCTGCAGGATCAACTAGGTTGAAGGAAGTGATCCTTCCCCTCTGCTCAGCACTGATGAGGCCACAGATGGAGAACTACAGCCAGTTCTGGTCTCCCCAGTACAAGAAACACAAGAACTTACTGGAATCAATCCATGACAGGGCTACAAGGATTAAGGGGCTGAAGCATCTTTTGTAAAGGGAGAAGTGGGACTGTTCAGTCTAGTGTAAAAGCTCAGGGGTTTCTCATCAAAAAATAAAATACCTGATGGGCGAGAATGAAGAGGGAGCTGGCTTTTCTCAGTAGCACCCACTGACAGGACAAGAAATGGTGGGCACAAATTAAAAACAATTCAGTCTGCACCCAAGTGAACACTTTTTTACACTGAGGGTGGTCAAAAAATGGAACAGGTATCCAGAGAGGTTGTGGAGTCTCCATTTGTGGAGATACTCAAAACCAAACTGGACACAACCTCAGGCAGCCTGCACTAGCTGTCTCTGATTGAGCAGGGGCTTGGTCTAGATGATCGTGAGAGGTCCCTCCCAGCCAGCATGATTATGTGGCTCTAACCAACAGGAGATTATAGATTCTTTCTTGCTTTTCACCAGTGGATTCTGGACCGCTACGACAAATCAGGCAGCATGTTGAGAGAAGACTTGATTTATTTCTTTACCCCTGTTGCTAAATAACTGGCCATCTGCTGCCCTGATTTGCTTTATGCCATTTCCAATGCACTGCCACCAAAGCAGCCTGTATGTTCCTGCTCTAGTATTCACACACCTGGTTGTCTCTGTGTTTTCAGAAGGCACCTTCTCTTCCCAGTAGAGCATTAGGTGCAGTACAGGGCACCATTCACATATAGCTGGAGAGGTAGATTTGAGTACACCACAGAGAAGAGAGGCAAAGATTTTCAAAAGGACCTTTATTTTAGCCTTCTTCATGTAGTTGTTAGTGGGATTTACAGTCGATGGTGTGGGCAGAGGGATTCTCCTTCATATTTGAGAATTTGTAATCACACAAGGCCACAGATTTGCTTTAATTCCCTTTAATCTGACCAGAGGGGAGCATCTTTGCCTTTCTCAGTTCTGGTTTTCTCAAATGCAGCCATAAGCTTCTGCTTAGACAACCTTATCTGAGAAGTAAGCTTCTCTTTCTGTGTTTCTCTGCCTCCTGGAGCTTGCTGGGGCTTCTATCCCAGTGAAAGGGAAGAGATCTAGTGTTAAGGACTTTAGAAGTCCTGTATCTAGAAGCAAAAATGGTCCTTCAGGAATCTTAGGGCATGTCCTTTTCCAACTGAAAGCTGTGGGGCTAAATCTGCTACACATTCTACTGTGTAAGATTCACAGTAAACCCGTGCTTTCAGGCAGTCAGATTTCTAACGCATGTAGCAGATCTGCTTGTGCAGGAGGACCTCATTGACCTGGGCTGGATCTCAGGAAGCAGATCCTGTCCTTATGGCAGGGCTGATGCGCCATTTTATGATATTGCATAGGTCACATGAGCTCACAGTGTTTTCCACACTGGTTTTGTTTGTCCAACTGACAAACCATGCTTATTGGTTTGCAGATTGAGTTACCAGAATTGGCCTTTCCATCTCTGAAGACTGAGGCTTTTCTTTTTGTCCTTTGCTAGAGTTCCTGATTCTCTTTTAAAAGTCTTTTTCTATCCTTGCTGAGAGTTTTTTAAATTACTCCCCTCATAAGATTTGGACTGCAACCTCTAACCTTTAGTGTCTTACGCATAGAGGGTCACAGGCAGATAATGTTTCTGTGGGGTACCTGTCCTGCCCGATAAATGCTGTTCAGCTGCTGATGAGGCTTATGTTCAGGAGAGACCTTTACGTCCACCACCCTATGCCACTTGGCCATAGTCTTAATGTGCAAGTGGCCTGACCCCGCAGTATGAGTAAAGAACATCACAGCAGTTTTCCAGTCGCTTAGGAGCTCATAATAACAAAACCAAAGAATATAAGTGTGTTTAATGTTCATAAGGACAATACGCTATTTTCTTGTGCTCTTTAGAGGCAGTATCCCTTAAGGCCAGTGGCTTTGCAGAGAGTGGTATGTGATTTGTCTAATGCCATTATTGCTGGGTAGCACTGTATTATCTTAGCATGTTTATCCCCCGTGTATGTCGGGACACTGAATGGGCACAGCAATCTCAATTATTTCTGAGCTGCCTCCTATTCTGAGCGTGAGCGGCTCTGAGTCAACACTGAGCTCCTCTGTGGCTGTTGTTTGTAGACTGTGCTGTGTTGTGTCACCTCCTTGGAGAGGCTGGGAGGGCTGCGGCTTTTCTCAGTCAGGGGGAATTGGGAATAATTCCAAGGAAGCCAATGGGATCATACTAGTGTATGTGCAAGGAAAACCGGGTCCTCATGTGGGAGTGTCATTCTTGAGGGATGTGTTATTTTTAACTTTGGCACAGACTTTGTAGCTTGTAGGGAGAAGATGCTTATTGGTCTTTTGCTTATGTCTATATACCTGTCCAGGCTTAAAACTTGTCCTCCTTCTTAAGGTGAGTTTTTTTGATTGAACCTTCCTGAGTCTTCTGACACTTCATGCTAACTGTGTGGATCCAAGAAATGCAATTATTAATAGAACAGAAAGCAATCAGAGGAAGAACCCTGGGGATGAGATTCTCTGTTGATGTATAGAAAACTCATCCACTCTTTACCCTTCTTTACTGTGGCTCTGGCCTTGAACTAGTTAGTGTTTGTGGGGAGCCTAATTTAAGGATTTTATGCTGAATCTAAGAAATTACCACTCTGAGTAAAGGCAGAACGTTTTCTGCTTTAGATTCAAGAATAAAAATGCCTGCAGATATGTTTTGCCTTAGTGATCATCACACGTACAGGGAGTTGTAGACTTTGGTAGCTGTTGAGAACAACTGGTTCCAGCGTAGCTATAAGGTCTACAGCCAGATCGTTCAGCGCTTCCATCTCATTCTCTACAGCAACACCCATTAGAAGAAGCAAGGTTTGGACAGCCATAAGCTGCTGATGAAGAAAATTGGTCTGCAAATTTCTGAAACAGATGAGACTTTGCTTTGACTTCAGCAGGGTTTAGATCAGACCCGTGGAGTTGTTCCTTGTCCTCCGCAGTGAATTCTTCTAGAAGAGAAAAATCCACAGTGGGATCTTCCAGCACCCCAGGCAGGGGTGGTTGTATGGAAAACCTGAAACCAGAAGCATGACACACAGATGTGTTTTGACAGCATAGTTTTCATGCCACTGTACTTTTATAATCTCTGATTCTTGCCTGAGTTTGAAATTGAACTCTTATTTCAGGACATACTTAGCGTTAGCCATTCCGGTGTGAATTTCCAAATGATGAAGCTAGGTATCAGAAGGTGGGTTGTGGTGTACATGTTTATATTTATCCAACCACCTTTCTTTTGAAAGGAAATTAAATTAATTTTATTTTCTTTCTCTTTTGCAGAGGCACAGCACCATGCTCTCTAGGTATTACATTGTTTCTCATAAACCTTACCTTAAATTAATGAGGTGCTTGGGCCTTTTTTATAACCATGTATTGAATATGACCCCCTGCTTTCCTCCCTATGTAAGGAACACTGTGAACCAGCTGTAGAGAAGTTTGTACTACATGAGCAAGCAGCTCCTGTTCTTCCCAGTGTAGAAGTCGATAAATGCTTTCAGCTCCATGCTGTGACCTGAGCCATTATTCTCATGTTAAAGGAAATACTTTTGAAAATTGTTTTTTTTATATGCCTGTTAGTGTTCATGAAAATGATAATAGTCTAATTTCTCTGACCTTTTAATTCTTTTGCTATGACTTTTTTAAAGCCAGAAATCAGTTTTCAAATGGTCTTTTTTCCCATTGTTCTAAGACAGAGGCTGGGAGTTTCTCATATTTAGCATAATTAAGAAAATTTGATATTTCCTATATTTTTTACAGAGAAGCATATTGCCAAGTGGGAAAAGCAGTCTGTATGCTTGTGCCATGAGATCTCAGCACTGATTGTTTTATGCACTCAGTCCACTGTGGAGGATGGGAAGCACTTTAAAGTTCTGCTCAGATTGAGACTACACAGACCCGAGTGCAGGGCTGTAGGAGTCAGGTGAAATACCAGGATCTTAGTGCAATTATTTCTTTCTATTTCATCCAGTGGACCTGTGTTCTGCAGGCCTGTTAGTCTGCTGGTATGAGTCCCCAGACTTTCTCCCAACTTCCTCCCTCTTTAGGGGGCTCAGGGCTGCCCCCTCTCTGCATCCCCCTCTCCTGTTCCCTTGTCCAGCATGGTGCCAAGACAGTACAATTGGGCTTTGCTTAGGAGTTTGCTCTCATGCTGACTGAGCAGCCAAGGTATCTTCTCTTTAGCCAGACTGAACGACTGAAGGCTAATCTGTATCCTTACTTCTCCCATACTCGGGTGACTTTCAAATCTCTTTAGCTGTAGAACAATGTATGCAGTGGCTGTCCAACACATTTCTCCCCTGGCTGTGTATGAGCCATATCCTATACAGCAATGAGCGCTTCTGGACTTCATGGTAATTGGGATATGCTGCATGTGCTTGTGACTTGCTGTTTGGCACCTTGTTGATAGCACGGGTGCAAGTATGGTTAATCCAAATCACTTCTTGAGCCTGAAGTGCAGCATATCGGCAGTCAGTGAAAATCCTGTTAGGAATCTGTCGGTGAGTGATTAAGGGATGTCAGAGGGCAGTAAGCTGTATCAGCACTGAGCTGCGTAGATGAAGTATTCTGTGGTGAGCCTAATCTTGTGAAGAGCATGACCTTTGTCTTCTGTATAAAGGTTTTCCATAGTAACCCCCCCTTTTAATTAAGTTCTTAATATACATATAACCTAGTTGAAACAATCTTGGCTGATGGGAGGGTCAGAAGGGTGTGAGGATTTCCTGGTAGATGGAGGGTGGAAAGGTGTGGTAAAGAAGGGGAGATTTAAGGAATGACTGTAGAAAATGGGATTAACATCAGCTAAAAGCACACGTGAAGAGCATTTTATCTGCCGTTTCCCCTCCTCCTCTTTCACTGCTATGTGGTGTCCCCTCCTTGTTAGTGCATCAGCCCTTCTCAATAGATCACTGGACCAAGTGGGGATGTTGTGGCTCATTACCCAGATGTTACCTAATTATAGTGACACATTTTCTAAAAGATGTATTAGGCAAGATAAAGCTCTGCTGGCTTCCTGCTATACCTGAAAATAGCCATCTTTGGTCATCTCCTGACAAAGGATTAATGAAGTCTGAAGGGGGACATGGATCTCAGCATTCCTCAAAAAGAGTTTTTCAAGGAGATGTACAGCTCTTGACAATTTTTTGAAAAAAAGCTTTTGAGTTGTGGACAAAAGCAGAGTTTTCCCAATGCTCATCCAGAGATGTAAAAGGGGAAATTTGTTTATGGTGCATCCATGGAAAGGACTGTTATATTTTAATTTATCTTTTTAATTTAAAAACAGTGAAACTACTCTTCTCTTTCCCTTTTCTTGCTGCCCAAACACTTTCAGACACGCATGTTAGAGGCTGAAGTCTGCACTTCAGCAGACTGAAGTCCTGCGGCAGCAACACTTAGTCTCCCTATCATTTTTATGTGGGAACAAAGGCTTGATCTGAAATAGGAGCTCAGCCCACTAGACATCACAAGCTGCTGATAGGTCCCAGAGGACTTCAAGAGTTTCTTAGAGTTTGGTTGATGAAATAATGGCATCTTAGAAAAGCAGCATCCAGTGTGCCCATCAGGGTTTGTGTCCTGGTTCCCTGGGGCGGCCTGTTTAGACACATGGGCTGGTATAGTAAGATGGAAAGAGAGCATGTCAAAAGGACTCAACAGTCACATTCTTTGCTATATTCAGGGGGCACAAAGGGTTTCTGAGAAGTATCGATTTATGAAATATTCTAAGAAAGAGACCAAGATAAAAATCAATAGAGGTGATGTTGGTTCTGTGTGTTTTGATCCTGCTGAGCTTGGAGGATGATCCGACTGTAATCTCTGAGGCATGCAGTGTAAAACCCGCTCCATGTGAGCTGCTGTGCATGTGTGTGTGTGTATATATATGTTGTCTAGTATCAGGCATGTGGATCCAGTCACATCTGAGTCGATGCACTGTTCTCACCAATCTCTGAGCTTAGGAGTGTGTCCCTTCAGTTGGCTAAGCCAATGTGTATTTGACAGTGCTCATAGCTCAGGAGAATAAATCTAGGCTATAGCAATTTAGTGTGCAGCATCCCTGTGCTCTGAGCTGAGGCACATGAATCCCAGCACTGATGAACATCCCCTTCCATGCTCCTGCTGAGCATTTGAACTCTGGCTTTAGTCCTACTGTAATTAGAGTTTATTCAATTTAGAAACAGTTATTGCATGAGCCCTCAGAACAGCCTTTTAGCACTGGAATCTCTCTGTAGAAGAGACCATGGTCAAATTATTTCATTACCAACGTGGGTAACTCCATCCTCATCCTTTTAGATTTCTGCACAACCCTATACCTCCTTTCCCCATACGCAATTATAAATTGATACTGTATAATTTGCCTGTCACTTGATATAAGGCACTGTTTATTTTAAAGTCAGTAATTAGAGATAACAATTGCTATAGAAAAATAAACATCTGCTCAATGAGAAGACTGAGTAATTAAGGGCAATTATTGGTTTCTGTAAGTAGGATGCTCAGTAACAAAGTTCTCTGTAGTGCAGCTAAGAACATAAGATGCATATTGTAGGATACCAGAAATCTATGTACTAGAAGAATTTAGAAATAAAACAGCAGCTATTAATAAGAAATTTTCTAGACCTTTCTTTCCAGATTGTATTTAAGATGCAGTTTTTCTGGTTGTAATGTGTAAAACTGCAATAGGGTTTAGATCCCTTGCCAACACTTTTTGCAAGGAATAATCAGTTAATCCTCTACAGACCTTACAAGGTAACTAAGTTGGTTTTATTATCCTTATTTCACGGCAGAGGAAATTGTCTTGCTTTGGGCCAAATTTTAATCCATTTTGTAGATCTGAAGCGACTCACTGCAGTCAGCTGTTAGACGCGGTAACCGAGCTAGCTGATGTGACCCTAATTGAAACTACAGTGTTTGTGAAGATAACTGTTGAGAATAAAGAGCAAGAATAATAACATTTTAAGCATTGTCGTTTGCGCCACTTGATTAGTATTAATGCTTTGATTTGCTTTAAAGGTTGATTTTCTGAACTGGCATCCTTGAATGTTTGCAGATCTTCCAAATGCTAGTGCATGTGGTTTTCAGGAATGGGCATCCGTAAATACTTCTAACGTCCAGTTCGTGGGGATAAATTATATTACTTGTATATAAAGATAATATATACAAAGCTTGTATGCAGCAATGGTGTACACACACTAAGCTTTTTAGAAAACGGTGTACTTGGGTTTGTTCAGCCTAAGATTTTTCTTCCTACTTTAATCCAGATAGAGTTTGTTACCAGTACTAGTCTGAGCCCTGAAGAAAACCACAACTGTTTGTGTCCTGCAGTGCCTACATTAACATTTGCAGAGTAGTCATTGACTTGAATTAATTGGCAATTAGCTAGCTCAAGTTAAAAGAGGAGTGATATTTCTCTCTAGACATTCTTCTAATTGCTCATCCAGCCAAAATGAGACTACGGGCCAGACCAGGGCTTTCCACTCAGATTTTTTTAAAGAAGTTTTTTTGACAGTGTGCTCTGAAGTGAAATGAGGAGCAAGGAACATGAGATGTGCTGGTGATATTCTGGAATTGGTGGTTAGTTTCTACTACAGAAATCTTTCAATACTTACAAGTAGTGCATTGGGTTGGTTTTATTTCAAAAGAAAATTCCATTTGACATTGGAAAAGTCATATGTATTAAATGTAGGAAACGTACATAATTTTACATTCAATCTCTTGGAGTAGTTCTTGGCCTTATGGTTAAAAAATCAGAATAATGAGTTACTCGTGTTTAACATTCCTGAAAGACTGTGGGAAAGTTATTCATTAAAAATGATGATACCTTAAGTGCTGTATTTACACAACATTGCTGTTTCATTATTTATTAGTCTATTTCTCTCCAGATGAGAATTTGTTTCAGATCACTGTCTTTGGTAGACTCCAAGTTTTGATTGAAAAACAGTTCTCTCTTGTACCCAGAACATTTCTTTCTCTAGCGACGTGTTGTAATAACAGGATCATTAGTAAGGTGCTGCTTTTTATACAACTGTAAAGTGGATATGAAATGTCACCAGCTCCAAACATTAGTGTTTTATTCAGTCTCTGTTAGAGAAAATTACTGCACAAAATGCAAGGCAAAAGTAAATCAGCCTTTCCTGAAATCCTGTCCTTGGTTGAAAAGTCATGGAGGTGAGTGCCAGTTACAATACAGGCCACAGAGATGACTTTCTGTGATCAGGGATTCACAGTGAATATACTGTCTCAGCTGGAGGGAAACTTGTTTCTCCATCCCCATAGTATGTTCTTCTTGGGTAAAATAAAAGATTCCTCTACTGCTTCAGGATGGACTGTCCACCTGATCTAAACCAGCCCCTTGCTCATTCACAGTGTCTCCTGTCCTTTTCAGAAAAGATCTGTGTATCTTTAAGCCTCCTCGGAGTTGGGAGTTCACCAGCAGCAAAATGCACAGGCATGGTTGTTAGCAGGTCAGCGCAGCGTTAGGCTGTGTCATGCCTGTATGCTTCCCTGTGCTCTTCTTCCTTGAATGGCATATTCCCCTTCTGTTATCCAGGGCTCCTCATGCTCATTGGCTTTCAGTTCAAGGCTCTTAATTATAAATGACAAGACAACGTTAGCTTTCCCGTCCCCTTGCTTTTCAGCACGTTCATGTTTTCTTCTTCAATCCCCCACCTGAAATTATAGAGCTGGTTCCAGTGCAGTTGTGTGGCTGAGATCAAAAGCAGCCCAGTGTCTGCAGCTGATAGGATGTAACGGTCTATTTGAAAGACCCGGCATGACAGTGCCCGAGAGCCCTCAGGAGCAACCTATGGATGGAAATCTGAGGTGTACCCACGGGAGTGTGTGTGAGACACCTGTGTGGGTGGCTGGGGGGAACTTCAAGTGCTTTCATCTCACAGCATCTTAGATTTTCTGTTAGGGCAGACCACAGTTAACTTTAACAATCATGAAGATTACTTGCCTGCATTTGAAGGGTTAATTAGTCATTAAGCTTACAAGTTCAAACTCTGATGTTGCCTGACAGACTTGCTTTAAGCCAAGCCAGTGCAAAATACTCTCTTAGGGACAGTTTGGGTTTTTTGGGGACCCACATGGGTACCTGTGCTGGCCTGAATATACAGGTAAGCTTTAAAAGTAAGTACCCAGCTTACTGACATACTTGTAGTGGAGGTTTGCTATAGATTCAAGGTGCTCGTTAGCAGCTGGGTATACAGCAGAAAAACTGGATGATGATGATCCATAGCCTCTTCCACAACCCTGTGAACATACCTTGGACGCTTGTTTCTAAGCGTCATTTCTGTCACTTCCATTTCAATAAGAACTCAGCAATTTATTCAGTTGTTTCTTATTCTCTCTAAGGGTCTGCCATTAGGCTGATAGATAATGCTTCTTGAATGGTTTATGTTCTCTGTGCCAGTAAAAGGGCTTCCTAAGCACCAGAAGCCCACAGGAGTTCGAATCCCCACGTAAGTCACCCCTGAGTAGATACACACTAGACTGGTATTACAGGACAGAAGCAGAAGTCCTGAGTACCAGCCCTGACTAAGAGGGCTTTTTAGGCTGGTGTGCAAATGTCAAAAGGAAGTGGCATGGGGAGGAGACAAGGCAGAGTGACATGTTTTATTTTTATCCTGAAATTACATGCACTGAATTTAGTACTGTGAAAAGTGCTGTTTGGGGCTATCTTCAAGTCCTATCTCCACAAAACAGCAGAGATGTTTTTTTTTTTTCTTGCTTTTTAAAATGTAAATCAGGAAAAGAGGAAAAATGCGTTACAGCTCACATGTGTTTTCTCATTCTGTCCTCTGGTACCATGGTGTAAATCAAGAACAACTTTTTGAGGTCGATGAAATTAATTCAATACAAAATCAGTATGATTCAGTATCAACATGATTTTTGCAAGGTATGCATTGTCTTCTAGCAGTTGCTTAACTTTTTAATCAGAGTAAATCTTAATTTTTTATTTTATGTGGTAGGTTAGTAGCCAGAAGGCCAGAGGACTCTCTGAAGATTGCCAGTACGGGATGGTAGTAACTCAGAAGTTCATGGTTAAAACACTTCATGATTCAAGGACAGGGTGCTTCAGGGAGGACAAAGGAAAAACAGTTTACTGATCAGCCAAGTTCAGTAGGACAGATGACTTGATTTGGGAGCAACAACATTTGAAATCAAACCCTGAAGTACCAGAAGCCTTAGTATTTCCTTCAGGGTGAAGGACCAGTTACAGAGAGTAGCTGTTTGTCACCTTTACTGACCTCTTAAAATAACTGGTCTGCAGCATGTTAGAGTACAGCGCTGTGCCACAGATTCTGGGAGTCTAGACACAAAGGCCTAAGCTAGAAGTTCTACCAAGGTTTGAAAGTGTAACTCAGAGCGATGTAAAGAGTGATGTGATCGTGCTGCAGGAGTGATGTAGAGCTGTGATTTGTGCTGGAAGCAGGAAGGAAGCAATTGGCACAGATTCAAACTGTGCACACTTTCAACAAAGTGGTGCCAAGTAGCCGCTATCCAAACACAGGACAAAGCCAAAGAGAAGAAGCATAAGTAAGGCTGCAGCTGCTATGAATGATGAACATAGAGCCAGTAGTGCCATGGGTAATATTTTTAATTTATTGAATAGGCAAAATTCAGACATAAGAGTGAGGATTGGTCAGACCTCGCAGCATCTTCCCCCAGCTGTGCTTCTCAGCCTTCAGGCAGAGGACAGGCTATTGCTATACAGAGTTTCAAATGGATTTGTCAGTGCACAGCATTCTTAATTCTTGTGACTTGTTTATGTCATGGCTGAATGTAAGGATGTCAGCATTTAACCAGATGAGACTGAGAAATTATGTGACTAGAAATATCCAGAACACTTGAGCATGCCATAAAAGAGATGTGACTGAAAGCGAATAGGGAGTGTATTTCTCAACATAATATCCAGTGATTAATGGTTCCAAATTTAGGATTAACTGTGTAGCAAAAAAATGGACAACTATCTGTGGGAGATTGCTGGAGTCCCTGATGAAACTCCAGTTCACTTCACTGGAGACGGTTTGTAGTGAGGCAATAGGCTACATATTTATCCCTCCATAAGAAGTGTGAAGTCCTATGTACATTGTTTCTCCAGACTGCAGAAGTTTTGCTCAATTTGCAGATAAAGCAACATGCTTGTGGTTTGTGTCGGGGAATGGGACTGGGATCTTAACTGCAACCCTACCTAGGAGCTGTGAGCTGAGCTAGGCTTGCGCTTGCTGTGAGATGTCATTGTTCACAAGCGCTCTGTGAAGCCCAGCAGGTCTCAGTGACACTGAGGAGGTGCCCTTTCTTCTTACTTCTGTTACAGCTGAATTAAACTAAATGGCAATTTGGCATACTGTGTGTGGAGTGGGATGGGATCCAGCCTATCAGGTGTTGTGCTGGATGTGTGCGTTTGACAAAAGGAAAAGCTGAGGCAAACAAACTCTCACTTGAATAGACCTGCAACACACTATTTTTCCAGGTACAACTTTTCCTAATGATGGTAAGAGTTGAGAGCTCAGGGGATTATCTTAAACTCACCTGTGGGAGATACCTCAATGGACTTTCAGGCAAATCCGCAGATTTCAGTCACAATTTTGTAGAGGATAATGCTTCATATATGTTACTTACCTCTTTGTTTTAATTCCTGGAGTTTTGTTGTATATTTTGGTGATAGCTCAGACATTGTGATCCTGTCAGGGATATATGTGTCCTTTCGCCAATATAATCATTTAGCAGTACTCTAAGTCATTTGAGGACAAAGATATAGTAAATAATAACAAATAAAAATTTAGAATTGTATCAGCATATGTTGATGTTTCCCCATGCCTAGAAAAATGTAGGGGCCAAGTCTACACTGCAGGCATTTGACCAATTTGTTGATTTCTGAGTTTTCATTGATCTTGGCTAAAGTCTAGTGCATTGATGTTGGCTAAAGTCTAGTGCAGTTAAAATTGGCAGATGTTTACTTCTTACGGGTAGTATGCACTTTGAGTGGTGAGAACTGGAATACAGTTCAACAAAAATACAGATTTCATGGCAGAAACTGCAGCAGCATTAAGGGTGTTGGTGGCTTCACTGCCAAATGGTCACAACATGGGCTGCAGGGTCTTCATTACTCACCTTAGCTGGCTGGAGGAGAGACTAGTGGAAATTTGTTGCCAACTGCTAGGTGTCTGACTGACAGCAAAAATCTCAGTGGTGACTATCTCTAACCAATTCTTCCTTTCTATCTTGCTCTTTCTCCTGCAGGGCTTGTGAAGTTGGGGGTTCACTGTGTCACGTGTCAGAAGGTCGCGATAAAAATTGTCAACAGAGAGAAGCTCAGCGAGTCGGTGCTAATGAAGGTAATTTTCTAATGGGAGATTCTAAAAGAAAAAAAAAAGTTCTTGGCTCTTTGTCTTCTGTTCCATGCAAAATTAATATCTTTAATTACGTATAACAAACATCCCTGTCAGTACTAGGATTATGTGGAGCATAATAACAATAATTTAGTTATGGGGGAGGCTAGGGCAGCTGAAATTAAATGGGAGTATGCCTGTGCTTTGTGAACAAAATAAACGGTCAGCTGCAGAGTTGTTGCTTCTCTGCTAGGGCAGATGTGTGTTGGGCATCAGACTTCCACTGCTGCAGCAGTGCGTAACAGTTGCAGTACATTGCAGACTGAGGTATACAGATGTCAGTAGGAAGAGATGTAAGAGAGGCTGGCGAATCTGTTGCTTGAATACTCGTACTGCTTGCTCTGCCGCATGGGTTCATTATGATCTGATGTGCCAAGGTCTGTGACTGCTTAAAGCTGTTGTAATTCTGTTAACAGTTCACAGAGCTGTGCCATTGGAAACCATCAAAGCATCTGTCCCATTGGTCCCAATGACTGTAGTGTTCAGAAAAGCTTCATTCGGTTTTTACCCAGCCTTGCTGTATCTGTCTCCTTACATGAGTGTCATTGATTGATCTTGAAAACCTAAAAGTAAAATAAATATATGCGTAAAAGTATATTCCTATGATTTGGTGACTAGAAAGGCTAAATTCAGCTTGATGGGAGAGAACACAACTGCAATCAACAGAATTCCATCAAGCTGTCACCTGCAAGTGACACTAACAGGTCTGCATGCAACGTAGAGCAATTCATTGAGGTAACATTTGTATAGGCACATGGAGCATATATTTTTACATGGCTGTTTCTTATATGTGTGCCTGTGTCAGCTGTTTTCCAGCACAAGTAAGTATAGCAACCTTACTAGGAGCAGGTAGAAAATGGAGATTAAAGGAATATGCGGTCAGTGAATGTTATGCATACAATGTGAGTTTATATTTTTTTAGAGAAGGATTCTTGAAGTTTATATTCAGTTGTAACATGTTCAGGCTTTGCTTTCTGGAATTTCATTTAAGTGTTCCCTCTGCTGCACTACTGTGGTTTCAAACACTCTTCTAGTATAGACCACAAGTTAGAAAGTAAAATAGGTAAGAAAACAGCACCTTTAAAAGAGAGATTCAGCAGATAAATAGGACACAATGAAAGCAAACAAAGTGTGTAAATGGTAACATCTGAATGAGACTCTAAACACTTTGAATATTTTCCAGAGTAACATAGTAGGAATATTTTTTAAAAAACATGAGCGTTTTGTGTGCTGAGAGACACTGTCTGGTATCTGTATAAAACATGTTATTTACCTCATTGATTTTCAGAGTAGGAGGCAAATCACTTAGCATAGCAAAATGATCTCTCTGCTTTAGTTTTGTTGCATTACCTCGGTTGTAGTATGAAATCTGAGTTACTGAAATGGTGTGTTAGGCCCTTGTTTACACAGCCGCATGCCGAAGCATGCTGTGTTTTCTGTAAGATTGTGCAGAATCTTTTTCAGGAGGAAACCACACCTTGTATTGTGATTCTCATTTTCAGGCTATTCTTGATGAGGTTTTTCCCTTTCAGGGATTTGGTTCTCTGTGCTCAGGAGGCTGGAACCACAGATGGGATGTAAGTGGTTTGCCCAGTTCTGCATAAACTCAGTACCCAGATGTCTTTTCAGGAAAGCCCTGTGTCTGATGGTCACAGACAGGGTCTGAAACCTCTAAGTAAATTTGGAATTGACTGCACCGTTAGCCAGCTTAATCCAGCCTGGCTGAAGGCGAAAAATTCTTGCAGCTTTCAGCAGTCCCAGTGTGACCATTGCCAAGCATCCAGCTGACAGCTTGCTGCATGGAGTCAGCAGCCGCAGGGACATAGCCAACAGTGAAGCCAAGTCATGGTGGTGTGGTGGCATTCCTACTTTGCAAATCTTCCCACTAGCTCATCAGTTCCAGTGACTCTCTTTGCCAGTGGGCTGTGCAGAGCAGTCCCTGGAGCCAAATGATTCAAGACCACAGCTACTCTCTCAAGCCAGGCCCAGACTGATGGATTTTGCTTTAATCCATCCTTGGACAGAAAAACTGTATCTGATAAATATGCACACCTGCTGCATGAAGCTGTAACACCGCAGTGCTGTGGCTATTTATCCTAGAGCATAAGGAAGAAGTCTGCTCACGGTCCTTTTAACATATAAAATGACAGGCACAAGCGTATACAGCAGGCTGCGTTCTCAGCCATCATTATTCTATTTTGACTTGCTGCTCATAGCCTTCATTTCTCCTGTGTTCTCGCAGTGTGTTATTCTGTACATTCAGGGAACTGTCCCTTCTTTCTGCAGCTGCTCTTCATCTAAGCTGTGCAGAATTGAGAGGCATTTGGTAAAGTGCTTTCTAATCATAATGTCGTAGTATCGATATTTCTGGAGAGAAGAATGTGGAATTGAAGCAGCTGGTCTCAATTAGCAGAACTGCTGCTATGGAGATGATACATGGGCAGGCACGATGCAGCGCAAGCTGCAGTAAATGTATCATCCAAGCGCTTGCTGCCCTGTCGAAGGACAGAGCTGCTCAGTGCATGTGCAGAGCCTTTTGCTTTGTCATGCCCATTAAACACCGGCGGGGGAGCAGTGTTCCTTCCCCAACTCCACCCTGGGCATGCTTGGGAGCCTGGTTTTGGGGCAAAGCTACAAATGTAATTTCACAGATGAGAGCAGAAGGCCTGGTTCTGTTCTTGGTCCTGCTTTCACACAACTGGCAAAAACTTCTGCTAGGTTTCTTCAGCTGCACTGTGGTAACCTCGGTTGATGTGAAGACCTGTCTCCCACAGTACCTCCAGCTTGCTGTAGCACAAACCAACAGATTTCAGAAAGGAGTGCATTATAGGGAGCATCTTGAGATTGAGATAGGGTTCAATAATTGCCCTGATTTACATCTGAATCACCAAGAGGGAAATTAGGCCCAGAATACAAGAGCCAAATGTGTCTGTAAAGCAGTAAGGTTTCCTGAACAGCAGGCAGGTTCACTACCGATGATTGCATTTTCAGTACCAGTCCAAGTGTTTGGAGTTTATAAATCAAGAATATACAAGTTAAAGCAAAGCTTCCCTCTGACGGGGCAAAAGCATGTTTTGAAATGTTGAGGTATCTCCTGAGATGTACTCAGAAGATTCCTTTCCCCTTTGCCACTTCACCAGTTGTCTTCTCCCTCCTTCCAATATAAACAACAAAAAACCCTACCTTTTTGGTGATCCATCAGATGAAATGCTCTTTGGACAAGCAGTGGTAGTAGGAGCAATGGGAGCATAAAGGGGGAAGAGCAAGAAGGGGACAGCTGGCCTTGCACTAATTACTTCAACATGCAGCATCCTGTGAAAGCCACAGATGTCCCAGGCTTGATGACTGGAGCCCAGCACTCCATATGTGTGCTTTGTGTGTGTGTGTGTGCCTTTTGTTTCTTCTGACCAAGGCCTCCAGTGCTGGCCTTGGTTTCAAGGCAGGTATTTTCCAGGGTGGAGGATGGGAAGAGACACAGCCCTTTCCATTTTTCTCTTGGGGAGCTCGATTGAAACATGGGCGGTAGGTTTCAGGGAGGTGGTTATTTTACTGCTGTGTGGTGCTAATGAGCTCGGCTTCCAAAAAGATTTGCAAAGGTATAGTGTTTATTCTTAAGCAGGGGGGATCATGCAATGATCACTGTCAGAGATCACATATAATTGAAAAAAATTGAGTGGAGGGATCAAGTTTCAGCTTCCTGGAAGTGCCAAGATAACTTATAAAAGCATCCTTGTAAACAGGCTTCTTCCTGAGCTTCTATTACAATAGCTACTTATTTCTTTACTACCCTTTCCTACATTGAGTCTTTCCTTCTTTCAGTTGTGTTTTGCATCTTTTTAGCCTCTTTCATTCTTTTCTTCCCCAGTCTGTGATTTCTTCCTTTTCTCTCTTCTTTTCCCCTTTTGCTACAGAAAGGCTTGTAATAACTGTCATAGTTTTGTGGCAAAATCTGCTGAAGTGCAGTGTGGCTGGTTGAGGTGCCCGTTCTTCAAGGAAAAAGTTGAGAAATTGGCACAATTCAGAAAAGTATCTGAACGAGTAAGTGAACAATCAGAGTTCATGTTTTCTGAGAGACCTAAGGGACTCATTTATTAAAGAGAAGATTAAGACATAACTTAATTGTAATCTGTAAATACTGATCAGGAGGATAGGCATTTACTAATAGAGTATATTACAATTTGGGGGGGGGAAGCTTACTGGAAACTAACAGTTGTAAGCTGTAGGTAGATAAAATGTAGAAATACTAGGCCTATTTGACAGCTGGATAAAGTTACTAATTGGAACAAGCCACCCAAATCTCTGGTGAGTTTTGCTCCTGAAAGACTATTAAACTTCATCTTAAACTGCTGTTTTTCTAAAATCTAGATCCTAGTTCAGCTTCAGCTGCTGGACTTGCATCAGTTTTTAAAGCATTGATCGAACTGTCCAGGGTTAAGAAACACTGCTGACTTGCAGTTACTTATCTATTGTTCTGATTGATTGGCATGTAGCTCTAAGAGGAGAATAATCCAGAAGACCTTGTATTCATAGCAAAAGAAGACGAAAAGATAAAGGAAATTAAATCTCCCCAAAACATGTACATTCTCCTGATACTCATATCTTTACTTGCTGATGAACATGCAGATTGCACCGTACAGATGAGTATCTTTGTACTTACCTGGCTTGTCCCTTGCACGTTCACTGCGTGTGCTTGTTAAAAACACACTCTCTCCCTCTTTGTGCTTTATCTTTAACCTGGAGAATTACCACACACTTGCCTGCTTTTAGTACTGGAAGAGAGCAGATTATAAGAGCGTGTGTGTGACAGTGCGTAGGTGGTGAACAAACTGCAGGAATGATTGACACTCATCAAAGAACACGAGTGCACAAACACACGCTCACCCCCCACCTCTGTGACCTTAGTTCATATTCCAGTAGCAACCCAGTTGGCACAGCACAGCTTTGTGTGTGCAAGTCTCTCTTCTGAGTTCAAAGAGATAAGAGTCCCTTGCAATATGAAAAAAATGGTGGAAAATAAAAGTGGTTTGTGGGTTTGGTTTTTGTTTTTTTTTTTTTTCCCTGGCTCCCTTCTGCTATAGGGAGTTTGGGAGTAGGGATCTCTTACCGGATGTATAAAGCAGTGTTTTGTTTTAAACTAGAGCTGGTGGGGAGCACTGAAAGCCTGTTCACATGTCATCTGTTTGAGCAATTAAAGAAATTGGGTAATTGTATTTTCCTTCAGAGAAGCATCACTCTCTGCCTCCGCTTTCCACCACACCCACAAGGAACACAGTTTGAGGTATTCTTAAAGAAGGAAATTAAACAGGAATCATGAGTGCATGATGTACCTGTCAGAGGAACAAACCTGTCAGGTGTACACCGTGCCTTTTGCTTTCTAAAGTTAGTATGCTCAATTGAGGCATTTGGGCAAGCTATAAAAATAATTGGCCCTATTTTTTCCACCCTACTTTTAGTTCTGCAGACTTGTATTATAGCAGTCTGGCTCGAACCTCTGTTGTGCCAAACACATTCTACCCACAGCCCTGTGTGTGCAAACACATAGATGCAGACAGTCTGCCATCCTGGTGCGCTGGCTTGGTCGTACAGCGATAAGTGTCCCTCATAAGCCATGGCTAGAGCTAGATGAAGTCAAGGAATGCTTTTTCCATTCACTTCACCTGTGCAGGTGCTGTCAATAATTAGCCCGTACAAACCCTTTCTGTTCAGCTTTCTCTTTAATTGTTCCCACTGTAGTTGCACCAGGCTTGTGGTTGGGGTGAGATGGACCAGAGTTTGACTTCACATCACTTTCTGTACTGAAGCTTCTGGGAATTCTCCTCTTTCTTTGCCAAAGCTTAGTTTTATCCTAAGATGCTGATTCACTAAAATGGTTTCTCTGAAATAACTTTGGCTCAGTGAACTCCCAATATATCAAAGACTGTATTTCTTTTGAAAATTCTCTGAATTCCTAGCAGGCTGTTAAGGAGTCCTGCTTGCCATCTCCAAAGCAGTGACCCTGAAAGCCCTGCCTTTGCAGGGACTCCCACCACCTCTGAACTCTAAGGTTATCAAGCCAAGATGTAGGAAGTCTTGCGACAGGCTCCAAGAGTCCACAGCTGTGGGGCTGACCCAGCATTCCCAGCTAAAGAGATATGACCCTACAAAGCATTGCTACATGGGAGAGTTGCAGAAACCACTGGGATCACAGAATCACAGAATCACAGAATTGTAGGGGTTGGAAGGGACCTCGAGAGATCATCGGGTCCAACCCCCCTGCCAAAGCAGGCTCCCTAGCTCATATTGCTCAGATAGGCGTCCAGGCGGGTCTTGAATATCTCCAGTGAAGGAGACTCCACCACCTCCCTGGGCAGCCTATTCCAGTGCTCAGTCACCCTCACTGTGAAAAAGTTCTTCCGCATGTTGGTGCGGAACTTCCTATGCTCCAACTTGCAGCCATTGCCCCTTGTCCTATCCCCACAGACCACTGAAAAGGGGCTGGCTGATTCCCCCTGCATCCCCTGCTTCAGATAATTATAAACTTTGATTAGGTCCCCCCTTAGTCTTCTCTTCTCAAGGCTGAACAGTCCCAGCTTACTCAGCCTTTCCTCATAGGGGAGATGCTCTAGGCCCTTAATCATCTTCGTAGCCCTTCTTTGGACTCTTTCCAGGAGATCCCTGTCCTTTTTATACCAAGGAGCCCAGAACTGGACACAATACTCCAGGTGGGGCCTGACCAGGGCAGAGTAGAGAGGGAGGATCACCTCCTTTGACCTGCTGGCTACACTCCTCCTGATGCATCCCAGGATCCCATTGGCTCTCTTGGCCACTGAGGCACACTGCTGGCTCATGGCCAACCTGTCATCTACCAGGACCCCCAGGTCCTTCTCCACTGAGCTCTTCTCCAGCAGGTCATCCCCCAGCCTGTACTGATACAAACAGTTGTTCCTTCCCAGGTGCAAGACTTTACACTTGCTTTTGTTGAACTTCATCTGGTTTCTCACTGCCCAGCTTTCCAGCCTGTCCAGGTCTCTCTGGATGGCAGCACAGTGTCCTGCGTGTCAGCCACTCCTCCCAGCTTTGTATCATCGGCGTACTTGCTGAGGGTGGATGTTATTCCCTCATCAAGATCGTCAATGAAGATATTAAACAGGACTGGACCCAACACTGAGCCCTGGGGAACACCGCTGGTAACAGGCCTCCAGTCAGATTCTACTCCACGAATCACAACCCTCTGGGTTCGGTCCGACAGCCAATTCTCAACCCACCTCACTGTCCACTCATCTATCCCATGCTTTCTCAGCTTTGCTATCAGGATGTCATGGGAGACAGTATCAAAGGCCTTGCTGAAGTCAAGGTAGATGACATCCACTGCTCTCCCTCCATCTGCCCAGCCTGTCATGAGATCGTAGAAGGCTATGAGGTTGGTTGAGCACGATTTCCCCTTAGTGAATCCATGCTGACTACTCCTCATGACCTTCTTCTCTTCCAATTGCTTGGAGATGGCATCCAGAACAAGCTGTTCCATTACCTTTCCAGGGGCAGAGGTGAGGCTGACTGGCCTATAGTTACTAGGTTCCTCCTTCTTGCCCTTTTTAAAGACTGGAGTGACATTGGCTATCCTCCAGTCTTCAGGCACTTCTCCTGTCCTCCAAGACCTGTCGAAGATGATAGAGAGCGGCTCAGCAATCACCTCCGCCAGCTCCCTCAGCACACGTGGATGTAACCCATCTGGGCCCATGGATTTGTGTGCATTAATCCCTTTGAGCCGCTCCTGGACCTCCCCTACTTGAACCAGAGGGAAATTCTTCATTTCCCAATCAGTCCTACTCTCATCCAGTGTCTGTGGGTCCCGGGGGGCCTTTGAAGTGAAGACCGAAGCAAAGGCGGCATTCAATATCTCCACTTTCTCAGCATCCCCCGTAACCAGGACACCCTCCTTATTCAGCAAGGGACCTACATTATCCCTGGACATCCTCTTACTGTTCACGTGTCTAAAAAACCCCTTTTTATTATCCTTTATGTCCCTTGCCAGCTTAATTTCCAAGAGGGCTTTAGCCTTCCTAGTTGCATCCCTACAGGCCCTGACCACATTCCTGTATTCTTCCCAGGTGCTCAGACCCTTTTTCCACGATTCATAGATCTTCTGCTTCTCTTTGAGTTTGCTCAATAGCTCCCTGTTCATCCATGCAGGTCTTCTGCCTCTCTTTCCCCATTTCCTCCTCAAAGGGATGCATCGTTCCTGTGCTTGGAAGAAGTGCTGTTTGAATGCTAGCCAGCTCTCGCAGGCTCCCATTCCTTCAAACAGCATAGCCCACGGGATAGCCCCCATTAAGTGGCGGAGGAGATCAAAGTTAGCTCTACCAAAATTCAGGGTAGCTATCCTACTTTTTGGCTTGCTTCTTCCACCCAGGATCATGAACTGAACCATTTCATGGTCGCTTTGCCCTAAGCTGCCCCCGACCTTCACTTCCCTAACAAGTCCATCCTTGTTAGTGAAAACAAGGTCCAGCAGCCGCCCTCCCCTTGTGGGCTCCTGCACCATCTGTAGCAGGAAATTGTCTTCAACACACTGCAGAAATTGTCTGGACTGCATACGACTGGCCGTATTGCTTGCCCAGCAAATATCTGGGTAGTTGAAGTCCCCCATAAGGATCAGTGCCCGGGAACTTGAGGCTACTTCTAACTGTTTATGGAATGCGTTATCTACCTGCTCCTCTTGATCAGGGGGCCTATAGCACACTCCCACAACAATGTCCCCCATACCGGTTTGCCCCTTGATTTTAACCCACAAACACTCAACAGAAGGTTCATCCTTCCCCAGGTGGAGCTCAACACATTCTAGGTGCTCTCTCACATAAAGAGCAACTCCTCCACCTCGCTTCCCTAGCCTGTCTTTCCTAAAAAGCACATAGCCATCCATGACAGTGTGCCAGTCGTCCAGGTTGTCCCACCACGTCTCTGTGATTGCGATGAGATCATGGCCCTGCGACCGCACAAAGATCTCTAGTTCTTCTTGTTTGTTCCCCATGCTACATGCATTTGTGTAAAGACAGTTCAGTGGTGAAGCAGATGTAGGTATCCTCAACGGCCCACAGCGAGATTTCTGACAGGGGACTGGCAAAAGTGGCTCCACGGAGGAGTACTCAGGGCAGTCCACAGAATTTTCCCTACTCTCACGTGGAAAAACGTCCCCAAGTCCACGACTGTGCTGTTGGTATTTACCTCTTCCCACCGTCAACTCCCGTTGTGTCTCCCGAAGCCTAACCCTGGCAGCCGCCTTAATATCCCCTTCCCCCTTCCTAACTAGTTTAAAGCACGATCGATGAGCCCTGCTATCTCCTGGGCGAGGATCCGCTTTCCTTTATAGGACAGGTGAGCCCCATTAGCAGTACTCATGCCAGGAGCAGAGTACACCATCCCTTGGTTAAAGAATCCAAAGTTCTTGCGCCGGCACCAGCCTTTTAACCACACATTCAACTCGTGGGTTATCCTGTCCTGCTCTGAGCCCCTCCTCCCACAAGTGGGGATAGAGCAGAATATTATTTGGGCTCCCCCCCCCTCAACAGAGCGCCCCAGGTCCCAGAATTCCCTTTTGACAGCTTGCAGGCTACACTTTGTGATTGCGTCCCTGCCTGCTTGAACTATCAGTAAGGGATAATAGTCAGTGGATCTTACCAGGCCTGGTAGCCTTCTGGTAATATCCCTGACCCGGGCTCCAGGGAGGCAACACACCTCCCTGCGTGTAGGGTCTGGCCTACATATAGGCCCTTCTGTCCCTCTGAGAAGGGAATCTCCTACTACGACTACCTTCCTCTCTTGCCTAACAGAGGCAGTCTCAAGGCGTGCAGATGACCGCCTCACTCTAGGCCTCCGCTTTCTCTGAGGCAGAGGGGCTCCATTCATCTCCTCAGGTACCTCCTCCTCAACTGTCAGGGCCCCAAACCTGTTGCTCAGGGACACCTGAGGGGGTGGGGTAGGTAGGCAGCGGGAGTGCCTACGACGCCGAGTCGGGACTGTCTTCCAGTCCTCCTCGGGGTTTGGGTCACTCCCATTAACCTGGCACGGGCAGTGAGGGGGGACCGTCTTCAGGTGTGAGGTGTCATCCCGACTGTCTTCCTTTTGGGACGCCAGGGAGCTACTCCACCAGTCAATCTCTCGCTCGCAGTCCCTGATCACCCGCAGTCTTTCAACCTCTTCCTTTAGTTGTACCACCAAAGCAAGCAGGTCATCGACCTGCTCACACCTCAGACAGGCTAGGTGTTTGCCTCTTATCCCAGGCAACTGCAGGCTCTGGCATTCCCTGCAGCCTGAGACCTGGACCGCAGCATCCCTAGGCAGGCCCTCCATCGGGGTTGCCCGAGATTTGCAGGGGGAACCTCTGCACCTGGTGGAGACCATGGTTAGCTGAGCACACAGCAGACAGGGAACCCTCAGCTCGCCCTTTTGTACTCTGCGAGCCGGTCCTCTGAGTATACCCCCTCAGCAAACTAGGAGGGGAGGCTTGCTCGGCCTGCTTGCTCTGCCTGCGCGAACTGCCTCGCTAACTGCCGCGCCATGCCCTTCTGACGCGCCATGCCCTGTTTGCCCGTCCTGTTCGCCGCGCTCCGGGTCGCCGCGCTCCCAGAGGCCTCTCTTGTATGGAGAGGGATAATTCCTGTCGCACTTAGCTCCGCCCCCGATGAGTCACCGCTCCGGGCAGTGCAGGGGACGAACAATGGCTGTTAATGGGTGCTGATGGCCACTGATGGGTGCACTTCTGCCTCTCTCCTTTTGATCTTAGGTGCTTTTTGTTAGTTGCCCTCGCGGATCTATGTCCGGGGGTTGTTGCTTGCAGAAAGGGGGTCCCTCGACGGAGTCTCCCGCTTCAGAGCCCTGCTCCTCAGCAGCTGAACTGGGAGGCAGTCGCGGTGGTTTTTAAACTGCCGCTGTCGCCCTTAGCTCCGCCCCCGATGAGTCACCGCTCCGGGCAGTGCAGGGGACGAACAATGGCTGTTAATGGGTGCTGATGGCCACTGATGGGTGCACCTCTGCCTCTCTCCTTTTGATCTTAGGTGCTTTTTGTTAGTTGCCCTCGCGGATCTATGTCCGGGGGTTGTTGCTCGCAGAAAGGGGGTCCCTCGACGGAGTCTCCCGCTTCAGAGCCCTGATCCTCAGCTGTTGTCAGGCTTGATGCTCAGTTTTCCTGGGAAGGACACCAGTAGGAGTTAGCCTGAAAGGCAAGGGGAACTCCGAGTGAAGGTTAACTTCCAGGTTCAGTGTTGTAGACTTAGGGTGTGGAGTGTGAAAATCTGGAGACTGGCATCCGGAGCTTGTAACCTCTGGTCAGATCCCACAGTATTTCCAGAATTTCTGGCAGACTGGCCACCCAGTTGGTATGGGAACCTGAAGCTTCAGACTCCCCCAGCTTGGCTGGTCTCTGTAGTGGAGCCACCTGGAGCTGTAGTCTATGTTAACTCCAGATGTGAACCATGGGTCTGGTGAGATTAGGGGTTTTTTCACTCCAGAGCTGTAGGCTCTTTGGTATATTCAAAACTTCTTTTTTCCCCTAACTCACTGAAAGTTGGTGAAAAATTACAAAAAAAAAACCCCATTCAATTTTGATCTGACTTAAGCTAAAACCTCTTTTAATTGACTTTTTCTACCAGAGCTTCAACCAGCTCTGAATCAGTCTGAAGAGGTGGAGAATGAAACCTATCCCAGTCTGTAGAGAGTAGAGGATGCCCTGGGAGAGTGGATTCTGGTTGAGCCATAGGTAGAATTGGCCACATTTACAGATAGGAAATGCATTTTGGACTATGGATAAAATCATTTCCCAAATATTTTAAGCTGAAGGAGGGTAGATTGAGATTAGATATTAGGAAAAATTATTCTGTACGAGGGCAGGAAGGCATTGGAACAGGTTGCCCAGTGGAACTGGGTATGCTGGAAGTGTTTGAGGCCAGGCTGAATGGGGCTTTAAGCAACCTGATCTAGTGGAAGGTGTCTGTGCCCATAGCAGGGGGCTGAAACCAGATCTTTAAGGTCCCTTCTAACCCAGGCTATTCTATGATTCTATGAAAAAAGGAGTTAGGAAGGCATGTTTTCCAACCTGAACTACAGAGATATTTTTATGATGTGCAGCTCCTTATAAAAAAATAATTTTATTTGCTTACACAATTTCTTCCTGGACTAAGAGCAAAACTCAGAGTGAAACTCAGATGCAGTCAGCAGTGTGAATGCAATATTTACCAAACCACACGAAACCCGTATCTGTAAGCACCAGAGCAACAGTATGGGATTTTGTAAATCACTCCTCACTTCCCATGCTGGAATTGAATGAGTGCGTGTTGTGCCAGGATGTATTCTGGTTTCTTCAGAGACTATTATATCCCTTTTTTATTATTCTGCCGTGCCCATGTTTGCTCAGTTTCACTGCAAAAGCTTATAAACCATTTAAAAGGAGGAAGATGCTGGGATCTCAGCCCTGCAACACAGCATGTGCTTTGCAGGTTGATTTCATTAAGGACCAAGGGTAACTTGGCAAGTGTGGTTCAGGTTGTTGTATATTTTTCTTTTCTTAAACTTTTTTTTCTGGGTTACAGGTGAAGAGAATCCTGACTTCATTTTAGGTTTGTTTGTATTTCACCTTCCAGGACCTTGTCTGGAAACCTTTTAACTCTTTGCTTCTGGAAAGAGAACCAGCATTACATCAGAAGAACTCTAGCAGTAATGGGACATCAATCCTCAAGTAGATTGACTGAGACCAGAATTGTCTCCAGTACATGACCCTGCATCTATCATGTAGAATAAGCACCATAAACATCAATATACTGATCCACCCCAATTGAGGGATGTGGTCCATCCCTGCATATAGCAGGCAAGCCATTTGAACAAAGTCTTTGTTCAAAGACTATCTTAAAGTTTTGCTGAAACAAGTGGGTGGCGCCTGGTACACTAGCAGTACCTCTCTGATAAGAAGCATTTCTTAGCCCCATGTATCTCATCCCAGTTCAGACGAAACGTGTCACCTAAGGAATATTGAAATAGTACAACTGAGAGCCAAGGGTGGGCATTGCACTGTCAGTTAGGGAATGCAGGCTCTTTTTAACTTCCATTCTTCTATCTAGCATGAACATTTTGGTGGTCATTTGTTAAGTTTAAACCAGGCCTCGCTCAGGCTATCCCTGCAGTTCATGCTATTAAGTAATTGGCACAAATTTAGGAAAAATGTGGGAAGGCTCAATCCCAATGCAGTTAACTATTAGCTCCACTCCAGAGCTCTCAGATGGAGCTGGATACAGTATGCCATGGGCTTCCTGTGTTGCTGTTAGGGCACGTTGATCTCTCTAGTGGTAAGTCTTTTGGTATTTGCCCATTTCCTTTTTTACCAGGTGCTATCTTTGAACTCACTGCCTTGCCTTCTGACATCCTGAGATGCCAAATCCACAATTAGCATGTATTTAATACACTGGTCTGTTTATGAAGAGCACTCCTGTAGCAACAAATGGTTGTTTGCATTCCCCTGCTCTCCTCTGGTGGAAGGATGCACGACACATAGAGAAAACTCCAGAGTTTTAGTTCAAAATGGTGCTTATTGTCCAACTCCAAGAGAATCTTCTAGGTGTGCTAATACTAAGAGAGCTCAGGCCTATGCTTTAGTGGTCCAGCTGCTACACAGTAACAAAATTGCAGTCATGGCATGGTTCATTTTGCTCTGATGTGGGAGAAGAAATCACTGCTTTGTTAGAACAGCTGGTATGCTTGAACCTTGTGATGTAATATAATAAGGTCTGTTCTGCAGTGGCATGGGGAGGTAGCAGCAGTGGGTTGGTGCTGTGAGGGATAATGGAGATGTTACCTTAATTTCCTACAAACCATAGGCAAGGAGAGATTGAGTTTAATATTGAACTTCTGCATCTGTTGCAGTCTTCCAGTGTGTAATGATGGCTCAGTAACATCTCTGTTGCGTTATCATGCATTGCCCCTGGTAGAAATTGGGACTGTTGAAATTGGCAAGAAGTTCTGGGGTACAGCTTGGCTTTTTAAAGAATGCTGTGTGAAAACTCAGTCAGGCAACCAAAGTCATTGCCTCTTATGGAAATTTGGGACTGATGCTCCATATTATGCTAAAATTAACACATTCAGTCTTGTTTTAGAACATTTTGGTAAGGCAGGGGCGAACAGCTGTCAACACTCAAGAAGAAGGATCTCACCTAAGAAGCATGATCACTTGTTCCTGTTCCTGGCATCTACCACAGACAGAAACATTCTTATATCACTTGCATCTTCCTCTTCAGTACAGTCAGTAGCAAAGTGGTGAGGAAATGTCAATGCTGCAAGGTGTAACACAACAGAGGCAGCTCTGGTATTTTCTGCCTTTAGGTTTCCTGTTGCTCCAGGGGACAGAAACGTTCTTTATCATCTCTGTCTCTCAGATGCAGGCCTAACTACAGGAAATAAATAGTAGCAACATGTATAAACAAGACAGCAACATGTAGTTTTCTCTCAAGTCTGTTCATAAGGAATGCTCCTGGCTTTTAGTGGGGGATGTCCTAATAGATTGTGGTATCCTTCTGTACAGCTTTATATAACTAAGAAACCAAGGCTAGAAGATTTAAAATGAAGAGCCACCAGAATATGCAAAATATGTCGTAACAAATGTACCAGGAGATGGGGATTGTGTTACTAGTTTTCTCCATTGTACCTGAAGAACACTTTCAACACTTCCGATATGCACGTATAGTTGTCCTATTAGAATTGCTCATGCTGTATTTCATGATGTTCTAGAAATCTGGTCACACTGTATGTCAGAAGCCTGTCATGTGGATCCTTGTAATACACTGGAATTTACTGTTGCTCCGTGGACAAAAATGAGGTGTGCGTGTCTAGACTCATGTTTGTGGAGATGGTTCAGCAGAAAGAACTTGCTGTCAACAGAGGCAGAATAACTTTCTCAGCTCTGAAATACTTTAGCATAAAGTTATTTTTTAGTGATTTTTCTTCTTATATTTCCTTCCTAATACCCTGAAATAAATCCCCTCAGTCTAATGTTCTTACTGCTTTTCTTTGAATTTCCTGTCTTAGCTTCTGCTCCCTCAGCTGTCCCTGAATTTCCTTCCTAAATCCCTTCTGTCCTTTGCTAACCTCCTGTTGTCCCTCACCATCCACTGCTGCACTTTCAAAGCAGAAAGACGCACACGGTAAGAGAATGCATATTATCCTCTAGGTATTAGGGATTCATTTTATCCTCATTTCCACCTCTTAAATCAATCCCTGATTTATCAAATCCAGAAAATAATAACATTTACTTAAGAACAAATGGGTAAGATCGTTGGACAGAGGACAGAGTGGCACACAGCTGTTCTCACAGTCATCTGGGGTCATGTTTTCACTTTTTTTTTTTTTCCACACAGGAGGTAAGTTGTGTGGTTAGCAGCCACAGAGGGACTTGGATTAGGGAGTAGTCTTGTTGGGATGCCTAAAGGTACCAACCCATCTGGGCAATAGTGTGATGCACACTGTAGATTCGATTGCTCTATAGTACCATGATCTCCCCAATATAAGACGCAGGGCATCTGGGTCCTGCCCAGTGGCTGAGCAGAATAAAAAGGTGTATTTCACAGGGACTGACATGGAAGTCCAGCCACAGGTAGAAACATGCCTATATACTGCCTCTAACAGTGAACACCAGTCTGTTAACCATAAAGCATGCATTTCTGAGAGAAAAAGGTGCCCTTGGCCTCCTGCATGGCTCAGCAAGGCTGATAGTGGTGAGGCCACTTTCAGGTAAAAGCACTGATGAAAACTGCTCTACTTAGTATTGAGAAGAGAGCAGTGCCAATTACCACTGAGTGAGGAGGTAGTATCTGCTCGCTGCTGGGTACTTGCTGCTCTTGTACCAAGTGGACATATAGTTTATTGACCCATCCTGCCACCTGGCAACTTGTCACCCATTTTTTTGGCAGCTACCAATGATTCAGTGTTTCTCTGCATCCGTTTGGCTGCAGATACAAATTGCACTATACAAATTGAACCAGTGTGTTCTGACTCTCAAATGTCAAGACTGGAGCTGATGACACACTGCTTGAGGAAGAGAGGAGATATCAAGGACAATCTAAGATGGATTGTTACAGGGTACAGGAGTAGCATCCTGGACAAACATGTGGAATTGTAGAAAAAAGGTTTGGAAGGGACATCTGAGGGTTTACACAGTGCATCCTCCCACTCAAGCAAGAACTGCTGTTGACATGTGAGCCGTGGCTTTGTCTAGCTTGGTTTTGAACCTTAAGGGACTGACATCCATCAGCTTCTCTGGATAGTCTGTTCCAGTGCTACATTACACTCCTAGTGATTTAATTCATCCCTAATGTCTAACCTGAACCCCAGTGCAGATATGAGGAAAGAGATCGGATTCAGTAATGAATTAACTTGTGTCAGTCATCAAATAATAACTTAGAACATTTTTTTTTAAAAATCTATAGGAGTTGGAAGAAAAATTTAATGCCTCAGAGATCAGTGGAGATAGCATCGAATCCTGCAGCCTCATGGTAGGAGCAACCAATCACTGAAATGCAGCCAGTGAAATGAAGAGTCATGTCAGGAAAATGTAGTATGAAAAGGGGCAGCAGAAACAGAATTGATGAGTAAAACTGAGAATCAACAGACTAGCATACAAAGAATGGGCATCTCAGCAGGTGAAAATAAACATTGTAGCAGCAGCGTGAAGAGAGCTTAGGACTCTGGTTCAAAGTCTGCTTTACTGAGGGGACTCTGTGGCTTAAGCAGCCTAAAGGAACTTGTGGTAATGATCACTTCTTGTTTGTGGTTAGAATACCAGTAAGAGAGCAACCACATTAGCAGGCAAAGGAAGAATGATTTCTTAGAGCTTGCCATGATTCTTGAGAGGAGGTCTCCATGATCTGTAGGGGGGAACACTGGAAGTAGGGTCATAAATGCTGAAGTAATTGACAAGATTGTGGAATTTCTGTGATTTAAATATTAAATATAAATCAAATTTTAAATATAAAGTTCTGTAACTATAGTTTGAGGAACCACTAGCAGATGATAGATGACATAATGAACATATTGACATACCTTTACTGCACTTGTTAAGAGGTCTTAGCTGTTTCAGACCCTTTAATTTCTTACTCTCAAATTGCTCGTTCTCTTAGAGGCTTGACCTCCATCCTCTGATATCATCTCTCTCTGTGTCCCTTTCATTACAATTTCTAGTTCTCTTCTGCTTGTTTTCCAGCTGCAGATCCTGTTAGAGATACTTGGGTTTTCTCCCCTTATTTTTACATGTCTTTTGAACAGTGATGCTGTTCGAATCATCCTTAATTTCATCCTCCCCATGCAGTAGACAGTAGAACTGTCTGCTACTACTGCAAATACATTTTTCTTCTGTTTTGATTCTGCATCTTCTATGTTACCTCTATTCAGACTATGCCACACCTGTCCTTTGCACCTACTGTAGTTATAAACCCTCTGGTAGTTCTGTGTCCTCAGACCTCAATTCAATATTTAGCTGTGGTCTAATACTCATATCCCTTAAGTGCTCTTCATTTACCTTTTTTTCAAAAGCTTATGGAACTTACAAGAAAACCAGTGTCTATTTTGTGTGCATTCTTAACCTTAAATAAGATGCCACAATCCTGACATCATGTCTAATGGTCTGATACCAGGTCTGTGACCTTCAGTTTGACTGAATGCAGGATTTAACAGCCTGATTTAAATAAAATGCTATTTAAAAGCATTTTAAATGCTGAATTTAAAGTTACAGTGTTTCAACCAGTGTGTGTCAACAGTTTAAGCATTATTCTTTTGATATTGTGTCCAGTTCTGGGCTCCCTGGTATAAAAGGGACAGGGATCTCCTGAAGAGAGTCCAGTGAAGGGCTACAAAGATGATTAAAGGACTGGAGCATCTCCCCTGTGGGGATAGGCTGAAAGAACTGGGGCTGTTCAGCCTTGAGAGAGAAGGTTAAGAGGGGATCTTATTAATGTTAATAAATATCTCAAGTGTGGGACACAGGGGGAAATGGCCAGCCCCCTTCCAGTAGTCTGTGGAGATAGGACAAGGGGCAATGGCTGCAAATTGGAGCACAGGAAGTTCCGCACCAACATGCAGAACTTTTTCATGGTGAGGGTGACAGAGCCCTGGGACAGGCTGCCCAGAGAAGTTGTGGAGTCTCCTTCTCTGGAGATATTCAAGACCCTTCTGGATGTCTACCTGTGCAACCTGTCCTAGAGAACCTGCTTTGGCAGGGGGGTTGGACCCGATGATCTCTCGAGGTCCCTTCCAACCCCTACAGTTCTGTGATTCTGTGATCAGGACTACAAATACCAAGACATGCAGCACACAGTGTAACATGAGTGAGAGATCTGAACAAGTTTGAAGAATTCAGGGCCTGGCAGAAACCATGGTTTCAATAGATATAGTTCATATATAGATGTTTAGATACCCTAAGGTTAAAGCCTATACTTAAAACCCGGTAGAAAATAAGAACATATTCTAGGGTTTTATGCGCCAGGCATATTCCTGACCATGTTTGAATGAATTACTTTTGCTTTTGAGATTCAGGAAGCTAATGATGTAGTACGTGAAAGATCAATGTTGATCCTGTATGCGACAGAATGTATTGATGCTGGAGAGGATTTTTTAAATTGATATAGTAAATCTAGTAGACAATACAGAACAGGTATTTGTAGCCTGATGGGAAAGTGGCATATGACATAGTTCTGCTAAACATCATGGAAATAACTTTCATTTTCAAGCCAGGCTTCTGTGGCTCAAAATGTGTAGAAAACATACTGGCCTGAGCTCAGAGCTGTCATAAGAGGATTCTACTCAACAGGTCTGAATTTGGTCCTGGAATTTTATTTATACTTTGTCATCCAGGGGATAAAACTCAGAGGCTTCCTGATCCTCTTGGTATGAGCAAATAATTTTTACTCACCCATGGGCATTTTTTCTCTACCCATTATGTGCATTTTCCAAGCCACAACCTCCTTTCCTCAAACAGATGATTTGATTTTTCTTCATTTCATTTTTAAGTGATTTCCTGGGGATGGAGGGGATTTCTGTGCATGCAGAACAACTGTTAAACTGAATCCTCATTACAGTAACATCAAGTGGCTGGTTTAAACTGCTGACCACCCATCTGAGTCATTATGTTAAATGTTCTTTGCTTCTGGGCACCTCCCTCTCTTGTGTGTGCCACAGTGATGCGAGAAGAAACACAGAGGTTTCTGTGGTATCATGACATCTCACCCAAATCACCGAAGGGCATGGACTACGCTGGTTTGTGAATTAGCCTCTTCCCATAGACTTAAATTCATCTGTTGGGTCTTCTGGTACAGTGCAATCAAAAACATGTATAGATCAGAAAGCCAGAGTAGAACTGGAATAAGTTTTAATCAGTTGTTTGTAAATGTGTGTGTGTACTTTGAAAAAGTGGTATACAGGACAGTACTTTGACTCCCCAAAAATACTGCAGTACGAAACATACCCAGCATATTACATGTGATGCTCTCTATATAGCATCAGTTCCTGGGGAGGATGTGCGTCTGCCCTGTGAGAAGCAAACTTTGGAGGCAGCAAAGATCACGGTATTTTATCAGAGGGACTGTTGTCCTTCAGCTGTCCACAGCTGCAAAACCTAAGGCAGCAGGTTTTCCCCTCTCTTTGTATAGGAACCCGCCTTAATTGCTCTTTGCTGTTAACACACATCCTGATAAGTCTAGCACTCACTTTGAGATGTCAACTGGCCATCTGCTATGAGGGATGAGTAAATATATGCATATAATGCTTTTGTCACTACTGTGATGTTTTTTATTAGATAGAAAATCTGAAATGACAGTACACAGGTACAGAGTCATCAACTCCTGAACATACAAGACAACAGTACTAGTGGATTCTCAGCACTTCCAGGGAATTAGATCCACAGAATAGGTTAGTTGAAACGTATATTTATCTTCAAATGATAACTAGAAACCCTAGGGGAAAACAGCCTTTGTGGCAGCTGTTTTTCTCCCCTTGACTGCTCTCTTTTCACTTTGTACTCTAACTCTCTCTTGCCCTCAATTAACCAGTTCTTGCTACCTGCCCGGCTTTGCAGAATCAATCACTTAATCATAGACAAAGGCTAAACTTTCTTCTTCCTGAAACAGTTTAGCCTCTGAACCTTATGCTCTGTGTGACTTTCTTTTCCCATGCTTTTTGCATTTCCTCGGTCCTGCAACCAAACTTGGCTTAAGTATCTGCAAGTGCAATGCATTTCTCTTCTTCATTGTTCCCTACAATGAAATAGCACGAGTGGAAAATGTTTCTGTTTGCGTGAAGGGACTCCCAGGCTGCAGCATTGTAAACTGTTGCTTCAGAAAACTTGGAGCTGCTGGTGGGTAGACCATACACGTTGCATGCTGAGGCTGCTTTTTGCCTTGATTTAGGAGAGCAAGATGCCAGGCAAGTTGAAATGGCCTTGTTAAAATATTCATATGTCCATGAGAAACAGGAAAAATCTGCTCCCTGAGCTCTGGCTATAGTCTGATAGCACATCCACACCTAATTCCCATGATTTTCTGCTAGCCTTACTCTTTTTCTGTGTGCAAATGACAGATTAGACTTTCCAAATAGTCCTCCTTGTCACAACAATGTCAGAAATACCAAGAGTGACTAATTGGGCTACCGAAAGCCTTTTTACCTTCTTGAGCTTCGTATGGCAGTCTCAGCTAAGACTGCCAGTGTTTTGGGAAGCTATGCTCCTCTGAGGTTTCATTCCCATTCATTTACCGGTAGTTAATTCTGTTTAATTTGTTGCTTTCCCTCCTTGCTTACTAACCTCAGTCTGGTCCCTTCACCCATTCTGTTGTATCCCAGGGCTCTGTTTCTGCAGGATGTTAAGTAGCTTAGGAAGTCTCTGCTGGGGATGTTTTCAGCTGATGCTGGTTGACAGCTGAGTAACTGCAGGTTGCATAACTTGTAGTCTGGCCCGATATATCTTTTCACAGGAAAACTAAACAAAGCAGATGCCAAAGCAGGTGGTTGGGTTTTTATCTGCAGAGCTTCCTACTGTCTGCAGCCATGCTTTATGTTTCTGTAGGACAGTACTTTCTGTTTTGGTGGAGTCCTGAGCTTGAGCTGGAGCAGTACCCTAAACTACTGTGAGACATCAGCCCAGCGCTTTGGAGACCTCAAAGCCCTTACTTCTCAGATACCTTCTGCCTTTCTATTGAGCCTGAAGCCTGCTGAAATGGGACTTCAGGAGTTTCAGCCAGAATCATGTGGATACGTGGGCAGTATCCAGGGTGTTAAGGACTATTTTCCTCATGCTCCTCTAGCATTTTGGTAAAGCTATTGAAATGAGGAGCCAACAAAGGGATAGCTTGGTGGAAATAAACTGTAACTGGTCCTCCCTTTTCCTCCTTTTGTATACTGATGTGGGGTTGTGCATTTTCCTGTCCCTCAGCTGCTTTGCGGCCTTGGAAGATAAAGCCTACTTTACTGAAATGAGGAGAGTGGGCTTGGTGCTGATGTATAGCAATTCATAGAAGCAGAGCAATGACTAGCTTTCCTGTTCAAATTCTCCTGTTGTGTGTGAATTTCAGACACGGGTCTCAATAAAGCTCTTATTTACCTACATTGTTCATAGAGCTTGCTGTTTGATTTAAGGATCTCCCAGTCATCTCATCTGCAGAGTTTAGCACTATAGCTAGAAGGCAACTTATCTCCAAAAACAGCTTGCCTTTGACCTTGAATGTTCTTGCAGTTGTTTAAATGCTTTTGCAGTTTTCCTAAGGAGCTGAAAGAGACAGTTTTGCAGTATGACTCTGCTTCTAAATGTGTCTGTAATAACCATAGTATTTTAGGTTTTCCTGTTTGCTTTTTCTTTCTGTGGCTTGTAGATCAAATTTGCCCAAGCTTGCAAGTGAGAAAAATGATTTTCTAATTCCTAATTTCAGAAACTTGCTTATATGGTAAAGATTCCTGAAGGAAAAGATTCTATACCTGAAGGTTAGTTGAGCAGCTTTATTGATGATACAGGAACTAAAGTAGATATTACTCCTCCTTTCATGGCTGTGCTTACACTGCAGGGATGATGAAAGTGTTAAAACTTTGTTTGTGTCATTTGGCTACACAGAATTGTCTATGCATCCACAATAGGGAGTGAGAGGAACGGTTTGGTTTTTTTTGAAAGCTGTGCCAACTGCACTGTCAAAATACTTATGCAGTACCAGCACAGCACTGCTGCCGGGAATACAGCCTTACTAGTTACCCTTGCCCTATGCAAGGCAAGCTAAGCCAGTGAAAATGGCATTTTCATAATGTCACTGCATCGATGGCAGGGGTTTCTGCGGTCGTGGCTTTTCAGTCACATTGTTGTCGTGCCACTGCCTCATACAGTCATGTAGGCAGCATCCTAAAGCGCAACTGCTTTTCTGACTGTACGTATGCTTTTAAAATCACCTAGTGCAGAAAGGCATTACTGACCCTGTCCAAGCAGAAGACAGATCTTTCCTGATTGTCCTGAGAGAACCAGAATCGTTTGATTTGGTGAAAAGGACAATCAAAACAAGATACTGCATGATAATCAGAAAATTCAGTCCTGCAATGCAGCATTATGGAAGGGAAAAAAAAAAAAAAAGGCGAGAGAGAGGGAAAACAGAGCAGTTTGTCTCCCTGCACCATATAGGGGAATTCCAAGCAAGAGAACTGTGTATTTGGGTCAGCTGAGTCCTAAAGGAGAATTTTCATGCAGTCTCTTCAACCCATTTTCGTATGTGGTTGTTGAAGATGCCAAACCTTAAAAGGGGCAAATATTGATAGGAATTAATGCTAGATTTCTAAACTGCCAGTTCTGCTGCTGTGACTATCATTTTCAAAAGGAAAACAACAAAGCAGCTGGGGTACGTCTACATGATGCAATACAGGGTCAGGCAGAGACACTGAAGTTACCTCTGAATGTGACCATATGGAGACAGGAACATTATAGCTGTATAAGGGTAGCACTCAGCTTGGGCTCATTAGGCATCTTGTTTGGAGCTAGCGGAGGTATCTCTGTCCAGTATGGAAATTTCTTTAGTTCTCCTCCAAATGAGCTTAGGCTTTATCTAGGCCTGTTCTACAGCTCATTGAATTCTGAGAAAGTCTTTCCACTGATTTCAGTGGAGCTAGGAACAGAACTGGATGTTGTTTTCAGGAAGGTGTCCCTCAATAGGGTTGTGCTCGTCTCCCATGCTGGGCACCTTTTCTGCAGAGTCAGAAGGAGATAAAAACAACTCACTGGCGACAGCAGGAATGGTCAAATACAGAGGAGTGTCACACTGAAATCATGTTAGTAAGAAAGATGCTTAGCATGAAATGATCTTCTGGCATGTTCTCTGTGTGAAATGAGGCTGAAGTCAAATGCTCATTCCCTTAAATGTCTTCATTCAATTCCTTTTATTCCTGCTTCACTCCAGTAACTTCTGATTTGCTGCTTTTGCTTCTTTTTGTCCCAGGATGCCTTCCACACTACCACTGCCAGAGTCAGTTCTGCTTGTTCTCTTCCAGATACAGCTTCAAGTTTTTTAATCTAAATGTAGGAGATGCAGGGAGAGCAAAGGCTTGCCCATATCTCTTCTTTGTACTGATGACTAACAGCAAACCTGAACAAGAGCCTACCTCCCCCACCCCCCAAAAAAAAAAACAACCCAACAACCTTCACCAAGAATATGCGAATTTAGAAGAAACGAATTTCTTCACAGGAGGAGTATCACAACTTCATCTTACTGTCTGAGGGTATTGGAGAACAAATTGAAGATTGTACAACTGAAATGTAAATTTGTGTGGTGCTGTGCATCGGTTAATCAGTGTAACCTCTCTGTGCATCTTTAATGATTGATTTATTTTTTTTTCTTCCACTCTTTAAGACTAGGGAACGAGTAAGGATGTTTGAGAAAATCTCTCTGATGTCCAGATCATGACGCCCTAAACCAGGCAGATTGTTGAAGAGATTTAAAAGGAGCTATAGTGTTTAATGCCATGTATAAATTGGCCGAGATAAATTTAATTTCTCTACAGAAAATGCCTGACAGGGATGCAGCAAGAGTACTTGTGCTTTTCCTACTCAGAAACTGCTCTAAGTCATTTTGAGCTTTTGCAATAGACTTTTCCTCAAGGTCTCCCATAGTTGCACTGCAGGGATATTGAATGACCTAGGTTTAAAACAAGCTATGCCATGTCCTTTGCCTGGTGATTTATTCCTCATCTTTACTGCCATAGTGTCTGAGGGGCCACACTGTGCTTTGCCTGCTTTGCCAAGCAGCCTGACGCAAAGTGAACATGAAGCAGCTGTGAATTAGTCCTGGAGATTGCGACAGTGGAGTTAGGGGTAATGCATGTATGTGAACTGCTTGTGATTAATATCAAGTGTGTCTTTTTTTAGCAAGAAGCTGTCATCTTCAAAGTTCCCCCCCACTTCATCTTGCTCATTAATTTTAATTTTTTTTTCAGTCTTCCTGTTAAAAATGAATTCTTAATGAGCGCTTCTGCTATTCAAAATGCCTCAAATTCCCTCCATAATGATGCCTCTCCATCAAACTGAAAACACATTCTTTGTAAACAAAAAACAAGACCTTGTGGTATGCAATTTGCATACCTTCTGTGGTATCTTTTAATTTATAGTATGAAATTTATTTTTAATTTCTTTCTATTTCATTCTGGCTATGCTGAGTGAACACACGATGGTTGGTTGTCATTTATTTTTTACTTGGCCTCTGTTAAAAAATGTTCCTATAAAAGCAGCATTTGTGGTCCCTTTGAAGTTTGAGAAAAGTTTGACTTGTTAGTAGTGGATGATGCTTCTTAGCACCTGTGTTTTGCTGTTGTTTGGAGCTTTGGAAGTGTATTCTAATAATTGTTTTGAGCACTTAAAAAATCTGTTCCTGCGCTTGGGCAGAGGTTTTAATGCCATTGACATGGGAAGGAATGAAATAATTAGCCAGTAAATTCAGCTCCAGTAGGTATCAGAGGAAGTTTTGCAGTACTCATCTTTTTCTATCGGTACGTGCAAAGAAAAATTAGTTTCTTTGTAGTGAATATCTAATGTCTTTGGATTTGGACAGCAAAGCCTGGGATGAGAATTCAGCAGTGTGCTGCCACCTTTCCATGCAAGTGGACTTTATAGTCAGTTCAAAGGCACACTAACAATTCCTTACCTGTGTAAGCGTTGTGGCACAGGCCCTTAGCATGGTGGCCATCTCTACGTCACAGTAGCTGACAGTAAAAAGAAATATATTGAAGATGGGAAGTCTCTCTATGCGCCTTCTCTTCCTACCAACGCGTCATCTTGGTAGCCACAAGAAGTGAACAAAATAAGATTGACTATCTTTTATCCTCCTGTGGCCTTGAGTTCAATGGGGAACAACCTTAAATGGACATATACCTTTCTCCCTTGAGTTCAGCCTTGAAAGTCTGACATCCCTACAGAAGATTTTGAGTCTTATGTTTTGGTCATCTGTTCCAAAAACTCATTCATCGATGAGTTCTCAGATTGGGGGTTCAAATACAGTAGTCACTTTTTAAAATGCTCTCCTCCAACACAGAATCACAGTGTTGCCTTCTTAAATAGGTCATTTGTCCTCTAGTGTTCAGGGCTAACTAACTAAGGAGATACCAAATATCTCATATCTGAGTCCTTAAATGTGTGGCATTAAAAATTACTGATCAGTTGAATGAGAGTACTCTAAGCTTCTGACTATGTTCTTCATGGCCTTTGCCCCACTGTTTGCAGACTGTCCACAGAAATTTTACCTGTCTTAATTTCAAGGAGCCTTAGGAACTAAAATCTGCTTTTTTGGAAATACTGGACTTTGAGCTTTTTGGCTAGAAACTCTACTGCAAATGAAAAGTATTAGACGCTTGAGTGGGAAGAAGCTAATTTCCAAAGCATTTTGTTTCTGTTTGAGCCATGTCTACTGCTCCACTGTTAACTGGGTTTTTTTGACTTTATGACCAACAAGCAGGTGATACTTTGCCTCTTGACACCAAGGGTAAACCAAGAACATTAGGGGAGAGAACAACCATCCATGCTGTTAAAAAAAGAACTGTTTGCACATCAACAAAACTGTGATATAAATGGAGAGGATTCCTAATGAAAGTCAAACAATTATTCATGCAGCAGAGGAGGATGTAATTTCCAATCTGAAGCACCTTAAGGGCCTTCGTCTGCCTTTTGTTCTGGACTGCCTGGCATCTCATTTCCAGGAGTTATTCTGCCTCTATCAGCACAACTGTAATCTGCACCCACCTCTGTGCTAGCCTGTAAATCACTGCAGCCAGTTGGTTACATGCTTCAAGTTATTGTGTGCAGTCTGAATTCACTACCAAGGACCCTTCCTGCCAGCACCCAGCTTCCAGGAAATTAATTTCTCCTTTCCTTGGTGAGAATTTCTGTTCTGGTTTCCATATTCATTTCAGAGGTCTAGTGCCTGGCATTAAGAGTGCTCTGTACAACTGAATCTCCTCCTTGCTTGGCAATCAGTGAGATACAAACAATGAATTGCTTTGTTATAATATACCCTCTGTAGTATTTAGGTAGGATAGATAAACCCATGGCTTTAAGTTATGCTGGTGAAAGAAGAACCATGAAATGGGAAACGCCTTTTTAGCATCTCTTGTCTTTCCTGCTGACCTAAATGCAAGTATATTCCTCCACAAATTTAGTTATGATACTAATTTCAAATGAATTTGACAGTAAATTCAAGTCCGGTTTCTGCTTCCAACTTCATAATCAGGATGCTAGTTTGTGAACTTACTGAAGCTTCCATGAATCTGTTTGTCAGTATTTCAGTGACTCATTTGAGATTAAGCAATTTTTCAGAAACATGTTATCAGCAAAACCATTCATATTAGCTGCTGGTTTATAGTCACTGTTTCTAGTTTGTGTTCCTTGTTATCTTGGTTACAGGGGTTACCCACTCATTAGCTGACTGTAACTTTTTAAAGCAGGCGAGAGAAGAGGTTGTCATAGTAAATAATGAACTCACCAAAGTAGTGGGCTCACACAGAAAATAATGCCATCCCTTGGACAATAAGAAAAAGATCTTTGCCTGGGGGTATATAGAAGGACCGGATAGAAAAGGGCACCGACTTGGTGATTAAAGAACCAGTAGGTTCTGCACAGGCATTGTTTAACTACTTTATTCCTACATCATCATCATCATCATAATGGAGTGTGTCATTCACTCAGAAGTATCTCATAACCAAAAAACCCAACCAAACAAAGAGCAGAAAGTAGAAGCACACACAACCTTGGGAAGGACAGAAAGGCTACCATAGAGCACACGATTATGGTGGCAATATTACATTCCTATCTATGTCATTGAGAATCTGCTTCTGCTCTCCCTACAATTTACTCTAACAGAGGTTGAACCTGTGTTACAACAGCAGAGCAAGGTGTTGTCAGAGTGTAGTCAGAGGTGCTGTAATGCATTGAGGTAAAGGTTGTTGTTGAAGCATCTGTGTCCCGTCTTGTTGATCTAAACCTCTAAGTCGTAGCCCTGGTAGTGCTGCTTTTAAATTGTTTCTTTTATGTTAACTGTTTAGCAGCCAACACTGAGAGAAATAACAATTGAAGATGTAGAAATAGCCTTGTAGTGTGTGAAGGATGAGGGTAGCAATCAGGAGGAAGGACTGGAAACTTTCCCGCATTTCTCATGAACCGTGCAGTTTAGAAGGAATTAAGATCTCTCTTGCAGTCACATGCTTTGTGGTGGCATTTGGCTTTGGCATGATATCTTAAACTTCTGCTTCTCAGCTCTTCTCTTTCTCTCATGGATCCATAATGTGTTAAATCAGTGTATGTTTTTTAAGGATATTCTGCTCAAGACAGAGAGGCTGAGTTGAGAGAAAAAAATTACCTCCAGATTTTTTACTGATAATCCAATTTACCAGACCACAGCCAGAACCTGCTCTTCACTTTCCCTATCAAGTGGGACTAGGGCCTCTGGCCTCCTGCATCACTAAGCAAACTGCTGCAGTGGTTTAAGATATTAACAACATCTCACTGTTCATTACAGTTCCCATTGCAGAGCTGGCAGACGGTCCATCAGGCATATTGCTTACCGTTGTTTGTGGTTTAAATTGATATGCTGGACAGTGAATGGGAGTGGCTGAGGTGCAGCTGCAGGATTCACTTGTGTGGTTTCTCCTGAAGGACTGAAAGAAGGAGTAAAGTGGGTATATGGACACAAGCAAAGTTGACAGACCAGTGAAGGTAAGAGATAGGTGGATGCTTGCAGTCTAACCTTGTTATAGCCCTCAAGGGTGACTGGTTTTGAGAAGGTTGAGGTGGGGGTTGACCTTTCTGGAGATCAAAAAAGAAACATATATAGAGTCTTGGCCCTCGGCTCTATATATTAATCACTGGTGTGACAGAGAGGCAGGCAAGAATAGTATTTCTCCTGTGGCTTGTTTGAAATTTTATGAACTTACAAATCGGGTAGTGTAGATAAGGAAACTAGCTGGAATAGCTGTTGTAACATGAGCTTCTTGCACATCAGAACTAGTTCCATGTGTAGAACATACCATTCTGGACCAAGAATTGGTTTTTGTCATAGAATTTAACACCCTCTCAAGCTTCTGCTGAATGGGAAGAGACAGGTACTAGTTCACTCCCTGTGCAGAATGATTTAAGAATAATTATTTATTTTTAAATTTTCTTTCTTTTGTAGAGGCAGAGCTAGATAAGTAGATGTGAGGGGAATTTCTTTTGCCCTGTAAATTCTAGAGGAGAAACAAACCTGCTTTGCAAAACTAGATTCAGCCCCATTTGAAATCAAAGGCGAATTCAAAAGTACAGGAGCGTAAACACTATCAATTGCAAATGAGTGGCCTTTTATGATAAGTTCCAGAGCCTGATCTCATCACGTTCCTAGTTCATAATAAGTGCAAATGTGTGATTGCAACTACGTCATGTGCCTGGGAGCACAGAAGGCACGCCGGCAGGTGCTAATCAGATGAAGGTGAAGGTTAGGACTGCAGTTGCAATTACAACCCTTAGTAAATCTACTCCTGGGTTTGGGCCATAAGGTTATTTATCCTAACAAGAGAATAGACTATTTCATGTAATCTGTTGTTGGGCTTGGGAGGAGTGGGGGGTGAATAAGGTGTGGGGGAGTGCTGCTTGAAGCAGATTTGGCTTTGTGTCACTGCCCTTCCTCCTGATTCTTTGACACATTTTGCTCTATGTATTTTAAGTAAATGGAGAATGTATTTAGCTGGACTTCTCCCCAAAGGCAGAAGTCTCTAAGCACAATCTGTGAAGTTTGTTCCCTGTTGCTAATAAAGCCCATAGCTGCAGCACGATGCAGTTTCTACCACTCTCTCTTGTCTGTGGGAACTGATTTTCATGTCGACGGAGGCCTACCATTTGAAGTCCCCAGCACAGCCTAAACCCGACTTCCCATTGATGCTTACTGTTTTCGGGGGCTGCAAAAGGCACACCTTTAGCAAGCTACGAGAATCTGTCTGTCCAAAGCTCTGATGCATACTTCAGCATCATTCTTATTCAAGCTAATCAGTTATAGCTCGCTCTGTCACCAAGAGCAGCTGTTGGTCTCCTAGATGAGAATTCCCACACCTGCGCCTGCCCTCATTACAGCTATATCCCCACCGCGCTGCCTCGTGCTCGCTTCCTTCTCTTCCCATGCCTCTTGTTACTGAAGGACAGAGCTTCCTCTGGCCTGTAGGTGCTGTGTGTGCCCATGACAATTCAGAGGGAAGCCTCATGGTCCAGTGGCTGGAGCAAATGTCCGCGGGACTGGCGGCGCCTGGGATGCAAAGCTGGCTAAGCAGCTGACTGTGTGGCCTTGGGCGAGTCACTTGACCTCGGCATGCCTCAGTTAACCCAGCTGGAAAATTGGGTAAAAAGCAGAAACCTTAATGCTGTATCTAAGCTGAGTTCTCCAGGGGAAAGATATAAGTGGCAGGAAGGTGGGTGTTCACTGCTCTAGGCTTATGAATTATGTGAAGTATTTGGATGACTGGAAGTGCCAACTGGTGTAAATAGCTGGTGCCCAGGTGCACATAGAGAACGGTGACAGAAATTGATGGCAGTGCTCCCTAGGGAAAAACCCTCAGATTTTGTCTCAGGCCAGGCACATGCCATGTCTGCATGGGAAGCAGTGTCCAGCTGTGACTAGGATTTAGTGAATGACTGCTGTGCTCATGCTGGGATGCTTTTTCAGGGTGTATTCCTTAAAGATCTGATTTTCCCTGTTTGGGGCATCCCTAATTTTGCTGGAATATTGGGACACTGTGAGATGAATTAGAAATATTTTAGGCAGTACTCAATAGACTCCATTCTCTATGATCTACCTATCACTGTGAAGTTCAAAAGGGAAGAAAGGAGGGGAGGAGGGAGTAGATGCCACAACTTTGGATGTGTGAAAGCAAATCTCAGGAAGAAAAGCAAGTCAAAAGAGTAAGTTTTGGAACTGGTGGCTGCTATTTCCTTTGAAATATTCGGGCAGATTTGTTTGGCTTGTGATTTAGCTAGACACACCATAGTCCAGAGATACACAAATTGCCTTCAAACAGCTTCTTGTAGCCTTGCATCAGGCTCTGGGTCAGGAACCTCTTCATGACTTCAGTCCTGTAGCTCCAGGCTGAAATTACCAGCAAGCTGCAGTCCTTCCTGCTTTTCTCATTGAACTCCTGAATTTCCCACCAACTTGCACCATGCAAATTTTTCTGGTAAATTAATATACAGGCTCTTTGCATCATGCAAATAGCTTGCTAGATGCATCTTAACCTGTCAGGAGCAGTAAGAAATAGTAAGGATCTTGCATGTTTGAACAGCACCTCTCTTGTCCTGGTTCTGGACAGATCAGAGTCATCCTCCCCAAGCAGCCAGCCCAGGTGAGCTGAGTTAACCTGGGCTGTTTCCACACCACCTGACACCACTTCCCCATAAAAGGGGGATGGTTGAGGAGAGGCAGTCTTGGGTGCCTCCAGGGCAGTCTGAGTTAGGTCAGACCTCCTGTGGTACATACTCTGTGTTATCACCCGGTGTGGTGAAATGTGCTGTGGGCTGTTACTGTTCTCCTTTCATGGTGCTTTTGTCAGTAAACTGTCCTTGTCCTAGCCCACTTTAGGGGGCTCTCTCCTCTGGGAGTAAGCGAGCAGCGTATGGTGCTCAGCATGAGCTTGGGGCTGAACCACCACTCTCATTTTCCTCTGCTTTCTTCAAAGAGCATGACCACCTTGGATCTGTCATTTGCTTTTGCAGTGAGGGGGAGGGAGGTACCTAAGTCCAGAGAAAGTAACTTGCACAGAATGAAATTTATGCATAAACTTTGTCCAGAAATGAAATTATTTAAATGGCAATAGAGATTCATTCAGGTCCCCCCATGGAGCCCAAGTGGCATTTTTCCCAGTTTCGGTCTAGAGGGATTTATTTTAAGAGCAGACACGAATGTGCTCTGAAGTAACATTAATCATTGGCCAAGGTCAGCAGAACAGAGCTTGCAGTAGTGAAGTATGTTTAGCATGTGTCGTCCTTGTCTTTTTTTTTTATCTGTCCAGTTTGGTTCACCTGCCTGTGATCACCAGTTTGTGTCACCCCTGCTCTCTCTCCCTCCCTTTTTAACTAAGTGACAATTGATGTTGCTGAATTCAGAGGCAGGCATTTTATCTTGATGGCTGGCTGCCAGTTTATCTAATCCAGGGTTGACGTATTTGACTTAAGGCTGTGCTGTCACTTGGCCCCAAGCTGTGCACCTGTGTGAGGTGCTCTGTCCCTCTCATTTGGACTAGCATCACCCCTGTGCCAAGGCTTCTTGGGGTTATCTGTTATAGATAAAGGAAAGGAGGCCTAATGTTAGAAGGAGCCAGCGTAGGGGAAAAAGAAGGAAGAAGAGCAAAGAACAGTAATAAATTACTAACAGTCATCACTGTGAGCCATCTGCAGAAATCCCCATGACAATACAGACACTGGGGATATTGCTTGTAAGCAGTGCTGTTAACACCTTCTGCAAAGGAAAAGCTTTGTGAACACCCACTGATCCTAGAGAAGGCACCCACTGGAAGCCAAGTTTGCAGCAGGCATTAATAATCCTATAGAACAATAAGTGCCAGTTAGAAATAGCTGAGCTATTTATCTCCAGAGCTCTCCTTGGGCAGCTGCAGAGGGGCTGGCCTTCTTTATTGCTGATTGACGCTTACTGATCCAGTATCTTTGCTATCTAGAATAAATACATGAACTGAATGCTACAGCACAGATGATAGTCTTGGAAATTGTTTAATTTAGCTGGTGTGAATGTGATATTGTATAAACAGAGAGGAATAGGCAATCCTTACTCCAAAAATTAGCTGTCTGAATAGTCAATTAAAGGATAGATCAGGGGAAGTGATATACGTGGCATCGCATGTGAGGTAAATGGCAGAGGTAGAGAAGACACTAGGATGTCTTGTTCCTGGCATAATGCTTTTCCCCACTGCATTTCAATAGGGTTTCACGGCGCTTTGTAGGAAATCGTGAATGAATCTCCACCAGAATCCCATGAAGAATTCATGAGTGAAACTGTATCACAGTCCTACAAAATGAGTAGTATTGTTCCCAGTTTGTAGAGAGGTACAAGTTGCTAACCCAAAGTCAAACAACAAACTCCCAAGGTTTTCACTACAGATACTTCACAGATGTTATTTAAATATTATTAGGTGATAGCAGACCTCTTTTTCATGTGGAAGGAATCAGTCAGCAATAGCTTGCCATTATTCACATTTACTATGTTCTTCCTTACCTGGAACACTACCTGGACACTAGAGAGGAGGAGGAGCCCAATGACTAGGACACACAGGTCTGCTGTGGCTCATGTAAGTCAAATGAAGCTTCATCAATCCATTGAAATCTTCCCTAAGATTGAGTCTGTTTTTCCTTCTGCTCACCTTCCCCTTTCTTGTTTCTGCTTGTGGTTTTAGACTGTCCAAGAGCCCAAAAGATTTGGGGGCATTTTAACGAGTGAAATGTCATAGAACCCTAAATTCAAGGTAAGCAGGTCAGCTTGGCCTCTGTGACTGCTGTTAATGGATGAAGGCAGGCCACCGGCTGTCACTGGAGGAACCTGCAGTGGTGATTCCTGCTTAGAGACAAAAGGGTGTAGATCCTTGCACAAAGAAGATTTCAAACAAATGGTGACCAGGCCTTCCCAAAAAATGCAGCTAGCAGGTGGAAGAGAGCAGGACTGGTGTGTCCATTTATGTCAGTAAACGTTTATCCAAATGGACAGACTTGCCAGGGAAAATGCATGCTATATAAAACACCTGACATCTGCTGAGTTCCAGGTGCCTGCCAAATTCTGCCCTGTCCCAGGTGCGCTTATTCCCTATGAAGTTTGTTGCTGCCAGCCCAGTGACAGCATACTGCAAGTAGAATGGAAGATAGTGATGATCGGTCCCTCTGATAGCTGTTTTGGCTGAGTCAAATTGTGTTGCCATGCGCTCAATCCCCTGCTTATCACAGGATGCAGCTGTGTGCTACTGGAACCAGCTCTAATTGTGCTTGTGGCTGTCTCCTGTAGGATTTTAATAAGCCCTGCAGAGTATGTAGGAATTAGACAGTGTCTCTTTAAGCAATTTGTAAACCCCCGGGAGCATTCTTGATTTTTCTTGTAGAAGCCACCAGAACCAATCTGCCTAGTGGTTCATGCAGGTAGTAAGGCTGTGCTTGTTTATATCCAGCAGAGGCTGTAATTTTGAATGGAACAGTGGCCATGTGACTTCTTCATATTCCTGACATTGCACAGCGAGCAAATACACAATCCCCTGGTGAGAAGCCTAGTCTGGAGAGGTCTGCCCGTACAGCAAAGATGTGCAATTCCTCAAATTATTACTATTCCGTTGGTGCTGTTCCTTGACGCGATCCCCAGTAACATCTGCTGCAGCCCTCTAGAGCCACCACATTGAACAACCTTTTTCAAATGGAGCCCCCCTTTAAAAACTGCTCTCAAAGATTTTAATTAAAGTAAAAGAGCAAATTTTGAGATCATAAAGGCCAACTTTATTCCTAAAAGCAAATACAAGCAGCAGGTAGTAAAAAGAACTAGATCTTTATTGCAGAGCATTGTAGGTAATAAATATTTAACAACTTAATTCAGAGGTACAAATATGAGCACATCTGTGACTTTTCTCCATCAGTCCTCTTCCTCCATCTCAACTAGGCAAAGCATTTACCTGTTATCCATCAGTTCACTCCACTGTAATCTGCTGTTGATTGCAGAATCTTCTTTTCTTTCCAATAGTTACTTCTCTAGAAAAGCATCGGTGAAGAGAGCTAACACGTTATCATTTAGGAACTTCCCATTAATGAATGGGAAAATATTTATTTTTCTTTGCAGAGGAAAAAGAAAGACAAATGTATGCAATAATTTATTGGGTAGCATCACGTAAAAGAGCAAAAAACACTGCCACTTTTAGTGTGTGGAATTTTTGAAGCGAATGGACACCTGGGAAGAAGATAAGAAATGAGTACTAGGAGGTAGCTCTCATCTAATTTCCCAAATACTCCTCAAAATCTGAGTCCTGGCTACTTCTGTTTATGGGCTGATCATGAGAACATTGTTTTTGAGAAGTGATTAGGGAATAACCTGCCAGAATGAGTGAGGAATCAATTAAATAATTACATGATTGATTGGGGGGGGGTGAAATGAACAAAAACTACATCATGAAACCCCAAAATAATGGGAGCCTAAAGCATGTACAGAGTTCAAGAGTTAAAAAGAGCCAGTTGGATAGATGTTCCAGGTCAAATGGTCCTTGCTGATTGCCAGAGGGGGTAGATAAACTAGGGGAGACTCTGGCCTGGTCAGATCCCTAGTCTAAGGTCTGCCTTTAACTGCCTTCTCAGTCTTGGTAAGGCTGGGGCTGTCTGTTTTTTGTATTTGCCAAAGCATCACAACAAAGGCATGAAGGACCTTAGCAAAATATGAATGGTAAAATTATAATAGGTAAATATGTGTTAAAAATTATTTTATTGGCACAAAGAGTTAAACTATAAGACCAGCCTCAGCTGAGTGAATAAATACTACTTTTTGTATGTCATTGGTAAATTTTGGGCTGACTTTTCGCACCCAAGTTACACATACTAGTGGTCTTATTTGCCATAGCTTTAGGCCCATTGTGCCTGTTCAGAAGTCTCAGAGGGATGCGCTGAGGTAGCCCATCAAGTGTGCAACATGAGCGAGCAAAGCAGCTCCAGCTGTGCAGGTAGGAGAAGGTACCACGCACTGAGACGAGCATAGCTTCCCTGTGGTTTCCCTGTTTTCATAGGATGATACAGCTCCTTGTTGACTTGCAGCGGAGGAAGTATCGAGTGCGCATGCTCTTTGCCATTAGGAAAATGCCCTTTGGAGCAGGTGATCATTTAAAGAGCTCCTTTGTTTGATAAAATGTGTTTGGGGTTTGGTTGAGCGGAAAATGTATTCATTGCAGATTAGCTTTCAGTCATCGCTTTTTTTTTAAAGCTGTCAATGTATGGGAGCTGGGCTTTGTGTATAAACCCCATTTTCTGTGAGAGCTCTTAAAAAGAAAAAAATTAAATATGTGATTTCCCATATGTGTTGTCTGAATGCAGAGTGCTGCAAATCTTGGGGGGGGGCGTGGGGGGAGCGTGTAAGATCCTGTTGGGCATTATGAGAGTTAGGGGGTTGTGTCCCAGGCAGACAAATGTCATCTTCCTCTCTTGCAGCTCTGTGTGTGTTTCAGCTTTGCCTTGACCTCCCATCCCAGGATACTCACAGGGAACCCACAGATTTAGTTCATGTCATTCCTCTCATCACCTCCTGATTGTCTCCCTTTTGCCAATGCACTGTCTGAACACCTCACTGTTGCTTGGGATGTTCTATCTCTGGTGCTGTGGCTGAATCTCCTGTTTGCCTGCACATGAAGTCACCCAGTTAATTTTGCTTCAGGCTGAGGCTGTGCTGAAATCTGTAACTGGGGTGGGTAGAATGTGAACACATAAGGCCAATACGTCACCACAGCCTTTTCTCCTGCTTTCCATATTTTCCTGGCTTCTTTCTGTCATTTGCATGGAGCAAAAACCGGTTCAAAAAGCTTGGTAGTCAGTCAGTGATAGAGAGAAGTATTTTGTTTCACTCCTGATCCCGAAGTGCAGCATTTGAAGAGCAGAAAGGAAAGAAATAGCCGTTCTTGTAACCTTTGTTTTGTTCTTGTAACCTTTGTTTACTTCTTGCTGTTTCTATGAAGGGAACGGGAAGGCCCTTTACAGGGGCTGGGGGGGGCACTACTCAGTGCTTTCCCATCCCACTGGTGCACAGATGATGGATCACTCAGCTGCACATGCGCTCTCTTTCTCTCTCCGATGCATCGTTACATTATTAGCCCTGTTCTGGAGGGCAGCGCTATTTAGGATTGGGTAAGAATGCCTGTAGGATGCATGTTGATCTGCTTTTAAAACAGGAGGGATAGAGGGAGTGAAAAGTGAGGGAATGAGAATTGGGTCAGACAGAAGCTTCCAAAAAGCTTAGCTTATTTGGAGAAGAGAAGAAGCAGCCAGAATAACAAACCATAGGACAGTAAAATTGATTCCCCGTTCCTTCTTCATCATACCCTCCTCCGGGTAAACCTGTTTCAGTTGATAGTGAATATTTCATGCAGTGCTGAGCGTTTTCCAAACTGTGGTGTCCTAGTTTTTCCACCTCCAGCCCCAAAGGAATGTTTTTACATCATGGAGCTTTATTTTTGGGAAGGGGAGGAGGGAGCGGAGGCTGCAAGCTTGCGAATAGACGGCAACAAAGAGTGGTTCAGAGAACAGCTTGGCTCTGATGTCTCGGCGGAGAATCTCACCTCCGCTCCTTTGCTCCCTCCAGAAAGCTCAGTGAAAAGGGTTGGCTCCCAAGGGGCTGGAGCATGGTTCAGAATAAAATAACCCTAAAAATGGCATACTGCCTCTGCCTGGGTCTGCTTTCAGTGCATTGCCATCGTTGTAGCTACTTCATTAGCTGACAACAAGCTGCTTTTACTGTCAGAGCTGCAGGTCTGTGTAGCTACTGAAGGGAAGAGCTGTGTCTGTTCTACCTCATGCACCAGTACCCAGAGGACTGCCAGGTCCTTGCTGCATGTCAACTTTTCCTTTAGGAAAGGGGAGGCACCTGGTCTCATCCTTTTTTTCTACCTCCCCACATCTTCTTCATGTAGAAGTATCAGCTAAGAGTTTGCAAGTCTGTCAGTGCAAGTCCAAAAGCCTCCTGTGTCCTGATCCAGTGATGTTCAGTGGCTGTCCTTTGATTTCATTGCAGCTGGGCACTTGATCCCAAAAACCTCTCAAATTCTGCTGGGTACTTAAGAAGCAGGGTAGGGAGCAGTGTCATTCTGTCCCAGTGTTTTATTCCCTCCTGTGAAATCAGACTCTACAAGTTTTCACATACACTTCCCTGAAGCTGGTGGGAAGTGCCTGCTCAAAACTTGAGACCTTCTGCATCATGGTGCATCCAGCTGCCTCTGAAGGCACCACAGCAGAATAAACTACCCCGCTAATCTGCCAAAGAGCTCAGCATCTTGGTTTCAGCTGAGACAAGAGTTGATTTTCTCTATAGTAGCCAGTATGGGGCTCTGTTTTAGATTTGTGCTGAAAACACTGTTGATAATATACATAGAGATGTTTTGGTTACTGCTGAGCAGTACTTACAGAGTCAAGGCCTTTTCTGCTTCACACACCTCCCTGCCAGTGAGTAGGCTGGCGGTGCACAGGCAGTTGGAGGACACACAGCTGACCCCCGCTGACCAAAGGGATATTCCGTGTCATATGATGTCATGCTCAATAAATAAGAAGCTTGGGGAAGAGGAAGGAAGCAGGGACAGTAGCGTTGCTTGCATTCCCAAGTAACTGTTGTGTATGATGGAGCCCTGCTTTCCTCAAGATGGATGAACATCTGCCTGACAATAGGAAGTAGCAAATTAACTCCTTGTCTTGATTTGCTTGTGTGCGTGGCATTTGCTTTACTTATGAAACTGTCTTTATTTCAACTCAGGAGTTGTCTTGCTTTCACTCTTCTGATTTGCCTTCCCCATCCCACTGCTGAGGAAAAGAGTGAGTGAGTGGCTGCGTGGTGCTTAGATGCCAACTAGGGTAAAACCATGACAGTCACCCAACCCAGAAATCTCTGAAGGGGATTGGTATCTCAGACCCTGCTGTGGGTTTGCATTTCACAAGTACTTCTCCCTTTAGGATAGGCCACAGCTATGAAGCCTGTAAAAGTCCCAGAGCCTCAGTATGCTTGCTCATATTTGCCTCCTAAAAGCACACTTTACCTGACCAGCTGAATTAGCATCTACTGTAACCAAGATAGCAGCACAGCAATTCAGTCTGACTCATCCCTATTAGGGACTGCAAAGCCCAGCGCTTGTGTTGCATGATTCCCTAGATAGACTCTGTTCTCCTACCTTGTCACGCTTGCCCTCTGTGCTCACTGCCCATTATTAAGGGGCACAACTGGCAGAGCTTTTTCCTCAGACCACTGAGCTGCAGCTCTAGATCTTCTGCTTTCCCGACATTAGTCCACAATGTGAACCATTTGCTGTGTGGCTTGTTAGTCTGTGGCAAGCTGTGTTCACACACCCTGAAGGACGTGGGGCAGAAGCGAAGCTGCTCAGTTAATGCTTTAGATTTGCAAGATTTTCGTTGATGCCAAAAGGCCTGAAGGTGATGGTGCATCTTCTTTCTTTGGTGGTTCTTGTCCTCTTACAGCAAAGGAAGGGTGAAGGGAAGGGAGGTGAAAAATGGTTCTTGTGGTGTGGTGGAGGCAAGAGGATAACTGTGGAATATCCCCAAAGCATGCTCCACCTCCACAGTGTTACAAAACAGCAGTTCAGCAGGGGACACAGAAGCACTTAGAGAAACTGCAGCTGAAACTAAGTGAACCTTTCAGTCTACTTATCACAGCATTTGCAGTCTCCGCTTCAAGGAGAAACAATAATAAATAAATAAATAATGTTGCAAAAGGAGCTAGTATCCATCTAGAGCATTGGATGAAATAAAAAGTGACAAACAAAGAAAATCACCAGCTCCTGCTTTAGAAACTGTTGTTAAAAATAAACCATCATTCACTGCTGCAGTCCTGCCAGTACCTCCCTGCTGAGAGCAGGAGACCCAGAATGCTGCCTATCTTTACATTCCCTGCACATGTTGTATAGTTTAACAGCTCTCTGTTGTCATGACAAAGATTCCCTGCTTTTCAGCATGAAGCTTGCTCTGCTATTTCTAGTCTACCTGTAACGTGGTCTGCCTTCCCTCCCAGCTTATAAGACGCTGTGTGTTCCTGTGCTCAGACAGTGTGTGGTGTCTCTGCTTGCTTCTGACTTGCGTGAGGACAGTTGATGACTCCCAATTCCTTATGTGGAGCCAGGGCAGTTGTGAAGAGGACCAGCACCAACCACATCCGTGACAGTGTGCTTTGAGCTTACATTTTGCTCCATATGACATATTGAAGACTTCACCCCCTACTGCTTCATTCTCTGCAGGCTGTACATTGAGTGGTGACATTTGAGACTTCATTTTTTGTCAGTGTTTGTCAGAGGGTGTGTCTTAGCAAGTCCTGGCCTACAAGCCACTGGAGCTGTGTCTAAAAGCAAAGCAAGGAACCATCTCTGCCCTGAAGAATTTATCATCTAAATAGGCAATGCATGTAAAAGGGCAGAAAAATGTGGGGAAAATGAAATATCTTATCATCTCCATTCTCTATATTCTGAACTAAAGCACAGATAAATATAGTTAGTAACCCACCCAGGGCAAAAAAATCTATCAAGAAAAATCAAAAAGTGAATCTGGACTTTCTTAATCCGCAAATCAGCATCTCAACCTCATAACTTCTCTCATATGACCTGTCAGAGCAAGCCAGTAGTGATGCCATATTTCCCACAGAGGCTTGCCAGAGTTTTTCCAGACCCAGTGAACCCAGACTAAGTTAAAGATCCTTAGGCAGCTTTATGCCTTTCTTTGGATATCACTTCAGATAATCATTCAAACTTTATCCCCACCTCATGAGAGCTCCAGGTTTTACGTGGTTATTTTGCTTAGCAATATGCCAGAGGTGGGTTTGGATGCAGACCTCATTCAGATTCAAATTTGGAACTATGTCTATACATGTAATAAAAGGTATTGCGTCTTTTATTTTAATATTCTCTCAGTTTTATATGTGTATTTATGCCAAACAGTATAGATATCTCCAGTATTTAGGGTGCTTTTCTTGAGAAACATGTAGAAGACATTTGCTGTACTGAGACTAACTACTCTGATCTCCAGTGGGACCCCACAGCAGCATCTCAGAAGCCACAAAATTTAGGGCTAAGGCCAAGACTTTTCAGAGTGGCTCAGCTTCCATCATTAGGTCAGATTTTCATTAGATCCAGTCAACTGTAGTGCCTGTGCAACTTGAAAGTCTAATTTTTGTATCATGCCTAATTGGACAGGGTACTGTTCTTAAAAACTTAGCTGCGGGTAGTTCAGCAGTTATAAATCAGTCTCTAGAGTGCTTAAGTGCAGAGAACCCAAAATTAGTGAACTTTTCAAAAATGTGAGCATTACCTGCCAGTGCCACTGGCAGGAGAGCAGCCAGGGGGGGAAACATTCCTCCTTAAGGGGATTCCTGATGGAGGGAGTTGTCAGCATCTGATGAAGCTCCTGCTGAATTCCCAGAGGGAAATAAATACTAACAGTAAGCAGTATTACAGAAAGCTCTTTAGCGCTTCTCAATGGTGATTTTTTTAGAATTAAAATGATTGCACTTTTGGGGAAAGAAAAAAAAACAACATTCATTTACTAAGAGGCTCTTTAATCCTAATGTAATAAAATCCCCTGTGCTCCAATTTGAAGAATGTTTTTCTTGGGAATGAAAAGGGTGCTAGCATGTATCAAGGGCCTGACCTGTGTTATGTTAGCACAGAGAGGCTGCTTCCAGTCATGGCAGTCTCCAGTGAGGAAGATGTGCCAGTGAGGTGTTCAGCACCATGCTTTCTAATGCAGCCTGCCTGCTCACATGTGTCCTGGCAGGTCCTGGAGCCACTGTCCATGTGATAGTGACACTGTTCTGAAGTGATTGCTTGTTCCAGGGTCCGGAAGGAAAAATGCTCGAAAAGGACAAAGGAACAAAACATGAGAAGGATGATGATCTTGAAAAGACCACCTTGTGACTGGTCACTCCCAGCACTGGTCATTTCAGGAAGAGAAAGGGATGCAGGTGGGAGTTAGCACCAAGGAAACATTAAATACTCTCTTATTGGGTTTGAGTGGAGCTCTTGTACAGGCAAAGTCCTGTGTGAAGGCAGAAATGCCCTGAGTCCATCAGAGCTGCCCTAACAGTCTGTGGAAAGCAGTTGGGTTTCTTCATTTCTCTCTGTATTCCTGCTTCTTTCTATTTCTCTGCAGGACAAAATACCCACATTGTAAGGGTAATCTGTGACAGTGAAGGGATTGTTGTTGTTTGTGCTCAGTCAGTCCTGCAGAGGGAATAGGAGCTCTGACATCACTGCATCTGCTTCATACAACCACATCAGGTCATGTACAGTTCCCTCGTTTTTCTGTTGATTCGTTGAAAAATGAGAACATGCCTTACATTTTGGAAATGCTTGGCAGTCCTATTCTGGCTGCTTACTAATCTTTGGTTTGGAAAAGCTGTTACTGAAAGAAGACTTTCCTTCCAGTGTTACAAACTGCATTTTGCCAAGCAGTTCTGTTTGTTGGTAGCTTGCAGGGCACAGCCTGCTTTCTCAAGTCCCTGCTGCATTAGAGGGAGTAGAGATAAAGCCAGTCTCTAAGAGTAGCCTCCCAAATGTTCTGACTTCTGCTTTGATCCCCATAGCTTTGTACTGCAGGGACTGAAGGAGAGGAGCACCTGTGCTTCACCCAGCAGCTGGCACTTCCATGTGTCCCTGACACATCTGGGTGGGAAACTGGAACAGGGTCTTTAGTCCAACTCTACAATGATGACAGTGGCCTTTTGCATGGCAGGTTGCTTCCATGCATTGATTTTAATGCACTGACTCTGCTGAAGCATCAGTGCAACAGAGCCAGCCACAGCTACCATGAGGACTGCAGTACAATCCTTTTTCCTGCTTTAAGGTCAGAACCTATATTCCTCTGTCACAGCATGAAAAAAATAAAATATGTTTTCCTTTAAAAGCAGTTGGGGAAGGGAGAGAAGCCTTGCGTAGCAAGGAGGAGACAACATCTTCAGTCTTTAGGTGTCTGCAGTGGCGGCAGTAGCAGTCGCATCCCGAATGATTAATGAGCAGGCAGGCTGGATGTGAGGAGCAGAGCACAAGCCCCGTTGCAGAGCTGGCTGTGGGGATCCCCCAGGGAGAGGCGGGCTGCTCCGATACGGCAGAGGTCTGGGGGCGGCTTACAGAGAGCTGACTGCACAGAAGGCAGCAGCTCTTAATGGTGCTGATGTCTTAATCGTTGGTGGCTTCAGCAAAGACACATCTCGCGCCCCCATACTGCTCCAGTGAACAAAGGAGTTTAGAAACATAGCTTGACCCCTTGGCATCAGGTGGGTTTGGGGCTGGAAAAAGCAGCTCTATTTAAAGAGGTGTCATAAAGGGAAGAGAGAAAGAAAATAAGGGGATTCTTCAGCCTAGGTTAAAAATAAAATACAAATCCTATTTTAACCCCTTGCTGGACTCATTCTGCTGGTTTAGGATCATTCCTGCAAAATGCAGGGGGTGTTCTGAGCAAGACAAGGGCATTTCTAGAAATGCGCCCTGGTTTTCTGTAGCAGAATAACGGTGTATATATATAAATATACAGCCCCAAGCTGCATCATAAAGTGTTTGGCAGTGCTTGAGGCATAAAATGATTGTTCAAATACATAGTCGAGGCATCTGCTAGATCCCTGGTGCATTGTGAAAAGGGAAATTTGTGCAGGACTTTGAGACAGCCAGAAGGCCAAGAAAAGCAGCATGCAGCAGGGGCAACAGAACCAAAATGCTTATAATAGAAGTCATTCTGCCAAATAGGACTTCTGGTAAAATGCACACTCACCCATGAAGGCAATCCCCTCAGGTTGTCTGAAAATCCTTTTGGTTGAATAAACAGTATGAGGGAGAAAAAATTAGGTTGGGCGGGCTGCTTCTGGCCTAAATTTGAAAATCAAACCCATTCATTCATCTAAATCCTTCATAGATTGTTGCAGTTCTGTTTCACTTCTGAGGTCCTGGGGTTCACTTGTAACATCAGAAACTTCTCCCAGAGGAAGGAAGCCTTCTGCAAACTGGGTGTTTAAGTGAATCCTCAGTCTAAAGGAGATTATCATCAGCATAATCCCACTGAAGAGCTGAACGGGGGTGCTGACTCCCATCTGGAGGCTTGGAGAATATGCACGTGTTATCATGGAAGAGGATGAGGAAGAACCATTACAGTTCACACTGAGGAAACGGCACAGCTATACACTATACATTTCCTTTCCCTCTGCAAAAAACAGTATCTTATTTGAAAATATTCAGACTACTTTTAAGGGAGGGCTGTTTGCTTTGGGTTTTTTTTGCATTTGCTTATTTCCTGTTTCAGATTTGAAGAACTGCTTCATATTTCCTTAATTAGAGTGTATCAGAACTGTATACTTGTATATATTTGCCCTAAGTGAAGCTTCTCCTCGTTTGTTTGATGATAGAACTGACAAACTCAGGCCTTCAGTAGGTAGGCAACAACCTCTTCTCCTGTGGGCTTTAAGTGACTGATCATTTGCAGATCAGAGTAAGATAAGGGATCAGAGAGACACAACAGTGCTTTAGGGATCTTGGTATGCCTGGAGAGTGTTAAATTGTACGCTGTGGAAGCATCTCAGGTTTCTCAAACAGGTCACTGTTCCCACAGAAGGAAGAGGGACGACAGTGCCTAGTGCCCTGCGTAAATGAAGACATGTCCAAAAGAATCTCATCAAAAAAAGTAACTCTGCAAAATGTGTGTTTAATGGGTCAGAAATAAGGACTAACCCCACTTCCTGGATGGGCATCAAAAACATTCACACTGGCCACCAAGAGCTTTCAAAACTAAATGTGTTACTTTCCTGTAGGTTTGCTGAAAGTCCAGAGGTAATTTTTTCATCACCTTCTTTCATCGCTTCACTGTCTGTTGCTTGCAGGTAGACCCTAGACTATTGTAATGGTGCCGACTAAAAGCACACGCTTCAAACACTTTGTTGAAATGGATATAAAACATTTTCTCCAAGTTTGTGTCCCAGCCACCCTGAAGGGAACATGGAAAAGGTCTGGAATATTGCAAAGAAAATCACTTCTGCTTTAGAAAAAAGGTAGTATGAAGTATAAAAGATTAACAGTTTAGAAATACTAGCAAGTGTAAGAATGCAAAACCAGAAGAGGAGTAGTCAGAAGAATGTGCTCAAAGTCCCTAGGATTTCTGAGCATGGCTGTTCTTGAGGGGCTTCTGGGGTCACATAAGTAATCCACTTCAAAATAATGAACAGCCTCCCAGTTTGGATGTGTAACATTGCATTAAATACAGGAACAGGTGGGCAGCAGAATTATAGTAAAGGACGTGGAAAAACTCCGAATACTGCTCAAGTCATCCACTTGTGATGGAGTAAGGGAAGGAAAATTGCCTTAACACTGTTTACCAGTTACATAGATCCCTGAAGAAAAGAGTGCTGGCCTCCTAAAATTACCACAATTCTTTATAGCTGCTTTCCCCACCTTTCTCACTGTATGTCACCCATCAGAAATTTTAGGACCCTCAGAAACAAAAGGGACTTGCCAACGTTATTGTGTTCCTCTGTCAAACAAAATGTGAGATGGGCATGGAGCAAAGTTCCATAGTGCTTTCCTGAGTTCCCCACAAGGATGCTTTGCAGAAGTCTTCAGTTCGTCTTGGCTCCTTGGGCCGGGAAAAATGTGTCCAGCACAAAGCAACTAAAAGAAAGTGCTGCCCTGTTGCCCCATGGAGTCTAGCAACAAAGCATAGAAGGCAAATCATCTACGAGGAGCGCACATTTCTTACTCAGATGAGGGACTATGAATAGCAATTATTTCTCCTTTGTTGTAGAAATCAGCTTAAAGGTAAGAGGAAGTACAGAAATGAAACTTCAGACCCACAGACAAACCCATATTACACAGTAGTAGGATGCACTCTAATCCCTGCCATCATACGTGTGTTAATGTAATGGTCATCTACCCCAAAATATCATGAGGTGTTACATCCAAACTCGCTGACTTCTGTCTGGTGCAAGGAGAAATCTCTGCTGTACTTCCCTAATACATTTGCATAAGTCAGGATTCAACATGTGTTCCTCGCAGCATGGGCACTGTTTCTTCTTGTCTGAGGTCACTGCTGGGTTTCCTTAGCATGGCATCCACCTCAGCAAGATTTTGGTGAGGCTTTTGTCTGTCCTGTGTTTGCCTGGGAGGCAGTATAAGCTTTTCGTGGAGGGAAAGGCTTTCTCCACTGGAAGAAAGTGAGCTAATTATGTTTCATATAAAGAGATGTAATTGGTTTTCTCTTCTGCAGAGGGATGATGATATGAACAGCATCCCCTGCCTTTTCATTCTAAAACTCTGTTGTGACCATATTGCTGAGTCTTGGAAAACTCCCCAATTCACAGGTTGTTTTTTGCATGTTCCAAACATCTGGGAACAAGGTTCAGCTGACTGATTAATGTGATCTGTGGCAGAAAATGCTGAAAAGTTGGGGAGGGAGGGGTGGACATCCAACCCAGCTGTCCATTTCAAATATTGCTGGTTTCAAATTTAGCCTGCCATCTTCTTAGCTAATGGTTTGCGAGCACTGTTAAATCTGCACATGTAAGTATTATCATAAGTATTTGGCAAGTACAAGGGATTTTGAATTAGACTGTGAAAGGATAATGCCTGTGTATGTGCCAAAGCATCATAAGGTGTACGGGCTTAAGATGGTGTGATGTAAGTGAACCCCAGTTTTCAAGTTTTCTTCTGTTCTTGGAATGCTTGCTCTGCCATTTTCAGGAATAGCTAGGGTAAGCATGTCCAACCAAGTCCATTCTTTCAGAGAGTTAAGCTAATTTCCTCATCATTAGAACTTCCCTGTTGGTTCCTCTGTATAATTTTTGAGTCGTTAGCACTTTCTTTAGTGATGTGTTCTCACCTGACATGACAAAGTGCGGCATCCTGTCTTTGCTTTCCATCAGAAGCCAGATAGCTTTGAACTCTGTGTTAGATGTGTTATGTAAGGCTGATACAGAGCAATAGCACTTAAAGATTACTATTCTGAAGATGCAGAACCTGCAACAACACCTTCAGAAATAATGAAAATACCACCTTAAGTTTAAAAGGCCTTCATTTCTTTGGTCTTCCTGATCTCCATGCTGTGTTGGTGAATATATCTACACTACAGTATACCACTTGACATAAACATATAGGTTGCCTTGGAGCAACACAGGTAATTAAAGGGAGGAGTTTTCTATACTACAGTAAGTGTTTGTCACTATGTGGAAAAGATGATCTGGTTTAGGACAGGGAATGCTTTTGGCTAGGGTTTAGTATGGTGAAGCTGAAGAATTCACTATCAGGACTCAGAAAGGCTCAGAAAGTAACGTATAAGGCATAGATTCATAAATATTGAGGCAGGCCTCATATTACAAGACCCATCTCTAGGGACTTAGAACTAAAAGGTGGAATTTGCCACTCACTGCTGGCTGACTGTAGTCTCATTATTAATAAGAATCCCATGAACTTTGAGATAAGGAGATAGGCCAATGCTAAGTGCTTCTGAAAGTCTGACCAGACTGAATAATGTATTGAAAAATATAATGAAGATATGGAAAACAATTGTCTTCCGCTCCAGAGAGTATGCTGGACCCTTCTTTGAGGATGTGGCTAGAGATGTGTGAGCCCTCCTTTCTCAAGGATGTTTGGACAATGTGGAAAATTGGCTTATCCTCATTGCATGTTCTAAGATGCTTTAGAACCTGTCATTACGGTGTTGTTTGTAAACATCCCTTGCCAAAAGGTTTCTTGATTCTGATATTGATGTTGATAAGCTGCAAGATGTCATCAGCACCTCTAGCAATAAGGGATTGGTGTGTGATGGGAAGGATATGAGAAGAGCAGAGATAAAATAACTGAGAAACAAAATGTTCCTTCATTGCTGTCTTTGATCTCTTAACTCCCAGCTGTGAGAGATCCTGGATGCTGATGGCAGCAATTGACTAGTTTTCTGCTGCTTCTATTGCTTGTACAAAACAGAGGAAGACGTTGTCTTCACTGAGGGGAGTACAAGTCTTGCTCTAATGTCTTCTGTTGCAAGCTGAACCTGAGGAGAGACAGGGAGTGAGCAGAGGCAGCCTCAACACTGAAGCAAAATACACAATTTTCTTTCTTCCTTCCTCTCCTCTTTTTTTTCTGCTGCTTACTTTATATTACAATTCCTGCCTTATTAGCCATCCTTTTACAGATTAAAACCCAATGGAAGGCTCCCAGCCAGTGTTGCTATCTTTGCTGCATCCCTGATGCTGAAGACAGAAGGCAGGTGTCACAGACAAAGCTGTAGCGTCAGGGCTAGCATCATCTTGAAAGCTTGTGCCATATCTCAGCACTGGTGTGCAGCATTTGAAGGAGGGGGACAGTTTTACTGTCTAACAGTAATTTACTCCCAACCTGGGACTGAGGCTGAGTCCATGCAGATAATTTTGCTGTGTAAGTCACCAGAGAGCTGAGAGTAACAGGCTTTGAGCCCATCTGCCATTGGGTAGATCCAAGCAGGTAGTCCAGAATGAAGATATTGAGAGGTCACCCTGATTTCCCATGCTGTTCAGTCCTGTCTTGCAAGATATGAAAAGACATGCTTGCAGTTAAGGTGGGTCTGAGTTGAAAAGTTACAATCCCACATATAGATGAGTGGGCAGGGTTGTTTGGAACTGAAATACTGGTTGAGGTCATTATAGAGATACACCAGTTATGGTCACGTCATTATAGAAATACACTAAAGAATGGGATTCCTCCGGCACAGACTATGCTCAGAGCACTTATTTTATGGACAAAACAGACTAATTACAACATCATGGGTAAGAATAAGTAGTTCTTGGGCTCAGTATCCTTAAGATGATATGGACATAGAAGTGCTAATGTGGGGCATGTCAGGTGGGCGCTACTGTTCATGCTGCAGTGCGACAGAAACTGTTGCCCACGGGCTGTGGTAGAAGAGATGGGCTGAAGGGGTTGTTCAGCCTTCCTGAGTTTGCAGCCATTGGCTCCACAGTTTGGCAGAAAGTCAGCTGCTGATTCCTCTACTTGCAGTGCCAGGCCTCCCCACAAGGCTCCCTCTTTATTGCAAAGCGAAGTGCAAACATGAAGTTCGTGAGTCTGTGTTGCCCTTGGCCTTTTTACAGTTCCTGGATGGGGTCCATGCTGCTGTTTATCTGGGACCGTGTCCCTCAGGGAGGTGCAGTTGGTCTTCAGCAGCATATTTAGAAAATGGAAACAAAGGAAAGCTGTGGGTTGTTTCAGTCCCTGCTTCCATCACTGCCAGTTTTGAGGGTCTGTCAGGATGGAGAATCCATTCTAGATACCAACCATTTGTATCTCCCTGAGTTTATTAGCTCAGCTGAAACAAGATCTAATATACAAGTACTGACAGACAGATATCCATCTAAATAGTCAAGAGGTGTACCAAAAAGTGAAGGACAGGAGAATATACCAGAATGAACAAAATTTGCATTACCTGTTTTCTACTCATTAATATCATTATTATTTTTATTATTAATGTCATTAGGCCTGTTGCAAAGCAGGGCAAGGCAAGGATGGAGTCTGGCATTCTGCCTCCAGTCTCTGCAAATCTCCAGTTATTCTGCCTGCTCCTGGAGCATTTTTTACCTGCCTTATTTCTAGGGAACCAGAGATGGCCATTAAGGAAGGATGTAGAGAAGGAAACAACAGCAATCCTATTGATTGCTTCTGGAAGAGAATTAGAGAGAAAGTGTAAAGGACATTAGTGTAAGACAATGCCAAAGAGCTAAACAAGGCCGGTGTGACTAATGGAGAAAAAGAGGAAGAGAGGGAAAGAGGCTAGCTGAGACACATAGGAAATGGTGGAGAGTTTATGCTTTGAAGTTTTTCCAAAACTATGCTTTTAAATTTCTCTTCCTACTGATGGTGGACTACCTTGAGGATCCAGTCCCTGGTGCTGTCAGCATTACTTCACTGTCTCTGTCCCTTTCCTGGATGCTCTTGGGAACCCCTCTGCCTTATCATGTCCTCAACCAATGCTCTCAGAAGCTGTATGCTACATTTTTGGCAGAATGTTATGCTGTGCTGTACCGCCTCCTTTGTGCTTACCCAATATCCCTTAATGGGATTCAGCATCTCCTGCATCCTCCACCTACTCTTTGGCTCAGACATTCCATTGTTGTGTTTGCTACTGCCCATAATAAATCTATAATGTCTAAAATAATACAAGGAGCTCTGCACTTGGATGATTTGAGCTCTCCATACCCCTCACTTTTGCAGCTTGTTTCTCCTCTGTGTGTAGTGAGTGTTTCTCTGTAGTTGAGCATAGTAGCCCACAAGGCATTAAATGTTCTTGAATGTAGCTTCTACCTTCAGTAGAAGTAACTTCCACTGGGAGACAATGAGAATTGCGTGCCTTTCCTTAGCTCCTCCTGCACAGGGCCTGTGGGCTTCCTGCTCTTGTGTTCTTTGACATCCACATCCCTGAAATGAGCCAGGCATAGGTTTGTTGGTTCTTTCAGGGGAAAAAAGCTGCAGGTGAGCTCTGCCTGCAGCATTGCTTGGGCGGGCTAAATTCTAAGTTTGGAGTGAGCACTGAGAGTCTGGCATGGCAGGGAGGGCTGTTCACATGAGAGGACTGAGTGTGCTGCTTTGGAGCAGCATATATTGTTCACACAGGCTTAGCTGTAGCAACTGATTTGGGGTGGCAGGTTTCTCATAAACACTGGGCTGGTTGCAGGTGAGTTAGGTTTTTTCCCCCTAGGAAAATAAGACCAAAACAGCTGTGCAAACATTATGCTTTGGGTCAAAGAAAGCACAGTGCACACTAACATTAAAACCTGGGATAAGGAGGGAAAAAGAAAGGCAAGTCAAAGATCAGATTATTCCTTCTGAACGATGGCTGTTGGTTTGTGTCCTGTGTCCTGCACTACTCGCTGATGGCAGCCAGGATGTGGCACTCACCAAAGGTGACAGGAGGCACAAGGAGTCTATTTGCCTTCCAGTGTAAGGGGCGAATTCTGCTGACTGCTGGCAGAGACTTGCACGTCAGTCCCTTGTTAGCTGTGTACTACCGGGCAGCGGATAATCTCAAGTGCTGAATGAATAAATCCACTCCTTGTCAGCTCCCATCAGTGTCTCTTGCATGAAGCCCTGATGACTCTTAAAGAAGCATACGCTGTAGACAAGTCCAAGTGCCATATTAACTCAGTAGCCTATGGCAGAGTGCTGAGGAGCACTCCAGGTAGGTAACTACCAAGTTCAACCATGACATTCCTGTCTAGGATTTGTCATGGTTAGATAACCTGTAGGATCCAAACCCCATCTCTTCTACACTTTGGCATCAATATGCCAGGCCAGGCCACAAGTCTTCTTCTGTTGTGAAGGTGCGTTGGCACCAGCAGAAAGGATTTCCAAGGAAATTCTCACAGTATCCATTCGGCTGACTTCATATCCTCAGACTTCATGCCAAATTTTGAAATTCAGTGGAGCTATAGAGTTGCAGTTCTAAAGGGACTGTGGGAAAATACTTGTTTCAATAAAGGCAACTAGAAGCTGACATTCTGTTATAACAGTAGTTTGTGGAAAATAAATCTCCCTACTAAAACTTCCTGGTATAGAAGCTTGCACATGCAAATTTTAACATCGAATATGCATCTCGCTTGCTTCTCACACATACCTATTTTCATTTTCATTTATGGGGAAATAGCTTTGAGAAGCATGCATGCAAACAAAAATTGTTGTGGAATGAGCCCATAATAGAGCTTTCAATAAAATGAGGGATTGCTCAGCTTTCCAGTAATTTTGTCTGTTTGTTGTAAGTATTTTGTACAGCATTGTCTAGCTGCCTGATTCTGTGGAGATGTAAGTCTAGTTTCCCCCGCATTTATCCACTTTTTATAGAATCTTCTTGTAATTACTAGTACTTAACAGAAAACCTGAATTCATGTTAAAGCATTTAATTAGTCAAAATTGTGTAATAGAAGATTTCTTCCAGATACCACTTAATGATCATTAGAAGGCCTGATTCAAAGGCCACTTAAGTCAATTGATGCCTTTTGTTGACTTCAGTGCATTGTGAATCTGGCACAGTATATTCAGAAATGTGAAGCTAATGGTTACAATAGCAGCAGGAAACACTCTCCACAGAAGGACAACTTCCGTTTGTTTCCATAATGGCCTGCTGAAGAAGTTCTGGATAAATGTAATGAAAGGCCACTTTAAGAGAAAAATCAACTAAATTCACAGCTGCAGAGGATGATATTTTAATGTTTAATCATTTAAAACCTGATTTTTTTCCACTTCTACTCTGTTTATGTTCCCATTGAAATTAAGGATGCATCTGATACAGTGTTGTAGTGCTTTGATTTGGTAATGGCTTAAAGTTGTTTGGAGGAATGATATCCCCACAGCAGTCACCTGACAGGATATCCTGGGCCTACGGTTACTTGTCATATAAAGCCATTTCTGCTTTAGTGCTTTACTCTTCTGAATTCAAAAGTAACATATTTATTCTGTGATTATGGGAGAGAGTGAACAGGTGACCCACATGGTCTTTACTAAAGCCAGTGATTTTTTACCATTTTTAACTTTCAGTCCCACATACCATGGAAGCAAAAGTACCAAATGAATAAAAGCCCAGGGTCTGTTCCTGGAATATTTCTGTTACAGCAGGAATGTAGATTTTCCAGAGTTTCTTCCAATCCAATACCTTTGGGTTTGCCACTCCAACACAGTGAATTATCACAGTGATTTACTTCCTGCTTGCTGTTCTCTTCACATGGAAATGTGAATTACTTCACAGCAGGTCAGAGACTGGAGAAAGTAGCTTCTTTGGTGCAAGGTTTCTAACCGGAGTTCTGGCCTGAGGAGTTAGATGAGCATCCAGATCTCTGCATCCTTTGATATTCATCCTGAGTCTGCATAATTCTGAACTCAGAGAGAGTTCATGTCCAGGTTGAGTTTCTAGTAACTGTGAGGCAACCATGAAAAGTATTTCATTAAATACTTCAAAGCAAAGCAGAATCAACATTGGAGAGGTTGATTTTCACATGAAAACCTACACCCCTACACCCCCTACACCATTTAGCTCTGTGTAGGGAAAACAGCACAATATGTTTGCAAGCCTACAAGGCTTTACTGCCCCTTGCCACTTTTGCAGCTCCAGGTTTCCTTTTCAGTCTGGTGTTCGTGCAATAAGGGAGCTACTGATGTCAGAGGAGAAAAAGAAATTCATGGTGTGCTGCTGGTGAACATCAAAGCCTCTGAGGAGAAATGTCATTTGCTGTGCACCAGCTTTTTGGGTGTAGATGTTTTTTGACAAACACTGGTATTAATGACCATTTCATAGTGCTTGCACAAATGTTGTAGATAAAATACAGCAGGGTAATACAAGTCAGCTGTCTGCTTAATTTTTTCAAGTTCTCACAGCACCACGTGGGTAATGGGTGACCCAATTGTTGTTCAGCAAATGAATGCAAGAGAAAAGGAGAATTGCTTCATCACTGAGACAAGCCTTAAGGCTCCCTCAGCCTGACCTGTTGCCTTCTAGGTGAATTAGCACCCCGGCTGTCTGTGAGTCGAAGGCAAGAGAGCAGAGCACTTGCTACCGGTGAAGACTGTGATGGGGAGACGGGCTTACCTCTGAGGGAGAAAGGAGAAGCAGGGACAGAGGAGAGGGAACTAGAATTTTGCATTATTCCTCTAAGGGTCACATTACCGCTTGTTGCACTTTGTCATTAGCTGAATCACAGGAGCATCCTGTCAAATCAGCCACCTGCACAGATTTTTAAAACCTCTGATTGGCGCCTGCAAAGTTACAAGTTAGCAGTGTATTTCCATTTGCCCTGCGTGGCCTTTCACAGCTTTCACCCAGCTTCAGGGTGCTGGAGTGCTGTACAGCCAGTAACCTACAGTGGTATGAGGCAACCCAGGCTGTAGTTGGGACCCTGTGATGTGGCCTGGCGTTCATGTGACTGACAGTAAGCATTGCTTTTTACATTTCTCTTTTAACTATTATGCAAATGGTTCTCCATGTTTCCTGTTTATCACAGACTCTGAGCTTCCCTAGACAGGCTATTCTGAGCTTGGCCTGTTTTCTGATAATTGCATCTGCATTAAAGCAAACACCCCTGCAGGGTTTCTCCATCCCCCTGTCCTTGACAGCTCTGAGCTGGACAGCACTCTGTGGCTTGCAAGCACAGGGATGCGCAAAAAAGGCATGCCAAGGGCTGGCAGAGCTCTGAGGAAGAAGGCAAAGCTATGTGCTATTTCAGGCCACTTTTATTTTGGCAGTGAGTTCAGATACCTCTCCTTTGCTAATGATATGGTGGCTGCTAGGTCCTCCCAAGTGAGCCATGCATCAGTAAAATCACTGTTGAGATCTACAGTCTGCATTCAACCCGTATCAATTACTGGCTTCTCTGTGGGGATGTAAAAAATGAATAGGAGCTGGGAGAGTCACCCATTAGTAATGACTGCAGCAGCAATTCTGAGAAGGTGGTCCATTGCATGTTTTTGTGAACTGTTGTTTTTCATCAGAAAGGAGAAGAGGCAGGACACTGCCATAAGATTTTTCAGGGTGATATTTATCAGATTGCTTTTTACAGCCATTAGTGTCTTGCTCTTCTGCACGGGGCCAAGGCCTGGGCTGTGAGAAGTACAGTAATGACACTTTTCCTTCATAAAGTCTCTTTCCACCAAAGGATTATACAAAGTCTTTCTGAGATGAGTAGGTTAGTTTTGTCCTTGATTTGCAGCTAGAAGAGGTAGCGGACTGTGGAAAGCCGACTGCTGCCTGTGCTAGAGTGGTGTAACACACCACTGAACTGAATACACTGTGGTGAAATGCTGCCAAGCGCGTCAAGACGAATACTTTCTGCATACCTGGGGTTGAAATGAAGACCTCTGAACCTGTATTTCCTCTCAGGATTTAGTTCTCAGGAAGTTAAAAATATTTACAGAACTTTCCACACTCACACACTTAAAATGATGAAAGCAACTAGGGTTGTTTTTTTTTAATGGTTCCTACTATAAATCTGTAGGTCATAAGTAGATATTTATGGATGTTCTCTTATTAAACATAGACCACACAGGGCTGTAACTGAATGCCCTCCTCTAATCACTGCCTATTCTCATGCTTTAGGACAGTAACCATGTAGGACCCTGACTGGATGCTGCCATCCATCACTCACTTGTTCTGAAAGTATGTTGCCAACGCACCAACCAAGAGGGTTTTCTTTCAGAATTGAATCTCCAATGCAGTTAGCCCATCTGTAAGGAATTTCATCTTTCACAGGCAGGGTATCCCCCAGGAAGGAGATCGGGGTTAGATGACCCCTGCCATAGCTAGTGCAGTAGTCATATTGCCCATGAAATGCCTTGTGCCCCTCTTCCAAAGGGAACTTTGTTGGAGTTCCAGTTTCTGAGCAGTTGTGGTGCTGATGGTGAACCTCAATACTACTGGTAAAGTATTATGGGAATGGGTGTTCTTCTGTTTTGTTTCTTCTCATTCTTGAAGAAAATCCAACTTTATCAATTGTAAGGCCGAACAAGCCCTCTGCAAATATCAGTGCATATCTTGTAAGAGGAAGGAGTAACAGGTCTTTCTGAAGAGGAGACAAAAAAGGAATAAACTGGCTCTCCCCCTGTTTCTTTGGTGGAATAGATGTATGGTTGAAATCTACCCAACTTCCATTTCCTATTTGTGTGAGCAGCTTTCATCTAAGTGCTGGTCATGAGTAAGTTACACCTACAGAGCTGTCATCATTAACTATTGTGTATCACTAAATTCACAGAAGTTCTGGCGGTGCCAAACTGTATATTTACCTGTTTACATGCACACGCACGGGCGCACTTAGTTCCATTAGAGCTTCCTGATACACTTTTCCCTCCCTTCTCTGAAGGAGTTGCTTCTAGAGATCCCAAATGTCAGATGACTTTTGACTCTGCAGACAGGATCAAGTATCTTTGAAAGACTAAGACTGACACATGTACAAACACCCTTTCCTCTATCCTGGTATCACAGAATTGTAGGGGTTGGAAGGGACCTCAGGAGATCATGAAGTCCAACCCCCAAATGTGAGGAATGTCAAGGGTGATGTGGGATGCGAGTTCCTTTTGTTGTTTTTGTCTGGTGATGTAGAGGAGGAGAGACCTGGAGTGACAGCCAGCATGCTGGGGAATCCTCCTCCTTTGCACAGTGCTGGAAAACTAACACTTTCTCATTTCCTGCTGAGTATCTTGCTGGCATTCAGGGAAAGTTGTCTGTATTCAGGCTTAGCAGAGGATGATAGCTCAGGAAATTAAAGGACATCAGAACTGTAAGTATACTGGGGCAAGTTCCTAATTGCTTGTCTGATCCTTGCAAAGGAGAAGTTCAGGGATGGTTTTGTAGTTTATTTTTTTGTTAGCACAGCAGCTCCAGGACAATCAGTTATTTGAAGGACTAGGAAAAAAAGCCTACCTATTTGTCCCTGGTTTTGCTTCTTTAGGTCTTTTTCCTGCCTTTGTGAATTCCTAGAAATTTGTCATGCCCTACTGTGCAATTTTTAGACTGTGTGTCGTTGCAGTTTATTTCAGTAATCTACAGTCTCCACAGTGCTACATTAATTCCCTTCAAGTTAGCCTAGGTCAAATCAGAGCAGTTACAGTGTGGCTTTGAGCAGCACAGAGCAATTTTGCCAGCAGCTGAGGAATTGCACTGACTCCGTCTCTAATGAATACCCTTAGTAAATTCAAGTTAAAAGCACCATGGCAGTCATGATAGGGATTTTGGGTGAGAACTGGGATTGCGCTAATTACAGGGACTTAGTCACAACTTGTTAACTCCATGTTGAAGAGACGCTCATAGAAGTAGCCGTGCATGGACAGACTGGGAATTGAGAGAAAGCACAGTTGAACGCTTAAGACTCTGAACGCTGCGTCTCCAGTAATTTGGTTTAATTTCCTGTTGTGCCTTTTACTTCTTATATTTCCTTCCCTTTCTGTGCCTCAGTTCTGCAGCTATAAAATCACTTCACTGTCTGTCTAACACTCTTTATCACCCCTGCATGCACTGCCATGTCTTCAGGATAGTGATTTCTAATGTTAATTATTATTACCTATTATTACCTTGTGCAATACATAGTGCAGCATGGCCACCCCTGTGCCTGGGAGAGGTCAGGAGAGTCACAAGTGACATGTTTGAGTTTCTGTACTTTGACAACATGTCATTGGCTTTGGAACAGTCTTGAAGGCTCATGTAACTCCTACAGCTAATTCCCTTTGGTAGATTTGGGACACTTTTTTCTACCTTGAAATTTTCCTGGTTTTCTGTTCTACAGTGCAGGGAGTGCCAAGGGTGAATAAATCAAATTTTTCTTAAATTATGAGAGTACTAAATACGAAACATTGTTATAAATTGCCGTATCCTCTACATAGAAAGAGTGGAAAATGAGTAAATGGGAAGAAAATGTGTGACGATATCTAATGTATTCTAAGACTAAGCTTCTAATCTTCTCTATTTCTTTTTGTTTCTTCCAGGTGGAGCGGGAAATAGCCATCCTGAAGTTGATAGAACATCCCCACGTTTTAAAGCTGCATGATGTTTACGAAAATAAAAAATATTTGTAGGTATTACTGGCTTTTGCTGGAGGAGGGGGAAGGGAAGGAGGTAGAAAGGGAGGGAGATGAGGATTTTGGAACTTGTTGACATTACTGAAAAAATAGAGCAGGTGAGTTTTCACCTTCAGCTTGTGTCTGTGTGATGTCTGGTACTCAGATGAGGAAAAACATTCCTTCTTTCCTTTGCTTTTCTCATTTTCTTATCATAGAGTCATAGAATGGTTTGAGTTGGAAGGGACTTCAAAGATCATCTAGTACGACCCCGCCCTGTCACGGGCAGGGACACCCTCCACTAGACAGGTTGCCCAAAGCCCCATCCAACCTGGCCTTGAACACTGGCAGAGAAAGGACATCTACAGCCTCTCTAGGCAACATCTTCCTGTGTCTCACCATCCTCAGAGTAAAGAATTTCTTCCTTATATCTAAACTAAATCTGCCCTCCTTCTCCTTAAAGCCACTGACCCCTATCCTATCACTACATGCCCTTGTGAAAAGTCCCTTTTTCTCTGTACTTTACTTAAATGCTGTTTCTTTTCCTACTTAAAATGTGGGAGAGAGGACAAGCCAACATTTTCTGTCAAACAGCAAGAGGGGAGGAAGGTTTGCACCTGGAACTATTTTGAATCAAAACTGTAACAGACTGTTATAGCGGATAACTTAGTTAACTTCCCTTTCCTCGTAGTTTTCATTCAAACCCTTGAGTCTCACTAACAGTATTTTAAATTTGCCTCATCAATAACAATTTTTTAAGGGCTGCTGAAATCTCCTCATGGTTCTGCAGTAATACTTAATTAGAAAAAACCTTTTTTTTTTTTTCCTTGCCTTTTTTTCAGATCATTGCCAGTGCCAAACAGGGATGTTGTCCACAGACAAAGTCATTTTAGCCTGACAGGGCACTAGATATGTTGAATCTGTTGTCAAACAAACAGGCCACATTAATCTTGGCATAACAGGAAAAAAAAAAATCAATGTTCTCCAAATGGAAAAGGGCAAACCAGTAGGGAACTCAGTGTTACTTTCAGCTTTTTAACAGGTTATTGCAAGTAGAAGAGAGTGGTTAAAAGAAACAAAAAAATTCCAACTATTTTTAAAAGCCACCATCCATTGGTGACCTCTCCTTAATGTCACAACACAAGAAGGGAATGACTGTTTACCCAAAGAAAGTGTGTTGAATGTAGGTAACAATCCCTCATGGACTATTCAGTCAGTCTTGTTACTGGAGCAATGAATTCCTATTCCAAGGACCGAGACCTCTGAGCCTAAGGGTTAGCTTAGTAGAGCAGGCAGTAATTTCTTTTGGATTCCCCATCCTCCTTTGGGGCAGAGCCTGCCATCCGCAGTGAAATGCAGTTGCCAGAGTGAGTACGTGCAGGCGCTGGCTGGGGGCTGGCTCAGATGGTCTCTGAGCTGCATGCCTGAGTGCTCTATCCTCAGTGGCATAAATGGTCATGGCTCCATTAAGCCCAGTTTGCCCCAGCTGAGGACAGAGGCCCAGATCTAACAAAACCTGCTCTGCATGTAGGAGAAGGGTAGTAAAGAGAAATGAGGCTTTACAGCCAGTAAGTTCTCCTTTAATCCTGAAAACAGAGGCACCATTTGTAAGAGTACGTTCCCATGTATACTGGTTTAAAGGGAGGTAGGATGAGGCCTCAGGATTTCTTTTGGTTAAAAGAGACAGAATATTCTTCTTTGTGATGCCTGTTGTACATCGTGTTATCTCAGGTGTACACACACATAAGCACATGTGCACTTGCATAAACACAGCACAGAGCTGGTGTGTTCCAGGTAGGTATGGTATACTTAATTGATGGAAACCGTATGTGAATACATGAAGAAAGGCCATGAGCATCACTTGGAGTGCCAGGATGGGTTATAGAGGTGCTAAAACACTCTTCTTGCTCTGAGTGCCTGTGAAGCCAGCAGCTGAGCTGAGCTCTCCTGCTTTACTTCAAAAGACTGAGACTATTTTGCTCTATGTGAGGAAGACCTAGTGCTCAAAGCACCAAGATACAAAAAAAATTACTGCATTCCTTGGCAGGAAAATATCTTCCTGCTGAAAATCACCTTGAAAAGGGAAGCATCCTGTATCTTTAAGCTACATCTGAATATTCTGGCTTCTGAAAAAAATGTTGGGCTCCAAAGCATGCTTTGCCAGTGACCATTTAGCCTTTAACAGTCACTAGGTCCTCTTTGTGCTGTAACTCCTCTGCTTGTAGGACTGAGCTGTTCACATCTCCCCACAAAGGCACTGCATCCCTCTGCTGAAAGACACTGATGCTATGAAAGCGCCAATGATTGTTCATTATGTTTCATTTTTTATTAGTCACTATTTTAAAGAAAGGGCACAATGCAGAGCTTCTGCCAAGCCTCCGTGTTTAAAATTAGAGTCAGACGTGGTCTTGGATAAATCGAAGAGGTGGAAGAGCGTGCCTGTGGAGGGGCGAAGTGTTACAAGTGTGTGGGGGCTGAGAAGTGTGTATGCATGTTATTCCAAATAATAAGACACAGTGACCTCTAATTCTCACCAGCATCAAAAAAGGGATTGCTCTCTGGTTGTGGCAGCACCTTTCCATCACGTATGCCATCTCAGCAGTAACAGTAGTGGCATGGTTTCAGAGGAGTTTGTGAATTATGGGTGGTATTTGAGATGCCAGAGACTAATCACAATGCAGCACTGGGGAGTATTTCCTCGATAAATGTTAATTTCACAAATCATGTTTGACTTTTGGTTTATGATTTAATTTCTGACAGGGGGCTTTGGTTGAGTAGATTCCTAATGCAACCATGAATCAAATCCTTTTTCCACAGTTTATTTAACACTGAAAATTAGTTTTAAAAAATAATAATTAAAATGTGTTAACATATGTGTGTTAGCCTAGCAGTCATCTTCTGTTTGTTTTGGTGGTTTTTTAACCAAGATGGTTGGAGAGATGGAGATGGCTGTGAGCTCTGAGACTTCCAGCTCTTTATCCAGTATTTTGAGTTGTCTTACTTAGTAAGACTCTGGACTGCAGTTCTAGATGCATAGGGGAAACACAGCAACACAGTGTCTCTGTGTCTGTCTCTGTGTCTGTGTGCTGATAAACCACCTCAGATATACATTATGTTGGCTAAACCAGCAATCTTACTGGCAGTTGAATTATTTTATATTTGTTGTATGATCATGCTGGCGGCCATGGAGCAAGATTTGGAGTCCACAGACATAGGTAACTTAGAAATAGCTATAGACAATCTCTGCCTCCCTCCCATCAGATAATATTAACAGAGAAAACAGCCAGGAAGGGTGCATCATCCATTTTAAAGATCAAGAATGAGTTAAAGTAACCTAGTATGGGGTAAGACCAGATGTTTAAAAACTTATATTGCTGGTTCCTAATGGGGAAAAATCAGTGAACTACCAGAATTTATGTCATTTTAACTAACCCAGTTCAGACACACAGGAATTTTAGGGAGATGTAAATAAACTAAGGGAATGTGCAAGGCAATAGCAAAGCTAATAGAGTTTTGGTGTGTTGTGCAAGGCATATCAGAGGGGAAACACTCCTTTGGTCATATGGTTTCTGGGTTGCAAATGAACTGTATGAATCTGGGTTATGGGCCTCTTTTCTCTGTGCCATGGAAAGAAAAGGTTTTCCCTGAACTGGACCTAGAGACAGTTTGTGTAGCAACTGGTGAGGAAGACAGGGTTTGTAGACTGTTAGCAGCACTACCACCGTAAATGAATCATAGAATGATTCATAGAATGAGCAGGAATTTCTCATTAGCAGATTTGTTGAGGATTAAATAAGAGGAAACATGCAAAGCCCTGTCCTTCATAAGTGAAGTGATTGGCTCGGACTTTTTCTAGGAAGCAATCTTATGCTTTATTCTTCATTCTCTGATATGTACATTTACTGCATTGTATGCAGTAAATTCAGCTTTCCTTTTGATCTTAGAAAAGCAATTGTCCCACTGTTGGAGGAGCCATTAGCATGGCAACCTAAGTGCCATCATGTAGTCCACAGGAGATGGACCTTCCCTTTCCAAAGGGGATAAAGCTGACAGATGCAGTTTTGCTGCAGAACTCCCAACAGGGGTGGCATTATCCGTTTGATCTCATTTGATTAGCTATTTAGTTTAAATTATCCGGCGTTTGGCAGGGAGTGGAGATAAGACAGAATAAAGATATCCTGCGACCACTCCATGCCCTTTACTTTCAGATGTTTATAATAGTATTCCTCAATTCACTTTACACCAATGTCTGTGTATATAGGTCTGTACGTTTCTATTTATAGGTGCATACAGATACCTGTATATATAAATACAGTTTTATATTGATGTCTTTTCAAAAAATCATACTTAAGAGCTCAAATACTCAAATTTTCTGGGAGCATTTATTTGAAACCTCTATGTTGTCCGAATCTATCAGCATTTTAAATAAACATCTGTTTTGAGGAGTGGACATCAGAATGCACCATGCATCCACCCACTCTTTTTCCGAGCACAAGTCCCTTTCTCATCATTCAGCAGTACCGTGCTACTACTGGGCAAGTGCCCAAGCCTCATTGTAATGTACACAACACACCACCTCCTGATTTCAGAGGTAAAGGTGCTTCCCAAGGAGCCAGATAACAAAATTAAAATATCCTCCTACTGGTGCCCAGCTCATGTTTCTGGCTTCTACAAAATCAGCTGACAGCAGGAGTCAAAGACTCACAACGCTGGTGCTGTCTGCAGAGGCAATCATGCTGCTAGTCCTTTCCTGCAGGGTTTTCCTGTAATTGTGTTTATTTTTGTTGAAAACTAATTGTGAGGTGCCAGAGGATACGAGAAAGAGAAAAAAGGGTTCCGCATGTTCTTCTGTTGTTAGTAGCCCAGGTCTTTGACATTCGATCCATCTGTGGGGAAAACTGTCTGAAGTCAGGAGAACATTGAAAATTCATTTTGCTGTAGGTGTGCACCTTGGTAATCTGGCTGTGGGGTGTCAGGTGCTGTGGATATGGGAAAAGAAAATAGAACAGGGTTAGAAGACAAAATGATGTTCCACCTGAGCCTTGAATACAATTAATAGAAATACTCATAACCAGCTACTTTGACCCTTTCACTTCTCCTGTTGACTTGTTTCAGTACTGTCGTGAACCACATGCCTGTGTAGCCAAAGGAAAACCAGTCAGCTGTAGGAATGGAGCCAGAGCACATGACGTGTTGACTCAAGAGTGGCCCTGGCAGTAAGGGGCTGGCGAGAGGCCAGGGGAAGGGGCAGGCGTGCTGTGCCGAGGATAGGTGTCACTGCTTGCAGGAGGGAGGCCAGCCTGGCACAAATCAGGGCTTACACAGAGGTGGTGGTGATGATTAATACCTCACTCTGTACAACATGGTCTAAATAAGCTCTACCCAAAAGCCTGGCTGTATCTTCTGCTCACTGCCTGGCATGTGCACTTGGATACCATCCATGCCATGATGCTCGGCTTGTGAGAAAACAGGTCCATACTGTAGCAATCCTGTGATGTGAGCAAAAGTATCACACTGTGTATCTAGGCCCTAGTTGTTAAAGGGAAGGCCACTTAGCTCTGAAGAATAACACCAAAAAGTATATGATCAGTAGGAGAACCACAGCAGCGAGCTGATGGGTTTTGTCTCAGCTCTGCCCGTCCTGAGCTGAGGATCTCTCTGGGTGGATCCATTAGAGATTGTGTGTCCAAATAGGATGGCTGCTGCAGTTCCTTGGTGTGCATGACTACACACTGTGAGCGCAACTGTCAAAGCACCTTTCATCCCCAGTAAATCAAAGGTGCAGAGCACAACAGCATAATGTCCTACTACCTCTCTTTCCCAAAAAGCCACAGCCTGGTCATGTCCAAATGTAATGAGAAATCAAGCACAACCTCCACTTAAACAAGCAGACTAGATTTGAAATTGTCTTTTGAGGGAAAAAAAAACCCTAATGTATGCACATTTCCTTGCAGGAGAGGAAAAAATAAATAAAAAACCAGAGTTCCTGGCCTGGTGCCAAATCAGGGTTTAAAAATTCATGCCTGCCATAAGAATTTATACAACTTCTGAATAATTTATAGACTGCACCAATAACAAGGGGCTTAATATCTGATAGAGATTATTTAATCAATAGAAAACAGTGCAGTGAAAAAGCTGTCAAAGAACTACAACATATCAATCTGGGCTGGGCAGCTTTTAACCTCTTCCCTACTACACATATATCCATTCATATATATGTATTCAAGGACATTCTGCAGGTAGGGTGGTAGCATGGAAGAGGAAATGCCAGGAGTTTTTTCTTCTAGAGGCTTTTCTTTGGCAGGCTGCCATTGCAGACATAGCCCTTCCTGGTTCGGCAGAGCTTTGAAATGTAATGAGTTTTCTAGCTCATAGCCAAATTTGTCAAAAGGAGTAGTTAGTTTCTCATGAATAATCTGCCAGGGGTTGTGAGTTACTGTGAGATGGTTCAAAGACATAGAGCTGTTGGAGTGAGTCCAGAGAGGGACACGAAGATGATCGGGGATTGAAACACCTTTCGTACAAGGACAGGCTGAGAGAATGGGGTTTGTTCAGCCCGGAGAAGAGAAGGCTCCAGGGACACCTAATTATGGCCTACCAATACTTAAAGGGGTCCTACAAGAAAGTGGGAGAGGAACCATTCATCAGGGAGTGTAGTGGTAGGACAAGGAGTAATGGCTTCAAGCTGAAAGAAGGTAGGCTTAGTTTAGACGTTAGGAAGAAATTCTTTGCTATGAGGGTTGACTACCACTTCTAGAGCACCAGAGAGTATTTCTTGTTAATCTTTATTTTTTGCATTTATAATACTTACCTGAAATACTTTGAGTTTCAGTATGAGCTTTCATCTAAATATCTCTATCCATTTAATGCTCTTATAATAATAAATACATTTGTATTGCCCCAGAGGACCTAATTTGTGTAGCTGTGAATGTCTCGTAAATTGTTTTCATCTATAAGACTGAGAAAACAGGAGCTGCGTACCCACAGTGGGATGTATAGTGATGGGCCACTGTGGGCAATCCCATCTGGCAAGAATTTTAGTATTTCACACCATTCTTGCTAATGGCTTAAAGACAGCTTTTCGTTCTTTACAGATCATAATTGGTGTGTTTGGTTTTTGATTTGGGGGATTTTTTCAATTTTTTTTTTTTTTTGCCATAACTATCTGATAATGGATGGCCCTGGTGTTCAGTGTGCAAGTTGGTCTTTTTTAACAGCATTTTTCCAGGCATTGCTCAGAGCCAGCCTGTTTCTTTTGTTACAGTCCTAATTTGGAGATTTGGAGGTGGCATGCAGCTGCCTTGCTTCAGTGAGAGCTCTGTGAGATATTCCTCCAAGCTCCGAGGCTTGGGCAAAGGCAGCCTTTAGTAGGTTGTAGCATAGTCCACCAGATGGGAAGGAGAAATCATCACCAAAAAGTGTCCTTGTTGCTGTTTTAAGTGATGTCTTCATATTAATGTAGTGCAAAGGCAGTCTCGACATGGATAAGACCTTGCTGTGCCAGCACGCGACAAGAATGGGACAAAAGCAGAGCCTATGCCGTAGTCAGTTCACAATCTAGAACACAAAGCAACCGTTGGAAACCCTGCGATGGGGAAGTCCAAGGTGTTGTCAAGCATCACAGCAAAGAACAATCACAGAATCACAGAATGATAGGGGTTGGAAGGCACCTCTGGAGATCATTTAGTCCAACCCCTCCTGACAGAACAGGATCACCTAGAGCAGGCTGCACAGGACAGCGTCCAGGCAGGTTTTGAAAATCTCCTGAAATTCCCACAATCTCTCTGGGAACAGGCTGGAGAAAAATAATGATGTAGCTCTGGCATTAACAGTGATGCTCTTCAAGTGTAGGGGTGTGTTGCGAGAGCACAGAATTGTTCACTTGAATATTTAACAAGTGGATGGTAGAACCTGGCTTTGGAGCCTGGAGATGGAAGTCAACCTCAAAGGCCAAGGAAGAGATCCTGGATTGGTTACAGAAGGGCCTACAAGGTATCTAGAAGGGAAGACAGCTGAGTCATGTTAAATACAGTATTAAAAAAAAAAGAGAATGGAGGTGGCTTGTAACAGGGAGGTGAGCTGTCTTGCAAAACGTGGAACTTGGTGTCTTTATGAAAGCAAGCTGCGGCATATGAAAATCTTTGAAACCTCTTAAAGAATATATCTAGTGAGGAGAACTAGACAACACATGCACTTGGCTTCATATTGAGTCAAAGCAACCTGATGTTTTCTTGCTTTTCAAGTGTCCTAGGAAGCAGAGAGGAAATTGATGGTGGGGACAACATGGAGTAGAAGGCAAAAGGGACCACAGGTGCTAATCCCAGTTCTGATACCGGGTGACTGTAACCCTGAAGTGACTTCACACTTCTTCACAGTTCCCTATCAGTAAAGAACTGGAAGTTAATACTTGTAGTGCTTCTCTCAGGTGGATGCAAGGATTGGAAGAGTTTGTGTGTGTGTGTAACATCTAAGATGTAAGAACTAAGTGCTCTTACAGAATCTTTTGTCCTAATATAACCCCTCTCTCTTATCACAGCAGGTAGTGTGCATGCTGCGAGCCAGAGGCTGGGTCTTTCCTTGAACCTCCTTGTAATGGCTATTAGAGAGCAAGGCTTCCTATATTTTTACAGTGGGAAGACTGATGCTGTTAAAATTACATAGACAGGATTTTTTAAAAAGCTTCATTCACCATTACGTTGCTTTTCATCTCCACATCTAATAGGAGACTAGTTCTGGTTACTGTTCTGGGATTTTAGAATTAGCTTGCTTGCTTAGAAGAAATGGGAAAAGTAGTACTATAATGAGATGAGAGCCTGTCATATCTAGGAAAGATAAAAGGGAAGGAGAAACTCAGGAAAATACTTCTTAGTGTTTTTCTCCCCTACAGGCTATGTGTTATTTACCTTCTAGATCCTCCAAGAGTTGGCATTGGCATATTTCTAATCCTGTAGCACTTTGTTAAAGTAAAGGATTTTAGATGCTCATGGGGACTCAGGAGATCTGGAGTCTCTTCTGAATCTTCAGATTCAGGAAAGATTGTGTCTATATGCCTTATTTTCCAGGCTCTGGAATAATTCTTTTTCTTTCCTTTGCTTATTCTGTTTGGCTTTTCAGAGAGTGTGTTCTCCTCTTTCATGGAGTCTCTCAAGCACACACATGCACAAATACATGGATGGGTAGAGATGTACAGCATTTAGTGGGGATTGTGTAAGCTGTGCAGTGATAGAACTGGTACAACACTTTGAAATGTTTAAACCCCCCTTGTTGGCCTGTTTAGAAATGACATGTACTACTGCTGTGCCATGTAATGCTCCAGTAAAACATTGTCTTGCACAGAGCTGGAGGCAGGTGCTGAATTATGCCCTTGTTTAATCAAAAATCTCCTAGTTGGGGGCTATCCTAAAAAAAACCCCACATCATACTTGAGGGAATAGGGTTGGCGGGTGACCGACTGCAAATCTGAACTCAGATATCCTAGCTGCAACATGACCACGTAGTACTTGTGGAATGATCCCTGCAGCATTTATTTCTTGCACTTGACCACTGGGAAATGTGTTTGTCATCCTTCTCACTCCTGTCACGTTGGGGGCTTTGTCAGATCAGAATACATCGTCGCTGTGCTTCTCTGTGCCCCTTGACTCGTCATAGGCACAAATCTTTTTCAAATGTTCTCCCCTGCTCATTTCCATTATTATATCTGGTGCTTCTAGGTGGCAAGCAAAAATGACTAACCTTGTAAATGCTCCCTGTCTTTCAATTTGTTTTATTTTTCATACAACGTGTCAGTGCATTTTTGTTGAGTGTTTTTAATAAGATGAAGTTGATGAAAATAAATTGCTTTGCAGTTCCTGCTGTGGGTGACAGAAATGCTGGGTCTGTAATTTTCCAAAACTGTGCATTTGAAACCAGTGTGGAGGGTGTTCTGTATGCCTGTGACTGCAATCATCTTTGTAAAATACCTCCCAGGAAAAGAAAGCAGCTATCAGTTTGAATTTTGAGGGGAAGATGCACTGCTGTACACAGCTTCTGCTGGGCACAGTGAGAGAAGGAGCTGTCAAGGAGAATATTAGGATTCATTCTGTGCCAGACTTAGGTCTGCCATATGGGATAGTTAGCCAGATCAGTCTCTAGTATGAGAGGGAGAATGAATTATATAGCAGACCCTCTTACCAGAGTATCTGTTAGCCAAGGCTTGGAAAGGGAGGATTGGGAGTTGAAAATGTGGACACCCCGGTGCCCACATGGTTACTGCACATCAGCTTTCTCCTGAGCTCTTCTTCAGTGTCTTGCTCAAAAAATGTAATGAGGATGAATGGTGATCTCCGTATTACCAAGGTGTGTGCTCTGTAGACAATCTGGTAACTACTTATCTCTTCTTGGACAGAAGATAACCCACATATTCCAAATGTGGTTTTCAAGTCAAGATTTTTCTATTTTTGCTCATTTTAAGGAAGAAAAGGTCAATATTACGATATTTTTTGAACTGTTTCTACGTTGATAAAAATTGCAGGAAATACGGTTTTAATTTCCTGAAGTTTAGAATTCCATTTTGTTGTCCAGTTTTTGGTGCTTTTGCACTGCTTACCTAGCTGGCAAACCAATATTAATGTCCATCTCTTACTGCATTCCGGGCTGTATTTCTGTAATGCAAGGAAATGCTTTCTCTTCATGCTGGCTGGGAGCTGACACATGGAAGTCACACAGGAGCTGATGACGGACCAGATTTTGCAACTTCAAGGCTAATGCCATTATCATTAAGCCTCTTCTACTCTCTCCATCTCAGATTTAGAAATTTCCTTTGGGGTACAGAAAAGACAGTATCCTGTGTTAATGATTCTCATTGTCCACTCAGATTTGAAGAGTTGGATTAATACTGGTAATAAAACTAGCTTGCTATAAAGCAAAGCATTGAGAAATAGGGATCATACTGCACACATACAGTTCAGCCTGGTCCGCTGTGCTTTGAGGAAGAGGGGACAGAAATACACTTAAAATTGGAAAAAATACCTAATTCTTGTTTGCAAGTTTTCTGGTGATGTCCCTCAGACAAACTGCCAAATGTTTGGATGCTCTGTTCACCCTTCCTTTGCAGAGACCATCTTTCAGATCACACACCTTGCTGTGCAACCCTAAAATTTACTTCAAAGGAGTTAGGCAGTAAGGGAGGAGTACAGGTTTCTGCCTCTCTTACAGGGTTTAAACCAACTAGCAGAGCCAATGAACAAAAGTGATTTTTCAGTAATGAAAAAAATAAAATAATAGTAGTAATAATGTGTAATTTCTTTATTCTGTGTCAGAATAGCATAGTTGGGCAAACAGGCAAGGAGACAGTAGGGGACATAATCACAACAGAGATGAGTTCAAGCAAACCTCTTGCCAGTAGAAGTCTATTGCTTAGTCTGTATTGTATCCAGTTTGTTTTAAAATGGTTCAGTTGACAGTGTTCCTGCCACTTCCCCAGAGAAACGATTTCATTCCCACTACTAGGCAGCATTTCTGGAAATTTATACTAAGTTTTCCTCTGTTTGGCTGCCTTTCGTTATCCCTACGTACAGCAAGGCAGTCTGTCCATGGCAAGTCCTTTTTTTCCAGAAGATTTCACTCTTCTCTCTGTGACTGCCAGGAGTGCTGTGTGAGCTCTGGAGTTTGGTATCTTGCTCGTAGGTCCCCAGTGTGCCACAGTGTCACATTTGTCATATGGGAGTTGCAAGGAAGGGCAGTAACTCCAGAAAATCACTGCTGTTCAGGAGCAAAAGGTGAAGCCCTTATGTAGGCTGTGCACATGGAATTCTTTTAATCTTATTTCATAATTTAAACTATTCACCTTTTTTTTCGCCCTTAATGATGTATTTTTTCCCCCTTAATTTCCTGTAGTTTGTTGACATTTATCTGGTTCTCAGATGTCCAAGACAGAAGAGTATGTGAGTGCAGTTTTGCCACAGCTGTTTTGTAAAGGAACTGTCAGCTTGGTTAAGGGACCTGAGCTTCCTAGTATGCAGTCTGACTCCACAGTAGCTTTAGGAGCTGCTGTGAAAGCTTATACCTGATTATTCTCTTCTTCCCCTCCTGGTTTTGCGAATCATTTTTGGCTTCCAGATTATGTCTCACTATTGAACACTGAATTCAACAGTGGCATGTCTGAAGTTTGTAGAACCCCTGTTAAACACATTAATTGCTTCTAGTTTTAGAATTCTGATTCTCTTCCGCACTGCTTCCCCACAGCATTCTCCTTGACTGCATGTAAATCGAGGTGTATATAACTGTCTGTGTGAGGGGTTAGTATGATAGCATGCTTACAGAATACTGCCTTTGTTATTTTCTAGGTATTTGGTGCTAGAACACGTGTCAGGTGGGGAGCTCTTTGACTATCTTGTAAAAAAGGGAAGATTGACACCAAAAGAAGCCAGGAAGTTCTTCCGACAAATCATCTCTGCTTTAGACTTCTGCCATAGTCATTCAATATGGTAAGTAGAACTGTTTCCTGTAAGAGTTCACTGTTAAATAAAAGCACAGAATAAAGGTAACGTATTTCTTGATATTTTTACTTAGTAGTAAATAACTGATGTTGTAATGCTCTGGAAGTGTAAAGTGCTGATGTATTTTTTAATTCTTGGCCATCTGTGAGACAGCACACCAGTCACAGACTTTTCATCATCTCACGGGAAGATAATTCATTCACAGGGGATGCTTTATCCAGGGAAACCAAAACCACGAAGGAAAAGTAGCTTAATTTCCATCATTCTTGGGGCACTTGCTAATAACTGAGAATTACATACACTATGTAACAATGAATCCCTGAAGAAGCTTGGGAAAATTATCTATACAGTAAAGTCATTGTATGACTTCCTTCAGTTTTTGGAAACCTGCTGGCTGTTGGCAACATTCACTGAGTCCCTTCTGGGCATCTGAGTCACTGTTGCCTTTAATTTACTTTCCAGTAGGGAAGAATTTCATTGATCTGACTGCCGTTGATACTCACTAACTCATATGATTTAACCATCGAGCGTGGTTTAACCTGTGCTTTCAGGTGATGTTTTAAATTGGACCCGTTTCTTCTTCATCTTCAGCAAGTTCAGGTAATTGAAATAACACTGAAATCAAGTTGTTATAATCAGTCTGAGCACAGTTTCTGTATAGTTGCTGACTCATAACTGCCTGCTTATTCCTCGGAAATGCAGATACCACACGTTATGTCAGAGTGGCTGCTTCTTCATAGCCACAGGCAGCCTCAGTTCCCCCCGTTCCGGGGGGCTGAGGGCCACTGATAGATGCTGCAGTAGATTGATTTACATAACCGCTGTGTGGTTACTTCTCAGTAACCTTACAGTGATTTTCTGAACCCACGGTTTTGTGCTGAGAACTCACAAACCAGATGTCCTCAGCATAAATGTCCACAGCAAAAATGTATGCTTAAATATTTAACTTGCTCTTCTAGCTCCCTGCCTCTCTATCTCTTGACTCATTTCAGCAGGAATTATTAAACTGGAAGAGAGTATTTTTCTAATAAATGGAAAGGGAAAGAAGAGCCTTTCTTGAGCATATATCAAGAAGAGCATACCGTTAGCAGAAGAGCCAGTTGAAAGGTGGTGGATCTGCGTGAGAATGTCCTGAAGACAGTGCCTACCTGGCACGGGCAGGGTTACAGTAGTCAGAGAAAATTTCCAGAGAATTCAAAAGCAGGTTGCATGCCCTGACTGGAAGATCTACGTTTTCATTGTTGGTAGAGAACTCTGACGAGTTTTATTCCATGAATTCCACAACTTTTCTTCCCGCTTATCAACTGGGTTGAGTGATAAGTTGACCTTATAATCAACATAGTCCTTGGTAGGTTGTACATCTGTTACTTTTTAAGTATGCTGGGCAGTGTAACCACTGGCGGATTGCATACATAGCAAGTTTCTGTTCCCTATTTGGCTTAACACATAGAGACCCAATCCAAGAAGACTCAAAAAATGTTTAAGTACAACTGAAGAGAAATTATTTACTCTTCCAAATGAATATTCCAGAAAAATATGAATGTCTATTGATTTAGGAATTTCTACAAAAGCAGGCATAAATACATGTACACATTAGACCTTTGGGCTTGTGAAGTATACATATTGATATGGCAGACTTTAATAAACTGAATGAAGATTGTGGTGAGGCAGTCAGACAGACAAGCACCTGTGCAGGTTTAACAATATGTGGAATTTCCAAGGCAGAGTGCATGTCTCTCTTGAGAAATCCGTTTTCTTCTGTTAAACTTACTGGACTGTGGGCAGTAGTCTTGTTTAGAAGTAAATCCTCCATCTCCTTGCTCCCACTTGACTAGCGTCTAGTCCTGAGTAAGTTAGCAGTAAATCATAAGCTCTCCCTCCCTCCAGGTCACACGGAGACTTGTGTGGCCTGCATTATATTAGACTCAGTGCTGTATTCTGGGCAGTTATCATTAAACCTTTTTCGAAAATGAGAGCGTGTGTAAATGTATGTGTGTGCCTGTGTGTGAGTATAAAAGTTAATGTGCTTTCCTAAGCAATGAAGCCTGACCTTGTCCTGTCGTGGGGCAGTGAAATGACAAATCATCTCATCAGCCAGGTTATCCAGTTATGACCGCATTGAAAAATGAAGGCTTCTGCTTTGGTTAATGACTAAACGTGGGTGCTTCTAACCTACTGGCAGAGTAGATTGATAGCCTGGTGTCCCCAGCCCCGTATCGTTGTCCCATCTTCCTCCTGTATCTCTCCAAACATTGTGAAATATCTGTGGCTTACTTTCACAGCAGTATGTAACCACATTCAGCTTTGCTCAAAATGTATTGATGCACCAGGATTCCCAGATCAAAGAATCAGAAAGGATTCCCCAATCCTCCCATGAGTAAAAGGTTTCTGCTGCTACTGTGTGGAGAGAGCACCTGTGTCTGAGAGCTGTTTTCAAACAAGCAGCTCAGACAAGGAAGCAGAATAGGCTTGGAGCTTAAGTCTGTCTGTGTGTTGCGCTAGTAAAGTTTAAACTTTCTGTTCTTATTTTATTTAATGGAAACAGTGGGGGAAGATTTGACGTACCTTTGACTTAGGGGGTTTTGTGGAACAGGTTAGCCATGGAGCAAAGCTTGTAGGTAACCCACTGTAGGGTTCTCTAAGGACTCTTCTGTGTACGTAGTACCATGGTATGATAGGTAGCCACAGGTAAACATGGGAGAGAACAGCAATTGCTATGCAGAAGTATTACATGGGATCCTGCAAACAGCATATCTCTGTTACATTGCTGCTCTGCTTGAGCTGGCAAGCGGAGCAGTTAGCTCAGTGATGCAGCATTATTGCTTCGGCTTCTAGCTCTTCCTCTGTACTAGTTCTGAGGGCTCTGCGCCATGCTGCAGTGTCCAGAGCAGACGCTCAGAGCAGTGGTGCAAGGAATGGCAGAGGAACCTGGGGTTCCTTGGACATCAATGTAAGGCCATCCTAACCTAGGAAGTTTTTTTTGGATGTAACTGATTATTTTTTTTTTCCCTAAGCTGCCGGGTGTCTGCTCTCCTAAATTCAGGGCCTTTAAGATGTCGCAGCTGGGTGCTCTGAACCAATAGTCACTTTCGAATATCCTTTCTCCCTACGTATGTGGGAGAGCTCTCAGCCGACTCAGCTCTGGCTCTGTTTTCTGCCCTAAACAATGTAGGAGCGTGTGTCAGGGTAGGTCGAGAATCCGCTCTTTCCCCTGGGAAGAGTCTCCTTTCTCTGGAGCGAGGGATGCTGCGGCACCAGCGGAGGGTGGGAGCCGGGTGAGGAGAGCTGGCGGGCGCCTCATTGGCTGGGTGTGACATCACCGGCAAGAGCTGGGATTGGTGGCCTGCGTATTTTGTGTGTGTTGGGCTTCTGCTTTGGTCAAGCTCATATTTGGTGTCTGCGTCTCACGAGCTGACAAATAAAAATATGATTACAGAAAATGCCCCGTGGCAAACCTTATTATGGCTTCAGAGATAACAGATAATGCCAATTACTGCACAGGGCAGTGGTGACATTGAGAGGAAATCCCCTGCGGTAATGAGCAGCAAGATGATTATTTCGTTTTATTTTTATTTTGGTTGGGTTTCATTTTGTGTTTTTTTCCCGAGCATGCACAAGAGGGGGTTAAGGCAGGTTCTTTATGAATATTGATAAATGACAATTATGAGGGCTCTTTCTCCTTTCGTTGCCTGGGGCTGTGCCTGCTTGAGTACGCACAAGGCTCTTGCTGAAGTGTGTCTGTGTGTGCATGCGTAGGCATGGGGGTGTGTGACTTAGAGGGATGAGGCAGTGAATAAGAGCTTTGTTTGACTTCGCCTTGTATTCTTCCCGTCAGCGTGGGGAGGGGGGGAAGGCTCGTTATAAAATAACGCTTCAAGATTTCACGGCATTAGTGCCAAAACCTCTAGTATGTTCCTGCAGGCAGGAGCTGCGGAGCACTGTCAGTGAAGGAAGCATGCGTTCGGGGAGAAATCTGGGGTGTCTTTGAGAAACAGAGAAAGCTGAAGAATGCCAGGTGCCATGTTCTGTCAGATAGAGCCACCCTTCCAGGTGACTCCTGCTCTGACTTGATTCATTTATCAGGGCTATGCTGTAGTGTTCTGCACGGATGGTCTGTTGAAGCCTGCAGCAGCTGGGCAGTTTGAAATCATGAATCAAGGCTTCCAAATATGAATCTTGCCTATAAATTGGGGAATTTAATAAGGTTGGTTTCTTGGGGGTTTTGGGGTTGAGTGGGTTCTTTGGGTCTAGGTTTTCGAGTTTTCTTGCAGACCATTGGAAGTGAGGAAGGTACCTTATTCCCCTGTTGAGAGCTGAGATTCACCAAGCATTGCCTGAATCCAGGAGTTTCTTATGCAGATTTTTGATTGAGACTCACTGTAAAACTGAGGAATTTTCAGATTTCCCTTGTACAGGGAACTGGAGAAAACCCATCAAGTACAGCAGCTGCAATGCCAAAGGCAAAGTTACCAGCTCAGCTAAAGTCAGAGGACATGTATTTTTGTGAGTTTACTTCTTTATATAAGCCACTGGAAACTCAAAAATGGCATAGACTTATTGTAAGCATAATGAGGTAACATTCTCTGGCAAATACGGCAGTGGTGAGCAGACCTGACAGTCTGTTCTGGCTTTGAAATACATGAATATGTTTTGAGGCAAGGCTGGTAGGGAAGAGCAGTATATTTTAATAGATCGATGGAAGTAATTGTTAAAAAGCACGCAAGGTTTTATGCATACAAACCCTTCCCGAGGTCTCCTGATATGTTTATAGTTGTACTTTCTTCCTGGCTATAACTATATTTACTTGTTCTGCAGAATTCTGTGAAAACTTACTATATTTGAGCATAGCAACCACAGCTCTAAACAAAGATTTTTCTGTAGGTAGATACAAGTTACACATTTGGATCGGATTTACAGATCCCAGAGAAGTTAAGATGAAAGACTTTTTCTGCTTGAGAGAATTAAAAATATTGCTCTCATAATATTAATTATTACTGATAAATTATTTGCATCACATCAGGCACTTTTAAGAGTCGTACTGCAGAACAATTATTCTGCTCTCTGGCCCTTCGGGGAGTTTGGGGTCAGTAAGGAAGGCATTTGCAAAGTAGCCAACAATTTGATTAGTACAAATGACCTGCAACTATTCCAATTAGGAGTTTTCTTGGGTTAGAAATCTGTGACCTACAATGAGTTGTCATAGAAACTGATATGAACGTTTCAGCTCAAAAATCACTTTAAAATAATGGGTTAGTTCATCATCTTGTGCTAGGTGACATAGCTCCTTTGAATCCATGATCTGGAGTCTGTCACCACACCAAAAATCTTCTGCCAACCCTGGGTGACAGGGAGAGAGTGTTTCACTTCTCTTTTTTATGTATGCTGCAGTTGCCTGCAGTACAGATATGGGGATATTCCCTGAGCAGGAGGATGGACTGAAAGGCAACGGAGGGAGATAGAGGAGCTGTCTGAACAGCATCACTGGGAGCAGCCAGAAAGCAAGCACAGCCAGGGTGTAAGTGGGAAGCTGGAACACGTTAACACATTCATGTGCCTTTACCTTTTCTGTGTGCCACCTCCAGTAACTGTGCCTGTTTCCACGGGACAATTTTTTTGGACCCCTCTCTGTATCCATCTTCTGCTGCAAAGGAATTGCAAAGCCTTTGTCGTAATCTGTAAGAAAGGGACATGTTGCAGACAGCGTGTGCTTCCCCTGTCATGGTTGTTGAATGGCTCCCTTGCACTCACGCATTCTCCCTTCAAAGCCTGCTGGTTCCTGATGCCAACTTCTTGCTCTTTTGTCTTGGTTGAGGAGCTCTGGGAGTCTGTGGCCACCCTGGATCAGGGTTACACTGGCTTCTTCTGCAGTGCTGCATTTCTCATTCATATTTCTCAGCAAATGCAGGGCTCAATAGGAGAGTTTGCCATGTTTGTCACTAAATGAGGTTCTTTCTTCTCTTCTGAATTTCCAGCCATGTGATAAAGCCCCTACAGCTTTAGAGCCTTTAGAACAAGGAAAGGGTAACGAGTCTTCTGTTCACCTGCAGAGAGAGGAGTTGATGCGGTCATATAAGACATGGAGAGCCAGAGAGATCAGCTGGAATGGGACCAAATTAAATGCATTTACTCTGCAATGTTCCATTAATGCCAAGTAATTACCACATTCAGTGGGATTTTTGTATTGTTTTGTTTTGTTTCATTTTGGCACAAGAGAATTCTTTCCAAATATGAATGCATGAGGCTGTCCGGGCTGCTGGGCTCTTAGGTAAATTATAACAAGCCTTCCCTATTCCCATATGTTCCTCTCTATTCCTTCTGGCGTTTGAAAAGCTGGCAATACAAAGATGGGAAATGCAAATGCAGTGGGGAAGTCTCATTCCCAGTGGCAGTGACGCCGGTTCTGCCACTCTGGTGCAGACTCCTGGCCTGACTTCTATCCCCAGGATGCTGCCTCGACAAATTCAAAGTGGTCAGACGTTGGACAGCAAAGAAATGTTCCAGCTAGAAGAAAATTTTCATTGGGGCATAACATTCTCTTGTGATTGAATGTGCAAGCACTGCCTGATCCCACTGGTACCCCGATCTCTGAGGGGAGTGCTGCCACAATGCAAAAAAAAAAAGAAAAATACTCAGGCTGCCATGAAATTCCTATGCTAGCCATCCATGCAAGGCAGCAGGGACTGTGTTGAAAGAGGGATGGAGATGGGTCAGAGAGACAGAAAACTGCCCTATCAATGTTCTTGTTTATTATGGCCCAGTCAGCAATAAATGTAACGATTCTTGACAGAGTCCATGCTCTCCTCTCTGTTCAGTGGGCTGTAGTGAAGAGCTGATAATTTTTTCTTGGTTTTATTATGGTAAAAAACCCTTTAAATTCTGTTGCCACTCCAGATTTCCTTTTACATGTGCTGCCCCAATCCCATGAATCCCAAGGCCCAGTTTAAGGCTGTCTCTGGGAGGTGGGTCAGGACCTCTGCCTGAAGACTGCCACCAGCCATGTAGATTGACCATTCTTGGAAAAGCTTTGTACAGCACAGTGAGGTAAAGCTTACTCCATGGTTGGAATTTGGATGGTGGCATCCATTTTTCCTCTCCCTTGCAGTGGCTTTCCAAAAAAAACCAAAATCCCTGAATACATTTGCCACTTTATAGGAACCTCATTTTCCCACTTGATTCTCCGTAAAACTATGTTGTAGATCCCAGCTGATGGGAAGACAGGATAAAATGGGAAGGAGACCCCTTTCCACCAGTGAGTGCTGCGCTCATTTTCAAAGGTGCCACCCCTTCCCTTTCACCACCTCTCAGTGTTCTGGGCGTGGGGCTGGTTCAAGGTTCATACGCATTCTGCTCCAGCCAGAGCCTGTAGCAGCTCTGCTCAGCTGGTAGCTTTGAGGCATGGGTGAAGCTGCCTTGCATTTCCTTTTGCAGCACTGTTTCCCTGAAACTACATGGGATACTTTGTAGTGAGTGTGCATCCAAGCTGGAGAAATGCCTGTGGACATCCTGTGCTTGGTCATGCTCTGCCTTGATCTTTGCTTCAAGTTCTCTCCAAGAAAACTACACAATTTTAGGATAAGCAAAGAATTTCAATTTTTAGGTACAAAAGGCAGATGTCAGTAGCATGCATGCAATAGACCAAACATGTATGAATTATATCAGTGCACAAACAGTGGGACAAGCACAGGCAGCAGCACCCTTAGCTTCTATGCTGTGTCTGTTCACCAGTCAGCCAGGAGCAATTACCAAGACTGAAAACCAACCACACCCATTGAAAAAATATGCACAGTAGAAGGACATGCACTCAATTTGAGCTGTGGGGAGGTTTCCTGTTTTATAGCATCAAACAAACACCACTTGCTTTGCAGCGAGCTGCTACTTGCCAGTGAACCCTGGTCCTCAGGCAAGAGAACTTCAGTGCAGCTCCCTGGTCAGATGAGGTCTTCCAAGTACCCTGTTAATGAAACCAGTTGTAAAATGAGAACTGTCTGGGACATCTGCTGGAGGAAAGATTAAATCGCATACTCCTGTCTCATTAGTGTCCAGCTTTCCTAGCTTTCCTTGGGACTGTAGGCTCTTCATTTCACTGCTGGAGCTGAAGCATGTTCAGATTTGGCAGATGATGATCATGTCTTTGTGCAGGATTGCTGTCCTTGATGATGGCGTTCAGGGGTTCCTTTCCTGGCCATTAACTGGTCACTCATTGTCTCTGGGACATATTTCCTTGTCATTCATCTGCTTTTTGTGAAGTAGGTTTGACTATCTTGATAGTTATTATACAGCTAATTAGTCTTCTGTCTCCGGTTACCTCAAAACTTTGATTTCTGTGAGAAAGATAGATTTGATAAAGCACCTTTTACTTTGTCAGATGAAAATATGCACAATCTGAATCATGATGCTCCATTGTCTACAGGATTGTTTGCCCATGGTTAAGGAGGCCACTTTAACATGCAGGATTCATCATGTTTGTACAAGATTAGAGACCACATTCTATGCTCTTCAAAAAGTGAGGGGGAAGGAGTAATAGGACTCAGCAATAAAGTAAAAGACCAGCACCTGCTTGGACAGTGTGCTGCTTTACTGGAAGTCTCCTTGTTTGGAGACTTCCTTTGCTGGAAATACCTGTTACACTCCCTGGGTGTCCTATTACAGTGTGCTCTGGCTTTGTGTAGAATTGCCAGCATTATTTACAAGTTTTCTCTAGCTGATCATTCCAGACTTCTCTGCAGATCAGAGGAGATCATTTCTAAGACATTGTCATGCCTCACATGTTTCTCTGAGAGAGTGGAAACAGCCCTTCTTTACGGTGGTCTAGAGGTAGAATTCCACTTGCATGCATGAGGAGTGCTGGAGGAATATCTTAAAAAGTAAAGAGGAAATAGCATGACAATAAGGCTGCTTCCCTTTGTGGGTGTCACCAGACTAGAGAATCCTAATGCTGGCCATTTCCCACAGGTTTGTGTTCTGACTGGGCACCGCAGCTGCCTGTTCTGCCTGCAAGGTTTCAGTGCTCGTATTTGGACCCTTTTATTTGCAAGAAATGAAGCACTCATTTTGCCTACTGATAAGTACAACCAAGAAAAGAGCATCTTCTTTAGTCTGCCTAAAGTGCTTCTCTCATCTCTGTGACTCTTCAAGAGGTGCAAATAAAAATAAAAAAGCAAAGTCATCACAAATTCTATGCAAGATTTTTGTCTTTGGATATAAAATCAAGTAAATGTAGTAGTTGTACAAAAGCACTTGAATACTAAGAAGCAGCCAAAGATGCACATTTGTGTTGGCTGTGGGTATTGGATATTAATAAGTTAGTTACATGATAGCTTTGAATCATAGCAGGAGTAGCCATCCTGAAGATCATGGCTGACTGGCTCTTTCCATATTGCCAAATAATAAGAGAATCGAGCTTTGATAAATGGAAGGGAATCCTCACTTCCTTCCCACTGCTGGCATCCTGAGTTACAAGCAGCACTGAGTTGAAGGGATTTTTCCATCACAGCTAATTACCAAAAATTATTTTAAAGCCATATGTCTATGTAAACAACTCCTAATAAGGGTTTTTTGCAGTAGCATTTACACAAGGATGTTTTTTTCTCTAGATATCACTCGTTTTGTTTCCTGTTGTTGACAGAATATATCAATGGTGTTGCCTCCTACCTTAAGGAACTGGCATATGATGGAGTGTATCAGCCCTAAATGCGAGCTGAAATTCTCCTCCTACCTATTTCCCTCAGTCTCTCCCTCAGACTGTGTTGGTATCAGTGGAAATTGGAATGTTGATTTCCTATCGGGGCACTGCAGGCTCAAGCCTTGCGTTCATCAGAAGTGGGCATCTGGGATACGGTCTAGAGCATTGCAAATACTGGGTCTTGGATATGTGTGTTCTCCTGTCTGGGACAGGACAAAATAAACTGAAGGCAATTAAAATAAGTTTCATGCTATGCTGGATACAGAACAAGTTTTGGAGTGGAAAAGCTGTTGTTGGTAATTTAATGCACATTTTGATCCTCTCTTTCCAGCCACAGGGACTTAAAACCAGAAAACCTACTGCTGGATGAAAAGAACAACATCCGGATAGCAGACTTTGGGATGGCATCGCTGCAGGTTGGGGACAGCTTGTTAGAAACCAGTTGTGGGTGAGTGCCTCAGAACATGCTACAAAAATCAGTGATAGATTCCAAACCTAAATGTCACCTATCATAAGGGTTTCAGTAAAGGCCTGCAGACTTACACCATGCATTGTTATTTCCCAGCAAGGTAAGAAATTGATATGATGCATGTAGTGGATAAAACAGATAAAAGAAAGGTTTTCTAAGTGCTTTACACTGAAAACCAGGCCTCTGTAGGTATCACATATGGATAAAAAAAGGCTTTCAGGTTTGTATTCATCTGCATACACTGGTCTGTGCTCTCGTTGGCAATATAATTTTTGGGAATTGAAAGCAGTAATGTTGGCTTCTTTAAGAAGAGCCTTTAAAAATATCAGGGTTAGGAAAAAAACCCTACAAATCTAGGGAATCTGAAATGGAAGTTGCATGTCCCGATTAGGCTGTTGTTCCCTTGCAGCTTTTTCTGTTCATTCCCTGCACTGATTCATCTCGGCTCACACACAGGATTGACAGGGAGGCAACAGGGTCCTTTGCGATTGCCAGCAGGACGTGAATGCAGACACAAATGAGACTCCTTGGAGGAATATTGCAGGGGCAATCTAAAAACATTTCCATGGCGATTCGGGTGCCAGCAAAAGCTTTCTAGGAATTTCCAAGGAAGTAGCAATAAGCCCAACATGTGAGCAAAGCCCTGGTGCCTGGCCAGGGACAGGACGTGCTCTCTGCGTCAATGCCCGCTCATCACCCTCACCTCTAGGAGCAGCACTGGACCATGCCCTTCCCAGCCCCCCATAGCTATGGTTTGGTGCCATGTGGACTGTGCAGGGGGCTGTGCCAGTGAGCTGAGGCAAGGGCAGCAGCTGCATCGAGCTGCTGCAGCCTGGCACCACTGTGCCAGCTTTTAGCTCTGTCTGAATTTGTTGTAACAGCAAGCTCAGCAACTGGAGTCATAGACAGTACCAGCAGATTTCTACCTCCTCCCGTACAGACCGACTCTTCCTGGCCTCTGGTACTGTGAATCTGATGACTCCAGCTCGGCCCCATCCTCGGCTGGTTACAGTCTGTGTTGTTCCAGTCTGTGCTCTGAGCCAAGGCAATTCAGGGAGCCATTGTGGTGCCCTGTACAGCCCAGCCACTGCCTCCCAGTCCTAAGCTGTACAGCTCTGCTTTCCAAGTCATGAATAATGGATAGAAAATTTATTTGAAGTTTATGATGTTATCAAATACTGGTTGGTGAGCACACTGAGACCCACCTGTTCCTTCCTGTCAGTGTCTAGTCAAGATCTGACCTCTTAGCAGTACTGATGAAAAACAAGGAGCTAAGAGTCTGCACATATGTTGCTTGCAGCTGCTTCCAAAGCTTCCATCTAGATTAGGTTATGAAGTCTTCCATGCAGGTACCACAACACCTCTATACTCTTTAGATAAAAATTCTCCCCTTCCTTCCATGAAAAAAACCAAGAGGAAGTATAAAACCCAACCCAGTCTCACATGACCCTGTAGGATATTTCAAACTCCTCGGGAACCTCTTGGTCGGGTTTCCGTTCTTGTTAGCACTGGGCTCTGTCATCGAGGTGTAGAGTCTCGAAGGGAAACTTCCCTTCCATGAGCTGTGCTGGAATTCAAACCTCCATGCTTCAAGCAGAGCCAGCCCTCACATTGAGGCCTTAAAATGCACTAATAAAGAAATCAATGGAACGGAAGAGACGTGCCTGTAATAAACAGAACACAGCAGCAATGCTATGATCTCCTGCCTTGCAGATGCATTTTAAGTGTGGTGCCAATCACTAGGCCTCCATGTGAGCTATTACACCACTTCATTAATTCTCCTGGCATGGAGCCCAGCATGGCTGATACTGGTGTCTTGTGATCTCTCTGGTTTGAGGGGTGAAGGGAGGAAGGAAGGAAGGAATATATAACAATATGCCACACTGCTCACAAAGCAAGGCAACCTAGTTATGACTCCCTTTCCCTTGGAGCACACGCAGTAACCAACCTCAGAGTTTTTCAAGGCAACAGTTTTACCTACCCTTGTAGTTGGTTCTTTCAGTCGGCATGAAAAGGAACAAAACAGAGTGAATCATGGCTGAGATACTGAGCTTTAATGAGATGCTCCTCCGTGCACCCAGAAGTTAATTTCCAGAATGGTTTTATCTGTGCTGTGAGCACTGATAATGAGATGAAACCGTAACATTTCCTTTGACAGTCACGCAAGGAGTCTCCAGGTATTTCTGTCAGTCAGAGTGGGAGGATCAGATGGGGTTGAGCAGTGTGATGCAGCTAACTCTGTCATTACAGCAGAGCAGTTAAGAGTGCAGTCAAAAATTCTTTGCTGTGAACTGCTAAGTTTGGGTAGGCTTTAGGTCACAACAGAGCCTTAACTGGCCTCACAAAGGTAATGACGTAGCCTGAAGTATTCTGTATTGCATACCTCAGGGTCAGTGTTTTCTGGGAGCTACTCCCTAGTTTCCACAGTTTTCTGTAGCACTGATGACTACCTCAGGAAAACAATACAAGTTTGACTCAGTTGTGTTTGTGGAGGAGAGGGAGGTAAGGGTGGACTTGCTGTTTTATTGACATAATTTGTCAGTGACAAGACTGCACTTTGGACCTTGAATGTAATGAATCCCCATTACTAGAAATGTGTATTGTGCAAATCCTGCATAGACACAGCACCAAGGAATAAACCGTAGTTTTAAACATGTATCTTTAGACCCTTGAGGGAAAGAGGAGGTGTGTGTAGGGTCTTTTGCACAGCAAGGATCATGGAGAGAGGTGGTCCTTGAAGTGCCAAAGTAACACAGTGAGTCTTTGCTTCCTCCAAGAGCAGGGGAGGTCTGTGAGCAAACAGCAGATGAGGACAGAAGCAGAAGATGGGGTAGGATGCTGCTTCTATTATTTTATATCTCTTTGTCTCTTCCCCCTCTTTACCCATCCAGGCAGTGGCATGCAGAGGCACTCCCCTTTTCACAGCAGTTCTTCCCAGCATGCTTCCTCACAGCATTTCAGAATGGGAGGTATTGTGCAATCCATCCTGGATTGTCAGTAGGCAAGAAAAGCGAGTGCCTTATGGTTAATCCTCAGGACTGGGACCCAGGTGATTTGAGCTTGATTTCTGTCTCTGCTGAAGGCATCCAGGGTGGTCTTAGACAAGATGCATTACCTTTCTCTGCTTCAGTTCTCCATCTTAACAGGTTGTTGCAGTGCCCAAGTTGCTCTGAACATAAATAGCAGTCATTTCTATAGAAGTCTTGAAAAAGTAGGGAGGGTTGGGGCATTCTCTCAAACTCATTCCCTTTTCTTGAACTAAGAGGGTTTACAGATAAAATGAAGGATTGAAAGAGGATACTGTTGAGTTACAATTCTTGGGAGTTTGTAAAGATCCTTCCTAATTCCCCATTGCTCCTTACAGAAATACAGCAAAGTAAATTTTTCACATCACTTTGAAACACTGAGTCCTACTGGATGGAGATTGCTGCAAGCTGCCATGTGCCCGAGAAGAGCTAGAGCAGAGCTTACACAAGCAAACACAGCTTGCTCCAGCACCAGACCCAATCTCTGCAGAGGCAGTCGGTACAGAGACTGATGTCACTGCTGACAGCTCCACAATTAACTGACTGTATGCAGCAGTTCCCCCATATTGGTGTCTCCATAGGGAATCCCTGGCCTGATCCAGAAAGGTGTGTGTGTATGTGGGAAGAGTGATGCTGATTATGGTTTTGTTGAGTGAGAAGAAAGCCTTGCACCTATTGGTGCTGTAATGGAGGAAAACAGTGACTTCCAGCCCCATCACAGTCAATTCCTCTGCCCTTAGCTCCCCCTAGCAATTCCTAGCAACACTTTGCAGACCCACAGATTGCCCAGATTTACCAAAAAAAAAAAAAAAATTGATTACTGGGTCTTTTGAACTCAAGGTATTTCTAACAGCCAGTGCACTGTTTGTGCAGAGATCATTTAGTTCCTGATGCCTTTACATCTCTATTTGGTGTATCACCACACCTGTGATGAGCAGATAATTCCATACCTCAGTGTCCAAGCACCATTTCTGATTTTAATGACAAGCTGTGATGCTGCACATATTCTTTCCCCTTTATAATAACTGGGTGCATGTTGTCTAAAGCACATACAAGTGTCCTACATCCAGTTATTGTTTGGGCTGCAAATTTAAGCTCTTAAAATTGGAAATGCCAGAATTAGTATGTTTCATCCGATCTCATCAAGAGTTTGTATTCCCAGCTCTCCATTCCCATCTCCTTCCCTGATTTGCACTCTGGACTTACCAACTTCTCCCTATCATTTCTGCTCCATATTTACCCCCAAATACCAGCTCCTTTTCTCTCTTCCACTAGGTTCCAGCTCTAGTTTCCCCTACCTGGTTGTCCAGTCAATTGCTGTCAGTACTAGATCCATTTCTCATTGATTTTGCACTCACTTTGGTTTAAAGATTGCTATTTTACGATAACCCTGCTCACAGGAGCTTGAAATACCAGTTTCAGGTAGAAAAATCTTTCTGTGAAGTGTTACCAGTAGAGGTACAATTTTGATGATGATGCAGAGAGAGTTTCTGCTAGTAAATGCAAACTGCAGTTTTCTAGTGGCAGTTAAAATAAACTTTTTGAGAGCATGCAAACAAATATTCAAGTTTTCCTTTTGCAATTGAGGCTACTATACATTTTCCTTTTTTGACTGAGAAAAGCATTTAATTTAGATTATACTTGGATAGTGGAAATGTTTCAGCCCATATGGAACATGCATTCACACACAAACATGAAACCAGTCTGGGGCAGACGAAAAAGGAAAATTTTTAAGTTGATGGTAAGTCATAAGCAACTTAGAATGAGAATTATAAAGAGAAATACCAGACAACCTTATTAATAACCTTTAATACCAGCCTTGCCTATAATACACCCCCAGGTATATTAAAGGAGCTTTAAGTCTGGAAATTCAAGCACTTAGAGTGCTATTCTTCAGGTTGCCAGTATAGCATTAACTTACCCCATGCACATTAGGATATGGCCATTAATTATGAGGTTGTATCGGTTTTTTTCCAACAAGTCTTCGCCTCATTTGGTATTTGGATGGTGTGGGTTTTTTTGAGTAAACAGCTGTTTCAATGTTTGATTTCTCCTCATCATTCAATTTATGGATCCATTTATAATTTCTGCTCACTGCATTCAAACCTTGCTGTGAATCCTAGGTAGGATTTCCATCGTAGTGTTTTACAAATATTAATTATACTGTTTTCATATTATGTTTGCCACATGGATCTGGTTATGTCCAGTTATAGGAGGACAAGTGATTCTGCAAAATCAAACTCAAAATTTCCATCCAGTTTTGAGTGCTTACTTGGTTTGTCTCGGACCTAATATCTCGGAATTCGCTGTGCTGGATAACAGTTCTTGGAGAGCAGAGTGCTTACCAGCTGCAGCTGCTGCTCCATGTGCTAATAAATACTGTAAATCAAACTTTGGATGCGTCTCACTGTGGTTTTGAAGACTGGGGAACCTGCAACTCATAATTACCTGTGAGCACCTCAGTTTAAAGGCACTTACTTGTTTTCTTTCACAGAAGGATTTTGTGACAGAGGCAGAGGTAGGGTTTGATACTCCAGTATGTCAGACAGCTGCCTGTATTGCAAGCTTGTCCTTCACAACACTAAAATTCCCTCATGGTGCTGCAGACTTTCCAGCTTCAGTCACAAGTAAAACAGAGGTACTGGGGGCAGCAAGACATCTACTACCCCACCCTGACTTACCCACAGAGTACAGTATAACTTCTTCAAGCTTTATTTTAGCAATTCTACACTTTTGAATACTTAACTTTGCAATCTTTATGCCCTTTTAATAGAGGTCTGTTTCATTTTTAAATTAAGATCTCTTAAAGGTTCCAAATCTTAATAGGTCAAACTGATACATTCATTAATGAACTGAATTGTAGATTCCCCAGAAATGCAATTCTGCTGGAGGAATAAACAGCTGCAAGATGTCTGAGGGCTAGGTGCTGAGGTTTCTCATTTGAAGGTAAATGACTGAGTTGAAGCTTTAATGTCAAAATACCACTCAGCCGTAACTACTGTTACTACCTTAATTACAACCTTACCTACAGCTGGTGCTTTCACTGCAGCCTTAACTACCCACTGCTACTGGAACTGTTTCTTCAGCCTCTCCCTGTCATGCTTTTCCTGTGTAATCTGTGGCTGTGGTTTCTCCATTCAGGGTGCTCTAACATAGATCCTTCTCCTGAAGAATTCCCTTTATCTATTTTGCTGCTTGTCTGGCATTCCCCTTCATCACAGCTCTTTGCTAGCCAGCATGGGGGCAGCCTTTTGCTCTAGTGGGTAGTTTCTGTCTCTGAAAATCAGGTTGGAGACAGTGATTAACATGGGGGGAAGAAGGGACTCTTGCATCCAAGCAACAACAAAAGCAGCTGGACATGGGAGGACTTCAATGCACTTGTACGGCAACCTGTATCAAGGTAACTTCATGCATAAGAACAGAGAGAGGGAGACTTCTTGTTCCTCCCTCTCAGCAGGAATTCTCCCTCCAGCTGTGAGATCTAAAGAATGACACTCAAAAGAGCTTTTTTTCTTCCCTAAATAATGCCATCTTAACGCATTGGACCAAAGGGCCTGGGTGTGGACACTGATCTTTGATGGGATCTGGGAACCCATCATGCAGTGTAACACTGTCAAGTAGGATCAAACGGAAGAGCTTTCCCTGTGGTTCTTGATCATCCAACCACATCTCTGGAAAAGCAGTTACTGTATATTCCCACATAAGCCGTACATGGACAGTCAATTTGTGTGTGTATGGTGCAGGTCTTTCTTTCCTACTATGACATCTGTAGGTCGCAGGCACATCACATCTGCACTGAAGATATGGCCCAGGTCGTCTCAGATCTACTGTAGCTGCGCTGTGTGTTGATATGCATACATCAAGGTCTACTTTTCTAGTTTCTCAGGTGAAATCCAGGATAGATATATCAAGGATGTATGCATTTCTTTCTGACTTACCTGTCCAGGGCTGTCCTGGATTTCATCATTACACTCTGGCTTATTTCCTGTGGTTGAAATCCCACATAAATGCTTTGTTAAGGTTCCAGCATGCTTCAGATTACTGTGTCCTGGAGTCATAGCTGTGAATGACCATTCAGAGAGCCCTTCCTGCCCTGGGCAGACTAGCCTGGGAAAATCAACATCACCCTTGAAATAAACACTGCCAACATCGGCGCTTTTTTTGCAGCACTACCCTCAGGCAGCAACTGCTTCTTGATCTTGCTGAATGATATACTTATTTGTTATCAAGGGCAGATTGTGGCTTTTGCTGCACGGAGATGAGATGAGGAGATGGCCTACGGGAAGAGGCAGGGAATATCGCTCTTGACACATGTAGATTGAATAATTAGTGATAAGAGCCAAAGAAATATTCATGACTCTGTAGAAAGATAAATAGATTTTTGATTAAATCTGAGTTTTCTCTTTAAAGCAGTTGAAGTTGCTCTGTGATTGGCAGCATAGAAATGAGTTTTCTATGGATTCTGGCTGGCCAGAGGATCCCTTTTAGAGCTGCTAGCCAAGATGATGCTGCAGATACGTAGCAAGTGTGTGCTGGCAAGAATTCAGAGTGGCTATGCCAGAAACCTGTGCTCTCTGGGCAGTTGCAGTGCAGCTGTTGGTTGATCAAATCAATCGAACTTGTTCAAAGCATTTTCTCCACCCATTCTCCTAGCTTTTAGTAGAATTTCAGTGGTGCCTTACAAGAGAGCTAGCACATTCTGCTGCACTCCAGCTGACCTCGGGGAGGTAAATGCTTAAAGTGCATTTGCCAGTGAGGCACAGAAATAGGTGCGTACCTATGTTGGGTTCTTCACAACACTTAGATTCTCTTCAGGGATGTTAGCACAGGAAGCTGTCAAGGTGGTTGCTTTGTGCAGCATCCTCAATTAAGAGTTCCAATGTCTTTGTTGGATTCATCGTACACAAATACAAACTCACGAGCACTCTGCATGTGGCAATACCGACTCTTCCAATGCACCCCAGATGGCATGGCCACACAAAAAGTATTGGTCTGAAGGATGATGCTTAACTGTACAGGATTTGAGAGATCTGACAAGTTTAGCTCCGCTACAGACACCACCTGTAGCCTGTAGTAGCCATTTAATGGACTGTGTGTCTTTGTGATTCACCTTCTGTAGGAAAGGCACTGGTAGCATCCTACCTGACAGAAACTAAAATGTATGTGAGATTGAGAAACTTAGACACACTAAGTGACAAGAGCTCAACAGTGACATAGATTTTGTCTTCACTCCTTTGTTGCCCTAGTAAGTATTCCAGTAAACCTAATGAATATCTTAGAGCTGGTCTTTCTCTTCTGAGGTGACTAAACCAAGTGATTGTCCATGATCTGATGCAATTCCTATACTATTTTTATTGCCATATTTTGTTTTTTTTCTAGATGATTTGTTTTTTTCTAGATGATAGTTGCATTGCTACCTTTCCTGCAGCTCCCATACTGTCCTCTTGCACTGTTTTGCTCAGTAATCTGGCACTGGTGACAGTTGGCTATGTTTGTCCAATTCTGGGTCACAATCCCAATTCTGGTGCTGCTCCTTAATTCTGATTTGTGTGTACCTTAAGGATGGCCTGTACACTACATGCCATCTTCATGACAGGAAAAAAGACAATGCCTCATTCACACAAGAATAACTTGTCTTCTGAAGGTTTGTTAGATCATGCGTTATTCCAGTGACATACCTGTTTAGTAGTTAGGACTTCGCAGTATTAAAAATAACAGGTTAGAGTAGCTGTTGAATTGCTAGAAAGAAGCAAATTCATAGGAAACGATGTATGTCAGTGGTTTGGGAACACATACATAACATTAAGCAATTCAGTGTCTCATTCTGGCCTCACTTTCTCTCCAGCAGTGGCCAGCAAGGTGCTGCAAGTTCCCCAAATCAACCCCCACTTAGTCAAGAAGCAACAGATCTATTAACATTACTCACTGCTTTAGCTATATTCCATTATTGTTGCCATCATGCTATTTGTAACTATACAAGCTTTTGCCTTGGAAGTTTAAAGTCTGTACAAATCCCAGTGAATTCAGTCATGCGAACCCTTGTGAGGTAGGGAAGCTGTGGTGGCATTGTTTTTGTCAGAAGGCTAGACTCATGGTGAGGTTCTGGTTACTTTTTTCAAACTGCAGCTTTTGAAAACATTAAGTAACCTTGTCCATGTCCATATGGCTGCCAGTGCCAGAGCTGCCAAGAGAGCCCAGGTAGTCTGTCCTACCCACTGGGCACAAGACCATTCTTTTTGGTCTCCCAAGGGCCAGTTCTGTCCAGCTCTCTGAGGGAAGGTTCAGCTTTTCATTAGCTGTTTTGACTCTCAAAACAAGGTTTATAAAATACAGTCTGAAGACACTTGGGATCACTGCTGAGCAGATAGACCTGGTTAGAATACATCTTAAAGGGGGCATATGTGTGTGTGCATTAAATATTGTACTAAACTTCTGAGTTCCACCTTTCCTAAAGTTTGTGAGAGATCAGGTGCATTTCTCCCTCCTCACTTAAGCTTTGCTGTGAAGGTAGCTGCAGTCCAAATGTACCCTGAGTTTACTACAATGGTCTGCCAAAAGGTGTGATACCAAATCAGGGTGTTCCATGTCCACAGGGTGATATTTTGCCATAAGTGTAGTGTCTATAGAAATTCAATTAATGGGCTGTCTCACTGGGCATTACCGTATCATCCTAGCACAAAGCTAACCTCACCATGCTTCTGTTTTGCTCATTACTTTCTGAGATAGGTATTGCCCAGCAATGATTGCATTTGTCACAAGAAACAAATGCACAAATTAAGACAGGCTCAGGGGCTGCTGGGAGGTGTCACTATAAACAATAGCATGATTTGCACACAGGTCTCAGGCAGTTTGCATCCCTTTTACTTGTCAAGTTACTTTAATGAAGGCTATAAAATAAATAGCTGTGGCTATAATCTTTAGGAATTAAAATTATTACCTGGCAAGTTGAAGTAATTAACTGTTCTCAGCCAGGAATCAAAACAGAGATATATGGGTAGAAGGTTGCAAAAAGAATATATTAACTCATGAGTTGATAGTAATGTCCATCCTTTTTAGGTTTTATTAAAGGGAAAAAAAAAAAAGGAGCCTGTTGAAATAATTTATTGGCAGCTTTTGTGACCACTGGAGTCATTGAGAGCAATCTTAGCGGGAGAGATGCAAGACACAGTTTAGGGATGCATGTGATTGGTCTGAAAATAATTTTCTGTCATTTTTCCTAGAAAAGGCTATCCAGTGTGGGCCTGCCTTCTCATGAGATACAAGGCCAAGTTAAAGGGTGGGATTAGAGGGCTGGAATTCTATACAGTCATAGAATACACTTGGTCTTCTCTTCCTTCCTTTTAAAAATTTATAGTAGGGCTGTAGAATTTTGAGATATGCTAGTTCTTGACCATTTTCTGAGTGAAGTAAGGAAAAAAAGTGCTGGCTTTGCACACTTGCACGCTGTATAAGCAGGGCAATCATGATTCTGCTAAACAAAATGGAAATGCATTTAATCCATAATACCAGGCTGTTACATGTTCATTTGACTGTGTTTTGTGTTTCAGGTCACCACATTATGCTTGCCCCGAAGTCATCCGGGTAAGTTGCTTAACATAGGGTGCATAAGCATATATTTTAAAGTATGTTGCGAAAACTGTCCAATGCAAACAGCAATGGAAAGGACACACCCAACATAAAACTGTGGTGGTTTGTTTGTTTGGGTCAGCCCTGAATCAAGCCACGTCGACTGTGTGAGGGAAGTGATTGCATGTTATTCTTCCCGTACCCTTAGTGCCATGTGATGAGGCAGAAATACAGTAGCCTCATTTAACTGGATCTTTCCACTCAGGGGATGCAGTCCCTTATGATTTCCTGTCTCTCATGTAGCTGTCATTTTAATAGAAGAACCTGGATTGGCTCTCAGTGATGTTGGTTTCCATTAAATACACAAACTATCCTTACAGTCTGCTCTCTCTTTGTCCTCTGAAAACGAGTATCCAGGATTTGAGTGGCCAGGATTCCCCTCTTTTAAAGCATATCTTTAAGGTAAAGCCAAGCAGGAAGCATACAGTGCTATGAGTTCTCAAATAATGTGACTGGTGACCAGCTCCCTGAAAGACTAGGAAAGAAAAAACCTACACCTTCTTGACATCCTTAAAGCACCTCTGATACTGTTTAAGTGCCAGGTCTAATAAATTGTGAGTTGTTGACCATTCCCGACAGACTTCCCACTTCTGAGCCTCTTCTTGCAGATCCCAGATATGACTGTAAAAGAATGTTCATAAAAACTCAATTAATGGGCTGTGTCATGGCCTCCTAGTTGGGAGGGCCACCTTGGGAAGCAGGTGGCTGAACTGAAATGTGGGGTTTCCCATTCTCCTCTCTCTTGTTATTCAAAGATAATTAATTCATTTACTAGTGAGCAGCCTTTTGAATCTCTGTGTCATTGCTGCGCAGGGAGAGAAATATGATGGAAGGAAAGCAGACGTCTGGAGCTGTGGAGTCATTTTATTTGCGTTGCTAGTGGTGAGTCATCTTCCTTGCACTATCCTTTAAAAAGAAAAGAAAAATCCAAAAATGCTGCTGTTTTTAATGGCAATTTTATTGACATCATGTACAGATGTGTTTTTTTAGTTCCCCTATTTTTGTATCTCACAGTTGCATGTTTTCCTCTTATTTCTACATCAGTCCCAAAGGAAAAGCATGAGGAATATTTCAATGTTTCTTTGAAATGCTGCTGCCCTGCACTGGAGAGCATAGACAAGCATCAAAAACTTGTCTCCATAAATGCTTTTTGCTGTGTTGTGATATTACAGCACATTTTTTGACTAGAAAGGATGCGCAGGGTTACAACTCCAGGATGCAGAGTGTCAAATAGCTGTCCTTTACAGGATTGAAATACGGCTGGGTTTGGGAAGTGTTTGGGGTTGTTTTGCTGTATCTATATATATGTTCCAGTACATATATGCATGCATTAACTGCAGTGTTTTGTCAGGAGAAGATTTGAGTGTAACAATTTTGTTTCATGCAAGTAGTGAGCTACATTTTAATTTGGTACACTTGGGAATATAAAACCGAGCCAGTAGTACAAAGTTTAAATTAGTTTCCATCTGGCTTCAGTATTCAAAATGTGGTATCTTATAACATATCCTTCTTTTGATCAAAGTTTCAATTCTCTGTGGAATTTATTCTGATTTGCAGTGGTAATGTAATACTCCTAAACAAACAACAATTGGCTATCCAGCTGAAGACAGGCAGCCTTGGCATTTGTTTTCATCGTATAGTGTAGGAAAACATAGTTTATGTTCATATAAGCATAGATCTTGTAAGGTTGAATACTGTATTTGAGAACAGATTATATATTAATGAGAAGGTTTTTATATCTATTATAGTTAGGATGATAATAATTATAAAAATAACAAGCCTGAAGTAAAATTTTGATGTCCTTGTACATTTATTAGTAAACCTAATTACTTCATTTAAATATTTTATTTTGACTAAAGCACTTGTACAGTGTACAATCAGAGTGAGTCTGCACATTACTTTTGTTTAAAATACTTAAAAATTTTTAAGGATTTTTGTTTCAAAGCATACGCTGTAATTTTTTTAATGGGTCAGCTCAAAATACTGTGGAAATAATCTCAGTATGATGCCTTAATTCACCTTAACCAACCTTACTCTTTTTTCCTTTTTAGTCATTACAATTCACTGAGATTTTGAAGCTTTAGATTATTTTATCTTGATGTTGCAAGGGAAGAATTTTTATTATCTCACCAGATATCACCTGGTCATCTCTTGCTCCTGAGCAAATATTTTAATATCTGATAAAATAGAACTGTCTCACGAGCTCTTAATATAACTTGTTGAATTCGTAAGAACAGAAGAGAAAATATATCAAGATGGATTTGTAGGAGTGGACTTTTTGTTTTCAGGGGGATTCTCTGTCAAGATTTGGTGTCTCTCTGTCACTGTATCTTCATCTGTTACTACATATACACATGCACTTGCAAAACGATTGAAATGTCTATTATTGATGGAGGGTGCAGGACTCTCCAGTTAATTATGTCAGGACAAACCCTACGAAAAGTCTCAAGCTATAATAGCAGGTGGTAGTAATAAAAGAGCTGTAGTTGTTACCTTCAGGAAATGCCACAAAGCAGCCTTGCTGACTTCATCATGGCTTAAATTGCATTAGCCAAAGTACCAAACTATCAGAATTGATTTTTCTGTAGGTCTGGAACAGTTAGGAAAAAAGTAGGCAACTCGGGTGGTTGGTTGCAGAAGACAGGGAGACTCTCTCTTCAAGGCTGCTGGAATGAACAAGCAACAGTAAATAGTGCCCAATAGCAGTTGCCATCAGGTGGGATTTCTAAGGCCTCTGTAAATGGAGCTGTTGGCCTCTTTAAACCATAGGCACGCGGACTGCTTATACAGATGCACTACTCACTGTAGTAAGAGCAGTGCCAGAATCGACAACTTAAAGCTTCATTATCACAGCAGCTGACAGCTTGCAGCTTCCCACAAACCATCCTGGAAATCAAGGAAGCTCGGCACCTACTAGAATTAAGCAGTGAAAGAAGGAAGTGAGAATATCTAAGAAGGTGCAGACTTGCTATAAAAGGGCATCGGCTTCAGTCGGTGGAGTTACCCTAAAGATTTCAACTTCTTTTTTCCCTTTTTGTCCTTGCAGTGAGGATAGGTCTTTCACTGCTTTTTGTGGCAAGCTGATGATCTATTCAAAATGTAATTTCAGCTAAAAAAATCTCAAGCCATTCATGTAAGTGAGCTACGGTAGGGAAGCTATAGGAACTGCTGACCTGACCACAGCATGGGAACTAGATGGAGTATATTAAACAGGTAGAATGTCTGCCACTTCCAAAGGCTGATGTTGGTTAGGGTTTCTTTCAGCTGTGCCATTTCACTGCTCCCATCAGAAAGAGGATGTTCTTTACTGAAAGTCTCTCAAATGCTGTTCACCTCCTTTTCAATGTCTGCAATAAATGTGTCTCAGGAAGATTAAAAATAAGGAGACGATAAACATTGCTGCTGTGAAAGTATGCCCAGGAGGAATACCAGCAGATCAAAAGCTTGAGCTGAATTTAAGTGAATCCATGCATCTTTGGTGAATTTGCCTGGAAAGGCAATTTCATATTTTATATTATGTTTTATACTGGTAGTCATTTTCTAATTAAAGGTCTCAATAAAAAACCCTATGTCCTCAGTTTTGTTTCACGTGTTGAAAAAAATACAGCACCGCTAAGAAATTATTTCTTTTCAGTGAATAAAAAGTTTTTTTCACTTATTGTAATAATTCATGATGAGCTGACTTCCTCTTTTCCGTTTTCTCACCATGTTTATCCTGGCTTTTCTTCTTTTGCCCGCTTGCCTCTCCCATCCACTGCTCTGTCACATCCCTGCAGGGTGCCCTGCCTTTTGATGACGACAACTTGCGGCAGCTGTTGGAGAAGGTGAAACGTGGAGTGTTCCACATGCCACATTTTATCCCCCCAGACTGTCAGAACCTTTTGCGGGGGATGATTGAAGTGGATGCCTCGAAACGTCTCACGGTAAGAAGGCATTTGCTATGAGTCATGTGAGCAAGGCGTCATTTGTCACCTCGTTGCAGTTATGGTTGAATAGCTAGAGTAACTTGTTGATTTACTGCCACTCCTGAGTGTTTCCCCCTGAGCAAAGAATGAGGGGAGTTGGTGGGGTCTTGGAGAATCATGAGGGCAGATTACCTTTGCATCTCTTTAGCCTCGCAATTCTTCTCCATATGTAGAGTGGGAATTTAGAAGAAATCCCTCATAACATCATCACAGCACATTTTGGAGTCCACCTGAGTTGTCTGGCTCTCCTGGCTGCAGTACTGCCTAGTACAGCAGGTTGTGGGGGACGCAGGATAGAACTGTCTGAAGGTCAAAAGTGTCAAGACTGTTACTTGAAGCTTTTCTTACATTTCCGACAAAAGCAATAGCTTCTCAGTTCATGCCACACAACCTACATTGTATTCTATCCTGCGTTTGCTCTGCATTATCCTCTAGCACCCTTCAGAGCAAGTGGCCTCCAGTCTCCTCTTTCATCGTGTGCCCTGTGATCCTGTGCACAATTAGGCCCACAGTGTTGCATTCCTGGTATTTGGCACTGAGTCTTTGCATCTAGGATACATCCCGTCACTACAACAGAGACCCTGCAAGGGTGAGCAGTGTGTAGTGGTTGTATTAACACTCTGTTAATGCTTTGGGGAATTAAAAAAAAAAATTAGCAATTAAAATCGTTTTGGAAAGCAAGAGTGCCTGCTTGTCAGTGGAGGCTTCTGCTTTTATGCCTACATTGCCCTTGTAAATCCTATTGTCAGGCTGTGGTGATGATTTTATACAGATTTACCAAGCTCACAGATTCTGAGTGGGAGTATGTATAAAGAAATGTAAATTTAAAACTCCTCCTGGTTCTTCAGTCTGCTAAAATATTTATAAATAAACTCTCAGATCACTGCTTGGCCTCTCTGCTGAGATTGCTAACAACAGCATCAGTCTGTGCCAGCTGTGATGGTGCTTTTGGGATGCAGACACCTGTCTGCTCAGAAGTGAACTGAAACTCCCTTCACAACTCTCTTTACAGTATTACCTGGCAGCTGCAGTTAGGTTTTTCTTTCATTCATTACGAAACCAGGTCATGCTGTGTTTGGTGACGTAGGTGAAAGCTTCTTCATGCTATTACTAGTATCTCTACTTTTACAAATACAGTAGCCATTATATTTGCAGTGCATAAGTAGCACTGGTTGGGGAAAAAAACTATTAGGCAATTTAAAAGGCCTTTTAAAAAAGGATTTTTAAAGAAAGAAAGAATTGGAGGTTTTTTAAGTGTTTTCATGGGAAGAACACTGCAGAGGTTAAAGCTGTATGCCTTGAGATGCAAGACACCTGTTCTTCATGACCAAGAAAATCATAAAGTCCCCCTCTAGCTTAGTTTCCTTTCCATAATGTAAACATCACAGGTTTAATGTGGTTTGGTTTTCTTTTTCCTCTTGAAGAGCTTAGTGCCGAAGATTTAGGTGTGTCAGGGAGCAGCACATCAGATGTTCTGACTGAGTTTTTCCATAAAGCTTAGTCCCTAAATGTGTTGAATTGTGCAATACAGCAGAGAATATACATGCATAAGAGAGAAAACAGTTCTGGTCAATCAAAGTCCCAGAGTGATACCACCACCCCCCCTCCTTTTCTTGATCAAAATTAATCTCTTATTTCCTTAGGGAGGAAAAGAAACAAAATGGATCAGATCATTATTGACAGGCACTAACCAGTGAATTGTGAATAAGAATTTGAAATAAAACATATTCAAGAGCTGAGAGCCAGCTATTGCTGTTAAGATGCTGGTTGCTTAGATTACCAGGGAAAAAGGAGCTCTTCGTTTACTGTACAGGAGCTGGGAATATATAGCTCATTTTGAGGAGAGATCTGAATTCTATTTCAGCTGTGTCCTGTGAAAAAAAGGTATAAATGTGGGCTTATTTGGAAGCCTCTATTCCTAGAAAATATCTCACTTGAATCAATTTGATATTTATACAAAGATCTGAGCAAAATTGTGGCTTGGGTATTTTAAGTACAGATGTAGCTGTTACCATTACTGATCGTTTGCTCAATATCTCACTGGTGAATTCAGCAGAAAAATATAGTGAAATGTAAGGTCACTAGGGTTTTTTTTTCTTTTTTTTCCTCCCCTCTCTGCTTTGTTCCTTTTTATTATTATTATTTGTATCTCTTTTCCTTTTCATGCGACTGCATTTCCCTCCCTGCAGTAATTGCCATTTCACAGCACACCCACACCTTCCCCAGTCCATCTGTTAAAACGATCAACAAAAACAGAACTAACATTCACGTTTGACTGTCATCATTCGGCTTCAGTGTTAGAGCTTGAGAGGATTAATGGAGAGGAGGGTACTCAGAATTACTGTTGCTGGCCTTTTCCTGCCGTAAGAAATAGGCGTTATCTTTCTTTGCATAGAACTCATTGTGTCTTAGTGGAACATTGCTCACGCTCACCATATATTACATTGCCTCACGTGTGGTAAGTGGGACCTCCTTGCCACTCTCCTTTACTGGGCCTGTTTTATTAATCATGCTTTAAAATCAAAGAATCCACGTTGTTCTTTCCAGTAGACTGCAAAAGTTGATTCTACCTGCTGGTCATGATGTTTCTGATCACCCATATTCATGAAAGGTGAAGGCAAAGAGAGAATGAATGCTAATGTGGTCAGCATTTGAGATAGCCTGTCTGAGTAGCATGGACTAAAAGAGCTCCACTTAGTCTACACAGGTGATGACTAAGAAGGGTTGTACTGGTGGTCTGCATATTCTTTCAAGGTAATTACTAGGGAGATAAGGATTATTTAAATTAAAGGAAGTTACTGGCACAAAACCAAATTTATGTCAAATGGCATGAACTAGTTTTAAGTTTGAGAAGGTTAATGGAAGAGAATCAGTGCTCTCAGTGCCTGCAGTACTGCAGGATGAGGTTTCTTTTAGCTGTGTGCTCTTCGAAACTGAATGTTTTTTTCCTTGGAGGTTTCAAATGATTCAGCATCTCTACAGTGGAGAAATTCCTCCTGTAGTGGAATCTATTTGCATTCTTAGCTGATATTTTTTTTCTACAGCAACACAAAGGCAAAGGGGGAGAGTAAGGAGCTTTTGGTCTTCTTTCCTTTTAGAGAGGGATGAGCATTATCAAAACTTTCTCTGTAGAGCAAGTTGGATCAGAGCAAATATTGCAAAATAAGCTGTTCTGATAACGCTGCTTTTGTGCCAATGTTGACATTTATTCCAGTGACTTGTCTTCCTTGTTGGGTGTCCACATGGTCTGAAATATCTGTCTCTGGATATTATCCAACTTAAATTACACACATTTTCAGAATCTTGTCTCTGCTTTCCATTTGATTTTTTTTCCTTGGGTCTAATGTATGCTAATGATGGACCACAGCATCTAAAGAACATTAAAAAATTTAACAAGGGAAAACTCAACTGATTCTTTCTTTGTTTTTCTAGAAGGTCTTATTGTAAGGTGCCTATCCCATCATTTAAATTATCCCACTTCACCACTTGGACAATGAAGATACTTGTCCAGTTGATGTATTTGGGCTGTAAGCTTTTGGTTGTCAAGGGCCTGTTCATGCACCATGCACAAGGCACAGTGATACCTTGCCCTTGTCAAGGTCCCTGGAGGTTGCTATGGTATGATTGCTGCCATTGACATAGATAATGGTTTTATCAGTGTTGTTTGTGCTGCCAGCTTGAATCTTTTGGTCGGGAAAAGCCTCTCTCTTGATATTATACAGTAGGTTTAAAGCTCAGACTAGAGAATCTTCTGAATGAAAAAGATTCATCTGAGATGTAGGTTTATATAGCGCACAGATGGGTTGACACTGTTCTCTTTTTGGACAGGGAATTTTGAAATTTGACATGAGTTCAAGCCCAGAAGCCCTCACCCATATCCACAGACTTTGAGAAAGTTTTTCTTCAGGTCAGAACTTTTTAGCTTGGCAACCACTCTGCTGAGATCAGTGCCGAAGATGTAGACAGCGCTGTCTTGTTTTCCATCTGCCTGTCTGTCTCCATCTGTTGTTCCCTGCCTTAGAATTCAGTCGTAAGCTCCTTGGGGGAGGAAACCTCTTTTTCTGATGAGCTTGTACAGCGCTGTATCACAATGGGTCTCTCATCCATGAGTGGAGCTCCTAGGTGCTACTTCAGTATACAAGTTTAATATATATTGGAAGTATTTTTATGTAAAACTATGATAAAGGAATTCCCCTCTCCTCTGACTGTGCATTTGCAAGGATCTGAGCATGTTTTGTTGTTTCAGAGATGGCATCATGAGACAATTGCCTGCAGTGGCTAGGAGGTGTTAGGAAGCAGCATTTTTACAACTTCCATAAAATGGCATTAAATTTGGCAAACTCATGTGTGAACAGCAAGAAGAACCCTCTGGGAAGGGTTGTTAAATGCCTTCGTCACTTAAATGCATTTAAACATTGTGTTTAAATGAAGGCAGGAGTAGTGAGATTAGCTCCCACTGTGTATCTCCCTCCCCTGCATTGCATAGTAAAAAGCACACAGACTTCTCCCTGTCAAAACCAATCGCCCTCCCATAACCCTCCTGTCACTTTAATGCAGATGAAAAGCAACAAAGCATTAATTAATTACCTTTAAAAAAGCAGTGAAGATGTTGGCAGCAGCAAGCACACTTGTAATAACATTTCAGTGCAATTATGTTTGAATCAGGATAGAAATTGTTTTCCTGGAATAGTTTTCGTATCTGGGGTATCCCGGCGTAGTTCACAGCAGTGGTCGTGATGTGGATCGAATGGCAGGTGTGTAGGTGAACAGCAACCATGAGAGCTCTCAGGCACCTTTGAATGTGTATCAAGGTGCTACGGCGTGTCTCTTTCAGAAAAATGCTACAGGTTAGCTTGAAGGAGGTTGATGAGCAGAGATGGGCAGAAGGGATTTATCTTTGACACCTCTAGAGGAGCCCAGAGGTTCTGTGACTAAGACATGAACTGGTGTACTTCCTTTCTTCCCCCTCTCTGACTCTGAAAATTTAAGCGCTGTTGTCTGCTTCGCCATGGCATTTCATCATATCACAGGCACAAGAGAACAGTGTGACCCATGGAGACAGAGGATGCAGCAGGAGAAGCAAGCATGAAAGAGGCTTGGACATCGCCTAGCTGTATCATCTGCATCTTGTCTGAAATCATTAATGTCTCTAACTCTCCCTGTGGTGTATATGAAATAACGAGTAGATTATCATCTCATAGCGTGCTTTTACCAAGCTAAGGAGGTACAGTACCCTCCTTAGCAGATCCTCAGAGTTCTGTGGGCCTGATAAGTAGCCATGCTAAAATCCTGCCCTATGGAAACTGTACAGAAGAGGCTCTTCCTGTGTTCTGTGTGTGTACCTCAGCTTGCAAAGAACCAGGAGGAAAAGGGCTGCATCTTCAGGCTATTAGGGGAACACCCATAACATGTATCTTATCTCCTTGAGTTAAACTGGTCAGGGGAGATGTTGCAGGGGCGAAAGAACTACCTAATGCAAGAGGAGTTGTGATGAAGGGGAATTAGTGTGGCAGAGCTGGAAGCAGTGCAAGTCTGTTCCAGCCATACATGTGTATGCTGGGGGCAATGGTGCTCCCACCACTTGGGCCGGTTAGAAGGCATGCATGATTGCAGTGTTGATACAGTCTTGGTTTTAAAGTAGGCTGTTTGTCTCACAATAAAGCCCTCCAGTTTCCTGTCATGCTTTCCTAAGCTGCTTGTTTCTTTGTTTTCAGGCAAAGCCCCATCTCACTTAAAAAATTATCTCATATAGAGCCAAGCTCAGATCTTCTTGGTTTCCTAGGAATGGAGCTATTGTTCATAGGACAGAGACCTCTGATCCCTTGTTTTCTGTTGGAAACACCAACTTTCTCTGAGATTTTGTTGTTGGTCTGTTCCTCTTTTTATTTTTTTTTCCTCCCTGATTCCCATTATCCTGGAATTGAAGTGGAAAGTAATAAGAACAGGACAGCTGTCTCTGTTCTTCCTGACCAGTTTAATGGGTCTGTGATTTCATCTTACAGCTTTTAGCACTTGACTTTCCTCCCAGCTCTTTCCTGCCTCTCACCTGTGTTTTGCACAAACACAAGCCTGTGTGCAGTGAGTGTGCATATTGTTCTGCATGTACAAAGTGCTTCATAATGAGGACTATGAGAAATATTTTCTGCATAATGAATAATACCTGGGTATCTATGAAAAGTTCTTTTCTACTGTGATGATGCCTCAGAAACAGATTACAAAGGTTTTGCTGTAAATATGTCTTATGAATAGTTTGTTCTCTCTACTGTTAAGAGTTTCTTCTGGAAAAGGGTGTTACTTGCACTTCCCTGTGCTTGTGGAAAACATGTGTAACATATGTCGGGATCTTCCACAGGTGGACAAAGCCATTGTTCAGCTTTGATCAATGCCTTATTACACACTAAAATGCTCATGTGTGAAACAGGAAAGAGGAAAGTAAAAGAAATTTGCAGTCTGGTGTTCAGGTGCTGGAACAATAAATGGTATTATTTTGACATAGAACCTTATTCTACTTGATCTTTAGATTTTAATGACAAATGTTAAGTCAATCAAGAATGGGTCCTGGCAGAAGGTCATGTCACACATGCAGAATTTATTTTGTTTATCCAAACTGTTTGAACCTGCATCTGTTACATCCTCTCACACTCTTTCTTTTTTTTAAAAAAAAAAAACAACCCCAACAAACTTTAGGCATAAAGAATCAACACACATAGAGAAAGGAGCGAATTCTTAGCTTCACTTAGGTTTTAGAGGGGAAAAGCATAGGAAGGGAATGACCTAAATTACCAAACCACTTATCTGTGAAGCCTTGCACTTCGGCATTTTTCCTGAGATTTGCTCCTGATGGATTCCTTATGTCTGGAATGATAGTCTCGTTTCCAGTGGGGTGGGTGAGGATGAGCATGCGCTTTATGCAGCATAAAGTTCTGTTGTTTGCACATATCCAGCTCTGGAATATTGGACTTACTCGAATAAACCTTGAATAAGGATGTCTTTTAGAGTTACCTTTTCTGGTTTACAGCACTAATTCTTTGTTTTCTTTTCCTTTGCAGCTAGAACATATTCAGAAACACATATGGTATATGTAAGTGAAACTTTTTTAATTCACTTTTGCATGCATTATTATTGGTTCTGTTACAGGAGCTGATATTCTAATGATCTCTGAAGAGTGAGACTGGAGTTTGAAAGCCATTTTCACACAGATGGAGAAAGGGGCAGAGGACAGAAAGGCATCTAATGTCGTTTTTACCTTTTGCTACTCATATAATTTCATGTAAATATATATCAAGCCAGGAAGATTTTATACAGTGACTAACAAATGTTTAAAATAAGACGTTCAGTCCAACAACTTGCTGTGCTAAAATGATACCTGCAAGCGATCAGCAAACTGCTCCCGCCCAACTAACAGCCATACTTAATTTGCTGCCCAGTGCTCAGCACAATCCCTTGTAATACCTTCTTGACAGGGAAGCTTTTGTTTGTTCCTGCACAGCATCTTGGCTTTTCTCTGAAGTAGAAACAAAAATGATGATGTTGATAAGTAAGCAGCTGTGAACAAGAGCTTTTCTGTCTCATAATCCCTACTACTTCTTCACAGCAAGCTAAGAGTCTGCTTCTGACCTTGTAACCTGTTGATGTGAGCATAGTTCTGCGGCTTGATTAAAAGCAGCAGTCTTGACAGTCAAACAGGAGGTCTGTGAGGAAAGTACACACCTGTCTAGTGGTTTGGGTATATGGAAGATTGATGGCTTTTAGAAGTGACCTTGCATTTTGTGTAGCCTTAATAGTATTTCAGGAAACTCAGTAAATAACTTTAAAAAAAATACTGATGATAAACTAAGCAAACTAAGGAGAATACTTCACATATTGAACAAGGAAATGATGCTTTGATACATGCGTGCCTACAGTTTCCCCAGCTGGGTGATCAGGAAAGTCCTGCCTTCATAATCCTATCATTACTCTTGGGAAATACTTGATGATGATATGAACTAATACTTAGGCCTGTCACTAGGGAAAAAAGCCACAACTTTGTTTGATTTGTTTTCTCCAATTCTATCTTATGGGCAATGTTCACTTCTGAATTTTCCTGTCTTCAATAGGACCTGAGGGCATTCAACAGTTGGTTGAATGACCTCTTTTTTATTTAGTTCACCTGAAATGATGGCAGCAATCTGCCCATGGCTTTTTCGTGCTCTCTACAGTTACCAGTTGACATGGCAACTTTTTAAACCAAAGAAGGACTGGAGCTTTGTTTGCTGCATGCTTGTCGGGTTGTTTTTTAAAACTCTCATGGATAAATGTAGGAGAAATGGAGAGGAGAAATCTCTAATTGCAATCTCTGAAATACTCCTATAATGTCTTACTGACAGTTCCAGAAGCAAATGCTGTTTACATCAAACTGGACAGCTGATCCCCTCTGTTTCTTTATGGAGCAAAATCATCTGACTTTCTCTGTGCTTTGATCAGAACTGGAATAGGAAATAAAATGAAATGTCATTGATCACTTATTCTTCTAACCCTCCTCAAGATTTTGGCCTGGAACTTTCCACTTGTCAGACTGTTGTCCCAAGCTCAGATGCACAATTAGCCAGGTTATTTCATTACTTTATTCTAGGTTTAGAACTTGAAGATTTTTTTTCTTCACAGACATAAGAATTTGAACATTTTCATGTACTTCTCAATGAAGGTTAGAGACTCTGATGATTGACATAGTAAACAGGTTTTTAGCCCAGCGGAAGTAGTATCTGAGGCTGATTTCAGGAGCAGAAACAGAGTTTCTCAAAAGCAAGTCTCCCCTAGACTCCCAGTGTAGTCAAAGCAGAGAGAGAGAGTTCTTCCTGAAGTGTGTTCAGATTGCCTAAAAAGAGGTTGCTGCTCAGAATGGCTTTCTTAATGAGTTTCTCTATACTGGCCATGGATTGACCTAAGGAGATTAACCTTCTTTGGTAAATTTAGCCTCTGAATAACCCCGCCATCTCCAGAACTCAACTACTTTCATCTTGCAGTGTTTCACAGCCTCTTTGCATTAATTTTGCCTGAGAATATTGATGCTGACAGAGAAGGAGGAGTTATAATTGTTTTTCTCGCATCTTTATTTTTTTTACTTCATTTCATGTAACACTACTACTCTATGTAAAAATCTTCATTCTTTGCCATACACAGGTTACTGACCTGAAAGTGATACTCAGAACATATAAGTAATTTCACTTAATTCTACAAATAAATATTAAAGCTACTGTAAAACTGAGGAATAGATTTAATTGCAGGCTATGCAGACAGAGAAACAGGTCTTGAAAGTTGAAATCATGATTCACAAGCCTAAAAAAAGTAAAAAAGAAACCAAACAGAAACCTTTCATCACCAACCTCCAGTTCTTCTTGCTCTTCCACCCAAATTAATTCAGTGACATTTTTAGAGTCCTTTTAATGGAAAGAATTTATTTTTACCTCAAGTGCAGGTTATCGTAAATGGGCAAATAGCAGTTATTTTCACAATTTTTTAATAAAGCAAGAGAGCAAATACAATTTGCCACTGTGGTAAATACATGCTCCTGTAACACTGAGTTATTTCCCTAATTGTGAAGGTACCAAATTTACTAATATCAGAAAAAGAGTAACTGTGCTGGTTCTGCTTTGCTTTACACTGATGCAAATCTACATCTCGGTGATATTCACAAAGGAGTTTCATGGAGAGACTGAAAAAGTCCTCCCTGGTCTGGAATCGCAGCCATTGTATGCACCAATCCTCACAAAAGAGGATGGGTTTTAAAGCAGCAATTACATTCATGTGGGCCCTTAAAAAATATACGTGATTTGCAGTATTCATCGTGTGACATTGTTTGATGTCTATGTGGGCTGAAATGCAACAAATTTGTCACTCTCTGCTAGACTGAGAATGGAACAGGCAATACAGTCATGCCAATCACAGCCCAGACCCAGTGATTTTCATTTCCTGAAGTGCTGAATTGCCTTGCCAAATGACGAGACGCCTCTTTGCAGATTTTGCTTGTACCTGATGAGGAGGTGTGAATATTCCTGACTATGTCTGAGGCTGACCAGGTGCAGGGCATAAGGAAAAGCCACTTTTCAGTGCTAAGAAGATGGCAAGCTGTGCTCTCTAGACATGGCTTCCATGCTGACTGAAACTCTGCTATAGACTAGAGCAACTAGTAGGAAACCCAGGATTTTTGGAAATTTTCAAAAACAGTAATTCTTTTTATTCTCTTTAAATTACCTTAAGAACATCTGCTTCTAGCATAATTAACGATTAATTAAGTCAATACTTTTAAAAGTGTACTGCAGATCATTAAAAAACAGAAAACTCAGCTGCTGAACAGGTCCATCTGCAAGATTTTATTTTGATGGCAAGGTCATCACTGGCTTTAATAGGTAATGATCTAGTCATTGCTTATTACCTGCTGAGGGCACTCAAGGGTTAAGATTTATTTTTTTTTTAGTTGAACAAGGATTTTCAAATCTTGACTTTAGATTTGGGACTATGGTGTCATTGCAGAAGACACAGACAAGGGTGTATGAGAAGCTATTTTAGATGTTTAAAACACAAGAACGACTCCCAAGGAACAGATTCTTTGTCTATCCCGTATACTCTGCTTCCAGCCCCCTAAACTGAATAAAACTGAGCAGGGTGTGTGCGATCTGATTGATGTTGTCATGACCCATGTAATGCACACCAGAGTCCAACCCCATGACATGTGTCAAGGAAGGTCTGGATGCATTTTCACTGCTTCAAAAGACGATCACATTAAAATTTCTGAGGAGTCTTTCTGTAAAGGATGTCCCACAAGCATGTTTAACAGAGCAGCTGCTTCACAACTGCATTTCAACGTGCTTAAAAATAAATTGCAAGTAGCACCTAGCAATCTCCTGTGATTAAGATGTAGCATGTAACTGTCCTGTCCTAGCATCAGAGTAATGATTTAGTATTGCCTTCTTACCCTAGAGGAGATAATCTGCATTGGCTCTCATTTTTGGTACACCGGCTGAGACCTTGAGCTCAGGTGTATGGTCCTACTAGAGTTGGTTTCTAGCCTATCCAAGAAAAATTAGGGTCATTTGAATTGGAGCTCCTTTTTCTGTGTAAATATTTTGATAGCTCACATCTCAACCCAGAGCATTTTAAGCTGTGTGAGTAAATTCACAAGTTGTGTTCACTTTATTTCTGACAGTATCAAAAGGAAGAAACTCTTGCCCAAACACAGCCCTAGAAACAGCAAGCTCTGACACTTGATGCAGTTTAAATATTTCCAGTTCCTGTGGCTCAGCCCAAGATCCTGGACCCAACGGTCGTGGTTACATAAAGGAAAGGGAGGACCTCACCCACACAGTATGAAAACCTCAACATCGCACAAAAAATCCATTGAGAAGTAGTGAAGATTATGGGCAGGCAGTTTCTCCAACCAAAATACCACCACGACCAAACCCATTTTGTAGGGTGGATAGAGTTTACATTGCTCCCAGCCTGCCTGAATAAAGTCAGAGGATATTCAGTGTACCTGCAGTATGTATTGGTTGGCTATAGGTAGCCTAACACCTTGACCTGTTTCTTACAGTCAGGGCCTTTATTTGCAACAAATAATATTTCTTGGGTCTAGTAAATGGGCTGAGATAATTATGCAGAAAGCTTGTGTTAACTACTTTTAAAAGAGTAATATGCTCTGCCACTAATGATACATTCCTTGGGCTGTCGACCTCAGGCATCACATTTGGACCACAGTGTTTAAAGAAGCAGAGACTGTCATATTTAAGCCTATAAATAATCAGCCTGGTTTCCCCTAAAACCCTTTAAAGTGTGTCAAGTGGGGACCTGAACACATTGATGTCTCTTAATCACATTGTAAGTTTTAAGGAAACTGCTGCAATGCCTGTTGTAATCAGAACTGGTGAAAAACAGTGACGGTTTGTCCACAGCTTCTTCTCTGAACTAGAATCATTCAGCTTGCCCTTTTCAGCCTGATAGCCTGAGGTCTGGCCTGCTGATGAGAGCATCTCCAAAACCGCATAGTGTTTTGTAAATGTTTGGCATTAGGACGCTGAACAGCTGCTTAAATTATGAGGGCACTGGTAAGTGAAGTTCCTACTGCCTTTCTGGCTGAAGGCAGACATTTCTTATTAAAGACCCAAATCCACAAGGCGCTGGTCACTCTTAGCCTTCATGGCAGTTTCTTTTGAAAAGAATATCTGGTTGTGAGCTCTAGTCTCTCAGTGGGAATTTAATAAGTGATTTCCATCTGTTGATGCAGGCTGTGTTTCAGAGTACAGGTTCATTTGTGACTCATATTTCTTTTCTCTCCTCCTTTCCCTGCCCCCTTTCTCTCTCTCATCTTCTTTCCTTTGCAGAGGGGGTAAGAACGAGCCAGAACCAGAGCAACCAATCCCTCGAAAGGTGCAGATTCGTTCTCTCCCTTCCTTGGAGGATATTGATCCAGACGTGTTAGATAGCATGCACTCATTAGGCTGCTTCCGTGACCGAAATAAACTCTTACAGGATTTGTTGTCAGAAGAGTAAGCACTTGCTCAGTCTTCATATCAGTTGTGTGTCCACGGGCTGGGATGCTTATAAACCTGGGGAGAGATAGAGATCACTTTAACATGTCTCTTACTGTGAGGGATCAGTACCAACTTCTCACCCTCTGGATGCTCATTTGCTAGTGAGGTGTTGGGAGCAAGCACTGAGCCTCCCTTGCTCTGTGTGTCAGAAGCTCACAGCATGACCAGCAGCAGAGGCATGGTGCTGTCTCTTGCCTTGCTGCTGGCCAAGGGCACTTCTGAAAAGATGGGCCATGCAGTCCAGATGGGGAGGTATCACTGCTGTTATTTCTGTTGGATATGTCTTTGTTGGCAAATTTATATTTATTTCAAGCTTACAGCTGAGAGCTGATGTATTTCCTGAGGTGTTAAGAGGGACACGTAGTGGAAAGAGCACTCAGAGGCTTGCTGCCACTCTTGGGTCTAGACTTACTGTGGACACATTACCTCATCTGTCCTGTGCCTCTGTTCTGTGTGTGTAACATGGGAGTTGTTTTTCCTTTTCTTGCTAGCTGCGTATTGGAGACAGCACAGTTCTCAAAAGCTTTATGGGTTGTGTATCTAACTAGCAGGTACATGACTATTTCCAGCTTATTTATCTACATGTTGATGGCTTTTTTATCTTCAAATTTAATTTTTCTTTGTTTTTCAGAGAGAACCAAGAGAAAATGATTTATTTTCTTCTGCTTGACCGGAAGGAGAGGTATCCTAGTCATGAAGATGAGGATCTTCCCCCTAGAAATGAAATAGGTACTACAGATATGACATCTGTCACCGTGAACCCATATCAACTATTTCCTCTTCACCTTTCTTTTTTTTTATTTTAAATATGTACTCAAACCCTAACATCACTGTTACCTTGCCACTGAGACGGTGCACAGCATTGGTAAGAATCCTCAGGCAGGTTTCAGTTTTCAGGACACGTCTGTTTCACAGTACAGAAACATCCAAGCTAGTCTTGAACCAGATCTTTAAAAATATGCCGTGGACCCACAAGCTAGCTCTGTGCAAGCAGATGCGGTTTAGTACAGTCTAGTGGTAGAATTTTCTAATTACTAATCTACATGCAGTATTGCAGAAATGGTGCTTCTGGACTTGAGGTAGTAAGACTATGTAGCACTGCATCCCTGCCAGGTTAAATACGCACACATTCTCTTTTCTGTATACACTGTTGAAAGTATGAGTGATACCACTTTACTTTGTTTATAGTACATAGATCAAAGTTACATGTTTTTAGACTATCTTTGAAAGATTTTAAAAGCTTAATTGCAGTAAGATTATATATCTTACAAAGCTTCAGAGATACCGCTTTATTCCTAAAGAATTGTTACTTAGAGTTTTAGGGCAGTGCTGATCACCAAGGACTTCACTGACCTAGACAACAGGAAAAATGGTTCCCTAAGGAGCTAACTATATAAGTGACCCTTGTTGTGCAGAGTGACAAAAGTTTAGCTAATAAAGGATTACTCACTTCTGTCAATGACCTGACATATCATTTTTACATAGTAGTGGTGTGATTTTCAGGTATTGTGTTTCAGCACTTTGGAGGCTAGAAGCAAAGTGTTCTTTATTTTCACTGTACAGTCTGGAATCTCCCATGCCTACAGTGGTATATTGAACTATAAGTTTATTAACAGTCCATTGAATTATTACCTTATCCAAGTGCCAGGTTTCAGGCCCTATTATTTTGCAGGGAAATCTCTTCTATATGAGGAGAGATGGAAACTTTTAGTCAACTCAGTAATTTTTAAATTCTTACTTGGATGGAGCTACAGGGAACATGTTAGCAGGATCCTGATGAAGATGGGTGGATGTGCCAACTGCAGGTCTTGTGGTCAAAAGCCCCTTGCTCAGTGCAGTTTGTCATCTAGCACTTTACTAATCAGCTTTTGACTCGCACAGATTATCCTGCCATGTAAGGACACCATTATCTTGTTTTAGAAATGCTTTTGTCATAAGAAAAGAAGCAAGGTGACTCTAGAATCTTCATATCCCACATGGAAGTGAATATGTAGCTATGCCCAAAATACATGATATATCTCTCTTCCACATGCCAAAGTATTCTTTTTCTTGCTTTGGACTCAAATATTATGCTTCACTCATGTATTATTTTGTATGAGGACTGAAAGTGTTCTCCAACAGGGAAACACTGCTCTGCTCACATTGTTTTGCCTCATTGGCACATTTTAGGCTCTTTGAGCATTATTCTTTGAGTGTTTGTAGGTTGCATTTCCTCTTCCGTGGGGGGTTTCAACCTCCCCTGTTCCCAGCAGTATCTCTGAGAACACGGGGCAAAGTTTAATTAAGAGCAGTCATGCTTCTGATGAATATCTCATCATTAACCATTAGCAACGGCCTTGCACAAATAATGAAGAGCAGGGAAAAAGCAACAGATTTAATAATAGCAGCTTGAAGAAACCACATTCGTAAGAGTTGAGCAGTGCATCTCAGAGTATTTTGCTTTTTCCTCTTTCTTTGCATGTTAGGTCTCAGAAAGGATAGATGCAGGTAAAAATACAGCCAGCTCATGCTAGCACTCTCTTCTGGTGTCCCTTTTGTCTCAGCTACATGAAGCTTTCTCAAAGGGCCAGGGAAATGCCACCATCATCATCTTTCAAATCCAGTTCCATTTTCTTTACCTGGAAACATAGAAATAAGGAACTTCTCGGTAAATGTCGATTAATGTCTTCTTGAGGAAAGACTTTTGTGGGGTGAAGTTGCTTAATAACCAGAGAACAAGAGATTGGGCCAGAATAGCCATACAGGATATAGGTGCCCGTAGACATCCAAACTCAGGAGTTGAACCTTTAGTTCCCATCTTCCAGATGAATGCCTTTATAATTGAAACATTACTTATACAATTTTGTCTTCTCGGTAAAAATCCTTAGGGATGTCTTCACTTTTCTTATATGAGATAAAAGGAAAATGCATCAGCTACCACAGATCCAGACTAAGATTTGACTTTTTTTCCCCCGTGACTCCAGAGAGTCAAGGAGGGAAGGGTAAACACTGGAAATTTTCCTATTTTCAATTCCTGTGCTTCTGAAAAATCTTCTCCTGCTTTTATATGATACCACTTTAGTCTTTATGGGAGGATGGCTGAATATTTAACTGTTTCCTTAGTATCTTTAGACTTGACAGTGATGACAGAGTTGGTGCCCTGTCGTTTCATACTCAGACCCTTTTAAAAATACACACAATTCTTGCTACCCTCAGCCACGTATAGTGTAGGATTGTAGCCAATTTTAAGGAGGAATCAAATACCTTTATTAGAAGGTCAACCACATTCATGCAAGCTTCTGGATGTATTTTCCATCAAACTTTTGTGAATAGTTGTTTTTCACTGTATAGGTGTGTTTCACAACCTGCTTTTTTCACTTATTCTCTCTCTTTGATAGTTTAAAATACAGAAGAGAAATCAGTATCTTCCAGCATCTTGAGCAGCAAGGACTGATACTAAAGAACCATTTAGTTTGTTAGCAATATCCTTCTCCTTAATTGTTCTGTTGATTCCCTCCTGGTCCCTCTGGCTACTGTCCTCTCAAGTTTTCCAATGTCTATATAAAATACCATTATTCAAGTCTTCAGCTAATTCCTCTTCATTAGATTTTAATGTCCACCTTGTATATGTCTCATTTCTTTTGTAAGTGTCACTCAGCTGAATTTCCATTTGCTAAAGTCATCTGTTCTGAAAATGCTTGGATCAAATTGCCTTTTAAAGTATCTGTTCATAAAATGTTTTTATTGTCTTTTTCAGTCTTTCTTGTTTAAACTGTTACTAACTAACATTGATGTAGTCTGAGCTTACTCATCTCCATTTTTTTTACATTAGCTGCTTTCTTCATCTTCCTTCTTCTTCCTCTCTTTTCCTTTCTTTTAGACTGCACTCTTGCACCTTCCTCTCTATCATGATATCCTTCTGCAAAAGTTGATTCAACTCTCTGTTGTTGATACCAAACCTAATTACACTATGTGTGTTATTTGGCCCTAGCCACACTTCTGATACCAGTAGTGGTCCTGTGGGATGAATCCTTTCTCATTCTTAGAACTTCCCTGAAGAAGCAGGAGTTTGATATGTCTAATCCTTGTCCCAGTTTATTTTTGACCACTTGCATATGTCCAGCAGAAGTTACCCAGTATAACTGCTATATTAGGTTTATCTCCACTTGTTTTTTCCCTTAACTTTATGCACTATATATGTTTTCTAATCAGGAGGTCAGTGACCCTACTAGTATTTTCTACTACTTTTTTATTACTGGACATAGTTTGAAATGGAGTGAGACACAATTGCTTTTTTTCTAATTGATTTTTAACAGGAACATTATTGCTATTAAAACAAAGAATAGTTGAGTTATACAGTAATGGGGTCAGTTGTTATCACTAGCCCATTTGCATTTAGCCATCTTTGCCTGTGCTCATTGTTTCAAGAATAAGCTCTGCCTTAAAGGAATCCTGTTCTGAAAAAAATGATACTAGGAAGGAGAAACAAGCAAGTAGATGGGGGGCAGTGAGAAGGGCAAGGTGATATAAATAATACCATCGGGCTAGGCAGTAGAGATAGAGGTATCAAATGCAATATTACTGGTTTTACAAAGGAATCCTGACAGAGGAAGGAAGCTTCTTTCTAACTGCAGGGGTAGAGAATGCTTTTTTTATATATGTGGTCACCCTCCACTAAAATTAAAAATGTGTCTATAAATAGAGACAGGGAACTGAAATAGCCCAAACAAAAACAAGAAAATCCTTCTGTATTTTTTCTGCCTTGCTTCTTTTTACTGTTTTGATGCCATGAGAGATGCTAGTAATAAAACATCTCAGCAGGTCTGCATTTGGTTCCCTGCTTCACCATAGACGTGCGCGTGGTTTGGCAAGTCACCTAGGAGCACTTTCTGCAATGCAGTTTGGTATCTAAAGACTCTCTTCAGAGTAATTTAGGTGCTCCTCAGAATCTCAGTAAATGTTTGTCAGCATGTTTAGGAAATAATTGTCTTTAATATCTCATTCTTATCCCTGTTTTCACTCTGCAAAGTGAAAGTAGCACTTCAATACCTCATAGAAACATTACACAATAGAAAGTGTAAAGCACTTCAGTTACTATAGCAGTAAAAGCTGTACAGTTACCTCTCAGATAAATTTCAGTAGTTCTCATTGGAAATTAATTTCTGGTTGACAAGTACATTTAATTTGTGATGCATAAGGAGGAAAAATATAAAACAGTGGGGAAAACCTGAAATCTAATCTCAAACATGCAAAAAAAAAAAGGCAACCTTTTCAGAGGAGAACACAATTTTGAGTTCAGAGTGTACCCATATCTCTGTATCACATTTAATCTAGCTAGCAGGCACATCGAAGGCAAGCTCTAGCAACTTGAGTACATATAAAATATCCCTAGATGGCTTATACTCTGGCTAAGAGCTTGTGCTACAGCCCATGCTGTCATCTTGTTACTCTTACCAGCTTTGTAAGGTAATTTCTGCAAGCTATGCGATGGTTGTACCTTTATTTTACAGTGGTTGTACATTTAGGGCTGTAGCAGTGCTCCTCCCTGTATATGGATTGCAACTTAGGTCTTAATGTTTGCAAATTTGGAAGAAGGGAGAGACTGCAAATGATCACCTCCATCACAAAGATACCTATCTCTGTATAGGAGGTGTGAGAGTGTGATTGTTGAGAGAAGATTTCACCAACCTGTGTGAGGTTAAAGTCACGGCCAAATTCAGCTGATAGCATTTTCTTTTTGCAAAGATCCCCCCAGGAAACGTGTGGACTCCCCAATGCTGAACAGGCATGGAAAGCGGCGGCCAGAAAGGAAGTCGATGGAGGTTCTCAGCGTGACAGATGGCGGCTCCCCAGTCCCTGCTCGCAGAGCTATTGAAATGGCACAACATGGACAGAGGTGGGTCTCTCCTTTGTCCAGGAGTCCTGCCTGTCTGGGTTTGCTGTTCCCTTTTATGTTCTACATACAAAGGAGCTGTGGAGCTTTTCTGTTTGCACCAGCACTCATTACAACTTCCAAGCACATTTGCAACATGAACTGCAGCCAGCAGCGCTTATGCACACAGGACCAGAAGTCCTGCCAGGGGCTTAAGGGTTCTGCTCGCTTGCAGCTATTGCTTAAGAAACCACCACGTCCTCTGGGCAAGATTCATCTCACCTCTTTTTAATTGTTGGGAACATAGGCATTCAGTCTAAGCTTGTGATACAGGCTGTCGCTCTAGGCAACGGGGACATATGAGGGCTTTGGAAGGTCTCAGATACATATGTCCTCTGTTCCAGCAATCTTAGACAGGATAAATTACCCTCTGGTTGTTCCTCTCTGTCTCCATAGCCTACAACAGGAATCTAGATGACCATCTTGGATTAGGTGCCTAGCTTTTGGGCACACAAAGTTAAATGAAATGAACCCCACCTTCCATGTCACCAGAACACCTGGAATGTGGAAAGGCCTGTCCAAGCATCTGTAGGTGCCTCCAAAATGTGCTGTCAGAGCCAGCATGCATCTGATCCACATGAATTACCACATGCATGTAAAGTGATGGAATACGTTTAGTTTTGTGCGTTTTCTATCAAAGAAAGTGGCAGTCTTCTGGAGAAACAGTGGAGGACAATGGTGTCTCCTCAAGGCAGGTTCTGGGAGGGTAAGTGAACTGTGGAAGTTCCCTTATGTGAACCATGAAAGTTGCTTCCTCAGTCCCTATGACAAACCTAAGGGAAGAGCATGGATTTGGATTCACACTTACATAAATCATTAAGTAGAAAACAGTACTTCACATATATGTATGCTGATGGGGCTGTAACTTCTGTTTCAGCTTTATGACATGAATTATTTTAGTTCAACTCTTAAGATCTGCTCAAAAAGAGCCTACTGTGCCCAGAAACTCCCATGGTTGACTGAGAACTGGGTGAAGAAGATGAAATGATTTCGTGTCCTGAGGCCCCTAAAATTGCTGTTACAGTTCTCTCTACAGTGAGAAGAAAGTGGTGATTTCCAAAATCTGCTAGGGCGTATTTCAGATTGAATGTGTGGCCTTGAGATACACTGCCATAAAGATTTTTCATTGTAGTGTAGGTTGGAAACCTGTCCTGTGTATGTGGTTTGCTCTGATGTGAGGTCTGGGTCAAGGAAGTGCTCTGGACGTGGTGTACTCAGTTGCCCTTGTAGACCTCAAAGTGATAAGGATGAATCCAACACTGACAGTTGCTCACTCCTTATTCAGTTTGCAGTGTTTAATTTGGTACCTGGTAGTTGCACAGGCCATGAGGCTCCCAGAGCCAGACAGGGGTGAATCTTTATCAAAGAAGATAAATTATGTAAAGCACAGAGCTTTCCCTCACACTGAGGCTGCCTGTGAGTCCCATTACTCTGCTGTTTACGATAACCATCCAACTGGCTGGAACAAACAGGAGGTATTAGATTGATCCTGCAGTGTTTTGAGAGCTGAAACCTCTTCCAGCTCTCAGCTTTAACTTTGGATTCAAAAGTCTGAAGAGGCAAATATGTGTCTTGCTCTCCAAAGTTACTTCTTTTGCTTTTAAATGTCTCGTTCAATTCTGCACAGGAGGAAACAATTGAAGTCAAAAGGTCTGAGATGAGTTCAGAGCAGAGGCATATCCAGGCTATATATCAGTAAAAAAGAGCTTTGGCCTAAAGAAGCAGTGAAACCTGCCATGCACAAAAGAGATACAAGGCAATGCATACCACAACTCAGGGCTGGACATAAAGGTGTGATTAAGGGTGAAGAAAGGGATGCAGCAGCACTGTGATTGATGATGATGATGATGAGCTTGGTAGTGCTTGTTTTGGAAGGGGTTAAAGGGAAGATGTTATTTTACTCCATATGTGAGCTTTTGTAATTCGTATCATCCACATCCACAGATGACAATGACACGTTTTGTGTTACTGGTAGCACAGTCGTTTGTAACGTGAACTAGCTTCATTAACAAACACATCTACGTGGGGATTGTCTGGGGACGATGCATCGCTGATGTGGCACCAGCTGTCAGAACAGTCAGTAACAAAATGACAAGTGCCTTCCACCAAGAGTGGGGGATTTTTAATGGCTAGTCACATGAAATCACCTGCTGACAGGGGATTTTACAGCAGTAGGGCTTAGATCCCAGAGGTGGATGCTTTTTTAAGAGTGACAGGTTTTGGTCCCAACAGATGACTATTCATTGTTTTTATCCTACAATACTAGGAAGACAGGGAGGTGGACCACGGAAACAGGTCTCCTGTTTAGGCACAGATGACTTGTGTATACATCCAGAAACACAGAGTCATTGCTTATTTCTTGAGTGGCAGAGATACTCTTCTAAGCAGTGAGCAGAAAACACCCATGTGTCTTGTGATTTAGTCCTTTTGTCATCTTTCCCAGTAGTAAACAGATGTTTGCTTGCATAAAGGGGATTTATATTATAACCTCTGGTTTATGTGTCTGTGTGATGAGCTGTGCTTTTGGTAACTATGTGGGGACCCTACAGTGTCTGGTCTTGGCTTGTCGAAGGGCGTATCTTTCCATTGAGATTTGAAACTTGGCAGCCTTCAACCCTACAGGCTGAGAAAGTTTTAAATGGAAAACACAGTCCTCCAGTGACTTAATTTTTGGATCATGGAGATGGGGAATTCAGCATAAAAGCTGCTTGTTGAGCTTACAGACTCCTTGAAATTCTTGTGCTGACCTCTCCATGTGTTCTGTGTTGGTTCTTTGTATATGGCAAAGTTAGTATGCACAAACACCAGCCACCCTAAAACTGGTGACTAAGTTTTTTAAATTCTTGGTTTTCCCTGCTACTTGTCAATTAAACGGGTTCATAATTACATCCTAATTGCTTCTGCTGTTGTGGTATCCACACCTCTCAGACTATCTGATATTTCATTGAAATGTCAAAAGAAAAGAGGTAGGTTCTGAGCTTAGTTTAACACCAGTTAATTTGTCCCTTGTGCCAAAATCACACAGACTAGGAAGAATTCCATGGGAGCTAGAATCCCTTGGGGATATGCCAGAAATTTTCAGCAGCTCTGCTGTGAGAGTCCAAAAACTGTTCTAAAATGAGCTTCATAAACTATTCATTTTCTTCTGGTTATTGAAGTGGATGGCTTGCATGAAAGATCAGCTAACATTAGGAAGCAGTGTTCTGTGAAACAGTGAAGCATATTACCAGTGAAGGATATTAGAGAGCTGCCCCTTCAGCAAAGCATAGGGAATTTTGCTTCTGAGCTTCAGGGATTCAGAGCCAGGATGATAAAGAAGCGCGTTTCTCTATATGTGGAGTATCGGGGAGAGAGTTGGGAGTAAGTGGTAATGGACCCTACAAATTACAATACAAAATGGGTTACTGTACCTCTAACAGGTTCTATGCTCTGATTTTAACCTCTTCCCAGATTGTGCTTAGTGTTGAGGTCTTATAGAAAAGTCTGAGTAATGAGCGCTTTGCAATTTGTGCCTCCAGGCATGTTCTATTTTCCCTGGACAGTGTGACAATGTAGATGGTACCTGGATTTTCAGTTTGATAAGGGAGAGCAGGGTTTACGAGTATGGGGAGGTCACCTTAGACCTCAGAAGTCAGGGGAAGGTAATGAACTTCAGCACTGTGTGGGCATAAGCCATAGTTGGAGAGTAAAAGAAAGGATTTTCAGAGCACTGCTTAAAAAGGGGAGGATGGGTTGGGGGGCTGGGTGTCCATCATTGCTTCAGGTGACTCTCTTTTATAAATGTCCACACTAGTAACTCTGTTTTCTCGCTTTGTTCCTGCCATAGTAAAACAATGTTCAGTAAAAGCCTGGATATCTCTGAAGCCAATCCCAAATTCAACAAAGAAGAAAGGTATAAACACTGACAATATGTTCCTCTCCTCTACCTCACTGCCGAGACCTTAAAGATGCAGTACTTACCTTCTCTGTGTGGGGACATAGATGTTCTCTCTCTAGAGAGAGAGAAAAAAATGGATGGGTTATTTACAACCCCACAGCACGTATATTTCTGCACAGCCTAATTTGAGGCAATGACCAATGCAGCCTGTGACTGTACCAAGGTTCTCCCCACTAAAATTTCATCTTTCTGCTACCTCTGTTCAGTTCTGCCATGAGTGAGGATGCCCAGGGTGAGAGGCATGTTTACTAAGACTGCTTTGGGAAGGATTGGAATATAAATCTCTAGGAAAGCCCAGAGCACTCCACTCCCAGAACTAGAAACATCAGCGCAACAGAGTGAGTGACAACAATGTAGGAAACTTTGGGAATCCTGTCTGACAGAGTAAAATGCTAAGTGCCTGTAGGTAAGAGACAAATTCCTTAAGACTACCCTGGAAGCACCAGAGACCACAAGTGGAAAGATGAGGGAGATTCCAATCTAGCCGTTTAAGTGACAGGTGGTGAAGAATAACAAAAACAGCAACTCCCAACTGTGAAAAGAGGCACAATGGATGACATGAAGGCCACCAGATTTAGGGATTTTAAGTGGACTCATGTGGGCCCCTGAACAAAAAAAAAAAAGTTCAGATTTTTTGGAAGTTTTTTAAGCAGACAAGTTCTTCCTAAAATTTCAGTCTCAGAGGAAGATAATTTTCCCTAATGTTAAAAGCTGGCATCCTGATGGATAATTCTTCATATAAATGTAATCCTTTTACATTTTGGACAAACACTTAGCTTACCCGAAGGTTAGGAGTGTTATGATTTAAGAAGGGGGAAGCAGTGGATTCCTTAAAGGAACCTATAGACTTGGCAAACCATTCTTCTTTCCACTTCTCCTTTCAATAGAAACCTTTATATTTAAAGATAAATGTGGCTTTTAAGTCTCAGGAACTTGTAGGAGGTGTGAGGGACAGCCCGTGTTGGCCTTTTGCAGACTGAGGCAGTCCTTTGTGGTCAGTGTTTCAAGTCTTGAACCTGCCACGATGAAGAACACAGTGCATCTGCAGAGATTGTGCCTCACATGGTGTGTAAAGCACCCCCTTTAAGGTAGAATCATAGACTCATAGAATGGTTCATTTTGGAAGGGACCTCAAAGATCATCTAGTTCCAACCCCCCTGCCATGGGCTAGGAACATTAGAAACCTCTTAAGATTCATAGCCATGAGGAAGTAGTGGTTATACAGTCATTAGTGGCTGGGCTTTCCTGGACCGTTACCGTAGACATGGAAATTCCTGTTACTTTCTCTGATTCCCTCTGTACTTAAGTTCTGTTCTTGAAGATGTGGCACTTCCTGCATTTAAAGTTAGTCTGAAACAGCTCCAAATATGAGTCAGGTCCAATAAGAGAAGTGCAGAAATTTTATCTGTGGCAGGAGAAGGATCTTTCAGCAGATGTTCCCACCACCACTGTCCTTCTCTAGCAGCTGCTACAGTTGTGTTAGGAGCAGAGGAAATGACCCTTCAGTAACTGCTGGGGGAATTTCTTAAGTACACAGAGGCATTTCATGCTTCCTCTCAAAGGTGATACTTTTCACAGTGCAAGAGAATGTTAGGGCACTGCATGAGGATCACCCAGGATCCTTCTCATTGTCTGACCAGGCTGATTTTTGGAGGATCACATCTTACCTTCGTCCTACTTCTGAGAGTTAGGATGAAGGACCTCAGTGGTGGGAAAGTGAAAGGACCTGGATTCTGGATCTGTGCACAGCTATATGAAAGAAAGGGATCGGCAGCAAAGAGAACCCCAGCAAAATGAGGCCAACTAATCATGGTGGACATTAAATTTTTGACTACTGTTTTAATTATCCAACTTTGCAATGTCTTTTTTAAAAGGAATACTGCATCTTTAAGGGTCCCTTCCCTCTAGATGCACATGGTTGTCTTAGTAGCTGAGGCCACTGTCCCTTTCTTTTTCTTTTTCTTTCTTTCTGACTTTCTCTTTCACCCCCTCTTTCAGTGCTTCTCTTCTTCTGTATCTGGGTTGCTGCAGCTCCGTAGTTCACTTGCTTCAGTATTGTAGGGAATGCACATGTCTGCGCTTCTGGGTCTATTGTGTCCTGGGATTGTTCATTTTTTTTAAACCTCATTCCCCTCTTCCTTTTCCCTATTGTGAATTTGCTTTCCATTCTCTTTGTTAAACTCTTCAGTGCCTTCCCTGTTGGGAAAATGACTTGAAAGAAAAATTAATCAACCTTCTTGCACCCATTCTATTTACATTTTAATATTATGCATGTGTGAATATGGGTGTATTTTCTGTATAAATACACACACGTGCTCCAGTATGGGTATCAATTTGCTCTTCTCAGTTACATCACTGTAGATAGATTTGTACCGATACAATTGAGGACAGCATTTGTCCCTGAATATATACTTATATATGTATTTGTATATATATGAATTAGATCTTACCCAAATTTGCACTCCAGGGCGAAATGCAAATGGAGTGTCACTCAAACACAGGAAAAACAACTTAGCATAAAGCTTCTTTCCACTTCTCTATCAATGCGTAGCACAACAGGTTTTTTTTTTTCTGTTCTATGTTTTAATTTTAACTTTTCTCAAAACTGCCTTGCGTTGCCCAGCCCAGCATTTGCAATGTTGATGTAACTGAAAGCATGGCTAGTTGCACTGAGCAGTAAACTGTGAAATCTACTGGGCATATATTAAATTTGGCATTTCTGTTGGCGACCGTCTTGTGGAGAATGGATTTTCCTCACCCAGCCAGAGGTAGCTCTAGCAGCTTGGGAGCCTGTTACTGAAAATGGAGAGAATGGGAGAGAGAAAGAGACAGAGAGGAAAAAAAAGAGCTGCATCCAACTTGAAAATAATTTGGCTTAATAACTCGCCAGATTTTTATTTTCTAATCTAATCTTTGTTAATTTGAAAAGGTGGTGACACTTTCCTGAGTTTGCTTGTCTGCACCCCTGAAAACTTAATAACTTGACTATTCTTTTTGATTATTGAATGCCTTGGTTAGTAGCAAAAAATTAAGAATACTGAAATTTTTGATTGTCACTAGGCTTCAAAGTCAACATGCCAGAGATTCATTCTGCTTTTAGAGCTGCTGTTTCAGACTCTTTTCAGCACAGCATTGACATTTGAAAGATTTTCTTTGCAACCTTTAAGACCTAGAGACTGAATTTATTCTAAATGAAAAATGAGATCCTGGAGCACAAGATGGCATCCACAGAGATAAGTGCCGGGTTGCTGAGCTGGTATGTTCTAGCTGATCTGAATTCCTGACTATAAGACCATCATGACTAATAAGCCAGTATCAAAGCAGATTCACAGCTTGAGCTACAATCTTGTACCCTGGGCTCCCAAGCTGGCTCAGAAATGCATGCTTTAATAACCAATACGTTTCACAGTTCATTCGTGGCAAAAAAAAAAAGTACTTCTTACCAGGCCAGCTTGGGGGACAGAGGGACTGGGGACAAAAAGAACAATTTCCTTGATAACACTCTGATATAACTGTGCCTTATGTAAGAGGCAGAAAAGAAACACAGCATGAAGTATGAACCCCATTGCTCTGCTGACTGCTTTAATTGGGATTTGGCTGGGAATTTTTTTTTGCAGCCTTAGTATGTCCCTCTCCATATTCCCCAGTGCCAAAGTTGGATGTGTCTGCAATATTGTGAGCAAGACAAAAGTTATTTTTCTGGTAAATGAAACTGTCCCCCTAGTGTTCCTGGTCTCTGAAGACATAGGCACCGGTGGCAATAACTATGACCGTTCAGTTCTCCAAACAGTATTTCACTCTGCTTTTCCTACTCTTCTCTCCACCTGCCTCCACATTCCTCTCTCTTTCTTTCTCTCTCTCCCTTCCTCTCTTTTCATTTTCCCTTTCCGAGGATGGCGAGTGCTGATCCGTTGGGGTAAGCTCTAGTTTTGGATTATTCCTGTTGCGGGACCTGTTGTATCTTGTAGAGAAACTTTTCATTTGCACTTTACAAATACAATGCAGGCTGATACAGTTCTGTGAGTGAGACAGGGAGTGAGAGAGAGAGAGAGAGAGATGTGGGAAGAAGCATTTTTGGTGCTTTTCTGTGCTTTTATGTTGGAGTCACACTCTGTATAATTTACTTTTGGGTTCTTTTTTGTTCTCTTGTTTGTCGCTCTGTTTCAATGTCTGTGGGCACAGAGAACTATCCTCAGACGCTGTGCAGGTGCCAAGACACTCTCTGGGAATTAAACCCTCTTCTCTGTTTAGCACTTTTTGTATCTGTTTGGTACCCTCCGGTTAATTTTTATACTAATTTATCATTTTTACTTTTTCTTTTTTTCTTTCTTTTTTTTTTTTTAAGATGAAGCTGACCCCCATCCGTGTTATTCAAAAAATGCTGGGTATTCCCTCTCTTTTGAGTCTATGTTTTCTGAAGAGTTGAACAGATGGCCCTAGAGACAGATATATCTTCAAAGCCCTTTATTTTCAATAAAGAGGATATAGGTACAACTAGGAATGCAGTCATGCTTCAAACTAAAGTTCCATTTATAAATCCTTAACAGAAGGAGAATATTTTATTAATAAATGATTTAATAAATATATTGTCATAGATCACTACAGACTACAGCAAAAGCTTATTTGAGAGGGTACATATTGAGAAAGCTAATTAGCACGCATAACATTTACTTCTCATGTTTGTGGCGTACTTTACTGTTTATTAATTCTTTCTAAACCATTTATAAATGGAACATTAGTATAATTGACTAACTAAGGAAGGTGGTGCTGCTTAACATCACCCTCTGTGTGCGCTGAAAGGAAGAAGAGGTGTGTGACCAACACCTGCGGTCCTTTCTCTGTACTGTTTGTAAGACTTCATCTTACCAGCGGTTATTACCATGAGTAGACCTTCTGACTTAAGCTTAGGTACTCCCATTAAGAGGTGTTATAGTTAGTATTACTTGCACAGTTGGGTCTGTAGGACTGTGGAGCATTGAAGGTATTCTATTCATAGTCCCTAGATTGGGGAGCAAGGAAGCACAGTTTGTACCTTTTAGACACCCAAGAGTAATAGTGATGGAATGCTGTAACACACAATGCCTGACTGCTCACCTGTTGCATACTAACTCTGGCCATTTTTGGGGGCCTTGTACCCTGAAATACAGTTTTGAAATTTTTGGTTTTATCTGAATGAGCAAGCAAAGAGGAGTATCAAATTCCACCCAATTTATGCTTGAAGCAAATAGCAGGTTGGCTGGATATTTGGGGAATGACTTTCAAAACTACACATGGAATCAAACCAAATCAAAATTTCCAAGCCATTTCACCCAGGGACACAAACCTGATGCATTTAGTGCATGCTGCATGTATGCTGCAGGGTGCCCTTCTTGGAAGCATGGCTCCAGCTTGACCAGCTAAGAGGCTGTATTCAGCATCCTGGTAAAACTGTGCTATGAAAGCAAGTTCTGCCGGGACTTCAACAAGGTACCAACCTCCCCCTGGATTGTAAGAAAAATTTCTATGAGATGGTTATTCAAAGAAGAAACAAATGTCAAATCTGACCCAAATGTTTAATGCTGGCTGTGAAGCCTTTATAATCCACTGCTGTGTACTGACAGGTGCACTGTTTAAAGCACTTCAAAATTCATCTGAGTATGTGGAGGTGCTCTGTACATGTGCCATATGTGGAGTATGGCTACTAGGTCAGCCGTGTTTTTCCTTTTTGTATTCTGCCTGCACCTCAGCAGTGTGAGGCTTTGGCCCTTCACCTCTTGCAGCTCTGAAGGAATTCTGCAGTTCTCAGAAAACAGCAGAAACAGCTTCATCTCGGATTCCAGCTTCTCAGTTTCACCTGTAAGAGACCACTGGTCTAATACAAATTGGGCCTAACATGACTTCCCCTTTGACAACAGCTGTCTAAAATGAGAAAAAAATTACTGTAAAACAAAGGACATTTTAACTTTGATACTTGGAAGTATCAGATTGAATAAGGTATAAAATCATTACGCCTACAAATTACAGCCTGTACATGTACATTTCATTTCAGTCCTTGGCCTCTCTCTTTCATAGCTCAGAAGACTCCAGTTTATTGTCAGTCTGTGAGATGGGAGGAATAACCTGCAGTGGTCTCAGTGCCCACCTTATGTTTAGATTACTGTCTACATCTTACCTCTCCTAAATTTTGGGTCTAGCTCCCTTATGTGTTTTGGGTTTTTTCTTAATCTCTCCCTCCAGGCTTGGAAAATGACAGTGTCACTTTGGAAGGGGCTAAGGAATTCTTCCTGTGTCTCTAAATCTGGCAGTTGTGTTTAAGGGAATGCTCTTTATCTGAGCAACTGCATTAACAATGAGTCACACACAACGTTCATAGTTTCCTAGATTGTTGCATTTTGTATTAAGTTATTGGAATAATTATAGATTTAATGCCTCCAGTGACATTTAATGCCTGTAGACACTCTTAGGAGGTTACTCACTAATAGATATTTTTCACTAAATAAACTTAGTTTATAGCCACAGAGATAAAATGATGTCCTATTTTTCTCACATAAGATCATCCAGGGTCTGCCATACTAATGTGCTGCCTGTAGGGCCTCATAGTTTCATTTTCTGGTGAGAGGCATAAAAATTTGAATTCTTTGTTCTTTCATTACAGCATTTCAGCATAATGCAGTATTTTCATTACTTTCTTTTGGCCCTGTCCCAGTTCTGTCCACCTGACTCTGAGATACAGGAGCAGTGAATGTTTTTTTGTTGTGGGTTTTTTTTAAACTGAATTCTAGCATTTCCCAGCTAAGACAGTCTGGATGGGAAGGACAAATCTGTCATTTTTGCTTGTTGGCATTTCTGTACTGGAGCACAGAACCTGCCACTGTACTGAATTTTTATAGCCAGTTTGGGAACTATATGCCATTTGTAAAGGTAAATTGTGGGAGATTTATTAAATTGAAGAAGATGCCAGGAAGATCTAAGGAAGATCTCCTCCGTCTGGATGTCGTACCCCATACCAGCACTCTCTTATAAAAGGAAAAGTTTTGAAATTGTACAGCTCTCTTTTCACCCCAACTCTTGAAATTAACCCAGGAATCTTTAAACTCTTTCTACTGCTCCTATATACAATTCCCAGCGTGGACAAACTAAAACTTCCTATAGGGCCTACTTCACTTCTTACGTATTTTGCATGTAAGTCAGCAGCAGAAATAAAGCTTATTCAGTAGCAATCATGTGGATACTGAATGCATTTCCAGGAGGATTTCACACTAACTCTTTCTTCTGTCCCCTACCTCAGGCTCCTAGGCTGGATGAAAACAGAGTACACAGCAACTCTTTTTCAAATATTGCTTCCAATAAGGAACTGGGAGTTGGGAGGTGGGGCCTACCATGGTTTGCCCTCCATGCATGTGATCATTTCTGTAAAAAACATAGGAGGCAATGGGGTTGGGAGGGGAGAATTCAGGACTGTTGGAAACACACCATTGCAAAGAGGAAATAGCAGATTGGAACTTTTAATCCAGTGTCCTGGAATTCAGGTGAGTGTCAGAGGCCTTTCCCACCACAGTTTGTGGGAACAGCTCCTAGTGGGAGCTTAACTGCATCTCTAGGTGCCTAAATGCCTTCCACACTTGTCCAAAATAATCTGCACGCTCCTTTTGTAATTTATGGTTTAGAAGAAGCTTTTCCTTATGACTCATACATGGAAGACTTTAACTAAATGGGCTTCCCATACGCATGACACATCTGTGAAGCACTAAGCTACTTCAGTTATAGGAGAGGCACATAAAATGGCCTTTCAAAAGTGGAGCAGACAGTTCTCCCCTTAAAATTACTTTGCATAAACCTTTATGAGTGCCCCAGATCTTGCTGGTACAATAGGATTAATCTAGTGTAAAAGAATGCCAGGAGTGAGCTTCTAGTGTTTAACTGCTGTACTATGATAGGCAGGCTGCAGCAGGGTACAAGGGAAAACGTACATGGGGAGCTTCTGCATGGAGGAGCACCCCAGATTTTCATGGTGCAGATTTAGACTTAATCTGGCAAAAAAGCATGCTGAGACTGGGCTTCTGAGTTTCAGCTGTGATGGACAAACTGCAGGGAGATACAAAGAAAACCATCAGCAAGTAATTTCTGCAGAGGATACAGAAGGAACAGGACCTGTCATTGTGGTCAGCTGTAGCTCGCTGTTTCCTTGGAAATATTTCCTCTTTTGCAGTTCACATTTTTTTTTAATAATTCTAGTACTCAAATTTATGTAGTAATATATGTCTGTGAGACCATTATAGAAACTTTTTTTTCTATTATTTTTCTATAAGAGCAGAAGAGACTAAACTGAGACAGTTTAAGGTCTAAATTTGTTTTATATTCTCTTACATATAAGCTGAAATTGACTATCTGATCTATATCAATTTTGAATATATATATGTGTACACGCACATATGTATACACATACACGCAGGCACTCTCACTCTGTTTTCCAAGCATCTGCAAGATTTCACTTTTTCATGTTTGTTACATGAAGGCAAGTAATTGCTTTCATGGCTCTTGCTCTAGGTGAAACATTGGTAGATTTTCTGTACTGACTCATTGCATGGTGGTTATTGAACAGCTAGGTTCTTAGCCAAGGCCTTTCCTAGAAGATGTTTCTGTCTTCAAGACAACTTTCTATTTGAAAAGAATAGAAAGCAGCTCAGGCTTACTCATTTACTGTCACACCGAGGGTTTTATTTTATTCTGCTGGGCAGCCCTTCTGGAAATTTATGCTGCTGGATTATTTGTGCATTTGACCTATTTGGTTTAACATAGCACATTTGTAGATTCCATTGTCTACAGCTCACATTTTTCATAGGTGGCCTTTGCTGGAGGGTGCAAGAGCATTACAGTATAGGTGGCCTTGTCAGCAGCAAGAAGTATGGTTTATTCTCCCTTGACTAGCCTCCTCTTGAGGGCACCTGGGTTGTTATCTTCATATTATTAAAGTCATCAACAACAGCAGAACTCATTATCTATAGAGAAGACCTGGCTTGTTTAATGCAACAGCAGGAAATCTTACTGGAGAGCAGAGATGTGAAAACAATCAGTGAGAAGCTGGAAAGGGCTAAGTCAATGTGAGCTTTGACTTCAGCAGGAACTCATCACACGGGAAGTGATTGCGTGCCTGGGTCATCAAGACTTGTTTTTTTCCTCGCTTTGTGCCTTGTACACACGGTGCTTTCCCATGTTGCTCATGACAGAGAACATCTCGTTCTGTGTCCACCAGCACTGCGCAGAAGAAGAGCATGCACCAGCATGAATGTCTTTACAGTCATTTTTGAATTCAGCAATTCAGCTTGCACAGGTCAGATATAGTAGCTTCCATGTTCTTGATGACCAGAAAAGGAAAAAGCAGCTCCTTTAATGAAAAGGGATTACAATATCTTTTCTGAGCAACAGCATTTCTTTCTTCTGAGGGCGGGACAACTGAAAAATGTGACAGTAGTGAAAGGAAAGAGTCATGTGCTTTTCCAGTGACAGCCTCCCTCCTCCTCCTCACTTCATGCCTGTGCCTGTGGTGGCTGGTGTGCAGGGTTATTACTTGTCCAAGTTTTCTGAGGGCTATTTTCCTTGCTGTGTCCATTCAGGTCTCGGTCAATCAGCGGAGCATCATCTGGGCTCTCCACCAGTCCTCTCAGCAGTCCAAGGGTAAGTGGTGATGCTTCAAGATCTGTTGGTCCAGTTCACTCACACATGCTTGATGCTTTTTGACATCTGTTGCTGCAGAGCTGTGGCTCTTAGCTGGGATGTTTTGTTTTTCTTTGGCAGCTTGTAAATTTTCATGGGTGGTGAGGGAAATGTTATTTACAAATGAAGGAGAGGATTTCTCACACATGTTCCTTGCACTGTCAGCAGGGATCTCACTGTGCCCCTGCCCTTTTTCAGTCTCATAAGCACATACAATAACATTGCTATGACAAAACACTGCCATATCCAGCTGAGGTCTGTATACAGTGTGGTTTCAGACCAAATATCAGGAGCCATTTCACAGCTGCCTTCAATCATGTCGCAGTAAAGCACCAAACCTTGCTGGATACAACCAGCTAGATTCTGTTTGTCTCAAAAATAACATCTGTTAGAAAGTCAGAGAAAATAAATTATACAAATTTGAGGGCTAGCAAATTTAAAAGGACAGTAGGAAGTTTGACTAATTAAGGTGAGAAAAGAATACTTAAACCCCTGTAAATTCATAAATAAGGTACATTCACATGCCCTTAACAAATATATAGTCAACTAAATACTGATACGCAACTAATACTGATACTCAGCTAGTACAAAACGTGCTTGATTGTACATCTGTTACAAAGTTATTACAGTTTCTAAGTGCAACCACAGAGGCCTCCCTTGCCTTGGTAACTTCTTTAGGGATAAGAATGAGTATTTCTAGTGTCCAACAAGGTCAGCTTAGTCACTTTAAGACTGCAGTCCTTACTAAAGTCTGGACCTCATCAGGAAGGCTGTAGGGCTGTGCTAATCCATGTTACCTAATTGTGTGGCCTGGAGTCTTCAGACGATCTCTACATACTTCTCATGAGAAGATTCCATCCCCCATTAGAAATGTATATATTCCATGTGTTAGGGGTATGCATACACCTATGGATTTATTCTTAGGTATATGAAGATAACATCACTATTGCAAATACTTAGAGTTGTAATTCCCCCATAACATTGTGTGTAATTCTTATGCATGAAGACACACTGGAGGGTGCACGTTTATAGGTTAGTAGAGCTTCCAGCCCCTAGTTTGGTTGAACCATTTTCTGAAATGTATTCTGGGTTCCTATCAGTTGTTACCCTATTTTGCAACTGGCATAAATGTGTTTGTGGTCTCCTCTGCGTCCTTAACGTGCCAGGAACTGGTGAAGACCTATTTCCTAGTTTCTGCACTGGGACTCCTGGATGTCAGTGGAACAAAGCAGAAGTCTGGGAACTCTTGTGCCACTGCAAAATGTACTGAAAAAGAGCATGGGAATGATTGTGTGCACAAAATCAACATCCAGTGCAGCAAACTTAAATCTTGATCTCATTAATTGATCTCTTGCGATCGATTTCTGACATCTCAGTAGGACTAGATCAAAAAGTAAGGACAACAAGATCTGTTCCATACTTGCTGTATCTTACCGTTATTACTTAATAGGCATTTGATTAAATAGTTTTCAAAGGGATTTTGCAACCAGGTGGCATTTTTAGAAGATATAATGATACTAAGGCAGGTCAAACTTGAGGCTTAAAATTAAACGTTGGAATAAAAATTGTATTTTAAAATGTCCTTACCTGTGCTTCTATTAGTACCTTAGATTACGGAAAGAGCATACTTTAAAAAGCAAATGCCTACTTCACTATATGCAATGCTTAGGTTTCATATCTGTGAGGAACTGAGTTAGAGAGAAGCTAGAGTTCTTAAATCTCACAAGACCTAATTTGATTCTTTATTTATTTAAAATGCAGTAATTAGGGGTGCCCCTTCAGATTCTTACTGACTTAAGTGGGAGCTGAATTTTACTTTAGTTCTTCCAGATTTGCTTCTCAAACCATCACACGTGTAAGATGATAAACAAATTGCAAGGAAGCATTTGCTATCAGCACAGTATCTGACACTGATTTCCATAAATTATCCACTTTCCTCATCTTTTCCCATTCCTTTCTCATAGATGATCAGAATTTACCAACATGACTGACATTGTTAACTTTACAATCCTAATAATAATATAAATGTTTAGATGTAGAGATTTTCTTCTCCATTTAGTGGCAATTGCAAAACTTTGATGCAAAAAATTGTAGGAGTTAAGCCTTAAATACATCTCTGCATTTTTAAAATAGTAAACATCGTGCTAATCCATCAAACCCAGAAAGCAAACACCAGTGAGTGTGCTTACCTGGGACTGAAATTTGAGGCATGTTTACATGTACGTGTTGTGCCTGGACAGTGCTTTGTTACAGCTTTTAGTTGTTAAGAATGGATAATAATAATGATGATGATGATGAAAAATAATTTATAATAGGTAATGATTTATAGAAATCAGAATCTGAGTGCAGGTCAAATCTAACAATCTTGAGTAGTGATTTCTGGTTTTACAATTCTACCAGTACTTGTAATCTAAGGTCTTAACGGCAATGTTTTGTAAGGACATTTGTTTTGTTTTAAATGTGATTTTTAGCTTGCTGATATCCCTTTAAAAGGCTTCTGTCCTCCCAAGTCTGTGTATTGCTGTTTGCTGTTGACATATGAATGGTTTCCCCAAATGCCTCTAACATATGTAAATGTTCTTGGTTGGGAAAAAAAATTCATAATCCCATTTTGAAAACTCAGTGATGGATTATGAACTTTGGTTGTCTTTTTCTTTTTATGCTGTGTCTTACAAAACAATGGCTCACCCCACCCCGTCCATAGAATTGGGACTTAATGGCAAATACTGCTGATACTGCTGTGACTTTATGACACAAATTCTGATTATCAAGCCATCCTTTGATGCAGTGAGGGATGTTGCAGGAGAAGCATAAAGTCCGATGGGAAGTGTCATCTCTTCCCAGATAAACAAATTTGCCAGGCCTCTCTGGCCTTGTTGCTGTAGCTGTTTACAAATCAAACACCACCCTCAGTTCATCTTTTTCTCACGGTGGTGTGTGTGCTCTGAAGCCTCCAAGTGAATGCTGAGCAGTTTAACCTCCTAGTCCAGGGGAGGAGGGTGGTTGTCCACATGGCATCACTCTCCCTTTTCCCCCTCTTTTGCCAATGGGTGGCTACAACCAGGGTGTGCATTAACCAGAGTCAGGGGTAAAGAGGAAGGAACGAGGTTCTGACTGGTGTGTGCAGTAACGTGTGTGTATCACCTGCCACTCCGTATGTATCACACACCTGTTTTGAGTTTCATCTCTCTGCTGGGTTTGCATATGGACACTTGGAGCTGAAAAAGGTGGTCCCATTCTTGGCACATCTCAATTTGTCTGTGGCTTGAGTAGTTCTTCTTCTCCTTCCTCACCTCCCTACAGCATTGTGCTTCTCTCACTGCAGGACAATCAGAACAATCCCAGAGAGATAGCATTTCTCTCTTCTTTTTTCTTGGTTACTTTGTTTCGTTTGTTTTATTGGTCGTTTTTCTTTTTGTTGTTGTTGTTTTGGTTTTGTTTTTTTTTACTTTTCCTTTGTTTTCTTTCTGTGGTTTTCCTTTGCTGACACGTGGTTGGTTAATATGATGAAGCCTGTTATGACACTGTTGTTCTTGCTGCTGCCGCTGCTGCTGTTGTTGATTATGCTGTGTTCCCAGCTAACTGCATGTCTTTTTTTTTGTTTTTTTGTTTGTTTGTTTGTTTTTGTTTCTTTGCAAAATCCCTCCCTCCCACTACCCCTTCACCTCCATCTCTTGTGTGTCCTTGTGACATGGTGCATCTTTGTGACTTGGATGGATTTTATTCTGACTTTCCTTTCTCTGCTCGCCCGCTCTATGCGTATTTCACTGTTTTTGATGTGCATGGACACTCTGCGTCTGTCTCGTAGCCTATCAGAAAGTTCTTCATCCCCCCTCAGACCTCCGACCTCCCTTTCTCTCCCCGACCCCAAGTCTCCTTGGACCCTGATGCTTGTAGGAACGCCTCCAGGCCTGGACATGTACTCCAACCAAAGCCAGCACTTCAGCCCAACCCAAAGACGCAGACTTTGCCATCCAAGAGCAAATTGGCCGAAAAACCACTCCAGTCTACTAAATCCAACCCACTCCCTGCCAGCAATACCAGCGCCCCCTCTTCCCAGAACACCCCTGTGCAGAATGCTCAGGGCCGCTCACCTGCTGCCGGCTTTAACCCACAGCTGGCTGTTCCCAAAGTGCAGACCAACCCTATGTCTCCTGTTAGATTGCTCCCTTCTAGTACTGACCCAAGCACCAAATCTATCCCCATCATACAGGTCACCCCTCACCCCTCTCCAAGGGGAAGTCCCCTCCCTACCCCCAAGGGGACACCTGTCCATACGCCAAAGGAGAGCCCAGCAGGCACACCCAACCCAACACCACCATCCAGCCCCAGCATTGGAGGAATGCCATGGAGGACACGGCTCAACTCAATCAAGAATAGTTTCCTGGGGTCTCCTCGCTTCCATCGCCGGAAATTGCAAGGTAAGTACTCACCCAAACCTACAGGGTGGTTCTAACTTGGGCAGACATTCAGCAACAAGTCGGTACCTCTCTATGGCTCTGCAGATTTAATGTACTGAGGACTGAATATTGGTATTGAAAATGAGAGTGATAGCATCAGCCAGTCCTTACCCAAGGCACATGTGAGCAGGCTCTGTCATGCCACTGCACCTGCTCCAACAGCATCTCCTAAGCCCTCTTCACACTCTAGAAGGACAGCTCTTATTATCCCTGTTGTGGCTCTTAGACCATGAGGAATTTTTATCTTCTGCTAGACATCTACAATTTCCCCTGTGGCTGCACTCCACCGCTTCTCTGTAGCCACGGGCTGAACCTTCTGCTGAAAAAAGATAGCCAGTGGCAATAGGCTGAAATTGTCTTTCTGAAGCACAGCTTGTTTGATCTTGGTTAATGCTTTTTTTACCTCCTTTGGTAATTGGTGTAAAAATCCCCTTAATACAAACAGTGGTTTCATATCTGCTGGCCTGTGTATCAGTTTTCAGAGTCTCTAGAGTGTTGAGAGGTGCAAAATTTTCTTATTCAAGCTCCAGGTGGCTTTTTGTATTCAGGCAAAGGGCACCCAAAGTCACATGCAATGTCCTCAGATGTCATCAGCAGCTATGGTTTAAAAGGGTACTGGGATGTGATCCCATGGGAAAGGAAGATTACGGCTATGTAAGAGTTAAGTTTTAAACTGAGATGGTCAGAGAACTGTGGAGAACTGCATCAGTGACTGAGCTGCATCTGACTGGACTGTGAAACAATTGTAGAGCAATCACATCATCGTGGGGTTTAGGTCTGAACCAGAAACAACTGAAGCCAGTGCAAGATTACATGGTTTAGTGAAGGGTAGGGTGAGCCTTGAAAGGCAACACTTTATTTGATACAGTGATCTAGAGACATTTGACCGATGTTCAGGTGTCAGAACTAGTCTGCAGTGACTGAGCAAATGCAAGAGTGTGTAATGCCAAAATTGTTTCACTGGTGTACAAGCAGAAGACAGAAGGTATACTGAATCATCAACTTCTTTTCTCCCTCCCTCTCTTCGGCTGTGCGTGCATGGGCAGTACCTACACCAGAGGAGATGTCTAATTTAACCCCGGAATCATCCCCAGAGTAAGTAACTTGCCAGAACACTACTTTTTTCCCATCACATACCAATGTCATTTCCTTGCCTGAATGTCTTAGGGTGGCATTTTCCTGATCTGGATCAGTATCTGACCGTAACCTGTTACCCTGTGAGTGGGATAGATATGTGAAATGGTTCTTCTGCTAAGGAGCCAGGATAACATTCATGCCTCAGTAATAGCAATGAGGTGGGCAGATGATGAAACAGTCCCCCAGTAACCACCTCTTCTTAGAATTATAAGATCATAGAATAGTTTGGGTTGGAACAGACCTTTAAAAGTCAGCTAGTCCAAACCCCTGCAACAAGTACAGACATCATCAATTTGATCAGGTTGCTCAAAGTCCCATCCAACCTGACCTTGAATGTTTCCAGGGAATGGGGCATCTACAACCTCTCTGGGCAACCTCTTCCAGTGCTTCACCGCTCTCATCGCAAAAACTTTCTTCCTTATATGTAGTCTGAATCTATGCTTTTTTAGTTTAAAACCGTTACCCCTCTCCTATCACAACAAGCCCTGCAAAAATGTTTGTCCCCATCTTCTTTGTAGACCCCCTTTAAGTATCAAAAGGCTGAAATAAGGTCTCCCAAAAGCCTTTTGTTCTTCAGGCTGAACAACCCAAACTGTCTCAGCCTGTCTTCATAGGAGAGGTGCTCCAGCCCTCTGATCATCTTTGTGGCCCTCCTCTGGACCTGCTCCAACATGTTCATGCCTTTCATGTGCTGAGGGCTTCAGAGCTGAACGTAGTAATCCAGGTGGGGTCTTACCAGAGTGGAGTAGAGGGGCAGAATCACCTCCTTCAAACTGCTGGCCACAATTCTTTTGATGCACCCCAGTATATGATTGGCCTTCTGGGCTATGAGCACACATTGACAGCTCATGTCTGGCTTTCCAATCACCAGTACCGCCAAGTCCACAAAGATGCTCTCAATCCCTCCATTCCCCAGCCTGTATTGATACCAGAGATTGCCCTGACCCAGGTGCAGGACCTTACTCTTGGCCTTGTTGAACCTCATGAAGTTCACATTGGCCCACTTCTCAGCTTCTGCATAGCTTGCTGAATTTAACTAGGTTTGTAACATGTTCCTTCTCTTTCATTTGGTTGTCAAGCAGATCACTGTTGGGGATTGGAGAGGATAATCAATGGTTTAAACTATACTGGCACTAACTATGCACTAAAAATCTTCCTCTTAGTACAGGAGAGTTTGCAGAAGCTTCTGCTAAGATAATTCAAAGGAATTTTTGGCTGTGATAGTAAATGCAGTGTTAATTCTGAGCAGCAGCACTGGGACATGCAGAAGCTGTTTCATATTCACCAGACTCATTCTTAAAAGTCAGTGTACATTTCAACCATTTCACTGCACAAATGTGCGTCACTGCATGGCAGGTTTGGAAGTCCCTGCCAGAGAGTGCTGCTCCAAACACTTCCTAATATATGCAACAGATGCCAAATTATTCCTTTTTATTTTCACAGCTTGTGTTTGTGCACCCAGTGCCCATAGACTTACCCTGCCAACCAAGGCAATTTGATCTTTTGTCAAGATACTTATGTGAAATATTCATGAGTCATAGATGGAAATTTTAGTCTCAAAGTTGTATAATTGGTGACAGTGGTATCGCCTTAACAACTTTCCCCAGACCTGGCATCTATGTGGTATAAGGGCATTCTGTATCTAATGCTGCAGAGTGGAGAGGGAGAAAGACTTCAGGAGAGGGAGAAGTAGGGAATAGTAAAGGTTAGTAAAAGAAGTCCAGGAATAAAAATTGTGTTTTGAAACTTTGGAGCGCTTACTAATAGAGAGGCATGAGAGCATTTCATAAAGCGAATGAATGCATCCTTATTAAAGCAATATAGGATGCTGTCATCTCAAGTGTTTCTAAGGACATTAAAGCAGAAAACCTTCAGCATTAAAACTCAACTCTTCTCTCTTCTTTCTCTTTTCTTTCTCTTCATGCATGTATGCTGGTGTAGGTTTTTATCTTAATTTATTGCCTTCTCTGCTTCCCACTCACTCTTTAAAGCTGGTGTAGAGAAGTAGTGCCTATCATTTGAGGCAGTTTGGATGCAAGTCAAAGCCTAAGGCCCTTCTTTCTTTTTCTGTATAATTGCCAAATTAATGAGTTCAATTGGGCTGCACCCTGCAGTAAACATAATAAAAGTCATAAAAAATAATGAACTGGATTATATTTTAACGATAGATGTCTTGTTGCTCAGTGCCCGCTTCCACATGCCTTATTTTCTCCTAGTATTTTCTTCCTTTCTGCAAGAAATAAGATATCCTTATCACGAGCCGTATTGACCTCATGGGTTGTGCGATAAAAATACATGTCCTTGCTCTAGTACAGCTTTCTTTAATGACTGCCATTCATTTAACAGACCTGATGATTAGGTAATATTCTTTGACATGTCTGGGTAATGCTATTCTTTCTCATATGAAAAAGTCAGAGAAAATGTGTTAGGGATGTCATTTAAGGAGACATAGTTCCAGCTGCTTTAAAGCCACAAAGTTCCATTTGCTTGACTAGAAATGCTGTTATTTATGCCAAGCAGGTACGCCTCTGGAGGTTACACATTCTTGCACTCAGAAATATATAGGGAAAGCAGTGAGGCTCTCCAGAAGGCAATGCCATCATACACTCCAAAAGTAGGAAAAGGAACATTATAGTAGTGGGAAAAGCAGTGTGAAATAATAAAGTACCAGCCTCCATTTTCATGCTAATCTATTTGCTTTTTCATCAGCTGGACACCTGATTAAATTGCCTAGAGTAATCTACATGCCCTATGCATATCTCTTATCTCCGTGCCCCTTAGGAGGTTTGCCATAACAAGAGAAGATTGTTGATTTTAATTATATTTTTTAACTGATTACAGCCTGAACTTAGGAGATGCTAGAGCATCTCATTCAGGGTGCTGTGGATCCTTGATTCATATTCATTTTAACCCAAGTTAAGACCACTTAACATCCTCTAAGAGGAGGGAAACGTTATTGTGCTGCTTTACACCAAAGCTTCCCCTTCTTCAGCAGGTATACTCCCTGGGTGTATGAGCGCAGCTAGTTCTACCGATTTCAGGGAGAAAAGTCGGTGTATGTGTCTGTGTCTTCTGTTCATTCTGGAAACAGGAGAGGCCACTGGCATCTATTCCATCCTATGCGACGCCAGCAAAATTATTTTAGTGAATTCCAGTGATTTACAAGCTGGAGTATAGCCCAGGCTATCAGTGAATCTTCCAGAATCAGTATTACTGGTGATAACCTTGCCAAAGAAAAGACCCCACATTTCCAATCTGAACAAGAGAGAACACTCCTATGTTCTGGGGCCCTTTTAACCTGTGCTTGTTAAAAGACCATTAAATGAACGGCCAGCCATTAATGAAAATACAAAAATGAAAAGCTGTATTTTGGAAGAACTGCAATTAAATATGTACACTTTTTCCAGCCCCAGCTTCCATGTGTGACATACACTGGGCCCCTGGAGTCCATATAGCCAGCCCCAGTTCAGATGATGATACATAGAAGCCTAAAACAACCAGCCGTTTTAGATGGATAACTAGGTGCTAATTTACTAATGAGCATAGACCCTTTACATGCAGGGAGCTATTGCCCCAGCTCTCCAGGGGCTTGCAGAGTTGTTATGGTGTGTGTGAGACACATGAGCTAATTAGTATGTAATTTCCTTTCACACTCTAACCCTGGCTCCTTAACGACCCATTTAAATGAGAGGCCCTTTCTCTTTACTGCTCCCTATGCTAATCTCTGGCTCACTGGCTTAGTTACAGCTGCCCATGAATATTTTAGGGAGTGACAGTTTTCCAGCCCACTTTAATTGAGTGGGGGGTACTGGTTTACCAAATTGCAAGTATATCTTTCTACACTCTTATTTTTGGTCGCCTGGAGTAAGTAGAAGCAAATGATTATTTGCACAGCTGAGCTGCCTTCCAGTTGTGGTCTTTCTTCTGCATGCGGTCAACGGGCAGCGTGTCGACAGTTGTGTGATTGGTGGAGCACTCTGCAGCGGGCAGTGAGGTCGAGCTTTGTTCGTCATCCTGTAGGTCTAGACTTCAAAGTAGTTTCCTAGTTTGCTCCTGTCTCTCCTCATCTCTGCCCTTCATTCTGCCACAGTCCAAGTCTATGCCATAGAAAGTGAACCTACTAGTAACTTTCTCCAGCTGTTTATTACTTTGCTGGAAAGCTGGTGTATAGTAGTCCTTTTTGTAGATGGCTCTCCGTGTCTTCTTTCACCGAGTGGTGAACATCCACCAAGAGAAGCGAAAGTCTGTTGCTTGCCATACTGCAAACTGGACTGGTCATGGCATTGTGAAGTATCTGGTGGAGGAAAGAACCTCCAGTCTCTTGGTAGCAGGTCTTTTCAGTTCCAACATTTTCACGCTAAATCCTTTCCTACTAGACTGTGGCTGATTTCATTGAAGTTTCCTGGGTTTATGTTGGTCCAGTAATTCTTTGTCTGTATCTCACGGCTGTCAGTATGTTACATCCCCTAAAAGCCACACCTGTCAGAGGGCTACCTTCAGGTTCTGGGTAGTGTCCCCCAGTAACTTTAATGTCCCTGCATTTTGCATTTGGCCGGTTTAACTTAAAACAGAGTGTCAACAAAGTGCATTGACATGGTGAAACAATAAGCAAAATCAAACATTTGCTGATACAATCAATGTGGAAAAACAGAGCAGTTGCATTTTATGATGAAACCACTGTCTGAGGCTGAAAAGAAGTGCAAAGCTGCACTTCTGTCAGTGGAAAGCCTGAACTGTGTAATAGTATCACATCTGGAGTGTTATCAAAATTTCCTTGTTTGCTTTTAATATTTTTTTCTAGCTGGGGGTACATAAGAAATAGTGCTCAGTAATCTGAACCTTCTCTTTCTTTTCATCATGTCAGGCTTGCCAAAAAATCCTGGTTCGGTAACTTCATCAACCTGGAGAAAGAGGAACAGATTTTTGTGGTCATTAAGGACAAACCACTCAGCTCCATTAAGGCTGATATTGTCCACGCTTTCCTCTCGGTAAGTCACCCCAGCTGCCTCTTGGAGACATTGATCGCTGGTTAGTTCCAGGACTCCTTGTGCCATATGTTACCGGGCAGGGTCTCTGCTCCTTCAAATGCATCCTCTGTGGATTTCATGTATGTGGCCTGTTGATTCAGGCCTCAACTGCACTCTGTCTGAATTTCTAACTGTAGGTAGTACTGTCTCAGGTGAGAAAAGATTTTGGCCCTCTGGAGAGGGCCTCCAGGTTGCCAGTGCTTGGGATATCACTGCAGTTAGAGCATGCTGCTGGTGCAGTATCAAGACAGTGATTTGCTGATCTGCCCAACTAACCTTACAGTCACCGTCTGGGCATCAGATTGGGACTCCCTCTGCTGGGTATGCCCTCCACCACTTTGAGCAGACAAAAATCCTACCTCACATCTGCATTCATTGCTTTAAATCTCCTCTTCAGTGCTGTAGGGGAGGAAGGGGTGTAATTTCCTCTGGAGACCAGAGTATCAGTTGTTGTGGTTTATTTACAGTCTCAGAAAGCAGGAGGAAATTGCCATTCTTTTTCCTATAGAAAATCCTTATTCTCACTATCTAAAAGTACCAATGAAGATAAAGTCATCATAGTAATGTTAATTTGAGAGATTTTTTTCAATTCAAGGTAGTTGACAACTTAATTAGACTTTTTTTCAATAGAATTAAGAAAAGGAGACTTCATTTCTTGCATCATTTGTTGAATTGATACTGTTTTCAACAAAATACTGCAATCCTTTTTAGTCTCTATGATGCTGCAATGAATTTCTTCAAAAAAACCCAGCCGCAATCCTTTTAAATGTACAGGCATACAAGGAACAAGTGCAGTACAGTAGCGTGCATCAGACACTGGTCTCCACCTCAGACTGGTTTGAAGCAGCCGTCTTACTGTATCAGATTCATGCATTTAGCTGTGCTCTTGGGTTTATACTGTGGTGTAGTGTGCACTGAGATCTATATTGGTGAACGCATCCGCACCCCACATGTGCAGGTCAAAGTTTGATGTGGTGATTTGTGTGCAAATCCTATGAATTGTATCTTACAGCCAACTTCAAAATTAAATGCGTTTTCACAGCTTGCTAAGTAAGTCCTTATGGTCAGCTTCTCAAAGGACTCATCTATGTTTTTACTCCTAAATTAGAAGCCAGATTTCCAAGAGATCTGGGTTCTTGTTGGGTTTTTTTTAATCTGATCCTTTATGAAGCAATAAGTAGAATGTGAGTACGTTCAAATCTGAATGGTAGCTGTTTGAAAATTGGGCAGTTATGAAATTCTACCACAGGTCTGAAGATACAGACATTAGATGATACCGGAAATCTTCTAAAAGTTCTTTTACATATTGATAAGAGTTGTTTTTTGGATAAGTTATTTGCAGACATGCTTTCCCTGTGGATATCCCAGGCATTTGTCTAAGTCTGCTCCGTATCCTGATGTCTATTTGATATCACAGAATCACCAAACAGTTGAGGTTAGAAAGTACTTCAGGAAGCCTGTTGCTCAAAACACAATCAGCTTTGAGGTCAAATCAGGCTACTCAGGTGTTTTTTTTATATCCAGCCTTATATCCCACTGAGTTTTCTGTTCCCTCCCTTAATGTCAGTTTTCACTCAGCATTTCTCAAAACTGGTAGGTGAGTAGGAAACAAAAGACTGACTAAATGAAGTTACACAACATGTGTAAATTTATAAGCATACTGGGTATTCCACCAATATTCAGCCTTTAAATTTAGGTCAGTCCCATAAGGAGCAGTGCATTCTTCTGCAGTGCCAAGCAACCTACCCTCACAAGAACACCGTACATTACAAATTCAAGTCCAGAAACAAATCCAACAAATCTTATCCACTCTGGGAATGTGCATTGTTCTCAATTGAATTTTTTGATTTTGTTCCTTTTGTGCTCTGGTTCTACTATCTCCTTCTACTGACCTGTTTCAGATTCCAAGCCTCAGTCACAGTGTCATCTCACAGACAAGTTTCCGTGCAGAATATAAGTCCACAGGAGGTCCTGCTGTCTTCCAGAAGCCAGTGAAGTTCCAGGTGGACATAACATACACAGAAGGGGGAGAGGCACAGAAGGAGAACGGGATCTATTCTGTCACTTTCACACTCTTATCAGGTAACCACTACAGAGCTGTAAAATGGGTGCAAACTGGCTTTTTTTCTTGCTGATATAGAGGCCTGCAGAGAGACCTGTGCCAGGGGAAAGAATGTAACAGCCTTGACCTCAGGGGAGAATTCAGTGGGTGCAAGGAGTACATCAGGAAGAAGAACGGTGTTGGTAGTGATGGAGATGCTGGGAGGCAAAGCGATTCCCAAAGACTTGAAGGTGTCATTGTGATTAGTGCTAAAATGGTTGCTCTGAGCATCAGATTTGCAGTATCGCCCTGTACTACTCCTTGTTTCACTTAAAGGTCTCGGTGTTGCAGCAGGATGCTGTGAGGCCACTGTTTTCTTCCTTCTGAAAGAAACACACAATCGCGCTTGCCTTCTGGGTGGCTACATGCCCTCTTCCTCCCCTCCACCACACCTCCCACTCACCCCAGTGTTAAAAAAACAGACAAAAAACCCCGAAACAAACAACCAAACCAAACAAAACCACCAAAACCCCCATCTTTTCTGTCTTTCATAAAAATGTGGGACTGTGTAATAGTTTCTCAAGGCCACACCTTTGCCTGACGGGCAGATACACTGTCAGTACGCTCCGGGGGACAGGACTGAAGGGAAGATGCTCGTGACCATGCAGCCTGGGTTGTGTGAGGATTCAGCTTCTGCTCCTCTCACAACCATTTGTGCCTCTTCTCTCCTCACAGGTCCAAGCCGTCGTTTTAAGAGGGTAGTAGAAACCATTCAGGCACAGTTGTTAAGCACACATGACCAGCCTTCAGTGCAGCAGTTATCAGGTAAGTAATTTCTACTGTTGAGCACCTTGCTTCAGCAGGGACAGGATGGTGAAGAGCCTCTCGATACCAGGAGGCTGAGGGAGGCCATCCCTCTGATTACAGAAAGAAACGAGCTCCATTCAGACAGAGCAGTAGCTCCCCACACCCACCCTACTCCTCCCTCTCTCATTCCCACTCCAGTGCTCCCAGCACATTCCCCAGTTGAACAGCTTCTGCCCTCCTCCCGCCCAAAGAGCCATTTGCCCACTTCTCCATCAAAAGCTGCATCATCAATAGATCTTCCAGATTTTCTCTGGCTCCAAAATCTCCCAGAATAGGGACATGCTCTAGAAGATACCCAATTTTTGAACCCTTCAGGTATGCTTTAGAAACATCCAACTTCAGAGGGTCCCAGAACAAAGCTGAGAACTACTTTTAACTTAGCCATTAACAGCAGCATTTACAGATGGTCAGAAGGTGGCTAATAGTTTCCATCAGTGTGGTCAGCTTTTCGGCCCAATACTGTAGCAGCACAAATCATACACTAAGGTTCTGCAGAAGCTATATCTTACCTCTTTTAAAAGTAAATGTAAATTCTTTATGGTGGTAAAGAAAGCCTTAAGGTGTGTGACCCTTTGCGATGACATCAGTCTGAATCTGCAGGCAGCCTGAGTTGATACTACAGAAACTGGCCTTATCCCACCATTATGCAGCAAATGTTCACTCTGAACACGAGTGGTGACACACACAAATAAAAAAATCAGTCCTTAAAAAGGACAGAACAAAAGAAAAAGCTGAAAATTGAAAACTTCAAGAAGCTTAGCTATTGGGAGGAAGGAAAAATGGGGAGAGGTAGAAAGAATACGGGGAATAAATAAATAAAACAAGGCATAGAGCAGAGGCTGCAGGAAGAAGACAGAGAGGCAGGAATAGTGGGAAGATTTTTTTTCCATTGTATGATGACTAAAAGGTAGTAAGTAAATATTATATATAAGAGCCAAATCCTGTGCTTGACTTCTGTGTGAACCAACCAAGACAAAAGCAGAGGAGTGAAGTCGGCATTGCATCCTGAAGTTAAATCCCAGCAGTCCTTGGCTCATTGCACATCCTTCTGGTCTAACAGTGTGGCTTTAATAGCTGAAGACAAAATAACTCCATCTAGAAGGGTGTATGCTTACTACAAGACAGAGAAATATGTGAAGTTCAGGAAATATTATTTTCCACTTTGCTTTTGCCCTCCAGCACTGCCTGACCTTCTGCACTGTGGATTGCAAGGGTGCCCAGCACATGGGTTGTTCTGTTAGGAAACAGGAAAGGTGAGGATGCTAGAACTAGGTTTGATTCAGGTTTTTGCTGTCTGGACTTTTGAAATTAAATCAAACTCAAGGAAGCAAACAGAATTTTCTGCCAGCCCTTCCTCTTGGGAATTGCTGGGGCCAAGTGGGAGTGAGAGGAATTTGGTAGAAAAGCATCCTTTGAATCTAGTTCATATTGCCCCTGCTGCATGAACAATGTTCAAACATTCCTTTTTTCTTAGGGAAAGAAGTGTATCCTTGTTTCTGGGAGGAAGAAAAAGCTGTTTAAAAAGTAAATAAATTATGATCTTTCTTAACTTCTTAACCCTAGTATCTGCAAGCTACTGCAGCTATCTAGAAAGCCTTGGACCCTGTTGCACACTTGCACGTGAAATAGGATATTTCCCTAAGAAAGTCATATTATAGCAGGAATAAAAATCATCCATCTGACTGAGCCTCAGGGAGATGTTTCAGGCAAACTGTGCTCTGAGAAATGTGTCTGACTTACAGTTTTTCTCTGGTTCTGGAAGGGAAAAATGGTATTATAGCCACAGAATCTCTTTGTACTGCCTAAAGCTACATGAGAGCATGTGATTCTAACAGGGAAAACCCAGCCTGATCTTTAACACCAGAGTGGAATGGATAACTCCATGCAGAGCAAAATAAAAATGAATGGTCTCTTGAAACTTAAAAATTGGAATTCCCTCAGCCAAGGACTTATCCAGGCAAGAGCATTCACAAGAGACAGGGTGCCAAACTATCCTGTGTCAGAGCACCAGACCTGATCAACAATATCCAAGTCTCTTGATAAAGAGAACTAATTCAACCTTAAAATTTAGGTTGGAGCAGAGTACAAGGAAAACAGGAAAGGAAGGGGGAAAAACTTGTTACCAAGAGGAGACAACCTGTGCATTCAGGTAGGGAGGCCCTGTGATTCACATCCCCAACCAGAGAGAGTAAGGGGAAATAAAGGGATAAAGGGACAGCTAGAGTTCACATTCAGCACTTTGCTTAGCTGGGTGGCTGTGGATGACAAGATGCATGTAAAAGCTTCTAGAAATTGCCATAGAATTACTCAGCATTTCTTACAAGAAACAAGGCAAAGTCTTTTCCTTTTCTCTTCTTCACCCGTATTCCCAGCCCTGAACACCTTACAGGAATTGTGGTGGTTGGACTCCTATTCAGGGTCATGGTTTGAGGATACTCTGTAGGCAGTCCACTGCTGCAACAGAATGAGGACATTCACCATGTCTTCCTCCATGGTGCTGAGGACACTGCTGGCTCTGACCAGCAATACTGGCTCAGCACTGGAGATTTTCCTAGCTCACTGTGCGCAGACATACCCTCTATGTGGTTGTTTCCCCCACCTTTCTGATGCAGTTAAGATGGGATGATGAAAAACATCGGTGAAAGGTGCATGCATGTAAAGTGAGACTTGCAGAAGGGGAAGATACAGTGAGCACAGTATAAAGCAGACCAGAAAGAGCTGATAAGCATGACCTGATAGTCATTCTATCTCCTGCCCCTCCTTGATCTGTTATGCAGCATGCCAGCCCACTAAGCCGGCTTGCCTGGGTTTCAGAACACACTTTCCTCTTTCTCATTTCCTCCAGCTCACAACAGTGTTTGTAGATGTTGTGTTGCCCATGCATCTCTGTGTGTGTGTGTGTGTGTATGTGAGCCTGATACGTACCTGATTTAGGCAGATGTGTTCCTGTGTCACACTTGAGCACCTTATAATCTCCCTTCCCCTGGATATCCCTCCATTCACTTCCATTTTTCCTTCCTAAAACTGACTGTGCTTATTTCTTCTGACATACTCTGAAGCAGGAAAATAACTTCCCTCCTTTACCTGAATAAGTGTATAAATAAATGAAATCTGTCCCAAAAGCTAATGTAATACTTCCAAAATTCATTGTCTAGTTAGTGTCACGTATCAGTCTTCTACCTTAATGTTTCAGGACATTAAATTGTCTCTGGTACAACTCTTTACTGGCATAGTACAAGTAGCTAGGGATTGATTCAGCTTCAATTCCCAGTTAAAGAACTAGAGAACATCGTATGAAACTAGGGGAAGACATGTACCAAAAAAAATACTGGAAGGTCTCTCTTCATGTAATGCAAGACCTGTGGAACGCCTCGCTGAAGCAGGGTCTGAATGCAAGGAGCTTGGAGATGTTCATCTTCCCCTGAGTACTCCTTACTCACAGGAAGGCTGGACAGCTCCCTGGAATAGAAACCTTAATGAGGATTACTATACAGAGAAACTGCAGCAGGCTCAGGAAATCTCTGACCTGAAATTGGTGAGTGAGGTAGTGTTAGAAGGAAGTGTTCTGTGTGCTTGGCCTGCTGTTACACTCCTGCGTATCTCTGCGTGGCTGCTGACGGAGACAGAGCACTGCATAGTTTCAGTCTTTGATCTGAACCAGAGTAGCTGTCCATGTGTTCTTGTTACTGGTATCACAAAATCCATTAAACACAGCAAGGCCATGAAAGGCCTTCTGGATCAAGAGCAAGTATTGCTGTCTATGACAGCAGCTGGCCTTGTTTATCATCAATGTATGGATCTGTCCAGGAGCCTCATACTCAGAATCTCTTCTTGGGTAATCCCTGGGTAGGACTGGGGGGACGAAAAGATCTCTCTGTGTAAGAAAATCTCTCAGACTTCTGTCTTTGTTTCAGCCCAGTACTCTTTCCATTAAATCATAATCTGTTTTCCTCCAATGCCTTTGCACAAAAGAGTAATAGAAACAGCTGGTGAATAGGGACACGCAAAAGCCATCTGTGATCATTCACAGGGTATCAATTTTTATTTCCCTAATATTTTATTGCCTCTTTGGTTTTAAGTGTGGGGTGCTGCATATTCTTATTATTCTTTCCCATTTTCCCATGTTCTGGGCAATCAGCAATACTAAATAGCCTTCATAACTTCTTTGTAATAGGTTTTCTATTTCTTTATTATATTTATTGGCTTTATATCAGATTGTAACCATTGGCATCTCAAAGTTCAGAGCATCTCAGTGATGCTGCTGGAAATGCCTTTTATCAGCATAAACTGGTGTTCAGAGACCATATCCAGCTTCAAAGTAGGGCAGTGTAAATTCTTGCTCGCTGTGTGTATCTTCTGTATGCACCCCAGCTGCCTTATTGTGCTGGTGTACATCTCAAAAAGTGAAACGGATTCATGTGACCCAAAAATCTGTGCTAGAGTGTTGATCTGTGAATTCTGGGTGTTCATCTTTGTGGCTTATAAGAGCTGTAGGTTGGCTGCTTTGTTATGAAGAAATAACTAAGAAACTTAACGGTTTCCAAATGTGGGAAGGATTTTATCATCAGGACAGAAAAGGGAGCGAGGAACAAATGAAGTGCTTTGCAAGGTAAGCTTCCCACTGCCGACACAGAACAGGGCTATGCAAATGCTAGTTTGGAATTGGACCTTAAGTCCATTTTACCCAGGGCTCACCCAGGTCCCAGGTTTATCTTGTTTCCTGCATTCTCATGGGATCCTGTATGTCTTACCGCTCACGTAGTGTCTGGGGCTGCCATGGTTCCCACCTACAGAAGGAGCCATGTAATGCCTGGTTGGATTGTCAGAGCACTATTTTTTTGCTAAACAGCTTTAGTGTTATTACTAAACAGACTTCATTAAAATTGAGTAGTCCTGAAATAAAGCATGTAGAAAACAAGTCCAAGCTCTCCAGAGTTTTGATAGGAGAACAGTGAATTTCAAATAAGCACCCAATCACTGGGGAATTCCAATCTAAATCATTACTGTCTTGGACCAGAGGATGTGGTGGCTCCCTTGACATCATCTCCCTTAATAAAAATGTTTAATGGGGACTATGAGCATCTGGCTTTCTGGGATCTGGGCCTGGCTTTGGAGATCTCAGAGGAGCAGCTGTTTGGGTGAGATTCCTGGCCTGTGACAAGTCTCAGTCTCAGAGATATCAGAAACATCCCAAACCGGGCGACTTGATTGTGAAATTTATGTAGGATAGAAACATCCAAATTAAAGAAAGAAGAAAATTTGAAAAGAAAAATCAACAGAACACTGGCATTTTTTAATGGATTCAGAGCTTGTTTGGCCTTTTGAAGAAAGATCTTATTTTAACCGAAGCATTTGCCATCTGTTAAGGAACTGAACTGGGTCTCATTTATGAAGGAATCTTAGTCAAATCAAAAGCATGATTGGCTGCCAGCAATCTCTATGAAATAAGGAATTGCCTTATCATCAGAAGGGTTGAGATCTGACACTGCCTCTATGCTTTAATTAAAAAAAAAACTAAACAGCACACATTAAAAATGCAGTTGCATGACCCATCAGTGCTTCTCAGGCAGCTACAGGCCCTTGGACCCTGGCTTTAGTCACCTCACATAACAACCTGGCTCCCACAGTCACTGGGTTATCCTTGAACAGAAGCTGACTGTCAAGAATCTAAGGCTTTCTAATTAGAATGAAAATTCTACTTTAAAATGATGAAATATTTTATCATATAGAGTATTTACTAAAGCAGACGTTACTATATCATGGAAATTAAGTAAGTATTCAAGTAATTACCGTAACAGAGAAGCTGAAGGCATATTAACTCTGTTAGTCTTTCAAGTGACAGAGTATGAGCTACTGTTTCTGGTGTGCGCATGTTTGCTGTGCTTAGGAATTGGGGAAAAACAACCTTAACATCTCTTGAAAAGACATTAAAAATATATTGCTCTGCAGTTTCTGGCCACAGCAATACAGAGAATGCAAATTTTAGTTGTGTATAAAAGTTTTAAGAAAGACAAATTAGAGGTTTTCTTGTCACAGGTTGTATTCTTGTCACACCATTAATGTATGTAGACCTATTACACAGTAAGCTTTAAATGAAATACTAAAAAGAGCTAGCTATGCTGACTGCAGGTGACTTAGGAAAAAGACAGTGTTCTAAAGTACTAAGGGAACATTATTTTTTGTTTGTTAAAATTAACAAGGAAACAGAAATACCAATTTCAGGAGAATCTTATGAAGCCAGCCACAATGTTTACCTGCTCTGACAAATCCAATTACTACCTTTCTTTGTTTCCAGACTACTAGTTACTGTGTAGCCAGTCAGTCTGGATACACTTGAGGAGAAAATTCCTGGTGTTGGAGGTGGAAGTCAGACATGATCTTTCAGTCATATTTGAGACTTTCCTTGCTCTTGCATGTTTTTTCAGAGCAGAAGTTCTGCTAACGATTGAGTGAATGCTCTGAGCTCTACCACGATAGATCGGTGTTACACTGCATTACAACAAGGTGCAGTTGGCCTGGACAGGCACCACTGAAAGGCATGAGACAACAAACTTCTCCAAGTTATTAAAGAAAGAAAAAAAGTGATGCAAACTTGTGACCCTGACTTCTGGTCATTGGCTCTATCAGCAGTAGGCACTTCTTAAGCCTGTTAGGCATCTTCAGGGGAAAAATGTGTTTTGGGAATGTAATCTGCCTTCATTCAGTCAGACTAGCCAAAGAATTTCAAAGGCAGGTAAATTCTTGGCCTCTGTGACACTTCTGATACCTTGTTCTAGTTCTTGAATCCTCTCTTCTCCTTAACCTCCTTCCTTTTTCCCCTTTTTCTTTCAATCTTGTGCCTTTCTGAGAGACCATCCATGGGTATCATCTTCCATTGACCTCTGCCAGCCTGCCTCTAACCTTGAGGATGGAGATCATGTAGCTGCTACGTAGATGCTTTGACCAGAGAACAAAGCACCTGCCCTCTCTACTCCATGCTTTCCAAGATGATCTATGCAGCACAGGCCTAGCTGCATCAGAAAACATACATATCCGTGCTCTTCTAGCATGGGTTCAGCTTAGCAAAGCATATCCAGCACCCTTTCTTCCTTTTCTGAAATTACTTTTCTCAATATTTAAGGACAGAAATGCTGGGAAATTTTCCTTCCCTCTCTCCTGCAGACTTTTCAGCATATGGGGAGTAGGTAGCACTTGCTAGCAGTTAGGGATTTTCAGGATATGTGTGCCTGTTTCCAAGAAGCCTATTTCTTGAATTCATTGAGAGGCCGGGCAAGAGGAGATCGGAGACTGAACTGAGTGCATTAACTGTTAGCCACTTGCTCAGCAGCGAGTGCCCTGCATTGTCCAGCGCTCATGGACTCAATGACTTAGATCCCAAATGCAAGGGAATCCTGGCTGACAGCAGCAGGTCTGGCTTGCCAGCAGGTTCCACACAGAAGTGTCCAGCTGGGCTGGTCCTTTCTGCTTTAAAGGTGACATGTAGAGCTCATTCTGCTCGTTGCACCCAAGTAGGAAGCACTCAGAGGCTGTGGCAACGGGAGCTATACCCAAAGCAGACAATAATGTCTTAGGGCCGGATTCTGCCACCCTTTCCAGATGTAATTCTGTTGCCTGCAAATAGTAATGCTGAAAGCAAGAGGAATAAGAGACTAAGAGCCTACACATGAATGAGAGAGGCAGAGTTATGTCTGGAACTTTGGATATTACCCTTCGTGATCTAAAAGATGTTTCTGAGCTGTGTAAACAGCCTTATCATTCCGTGTCTGATAGCACAGTGCTGCATTTCATCCCTCTTTCCAGGTTTTCAGTGTACATAGAGCAGCTGGCTGGGCATTTCCTGGCTGTTGCAGGCTAACTTGCAGAGCTGGCCAGGTGAAACAATGCATTCAAGGCTTTTGGTTTGCTAATGTGGTGGCAGAACATTTCCCACATCTCACCTGTACCTATAGCAGAGGTGAGCAGAAGCAGTGGGACTGAAGTAGCAGCCACTCTCAGTCACAGGGCCAGGCTTACACTGGTGTACAGTGGGTGGCAGAATTTGGCCTGGGTTGTGTAAAGACCAAGATATGTATATGTTTCCTGCTTCAGGTAATAATGTGCTAAGTTACTACTTTATGCACAGAGGTATGGAAACCATTTTTTATGTTTTTCCCTCCCTCCTCTTTCCGTTCTATGATCCAGACACCACTAACTGTATGGAGTTGATGACTGGCAGACTTTCCAAATGTGGTAAGAACTTCCTTCCCTTCTGCCTTTTCTCCTTCCCTAGTCCCTGCTGAGCAACATAATAATGCGCCGTCCTGTCCCTTCCACCTGTTCCCCTTCCCTAACCTGCTCTCCCACGCTCTTTTAAAGACTACCCACCCCTAACAGCCCACTATGTCTTTCACTTACCTGGTGGACACAAGCATATACCCCTTACTGTGTTCCTCCCCATCCATGCACAGATGCACAGGCTCCACCACGGCTTTCCCTTTCATAGCACAAGTGTGTGGTTGTTGCACTTGAGATTGCCTCCCTCACTGTAACCCAGGCCAGTGATTTTCTTTTTCTTTCTTGGTTTGTTTTTTTTTTCCTCTTTTGTTTACTTGCTGCTTTTGATTCATGATTCTTCAGCCCCTTTTCCACAGTGAAGCTGAATGCTGCCTTGCTAGCTGCCATCTCCCATGGTTTCCCGCTATTTATTGAGACAGGATTGCTATGTTATTTAATTCCCTTTTGCATCCACGCCCTTCTTCCCCAGATAACCTTGCAGTAAGACCCTTTCAAATCTTCCATAAAACAGGCTGCATATTATCTGTCAGACACTTAGCTAGTGTAAATTATCATAATTCCAGTCCAGTCTTGGGGAAGGATGTTGTGTCCCTTGCTGGAGGAGCAGGGAACCTCCTGGAGATTCAGAATTTTGCTAGGAATGAGGAGGGTGAAAAAAAAATGTTTCCTGCAAAACTTGCAGCTCAACTTGCTTGGAGTTCCATTAATTTTAATTAACTTGTCCCTTGCCTTCCCTCTATGCACACATGGACTGTATTCTTTCTTTCATTGCCTGTGCCCCTAGTGACTTCTCCAAATGCAGTAGCAGAAATACCCAAATACTATAAGGGTTTTGTCTTACTACTTCTGTCTTGTACAGAAACATTCAGTACAAAGGAGCTGTCTTCTCTTCAGATTTCCATTCTGGTATATATACAGGTTGAATTCGTGTGTCTCTGTGAAAGAGAACACAAGGGGTTGAGGAAGTGACTACTGAGCTAGTACTGCTCTCCAGCTGGACCCGCGACTCCTGCATCATCTCTTTGTAAACTGAAGAAAGTTGTTCCAGAGTTCTTGTGGAGTCTCTATCAACAAAGGAAAGTTGTCCTAGTGGAGATAATACTAGGTTTATGCATGTGTGATACGGGCAGAATTTGGCCTGTTTCCAGTATTTCAGATGATCTCTTTCCCTTAAGTTGTAGGTTTGCTGGGGGAGAATTTTTCCTTTGCACAGAAAAGAGCTCATGTGATTTCTTTGAGTTTTCTGGGTTGCACCATTTCTGATCTCCTCATGAAGACTCATTTAAGTTGTAGGCAAATCTCCAGCTTCTTGAAGGCATCAGACAGCAAATCCCTCTTCTCCCTCAAGCCTTTGTTTCTTGCCCAGATCTGGCATTCACATCATAGCAAAAATATTGAAATGCTGATTCTACTGATTGCTTATGAGTTAATTGAGCTATACAGATAGCCAGCCAGTACTCTGCGTTCTCTAGATAGGGAGCGTTACTGCTGACTCCCAATTCAGGCAGGCCCTCCAGCTGTCACAGTGTCAGCATCAGTCCAACAAGGGACAAAGAGAACAAGGTGAAGGCCAGCAGGGAGACTATTTTGTGGCAGCTACAGCACAAACAGAACACACAGACATGTATATATCCAGGGAAAAGAAAAGATGGATTGTAGGGGTTTAATGGAACTGCTTCCTTTCAATCATATTCCCGTTGGCATGCTCACACACAACATAAGCAGTGGTGACTGCACCATGCTGAATTCCACCCTCCTGTAGGAATGAAGACCTATTTTGTGTGCAGGAGAGCTCACTACAATTTAGGCAGACGAGTGAAAAGGAATGATGCCCATCTAGTCTATTATTGGCAGACTGTCCTCTATGACTTTGAAGGCAGGGAACCCCCTGTGAAATAGACACAATGTTCATCTAGTAACAAGAAATTGTTTAAGAAAAACTAGTCTAGGTGGTTTTTTGACCTCATAATTGTTCCGTGTTCTGAAAGTCAGCACAGAGAGTCATTTTTGCAAGACTTAACACTGGGGCAGGAAGATCTAATCAGATGCTTTGTGCCTGGCTCAGCCATGTGAAAGCTCTGGTGGGAATGAGGAATATCTTCTCACCCACTATAAACCACTGAATGTCATAATTAACAGCAAAGCAAATTTATTTAGCCATTGAAATGTTATCTCATCTTCTGCTAGCAGTGGTCATCAGTCTGAGAAGGGATTTTGCATATAGCCATTAGATTTGAAAAACAAGTTAATGTTGAACAGCAAGGGTATGGTTAGGAACCAACAGTATCCAAATGATGTAACAGCTGCTATATCAACCCTACCTGTGCACACTGGAAAACTGCTGTCAACTCTTAATAGTTCTCAACAGAAGAAAACTATTCAGCTCATCATAAAGTTGAAATGCACATTGGGGTGGAATATTTTATGTTTCCACCCATTTGAGTGGGGGAATGGGCATTTCTGATGTCAGAAAGACTAGTTTCCATGAAGTCTTTCATATCTGTTCATAAGATTAAATTTACCTTGTAATAATTAAAACCTTTGTATTTAAAATGCAGCTGTAACCTGAAAGCTACCTGTTGGAGTGATACCTTCTAACTTAGCTGATCTGTTCCTTGTGTGTATTCGAAGCCAAATCAGTTTCATGGCAAATAAGTGTTACCACTCTATATGCTGCTGTTAAGCTTTATAAAATCATCACAGCTGTAAATGAAGGAGCTGCATTCTGTTTCTTTTGAGGCAGGGTTGAGAGAACTTTTTACTACCAGCTAATATGGTATTTATGTGTACCTCACCAAAGAATAGGTTGCATAATTGACAATGAAGTTCTAATAGATTCTACAGAGCCTTTCCATTAAAAAAAATTAAGATAACACACAAACTGGAAAGCCCTCCAACTTCAACCACAAAGCTGGGACTTAGAAAGCAAGTATCATTGTAGATTGAGCACATTGAATCTGGAGCCATTGATATACACAATGTAGTGCTATTTCAGTGGTCTATTCAGGAAAGAGCGTGTCCTTACAAATTTTAATGATTTTAAGTCCTTTAAATAGTGAGCTGAGAATTTCTTTGGGTGGTTGACTCAGTAGTAAAGCTGGGGTGTAGCCTTTGATAGCTCTCCTTCTGTCATCCCATTTTTTGGAGTTTCACCAAGGTGCTGGCTGCTGGCAGAAAGCTCTGAAAAGCCTTCCTTATTTTTGTCTTTGCTTTCTGAGAAACACCACAAAGCCTGAAAACTTTCCAGTCTCCACATTTCAGCTGCCTGGGGCTGAATTTTATTTCCAAGTAAGGCAATTTTTGCTTGTTGCTTTCCATCCCTCATGACTCTTGGGAAAGTCTTCAGTTACAGCAGTGGCACTTCCATGGAACTGGATGATGATAAGAGGGAAAAGTTAGTACATGTAACTAGTGCAGCTCCAGTTGAATCATGCTGTCATGTTAGGCATTGCACAAAAGTATGTTCCTGCAGAATCCTAGACCATAACCCTGTGACAACAGGCTGGCCAGAAGACCTTGTGTTTATTCTTAAAACACCCCGTGTGCCTGCTTACAATTCAATACCTTGATTCCTTGCACCAGAGTTAAACAAAAAGCTTTATGCATCCTTTTGTGTACCAGTGGCTATCACCAAAATCACAGAATCACAGAATCGTAGGGGTTGGAAGGGACCTCGAGAGATCATCGGGTCCAACCCCCAATGACCAACAAAAATGACCTGATCAAAGAAGCAGCACAGCAAATCCTCTTGTCTTTCATATCTTTCCAATGTAACTCAGTCAAATCTCTTGCTTCCAGTATTTTGGACTTGACATAGCTTCCAATTCAGAGCCATCTGACCTTGTTCCCCCATGGCAAATCATCCTCTGCACACGCAAAGCAATTGCAGTGCAGTAAGGGCTTCTCTTCATAACTCCTCACAGTCGCAGTTTGATTCATACAGATGCAAGCATATGTCAATAGCATCCCAAGCAACCTGAGAAATTAGGAGACTTTTTGTAGTTTGAAATTGGTAGCACCCTCTTGTGTTGAATTGCAGCATGTAGTTTTGTGAGTGCTAATTTAGGCACTGTTGGTCTTACTAGCAGCAGCAAATATCTGGATTTGGTGCCCTTGGAAGTGATTCTGAGCCATATTGTCAGTAATTAGAGTAATCCTGCTTCTCACAAAGTAGCTATTTGATGGAAGAGAAGGTTGGTGATTTGCATTCATAAAGTCATAACTGATGGCAAAAACACTGTTGCTGAAACCTGCAGAAAAAAACATATGCTGCCCTCCAGCTGAAAGGCTTTTCTCATCACTGTTACACTGTGAGCTAGTCAGAACAATATTCTTTTAATTAGCATTTCTGAAAAATGTGCTGGCTACTGGTTCTTCCAAGCATGGCTGATTCTTCTATGTTGTGACCAAATGAGAGAGAAGACCCACCTGAAGTATCACATACTCATTAATAATGGGTGGATCATGATAAGTAAGATAAGTCAGATTTTCCAAAGAATTCAAGCCAGGTTTCCCATTTATCCTTGCCCATTCTACTAGAATCCTTTGCTGTCTGAATGGGTGGCTGACTTGCCCCACATTCTAGCCCTATCTCTTCATTCTAGTTTTGTGCTGGGGAGATGTTTCTTGCCCAATTCACCACTCGTGTTTTTGTGCTGTAGAAGAAGGTAGCAATAAAAATGGCAACTTGGAACTAATGATGCATCCAGATGTGTTCAACTATTTGGTGCATGTCAGATCCTGTTTTGACAGCTATGGGTAGATATTTACTGTCCAATACAAGACCTTTTCCTCTTTGTCTGTAAGAAATAATACCTTATGCAGAAAACACAGATACGTATCTCTCTCTTAATTAAGATCATAGTACTTCATGGCAGGCAGTGCATCAGGATACTCCGTGTCAATATTTGCTTGCTGTAGTAAGCTAAATTTGAGATGGCCTCCCCAGAAGATTAAATCATATTTTGAAGGGATTAATTCAGAGGAAATGAGGAGGAAACATTTCACCAGCATACACAGGTTGTTTCTCTCCTTGGGAACAGATCAGAGAATTTAAAACCCGTAAGATCATATTTGAACATCCATCTGTCAGGAAAGGACAAAATCAAAAAGTGCCAATATATTTCTGACATTTTTATAGACAAAAATTGGAATGAAGCCAGAAGTCTCTAAGAGAACGGTTAGCAGCAATACCATCATCTGCTGTGACTTTACTGGTGTAGGTCATCAGCTTCCCCCCTCAGCACACACTTGTACAGGCAGATCTTAGTAAAAGGACAGGCAGATACTAAGAATTCTTGAGCAGAGTCCTTTACCAGTCAATTTGCTGGAACAGTGTGATTCCACAACAGAATCTGGCATCCTTGCCTGCTCTTTCAGTGCCACCAGCTGTCCAAATGTATGATTCCCTCCTCTCCATCATGTCTCTTCTTGAATGTTACAGGATAGTGATGGATTGGAGAGAGCTGTTACTCATCAGTAATGGACATATATATTTCTAATGAATTACTCCTGCCTTAGCTCTGTGCAAGGTAGCAGCAAGGAGATTCTGTTCAGGTCTTTGCTGCCTCCATTCACCATTCTGTAACTCATTACCCAAAAGCTACCTGTCTCAGTTATATCATCTGTGATTGGAGAGGCTGAACTGGATCTCAGCTTCTCTGTGTGTGTATGAGAGAGAGAGAGAGAGAGAGAGAAAATGTGCAAGATAGAGGCAGAATGGCCATCTGGATGCATCTGACTAGTCACACATATTGGGCTACCCTCCTTCAGAGGAGATGGGATGTTTTAGGGGAGTAAGAACAAGGATGAGTTATAAAGCATTTAAATGTCAGGTTGTTTTTCAAAATCTGCCTAGGTGTGTAGTGATTGAAAGTTGCCATCTTCTAGTGGTAGCACAGATACTTGTGCTGACTGTGTGACAACCTGAGTATTTCCTACCAGCAGTCTGTTTCTGCAAACACTGTTTTCAGCTGGCATTTTTACTGGCAGAGCCTAAGGACGCTGGAAAGTAAGCCCTGTTCATACCTTTGGAAGTCATCTTTTCCAGTTGCAATTCAGGTGTCCTGCTAAGAAACTGGAGTTGTTCTGTGGACTGTCTCCATTTGCTAGTCATAAATTGAAATGAAATCAAACCTATCCCATTAGGTAACTAGCTGGGGTAAATAGGCAGCTTGTTCTGGTCAGTCTGTTGTGACAATTCATAAATCCAGTAAAAGACACATCTGTGTCTCTTGAAATGCCTTCCTGATTTCCTATACTTTTAGACAAGTATGTCTTGGAATTTCTGCAGTTTCTTTAGCTCACTTCAGATGGACTAGAACAGATTCATAGACTAGGAGAAAGTTTTGTGTGATAGCCTCCAGCAAGACATTGCAATGTCCTTTTTTCACCCTTCTCCAATCTGGAGGGAAGCCTCATACATCCAACCATTAAACAAACAAAAAATTCTTTCCATAGCCTCCTTCAGTAGTCAGTGAGCTCGTTGAGGCATCTCTCTGATTTGTGTTTGTACATGCCTAGGGTAGGGGCTCTTCGGGCTGGAGGAAGACCCCTACATAATACTGCAACTAAACAAAGAGGAATAGGCCACTTTTATCTTTTTGTCATCCCTTTCACTGCATTTACTGTTGGAGTGGACTCTGTATTTTAAGTCATCTGTTTTCAAAGGCAGAAAGGCCAACAGAAACCAAGCAAACAGGCAAAAAAAGCCCAGTCTTAACAAAGAGGGCTAGAACGCTGTTAAAGTAGAGAAATGGGTTTGAAAGAGAATGGATTGTCAGCCATCAAGACTGGATTTTGATGCTTTATGTGAAAGGAGTTGGATTTTTGTTACATAATTCACTGAAACCACAGCTGCAATAGAAATACAGAGCAAGCTAGGGATGAGAAAGCAAAGCGGTTAATGACAAAGGAATGAATATAGAAAGACAAGCTTGGTAGCAGAGTTAGGCAGAAGACAATGAGAAGGGATGTGAAAGCAACAGGGGAAAGAATATGGGCAATCAGGTTCACAAAGGTTGTCTGTGTTTCCAGTGGAGACCTATCTTTTCCCATTTGCCTTCTCCCAAAGCCTAAGCTAAAAATGTAGAAACCCAAAATTTCTCAGCTATACAGGAAGGAAAGGCAGAGGGTAATCTCATAGATGGCATACTGGGCTTGTGCAACTTTGCATTCAGCTCCACAAGGATTAACCCATTAAAAATACATACACTTGAGAGAGATGGTTTCACAGAAGGAAGAACCTCAGGGATCACTTCCATTAACTCAAAGGGAATGTTGCTATTTGCTTCAAAGAAAACAGGACTAAGTCCTTATCTCCTTACTTGCCTGTGTTGAAATGTTACAAAACAGCAGGCTCTAATCAGTGACTGGAGCTCAGGACAGGCTTGTCCTGAGGCTGCTTGTTCGCCATCCCCTGTTTTTTCTCTATGGAGGACTCTGAGGTTCCTTTCAAGGTCAGGGCAGATTTTCTGCAAGGTCAGAGTAGGCAAGGTAAGTCCTTTCCTGGTGGCAGTTCTTGGTGCCTGGAGTGAATCCCCTCGCTTTCTCTTCCCACTTCCACTTTGCTTCTCAAACCTGTGACAGCGCTGGGGCTAGGTCTATGTCAGGCAGACCTCCTCAGAACAGCAGATCACCTACTGAGGACTGTGAGGGTTGCCCAGCCTCCTTTTACATTTTTCTGTCTGTCTCCAGCCCTGTTTCTTCTCTTCAGTGTATTCAAATGCATTGTTTTGACTTCTTCCATGATATCTGGCTGCGACAATGCAGCATACAGGTGCCACAAACCAGCACTTTCTCCAGAAGTAGATTTCTCTAGCATCCCTTCAATACGTGACCCTTTCATAAGCTTCACTGCTTGTTTTCAAAACCATTCGCCTTCCCCATCTTGGCATACAGCTCCTTGGTCTAACTCAGAAATGCACATCCATCCGCTCCTAATAGATTTTAACCTAATGCTCTGAACCTCCCCTCCTGCCTCTGATCCTTCTCACAATTTCTCACCCTTGCTGCCCTTCACGCCACCCTTGCTCTGTGCTGATGAACGTTTGCTCTCAAGGGGAAAGACGACCTTAGTTACCAATGTATGAAACACCAGGGAAGTTTTGAAGAATCAGTGAGTCAAACCTTCGTCTCTGTCCAGAGGAAATGGGATGTCATCTCGCTTTCTGAAATAAGAGTCAGCCTTTTGAGGCCCCCAGATGGACTTACAGGTGTAAGAGCCTATCACACAGTTTGCACTGAATGCCAGGAGTGGAAAATTGCCAAAAAAGCTATTCTAATCTGTCATCACCTGCATTTTCAAGTCTTGTTTTACTGAATGCGTAAGCCCAAAGGGAACTGAGACTAATAGGAGCAACACCACACACCATTTTCATGCTTCCAGCATAGCTGACCCATGCTTACATATCTCCAGAGAAAAACGTGAGGACTCTTTGTCTGTCCAAAGACCAAAATCTAGACCAGCCCGAGAGTGGGCTAACAAGCTGTCACATAGACAGCACCAATGCAGTGATTTTCTGTGTTTCTTGGTGTAGGGTCACTTCTTTCTTGACTGCAGGATAGGAAAGCATTATTACCTTGTATTTAATTACAAGTCCAGATACTACAAAAGGCAAAGGAAGGAAAGGGTTAGTCAAATGGCCTATTTTATATTTCAGTAGCTCTGTTTAAACATCCCTAAGGATTTCTTGCCTCCCATTAAATTTCTACCTGAAAATGCTGATTGTAAAGAATCCAGTAGTGATACTGGCAAAGAAAAGCAGACTGTTAAATACTTATGCTGCAGTAAATCTCCAGGCACTTGCAAGCCAGTAGGGCTTAGGGAGGAGAAAGGGTGGATGAAACAGGGGATGCATATTTTAGTAGGATGATTAAAAATCTTGTGTCAGGACTCAGCAAATACAAGATATATAAATATAACTTTTTAAAAGTGTTTTATTGCTCCATTCTTGCAAGTTGTACTTTTGTCTACTGTTCCTGTCTACGTGAAAACAAAAAATTTCCCTGATTCCTGCAGAGCCCTGCTTACTCTGCCCTCTTCTTTCCCTCTAAGCTTGTTGAATAAACTGCTCAGCTGAATAACTAGAGATATTCCCCTCCCCTTTTCTCCCAACCTAGCAGTCTTTCGCTCTCCAGCATTTTTTTCAGTGCTCTTTTTCATTCTCTCTGCTGACTCCATTTGCTTATGAAGATGAGGGGTCCAAAGCCACATAAGAACCAGATCTGCCCACATTCCTGCATTCAAGGCTGAGTGTTTGCTTTCCTTTTTTCTTTCTCTTCATAAAGACTATCCACCTAAAAGCAGTAGAAATTAGTCTGAGCAGATAGAAGTGAGTCTGCACAGAGCACATGCCCACAAACCTAAAACAGTTTTAGGAAAGCTGAGGGAAATCTCTGAAAACGATGTTGTAGGTGTGGAACAGATATCCCCCTTCCAAAGCATTTGTATGCATGTAGAAGGAAGCAAGTGGAGTTCATAGAGGTTTGACAAAGTGACTGAGAGTTTGATAGTTCTCCACTTCTCAGCCAGAAATTGCACTATGTGCTTTGCCTGGCTGTTTGTTTGGGCCTGTTAGGTAAATGATGCCCTTCCAGAAACTGGCAGCCATTTGCTTCTGCCAGTGGTGTAACTCAGCGCACAGGCAGAACCAGGGCCAGCACCACGTTAACCGTAAGGCAGAAAGCAGAGGAAGACAACTAATGGATTAGATTAACATCCCTCACTGCATATGGCAGCCACTTGATTTTTCTCAGTGCTTGTTAACATGCAGAGAAAAGCAGCAACTACCTGGTTATCGCAGGGCACAAGAAAAATGAGTAACATATTCGGTTTTGCAGGGCACAAATACTATTTACTCTTTCTTTGTACAAGAGCAGTTGATGTCTGTCTGGTGTTTTCCATTGTAGAGTAACAAAGCACTCAACCAGCTCTTCAGACAGGTTGCTGTGCACAGGAAGTACTTTCCTGCCATAGTAACTGGTTTGCTTATGTTTGTAGTGAACATGAAGGGAATTACAGTATTTCTAAGCCACCAGTTTCCACCAACTGTGGATAAATGTCAATCTCTGCTATGAAGAAACCCCTTTGCTCCCAACTGAATGTTCCCATCTTGGGGATGAAAGGTTTCGCTCTTCACAGCATATCACAGCACTGGAAGGCAGATACAAAGAGCCCATTTCCTTCTGGGAGCTGCAGAATGAAATTGCTTAGGTGGGATATAAATTATTTTTATTTGTTAGAACAATGGAGTCAACAGTCCCAATACTGAGAAAAGCATTGTGGGCTTTTAAAGATCATGAACAATGCCTCCATGGCATATGTTAGATAAAAACCTTTGGTATCCATGTTCAGAGAATTTACTGTGACCTCTCCTATGTCTGATCAGGATTAACCTCCCCAATCCAATGAAATGAAAAGGGACTAGAAATGCCCCCAAAAGGCTACATTTCCAGTAGCAGCCGGTTCCTTTCCCTTGGTAGCACCTCAGAGCCTTTACTCAGGTATGGCCTTCCACATATCCTCTGACACAGGACTAGATTAGGGGGTTGGACTAGATGATCTCCAAAGGCCCCTTCCAACCCCTATCATTCTGTGATTACCAGCATACAACCCTGCTGCCTGCAGGTCCAATGGCACAAAAGACTCAATTCATGTGCACAGGGCCCAGCCCATGTTAATATTGTGACCTGCTGTCGTGGCTGTCTTAATGAGTTACCTTTTAATACTAGTATGCAACCCTACACCCCTTCCCAGCTCTAGACTCCACCAGAGTAAATGTCAGTGTCATGGAGGCTGTATTGTAGAGAGAATGTAAATTCAGGACAATAAGAAAGTAGTTCTTGACCCTGGTAGGACCCAGAAAGAGTTAGATGCATAACAACCTGCTTCCACAATGCATTCGGCATCTTTATTTCCAGGTTCCTGGTATAAGAAGGATCTAAAGGTGCTTAGAAGCTTGCAAGTACAAGCCACAAACCACACATGCAGATGGCAATACTCATGTCAGTCATAGCTCATCTTTCAAATGCTGTTTCCTATGGAGCACTCAAGTGCTTCAGGTTCAGTGACTAAGAGGTGAGCAAGGAGATGCTCAGAAAGAAATGAAAGGCACACAAAGGCAGAGCGCTTTGCGAGGCTGCAAAGCAAAGCATCGGTTGGTGACCACATAGAAATATACCCCACGTTTGTACCAGCAGCAGTAAGATGGGGTGTGCCTGTACCCAGCATTACATTCACTGATGTTTCAGTGTGGAGAGGCCAAGCAGCTCCAAGTAATAGAAGTATTTCAGCCACACAGTACTGTGTCCTTCTGCTAGGTGAGACAGTATTGCTTCCCCACTCAGGAGAAAATTAGGACCTTCCCCTTAGGTGCTTTATGCTTCCAGCCTCTTTATTTCTGTAGGTGTCCCATCCTAAACACTCTTCCTCTTCCTGCTCATTGTCTTCATCCCCCACACACCCCCACGCACGTGGCTCTGGATCTCCTCATCATGTTCTTCTCGTTAAAAACCCCATTGTTCATTTGTTTGTTTGTTCTCTCTCTCTCTCTCTCTCTCTCTCTCTCCTCTTCTCTTTTTCTCTCTCTTTCCCTCTCGTTTTTTGTTTTATTTTTCTTCCTTCTTTCTTTCTTTCTTTCTTTTTTTGTCTCCTCTGTTTTGTGTACCCAGGCAGCCCATTGAGTAACTTCTTTGACGTAATTAAACAACTTTTTTCAGACGAGAAGAACGGGCAGGTGAGCCATCCCCCCGGCACGCCAACCAAGCATAGCGCAAACAGCAAGCGGAGCGATTCCGGTTCTAATGACTATGGGTCTAGAGGAGACAATAAGTACCCTGCTGGCAAAGACAAGGCAAAGATGGTCTCATCAGTCGGCCTACAAGACCAACCTTAAATAAACACATAAAAAAATAAAATAACTTAGAAAAAAAACAAAAACAAAAAAGCAAGAAAGAATGAAAGAATATTCCTTAGCAAGCTAGCCTCTAAACTAGAAGGATGTATATACCTTGCCACAACAGTACAAAACTGTCTATAGACAAATTTTGTATGAAGGAATGACTGTATATATATACATATATATATTTATATATGATATATAATATATATCTCAGAAACAAACACAAAAACAAACGAATGAAAGAATGAAAAGAAAAGAAAGAAAAGAAAAGGTAGCACAGATGACAAACCCAGTTCACCAGATCTTGGGTTGTGGTTTTTTTGATTGATTTTTTTTTCCTCCCTTTTTTTGAATGTTTTGCTTTTTTTCTCCTTCCTGATTTTTTGGTTTTTTTTTTTTATTATTATTATTATTTTTCGTTTTCTTTTGGTTTGTTTCTTGTTCTGTTCATGCTCTCTCTGTGTTTCTGACGACACCACTTGTTTCCGCTCTGCTACCAGGAATTATCCCGAAAAGTTAACATGTCAGCCACGGCTTCACCTTCTGTGCTCTGCGGACACTTGTTGACGGAAGGCAACCGATGTAGACTGTCCAAGGACCAGTCCTGTTTGAGGTTCCCAGCCTCCCCTCTCCCTTCAGGAAGTGGGTTTCTCCCCCACTTCTCCCCAGACACCTCCCCAGTGCACGCTTGGCTTTTTTTTTCCCCCCTCTCTTTTTTCATTTTTGGTGCTCCACAAGAGAGATCTGCTCAGTTACGGGATTGCAGAGTCTGGGCTGAAAGGAGGTTGCAAATTGTTGGAGTGAAACCTTTACCCTGGGCAGCTTCTGTCCGTGCAGGTGAACTCAGCCCGGAGGGGGAGGGTGCGGGGAAGGAGACGGGTGTAGCGGGAGCGCAGTGTTCCATGAATCCAGAGCGCGTTCTCATCAGAAACCAGCCAGGAGCAACTCAAAACTAAGCGTTGAACCAAGACAATATTGGGGAGCTTCATCACGTGATTTTCTTAAGCTTCTTTTTTCTCCCCACCACCTTTTCCTTTTCTTTCGCCCCTTTTTTTATATATACATGTATATATGTGTGCATATTTCTATATAAATATACATACATACATACATATATATGCAGAACAGTTGGTTTTTTTATACTATATCATTTTGCTTTTTGACCTGCTGGAAGGGGAAAGGAGTAAACTTAGGAGGGAGAGGGGGTTCAATGAATAAACACATACAAACAAAACATTAAAACTTAGGGAAAAGGCAACTCCTGGTAGCAAAGAAGAGGGACAAGACTCTGCCAAGGACTGTCTCTCCTGCCACCGGGCACAGTTGCCGCTGCTGCTACTGCTGCTCCTCCTTCGACACCTTCCTCCCCACCTGTCAACTCCCTGCCGCTGTGCCACCGCGCTGGGACCTTCTTCAACCAGCTGGATCCTCCACCACACCCTGCATTTAGAGGCAATTGTTGTGTTGCTAGTGCTGCATTGATATCAGTATTATTATTTCTTTAAGTTACCAGTTCCATTTGTTGGCTTGGGTGAATTTTTTTCTAAAAAAAAATAGGAAAAAAAAAGAAAAAAAAAGAAAAAAAAAAAAAGACGAAGAGGAGGAAGAAAAGAGACTTCTCTTGGGTTTTATTTCCTGTGTGTGTGTGTGTGCAAATCACTGGCACTTAGTTCATCAGAGCAAAACAAGGTGGAGTCAGGGCAATGGGAGACTTAATCACGAAGCTACTGTAAACTTTAAAAATTACTGCAAGATATTTTTATAAAGTTTTTGTTTTGTTTTGTTTTGTTTTTGAAAGGGAGGAGGGTGGGGTTGGGTGGATGGGGACCTTTTTTTTTTGTGTGTTTCAGTTACTAGGTCTTGGTTATTTATATATACATATATATATATTTAAAAAAATATGCTGTTAGATATATCTTCTGTTTAATAACTGTGTAGAGGCAACATTGTTTCTTATTTATTTTGGGGAGGAGGGGGAAAAAAGACACAGAAACCCCGTAAGTGTTCATCTTGTGACTTTGAGAAAGAAGAATCGTCGCCTTTTTTCCTCCTCCTCAGGAGTTACGTGACCAAGTGTAACTTATTCTGGCCCAAGCTCAAAGGTTAAACAAACTTAAAAAAAAAAAAAAAGACAAAAAAAAACAACGTGGTTTTACGCGTGGAAGACAAAACACAGTGAGAAGTACTTCTTGACTGAGATTTTAAGAATGTAGGCTTAGCATTAGTGTTCAGCTCTTTTATGACCTTCGATTGCTGCTCGTTGGGTTCCTATGGGTGTATGTTGTATCGCAAGATTTATTTTTTTTTTAATGATAATGTTGGATGAGTTCTTTTTTGTTGTTGTTGTCGTTGTTGTTTTTTGGTTTTTTTAATCATTTTTCCCCTTCTTGGACCAGTTTTACTTGTACATAGGTTTGAAGATTAAAAAGAATTTTTAAAGACACAAGTGGGGCAAAGACCTTTGACTTTTGTCCCGTTTCCCCATTCCCCCAAATGGGAGGGATTTATTTTATTTTTTGGTTTTATTTATTTATTTATTTTCCCTATTCTTAAACTTTTCTCTCTCTCGTATTGCTGTGTGCATGTCAGACACCAGGGGGTGATGGCTGGGGACGGGGGGAGGCAAGGGTGCAGGAGAGGGGGGCAGTTTTAATTGCATGACATTGCTGTAAATTAGTCTCTTTTGCTTTTGTTGTCTTTCCTGCCTCCGCCCTCTCTCTACTTCTCCTCCGAGCTCCCCTCCCATCACCCCCGTCCTTCTTTTCCCTCTTTTCTCTTTCCTTGTGTATAGATTTTGATGCTTCTGTTACATTGTACCTCTACAAAAGGCTGGGATTTCAATACAAAATAATAATAATAATTTAAAAATACCTATATCAGCAAAACCCATGTGGTACAAGCAGGAAGGGGATTACTTACACAAGATATAAGAATAAATGAAAGCAATACCTCTTGTTATCCTTCCTATTTTGTACTTTGAAGACACACACACGCGCACACACACATATACAGACACAAACTGACATTATTTAATGGTTTAAAATGGACAAAAAAATCTGATGTATCCCTTGTTAAATAACTGTGAGCAACTTTAGTTCAAAAACCAATAAATTCATTCAGTAAAGATACTAGCTGTTGAGTGTCCTGTTTATGTCCATCGAGATGAACTTCTTGCCCCTGCCAGACCCAGTAAGTACTGTATCATGACTTTCTACACCAAAGGAGCTGAAGACGGCCGGCACGTAAGGCAGCATCTTCCTGGCTGTGGCATTAACGTTGTCTCCTCGCAGCGCTGGCCTCTGTAGCACTGCACCCAGCGTGCTCCACCATCACGGCACAGCTGCGCCACGTACAGGCAAAGGGCAAGGACTCAACCCTGTAGGCCTGGTTTTCCACAGTAACGTGTTGAAAAAGATTAATCCAAATTACAGAGCAACGACACACAGCCCCTAGATCTGGTCTGGATGGAAACCGCTGTGCCAAAACCTGTTGCTGTTTGTGATCATTCTCATCTCTAACCTGAGCTTCTCACGTTGATTCCAGATTTAGCATAGGAAGGATTTCTCCACCCTCCCCACCCGAAACACTCAGTCACATACCTTTGAAAAAGCTTATCAGGTATGTCCCTGGCTTGTGTGGGGCTGGGGGGGGGTTTGGTCGGTCGGTTGGTTGGGTCGTGTGGCTGCTGGCTTGTCACACGTCTCTCTCAGCTTTTGGGTGTTCGCCTTTATGCTGGATTTGTAACTTGCTTCCAGGTCACCCCGAGAACCGAGCCCTGTGTGGGTGCTTCCCCAAGGAAAGATGCGGCTGGGGTAAACGTGGCAGACCCGACCCCACAGCAGGTCTGCGGTGCCATCCCCGTGGGTGTTTGGCCCTGACCCCAGCCGTCACTGTGTCCCAGCCACCTCCGGCAGTGTCTGCTCTCAGCCCGCACAGTGGAAGGCCCCGACAGAACTGCCCCACAGTGGGCCGGGTTGTGGAAGAAAAGGGGGATCCTGCCCAGCCATTAGCGAGGCTGCAGCAGGGAGGCGGGCAGCGAGCACGGCAGCTTCTCCCAGGGCCTGGCCCAGCCCAGCCTGCTGGAGGGCAGCTGAGCGGAGCAGGTAGGAGCCGTGGGAGAGTGGGGCGGCTGGTGGGCTGGGGCAACTCTATCCCACCTGAGTGAGGACAGCATGACAGCGCATTCTGGAAGGTTCTGTGGTGCCACCTGGCCACGGGGAAGCTACAGCGAGGTGAGGCCATCAGGGCTGTGCCTGCGGGCTGGATGACATGACCTGAGAAACCTTCCACTGTAACAGGCAGGCCCCCGGCAACTGCCCCCCTACGAGGGCAAGTTGTGGTGTCCTTCTGCAGGCTCTGCCAGAGTAAGCTAGAGGAGCAATCGCCACCCCACCAGCTCCCTATATAGTAGTGGCCATGGTTGGAGGCTGTCGCCCATCCCCTCATGGTGCAGCAGGAGCTGCTCCCCAACCATTTGTTTCCCAGGCCTGTGGGTGGGAAACCCTCTCTCCCACAGGGCTGTCTTCTGAACAGCAACATGCAGGGAGAGCATGTACACTGGTAGGAAAAGGGTGCATGAGAGATGCTAGGTGCATCGCAGTAGCTATCATCTAACAGGGGTGTCATGGGGATGGTTGTGGCCTGTGGTATCTTCCACAGATGTGTGCATCAGCCTCTGGAGCTCTGTGTTGGAGTAGTGCAGATATTGACAAAGCTCTGAAGCTGTCTGGGCAGGGGTCACAAAGGAGATGCCTCACAAGGACATCTCTGCCGCAGTAAGGTCTCAGCAGGGTGTGAGACTCACAGCTGTAGCAGACTGTTTCCTGCAAGGTAGTGGTTCTGGCAGGCAATGTCTCTGGGGGTTGGTGTTCATGTCGACACCTGCTTAGTGGTGGGGTGTGAGAGCTTGCACGGCAGCTGGCATTCCCTGTGGATGCAGGAGGGACGCAGATGTGCATGAGGTCCCAATGGTGTTTGTGCTTGAGGGGCAAAAGGAGATAGTGCAGTCGCTTCAGTGCTGTGAATGTTATCTGTACAAAATACACTCTTACCTAGGAAAAAGGTTTTAAGGTCTTTAGGGGATTTATTGGTTTGATAAACTGAAGGAGAGGGAGGAGCAGAAGCATAAGGGGAAGATCAAAAGACAAGGAGAATCAGAAGTGCAGCAGGATTTGGTCTCTGTAACACTGGGTACCCAGAACTGGGAGCTAGCTGTGTATCTGCAACTCTGCAAGTGAAAGGATGTGCTGGGCTGGAGTGCAATACAGCGGCATGGGATTTAACTGCACTGTGGCAGCAGGTGTGTGCTGCTTCTCTGTTTCTTTTTTCAGAAATGTTCATAAACTTACATGACCTTTTTATACACCCAGCAGTATTCATAATTAGGGTTCCCAGTATTACTAATTATGGTCTCCAAAAGCTGTAAGAAGAAAATACTGAGTATGCAAAGTGAAGGATCTCATGCTTAGGACTTACCCACATTTATTCTGCCTTCTTGTTGGGCCGTGGGATAACACAGTCTCTAGCTATGTGATGTTGCAGAGGAGGGACTGTACTTCTGAGTGAATTTGGTTTATGTTTAAACACTTCTCTACAAAACACCCTTCCTATTTTGTAGCTTAAATCTGAAGGTAATTAGTAAATGCAGCAGAGGATATTGGTATGCCCCTATTGTAAAGGTAGTTGGATTATCTCTGCCTTCAGGTGGTGGCTATTGTCCTTGCCCACACCCCCTGCCAAGTGATGGCTGCTGAGAAGGGGTGGGCTGTGACACCAGTCCTTCATTTGCTGTGATTCTGATCTCTGCAGCTCTCTGGTTTTCTTGGAAGAGCCCAGCCCCTGGGACTTGGTAACTAAACAATTTACTACTTTTAACATTCATCTGTCTGATTTCCTCTGGGTAAGCCAACACAGCCTATGACCTTCCAAGTGTAAACTGAAGGCAAGGCAAGTATCTAAGGCTCTAGTTTATCTGTGCACATGTGGATATTAATTTTATTTAGATACATGCATGCATTAAAAATGTATTTGTGCTCAAGGTGAACTGTTGTTAATTGAGCCAGAACCTGATATGTGCTATGTAAGCAATAAATTCTGTATATGCATCAAATGAGCAGCTGAGTCTGTAGTCGTGAAGGTAATTCTCATTGCCACACGTCAGTGTACAGTCTGTTTGGGGGCTGAGAAAGAAGTCAGTTGTGTTTGAGAGTGCTAATGCAAATTGTCCAGCCTTGCAAGTGATGCATGAATATTTCCTCAGAAGCCAGGTTGGCTTTAATGAAAGTGATCAGATACAAATGACTGAGCTTGAGTGATCCATGCTAGGCATAGGCAGAGACCAGTGTTTGTAAAGACAGCAAAACTTGCTTAAGGCCTCTAAGTAGTGCTAATTCTGGTGCCTGTTGTTACAAGGTTTGTCTTTTTTCCTGCTGAATCAGACAGAGCATTTAACCCTGTGGGCTTGGACCTCTTAAATGCTACAGCAGAATGCCCGCAGGGATTGTCTTCTGTATTGCCTGCAGGACTGGTCTCCCTACCTTTGCTTCCTTTCAGCTGTGTACAACCAACTGCATGTGAGCTCCTGATAGAAGGGCAGAGTGTTTTGGTAAGAAAGTAGATTTAGCTCAGAGTTTCTTATTATAGAAAACAACGGGGAGGGGAGAGAGAGAGCTTGTTTAAAAACTGGAAAGTATCTTAGCTCTTTGTTGTACCCCTTTAATCTTCTTATTTTATTTAAAACCACTTCAACAGCTGCAGCTCCTGTTTAATTTGGAGAACAAAACCTTAGCAGTTCAACTGTCTGGGGATACTGGAGGCCACAAGTGGAAGGGAAACCCACATCGAGGGCAAGTCCTTTCTTCTAAATGCACAACTTATTGTGTGGGTTATTTTTAGTGCTGTAATCTCACTGAGTGCTGCTGAGAGAAACTGTGCCAGGCGGGCTGGCAGGCTTTGAAGGGCTTGAGAAATGGGATTTCCTGTTCCACCGGCTCAGAGCTGACTCTTGCCATTGTCAGGAGCTATTATCGCCTTCTTGCAGCCAAAGCAGATAACGCAGCTTCAAGGTCAGGCAAGACTCGAGCTTTCATCAACAGCATTAGCAGAAGGAAGAATTTTCTTGCAGTCAGGGTGAATGTTTCAGCAGCTGGTGTAGTTGGGGACCTCTGCCTGGGCAGAGGGATCTACATGTGAGGTTGGAAGGGACCTCTGGAGACCAGTGCAAAATGCTTTGCTCACTGCTCTGTTCAGTTGGGTTCTCAGTGTGTCCGAGGTGGACACTGCACAATCTCTGTGGACACCCTGTTCCAGAAACAGCTGCTGGTGAGAGGAGAGAAACTCATTTATCTGCTCCTCAGCTTCTCGCTGGCCCCACTCTTTGTTGTGGCGTTTCTGCTGAGTGTTCTCTCTCACCTGGACATACCTGGTAGCATGGCATGTTTCTCTCCATGCTGTCCAGACTAGAAGGGAAACAGCTTGGTCTAGGCAAGTATGAAGCCTTGGTATTAGGAAGCACTTCCTGCTAGAACTGTCAGAAAAAGCAGCTGTGTTTACAGTAAAGTCTCATATGCTCTTGAAAAGTATTAAGATTGAAAGGGTGGCTTCAGTTTGCAGTGTCTGTTCTGGATGGTTCCTCAGTGGGATATCCTTGTTCTTAAAGTAAAATCACATTTCAGAATGGATGAAACTAAGCTGAACCCAGGCACTCCTTACTCGGTAGCAGGATGTGCTACCTGTGAATGGGATCCTAGTATTATGCTGTTCGTGCCAGTTGGCTTATCGAGTCTTGTTACTTATATAAACAGCACAGTGAATAGGGGTTTCTCTCCTGTCTGAAGGAAATTGCTTCCATGGTTCTGATATGCTTTATTGAATCGTGCTGCTGACAATTAGGTAAAGTGCATCAAGGTATGTGTTAGGGATGCTCTGAGGGTGGTTGAAAAGATGTTTTTAGGACTGTGTTACAGATGGAGTCCTGACTGACACCTCACATCACTTTATGGGAGCGCTCATGAGCTCCAATTCCTATCGGGTTCCTGGTCGGTTCTCCTGTGCAGAAATGCAGTGCAGGAACGTGTGCTCTCTGCCCAGGATCCCTCCGTTTTAGCACAGAGTTGCCCAATGACAGCAGAAATGGACAGGGACTAGGTACAGCTTGTATTTACAGAAAAACTTTTTTTAAAAAAAAAACACCACAAAAACACCCTGGGACTGAAGTCCAGTTCCTAAATCTGGTCCCTGTCTACTGAGCTTTAGGCCAGGGTTTTGATGGACTGTGAGTGATAGCTTTCTGCAGAAAGGCCTCTGTGTAGGATGGCTAAAGAGGAGTTGGGCTGAGACCATAATGTGTCCTGGCATTGGCTTTTGCATGCTGTGGGGTGGTGGTAGGCACCTCCCCTTTCTTGCTGTTTCAGAGACAAAGCAGCTGAGGAAGGCAGCAGCAACTCCTTTGCAAAGAGCTCTGAGGAGCATTGTTAAACGTGTGGTATAATTTGGTTTAGACTATTCCTGTTTTACTGCAGTTTAAGAGCAGAAACTGGGCATTGAATGGGAAGTTGATATTTTGTCTGAAACAGCAAGTTTGCTGTGGGTCCCTGAAGTTCCTGGCTCCTGGTAGACACCTCAGTGTGCATCAGCTATTCAGATGCTCTTATACTTCAGGTGAGAGTCAAGCACTTTCTTTGCTTGCACCAAGATAGCTCCAGAAAAGTTTCTGAAGCAACGTTGTGGAGAGGAGACCTGGACCCAGCATAGGGGTCTATGGTACATGGTGTGGCTTGGTAGTGTCCTGGTCTTAAATTTCTGACGTTTATTCTCCTATGAAGAATCCAAATGCAGATTCAACTAACAACTAACCTCACCCATTCAGTGTGAAGGTGTTTATTTGCCAGATACTTGAATGGCACAGCAGTGACTGCTTTCTCAGCACTTACAGAGGGGAAGACTGAAATCCTAATTGGACTAGATAAGAGGGTGCCTCTTGCTCTGCTGAGATACCTGAGAGCAGGCATCTGAGAGACAGCGAGCACAACTCTTTTCCCTTCTCTGCCCCGTGCCTTGTGTTGAATGTATAACCTGCTAAGTGTGTCTATAGGCTAAAGAGTTCCTAACTTAGATCTGTAAAATTGACAGTATGGGCTGCCTGACATCAGAGCTGGTGGTTTTCCTGGTGCTAGCAGCACTACTCTTGGGTGTAACGGCACCATGGGGTGCGACAGCAGCCACCCCTGGCAGAGGGTGAATCGAGAAATGCATTCAAAGGAAGAGGTAAAGGTCTGGCTGCTGTTTTCCTTGCTTCTATGTAGTTTGGTGCTGTAAGTCAATGGCAGAGTCACTGGCAGAGGAGTCTGCTCAATTTGAGACCGAAGTATTGCCTCAGCCAAGGTGGTGAGACCTGGACGAAATGGGACCTGTTTGCTGCTCCATTAGGTTCCCTGGGGATTTTTTTCTTCTGCAATTGTGTTTTTCGCCTGTGAAGGGTCAGATCCTTTCCTGTCCCCTGCACCAGGAAGGGTGACCAGTGGAAGCTACCATCTCAGTGCTGGGCTGGCAGCAGAGCTGTGTGGGAGCACACATGGGGCCAAGCTTGCTGTGCTCCTGTGCAGCCTGCTGACACCCCTTTGGGAAGCCAGGTTCTTCAGTCTGCTTATGTCAGTGCCCTGCTTAGCATGGGGTTTGCTTACCAGGGTAACCCTGCGCTCTACGTTGATATTAACATGGCATATCGCATAGGTGACTTTCCAGCACATGATTATGTTACTCACACCCACCCACCCAATTTTTCCTTGGTTATTATACTGCATTTTATCTGCTTTCCCTGATTCTCTGCTTTTCCTGATTATCATTCATTTACAAATAATGGCTCAGCAGCTGCTGAGTAAATGGGTAAACGCTGTCCTCCACAGCTTGACCAGATACACATTAGTGAGATGTCATCGGGTTTGACAGCAAGGGAAGGAAGCAGGAGCAGCCCTCGAGGCTTCACTTCATGCTGTTACGTAGCAGCCCGAGGGGTCGGGCTCTGGGAGCTCTGGGGAGCAGAACAGCAGCCCCTCTGAAAGGTGCCTGCAGGAGTGTGGGTCCTCTTGGACAGCAGGTCCTGCTGTGGGGATGGAGCTGGAGGCCAGTCCCATGAGATTCTGCCTCTCGTAGAGCAGGAAATTGTGCTCAGTATGTTTCTGATTGAAGAATGCTGATAGGTTTGCACTTCTTTAGGGACAGTGTTTGCAGTGTATGTGTCCTGTAAAACTTGACAATGCAGCATGTGCAGTGGGAGGAGGAGGCCTGTGGGAGAGCTGAGATCTGGGTTTTTGCCTAAAACGGGTAAGCTTAGTGACTTTGACCAGGCCACTTCATCCTTTTTGTCACCTTTCTCTAGATGTTGTCTCCTTCAACTGTATTGTCAGCTGGTCTCTAAGGCCTGCAAGCAGAAGGATCGTGACTTAGCCTGGGAATGATGTTTGGCACTGGCCTTTAATTGCTGCTGTTATCCAAATAATAAATACTGCAACATATCTCTTACTGCTTATCATGGTACTAAGCAATGAAGAAGCAAGCCTGAGCTGCTGATAGTAAACCTAGTGGTGAGTCTGCTCACTCCTTTCCTTGCAGTAGGAAGAGGCACCTTGCTATTTTTCCCATGGGTGCCAAAAGCAGAGAGTGCAGACGTGCACCTGATGAGAGGCTGGAAACAGCCCTCGGCTCAGAGGTGCCTGAGTGTGCTGTGAAGGAGCTGGTTTGGGTGCTGAAGAGGTCAGGGTGGCTTAGCTGGCACAGCTCCAGGCTAATGCAGCTCCTTTGAGTCCAGTTCCCAAGCCAGCTCTTCCTGCAGGTGCTTTGAGTATCCCCGTGTGATGCAGAACTGATTTGCTCACTCCTGCTTCAGGGTTCCTGGAAGCTGAAGTTTCTTTGTGCTATTTGCAGCAGCACAGACGTGTGTATGTCATTGGTTGGGTAAATTTTAGTCAGTCTTTCACTTGACCCTAAGTCTATTTAAAATAAGCCTAAACCAAATGGGACCATGATTCAGCAGGGCTATGTGCAAGTCTGAGCAGCCAGTGGTCATCGCCTTCTTGTTCCCTATAAAATCCTGGCATACATAAAGTTTCTGTCCTGGGAGGCACACAGGTAAAGAGAGAAGTAGCAAGTTCTCTGTCTGATGAAGATTCCTCTGGTACCATTAGGATTCAAGGTGGTGTGGCTACAGGCTGTCCTGTTGCACAGTGCTCTCTGCATTTACCACGTGGTATCCCCACTTAAGAACCCAGTCACTGAGGGTGGTGAGCATACACCAGTTCTTAGGCATCAGGTAGCGTGAGAGAACTACTTAGATTTTGAGCAACTCTGAACCTGCAGCACCTTGCCATGCATAAAAGAAGTGGTTCTAGTGGTTAGCTCACATGTGACCGAGACTTTACAGTGCTGACTGAATTTCTTCCTACTGTTCTGTGGGAGCATAGTTAAGCAGCTATCAAATCCTCTGAAGGCCACGAACAACAGTCTTAGACCAGGGTTAGGCCACCCTTTTAAGGAGGACGTGGATGCATTTGTGTGTTTCTGTTTCTGTCCTAGAAAGAGGTAGTCACAGGAGGTAGCAGTACAGACTTTCCCGTAGCCGCTACCCAACAGGGAGCTGTCAGTGTCGATTCAGGCAAATTGAGACACAAATGAACGTTGAGGGAAGGAGGAATCAGGTTTGTACTGCTTGATATTTAAAAGACGACCAGTAATGCCTATGATTTATGCATTAGAAAAGACTGAGTAGATTTAGTTGGTCAAATCAACATGGCTGTGGCAGTAAACCAGAGAATTTAGGAAGAAATATTTCAAGACAGACTGATACTTATTGCTTCAGCATATATAAAGCTGTACAAGGCCATTGGCCTTGTTGGGTTAAACTATCTGTAGATCTGACCTGAATTAGCAGTAGTTCTGGCTCGAGGTTCCACTTCTGTTCCTTGTTCTTCCCCCTTGCCATGTTGCATGCTCAGCACAGTTGAGAGTAGTGCAGCTGACACAGCTGATGGATTATCAGATAGGTCCCAGGAAAATGTTGGGGTTTGGGCTTAGCTGCCAACTTCAAGCAGAAAACAAAAGGCTGTTGCCCAAGGAGAATCCCCTCAGCAGTGCTGCAACATACAGGATTCTTTGGGGCTGTTATTGTGGCTTGTGACACCTGGGCCTTCAGAGCAGTGGCTTGTGGTGTTCCCTTCCGACCCTGAAATTAAGTCTCATAAATGAAAGTGGGCATGCTTCAAACCGGCAAGCTTCTGCTCAGTTTATATGATACTCTATCCTGAGTATTTTATACTGGAAAAAAATAAATTCTTTAGGTAAGTTCTTCATGTAAGTATGGTTTTCATTGTTTGATGTACTATCTCTAGTTTTTAATCATGTTGCTGGCATGTGCAGGCTTCATTTGCATTAGTGACCCAAACAAGGGGCAGCTAAGCCATTCATTAAGAAAAAGTAGTTTTAAAAGTAGTTTGCCCAGATATGTTTGGCATATGTGGGCTGCAGGATCAGACAGAGGTGTGAAACCAGTTACAACCCTGATCTCCAGTTTCAGAGGAGTTGCACTGCAAATTTGCTTTAGAAAAGGGGAAGAAAGAGGAGAGCCTGACAGCACCTGTAAGCCAGAATGGAGAGGATTGTTGCCAAGCACTCCCATTTGGGAAAGGGGGACAGAGAATTCTTGTCTACTGAAGTCATGCTGCCCTGTAATGGAAAGGGCTAGCTACTTGCTGAGCCATGTGTGTAGTTTGTGCTTGGTATCTGTTTAGTTCACCCCAGGCTATGTTCATGAGCAGCTTCGTAGCCCTTCTCTGAGAGAGTCCGGAGAAGGGCTACGAAGATGATTAAGGGCCTGGAACATCTCCTGTATGAGGAAAGGCTGAGTGAGCTGGGGCTGTTCAGCCTGGAGAAAAGAAGACTGAGGGGGGACCTAATTAATGTTTATAAATACCTTAAGTATGGGATGCAGGGGGAATTGGTCAACCCCTTTTCAATGGTCTGTGGAGATAGGACAAGGGGCAATGGCTGCAAATTGGGGCAATGGCTGCAAATTGGAGCACAGGAAGTTCCGCACCAACATGCGGAAGAACTTTTACACAGTGAGGGTGACAGGGCCCTGGGACAGGCTGCCCAGGGAGGTGGTGGAGTCTCCTTCTCTGGAGATATTCAAGACTCGTCTGGACGCCTATCTGTGCAATATGAGCTAGGGAGCTGCTTTGGCAGGGGGGTTGGACCCGATGATCTCTTGAGGTCCCTTCCAACCCCTACGATTCTGTGATTCTGTGATTCTGCCTACACTTGCCTGCTCCATCTCCTGGGAAGATGGGCTGTGGTAGGATGGAGTCAGACAGAACTGGCCATGTCCAGCATGAAAGGTTATAGCAGCCCTGGAGGTGTGAGCAATGATGGGTAGAAACAAGTGTCACGATGTCACTTGCAAGTACAGACAGTGTGTTTTGCATGTTACTGATGTGTTTTGCATAAACTTCCCAGTCGACATGTTGCTTCCACAGCTGCTGCTGCTCCAGTCTCCACAAGAGAGGGGTTGAGGAACAAGATGATCTTTGTAGCATGCAGAAATCCCACAGAGGCAGAATATGGAGTCAGCTGTTATGTGTTATGTGAAGCAGCTGAAGATCAGTTGTGCCACGGTGCTTTGCGCTGGACCTTGTATGATGCAAGTATGGAGAAGAACGATGTCTAGAACACAGGACCTTCCTTGGAGAGGACTAGGTAGCAGAGATGCTGTCTTTTTGCTTCCTAAAGACTTTTACAAAGCTGTACAATGTGCCTGTTCTCACTTGTGCTGTGCAGAGGTGGGAGAGGATGAGGGAGAAGCGTGGATACATGCCTCTGTAGCCTGGTTAGCTTCTGCATAGTTTTCCACAGACATGAGAGTGTTCACTCGTGGTGTGACAAAGACACAGCTGAACATCGGAGGCTGTTTGCAACAGGAGAAGGATCATGCATAACCTAGTCCTTCTCAAAGGGAAAGGTCAAGCAGAGCCCTCTGCCACAGGAGCCTGGACAGAAAAAGACTGCAACATATCGTTGAAGCTTATTTCAATATTATGTGAAAGCTATGAGTCTGTTCCCTTACATGCACTGGTAGTGCAGCAAGGGATAACTTTGCCCTTGTTGGTGTGATAGAAGGAAAAGAGATATCTGCTGTCCACATTATGCAGATTCGGGAACTGAGAAGAACACCAAATCAGTGGTTTCACCAGTTGCTTATGGGTTCTCTGCAGCTTGGTCTGGAACTTGGATTGAGGTCTTAGTGTGGCAACAGCATGTTCCAGTGAGCAGGTCTGCAAACCTTCTCGGTGGCCTATCTCTAAAGACAGGTTCTTTCATTTCTCAGCACACCACTTTACCTCTCATCTTGTTTCTCTGCCCCTCTCTTGTGGAGACTGGAGCAGCAGCAGCTGTGGAAGCAACACATCAACTGGGACGTTCATGCGAAACACTTTTTAGAGTATTTCTTTCTTTGGTAATGACAGAAAAGCTGTTTGGGCATTTTCTTCTCTCTCGTGCAGCACAGCATTAAGACCCAGCATGGTATCTGCAAACTGAAAGGCTACAGAGGCAGTCTGGATCTCGCAGGCTGTCCCAGTTGTGCAGGCAGTGAAGCAGGTGCCCACATTTCGGGAGCTAGATTTGTACAATACCTGATCCATTCTGTCCCTTTCTGTATGCGTGTTCTTTGGCATCTAGTAACATGGGAGCACATTTTTTCCTTGTTTAGGCAACTTAAATATTCATTTACAGGGTTTTTCTCCCCATGCAATGGTTGCTTGTTCCTGCAAAGCTTGTGAAAACACTCTAAACACTTTAGGATACCTACCTGTCTTTCAGGTTAGTTGAAATCAGACAGCAGTTCAAAAGTTTGGGGTAGGTAAGAAAAAGGGACAAGCAGATGAAGTTAACCTTTCTTCACTTTGGGTGTGTGGCTTTAAAATAAGCCCATATTTTCATTTCATGGGATAGAAGTCTTTTGCTGCAAAATAAAACTACACTCTTAAATTACCTGAGATTTATCTGAGGAGCACCTGGATCAGAAATGAATGTTAATCCAGTATTAACAGATAATTAAGCTGCTATAATGGGGTTTTTTAATCTCTCTTCTCCAGCTGTAGTTTTGCTTTTTGCCTTCATCAGGGAGATTATAATGAAGCACAGAGGGCTTCTAATTCAATCAAAATTCCTTGATGGATTGGAGTATTTGTTGTGCTTTCACATTTAAGCAGTAGTTATGCTGCAAGATTAACTTAATTCACGGTGTTGCCGACTTGTTACTAAATTCAGGCTGGTAGTTTGATGAAGGCAGAAGAAAGGTGATTCCAGCATACCTGATCTCCATGTTGGTCTGTGAACATCTGTGTGAAGGTGTCAAACCAGCTCTCAGCCAGGTGCAGACAGGAGTCTGCAAAACCAGCACTCGTGTCCTATCCAGTCCTAACGGCACCCACAGGCTCCTGTCAGTTCTCTTTTGGCCCCTGGGCACAAACAGACCCATGAGACTGTGCGTTGCATTCCTGTGAAGGTCTGCAAAAGGTGAGCTCCTGCTTCAGTGGCTCCACTCGAGCTCCCTTATCTGCACACACAACACAGGATGGGTCCCTTTGCCAGGTAGCCCTGCAGTTGCTCAACAAGTATGTTCAGATTCAGCTGAACTTAATTTGGAGCAGGGCAGGTACTGATCATTCCCTGGGCATCTCCTGTTCTTTCCTGCAGCATGTCATAATCATGGCTTGTGCCCCTCAGTCTGTCGTAGTGTGCAGTGGGGAGTCTGGGGCTGGGAGCGCAGGGTGCAAACGTATTTCTCTTGTGCTGAGCATCCACTGCAGAGCTGCTTGCAGTTGCATGGGGCAGGGCTTTGTGACTCAGGTGACACCATACAGCCTTCTGGGGCCTCGGCACTGAGCTTTGTGTGAGCTTGAACTGATCTGGCTTAAGCCCCAATCCCAAGTAGTGGCTTTGTAGTTGGAGGAGCCTTACCTGTCCAGCTGGGAGTTGTGTCTTGGCTTCAAACTGCTATTTCTGTTTGGCAACCATTTGCCAATAAATATTGATTTGCAGTGTGTGTCTTCCTTCCCACTATCTGCTTCCTGATGCCATCCTTCTTGGGAGTGAAATGAAGGACTTCCTACCCTATTGGTACCTACCTATTCAACATTATTGGGTCGATAGGTACGAATTCAAGGAAGTATTGGTTCTTTGCCATTCCTGTGCCAAGCACAGGGTTCTTTTTATTTATAAATTATTTTATTAGGCAGATATAAGTATTCTGACTGTCTGCAATACCAGGGTCCCCAAATTCATGACAGGAAACTAAAGTACTTTCACCTTGCAAAGTAAAATTATCCTTTATGTTTAGTCATCCAAAACCACACATGACCATGAGTCATTGGTATAACAAAGAATGAATTTACAATGATGAATAATATTGAGGTCGTGATGCACATCTCATTTTAAGATTTGTTGGGAACTACCAGTCCATGCTGCATTCTTTTTCACATGCTGGGATTGTGATGCTCTGTTCTATAGATATCATTTAAGCCAGTTTAAACCAGTTTTTAAACTGGTAAGATTATTCAAAGACATTTTTATTTGCACTCGAAAATGTTCTTAAAATAGCAAAAGTTTTCACAGTTCTGCTGCAGTGGGTGTGGATACAGCTGGTCTTTAGGCACAATTTGTCTTCTGCTTCTTGTATTTGTTCCTGCTGAGACAGGTTTTGTACTCAAAAGGATTCAAATTAACCTCCCTTAATTGTTGAGTGTCAGTAAACCTGGCTGAAGAGGACACAGAGTTCTTTCTTTGTTACAGATTTTGTATAGATTTCATGTAACTGTAAAAATCTTGAATGTGAGTTCTGTTCTGGGTTATCCATTTTTTAAGTGGAGCCAAGCAGCAGGTTCTCCTTTCTCATAAAGTATTTTACTAGGCAGATGTAAGTATTCTGACTCTCTGCAACACCGGGGTCCCCAAATTTGTTACAGGAAATGAATGTATTTTCACCTTGCAAAGTAAAATTATCCCTCACATTTAGTCGTCCGAAGCCAGACATCCTGTCTGCCTCTCTGCACTCTCACGACAGGCAGTAAATACCCACAGAAAAAGGAAACAAAAAACCCAAGTTGGTCACGACATGGAACCAGGATGAATTTATTAACAGCTATTTCATTGTCTACCAGACTTTGTATGACAGAGTTAGCTCTTCTACCCAAACTAATCCCTCAGCTTTGATGCTTAGGAACAGGAAGACTATTCCTTGAGTTGATTTTTGGGAATGAATCCTATGAAAGCCAGGTTTTTGTGTTTGATACATGGGCAAGTGCAAATTAAGAATGGGCAAAGAAGGAATTAAGGACATCTCATCTGCTTGGAAATGGGGCAAGCTTTCAAGTCTAAGTCTTCCCTAAAGGAATTCAGTCCCTGCAGAAAGAAGCAGGACAGGACTTTGTAACTGCTCTGTGGCTTTACGGGGTCTAATGAGTATGCGGTGCTGGAGAGCTGTGCAGCCTTTCTTTTCTTTATCGGACTGAGGATTCACCTTCAACTCCATGTGCACCTGCATGAAAGCCCTTCTGAGGGACCCCTGTACCATTTCATTGGTTCGGTAGTTAAACGGGTCCCTGGCACCAGTCATTAATTTGTTTTCCTTTTTAAGGTTTCTTTTTGCAGTCCTTGAGGGCAGTACTTGCTCTGGGGCAAAAGTCTTCTAAGCCTTACTGATGTCAGGTGAAGCAGTGGTGTCACAGCAGCCGCAGTCCTTTGTGAGGTGGCAGTTGACCTTCCTATATCTGAGCTGATGATGTTGCAGACGGTTGCTCTCCACCGAGGGGAAAGGCTGTCTAGCCCAGTCTCTTTGTACCCTTTCATTTGGATTATCTCAGAGATCATGAAAAGGAGGAGGAGTTTACATAAGGGACCCTGCACCACTTTGTGCATGAGTTTTAACTGTCTGTGCTGCTGTACAGAATAGTGTCGAGAGTATTTCAATCCCTCTTTTTTTTTTTAGGTATAATGAAAAGAATTAGCATGTGCTGAACTGAGGCTGGGTTGTGTGTTTGTTTTTGGGAGATCTAGCTGTCTGAATGTTCTCTCATCTGAGTGCTTGGCCATAACAATTTGTTTTCTCTGAGTCACATGCTAACCTAGCTTTGAAAAGTCTTATTGTTCACATCAGCTGTCAGAACCAGAACAGTTCTTCTGTCCACGAAGAGAATGGAGACCACATAAGCACATCGAGGGGTTGTTGCCAGCTGTTTGGTGTTTTTCTTGCTTTGTAGCATCAGTTCCAGTGGGAATATTGGGATTTGTCTGTACTGCATACAGCTATACTGTGTAAAGATACCAGATCTGGCTTTAAATCCTTCACGTGCTGAGGTTGTATTCAGGCACTGGTATTGCTGCAGCAGCATGGGTAACTCAGCCGTACTGAGCTCTGTGCTGAAACTACTGCCAGTACCTGGGCATGAGAACGGGATTTAAACTGTCCAGAGCTGCCATTTAGGCTACAGGCACAAACATTGTTTTCATTCATTTACTAGGTTTGAACAGAATGACACAACAAGCTATTCCTTTGTCCCCAGTTTAGGTAATGGAGGGGTATTTCTGTATTCAAGTCTCTCTGTTAGCAGCTGAAGTGGTGAGCTAAGGATTGGCTGGGACAAGTTACATGACAGCACTGTGAGTAGGGGCTTGTTTGATGAAATGTTCTTTGTACGAGATCAGCATACTTAGTAAGTGCTCATGAAGTTGGCTTGTTCTTTTATGGGATTGCTTATTTCTGTGACAGTCTTTTCATCTTCTGCTAATGTGCAGGAGGTAGTTGTTAGCTGACAAGCATCTACCTCTAGCCCCTAATCACTTCCAAGAGCACCCTGATATGTGCAGTTTGGCCAGAACTGACGGTTCCTCAGAGCCAGAACACATCTTTCTCCCTCCTCAGATCTTGTCAGAAAAGTGTTGGTTAAAAGGTTGTTGCTCATATTTAAAATGTGTGCTGTGTGGGATCTCAGACTTGATAACTTTCTGCAGTTCTCAGGCAAGAAAGAAGGGTGCAGCTCTGATTTTCTGGGCTGAAGTGGACAATGACTGATTCCGTTTACAGCCTGCCACTTCAGGACCTTCTTAGGATTGGGGCAAAGCTGGTCCTGTGATCTCTACACAGCTTCACTGCCTTGGGGGTCAAACCTAAAGGTGGCTACTTGTGCAAAAGCTGTGGCACCACAGTTCCTGTGTCCTGCTCCCGTGACTTGGCCAGAGGTAGCCCATGGAATGGGCACAAGTTGCTGGCCTTGGTGCTTACTTACTTGCTGCTAATATACATGACCTCTATGATGAAATTATTTATTTAAACACACTTATGCTTGGATTTCTGAAGGACACTGCAGCCTCAAAAACTTACTGATGATCATGTGAGGTGGGCAGTGCGCCAGCTTACTATGTGTCACCAATCGCTATAAATTTATGCAGCCTCAGCTCTTTGCTACATCACTTGTATGTCCAGAGCAACAAATGTCAGGAAAGCTCCTGTAACACATACCCTTTTGTCAGTTTTAAGGGAAAGACTTTAGCCCCTTGATAGCTTGTGCTCATTGCAGTGGTTTTAGGCCTGGAAGTTGGTTTGAGCCTCTGTAATGGCAAATGTAAAGTTGAGAATTTGACAAGGCCTGCAAAAGGCCTGCATGCTGGTCTCTGTGTGTGTGTGTGTGTAGGTAGGTCAAAAGAGGTCTTCTAGAAGTGTTTGGTTATTTTTGGGGGTGTTTTGTGGGTTTTATTTATTTAGCAACCCTGAAACAATGGTATGATCGATCTTTAGGACAAGATGGGTGGGGAGGGGGGGTGTTGAATGCGTCATAATTTAAGGTGCCTGTGTTGTTCTGACAGTGCTTTAAACAATTTAAAGCCGCAATATGATGGTTTTCCTCAGTGTTAGTCTTTCAGCTACAGGGGGATTTTGGGCTCAGTGCTTACAGTGTGGATAGTGGTGATGTGCTGAAGGCATGGAAGGTCACTGGCAGGCTTCAGTGCCACCAACCAAGCAGAGTTTGAAGACTTAGTGGCAGTTCTGTATCTAGTGTTACTACAGCGTAATTCAGTAACTGCTGAAATACGCTGGGATGCCTTGAGGCTGAGCTTTACAGTAACATTTACTCCTGACAAGAAGAACATTAGTGTTGGCACCATTTCAGTGTTTTCCTTATTCCCACTGCTAAACCCAACAAGATAGGCTACACTAAAATAGGATTCATTATTTGTGTTCTTGTTATCTGCTTGTAAAATATAAAAAGATTACCCTGCTAGATGAAGCATCTGTGCTTTCAGGAATATCAAATGTCTGCAGAGTAAACTCAGGACAGCTGCCATGAACAACAGCAGGCTCTTCTAGAGGTAGTGCGGTACTTCACTGTTCTCCTGGTAGCTGAATTAATGGTTTGCTGCTTAGCATCTACACGTGGGTTTCCAGACTTCCCACAGGAGAACTGACAGAACCCTGTAGGGAGGTAAAGTATAGTCACCCTTGCATTTGATGTAGACATCGCTGTTGTGATCTGAAATTTAAGAGTTGTAGCTAAAAGTCAGTCTTTCCATTGAGTTGAACTGCCTGTTGTTCAAGTCAAGCTTTCCCAAATATGTATCATTTCTAAATGGCCTTTTAGAATTTTTTTTTTTTATGAGTAGTTAACAAACAACCAGAAATACCTGGGCTTAGGCTGTTGTCCTTGCTATTATTTTCTTACCTTGAACTCCGGTCTATGGTCTCATTGCAAGTAGCACGGGGCAGTGCTCTGATAGCATCTGCTGACATCTGTTCTCCCCTCAGACATGAGTAGAGGGAACTGTAATGGAAAAGCTTGCATCAGCGTCCATGGAGACTGAATGGGAATATCCATCTGGGCACGGAGGACATGGTGGGAAGGGGCATGTGTCAACAGCACCCAGGTGAGCAGGTCAGCTAGACTCCAGCACAGTTGCTTGCAGGTTCTCAAGGTACCAACAACCAAACAACACAGGACAAGCCTGGTCTCAAAAGGTTTGAGGTCATTTTCTCACTTGCTCTTCCACTTCCCTTCTCCAGTGCTCATGTCTTTGCTCTTTTTTCTCACTTGCAGGTTTGTCTTCCATCTACTCTTGCACACTTCTTTTTTTCTCTTTGCGCTGCTTCTTTTCCCCTTTTTTCCTCCTTTCTTGCTCATACTCCTTTTTTCCCCAATTGCTTGTGCTTTTCTTTCTCTTCTTTTCTCTCTGCTTATCATTACTACAGTTATAGACCTCATTCAGGAAAATTTTCTAAGTAAGTTGGGTATTAATGATGCACACACCTCAGGATAATGACCAAAACCAGTAACAAAGCATTCTCCAAGGCTGCCACAGAACGTGTGACAGAAGCAAAATGTGGCATTTTCCCAACTGGAAAAGCTGACTGCAAAAACTCAGTGGAACTGTGAAGGAAAGAGTCGCATCACTGCCCAGATGGAATATTGATAGTGTACTGGTTCCACAGATGCTGTGACACACTATTGACTGCAAAATATCCAGAAACACACTATATTTGCAGAATTTAAGTATATACAAACAGTAAACTTGCTCCTTTCCAAGTGTTGCTTCTTTTCAGAGTACCTGGGGAGGAGGTTCCTAGAGCACTACCAGAGACAGCAAGGCACTGATTATAAATGTAAGATTACAAGCTGGAAGACAGACCATTTCTTATAAAGCCGGTTGACAGCAGGCTAACAGCATCTAAGGTGCAAGAGAAGCTGTAGGGGTGGATTCCACTGACTTTTGACGCTGCAAACACAAAACCAAAGCTTATGGCTGATAGATTTGTTTTTATTATTATAGAACAGATGAACTAAAATAAGCCAACAATATAATTTTATGCCAACAGCCATCTTTCTAGCACAGGCGGTGACTGACTCAATGTACCCTTCTCCCCCCTCCTCGGGCCCCTGTTCAGTGGGAAGCAAATGGTGGCGGCTCTTGCGCATGGGTTTTGGACTCCAGTGATCTCACTCTTTATTTGTAGAGGTGTGCCTGGGAAAAGAGGAGGCAGGGGAGCAGAGAAAAGAGTATATATGTTGTAGGAGCAGTAAGCAGAAAGGCTTGTGGATCCTCTCGCACGTTCACATGTTGTGACCAGGTTAACAGGGACAACTGGAGAATCGTGACCACTTGTAGCACATAGCAAGCCCCTAGTTGCTACTCTAGTCAAGCCTGGAGTTTTGTCCCCTTCCACATTAACAAAGGGTAAGATGCACCCAACTGAGGAGTTTTTGGCAGGGTAAGGGGCATTCTATGTAAAACCAAACCAAAAATCCACCCCTACCACCCCCACCCTCCCCCCTAAAAAAACCCAAACCCCAAACCAACCTGCACTTTAAGCCACTTCAAAGTAAAAGTCACTTCTTATAATAGATATTTTTTTAAATGGCAGGACCACCATCCTAGAAAGACATAGGGCTTGCACTCAAGACCAAAGAAAGAAAAACAAAAAACCCAACCAAACAAAAAAAACCCCAACCAAACAAAAAATAATAATCAAGAGTGGCCCCGCGCTCAAGCTTGGCTCTTCTCTAAAACCAGCACTCATCATCCATCTGGAAAGGTAAAAGGAGTGGACAGAAAATAAAATAAAATCGGTGCAACTTCTCGCCAGGTGTCGCGTTAAACCAAAGCTCCATACAGTCCCATACGACTACACGTCCTGGGGTGGCAGCATGAGTTCTTTCAGCTTTCTTTGCTCTATATGTCTGTATGTATAGCTGAATGTATACATACACATACATACAGAATATATAATATTGTTTTTAATGTTAGTTTTGATGCAGTAGGAGGGCTCATCTCTCTTTCACATGGTTCTGTGCCCCTGCACTGTTGCTGCTCCCGTTGCCGCTCCCGTTACTGCTGCTGCCACTGCTGCTGCAGAGGACCTCTGTGAGGTCATCCATGATGGTGGTCTCTTTAGGGTCCACGAGGTTGAACTCCCTGATGAATAGGATAAAGTGTGTGTAGAGCGTGTTTAAATGTCCGTGCAGCTCCAGTGCCAAAGTCTCCTTAAAGTGTGAGGAGTAGATATGGGCCAGCACGTGGAACAGGTACTTGCAGATCTTCTTCACTAGGGACTCAAACGAGTTTGGGAATTCCTTGCCTGAAAAGAAGACAGAGAAAGACCATGATAGCTCCAGCTGCTCCCCTTCAGCCCCACTGCAGCATTTGTTTGGGCTGAGCTGTGGGTAAGAGCAGCTAACCCAGCGTATGCAGCAGACAACCTGTGGGCCCTGTATCATCCGCTCCTCTTGTTCTTTTTACAGGAATTCAGGGAAGACTCTAAGGAGGTTTTAAGCATTTTCATTTGAATTTAAGTGTAGTTTTGAAGGCTTCAAAAATCAGGAAGTGAGTGTAATGATTCTTTAAAACCAACATTTTTTTGTTACTGGCTGTAAAAATGAGATATTTTTTTTTTGGGTCCTTATCTAGTTTTGCCAGGAGTAGCCAATTTTTACCCTGGAAAAACCTAATGCTTGGGATGCCAATGCACAGAGCCTGAAATGGAAGCTAAAGTACACAGGCCTTGGTAGTGTGCAGCAGTTTGATTAGCTGCAATACCGACTTCCCTCATTTCACTGTGGAAATTCTATCAAATGGGAAAAGAAGCAGAAGGAAGTCCCAGGTGCCTTCTGTTGGGAGCCATTGACATTGTGCTTGCTGGAGCAGTACTGTACCCTCATGGTAAAAGATGATTATTGGACAACTCTTTGGTAACACTGAAAGTGAAACTGAGGCAAGCAGAAAAGCAACACCCGCCATCCTGCGTGTGATGCACGATGCAGAGTGTGTTACTGAAGTGCTCTTGGCCACACGGACAAACCGCTGGCTTACAAGACACTGCCTCTTTCAAGATGCTTGTAAGCAAAGGCTACTAGCTTAACCTTTGCTATGCTGCAATGTCCTAGCTCCCCAGTTATCTGCTGAGGGGGCTCGAGACACCTGCTGCTTTTAATCATGATTAAGCCCATCTACCGTAACTTCAGGCCTCCCTTTTATTTTATTTCTTCCCTCTTAACCAAAGGCATTGCATGTAGCAATCTTTTTACAAATCTGAGCGAAAGTTACTTTCCTATTGCTTTTCCAGTCTTAAAAAAACACATTTCATCTTTGGAAGGGAAGGGAGACTGCAAACAATCTATAAGACAAGGCCTGGTTGGGCAAGGAAGAGGGAAACCACATTGCTGGTAAACCGCTCTTAATGAAACCTTAATGCATCAGGGCACTAGAGGAAATTGTAGAACAAGAAGTAGTTTAATTTTACTAGCAGCAGGCTGTATTGAACACATACACGCTGACAGTTTTCAAATTTTTATCCTTTCTGAATACAAGATGTAAGATCTCAAAATACTTGAAGGAAAAAGTATACCAATCATACAATACAAGCCATGGGACAGGACTGTGAATCCCCAGTTCGTATGCCAACAGAGCAAGTACTTCTTACTGCGAGAAAGAACCAAACTTAAAACCTCCCTTTAAAAACCCACAAACATGAAAGAAACCAGTGAGAAAGCTGTCTGCTGTTCACACATACGCTGAATGCCCACTTCCACCTTAGCCATGGTATCTGCAAAGAGCCACGGGAAGCACCTGTCTACAAGCAGACGTACCGTATTTTGTTGGAAAGACGTCCTCATCTGTCACTAGTTTCTGCACTGAGCTCATGACAAAGTCAACGTACTGAGGAGCAGTGCACTTGATCTTCTTTCCCCGCTCATCATACCAGTAGTACTGTCTGTGGAGGGAATGGACAGTGTCACCACATTATACCTTGGTTCCTCACTCAACTCCTCTACGAGGCTTAGTGTCTTAATATTATAAAGTAACAGCTAAAACACTGCCAAACTACATCATAGCTGCTACAGAAGGCACATCAGGGTATCTTTCTACATCAAACCCCTTGATTTTCTATTTAGCCAATTTTGTTTCTCCCTACCAATTTAGTAGGTACGAAGCACAGAAAGCCTGATGACAAGTCTCTGTGAAGAGGAGCTCTACTGAGGCAGTGACGATTCCCTATCTGTGACACACTGAGAGTTTGCTTACAGTCTACAGAACCGTACAGGAAAACCCCATATATCTATTTTTAAGCACAGTGATAAATTGGTGATCCTCGGTTGCTTAACATCAGAAAACAGGAATTAGCCTTGTGCTGCAATATTACTAAACAGACGGGAGGTGGCTCCAAAACACCAGCTTTTTCCAGCTGGTGCTTTACCCTACTGGCAGTGTCTTCCAGCGGTACAAATCCAGATCCAAAATCCAGCCTGGCAAAAGTTTTCAGGACCCTCCTGCACACCCCTACCAGTGCGCCTTAGAACTCTGCTCCTTTGGTTAGAGACTCACAGAACATCTGAATTTACATTTAACTCTCTAACCAGTGAATGATCCTGTTAGATCTTAAGGAATAGGAGACACAAGCCTACTGCCTGGCACTTCAAAGAGCAACCATAATTCAATCAGCCATAATCATCCAGATTAACCGCAACCACCCCTCACCTGACCAAGGAATCTGAAGGCTACAAAAGCACTAAAGGTTTGTTCCTTTTTTTTGAAGTCATGGTTAATTAAAGCACCTCTATCTACCAGGAGCAGCTACCCATCACATCAGGTGCACACAGAAATGTTTTACAGATAAGGAATTCAGTGAAACATGGTTTTTTTGTTGTTGTTGTTAACCTATGTCACATTAAAGGTGTCTTGAGTTTGAGTTTCAAGTTCCTGAACTCTTCCTTCAAACAGTCTAAGCTCCAGGCACAGCCCTGTGTTATTATGGGACTGGTAAGAAGTCCATTGTGTTGGTCTTCCCAGAACACAGCATAGCTGTGGAGGCAAGGTTGGAGGCTGTCTGAGCATCAGAACTCAGCTAGAATGAGACCTCAGCCAACCCAAGAGCCCATAAAGTGGGGTACCATTTTTTTGCCTGTCTGTTCAACTCTGCTTCTGGCTAATGCTCTGTTACCTGGCATTGTTCACACCAATCACTAAACAAGCCTCACTGTAACCCTGGACAAAATATCACTTCAGTGTGACACTTTGCCACTTTTGGACAGGTTTTCCTTAAATTATTGGGGGGGGGGCACTGTAGATGAAGATTAAAGTGGACTAGACTGCATTGAGCTGGAAGGATCTATACATGCACTTGGGAAGTGAAGTTTTATGTTTAATGGCCAGCAGAACAGTTTGAAGCAACTAATGAAAAATGTTAAGTAGGAAATGAAAATTTTTAATTTACAGTGTGTTTCCAGGGCTCCAAAAGATTCTTCGGGGAACCTGAGGGTGGTGAGGTGAAGACACTAATGACACTGTTCATGCTCAAAGCCATATAAAAACAAGAGGAAGCTGCAGAAGTTATGTGGAGTAGTTCAGACTTTAAGAAAGGGAAGGCAACTAACTGAAAAGCAGTTCTGCAGATGCTTAAGGTTTAGAATTTTTCTTTCAGCTCATTTTCAGCATGTGGTGCTTGGTCACTGTCATTTGCTGGAGCGCAGGATGGACTGCAAAAGGGCATAGAAAGGTGAGCAAGTGGATAAGACCAGCAGGAGTTAGAAGCTCTTTGTAGAGCTATGTCAGGCATCAAAACTAGCATTTGGACCCTTAGGCGTAGACTGCTCTTCATCACTGCTTACTTCCTTTATACAAACCGCATACAAGGAATTATACAAGGCAGTGCACAAACACAAGCCACCTCATTTGTCCAGTCCTGCAGTAAGCTGGAGCAAGACACTTCTAGGCAACTTGGACTTATTTTGGGTCTTAAGACAATATTTGTCGCCAAGAGCAGAAGCAGACTGGCCTGGCTGCACCTCAGCAGTTTTCTAATGCTGCAGAAATCCTCAACTGCAAGACAGAAAGCATAGTTTAGAGTTGCCCTTAGGCAGAAAAATGAATCTGGATAATTGGATTTTAGTTAAAAGAAACGGTTTGGCAACTGGACAAGTTCACTTACATGAAAATATAAGTGAACGAATCTGCTGTAACATCCCATTGCATACCTCTGGCGTTTCCTTGAAAATTAGGCTAAGTGTGCAAAATAGGACTTAGAAAGAAGAATCATTGAAGGGACAACCACAAGGATTGTCCTGTTGATTAGAATCAAGCGTCTTCCTCATGTTTCAAGTGGTGTGAACAGAACCGTCACAGGTCGTGAAGGAAGAGAGGAGCCCCTGACCTCACACCTGGCCTGCAGCTCCCACCCATGCCCGGCGTTATCTCTGTTAACAAGACAGGAAGCAGGCTGGGGCCACCCAAGGGCTCGCTTGGGCACAGAAGCCTGACTGCATTCCACCCTTGGCACTGTGACAGTACCATCCCATATTAGGCAATGGATGTGAAGCAGAAAGGACAAGAAGATGACACTCAGGGGCACCTTTCAAAGAAGTCCTCACATGATACAGATTTTTATTATTTTATTTCCTATCTAAAATTCTGGCCAATTTAAACCTCCCCAATACAGACAGCAGGAGGGGTTTACAGCTCCAGTCTAAATCCCAGGGAGAAATTGATATGGGTTTAACAGAGAAAACCCTATGATGCAAACAACACATATGAAGCCACAGTGCTGCATGTTAATATATGCACATATTTTATCCCTTCTCCTCTAAAACATTCAGGGTTTGTGTTGATAACAGAGAAGCCAAGGCAGAGCAGAATGTAAGAAAAGCCGCTGGAGGAAAGGGAAAGGTAAACACTGTGGAGATGATGTCAGGAAAGGAAGGACAGACAGTTCTGCTAGAAATACCAATAAGATGAGATATGAAGAAAGCAGGAGAGCAAATTCTATCAAAAGCAAGGACAGTAATACAGCGCTTGCCAGCAACTTGGAATAGCTTTGATGGTTTGGTAGTTAGATTGGGGGAAAAAAAAAAGAAGAGAAAGGTGCCACCATGAAGAGGCATACAGCTCAGGGAACTTATAAAGTACAAGAAAATGCAAACCATGCAAGTTTGAGTTAAGATTTCTAGAAGGAAATACCCTTCATATGCAGAGATACTAAGGGTGTGACCACGAGAAAGGAGATTGCAAAATTATAAAAAAATGAGTGATAAAGAATTATCAATTAAGGGATTTCGCTGAACTGAACTGAAACCTTTTAATCTTGTCTGTGGGCTGCCTAGTTTGCATTCATCCTTGACTCCTGCCTCAGGAGTTTTGTACGCTCAGCCTCATAAACAGCATTTACAGAGGCTCGTAGTTACTCCCCTCATTTCAGCACCTCTGAGAAGTTTTGCCCAAACATCAGCTAGAAGAACACTTTCCAGCACACTGTGCTTTAAAGCTAGTATGTGTAATAAGAAGCTATAAGCACACTAAATCTAAACAGTGAACACTGCTGAAAAAATATAGTACCTGCTTTACAGAAAGTGATAAACATATTAATGAGAAAATCAAGGAATTCCTAAAGTTACATTCACACCACCCTTATTAAATTTTGAACATAACTGGTCATTCTGGTATTGCTCTCGGCATTATCCCACCTTGCCAGCAAATGCTTCCATCTGTTCTACAAGGACACAAAATTTTGGTCAGTGACCCTAAGCAGAAATTCTCTTCCTCGCTGTTCACAGATGGCTGTGCTATCTCATGTATCTGACAGAGGACTGAAAGCTGCATCTGTCTGCAGTTTGTCAGTTGGTTGGAGCTTCTCTGAGATGTTAAAACCTTACCTCAACCATTTATAACTGCCACTGGCTTTTATTTTGCCTGCAAATCCTGTAAATTTAGGACTGAGTATTTGAAGAGCATTTGAATGCAAAGTAACTTTACAAGCAGCCTCTTCTCAGTAGTTGCTTCAACATCTCAACTGTAAATACAACAAAGCCTTCCTCAGGTACCACCAGAATGGTGTGATCCAAACAAAAGGAACAGAACGTGACCCACATACCGAACTGTTTAAGAAATCAGCACTAAAAAAACTGGCAAACTGCACCCTTATTCCAGGTACTGCAATTCGGTAGCAATCTAATAGAGGTAGATGCTATTTTATTACAAAGTACCTGAACAAACAGATCACAGACACAGAAGGTCAAATCTAGAGTGTCCATCAGGTTAAGCAGCCATCAACTCCAATACTTAGGTGACACTCTTTATACACTGGAGACAGGTCAGAGGCACAACAAATCATTTCAGCTGCTGTTCCTCCAACACAACAAGTGTGTCCTTACCTTACTTCATTATGGTAAGTTTAAAGAAGAAAAAAAAAAAAAGGAGTGTGTGGAGAAGTCATAATTGGATCTAACAAATGAACATCTATGAGGCGGTTCTGCATGTTCCACTTAGGCATCTCTCTTACAAAAGGGAAGAGTTAGGAACAAAAGGATTATTGAAAATTGTCATTGGGGATATTTGCAGAATGCAGTTATGAAGGGGGGTTCAAAGCAGAACCATACTGAGGAGTGCAGGCAGGTGATCTCACCACTGTGGCTTTTCCACAGACCTGCTGTCGTGGTTTTGCCCCGGCCGAGGGCCGCACCCCACACAGTCGCTTGTACTTTTAAAAGGAAGGGGGAAGGAAAGTTGGGGGAGGGGGAAAAAGGGAAGGAAGAAAGGAGGGAAAGAAACCACAACCTAGAAACCAGAACCACGCAGGTTGGGATAAGGATAGTTTACTAAACAATAACAGAAAACTAGATATAACAATAACAGAAGTTTAAAGTACAAAATAGATGAAACTGGTGATACACAATGCAGTTTCTCACCAAACCACAGAACCCAGGCCGCACAGCTTAGAACCGAACCCGACCGTGCCCAGAAACTGCACGTCCTGGCGTTGTCTCCCCCTCTTTCCCCCAGTCCCCCCTTAAACTGAGCATGACGTAACTGGCATGGAATATGCTCTTTGGCCAATTCGAGTCACCTGTCCTGGCTGCGTCCCCTCCTTTCTCACTAGTAAGGAAGTATGCAGAGCTGAGAAAGGTCCTTGATTGCCCGGCAACAAATCGGAAACATCAGGGTGCTATCAGCACTATTCTCATGCTAACACCCAAACCTGGCATTCCATCCACTGCTAAAAAAATTTAACTCCATCATAGCTGAAACCAGGACACCTGCACACTTGACAGAAGAATGGAATATGCAGCATACAGCTTGCAAACACGAATCAGTCACCTGCCCCAAAGTACAGGAAGATACTTAAGTTGTTATGATTGAGCTAAACCAACTGCTTCAAGTGTTTCACCAAAGTGTAGGCATGCTTCCTGTTATTCCCAAATAGTGACAGTGCAAATTTTCAGTTTTTCAAAACAAAGGACAGGAACATTCTGCTATCAGTCCTCATCACTGAAAACAGACTGCAGCTGGAGCTGCCTACAGGCACTTCCTTTCTTTATTCTGCAGCATAAACTCCTTACAGAGAACTCTTGTTTAATACTTACTAGAGCAGAATGGAGCAACACTTCCATAGGTTCCCTACCACCTCCTCCTTTTAGCCACCGTCCCCACCAGCCAAGTGGCTAAACGGTTAAACTCAGTCTCTTGGACTGCCAGTGCTACACTGGGAATTAAAACAGGAGAAACCTTGGGAGCAAGAGTCAACAAAACACTCATCTTACTGATCACCATTTCTCATTTAGAGACATGCTGTCTCCTGTTTGATAAAATCTGGGTCCAGCAGAGATTTATTACTTTCTGTTCCAGCCTACTTTCAAAGTCTGTAGCATAGCCTTTAATTCTCTACCAACAGTTACCTCTCCAACTTCTACATGCAAAAATATCCTCCGTGCGCCTTGCAATCTTCAGAGTGCTCTCAAAAGGAAGCCCCTGATACTGATTTCAAGTGTAGAAGACAGCCCAGTGCAATAAGCAAGGATTCCTTTCTAAGCACTATGCAATTATTGTCAGAGATACAATGCATCGCTCTGGTTCTGCTGCATACATTCCCTGGGATGTTTGTTTGATGTACTGTAACATTAACTGCTCAGTCTTCTGCTTTAAAACCCATCTCAACTAAATTAACTCCAGGAAATGCAAGAGGAGGGAAGAAAAGGACTATCAACACATGTGCTGGAGAAAAAACCACAACACAACAGGCTTATTCATACTTGACTGGATCTCATATTCCATCATGTTGGACTGTGCTAATCAAGAGCAGGAGTTTATGGTAACTTTTTCTTATATTCATCAGGTACAGTAAAACTACAAAGCTTTCTTTCATAAGTGACAGCTAGTCAATGCTAAAAAAGTCTACCACGTCCTACAGGGGGAAAGTGCCAAACCAAAACGTTTGCCTCACTCTTTGCAAAGCTGCCGCTTGTGTCCTCTGTGCCCAGGGGCTCGGGCAGAAAGCCAGTGGCTCATGTCAGACTAGAGGTTATCCGTCAGCAGCCTGGTGCTCTGTCAGCATTCCAGCTATCAAAAGCACCCTCTGAGGTTTTCGCAATTCGTTTATCCTCCTAGGCCTTCTATGGCATCCCAGCACCAGTAAGGACATTTTTGCCTTGCTCTTCTTCCCCTCTCCCCCCCAGCTACCCGCACGGTAATCTGCCTCTCTGATCTGACCTTACAAACCCAGCTCAGAACAGTTGAAGATTCTCGTCCTTCTAGTCCTACACCAGATTTCCACCACCCTTCACCACTGAGGGGAGAGAAGAGGATGTACAGCTGCACATTCTCACTAAGTAGAGATCTGCTGTGAAACACTTGCCCAAAGCCATCTCATACCAATATCCTCCCCCAAGCAGCTCTGAAGACTTCATGGAAGCCTTGCAATTGTACATATCGACTTACGTATTGCACACTGCCATGGTCTGACACGACTCTCCTGTACAGAATTCTGAGATTGTACTATACTGTAAGTTGATGTGATGAAAGAAAGTTGTTGCTGAAAAAGAAACACAAAGGAAAGAAATTCAGAAGTAAAATACTTTCAAACACTGGTTATCCTCCAGACAATTATTTAAATACAGCAAGTAAAGTGACCTCAGAGTCTTGAGCTTGCATACAAATTTAAACATGATTTAGCTAAATGAGTCTAATGATGAACTGCAAAACAAAGAGGTTCACAGAATGAAAGCTCTTATTTTGATTTAAGATGAAAGCACCATGATGCATCAGCTCTTATTACTCACTAAGCAGCAAGACTGGAAAGTGTCTCTGTCATCAGCCTCACCTTTACAGCAGGATACTCCAAGCTGAAGGCAAACAATTCTTTTAAGTCAGACTTAAAATGCACTGTGGCTGGAAATCAGCATTAATAGTCCACATAACATACCTCCTTAAAAAACCCAAAGACCAAAAACCAAAACAGCATGAAAATTGGTACACCTCCACTTTTAAAAATCTCCTGAGACAATCTTACATCTTGCCACTCCTCAGGGGGCACCTCGTTTTTTTCTGGGCGAGTCTCTATAAACTTTGCTAGTGTGGAGTTTAAAGCAGTTTCTTACTACTAGGACATACTACTGGAAATGTAAACAAGACTGGGTCGTAGCTGTGGGTTAGGATGGGCAGATGAAGTACTGTAAATCAGAACTGAGTGGTACAGCACTCAGTCACGGCAGTCAGTCACATTCACACTAATTCCCCAAAACTTGGAAGGAGCGGGGAGAAGAAATCCAAGGAAAAAACTTAAAAACTTCTGGCTTTAAGCATAAGTTGCTTTACATATAAGTCTTAATAAGCTATCATTTTTTAAAATGCTTCTGGAAGACCAATAGCTTGAGTCAGAAACATGCTGGGCCAGTGAGGCTTAGCAAGGGGGCAGATGGAATAGGACGGTCCTCAAAAAAGCATCAAAAACTTGAATGTCCTCAGTGCCACAGTGAGGGAGTCAGAAGGAGGAAACGCATCAAGGCTTCCAGGCTGCTGAGCACGGTTGGTTTATATATAAGACAGCTTAATTATTATTCAAGGTATAATGAGATGCATTATGCAATAAGCGTAAATAGTCATTGAGTGTTTTTCTAAGCACTGAAAAAAGTAAAAAGAAACAGAGCAACCGAATGCACTCTGAGTGCATGAATGAGCAAGTGAATTCTTGGGTGTGGACAGCAAGCTCAGAGTTGTACCATCAGAATACTCACTGTTGCTGGCTAGCCACTCGTTGAGGTCTATTTCTCGTGGTAACATCACTAGCTCCTTAAATTCGAAGTCAGTAATTCTGGATTTTGTGTATTCTGGCTCTAGGTAAAGCTTCTTCTCTTCCGGTGCTGGCTTTTTACCATTTGGCTTTCCCTTGGACTTCCTGCAAGATTAAAAAAGAGAAGAGAGGTTACACTTTTTCTGTTGATGAACAGCTACAAAAACCTGGGGCAAACTGCTTTACCCAAACTCCTATATGTGTGTTCACACTGCTCCTCCTGCCTTCCCTCCCCATAGCTTATTTTCTTTTATTAAAGCAAAAGCTATTTTCTTAAAAAGTGTATTTGCACTCAGTCACTTTTTTTCAAGTAACATTGGAAGTTCTGAATGGCATTAAGAAGCTTGAGAGTGAGCTGCTCCATCTCCCTTGCCCTTTTGTCAATTTAGACTGCGAACGTTTGGGAGAGCGACAGTCTCTCTTTACGCCTCTGAACAGCCATGACAGCAGAACGGCCCTGTGCCTGAAGGACCACTCTAATGCCAGTATCCCAACAACCTGCTGCACTGGTCAGTTAACTGTCACCTGCACAATGGGCATTTGAGGGACAGTAAAGGCAGACTGCGGCCAGAGAATAGCTCTCAGCTGCACAGTGTGTTGGCACTGCTCATTCAGAGCTAGAGACTCCTCACCCCTCCAGCCCTACATTCTCCGCAACACCAGAAGCCCCCTGGAAGCGAGCATCTGCGACTCCAGCGAGAAGCACGGGTAACTACAAGAACACCTGCTTTCCCAGCTCACGAGATACTTGAGACAACGATCGGAGATCTTTTTCTCTGGAAATCCTTTAAAATCCAATGCATTATGAAATAACCTTCCACTTGGATTTACAAAAGCAGACAAACCACATTCCTTAAAATGAAATTATCTCCACAGCATACTCTGACTTTTCATGTTCCATTTCTAAACTGTTTGTCACTCACTAGGAGTTTCCCTCCCACTTCATTTTTAACATACTCAAACTAGACCCACAACCCAACCTGTATTCTTGGGCTGGGGGCTTGGTAAGGATTTCTGAGGAAGGACAACGGGTCAACACTTTGGTGTCTTAGGCTATGAGGTCAAACAGCTATCTGTCCATAGCTTTAACTTTTTTCTACAGTTAAAAAGTCCACATAACCAGAGACCTATGTAACGGTGAGAGACGAGTGCAGTAAGGCAAGACTTGCTGTGCACTATCACGTGACTACAAAGAGGAGATATCAGGATTTTTTAATATCTGGTTTTCTTCATGAAAGAGGTTTTTAAGGATCTGTAAAACCAGGAGAGGTCCACCTTTGCAGATGACTGCATTAAGTTTGCATCTTATCTAGATCGCACTGAAAGGAAACTGCCCCTGTGTACTGGCTCAACACATAATTTTCAATTCGTGCCTCTGTCTGAGCTACACACAGGCTTGATTTTTACTGTGAGGATGGGATGCACATCTTTCCTGGGACAGTGTTTGAAGCTCTCCCTAAATAATGTATGATTATTCGGATTTCTCTCTTTATGGGCCCTTTACTGATCTGTTCATCAAACCCATCTTCAGAATGACTCATTGTCTACATCATCAGCACTGCAGTAAGCAGACACCAAGATTTGCCTGCCATGAGAAAGGAACACCATAACTTATTACCATCAGGTCACTGCTGCCGTTTACTTTCCTGAACTTAGTCTGAGTTGCATCATACTTCTCTCTAACCAGTAAATTAAGACTAGAGGATGTTAAGACCTCAGGAAGAACATCATCAAGGAAAAAAAATTGTGGAAAACTTAGTGACAGCAGCACAACATATACTTAGGCCCTCACGATGTATTTACAAACCAGAAATGTGCAGAAAGCACTGTATGAGGTTTCTGGTAGGGAAAAGATCGTCACGCTTTATTGCCGCATGTTAACGAGAAAGGTGGGTTTTGTGGTTAGAGAGAGGACACCTCTGAGAGAGAACATCTTTAAAAAGAATATAAATACAGTATACGTGTATATATATATAAAGCAGTATACGTGAAGATGAATTTAGCACATAGCTACTCTGGCGCATTCCCTGCCATCTCCTTTTCCCACAGCAGTGCATTCCAATTCAAATGAAGCCTGCAAGATTTGTCCCTTACATTTATTTAAGGAAGCAACCCAGACTAATTCTCATAGCTGCACCACAAAAGGATGTTTTAGGGCATGCAAAGTCAGATGTTCCTCAGCACAAAGCTCTTAATACAGAGGGGTTGCTCGGTTAGACCAACAGCTCCAGGTTGTCAGCTACCAATTCTTATCTCAAAATCCTTACATTTGCTAGATGTCGTTTGAACTTCACCATGTACAAATAAGCTACAGATAAGAGAGAGCCTTAAAGAGATTTAAATAAGCTGAAAGTTATCCTTAATATATGCTTCAGCCTGAGACTTCAGATTTTCACAGAATTTGAGATTATATTCAAGGAGAATATAATGGCATAAGAGAACAGTCTTGTCTGATAGCATGTAACCCGACCTTATAGCAGATGAAGCAACATGTCTGACCTCTTCCTTCTGCAGGAATACCATGTTAAGACTTGAAACGACCTTACCCTGACAGTCAACAGCATAAATCCAGTCGAAAATATGCACTTGGCCCCAAGCTCCAGGCCACTGATTTGTTAAATTCCCAGCACAGGCTACCTTACTCCTACGCTGCTGAAACCAGGCCTGGCATGCCCCAGACAGCGCCGTCATACCTGCCGGGCCTCAGACAGACGATCCTAGGATGTATTCAGAAGGTAGTCTACAGAGGGTTTTTCAGCTGGTTTGGTTTAGTGGGTTTTGTGTTTGGGGGGGTGGCGGGGAGTAACACTACACACACGGTTCAGGCATTCAAGGGTAAATTGATTTTCTTTTTTTTTTTTTTTAAGAAAATTACAGTTCCAGGAAAAATTGTACAGAAAATACCTTCAACTTCAGAGACTGGTTTGACAAACCACACTGACAACATCTGGGGGAGAAAAGTTATCAGTGAGAAGCAGTTTGGATAGAACAGAGTTTGCATCTTTGCTTTACTTCAGCATACCTAAACCAAGGGCCCCAGGTTAAGGCTGTGCCATGTCAGCTAAGAGGAGTCTTCTGAGCAGCCCTGAGAGAAGGAGGAGGCGGAGGAGGGGAGAGAGAGACAAAGAGGTCAAAGACAGTCTGTCACAGAGCCAGGCTTTGGAGGGAAACCACAGAAGGAAGCCACACATACAAAGCTGAGGCAAGCCTTCGAGTGCAGACCTCATTCTCATGTCAGCATCTTCTCATCGTTTCAAGAAACGAAAGATCAACACTAAATATATTTCACAAGTTTGCTCATGCAAACAGCTACACATTGTCCTTCTACAAGGACCAAAACCCCTTGTTTCCACACAAATGTCAGTTCTCTGTTAGGTAAGTACATGCTGCCACTTTGCATCTTTTCAATAGGCTGTGTAAAACTTTCCACAACTGGCTCTTGCTGGACCTGGAACATTTCAAACATAAGCTTCCTGCAGGACCTCGTGCTCTGCCCCTTTCCAAAAGCTTTGGCTTGGTTTTTAAAAAGAATGTGACTCATGGGTATCATCACTGCAATGTGCCCATAATCACCGATATCGAAGGGTTTCTTCACACCACTGAAGCCTGCACACAGTGCAGTTGGGAACCTACATGGCCCAAATGTGCACATGCAAACTTTTTATAGAGGGTTTTTTTTAAGACATTAGAGTCTTAAAACTGTAAAGTTTTAAATTGGACCACACATCTTCCCTCACCTGGGCAGAACTCAAGTTATGAAGTTGGACTTACTCCTATTAACTCACTCAGCTTAGACTGTAGAACTGTGGCTTTAGTTTAGAAACTGTCCATACCATAGCAGTTTCTTTTACACACTTGCGAAGCTGGAAGATAGAGCAGGATTGAGAAAACAGTTTTAGAAACATGGCTGCATGTGAAGAATCAACAAGTAACAGTTCTGTACCTTGGATAACCCAAAGCTCACACATTCATAATTACCAGAATTAACACAGCATAAAGTTTAGAAGTCAGCTTCCTTCCTTCTGCTCTCCCCTATGTCCTACCTCCAAGTCAACTGTTGTTTCAAAGACTTTGTAAGAAAACAGCATCTACCTGGAACCAGCTCCAAACACACAGCAAGGCGAAGCATCTGTTATGTCCCTTGCTGTGAGCTGTTCACATTCAAGACACCTTCCTCAATTTTCAATCTCATGTTTAAAGTATACAAACACGAAAAACTGCACATAGCCGTTTTTGAGGTGTCCAAGAACAGCCTTGTAAGTGAAGACTGTATCAGTGAGCATAAAGCAGCACAGTCAGCAACAGTTTGTCCAGCCTGCTCTCGACGAAAGGAAAAGTGACAATTACAGCCTTTACTGCTCTGTTCAGGAGAAACCAAAATCCATCACCTGTAGATGATTATTCACTGGAAAACTTTAAAAACACTGCAACAGGCACCCCTAAAGCAAACCAGAGTCCTGATGCACATTGACCTGTGCTTTTCTTTAAATTAGAAATTCTGCTAAATGAGTCTTATCAGTCCATGTCAGATCAATTGCACATCCAAAGCAGCTGGAGGAATTACAGTTACACCACAGTTTGGTGAAGGTCTGTGAGGAGGTTAGACCAAAACCTGGCTGTCAATGCTTAACTACTAATTAAGGAAAGAGGCATCTTTAGGGAGCTCAAGGAGATAGATAGCACTCAGCAGCTTTATTGACAAGCAAACCAGGGTACAAACTAATTCTTCAGATAACTCCCAGGATAGGTTTGTGTTTGGTTGGGTTTAGGCACTCAACTGAATATGATGCCACAGGCCAAGTCATATCCATGAGTATGTTTCAGAGAGGGGAATCACAGAATAGCCTGAGTTGGTAGGGACCCATAAGGATCATCTACTCCAACTCCTGGCTCCACACAGGGTCAGCCAAGTCAGAGCATAGGACTGAGTGCATTGTCCAGACACTTCAGGAACTCAGTCAAGCTCAGTGCTGTGACCACTTCCCTGGGGAGCCTGTTATAGTGCCCAACCACCCTCTCAGTAAAGAGCCTCTTCCTAATATCCAACCTGAACCTCCCCTGTTGCAGCTTCATGCTGTTCCCTCGGGTCACCAAAGAAAGGAGGTCAGTGCCTGCTCCTTCACTCCCCCTTGTCAGGAAACCAGAGACCATGATGTAGTCTTTCTTCAGTCTCCTTTTCTCCAGGCTGAACAAACCAAGGGACTTGAGCCTGTCCTCGTAAGACTTCCGCTCCAGACCTTTCCACCCTCATCGCCCTCCTCTGGCCACTCTGAGAGAGGTCTTGCAATGACATCAGTCAGCAACCCGAAAACCCTGGGATGAAAAGTGACAGGAGACTGTGAGCAGCAGAGAAGTCACTCGTCTAAAGTCTTTGAAGAAGGTTCAGCAAACTGCCTCCATCCAGCAAGAGGCAGTGCATTCACTAGCAGAGCTTCCATACTCAGCCTTGTGTTCAGCTGAGAAAACACAGCAGCTGGAAGTTTGCCTGCATCTCACTGGAGAAAGAGATGCATAAGACACTCCACTGAGTGACTGGCCCACTGGGCTGTGATGATTTTTTTTTTTTTTGCTGGGCTAACTGCTTTGTTAAGGTTGAGTAAAACTGCCCATTTCCCAGCTTGTTTTCTTATCCCATCTCAGTTAATAAAGATACTCCTCTAATCTCTCTCTCTCTCTCATTTCCTTCTTGAGCAGATGCCCAGCAGTTTCTCAGTTTAAAAAAATCCCACACTTTGGAGCATCTTCAAAGCACCATCCAGGTATTAATTTAGTTTTCAAACAGTATGAGTAAAATACTTTTCTCATTTCATGGCAGAAACTGGCTGTAAAGTTCAACGTTTATTCATGGTACAAACACTAAAGATGTGCTCCAGTTATAACTGATCCGCTTTGTTTGGAAAGAAGCACATGTGAAGAAGTAATCTCTTCCAATTCAGGATTCCTTTTTTCCAGGGGGAACCAGCACAGCTCTAAGAATTTCTTGCTGTCTCCAGCAAGCTGTGCAGTTCCTTACACTGCATCTGAAACTGAAATCTCTGCAAGGCGACACAACGGTGGTTCAATCGCCATCTCCCACCCTTCGCACCCAACTCACGGCTCTCAGGGTGAGTGGCTGTTTATTTCTTCTTTTTTTAAATACACGTAATCGGTGGCTTTGTTGGTTTTAATGTGGTGTATTGAAGTGGTTCTAGTACCAAATCTGAGAGTAACTTTAGATAGTTTAAAAGTTTATTAAAAATCCCTCTAGTTGTGAGGGGAAAGCTGCAGGCAAAGCCCCAGTCACTTTGTGCCCTCCGGATCACGCACCAGTTTCAGGTTCCAAGCAAGTCTCAAACACACCAATTTCCATTTGAAAATTGACAGAACAGGTCCAACTGGCCTTACATGGCCAATCTGCCTCCCTGTTTGCAAACAAAACTCACAAGCCATCTCAGGTCTGCAGGGATGAAAAATGCCACAGACTATGAACCCTACAGGACAAAGACGCTTGATCTGTGATTAATAGCTATTTTATTTTTTTTAGCAACTGACCCTATTTCTTACCTGAGGTTAACTGGTATAATCCTAGCAATCCCAAGCAAATCTAAAGGAGAGCACACCTCAAGTGTGACAATCCAGCTGTGATGTGTTCAGTCAATGTTGGTTGGTGAGAGGAGAGCAAAAGCAGTGCAGGCAGGGGCAGCACAGAAAGGAAAATCTATTTTAAGGAAGATAAAAAAAATAAGATGCCCACAGAGATATTATCAAAGGATATTTTAACACTCACTTGAGGTTTTGGGGGTTATTTTCAAGTAACCTAGCTTGCACTTTGTAAGTTGTATAGTTCACAATTTGGAAAATTTTGGGTTTGAAACAGTACATTCCCAGCTAGAACATTTATGTGGAACACTTACAGTCTCCACCAGGAACACCATATTCCAACTCACCCAGGTGTACCTCTACACTACCAAACTACCAGATATATCAAACTGTCTTGGCCTTTGATTTTCATCCTGTAACTTTCTCCTTTCTTTTTCAAGTATCATGTTTTAAAATATCCTCCAGTGATGAAGTATTACAGAGTGAAGTACTCCTGCCAAAACCTACTTCCTTAGTAATCTGAGGATGGGGGTTAGCTTCTTAAAACATAAGCCAAGACAGAATTAGAGAGGCAGTAAGCCAACTTTTAAAGTTTTTTAGGCCAATCTTTATGAACACTTTCATGGTTTTATATTTTCCAGTGAAAAAGGTTTTATAATTCAAATTAAAAGTATACTGGGTATTTTCATTTTAGCTTCCCTTCTTTGGGTAAGGAGTCAAATGGGAAGTCGGTAGAACAGAAGAGGGAATAAAACACATTAAGGTAAAACACTTTCATATGTAAGCTCTCTCTGTCTAACGTACTCCCTTTGCAGAGGGGAAAAACCCAAAGATTTTAGCCATCCACGGATGGCTACAGCTTTGTAAGGAAAAGCAGTTTAGCTGCTCACAGATGTACTTGTTACCTTTCTGCTTTTTCTGTGTGACTTTACTGGAAAGACATTGCTGGTTAATTTCTGGTAAGAAATGTTCTGTGTAAGTATGGGAGCCCTGAACCTATTCACAGCAGGAAGGAAATAGTTTTACGAGCTAAAATTTATGAGTCCTAGTGACAAACTCCCACCATGAGCAGTGAAGCAGCAGGTCACACCAGTTTTTACAGGACAAGAACAAACTCTTAAAGGCTGTCCCATTTCCTACCTCAGCAGCCCATGGTCTTTTCTTCTCAGTTAAGTACAACTGGAAGCTTAGAGGTGACAGGCCTCTTAAAAAATAATTTTTTTTGTACACAAAATCATCTTTGTGTAACAGGCAAGAAAAGGGGAAATAAATTTCATTGAACATCAGTAGAGTTGCCCTTCCTTTGAGAAAAAGCAAGGGACAATAATTGTATTTCTCTCTTTAAAACTGTGCAAGATTAGTATCTCTCTGGAGGTATTTCTACAATCCCACATCCTGTTTTAACCCAGATCACTGCTAAGTCTTCAGCTGGTCTGGCAGCACACCCTGAACACAAAATCCTGGATGTACATATCCGTGTTCAGTACTGGGAAAGAGGAGAACATCAACCTGGGAAGGGGAGCTCTGTAAGGTACTGGAAAGCAATCTGAAATCCCTGTGCAGCACACGGTACCATTCTTCAAAGATTGCCGTGGTCAGACTTTCTCCAGGGCCTGGGGAAGGGAAGGAGACTAAGCTTTTTAAGACAGTCTCCACTGCTATTTCTTCTCGCCCCAGGTCTCTGACAGACCCCTCTGACCTCAGTTTCATTCCTCCCCTTTCCTGCCCTGGGTTAGCTCCAGGGCTCGGCTGCTGCACAGGTCTAAGGGGGCTGCGCAGAATAAAATGTCTTTGGCAGCATTTCTGGCCCTGCTTCTTCATTTTTGTTCTGTTTTTAAAAGTTACTAATAGTTTGTTTAAGAGGAGGAGGAAAAAAGAATGTACCCTACATGCCAGGGAAACTTTTTCTTCAGGATTCTCAGAGTGGCTCTTTGCCTTAAAAGGGAATCTTTGCTTGGCCTCCGGATGCTCTGCTGTAAACAGTCGGTGCCAAGGCATGGCAGGCATGTTAAGGATGACAAGTGCCATAACGTTATTTCATAATGTTGCTTCTCAACAGAAAGCCCAAAACACTCTGCAGGGCCAAACGGAGTTCCAGCTGGTGCTGCTGGCAAAGCAAGGAGAACACGGGACACCTGCACATGGTATGCCTCTGGTATACTGGGCCTTTTGTAGGACCCCGCACCCATCTACTGGTCAATGGTCTTGAGAACAAGTCCTGTGAGGAGCAGCTGAGGGAAGTGGGATTCTTTAGCCTGGTGAAAAGGAGGATGAGGGAAAGGAGGTTGTAGCAAAGTGGGTGTGAGGCTCTTTTCCCAGGTAACAAGTGGTAAGACAAAAGGAAACGGCCTCAAGTTGTGCCAGGGGAGGTTTAGATTGGATATCAGGAAAAATTTCTTCACAAAAAGGATTGTCAACACTGGAACAGGCTGCCCAGGGAAGTGGTTGGGTCACCATCCCTGGAGGTATTTAAAAGCTGTGCAGATGTGGTGCTTAGGGACATGGTTCAGTGGTGAATTTGGCAGTGCTAGGTTAATGGTCGGATTTAATGATCTTAAGGGTCTTTACCAACCTAAATTATTCTGTGATTCTACTCTTCCTCCTCCTCTCTTCCCTTGTATGTCACCTCCCAGCCCTAGCTCAGTGTTTGCCAATAGTGGCAAGTCAGCTGCGTATCAACTGTCTTTCATAGTGCTGAAACTCCCAGGTAGTTGCCAGTGTCCAGGTACTACTGCAGCTCCTTCTCTTCTGCTCAGGTTCCCCCCATCAGCTCTTCAGTGCAGCTCTGGTAAGAAGGGCTGCAAGGACAAGGCCAGGCACGTGAACAGCTCAGTTAACGCCACAAAAACACCCAGAGTGCATTCTTGTGGTAAAACATGATGGACTGGAGTTTCCTTTCTTTTCTGGGCACACCTGCCAGAACTCCTCCCCTCTACCGACAGGAGGTGTCCAACCTCTCTGATGCCTTTGGGGATGCTCTCCCGAGTGTATAATCCCTGCACTGGTCCAGATTCCCCTCCAGTGAACAGACTTGGGAGGGGCTGAGTGGGTCAGAGCCCTAGGAACATGAGGGAAGCTATGTCAGAGGGAAGACATAGATTATTGACTAGGAGCCAGTGATGCAATTTAAAGGGAACCATTCATTATTAGAAAAAAGAAAATTACTTTACCCATGCAAATACACCTTGTTGTGCTTTGTTTTGAAATGTTCTCCTTTACCTTCATGCCAAACAGCCCTCATATCCAAAACAGGAGGTGCCAACATGAAGCTTCAGCAAGATTCTTTTCCTAAACTATTTACCACAATTCCAGGATTAGGAAAGAAAAAGGGCATAAATATTTCCTAATGTTTATTTTCACGAGCTCTATGTGGACCCAAATTAAGTCTGTAGTAAGAGAGATTCAGTAGGTCATAGATTAACAGTGCTGCAACAGTTAATTTGAAGAAACCATACAGCAGAACATTGCATCACAGGCGCCCAACTCCTGTGACAGACATGAGGTGATGGTTCTTGGGCTTGTTTTTAAGTCTCCAATTGTAGGCAAACTCTGGCTGCCTGACAAAGGAAGCCCAAAGCTGAGCAGAAAGAGGGCAAATCTCTGCTTGAGAAGGTGTCTCATAGTATATTCTCCCCTGCCTGCAACTACTCCTCCCCTAGAACAGTACTCAGAACAGACCCTGGCTGAGCACAAAGAGACAGGAGAGGCCAAGCCATGCTAACTCTCCAGGGTGTCTCTGCCCAGCCATTCATCAGTCCCTCAGCTGAAAGTACAGGCTGGAGTTCTGTGTTCTGGGGTTTGTCTCGTTAACATGCAGCTCATTTTAGTCCCCAGGCTCACTCCGAACACATACAGCCCATACACAGTACCAAGATAAGGATGCTCCTGTATCCTTGCCTCCCTTAGAGGAAAAACATCATTTGTATTCTAGCAAACAGTAATGCTTTCTCATCACCCTCCATTGCTAAATATATTCCTGTACTGCAAACTAGACAGCATGAACAGGATTTCTTTTCCCTAGCCACAGGTATCTGCATATCACAGAATATCATATCATAGAATCATAGAATGGTCTGGGTTGGAAGGGACCCCAGGGATCATAAGAGTTCCAACCCCCCTGCACAGGCAGGGCCACCAGCCTCCAGGCCTGGATCTACACTAGGTTGCCCAGGGCCCCATCCAACCTGGCCTTGAACACTTCCAGGGACGGGGCATCCACTACCTCTCTGGGCAGCCTGTTCCAGCACCTCACCACTCTCTCTGTAAAAAACTTCCCCCTAATATCTAATTTAAACCTTCCCTCCTTTAGCTTTAATCCATTCCCCCTTGTCCTGCCATTGTCGACCCTTTTAAAAAGTTGATTTCCCTCCTGTTTGCATGGTCCCTTCAGGTACTGGAAGGCTGCAATAAGGTCCCCCCAGAGTATTCTCTTCTCCAGGCTGAACAAGTCCAGCTCCCTCAGCCTGTCTTCATAGGGCAGGTGCTCCAGCCCTCTAATAATCTTCGTGGCCCTCCTCTGAACCCTCTCCAACCGTTCTACATCTTTCTTGTATTGGGGGCCCCAGATCTGGACACAGTACTCCAGATGGGACCATAGGGCAGAGTAGAGAGGGACATATGCAAATGTTTATATCTGAACTGGCTCCCTATGGATCTTTTAAGGTCAGTGGAGATGAAGTTTTTTCTCTAGACTGGAAAACATCTCAGTTCAGAGATCTATAGCATACCTTAAATTTCTTTTTAATTAAAACACTCAGGAGAAGGAGAAAAGTGGGTCTCAACTGAGAGCAGAGAATGGCAGAGATAGCGAGCCCGGTGCTGTTACAGATGCTGTGCTGGGGAGATCTCCCATGTCACAGACCCATGAGAACAAGTGAAATGCACCAAGATTTGGATACCTGTTTCACACTGGGGAAGGGGAAGGTAAGTATAGGCCTCCCAGGTTTGTTGTTAATACTCAGAACAGTGGGGGTTTTCCAACACACGATTTAAAAATTCTGGAGGCCAAAAAAACCTGCTTGCAAAGAACAAGGAAAAGCTAAAAAGAAAGAAATTCACAAAAAAAGTTCATCTCTCTCTTTCAAGGTTTTTAGACTCTGCAGATTGAAAGAAAATATAATTGTACTCTAGTAAAACCACAGCAGCTTCTTAATTAATGTATCTATTCCCTGTGTGTTTTCCGACATATTCAGTGTAACAGCTTCAGTGGTGATTTATTACCCTGTAATCTTCTATTGGAACACACTTAAGCATTACTTTGTTTTCTGCATCATGATTAAATTGAAGTTCTGACAGAACTGCTCATGCTGGTTATTCTGATGCAGCCCTGTTACTTTCTAGAAGAGCGCATGCAGAAGTACACTTGGGTCCACCTCTGCAGGGAGGGAGGGAGCACACAACCCACCGAACATGAATACGCTGCTTGTTATCTTCCAGCCCGTACGAAGTTTGTAGAGCTGGCAGATTGCAAAGCTATCTTTTTATTTCTAAACCAAGCAAATTTGATTTGGAAACCTCATGGCCTCATAAATGTGGGATTTCACAACCTAGCTTGCACAGAGTTGCTTTTCAGGATGGAACTGTGCTTTAATTGCTGGGAATTATTTCACCATGGCAACCTGGCTTCAGCAGTCAGACTTCTTGCTATACAGCCCAAGATACACAAACGCAGTCTCCTCTGCGCAGAGACTACCAGGCTACAGACAGGTTCGTCTCTCTAAAAAGCATTTGAGTTTCCTCGCTGCCTTTTTGCCTTGCAAGCTCACTTTGTACAATGAAAAGCATTTATCTAACAAAAACAACTAGTTTTAAATGCTACTGCGGCCTAAAGAAAACCTGCAATAAAGGAAATATGTTAGATATGCAGGTCAAGCTCATCGCCTTACCTGCACACCATGTTTTGGAGGACAAGTACACATAACGTCCAGTGTACTCCTAATTTGTATTTTACAACTGTCAATTTTTAAAACGCTACCAAAAATGTTTTAAGGTTTATTTTATGATGATACCGTGCAGTATGAAAGAAGGCAACATGGGCTGCATGACAGCCCCCAAACAGTTAATGAGAACACTCACTCCCAGACTCTGGGCTCTCAATAGGTAGCTATTTTTCAACCTGGTGCAACATGTCAGCTTGCAGCTGAGCTCAGCCATAGTTGGTGTCTCTCTCCTCAGGTCCCCAGAGGGAAGAAACAGTAAAGGACTGTCTTTTTTATTTCTGGCAGGACAGGACTGGGCAAACTATAACTAATTAGGCACAAAAAGTGTCTTGCATCGATAGGTTAAGTTACTTTTGTTGGGGAGAAAGAAGTGAAAATAAATTCGTCACCTGCCTTGCTACTACAGTTCCACCTTTGCAAACGTCATCTGTACGTAATCACGCAGGAGGTGGGATGTCAACAGCTGAATCCTCCACATAAAACAGGTCTGGTTTACATCTAAAAAGCATGGTTTAATATGACAGAAAGTGCTAGGGCACACCAGAACCGAGAGCGTACACAGAAACATGGGTAACAAAAAAGTTACTTCAAGCATCTTGGCTTTTTTGTAGGAACTTCAGGAAACAATATAAACTCCAGTAGATACATAGCACGGGAAAAATAAGTTGCTTTCACTGTTCATAAGCGATTTTGCATGCCTGCACCTGCAAACGCACTTTTAAAGCATCTGTACTAGCACACACATGTGCATCTTGTTGCATTGAGACCCACCGCTGTGAGGAACTCAATTACCTACCCAGTCATCAGTTATTGAACAGGTTGGGCAAAGAAATACCCATGTGAAGAAGCAGCCCTACCTGAAATTTTCACTCACTGTATCCAGCCCTACAAACTCATCCCTTACACTTTAAATTAGCGTTTTAATTAGGAAGGATATTTATTTACTAGACACAACCATGGGTCAAGGTCAGGTCTCTCAGTGGCAGCTTTGAAGATCACCTCTCCTGGCATGCCTTAAGTCAGATTGCGTGATGAGAAATGGTGCCATTCAGTCTTGTTGAAAATAAACCAAACCTGAGATCCATAGTTCGAAGGCACTCCTCATGGGGTAAGAGACAGAGATAAAAGGAATCAAAGTATTATCTTAATTAGGTAGCTTTCATTAACAAATGATACATACAAAATATTCACTACTCTCACCACGTGGTTAATTTTTAAACTTTGTGACAGAGTGATGCAATGCTCTCTGTTCAGTTTTGTCATCAGTAGCACCACAGCTGCTTCAGTATTTCCTAGAAAACAGCACATTCATGTCTTGCTTTCTGCACACCAGAAGAAAAATCTATTTAAATTACAAACTCTATGGAATCATGGGTCAAAGTAAAGAATGTTTGAATGAGTAATTGAAAAAAAATAGTGTGGATAATAGTTTAATTACTGGTACAGTTAGATCAGCCACTGTTAATTAGCTCGTGGGACATCAGTGATTCCCAACCCTAATTTATTACTTTTCAGAACACACCAAGGGAGACTGAAAAGCTTAAGGAGCACCTTTACAGACACGTACTGATCCATTAGCAATCAGAAAAACCCCAAAACATAGATACGTTCCAGCTCACAGCATTACCTCCAAGGGCTTGCTGAAATACAAATTCATTCCTTTAATTAAACGCTTAAAGCACAGCCAAGAAATTGGTTAAGTAAGACTAGTAATTTTCAAAAATAAATATTAAAATTAGATGCACGGTGGTGTGCTGAATGCGTTCCATTCCCATGGCTGCACGTGCAAATGACAAGCAGCAGTATCTTTAACTGTTCATGTGGATTTGCAGTTCATCAGACGGCAGAGACCAACATCTCAGACTCCTCCTCAAAACACAATGTGGAGCCACACTTTCACACTAGCTTTTGCAACCCAACATCACACCTGGAAACAAGGGATGGCTGCAACCAGCTACCTCCTCAATCGCAGCCTCATGGCTCGCCTCAGAAGCCCTGTGTGGGTTCCTGGCAGGAGCTGACAGCTGACACTGGCTTTGCAGAGCCGTACCCACAGGGCTCGTGCGAAGCTGTGCTACTAGTTTCGCTGCGAATGAAAGGTGTTCCCTGACCAGCGACAAGGTCTTTCTCAAGGCAGTGGTTTACTGTCCGTGTTGGGTGATCCAGTTACTTCTCAGTAGTTAAGTCTACTTCAAAAATCACGAGGAAACCTTCTCAAAAAGCTTGTAACTGAAAGCACTTAACAGATTAGTTAGCCTGAGTAATAAACGTGTGGATTAAAAAAACCAAAACCAAACACAACTTTTAAATGTACTGAGACATGAAAAACAAAAACACTTTATGTGCTAAAAAGCAACCAAAAAATAAGTATTTCTGTTGAGACAAAATACCGTTTCCCCTCTGTCCTGCGCAGACAGTGGGCACAAGACCCCAGGCTTTACCTTTTCTCTGCACAGGTTTGTTCTGAAGAAATAAGGCGGTCACACCAGAACTGAGGGCTTTGTATTACAAAGAACCAGCAAAACCTAGTTCATCACAATTTCCTTTCCAAACGCATCGTGCTGATTGTCAGCACTAATCCCTGTAAAGCTTTGGTGTTTAAACTCTGGGATTTGTGGTCCCACTGGACTGCAAATCAGATCTGGTGCGTGGAGTGTGAGTGGAGCTACCAAGGGCACATAATATCACCTCTCCTGTGAGTGAATTTCACAGATCACCATGAAGAAGCCAAAGCCTTCTTTCTTCATTAACTCCATGTACTTTGTATGGTGTGCCAGGATTATTTTATTCAGATATTAAATGGTACTAAGAGTTTTAATATTCTGCCACTATCCACTTTTTTGAGGGCAGCTGCACTCACTGCTGATGTTTCCTTTTTAAAAATAAAAGGAATTACACAGACATCCACAGTGTTCCTTTCACCTGGGGAGCATCTGCTACCACCAGTCCTGCTGTCCGAGCAAAAGGACTTCCAGATTTTTTTTGGTACCAGACAGAAATTAATTTACAAAATGAACAGAGCCACATTTCTGACAAGTTCAACCAACCTTGCTCCAGTATCAATGGACTCCGTTAACTCCAAGGACAAGTTTTTTTCTTCCAAAAGCTGGAAGGGTTAATCCATACATCCAACTTTTAAAAGAAAAACAACATATCTTCCCTAACAGCAATTTGCTGAAGTCTTAGTTAAGATTCTGTTGAACCCCACAGAACCAGGGATTAAGAAAAAGGATTAGAAAATCCCTCTCAACAAAACAACACTTAGACAAACTCAGTTCTGGTGCAGTCATGGAGAGAGATGTAAAACAGGGGAACAGACAGATTTTGTCTTAGCCTTCTTGGAGACAGGGCGACAACCGGTGGGAGACCTGATTTCTAACACCACCTCTCTTCAGCAAAGGTCATCAAGAATGGAAAAAGCTCTTCTACAGAGGATTTTTTTTCCCCTATAAACCTACTTAGTAAAGACCTTGGGGTACACAGTTGGTTTGAGAAACCAGGTTAACAGCAGATATAAACTGAGTGTGAAATGAATCATTTCTCCGTAAGAACAGCACCAGGAAAGTGAGCAACACAGGAAGCAGAGAGGTAAACCAGGAACTGCAGTCAGCTCCCAGAAAGACAAATGTTGCATGCTCATTCTTTGCACATATACAAACTGAAATAATCTTCCAGGCAGCTAGGATCTGGAGCAAATCCTGTAATGGAAACAGATGCATACCAAGGAAACAAGATAAAAGAAGGACGAATAATTTCAGAAGTTGAAGATTACAATCAAAATTATTCTTCTTGAAGTGTCCAGGAGGGACCTTCAGAAAAAAAGATTAAAACAGAAAATGCTGTTAAGCCTTGAGACAGGTGCCCTTCCTATACTAGCTCTGGAGACACCTTACGGGACCGTTTCAGCACACAAAATTTTAGCAGTCCTCTCCCCCTAGCTCCCCCTCTACATTCAGAGGACGTAGAACATGTAATCAAAATACAGCTCAATGTTGAAAATCGTTCTGGAGAAGGACATGGACTCTTTCACTGTTAATGTATTGCGCATTGTTCACCAACTGTCCTAAGTACAGCACCTGGGAATGCAGGTGAACAAACAGACGACTATCCCAAAGAAATGGAGCAGTGCATGGCTCACCGGACTGCTAGTGAGATACAGCATCAAGTTCTGAGCTTCAGGAGGGGACCAGGTTGTTAAACAGCTTTGACAGAAGTATGTGACAGCTCACAGTGGGACTGAACCTCAAGCAGAGCACTCTGAGTGCAGAAGACCCTTTGCTATCTGTGTATGCTGGAGAACACCCACCAGCACAAGCAGGGAGAGCCACCCGTCCTAGAGGGCACACCCCAGCTGTATGAGTCCACCAAGCTGGCGATGCCACTCTTACCTCCTGCAGCCTGCTCTGGCCTAGGGACAGGACACTCATGTCAAAAAACGATCTCCACAAGCACATCCGTGCTACAGCAGACACAGAGTAGTTACTGCAAAGCCCCTCCTGCCTGGTCACACCTTGCCAAAGCACAAGGTGTTACTGGCTCACAGCATCATTGGTCCTTTCCAAGCAGCTCGGTGAGCATCCCAAAAGGCTGTCAGCAAACAAGGTATCAGCTCCCGTTACGGAAATACTCAGCAAGATGCAACAGACAATTAGTGATGTCAGCTGTCCTGAACCATAAACATTTTCAACTATTTTGGTACAATAAGAAGTTGTGGGAGGGAGCAAGAAAAAGAACAGGATAAAAATATCTCATATGGTTCTGAAGTGCATTTTGCCTGTAAGCCCCCTCCCTGCACACTGCCCCCCACCCCCATTCTGCCTGTCCCCAGGCTTCTGCATTAATCAGATTAGCTAAAGTTAAACAAGGCTCTTCCTAATTACTTTGTAATACTTCAGGCTGGACTGGACTACTGAAAAATGTTTCAGCCTAAATTAGGACACAACAGGATTGAATTTTTAGATATTTGCTTTAGTCCTGTCAATCCCATTTCATAAACATGTTTAATACTACTTTGTATCATCAGTTAAAAACAACACAATTCAATGTCAAGATTAATCTTGTTTCTTTCTGATCTTGCTATAAATTATTTGAGGAATAGGTAAGGGATTTAATATTTTTTAAAGTTTGTAAGTGCTGGATGTAAAAACATATGGCACCATCCAGGACGCCAACACAAACTTGCCAGTTTATCCGACTGAAGTAATCATTATCACACTATCACTGAAGAGAAATTGCTACACCTGTAAAAACTCCCCTGTCTGTACTGCAGGTGGCTCACCTACCCAGAAAGAGCGGGGGTGGTTGTTTTATTTTTCAGTCCGTATCCAAATCAATCCCTGCAACGTTGCTATAAGAAGGGAGGCTCTTGGGAGAAAGAGGAATTTTAAGTTATCAGTTCCCACGCTCCTCCTGGACTAAGTGTACACATAAGCCATACTGTACTTTATCAGTAGTCATGCTGTAACAACTCTGTAGCCCACATCACTCCTCTTTCCTGACACCGTATCACCAATTATTAGTCAGCTATCCCAGCAGAGGTCAGTTTCACTGGAGACTTATAAAGAAATGCACTGATGACAAAGCTGTGTGAGAAGCAGTCCCCAAAAAAATGCTTGGGCCCGACTCACGAGTAGCCCAGCATGGCAAACCCATGGCAGTTCCAAGCAGCACCCGAGCATCTGAATCGGGATTCAAGCACTGGCAGAGGCAGTGAACACTCTGTCCTCAAGTCATCACCACGTGGCTCTGAAGAATGTTTATGGCCAGCTTCGTTATCCACTGGGACCAAAGAAGGGAGATCTCTCCTGTACCCAAGTCTTGCTTCCACTGTGCTGCTTGAGGCCAGGACAAGCATGCCTCTGCAAGGAAGCTACAGCCATCAGCTGCTTCACAAAACACTTGAACAATCAAGTAAATGTTCAAAAGTGGAATTAATTTTCCAAGTTTTTACACTGTGTTTTTTTCCCCCTTTACCCAGCACCTCTCTCCAGAACCACCAACTTGTAGAAAACAAAGCAACAAAAAACAGCAAAACTGCATCCATTTTGGTCCCACCCAACCACGGGCTAAATAATTACACAATTCATTACAGGAGAGGGGAAAAAGGAGATTAGATATTTCAAAAACATGAAGAGAAACAAAAGCTTTAATTAAACGCCATACTAAGGAATACACATAATCTCAGCTATGCTATGATTAATTTAAAGGGGAGATGATACTTTTCTAATGGTATTTTAATACATTTTTTAAATCATTACAAGCATGTAGTCTTCGTCCCATCCCTGAAGTGTTAAGCACAGCTTACTAACCCATGTGATGAGAGACACAATCATCTCCAGAGTTCTTCACAGGTTTATTGCTCCTTTAAATTATTAGTGATTCAGCAAACAGTAGCATTCATAAAAAATTAATTAGAAAGGCTGAGAGCGCATCTGTCGCTTTTGTTGCATTCCTCCTCCTCCCCCCCACCCCTCCTTTCTGGTTCAGTTGTCTTTCCCCAAACTCTTTTAAACTCCTCTCAGGTTCTCAGGGCTGCTACTTCTTCTTGTGAAGCCTTTCTGCTTCCTCACACTTCCCTCCTTGTTTCCTCCCTGTACCGATTTTTTCCTTCGGCAGCTGTTATTACTAGCGTGTGACACAGACACTATTTGGCAACCAGCAGCCAGGAGGACTTGGACTGACTAACTAATGAAAACAACTTGCATGTTAAAAGCTCCAAGAGAGTGAGTTAGTTATAAGTACGTACAACTCAGATAAATAATGTATAGCAAATTTGCTGTGGAGGAAAACCAAACTGATTAAGTATCGTACTGGAACTTTGTCATTCTCAACCCAGAGAAAGACGAAACGAAGGGCATTTCAGAGGGAAAACGGGCGCTCTTTCCCTTGTCCATTGTGAATGTCTACAAAGTCCTTGGCAGCCTGTGGAGGGAACGGTAGTGATGATGTTATGCCTGAGAATAAAAGCCTAAGCGTAGTAGGCTGCTCATAATGCCAGGCTACGCACAAGCAGGACACCCTCTGGTCTCGGCACCAAGCCATCTGTAGGACCAATCAACAGAAGAAAAATTACTTCATCCAAAGTTTGGTATTGGTTCATCTTCTGTACAGACTGTAGAGAAAACTCCATCAGCAGAGTTTCAGGAGGACAGGCTTAAAAGGGGTTATTTGATACCCTCTGTCCTACACACACTCTGAAATAGATGGCAAACCATTACAGTAACGTGGGCTTCGTCTCATTTAACTTCACATGACTACAGTGCAAGTGCTAACAAGTGAGCTGGTCCCTCTGTATCAGGCTGGCATTGCACCTTGATGTTCAACATCATCTCTAAGCTCCCTCATCCTCACCAACCACAAAGCTTGGCTGCGGATGCCTGCATCCAAAGAAATCCCACCACAGCTGTCACCAAGCCACCACCATTTTTGGCCAAAATGAAGTCCCTGTGCAGTTCCTTTTCCCCATCACTGAGTTCACACTTAAGCACTAACACCCAACTTCTGCATCAATTCAGTTTAGTATTTGCCTATGCTCATAGCTTGTACCTATGTTCTTATGCTGTCTGGGCTCTTTGCAGAGTAAGATGAGTCTGTTTTACAGAAAAAAAACTGAAAAAAAAAAAAGCAAGATGAAGCAACACATGTAAGGTCAGATAAGGCATCTGAAGTATAATCACAAAGAGAAATATTTCAAGAGAACCAGTCTGGCATCTAAAGAAAGTTTGCGTGACTTCACATTTCTAACCAGGTACAAAAGGCAATAACCCCAACCAAGAGAAGACACAGTAAAAACCCCTCTATTACAAAACAGTAATCACTCCCACCTAGTAACAGCTTAGCAAAATAAAGTTATACTATTAATTCCCCAGCCCAAAATATTTCACATATGACAACAACCTTTACAGTATATGCAGAAAATAAACCTCAGGGGGGAAAAAGCAAATAAAATGATGCCCAATTTCTGCACATACTACAGTTGAAGGAAAGATGAGGTTATGTTATACTTTTTCAAAAACACATACAGAACAAATGATAAAACTCTATGCTTCATTGCTAAGGCAGAGGAAGTTACCTATACTTCAAAATAAACTGCCATAGATGCTGAACAAAAGGTTTGGCAATTCTTCCCCATGGAGGCACCCATCTATTTACAGCTGGGAGCGCTGCCAGTAGAACAGCTACCAAAAACTTCAAAAGGTTCACAGCATGAATAGCAAGCCGCTGGCCAAAGGATTTTATGATATGACCAGCTGTGTAACACCATATTGAATTATGGACACACCACCCTCAAGAATGCAAAAAAGAAAGGACATTAAGCTTATTAAAAAGCTCACAAAGAAACTTGAATTTCTTAAACTAGTATTTTCTACAGGGAAGTATTGGGGGGCGAGGGGGAACAAGCTCACAAGTCGTGCAGGAGAGCACTACAAGAGCAACTGTGAGCAGTTGTTCTCACCAAGCCCACTTTAAGCTCAGTGAACTTCTGTAGTTTAAGTTGCAGGCAGAGCTCAGAACGCTCTGCTTTAATAAATGGCTCCCCTAAACTCGCCCGGGGAGAGAAGAGACATGAGTCAACAGAGGAAGAGAGGGATAATGTTTCTGTTGACAAATATTTAACAGTTGGCAACAGACAGTAGGAAACAGGAACAAACGAAAGCTTACCAAATAAAGTTACGCTGGAGGAACAAGGCTCCTTTTTGAAGAAGCAATGCCATACTTCATAGATCCCAGAAAAATATCTGAACACGCTTAACAAAAATAAAAGGCTGTAGTGGTGGAAGAGCAAGGCTGCAAACCCTAATATTTGTGATGACGTTCTTCCCTGCAAACCAGAACGGGTCAGAACTGCTCCGAATCAAATTACCGCACATCCTTTGCCAAAGAGTCTGGTTTTGGTCTCAACCAGTCATACACGTCTCAGTGTTCACATAAGTCCTTCTGAGCTGCATGAGCAATTTTTTCCCCTCATCTTACAACATTTCAGTAGAAAACATGCCAAAGCATATGCAGCATCTTGGTCAGACTCCTTATTCAGGAAAGCCAGGACCTTCGCTGTCTGCTTACGTCCTGGAAAATTTAGTTCTCGGGAAGCGCAAACCAAACCTGACGGCAGCGTTACGGGTGGACAAATGTTTCTCTCCAAGCAGCTATCGCTATTCCAACTTCCACCCTCCCAGGCTGCTCCACAAGATCGGGAGGGAGCCAAAAGCAGCCTCCGTCCCACAGACACGAGGGGGGCTAAGCAGAACAAGGCGCCCGGACCAGGTTTTTAACTTAAGCTCCAGCTCCCTTCCCGCTCCTCTCAGGGCCGCGCACACGTTCCGTGGGGAGAAGCCCCTGTCCACGTACAGGCACTCTCCCGCGGGAGCTCCGCGGGGCAGCCGCCCCTCCCGCTGCCGCCCCGGGCAGACCCGTCCTTACCGCAGCACTTTGCCCACCGCCTGCAGGACCATTTTGCAGCTTAATCCGGGTTTGGGACTCTGGGCGAGGACGGGCCGTTCACCGGGGAGGCTGCAGTGATCCCCAACCATGGTACGGCGGGAGGAGCGCGGCGCGGCGGAGCGGGGGAAACGCCGGGGCGCCGGTGGGCACGGCACGGCCCGGCCCGGGCTCTCCGCCGCCCGCCCTCGCCGAGCGCCCCGGCCCCCGCCCGGCGCCGCCAATGGGCAGCAGCGCTGGGGGCGGGCGGAGGAGCCTGGGCGGCCGCCCGCCCCGCCCGACGCTGCCCCTGAATCGGCCCTTTCAGGCCGGAGCAGGCCGCGGCATGGGGCCAGGGCACCGCCCCCGGGATCCTGCCGCAGACCGGGGCCGGGGCATACAACCCTCTCCTCCCGGGGGTCTGGGCTTCACAGTACATTGCAGAACAACGCTGCGAGGAGCCGCGGGGCTGGAGCAGTCTGCAAGCGGCGGGGCAGGAGGGAGGGAGCATCCCTGTAGAGCCCACTAAAGCAGCAGCCCCGTAAAATCCTCTGGCACTCCGCTGACAGCCACAAAGTAAGCGCGACGAAGTAGGTTTGCTGGGACAGCGATGCTGCAGGGCATGGGGCAAACGCGCCCCTGCTGCTGTCTGCAGAACAGGCCCCACGTGAAATGGGGCCACGCTGCGCTCCCAGTGAGAAATGGGAATGACGCTGCCTTTCACGAGCAAGGCTTGGCACTGCTCGCTCAGGACGCTGTGACAGGTAAGGGCATAGGCTAGCCCAAAAGCAGAGCTAGGGATGTTCTGGAAGGAACAGTTTTACACAGCGAGCATCAGCCCAGCAACGACATCAAGACCTTTATCAGAGGGGTTTACACAGAGGAAGGATGAAGAAGAGTAAAACTCTGAACAGCAAAAAGCATCTTGCTGTTATGACCAGAGTTAAGAGCAAGCACTTCAGAAACAGTCCTCAGAGGACAATCAATTAATCTGTGCCCCCAAACACAAGTTCCATTGTGACACGCCAGCAGCTTTACATGTAGAAACCATTTTGCCCCAAGTTTACATGAGACGTTAGAAAGGCACGGCATGTCCAGGCCCTTAGCCATGTTGCAGAGCCACCCTCCACACACCTTTCGGACAGGCAGCTATGCTCGCACCTTGCTGATGTAGTATTTGGAGCAAAATCTTAACAAAAAATATGGCAGTTGTGGCATAACATGACCTAGAACCCAAAGCCCTGAGGACATCACTTACTCTGAGGTGCTAAAACCTGATCACCTCGGAGGTGATTGACATTTCTGGTACATCTGCAACATCAGCTGCAGTTGGAAGGGGCAGCTCCCCAGACCTGTATCACCAAGCTCTCCAGTTTGTTACTGAACAGTCATCTTCCCCTGTAAACAGAAGGCAGACTTGTGGAATTAAACCTAGCACAAATCAAGCCATTGCTGCTGTCACCAGCCCCGCATCACTTGGTCAAACTGAGTGGGAACACAGCTGCTGTTTGCACAAACCCAAGAAACTGCAGCTACGTGACACAACTTAGAGGAGTAACATGCTACACTGTCCCAAAGCACCTACCCAGGCAGCAGGGTTCGGCAGTGACGGGACGTCCTTTAGTCGCACATCTAACTTAGGCCTCCATATCCTTGTGAAGCAGCGGGTATTTTTATTCCCACTCTCCAAGCAATCTACTTAAGACGGAGTTTTAATGACTTCACTGATAGCACACAGGAAGCCTGCAGTTGAACATAGCTCAGCTTTCCACCCCGCAGCCCAGTGCTTAGTACAGATTATCCAACCCTTGAAAAACCTGATGCTGGCTCAATCTTTTCCCCAAGTAACAGCGACTTGTCACAGTAACATTAAAAAGCAATGGTCCTGGCAAACAGAGTGAGGACATCTGCCAAAAGGGCACTTGCCCTCATTTCGTTCACCAGTGGAATCTGCACAGAGAGAATTTTGTTTGTTAAAAAAACACCCTAAAAACAACAAGCCTGTGATAGAAAGCAGCTTAAGTTTTATTAAAAGTCTGTCTATCCAAAGTAAATTAAAGAAAAATCCAGGGGTCAAACCAAAATAAATACAGCTCTGTGGTGCTGCAGTTGTATTAGGAAAGCTGGCCTCTCCATGACTCCGACAGCTAAACACTTGCTCTTCAGAGATGGAGCTTCAGTGATCTCACACAGGTTCGGAACTGATGCTTTGCCATTAAAACTGATAGATTAACTGAAATACAAAATTTAAACCTGGTATTATTTTACTTTGACCCAGATAAATGACCCACCTCTTTATTCTGTTAGCATCTGCATCAAACAGGCGCTTTTCTTTCCCATTCCTCAAACATGCATCTCCAAGGCAGCCTTTCCTCCACCTATCTATTTCCCTTCATTCAAACAATGACCCCTTTTTGGGCCAACTGCATGCCGCAGCTTACCTGTAGTACTGGATTTTATGCAAGTTGTGGGAAAACCCAGCATCACAAAGTCAATTTTAAATGACCCAAAATAATAAAAATGGAACAAGGTTGTTACGGAAGCACAACTTAAGCACGTACACTTTATTTAAATGGCATCAACGTACGTAACAAAGCACATGTGCAATACGGATTTTCACACTTTAACAAGGCTTAGAGCACGTGTACAGACACAAATGGGTTTATGCGAAAGCTGCTGCACCCAGAAAGAAGGGTACTTGACCTAAAAGCAACGTATTTATTTGAACACAGGTAGCGGTCTAGATCCCTGTGTATGCATATTCTGGAGGATGCGTAGCTGCACTTCCTCATGAAGTGTCTTACAGCCATCCGATATCCTGCTTATTTATAACCATCAGTAGCTTCTTTTCACTTGCTTCCTCCATTTATTCTGCATGTAACAACGGTTGGATCTGACCTCAGCCCAAACGTGCTTCAACAGTAGCAACATGCTCTTAGCATACCCCTTACCCACCTGCCAGGTAAAGATCAGAGTGCTGTGTATTGAAATCATCACAAAAAAATTAACAGAAATCTCTGTGAATTGACCAACAGCATTACAACTTGTATTGTACCTACAGACACGGCAACAAAGCAGCAACATCACCAGCAGCACAGAGTAAGGGCACAAAACAGTACCCGCTGGGAAGAGGGGAGCCCCGCTTCCCACCACTTACACAAGACAACCTGTGCTCACAGTACACTGATGGAAAGTTTTCTACACTGATCCCAACTACCAAGGCAAGGAACGGTATTTAGAAATTTTATGAATAATGCTTTGTATTTATAATGATGTTATAAGCAGCAGTTACAGACTTACGTTATTTATTTGCCTCTTTTAGGGTTCCATAAAAATTAAGTGTAAAACAGCCACCATAGGGATGTACATTAGTACCCAATGGTTTGGCAAAGAAAGCAAGTCATATCAGCCCACACTCGCAAACAAGGGGGGCAGGGGGAGAATCATAACCATTATTGTGATTAAAGTATAATTCAGCATTTATATATTTATATGTAGAGAAATGAGGCCTTGTAACATCAGATTGTAAAGTTCTGTTTTAAATTAAACTGAGGTTTATTGTGTATCCCTTCCTGACATACAATGTTTCAATTTCACTAGCTAATTAGCCCTTTTGTTTAACTTCAGTGCCCTGCTATCACCTAGCCAAGTACCCTTTCCAGTTACCTTACAGAGCATCCTCAGTTCTCTGGAACCACCGAAAACCTTTTATCCCTTAGCTTGCCTCTAAGCAGTATTTACACTGAGATTACATTTTCTCTCCATTTTGTCATCCTCGCCCAGCAGCAAAGATGGCATGAGCAGATCTGCTCCACATCGACAGTAAGGACAGGGATTTTGGACAGAAGACAGACTGAAATCAAAGTTGTCTCAGCTTCAAAAAGTAGTTTGGAAACGGTGACAGTGAAGGGGGGAATAAAAGATTTCAAGGGTATACTTTCAGCTCCACTCTTGAGATAATAGCAGGAGAAATCAGTCTTCCTGACGAAGCAGTATTGCGATACAAGCCTTATCAACAGTGGCCACACACACTGCAGTGGGCTAGTGCATGAAAGACTGAACTTCAAAGCAGCAAATCTGTAAGTGACAAGGTGCCTACATTTGCTGTGTTACTGAAAGCCCTGGTAACAGCAAGTCAGTGTCTATCCTGCAACCATCACCTCTGGCTTCAATACCACCAGGCTGGGAGGAGAGAAGGTTCTGCAGTAGGGAGAGGAAAAGTGGTACCCAATTACTCTCACCTAATCTATAGCATGAGAAAGAACAGCAACATGCCTCGAAGTATCAGTAAAGCTGCCACCAGGAACTCCAAAGAGCTTGTATTACAGTATTTTGGAAAGGATGCAGAAAATAAGAATGAAAATTCATTAAGTATCACTTTCCTTTTTTGCAAAAAATTAATGCTGTTGTGTGTACCAAACACAGAAATCATGTTCTCGAAGGTACTGTGTAGCTGGCCTGTGTGTAGGCACGTCTGTTGTTCTGAAATCCCCTGAAATGCCCAGGTGAGCCAGGTTCATGAAGAAGTGTGTACAGATGAGACCTGAAGAATGTGAATGTGTTGATGGAAGCACGAATAGCAGCAGCTCAGCAGGAGACACTCAACTCTATCAGCACTGAACATGTACTCAAGAACTATTAAGAAAGGATGGGATGGTCAGACTCAGACACTACAGGGAGAAGTGATGTGAAACAGAGGTCAGAGTTAATTTTTACCGTCTGGGTTCCAATGAGTCCTCCCAAGACAGTCCACCTCCAGTGACAGAAGCCCCCCACAAAGCACACACTGGCAGGACACTTGTTTCCTGAGCAGCTGTTCCAGGCAAGTTTCTGGCAGGTAGATTCTGAGTCAATCAGTTATCATGGAGTTGGAGAGAAACGTCAGGTTTAGATCTTAGTCTGCAGTATCCCTGAAAACTTATCATTGTGAAATAATTTCTGGTTTAAAACATTTTTGTATTCTCAATGTTTCCCCTGCTTCCAACTGTTCTTTGCTTTCTTTACTAAGCTGTTGCACAGCATTAAAATAGCACCCCATCTCAGTGGGGTCCCCATACGGTACCCTTCTTACATAGCTAATTCCAAAATAGTAAAACATCACAGTGACACAGTCTCAGGAGGCAGTTTTCCTCTTTCCAGTTTGGAAAACGATATACTTGGCACTACTATATAAAGGAACAATAAACTGGAAAATATTTGCAAATAAACAGCTCAAATCTATCACCCTCATAAAACTGTCTTCTGTATAGACACAGTTTGCTGGACAAAAGCCTACGGATAGCTCCAGGTGACACTGAAGCTCAAGTGACAGGCGACATCTATCTCCCTTTTTTTTTTTTTTAGTGGGGGATGAGAAGAAAACACAAACAAGTAAAGATGGAACATTTATCCAATACATTTGTCATTCTGAGTGCCCAAAAAGATGCCTGCTGACACATACAGCTCTCAGATTAAGTCAGTGCAAGAAGTCTCATTAAGCAAAGTACCTGCTGATAGGCTGCAAGAGGTGCTTTACAGTGTACTGTAAAGATTGAGATGCGTCATTTATACCACCACAGCCAGGTCCTTCCTAGAGACAACAGAAGTGAGAATTTCACCTCACATTTTACCATTCCTTTTTTTTTTTTTTTCCTCCTCCCCTTGCCCTAATTCTGAGGTTTAACTAGGCTGCACTCCAGGGAAGCATTAGCGCAATATGCATTTCATACAGAGAAGCTGAAGCAAAAGACTCCTTTTCCTTCCCTCCTCCACATCCACTGGACTTCAGGCTTCATATAAAGAGGTAAAACTTCTAAAACTTGGCTAAGAAGTTCTCCCCAGGGATTGTTTAACATATTTGGAGCTACTTGCTACATATATACAGAACTCTCCCTGTAAGTTTTACAGCACAACTACTGTTTTCACAGGATTGGGTAAATATGGCTTGGACAACAAAATCTTAATTGCAAACTGGCACAAAATTCTAGAATAAGGAGGCAAAAATGTAATCAGCAGAGGAAAGGAGGGTATCTGTGTCAGCCCTGCTATTGGTCAGGACTATCTACACTTGGGTGGGAAACGCACAGGAGGAAAAAAGGAGAGATGCTGGGAGTGAACTTGCAGAGTTTTCCCAGACAGATGGAAAGCCACTAAAGAAATACAAGTTTCCCTCCTCCTTGGTGCTAAGAACAACTTGCTTTCAGTACAGCAAATTATTTTATCTGGCAATATCATGTTTAGATGACAACATGAGGAAAAAACAATTCATGAAATAAGTATTAAATATGTTCTACGAGATTTTTCTCCAGGCGTGCATTACAAAATATAACACACAGGGATTACACTATGTAAAATTAAACAGGGGAAACTATTCATTGTAATTCCTGGCACTTAACAGAGTAATTCCTTAGCTGCTACTTTTAAAGATCAGGACCACAAAATCCAGAAGTCACAAAATTAACTTGGTTCACACCCAGACCAGCGCACGTTTGCATTCCACATACAGCTCAAAACACGCATGCTGGATCCCAGCTAATTTGATTTCTTAATACCTTGCAGGCCCAGCACAGACACGGGGCCAGTAACAGCTCCTGCCATGCAAATCGTGCCCCAAAATACCTAACTTAAAGCCTGAAGTAGTTCAAATCTATGAAAAGAGATGAACAAATTTCCAGCTGTCGTTGGGCCTTGCAAAGCTGTGTAAGTGCTGTTGGTATTTCAGCAGCTCATCCCAGAGGAGGGGCCACTTCACAGCTCTGAAGTAAAACCTGTTGGGTCAGAGCAGGCGTCAAGGCGTGCCTGGAGCTGGACACAGGGCTACAGAAAGACACTAACAAGTGGTTGGTTTGGCACAGGGTCTCATTTCCAGCAGTCAGGGACGTAAATGCAAGAAGATTTTGCCTCTGAGGAATCCTCAAACCAAACATACCACTGATTACGCATTCAAAGCCATCTGAAAGCGTTAGCAGGTCTTTCTCAGTACGTTAAATGAGAGATTTGTAAATTTACTGGGAAAGCACCTTGACATTTTATAGGACAGTTCTCGATACTTGGTTTTACAGTCAAGCTGTTGCACAAGAACCCATCATATTCTCCTAGCAGCGCTGTCTTGAATCAGTGCCTCTGAGAGGGCTCAGCTGCATGTGGGATGTACACTTGCCTAGGTAATCACCACCCAAAACTGCCCAGCACAAGTAACCTGCTTGTAATTTTCCTAAAACTTGTAACCAAAATCCTGTCAGTTTTCATGCTTTGGTTTTCTGATGAAGAAATGGCTTGAGTGCATTCACTTACTTAATTTGAATCTCACACTTCAATAGCATAAAACTCAAGCACCTTACAAAACCCATGTGATTAGATAATCACATGATCTTCAGATGAACCCACTCCCACAAATTCTTCACAGGTTTGGACAAAAGTCACATGATAATACAATTTAACGTTGCTACCATCTTTTGTCAGGTACTGCACTAACACATGCTGCTCTAGATCAATAAGGAACTGGGAGATTAAAAAACTCGTATGCATAGGATTGTTTCTAAATAACATTCCTTCAAAAGCAAGTTAAGCTAGCTAGTGAGCCAAAACATGCTAGTAGTAAAAGAAACCACCTCAAGTAACACCCAAAAGAGTAAAATTTATGGAAAATATCACTTCTCAATGGCCCAACACGAGGCAGGGAAAAACAACTTGAGGATGGGCAGATGAGTTGGGTTGTTCATAGAGAAGAGAAGGCTCCAGGGAGATCTTATAGCAGCCTTCCGGTACCTAAAGGGGGTCTACAGGAAAGCTGGAGAGGGGCTGTTTGTCAGGGAGCGCAGTGATAGGACAAGGGGTTATGGCTTTAAACTGAAGGAGGGCAGATTTAGTTTAGATATAAGGAAGAAATTCTTTACTGTGAGGATGGCGAAGCACTGGAACAGGTTGCCCAGAGAGGCTGAAGAAGCCACATCCCTGACACTATTCAAGGCCAGGTTGGATGGGGCTTTGGGCAACCTGGTCTGGTGGAGGGTGTCCCTGCCCATGGCAGGGGGGTGGGAACTAGATGGGCTTTGAGTTCCCTTCCAACCCAAACCATTCTGTGATTCTCCATACAAAAATAATACAAAACACAGCTACTCAAATTAATCTTGAACCATCAGAAGTTTCCTTTTTAGGCTGAGAATACTTTAAAGGATTTTTTTTTAAAGCCCCTCCTGGAAGCATAGAAAGGTCATGAAAAGGACTACTTATGACAGAACTGCCTTCCAAATTATGGCTAGATTATGCTTTACAGGACAGAGGTATTTTTATTACTGTGACACACTTGCAGTGCTGTAAATCCTGGTTAAGAGGCAATCAAGGATTAAATCTTTAGAGAGAAATACCATAAAATAAAGGAAACTTCTATTAACGCAAATCTCATCTGATCAAGAAAAAAAGAAAAGAGATGGTAGAATGCACAATGGAAAACCCCTGAATTCAAACCAATCATGGAGGGAAAAAAAAGAGACATGGGTTTAAAATTAACACCATTAAGCACAGATGCTATATAGAAGGCTCCTGTGATGTTGTCTTGCTTAAAATCTCCATTTTGCCTAGAATTTGCTCTATGGCTAGATTCACACCTTTATTCTCAAAGTCCCTTCCAACTCTTGAATGGATGTTTATTTACTAGGAAGCAAAAGCAAAGCACTGGCTGGCAGAAGAGCTTTGCCATTCTGGTTAGACAAGATCATCATTTGTCATGTTTTAATAATGAAGAAAGAAAATTAGCCTTGCCTGCTCTCAAGAACAAAAAGTCGTGCTTAAGGTGTGTGAAGAGAGGACACTACTGTGTCTACCAAGATTATTCTGCATTAATTTTGTAAGTAAGTCTCTACCCCAACTCCAGAGTTTAAAAAAACCAAAAATTAAGAAACCCTATAATTTACATTTTGCATTCCTACTTATCTACTGAGAAAAACCATTACTATGAACATGGCAGGCATCTTTTTCAAATGCTTGATGAAAATTCTTTCATGGCTTGGAAAAGGCCCTGAAGCTGCAGTGCTACTGTGAGGATGCACAGGCAGGTGAGTGCCAGAGGACAGTCAAATACTGTGTGATAACAGAAGAGGGGAAGGACAAATCCAGGCTTCTCAAAAGTCCAACTCTGCTGCTACTTCTTCTGAAGCATGAGTGAAGTTGAGCCACTCCACAGCAAGATAAATACATACCAAATCATATATATTAAATCTGACCTCGATTCAGTGATACACACTACCTGAAGTATTTTAGCATTGTTCAAAAGTTTCTTATTGGGGAACTGAAAGCAAATAAAACTCATCCTGCATCTTGAGCTACTTCTGCAGTTCGAAGACACACCATACACACGAAGAGAACGTGTTCCAGTACACAGTACGTGAACCTTTCTCTTTTGACATTCTGCTCTAAAAATGGTTTTAAAACTAGGGAAAATACATTGTGTTCCACCATGCAAATAGCAACTTCCCTGTACCGATATAGTACATTTTGCCGAGAATTGTATCATGCCTTGGGTACTACCAAGAGGACAAACATTTCACCACTATTCTTAGAAAATTTTTCCCACATTACATAAACACGTACACACCCACAGATGGGCAGGACCATCAATCTTTTCATTGTTTTTACTTTAGTAAAGGAACAGTTATTTTTCATTTCAGTAGCTTTATCTTTCTTAGTGTTATGAAAGAGGTATTAACTTTTTTCCTTCAGCTTTCTTCACTATCATTCTTCCCTTGTCTTTACTGCAGTTGCCTTAACTTTCTGTGAGGCCGTACAACAGGAATTAAAAAACTGGCATGCTGGTTTCAAACTATCCTTAGAACTCCAGTAAAAGAATTCACTTCTAAACGTATAGTTCACTGAGAAGGGGACTGTCAAGGAGTTCCTCCTGATGTTTTCATAAAATGGACAGCTGCACATCTGACAGGAAAAAGTAGAATTTATTTCTAGTTCACACACTTTAACAGGAAACATCAGGAACAAAACACGGCAGATTACTGAAAACATCACCTAAGCTTTGCAAGCTCTTCCACAGGTTGGACAGAAGTATGAACCACGCAAAATTCTTCTGGACAGATGCAGCTTTGTATTATTTTACTTGTATGAATCTCTGTCAAGGAGTGAGCCAGCTCAAGGCAAACACACCTGAGCAACAGTCATGTTAAAGGAAGACATAGAACAGCCAAGCGCTCAGAAGCTAACCTCAGTATATCGATTTGCACTCCAGATTAGGCTTCTGCTTGCTTATACTCCAGAATTCAGTTTTTGCTTTCTTTGGCTAGGGGATGGTAAAATACAGAACATAGATTCTGCTGTTGGTTGCTCTCCTACAAGCTCAGTGAGAAATCTAAACGAGCATTTGAATGCTGTTAAGGATCCAGTTTCAGTCTTCCCAATCCAACCGTGTTGCTAGACATGCACATAAAACTGATCAGCTTCAAAATAATTTATGTGTGCATTCAAGTGGATGCTGGAAACTAAAAGACTGGATATTGACTTCTGAGAAGAATCACTATCATCAATATGATGCAGGTTCCTCAGAGGGCCAGGAAGGGAAGCGGATGAGGGAATGGTATTTTAGCTCTACAGGGTAGGAAAAAAATAAAATCTTAATTTTCTTCCCAACACATGTTCTATGTTTATATAGTGAACACACGATCAACTAAACACAAATTTTGAAAAGCATCCTTTGCTTTCTTGCAAAGAACAGTTGTTGCTTTTAATGAGACAGCATTCAAAGCACGCTGCTCTCACTGTTTCTGAAAGTAATACAATATTTTATTCCACAAGTTCAGCTTTGTTTGCATATGCAAGTGGCCACAGCTATACTGCTAGCGCTACTGCTTGTTCCCCGCTGACTAGCAATTCTGGTACAAACTATCTTTGCTTGCTTTTCCCTACCACCAAATATATAAACTGCTAAAAAGCCACCTAATTGAAGTCAGTAGCCATCAAAACTTGGGTGCATGCCAAAACATAAAACAGATACAGAACTAATACCATGGACAAGCGAGGCCCTACTATCAATCAGCTGAGCAGTGAGAGACACCCATCGCCCTGTAGTCCTGGGCCTCTCAACAGCCCTTGGGCATGGCAGCCCATCAAGACCTCCTGGTCTGCCTGAATGGAGGAGGGACTGTCTATGGCAGAGGCGAGTGATAAATGAGGAATGTTTACTTCCTACACCAAAATAAAAGGGACAAGAAACTAGGTTTCACCATCTGAGGATTCAGTAAGTCCTTCAGGAAGTGCACCTCCTCAGATAAACCTTTACCTTTGACACAGCCAATAAATCTGCATGGATTCAGCTGTTAGCAACATGCACAAAACATACAACTCCTCTTTTGCCTTGTATGACTACTGCTTTGTCTTCACCAATAGCAGTTTGTTGGGGGACAATAGTTTGAGACAAGACAAAATGCGTAATAGTTGTCACAGCTCAAAAGTTAGAGCAACAAGATCTGCCAGGTGGGTACAATCAGCATTGCACACCCCTTCCTGGGAATGACTTCACCTGTTTTAACATTGCAGATAAACTGTATAGTTGTGTCCCCACGATGGTTTTCATAGCTTACATGTTCTTTTACAATGAAAACATGTGCTTGTTTGATCTAAGAAAATATGTTGCCTACACAAATATAGCATGATAGCGAAGAGAGGCTGCTACCGTAGACACAGGACTTCCTATGAAACCTGTGCTTTGCACACATGCTTTGGAAGTCATCCCTCACCCCATGCCCCGAGCTGTCCAAGTAAAACAAGCTATACTGGTAAAAAAACCCCACATTTTGCCTATAACTACACTTGACTTTCTTCCAGTGCAGGTGTACTCTCAAAAACTTCTTCATACCACAACCAGCAACGCCAGAAGACATTTGGAGCAGAGAAAAAATGTGCATGGGTTAACGCCCACCTTTTCCACCGGGTGATTCACACATTTCCTCCGGTGGCACCCTAGGCTCCTACACCACAGGACCTACCCGGAGCTTCCCTGAAAAGCCTGATTTACTGGGATTGCACAAATCCAAGACACTGCACGTGCAGGGAACACTGCAGCCACCTACCTCTTTCTGGGGAGCCCACAGAAGAGAGCAGCTAAGGCAGAGGTTGCCCCTCCTCTAAGCTCCTTGCCAGGGGGAAGCAGGGACAATCAGGTGCAGGCCACAGAATGAGCCACCAGACCTGAGATGCTCAGGAACACTATATGCCAGCACACCACAGTAACCAGAGTGGTAAACTCTGGGGTCAGAAACAGCCTTCAGTTTTTGTCTGCCTTCCACCCAGTTATGCCTCTAAGTGAGCTGCAAGCTTAGTTAGCCTAAAGCACACCTTCTAGAAAGTCATCTGATCTTAACTTCTGTATCTAACAAGAAAGAAAAATCAATTATTTTCCTCAGTAATTTCTTTTCCTGACTGATCTGTCCATTGTCAAAATGCATGCCGTTTGATTATTTTAAGTCTCCTGAGCCTTAACATCCATTTGTTTCCAATTATGATCGCTACCCTTTTTCTGCTGGTTAAAGTTTTTTTCTTCCCCTCTTTTTTTTAAAATTCACTAGGCTGGTATTATAGTCACCTCCTGACCTTCTGAGAAACTAAAAAAAAAAAACAATCTCCTTATGTCTCCTTATTAGAGATCTTTTTTCCAGTCTTTAAATACCGCACGTCTTTTCTGCCTTTCTAATTTAGAAAGGACCCAAGTGCCTACTCAAGATAATGTAAGCACGACTAATCAAAAGATCTGGAGCTGTTCTTAGAGCCTTAATAGGGATGAACAAGCACACAGCACTTGATCTAGATCTTCATTCCCTAACATATTAAAGCACCACTATTCATTTAATAAAGTCACAAATTTAAAAGGTTTATGTTTCTAAAATTTAGAAATTCAGAGAATATTTGCATCCTAAGAAAACAGAAAGAATGCGAATACCAAGAAAAGTCTAGAAATTTTTTTTATATATTGTCCAGACAGAAGAGCTATAAATATAATATAGCTCCTGTTTTATAGACAGTCATTTTGTAACAATTAGGATTATTTCATCCCACATATTCCCTTCAATTAAAAAGTTCAAGAAGTAGAAAAGGCAAAACACCTCATTTTTCTTGTACGCTGTTTTCTTTGCTTTCTCACTCACATCCACAGCATCATCATTCAAAATTAGGCTGTAAGAAACAAGTAGAAAGCATATGGCTAAAGCATTATGTCCTCTTCCACATAAAATTAGCTCATTATCACTGCGTTGCTTCTACTGTAATCCTTGAACACCCTTGAGCAAAGAGCAGTATTGATTCGAGTCAAATTATCTGGCCCAAGGGACTGTGTAGAAAGGAGCAGGGAAGATGATACAGCCTAAAACCTGAATGAGCTTGTCTTATCAACTGCTAATATGACCATTAGTGTGGAAAGCTGCTCAGTTCCACTTTGCTGCCTGCTGTCTCTCCAAGGCCTTCCTCATTCTTGCCCCCCCCTTACACTCAGAAAGGACAAATGCCTCCTTCCATCCTTTACAAAGATCATATTCATAGAGCAGCAATGAAAGATCCCAAGACAAGTTGTGCCCCCCGACTCCCTCAATACTATCCTTTGTCTTGCTTTAAGAGTGCTACTTTTAATGTACAAAACAGGGAGACAACATACCCATCCATACCTGAACTCGCTGAAAAACATTGCCCAACCTCACCCTCTCCATAACCACACTCCATACACTTCAAGGACTGTTGGGTTGCCCGACTGATGAGGAATCCAAGGCTTAACACAGATTGCCACTGTGCAAGTCCAAACTTGCAGACATTTCCCAGCTTCAACGTGTTACACCTCTACTAAAAGTGAAAGCTGCAGTTTATCCTCTTCAGGGCTTATTTACTGCATCAGTTCTAATTCCAGATAATCAACTTCCAACAAAACTTGAAAGCCCATGCTCTCTCACCATGCAACAAAGGAAGCCAGATTGTCTTCCTGTGCTGTACACATCTGCTTTTGACCACAAATTTCTATTAGCAGCCCGTTGCTTAAGAAAAACAGACTGACAATAAGAAACAAATCAGCAGCTTGGCATTTGTTCTACTTGTGTAACCTTCCACAAACAGCCCTGCATCTTCATGAAGGCAATACACATCTGCTCGGTGCAAATACAAATCTTAGATAGTCCAAAAGCTGTGATGTTTAAGAACTGGCTGAATGGATACAGATGAGCCAAACTAGACTGACATTCAGCTACTTTTAAAGTCTTTTTTTAAAAAAAAAAAAATTCTAAATATCCATTTACAGTAAACTACAATTTAAATAGCGCTCTTGCAGTCAACAAATAGAGGTAATCCATCCCTCTCAACAGTGTTCTTTAGTAGTCTACCAACACAAAATGCCACTAGGATCTTCAGAAATCCTCTGCTCTATCAGCTAGCTTCTTCAGAGAGGATTATTCCCATTCTTTCCTCCCTGCCCAAACCACCTTGAAATGGTGCGTTTTCATAGCATTTGTTTTTTGCAAACTGAATCCTGTGATGCAGCTCACCATGGAGCAACTTCAGAGTCACTGGATGTATAAACGAAACAGCCAAAATCCAGCTAGGGATGGGAAGTCCCTTTCAGGGGAGGTTTGCCAGTGTAGTGGCTTAGCTGTACTGCTGAATGGCATGCTTATGCTAACAGCTTCACATGTGTAAAGAACAATGCCCAACATGTCTAACTACATCAGTTCCCATAAATGAGAGTGGTAAGACTGTACACACAGAAAAATGACACTTGTTCCATTGTTCCACGCTGACAGGACATGATGTTAAGTACTGCAGTAGAGGGGAAGTCAGAAGTGCTCCAAAACACTTGGAGAAATAAAATAGGGAGCTTGGATCTCAGGCTGGAGAGGGGCAATCCAAGTGGAACTGGTCAGTACACATTCACAGGTCAGAAAAGAGCTTAAGGACTTCAGTAGTAGATTACCAGAAGACAATAGTATCCTCCCAGTCTTACAGGTTTTTTGGCCACCCTTTGAAGGATTACTCTAAACAAGAACAAAGAAAATCAAGCCTGAGCATTACGTCTGAATCTTGAAGCGTGTATAGAAGCTTGAAGTACGTATTTTGGGCCAATAGGGAATTATTATTCTCCTAAGGATACGATGAGGCATGCTCTTAAAGATACTTTCTTTATAAATATTTATTTTGAAATTGCATTGCCATACTCCAATATGTACTTACAGGTGAACAGATGATCTGCAATTATTTTTCAAGAACATGACAATGAATATATTTAACCTGTACTTCAACATCATTTACAACACAGACACTGCTTCATCATTATCATATTTTCTCATGCTATAGTGCAGATTTGTTACGATGAACTATCCTGCACATACAGGAGTGGAAATTCACACTACTTCTTTCCTATTGACTGTGTTATGGCAGCAAAGTTGAAAACTTATTAATCTATCTAGATTTTCAATAAAAGTAAAATACCAAAAAGCTCAAAATTTATTTATCCAGCCCACTAAATTTCTCCAAAACAGTGAGAAACTCTCTCCCTCCTACTAAATGCCTCTTGTAACCACTACGGTCAGAGCACAGGTGGATGGACAGTGCAAAAGCAGCAAACTTTTACACAGGAGAACTCCCTTCCAGAGCATAACAGAGAAAAGGGAATTGAGAATTCCATTACCACTTCCTGAAAAAAATCAAGAAAACTTGATTTTAATGTTCTTGAATCATTTCTATGAGAGCTGCTACTTATTCATAGTCCTAATACACAACGACAAGCTACTACTCCTCCTGTATCCGAGAACTGCCATTCCACTATTGTTCACATACTGTACTACTGACTGCAAACTTCTCCCGCCAAGAGCAAAAGTATGGGAGCAGCCTCTAGGAAAGTAAAGGTTTTGAAAGCTGTACCAGTGGAGTTGACTTTTAAATTAATACAAATTGGGACTGTTGTTTTAACCAGAATGCACAAATACGAATAATGTTCAAAATTTGAGGTGAGAGAAGGCTGGAGCTAATCTCATTCATATAATATGGGACAGAATTGGAACAGCCATTAAAATCTACGTGAACAGACTTTGTCTTGGGGAAACAGAGCTGCCACACCTACACTGATACCCCTCTAAGTCAAAAGAAAAAGGAAAATAATTCTGTGGTTCTTGTCCTGTACATTTTTACTTCTGTTACAAATTGATCACCATTGCACTTGAAAAGGGCTACGATTATTTCCTTAAGTGGCTTAAGCACACCTCCCCTCCCTGCCACTGTCCCCTCCGTTCCTTCTAAAACTCAAGCTTCCAAGTTTAACAATCTGTGACAAAAACTAATCCATAAAACTGAAAACAGGGGTTTGGGAAGAAATCCTGCAAGGAAAGGGGGAAGAAACGGACAACATTTCTGGGCTTCAAATACTGGGTCAAAGTGACATAGAGAAAGGCTACAGGTCCAGCTCTTTTTTGGTCACTTTTCAGCCAGTTTCTCTCTTCCACATAACTCTGAGGGTAAGTCCAGATGAGACAGACTGCAGCAGCAACGAGCCATTTTGCCAAGGGTCCAACTAAGGCATTCGGTGTAGCCTTTGGCTGTTTACACACTGGCATTTAGCCTGGCAGCTGATGAGACCATGTAGTCACTGCCTGTCTTTTGTTTTTCAGAACAAGGAGAAAACACATTTTCCCCCTCCCTTGTCTGGGAAACAGGAAATAGATTCTTATAAAGACTCTCCCACATACAGACTGGGCAGGAAAAAGGTGGAGTTTGGCAACATTAAGATTTGTTCTTCAAATGCAGACCAGTAATTATTCTAAGGTAAGCGACAGGATGGCTGGGCTTAGTAATGTTTACTCACCTCAGTGCCGCTGTTTTCAAATGTATTTATATTTCATGCAGACTTACCCATAAATGTAAAACTCAGTTATTTTTTACCTGAGTTTTCAGGTGGTTAGACCCTTGCACAGACTTTATTTACCTTTACATAAAGGCAACAAATGCAAAGAAATACACCTTTTTAAATAACTATACAACTTAATTAGTTCTTAAGCTCCTTATAAAGTGGCTAGACATTTTTATCCCTATTTTATAAATGAGACTATACTATTCCAAGTGCAGAATATAGCTCCCCAGAGCACCTGAAAAGTTCTATGCCTCCCCTTCAGAAACCATAAGCTAGTAGCAATGTTGTCTTTAGCTCAGGGGAGGAAAAAAAAAAAAAAATCATTAGGACAGAAAAGCATGTGGATTTTCTACAAATGTCAGTCACTTGACAACTGTACCTCGTATGGCTGGAAGGACATATCTTCTTGCTGATTGTATGTATTCCAGGAACTAATAATAAAAACTACTAACAGATAAAATATTAGCATGAGCACAAAGAAGGCTCTCTGCTGAAACAAATCCTGAGAAGTGTTTTGAAACCACCTGTGTATGAGATACCAAAAAAAAAAACCCCACCCCAAAATAACTTACTAAATAAAACAAGTTACATAGATTTTACATAAAATGTCATGTAAGTGAGTAGCACAGTATATACCTGGACAACTCCAGAGACCTCCTGTATCTCCTGGTGCTGTGCAAGCTGAGATGAAGTGCAGAGCTCCCAATGGCCTCCTTTAAAGTGATCTTTCTGTACTTGATTGCATCATACACTAAGTTTAGCGTGTTATCAGCCACCACAGAAAGCATCTAACATCCAAACTGCGTAGTATTAGAGTGCTAAACTGGATGGAAATCAAAGCACCATATTCCAACCACTAAGAAACTGAATTATTTTAGTGAAAAGATAGAATGAGCCTGCAAAGGATCTGATTTTCTTTCAGTTCCTGAATAGCTACCTTAATTTGTGCTTGTCCAGGTCAGACTGAACAGTCTTTTAGTGCTGGGAAAAATTTTTTCAATTATCTTAAGTGCAGCGAGAGTCCTGAGCATACTACAAAGCACAATATTTGATCCCATTAAAATATTTAAATATGTGGCTAATGTAGTTCCTCCTCAAGAGTGTTCTATGAGCCATCATTCATTACAAAAATCCCTTAACAAACTTCACAAAATCAAATTATAATGAAAAAAAATTATTAAATTCCCCTTAGAAAACTGCCGTGTTGCTGTATCAAGAATACACTTGTAATTACAACTGACTGGGAAAGCGAAGACTTGTCTTTGAAAAGAATTGGTTCAACACCTTTGAGTAATGTAGCTGCATGACTGCCATGAAATAAAGCTCCCAAGCCAATAAAACCTGACAAGCACATAAAGTCAGCGTGGTGCTGTCAGCTACCTAACGCTCAGCATTAGGATCTCTCCTGCCAGCACACGATGCTTTGTTACCTTTAGCATCCAGCAGCATTGCTGCTGTTCTCTTCCACACAGAGTAAGTTAAATAGCTTACATTTCCCTTCCACTGAGCTAGCAGCAATAAGCAAAGAGATGGTTCATCCTGCATCATAGGCAGGACAGAGCTCTGGAAATGACAGATTTAAAAAAAAAAAAATCATTAACAGGTTTCATTTATTTTTATTTTTTAACATTGGAGCGGACCATAATCAAGAGACCCCCTCAATACAGCTATGAGAAAAGAAACCTTAATTTACATCATCACTATTTTAGGTATGGCTTGACAGTGGGTAAGGGAAGGAAAGCTCACATTCTATTTGAACTCGCTGGGAAAAAAAAGCTTTTTAGCTGTCTATGTTTAACACAATTGTTCATTATGCTTTCACAGTAAGAATCCATTAAGAAGCTTTAGTCCTCAGAGCATCTTAAGGGGAAGAAGAAATAAACTGTCCATTACCAGTCAAACTACTGAACTTGCAATTCACAGTAACTGGTGTAAAGGTTTAGAATTAATTTACTGCCCTTAATTATTATCAGTGAACTATAAACTGGGATGTTAATAGTTCTGGCATACAACGGATGAATTATACTTTTAGTGGGCACTTCTTACCCTGCATATATACTACCTTCATTATAAGCCACACACCACAGACTCTACAAAGCAGTTTACTTGGAGGAGGGAGGTGGCATAAAAGGTGCCAAAAAGAAAGTTACATGTCTGAATAGATTTGTTGTTCCTTGTTCTGGACCCAGGTTGTTAATGGAACATCATCTTTGTAATACTCAAATCCTAATATGAGTATTTATCACCACCTGAGATTCTGCTTAACAGCAAGGATGACAGTTTCCTGACTTTCTGCCACAACATTGTTTTATATCAAGAGGTGAGACATTTCCAGTATGTAAATATATACACTATGGGGGGAGGAAAAGAAAAAATAAGAGGGAGAGAAGAATATACACATGATTTCTGCAATAGCACACTCTGTGGTTCTAAATTAAATCTTTGCGTTTGGTAGAGACTAATAGAATATTTGTGAAGAGATACTGTTAGCTGCACATAGATAAACAAGGACAATGAACATGTATTCCTACAGCCTATTCCTTGCTTTAAATATTTCCAATGAACAGGAGACTAACTGATCAGGTCAGTTTTAAGAGTATCCATTAAAATGAGCATCCTTCTATGTCACAGACTGAGGTTTTTATTTCTTAATCACTTTTTCACATAAAAGCAAATATTTTTTGAACTAAAATATCATCAGCCATAAAGTACTGCAGTTTCAGAATTACATTACAAGATTATTCTATGTTATAGGCTCCACTGAGCTGAACAACTGGCTGCTCAAGAGGTTACCCCCCAAAAACATTTTATATTTAAATACTTATTTTCTGTAAGTCATCTGCAGCATCCATCATGAAGGCGGCCCAGTTCCAAATCCATATTTGGGAACAGCTCTATTAATATAACAACAATGACTCACAGTGCACGTTCTAATGAAACCTTCCATTTAGAAGCATTACGCTTATAATACTTTCCCCATATAAGGCTTACAGTTTTAATCTTTACACATACATTGTTAATGAATATAAAAAATGCTTAAACTACTTTTGCCTGCTCACACATGCAAAAAAAATCCCAAAGAAAACATATGTGAGATCATGAATCTTGTGTTGTAGGACAAATGCTACCAGAACAGCCTAGCTGAATGTCACAGAATCACAGAATCGTAGGGGTCGAGAGATCATCGTGTCCAACCCCCCTGCCAAAGCAGCTCCCTAACTCGTATTGCACAGATAGGCATCCAGAAGGGTCTTGAATATCTCCAGAGAAGGAGACTCCACCACCTCCCTGGGCAGCCTGTCCCAGGGCTCTGTCACCCTCACTGTGTGAAAGTTCTTCCACATGTTGGTGCAGAATATAGAGGAGAATAGTTAGAAAAATAACAACCACAATCTCCACAAACGAAACACCACTGCTGAAGGTGATGATTAGCTTAAAGGATTCAGAATTACAACTCTAGAAGTGGTTCAGTATTTTGCACCGTATTTGCTTCTCCGTCTACTTGGCAAATGTACCATTCACCTTCTCATGTAAAGTGGACTGCAGCAGGACTGCTCAAGACAGATAAATAATGCCAAAATATGGTGCAATTGCTGCAAATGGTAAGCTCTTGTCACCAGACGATGACAATGAGGTTACTGCTAGCCCTACTATTTGCTTTCAAAACTCTTATGTTCATCATCACTCTCCTCCAGCTTTTGATGACTCTGTATCCCCCTCCACAGTTCCTACTACAGAGCTAACAGTAAGGTAAGAGGGGTCTTTCTCAGCCAGAGCACAGACTAGGAACCTGTACAGCAGCCAACAGCCCTTCCTGGCTCCACTGCTTGCTCCGCACCAAGAAAAGGTGCTGGACTGAAACCCCATCCTGATTGTTTGGCTATGTCACCAAGCAGGAATGTGAAGGCAAACACAGGATGCAAGTGGGGGAGTTGGGGAAAGTATTTTTCATGAAGGAAACTGCTGCAGTTTTCGAATGAGAACATTTGCAATATCTTGCTTGCTTTCAGAGTCTCTTCTCTACGGTCATCAGTCAGTACATCTTCAGATCTCAGCCTACATCCAAATGCACTTCTGAAATATCCCTGCATTCACTGCAGTAACCCTCCTCCTCCAAAAAAAGAACAAATTAAGGAGTATTTTAATGACAGGTGAGAAGCCACCTCACTTTGCAACTGAAGCATACTGAGTAACAATCACTGTCAGCTTAAGAAAATGGAAGAGCAAACCTGTAACTAAATTACAAATGAGCACAAAAGGCTACAGCTGACCAAGAAAGCACTAAAATGACCTTGAATCAGGCAAAGTTAGGTCAGCAATGCTGGCATATTGCATCTTGGCTTTTATTTCTTGACACCATAAAACATTCTAAAGAAGATGCTCCAAAAATAGATTCCAAATCCAACAAAAACTGAAGTGGATAATCTACATCATTTTTTGCTGCCTTAATCTGATAAATCTGTGCTGTGCTTTCCAAGGGTAACAGTCTATATGGCTACTCTTAGATTCTCCCTTTTTTCATGATAGAAGCTGTGGTAATTTGGGGGACTATAAAGCAGTTGAAACAGCTGCTTCTCCTCAGATAAGATATTTGGGTGTTCATACTACTTCTGCCTGCCAGATGAGCTATTTCATTAGGCTTTCATGAGCTGTTTGTCATACCCTTTAATGCTGTTTTTCCTGCAGTTGCAACAATACTAAATAAAAAACGCCCTCTGAAGCAGATTTATTATGTTCTTTCCAATTTCTACTTTTTTTGGCAAAACAAACATAAGATACTACTTTTTTTCCTTGGTTTGCTTTGCGTCAGTACAAGACGGAAGCACACAGGAAAAATAAATTCTTTTTCAATTTCAGTGATTGGCTCAAAATCAAGACTCATTAGTTTAAAGCAGTGGCTTGGAGCAGAGGAAACAGATCTTGAGGCCAACAATATTTTATCAGAGTCAGTTGAGCATCCATTAACCATTCAGATATTCCTAAGTATTTTGTCCCCATCCAACCAGAATTTGTTTCAGGGCATCAGCTACTTCTGCCTTTGATTATATATAATCACCTTTGTGTACACATAGTCCTGAGATGAATGTAGAAAAAAAAAAAAAAAAGCATCTCTGAGCAGAGCAGAACTCACAGGGCATTTTCAGGAGGATCCAGGCCAGCACTTAGCAGGAAAAGGAAGACGTCAAACTATTTGACTTCAGTTGAAATTCCAACATCACAAGTTAAACTTTTCAAGGTGGGTGAGCAAGTGCTCCTCAGCAGCACGGGCACTGAGATGCTAGCTGCAAACGCTGTGCTGTCAAAGCTTTCACCTCTGCCAGGGTTCTGAATGTACAACCTAGCCGTGTTCCTTTGGCAATTAAAAGTGTCCCAGGAAAACATGCCACATGGCAGTTATTCAGCAGCACAGTCAGGTATGGCAGTGATGAGAAGATAAAAATTACTTAACTAACATTTAAACATTTTTCTTTGTGCTAAATATTTGTTTCAACAAATACCCCCTTGTACACACCATCAAGTTTTCATTGCCACGAGCTGGGGCTGGCTCTCTGCAGGTGCTACAGAGAGTGCTGCTTAGTTTAACTGTCACCTTCAGACAGTTGTCAAGTTTCTAAACCTCTGCCGATTTAGATCTGCAGACCAAGTACACACTGTGTGGCCTTGTCAGAATTGCCACGCCAAGCAGAAGAGAATGATGAGGCATCATGTGGCTCACCGACCAGGGTCATCAGAAATCCCAATTCGGGTGCAATTTTACCTAGCAGACTGTTTATTGGTATATCCTATGATACCTGAAGCAAGGTCAGCAAGTTGCCAGCTGACTGAAGGAGCTCTTCATTTCTACAATTGCATGATCTACTTACACTGCAGCAAAGCTTTCCTACATAGGCATGGCCAGCACGTACAGTTCTGTCTGCACCACTACCAAGGTTACAGGAATGCGCAGGGCCATACATTATAGCTTTAAAAGGTACAGGAAGTTTAGATCACACTACCAAAGTTCAAACTGCGTATTTGTTTTGGGTGGGTTGAGGTCCGATCTTGTGAAATGCATGCTTGGATTTACACCCTTCCTTAAGTTTAAGTCATTAGGAGAAAAAGAGGAAATAGATGTCTAATAAACAATATTTTTGTTTGAGCCCTTACCAGTGCACAAAGACTTAAACAGACTATCAGGAATTCCAAATGCCAAAGGGACAAGACAAAAGAATCCCAAACCCCAAAAAGCCCCCACACACCACATTTTCAAAAAGAAAAAAATGACACTGAAACAAATACAGTCCCAGTGCATTTTTCACTGTCAGTAAACACAGCAGCAAGCAAATAAAGGGATATCTCCAAAGTTAAGGTGACCTTCAAAAGAGATCATTTATAAAAAGAAACTTTGCAATGCAAAGAAATAGAATCAGCACACTGCAGATTAGCACATAACAGCAAAGCTGACTTAACAACACTGTCAAAGGGATGCTGGCAGGTAAGATTTCTCCCTCAGTCTCAGCAAGATAAGGTAGGTCTCCCAACTCGGTGTCCTCTAGTGAATCTCAGCACCAGTTCCCTCTGCTTCCACAAACCTGTGTAACCATTACCAGCTTCAAAAAGCAAGAGCAAACATGCCTATGTCCAGTGATACCTGTTCAAATAATACTTATAAATCACTGCTTCTAAAGTGAAACTCTGGATTTTACATGTGTTTGCAGTTTATATGTGTACCGTTCTTACACTAGTATCAACAGAGGTACAGGGGAACAGCAGAAAGACTAGGCAGGGGGAGCTTTTTACTGATAATAGGTTTGAAAATATTTTTAAGTATCGTAGCTCCCCTTGCATTCTTCCTTCTCCTTTATGAGTTTACAAGCGCTATCAGAGCCTGATCAAATCATACCTAGTAAGAAGTTTTTTTCTTTGTGATGACTCGTTACAGTTCCTTGTTTAGAAGCAAAATTAAAAACAAACAAGATTTTCCTGAAAACTATATCAAATATCTACAGTTCTGAGGAGTCAAAGAGAACTATCAAAAGGGAAAACTGAGCATCTTTATGCAAAAGATGTAAGGGCCTTCACATAATCCCTGTAATGTGAGAGATGTGGCTTCTCCAATCGCACTTTTTGTTTGCCTCATTGAAGATACCTGCACCACCTGAAACAAAAACACTATCTCGATCTTCATAAAGCAATCTGTGACAATTTAATGTCAGGCATAGCTTATTTACTTTTTAAAACCATCTGGATACAGTGTGTAAAGAGAACAAGAAGTTGCACTTTCATTTTAAAAGTTGAGGGTTTCAACAAAGTTGTTTTTCCTCACAAATCACAGAATCACAGAACACATTAAGTTGGAAGGGACCTTCCTCTAGTGCAACCCCCTGCAGTAAGCAGGGACATCTTCACTAGATCAGATTGCTCAGAGCTCCATCAAGCCTGACCTTGAATACCTCCAGGGATGGGGCCTCCAATACCTCTGTGGGCAACCTGTTCCAGTGATCCACCACCTTCATACTGAAGAACTTTTTCCTAATATCCAACCTAAATCTCCCCTTTTCAAGTTTAAAGGAGATACCCTTCCTATTGCTACATGCCCTCACCAACAGTTCTTCCCCAGCTTTCTTATAGGCACCTTTCAGGTACTGGAAGACCACTATAAGGTCTCCCTGGAGCCTTCTCTTCTCCAAGTTGAACAAGACCCACTCTCAGACTGTCTTCACGAGAGGTGCTCCAGCCCTTTGATCATTTTTGTGGCCCTCCTCTGGACAAGCTCCAACAGGTCTATGCCCTTTCATGTTGAGGGCTCCAAAGTTGGACACAGTACTTACTCTAGGTGAGGCCTCACCAGAACAGAATGGTAAGCTACACCCTTTAATGTGAACTTCCTGCAAATTCAACAGTTCCAGTTTACAAAATAAGATCTGATACATAGAAAGGTGCCAAACAAAGCGACTTTTTACTTAAATAATCCTCTCCTATTGAGAGACAAATTGACACAAAACTACTATGTCTTAACATTATTAAGCATTTAGCATAACACCACCCTGCCTGATTCAGAGTATAGTTGGGATGTTTATCACCATGCTCTGCAGTTACACCCCTGAACACATGGATTATCTTGAGGTAATCACATTTGCCTGTACAAACAACTTTTTATTTTTTAAGTAAGAGAAGTTCAGTTTTCATGCACTATGCTGTAAGCAGCAATCCTGCAGCAACCATGTCCTCACTATGCACAGGTACCTGCTGCAGCAGTGTTTGTATTTGCCTACAACATTCCACCCCAATGAGATCCCCTCTCCTGAAGTGACCTGCAGGACAGAGTGCTGCTCCACCTGACAAGTGGAACACGATGTCCCAAACAAAAACCCCTAAAGATCAAAACAAACCTTTCTGCTGACATGCCAGAAGTTTAAGCTAAACAGGAAAACATACTTGAAGCTCGTTTTCCATTACCTTGCGTTATTAAACTATTTAGGCAGGAGATAAACATAAAAGGAATTTCTTTAATTAGATAAATTCACTCCTCAGCATCTGTTGTTTAACACAGCAAAGCACATCAGCATGTTAGAATCAGATAATATTGGAGTCTCCCACAAACTCATAGTTGAAGGTTCTTTTTCATGCAAGCACTTGGGTGCCACTGGTTTCACTCACTGTAACATGACACTTCCAGTTAAGCACTTGCTGTAAAATGTAACGCCAGGTATGCACTGGGCCACAAGAAGTGAAATTCCTTGAAATGATTATGCAGCACCTTGCAAGTTAGAACAAGGATGCACAGGGTGATCTTGCACAACTTATTTCCATGAAGTTCTATACCACATATTGATTTTTAATACGTCACAAATGAGTAAGGATTGTGCTACCCATAACTAAAATCTAAGAAAATGCCTTTAACTTAAGCAGTATCCATTACATTTTGCATTTCAGCACCATTTCTTAATTGACTTTCTAAATTACAATTATCTCTCAAAGGGTCAGAAACCTCTGCCAAAAAACAAGTTAATGCTAATATATTCTTAACACCTATTACAAACTCAATCCCACTGACTGGCAAAGTCATCTTATTGCTTAAAACCAAATGCTGTAAGATAGTAACTTTCAATTATGTTTGATTTTGTAAGCAGTCAGATAATGGAATTCTTATTACAGCCAGCAAGAGGGTAGCATCCACTTATTTTGCCTTTAAAAAAAATAATCCAAGCATAATTTAAAATTTTAAAAACAATGAAATTTAAATATATGTTGGCAAAGCAAAGGACCACTTAGAAAGTAGCATTGTGTAAGCCAGTGCAGGCAAAAAAAAAATAGTGTAGGCCAACTGCACAACACGGACAAAGTATTTCCTATCTGATCTGCTTGCACTGCTATATGCATCTCTTGGGCAGAGGTTGCCAGTCAAGAGCTCAATGGACCATGAGTTTAAAGCAACCAGGCAGTTTTGGGCTAGTCTGCACACTTGCACACTTCAATATAGCAGGGCTTTCCAGGAACACAGCACTAAGCCAGCTGCACTGTGATGCGCTGGTCACAACGCAGTGCAGAAGGTTGAAAGCAGCAGCGAAGGAAAAATCACACTCTGAGTCCAACAACAGCCTTTGTCAAGTCACCTGCCAGGTACTAACAGTTAACACAGCACCATGGGAGTACAAATCCCCTTCAGCTACCTTGCATGAAGAAATAAAACTTAGATCATATTAATACACAGAAGAATCTGCTTTAGTGAAATAAAATGCAATTATTTAAAGAAAACAAACAAAAAAATCAATGTAACCTGAAAAGTCTCCATTTCAGTTATTGCAAAATGATTCTTTAGACAAGTAATATTTCTTTACAGTAACGATACAGCCTCTGTTACTGACATAATTTAACTGCAATCAAAAAAAAAAAACCACCAGTATTTTTAAACCCACAAAATTAGTAAAGTAACTCAGAGTAGTTTTAAGTACTGGGAGCTCCTTAAACTAATTTTTTTTAGACTGCCTAAATTTAAAGTAATTTGTTATCCCTATCAAGGAGCATCACATTTATTGAGTTTAACTCGTTTGCATCAAAAGCACAGGGTGTTTGCTGGCAAATGCTTAAAATAATTACCACGGGTATCTCTTCAGGAACCATGCAGTTCCCAATGCTTTGGTGGTTTCACTGAGAAGATCCAGCTCACATTAGCACACAGGCAACTCTAACCTGACCAACCAAATGCACATGCTTAAAAGGTGAATCTAACAAAATGCAGAAGAAAGTGAACTAAATAAATTGCCTATTTCACATGCTGCAATCCTCAGCTTTTTTTGAGACAAAGGACTTGGTCATTATTCCACGTACCCCGTCACCAGAAAGAAAAATAAAGGCTTCCGTTTTCACATGCTCGCAGTGATGAAGAGTCAAAAGAGGATGCAGGCTCTTTCTTACCCGTTCAGCGTGTACGAACCATTCCTCTTGAGTCTCATACTCGCAGATAACAATCTTAGGAAAAAATCCAGAATGAGGTGGTTTGTCCTCAGCTAGACCAGAATACAGGCACCTGTTTGGTGGTTGCGCTTTTTGTTCACCAGGGGATCTCTTTCCTGTTTCCCTGAGTCATCAGTGAGGAACAATGTGAAAGCGCCACCAGAGCCACTTAGCAGGAAGCCCAGAGGAAATTGCCTGCAGCCAAACAAGAGTCCGGAGGTGTAAAATCTCCCCAACACACCTCAGACAAAATCTTGGAGCCCAGTGAGGAAAAATAGCAAAAAATCACGGAGAAACGGTTTTTATAAAATACCTTAACTAATCTTGCAGACAGCTTTATTTTACGGGTGAGCTGCTCTTCTTCCAGTCAGTATGAAAGCAGCTTCAAATCTATTCCCTCCTTCTCACAGCCCTGCTGTGACTATCACTCAAGTATTCAGGACTACCCCCAGAGCACAAGACAACTAAATAAGACGACCTAAATAACAAATACTCAGACTTTTTTGTGGCTTTTTTTTTTCCCTCCCTCTAACATGACGTTGGGAACTACATATGTGGAAAGTGACACTCAAATAAAGAGTTTATTTTCCTTATAGAAAATGAAAAACAAGCAGATCTAAAGTCACGCTTGAATGGTGCAGAGAAAAATATCCTCTAGCAGTCTATTCCCGGGCAGGCTGCCCTGAATAAATCACACAATCGCACTGCCTCTCGCCTCTGAACTCTTTTCCTTCCCCTTCTATTCACCCTACCAGTCCCTCATAGCTGTGAACTAAACAGCTGCACAGCTTAGTGCCTGGAACAGAGAGGTGAATCTACCAAAGAAAAATTACTCCAGATGATTTTTCATCATTTATTAAGCAAATCAACATTGACTCAAGTAATAAATAACGTGAAAAACATTTTTAGCAATGAATGCTGAAATGACTGCCACTTGTAGTAGCCTCGGTGAAGCTACACTAGGATAATGGGAAAATTGCGTACTAGTGAAATACAGAGATTAAACATTCACTACCTAAATGGAGGTAATTGATGGGTAGGGTCTCACAGAACTCTGGGCTCGAGCACATTATTCTGTGCCTAAAGACAACAGGTTTCTCAAACTTAAGTTTTCATCTTGATTCTTCTTTCAGATTTGTCATCTGAAAATTAAACAGTTACAGAAAAAAAGCCTAAAAAAAAGATGAGAAATGCCTGATTTCTAAGTGCTTGCATTTATACAGTTAGGTGTAATCAAGCATACCTGCATAGGGACTTGTTTAGATCACAAATGTTGAGAAAAAAAGGGTTACAATGAATTGCAGGCTGAAGAAATCAACAATGTCATATTGTTGACAAAAGGCACTGAGACTGAGCTGTACAAACATGCTGCATTTGCAAGACAGAAAGTAATTCTTGGTATCTATCAGGAATCAACTGGAGTACTGCACCCAACCCTTGGCATCCTAGTTGAAGACATGTAGAAATAGGTGGAGCCCAGGGAACACCAAGAAGAATATTCTGTATCTCACAGATGAGAAAATTGAGGGAGGAAAACCACATTAACACCTCCCAAGAATGTAAGAACACCGCTGTAAAAAGACACAAAATGTTCTTCCTGCTCTATTCATCACAAAGAAATAAACCAAGTCAGTGATAGATTATGTTTGCTTGTTTGTTTGTTAGAGGTTTTGTTAGTACAAAACAGATTAGAGAGTTTCCAACAGGGCAGGCCTTTGAGACAGTCCTGCTCCGGAGCAGGGACTGACTAGGTGACCTCTACAGGTCTCTCATCCCTCAGCCTTTTATGATTTGCTTCCATTATGAGCAGGAAGAAAGAATGACAATTCTGCTGTGTAACTACATGGGGCAAACTAGCTCAAACCAAACCAGACTACAGCATGCTTTAGATTTCCCCCACCCCAAAAGAGGTTACACTGTCCAGGACTACAAACAGGTCCAATACATTGCCACCACAGTGGTAGCAATACTCTGCTTTTATCCCATTCACCATGGGAAAGCATTAGATTCTGCATTCCCCTCAGCCTTCCATTCTGCAAAGCTCCTACCTACATGCTGGCTGGCAGCAGGGTCCGATCCTTTCAGTAGCTATGGTCGGGCACCCCTGTCCCTCCGAAGCCGAGTGAGTGAACATACACTATGGCCATGGAAGAGCCAGAGCTTAGGTCCCTGCTGACAGCTACGTGCCACTGCTGGACAATGCAGAGACATGTTCTTGGAAGCTCATCAAAGAAATCTAGGATGGCTTATTTGGTTTATAATTTAGAGAAGGAAAAAACCAGTTAAAGCTAATACATAAAAAAATTTTACATAAAAGATCATTTCTAAATGCTCTCCAAAACCATATTCAAACAAAGCATAAGCTGTTTTTTTCTTGTAAGCACAGATTTCTGGGGAAAAGTTTCTGGAGAGGTGGGTCTTAAACCCAGGCTCAGAGTAAATCCATTATATATTCAGTTTTAATTTAAATAAATCCTTCCCCACTGAAAAGATGCAGCTGACTATGATTAAAGCATTTATGACACTGGTTGTTCTGGGGGGTTTCTTTAGGTATCGACTAATTAGCACTGGAAGCGCATCAGCAATATTGACCACAGGAGCTATCAGGAGGTGGTGTTTGAAGACTCACTTAGCAGCAATTCAGTACTACTGTCAACTGAAGAATTAGAATTTTTGTCATTTCAAAAAAGCAGACCTTTCTGCAGCATTTTTAAAACTCTTTTCTGGACGCAAAATGTATATGGTGCAGCCACAGATCTTCTAAGCATTTTGGCTTTCCCAGCTACCTAATTTCTTAAAAATAAATTTCAACATTCAGTTGTTGCAAGCAGCTGCTGTTTTTTCCAAACTTTACTTAATGCCGAAATACACCAACGTTTTTTTCTTTTTCACTTCCCCAAGCTCTTTCAGGGATTACAGCAGCACAAGGGTATGTGTTCTTTTACATCTCCATCTGAAAACTATTATGGGAAACCAGTAACTAAATAAAAACGGTCCAATTGGAGCCAGAGTCAGCCACGTTGATGCTAGGATCCCAAAATGCTATCATGGACAAAAGAACTTACCACAGAAACACAGCAAAAGCCTACTTGCCAACAATGAAACTGCTTCAGAAACAATGAATTTCTGCTTCAGAGAGGTCTTCTGAAGAACTGTGTTTGGTTGACAAAAGATAAAAACAAGTTATTTTTAGCCAACACAAAAACAAAGACAATAAATTCACTGCAGAAGATAACTCTATGGTGAGGCAATATGCTGTACACATTCTCTCCTACAGTATTTTCAACTAACTGCACCTGAAGAAATCCTTTTCTCCTCTGTCTCCCTACACGTACACATTCCAGAGAGCATACACAAGCTGAATCATCATTACTGTGGTGAAAACACATTGGAGGAGGAAAAAAAACCCCCATCTTTATGTCTCCTTAAGTTCCCTTCTGACAAATAAAGCATTCTTACAGTCCAGTTCTCTTTTATTCCTTTACCCAAGCAGAATCCATAAACTTTAGCATGGATTATTTGTCCCCAGGCTAAACATTCATCCAATTACTGCTCTGCTTCTGAGGGGAATTTCAACAGGACCATTTGGCCCAGTTATTCTGGACGTTAGCTCAAAGTACAGTTCTTTAGATAACAGAAATTAGTATGGATGATTTGCCATTTTCAACTGTCTCCCAGCCACTCTGCACTTTGAAAACAGCATTACAAGATCTCTGTTTGAATTACTATTTAAAAAAACCCCTCAACCTCCATTTAGTAAGGAAACATACATGGTAAGTAAAAAGCTGGGTACAGAAGAGAATAGCTTGACCTCTACTACTTGGAAAGACTTGCTGTACACTCAGAGCTCAATTATTTATCCAGGGGGAGTTTTGCATATGAATGAAACAATTTTCTACATCTAAAAAGAAACACTCACTAGCAACCTCAGTTCTCCACATCTGGTCAGGAAAGAGAGAGGAGACTGTGCCCGTATGTACCCTATTTTCCAGAGCCATGGCTTTTTCACAAGTATTAAAGTTACTCTACAGCATTTAGTGTTATTTTATACATGTATTCTTGACCCATTCCCTTCAATGTTTTTGAAAAGTCTATTTGAATTTGTCCCACTATTAAAGAGAGCTCCCTTTTTTCTGGAAAATACCCACTAGCCTAATCTAATACTTAACCTTGTTTTCTACCATCTTGCATCATAACTTGCACTTAGAGGCCAGCCACATTAATTCCCAAGAATTCCCAGTGAAACACTGAACTGTTAGAAGAAACACATCTGAGTCTACTTCAGCACTTTCCATTAGTTCACATGCCACACAGGGCTCCAAACAGTGGGTCAGTCAGGTTCACTTCTTAGCTACTTAGCTAATTCAGACTTGATTTAAACAGTGATATTAGAGAAACACAGAGCTTACAGGTCAGTATCAATCATTGCTGGTAGGGAATAAGTAGTAAGAGGAAGAGGGGATCAACAGGAAAATTGACTCTGAGGCGTAACTGGAAATAGATATTTTCCCCAAATTCTGCTAATTCATGCTACACATGAAGACAGTGTTGCCTCAGCTTCAGAGCTAAAGGGATATTTTTTTAATTTTTCTACAAAGTTATAAAGAAACAGCATTCCAGCTGGGGTTTTGGCTTAATAATGAAAAAAAGAAAAAACCCTGTGTGGGGACACTACAATGGTCAATATACAAACAAAAGCCACATCACCTTCCCTATATACAAACAGAAAGCACATGAGAAATCTTTAATTCGCTTTGTAAGAGATTTTTTTTTTTTTAATTAATACAAAAGCCAGTTCTGATTTAAGGCAAAGATGACAGCAGCACTGAAAGGGTTACTGAAGCACATCGTAAGCAAAACAGGACAGTGTTGGAGAAAGTTACAGAACTGAAATAACAGAAAAGCAATCCGCCTGGAAACGGAAAGGGTGGGTGAGCAGTCTCTACCGGACAAGGGCAAAAGCCAGGGTTTATAAATTTAGAAAAAAATACACACCCACACAAAGCTTCCCAAGTAAGAAGACAGGGGGTGGGAGGGTGGAACACAACGAAAAAGCCAAAACCACACAACGTTTTACAAGGCCTTTATATAAATTTTGCCTAATCATTCTTAATGGATATCTGCCCATGGCTTAGTACAGGAAAGACCAAGCTTTCAGTGTGTGCCAGACTGTCTGAAACACAAATCTTTGGCACGCTGCCTGCTTTGGTCCCCCACTTTGGGCAGTTTCCTGGAGGTAGGTTTGGAGCGAACAAACCCAGACAGATTGCTCTTTGGAAGGGCTGTCCAAAAGAGTTAGTGTAATGCAAGGCTGGTATCAGACTTCACAATGCTCAATTGCATTAGTTTTAACTTTAAATGATTTCTAGATTTGAAAAACAGAGGCAACTGGACAGAATTTAATGATTAGTTTCAGTGTTAGAGAGAGATCCTTACACAGGGTTAACAAAGTCATGCAGCAAAGCACATTTTTCAGCGAGAGGCGAAGTGGCCCTGCCCCACACAGACGGGCATTAAGTCCAGCCACGTGGACAACAGTTATTTATACAACTGCGGTAAATGACTGGACAGCATGAAGACCCTCATTCAGAGCAGTTACCAAAACTTTGTCCATCTCAAAGGAGGGCTCAAAGTACCATAATAAATACTAAGAGAAGATTGATGTTCTTGGCAAGAGCAGCGAGCAGGTAATTTAGAGCAGGCACTGCCCCTTCGGTCCAAGAACAGGAAACAACTGTACGACTCACGAAAATGCCCCACCCAAGGAGTCCCAGTCGGTATAAAAGTCTCTGCTGCAAAATTTAGCTAATGATACAATCCAGGAGAAGTCTGGAAGTACCAGACAGGGAGAACAGGAGAGAAATTGCTGAGAAAGAGTCTTTAGCTAAAATTAACTACACAAAATCGGGCACATATGAATCCCTGAAGCCTATAAAACAAGCAGGAAAAGAAAAGCAATTAAAGTTTTCTACTGCACAACTTGCTGCTTTCCTTTTTAATTTAGCTAAGTGCTTTCACACTAAGGTGCTAAAAGCTACAACCAATTTTTCTACTAAAAAAAAAAACCAACTTTAAAACTAGTTTCTTTATTAATAAAAGGAATCTATCCAAATGCCAATACAGAAAGCTGGTGTTCCACAAGTAAAACTTTTGTTTAGTTTAACAAAGGAAAGGAAGGAAACATCTTTAAAATGTTAAAAAAGGCCTGTGATTTCGGTCAAGTACAGAACAAATAATTAAAAACAAGGTACTGGGAAATACAATTGGGTAGTAAGAGTATAAATGTTATAAGACAGGTTAGTGAGTACGACAGGTAGCAAGATACACAATAAAGATGTGTTTTGTCATTAAAATATATTTGATTTAAAACAAATAAAAAGCGTCAGGCCCTTACTCTCTGAATCTCCTTCTGAACCTGATTGTAGAGCTTGGACTTGCACATCCTCCCCAGTGTCCTCAAAGATTCATTCATCTCTTCTATCATTATCCTTGACTAATGGGACTCTAGACTGTTCCTCTCGCACTAGGGTAAAGTCACTTAAATCCCAAATTCAGATTACCGATGCAAATTCTTATTGCCAAATATTATAAATTTAAGAAAGTTATGTGCTTAATAAGTTTAACATTTACACCTGCAAAAGGCAACAAATCTGCCAGCCACTAAATTGTTCCTTTCAGCTCCATCTGAATTGGAACTGCAAGGATCTGTACAAAAATGCTTACACTTGGAAAGGGAAACACCAATCAACTCTCTGCAATTCAGCATCCAGTACAAATCTAAACCAACAGACACGTCTTCATCCATAGAATACAGCTAGCTATGACCAAAAGGATTGGTCAGAAATGGGGCTTGTGAGCAGAGCAGGGGTGAGAGAGGGAGACACCAAAGATTAGCAAAAAAAAAAAAAGCCTGTAAAGCCAAACACATATATAACAGGAAGACAGCTATACTCAGAAGCTTTAAACTAATATGTCAGTTTCTGGTATGAAAACAGGAGAACAGTGGAAAATTGAACATTTCAGAATAAAGCCTGCTCATAAAAAAGTATCAACGTGCACTTGTAGAGGCACTTACCAGAAATGCTTTACAGGATAGACCTTCAGTGAGAAGGATTTTAATTGACTATCTCAAAACAAAGAAATACAATGGGAGTTTTTTGCTGATTCTTCTGTACATTTAAATCAATGCTCACAATGAAGCGGCTTCTCTGAAATTAAGTGCAGAGTGAAAAATACCATAAGTGTCAATGGCAAAGCCAGCAACATAAACCATCTGAACATTAGCTTTTTAGGTGATCCTAACAAGTCCATTGCCAAATTGGATTTGACCTCCTGCTATTCACGTGTTTGCAAGACTCTAAATACTCAACAAAAGAGACCCTCAAGGAGGGTGCGGACCTCATATCTGAGGACATCAGAACATTTACATCTATACAGCAGTTTTGAAAACTCTTACCCCGCATCGGGAAAAAGCTCTCAATCCCTGCAACCTGTGCCATCTCAATCCTACAGATTGGAAAAACACAGGAGGAAATTGCTACAAAGTAGAAGAGATAAAAAGAAACACGTTTTGGAAACGGAATCAAAGTCTCACTGCTGTTTCTGTCTTTCTACATTTCCCAGGATAAGACACACAGGGTTACTATTTGTGCTGTGCGTTTTCATTGTATTGGCTAAGGGGCTCAGCAGCGAATGGCAAGTACAACTCTAGTTAAGGCCAGAGTACTGGGCTTTAAGTATCAGCTCCCCAGCACTCCAATGGTGTAAGACCAGGGATGAACCACCTGCTACGTCTGAGTTAGTTTGTGTCTTCCACTTCCACCTCCTCTTCCCAGAGTGTAAAATGGCAATAAAGACACTTCAGGAAGCACTTGGACAGCCAGATACTGAGAAGAGACAAATTCTAGGGTTTTATGAGTTGAAGTGACTCATGCAAAGCCAAGCACCAAGTGAAGGAGCAACATAATTTAGAAGTCCCTAGCTCTCATGCTTACATCTCCTGTTCAATACCTGTAACCTGAGAGAAGCTGCATTTCAGTTGGGAACAGCTGCCCTTCGTTCTCTTATCTGTGCACACATGCATGCTTTCTCTAAAGACTTTTTCTTGAACAGGGAGCTCAAAAATTGTAGGCAAGGCCTAACTACTAGGTTCTTTATATGCTACCATGCCAAGTCAAAAGTAAAATTTAAAAATTGTACACTAAATTTCACCACTAAATTTCATCTAAATTTTGTACAATTGCTGCCTGGCCACATTTGTGGCTCACTCAGAAGTAGCCCATCTAGTTTATGCCACAGGGAAGCTTACAATCCAAGACAATTCCTAATTCCTCCCATAATGTATCCCATCCTTACATGCAGTCTTATGAAAGTGTTTAGCATAGGAAGATGATCTTAAATACCTTCAGAGATAAGACAATATACTTCTTCAGCAGCCAACAGGTGATCTGGGAGAACAAAGCAAAATAATCCTATTTGGGAATTAAACCTTTTCTTCCTGCCAAAAGTTCAACTGAACATTAAAGCAGAATTTCTACACTATAGACAGAACATTGACCCTTTTACCATGCCATTACCTAGAAAAAGGACAACTTAAGGGGGGTTACCCAGGTTGGATGAGAGAACCAGGTTTTGGCTGAAAACTCTGAAAACCCAAGAAGTGACTCGATTTAAATTTGAAAAACTGACTGCCAAACTCATGAAGTCACAAAACTTCATATGACACCTTAGTTGCCTCAAAACCATCATGTTTTCTAGCTGGTATCACCCTTTCATTTGGAAGGCTCTTGAGCATTCCTGTAAGATTTTAACCACCATAAGTTTAGCCCCACATACACCCTCACATGCACACATGATCGTCACATACTTCTTCCCTTCAAGCGTATCTAAGGGTACTCATAGCCCACTCTTTCCCCACAAGTCTCTTCTAATAACTTACCCAGCTTACTTAAGATTGCTGTGCTTCCCTTCTTTACGGACTCTGTCCTTACTTCTTCCAGGATTTAAAAGGAATATTGAGACTACAGTCATGTGTTTTAACCTGTCTAGTTGTATTTATCCATAAACTTCCACTAGACCCCAGGTTCATTAACCACAGTGGATGAAACATGGGCCTGACAATCACAGGGGTTGGTAGCTTATTTTCAGGAGGAGGTTGGGTACCCGCTTGAGCTGTCTCTTCTGTACATGTGCTCTTTCTTTAGGATTTCAACTTACACACAGGGGATTTAACCTAAATCTTGGATGTATAAAAGGACACTGTTTCAGATCACTGTCAGTTTTGTTAGCTTGCATTCATGATTCTTAAGAAATGATTCAAAAGCCGATCACTGAACCAACTTTAAACATAATTTTAGATTGCCAACAGATGGGCAAAAGAGGGTAAAAAAGTCTACACCACAAATTCAGAAGGGGGTTCTCCTTACATGCTATTCTGGAATTTCTACTTTTTACCTAATGTTCTATTATTGTTGTTATTATTTGTTTATTTATTTTCCTTGGATTTTAGATCCGAGATGATGTGGTTACTAAGCTACAGCAATAAAAGCAGTCCTGCCTACAGTGCTTTGAACAGGAAGAAAACAAAAACTACGCTAACTAGCATACAATTTTCAGAGGTCAATTATCACATCATTAGCCCAGCCATTTACATATTTGCAATGTGGAGTATTCTCCAACCTTACACAGTGAAATGGGACAAAAACGGATTAAAATTGCTTAGGGTCAAATATTACAGTGTGTTGCCTTAGACTTTAGTAGCTTGAGTGGCTCATAAGGGCCATTTTCACACTGTGCCCTTGTTCAGCTGACAATCTTCTGCCAGATGTTTAAAGAGGTAGAACAAGCTTATCTACCAAGAAATGCTAACATTCACTTACAGTGTGAACAAATCTCATTTCTTTACATTAGAAAAAAGTTAAAGGACCAATTAGAGAAAAATGTCTGGCTCTATCTTCCTAGCCACACTACTTAAAAGCAAGTAAAAGTATAAAGAATAATCAGCACCTATACCTGTTGTGACTAGAAGCAAAACGGAAAAAGACTAAGATGCAGTACAGGTTGTCCTAAAACTGCTCCTACTTCAATAATCAAAACTTTAAAAACTATATATTCAGAGCAACTATTATAATGGTTATTATAAGGTGGGTTTTTTCCCCCTTGGATTTCAACTGCATGATACATATTAAGAAAAAAAAATACCTGTTAAAGTGATTTGGGGCATGCAATGTCAAGCAACTCAAGTTTCACACCACAGCCATGAAAGGCAGCAGGCCCCAGGGTCAGCCTCCCTGCACACACAGACTGCAAACGTTTCTTTCTGGTGTTAATTCTCACACTATTCTCTTCCCTCCAAAACAGAAGAGATTTCATACACTGTTTCCTGATAAACATATTGAAAAGCTATTTCTGTATTGCAAAACTTTATCACCTTCAGATCCTAGGAGCATGTCCAAGTAAGCAACTCCGGATCCATGGCAGACCTTCGCCACCTGAGCAGGCACTGCTACGTTCAGTTTCAGTATGGTACGTGAGCACCTTTATGATGGCATTTGCTCCGCTAGCCTAGACATGCAAGCAGAGGACTGCTCCAAGTGATGAAAGAAGGAAACCTCTAATAACTGGAAACCTTTCTGCCTCTAGCAGAGCTAGCATTTCTTCCTCTACCTATCCAGCTTTCTCCTTATCTGCAATTTGCACCTATACTTACTCTGTGATTGTATTTAACCTTTATATTGTTCCCTCCTTCACATCTGTGCTTCACAATCCTGTGCCAGCACAGGATCCTTAAGTTTTTCAGGTGCCCATCTGACAACTAAAAGGGACTATGAAGTAGTACAAAGCAAAGTAACCATTCATGGCTTCACCAGCTTTGACACACCTTTTGCTCCAACCTTTCAACCCTCATCTGTTTTTTTCCAGCTACCCTAAATTTCTTTAGGGGTGTTAAAAAAAAGAAAGAAATCTTTAGAAAGGTTAGCACAGCTCTCCATTTCTGATTAAATTCAGAGCCAGGGAGTCACCAGAACAGATACCAGCCTGGTTGCTGCATTCTCAGAACAGCTGTTTACAGTCATATTGAGAGTGTCAAATGAGCACTATGTTTTAATCCTACAGATTATTTACAAATCACCTTGCATGCCAACAGCTGAAACCCCATTTCTTACTTTAAAACTTGGGCTAGATGACAATTCATAAAATCATTCCTGTTTTACTTTTTCCTTCTGACAACTAATTCAATGAAAAATAATTCTCTCTTGCTATATAACACCAGTTAATCCTAGTGCATTCTAGTACAATCATGGATTATCTCCTTGTTTAAGAAGAAAAAATCCTCACTACATTATTGTAAAACAAGATGCTCAGAGCAGTGAGAGGTAGAAAGAGATATTATTGTAACTTTGCTGTTAACCTTTAAAAACCTTTAAAAAAGCTTTATTCTTCATACATGGTGAAAAACCAAGGCTCTCCAGTTTTCTATGAATCCTTACCAGGGCACGAGCCAGTTTTGGTTCAATATCAGAAATAACAGCTCTTATGAATCTTTGTTGCAGTTTGTCAGCAATTTTTTAATTTATTTTTTTTTTAAACAGCATTTAATTCTCCTCATACACTATTACACTGCACTTAAATAACAATATATACCAAAGAATTTTATAATTGAGATGCCTTATCTCTGCTGCCTCTTAAGTTGCAAGTACCAACAGTAGTTACAGGCACCTACAAATCCAGGGCCAGAGTCCTTGTCTCAGCCCTTTATCGTCTATCCCTCTTCCAGCTTCCCCCATCTCCCAAAGAGTGATCAGTATTTTACACACATGAACACATTTAGGGAATGTCACTGCAACACTTCGACATTTGTCAATATGTGTCACCATTTTTACTAGATTATTGACCAAAACAATTTCGAGTCCACATACTACAAAGTTTTTCCCACATACACACACATCACACTCAAGCTTATGTTCAAGGCCATCTCATTCTTTTCTTCCACTCCCACTGCACATGTTCTGGCATAATCACAAATTGCTTCCCTTATGTGTAACACTGACCAGTAACCCTGTTTCTGCAAAGAATCCTCTACATCAAAGAGTTTATCCTTCAGGTCAGGCATAAAGCAGTAGTGTGCTATAAGGAAAGCATATGTATGTGTTTTTACATGAATCTTTTTACATAAAATTCTACCTTTCACCTGCAGGTATCCTAACAAAATCCCATTATTTTGTCCTCAAACTCCATGGCAAATTTCACGAACTTCATGGAAGCACAACAGGAAGTACTCAAAGAGGAAAAGCAACATACTAAGTTTTGATTAAGTGTATTAGAAACACTTCAGTGTTTTGTCCTTCTCTATACATGGTGCAAAAAGACTCCGTTTATATGGAAAAGACCTTTTATTTTCTCATGACAGAAAGGTGAAAAACACTGCCATGAACACAACAAGCTTCTTGAGAAGACAGGATTTTTTCCAAGCCTGACTCAAAATTATAGTAAATCATATCCGTGCTCTTTCCTCATAGCTAAAGATTTGCCCTCTCTGTGTTGTCATATTGCACTGTGCTCCAACACAGACACCACAAGCCAGGAAAAGTTACAAAATTTCTGAAGTTATTGCTGCTGAAGCCACTGACACCTAAAATTATGTCATTTACACAAAAGATATGCACAAAAGGAAAAACCACAACTTACTTCAGTGAAAAATCAGAGATGACTCACTGAAAAACTACTGAAATTATGGCAAGCTACTGCTCTATGAAAGGACTAATCACAGAAACCCAAAATGTTAGGGGTTGGAAGGGGCCTCCAAAGAAAACTCGCAAAACAAAACTTATCACACTCCTCTTAAACTTAACAAAGAATCCAGCTTACCACTATTCAACCCCTAAAACAATTTAAGGTTTGGACTTTTTTTGCTTTTAAAGCCATAAACTGGTATTTCATTTTGCAACATTGCATGCAGCTACACTGAGTTTGAAATAGATCCTGCAGCTGGAGAACGATTTAACCTGGGCACAGATAACCTGCTCTTCCCCTAATTACAGATTCAAATGGTAGCTCTGTGCAAAGCCTCTGAAATAATTACAGTCCTTACTGATACACTGTAAGTGATGACACAGAGTCATTTAGGGGGAAAGAACAAGACAAAACTCCAAACATGAAAGATGCCACTGTGGAAGGATCTACTTTTCCCATTACAAGAAGTTTATAATATTGATACTGTTTTCAAATTTGGAGTTATCAATCAACAGGTAAATTAGAATTTCTATACTAAAATTTCTATCAGCTGGATATATGGTCTTCTAGGCAACAGACCAATATACCAAACAAGTACAGTGAGGAACCTGAAAATTACTATTACTTTATTGACATGATCCTTCTTCAAACCTTCATGGTATCATGCCCTCATAATCCCATTAAGTGTAAATCTGTGGTGATCTCTCCAAGAAGGCTGCCAGTGCATGTACCTGATAAAACAATTGCCCTGGAAATCTCTTCTCTTACCAAGACAGAGTGTCTGGTACCGCTCAGTCACAGTGGGCCAGTGAGTGCTGCCCCTTAATACCCACTCTACTTCCAAGGTCAGTAATAAGAAACATATCACCACCTCCATGTGGGATACACAGTAAACATTTGAGGATACTCTCACTTTTAATTTTCATTTTTCAGAAGCATTACGTGAAGGAAAACAGCTCAGCTGTGTGGAGTCTAACTTTCTCTAAGATCAATGTCTTGGCCTTCTAAGAGCATTCTTTAGATGACAATGGCTGTGAAACCTTGTGACATCTTGTTCGTTGTGTGCACTGAAAAACTCACTAATAGGAAGGAGCTGCTTCATGACCACATTCTTTGAAATATCTTGAGAAATGTGAGATCACCTCTTCTCAAACTAACACAGGACCGTGCACAAAGCAAAAACACCCACCATTATACTGACCGCTTATCCTTAAAAACACATGGGGGTGATGCAAAGAATATAGAATATTTGCTGTAAGGTTTCTCTGGAGGTTTAAAGAGGCTCCTAGAGGAAGGAAGGGTAGTGTGATTAGCTGACATTTCTTTTCTGAGTACAAAGACCGTGCCACCCTCCTACCCCACAAAGGAAGAGTATCGTTCTCCAGTATTATACCACTTATTAAAGCACACTAAAGGAATAAAATATCTCAGCTCATTAGTTTTACTATATGAGAAAAATCATCATAGGCAACACAGTCCACTCATCATCTGACCTGACTGCAACAGACCCCAGTAAACACCACACTGAAGCACACCACATGCAGCTTTTGTGACAACTCAAACACGGCAGCATCGAGACAAAATTTAAGACCAGCTGGCAGCATATCTTTCTATAAACCTTTTCTATTTCAAAATGCCTAGCATGCCAAGAGCTCCAAATTTAAGCATCCTTTCCTACAAGGAGAAAAGATCCAAGCCACTCAGATGAAGCCCTGAAACAAACAACTAAAAAAATGCCCTCACACATACCAATCAGTAAATGGGTGGATGGGGGGGGGAGGTCTTGGAATAAAGTCTGTGCACCTCCAAGTGCAGCACAGAGACTCTCCTTATCTGCCTCTCATCCTCAGCAGTACTGTGACCTACAGAGCAGTGATGCTAAGCAGCTCCCCTCCTCCAACCCTCCTACGTCTCAGACACTTCCTGTCTCCACTGGCATTTATTTTCAGCCCTCAAGATTCCTTTCTATATGTTCCAGGAACCCTCTAGCCATCCTCTGTCCAGATGGCAGACTTCAGATGAAGGGAACAGGGTCTTGGAGAGTCTTTTCTTGGCCTGCTTCTCAGCAGCCTGCTGGAACTTAGAGGCAGGCTGAGTCTTGCACAGACAAGGCTCTGTTGCACTGCAAAAGCCCTTCAATCCCTCTCCACCGATTCCCTCAATGCCCTCTTTGTCTTCAAACAAATTTGTCTTAAACCTTTTAACAGCCTCTGCTTTCCAAGGGCATGCTTTATACAGTCTACTCCCTACAAAGCTGCAGAAAGCCAATAAAAAGGCAAAAGGAAAGGGGTCTGTAACAGACAACCAGATGCAGAAGAAAAAGGTAGGTGATAGGGTTCAGTCCTGTCATCTGCAAGAGATTTCTGAAAGGTGACAGAAACACAGTAGTTTATGTACTGAAATTCAATTAGGACCAGCACCCTACAATGAACTCTTTTCAAACCATGACCCTCCTGGATAACTAGTCCTTAAAGGCCAACACAGTGTTGTTATCGCCAACACTATACACTCAAGCACAATCTTCAGGGAGTAACTTCTATGTCTCTTGTCTGAGAAAGTCAAAATTTGGCCAAATTAAGTAGGAAAGCACAAAAAAAGTTTCCAACTGAAGCTTCACTGAACAACAATTTTTTATGTTTTAATAAATTTTATTCAGGATTCCTTTAACTCTATTTGTATCAAAAGCTATGACATTACTTGATTTATTATATATAAATGAAACAATACTTCAAGACCCATGAGGGTTTAAATCTGAAATAAAGCTGGATGCTTCAGAGTAGAGTATATTTAGGCATAAACTGTGCTGAAATCAAATGCAGTAAGCAAGGCCAGTTCACTATTTAAAGACTAGAGCTATCAGGGAGACTAATGCAGCTCTTGGCTATAAGGATTAATTTAGGAAATGAACTGCAAGAGAAAGAACAAATTGCAGAGCTTCGGTAAAATCCAACTGGGGTAAGAAAGGAGATGTTACAGACAAGCTGCAGCACCACAGAAAAATTCCCAGTTTCAGGTAGAACTTCAAGAATCCAGCATCTCAAAGGAAATTATCAGAACAGCAATAAGAAAATTAAGCAAAACATGGCCTTGTCCTTTGAAGTTTAATTAAAAACAAAAAAAAAAAAATCCTTTTTCCTTGGTGGGAAAAGCAACACAATCTGGAGGCAATATTATGCACTGCAGTGCCACTGTCACACTTGTGACAGTGTTTTTTCAGTCAAATTCTCATTCTTTAGGTTTACTATTGGTACCACAAGTTGGACAATTATCTCCTCCTGTCCCTTTTTATGTTACGACAAATCATTTCCATTTGTCATAACACAGTCTGTGAGAAGATATCTTCAGTGTCATTTCGACCAAAAATGATACAAGAAATAGCCTGAAGAAAATTCATCATAGTGGATAGTTTGAGAACCAAAGGCTATAAAAATAGGCTTAATTTGATAACTTGGTCATATACTACATTTTTTTTCCTTACCACCTGTACATTGTTAGAAATCAATCTTTTTCAGAGGGATGCATAAAAGACTCGTAACTAATTTCAAATAGCTCAAACCTTTTTCAGAGGCAGGATCTATTTGTTTGTTTGGGTAATAACTGCATGATGATAGCCATAGCTCCTCCCAGAACATTCAGGATTGTCTAATTGAGATTTACCTGCTCTTATGAAATGTCCACTGTGTGATTTACAGTCATATACTGTGTAATAGCTGTAGTTGATGAACTGGTTTTAAAGTTCCTGCTTTATCCCCTCCCTTCCTTTAATTTCTCAACAAATTAAAAAAGGTGTAGCTTCATCAAAAATTATTTCAATTCAATTTGTACACTCACAACCAATGGCTGGCTACTACTAGGATATCACCTAGTTCCACATAATCCATAAATTATGTTATTTAAAACTGAAATCAGTTACAGACCACCTAAAAAACCTTAACAAATATGAGTTAGCTAATAAAATGTAGGCAGAGTGAGTCAAGTATGAAAATCACAGAAAGTTAAGTCCATCAGCCACAGATTCAATGCAACATAAGGAGACACAATAAACACACAATAATCAGTGTGATCAGACACACCTATCCCCCTACCACTGAAAAGGTGTAAGATACTTAAAATCAATGGTTTATTAACCAGACCCTCAGACAAAAGCAAGAGACTTGTGAGGGTGGTTCACAGAAAGTGGACTGAAATCCAGCAAGTATGGTGGGACACGTCTGGCCTCTGCTCTGAAGCCATGCCGCCTGATAATACTCTTGGCACTGAGCTTTCATGCTGACTTTGTTGGCTCCCTAACCAGCAGCTGCCTGAAAAACTTTTAAGAGTTTGAGCGTACGGAATGAAAAAAAACCCAAAACACCAGACAATCCTTTTAAAACTCACCCTTTTAAAACTCCTGCTTTGAAGAAAACTGAGAAAGTTACAGAATTTAAGTACACAAAGAAGTCCAAGGGAGCAAAGCGAGCAAAAGTGGAGGGGAAAAGACAGTGACTGCAGCGACACCTGAAAAGACACTTAATCATCTGTCATGAGGTACTAACAAGCAAAGGAAAGAATGAACATGTATTACAATTAATGGAGATACAGCATTTAATAAATAAAGCAGTTATGTTGTTTTTCTTAAAGTAGGATGGGAAGTGCACATGCTTTGCCCAGCAGTTACAGCTAATCTGTAACAGACCTGGGTTAAGTGAACAGACTAGTAATTTTGCGCTATTTTTGGCACAGTAGTGGGAAATACAAGAGGTTGCTGCATCGGAACCTAAGCATTGCTTCAGTTCTGGTTTTAAAGCTAAGATCAATGTAGCACTTAATGTGTAATGACCATTCTCCTTGTGTAACAGCAAAGAGTTATCTTGGAATTCAGCACAACTTCAATAGCAACTCTGTGACAGCCCAGGACATGAACACACTAAGCGGGCAAAGTTCATACTGCAGATCACAGTTCTATGAGCATCTGCAAATGAAAGATAATGAAAAATAATGCAAGATAATCATATGGAAGATGGGACAGTAATCCTATAGATTAGTAAACTTGAAAAAAGCTGATGATGATGCTGGAGCCACAGGCAGCTTTATTATAGACAGCATCTATCTTCCCAGTCATGACATTTTCCACTATCATCCTAAAACCTTATTGTATCTTTTTTTTCTCTTTGTAAACTGCGCAGGATTTTTCAAACTGATTTGAAGCTAAATAAATGGCTAAGCTGCATTTCTTTCACATTTTATTCTGAAAACAGGACTTGCAGAGAAAAGGGACCATAAGGGAATCCAGCAAAGTAGTTGCCAACTGTCTGTTGTGTTCTCTAAGGGTGGTTAGGCTACATTTAGCCCCTTTCCATTTGTATTCCCTGGAAGCATCTGTTTTAGGTTGTTATTTTGATATCTTCATACCAAAGTTTGTTTAAATAAAGCAACTATGATCTTTTGGCTAATAAGTGCTAAGAAAATCTTTGCTCTGAGACAACCGTATTCTGTTACCAACAGAGGAATGCCTCTGAACCGTCTGCTGAGGCTGTTTTTGTCAATAGGGCATTGGCCTGTGTAATATAGAAAATAAATATTTACCCCTAGTAAATATATCCTCAGCATTCCGAGCTTTATCATCTCCACTCACCCTGAAACTCCCTGTCAAAATCACTGTTTCTGTAAAGCTGTGTGGGCAACATATAGACAGCCAGTGGACTTTGGAACTGACTGTTGTAGAAACCCTGTTACAAAAGTTTAGGTTTATGCAAAAGCTAGCATCTACAGTATTCTTCAGTAATTGATACTGCTATTGCTTTCAGGAAAGAAAGGTATTTTCTGCTAGTGCTAGCAAACAGAAAGGGTGGAGCGTGGAGTACTTAGAATCCTTGGAAACTGGACATCCACGTTGGCAGTGGGAGGGCAGGGCAAGAATCTTGCCCATATACAACCACATGTCCCATAAGCCCGGGAGGGGGGAACCCACATCATTTCAAGATCACTCCAACACCCTGCTCACATTACTTTTTTTGTTTTGGCAAGTCAAATATCTATTCTGATGTTGTGGTTCAGAAACCCAACCTAACATTATTTTACAGGGAAGGGTTCCTCAAAAAACTGTCCAAATGGCCTACCACATCTTCCACACCAGAAGACAGATCTGCTCAGCCAGTAACAATCTGATACTTCAGCATATTACACAAGAACACCTGAACAATATAAGTGGTGGAACCAAAAGGAAAATAAATGTAGACATGTGAAGACTGTGATAGCATCTGAGGGAAAATGAAGTCTGAAGGAGTTTTTAACTTGGATCTGCAGCAGATTCATAAAGATGCAGAAGTATTAAGAACTGATGCAGCCAGTGGCCTAGATGAAGCACAGAAATTAGTAGTAGTCAACCTGTGCAGAGAGACTCTTAACTCATTGTAATTAGCCAAAAAGAACACCTGCTTTTTACTGTATTTGCCATATGCTATTTTTTGTGCCTAAAACTGGAGAGGACCATCAGATAGGGGAGCAGCAACATTAGGTAAGGGAGATGGTAGATATCTGATACACATTTTCTGTTCCAAGTTTAAAGTCCCACTTGTTAACCTAGAGAGACTTCTGAGCCACAAAATGAAAAATTACAACCAATTTCTTGTCTCTTGTTTACAGGCACACCACCTGCAAATCGTGAAAGAAGTAACACAAGTCATTTACTTTGAGACAACGTTTCACCACCTTCAACTGCAACTCCTTAAGCCAAACAAAGTTGACAACATTGCCCTGAAGAAAGTACTAATAAAGTTTCTTGGTCTAAATATACTGAGAGTAACATAAGAGTTTACTGAGAGATGAGAGTAAAAGAATACTTGTAAGCCCTCAGTACTTGTGAGTCCTCAGTAAACTCCTTCTAGCCTCAGTTATCTTTTTCATACAGAGAGATGTGGCAAATAGACATTACTAATACTTGTTATCATTAGAAAAGGCCAGCATGAGGCAGAAAAGCTGGACGGGAAAGACATTCAAGACTTGAGTTTCTCCCTCCCTGCTGCTACCCCTCATCCAGTCCTCCTTCCCCCTCTTCACCAAACCCGTTTCCCAGTTTACATCTGCACAGTACCCGCTCATGTCCGCACACGTCTCTGCTAATGCACAAAACTCTCTTACCAGCAGCAGCACAGGGAGCAGATGATGAATTCCATCCCAACAGAATTAATGACAGGGAATTTCCAGCAAGATGGCAACAGAGTCAAACACAGATCAGGTACTCAGAGAAACACGGGATGCCCAAGATAACCAATTACCGAAACAGGACCTGAAAAACTGGCAGCACTCTGCCAGAATTCAGCAAGATGCAATTCTGGCAGGCACAGTGAAAACCATAAAAAGGTCCTCTTCTAGAGAAAGGGTATGCATAGCTCATTCTTGAAAAGACAGCTGTGCAAAAGAAAGGAAAATACTTTCTGCCTTTCTTTTATCTATCCAAATAGCTGTTATCTAAAGTTTCCTCCTCTTCTTTCAGGGTAGGACTGTTTAAAAAAAAATCTCCTCCCAATACATGAAGATTTAGCAAGCAGTTTGATAATGCTTTTCTCTATCTAGTTCTGCCTACCTTTCAAGTCAGTTTGGAAGCAAAAAAAGAGTAATTCCAAAAGAATAAATAAGTAATGAGAACTCTTTTTTCCAATCCTTCCTCCTTACTTCTTTTAAAACATTAATTCCAGTGACTCAGACATATTAAAGAATCTGAATTATCTGTTGAGTCTGTTTTTCAAATAACACACACCCATTTTCTTGAAAAACATTAAAATGGTCGGTTTATACCTGTTTTAAGAGATTTCGTAAGCTCCATTCATCTTTCTGATTATTTGTCAAGAGGGAAAAATTCTCAGCTGCAGAGCCTTGAAGCTCCACCTTGTGGAAGATGCTCCAGAGGGAAAAGGACTCCAAACAAAGCTTACAATTAAGAAGATGGTTGACATTTACACTTTGTCTTCAGTCATACAGTAAGACAGACTCTTGAAGACATTCCACCCCAGTAGAAAAAAAACTAGCAGTGGGGATTCCCAATAAAGCAAAAAGCTGATTTTCTTCTGTGGCAGTAGTCATCCTGCATTGAACCAGCAGACAGTGCCCACAGCAGTCTACAGCATGTCTTGTTTTCACCATACCTGCTGGATCCTGTGTGTTGGCCTTCATCTATTATTCATAAGCAGGAAAACAGGGAATCACAGACAGACTTATCTGGACGAGGGAGCTCACAACCAAAGATTACAGAAACCTTGCCATTAAGAATAGATAAATGACCAACAGAACTTCCTCTTATGATACTGTACCAACTGTAATTTACACGGGCATTCGAAAGCTGTTCACAGTCCTCCTCCAGCCCTCTATTACCAACTCAGCTCAATGCCTGCGTTCAGCCATTCCTAAAAGCTTGCACTGAGAGCAGCACAGCACAACCACATGCTGCCTATGGCTTTCAAATAAATTTGAACCAGTACTGCCCTCTACTGAAAGAGGAGCCTGCACAAAATTGTAGGAACTTTTCTACCATTGTTTTTCTGCTTCATTTGTATACCTTGTTTCCCTTGTTTTTCCTTCTCTATAAGCCCTTACAATATTCAGTGTTCTGCTTTATCATGGCTTTTCCTGCTGCTTCTTCCCCGTGAGTGACACAAAGACATCAGGTAAGTTTCTAAGTTTATATACTATAATACCATACTAGCACATACAGACTCCATAAATCAAAGAGTTGCTGCACTACAGCACTGCAGATGCAGCTCATATTTTTAGCAAGATAAGAGCAGATAAATTTTAAAAAGAGATGTGTTCAAAAATAATCCCAGAAAAATGAATTTTCAATTTCCCTGTCATCTGCAGTACATCAATCATACAACAGTGTCATGAGATGTACTTCCGTAGGAAATCCAAGATACTTAAAGAATGTATACCCACATTGATTCAATACTTTGAATATATAATAATTAGTAATTGATTACTAACAGTAATCCTATTTCTTTCATCTAAACCTTGAAAAGTTTCTATTTTCATCAGTTGCTCCACTTAGACACTCATAACAACCAAAACCTCTGAATAACTTAAGGATTTAAGGGTCTGAGCACCTGGGAAGGATACAGGAATGTGGTCAGGGCCTGTAGGGATGCAACTAGGAAGGCTAAAGCCCTCTTGGAAATTAAGCTGGCAAGGGACATAAAGGATAATAAAAAGGGGTTTTTTAGACACGTGAACAGTAAGAGGATGTCCAGGGATAATGTAGGTCCCTTGCTGAATAAGGAGGGTGTCCTGGTTACGGGGGATGCTGAGAAAGTGGAGATATTGAATGCCGCCTTTGCTTCGGTCTTCACTTCAAAGGCCCCCCGGGACCCACAGACACTGGATGAGAGTAGGACTGATTGGGAAATGAAGAATTTCCCTCTGGTTCAAGTAGGGGAGGTCCAGGAGCGGCTCAAAGGGATTAATGCACACAAATCCATGGGCCCAGATGGGTTACATCCACGTGTGCTGAGGGAGCTGGCGGAGGTGATTGTTGAGCCGCTCTCTATCATCTTCGACAGGTCTTGGAGGACAGGAGAAGTGCCTGAAGACTGGAGGATAGCCAATGTCACTCCAGTCTTTAAAAAGGGCAAGAAGGAGGAACCTAGTAACTATAGGCCAGTCAGCCTCACCTCTGCCCCTGGAAAGGTAATGGAACAGCTTGTTCTGGATGCCATCTCCAAGCAATTGGAAGAGAAGAAGGTCATGAGGAGTAGTCAGCATGGATTCACTAAGGGGAAATCGTGCTCGACCAACCTCATAGCCTTCTACGATCTCATGACAGGCTGGGCAGATGGAGGGAGAGCAGTGGATGTCATCTACCTTGACTTCAGCAAGGCCTTTGATACTGTCTCCCATGACATCCTGATAGCAAAGCTGAGAAAGCATGGGATAGATGAGTGGACAGTGAGGTGGGTTGAGAATTGGCTGTCGGACCGAACCCAGAGGGTTGTGATTCGTGGAGTAGAATCTGACTGGAGGCCTGTTACCAGCGGTGTTCCCCAGGGCTCAGTGTTGGGTCCAGTCCTGTTTAATATCTTCATTGACGATCTTGATGAGGGAATAACATCCACCCTCAGCAAGTACGCCGATGATACAAAGCTGGGAGGAGTGGCTGACACGCAGGAGCACTGCGCTGCCATCCAGAGAGACCTGGACAGGCTGGAGAGCTGGGCAGTGAGAAACCAGATGAAGTTCAACAAAAGCAAGTGTAAAGTCTTGCACCTGGGAAGGAACAACTGTTTGTATCAGTACAGGCTGGGGGATGACCTGCTGGAGAAGAGCTCAGTGGAGAAGGACCTGGGGGTCCTGGTAGATGACAGGTTGGCCATGAGCCAGCAGTGTGCCTCGGTGGTCAAGTGAGCCAATGGGATCCTGGGATGCATCAGGAGGAGTGTAGCCAGCAGGTCGAAGGAGGTGATCCTCCCTCTCTACTCTGCCCTGGTCAGGCCCCACCTGGAGTATTGTGTCCAGTTCTGGGCTCCTTGGTATAAAAAGGACAGGGATCTCCTGGAAAGAGTCCAAAGAAGGGCTACGAGGATGATTAAGGGCCTAGAGCATCTCCCCTATGAGGAAAGGCTGAGTAAGCTGGGACTGTTCAGCCTTGAGAAGAGAAGACTAAGGGGGGACCTAATCAAAGTTTATAATTATCTGAAGCAGGGGATGCAGGGGGAATCAGCCAGCCCCTTTTCAGTGGTCTGTGGGGATAGGACAAGGGGCAATGGCTGCAAGTTGGAGCATAGGAAGTTCCGCACCAACATGCGGAGGAACTTTTTCACAGTGAGGGTGACTGAGCACTGGAATAGGCTGCCCAGGGAGGTGGTGGAGTCTCCTTCACTGGAGATATTCAAGACCCGCCTGGACGCCTATCTGAGCAATATGAGCTAGGAAGCCTGCTTTGGCGGGGGGGTTGGACCCGATGATCTCTCGAGGTCCCTTCCAACCCCTACAATTCTGTGATTCTGTGATTTAAATACTGTACAAAATCTGGATGTGGCATCTTTTAGCAACATAAATATGTGTTGGAGCACAAAGGAGCACAAAGTTTGAAGTGGTTGAATGAAGGATCCCAGAACCCACAAGAAAAAAATGTAAGCATGCCACTCAAAACAGAGGAAAGTACATCATTCCAGGAACTAGGAAATCCCCAACTGGCTACAGCCACCAGAAGATTTTAAAAGTTGCTGTGAGGACATAAGACTGCATTTCAGCAGGTTTCCATAGCTGGGGGCTGACTCCATTCCATCAAAACCACCTAAAACCGCGCACCCATAGTGCAGGGCCTCCAGGAGCATTGGCAGTAACCGGCTGCAGAGGGAGCCCGCTGCCCGCACGCCTGGCGGGACTGGCTCTCGGGCCCCTTCCCTGAAAAGGCAGTGACCCTTCATGTCACACTGAGTAACCCGGAGTCCAGTCTCCATTTCACTCTCCAGCGCTGACCGCGTCAGCAAAAAATAAAGAGCGATTACTCAGCTGGCAAGACGAGGAGGGCCAGGTCCACCGCTGCATGGCACCCTTTGGATCTGTTTCTCAGAGCGCCTGCCACACGCTCCACACACCAGGAAGTGTGGGTTTCTAAAGAACACCGAGTATTTTATTCCTCCTGTTCTCTGAGCTATGCCGGCTCCAACTCCAAACGACCTTGTACTTCGCACAATGTTTCTGTGAGAAGGACAGACTTTTTCTTTTCAAGAAAATAACTGTACACATCCTAGGGCGTTCTAGGGTGTTCAAGGCAGATCTTGGTTACACCTTCTCCCCTCCCACCCTGCCCTTTTTTTTCAATTTATTAAAAGGCAGCCTTTTACTGGGGAAAAAATGTTCACAGCCCCTATAAAATCCCCTACACAATCCCCTATACTTTTCACTGTTGGTATCTGTTACCCAAAAAAGAGCCCAGATGCAGCAAAACAAGACAACATATTTATAAATAGATTTTTAAAACAACAGCAGAGATTAAATTTACCTCAGCATATAATGTGAGCCAATTTACCTCACCTTTCCATACAATGATCTTTAAGATGAAACCACCAAGCTGTCGTTATTCCAAAACATAAAAGTGCATCTCAATTTTTATAGTTTATGGAGCAGGACCAAAGTCACTGACAATAAAAAAGACTGTGTGTGGACAGGAGGCCAAGAGAAAGACCATTTATATATTAACAACAATGAAACGAAGACCTTAAAAAAAATGGCATGCCAAAGCAAAAGTAATCATCACAACTGGCACGTGAAAAGCCCTTGCTCAAATAAAGCTTTGATAATTCCTCTTCATGACATCAAAGCTTTAGTCTAAAAACCATACCTATTACATAAAAGTTTCAAAAGCCACTGTTCTCACTCTGGCCCCCTACAAACCTGTCAAAAAGGCTACTCATCTTGAGCTGAATCATCATCTCCTTTTGCACCCTACCTCGCCTCAGCTATCCTTGCCTGCAAACATCAGATTCAGGGGTTTGGATTCATTCATGTGCAGCACTAATCACTGCATTCCAGGATAGACAGACCACATTTCACTTACGGAAAGGTACATCTTGTTACATGTGGTGCTGAGGGACATGGTTTAGTAGTGTTTGGCAGGTTAGGGTGATGGTTGGACTTGATGCCCTAAAGGGTCCCTTCCAACCAAGACACTTCTCTGCTTCTATGATTACTGCAGACTGAAGGAACATACTGAAGTTGAGAAAAGCTCTACCTTTGGGGTTTTTGTTCAGCTGTCTTTTTCTTTGAAGAAAGGCTATATATAGCACTTAAAAACAGGTGCAGATACTCCTACAACAATAGAAGCGATATCACACCTAGCCTAGTCCAAGTCACTCTTGATAAGATAAAACTGCATCATGTTTCTTGCAATTTCTTCCTTAGAAATTTAAAGCACTGCAGCCAGATTATCTTTCTAAAAGCCCCCAGTGTTGCCACATGCTTTGTCACTACAGAAGTATCTTTCTGCTTGGCAGCCTCACCATGCTTTATCACTCTTACTTCAGCTGCCATATGCTTAGTTTCTTTGGCTTGAAGATACTATGCCTGCTGAACCACTTAGTCTGCAAGCATAAGAAAAGCACCCATTACATGAAAAGGCTAGCATGAACTGACTTTTTTTTAATCCACAACTTCAGTTAGATTTACCATTCTACAGAATAAAAATTCATTAAAAACAGAAGATCCCTCCAAGGAACCACAGAAGAGACCTATCTGTCAACAGAAGCATATTAGAAATCCACTTTTCAGCACATCCTCTCCATCATGAACAGTTAAATCAGCAAAACTTCACAAAAATAAGGCTGGACTCAGGCTGTCAGACTACACAGAGGACTACATGCAAATGCTATACTTACAAAAAGAGTGTTCCAGGCAGGTAATTCACCTATAGTACGAGAATAAGACAGAAAGCTCAGAACCACAAGAAACTCAGGCCCATTTCACCTACAATAATGAAACAAGTTTATTCATCTTCAACTTTCATAGAAATTACAACCCACAGCAACTGAGGGCATGGAATAAAATGCATCAATTTGCCATAATCATGCACTCCAACAGCAATACACATACCATGGCCTTTAATCCATGCAGGCCTCTTCTGTATGTTTAAAAGAAAGTCAAGTTAGAAGTGTGGACTGCAGTGACAGATTACATGAGCCTCACTGGTGAGTCTTTCTACATGTTAGATCAGTTTCATATCTTTAGTAACCAAAGACATCAAATAATTCTTTTGCCAGCATCCTGAGTGACACTCCTTGCCTGAGATTTCATACAAAGGTCAGTTATGCTTGTGGTGTCTGCAGATCAACTATAGAGATGAAGATGTGAACCAAACACCATTCCAGCAAAGGAGGACAAGCAGTTAAAAAACCCAAACCCTTGTTTGTAATACTGTGACAAAATGTGACCACTACAATTTAAAAGAGCCAATCAGAACAAGCTTCCAACAGAAACTATCTGGAGAAAAGTAAATGCTAGTTTCAGTCACTTCTTTGGAAGTAATACTGATGCAGTAAATAACAGAAATAATGGAAAGCATTTCTTAATTTATTACTGCTATATATGATTGTATGGAAATAAGACTGTTTTCTCCTTAGTTAGCACGCTTACTCTGTCTGACCTTCAAGATCTTTAAGAAGCCTGAGAAGACTGATATACTCTGGAACATCGTCCTCACCCAGTGCCAGAGAATTAGCACACATGTAGTTGATCAGGGAGCCTAGTCCATGTTTTGAACTTTCACACCTACATACATAAAATAACTAAGAGCTTGAAGCCAGCCAAAGAAAAACTGATTGCAAGCTTGTTTTTCGCACCTGATACAGCCTGTGAGGAAACTCCTGAATGAGCCTCTTAAGGAAATCTATGCTTTGGTTCTCTGGGTAAGACTGTTGAGAAAAGACACCAACACACACCAAAAAAGGTAAACACATGTGGCCTGCATTGAATATGAAGAACTTCAAATGTCCAGACTTTTTCTGCACTCAGAAAATTTAAGCATTCTTTTGAATGCAAATTTATACTAATTATTTCCTGCATTATCTACAGCACTGCACACAAGGAAGCAGCTGGACTCTGGAAATTCAGCTCTCCCTGCTGCCTTTCATCCTGATGTTACAGCTTTTATAGTGTGACTGACATCCTTGTCTTTGGTCTCTGCTTTTAAAGAGTTTTCTGGCTGTGTTTTTTTTACAGTAACCTAAAAAACAAGATCAGTATCTCATTATAAAAATCTTTCACATCTAGCTAATTGGCAATGTCAGCATTATATCCTTAAGAGAGAATGACCTAATGCGTCATCTTCTGCCCTGAAAGTAGAGGACTCCTCAGTTATCTCTGAATATGTGATGTTAAACATCCTGCAGTTATCAGGCACAAACACACGCCCCTTGGGTTGCTGGGAACCAGTACTGTTCTAGTTTGCCTGGTTTAATACAGGATATCCACACCTGCAGCAGAGCACAATGACAGGAAAATCAAGTTGATTTTCAGAAAGTATTCTTTTCTCTGATAAAAAATACCCAGAAGCAACAAGCCATTTTCACCTGACTACAGTATATTTGATTCTGTGAATTATTTCATTTGAATGATCAGTATGACCACTTGAATTTAAAAAAAAAAAAAGGCAAAGCTGAGCTAATTAAATCTGACACACTTACTCTTTCTGAAAAGTTCTCTCACTGACCAGCACAGTAGTATTTCTCATCCACAGATATCAAGAGGCACTTTCCAAAACCAGCACTTTCCAAAGCACTTCCCCCGCTATGTACAAAAGCACATGTTCACAAAAGCACAGAGGTCAAAGGCAGAAGAGAAATAGTCTTCAACCCTCCTTACACCTTAAATAAATGTCTCACTGGCCTCAAAATCACCCTTCAACTCTACAGTAAAGTTCTTCGAGGTCCCATACCTTAATAAAAAATGTCATACAGGCAAACTTGCAGTGCTAGTTTCTTTTTTAACCTGTAAATTGAGTAAATTAAAACCAAAAACACTCAGGAAAGCCACTGTAAAGATACTGTAAAACAAAATATTGAACAGATGAACACGGTTAACACTTTAGCATCATCAAAAAGGGCAATAAAATACATTTCATAACATTTCATCAATTCCATTTATAAACCAACAGTGCAGGACTGAAATACAATCATTAATCAGGTAGTCTCTTCCAGCATAGCATTAGGTGCAATCCAAAATCTAGAAATCAGATAAAAGTAGCTTGTATGCCTGAGAAAGGAATTTAAGTAACTATCCTTCCTCTAGCACACCACATACATCCTCAGCATTTCCCAACTAACATTTAGTATTACTCCTCTTCTTGCCTAGAAACCTGTAAGGGGGATATATCACCACTATGCTAAAGGTCTCCCATTACCCTTTCATTTCTCCCACCTTACACAAACCATTTACTCACATGCTAAGTACTCATTTTTCTGTGAAAGCTTTTGCCAAAAGGGTGGATCATATTTTAAGGACACAGTCTAGCACTAATACATTTCATGTGAAAGTAATAGACTTAAGGTAAAACACAGAGACAAGTAGCACACTCAGCCATTATTACTGTTGTTCTGACTTCCAGGTTAATAAAATTTAAGCATGCTGCATGCAAAGAGGTATATTAGTTCACATCTCAAGAGACTTATCCAAGCCTAACATAACTTTTACCAGTTGTGCAACACAGCTGCAGTTTAGAGAGCTGCTTCAGAGAGCCACAAAGACTAATGCAGGAAGTCCTCCACTTCCTCTCATTCTCATTACACTTCCAGAATTGTACTTGCAACAGAAGCAGCAGCATCTGTCCTGTAAACATGTATCTTCTTGATTTGCTTGAGGCTGCACAATGTTCCTTTGGAAATACGTCACTAAGAGACCTGAAGCACAACACATCATCTTCTCTATGCATGCCTGGGAAGCACAATATTCACCTCCCAAGGTCATTATGAGGAATACCATTTATAACTTGCTAAGCTTAAGCAGCTATACAGCTCTGCATAGCTGTCAACTTAGGGCAGCAGCTTAAAGACAGGGCAGCAGCAAAGCAAAAGGCAAGAGAAGAGACTCCCCCTTATAAACGTCTCTGTTCTCTCACAGAAATCTCATGGTCTAAAGAGATGCACCTCATACATCAGGTGGTATTCTTACTTGACAAGCAGAAAGACAGCTTTAAATTAAAAAACTGAAGGACAATTTATCTATAGGCCAGAAAGAGATCCCTAATACTAGCGGTAGTCTTCCTCTTTCGAGTTCTCAGCCCAAAAAAATCACATTTCTGAAGGAAACTGCTTCTTCAGATCTTGGAATCTTTCAAAGAATTACCTTCTCAGGGGTTGCAAAATAACGTTTGTGAAAATGCGGTAGTCCACAGCAGAGGGAAATTGCTCTTGAAAGCCCTCAGTCATGCACAATACATTTAAATCATGTATTATCTAACAGGCAAATGCATTACAGATTTAAAAGTTGGTAGTGAAGGAGAGAGTTTTAATGAAAATCAGGGTATTAAGTATTCCAAAGAGAAGTTTAAAATACTGGTGTTATTTTAAATACAGCATTTGCTGTTACACTCCTCTTGTCAGACAAACATGTCCCAGACCACTGTGCAAAATTATTAGTGAAAAGTGTGAGGGTGTGTTCATAGTTATCATGTTACCACTAGAGTAGCAATAAGAAACTCAAAGCCTAAGCAACAACGTAGATGGAAATTTAAGCTGAAGCCATAGGACCCGAGTGTGTCACATTTCCTTCCCTCTGACCCAGGCCTGGAAACATTCTAGGAAAAGAACAACTCATCTAGGATGGTGAAGTATGCCTCTTTGACAAACCTGCTGCATCACTGCCTTTTTAGTGGCTCCCTTGAAAATGTGGTGCATGGAGGAAATTTATCTACCCTGAAAAGCAAAGTACTCAAAACACTGTTTAGAGCTTTCAACTATAAATGCTGCCAGAACTCATTCAGTGTATTGTAATGCCAGATGTATCTGAAATTCCTGGTAGTGTTTCACAGATAACTTAGAAACAAAATACAACAGTACCTCTATTGCCAACTCTTGCTTACTTTTTTAAAACTATAAACAAGCCAAGCTGAATTGAAATCATTGTTTCAAAACATCATCCTATCACTGATTTCATGTACTACAACGGTTAATTTCTTATTATCCAGTTAATCAAAATATAAGCATTTTTCACAGCATAGCTTAGGAAAAAAAGCCCTATTTTTCGCTATTTCAGGGAAAAGATTCCATTTATGAAGTACAATTTTCCAGAAACCTACATAAACATTATCTGTATGGTACAGAAATTTCAGCTTGTTTCTTCAAATGGTTTGATGTTAATTTTGCCATTTAGTGCTTGGACTCTTCACTATGTACAGTATTGCTTCTGCAAATTAGGCTATTACCCAAGCAAAAGTTTCCCTGTTAAACAGAAGAGTACAAAATGTACACAGAATAGCCACTTTTAAAACATACTTTTGATGTTATTTGCAAGATTCTTCTAGCAGCTGAAAACTAACTTACCCTTCTGACTGCTGCTCCTTCTTCAGGCCTACAAGCAACAGTGCTGCTACAACAGTAAATGTAGGTTACTAGCCACCCCTGAAGGGGTGTATGGACAATCACTGCAGAACCAACACCCACAGTTTCTCCAAAATCAAGATGTGAGAGCAAAGTTCATATGGGTAACTATATCCAAACTGACCCACTGAAAATAAACAGCAGCCTGTGTAGCTCAGTCTTACACAGGGGAGGGATTTCATACACAGTGTATGAAATTCAACCAGTCTGGAGGTAGTGATGGCATCATCTTCCTAACATTAAAGGTGTGTCCGATTTTCTGGTACCACAGTCTGTGCTAATACACAAGTTATCCAGATGATTCAGTATTTCCCCACAACAGACGCTCCCCATATCTCTTTGGGGATCTGGCCCTGGTGCATTACAGTAACCTAAAGGCAACTGAATAGCTACTGAGGAAGCGGAGACAGCAGAACAGACATTAGAGGCTGTGGGGAAAGAAAAAGTGCAACCATCCTTCTCTTTCAGCAGTATTACTCCATGTCTCACTCTCATTTCTTTATCTGAGGATCCAGCAGCATTGGAAATTACTTTGGGGACTGTATATTTTTTTGAATATGAACTATTTCCAAGGGCTTTTTTTTTTTTTCTTCCCAATTTTCAGTTATTTAAGAACAGGGTTGAAAGAAGGAACCTGCATCTAAGAACTACAAAAAAGGCAAACCCAAACCTTCCACATTTGAGGTTACTTTGTTACTACTTACTCATTTTTATAACGAAACCCTGATGAAAATACTGTTGTGAAATACTTCCTCTTTTATTTACTCATATAGACAAGTTATTTCAAGAACTCAGACACTAGTTTGTCAAAAAAATGAACTGGTAAACTTTATTATGCATGACATTATTGAAAACTACAGCATGGTTTGAGGCAGCCTAGGTTCTCACACACACATGCATATTTGTGCACAAACACCTCCCAGCCTTTAACTGAACAGAGTATCACACGTTCTTGTACACATGTTGCTGTTTGCTAATACCTGCTCCAGTGCTTGTTGGTACAGCTGTGTTTACGAGTAATGCATTTCTCTTATTTCTTTTACCCTTAAAAGCAAAGTTCAGAGATTTGCCCATGCTGAAAAATACCACGTAGCACTTGCTAAATCATCACACAAAAAGCTGGAAAAATCTCTACTCTTTGAGGATACCCTAGAAGTAAAGTGAAAGCCCCACTACCACTGGTCTTCCATGGCCTGCTGGATGAAGCGTACACTGGCCACAGCAGCTTCATCTGCTCACTGGGTGTCACCCCGGTTTGAAGCTGTCACCTACCATGCCCAGAGTCATGAGGTCCTGCCCAAAGAAGAGAGCTCAGAGATTAGTTTCTCCTGGAGGGCCTTGGTGGAGTAGGTGCACAGATGTTCCTCCATGCAACTCAGGCAAGAAATAAACTGATTCATTGTCAAGAAGATTAGTTGAATTGAACAGAACCTAGAATTCATTAGCTAACAGAATTCACAGCACCACAATTATAAATCCTGGTGAATAATGCTAATAAAGAAACCGCAATTCACAACACAATGCACAGGGTACTTTCGGCTTTCTCTTGAGCTTGACCAAACAGGCAAAGGGATGCTGAGAACAATGAAAAAAAGCTACATGGCTTGTTAAAACAAGGATTGCTGCCCTTTTCAAGTGACTAATGTAATTTTTTGCCTCTAATTGTAGTTAGCAGGAAGGTGATATTAGAATAAGAGGCTCCAGGCAGTACATTTCTCTTATAATTATCCGGCACTGATTTGGTTTTGGTAATTGCCTTTGGACATTTTAGAACAACAGACATTATGAAATATATACAGAAGAAAAAAATGGAAAAGATAGTTTTTCATCAGACAGCCAAGTACACATTTATCTGGCGCTGCAAGTAATTTGTCCTCTTATTTGTATCTGAAAGCAATGTTAAACCAAGGAAAAATCATTTCATAGCAAATTAGAGGCTTAGCATAGTCATAGCCAACATTCACATGAAATTAACCATGTTTATGTAAAAGGAAAGCAAACTGATCTGTACTACAGTCTCAAAGGTTTGCACAATGTTATCAGAATTTAAGAGCTGCAGGTTTAAGTACAAATATTGGAAAAGCAACATATCAAATCTTAGAGTGTACTGCTGGGTTTGGAAGGGGTTTTTTTCCCCTTTTCAGTGCGAAGATAATGCAGCGGTAACTACAACGCACTCACCTGCACACAGAAACGACACACTGCAACACAAAGTTTTCAAACAGGTCCATGTTGTGATGCTGAAACATGGATTAAACTCTGGCAGGGTGTTTTCACCACAAGGAAACACCTCCAGCCTACAGTCAGGTTCTCTCAGCTGCGCACTCCCCATGAAGCAGCGCAGCAGGCCACAGTGCAATCTTGAAAGCCAAAGGATTTTCACCTTTCCCTCTGCATTCTTACACTTTGGGGCATGCAGACGGCAGGTACCAGCACACTAGGTGGGTCCCTGTTTCACAAGGCTTTCAATAGCTGTCTAGGGACCACAGGCCTTAAACTGCCACTGGCCTCCAGCAAAACAATCCGATTTGTGCTTTGTTATTCTAATATATGGATCTGCATAGCATTCTTGAAATATTTAGCTGGAAACAGATTACTTCAACTTAAGGTTTCTAAACAGCACTGCCCCCCCAGTCATTAAGTGCTTAGTGGAAGCCATATCCCGGCTTTTATACTGCCATCAGTTGGGAGGAATAATTTCTTATCCAACATCAGGAAGCACTGAACTACCGGCCTACATTTCACAGTGTGAAGACTGCATTGTAGAATTAGGTGAAGTAATTTTCCATGCACTTCCTAAAATGATTTCATGCCACAAACATTAGCTACTCCTTCTCCAGATTCGAAAACAATACATGACACTAATCATAGATTTTGCCTACTGAACAGCTACAAAGCATCATTATAATATTTTTTCAATTAAGGACAGGGTGTTCTACTTCCTTAACGGTGTCAGATTTTGCCTGCTAAATAACTACAAAGCATCGTTATTGTATTCTTCAATTAAGGTTATGGTGTTTTGCTTCCTTAATGGTGACTGACCAAACACCACCTAAGCTACAGGAAAACAGCATCATTTCTCTCTCATGCTACCTGCAGTTTTGATTAATGGCAAGACACTGTTATTGTAGTCAGTGCTATAGACAGCAAAATGCAAGATAAGCTCAGAGAAGTACCTTGTCTTACAAGAACTGCCACATTTCTTCTGCAGTCAATCTTAACACATAAAATCCTCAGACCCCAGTTCAGAGTTTGTGAGTGCAAGTTTCTGCAAGAGTACCACACGGTGTATTGCCTTCTATCAGGAGTTAGTATTGATCATCACAACTACATATGTCAATCAGTAGGCAAGTACAGCCACCTGTCTCGACTGCTCCTCAGCAGCAGCACTGGTATTTGCTACTCAGGAGGTAGCATTTTACCATTCTTGAAAGCGGAAGACAAATATTTGCTGAGAATCAGAAGAGGTGACTACAGAAAAATTACTCTCTGCAGGTATTGCCCAAGCTCTCTTCAGATGGGGATCCTGGGACTTTTTTAGCAGCAAAGCACCCCAAAAAAGGAACAATGTTATCCTTAAGATGACAATCCCACTAACGTTTGCCTGATGGAAGAATTCAGCTTCTCCTCAGCAAACAGGAAGACCAAAACCATTGTGTAATTTTTGGAAACACAGAAAAACAGTTTCAATTGATGATGTGCTACTTTTTAAAGTTAGCTGCGGTTCCAATTAAATCAGAAGTGGCATGGCTGAGAGTATGGTATTTTTCAGCTCTGCTGGGGTGGCTGGGGTCCAGACCATCTGCGTGGAATGCGCACAAGGACATTCCACCCTTCCACCAGCATGGCCAGCGGTGCCCGCCGATTCTGCAACCCGCCAAGGGGACGGGGAGGGATCTTCTTTTGTTTTCCTTATTTGTTTATTTGCTTTACTCTGGCAGCAGGCAAAGGGCTCTTCTTTTGCCAAGTTCATTACCATTGTAAAATGTTCCCAATTACAGTGAGCAGAGCAGGCTACAGTGAGGAGGGAAAAAAAAAACCAACCCAACCTGTAAAGTTTACAATTAAGCTACAAGACTTTACAAGCCTTGATTTTAGGAAACAGGTGAGAGCTGGGTCTTGCACATCTCTCCTAAATGCTCAAATCTACACAGATCGCTCATTCACGTTTTTCTTCCAAGTTTGCCAATAAAGTTTTTTGCTAAAGAATCACCCAAGTATATGCACCATACAGACACTGCTACTCCCCCCTCACACAAGGCTTCTTGTCCCCCACTCACTAAGTGCAGACACAAATTATTGGTGCAGCATCTCCAGTCTCCTGAAGATGACAAACTCACCAAGCAGCAATATTCTGCTAGTGGTAGAATTGATTCAGGAAAATCCCATCCTCCTTTTCCTCAGTGGCACCACAGCCTACATCACCCTTTTTGTACAACCATACTCTAACACAGTGAAAAATGCTATTTAAAAGCATTTTCATGAAAGAAAGATCCAGCTGTATCACCTGCAAGACTCTGGACACCAAGTTGACAGAATATATGCACAGGACAAGTTCTTTACTCATTTACACCACAGAGTTCTTTTATGTCTACTGTGCAATACAAACATTAGATGTTTTCCTCTGAAAAGACTGCATCTTCTGAATTGCCTCTTATGACTAACTTAGGGTCTCAAAATTACTCTCCCACTTCTCAGATCAGCCAGTACTGTAAGAGCAGGGTCTAAGCTGAAAAAGACAGGAGACTTTCCTCTCCAAGAAAGAGAAATCCATCCCTGGGTAGCAACAAGCTCTCTAAGCACAGTAAGAGACAGTACAGAACTACAATCTAACATGCAGGAGCAGGGCAGTCCTTTCAAAGATAAAGATAATCAATCAAAATATCGTACTTGTTTCAAAGGTGTTATTCTAAAGTCCCTTCTCTTCAGCTGGAGAGCAAAGCATTCACTTCATATATTAACAAACTGATAGAAGACCTGAGCATAGTAATAATTATATAATAACACACTAATATAATATAATACTAATATAATAATAGACTACAAGAGTGCTGAATACCCCACAAAACACTTATTACTTTCTCCAAAAACATACGGTTCCAACAGTCAAGAATTAAACCCAGAAAATCTTTCATTACTCTTTCACTATGGAAAGATTTCACAGTTCTCCCTTAATACAAAAGGAAGCAGTAAGCTGAACGAATGCTTACTGCCAACGCTTAACCAGCACAAGCTTAGGAAAAAGGATAAGAGGAGAAGCAGAAGTAGGAATAGCATCAAAAGCAAGCACTCACCCATCTCTTCCTGAAGTTAAACAAGAGGCATAGAAACTAATCAAGCTGCTGTAGGCCCTCTGCCCAGTTCATACCTGCCACGGAGCTTCTGCCCACAAAACACCACGAGACACGAACATTTCAAAGACTGAACATTACCATTTCATTAAACGTTCCCACATTTCTCAGCAGAAAAGGAAGAAGAAAATGGACTGCTGTCTAAATCAGTTTACCTAAAATAAGCCATCCCTTCTTCGACACTCCCTCCCTACCCCAAGGGATTTAAGAAGCATGCACTGCCATGATCTGACAAGAAGTAATCCAATAAACCAGACAGCCTCCCTCTCGCCTGCACAAGGACACAGCTGCTCTGATTCCTCATCTAGGCCTTGTATGTCCAAATGTCATCTGTAACAGCTCAGCCAGCCCTTTACTGAAGTAGGAAGTGTTAGGCACTCCTCTAATCAAGGCTGCAGTTAGACCCACATGCAGCTACCAAATCCTGAAGGTATCTTCTGACACAAAAAGATCAATAGAGCTTGTGGGTTTTTTCACCATCCCTTTTCACCTCCTATCTGTTACAGTAGCTCTTGCTAAAACGTGGTACATTACCCAAGCGAAACTGTCACCAGCTAATCTCTAAAAGCCACCAGTGCTCGCTCTCTATCCCCCCTACACCCGATGGATCCGTCCACAGAACAAAAACAGCTGCTCCTGATAAACCTACTTGGTCACATTTCACAATACACTAGAGACCTCTAAAGCACTGCCTCTGAGCGCAGCATGCGTGGTCCTATAGCAAGTGTATTGACGTGTGGCCCCTTGCATCCTGGGAACACAAGTCTCACAGGAAAAAGGGGCACAAAATCAAAAATTTTCAGTTGAGTCACAGGAATGTACTCTGAACAGCAGCTAGGTAACTTCACATTCACCAAATTACAGTCATCTTCAGTGAGTCACACATGAAACAAAGTACAACTTGCAAAGAAGGCGAATTAAGAACATTCTGTTATAATTGATCTTAGTCCAGAACTTCATGTCATTTCATATTAAAGTGTATTTTTGTTTTGAAAGTTACACGCTGGATTTTCACATGACAAAACAACTGGCTGGGAGCATGTGGCAACAGTATATGTGATACACATCCTACTGCCTAACTTCTCTTTGGTCCCCTGACCAGCACGAGTTTGCCATCTGTGGCACTAAGAGAAAGAGAGGACATTTATCATTATCCTTCTATAATCATATATTCAATAAACAGGATTTCATGCATAACAGCTGTATCCAGCAATGGGCAATGTGTTTTATCAAAGTCAGTCCTTTACCAAAAGATCTTATCTGACTACCCACAAAGGGAATCTGTTCCTGACCCCAGGATACACAGTATCCCAGTTAGGGAGTGTTATGTCATCAGAAAACACTAGCAAGAGCCACATAACTTGTAGCTGAGATTTTTGCTGGCTATTACCATAGAGGGTGACAGAACACAAAAGAAATTACACAGAATGAGTCTGATTTGCATTTGCTTTACTGTAGCAAAGCAACTTGAATATAAAAGAGAGCTAGTCTAATTTTAGCAGAAAATAAGCTGATGTACAAACTATTCTTCAAACAATGATAATCAAGTTAGAAACACTAAATCTCAGCTAAAACCTACACTTATGGGAAGTGCCCTAAAGTATTTGTTAATGCATAACAACCTAATCAGTGTTCTAAACAAAAAAAAAAAAATTCACACATATACATGCAAGCCACGAGCAATAACCCTCACAAGATCTGCAGCAATTAAACAGGATACCCAGCAAGCTGACACACATCTTGTTTCTGCAATTGCCCTGGCTCTTCTACTCTTCTGTTTACCATGGCACCTGATTTTGCCATCCTGATTGATTACACTTTGTCATTAGATTTGAAGCTACTTTTCTTCCTCCGAACAGAAGCATATTATGGTATAGTGACATTCTGGATCCACAGTTGTAGCAAATGAGAGGAACAACTTTATACACACACCTGAACAATAATTTCTCAGAGGACAAACTATCTAGCTCAAAATGGATTATTTTAGCCCAGTTTATAGAGAAGGGGGGGGGGGGAAGTGTTTCACCTTGTCTAGTACAAAAGAAGTTTCTGAAAGAGACCACAGCACCTGCTATTGCAGTTCCACGAATAAATAATGGCAGTAGAGACAGTTTGCTGGCTTAAAAATTATGCCACTCCATCACTCCTGGTCTCTCAGTCTTCCTTCTGTGCCTCTCTCATCAGAGTCATATGTGCAGCAGCACAGTGAATTGGACCAGAAACTGATCCCAGTTACACAAAAATGTTTCCTTTCCATTATTCTTAACCTGTAGCACTAGCAGGATCCAATTCCTAATGAGATTCCTCAAGCCCTTGAGTTGGCAAAGAGAGGGGAATAAACAGCTGGAGCGGTGAGAAGAGAGCACTTCTCATGGCATTCCAGTTTGCCCAAAGCACACAGGGAACTACAGCATAAGATACACAGTCTCTGCATGGTAACAAGATTTTTTGTTACTGGATACCATGGCACTTTTTATAAAGACCTATTAGTCCTTGTAAATCTGTATTATTTAAAGGCCAGTTCCACAGAAGATTCTCCAAAGTCACCTTTGCATATCCTTCACTTGTTGCTGAAACCCTCTTTGGGAGAGAAAGTAAAGTATAAGCTTTAGGACAGGGGTGGGGGAAATAGAGATACATAGTGTGCAGTGAGCAGAACAAGGTACCAAATGTGAGATTTTATGGCAAGTCTGACAAAACTAACAAGTTACATAGCAGTCAATACTTCTCTCCTCACCTTCTCCAGAAGAGTTTTTAAAAGCAGTGGAAGCTGCACAGTAGAAGGGATCTGGCACAACTCCTACAGCTGAGCCAGAGCTCACTGGGGCTGGGGCCTGCCCTTCTAGCCCTATGGCTGCGGTCATTTCAGATGTAGTGGTACCAGCATTTACTGAGTGGCACAGTATTGCAACTGGCAAAACAAGTTAGTGCTTGTTTTGCCTCAAGAGGAAAATCCTCCTCCTTCTCTAAGTGACCCACCCCATTTATTCCTTCTCAATACTATAAAAGCATTTGGGTTTATATTTTTAACTCCATGTTGACAATTTCACATTCACCTTCTCACATCTCAGATATGAAGGGTAGCAACACATTTGTTATGCTGCTCTTTTTTTGCCCAGCTGCATGGATACTAGGAGAGGAAAAGCCATGTATAAGACAGATTTTTATTGATGTTGGTTTTATGCCATAATTTTACAGTTTTCATACTTCAGTGTGCTAATGTTTTGTTCAAAATAAATCCAAATGATACAAAATGATGAGCTAAACCTAGCATTTAATTTTCCAAATAGTACTTGCACATTCTGCATTTTGATACATATGCTAATACCTACTAATTAGAACCATAACAAAGACTTTAAAGATAGGAATTAGGGAGAAGAATTTTCCAAACCAGAATTATTCGTTATATGACAAAACAAACATTAGCACCCTTTCTCCTATGCAATCATGCAAAAATATTCTCAATAGGAAAAATAATAGAAAAAAATTAAGAAAATTCAACAAAACAGTAGCCTACAGAAGAAGCAGCAGCAACACAATTTCACTGAACAGGAAGATCCTAATCAGTACCTTGTATTACCAATTTAGCCAGTGGGATGAAGTTTAACAAGGCCAAGTGTAGAGTGCTGCACATGGGACATAACAATCCCATGCAGCACTACAGGCTTGGGGGAGACTGGCTGGAGAGCTGTCAGTCAGAGAAGGAGCTGGGGGTGCTGGTTGACTGCAGACTGAATATGAGTCAGCAGTGTGCCCAGGTGGCCAAGAAGGCCAATGGCATCTTGGCTTGTATCAAAAACAGTGCGGCCAGTAGGTCTAGGGAGGTGATTGTGCCCCTGTACTCGGCATTGGTGAGGCCACACCTCGAGTACTGTGTCCAGTTCTGGGCTCCTCACCATAAGAAGGACATGGAGGTCCTGGAGCGAGTCCAGAGAAGGGCAACCAGGCTGTTGAAGGGGCTGGAGGGCAAATCCTATGAGAAGTGGCTGAGGGAGCTGGGGCTGTTTAGCCTAGAGAAGAGGAGGTTGAGGGGAGACCTTATCACCGCCTACAATTACCTGAAGGGAGGTTATAGAGAGGTAGGTGATGGTCTCTTCAGCCAGGTGACAGGTGATAGGACAAGGGGGAATGGCATGAAGCTGTGCCAGGGCAGGTTTAGATTGGACATTAGAAAAAAATTTTTTACTGAAAGAGTTGTCAGGGCCTGGAACAGGCTGCCCAGGGAGGGGGTTGAGTCACCTTCCGTCACCTTCCCTGGATGTGTTCAAAAAAAGGGTAGACGAGGTACTTAGGGATATGGTTTAGTTTAGGATGAGAATGGTTGGACTTGATGATCTTAAAGGTCCTTTCCAACCTTGTGATTCTGTGATAATACCAAAGACCACTGAGACGGGACTAGATGTTAATACCAGTCATCTTCCTAGTAAAACTCCTTTGACACATTCTACAAGCTCCACTTTAACACTTGCTTTCCATTGATCATTGTGCTTTTGCATTAAACCCATAAGCAAAATCATATGAACGTACTTCTAGTAAGCATATGTTGAAATCCTTTAAAGTGTTTCAGCATGTCCAGAATAGGTTGCTACACTATCAGAATTGCAAATTATGTCATCTTTCAGCAAGTGACCAGCAACAGGCCACTCAAAGTGCATGGTAATGGAAGAAGGCTTGTTTCACAGTAGTTAGCAGTTACATTATTTTGCAGGCATGCTTGCCTCTGCAATTTGAATATCGAAGACAGAAGTTTGTATTTCTGTTCTAGGTTGCTGCTTTTAGTATTTGTGCTGTTACACTGTTCCATAATGACAGTGTGAATATCTAAATTGCTATCACTCTACTGTTTCCTTAATACTCATCCCGAGAAAGAAAAACAAAACCAGAAAAATAATTTAGACTACTTGGATATCTGTATCATCATAAAGTACTTCTTAAAAAGCTACAAATCCATCCCTGAGTTAAAACAACCTTGCTAGTTGTTCAACACTTACACCATTTAGGAACATAGGAACTTCCATCCTTTGCATTCACCAACCTTGGCAGATGCAAGCACGAGACAGCCGTTGTGCCACATTCTCAGTAGGAGCACAAGACTAAAGAAAACAATAAAATCTGAAAACAGGATGAGAGATTTTTTGCACACACATTCCCAACTTACATCTTTAAGAAAGATTTGGGCAAGGGGAAAACAGATTCAAGCCCGGAGCTTTACAAACCAGCAAAACAAACAGCAACAAGAGGACAGAACAATAAAACGATGTTCCGAATGCTGCTGTCTAACCGGAAGGCAAAGCCAAGGCGCCCTGCAGGAAACACGGGCTAGAAGCAAACTGTCTTATTTCCTATTGCTTCTGTGTTTAAAAACATCCCCAGTATGCATAAATCAAGATGTCATTGGCAGTGAAAACAGAAGCCCAGCTTAACTCCATAGCTACAAGGCTCTGTTAATCCCTAACATTCTCACTAAGATCCCTAGCTTTCTTTTGTTCTCATCCTATCAAGCTATGACAAAGAAGCTATGACAATGACACACATGAAAGACATTTGTATTAACTTGTCAGATACTGGGTAATAGGTACAGTAATGAGAATTAAATCAAGCAGAAGCTATTGTGTCATATGGACAATCATTCCATTTTTTGAACACGTTTGTTTACTGCAGCACCCAAAGCACTGAGAACACTCACAGCTGCAGTCTGACACAGAGCGACATAGAACAAGTAACGACGTTGGTATTTTAAGAAAATGACTCTTCAGAAACATTCCTAGTTCATGCATACGTCAGGTCTGTTTCTTAATATTGCTTGGTGTAGCAAGAAAAATGCTGTCCTCAGAAAGTTTACTGGAGGGAGAAATTGCAGCAAAAAAAAGTAATAGTGTTCTCATAAAAAGGGAATGTCCTCCTTTGATACAGCCACGCTAAAAATCCATATAGCTTCTCTCTCAACAAGATGTATCATATTGAAGTCTATCACAGAGGTTATAAACATGTTGCTGCCACCATTCATCTGAGGAAGCAGACACTGTGTGTTTAACTTCTGTTTCACTTCCACTCCCATATGTGAAATATTTTCAAAATTATCAAAAGAATTTACCAGCAACTTTGACTGGCTTTGGTAACAGGTATACCATCTAAAGGAAGAACGAAGCAGATGTAGCTTAGAAAATTTGCACAACTTTTCATAATAAAAGCTCGTAAGAGCTACTACAGCCTCACTTGCTCCTTTGGCATATGAGGAGGTCATCCTTTAGATGATAAAGCACTTAATCTTCTCTAAGTCATTCTGGAGACTGTAATACCTGAAACAAGTCAAGTTCTACCGTATTTTAAAAGAAATGGAATCTCACCAGGAGGATCTGAGGTACAAGACTCAAATGTTGGATGCTCTCATACTTACCTTTGGGACTGATTTAGCCAAGCCAATGCAAATTCTCATAAAATCTACATGGACAATAATATGTAGATAATGGTTTTGAAAAAAGTTTATATTAAACCTACTAAAGAACAAAACCAGGGAAGGACAGTGGGTTTTCAAAAGTCCAAAGTGAAAACACTTCCAAAGAATATAAAAAGGTCATTTCCAGTCACTACACAAGCCTCATTCTCAGCATGATATCAACAAATCAGAGGTAACATTCAACTGATCAGCTGTTTGAACTGGCTTGGTTACATATTACTCCTTGAAGTACTCAACAGAATCATATTTTCTTCATCTACATACTTAAATACTATTTGTCTCCTGATCAAGACTCTTCCCCTGTCTTTATATTACATAAGTAAAGCTAGGATTATTAAGTTAGCATGTTAATAACTGTAAAATTTAAAATACAAAGTGTATTTAGATCACTTTTTTTTTCTTGTGCATATGCAAAAAGAAAAGCCAAAACCAAACACACCAAGTATTTACCTAATGAGATCCAAAAAAAGTAATGCTTATTCTTTGATATCAAGGATCCTCACCATTAGCATTTCGGGGGAGAAAAAATTCACTTTATCACTTACATCATTTTAAGTTGCACTTAAATTTAGGGAAAGCACCTCAATCCATGGTCTATTTGTTTCACATTTCCAGATGCTAAAGCAATCTACATTCTATTTACATTTACATAAAGTAATTTACATTCTATTCTTGCTGATGATAAAACAGTCTCCATCTTAATTCTGACTTCTTTCTGGGGAAGGAAGAAAAAAGCTGGTACATTTTCACCTCTAGAAAGCTAGCAATAAAGGAAGTGCATCATTTCATCCTTTTCCCTCATTATCACTGCATTATCAGTATCACTAAAAGTTACTACAAGCAGTAACACATGTCTAATGACAGCCACAATCCCAAAGGTGACATTTCAACAACAGGGAAACAGTAAATACCAGAAAAAGAGTGACTTCATCATCCTTGAAAGCCAGATGCTTTAATTCAGGCCTCTAAACAAATACAAGAATGAAATATGCTAATAAGACAGATGACTTCATGAATAATAAATCTGAAATCATTAACTTCGGTCCAAAAAGTATTAATGTAAACAAGGAAGAAGAGATATCCATTGTTTAATCTTTCCGTAAGACACATCACACAGGTACAAATAAACAAGTAGCCCTGTCTTAAAAGGCGTGAGCAAAAGCATTCCACTAGTGCTTCTTAAAGTTTCCCCAACTTAAATCCTATCACCAACTAATACATTTAGTACTTCTGTAAGAAACAGCAAATATTGGAAAGAAGTGTTAGAAAAGTTATTTTAGAAGGGAGTTATATTTTTGTCCCACTGTAACAATCAGATTTTTATTAATTATTTCAACTTCCTGAATGTTGAAAGAGGAAGTATTTGCAAGGAGAAGATGAGATTAAGCTTTATTTACGGTACTACTATGTAAACAGGTGCTGGATATCTACCTCTGCATCACAGCACAATGCATAATGCAAAACAAAACCAAATTCCATTTCTGACAATGGTCAATACTGAAGTGACTCAGAAGACTCCATACATCTCTGGATATGCAGCTAATTGTCCAATACCATATCCCAAGAGATCCTGGCTCTGAATCCTCAGCTATGATGCAGGGACTGAAAACCAGTATTACCCTAGCTAGTGCTCTTGCTAATGTGGTTAGGCTTAACAGAACTTTATTATTTACCTTAGCGAACCATACAATTTAAATCCCGTAGCTCAACTATGGGCTGTATACAAAAATTCTTCCTATTTATTAGTATACCAAACTTCAATTGTTATGCAAGACACCAAAATGGTTCTTTATTGTAAAAGTATGCATGGTAAATCAGTTGTCTTTAAACCTACTCCTGCTTTATTCTTCCCTCTTTTTTGAAACTGTTATTGCTTTTCTACATGGTGAAGCAGAATGAGTACTTACTGAAACCTAGTTAATCTGAAGACGTTCTGGTTTCGATTCTGCAACAAGAGCATACTGGAGAATCCATTCTTTCTTTGGAGTGCTGAGGCAGTGCCTACTGTGCTACTCCCATTGTAGTTTTACTACTAAATTCCAAAACATTATCACAAAGCAGCAAATCCAATACAAGGTTTAAAAGTACCTAACAGTTTCATGTTAGTAGCTGGCTGTCACTCTAGAATAATATTTGTTTTAGCAATCCCAAGCTAATGAGTAGCCCATGGCTATAAGATAACTATTGTCTTCCTTGGAGGTTAAACTCCTTTTTGGACAGGCTTATCTCACAGTGTTTTTACTTCATGTCCTGTGCACCCCACCCACATCACTGGTCTCCAGGGATCTTAAGGAAACAAGGAATGGGGATATTTTCTGACAGCAGCCACATTATTATTATTTTCAGTGGGAACATGAATCCAATTTGGATTAGTTGTTCTGGCAGCTGTTAGGTTCTGCCTTAGGTGTTGGGGTTTTTTTTTTGCATCTAATAAGTCCATATACTTGGGCATATACCACCAAAGGGATAAGGGGACAGTCAATTTCAGTTGACTGAGAAATTTCATCTTGGCAGCATTCTTTCCTAATTATGAGGGTTTTTTTTTTCATCCAAAACATACCAAAGCTAGGATGCATTCTTTCTCTTATTTTAGCTAATACAGAACAAAGCTACTTCACGATTTGATCAGCAATAGTAAACAGGTGAAGTTAACTCTCCCTCCATCTAGCTAGTAAAACTTTGTGTGCCATTTTAAAAAGTGGAAGATTTAAGATCACAGAATTAAGAGGAATAGGGAAAAAGAAGAACATCTTCACATTTCACTTTAAGAACAAAACACTCTGGGTGGATTTGATTTGTACATGAAGTGTGGCTCCCCTGTTACAACAGCCTCTGACCTCCTCCAAGCTCTGTGTACTTCTTCACAGCTCATTTATCAGATGTCTAGTTTGACTTCTACCTGATTGAGAGAATAAAAGCAGCAAACACTGAACAGATACCAAACTCTAATTTCAAAGGAAACAGCAGAGGACACAACTTTGCACAAAGTTGCACATTTCAGCTTAATCATATTCCCTTTTCCATCACACTATCACATCAAGCCCTCCAGAAAGCAAAGGTTCTCTCTCACACAGGTACCACGTAGTCCACAAAGGGCAATCTGACCTGGGAGTTAGGTACCCTTAAGTTCAAATTTCACATTGTTCAGAAGACATCAGTGTTTCTCTGTGTTAGCCCTTGAGACTGATCACTTGGCCAAACTCGTAACACTATCAAATAACATACACTGATTTTTGGCATAACCAGGACTAGAACTTTTCTCTGTAAAGTCAACAGACCCAAACAACCCATCTCCATGCCTTACAATAAAAGTGCGCTAGGTGCACAAGTAGAAGAAAAATATTATATAAAAACCATGGGACAAGAACTATTGGCCATGGGATTGAAGGGCAGGCGGTAATGTTTGCAGCCATAGACAACTGCAAAGTCAGGACAGTAAGGCAGACAGCATACTGTGATACATGGGTAGTATGCTACAGGCATCTACCTACAAAATGTGCTTGTGTGACGAATCAGGCCACATTTATCTGATGAACTATAAATTGCTCCTTTAGATCAGACATGTACTGGAATACCCTGGATTGAAGTTCTTCATGCATTTCTTCAGCCAGTTACAGTCCAAGTGCAAAAGCAGTGATTCTACAGAACATACTACTGTGTGCAATATTTTAAAAATCAAGATCTTAAAAATGGAAAATTATTGTTCCTTTATTATACCCAGATGGGAAATTATGATCTATGTGCCACAGAGTTTTATTACATGCATAAGCACCTTCCTTCTTCCTACATTTACTTCCGCTTTGCTCAAGTTCTGCTTATTTTAACAGCAGTGGCTGTTCTTAGACTGGGGACTAAGACTGGTGATTTCTCTCATGCACTCTCAGTTTTTAAAACCAGTAATTTTTTTTATCATTGCAAGTATGTTTTTCTATGCAGGAAGTCAAATGGTTAAGAGAGTGAATTTGAACAGCATCTGTTAAAACACATTAAAACTTTCATGGAAGTTATCATTCAGAAGTTAAGCAACCTTCATGCTAGCTTAATTTGTGATGCCCACAGAAATATTTAACAGCCTTTTATTTCACATTTTTTGGCTTAGCTCAGAAATACTGCAGATAGTCGACACACCCTACACAAGTAGAACCAACATGTTGAAATAAGTCTGCCTTTATAATAAAAAGTTACTGCCCTCTCAAGAAATTTTTGCCAGCTCAAAAATAAGTGAGCCCATTTTTCAGAATAAAATGCTTTAACATATCTATTAAGCAAGAATATTTCTTATTTTATATACTTAGAAAAAAAAACCCCAGCGATTTTGTCCTGCAAGTAGGTGGATAATTACACTGCATGTGTTTTGCGAAGTGCAGACAATGTTTCTCCATTAAGAAGGTGATGAATTTCAAGTATTCCCAACCAGTCAACCTAGTAAGTCTTCACTCTACCTAAAACCAAAATAAACTTGATTTAAATGGAAGTATTGATTCTATTAACAATAATGAGAAAATACAGGTCTGAGCACGTAAATAGTATTTTGCCCATCTGGAAAGTTTTATCACATATATCAACAGCTGCCTAAAGTTTAGTGGATGACTGAGCACATCCTGCTTGAAACAAGCCTGGAAAACACTTATAAACACTTTTAAAAGAAAAAAAAAACCCACCACAACTAAATAATAAACACCCTTATAGTACTGTGTGAAAACAGAAGGGCACCATTAAAAAAGTAAACCAAGAACACTGCCTATGAACTTGCATCTAAATACCTAGTTCTGCATTACAAGCACACAGAATCTCTCCTTTCATAGAAGAGTTTTCATAGCATTTTACTCCACCAGCTCAAGTCTCAACAAGCTCAGGTGACTCGGGCCAGTACCTTCATAATCAACAGGGTGAGGCAAGAGAGACAACCTCATTACAAACGCTCTGAGGTTGTAAGAATGCAAATCACCAAAATCAGCATTTTGCATAGTACCCATAACTCGAAGCTAAAACCTGTGCTCTGACAGACCACTTGGTAAAAGTCCAGCATATAGCTAATAAGAAACATTAATAAATACATCCAAAAAAACCCTGAAATGTCAAATTAGTCTTCAAAAATTGCTCATGACCAACAGCATCACAATAACCAGTTAAGGAAGTGACACAATAAGAACAGCTACTGTTAGATACCCATCCAGGAATACCGCACAGAAGAAACAGTCCTCCTTAATGCCTCCAAAAAATCAAGCAGCAGAGGAGCATCCAACAAACCCTCTGCTTTCCAAGTTTTAGACGAGAATTGAACAAAAACACGGCTATAATCATTAGGCTGAAGTATCCCCTTTGTTATTTCTTCTGTTTATGTCTTACCAGACTTCTTCCAAACCTGAAAAATCAGCTAATTCAAAAATTGGTACAATCTGGCTACAACAAAAAGGACACACAGGAAAGTCTCATCAACGTGTCAGAACTGCAGGTTATCAACATACACCCCAACCAGAAGTTAGAAATGAACCAAGAAAGGCTGGCTCACAAAACAAAAGAAATGATGACACTGGGGGTGGGGGGAGAACAGGTGTATCTGAGGATCTGGATACCCTAGACCAGAACTGGCAAATACTCCCATTTCTGATTTCTTTAATTTCCTGGAAGAGATTCAGACAAAATTAACCAAAAAGGACAGTGCCCACCCATGGCTTTTTGAATGTAGGCTTGTCTGCTCCTTAGAAAGGTACTGGCCCCTTGCTAAATCAGCATGTGGTATTTATCCAGCTGACAGGGAGCTGTAGTACCAACATGGTTTTGTTCAAGGCAATCTATTAACATAAACAAGAGATACCAGTATGACCAGAAGCTTTTTCTTTCTTCCCCAGGTACATCTATTGGTCGTATAAAAGCCCTCATTACAGACTCAGGCCCCTTTAATATCTGATGGAAAGCAGTCACAGGCTAACATTTCATTAGACATGACAATCCAGCAACACTTGGGCATCACCAGAAAGATGACTGACCGAAAAGCAGGCTATTCATCAGGCTTGACACAAACGTGAAACCACAGAGTTAACTCCGTAACCTGAGCCCATCTGCAAGGTAGACACAAAACACCTCCTCCTGAAAAAACAACATCTCCATCCGGTTTTGCATAAACTGTTAAGACATACTGTACAGAACAAAGCCTTTCCTGAACAACTCCCTGCTGTTTTATGAAGAACCATGCAAAAGAAGTTCCTAAATTAGGAAATTCTAGATGGAAGGGGCATTAGGTTGTAAAATGAAGTAGTTAAAAAAATTAGTCTCAAGGTCACCTCTATGCAACCTGTTTCACACAAATCCTGTGTTTTACATATAAATACTGGGAAGCTTCTCAGGTAAAAATTTTTTACAGATTTCAGTTTAGAGAAGGGACTGCGGTGATCCAGTCACTGAACACTGATCACAAAAATATTCAGTGACCACTTTTCTAACCTCAACAGTGAGGAAAGAGGAAGAAAGAAAAAAAAAAAAAAGCATTCTGAAGAGATCGATTTACAGGACCTGGATCACTTTGACTTTGCCCCAACCACCAAAGCCCATAAGATGCTTGTTTAAAAAACAAAACAAAACAAAAAGTCTTCTGCACGCCTACATTCTAGCCAAATGGATTTACTCTTTAAATGTCCAGAGTAAGAAGAAATTTGATCTACTACGGTCATTCCTGTCTTGATTCCAGTTTAATTTCTGACATTCTTCAGGGCCTTGAAAATTGTATCTAAATTCTGATTATTTTTTTCTTTAATGTGTTCTATGCTCTTTTTCCACAGTCAGAAACAGTTTTGTGGATTGCATGAAGATCTTGTACCAGGTTCTCTTGGCTGGCAGAATAAAAGAAAACTAACTTCAGACAAAATTGTCATTTTTTTCTCCTCCAAATGCTAAAATTGTAGTACTGCTGTTCAGCCATTTACAGTTATATTCATCATTCTAACTCCAAAATTTTTTTTTAAATTATTGCACGCTCTCTCAGGAGCAGGGAAGCTCCTAGAGTGCAACTATGGGAAGTGCTGGAACAAAGTCATGAAGCAATAGTTCTTCCTTAAGTAGTCTCACTGACAGAACAGTCTCCAGTGACATTGTAAACAACATGATCGCAGAAATATATTTTATAAAATCACATTTATTCATTATAAAGCTTAGTGTGGTGAAGGAAAGTATTTTTAATTTTTTTATTGCATAATAAGATGGATGGAAAAATTGCTAAAGAAGGCATTTAGAAACTGAATCTAGCAAGCACGATTCACAACTTTATAAGGCAAAACATGGGTTAAAAATGATACACAAGATTACTTCAATAGCATTCTGCTAGCAGAGACACACATTAAAGTTGTTTAATAGGTCAGCAATGATTGCAGAATATACAGATCTGACAACACTGAGTTCAAACTTGTATACACAGCTATCTAAAGATTGCAGTCTCTTATTAATTTTACTCTTTCAAATATGCTTGCTCTGGGCCCACATCCAGTAGATGTAACAGATGGAAACTGCCAGTGAAATACGGGAAAGCTTGGTTCATCATGTGTGAACCAAGCTTCCTGAAAACGTTCTTGAATCAGACTGTTGGATTCAGCCAGGCATCCAAAATACCAGCTACCTTCACATTCGCACCATGACAGAACTAGCACTTTTTTCAGGCAGATGAAACCTGATTTAAAGCAAATCATAAATTCTGAGTTATTCATAAGTACCCAGCTCACTATGAGTATATTTATAGTTTAGTCATAAAATGAATGTAACGCAGTAGGACAGCAACTCTGACAGCGCTCTGAGGCCATTACCTGCTCCAAGACACCAGCCTAGTCACAGCATCTCTTATTTTCAGATATTCTGGAGTTCTTCCAAACAGTTCAAGCCAAGGGATACATCATCAGAAAATCGCTAATTATTTGCAGAGTAATTAGCACTAATAATCACATTACTACATAATTACATTCAATTGATTTAAGTCCTTGCTGCCACCAAAAAGAGTGTTCCCTAAGCTTTATCATGTTCTCACCAGTTCCACAGTACTATTACCATTATTCATGCAGCTATACAAACAGGCTGCAGGAATTAATTTAGCTGAAAATTAACCCTGGGAGAAGAAAAAATAGGCAAAAAAATATTGTTTTCAGTCCGATGAGCATCTTAACCCATCAGATTTCCTGAATACTGGAGAGTACAAAGGGGGCAACAAGCAGAGAGACACAAGGAAGGAGTATTGCTACACTTTCAGAATGGTCAATTTTCTTTCTAAGGAAAACAATAACTCATTTTACTTTAGGGAGCTTGAGATAGACCTACTCTTCTTGTCCCTCAACAAAATCCCTGTTGGAAAAAGGATGCTCTCATAAGAACGAAGCAGTATTCACATGCTTTGTGCCGACAAAAGGAAAGTTACTGCCCAATAAAAATTCTGTGGTTTGCTAGAGTAACACAGGTTTCAAAATGCAGGATTTATTTGGCATTTTCTGCAAGAAATCAATAATTAACTATACCAGGACACTTCAGGGAACAAGGCTCTGCATTTATTTTTTTGTTTTCCATTACAGCAGAAAAGCCATAACAGCAACAATCTCAGTAATGTAACAGAGCACTTTCAGAACCATAAGCATAAGGGGACAACATGCCTAAAAATTGCTCTCATCCAATCCTGAGATTTTTTTCTAGAACTATGATAATGCTGGAAACACACGTTTCAAACAAACAGTACCCTTCCACTACTATACTAATAAATATTACAAGTTAATATTTAACGGAGATATTCTTTTACCTGTGGACTATGTTATAGTAGTTGTTTTTACAGCTAACCTCCAGTTTAGTACAGGTACTGCTCATGTCTGATAAATGCATGAGATAATACTTAAGTCTCATAAGTAAGCAGCGAACTGAATGCAAGTGGTTTAGACCTAGATTTATCTGAGGAGAACAACCTGGGACTCCATAGTTAATGCTACACCTATAAATAGAAGTGAATAAGGAACATGTGAATATTTCTCTCCCCAGTGGGACTGGACATGTCTGGTTTACCAGTTCCGTGTTATTTTCAGTTCCCTCAAAGTAGGGAAAATGGCCTGTGATGCCAAGAATTTTCAGGGAATGTAACACAGGGGAAACACCTGTTGTGAGGTCTGTTAAAAAACAGAGCAAATATACACACTGTGTAAGCTCTGAAAGGTGAGGGGTTGCAGCCGAGTTTCTATGGGGAAGACTGCCTTATAAAGGCAGGAGACTTTGTTGGCTTAAGGATGACTTAAGGAAGACTTAAGGAAAGAAAGGCAAAAGCGTTCCTTCTGGTGACAATAGCTGAAGAACTTGCAGTGTTCTTCCTTTTTATAAAAATATTTGCTATAATTAGGAAGTTTCAAACAGTACCTGGAGTAAAAATCATTAGCTACCTTTTTACATAAAAGTCTGCTAGGCAAAGACAGCAGTATTCTACTTGGTTGAACTCTATTATGCACCAGCCAAGCTGAGAGCTACGTACACTGCATTTCTCATTGTTCCCACTACAAGATGCACTCCTTATCATTAATGGACTTGATCCTTATAGGTCATGAGATATTCTATGATAATGCATCCCATTCAAAAAGCAAGAGAGTTAGACTAACAGCTGAAAAATTAGCATACTGGATTTTTACTGACTCAGAACTACAACACTAGTGTGCTTTTTTCCACATCTAGTCCTTAGCTGATCTAGCTAAAAGCTAGGACTTCTCCACATAAAAATATCACTCAAATTTCACCATAGTATATTTTGAACTGGAGAGTGTCTTAAGGCCTTATGAGGAATTTTACTTGAAGACGCTTCCATAAATGCATAATAGGAGACAACAAAACAGCAGAATGGGATACTTCTCCAGTCTTATTCAACATATCCAACAAGGGGACAGAACAGATCCTCAGCAAATTTGCTGATGATATAAAACTGGGAGGTGTGGCTGACAACAGAAGGCTGTGCTGGCATTCAGCAGATCTGGACAAGCTAGAGAGCTGGACAAAGAACCAAATGAAATTCAACAAGGGCAAGCATAGAGTCCTGCACCTAGGAAGGAATAACCCCAGGCACCAGCACAGCTTAGGGGCTAACCTGCTGGGAAGCAGCTCTGCACAGAAGGACCTGGGAGTCCTGGTGGACAACAAGCTCTCCGTAAGCCAGCAATGTGCCCTCACGGCCAAGGCAGCCAATGGTATCCTGGTGTGCCTTAGGGAAAGCACAGCCAGCAGACTGAGGGAGGTTATACTTCCCCTCTGCTCTGCCCTGGTGAAGCCACATCTAGAGTCCTGCTTCCAGTTCTGGACTCCACAGTTCAAGAAAGACACTGAACTACTGTAGAGAGCCCAGAGAGGGCTACAAAGATGATATGGGAACTGAAGCATTTCTCGTGTGGGAAAAAGCTGAGTGTGCTGGGACTGAGAATCTTACCAACACTTAGAAAGATCTAAAGAGTGGACATACAGAAGATGGGGACAGGCTCTTTCAGTGATACCCAGCAACAGGACAAGAGGCAATTGGCACAAACTGAAAGACAGGAAGTTCCATCTCAATACAACGAAAAGCTTCTCTTTACTCTGAGGGTAACGGAGCACTGGAACAAGTTGCCCAGTGTGATTGTGGAGTCTCCTTCTCTAGAAGCACTCAAAACCTACTCTGGCACAATCCTGTGCAGCCTGTTATGGGTGATCCTGCTTTGACGAGGGGGTGGACTAGATGATCCCCAGAGCGCCCTTCCAACCCCTACTGTGATTCTGTGCACCTAAAATTTTATTTTTAACAATCCACCATATGCTGCAGTCTTCTCTTGGAGGGAAAGAGAAAAAAAAAAAAAAGATTGGAGGGGGGGAAAAAAAATTTTTTTAAAAAGTCTTTCATACCACATTGAAACCAAGCCATAAGGATGAGGGCACTGACATTTTACTGGTATCAAAAGTGCCTGCGAAAAGAGTGGACACTGCCACTCACAAGTATAAGAGATGCTTATGCTGATCCTGAAACAACAGTCCTCTGATGCAGAGAAAACGTTGATACAGAAAATGATCATTCAACAGAAACTGATCTTCCTTGAAGAGTTCACAGGTAGCATCTCGTTTCTTCAGCATGCGGAGATCTTCTTGTGCTCAGAGGCATTCAAGTAAGAGTCAAGAGAGAATGCCATTACTTTATGGAAACAGAAGCTTTCTTGCACAGGAAAAAAAAAAATACGAATGATCCCCCCCAAGCACACCCATTTCCTTCAATAAGAGTCCCTTTTTATAGGGATGGTCTATATACTGAAGGCTTCCTAAGTAGCCTAGACAAAACTCTCCAGCTCATTTCTGCAGAGGTACGTTTTTCCCAGTTCAAGATGCATCTACAGATGTGTTTTGCCATCACAACTACGTTAAAACTGTTGCAGTTTTCTTAGTTTCAATCAGCATAGTCTAACAAACTGCTAGACTACAACATTTTTAGTACAGAAGTAGCCTCAAATTATGTTTTCTGTTTAACAGGTAATTGTTGGTAAAATAGTTTGTTTCTCTCTGCCCTTTTCACATATCAGTTCACAATCCTCTATTGGGAAAAAAAGTGTTACAGCACCAGACATCACAGTTGCAGACTAAAAGCCAACTGATACCGCGTCAGGTTTACCAATACCTCCTTGTTAGGCATGAATTTTAAAGTAAATCAAAAAGAAAGCTTCATAACTGAAGGACCAATGCCTGCCTCTGTTTCTCCTTTGAACTTCAGGAGCAGACCAATGCTATGTTTAACACAAAAGTTTGGAATCCCTTCCAAAGAGGAAGACCTCTGTCAGCTGGTGGTGAGCACAGTAGTGGAGCGATGCTGATCACTACTCAAAACTGCACCGAGAGCATCTCCTGTGTGCAACAATGAAGTTCCAAATGGTCTTCCTCATGGAGAAAACACACTGAAGAAACAACGGTCTTTCACCAATCGATATTAAGGCTACATTCACTAGAGGGCTAAAAGGTACCAATCAACAACAGAAAAGACGTTTGGTTTATTTTAGTGCTAAACTGAGCACTTTAACATACCAACAGCTCTTTTTTCTTCAGCTTTGTTCTCTAGGACTTGACTGGATTTTGAAGCACTTGACTGAACAGAAGGCAGCACCCAGAGAAGTTTTGCTATGTGACCACGTAAGACTATAGCTGTTTGCTAATCCGTAATAAATTCACCATTGTTTATAAGCTTCAGCTTCCTTTTTTTTTTTATATTAAGCACTCTGAGGCGATCAGAGACACTTAGGCTGCTGCCCTTTGTGGTATGATTAGAACTTACCCTTCCCCCTGCTTTCCAAGACACCACAAGTGAAGAGGAGGACCGGTAAGGAATAAAGCAGCCCTCACTCTAAATCATCTATTGGATAAATGAAACACAAGCTCGAAGGGTAGAGATCTAGAACAAAAGCGACTGTTACTGCTGCCCAGTTTAGCACACTAGCACTTGAGAGTGTTTCTCATACCAAAACATTAAGAAAGCACAGTGGATAACACGAGACACACAAAAAGAGTTCTTGTGAACAAGCCCATGGAAAACTGTAACTGCATCACATCATCAAAACAGTTAGGGATAAGAAAGACCACAGTACTTTTATTAGTGATGACACTCCTTCGGGAAAGAGTGACACCACCAAGAAGCAGATGAATGCAATTTACTCTCCAGAGACACAAGACAACACAGACACAAACGGATGGGTTACTGGGAGTGACCTGTTCTCCTACTATTTCTCCTACTTCCCTTCTCACACGAGACCCAAATGGTTTAAGTTTTCACAGAAAAAAAGGCTGAGCAAGTGACTTTACCCAAACTTCTGCCCTGGAAGATGAATGTCAACAAACAGTAAGGATGTTTTCATTTATACACATAGTTGCTAACAGCAGCCATAATTTGGCCAGACCAAGAGAGAGAGTCCCTCAGGTCTTTTACTGCTTCCCCTTCAAAATATCAATGCTCTCCCTTCCTGCCACAACTGTCCCCCAAAACTCACACAAGTATCGTCACAAAGTTTTAAAGAAAAAAACCCAAAACATCAAGAGCATCAGTGGGAGAATACTGGGTTTGGTCAGGCAAGAAACATATCAGGAAATAACTGAGAACAAGGAGTAATGCAAAAATGACTCAGGATCCATTCCCCATTACAAAGGGGAAAACAGTCTTTTTCCACACGTGGAACGATCCACCCACTCCAGGGTAAAAAGTGCAAAACAAATGCCAATTTTTTTCATTGCACTTCAAAAAGTCCAAAATATTTTTCATAAGAAAACCAGCGTTTTAACATAGTGAGAGTTTGGTTAAAATAAACCTTGATTTACACAACCATGTAAATGAGGCATTTTGAGTGATCCAAATGTCTTGCATAAGTCCTGGGTTTGACTTTTTTTGTAATTACAGTGGTAGTTTGACACTTCAGCTTTTGCTTTCACTTTTACAAGTACATACAAGTGTTTTGTAATGAAACAAACCAAAGTGAGTTTGTAATTTTCATCAAGATCAGGTAACAAGTGCAGCCTTCTGACTTACAAGACACAAGCACTGCAGCACACGCCACACAGACCACTTCATGTGCCACAAGTACTGCTCAGGCTGCTGGAGGAAAACCCAGCCATCAATGTCTACCTCACAGACACTGAGCATTCACTCCCATCAGACTGAGGGGTCAAATTTACAACTAAAACATAACTGGTATTGACAACTGGCTGGAGAGTTGGACTCATCTAGATGGAAAATAAGTAACAAGTGCCATATTTTCACCAGCAAAGAGTTTAGCTGCAGTCAAAAGGCAACACACACAGATGAGTGGCCTAATACACCACATACAGCAACTGTGACAAAATAGTTTATATTGTATTCTAGGCACATCACCTTAGAAAAGGAGGCAACCTAGATGGTGAAGATCACAATCGGGAACCAGATCAAACTACCGTAAAGAAGAAACTAAGCGCAGCAAGTTATCTCTGCAATACTGGTTTTGCTGAAGCATAAACCTACTGCTCATGCGATTCTGAAGCATAATTATTCACAGTTCACCTGAGTGCAGGTCGCAGGCACAATTCACGCAAGAAGTAACCGAGTTTATCTTGCCTGGGATACTGGTAGAACATCAGGTCACTCCCATCAATTCTATCTCACTCTCCCGCACAGAGGTTTTCAGACCTACAACGAGCAGTGAAGTGCTACCTTCTGTCTCTATGTAATTAGCACTATTAATCCCGCGCTATCCAAGCCCCCTGGCGTGGCTCCGATTTGGCTTTAATCTCTGCTGAGGTCTCTTCTTCCTCTCCACAGAAAGCCATTTAAACCTTGGCAAGCCTTTCGATTTAAAGCGATGTTCTGATGCAGAGGCATTAGTCCCACACCGTCTCGGTGGGAAACACGGGAGACCTACAATGCCCGGCCTTCTTATAAACCCGACAAAGAAGAAAAAAAAAGAAGGAAAAGGAATGCAAAGTTACTTTTTCAGAGAGCGACCGCCTGGGGCAAGGCAAGGGCTGCCCCGCACCTCTTCCTCCCCTCAAGCGCAGCCGGCTGCACCCCGAGAAGCTCGCCCCTGTGTGGTCCCGCCGCCGCCTCTCCCGCTTCCTCCGGCTGTCACGGCAGGACGCGAGCACACCGCTTGTCACCTCCACCGCCAATAACTGATTAGTCATTTGCGCCGCCCGCGGGGCGCCCCGCACCCGACCGGGCGGCCGGCGCCACCCCGCTCGGCGGGCGCCCCTCGCGCCCCACGGCTCGCCCTCGCGCGCCCGACGGCTCCCTCGCCGGCTGCGGGCTGCCCGGCAGCGGGGAAGCCTGCCGAGGAGGGAGCCGCTCCGGCGGGCGCCGGCCCGCGGCGGGAGGAGGGGGCCCCACTCACCCCATGAGCCAGTCCATGGCTGGGTCCCGCCGCGCCGGGAAGCGGCCGCCGACTCCCCGCTCACCGCCTGCTCATGGGTGCCGCCGCTGCGGGGGACCGGGCTCCTCCCTCGCTCGCTCCCTCCCTCCCCCGCTGCCCGGCTCCGGCTAGGCGGTGCGGGCGGGGCGGCCGCCAGGCTGCGCCGGGTCCCCTCCTCAGCCTGACACTCGCGCACTAGGGCGGCCGGAAGTAAACACACGGCGCTGGCGGCCGCCAGCCGCCAACCCGGAAGCGGCCCCCACCTCCTCCCCTCGGCTGCTTCCCGGGGCGCGCCGGGAAACGTAGTTCGGGCGCGGCCGTTAGTGCTCCCGCGGCCTGAGGTGCATCTGCTCGCCCGGGTGCCTCGGGGATTGAGAGCAGCGTAGCCCTTCCAGGGTTTCCTTCCGGCCGGGGGCTGTTGGTCCCGTGCCGGCGCCCTCCGGCGTTCCTTGTCTCCCTCTGCTGGGATTTCACTGTCCAGGACTGGGCCTCAGCGCTTCGGTTCTTGCCATGCCACAGACTCCCTCCATCGAGACCCGTATCGGGGCCCCTGTGTAGCACTGGTGTACTTATGCAGCCCTACACGCAAGATAAAATTCATTAACTCGTGAGGGTGACAAAAGCCTGGGGTTCCCACAGGGCTGCCAGGCACTGACCCAAGCCGCTCCTGTGTGGAGGTTGCTGTGCATCGCCCATTTTGGCAGAGTCCTGGAGCATTGGGCTTGGAATGCAGGCTGGCTGCCTCCCTCACCCACCTCCTTTCTGCTACAGGTTGCACATATTCCAGAATCTCCTCCTTGACTCAAAACCTTTTCCTTCTCCACACCTCTAACTGCAAAATTAACCAACTAACACACAAAAAACCAATTAGCACACCACAAAACCAGAGAAACTACCTGTCCACACCAATAAACAGCCCCACTCACCACTTTAAGACATAAATGATCCTGACTGTTTTAAAGAGGGTAAATCCTTCCCAGGCAAATCATCAAGGCACAGCACTTCCAAAGGCTGTGTGAGACAGGAAGGATGTCCTCTTCACTGATGTCCCACATCAGCAGCACCTGCTTAGGTGGAAATGTTTACAGAGGCAGATGGCACGCTTTGGGCACCTGTACTAATTAAAAAATATTTGTGCTATGGGAGAATGATGGTTACTTCATTGAACTCCCTGCGGTCACCAGCTTTCTAAGAGAAGGACAATCTTTCAGAGGTTGTTTGAGCCATCCTCCTCCTCCCCTCCCCTGCTTCCTCAACCCTGCCTTACCAGAGAAACACAGGGGCCTCCCAGCCCTGTGGTGCTGTGGGTGTCCCCAGGGCCCCTCATCCTGTAGGCACCCACCTCTGGCCCTGCTCCTTCAAGGGGGATGAGTTGGTCTCCAGCCATCAACACCCACTCCAACAACAGTTTATCCTGGGGCCAGTAATGCATTGCAAAGGGATGTCACAGGGGTGATTTAATAAGAACATGTCTTAGTTATGGTTGCTTTGTATCTATCTTGAGAAAATACGGTAGAATTATTTTATATTAAAAACCATATTGTGCATCATTTTTTGAACTGATTTTCCTCTGAAATCAACAAGCAGCTGCTTTATGTTGCCATTCTCCTGCAACAAAGCTTCACCCTGAGAATTATTTGGGTATCCAGCAGTGTAACGTATGAAATGGAATACTAGAACTTGAAAATGTATGTTGTCTGTGTTCAACCTGAATATTTTTCTTTACCACCTAAATTTTATCTTTTAATTGTTTAAAGTTTTGCTTATCTTTGTATTTAGAAAATGTAGCAGAGGCAAGGAAAGAGGTCTCTTGCAGCAAACTCCTGTATACTCAACTGAGTGGCTGGGACAAGGAATTTTTTACGATGTTTAAAATAACAGATCAAACCATCTGCAGAAAATAGTTATTCTTTATGCAGACACTTGATCCAGTCATTATCTGCAAACATTTGAGAACAGATGTCCCTCATTTGAATTATGTTTTCTAGTTGCCCTTTGTTAGGAGTATTTTTGGCAGGGCATTTGAGGATGAGCTCCATCCAATTTTACTGTGGGGTGCATTGTACCAGGAGTAGGGTGTTTAGTCATATGACACATGTTTTAAAGCAGAGATTGTTGTCCCAAATCTGGGTTCTTCACCCGGTGTGCATAGAGCCAACCAACACACAGAGTCGAAATACTTGTGTTATTTCAGCTCCACGCAGAATAGGCTACCAGGCACCTAACACCAGCCAGCACACCCAGTGCATCGAGCGGTCCTTTTTTATAGGAACAAAGTGGATCTGGCTGGGGTTATTAAACTTCCTTATCCACCTTGCACCCACCCTCACCATACATGCGCATTCTTCTTTCCGTTTCAAAGGCTTGGGGAGGTCTCCGAATTCGCATCCTCATACTTCACAAAGGGGTGCATAATCTAGTGTTAGAAACAATAAAGGCTAGCTGAGGATACGCCATTTCTTGTTGCTGTTCCAAGGCTAGATATATTTTATATACACTTACACTATGGAAAGAATACCTTAAAGGGTTCTATTGTTCTAAAATCTTGGCCCATTGAGAGATCCTATCCTGGTTACTATAGTTTCAGAACATACTAGCAAGGATACCTGAGGTGGCATATACTTTGCACAGTCTTAACCCATATTTTTCCTACATCAACCCCCCACTTTGAGACATATTTTACATGCCCCATATGTCTTACCCTATATCTTAAAAAAAAAAAAAAGTTTTCCAATTCTTTTTGTTGAATTTGCTTGGGTTATCTTCCAATTTTGTCATCATAATTTGTTGGGGTTTTCTAGTTCTTAATAGAGTTTTACCAAAATCAGTACATATTGGCAGGCATTGGATAATGCAACAACTTAATAGTAATATAATCAGTATGAGCATAGCCATCAAAAATAGCCATTTTAGGCAATTCGGATTAAGTAACCAGGATGTTAACCACAAAAAAATCCTATTCTCACTCTTCAAATCTTGAGGCCAAATCTTTTAAACTTGGTATATCTTTTTCTATTGTTTGAGAATTATCTGTGAAATTGAGACAACACATTCCTTCAAACTCATGTCATCCATGGTTGTGTTTTAAAAGCAAATAATCAATAGCCTCTGTATTTTCTAATGTAGCTTCTCTAATCTGGGCCACTTCTTTTTCCAAGGCTGCTAGACCCTGGGAAGTGCAGTTTATGTTTTAACCAACGCACAGGCGATTCTCATTGTTGTATGATAGTTAATGGGTACTCCTACTCATGAAGACTGCTGCAGCCTTCATTTTACTCGGGCTGCAAAGAGTTACTTGTGAGTCACAATTTGAGGGCAAAATTTGAGCTTGTCCTTTTTGTCTTTTACCTATGCTTTCTCAATGAACTCTTTTGTTGGGAAGCCAGGCTGTCAATCTTCCTATAGAATGCGGTCTTCCAATCATATTAGGAGGGATATGACATGTAAGCTCTGTTTCCAGAGGAGGAACCATCCTAAGGGGAGTTTTGTATGGGCTCAGACCTAGATTGCTAGCTCAGTTCTATTACACTTCAAAGGAGGTTCAAAGTGAGATAAATTCTCACATTTTGTAGGTAGGGCACAATTTATGAACCATAGGCAGCTTTCTACAGGAAAGACACCTACTCTCACTTTTACTCTAAATAATCTCTTACCATGTATTTCTGTAAGTTTTCCCCAACTATATGTGCTACAATAGGTCACATTGATGGCAAAGGATTTCAGCATCGTATAATTTTCAAAAGAGGGGGAGGTGTTGGTATTCCTAACAAACAGGAGGTAAAGACCTCTATGGAAATTCCATCTGCTAAGCAAAAGGAAATAGCATTTATAATGTCCTTAACTAAATTTTCTATACATTCTTTGATCGATCACATTTCTGGAAAAACATAGTAGATCCTGCAACTTGTAAAGAGAGCAAGAATATGTAACCTCTCATTTTTCAACACAATTACATGACAGTGCAGTCTTTAATGCTAGGATGGCTCTGCACTCGTCTTCAGTTTCTGGCAGAGGGGCTGGTTTGACTCATGTGTAGTGGACCCAAGAACTAATTCTCTCCAATTTAATGGTGGTACAGGCGGTCAACAGGACTATGTACATTCCTTTCCACTCCTTCAGCAGCTCATCTTTCCAGGTTTGAGTATAAACCGAGTCTGCAGGTGGAAATTTGTGTACCAGCAAATCCGGGGCAAAGCAGCTCACTGATCAAGAAACCTGTGCAAAGATAGTAAAATGTGCAAAACAGCAAGAAAATATCTTATAATTCTTTCCCCTTTAACATGCATTTGGTCACTTCAAGTTTCTATGCTTTTAACTGGGTAAGGTTTTCCATATAACATTACAGAAGGACTCACTCCTTCCCTTACTTGCAGAGTGATTCTAGCTCTCATCAAGGCAATTGGTAAAACATCTATCCACTTAAGCGGAGTTTTCCTGACACAGCTTTGAAATCTGCCTCTTAAGGGTTTGGTTCATTTTTTTTTTTCCACCTTTCACTGGACTGTGGTCTCCAGGGGGTGTGAAAATCCCACTTAAATGGAAGAAACTTTGAACTCCCTGGGCTACTTCTGAAAAAAAAAAAAAAAAAAAAAAGAGGCCCATTGCCCAAAAATAGCCCCTCAGGAATTCTAAACCTAGGGATTATTTCCTTTAACAGTGTTTTAACAACCTCTTTTGCCAGATTGCTGTGGCAAGGGGCCACCCTGAAAAGGTTATCTGTCAAAACAAGTAGATCTTTATGTTGCCCACATTTGGTAACTCAGAGAAATCTATTTGCCAGTACTCCCCAGGGATTCTTCCCCTTTTTACTCACCTGCAGGAGGTTTTCTTTGTATTTTGAGGTTATTTGCACAATAAGTTCGGCATCTTCTTACTATTGCATTTGCATTTTTCTGCATTTTTGGTCCTATGGCATATCTTCTAACACTGCTTACCATAGCATCTGCTCTCACATGAGTTTCTTCATGTAACTGCTTCAAGAAGGATTCTGTCATTCTGGCTGTAGTGAGAACCTGCTCCTTCAGAGTTATCTACCATCCTTCTGCATTCTTTGAACACTTTAACATTTCTGCCAATCGATCTTCCTTCTCAGAGTACTGGGGAGGTTTTAAGTCAATTTCTCTTCCAGGTATCAGGGCTCTGATTACATGGTCATGTAAAGCAACCTTCTTGGCTGCCATGTCAGCTGCTCTGTCTCCCTGAATTACTTCTCCTTGCCTTTTTTGGAGGGCTTTACTATGAAGTATTGCTACTTCTTTTAGCTCTGTGACTCCAGTTAGTAACTTTAAATTGTCTGTATTTTATACCACCTCCCTGTGAATTTTGTAATCCCTGTTCTTTCCAGAGCCTGGCTCCATGAGCATGCACAAGTCCAAAAGCACATTTATAGTCTGTATATATATATTGACCTTTAGTTTTTTCCCCATTTCAAGAGCCCTGGTCATCACAATAATTTCGACCTTTTGTGCTGAGGTGTTTCTGTTCACCTTTTTCTTCCAGCCACCATTCACCACCATCTAGTTTCTAACTTGGCCATTATTGATTACAGTATCTCTTCATTTTGTCCTTAGTCATTGGATCACTCCCAAAATTATTCCAATTTTTGAGATTGCATCTTAAAGGGCTGTGGAGTGGGACCATGAATTGGCTTATTCCTGTAACTCGTACCTATGTGTGCACTCAGCTGTGACCTTATTTCCTCAATTTGTCAGCAAAGGTAACTTCTTCCCCTGTTACCAAACATCTACATGTGACTTTATTTTGCAGAGGTAATTGAATAAAATACTCACCAATTCAGGAATTTGCTCCCCCTTTCACTCGTGCAAAAATCTCTCTCTTAGGTGTCACAACTTGGAGTCACTCAGTGCCCCACCGCTGAAAGAGACCTCAAGGATTCCCCATATCAAAGTGGTCGGTGCATGCTGGAGTCCTTTCTCCAACACCAAGGTAGGCAAAGACCTTCCAGGCAAGGCCTTATGGCTGTCCCCTCTGGGTCAACAACAGTGTTGTCCCAAATCTGGGTTCTTCACCCGGTGTGCATAGAGCCAACCAACACACAGAGTCGAAATACTTGTGTTATTTCAGCTCCACGCAGAATAGGCTACCAGGCACCTAACACCAGCCAGCACACCCAGTGCATCGAGCGGTCCTTTTTTATAGGAACAAAGTGGATCTGGCTGGGGTTATTAAACTTCCTTATCCACCTTGCACCCACCCTCACCATACATGCGCATTCTTCTTTCTGTTTCAAAGGCTTGGGGAGGTCTCCGAATTCGCATCCTCATACTTCACAAAGGGGTGCATAATCTAGTGTTAGAAACAATAAAGGCTAGCTGAGGATACGCCATTTCTTGTTGCTGTTCCAAGGCTAGATATATTTTATATACACTTACACTATGGAAAGAATACCTTAAAGGGTTCTATTGTTCTAAAATCTTGGCCCATTGAGAGATCCTATCCCGGTTACTATAGTTTCAGAGCATACTAGCAAGGATACCTGAGGTGGCATATACTTTGCACAGTCTTAACCCATATTTTTCCTACATGAAGATGATTTCTAATACAAGTTTGTCATGCCAGATTAGTTGTTTTTCTTCCTGATTGTATCAAGGAAAATATATTGCAGTTGGCACTGGGAGAATTACTAGTGCAAAAGAAACCCAAACAATGAACATCTATTTCATTAATCTTTTGTATCATACCTTCCAGTAACATGAGGCATTTATCTCTATCTCACCTAAGGTGATTATTTTATATTTTTTTCCAATGTCAAATTGACATTACACCTACTTCTTTTTTGCTTCTCCTCTCAGCTGCTGGAAACTCCTCTGGCAGATTGAGCATTTATCCGCAGTCAGATCCTTCCATGAGCAGCTCTGAAGAGCAAAGAATGTGCCAATCCAAAAGCAGTCTCCAGTGTTTGTCCAGCAGCTCCCCTTCTGTTTATAAACCCTCTAAAAATGCATTTGTGGTGGTTATTTTGTTTGACAAAAGCAAGCCTGGCAAGTCATGGGGCTCTTTTGTGCCAAGCCCCATGCACATGCATAAAGAATGGGTGCTCCTTGTTCAGGGCAACAGGCTTGAAAGACCCTGTAGGACATGAATATAAGGTGCTTAATGGGAGAAGGTTCTTGGCATACAGATGTGTTAAGAAGCACAGAGGACGGGGGAGGCTTATAATGCTTGACATTGGAGGGTTTCCCACCGACTCTTCCCTGGATTACTGTCCCACAGCTTACATGTGTCTAACAGGATTTAAAATGCGAGATTATTGCCAGAGAGTCTGGGCAGAAAGGCTGTAGTGTGCCCCATGGACCATAAGGCTTTTGGCCTGTGGTGTATTTCAAGGGATGCTGCGCTCACTCACTCCTCCCCTCCTTGTTCTGCCACTGTATCCCCACACCCAGCTGGCACAAGAGGACCCAGAAGGTGTGCATGCCCTGCTTCTCCTGGCCCCCAGGCATCTGTTCTCAAGTGTTTCTGAGCAGCACCAGAGCTTTTCTCAGGAACTGATGGGAGACTGGGGAGGAACCCATGCAGACCAGACCACGGGAGTTGGGGCAGACAGACCTCTCACATGAAGATCTGCGAAGCTCAGTATAAAAGCCCCAGTACAAGATAATATGGACCTCCCAGTCTATCAGAGGGCTCTCCTAGGTCCCATAACCCCTGAGAGACACTGCAGTAGTGAGACCAGCTCAGCGCTGTCTGAGCACTGCCATAGAACAGGAAGCCTGAAGGTTTCTGTCCTTATTTTTCCCTCCAGTGGTTCTTATGACCAGATTTGTGCAAAACAGTTGGTTTGATAGCAGACGTCTGTCATTTATAGCTGGGTTTCGTATTGTCTTTTAGACAGTTTGCTTTGCCAGTCTGGTAATAAAGCAATGCCACAGAGGACAAGCAGCTATGAGGAAGTAATCAAGGCACTGGTCTCTCTACAACTCTGTCCCTTTACTGCCTCTGATTTTGTTGTCCTTACCTCCTGCAGCAGGAAAAGTGAAACATGCAGGTGGGCAAACCGCACCTTGCACGGCCCAGCGCTAAGGAGTGGGAGTGAACTTTGTTCACATACTGGCTTATTGCATCAGAAACACCTGTCCCTACTTCACCACCTAGTATTTGGTGTGGTGCTGAGTGTCCTCATATCTGATACCTTGACAACAGCTTTGCGTGGTCCCTCTTCTCTCCCTAAGTGGCTTTGGTAGTGCTGAAGGAACGGCTGAAGGATGAAAGAAAGCATTGCTCAGGGCTGTATGAGTTTTCCTTCTCTTGATTTGGGGCATCATGATTCCCATGGAGCTCATCTTACCTTGGGTGGCTGAGAAGCCTCATCAGGCAGAGAGATGTGAACCCATTTGCCTGGTTGGAGTATTTCCCATGGGTGGCAGAGAAGCAGAGCAGCCCTGACACAGAGGGAGTGTAACATTTTTCAACAAGATGCAAATCTGATGCACAGATTTGGGTCTTCAGTAACAGGAGGATACACACCCTCACTGGGAAGAGATGACAGACTGATGGGCTTGGGATCAAAATGGTGTATTTGTGAAGCTCTGAATGTGGCACTGGCTCTTTAAGGCAAAAACATCCACATACTCTTTCCCTGAGACAAAACGTCTTTGTCCCTGTGCATGAAATATATTACGGTTCAAATTCCTGCAGAGCCATTAGAAATAGCAAAGTGCATGAGTCTGACAGCGTGGGCCTGCCTGCAACTCCAAATGTGATTATTAATCATGCTGGATATTAATAACAGCATCTTTTCTTGGTTGGAACATTTGATTTTTTTTATAAATAAACACCGTGAGTGGTTATAAATATTGATTGCTGCCAGTAATAGTAAGACATTTTAGAAATAGTCTCACATAAAGACAATTAATTGTGCTGAGGACCAGATAGGGGGGAAAAAGCATTTTGGGTCCTGAGCTAGCTGGGAAATATGGCTTGTGTTCTGGTGTCTGAGAGAGGGCTCAAGCATCAGGGAGGAGAGCTGAAAAATCTGTCCCTGTGGGTCTGCATTTCCAGGGATGCTGAACAAAATTCAGTCTCTCCCATTCACGGAAGTATTAGGCATTTCCTCTTTTAGACAACAACTTGTGAGTGGGTGCACCCACGAGACTGGTGGTGACTTGATTTTATTTCCCCCCACACCACTAATCTGGTATTACTGAGCAATGTCTGCCTCATGCCTCAGCTTCCACATCTGGAAAATGAAAGAAACACTTTCCTCTGCATCAGAAGTCTTGTGAAAGACAACATGTGAATGCTCCAAAACCTTCATTGTTCATGAGTGCTCAAAATTAGGTGAATTTCTCTAAGTGGGGAATACAAAAATTATGCCAAAGTTAATTGAATAGTAGCCAAGAGAGTTCTAGTTTTAGTTTCAGCTTCAGCTGCAAAGCTTGGGAAACACTGACGGTCAGTATGCCTGGCCTGACCCACGCGTGTTGGAGAGCTCTGTAAGCTCTCTGTAAGCTGAGTGTCGGTTTCCTCTTGTCCCAGTGCTGGCGATACTGCATCGTTGTGGACAGGCTATAACCAAACCCACCCTCACATTCTGCCTCAGCAGCACTAGCCAACTTAAATGGCTCCTCAGAAAGGGGAAGCAGGAGACACACACCAGCTCCTTTTTAGTTGGTGCTGCTTTTCCTTACTGATAAGCTCTACCCCAAGTGTATCTTAGTGTGCTCTCTGTGTCGGGGCGGCAGATAAAAGGGCATAGGGTGAGAAACAGGAGATAGATATTCAGGTTTGGAGAGGGATGGCCACTTGGTGTGGTTGGCTTGTAGGCTGGCTACCTGCAGACTAAAGGTGTTGGGCATAACTGGAAGCCAGGGTTTGCCCCATTCCCACTGGTTTTACAGAAAGATGGAGGCAGTGCCAGAAATTGCTTGAATTGTTTTCCTAATGCTGTATCTCTTTCCCAGATGGCAAAACTCCCCCTAGGCCTCCACCTCAAAAAAACCAAAAAAGATGCAACAAGGAGCCTGTAAGTCTGTCTCACAGAGTTCTGAATGCTTTTAACCAGTCCTTGATATTATTTGCCACGGCAAAGAGCAACTTTGTGGCACACCTTTCCCTCTGGTACAACTACAAGTAAAGCAGCTCACCAGGTAACCCATGAAGTGACCTCAGAGCCTGTGTCACATCCCCTGCAGAGCAAGGAGATGGGCAGCCTATCTACATATGCATGGAGCATTTCTCATGCAGAGCAGTTTGCCCTGCACAGCCATGTGCCCAAATGGAAGCAGCCCTGGATTTGCAAACTGTGGGATGACACAGCACCGGTGCCAGGATTACAAACCCAAGGGTTTGCTTTGCGTGCCCAGCTCTGAGCGAGCTGTGTGCTCTCAGCCTATTCACATAACATGGGTGAGAGCCAGCAGTGGGCTGGATCTGGCCAGCTGCGCTGCACCTCCATCTCTGCTGATGTTGGGGAGCGGGACAGGGTCTCGGCATCCCTCAGGTGCCATCCGGCGTGGCACGGGGTTTGTGCCTGCCGTAGAAATGTGACCTCCGATAGTTGCATTAAAGTGTTCCCAGCCCCCGCTGATTACAAAGGGTGCCTGGCAGAACAGGAGTCTGTTTGTCTGCTGCGCTCTGCACAAACAGCTGCTTCTGTAAATACATCTCACATGAGCAATAGCCCCAACAGTAAAGAGGTCCCATCTCTGCGGAGCAGTTTGGGGAAGCTGGTCTTTCACCAGGCACCAAGGAGGAGCTCGAAGCTCTAGCTTTGCCACCTTCCTGGAAGACCACAGGTCTGGATCTTAAAGCACCCCCTCCTTTTCTGCTCCAGCCCTCTTGTCTGGGACTCGGTGCCTTGGCACGACATGCGTGATGACGATGCTCTCAAAACAGCCCCAGATGATAACTGAGCACTGATTGGTGTGGGGCTGTGCAAGGAAGGGGCATGCATTGCTCTGCAGCTCCTGTGACACCCTGGGGGCAGGGAGAAGTTATTTTAAGGGCACAGGAAGGATTATGCTGTGAAATTGAAGCTGGCTCCCACCGTGCTTGGAAACCACCCAGCCCAGCTCAGCAGCCATTCTTATCACTGACTAAATACAATTGTAATTATTTCTCCTCCCCTCCTTCCTCGCCTTCCTAGCATTTTTCTCCTCTTTCATCTTGCACAATTAAATCCTAAAACTAACCCAGGAAAAGCACTAATCAGTTATTATTCATGCATACTTGCAATGCCAGGTTGGACAGCAGGGCTGCCTGTGCCAGGCACTGGTCATTGCAAAAAAACAAAGAGAATTATTAATACCAAAGCCCTGGAAGTCCTCGTCCCGCATCTGGAAGGGACATGTCAAATGTAATGAGCAGGTCACAAGCTGCATGCCTTCCATGATGCATAAGCCTCTTGTCCATACAGTGCACTCTTTATTAACAAAAGGCCAGGCAATGTGGAGGTAACATGGTCACCCCAGAGCATCAGGCAGCCTGCCTGTCTGCTCTCCAGGACTGTCCAAGGAGGACAAATCCCGTGCGCCTCATGGCTGTCACAGAGCTTTTGATAATGCTGCTGCTCTCTTCCATTTCTGGCCTGGCTGTGGGAACTCAGCTCTTCTTCTCTAAATCTTTCCAGCAGTGAACACGGCTTTTTTCGTTGTTGTTTTTTTAAGTGAGGGGTGGGAGCTGAGCCTGGAGTGCTGCTGTGCTGCTGTCGCTTGCTTTCACACCGGTATCACTGGAGTCCAGCTGCAGGACGATAACCAGTCTCACGAGTCTTGTGCAAAGACCAGACAAAATGTCACAGGCACTTCTCAATGTATTTTGTAACAGCAGAAGCCCCACCTTTGCTTTACCTTACCAACACCTCTGCCAGAGAAACCTCTTTGTTTTGCCGCATTTGGAACTGGGTAATAAAGTTTTATTCCTTGCCTGTGAGTTGGAGCAAGACGCCAGTGTGATCCCTGGTGCCTTCCTCGGGGCTTCACATCCCAGGAAAACTCGATGGCACCATCTGATGGCCGTAAGAGAAGCAAGCAGTAAAAACTATTTGCTGCTGGAGATGGAGCTGGGGAGGGGGATTCATGTGAAAGCTATTGCCAAGCAGTAACACGGCTTCTAGCTAGGCACAGATGGGGTAGTCGTCTTGCTGAAGAGAAAAGGAAGCTTTGGGATGAGGTCTGGAGTGTTGAAAGGTGGTTTGGCTTGACCTGCGTGGTAGGAACCCTCTCTTCTTCCTCAGTTGGGTCCTGGAGCACCTCTGGACCAGGTCTGTGGGAAAGGCAGGTGAGCCACAGCCAATTTGTAGAGTGCAGCTGGGAAAAATGTAGTGTGCTGTTGAAGCTCCCCAAAACCAGTTCTGGGCAGAGTGCACAGTGCCAGAACCGGTGTGTGGGTAGAAACAAACAAAAAAAAACTGGCCAAAAAAAGCCCAGAAAAGGGAAGGCTGAGCTCCTGATGTGGCTGCTGAAGAAGATTTGGGGTGCATGGGTGGCCACAGGAGACTCCATTGATGCAGAAGGTTCAGACCAATGGGGATTCTTTCAGTAAATGGCATTTCATTTGATTTTTTTCCCCTGTGTGTAGGAAGTGTTGATTTCTCTAGCAAACACTGTAAATGAAGGTCAGGTTTATTCCACATCCACTTTGCAGCATAACAATGGGAAGTGTCCTGATCTCTTTCTCCTCTGATTGTGATGCCTTCGAGGGCGGTAAGCTCAAGGAGTCAGCTGAATTCAGGCGCATGGAATCCAGGAGGGCAGGGTGGGGGTCAAAAAACTTTACCCAGGGCAATTTCCTCACATGTGTGCGGATCAAATGGTGCTGTGATTGAATCATCACCTAAAAACATGGCACTGGTTGTTACCATAGGACCATCATTCACGTACATTAAACCAGCTGAAGCAACTCCTTGGAGTTTATCTTCACAGGGATATGGAAGTGCACCCATTGGTCTGTTCATGAGATCAGGCCTCTGGTCCAAGGAGTGTCCTGTCTGCAAACCAGGGCTGCATGAGCAGTTTTTAAAGGAAGAGATTAAAGCCCCTGTGGTGGGTACACCGGGACTCTGGCTGGGTTGCAGTGGTCTCTTCAAGGGCATTCACAGGCTCCAAGGCTCTTGTCTACAAACCCATCCATAAAAGAGACATCAGCCTGCTAGTCCTAACCCACCTTCAGGGACAACATAGCCACCACCTGATCCCCCTCTCTGGAGGAGATCTGTGAAGGCAGTTGTAGGAAGATGGGAATTTTCCTCCTTCCAATGGTCACTCCTTCCCATGGGCTGCAGCCCCAGAGGTTGCCTGGTCAAGGCACTGGGTGTTTCTTAATCTGGCTGTTGTCAAAAGCAAGTCTACTTGCTGGGTGGAGCTGATAGATCCAAGGGAGGGCTTGATCCTGGCCTGCTGCTGCTGGCAGCCAGCACGAGTCCTAATGTTTATGATGGCTCATGAGTAATTTATGAAGTGCACCCAAACACCTGAAAATTTTCCTGGGGATTCAGGGGGAGTGAAGGAGCCCATTATATAAGGTGGCCAGGAAGCAAATTGTTTGCTTCATACCTAGGAAAGGAGCCCAGAGCAAATGACATGTTTCTGGCTGTAGCTTCGCCAGCCTTTTTTGACTCCTCAGCTACCTGTCATGGTTCCTCACCCTGCCGCCTGGTTGCTTGGGCAAGAGGGACGTGAAAGGATGGGAGAAGCAGCCCAAAGGGTGCAAGATTGTCCTTTGAGGGGTAGCAGGATGCTGCTGAGTTGATCATTACCATAACTGAATGTTCCCTGGTAGACTAACAGGCTTATCTGCTTGTGCTGCTGGGGTGAGTTTGCACAGAGACTCAGCTGCCTGTTTACCCATTGGCACAAGTCATGCTGACATCTCTGCAAGCATGGGAGAGGGAGAAGAGGACACTGTGGTGGGCACAGCCCCTTCAGGAAGTTTATGACATGGATCAACAGAGACCACATAGGACTGGTTCCCATGTAAGGCCCCAAGCTTTCCCTCCCTTAACCTGCAAGCTTAACCTGGGAGAGGCAGGGGGGGGAAGACCCCCCCCTTCCTCCACTGAAGAAGACAGAGGGGATACAGTCAGCCACAGCAATCAGGCAGTGCTGGCCAGGCTAAATCCCCAGCCTTCTCACGGCAGTCCTGGTTGCTTTTCCCTTAACTCCCAGCTCCAAGGTCCTTCAGACAAGTGTTCCTGGAGTCTGTGGAGGAGAGACAAGGGGAGGAGAGGCAAAGAGGTTTCCTGAAACCACAGGCCCGAGGGGCACACCTAAGAGGCATGGATCGATAGCTGTGCTTCTGAGAGCCTCCAGACTCCCCAGATCAGCGATAATAGAGGGGTGAGCTCATTGCTAATAGCTTTGGTGGGTGCGAGAGCCAAGGGCAGCCGGTCGGTGTCAGTGAAAGGCTGAATATCATCTCTGAGGCTCGGTCGGCACTGCTCCCTGGTGCAGGAGGCAGCAGGAGGATCCTTTCTTCATTATTTCTCTGTGCATGGACCACTTTTTTGATGAGGAGGGGGATCAAGGCTTGGACTTTATCCAGGTACTATCAAATACACAGTGGAGCTGGCAAAACCACAGAGGTTATTTGAGCTAGATGTCTCCTTGCAGTGATCCAGGTTATCTTGCTGTCTGCGTTCCCTTTAATCCACTCTGATATAAAATACCCCACAGAAGGTGTCTTCCCCTGTCTGAGGAGGTTATTCTGCTTCCTAAGAGATCTCTGTACTCCTGCTGCTGCCCTGCTGGGCACCTGATTGCCTGGCTCTGGAGTGAGGGTGCAAGGGGCACACTGATGGGACTGGGGTGGAGCCACCTCCAGGAGTCCATCAGGCACCTAAGCCTCAGCTATTCCTGTCCCCCGCCTGCTCCATTTTTGCCCACAAGGGTTTGCCTCCCCTGCACCAGCCTTGCACCCAGTGCTGCAGCATGGGGAGCCAGGGGACCATGGTGAGCAGGATTTTCAGATGTATACTGAATTTTCCCTTTTTTTTCTCAGGTTCCCACAACTGGGCAAACTCTTTAGACCTGAAAGCACTTTAAGGACCCTGCATGGCTCAGAGGACTGTGGCCAAGAGGAGAGAGAGGAGGGCAGAAAGTTCACAGTTCTCTGTATGCACCTCACTGTGCTGACCCAGTGACACTACAGCCTTGGCTCTCATCACCCAGTGCCTCCACCCCAAAGGAAATCACTCTTCTCCCATGTGCAACTTGTCCATACCCTCTGTGCCCCCCTCTAAGGACAGCACCAAGGGTTGAACCCAGGGCTCACCCCACAGCAGCGACAAGTGGCACAAAGCCCTGGGTACCCAGGCACTTTCCCAAGGGCCACATGACCAAAATATCCTGGTCATCTGTGACAGTCTGTCCCAGAGGTTTGTAGTGAGTGAGAGGTGGGCATGCCAAGTGCTTGTGGGGAGCATCTCCTGCACGGCCTGGCCCTTGTCCCTAATGGATGCCCTGTGCAGCAATTAACGAGGAAAGCAGGGTAGGGAGAGGCTGCCCCAGCAGCACTTTGGCTTTATGATGTACTTTTGCTTGGCATCAGCAAGGTCTGAGGACCGTCTCTGGTGGGGGAAGGTTAATGGTCCCTGGCTGGAGATGAGGCCATCTGTCCCTCACTGAGGGCACCACCAAGTCTGCTGAGCTGTGGCTGTGCAGAGACTCCCACGGCCTGAACCCAGACGCTTCGTCACTGCACTGTGCCTGGGGATGCCAGGGCAAAGGCAAAGCCAAGCCTTGAAGCCAGGCTTAAGGAAGGAGCATTCCTGCACACCCTGAAATGATGGGTTGAGCCAAAGAGGATTGCTGCTGAGCTTCTCTCAGCTCCTGGTGTTGGGGAACATGCATGCGGGTCACAGATGGGACAGACAGGCTGGAAGGCCATGGGGACCCATCACTGATTTCTCTTGATGAGGAAGAAGACAGGCTGGGATGTCAGTAAGGGAGTTTTAGGGTGCAGAGCAGGGTCTCCTAGCAGTGGAGAGGACATAGCTTCCTGCGCAGCTATCTGTCCAACATTTGGTGCCTTGGTGCCCCAACCCAAATCCAGTCCCCAGAGGCTTTAAAGATGCAAACCCCCCATGTGAGCCTTTCCCTTCCCCAGTACCTTGAGTGGCCAGTGTGCTGGAGAGAAGGTGGGAGCTGGACACTGCGCACCCCAGAGCTGACGGGTCCCTCCCAGCCGGGTTGTAGGGGGGCAGCTGCTTGCAGAGGTGCCAGGCCAGCGTGGCATTGCTTGTGCAGCGACTGACACCCTTGGGGTGCAGAAGTTGTCAAAGCTGAAGCAGAGGGGTGGGCATCTGCCCTGATGTCGCACAGCCTGGTGGGTCCAGAGCTAGGCTGGGGGCTCCTGCCCCACCGCGGGCTGTCACCTCGCACACAGCTTTGCCCTCCGGACTGCTGCCCTGCGCCTGTCCCACAGGGTGGCCCGCATCCCTCCCTTTATCCTCCTCCTCCTCCTAGCGAGCACCTGCAGCGCGGCACCGGGCGCGGAGCGGGGTCCGGCTCCCGCTGCCGGCGCGTGCCGGGCCGGAGCCGCCGCTAGAGGCTGCGCGTGCCTCGCCGCGTGCCTCGCCGGGGCGCGCTGCCTGCCCGTGGCGCGCGCAGCTCCGGCTCTTGGGGCCCCGGGGTGCCGGTGCCTCCCGCGGCGCGGCCCGGCCTCGCTGTGCCCCCCCGCTCATCCCGTGCGGGTGGAAAGGCTCACCCTGCATGAGCGGTGCGCATCCGGGCCCTGAGCATCCGTCACGGTGAGACACGGGGCAGGGTGGTGAGGAGGAGCGCCTCAGCCCCGGCCCAGTCCCGCTGCCCACGTCTGCGCATCTCTGCAAGACACAGAGCAGAGCTGGCTTGTGGCACCCCAGGCGTGCCCCAGTGTGGGGGCTGTGTCTGCTCTGAGGTAGCCCTCTCAGTGGTGCCAAGGCTTTGAGAAGCATCTCAGGCTGGGGTGATGGCTCCCCGATGACTGGAGGGTCAAAGAGTGATGCCACAAAGCGGCAGGGATGGGAGGGGTGGAGGAAGAGACAGAAGAACAGCAAAAAAGGGGGACTACAGGGCTAAAGCAGCAACAGGAGAAGAAAATGCCACCCCAGCGCACCTCCTCCAGCTCTGCTGCCAGCACTGTGCTTGCCACATCCTGAGCGACTGTCCCTGCAGCGGTGGGACAGGCAGAGGAGCCGTGTCCTCCCCTGGCAGTGGCAGTGCTGGCACGGCAGCGCCTTGCACACACAGATGTGCAGCCCTCAGGATGCAGCTCTGTTCCCAGCATGACTGACTGTGACTCAGAGAGTGCCTCAGGGGAACAAACCAGATGGGGAAGATGGTGCCTTTTTGTTGTTTGGAAGTGGAGGCACTTTTTAACATGGAGGCCTGTTTTAATTCACCGAGGTGTTTCGCAGACGCTGCAGCACCTGCTGCACAATGAGACACCCCAGAGAGGAAGGAGGATTGCATTTAGCGTGCGCTGTGGGTGAGATGGGAGAAGCCGGGTCATGCTGTGGGCATCTGAGAGGCCGGTTGGGTTTGCACACAGCCAGATCCACACTGGCATTCGACATGGATGGTTTCTGGAGAAGAGGATTTTGTGTTTGCATGCTTACCCTGGTGCCATGAAATTCGATTTTTGGAGGCATTTTCTCTTGCCCTGCTCCTGCCCACACAACTCCCTCCTGGGAAGGCAGTGAGCAGGAGCAGTACTGAGGGGCTGCCAGTGTGATCGATGGGGGTTGCAGCATTTTGGGTCGGGGCACACATATTTAGTGGTAAATCCACAGCAGGATAATTACTTCTCTTTGTGGATGGCGGCTTTATTAAAAAGAGATAAATAAAGCATCTTTAAAGGAGAGGCAGTGAGAGACACAAACCCCATGCTTGGGGCAATGCAGACGGATGAGTAATGGGGCCCTTTGAGTAAGTGCCTGCCTGGCCAGCTCTGAGTCACTGAGCAAACAGCACCAGCCTGGAGCCTGCAGCAGGGCTATTCTTAGCCACTCGCCCCGTCAGGAGATGCTGCTGAGGGAGAGGAGGCAGGTTAGGGGGTGTGAGCTGGGGGGGGAGGGAAACATTTGCTTTCCAACTGAAAAGCCCCTGGAGCCAGCCTCTGGAGCCAGCCTGAGGCTCCACTGCAGTAACCCAGCCTGGAGATGGCAGGCATGAGGATGAGGGGGTGGCTTCTGCCAAATTGGGGAGCTCAGGCTGAGTTTCTCAGTGGGCTGGAAGGAGCTGGAGGGAGGGTAAAGGCAGCTGGAAAGATGGGTGCTCCTTGGCTATGCACATTACCTGGAAGGACCTGGAAGTTCCCTGGTTCCAGAGACAGTGGGCGGCACAGGCCAAGCATTTCCCTCACCAGCCCCCTGAAGCATAATCCCTTCCCATCCATCCGACAGGGTCCCACTTTGAGCTTCTCAAGAGCAACCTCTTCTGAGGCAGCCTGAAGGCTCTGCTGTGACCAGAGTTGTTGCATCAGCGGGGAAGGGAGGTGGCAGAGGGGTACCACAAAGGCCTGGGCTCAGCTGCACTTGGGCTCCTTCTAAATAAAGCATCTCTAGTCATACTGGCTCGAGCTGCTGGCTCAGCCCAGAAGCCTGGAAAACTGAATGACATCATCTGGGTACCGCCAACAGACGGTATTTCCACTCAGACACTAAGTGTATGAGTTTCAGCTGAAGAGAAGAGTGTGGTCAGGGATCATTGCTGGTTTTAGAGAACCCCCTAAAACTGCCCTTTCTCCCTGCAAAGGACTTGATCGGACAACTGACCCTCATTTTGGTCTCCACGCTCACCCAGGGCATCCGAACCCAGCCCCTCTGTGCCCCAAGAGCATCTCTGTGCCCCAGGAGTGACCCTAGCAGCATCTCAACTCTCTAAGGCAGTCTCACTCCAATGCCACGTGGCTGGAACAAGCCCCAGGGACCAACCCATAGGCTCCTTTTCCCCCATGGTGCCAGATCTGTGCTGGCCACAGCGACCTGGACTCTTACTCAGTGGCTGGGGCTGGTGTGGTCCAGGGCTGTGACTCTAGAATTTTGGAAATTCCTGCAGTAGTACTCCAAACCAGTCTGCTCACCAGCCCTGTCTGCATCTGCTGCCACTGAGAGCAGGGTATTTCACCACCTTGTGAAGTCACATTGTGGAGAGGAAAATAAGCGGTAATACAAAGCATCCACATCCCTCTGGCCAACCACATGTAAGGACCTGCAAGGGGACCAGAATTACCCAATCAATTGGGAAATGATAGCCTGGTGATATGGGAGCAGGATCGGGGGCCAGGGTTTCCCTCACACACTAGTTTGGCTCCAACTCTGCCTTCCTGGGTGGCCTTTGGCAAATAACCTGTTGTCTTTGCTACAGGTTTCCTATTTGTACAAGCTGGAGCGAGTGGGATTCTCCTCGGATTCCCAGAGCTCTCTGGATTTGGTAGAGCTGATCCTCATCTGCAGGGGTACATGGGAAAGAAAAAATCAAGCCCAATAACAATAATTACTTTTCTCCTTCCCATGGGTGTTGTAAGGATTAGCTCATGTTTAGCAAAACTCCCTGTAAGTGCTAAGTGTTATTAATGTCTTGGATTGCTGCAAGAGTGAATGTGGCTTTCCAGGGAATGACAGGGTTTTTCCCTTCATTGGCATGGAGCTGCAATGAAGTTATCACAGCCCAAGGTAAGCAGCATCTTATTTCTGTCAGGCTGAGGGTGTAGGACAGTGCCTGCAGCACAACAGTCCTCACCTTGCTTTCCATCAGTGTTGGGAGGGTGAAGCCCATCAACAATCAACAGACCTCTGGAGGAACACACATCCCACAGAGGTTCTCAGAGTGCAGTGCCCCAGTAAGGGCTCATCTCACCGATGTGGCAAATGGCATCTCCCAGTCACGTAATGAAGTGGGGTCCAGCCAGAGGGTCCCAACCAAGAGCTGCAGGATACACGGCTGCAGTGTTGCGCGCCACCCATGCAGCAGCCAGGGCCAAAGACTGGGTCGCAGCTGTGGCATGGCTTGGGATACAAATTTGAATGTCCTGACTCAAGTAAACTTTGCGTGGGTGGGGGTCAATTTATGCCCCTGGGTGCCCTCAGGGTCCTGACACAGCATCCCTGTGCACCGGCAGTATTTACACTCCTGTGAAGTGTGGAAAAGCAGTGTACAACGCTTAAAGCTGGAAAGCTTGCGGGAGATGATAAATTCTCTTTTCCAGGCTCCAGTGCTGGAAAATGGTCCCAAGTCCTCCCAGGAGAGGAAACTGGCCTGTGGCTGGCTCATTCTTTGCCCAATTGCTCTAGCAAAATGTCCTTAATGGGGACCTCCCAGTTCTCTGGGCAGGGGGACAGAGGACCAAAGCTCCTCCGGCTGCTGGACCCTGCCACCATGGCTCTCCAGCCCCGCAGAAATGGGGCTGACTTTTCATGACCCCTTCTCCCCATCCTGACTCAGCCATGCCCCTGTGGTGGGTGGCCGCAGCCTGGGGTGGGATGGCGTGAAGGTACAGGCAGTACGGACTGGCAAGCTTTCAAAGAGGCCACAAGCTAAATAAATAGCCAGCAGCCTATTTCAGTGGCTGCTATATTTAGCTCAAGGAACATTTATTTATAGGCTTGGCAGTCATTCTGAGTCAATAAAAGCCCAAGAGCTGGAAAAAGGACGTTCCTGGGTTTCTTGTTGCAGTAATGGTTTCTGCCGTGCAAACCATGAGGCGTGGGAGGAGAGGCAGCCTCTGCGCCAGGGCAGAGGATGGAAGCTCTGCCGGGTGCGCACCCATGGGTACCTCTGCCAGGGGGCAGAGCCTCCACATACTTGTAGCCCCAGCTAAGAGCAGACATCCAGCAGCATCACCTGGGTCCCCTCCCACCTGGGCATCACTGCCAGTGACCCAATGGACCAGCAGTCCCCTGTCCCAGAGGGAATTTTCTCTAAAACACAAGGGACTTGGGTGTGCCCGTGTAAGCAGCGACACCAGACATCATCCCTGGGGACTCTGCTCCAGCATCTTCCCCAGGGCAGCGGGTCTGGAAAAGCAAAGCCAGGAGCAGGTAAATGGGGAAGCAGATGGGAACAATGCTCATATTTCTGTATTGAATATTTTTCTTTTTCCATGTCATGCATGGCAGCAAACGGTTGAGAGAGGAGGGTGTGCAAACAGCCCCTCTGAAGCTGCTCGTGGGGTCAGCCGAGCAGGAAGCTGAGCTTCACGCTGGGTAGTATAATTTCTACCTCAGCAGCAGACAATGGCAGTCATTTCAAGAGGCTTTATAAAAGACTCAGCAATTGCAGCTGGATGAGGGGAGTGGATTTATAGAAGACCGGGGGATTTATCCCGGTCTATGGAAAACAGCCGTGGGGATGGATGTCCCTTCTGCATTTAAGTCCATTAAGTGCTGCAGCTTTCTGGAGCCAGAGCTGCAGGGATCTTGTTCACGCCTTCTCCTCCTTCCAAAGCAAACCTGCTGCAGGGGGGAGCGGGGGAATGCTTCCACCAGCCTCTGCTCGGGCACAGTCCAGCCAAAACAGGGCCATTGGTTGGCGCCCACCAGCTGCCCCCTAAGCACGGCACAGCTGCTGCTGTGGGGAAGAGACAACAGCTTAGCTGGCCATGGGGGGACATCTGTAGGGTTTTCAGTAGTGTGCAGCAAGTGTGCAGCTACATGCTGCCACCAAGCCAGGAGGAAGGTGGGAGCAGAGTGTGTCTGGGGGCTAAAAAAAAAAAATTTAAAAAAATTTATTAATAAGAGGATATATTTCAATACAAACACTCCATGCCTTTGTGCTCTTCAGATTGGCAATCTCTACTGTCCCCTACAGTTGTATATGTACATTTGGAGCAGGACTTGGCCAGTTCTTTCCACAAGAAAAGGGCTGCTCAGGTACCTGCCTACAGCTCCAGAGCCATGAATCACACACCTTCAAAAACCACTTGTGTGGCTGTTTGCAGCCCTTGGACACAGGAACACCCCAATTAATTCTATCCCCCTACTCTCTCAGCCATGAATCTTACTTCTGCTTTGAATTTCTCCAGCTGCAGCTTCCAGCTCCTGGGCCCTATACATAGACATGGCTCTGGCTGTATGTCCAGGTTGGGCTGTGTGTCCAACTCTCCATTGGCTCTGGCCCCCGTCAATGCAGCCGAAGATCTATTGCCCACCCCAATTCCCCAAGAGGACCCTCCAGCCCCACCCTGAGAAGATCTGACCCTCAAAAACCACGGCTGACACCAACTGTTAAAACACCTATTTGGGTATTTATTACAACACATTGTTCCAAAATACAAAAGAAAGGAAAAGAAAGTAGAGGGTAGAAAAGCACTGCTGTTTACAGCCTCTGGTAATAAATAAATAAAGACGAGGCAGGGGCAGGGTGTCTCCCTGGGTCCGACGCCAGCACTGGCTGAACGGGCAGCGAAGAAGGGAGCACGGTGGGACTGGTGGCCAGAGCCTCTCTTCCCTGCTCGGGAGTCCCCAGGTACGCCAGGGTGGGTGCAGCCCCCCTCCCTTGTTGTGCTTGCTGAGGAAGGGCCTGATCCTGCAGGGATGGAGGTGGGAGCTGAGGAGGCTCAGCCCCAGCGTGGCTGGGACCTGCCTGCTCCCTCCCTGTCCATGGCTGCCCCAAAGGCAGGTGAGGTAGGAAGGGTGATGCTGGACTGGGACCCAAACAGGGGTCTGTCAGGGTCCCCCGAGAAAGGGGCGAGACCTGAGCAATCTGCTCTCCGGTGCGGTCTCAGAGCAACCTCAGAAAGGAGTTCAGCACTGCATGATGAGAAGAACCCCAACCCATGGCCAAGTAAAGTCACGACAGACAGGAGACCATGCCCAGGCCGCTTGGAGAAGGGCGATGTTAAACACTGCAAATTAAAATGACTCTTTATGGGGCTGGCACAGTATGGAGAGTGTTTTGTACCATGGTGCAAATGGCATTCCTTTTCCCCTTCCCTAATGTCTCCTCCTTCACCTTAGTCATCTGGAAACCTCCAGCTTGTACAAGGAGCCCAGGAAATGGGTGCGAAAAAGCAGCACTGGACTCTGTCCACCCCAGTTTGTCAGCGTTGGATAAAGGCCATATCCAGTCCCATGTCAGGAGCCAATCCCAGCCCCTTTCTGAATCCCTCCAGGTACCGGAGGGATCACATCTCTTCTTGCTGCTCTGCCACTGAGCTTGCTCTAACCAGCTATGTGTACTCCCGGGGCTGTGCTGTCCCCAGGCAGGGAGAGGACACTCAAGCCAAGAAAAACCTGGCTAAAATGAGGTCCCAGTGCACGAATTTGGCTGAGTGAGGGAACTTTGCACACCAGCTGCGCACCCTGTGGATGAAGATGCAGCCCATAGAAGAAGGTGAGAGGACCACAACCTGGAGGGAGCTGACTCCATGAGCTGAATGCCTGCCCAGAGCTCCTTAAAGCTGTTAGAAAAGCTTGAAGCTTTCACTGTTTAATTCCCTGTTCTCGGTGCCAGTGGGTTCCTGCCTCTTGCAAACATGAGCAGGCGCCTGTATGGGGGAGAGGAGCCGCAGGAAGGGAAGAGTTAAGGGAATGGATCTGCCCCGGCGTTTGGGTGTCTTCATACCCTTAGGAAGCACCACCCTCCCTCCAGCTTCTCTGGCAAGGATTTACCTCCTGGGACAGCTGGGAGCTGTGCCTAGCGCAGCCCCAGGCGGGCTGTGCGGAGCAGAGAGAAGGTGTGATGGGGCCTTGCGTTTATTCACAACAGAGAAACAAAGAGCAACATACAAAGAGTAAGAAGCAAAGTACAGAATCATAACCATAATAATCGTAATAATAATCATAAATACTCAAATCTATCATTCATAGATTGCAATGACAACACTGATAGCTTATTATCATTAGTATTAAGGATGGGAGGGGGATGGGGACAGCAGGAGGGGGTTCTGGGACCATTGTCTCCTAAGGGGCAAATGTAATGGGGATGGACGTCCAAAGAAACAAGCAGACAAAGAGAAGGGCCAGGAAAACAGCAGGGACAGGGGATGCTGCTGTCAACGCCAGGGACAAGCTGGCTCCGACCCAAACCTCTGGCTCAGAGCTGCTGACCTGATCACCGCCCTCCTGCCAGGTTTGCTTAGTCCCCCCAAAAGGTGGCTGGGAAGGAGGTGGCTGGAGGACTCAGCCCTGGGGACAGGTGGGAGCTGGAGAGAAGGGTAAAATGTCCCTTCCAGCCTGAAGGAAACCTGGTGTTCTCTGACCTTCATGTAGTGGAAAGCTCAGTTGTTGCTGCTGCTGCTGCTGTGACCATCAGGCACTCAACAGCTTTGTTAGTTCCTCCCTTGAAAGGAGAGACCTTTCCTCTCCTTTGCTCACACTTCTGCTGCTATTGGCCCCTACTAATATCTGCACCCTCATCAGACTGGCGTGGAAGGACGTTTTTTTTGGTTCCAGTGAAGTTTTAGGTTGGGTCATCTGGCTGTCAGAGCTGTGAGATGTCACAGCTCTCTGATTCATGGACAACTTAGTCTATTAGACAGAGTCTGATTTTTTAAAAAAATCATTTAATTGTAGTCCATTTGGTGACCCTGATGGCTTTGGGTAAGGACTGGCAGGAGACACTCAGGTAGGGCTGCTCCATCAAGACATATTTTCTGGATGAAGCCTTAAAATATTGCACGAGAGGGCTTCTACTGCACATGCCCAACATAAAGGGGAAGGATGAATGTGAAGTACATCAAAATAAAGCTGCAGAGGTGGGTCGTGAATGTCTCTTGGCAGTTATGATCTACTGATCTTAAAATCCACTTCTTTTTTTGCTCTGGTTTTAGAGGAGAGAGGAATGCATCACGTCTAAAGACTCAAACATGGCTGAGGAGCATCCAGGGGATGGCAGAATGGAGACAGGCAAAAAGCAAACTATGTATCTGCCTCTTTTGCAGACATTCAGTCTCATTTACAAGACGTGTCTTCTCCTTCCTGACTTATTCCAGCTCCCTTTTGTGCATCATGTCAGATAAGGGAATGAGTTACATGAGAACTCTCTAGCACCTTGTCTCATCTCCCCAGCTGGCTGTGCGATCTGTTGCCCTGTTTTTATTAAATCCCTTGGGAAGTCATCTCTCTATTGCCCAAAGCTACACCTAACCAGCTTCTGCCAGCAGCTGGCCTGGCCTGAGGTCAGTTGATCTGTGCTGGCACCAACACTGGGCTATGGGATGGGCAGAAACTGAGTGATACAGAGCAGAGATCAGCAGGCGATAACCCCTGGCATGCTTGGGAAGAGGTGCCACCACTGAGGGCAGCAGGAGGGGAAGGCGGACCAGCAGCGCTGCTTGGGCAGGAGGCAAGCAACACTAACCCTGGGTTCAGGGTGCTTACAAGAGGGAGGACGAAGCCATTTTCCCTCCCTCTTTGGACTTGACATTGATGCCCACTTAGGAGACCCTGCTGCAAATGCAGCTCCTGAATAGGTACCCGACTCATGGGATGGGACCCAAATGCTTATTGGAATCTAAAAAGGGACCTTGGAAAATAGTGTCATCATCCTTTCGCGGCCAGAAGGGAGAAATGTTCAGGTTGGCACTGAGCTGGTTTGAGATGGTTGCTGGAGGCAATGATGGCTGGTGGTGGCCTTTTGAGGGATGACTATGAGATCTCTCACCCTCTTCATCATCAGTGTGAGGAGAGAAGCAAGCATTCTAGCTGCCCCAGCCCCTCCCCACCACACCTTAGGGAACCAGGCACAAGTGCTTGGGGCTCCCCAACATCTCACCAAATGGCCCCATGGAAAACCAGAGAAACTAAAGCTGGCCTGAAGAGTGCAAGGAGCCTCTGGGGAGACTTGTCTGAACTGCAAACACAGAGGTGGTTGGGGAAGTAACCAGCTGAAGCAAGCAGCCCCTCCTTGTGTGATTGCAGCTCCTCACGCCTCTGCTTTGTGTTCAGTTTTAAACCTGAGATCATTTGTTTTTGTCACGTGTAGCTTGATTTAAAGATAGAAACAAACGACAAGGAAGAAGAAGGAAAAAGGAGAGAAACCATGTGGACCCAGAAAAGAAAAAAAACATCACTCCAAGGATGACACAGGACACAGACATGCACAAACAGAGACCCCTGAGGTATTAGCTTTGCAAACTAGCGCGAGACAAGGGAGAAAGCAAAGACAGCCACAGGGAGAGATGTGCTTTGTAGTGGAGGCAGTTCAGTGCCTACAGCTCCAGAAAGCAGCTTCTCAACAAGCGTGATGTTGGGGTTTGGGGGCAAGAACTTGGCTCCCCACCAGGATGGGGGGGAAGCATCCAAATGCTTCTGAAAATAAATCAGTTGTTCCCCCTGTGTGCTTGGAGAGCTTCATGTCTGGCCAGCTTATCATCCGCTGGAAGGAGGGGAGCCAGCCTGCAGTGGAACAGGGCCAGGGGAGTCCTGGCGCCTGTAAAGATGCTTCCCATGAGTTTCTCAGATGTGAATCCTGAAAAACCACTGCCCCCAAAGGGAAAATGGTGCCCATACCTCCCAAGAAAGGTGACTGAGGCAAGGGAGAGCCAAAGGGCTGGTACAGGCAGGCAAGACACCCCTCAACAATCCCAGCTACCACCAGCCTCCCCACTCTGCATCTGCTGCAGCAGCCTCCCACACCTTCACTGCACAGCTGGAGGTGACACCCAGCACCCTTCCCTCCACTTCAGGTGACTCTCTCCTTGCCCTCTCCAATGAGGCTAGGCAGCCATGGGGGCGAGTATAGGAGTATGATGGGGATAGGGTGATGGCCAGGATGGAGGCAGTGGCTGGGAAGGGATGGGATGGGATGATAGCTGGGATGGGGATGAGGAGAAACAAACAGAGATCAAGGGGTGAAGTGGCAGCAGCTTCCAGAAGAGAGTTTTCTGGCTCAGTTCATGTTGTAAGAAGGTTTTATGGTTTGCTCGTTCTCTTGTTCATTTCTAGAAAGAGTGCCCAGAAGTCTCCTGGCCCCTTGTCGCTGTGCCCGGAGGGAAGGGGCGGGGGGGAAAATCTTTGTTGTTGACATGAGCTATAGAAGGAGCCACAGGCCTCAGATATTGCTTAGAAACTCGTATTTCAGATTTAAATACCATACACAGTAAAAAGAGAGCCGAAAGTACCGCCCCACATTGTCTGCAAATCATTGCCAGAATGAACAACTTCAATAAATTAAAAACAAAACAAAAAAATTGAAATATTATTTACGTCTCAATAAAAATCGCAGTAAAACCATTTACCTTTTCCTTTGTGTGTGTGTGTTTTCATTTTTTTCTTTATATTATATATAATATATATTTATATATGTATAGGGCTGCTCCAGTGCAGCATTTTTAGGATACTTAGCCAGAGAAACAAGGGGGAGCATGCTTAGTGCACCGGGGTGCAGGGAAGGGGTAGCTGTGGTCGCCCCACAGGCATTGTTCCCCATCCCTGCAGCCAGAGTTGCAACCCCTGCCCCTTTCTGCTCAAATTTTATGCCGAAATTTTGAGCATGGATCTCTTGAGGGCTGGAACCCCCTGGAGATGTGGGAGAAGGACCATGGCAGGTGCAGGAGGGACACTAAGCATCCACCATTATGTTTCCTGACTCTGGAAAGATTCATCTGCCTTCGCTTCAGTTTCAGCGTGTGCGCGCCTGAAAATGCACACGCATGTATAAATACTCCCCCCCGCAACCCCACCACCCCCTCCCCTCCCCTCTCCCCCCAGCTTAAATATCCCCCCACCCCGTCCCAGCTCTCCAGGCACCCTGGGTGGGTGTCAGGACACCTCGATGATCTCCATGCTGCCCGAAAAGCTGGACTGTTTGCCGATTTTGCCCAGCTCTTCCCGAGCCCTGCCCTCAGACATGGTCTCCTCAAACTCCATCTGGCAGCTCCTCCGCTTGAACTGCTTCTCGGCGCCGGTCTCCTCGTGCCAGCTGTGCCGCCCGTCCCGTGGCTCAGCCCGTGCCTTGTCCCTCAGTCTGATCTCACAGCCACCTGCCACCCCGCCGCAGCTGAACGGTGGCGGATACGGGCCAGTGCCGGCAAACAGGCCATTGCTGCTACCGCCAGTATTGCCAGGGTCCGTGCCAAAGTACCAGCCAGCCTCGCTGGAAGGGGTGCTGGGGGACTCCAGGTGCACCCCACTCCAGGCAGTGGTGGAGGTGGGGCCAGGAACAGCAGCTGGCTGGCTGAGCCGTGGCGGCAGCCCATCCTCAGCACCAGGGCTCTTGCGTGCAGCGCAGGCCCCGCCAATGTTGAGGCTGAGCCCATGGGCTGGGGAGCCTGCTGGGTGCCGGTGCTTCCGCCGCTGCCTCACCTTGGCCTCCAGCAGGAGGTCAGGCCCGCTTGGCCGGTCGGGGCTGTCTGCCCCTGGGGAGAAGGGGCTGAGGCCACCAGGGCCTGAGGGGCTGTCTAGCTTGCAGAGTTTAGGGGCATCCCCAGGGCCAGGAGGTCCAGGGGGGTCCTGCCGCAGGCCCGGGGAGTAGGCAGACTTGATGTCCAGGGAGAAGGAGCGTTTCAGGCGGTTGGTATCCTGGATGCGCTCAGAGGAAAGGTGCAAGCCATTGAGCCCCTGCTGCAAGGTGGTGGGTGACAGGACCTTTGGGGTCCCACCTTGCCGCTCAGGGTCACTGTAGGGGGACACCGAGCCAGTGCCTCTTGGCACCTCCTCTGCCTTCTCTGAGGTAGGTGGTGTGGGGTGCCGGCTGCCCTCAGATGCCTCTGCCGGGTCCTGTTGGGCATCCCCCTCACCCCGGTCACCTTTTGACTTCAGGGCCTTGAGGAGCTTCAGGCTCCTCTCATACTCCAGGAGCTGGCCCAGGAAATTGAAGTTGGGTGAGATAGATGGGCGACGGTCCTTAACGAACCTGCAGAGCACAGACAACCCCAGTTGGAGCTTTTTCCTTTAGCAGGACACCCCTACTCTCCCAGCCCATTTGGGAAGAAGCAGCAGCTTTATCCAGGAGCTTCTGACCAGACCCTCAGAAGAAAGGGGTCTTGGTGAACCACAGTGCATCTGGATACCCCATGGGTAGAGCTGGTACTGCCTCCCCCACTTCATTTTACCACTCCAAGCCATTTCTTGTTGCATGCATTCTATGAAGTGAGGTTTGGTTTGGTTTCACCAAGACTCAGACAAGGCAAGAGAGAGCTTCAAGGAGGTCCCACCCTCTCCCGGGCTAAGCCTGCTTTCTGTCCCTGGAATGAAGTATACTGGTGTAACTCCTCCCCACCCTTCCGGGAAAGCTCACCTGTAAGCATCATCTGACGACATACCCATGGTTTTCATAATGTAGGCAATGGCAATGGTGGCTGACCGGGAGATCCCAGCCAAGCAGTGCACAATCACCTGGCAGCTGGACACCTTGGCCTTGTCTGGAGCACAGTAGAGAAAACAGAGAAAAGCATTGATGTGGTCAGAGACAGTGAGCAAAATAACTCTAGCCTCCCTCCCTAGCCCTCAACCCCTTTGTGTGAAAGAATAACGGTTACTGGCAGTAAGATCGTGGAGGACAGAAGACTTGAGGTTTGAATGTTGGGACCTGGAGGGTCTGCAACCATTGTAACAAAAGCTCACCAATGAATTCAATGGATTTATCCAGCCAGGGAAGCAGCTTCTCACAGTAGTTGTCATTGACAGGAATGCGCATGAAGTGACTATCACAGATGAAATCTGGCTTGGGACAGGAGTTGCTGGCGTTGAGGACATAGCTTATCCCGTTCTGCGTCATCAAGTCCTGGTGGGAAAGAAACAGTCAAATCATTGGCTCAGTTCAGTCAGCAGCGAGTGCTGAAGATCTGCCTTGCCACACACTCTCTGCCTTTTTTCCATTCCAGTATTTTCCCCTGTGGTTCTCCCATTGCTGCTTTGGCCTAGATGATGGTAGTACACCAAGATGAGAAGGTTGTGTCAATTTGATGACACGTTTGAACCTCGGCAGATCTTTACTTTGGTCCAAGTAAAAGTAAGAGAGACCAAAAGACACCTGGAAGGGGGTCCCAGAAGGGAAAACCTAAGATTCCCAGAATGAGAGGCATAGGGAAATACAAGAAAAAAAAAATCAGCAAAAACTCTGGCTGAAAGCGTTGAAAGTATCAGCTGAGGGAGAGAGGAGGCATCTCACCAACAGAGTGGGGTGAGTCTCTGGTTGCACCCTATGCTAACCAATGTCAACCCTTGTCTTTGCTCCCATACCCCTCAGAAGTACATCACAAGTTCTCACAGATTTGTTAGTTGTTCACTGTAAACATACAGCTCTTGTGTTGAGACAGAGGCATATGGAGAGAGGAACCATCTCTTCCCTCATTCTGACACTGGAGCAAAGCTGGACAATTTTTCTGTGACTTCTCTTCTTTGGCCACCATCACTGCCCGTATTTCTGACTCAATAAAATGCAATGGCACAAGGGTGACTTTAGGTAAATAGGGCCAGGTGAAAAACTGCAATGAAGGGGGGTGAGGGTTGACCCGTAAGTCATCCACCAGGGAACTGGCTTGCTGGGTGCCTACCTGCTGCATCCATTTATTCCCTTCCAGGGCTACAGCAAACTTGACTCATATATGGTGCTGACACCAAACTCACGGCTCATCTAATCCCTGTCTCTTTCCGTGTCCCATCAGATTAGGTATCAGCTCTACAACTGGGGGCAGGTTGCTTATGAAACATGGGGGAACACCTGTGCCAACTGCTGAGTCTCAGTGCCTGGTCTGCGCTATTCCATGGAAGACCCAAAATTAAACAGGAGGAGAAAACACTAAGCTGCCATGTGTGATCTCTCCCTTGCAAGGTGCTGGAGAAGCAAAACCCATGCATGGCCTCCACACTTGACCCCTGCCGCCTATGAATAGAGCACCTTCTGGCCACGTCATGGTGATGTCAGAAAACACAGCTCCAAAAGATGGATAAAACCCTCTGAGGAGGTAAGGAGGGAAAGAAACCATCAATTTCCCTGCCTGATGTTGGCTCCTAGTGAGACTGCATCGGGATTTTGGCCCTGACTCCCCAGCAGCCAGTTCCTGCCCACCCCAGCAGGCTCTGCAGAGCCCAGCTCCGGCTTAGCAGAGCCAGCCCAGCTCCCAGGCTCACATTCTTGGCATTTTTCTCTTCCATTTCCTTCTACTCCCTGTATATAATTTCTCTCTCCCTCCTTTCTGTCTCCAACTCCCCTCCGGCGCTGCGGTCCCTCTCCCCCCCAGCTGCCCTGGGCAAGGACGCCTGGCTGGCTCCCTCCTGCCCGCGGTAGGCAGGCGCCCAGCAGCATTTTAACTGCAATTCCTCTTTCTTTCTTCTTGCTGTTATTTTTCCATTAAAAAAAAAATTCCTTCCCTGGCATGACATCACAGCGCAACACTTCCAGCACCTTTAAAAGAGCACTGTACCTCTTTTCTCCTCTCTCCCCACAGTAAAAATTTGCTCATTTTTATATTTTGGGCCTCCTGAAGCAGCCCAAGCCCCTGGCGCTGGCTGTAGCTGCCCATCCCCACGCTGACACAGCTAAATACCCCATCTTGCTCCCACTCTCCAACTCCCAAGGGGTGGCAGCGTTGCTGAAATTGGTGTTACCTGGCAGCCTGGCTGGACGGGGGGTGGGCGCAAAGCTGGCTTCTGTTTCACATCTCCCTCTAGCTGTGGTAATTCTCCCTCCAAGCACAGGTGTTTTCCTGGCTGTGCTGCTCCGGACCCTGACTTCACTGTGGGCTCTTGGGAGGAGTTTAACCACTCCAAAGCTCATCAGTGTAAGACAACTCACCCTGTGACCCAGGTCTTCTGGGCTCTGCCTATAGCACTCCCTGCCTTCAGCCTCCTGGTAGGGTCAGAATGACCATGAGTGGTCCTCCCTCTGGGCAGGAGAAGAGTCCTTAATGCCCTCGCCCCTCTGCATGGCTGGGGCGGTCCCAGATGAGACAGGGTGGATGTGTCCCCTCAACAGGGGTGTACCTTGTTTAGGACGTCTTTCTGGGAGCCCAGGTAGAGATGCGGCAGGATGCGTGTGGGGCCAACATTGGCCACGGGCAAGCATGGCTGGGAGATGCTCATCGGCAGGATGGCAGCTGGTTTCCCCTCGCAGAGACCTGGGAAGCAGGATGAGAAGGTGGCAAAGCCTCCTGTGGAGAAAATGGGGACATTGAGCTCATAGCAGCAAGACTGAGACCATCAGTACCTGGCACCCCAAGCTGGGGAGGCGGTGGCAATAACCCTGCAATGCTGAGAACAAAGCCCTGCAGAGCAAAAAGCCACCATTGCCAACCAGCACAGATACGCTGTGATGACTGTGCCACACACACGGAGAAAGGAATGGAGATCCAAGCCTGATTTTTCTTGCTGCAGCTGGATGTGAGGCAATCCTGCACATCCTCCTGCTCTTCACAACTTCATTCAGACAAATGACAGGAAGAGAAAGTCCTTCTCTTGGCCGCCTACTCCTCTGAGGACAACCAGGGTCACTTTTTGACAGTTAAACCCAACAGGGCAGGATGACAACAAGCAAGCCTGCCGAGGTGCAAAGCTCCGCAGGTTAGGGAGGTCAGCCCAAACCTTGCCACAATGGCTATGCTTACACACTGCGTTTCCTGAGCGATGCCCGCTCTGCCCAGCCTCACCGAGTCCGTGATTTCTGCCACAGCTGACTGGACCTGCACACTGGTACCTGCAGGCCATTGCTGGTTTTCAAGCTTTGACCTGAACATGACGGCAAGCAGCAACCAATTTAGTGCACCAAGATGCTGGGCAGTCATGCCCAGCTTGAGCATCCTGAAGCCTGATATTGAGAGAGAAACCCCAGCTGGGGCCTCGGAAGGTGCCATCTGACAGCCAGAACTATCACCACAGTGTCTGGCATGGTCAGAAGCATAGCCTAAATGTGAATGAGTCTGCCTGAAAACCAGTCCCTACTGCCAGTGACAAGACTATTGACTTGAGCAGGGCAGCAAGCATTGCTCTACCTGCATGGTGGGCAGCTCGTGGAGCTGGAAACCCCACAGTGCCATCACATGTGCCACGCAGTTCTGCAAGGACACTGGTGATCCTGATTTGCTCTTGCTCACCAATCCCATTCTCAGGGGTAAAGTTGGGTCTGGCTAGCAGTGGCCCAACCTGACTTTGCTCCAGCTGAGGACATCTGGGCAGCAGATGCAGCTTGACATCACCCAGATGGCAGATAAGACTTCGGGGCTTAACTGCCTTTGACTGTTAGAGGGACCAGTATTCCTCCATGAGATCTTTCTGAAGGTCCAAGTCTCTGGACTCTGCACCATGGGTATCCCTGGCTCATCTCCACAGCTAACAAGACCTATTCATGAGCCACTAATGACCTTTCCAGTCACACTCTCTCCCCCTTCAGAAGCACAGCAGCCTTGGCACATTCTCAATTTACCTTCTCTAGCACATTGCCAGCATTTTTGCTGACCCTCCTGGCTGACCTCCCTGGCTGCTGGTGTGGCACCCAGGCTTTGGTGGGGCATGAATGGTGATGCAGGAAATCCACCCTACGTGTTTGGGAGGTGAAAGTGATGGAAAAGCCAGAAAAGCACACAAAATCATGCTCACACCACCTAGGAATATCCAAGGTCCTCCATCTCAGCAGCTCCTGGTGTCAGCTCCTACCACCCCAAGAGGGACATGTCCTCCAACTTCTTTCCTTGCCTTTCTTCTGTTTTCCTGGCCGGTAGCTAATGCAGCTCCCTGCTTCAAAACCTGACTGAGCCAGAAGGGGTAGAGTTAAAGCACCTTATCTTCTCTAGCATTTCCTTTTCTCTGGCTCCCTCCAAAATGACATCACCTCTCAACTGGGACATTAAATCAGAGGAAAAGCAGGAGGCCCAGCGCAGGTGCAGCACAGCTCCAGTTACTGCTCATCCCAACGCTGTGTCCCCACTGCCAAGGACTGTAAATCACTGGCCAGAGCCCTGTGTGGACACATGTGACCTCCCTGTTTCACCCCGTGCTTGAGCACATGCTGCTGATGCCCGTGGGATGCTCCAGCAGAAACACTGCAGGAAGGGTTTCCTTCAGCTGCCCCCAGGAAAGCCTGCAGTACATGGGGTCAAGTGGGGCACGGGTTTGACCCCTGGACTTGTGCAAAACAACACGGGAGTTTCTTCAAAGGAACCCAGCACATTTTTGGGGAGCAGGGTGTATGCAAGTGCAACCCAGGGGATCAGTGCCTGCTCTGGTCCCCACGTCCCCAGCCTCTCATGCTCACTCATACCCATATCTAGAGCTGCCTGGGGCTGTGTATGGCTTCGTATCTCTCTTTAAAAGCCAGGAATGTGGGGTGATCTCATAGCTAAAGCAGGTTGGGGCACGTCACTCTCTCCCCCTCGCCTGCCTCCGCCAGTACTCGCCCAGCAACACATTCTCTGCCAGCCCTGTCTGGGGAAGTCCACACAGGGTCAGAGAGGGCTGTGAAGCAGGTGGAGATGTTTGCAGAGAGTGGCAGTAGCACCCTCAGCTATGGTGCCTACCGCAGCACGCTGCCAGCAATTGGAGGGTGCCGGCATCCAAAATGATGCCCACAGCTTGCCCTGCTTGCCCCAAGCAAAGCCTCAACCCTGTGTCTGGCAGCCCAGGCATGCTCCCATCCCGCCTGTCCTCATTTCCCCCATGCTTGCAGCTGCTGGGGGAAGCCCAGGCTTGGGGGACACCCCAGAGATGGGGCTGGGTACCCAACACCATTCCAACCTTGAAGCAATGCTCACCCCACCCCATGCCGGCTGCTTTAACATGCCTTTCATTTTTAGAAAGCAAAGCAGCTCTTCAAAACAAACCCAAAGGCAGTGAATGTCCCTGGCTGGGCTCCAGCTGATACCTGGGCTTTCCCACTCCACATCCCGGGCCATGGATCTGAGCTTTTGCTTGTAGAACAGCAGAGCCCCACAGGGTGAGGAGCCAGGGCAGCACTGGGTCTTTCTAGTCTTTCCTCTTTTTATTCTCAGTGCTGGTGCCAGAAGCACCATTTCTCTTGGCACATGGGGAATTAAGCTCAGGAAGGACCTATGTATGATATAGAGTGGGTGCTTGAGGATCTCTGGTTTCTTCTTGATGCTCCTCTTGAGCCTTGCAGCAGCTTGCTGGGGTGGAGATGGTCCCTGTGTGGCACAATCCTGTGTGCTGCACATGGCTCCAGCACTCTTGAGAACTCTCAAAATCATCCCCTGGAAACCCCAGGGTCTTCCCGCAGTTACCTGCGGCAGAGGTGGGGCCCAGTAAGAGAGGGAATGTTCGGGCACAGGGAACAAAGCCAGAAGTAGGAACTCCTTCACTGTTCCTCCTGAAGATGAAGGAAGGAGGAGCCAAGAACCATTATCAGGCACGTCTCTGGGAGGGCTGGGTGGTGAAAATCACCCCACAACTTTGGGGCATTCATTCAGCAATGCCCCAAGAGACATAAGAACCCTTCACGGTGTCCAGTTCAAGGGGAGGCTGAAGAGAAACGCAGCTTTCAGGAGGGAAGTGCTGTCACCTCCCCGAAGAAGCAAACCAAGACACAGAGTGCTGCAGCAAGTTAGTGCCATAAGAACAACTGAAATTTCATTTCTTTCTCCATCCCAGGCTTCCCTCGTGGGGTACTGACCCTCCCTTCCACCTCCAGCTCTGCCCTGCAGAGAACCCTCCAGGCCAAGCCCCCAGTCCTGCTCTACATGGCCCTGCAGCAAACAGAGGAAAGGGAAAAAAACACAGAACTCCTCCAACACCATCTTTGCCCTCCCCTCTGCACTTTTTCCAGCTGAACATCTATGACAACCTCCCAGTGAAACAATTTGTTGGGTGAACAGACACCACAGAGGGAAGGCAGCCAGTCTGGGAATCCTTCCCAAGCCTATCCATCAGCCTGGGGGAGATGTCAGTAGCATCTTTGAATAAGCCCCTGCGGTACCAGCACTGCTGCAACTGTTGGAGAACCCTGTGACTCTTCCCCTTGAACAGCCAACTGCATAGTGTAAAGCCCCTTTGTGAGACTGCACCAGCATCTGGGTAAGACCATGAGATGGCTATAATCAAAACAAACAGAAAGCCCCAATCTTTCTGGCACTGGGCTGATGGGCATGAAAGATTAAAAGGTGAAAGGAGAGAGACTACTGAGCTGGGACCCTGCTGCATCTGGGAACCCCTTCCCAGCCTTGGCTGTCACCTTTAGGTGGTTTTTGGGGACACCCAGATCATGGTTGGGACACTAACATCATCTCAGGCACCACCCATCAACTACCAGTTGCCCTGCTCCCCTCTCTGCCAAGGCAAGGCAGCAACGGTGGTGCAGGGAGAGTGACACAGAAGGTGACAAAGTCCTGGCCAGGGACAGGGACATGGTGTGGCATAGTTTTACTCCTGGTGGTAAGCCCCAGCTTTGAGGATTTACAACCTGTCAAGCTGCACAGGATGTTAGGGGGAAACACTTCTGGGGACAAAAGGGAGGCATGGGGCAGATTAAGCAGGGCTATTCCAGCTCCCTGCTGGTGCCTGCATCCTTCCCTATGCTAAGGCCATCTTCCTAGGCTGGAGGCATAAAGCGGAGACAGAGAAACAATGAGGGTTTGAAAACCCTCTGACATCTCACTGTGACAGCTGCAGACTGTCCATTCATCTCCAGCCCCATGGGATCCTCTCCTTCAGAGTCACTTGAAACAACCCAACAGCTCTGACCTCGATGCTGCAACCTGCCAACGGCAAGAAGCCACAAGAAGGCTGCCTAGGGCACCTGCTTCATCCTAAAATGACTCTCCAGGAAACCCATGAGCCTCCTGAACACCCACAGCCCCATGAGTCTCCTAAAATGGCCCACTCTGTCCCAAGATGTATTGAGTAGCCAGGACATGTCCTGTTCACCAGCCTGCCACTGGACCATGTCCAACCCAAAGTCCCCCAGCTAGAAATGGGGAAGGAGAGGTGGCATGTCACTCTGCTGTGCCATCAGTCTGTGGCAGCAAGGGTGGGAATGGGCATAGCTGAAGCTGCAAACCATCCCTCAGCCAACAGCCACCACATCCTACCTCCTCACCCCAGTACTCACACCAGGAGCTGGCAGGAGACCTGTGGGGGATATTAAAGAGGTGGTTTATAGCCCACCCTCATTGCTCTTATAGTGAGTGTTAAGGAGCACCAGCTGGAGCTGCTCAGAGACTGGTTCTCCACACAGGTGCTGGAGATTTTGCAGCAGCCCACAGCCCCACTGGTAGGTTTTGTGCCTGTGCTCATGCTGAAGACCCTCTGCCCCCCTAAAGCTCCTAGCAGCTAAGGGGGCTAAGAGGCTGGGCTCTGCTCAGTTCTCATTGAAATGCCTGTGGTGGCTGGGAGCTGCTGCCAGGGTGGCACGTGGAGAAGGGCAGCGGGGCATGCAAGCAAGCACACGCCTCAGCTGCTGCTGAAGCAGCCACCACTCCAGCATGGCTCCAGCACTGTTGTGCTGCCTCTGTGGCCATAACAGTGCCTGGATGCCCCCTTCCCATCGCTCCAGTCCTCTGGCAGGGCAGCGAGTTCATGCATTTGGCCAAGCATCTTTGAGGCAGGTTGAATTCAAGGAAGGAAAGTGGAGAGGCCAGTCACACTGTACATGAACCCTCAGAGCCGCTGGGAAAATCCCACTTTGCAACACACTCTCTCCCTGGCTCTCGTGCTGGGTGGGAGCCTGTTGGTGCCAGCAGCTAAGCTGGGCAGCATGATGAAACACTGCTTACTGCCACCCTTACTCACAACGCTCCAGGAAGCCCCGGGGTTTTGTCAGTGCTTCCTGCTGCCTAAGATGCTTCTTAAATTTCCTCCAGTCTCCACCCTCACTGTTTCACTCTTGGTGCTGCAGCCCCCTTTGCTTTTCCCCAGCCCTGCCAGCAATGCCAGATACAGGCAGTCTGCTTGCTTTGCATGCCCTCTCCACACACCTGGGTGAAATCCTGGTGCTCCACAGCCTGGTCAACTCACCCTCTCCTGGTTGATGCTCTTTTACTTCCACCCATCTCAGTGCACTGGAGAAGCCCAGTGCTTGCTTAGTCCCTTGTCCCCCCTGCATTCGCCTGCCCAGCCCCTGTGTTCTCCCCCTCAGCCTGGGTTTCACCCTCCCTTCACTCAGCACCAGATTTCATCACCCCACTGCTGCTCCTTCCCTCCCCGCCTCCCCTAAACAGTGGGGATGAGAAAGCTGATGAATCAGCCCTATTACAAATTCATGTGAATTCCCCATTTCTCCAACAGTCACCCCGAACAGCCTCTACCCATCTGCTGCTACATCACCCTGCTGCCTCCCAACCTGTGCCAGCCTCTCCTGGCCTTGCAGGCTGGTCCCAGACCCCCCCTCCCCATTCTCCCAAACAAGCAGAAAATATCCTTTAAAAAGAATTAAAAAAAAAAAAAAAAAAAAAGAGGAAAAGCAGCAGAAAGGAAGCCCTTCACCCACACAACCACAGACATGCTCCCTGAGCTGCTGGGCTTGATTTGCCTCCGGTGACTGTGCTTGCTTTGGATCAGTCTTACTGGTTCTAAGTAAAGCAAAATGTGTCATTTCCAGGAGTGACTTATTACTAATGACACCATCACTGGGTTATGTGCTTCATGCCACAAAAACCTGTCAAGCACTTTTAGCAGGCTCCCATTTTAAGTGGTGATGGAGGGGAAGTTTCTTGATTCAACCCTTTGGTAATCTAGGTCATTCAGGACTAGGCGTATTTTTAAGCTCCTCCAGTTATTATCCCCTTCCTCCGTTTGCCCTTCACCCTGGCACCGAGGGGTGGAAACACTGCAAACCCCCTTTCTGAAAGGAAGCCCCCCGAAGATGGGCAGGCAGCAACAGTGCTAGCGAAGCGAAATGGCTCCGTCGGGCAGCTGCCTGGGTGCGGGCAGCGGCGCAGCTCGGTCAGCCGGTTGCTCCTTGCACACCTCGACGCCCTGGCTTGTCCCTTCCCCGCCGCGCACTCCCCCTTGCCCGGGACGCGATGCCCGCAGCCTCGATGACCCCTCCAAACCGGTGCTCGAGGGAGCAGAGATGCCGGCGGCAGAGCCTGCTCTGGCTCCCGCAGCCTTCCTCCTTCCCTCCTCCTCCGCTCCTTCCGCGTCCTCACCGATGTTGCCTGGATGGAGGAGGGTTCAGGGGACCCCGCGGCGATATCCCCCCGCCAGGCGGCTTCACCGGACCCCGCACCAGGTGGGAAAGGTGCCTAACGCCGGGACAGCCGCAGATGCCCCTGTCCGCCGCGGGCAGCCTCTCACCTGCCCGAAGGAGCTGCCCCCTCCGTGCAGCTCCTTTCCTGCCGCTGCCGGCAGGACCGGGCTAGCTGCCTCCACAACCGCTTCCACGCACAGCCCGTGGCTGAGAACTGGCGACCGCTCCCGCTCCGCACGCTCTCCGCTCGCCTCCATCTCCCCGCTCGCCAGCTGCCTGCGCTCTTTGTATCGCCAGCCACCGCGCTCCGCTCGCTCCCCGTCGGCCGCTCGGCAAAGGCGATCTCCCGGGTAAAGCGGGGCTCTGAGCAGCCCTTTTCCCCCTCCGTCCCCATCGGAAGGAAAGGAGCCGGACGGCTGACAAACCTCTCATGTCCCTGCTCTCCTTCATCCTCCGCACCCTTATTTTCAGCTTCATCTGCCCCTCGCGCATGTCTGTCCAGAACTGGTCCTCGGAGGGAGCAATCATTACATCCACGGGCATCCAGGCAGCTGCGCTGCGGCTCGCAGGGGCACCTCTTGCCTTAGCGAAACAACAGCTGGCGTGCAAGCAAAATACTAAAAACCCCAAAAAGGCTGCCCCCGCGGCAGAGCACCGCCAGCCTCCCCCGGCTCCAGCCTTCAGGCTGGAAACCCAAAAAGCATTAAAAAAAAATAATCAAACAAAAAGCCCCCAAAACCAAACAAGAAATAATCAAGCGGGGCAGGGGAGCCCGGCGTATAGCCCCCTTCCCCCGCCGCCCTCCTCCTCGCCTCTCGGCCCCTGCGTGCGCGGCTCCCGCTCCAGCCTGAATGAGCTCAGCCCGTGAGCAACAGCCCTGCTGATCCATCCACCGCCGCGCACTGCGCGCTCATAGCTAACGGGTCAGGCATGCGACCGCATTCCTTACTCAGCACACAGACACGCAGGAGAACGCCGGGCCTGACATATGCTTCGCTCCCTGCTTAAAGGCGCAACCGCGATTTTCTCGCCCGCCCAAGAGCTCCCCGCCCGACACCACCACCACCACCCCCACCACCACCCCCCCGCCAAGCCCGACGCCCCGCGGCGAGAGAAGGATCGCTGCACCACGCCGGATTTGGCCCAGCGGAGTTAATTTGGGGACAGGGACTTGGAGGGAGGAAGCTGATGTCCACACCTCCCTTCAGCACCAGCCGGGACGGAGTGTGATCAAACCCCCGTGCCGAAGCGGGGATGCAGCGCAGCTCCCCATCCCTGCTGCCCCCCGTCTGGTGACGGGCACCTCAGCCTGCCCTCTCCCCACAGCTGCTCCTGACTGGACCAACGTGCACCCCCTGGGGGATGTTTAACCCTAAACCCTAGCGCCAGGAAGGGCAATGCCATGGTTTCGGTTTCCCAAGCGGGAAACTGAGGCACAAAATACTAAATTTAAGTTCTCTGCTGCAGGGCAGAGCTGGAGACCAGCCAGCAACTCCCTAACCACCAGCCCATCTTGACAACTCCACCAAGAGCATCACCCAGGAGGGATGCTTATCCTGGAGGGGTTTCAAACAGCTGTAGGTGAATGGGCCCCCACAGCTGGTGGGGAAAGGGGCTGGCAGTGAGCTGCTCACACCTGCGCATGGCCATGTCAGATGAAGCTGTTGGTCTGGTCCCAGCAGAGCAGGTCTGTGACCTGAAGGAGATGCACCCTTCTTTGTGGTTGCCCTGGGGGAGAGAACCGCTTGTCCACCCCCATCCACCCGTGGGACTCCTTAATACATCTCCACACAGCTCCTTATGAGTTTATTGGTCTGAGCCCAGGCCTCCAGAAAATCATTCAGGATTATAGTAAGCGGAGGAGCAGGGGGGTGGGGGGTGGGGTGGGTATGTATTGTGCCTTTGAAAATCTGAAGCTTTATGGGCTGAAAAAACCCAGGCTGAGCCATATGTGAGTGACTTCAGTGTTTTTCCTTTGAATGACATCACATGAGATGAGGTCATTAGCATTAACTAAGTGCTCTCCCCTCCCCCTCAACCCTGAGTGGAGCCAGCCTCCTAACGAGCCTTGTTGTTGTAACAAATATGGTTTGATTATTATCAGATGTGGGTCAGAGGTTGGAAAAAATTCAAAGTGTGCTCCAACTAGGCTGGAAAAGAGAGGAGCAGGCTTTCTTTGAGAGGGGTGCTTGGGAAGTGGCTCCCACAGCAGCTCCCCAGGGGTCTGTGGTCCTCCACATTTACCACCTCTATCTATGAGAGAGGGTGTATAATGCTGGTGGCTAGTGCAAACGACTCCCAGTAATGGAGATGCCTCTATCTCCCACTGCTGCTGCTGGGGCTGGTGGTGCTCTACCCACACGCTGCTGAGCAATTTTGGCTGCAGCCTTCTCCATTGGCTGTGTTTGGGGCTCTGCTGGGGTGGAAACCATCGGTGGGGCTGTGCATGGGAAATGGCTGGCTGGCTGCTCCATGCCACCAGGGGGGATGATGCGGGAAGCATGTGGTGAATTAGGGGGTGCAATCATCGACCTGCCCCTGACCCAGAAGCATGCATTTGCCTTCCCTTGCTGCCCTCAGGTTGCCTGACTCCCTCAGGCTCGCAAGAGTCTTGGGCACAAGTCATTTTGGTACTGGCAGGTTCCTTCAGGATATGTTCGGACTGTTTTTGGTTCAGGGCTTCTGAGAGACCCAGCTGAGGAGCTGGGCATGACACCACCAAGCAGCCCTTGATGCAGGAGGCTCACTGGTGTCCCACATCACTCTGACCCTCAACAAAAGACAAGCGAGCGCAGGTAGTCAGCAACACCCTTCCTCCACTAATGTGAGGTCCAGCATATGGAGATGCCACCTGCAGCCACCATTCCCCAGGCAGCATCCTCCTCCTCACCAGGACCAGGTTAGGGGTTGGGAGTTGTCGTTGGGGGGAGCTGTCGAGTACAGAGGTGAAAGGCAATGTCTGGAGTGCAGAAATACACCCCACATATCAGCCACTGCCCCTCAAGCCCCTTTTCCAGATGCTACTCCTGGCCAGGCTGTCACCCATCCTGCCTCAAACCCTTATTTAGGAGACAGAGGCACATCACCCAGGTAGAGATGAAGAACCTCGCCAGCCCCACTTCACTCTAATGGCCACAACACTCACCAGAAAAACATCTGCTGCAAGGAGGGACTCATGCAACCTGCCTACAAGGGCAGGGAGCAGAATGAGCCCCCGTTCAACACCTACATACCCTTTGTGACAGTGCCTACAGCCTGAGATGAGCCCAGCTGGGCAGTGACCAACAGCTCCTCTTCCCACCCAGCGCCGCGAGCTCACAACAACTGCAAGTGCCGACCTTGCGTCAGAGTGAGGTGTGTGCCCAGGGAAGAGAGGAGCCGGATGAGGGGAGGCAAGTTTCTCAAAAGGAAGGAAACCATAACCGGGCAGCGGCTTCTGCCCGTTGGGATCTCTTACGGGGGAAGTGTCCTTCCTCCTTTCGGCTTTCCAGAAATGAGGAACAAAATTACAGGGCAGTTTTGTAAGCCTTTGCGATCAGAGGGCTAGTCTTCCCCAAGCCCCTTCTCCTCTGTCCCTCTCTGCCTTTGGCCCTTTCACTCGCCTTTTCTGGGTCCCATGGTTAAAAACACGGCTGGAGGGGGAGGGAAAGCTCCTCGGGGTAATTATAGAATCAGGAAAACAAGTTGTCTGACGACAGCGTTGCTAAACAGGGAGGTTTAGAGCATAGGTCTGGAATACAATCAGCTCGCACATACGTGACCTGGCTTAACCCCTCCCAGGGATGCAGCCGCTGGTCCCGCTGGGGCTGAAACATTCCCAGGCATCTCCTGGTCATGACAGAGGGTGGGAATAGGGCACCTTACCCAGACGCTGCACCTTCAGCTGCAGGGCCTGGGAGCACTCCCCCAGGCCACCACCAGGCTGGGTGGCTGGGGTTGGATGCCAGCGCCTGCTGGATGGGGGCTGGAGGGTGAGAAAACATGGTCCTGCCCTGGCCAAAGTGGTCCCAGGCGGCTTTGCTGCAGGAAAGAATGCAAGTACTACAGTGCCACAGGCCCAGGGATGTTTTGTGCAAGAGTTACCTAAACCTCCAGGACTGTAAAAATCACACACCTTGATGTTACTGTTTGAAGTCGAACTTCAAGTGGCTGAGGCCAATGCTATGATTTTTTAAAACTACCTCTCCCACCACATTGGCAAGAGAGCCCTACCTCCAGCCCTCTGGGCAGTCAAAAGAAAAGCATCACCGCAGGTAATCCCCCTGCACTCTACCACCTGCCAGAAAAAAGCTGAGCATAACCCCTTACACAGCACTTCTAACCCTTCTTACCTTCCTGAGCATCATGCAGGCAGTTTGTAGATGAAGAACAACCAGGATCCCCATTCACATTATTTGCAAAGCTAGTTCTTCAAAACTCCCAAATCTGGGAGAAGCAAGAAAATGAGAGTCCCACATGAGCTCTTTGTCCCATCTCATCCCACCCTGTGCTCTCCTTATTCATACCCATGTTCCTGCCAGCCAAGGATCTGCTGCTTTTGGTCCACCACAAGACGTTATGGGATGGAGACATCCATGGGTGGGCAGAAGTGCTTGTGGGAGGTTCAGGGCAGTAATGAGACTTCAGAAGAAAAACTTGGGGATACATCTGATGGATTCAAGCCAGAGAGTCCACAAGTACTCTTAGACCTTGCAGTCTGAGGGGACCTGAAATAGTTGTAATGCTTGACCTACATGTGCATCTTGAGACCGGTGTACCAAGCAGGGGCTCTGCTGGACTCAGAGGACAAAGTCCACCATCTAGTGCATCCTGTATGTGCTGTGTCTCCAGGAGGCACACTCACATACCAAAGTCATCAGATGAAGTTGAGATGCTGCCCAGAGCAGGCAATAAGGAAGGTGACCACTGAATAACCCACCTTGGTGGGGTCCTACTTCCCCACTCCCATCAGACTAACAATCAAAGCATGGGTGTTCAGGGTACTTTCTTTCTTTCTTAGGCTTTAGACTGTGTGTGGAAAACAGCCTAGGCTAACTCGGCTCACCTGTGCTGGCTGCTTGGGGAGGTTAACTTTGGCCTGGCCAGAACCAGGACAATTGGGTTTGTAAAGACACCTTGATCCTGGTTCTGGATTGTGCTAAGCTTTTACCTTCTGCAGCAGCCATGACAAGCTTTTCAGATTCATTTGTGGTTTTGCTGCCTTTTGGATGCACAGGCTGTCTCCAGCCCCTGGGACTCTTACTAAAAGCCCTGCCTATGTGCTGCTTTTGCACCTGCCTTGCTCGGCTTTCTTCATTCATCTCTTTTCCTCTAAAACAGACCCATCCTGATGTGTTTCAAGAGGAGCAAGGGAGATGAGATGCTGCCATGTGACTTCTCACCAACATGAGATGCAAAAGCATCATGGTATTTTCAGCCAAGAGTGAGCAAAGTCACATTCAGCTGCCCTGATGTTTAACCTCCTTTTACGACTGTTCCTATGCAGCAAACCACCCCCGTCCCCAACTCAAACAGGTGCTTTTGCTTTTTCTTCCTGTTTTATTTTGGTTTTTTAAAATGAAAATAATCTATCCCTGAATCCCTGTTTCTGAAATAATTCCAGCCAGTGCTGAACCCGCTCACACCTGGGCGGCCCAAGTCAGCTCCTGCACTGGAAATCCCCTTTCCTTTTTCACTACTTCATTTTGTCTGCTCTGAAGTCACCTGCCTTTGGTAGATTCCCCCAAAATCCCCCAAATCTTAGACCCCTCTGGATCACCGCCACGGCACAATTACAATGCTCCCTGGCCACGGCACCGCTGGGCTGGAGAGGACCTGGGTCACAGCCAGCACTGCTCCGGGCCAGCCTGCTCAGTGAGGAGGAGGATGGCGAGTAGAGGGCTGGGAGGGATTTCTTGCTGATGATACTGTTACATTCTTTCCGAATCCTGGGAGTAAACAGTCGCTCCAAATTTAGAAAGAACAGGACTGGAAAATTTAAACATTCCTTGAAGAATTGGTACAAAAGAGGGGGGGAGCTGAAGATGATCTCACTCGTGCTCTCGAGCCAGATGAAAAGCTCATGACTTGAGTTCAGAAAGCAAGTGAGGGGCCTGTTTCAGGTCAGGGTGCGATACAGCAATGATACAGCTCGCCCCGCACACGGAGCTGCAACAAGAAGAGCCTCTGCGTGCAGGGGGGGTCCCAACCACAGTTGTCCAGGCTGAGGAGTCCACTGCTGGTGGCCACAGTGCCACCCCAGTTTCCTCTCCAGCTGGCACACAGCGTTGGGTACAGGACAGAGGAGCCTGGCACTCGGCCCAAGGCCCAGGAGTAGGGACAGGATGGGTGCCCGCGCGTTATCTGGAGGAGCATCCCGAGCCCTTGGCTATGGCTTTTAGCCACGGAAAGGGAGCGAAGGAAGATCTCCCCACCCTCCTCCACTGCAGCTGGACAAACGGAGAGGAGCTGGTGACGCTCAGCACCCAGGAGCTCAGCACTACGCGGCGCCTCTGGCTGGGCTCCAATACAAGAGCTGGCAAGCAGGAGCCATCAGGGAGCGACGGAGCCAGACTGCTGCTGCTGCTGCTTCATAAACAGATAATGGCTGTTAATAAAAACCAAGCAGGGGATTGTGGAGGGGAAGGAGAAGAGGGGGGGGAAAGCAAAATAATTTTAAAAATACATATAAAAAAGAGTCAAAAAATATTGAAAAAATCAGGAAAAAAAACCAGCACAAGGGTTTGTGCTGAAGTAAACAAAGGTTAAAGAACAGTCAGGCTCCTGCAGGAATAGCAGAGCTGGGCCGGGAGGGAGGGGGCATTACGTAATGCAGGAAAAATGTTGGCTCCATTCAGTTTTCCACCACTTCATGTGATGTCAGGAAAACCATATAAATCAACAGGCTTTCTGCTCCCACGGATGGAGGGCAGCAAGCAGCACTATTTATACTTACACAATTAAAAAAAAAATAAAGGGAAAAAAAGAAGAGAAGCTGATGATTTCCAAGACTGGGAATAATTGACTCAGATTCCTCCTTCCCAGCCTGCTGGAATCACTGCTTCTGGGTTGTTAACCCTTAAAGGGGTCCCCACTGCTGCTCCGTCACCCCCTGTCCTTGCCCACCAGCCTCTACTGGCTGCTTCAAGGAACAGTGGGGTTGGAGAACAATGGGATTGGAGGTGAGCAACAATGGCCAAGCACGGCATTTGCACAAGATGGGGACACTGAGGCACAGATGTGCGTCACCCCTGGAAAAACATCTGCTGGGGCTCAGGAGAGATGGGGAACATGGAGGGGCTGGGGAAGTTTAGGGGCTTTGTAGGGCTGGCACACAGGTTTGGGGACCCTCAGGATGGGGTTTCCTGAGGTGCTGACATCCACTTAGGGACAGGCTGAGATTTCAGGGCTGGACTCTGAGATTTTGACAGCCATTGCCAGCCTGACTCCCTGCTGGGGTCACAAGCCACCCCCATGGGTTGGGGCAAGATGAGGTGCCTGAGCCCAGAGTGCACAAACCGAGGGGTTAAACCCCACCGGTGCAAGGGGTCAGAATCATGCCTAACCCACACATTCCCCCTCAGACCTCCCAAGAGCCACTTCTAAAAGAACTGGCTGCCGCCCACACCGAATGCAGGAGGAAGCTGGGCTGTCGGCAAGCACGCCCAGCCTCCTCCAAGCATGCCCAGCCTCCCCCAAGCACGCCCAGCCTCCCCCGGACACTCCTCACACCACTTCCAGTAACAATTTCCATGTAAAATGCTGCCACCATGGCCCAATGTTCTACGTTTTGGTTCCCATTTTTTCCTCCTGCTGGCAGCCCGTGATGCCACCAGGCTGCAGCTCTGCAACACTTTTAATTCGGGAGGTTTAAGCTTTGCCTGGTGCCTAACACAGATGCACCCTTGCTTGGGGGCCTGGGCTCCTGCAACCCAGGGAGATGGAAATGGCAGCCCTGAAGATGGAGAATGTATTCACCCAAGCAGGGGGCGGGTTTGCTCGTGAGTGGCTCAGTGGTTGCAATGTTGATGACCAGGGTTGGCAGGGAGGATGATGGTGCTCACCCAGCATGGGGCATGCCATGCATGCTGCTCAGGTATAACAGTACCCTGGAGGTCCCACAAACCTCTACTCACCTTCCCAGGGAGGAGAGGCCTCCAGAGCTTTCAGAGCTTCAGGAGGACTCTGGGTGGGAGTTTGCAGCCAGCACACAGCCCTGCTCCTTGCCTGGCCCTGGGAAAGCGGCAGCAGGTTGGGGGTGCCAGGGTCACGCCATGAAGGCTGTTTCCTGACCCATCCCAGTGACTAAGCAGGTTCTTTCCCAGATGTGGCTGAATATGTCTTCTCCTGCACCGGGTGCTGAGCTGTGCCCTTGTTTATGCTGTGGTGACCTTGGAACTGTTGGCGTGGCCTCTGGGGCAGACCGGGGGTTGCCACGGCAAGCTCACAGCGGCATCCTTCAGCACTGGCCTCAGCAGATCTCCTGCAACCCAGGCCACTCTAATTAGCTCTGACGTGACTTCATGTGGTCCCTGCTTGCTTTTGAAACCCTGGAACCGAGGGGTTATTCCTGCTATTTGTCTGCTCTTTCCTCCCCATCACCACACAGCCACTCTGATTCGACAGCACTTACCCACGCTCTGCACAAGTAAGGCGCCCTGAATGCCACTTGCTTGTGCCACCTCCCCTAACACAACTACTCCTCCCCAGGGTTTGTCAGACTGCTGGGTTTGCAGGGATGGTCGCTCCCTCCATCCCTGCAATTCCCTGGGCACACAGAGGACGGTAACCTCCACTTCAGCCCCAAAGCAGTACCCAATCGCCACAGGATGGAGGTGGGCTTGAAGAACAGAGATGATTCTCATCTCTGTCTTTTCAGCATTATGTAGAACCCTAGCTGAGCCCAGCAGGATCCAGGGGGTGTGTGGGGCAGTGTCTGCCCACCCCTCTGCAGACAGGAACCTCAGAGACCCGAAGACAGCCAGGTAGATGCCTGGCCATCCCAGCCTTGGGGAATTAAAGGCAGATTTAACTCTCCCTTCGGCAGCTCACTGCCTCTTTCTCCTCCTCTCTGCTGGGTCAGAGCGTTTCATTCCTCTGTCGCCTGCCTCCCATTTGGCTCTGCAGAAAGGCTGTAATTAGGGCAGTGCGTGCCTCTCCTTGCCTGCACATTCATGCCCGGGCAGCATCATCTCCAGCAGACCCTGACTCACCCAGTGATGACCCTCTGCCCCTGCCCTCCTTCCCCTTCCCAGGACATCCATAGAATTCCACTTCTGCCCTCCCTTTAACAGTGACAAGAGGGAACAGAGTGGCCAAACTAGGTCCAGCCCTTGGCAATTTAAGGAATGAAGGGCAGCTTTTGGGTGGCTGGATCCGTGACACCATGTCCCCTCCATACCCTCTGCTCTCATACACACTGGCTGACAGGCACAGTGGCAGGGAGCAGATGGATACATGTGGCCACAAGCCAGACTAAGGGCACAAGCCCCAAGGGAAGCAGCAACTCAGAGCTCCTACCTGTGAGGATGGAGACGCTGTGGAAACAGCTGTCCAGTTTGCCCAGGAGGATGGAGAGGAAGCTGTCGGCAGCCAAGCCGGTCACATCCCGCGTGCTCTGGTCATAGACCACCACGTCCTGGTGCTCCTCTGCCTCCACCTGTGGGGGTACAGCAAAAACTGGACATCAGAGAAACAGGCTGAGCACTGAGGATGCTCCTACCCACACCAACATAGGAAGCAAAGTTGAATTTAGCGACCACACAAGCGGGAGACCCCAGCTCCACACTGTCCCCACAAGCAGGCTTCACTCACCACACAAAGGGTTCAGCCAGGCTGTGATTCTGCTCCACAGCTATGAGTGAGTACGTCAGCACTGATGCCCATCAGAGCAGCCCCATCAACACTGAATGCTTTTCAGAGTCCTACCCAAAATAGGGTCACTCCTCCCCATCGCCCACCTTCAGCTTGCCATTACTTAACTGCATCCCAGAAATCGCTGCGACTTCTTCCACCACCTCCTTCCCAGCCAACCTTTGCCCTCAGATATTCCTCTGCAGCCTGGCTGGTGTCACAGGGATTTGGGGCTGGTTCTGCAGGCAGGGATGCTCCCAGCACAGCTCCCATGCTGCAGCTGGAATCAGCAGAGCTGGAGCAACAGCTCTTCAGGGCTCAGCCTGGAAACACCATGCTCAGCACCGTAACACCTTTGTAGGCACCACCCTTCTGGAAGCTCAACCCAAACCTCCTGCAGATCACCCCTGAGGGCTGAAGGAGATGCAAAATCTCTTCTTTATCTTGGTGGATGTTCAGGGGGATGCGCTTTTTGTAACCGGGGGGAGGGCAAGGGGGGGCGGGGCTTGCACGCTGCAGAGGAGAGGGAAAGGAGCTCCTGGGCTGCTCTCATATGGCTTTACCTGCCACAAAAAGCACCCAGCCCAGCTGCTGCTGCAGCGTCTCTGGGGCAGGTGAGATGGTGGGGTACTTTGCAGGCAGGCAGCTGTCTGCAAGCAGGCGTCTCCCCCATGCCTGGTGATGGTTGGACTGCAGGGAGAGCACTCAAGGTACAGCTGGCTGTTCCTGCACCTACCTGAAGGTCTATGCATTAAAAGAAGATAAAAGCCCTCGCAGAGGCATGGCTTGGCACTGCCTTGCAAGCAACTGCCCTCCCAGCTGATGGGGTAAGGCACGTCCTATCACCCTGTGGGAGGAGGAGGAGGCAGCCATGGGCAGGGAGGGAGGGTCTGCACCCCCCAGCTGCTCTCTCTCCTCTGGCTTGTATTGGAGCTGCCCATCACCCACTCCCTGCCCATCCCTCTCCGAAATCTCTTTATGAGACCACTTGAACTAGGAACACCCATCTCCTTTTGCAGTCTCACTACCGTGCCCTACCCAACAGATCCAAGCAGATTTGCTCAGGGTTGCTGTCAATATTAATGCTGCTTTCACACCCTGCTGCAGGTGCTTCCCTGCTCGGCAACGTGAGCGCCATCCAAATAAAACTGCAGGGTGCACCGATTTAGCTGAGCTCATGATGTCTCCTCGCCGCAGCGGAAGGATGGCCCTGCCAGGGCACCAAGCACAGCGCTGCAAGAGGAAGGGGTGAGCTCAAAGGAGCCACCTGTCCCCAGCCCAGCACTGGAGCACAAAACTGGCCTTGCAGGTAAGTGGGATGACAGGAGGGATGAAAAGGCAGTGTCAGGGTGAAAAGGAGAGAAAAGGATGCAGGAATTTTAAAATAAGTCACTGAAAAATGATGGAAGTCACCTGTGGGTAAACCTGCATCTCCTCCTTGGCCACCCCTGAGCAGGACTTTCACAAGAGGCCATCCCAAGTGCAGCTGGAGGGAAACACAGTGGCTGCCAAGCTGTCTCCAAGCTGGGAGCCCATCAGTCCTTATCAGGGCCACTATCCCATCAAGCCCCCCTAGCATGCCTTTAGCACATCCTTGAAAACCCAGACCCCAGCCTGAAGCTCCATGCCAGCAAAAGCATCTCCCATAAAAGCACAGTGAGGTGGGTCCCGAGCTACATCAGGGCAGGGGCTCGTCCCAGCTGCGCAGACTCATCCTGGGTAGCTGCAGGGGAGATACCACCAGCTCTGGCCAAGCAGAAATACCCCACAATAGGATTTAGTGTTCCCTCCACACGGGGAGGCTTTGTTTGGGCCATTACTGCAGGGTTGCTGAGCGACAGCAGAGATGTGCGACAGAGTTTACATCTTATTAAAGTTATAAGGTTTCACTCAATGTAAATGCCAAACAAGTGCTGGCCTCACATGGCCCAGCTGCAGAAAATAAATACCCCACTTGCTGGGGTGAGGATGCCTTCAGGATGGTCCTGAGGAGCCCTTGTGGAACACACAAGGAGCCCACACTAGCATCCCTGCTCCTTGCCACAAAGGGAAATGAGAGGGAGATGTTTAATCAGGTCCATGGATCTCCCATTAACCTCACGCATCCCTGATATGTGGGGGAAGGCACAGCCCCATCTCTGGCCTTAAACATGTAGAGGTTAAAAGCTAACTGGGGCAGAGGAGGAGGGTAAATCTGAAATGATGCTCAGGGCCAGATTCCTGCCTCTGCCAGGAACTGGCACAGGGCAGGGGTACAGCTGACAACAGAGAAGTCCCTCCAAGGAGCAGCACCTCCATAGTGGGAGCTCTCCCATGGGCACTGTCCATTACCCCAAGACTGTTGAAATAACCAAATCCTAAGGCATCATCCTCCAATAAGGGCCCTCAAATCCACTCTGCAGGGCAGCAAGGCCAAGGCACAGAAAGTGTTTTGGCCCCAAGTAGATGTTAAGTGGTGCTTGCAAACCCATGAATGCCTTTGAAAAGCTGCTGGCCCACCCCAGTGCCGGAGGTGCCCCAGGGGCAAACATCCTCCCCATCAGCATCTCAGCTAGGGAAGATGGCCAGCCCAGAGCATGGACCACCTAGCCGACAGCTCCAACCAAACCCCAGCTGACATCATGCATCACCTTCACACCAAGCCCAGTGCTTCCCATTGCCCTCCCCACCTATGGCTGGAGGTAACTCGCTTATCGACATTTGGTCCCAGGTGGTTCAACTGGGTGGTTCAACGCCATTTGGGTCCCTGCTCTGCCTCTCCTTGGCTGCCAAGCAGGGATAATGATGCTCTTACAGGTGATCCAGGCTAAGATAAGAATGAGCTATTCTTATTATCCCAATTACTACCAACATCTCAATCACATAGTGTTTCAAAACAGAGTGATTCACCCCGCCGAAATAACAGGGCTTCCATCAACATAAAGAACAGCCGGGCATGCGGCTCCAGGATAAGTCCCGGCTTTCCCTCCAGCTGAACAGCTGTTTGCAGAGCCATGCTCCTAATGCAAATAAATAAATATTCCCATCGCCCGGAGAGACCTTTGTCATGCCTCACACTGCAGCCATAGCTGCTCTGGAGATAGTTACGTTTCAGGAAGCAAAAAGAGGTTGTGACATGGAAAGACTTTCCAGGGGGGATCTTGAAGAAGTAAAATCTTCAACACTTCCCTCAAGAAATCCTAGTAAAAACCCCCAAGCAGGAATTTCCCATAACCTCTGCCCCCAAAACTGTACCAAGGATCTGAAATATTTCAGTTGTTATTGGAATTTATTGTTGGGAGAATTTATTATTGTTAGTAATGGGAGAAGGGTTCAAAACAAAAACCAGAGCAGTACACTGGTATGATTTTTGTGCACAGGGAGACTATTGCTAATTGGGAAATGAATTGCTGCTGCAGTTTTCCAGCTGGGCACCATGGGAAGATGCACGCACCCAGTGGGATGCGGTGCACAATGGGACTTGGGGAACGGTGGCTTAGCTATGCCCATAACCATAGCCATATTTAATTGAAAAAGCAAAGGGATTTTTATTTTCCCCATTTCTTCTTTCCCCCCAGTCTTCTCCTTTCCTTGTGCCAAAAAAAGCCAGGAGCTGCTGTCATCCCACAGCACTGCTCCTCCAAACAGCAGCATCCAGAAGCACTGTTAGTGGTACCCTTTCCCTAAAAGCTGTATGGAAAAGAGGGGTGCGGGCACTGGGAAAAGCGAATTAGACAAATGCTCTCATCGCCCCTGCCTGCGTGCACGGGGGATGAGACGGGCCGGGTTGCCCTAAAGCTTTGCTCCGTATCAGCCTCTGCACCCTTCCTCCAAAAGGCAATCTCCGGCCGGAGCACCGCCCAGCCGGGATGCGCAGGTCGAGCTCTCCTGGCACTGGGTGGCGAGGAGGAGCGGGGCTCGGCGGGGGCTCGGGGCTGCCCCTTCCCTGCCCGGGCAGCTCTGCGCCGCTACCGCCCGCCTTTGTCTCGGCAGCCCCGGCCGGCCGGGAGCAGGAAACGGGAGGAGGGCGGGAGGCCCATCAGGAGGAATAATGGGGCCGGACAATCGCGCCACTGATGTCACCCTTCCTGCCATCTGCTCCCAACGCCAGCCGTGCCCCCCGTGTCGTCATCCCCCCTCTTCGCCCCCACTACCTCCCCCTGCCCCAGTGCGGGGAGCCGGGGCAAAACCGAGGGAGGGGTGTGAGGGGGGTGGGTGTTAGCCAGCGATTGCAGGTGGAGGCAGATTAACGAAACACGGGTGATGGATGCTTTCAGCATCCCTCTCTGCGGGTCTGTGCACCTCGAGCTGGCAGGCCATAGTGATTTTTGGAGGGTCCCAAAATACGTCCTCCATCCAAGCGGGTGAAATCGGAGGTGTGGGGGGAGAAGAAAAGGGGAGAGGAGAGTTCATCACCCCAGAATGCAAACTCAGAGGTGCATGCATGAAGACTCGGACATGCCGAGCCACGGGCATCACCCCTGCTTTGTGCCACACGAGGATACGGCTGTGACACCCCCAGCCGCTACCTCCGGCTTCCCAGGGCCAATGGCTTAACCCCACAAGGGTGCCCTGAGCCTTCATTAATTCCCGGGCTGCGTGTGCGGAGAGAGCCAGCGCTCAAGCGGAGAGCGCGGCCGGGGCTGCGCAGCGCGGCCGTGGGGACACGGCACCTCCCGCCCGCGGGCGCGTCCGGAGCGATTTCAGCCATACCGAAAAGAAAAGGAAAAAGCCGTGAATTAAAGACGGCGGCACCGCCTCTCCTCCGCCCGCCCCCCAGCATCCCTGGTGATAATCACGTCTCCAGCCGGTACCTGGACCATTACGCAATGATCCAGGAGCGGGGGAGGGGGCGACTGCTCCTTCCACGGGGACAGAGCGGGGACCGCCGGGACGGACCAGCCGACCCCCTTTTGGGAGCCGCTGCTCCTCTGCGGCTGCCGAGCTGCCGGTTCGCGGGCAGACGGCATCGGCTGACGTTAACTCTTCCATGCTTCCCCCTTCCCCCGTCATCCTCCTCTTCTTCCTCCCCCTTGCGCATCGCCCTCGCTGCTGCTGCTGCTGCCGCCGCTCCACGTGACGGCGGCCACTGCAGAGGTGACCCTCTCCGGGAGGAGGGCGGCCGCGCCGCGCTCCCCCCCACCTCGCGAAAAACTGATTATTCTGCTTTATTCTCCCGGGGATTTAAGAGCGGCTAAAGCCGTTCAGGAATCAGTCCCTGCAATCCCCTCCAAATCGCTCAGCCCGCAGCATCACCGCAGCAGATTGGCGCGAGGCCGCCCCCCCGCGCCGGGAGCCCCCTTGATCCCGGCGGGGTGATGTCACCGGCAGCCAATGCGGGCGGCGGTGGCTTCGCGGGGCGGCGGGGGGGGACACGGCACACACACACACACACACGCCGCAGATGGCTCCAGCTGGGCCCAGCATTTGATTAATCGCCTGAATTACCCTCGCTTTGCCATAAAATTACGGGGGGGGGGGGGGATGGGGGGGAGGCGGCAGTAAAAGCGAGCCTGCGGGAGGGCGGGCTGCGACGCCAAACCGCCCTCCGGCTCGTCCCGCAGCCCGGCACCCACCGGCACAGCCCTCCGGCAGCATCCCGGCAGGGCACTGCACCCGGCCGGCGGCACCCGGCGCTGTTCTGGCCGGGGCTCCGGCCCGGCTCCGTGGCTCGGAGCCACCTCTATTATTTAACCGGGAGCGATAGAGAGAGGAGTCTGGGAGAGATAATATACCATGACACCGGATAAGAGCTTCTGGCATCACAGGGGAGAAGGATTACATGTCCCTGAATGGAGTTAGAGATGACAGAGGGGAGGGGAAGAGTTTTTAGCAGGGGATTAAGCTTACAGCTCCAGGAAGGCTTTGGGGGGTTGTTTGCTGGCATAGGACAAGTCCTAAGGCTGATATACCTGTTAGACTTGCCCAGGGAGGGCTCCTGGAGCAGGGAGCAACATGTCACTGGGGTGGGGGCAACAAACAGGTCCCTGAGGACAGCCCTGTGGCCACACAAGCTCGTGTTCCAACTCTCCAAAGGGTGCCACAGAGATGCCAGCAGATATTGGGGTCAAGGGACGGAGGAGGATGCACATACCAAGCACAGACCAGCCTTTAGGCCAGTCTTCATCCCACTCCCACCCTGCTCGTCTACTGGGGAGGAGGGTGCAAATATCCACTAGGAAAGATAAGGACCAGATCCCTTACCTTCATCTTGGAGGCAGGCTGGATGAGCTCTGTGATGGAAACCTTGTCCTGCTGGAGCCTCCTCTTGACGAGCTTGGAGCAGCAGATGTTGACGGAGCTGAGAACATGCCAGGAGTTGTACTCCACGAAGGAGCGGCTGTCGATGACCAGGGTGCCCTCTGCGCCATTCCTCAGGAGGCTGGCCAGCTTCTTTGGGTCCATCACCTTGCGTGGGAGCCTGTCCCCTGCCATAACGGGCCTGTCCCCTCTATGGTGAGTGCAAGGGGTGGGGGCAAGGGGTGGAAGGACAGGGCAGGGACGCCAGCACCTGTCTCCCGGAAGGGAATGAGCAAGGGGGTAAGGGGTAAGCAGGGCAGCACCCGTCCTGGCCTCCTCACACTGCTAACACCCAGGATGCCAATTCATTGTGCTGAACCTGGAAAGAGAGGAAAGGAGAAGACAACCAGTCAGCTGGACAGGATGTGACAGTCACCTTGGGCCAAGTCCCCAAAGGCTTGGCCTTCAGAAGATGCAACAAGCTACACTTTCTAGGTATGTTCTCCCAGCCCATGGGCATCTGTGGCTCCAGAGCTGCCCAAGCCAGAGGTTTTCTCTTTGTATTTAATAGCCTGCAGTGGAGCTTCCTTCCATGAATTTGTCTAATTGCTTTTTGAAGCCATGTCAGCTTTTAACAGGCACAGTGGCTGGTGGCAGGGAGTAGAACAGTTTGCCGGCTATGATGAAGAAATCCTTCCCCTGGTTCGCTCCCAGTCTGCTAACTGGTGGCTCCACTGGGTGACCCTTACTACTTGCACTGGAAGAGGCCACGCACACCCATTCCCTAATCACCTTCCCTATGGTTCCCATCACACTTAGACCTCTTTTAGGAGCCTTTCAGCTCAGAGCATCTACCAAGCCGCCTGTTGCACAGGTGCCTTTTGCCACCCTGACCTGCTTCAATGCACTGCGTTTGAAAGGCAGGCACACCAGGGCCCTGAACAGGGCAAGGTGTCTCCTCCTTTCCCTGTTCCCATCCCAACAGCTCCTCGAAATCAATTTGCTGCTTCTGGCCTCTGCTGAGTGCAGAGCTAATGGTTTCACAGAAGCAGCTTAGCTCAGCTCTAAGCTTTTGCTGCCGCGTGCTATTAGCTGTTTGGGGCCCACCAAGCACACCACCAAATCAGGTTTTCTCACCCATGTCCATCACTATGCACTAGATTTCACCTGCCTTTGTACCAGAGTCTGCTCATGGGTATCTTGCCAGCTTGCCTCCTGGCAAGTCAAGAGATGATCTTTCTTGGAAGCCAAGAAGTTGAGTTGACCTTTACTTCTGCCTTCAAGAAACAGGTCAGGCCTTAGGACAGAGGCTCTGGGAAGCTTTCTTGGACCAAGATGGCCCTGAAACATCTACCACTTCTCAGCATCTAACTTGCACAGACTCTGAAAGGAGGTTCATATACAGGGGTACGTTATCTGGGCTCCATCTTAGGCACTGAGCAGGTGCTCTCTGAAGCAATGCCACAAGAATAAGCTTTTTCCACACCTAGCCTATGAGGTCTGCAAGAGCGATAGGCAGGCTGGGGGTATTCAGCTCAGGGTGTCTTCTTAGCTTTTAATGGCACACGTCATCGCAGGCATGTTTTAATGGCATTAGGTTTTAATGCCACTGCAGTCATTCAGAAAATAAGCTTGGGCTATTACCAGGTTCTTCTTGGTCCTGCCAGACGGTGTTTTAGAGAGAACCCACAAGCTGTTCCATGGATCCCTTAATGCATCTGAATTAGGAGGACTATGAATACTGTGCCTGAAAAGGCCAGTGTAAAGATTTTCATTGACTTCTGCAGGGCCAGGATTTGGTCCATGGACTAGAAGAGGCTTATGAGTCATCCTGATCCAAATAAGCCAGCAGTTCTTGGAAGCTACTATTCCCCAAGCCCCTGCGATGCAGGCACCTACTGCAACGGCAGCTCAAGACACAAAAGAGATGCTTGGGTAGGACTTGCTACTAGGTGAAATTACAGGGACCTCAGTTACCAGCCACCAAACCTAGATGGGACAACCAGCTTGCAGGAAAAGGGTGGAAAGCCACAGAATATGAGCAAGGGGGTTCCAGCAGTTTCTCTGGCTAATGACTCCACCATTAACAGCTCCAGCTTCCCTGGGCTACCAGACCTGCCTCCCAGGCACCAGCCTCAGCATCCAGGCTCCCAACACGAGACTGCAATAGGATGTGCAGCCCTCCCCTCCCCCTGTATCACCAACCCCCCTCCCTGCCTCTGACAATGTATTAATTCAAATGGGGAGGGAGAGAATCCCCTAAAAGCTGCAATGGTGGTGGCCCCTTCTGGCACAAAGCATTTTGGCAGCCCTGCAGCACTACAGCATCGATGTCCATGGCCCCACGGCGAGCTCGTATCGCTCTGCAGCTCCTTGCAGCAACTCCAATTAGAGCTGCCCCCCTTGGTGGGCGGCTGGCGGTTCCCCCCACTGCAAGAACCCCGCTCCCCCCGCCTTCCCCAGCACTCCTCCAGGGGGGCTTAAAAATTGAAACAGTTCTAATTAGGGGGTCTGAGGGGGAGCGAGGCTGGCTCCTGCTGGGATATGACACACCTCATTACGTCGCTACCGCCTTGCCAGAAGACCCCCTGCTGTACCTTGGCTATAGAGCCAGGGCACTCAGAAAGGATGCAAATTAGCCAGCTTTTCCCCTTCGTCTTCCTTTCACACCCCACTCCCCAAATCACTTTCTGCCTCCCTTCCCCATCAGGACACCAGGCTGCAAATTCTTCTTGGCTCTTCCAATTACATCCAAGAAATAAAAAGGGAATGGAGAGAGTCAACAGACAAAAAGGACGGGGATAATGCCTCAGCAGAGGGACAAGAGCAAAGACTGAAGTGGGAGGAAGGAGTGATCTAACATGGGGGGACACTGCACCATACCTCTGGAGAAAACACGGTATCTGCTCTCCAGGTAATGAGCAAGGGGTAAACTCTGGGGGTCTTAGTCACAAATAGAGGGGGCTGGGAAAGATAATAGATACTTGATCACCCAACTGCTCTGAAAGAAACCCGTTCACAAGAGGCTTTCCATGAATGAAGTTCTAGCAGATAATTGGGAGCTTGAGTGGAAGAGATTGGAGAAGACAGAAGAGGAGGTTTCCCAGCTCAGCTAATAGCTCCCCTCCTACAAAATAACTGGATAAGCGTCCACTCCAACACACCCAGGTGGACCTGTTGATGGACACATACGACATATCAGCTCGGTCCCACTCCCAGCCCCACCCAGATGATGTGGGGGAAGGCAAGGTAAGACCATTCTGCCCCTCTTTCTGGGAGCCTTTAAGGGGGATGGAGATGACTGAGCGCAGTGATAGGGAGCAGAAACCTTGGCATTAGACTCAAGGCACAGGGACTTCTCTAAGAGTATGTCCAGCCACATCAAAGGCAGACAAGCATTCTGCGAGCAACCACAGGACATTTTGAAGCCAGACTGAGGGGTGGTTCATCCCCAGTTAACAGGTACCCCAGCTATCAGCAGAACCTTCACGGTACCTCACAGGCTATGTGTGAGATGGTGTCTGAGAAGAACAAGCTCTAATGCCTCCCTTCTTGGAAGGTTACCAGAGAAGGAAGATGTATTTCTGCTTCTGCTCAGACAAGTCAAAAGGAAAACAGAAGGAACTGGCATAGCCAAGGAGCACTACTGAAGTAGGAGATCTTCTCACCATGGTGACAGGAGACCAGGGGAAAAGGTTAACCTGGAACCTAAATTAGGGTTTCAGAAACATAACTGTGTCCCTCTCTTATCAGTTTATTAAAAACCATCTTAATCTTCTTGAGTGTTCCTGAAGAACATTACCATAATCCTTTAATCCCACCTCTCCCTGGAGTGCCTGTAATGAGGAGATGGGCACATGGCTTAGCTGAATGGGGACAGCCAAGCAAGAGAGGCCATGATACAGCTGAGGGACAGAAAGACAGGCAGAGCTTAGCACACAGGCTGGGCCAACTGCCTGCTTACTGGGGCTCTGTCCCCGGTGTCACCTCCATGGATGAGCATGTCAGGTGAGGGGCACTGGCCGCACGAGTTATGAGCACGAGAGAGATGCACATGGCCAGCTGGGCTGGGAGCTAGTGTTCAGCTTGGCCATGACTCTCTTCTGGTTAGGCCCTTCAAGAGAGCAAGAAAATCTGAGACATAGCCCAGCCCAGGTCTGTCTGTGTACCATGATAGACTATGGGAACTCAACCCTATGGTGGCCCAGCACAGGTCATGGAGGTGGAGGCCACTTCACTCAATTTCTCATCTTGCACAAGGCTCACAGCTGAGAGATGTGGTATGGGAAGCGTGTAGCTCTGGTTTCTTTTGTACCAGAGACATCAACTGGAATGCCAGCATGTCTCTGTAGCAACCATAAACCTCCCTAACCAGCATGTCTGCTCTTTATACCAAGCTAGTTAGCTGTGTCCTGGAAAGCTCATCCCTCCACACACAGTCCAGTTAAGATGTTCCCCTTGCTGCCTAGGGCAGGCCAGCTTTGCTGCAGGAGAGACTGGAGCTACAGTATGCTTCCTGTGACCCTCATTGCCAGGAGCACACTCTTCTAGTGGCATCTCCACCCTGAGTTTACCAAGGGATTAAGAGCATCACAGAGAAATGCCTGCTTGTTTGTCCCAGGTAATGCATGAAAGCAACTGTTCCCAAAGAACAGCCATCTGCACTGGGCACCAGCAGCACCCAGCTCAGTGATACAGTTTTCCCGCTGCCGCTCACCTAGGAAAATACGCGTGTCCACTGAGCCCTGCAGCGAGATGCTGCCTGGCCAGGGCTCATCCATCCGTCCGTCCGTCCGTCCGTCTGTCCATCCATCCATCCATCCATCCAGGTCAGCCTTGCCAGCAGCCCCAGGCTTACCACTGGGATGCTGGCAGGACCCCACTAGCCCCCAGCTCTCCAAACACTTATTAAGATGTACAACATGACACTTTTGCCAAGCCCTCCACCTTTTTTACCCTCCCCGTCCCCTCAATTCTTTCAAGTGCTTCGGCACTTAGCAAACTCCCCTCAGCAGGCTCACGCTGTTTGAGGGATTCCTAAATCACGGGCCTATTACTAATTATTATTATTTTGCAGCAGCAATCAGGGACGCAGGGCTCATTAACAAGTTAGCACCTCTGGTTTCCCTGGAAACCTGCAGCTGCCAGGCAACGGCTGCGTCTCCGGCCTGAGGCAATGCTACTGCAGCGCCTTTAGGAAAGATGCTCGATCCTACACGAGCTGATGAACCCAGTTTAGCAAATTGGATGAGGTTAGGAAACTTCAGGATGCGTCCCCCTGCTCTATCCTGTCTGCCATGAACCTCAACCCATCTACTGATCCCCTGCAGCCACTTACAGCAGCACAAACTGCATAGCGGCTTCTGCCTCCCAGGGAAAGATGCAGGCTTTCTCCAAGGGCGAGGAATTTGGAGCACTAATGATCCCCCAGGGTGGCAGTGGGACAAAGCTGTCAGGTTCCTGCAGTAGTTGCTTTGGAGGTGACGTAACTGCTGATGATTTCTTAGCAGCCACTCAAGGTCCCTTTAAAAGGCAGCACAAAAGATCTCTCTGCTTGAAGACGGAAAAAATGGAGGGTGATTTTATTTTTTATTTCTTTCTCTTTTGCTCCTTAAAATGAGGCTGGGAAACGCCACTAAGTGCATCCACTAACCCAGACTCCAAGGCTGCTTGTCCACCTCTTCCCAGTGACCCTCAAGGACAGGGAGGAACACAGCATCTCCCAAACTTGCAGCGGTGTGAAGATGTAGGGGAGGTGGCAGTGCAGCCTGCTGCCCTGCTCTAACCCCGGGAGACTCGCAGTGGGGGTGCGGGGTGTGTGGGGTGTGTCCCAGGGCAGACAGAGGACTCCCCCCCTCAGCCCCCCAGCCTCATCCACGCTGATCTCGCATCCCCAATTCAGTTCCCTACAGACCGCCGGCATCCTTCCCCTGGGACCAGAGCCCCTCCACACCCACTCTGTGCAGGGAGGGCTTCTGAAAGGGGCAGCCTCCCCTTCTTCCCTGGGCACATCCCTAGCCGGCAGCCACGGCACCTTTGCCAGGGTTTAAGGCCCAGCTGCTTGCTGATCTCAGGAGTTTTTTCCCCCTCCTCCTTTTTATGCCGCAGTCTCCTTTCAATTCCCACAGGCTGGAAGCAGCGCAGTGGGGAGCCCTCTGGGGAGCAGCACGTGCCCAAGCAGCACCCATCTGCCTCCCATGTCCCCTGTGCATTCCTCGATCCAGAAGGTAGTGTCCACCAGAGGATGTGGCTGAAGGACCAGGATGCCATTCAGCAAGGTACCAGAATGTTGCATCCACACCAGGAGGGACACAGCGCAGAGGCACGTGGCAGCTCTGGCATGGGGTGCTCACGCTCAAGCCACAAACAGGAACACAGGGATGAAAGGAAAGGGGTCAGACAGTACCCCGATGCAAGGGAGTCTTTGCCATGCACGCCTCATGGCAGACCAGCTCTTCTGGTTGCAGTCAAGCCAAGCAAAGGGGTCCCTCATCCCTTCCCACCACCTCATATTGTGCCAGCAGCTTCAGATGGGCTATTACTGCAAATGCAACCCTGCCCTAGCCTGCTTCCACCAAAGTGACACAAGTGCATTTAAGGATTTGTATAATGGCCACTCCCAGAAACATTTCTGACTGCAGTGGTCAGCCTGGAGATGTGGCCAGGAAAAGCCAACAGGGAAGGGACTTAAGCTGCAGCCTAGATGACAAGCCTAGTATCTCTTCCTTTTAAGACTTGTACTTTTAACATGATTTATATGGTCTTCCTCCTTAGTATAAACACAAGCTTTCATTTTAAAGCCAAGACCAAAAGGTTATCTATGACCAGTCAGCCATTTAATTGCTGCCTTTGCCCACGCTGAGGATGGAGCCCCCAGCAAGCTGCTTTCTAATACCAAAGCTATCCCATTTCCATCCTCACCCTGCCAAGCCAAAAGCTGGCCAAGCTCTCATCTCAGAGCTCAAAGCACCTTCTGCTCTGAGCAGCTTGGCACACATCACAGAGGACATGTCACACTGGAGAAGGGAAATCTAGTCCTACTTATGCTTCAGGGCCCCTTCCTGGCCACTGCCTGATATCCCCATCATTTGCGTGACCCTACGAGCCCAGCAGGCTTATCTTGGGTATCTCCAGTAGTTTATTTGCCATTTTGCAACAAGAGTGGACAGAGGCAGCCCAGAAAGGTATGCAGCTAGATACTTCTGCAGGGCTGGTCCGTCTCTCTCCTCCTAGGACACCAGACACCATAAATACCTGCTGGGTGCATTTGGAGTCTCCCAGAGAAAGGGTCTCCAGGACCTGTATACTCTTTTCCCACAACACCTACAGGCAAAGGGAAAGCAAGCACAGGATTAGGCTGCGGTTCTTCAAGGCTGCAGATAATATGCTGGCATTTCACTTCTTAAGGGCAATCCCCAGCAACATGAGATTGTGCACTCCAGCAGAGCACCAGGGACAGGCATGGCCGAGGCCAAGCCTGGTAAAGCAAGCACCTAGCAAACACAGGGGCAGTTCGCTGGCACCCACCCAGCCCAGTGTCATTTGTCTTAAATGACAAATAGGACCCCTGGCCTCACTGAAGAGCAACGATGTTGAGGCCTCCTGGCAGGTTTTAGGCAGTATGGGTCCCAGCACAGATCTCCAGCCAGCAGAGGCCAAGGTCCACAGTTACGCCACCCTATGCCTGATGAAACTCGGGCCCTCCTTAGGAGACCCAGAATTCAACTCGAATGCAAGGCTTTACCCTGCTTTTCCATGGGATGAGACATCCCCCGGGGCAGTAACATGGGCTTAGCAAGGCCCTTCTGACCTGACTCAAGGCTTGCTATGTTTCCCATATGCACACAATAGCTGAATTGCTCACGGGTTTGGGATGACATTAGCATTTGTCAACTTTGGTTCTACCTCTGATCACGGCCAGGAGGAGGCACTAACTCTGGGTTTTGAGGGGTTTCCTTTATCTAGAAAAAACACACAATGAAGACAAAGCCCAAGGCAATACTCCTGCCCCACTCCCTCCTTTTCCCTTGGGGGATGTGGTTCATCTCCAGGTGGTTTTGTCTGGTTAATATGAAGTGACATGGAAGTCAATGAAAGTGTTCTGCAGGTCCCCCTCCATCCTCACCACCCTGGATGGGCACATGCCCGTTGACCACGCTGAGCTATGGCTTGCTGGACAGATGCCATAGCTCTTCATGTATGATACTCTACAGCCCAGCCTCTTCACTGAGAGCTGGATATTGCAGCGTTTTGTGATATGGGCCTTCTCTCTTGACCTGCATCATCACTGCTGTTGTGGATGGCCAACTAGATGAACTCATTCAGTGGGGTAAAAACGCAGCACCCTCACTAAATCCCCTCACCAAATGCAGGCAGTGAAGCATGAGAGATACACACACACACACTAACCCTTTTTAATAAAAACAAACCCGAGATATATCATGACATCCACTCAGAGCTTCAACATCTTCCAACTCATCTGCACACCAGCAGGTCTCACTCATCCCTGATTCTGCATCACCTAACAGAAAGCATGGGTGATGACATCAAGCCTCACTCCTTTAGGGCTGTTGGTGGACCCACCAATTAAGTAAGATCAATTCAGTCCCCCTCACCTTCCTGCCCATCCTGCTAGACTCCAACAGAGCTCACACTTATCTCTGTATCAGTTACTGCTGAATGAACCTCGCTCAGGTGCCAGACAAAGAGGCAGCCAAGCTCAAAGCAGAAGGGATTGCGAGGATGACACAGAATTACAGGCATCAGCATTCAGCACGCAAGTGGAGAACGCACCGATCTATTTTTAATGGTACAATGCAAGTGCTTTACAAAAGGATGTGTCTGGGGAGATTCTGCCCAGTCAGAGATTTGCATTTGGGTTTTTTGCAGCTGTCAACTTTGCTTGGTGTGCTGGAGGCATTTTGTCCCTTCACCACCCCAGAGAATGATTCAGAGAGCCCCAGCTCAGTTTCAGTGGGGGGCTCATCCCTCAGGGTCACCCTCCTGCCCTGCTGTGTCCTTCTGACTTTCCACCAGCAGAGCTGAACCTGTGGCGAGCAGCAGGTAGGGCGTAAAGGAGAGCTCCAGGTTCACTTCGCTTCTGTGTCTCAGCCCTGCTGAGCTAGCCAAGCTGCTGGGGACATCTCTGCAAGGTCCACTGACAGCAGCAAAGCAGTTCACATGGTTTTTCACACGCTAGCTCACAAGTCGGCAGTGCTGGCACCTTCTCCGCACCAGCTCTCTACTCAACAGCCTCAAGTGCCAAGCGAGGCTCAGGCTGCGCCCATCCGCTCCCCACGCAGGGCTGCCGGCCAAGGCAGATGAAGATGGCATGAATAACTCCACTCAAGCTCTGGCTCAAGGAGGACCAGGCTGCCATCACAAGCTTGGAAATGAGGGTCGTGAGAGGCAACGCAAAGACAATTGGATGTTGTAGATGCTTCTTGCTTGCTTTTTTCTTCCAAAAGCATGCCCCAGAGACTGATGGACCCTCTTTGTTTGGAGCAAAGATTGCCTGGCGTTACCCAGGAGAGGCTGGATTTCAGTGGGAGACGTGTGATTTAAGCAGACACAGGTTTAATGTGAGGGAAGGGCTGGACTTGCTCGGTGAAAAAAAAAAAAAGCCCTGCATTCACCTAATAAACAGACTGAAATTTCTACCAGAGCTTCTGCTGCATCAGCTGAATTACCGAGTGCTAGCTTCAGACAGCAGCGCTCCTCAAAGAATTAAATTCCCCACTGGAAATAAGCAAAAAGGCAAAGTGAAGAGCTGAGGATGCAGGCACACCAGGCACCTACATGCTGGATGAGTAACATGGGTAGGCAGGGATGAACCGGAAAGACGCACTGCATCATTAGCAGGGCTGGAGGATGCATGCTGTGGAGGGGAGGATGCCAGGGTCATGCTGTCATTGGAATCTCCATACAGGATCAAAGCAGTGGTCCACCTTGTTTCATGTTCCCTGACCATCGCTGCCTAATAGCAGGTATTTTACAAAAGCCTGGTAGAAGCAGGGTGGTGGGTATTTATGGAATAGTCATGGAATAATTTAGGTTGGAAGAGACCTCAGATGATCATCTCTCCCTTAAAGGAGAGCTGTCATCATCACCAGAACAGATTGTCTCGTCCTTCTGGTCACCAAATGACTTGTCCCCAGTCATCAGTAGGCTCAGAAATTATGCTCCCCATAACCCATCATGCAGAAGTGCTACACAGAGAGCCTCTTTTGCAAATTGCCAGAGCACCCTGAAGGGCTCTGGAAAAAAAATCCTGAAGTACACAACGTCTCTGCCCCAGGTTTCTTGAAGGCTTGGTTTTAAAAAAGTACAACAACGGCAGACAAGTCACGTATGCACACACTGGGGTAGGCAAACAGGAACCACAAGGGCTTTCCATGCACTACAAACAGCATAGAAAAAGGCGTAAGAGGAACAGGAAGAGAGAATCAAGGAGGGATTTTCAGTTCCAGATAGGTCGCTGGCATGCTTTTAATTTAAATTAGTGAAAAAAACACATCACTTGTTTCACCTTCATACACCACAGTCTCTGGATTTCTGTGCTGTTACTTCTCCCTGTTTGCACTAGGGGATCCTCTATGTACTGGACCGGTTTCCAGTGAGCTTCTCCAGGTTCTACTCCAACCTCAGCCTGGGCTCCCACTGCACCTATCTTCTAAAATACCAATCCTCTCAAGACATCACACCAACAAGCACTACCTGTCACTTTTGAAAACCGGAGGTCCAGAGCAGCAAAAACCCCACAGAAGCTCTGGGCAATGCACAGAGAGAGTGCCCCTGCACATCAGCCTTGACTACCTTGTCCAACTGGGTCTAGAATAACTTCAGAGGAAGACCCAAACAGCAGAGAGATGAAAGAGCCATGGCAGCCTGCTGTGCACGGCTCCTCAACATAGCCCTCCATCTACCTTACTCTTCTTTCTCGAAGCAGTTGAGAGTGAAAGAAGCCTCTTGGACAGCATCGACCCAAAGGCTCAGGGTAGAAAGTCTACCAAGAGCTCTTGAAAGAGGAGAAGGTAAGAGCTTGTTTTTCTCGCCATGAAGTCAAGGTAAAGAGGAGAAGGGGCAACCAGGGCTCCTGTCGTGGCCAGAGGTTACTATGTCCCACGATGTTCTCAGCTACTGGCCTGCACCTGACAGAGCATCTCTCCCACAGGGACGTGAGACTCCCACATGCTATGGTATCCCGCTCCATCAAGAGGAGCAGGCAAAGCCATCAGGCCATCATCAGGATGCAACACACCACCTGCACTGCCACTAATCCCTCTGCAAGCTCTGCCTGGCTTTGAGGGCAGCCCCCAGTAACATTAACACAGAGTCTCTTGGCATGGTCAGTTTTAACTGCCCACCCCAATATTCCCCTGGCGGTGTTCTAACCCTGCACACAAAGTACGCCCAGGTCTCCAGAGAAAACTTGAGAAAATCTCGAGTGGAGAGCTCATTTAGCTTCTTATCTGATGAATGCTCCCAGGCCACTCACCTCCCTTCCCCAGGCCTGCCAATAATTACGTCAGGTGCCTCCTTCCCACTTGGCATCAGGTGGGACAGGTGTATCTTCAGAGAAGAAACATAAAGCTTGAAAAACAGGTTTTAAAACCCAGAGGGCACAGGGATGCAGAGGAGCATGTTGAAGCTTTCCCCACAGGATGACGGAATTGCCGCTCCGGCTGCAGGAGTTTCTCTGCATAGCAGCAGGGAGAGGGGGGAAAAAAGAGCGGTGTGACCCAGCGGCTGTGCCTGGAGGAGGACCAGGGAGCACCTGGGTGTTTCTGCAGCCATCTGCCCCTTAACGCTGCCGTTAAACCTATGGTGGAGGGTAACAGGGTCTACAAACTCTCCTAGTGCACCCTCCCAGCTGACCTGCCAGGCAAAGGGGAGCCAGCATCCGTAAGTCCCTTCTCTTTATCACCTCCTTTTCTACAAGATTCAGTTTGCCAGAGCCATTTCAGTATTACAGCAGCATCCTACAAGCCCACGCCATAAATCAAAGCTGCCAAGCACTGGAGCACCTCCTTTTCCTGCTTCCATCCCTGACTGTGTTAACATGCTCTGCACCTGCCTGCACCCAGGGCTTTGGAAGCTGAGTTGCACACCTGAGAAACTAACCTCTGATCCCTAAAAGCAGCCTCATTTAAAGGCAACGAACCAAAGACAAAGAGGCCAAGCACCTATAACACGCTCCCTGCCTCTTACACAGGTTGAAGCAACTGGTAAGGGGTAGGGATGGAGCGGGGAGTCACTCACGTTCATGCCAAGAGAAGTCATTTCAGAAATCCAGAGCCACCACGGGTTTCCAGCCTTTGGGGAGACCTTTTCGGGAGGACATGGCTAGTGGGCGGGGGAGGGAGATAGTTTTCTTCCATCTCTCGAGATCCAATTTGGCAGAATGGGACAGATGCTACTGCAGAGTCCTACCTAGCTCTCGGGGGTGTTTTGGTAATAATAGTAGCGTTGCATTTAATTTTAGGTGAATTTAAGCTCTCCAAAGGCAGGCACCTCAGCAGCTTTCTCAGCCAGGCACCCAGCAAGAACATGATCTGCAGACAGACATGGTGCAGTATTTGGAAATCTCCACACAGACCCCCAGTGAATGCTAAGGACTCCTCTCACTTTGCTCAGCTCTCCCAAGCCTAGCTGAGGCTAAATTTTAAACAGCAGCGCTAGATCCAGGCTTTCTTTCTCTACTCCCTACCCCTACATCAAGGCAGGGACAGCTGAAAACCACGGGGGGCAAATCTGTTGGGTTAAAAGCCTTTTGGTGTGAGATGATGCCATCTCAGCTCGGAGACCCTCCAGCCCCAGGTTTGTGCTGCTCAAGCACATTGCTGATGGGCTGAGGGCAGGAATTTCTGCCTACTGCCATCACAAAGAGGCGTTTGGGCATCCATCTGCTGCTCACGCGCCCAACTGTCCTCTCTAGTCCCAGCCATTCAGCGAGTCCTACATGCATGGGCTTTGCCAGCATGGCTGTGCCAGGCAAAATTGGGGATGAGACACCTGCAAAGCCCTTGCAGGCATTTTAAAATCTCAAATACTTCCAGCTACAGACAGGAGAGTTTTCTCAGTGCTGCAGCATATGGCGTATGGGAAACATTACAAGCACAACCAAAGCAAGCACAGGAACCCCCAACCAGACCCAAACCCCCAACAAACCTCTTCTCCCGGCACAAACACCCTCCGACAGCACGAACAAACCCCATCTGACAGAGGCAAGGCCAAACCCATAAGCACCAATTCCCGTGCACCGAGTCCTTCCCAAAACAAAGCTCCCCGCAGCCGCGTTTGGGTGCGCAGGCAGCTGTGCCCCCAGCCCCTCGCCTTAGCGCAGGAGGATAAGACAATGCAAACGAGCACTAAACACCGCTCTGCGGGCAAGCTGCTTTCAAGGTTAACATGGCCCCTGGACTGCCAGGCGCAATCCTCAGTGCTACCTGTTCAGGGCTTCTTGGGCATCCCGACCGTCTGCGGGGGAGTTGTCTGTCTTTAAACCCCGAATTAGAGGGAGACCGAAACCTCCGGCAACTATTTCCAACGCATTTGTCATGGCTAGCTGCTTGGGATGGGGATGGTCTCTTCCACACATGCTTATGCAGCACGCAGCTCCCACCTGGGAGCTGTTACTAACTACCGCAATACGAAGGATAAACGCGTCGGTGCCCAGAAAAATCCGAATATCCTTAAGAGAACAGCACTGCATCGCGTCCTGCCTTCTAACGAACCGCAAATTACTGACCTGTGCACAGAGCTCCCCCAATGCAAGCTGAAGCACTGACATCAGCTTTTGCTGTTGCTCAGGAATTTAATTCTGGGGGAGGAGAAAAGGGAGGGGGGAGCAGGAAGGAGAAGGAACTTCATTATCAATAAGGGAAACAAACAGGGATCTTTAAAAACAACCAGCGCTCAGTACAGAAGGCAACATCTATCACTAAATAATAACTGAGGAGGGGGTGATCCATCGGTCCATGCTCATCAGGGCAGGCGGAGGGATTATTTGAAAGGGGCAGCTGAACTCACGAGTCGCTATCGGCGCCCTCGGAGCCGCCGCAGCCAAGCACTGCACGAAAAGCCCCGCTGACGAGCGCATGCCGGCTTCGCTTAAACGTCAAGGACGCAGGGCGACACTCCAACCTCTTTCATCATCAGAGAAGCCACAGCGCTGCTAACGCCGGTTCCTCAAACACTATCCTCAGTCCCCACGAGAAAACCCCTCCAAAAGCGGGCCCCTGCCCAGCAGGACAGCGGCTAGCCCCCGGAGCTCCCCAGCCCCCTTCCTCACCTGCACCACAAACGCACACCGTCAGGGCAGGGTGGGATTTCCAGCGCGCACACACGAACACAAGCGCGGTGCCCCCGACATGCGCGGCCGCGGGGCGCCAGGCCCTCCCCCCCCCCAGCCCCGCGGCGCAGCCCGCTGCAGGGCTGCTCCCTCCCCAGCCCCAGCATTCCCCCCCGCCCCCAATTTGTTTCCCTGCAGCAGAATAATTCCCCCCACCTTAAGAACCCAAAGCGCTATACCTACATACACACGTACGTGTATAGGTATATGTTTTCGCGCTGTCCACTTGCGCTGGACGCGTTGCCGGCTCCGCTCCGCACATGCGGGCGCACAGCACCGCGCCGCTCCCCCCCACCCGCAACCCCCCCGCCCCGTCTCCCCCTCGCACAGACCCGGCGCTTATAGACGTCTATAGGGGGATGCACTGACCCGGCGCGGCGGGCGCGGACGGCCGCGCCGCTCCGCGGGCTGTCCGCTGGCGCGGCCGCTGCCGGCGCCGCAGGGCCCGCATGCCGCGGCGGGCGGGGGGGGGGGGGGCCGTTCCGCGCTGCTCCGCGCTGCTCCGCGCCGCTCCGCGCGCCGCCGGGAATGCGCCGGCGATGAGGTCATGCCTCGGGAACACGGGGGGGGGGGGGATGGAGGGGGGGGGGAGAGAGGGGGGAGGAAAAAAGAAGGGGAAAAAAAAAGAGACAGCGTTGACGTCACCCGCAGCCAATCAGCGCGGGCGGCTCAGGGGCAGGGTGACGTCAGCCCCGCGGGCGCGGAGCGGCGCGGAGGGAGCGGGTGCTGCTCTCCCCTCTTGCCCAGCCCGGCCGTGCGGACCTCCGCGGGACTTGCGCGGGCTCGGCCGTGCCCGGCTGCAGGGCTGCGCGGGGGAGCCCCGCGCCCGGTGGCTTCGGGTGATGCCCTCGCGCAGAGACGGGCCCCCCAAGGAGGGAGTCACCTGAGCGGCAAAGGGCTGATTTTGAGGTCACCTTCCTTGCCACTGGGGTTCCCGGGTGACACCAACCTGCACCGCCACGCTGCTCTGGCAAAAAACGTGCTTCCACGTAGTTCTGGTTCATAGATGGTTCCCGGGCTGCCCTTCTGGCCTGAAGCTGGCAACGCTGAGCCTGGAGCTCTCCTGCAGGCAGGACCACCCCTCCTGCCTGCCAGTGCTCCCTGCCTGCAGTTCTGGTGCTGGCTGGGTCCACCTTGAACACCCTGTTGTGGAAGCTGGGGCAGCGGGGTGCTGCCAGGATGGCCTCGCAGGGCCGGGTCACTCTGAAGAGTCCAAGCTGGTGAAGGACAGATGTAAACACACTGTGGGCTTGGTGGACAGCATGGCAAAGAGTTGCCCAAAAGCTGAGGGGTTTAGGGGAGAGGAGCGGGCTGGACTATGGGTTGGGTACTGGCTGGATGGGGTGGGTTCACCTCCGTCCCACTGTGGTGGCACCGAAGAGACAGGCGGCTGGTTTGGCTATAACGCAGCAGGGTTTTTGTCTGTCCTTGGCCCTGGCCTGGCAGCTCCAGCTTAGGGAGGGATTAGGTTTTAGAAGCTTAGGTTTTGCTGGTGCTTAGGGAATCAAGGGAACCTTCCTCCCTGCCGATACGGATGCCGGATGTTTTAAAATTAACTCTCATCTCTCCAAACATGCAGCTGGCAGCTTGTTCAAGAAGAGCATTGAGCTCTGACAATTACTGGTGGCAAAATCTTTCTTGGGTCATTTCTCATAGACCACCAGAGGTATAAAACCCTGGTATGCTAAAAAAAATCTTAGTCTCTCCATTGTATAAGCAGTGATGAGTTTATAGCCTTCTCCTACTGCAGGAAATCAGCTCACCCATTGGGAAACTTTTGCAAAACCAGGGTTACTGCACCTCAACAACGTGGATTTTGGCCCAGTTACGATAATCAGCAGAAAGATGCTGGGGCAGATGCAGGCATTTGCTCCTCTAGTGTCTCTGGAACACTTGGCATTGGTAGGAGCAGAAGCAGGAGCGTGTCCATATCGGGGTCTTTCTTCCATTCAACTGTTCCTGCTGGTTTTCCTGCCCAGCTCCCTCCTCACAGCCATGTGAAGCACCCTAGCCAGGGAAACACTGGGAAGTCTGCTCTTGCTTCACCTTAGAACTGTTTCCTCCTCTGCCCAACAGCCCTTGTCAGGGGTAAAATAGAGAAAAACAAAAGGGAAAGGGATGAGTCTGAAAATCCTAAAGCTTCCTCATAAAAGCTATTATCTAGGCAGAGAGCCACGAGCTCCTGAAGCCTGCTGAAGGAAAAGGATTTAATCAGTTTCTTCCCAAACTCTAGTTAAAAATCAATGTTTCCAACCCTGGGCTGCTGCCTGATGAGCATCCAGGATTGGCCATCAGGAAGATCGCTCCCCAGCTGGTCAGTAGTTTGGTGTACAGGGGGAGTGTAAGGAAGGAGATGGGAGAATACTGGATGGCAGGGACTTGAGGAATGGAGAAGTGGCAAGGAAGGGCCAGAGGATGGGATGCTCCCAGGGACTGTCAGACACCTGCCCCGGACTGTTCATTCTATGAAGAAGCTGAGCTGAGCTCCCTCTTGAGCCTTCACCTCTAACAGACTTTCTTCAGCCACCCTATAGATCCCCCAGGGCATCCCAGGGCAGTGGGGACATGGAAGATTTAACCCATACAAAATCCCTAATGGCAGCAAACTGGAGGACATGCTCCAGTGGGGCTAGGACCAGTGGGACACTGGTTCTCATGGCCAGCAGGAGAGGCTCCAGCCCATGAGCCAAGCATCTCTCCCACACCCACGGCTTCAGCACAAGGCGCTGCAGCCAAGCACCTGTCCCGGAGAAACCAAAACAAATGATTCACTGCTGTTAAACTGCTCCTGGGATCACCGGGCTGGGAGCAGGCGGCGGTGGAAGCTTGCAAAACCTCACCGGCCTCCTGAAGCCAGGAGCTAACCCCATTTAGCTCCCAACCCCGATCAGCCTGAATTTCTAGCACTCGGGTGTGGACCTGTGGCTATGTGGAAGAGAGCGGCCGGCCTGAGCGAAGGCAGCGCTGCAAACATGCACGGTTGGCTCCGGGTGGCTCGGGCACGCTGACCAGGCAAGCAGCATCCCTATTTTCCCCAGGGGAAATTAAGTGTCCGGTGGAGAGCAGGGGCAATGCTGTTATGGTCAGGCAGAACAAAGCAGCCTCGTGCTCTAAGCTCCCATCTACCAGATGTGAATCCATTGTCTCGGCCCTGGGGCTGGCACCCCCACAACCATCATGAGTGGAGCAAAAATTACGTGGTGAGTTGCTTATTGCTAAAGGGAAGTGCTTTATTTCAGGTAAATAACACGTGAAAGATAATTCGCCCCTCTCTGGTTTTTTGTCTTTCTCGGATTTCAGGCACATCTGAGGATGGATTGCATCCCAGCTACGTGTTTTGAATGCAAGTTACACTTGTACACATAATAGTTCTTGCTAAAACATTTTCCATGTCCCCTAATTGCCCTGGCAGGCCAAGTGTAGAAGGGCGCAGTAGAGCCTCCTGCAGCCTACAGGGATTAAAATCAGGACCTGAGCATGAAGGAAACTAAAACTAGGAAAAGGAAACTGCTGCCAAACCAACCTTCTTCTGCATCAAAAAGGAGAGACGTTTTTGCCAACCTGTGATCACTTTAGATGGCTGAATAATACCTTTTTCTCAAACCTGTCTGGTGTTGAGATGCGGTTCCTTGCACCACTGGCCGAGCCAGCCTCCCTGTGTCCTTGACTGTAGGGGCTATGTGTTCCTACTACAGGGAGCAATGGCACCTCGAAACTGCTGGTGGCTGAAGCCAGGGTCTACCCTTGGGCAGGCAAGTCTGCTTCTGCTGAGTGCAGTTATTTCTGCCACATACGTGTCCATTATGCTTACCTCAAGGTCCTGGAGAGGGGCATGGTGAGGTGCTGGAGAAGGGGTTTGTCAGGCCCCGTATCACCCCATTTTGTAAAGAAACATATTGGCTTCAGTGAACTGTGCATCCTGCCATGGGAAGGGCATCGCACCCCCCTGGCTCCTGCCCACACGCTCCCACGGGACCTGGCTCTCCAGCTCTCCCACCCCATGGCTGGGATGGAGCCCAGCAGATTCCCAGTGGGTCCCAGCATGCTGCCTTCCTCCCGCAAAGCCCAAAATGGTGTCACTCTGTTAACGAAGAGAGCTGCTGTGCTTGAACAGGCAAAATGTATTCTCAGCATCACCGGGCAGCCTTGTATCTCACACGGGGAGCTGCCCTGGCTCTGTCTCTGTTTCCCCTTTAGAAAGAGCGGCCTGTGCACAGCATGGCTCAGCACTTGCCGGGTGCGGAGCTGCGCGTGCATGTCGCAACAGCAGCTACTGCGCAATTCCTTGCAGAAGTAGCAGGCTGGAGGGCTGCATGCTGTGCCATTCAGCTCGGTGCATGCTGCAGCAACATTCATTCTGTGGCTCTGACTGTGTCGCGAGGCGCTCCTGCCAAAGGGAAAAGGGAAAAAAACACATCATACATTGAATAAATTCCCTCTGCCCTGGACGCACCTGGGAAAAGCTGGGCAGGAGCACAGAGATGTGCCAAACATGGGGCACAGTTGCCAAGTACCGGTGTGACAGGTCAAAGTCAGGGGATGGGAGGGGCAGAGAAGCAGGACCTTTGTTCTGGCATGAAGTGATCACGCCAGAGGAGCCAAGGTCGGTGGTTAGCAGCTAAGCTGCGCAGAGGCCTCACAGTAAGAGCCCTCCTGCGCAGGAAGTGTGCCCGCTCCTTTGCCCCCAGTGCTGACAGAGCACGCCATGTTGGCACACACGCAGGCTCACCCTGGGCAGCGAGGGTAGGCAAGTGGCTTTGGGGTGCCTAGAAGCCATCTGTGGGCACATTCACTCCTCTGAAGGCAGTGGGAGGAGGACGAGAGCGAGGATGGGGACAGGGGAAAGGAAGAGACACTGAACAGTTTCGTTTCAGTATATCCAGGTCTTAAAAAACAATCACTGCTCAGTGCTGTAGGACAAGGCATGGTCTTTCTTCTCCATATGTCATCGGGGATGGGAAAAACATTACCCCGAGCCAGAAGGCAGCACGGAGTTAGGCTCCGTCCATCAGGTCTAGACCCTTTTTCTCTACCCCGTGCTGGTTTTTGTTAGGCTGCTCACCAGTTGCTAGGTTTTTTTGTTTTGTGTTTTGCTTCAATCATTTTCACTGATGAGAGCATCTGCTGCCATCTGTGCCTCCCCCTCCTCCCCCCCCGGCAGGACAGCGCTGCCTCAGCCTGCCTGCAGAACCAGGCGCTCTTCACTGCCCAACCTGCCGCATGCATCCTGCGCAGGCCTGACAACGTCCAGGGATGGAGAGGAGGGAAGAGGCAGCTCCAGCAGCACTCTCCTCTTCCCCTGTCTCTGCTGAGCATATCTGGGCACTGCTGCAATCGCACCAGCCGCAGGATGCCAGTGGTGCCAAGGTCCCAAGCAAGTCCAGAACCTGGTGGCACTAAGCAGGGCTGCAGTTGGCTCTGAGACGCCAACAACCAATGAGACAGTGTTGGAGGGGAAAACATAGAGCTGAAGGGACCTTGGTAAATTCACCCAGGACATCAGCACATGGCTGGGAAGAGGCCAGAACTGGCACCATGACTATGCCTCTTGATCCATGGAGGTTATGATGCTACAGCTCAGTGCCGGGTTTTGCTGGTGGCTTGCACACCCTGCAGAAGAATAGAGGCTGCCATTTGCATCTCTCTCTGGCTGTTAATTTGGGTAGTCAGGCTGAGGGCTGCTCGAGCCCTGACTCACCGCGCTTTGCCTGCATGCCTGGCAGCTCACCCCTGGCGTGGGAACCAGCGGATGCCGGCACTGGGCCGGAAGATCATTACTTGAATTAGCTCCAGCTCGTCATGTTTATTACCACCAGCCTCGAGACGTAGGAGAGATGCGGGGTTGCATTTACTGGCCAAACCCGAACCAGTTCACCCCAGCTGGGATTTGATGTGCCACTGTCTGCAAACCGGCTCGGCAGCATTTGCCCAGGGATGGATGGCATCACCGCGCCCAGCGTGTCAGCGCCACGGCTCAGGTGAGCACGGTGGGGTTTGCTCACACGCAGGGCCTGGCACCTGCCCCTGGTGCTGCTCGGCCCCCAGCCCTCTCTCCCGCCAACACGGAGTGTGAACGGGTACAGCGCCCAGGCCCTCGTGTGACACACACATCCTGGCAGGTGAAGGGGGACGTTTCTGCGGGGACCTGGGTCTGTTGCCTCACCCCCACCCGCTTCTGTGTGGTTTTAGGGTGCAGGAGCCACCCTCACCCCACACACTGTTTCTTGCCCGAGCCAGTGCTTACCCTGCACAGGGGCTCGTATCTCCCCGGCTGTGGGCTTGTGGCGAGGGTAAGTCCCGGCTGCTCGGGATGGGCGGGGGTGGACCCCTGCTCCCTGCAAGGGGAAAGGGCCCCAAAGCCTCCTGTCCCGCCCAAAGGCCGCGGAGACGGGCGTCGCGGCGGCTGGCTGCCGGCTGCGGTGGAGCGGTGTTAGGGGGCCCTCTGCCTGCCTCCAGCAGCACGGCTGCTCTTAGGGCAGCTCCAGCTCGGCTCGAGCATCCCACGCTCCCCCCGCGACCTCTCCCTAGGTGTTGGGGCTGCCGTGAGGGTGTGTGTCCCCACCCCCCGAAGCCATTTCATTGCCGAGCCAAACGAGCCCGGTTCCCGGAGCACCTCTTCCCCGGGCAAGCGCATCCCCTTACCAGTTTCGGTGGCCGTTGCCTCAGGCTCACCACAAACGCCTTCCTTTCGTGTGACAGGGGCACAGCACCTGCAGCAGTATTTCAGGCACAGTCTCACCGTGTGGGCTAAGAGTGAACAGCCGCACCCCCACCCCTTCCCCCCTGCTCCCCTCGAGCTGAAGAAAAAGCAGAAAGAAATCCTCGTCAGGCTGCCAGGCCGGGTTTCCTGAAGGAGCACAATTAAATCTCTACATGGCACTGTGGCTGTTATTCCTTCCCCATCTCAAAAGACGCTTCTCGAGCAGTGTTTGGCTGTCCCTCTCTGCCACCCCCTCCTCCTGACTTTCCTTCCCGCCGCTGAGCGCAGCAGAGGCTGCGGCTTCGCAGCCAAAAAAAGGTGCGATTTGGAGCGCGCGGCGCGACGCTGTGAGTGGCAGAAGTGAAAAGGCAGAGAAGCAACCCTCGAAAGCCGGCCTTCTGCTGCGCTGGGTGCCAGCCTTGGCAAAACCCGAACTTCCAGAATTTTCTTTAAAAAAAAGGAAAAAAAAGAAAAAAAGAAAAGGCAATTAGAGGACCAAGAGGTCCCCTGGATTGAGCTGCTGCCTTTCTTCCTTTGTTCCCCTAAAATGAACAAAGTTCTTTCTCTCACACAGTCTGTGCAATCCGGGATGTACCTGCCTGCCTGTATGTGGGGACACAGCATTACCATCTCAGTTTGGGGTTCCCTACACTGGCAAGATGAAATAAAAGCTAAACACCTTAATGATGCTGCTCTTGGAAGATGTCTGAATCAATAAATGACTTTGTTCATTTACTAAGCTCATTTGGAAATCCGTGTGCTTCCCTGCAGCCGTGAGTTTGGGGAGGATCCATTAAAATGAAGGGGGGGCGGTGCATGGAGCTGAGGCAAGAGCTGTGGTGGAGCTGAGCATCTGCCCGGGGTCGATCATCCCATCCTCCAGCCATGGGGTTAATGCATTCTCCTCTGCTACCCTGTTGTTGTCTGAGGCAGCTCTGGGTGGACCTCTGACCTGCCGCAGCACAGCGATTTCAGTGTTCACACCTTCCACAACATGGGCAACAAATAATAAATATGAGGGTTACTAATAATAGCCCACCTTCTCCATCCCTGATGGTTTATGCATGCAAAAATGCTGCAGAGTCAGTTCAATATTCCCTCTGGTTCATTAAACCAGCATCCATTTTCCTGCAGATAAGATGGTCTGTCAGGGGAAGGGATGATGGCAACTCATTTGTCACACTTGTTAAATGCAGAAAAGGCTGGCTTTGGGTCACTTCCAATTTTGTGTCAGCTCTTTCTTTATCTGAGCAGCCCCACGCCTGCATGCCAAGCGGAGCGGCTCTCTCCCACGTGGCACGGGAGATGGGGAAGGTGGCACCGCACTCGCAAGATTGCAGCACTGGGGAGGATCTCTGGGCACAAAGCTCTTGCAGCACAGCTCCAGCGAGTCCCAGCTCATAGGGAGAAACATGCTGGTTATTACGCATTGGTCTCACAGTGACCTGAACCTGCAGCTCTGAGGAACTGGCGCTGCAAGGGGGGCCACCCTGTGGGGGTCATCCCCCGAGCATGTCCTGCTGGGCTTGTGTCTGTGCTGCAAAGCTTGGGGGGTACTACAGGCACCTGGACAGTGAAGGATGTCAAGCCAAGACCTTGGGGACCAACGTGAGCTCAGTGCAGGTACAGGGGGAGGGAAAAGGCGATGCAACCTCATCTCTGTGAACCTCCTGACACCAGGAAGATTTCAGAACGGCTTATCCAGGTCTTGGCTAAACTAGGACTGTCCCAGCAGGCTTTCATTTGCTCCAATTATCAGGTGCCAGCTCAGGGTGGCTGCAATGCAAGTCATTTTGGCTGCACTCTCTTTAGAGGCATTGCCACTGTGACAGGCCATGTCATTCCTCTGCCAGGGACAAGGACTGGATACAGCCCCCAGATACATTAGGGTAGAAATGCTGATGGCTCTGACCCCCTCAGATCTAGCTCCAGGGAAGGGAGTAAGGAGTAGCCAAGAAATGTTGGGAAGTCTTGATCTCTGGATGAGTGATCATCCTCATCCTCATGACTGAGGTACTTCGGCCAGCAGAAACTTCACTGCACAACAGACCCCTGATCTGGTCTGGTGTGGAAAGACCCTCCAGCAAGCAGCAAGCAGGTAGGACTGCAGGACCTTCTGCCCATATCTTCCCCCATAAATGAAACCCAGGCCAGAGTTAAGGCACAGAGACCTAAGCAGGAAGGAGGTGGTGTCTCATGAGGTGAAATTTCAGGGAAGCAGCCTCATGGTCTGTCCCCATGGCTCACTATGGCAGAACCCTCGCTGAGCGCAGCGCAGACACAGCATGTTGATTTAACCGTGCACTCAGCAGAGGATGAAGCATCCCATGATGGCCTCTCTGCATTCTCCATCTCTTGCTCCACCTTCACTTTTGTGGTGGGAGCAAAGACAGATGCTCTTGCTTCCTTGCAGCTCTGGTATACAGTGGCTGGTGTCCCTTGATGTGAGGACTTCTTACAGCTGGGAAAAGATGAGGCAGCTGCCACACATGAGATAAGATGAAAGGTCAGAGAGGCTGAAAAGCTGCAGTTAAGTCCTGGTCTTGCCATCCATTTGTGGTGTTTTTCAAGTCAGGGTGCACTGATTTGCAGCACCACAGGCAGCTGCAGGCAGGTACTGGGAAGGGCTCTGAGCTCCTCCCTTGTCCAGTGGCAAACACGCAGTGTCTCTGAAATCTGCCTCTTGGTATGACCCTGGGAAGTGCTGTTGTAGCAGCAGGTTCAGACTGCAGTGATTTATTTCTACCTTCAACTTTGGTCCTAGCAGGGGAGGGGGGACCTGCCCAGTTGGCTGCATTTTCTTGCTTGCAATCGATTGATTGTCATGGGAGTTGTTGAGGTCTCTGCTCTTAAATCTGGATCCGTGCCCTCTTTTATGGCTGCCTGCAGCCCCGACCTGCAGCAGCATCCCTCATTCCTGCTTTAAATCTCTCCCAAGCTGCTGCTAGTGATGAGCGCTTTCTCTCGCCAGCCTGTAAGGACCAGGAGACCGGGCGCTCCTAAGGAAGGAATTGACCCAGCAGCATGAGTTATCAGAGGTATCTTTATTGATTGTTCACAGAAATACAGTAGCACTTGGTTTAGGGGGCTTAGGCGAGTTCTCCAGAAGGTGCCTTCTTTCCTTCCTTGTCAGCGTTGCTGGGAGATCCTGAGGAGAAACCTACCCTTTAATGCTTTGGGGCTTCTCTGGAGGCTTCAGGGGTCCCTAGCACAAACTTCCTAACACCCTCAGCTCTCCTGGGCTTGGGAGTTGTTTGAACCTGTGGATGAAACTCAAGAGAGGAAAAGGAAAAGAAACCCCATTAAGTTGAGAGGGGGTGTGGAGCGGTCTGATATGTTGTGAGTCAGTCCTGCCATGGTCACCATCCACTGCACGCACCTCCTGCTCAGCAGGACCCCACTGCTCCCCAGAGCTCAACTTTCTGATGCCAGGCGTGCGTCACTCTCGGCTTCGCACGCTCTTGTCACACAGCTTGTTGGCCATAAAATAAATATTTCTCAGTCTATTTCTCTCCCTGTACATGTGTAGGAGTGAGACCCTTTCCTACAGCAGCTCACAGACTGGGGGCAGGAAGGGTGTGCTCAGCTGGGCCAATTGACTCATTTAATTTTTATTTAGGTATTTGATTTTTTTTTTTTGCAATCAAGGTGGAGTGTTGGTGTTTTGTTTTGGTTTGGGTTTTTTTGCATCCTTGCTACAAGAAACAGCTGCAGACACTTCTGGCATAGAGGCATTTTGGCGGCAGCCGCTGCTGTTGGCCTCGTTCTAGTAGTCAGTGAGGGGGTATCTCAGGAAGATGAAGATAAGGATGATACAGAAGGTGGCAAGGGCTGAGCTGGTGATGTTAAAAAGCCGGGCTGTCTTTGCATCTTCAACTGCTCCATTTAAGTCATTGAGGAGTTTCTTATCCCGGACCTGAGGAAAAAAAAATTTTAAAGATTGGCAGGTGTATGCAAAGGCAACTTGTTTCAGGCAACATGCACACTGTAGGGAACGAGGGCTGGGCATCTTTTCATTGGAATGCTTGGGGTGCTGTAAGGCACCTTGAGGTGAGGTTTGCACCCTGGCTATGGGTTGAGCTGGGGAGGGAAGAAGACCTGGAAGAGCGATCCATTGCTATTACCAACTAAGCAAACCAAGTCCCTATGGCTCCTGGAGTGGGGCAGTGCTCTTTTGAGCCCAAGGGTGCACAAAGGAACTGAGGTGCCACTGTGCACCCCATGCACATTGGCACTGAAGCATCCTTCCCACCGTGTTGCAGCCCCCTGGCCCTGCAGCACTGGGCTTTGGCTTGCCTGGGCCATGAATGAGAAGGCTGGCTGTGGTTTCAGTGTGCATCCTCATGCCTCCATCTGCACTGAGGGGCTCAGCGGATGAAACCTGGCACAGCATCCTACTGCAGCTCCAGGGCTGTGCACGAGCCTCCAGCATATTAAGCAGTCCTGGGTTAATGAGTTCCTGTTGCAGGTCTAATGCGGCTTGTGTAGCATCTCTGCCACTGGCAGTTTGCAATCCTGACAGCACAGTCTGCTCCCTTCATTATCCTGAGGGCTGGGACTTTGCAGGGCCTTGCCTTGGGGCAGATCTGCAGTGGGTAGGGACTGTACATGTGGCTCAGCGCCAGCTCCTCCAGGCTGCCAGGCAGTGCATGGCACAGATAGGCAGCGGGTGGCATCGTCAGGCAGCGGATGGCGCTGCAGGGCAGTGATGGCACTACCAGGCAGCGTTGGTGCTACCAGGCAGCGCACGGCATTACCAGGCAGTGCATAGCGGTGCAAGGCAGCGACGGCACCATAAGGTAGAGTGCATGGCGCTACCAGGCAGCAGATGGCATCGCCGGGCAGCAAATACCTCTACCGGGCAGTGACGGCACTGCCAGGCAGCTGACAGCACCACCCGCCGGCAGCGGATCCGCAGTCTGAGCAGTCAGACTTCACCCCTTCCAGTCCCCAGACTGCACCGTCAGCCAGGACTTGGCGGGCCCTTGCAGCTGGAGCCATGAGGATGTGGGATGAAAATACCAGGAGGCTTTACCCTTCTTCCTTTTCCCACACCCACGCTGGGTACCCAGGGGCTGGCGTGGCATGGCAGCGCCTGCATCGCTGCCTGCTTTATGGCCGGGGGGCTGCGGGGCCGCGCTTCCTTTGCAGCCTGCCTTGGCTGCAGGCAGCAGGGGCACCACCGGACACTGCCGGTCGGTGGCAGGCTGCAAAAACCAGCCCGAGGCCTGCCTAGAAACGTTAAAAGGCTTTTATCGACCAGGAGCTTTCCAAAAAGACTGCGATAGATTCAGACCACGTCTTAGTGACTTTTTCTCTCTTGCTCCTGCAAGTGCTTACCCACAGAGCTGTCCTGAAAGCCTTCTGCAACTTGCTGGATATGGGGATGAGGGGTGCTCATCCCCACTGAGCCACGCTGGTTTACGGGGCCTCCAAAACCACATCTCAGACCCTCGAGCAATGTGCCCTCCTCCATCACACCAGTGAGGACTTTTCTGTACAAACACCTCCTGCTCTTCATTAATCCTGGACCAAGGGGAGGGAGGCTGGTGCTGGCATGGAGCCCACAGGAGCTGGCGCTGGTAGACACATATGCAAGAGCGAGAACTCCATTCTCCTCTTCATATTAAATCCTGCAGTGCCATATCCTTGGCCTCTGGTGCTCCACTCCTGGAAGCCCGCAGCTGGAGCTGGGGCCATACACCCATCTCTCTGCTGCTGACCTCTCAACAATTTCAGGGCATCCTTGTGGGAGCAGGGACAGGGGAGAGTCACAGACCACATGTGGCTCTGTAGCACGCTTGGCTGGTGCTTCTAGCAGTGGACACGACCTCTGTGAAGGCAGCAATCTGGCAGCCTGGGAGCCTGCATGCCTTCTTGTGCCAGCTGTATGTCTGGGATGACTCACCTTTGAATTTATTTGGCAGGCTTAGCATCCTCCCAAAAAACCCTGGGTGCAGCAGCACCAGGCAGCTGGTATTTCCTCACCCACCAGTAAGCAGCATGGAGGTCCCTGCAGCCAGAGCCCCAGAGGCAGTGGATTTGGACCAGGGAGCCTGCACAGAGCCCGTTACTCAGCGCAGGCTCTTTGAAGCTCTCCTGCGGTTTCCTTCTCCCAGCGGCAGGGCTGCTGGAGGCAAACCCTGCACAGAGCAAATGCTTTTTGCCCCTTCCTCCACTGTAACCCAGCTGCATCTGGGAGAGGTCACTTGTTGCTGCAGGCAAGCTGGTGTCTGCCGTCGGTGTTTGCTGGGCAGAGGCTTCTCCAGCAGACCAGCAAGCTCTGCAACTCTACTGCTGCTGAGCCACTTGCTTTGCCTTCGTGGGGCCAGGGCCTTTTGGCCCCAGCAGCTCTTCCCTGCTCAGTGCATCCTGCTCCTCCTTTCCCTGGGGTGCCCTGCTGTCCCAATTTCCATGCCCAGCCCTCTCCCAGTGCTCCCAGCAGCCTCTCCCACCTGACATCAGCTTGCACTCGTGACTGACGCTTTAGCTCTTTCCCACAGTCTGCTTCAGCAGTGCCTGCCCTCAACTTCCCTGCAGCTCTCCTTCCAGTCCTGCTGCTCCTCAGCATCTCTAGCAAGGGGAACTTGGGCCTGTCCTCTCCCCAGTGCCACCATTTCCTCCCAGTTCCTTTTTCTGACCTTCCTGTCTCTTGTCTTTCCTGCTGTTTGGGCCCAGATGATGATAGGAACAGCTGCTTTTGACTCCTGCCAAAGGGCACCCAGATGCCTCTTCCCCTGCTCCCCCTGTCTGGTCCCACCTCTCCAGCCCTGCCAACCCCTGCGGCACAGAGCCCTGTCCACACTTCCAATCTCTGGCAGCCCCCTGCCCTTTCCCTTCCCTAGCTCTCCTCCAGCCACTCTGGCCTTAGTTGCCTGGATCCCTCATCCTCCCTGAGTCCTTGGTCCCCTTCCCCTCCTCCCTTACTATTCCCCCATACACCCTACGGCTTCAGTAGTCACCCTAATGCAAGTCATCCTTCATTGTCCGTTATCATTTATATTGCAAAGGACCATCTAAGTGCCAGGCAAGTCCCAGGGCCCCTGTGGCACACAAGCACAATGAAGAGGTGTTTCTCCTTCTGAACTGTTTGCAGCCCCAGCCTCCTGCACATCTCCATGGTGGCCTTACCTCCTCCCACCTCGCCTCACACACCCTGACACTCACAGACACCTCCCTTCAATGTCCTGCTGTGGCATCCAAGCCAGGGTCTGGAGGAGGAGCTCTCCTGGAGAGCACATTCATGTTTTGGCTCCTTCCCTGCTCTGTCCTTAAGGAGATGTCAATGTCTTTCTCATAGTCCAGCCTCAGCTTTTCCGATTTTCCAGCTCCTGCAGCCACTGTTGCCATAATGTGCTGCCAGCGGGTGCACAAGCTTCTAGGAGCCTTGGAACTCACTTCCTTCCACAGCTGAGGAGTTGAGGCACCGAGGGCACAGGTCCCTAAGGTCACACAGTCACAAGGCCAAACCTCCTCAAACCCAAGTGTGGTGTTTCCTCAGTCCTTTTCTCATTGTCACTTTGACCTTGCCACCTAAAATTATGTGGGGATTTTTGGCTCTGCTTTGCACTGAGATGACTGGTGTGTAAGGATAATTATTCTGCATTTGCTGACTTTGGTGTTTCCCCAGGCACTTCAAAGCACTACCTGTTGACCCTTTTGGAGATTCCACCCCAGACAAGGCAAAGTTTATTTCAGATCTGGCTTGACAACTCAGAAGTTTCCTTTCCTCTTCTATGCCCAGCCTTTAACAAACCACAGCCCACTTTTGTGGTTTAACATGCAAATATTCCTCCTCCCCTCTCCCATCAGTGAAAGGCAGTGATGGTCTTCCCCTCCATTTCTGCTTCTCTGATACCTCCCTGCTGCTCACCTTATCCTCCACTATCTCCAGCTCACCTTGCTCTCCAACACCTCCCGAGTACCAGTGCCTGAGGGCTCTTTCTCTCCTCTCTCTGACCACCATCTCCTGCCCTTCCTCCCATGGAACTCTGCCTCCAGCTTCCTCTCCAGGTACTGCCCTGGACTCATACCATCCCAGTCCTTCCTGATCCCTTCCCCAACAGCCACCTCTCCTCTTCTCTGTTCTGCATCTCAAGTCCTCTTGTTTTTGGGACCAGGGAACTTGCTGTGTGGGTACAAAGTGCTGCCTCAGCTTGCTGGAGGAGCTGAATCATTTATTGATAATGAGCCTAATGAGGCTGTATTTAAGGCAGCCCAGCTTTTAGTGCTCAGCCCACAGCTGGTTGTCTGCAGACCCATTTCTGTGCAGTTCTGCATCCCTACACATAACGAGCTCTGGAGGAGATCCTTGTGTTTATATGCTCCGTGGATTGGTCAAGAGTTCTCCAGCCCAGGTACTTCTACCACACTGGCACCAGTATCACAGGGCTGTTGCCTCTGCATTTCACCCACCTTGATAAACCATTGCTCCTCCTGAAAAGCAGGCTGAGAGCCTGCCAGAGAAGTCAGGTGCTACAGCCTCTCTGCTTCTCGGGGTCAATAACTACCTACAGGTGTGTGCTGGTCTGCTTCCACTTGGAATGGGGAGGGCCAGCACACAGCAAAGGGGGAAGGTAAAGAGTTCTCCAGGCAACCAATACATGGCACATGTACTGCAACTCGTCTCAGATCCCAGCTCCCCTGATCCGCCTCCTCCTGGCGCAATGGGCACTGAGAAGGGCTTGGCTTACCCTTACAGTCCCCGGAGATGGACCTGCTAATGATTGAAGCAAGGTCTCCTGCCACCAGGCACTGATGCATCAGGAGGGGAGGGAGCTGCCGAATATTGGGCCATGGCATTCGGTTTTGATGGAAAACACCTGAACCCAAGTCTCTGCCACTGGAGCAATCCTTGTGTCAGTGCTGGGCTGGGGTTAAGGTTATATTAGGGTTTCTAACTTCCCTGGCCCTGCTCTTTATTTCTTCTTCCCCAGCACTAGTGCATGCTCACATGCAAATGCCTCGCTTGGGGAGAAGCTGACCTTGAGAAGCCCGAGATGCTAGAAATAACCCCCAGAGGAATACGTGAGTCGGTGCAGCCCAGCAAGCAGCATCTGCTGGGGATCTGGCCTGCTACGGGTGTACAGGCAGACGAGGCGTGTCATCACACCGTTACTCGGAGCACTTGGCTGGGGTGCCTGTCACACAGAGTACTTGGCTTGGGTGCCACAGTCTTTGCCCTCACCTGACTTCGTGTGTTTCTTTGAGTAAGAGCATAAATCCTCTGGTGCTGGGGTGGGGTTTTGGCTTTTTTTTTTAGTAAATGGTAGTCACCATGAAATAGCATTTCCCTTCATAAAGAAGTCTAGAAGGCTGCAGCTTGCTTTCCAGTGGCCAAGCAGACACAGAGGTACTGTTTTCTCAGCTGTGACTGAAACCAGTAAAGCCAGGTGTGGGGAAGGAGACAGCTTTATGGTAACGTTCGAGCCTACCTAAGCTTACAACGGGCTTCCAGGCTGCACGCTGTGCTGCTGAAGCCGGGGGGAATACTAGGGTGTGCTAAGGTCCATACTGGAACATCTCATGGACTTGGAGCGTGAAGGAGCTGCTGCTTTATTAACGGTACGAATCTGGCAAAAGCAGATAATGTTTATGGCAGGGTACTGAAAATGCTATTTCTGATAATGAAAACGATGACTCCTAAGGTTGCTGGATGTTTCAGTTATTCAAAGGAAATGGAAAAAACATAACCTGGGAACTGTTTAATGCCATCAGCACCCTGATGGCCCTTCAGCCAGGAAACCTGTGCTCCACTGGCCGAGGAGTCTGTCATCAAAGGTCCCAGAATGGGCTCAGACACGGAAAGGTGCTACTCCTCTCCCTCCCACAGCACCTGACTTAGTCTCCGCAGAGCACAGGCATCCTAGAAAGGCTGGGACTTAAGTTAGCTGCTGATAAATTGTCCTTACATTTAATTGCAGAGGAACAAGAGAAGTCTTTTTAAGGGACACCTGTCCCCAGGACATTCCTTTCTTCTGCTTTCTCTGAACTTCTGGAAAAAAATCTTTTTGACTGTGAAAGAGATGAAAACAACAGGTTTCTGGAGAAATTACCCTAACGTCCAGCCTGGCCAGGATGTTGGGAAGGTCTCTGCAGTAGCTGTGAGTAAGGAAGGATCTTGTCAGTCTTAACATACCAGTGGTCTGTCCCAGGACGGACCTTCTGCTACTGCCCCAGCATCCCTGTTGCCTCCCGCTACCCATGCCAAAAGTAGTCCACAAGGGCGTTTGCCATGCCTTTGGCTACTTGCTAGCCCAGTCCTGTGTCTCTGAGGGACATTTTGTTTCTGCTTTCCTCTGCCACAGAGCTACAGCCACTGGGGAGCTCCAAGACCACAGCAGACTTACTTCTACCTGCTCGGCTCTGCAACTGTTTGGGTACCACCATTGCATCCAATCAGCTACTGCCTCCACAGTCCGAAAGTCAAGGCTGGGTTTTGACAGCCATTTTCTGTTTTCCTTTCCCTGATTTGGAGCATATTTACCCATTTGCCTTCCCTTGCCACTGCTCCTTTTTTTTAAGATGGGAGTTTATGTCCTCTAGACCTTTGTCTTCACAGTCAATACATCCCTGAAGTGACAAAATATCTAAGATGCTCTGAAAATTCCCCAATATAGCTTCTTTTTCACTCACAGCACATTACTGTTTGACAATACTTGAGGTTTGCATGTTCAAGGAGAGTAGTATTTCCTAAGTCAGAATGCCCAACATGAATACAGAGAACGCACAGTGGTGGAGGCAGTCCACCTGTCTTCAGCTGACATGATAAAAAGAGCATTTTTGGAGACAGAAAGCAAACAGACAAACTGGCTTTCTTAAAATGTACAAAGCTAACCAAATTTGGTTATATCAAAACATTCTTGTAAAGTTGCTTCTATGGTATGTCTGCCAAAGTATCATACGAAAAAGTTACAGACAAAATACTATCACTGAGTATGTCAAAGTGTGCTCCTACCTCAGCTATTCCATGGCAATTATGTACACACACTTAATTGACAGTAAATTAATTAGAAAAAAGATTGCATGACTTCTTCCCCAAGTGCAATTTGTTTATCAGAATTCAAACACGTCAATATTTTGAGTGTAATGAGTTAAATACGTGAAGAAATGTTGCCCCACTATTCCTAAATTAACCATTTAAGGTTATCTGGACAAGGCTTTAATATCTTTCACGCACCATGGTGAAGACTAACACTCAGGAGGGGTACTTCAGATCTCTGAAGCTAGTAAATCCTCTAAATTATCCCTTCACCTATATCCTCCAAGCCATCTCTCTCTCTCTAAAGGAAAATTAGAACCTGAAAATTGATCCTCTATAGAAATGAGTACCTAAAGTAGATGGTACAAAATCCTCAATATCACTCATTCAAGTTCAAACCCATCACTTCCATTTTCTAGCTATATCCTCTAGATTTCTTTGTTGTGTAAGGAAAAACTTCTCTAAGGAAAAGTAATATATCTGGACTTTTAACAGCCCAGAAAACAAGAAATGTCTTTATAGATACATCCAATTTATAATATGAGATAGATTCAGAAATATAAGTATGAATCAACAGATAATTTTCTTCTGAAAAATCTACGTTATTTCGTCTTAAAAAAAAAGAAAAAGCAAGCTTACTTCTTCTTCATCAGGTTCAGCTTCTTCTGTTTCAACAGCTGACATGCTAGCAACGGGCTTGTTCCATGCCAACTTTAACTCCTGTCCTTTAAAACGAGATCCATGAATTGCGGCAGCTTCAGCAGCCAGACGCCGAGGCCATGCCTCTGCCCCGGCTCAAGCTCCAGCCCTGGGTCACTTCTAGGCTTTGCTTTTCCTCCCACTTCATGTCAAGAACAGTGAAGTGTCCAGTCTCTAAAAACCTGGTAGGTGGCAGACCCCACTCCGCTCTGTCCCCTGGGGATGGGTCAGCTCGGTCCTCAGCCTGTCCTGCCCCCATTACTGGCTACAGCCAAGGGAACGCATCTGCCCAGATACCCGCTGTAGCTACTGCAGCATCCCCATGATGTGAAAGCCTTTCTTAGCCCACTGTGTCTGTGCCTCTTGCATGGGAAAGACGTTGATCGTTACTGTCAAATTCAAACTAACCAACCCATGCAAAAGTAGGAGGTGGCCAGTTTCTTCCCTTGCTGACTAAATGAGTGGGGGTGTCAAGGCACTGCCTCCCTCCCACTCATGTTAGGCTGCCGCTGCCCAGATTTGCCCTTGGGCCAGTCCTGCCTGTGGTGATGCTCAGTCCCTGCATGATTTAAGCTATCAAATGCCTTGTCCAGGCAGCAGTGAAGCCCGCTGCATGGGTGGCGGATGGGTGCTCATTGCCCACTTTGGGGGAGGGGAAACTGAGGCAGACACCACAGTGCCAGTGCTGGGTGTGCCCAGGGTATGGGTCCACAGACTTGACACCAAGCCTTTCTGCTGGAGACCCCGATGGGCTCAGGAGCAGCCTCCTTGCAGCGCTGGGCACTTGCAGTCCAGCTCACAGAAGCTGGACGGGGTTAATTGATCCATTTCTGTGATGAAGCCTGTCTGCACCCTGGCCTTCCTCTAAATGCTGCCTGCCAAAACAAATCAACTAGCTCCTCTGCTGGGCCGCCCAGCTGCCCCCAGGCTCTCTGCACATCCATTCAGTTAGTTTTGAGGCTGGCAGGCAGGGAAAGGAAGGGCAGCCTGGGCCCCACTCTCTGTCTTCCCCCGCAGCTGCCGAGGGGCTGCCTGTTTGCAGGGCGCTGTCCTTTCTGGGCTGCTCTGCCCTGCAGCTGCTGGGAGCAACCCAGTCCTGTCCCCTTTGCTGGCTGTGCTCCACGCCATCACCCTCTCCATCAACACAGCTCTATATGCCCCCAGCCCCATGCTGCACTCTTCCTCCTCAGCTGCCAAGGGCTCATTCCCACAGCACTGGCAGGTCACCAGGGCTTGCTTTGGGATCTACAGGGCTCAGGGAGGTGGGTGCAGATGGCCACCAGCTCTGGTGTTTTAATTAGGGAGAGGGCAAGAAAGAAACAAGCAGGATTGCCTGCACCTTGGCAGCTTCTCCCCCCGCCCCTGCAACTTGCCGGGCACCATCTGATTCTGGCCCGCTGCTCCTTACCATCCAAACGCTGCCGGATCCTACCCTGACAAGGTCTCTAACCAACAGGATCCCAAAGAAGGGACCAAGTGCCAGGGTGCCTGTGGGCACAGCACGAGCCAAGCCAGCCCTGCATTGCCTGCCTGTCACCATGCCACCACAGAAAGTCAAAGCACCTCTTTGCCACCTGAAGCAACACCTCCAGCTCCAAATCATACCTCAGGTTTCCCCATCCCCAGAGGGTGCAATCTCTTACTTGGGTGGCAAAGATGTGAATTACAATCAGAGCGACCCCTAAACGTTCCCCCCCTGTCCAGCCATGCCTGTGCCTCGCGCTCTGTACTCACTTTCAATGAATAGGCCAAGGCGATGAAGCCGAGGCAGCAGAAGTTGAGGTATACGAAGTTGAAGATGGACCAGAGATAGTAGTCATTCACCTCGGTGGTGTCGGGGTAGATTTCAATGACGGTGGTGGGGTTGGTCATCGTCTTCTTCTCCACTGAGTGCCTGCACGGGACCGCCGGCCGCAGGCTGTCCCCTTTGCAGCTTTTGCTCTCCATGAGATAAACGGCAGAAGAGGGAGACAGAACGGGCGAAGCTTGCCGGAGAGCTGGGGGCTTGGCGATGCAGGTGAAGCAGCCCTGAGGGGGGCCCTGGGGGGGTCTCGGTGTCCAGGCCACCCCTTCGAAGGGGCACGGTGGGCCCAGGGGGGGATCCTGTGTCCTCTCCGTGGTGGCTGCCGCGGTGTCACCACGCTCTGCCCTGGCAAAATGAAAGTCCCCCCCGGGAAAAACGGGGGTGAGGGGATGGAAAGGCTGGGGGGCAGAGGGGTGAGGGGGGAGTTGGGGGGAGAAGAAAAAGGGAAGGAAGGGGCAGAAAAGGGCAGACGTGGGGGTAAGGCAGGAGAGAGAGAGGGACCGGGAGACAGAGGAGAGAGCAGGGAAAGGAGTGAGGGAGTGAGCAGAGGAGAGAGGGAGGAGAGGAGGGCAGGCAGGAGGGGGAGGAGGGAGGACCGCTACACCCGGGGACCACGAAGCCGCTGCCTCGGCACGGAGCTGCCGCCGGCCCCGGCCCCGTGGCGGGGGGCAGCAGCGGGCAGCAGCGGGCAGCATCCCTCCCCCTCTCCCTCGTCCTCCCCCCCCCGCGCCCGCTGTCCTGCGTGACCCGCGTCCGAGCCATGAGTGGGGAAATGGATTAATGAAAAAACAACAACAAACACGAAGGCAGCAAATAAAAAGCGAAAGGAACACTTGGGAGGGGCGGGGAGCGGGGGCAGGGCGCGCCAGGACAGTTGCCAGCTAGCCGCGCTGCATCCCCCCCGCAGCCCTCCCTGCCCGCCTGTCGGTCGGTCGGTCGGTCGGTCTGTCTGTCTGTCTGTCTGTCGGGGCCTTCTGCTTTCTGTCCCACGCCGGGATGGGAGCGGGTCCCTCGGCTGCGGGGCGGCGGGCGGAGCGGGTCTCCCGGTGCGGCAGAGCAGCCCGGCCCCCCGCCTTCCCTCCCTCTCTCCTGGGGGTTTTATTTTTGGGGGGGGGGGGAGTCTTTGGGTTTTTTTTCCTCTGAGTCCTCATCGCTGCGGGATTCCAGACCGAACTGCATTTTCCGATTCCTTCCACCTGCCAGCAGGTCGTATCCCCGCACCGCCCCCCCCTCCTTTTTTTTTTTGAGAATATCTTGGCCAGAGACGGGAAGGAGGGGGATGAGGGGGAGAAGACGACGTCCCCCCACCCCCACCCCAGCTTTGCCAATAGAAGAGACTAGTCCACCTCTGGCTGTCCGTCTGTCCGTCCATCCGTCTCCTCCGAAGGCATCAGGAGGAGCGAGGGATACTCACAAGGAGGAATGCGGGGAGTCGCTGCATATCCGGCTCAGCACTGCCTCCGGCTCGGCTTCCTCGGCGCTGGAGTTGCGGGAGGAGGGGAGGGCAGGCGGCGGGGGGGCACCCATGGGCTAGGGGTGGGCAGGGGGGAGAGTTAGGGGCTGGGAAGGTCAACCTGCAGCCCTTCTCCTCCCCATAAACATGCTCCGCGCAGGAGAGCTTATCCGTGTCTCAGCCCTTCTCCTCGTGTCCCCCCCCCCGGACGTCACCTCCTGCTTGGAGCATCCTGGTAGCGCCCCGCGGGAGAAGGGCATCTCCGGGCCCGGCCGAGCGGCTTCCCTGTCACCCGGAGGGGGTGCTCGGCCCCTCTCTTCCCCGCACCACTCGCAGAGACCTTTGCGGCTGCAGCCTGGGTCGTGGGTTCGCTCCTGTGGGGCTGGGATGAAAACCCAAGCATGGCAGGGGCGCGTGGGGATGGTGGGGACAGTGTGGAGAGGGGAGGTGTCAGTGATGTGGCACCGTGGGGAAAAAAACATGCTCCAGTCATGGGGAACAGGTAGAAAGTGGATAAATCCTGCATGTGGGGTGATAAATCCTTCTAGCACTGAGCAAATCCCACTGCGGGCAGGGGTGAAAGCACCCCGCCTGCGGGACACCGGGCATGTGGCTGCTTTAGGGGATGGAGGCAGGAATGTCATGAAGGATGGCCAAGTCTGGGAGGAGGTGGCCATGCCTCGGCTTGGCATAGGATGGAGGAAATGCTTCCTGACTCCCACTGCCAACTGCTCTGGGGCCTCCTTGGAAACCTGACTCTGGGGTGCTGTGGTAGCGTGCCCCCAGGGACATGATGCTGGAGAGCAGCTGGTGCTGTGCAGGGACAGCTTGCAGGTCATTTGGGAGGATGCAGCCACAGCACGGGGAGGGTAAGGACATGAGGACAGACCATGTCACCCTGCAGTGGCAGAGCCCGGCCTGGTGCAGGTGGCCTTGCAGCAGCAGCCAGTTCATCTGGTGCGCTGGGAAAGAGGAGCAGAGAAATCCCAGAGTACTGGGAACAGGCTGGGTAAACCCAAAGTCTGTGTGAGCAGTACCTGCAGGGGAAGGGAAATCCTTGGGAAATGCCTTAAGCCTACCCACAAAGTGCTGAGCTAAGAAATAAGGATGGTAACTCACTCAGCTACTGCAGGCAGGTCTGGCTCTTCTGTAGGGCCACCTGCCCCACGTTCATCCCATGGGCTGGTGTGATGCAAGGGGACTTCTCATGCGGCCACAGCGCTACCAGGCTGGAAGGAGTCCAGGTTTCACGAGGCTGGTTTAATCCCTCTGAAGGCACCTGTGCTAGTTAAAAAAAGGACAAATTGCCCTTTGGTTTGGGATTTATCACTGCCAGAGTGGCGCTGGGTCTTGCCAAAGTAAAGAGGGCTTTATTAGTGCTACAACTGCCTGTGATGAGACCCACAGCTCTATCCAGGAAGCTGCTAAGGAGCAGAAGAAGCACTGGGGTGAGAATGATGTTCCTGTGGGATTAAGATATTTGCAGGAGAGGCAGAGATGCAGCAGCTGTCGTCAGCTTTTCTGGAGGGTTTGGACAAACCCAGGCAACCCACAGCTGTGCAGAGTATCCTTCCCTTGGGCTCAGGAGGAGCAACAAAACTCCTTGGATATAGACTGCTATCTGACGTAGGAGCTACTGATGAGCCTGCTGTTCACTTGTCTGGTGAAATTTGTGGAGGTAGGTAGGACTGCTCCTCTTCTTATCATCAGGCAGGGATGGAGGGTGAGCAGAGGAGAAAGTCAGAGAGGGGCTCTGGAGGGTGCAAGGGGCAGCAGGGTGGTGTAGGGGATTGTGGGATCACCAGAGGCAGGCACATTCCCTGGGGTCAGTAGGATTGAAAGGTCAGGGAGGTTGAATGGCTGTTTTTTCTCTTCTCTGGGTGTCTTATCAACCTTTTAGTTTGCAGAGCACTTTGGGGTCTTTGGGTTGGTAATTCATCATCTTTCTCAAAGCTAAGTGTGAGCAGTGAGACGTTTATTACTGTGGATCACAACAGCAGGTATGCAACTTAACCAGTGTTTGAACTTCAAAGGTTTTTTTTTCCCTTGAAAGTCAGGGAACTGGCTTAAAAAATGACACAAGGAATTAAAACCCGTCAATATTCTGCACAATTTTAACTCTTCTCTGATCTTCTGGAAGTCCTTAAAGGTCATGTGTGCAAATCCTCAACCATAAGGTCTAGGACCACATTTCTTTCAAAGCAAAGCTGGAATGAGTATGAATAATCCCCTGTATTGCTGTGGCATCGAGTCCTGCGTCCCCTTGTGCTAAGGATTGGTTAACAGAACAAAAAGGTACCTCCTGCCCCAACACAACTCTCCTGTAATTGTGTTAGAGATATGTGGGCTGTAGCATAATCGTGAGAAAGTCTTCCACCTCAAATCCTACTCCAGATCTCCATAAAACCATTAGCAGGACCTGCCCCTGCTTTTTCCTGAAGGAGAAAGCCCACAACCTCCTGAATGTTCTGTCCCAATCCCACTACAAAATTCCACAGTGGGTTGCTAAGCCCAATAAGCAGTGTGGTGGACCGAGGCTTCAAGGGGTAAATCCCATCTCCCCAGACTCCTTTGGTCTGCCTCCTGTCCTCTAAGTTTTCAGTCTGCACTTTGCTCCCAAAGGAACCTAAAAATAAATCCAAGAAAGAGCAGAAAAAGCCACCAGCCCCCAAAACAATGTCCTTCATCATTGACAGTGAGTAAAAATAGTTTCCTAAAGCCACAAATTGCTGAACCAACAAGATGAGCAAGTCATCTCTATAAATGGGGGGTCCCATCCTCCTTCTCCTTGGGCAGGTTCCCAAGTGGGCTTTCAGCAAAGCCCTCATCAGCGCTAGGATCAGGCCCATGAAGATAGCCCTGAGGGTCAGGGCTGAGCACCTTACTACTCAAGGGCACGTGTAATGAAAAATGTTATCTTTGCATCAGTGAAGACACTTAATAAGGAGACAGCTACCCAGTTTTCATGTGCATGGAGCTCTGCAGAGATGGTGCAATAAATTGGGGGGCTGGTGTAAACCTGGGAATTTGCTGTGCAGGATAATGAGGGGCTGCACGCAGGCTGCTCACGGGGTGGGGTGTGCTCTGCTCCTTGCTGGAAAAGCATGGCTGGACAATCCTGGCTCTTGGCTTCTTCAACTCTTGGCCAAGATCAAGTCTGTGATTGTTCCTGCTGAGATGTAACATTCAGTACTCACAGCACGATTAAAGGCTTAGGCACAATCTCCCCAGCAGAAACAACACCCTCGTATTCCCGTCGATAAATAGTTGGCAGTGGATGACTTGTTCTCCTGGGCTATTGAGGAACAGTGGGCTGTATGATTGGTTTTGAGGATGCAGCCAGCCCTTTGGGGTTAACTCCATCTTTTTTAATGGAGGAGAACAGCTGATTGGGGTATTAAGGCATCCTGGGGAAGCAGAGGCTCAGGAAGTGTCAGTGGGGAAATCAGTTAAGCTCTGTGTGTGCTTAGATCTGCGCTCAGAAAATGGGATGGGGCTTGGCTGCATGTCTTGCTTATGTAGATGATGCTTTTTTTTCAAAGTAGGGATTAGCTCTTATCTTCCACCTGGCACATGGGGCCTTCATTCTGCATCAGAGTCTTCAGCTCCTGTACAGCAGCGCTAGGACTAAAAATCACACAGCCAGGCAAGAGGGGTGGATTTTTCCTACGTTTGGGAAAAAACCCAAACCAAACCTGTTCACTGGGCTCTGGGAGCATAAACTCCACATCCTAATGGGTTTTAGGCTGGGCTTAGAAACTCAAGAGTCCTGCTACAGGAGCACTGAATGTCCCAACTTGAGCAGGACCTCATTCTATCTGGCCCAAAGGACAAGAGAACAGCTCAAGTACCCTGTTAGAAGAGTACTCTTGGCAATACTCAGCCAGGGAGATGTAGCCCCAGAAGAAGGTTAGGAGAGGTTGGGAGGGCCTGCTGCTCTGGTGGTGCAGGGTCAGGCTGGTGCCACTGTCATGGCATCCCGCAAAGGATTTTAATATATTGAAGAAGACAAACCCAATGGGCTCCCAGCATGTTTCCTTTGTGGAGAGAAAGGAAGCAACCCTTCTGAAACACATATGGGTCCACCTGAGTGGGCATCCAGGCATACTGAGCTAACATGTCAGGGAGACACAGTCTCTGGCCACCAAGAAAGTTTGGCATCTCAAACCACGTAAGGAAAGACCACTCACAGAGTTAAGGGGGGAAATACTGTATTTCTGTTTCAATTTTCTATGATGAGACAGTAATTCTGACAGCAAATTAGATTTAAAAAAAAAAAAACCAGTCACACAGTTAGAGTTTGGTTTAAAATGCAAATAAAAGAACAAGGGGAGGAGACCCATTCAGGGAAGACTATGATGAACTGCTCCTCCAGCCTATCCTAGGGTATGTCACTCAGGGCATCGTTCTGGGCCATACTCTTTCCCCAGGCAGTGTGTCCTGCCTGCCTGAGGATACACACCAGCCCAACCTTGGGTTACCAGAGAGGCTATGATGCAGACGGCGTAAGGCATTGCATGCCCAGCAGAACCGTGGCCTGATGGCTTGTTCTGAAGCTGTGCTGCACGTCCTGCTTGAATCTGATATCAAAAATGTTTAAAACTCACCATCAGGCCCATGTCAGGCTTCCCCCACTCCCCAAATCAGGAGTACTACCGAAGAGGCTGTCTCTGTCTTGCCATGCTGGAGAAATCCTGTAGCTGGGAAACAACGTAGCAGGACTTGGAGGAGTGTTGGGCACTTAACTGGTGTGAAATCGGGGCTTTCCAGAGAGGTGCTGGGTATCTGCTGATTTTGGAGTACCTATTCATGATTTTGGTTTTGGTAACACGCTGCTGTTCTCCAGCCAGTCTGCAACAGATGTCCTTAGGCGTCCAGATGCGGGGTTGCACGTGAAGACTACGAGCAGGCAGAAGCAAGCATCGGGAGCAGCACTTGTCACATCCAGGGTCGCAGGAGACAACACACGCTTCAGAAGTGTGCCCAGGCCTGTCCCCACTGCCCACGCCAGAGGCTTCCATGGTGCAAGGCATGGCTACAAAGCCAAACTGATGAGCTGCAGCAGGTGGGGTTAAAGGACATCTGCAGGCTAGGTGCTCACTGTCCTCCCACAGTTCACCTTGGGACCCCACACGCGCCCCTGATGCTTGTGAATTCAGTAGCTGGGACAATGTATTTCACTGGGCACCACGGTCTATTCCCTCACTGCCCAAAGGCCTTTCTCGGGAACTTCTCTGGCCTCACCGGTACTGCTGGGAGCACTAGTGAATTTTGGGGAGCCAAGATTTTACCATGTTTTGCCTGGCCTGGTGTTACAGCTGGTGGTGATCTGGTCCTCTTGCCACAATCAGCTCTGCCCCTCACCTGCTGCCACTCCCTAACTTCAAGACCTGATCCAGCTTACTGGGAAAGCAAAGAGAGTCTCTCCCTTCCAGTGCAGACTGGGATTCTCAGCAGACTCCCTTCTGCTTTCCAGCACAGCTTAAAACTCACTTCATTGTCCTCCCAGACCCACCAGTGTGTTTGCCTACTGACACCAGCCCAGTGAGGCCAGTGGCTCCGTATGAGCAGATCTCAATGATCCAGAAGGATCTGTGGGCACAGCTAAATCAGCTACGCTCTCTCCAAAGCAGGATTGTTCCTCACTCCATCTGCAACCAAGAGTGGACACGAATGCAGCTCTCACCAGCACAAAGAGTAGGTAAGGAAGGCGTTAAAGGGTCCTGGGCTTCAGGACAGGGCAGCAGGGAAAGCAAATGCAAGCCCAGCAGCTGCCACAGTACCCTCCTACCTAGGATGCCTTCTGGCTCTACTGTCCCTTGAGTTTTGGACAGTTCAAAACGCCGCAAATAATGTTTCCAAAAGTTCTTAAGTGGCTGACAAACACCTATGGATTTTATTAGTGTGATTTTGGCTTGTAGATCACTTAGTTGCTTTAGGAAACAATATAACTCATTCACTGCAGATGAAGCTGGGAAGATCTGCAGTTTGGGGAACCCGAGTTCACCAAACTTGAGAGACCTTGTGTCAAATGACTTTGCTCAGCAGAAAGCTGGGCCTTCATAGCCATGAATTCAAGTGACTTCTATTAAATCCTATCTTGACCCACTTCATGTTCTTACTCCCTGAAACGTCCCACTGGCTGGAACCCCTCTAGTAATCCCTGCCTTGTTAGGCCAGACACAGACATCATGCCTCCAGCTCTCTCACTAGTGTTGTCACAACACAAAACACACCACCAAAGCCCCTGGGCTCTGAAACTCAATGGTTGGGTATACTACCACAATTCCCTGTTGCTCCAGCCTGGGATGTGTTCTCTTAGCATTAAGCCAACACAAACCCACTGAGAAATTACCTAGTGGTCACTGCCTCAACCTGTTGTGGAGGGGTGATGAAGACGGACTCCCCCCCGTCCCACTCCCCCACTTCATCAGTGAAAAAGCAAGAAGTAAACAATGTGCTGGACAGGCTCCCCATCCCTCTCCACCAGCGCAGAAGCCCAAACCCAAGAGCAGCCACACAGCTTCTCTGCTGAAACAGAGGTGCTGGGGGCTGGCTCCAGCCACCTGTCCCCCCAGGAAGGAGACCAGGGCTGGAAGAGGAGAGGGCCTTGTTCAGCTGAGAATCATTCTTAAAAAACAAATACTGGAAGACCTAGCAGTAAAGGAAGGGGCTACTCCAGCTGGAGCTGTCAACTAGAAACCTCCCAGCACCACTTACTCAACAGAGGGGTAAAAAATAGTTAGCAGGGCATTATGACTATTTTCCATATATTTTAAACCTAGTTTTGTTTTTTTTTTTTCCTTTTTATCTTTTTGTCCTTTTCACTCACTGGGTTCTAACCCTGGTAGTCCTTCTCTATGGCTCCCGTGCGTGTGTGTAAGAGTGTGTGTAGCAGAGGCAGTGGGGTCAGGCGCTTAGACACATTTGGCAAAGCCAACAGAGTCGTTATCACGGTCAAAGACGGTGTAGTAGGGACCGATGAAGACATCTCCCAGGATCCAGAGAGGGCCCCCGGGGGGTGGGATATCCAGGCCTGAAAAGCCGCTCAGGCATATGGTCTCACCTTGTACAGATACCTAGAGACAAGAGTAAGAGCTTCAGTCCAGGGAGGTCCTCCCCTTCCCTCAACCTCACAAGCTCAGCACTAACATGTGCCAACACTGGCTGCACTTCAGCCTGAGATCCACAGCTTGCAAAAGTAACTCCCAACCTGCTGCCCCCATGGCTCCAAACCCAGCTCCCTCTCCCAGAGCCCTTGTGCAGCAAAGCATCAAGTAAAGCCGCCCGTGCCCATAAACCTCCCAGCCCAAGCAACTCTGAATTTGAGCTACTGTTGAAATTCTGCACAAGATGGTCCCTGCAAGTTAACTCTGACTGCTTAAATGCCAGGCTGGTGGCTTCTGCTATGACAAGGCTGGCCTCACGGCACCAGAATCCAGCAGAAGAGGGCTGTTTGCACAAAACAGCCCGCACAACTTCTCTCCCATCCTCACAAGCACCAGGTGGGGGGGGTCCTCACTACTGCAGAACTTTAGTGAGGTTGCCTGGGTGCATCAGCCAGTGCCACTGCTCTGTCACCCCAACCTTTCAGACTGTTTCCTGAGGGCCAGCTCCAGCCTTGCTTTTGCATTTTGGATTTCATGGATGAGGTCTGAGTAGAGAAGGCAGAAGTTTGGCCCTGGGAGAGAAGCGTAGGGCTGGTAAAAGTTGCCTGGACGCACCTTGAAGACATACTGCTCTCCAGTGAGCTGGTAGGGCTTTCCTCCTAGTGTCAGCGTGACGGCAGGCAGAGACGACACCTTATCACAGGGGATCACATACTGAAACAGAAAAAGGAAGGGCTTTAGGCTTAGATCACAGAATTACAAGGTTGGAAAAGACCTTTAAGATCATCAAGTCCAACTGTTCCCATCCTATGCTAAACCATATCCCTAAGTACTTCATCTACCCTTTTTTAAACACATCCAGGGATGGTGACTCAACCATGCAAGCTGAGAAGCCAGAAGGTTTCAGAGGCAGGGATAGAGACAAAAGATGCCAGCTTCAGCTTTTGGCTCTCCTGAGCCTTGGGGCACAGCACCTAACACACAAGGTCTGGGGACTTTGCCACGGGAGAGGGAGACGTGGCTCAATACAGCCTTAGAGACACAGTGATTCGTGGTGTGATGAATAGACAAAACCAGTTTAACACTGGTGAGTCTTGGGGAGGGTGGCAGTTGTTGCTGCAGCATGGGGTTTCTCCACACAGCATAAAAGCCCTTAGAGTGCTCATGGCTCACTGATTTGGGAGGGATTTCAGAGCAGTGCATCCTTCCTAGAAGGCCCTTATAATTCCTGTCCCTCCCTAACTTCAGGGAGGAGAGATGATCGTGTGAGATTACCCAAGACAGTTAAAATCCTGGCAGTGAAGGGTTGTCATTTGCATTGTATGTATTTGTATTAAAGTGCCTCTGGACTCACATTAACATGTATCCTTGGCCTCAGCTGCAGCTTGCACCCCTTCTCCTCTGCCTCCCAGCAACAGGCAGCAGAGGCGACCCAAAGCCTCCTGAAGTTCACAGGAGCATGGGCCCAGTGCTGGACACTACCCAGGGTCCAAGGATGAAGGGGTCCCTGGTATGCCAGGGGCTTTTCCAGGAGCACAGGTTGGGAACAGAGAGCAGAGGGAGCAGAAGACTGGGGTCTCTAGAAGCATCTGGGTGCAAAGCAGGATGCTATGATGGCCACGGACTCCTGTTTTACCAGCCCAGCCTCACCTGGCCTTTGATGAGTGGTTTTGCACCGATAGCCGTCTGCAGCTCCTTCACTTCCTTGGTAGGGCCAGTGATGAGTGAGGTTCCTGTGTCCACAATGGCCTCACAACCCCCTTTGCAGAGAGTCAGCCCGTTGGCAACGTCCACCCTGGGGAGAGATGCCCAGACAGAAGACAACCCTTAGAGGCCTCCCAGCGAAGGCTGCAGGGAGCAGCTGGCAAACAGGTGAAGGCAGGTGGACCTGAGCAGTACACAGGCATGCAAGGGAGGGCTGTGGCAGACATCTGGGAAGGACGGGCACTCAGAAACCCCGCGGCAGCACTGACTTAGTGCACAGACCCCTGGGTCCCTTGGCTGCTCCCAGCTGAGGCAGTAAAGCACCAAGGCACTCCATTTCCGCAGGCAGGCCAGACTGCTGCCTGCACACCCTGCCTGCTAAACACTGTGACTAACGGGCACGTGAGCAAGTTAAGGGCGATGCATTAGGGACTTGCTTTACCTGTGCTACTGCAAAAAGCAAAGGGTTAAAGGGGGGTGTGATGGCTGAGGGGGTTCACGTAGATTAGAGAGGCAAGACAGGAGCTGCCTCGCTTCCTCACCCACATCACATTTCACACCAGTGCAGAGAAATGAAGCCTTCCAGCCAAGGGTCTGCTAGGTTTTGCCAATGCAGCAGGGCTAAGGGAAGATGAGAACTAAAACCCTGTGCTGGGGAGGGCTGCAATCCCCAGGAAAAGGACACACTCTGATCACAGGCCACTTTTAAGTTCCCATCACGTGGGAGAGCTCAGAATAGACCACAGGGTTGGCGGGCTGGCAGCTCAGCCTCCTCTCCTCCCCTCTGCCTCCAACAATGTGCGCTGATTGCCGTGCTGTGCCCTTCAGTCAAGGGCTGGCTTCCTGGGGCCTCATCCTGCTCCTCTGGAGCTGTGCACAAGTGAGCCACACAGCTCAGGCCTCACTGAGAGCTGATAAAGGCCAGAGTCTTATTTGTGGGGGTCGCTCTGCCTGCAAGGAGGACACACCAGCTTTTTCCCTGATTCACGAAAGTGCAGCAGGTGTTTTCAGGGGCCAAACTGTAAACAAGAGGAAATGACTTTGCAGAACATCTCCTGCTGCTTTCTGCCTCTCCTTCCCTTCCAGCATCAAATGACCCAGCCTTAAGGTGGCATTTTAATCTGCTTTTTTTGTGTGGATCTGTTGCAGGGTTAGAAGATGACTCCCGCCGGGGGAGGGTCTCAGCCCAGCTCAGTGAGCTGTCTGTACGCACGCCCCATGCATACAGTTGGGTGGAAGGGAGACTTACGCGTCCATGTGGACCTGCCAGTAGGCCTTGCGTGTGACGTTTACCCAGCTGAAGTCGCCGCTGTAATACTTGGGGTCGGTCCCTCCCAGGAGCAGCTCTCCACCAGGCTGAGCACTGGGGTCTCTGGAAAAAAAAAAAACCCAAACAAAAAACCCCAAACCCATTAACATGAAGGTCAGGGTGAGAACACTACGCTCTGCATGGCCCCAAAACACAAGCTGAGGTTCTTAGGGTTCATAAAGCATGGCATTACCAGCATTTGAGAGAGATGACTTATGTCATGCTGTATGTCAGCGTAAGGACAGATACTGTGAGACAGGGGTGGGGAAATGGGAGTATTTTGGCCCAGCTGAAGCATCCTGCAGCTTTTGCCTCATGCTTTCACACAGACATGTGGTGAAACTTGCCGCAGAGGAGGGGGACAGAAAAGGGGAAATGAACACTGGCGCAGGGACCCTCCAAATAATCAGCTTGTAACAAGCACCCGTGCAGGGCTGGACATGGCTGATGCAGCGTTAGGTTATCTGCACCCGACTCCGTGCCAGCCAGCAGCCTTGGAGCTGAATCCTCAAGGTTATCGTCAGATAAAAGCGCGCTGCTGAGCAGATGGGAAGAAATATGGTGATGGGGGAGGGCTGGTGCTTGAGCGGCCAGCAGCAGTATGCTCTGCCTTCCCTGCTCCTGGTGTGCTACTTTTTAGGCTGAAGTAGTTCACGGTCCACCCTGCGGTGCCAGGAAGGTGATGGGGTGTCCTGAGGGGAGAAGCAGTGGGTGGGAAGACGCTGGGAGCCACACAGGAGGATTTCCCATGGTGTGATGGAGTTTTAGCCACATCATGATGACTGGTGGGGGGCATGCTTGCCTGGGATGTGAAATGGTGGTAGCCACATGGCTCCAAGATTTTGGTAACAGACCAAGGCTGTATTTACCCTCCTAATGGGGACCGCACTAGCAGCATGCAATCTCATGACCACAACCCTGTTTATTTTTGATTCTCTTTCCTATAGAAACATTCTCTGTCTCATCAGTTAAGAAATACAGTAGCAGATCTACCCAGCTTTATCAGTAAAATGGCTGCATTTTCACCTCCCGCCTTCTTACTTCAAAGCAGTAAATGGAGACTTTGGCCTAACTTCTCCAGCAAGGGCACTGTGCCAAGACTTCTGCAACAGTGCTGGCCAGGGCATAAATTGGCACGTGGCAAGAGGTGCTACCAGGAAGCATAAATGCCCAGCTGGGCTTGCCAGAGGTTCACCACCAAACCCAACACTACCTGTTCAGGTAGAAGGAGAAGATGTTTTTCTCGATCAGCTTCTGTTGCATAATGTTATCGAAGAAAGGGGTGACCTTGTCCACAGAGATCCTTGGGAATGCCATGCCCAGGATGCCATCGAACTTGGCAGCAATGAACGTGATGCCTGGCTGCTTCACGGCTTCCCCGAAGATCTGGTTCTTGATTTTCAAGTTACCGAGCTAAGGGGAGATGGAAAGAAAAAAGCAGACTGTAAAGGAAACTGTCTCAGGGGACCAGCCTGGAAACAGGATCTCACTGAACACAGGCTGTAGTGCATCCCTCAGTGTGCTGCCACACTCCAGCCTGCTTTCACCCTTGCATTTGAAGGAAGCCACAGAAACCATATACCCTGGTGCCACTCTCCTTGCAGGGGACACAGGTCACTCTGGCCACACAGTGGCACCTCCTGAATCCCTGCAAAGGCCAGCACATCCCTATGGGTAGGAGCTCCCCTTTGGTCTTTGCCCTCCTCCCTCGACACTTTCAGCCTTTTGCTGGGTCCTGGCACTGGCGATACCATTTTGCAGGTCCTCCTGTTTCCACTGAGTCCCCAGTATCACTTTGTCACCCCTACATCCCTTCCCCTATTGCCCACTTTATCCTTTCCTCCCAGTCTGAAAAGCTCCTGTGCTGCGCCTTTAAACCTCTTCCCCACCCTAGATATCTTCTAAGTCATTTCCTGGGGCACTGTACCAGCCCACAGTGGGGAGCACAAATCCCTCTCACCTCTGCAGCAACCCCTGTGATCTCCCCTACATCAGAAACATCCCCAGGATATTGCTCCACCAGACTCAGAAGCCTGCAGAGACCTCCCATGGGAGAGAAGACGACCCAGGCAGAAAAGCGCGGTTGAGCCCGAAAGACAAAAATAGCAAGCAGAGTACTGAGAACACAAAGGTCACCTCTCTTGCCAGCCACAAGGAGGACTGGCGTGCCCCCCCGAAAGCTGAAATGCCCTGCAAGGGCAGATCCCCAGAAAGAAGATCACAGAAAGTCGGATAGCTCTACTGACAGGGAGCAGGACAAGTCTGCTGGCTCCTGGCTTTAGCAGGTCAGGAGGTTTCCAAGCTTCTGGCTGACCACAGGCAACTTTAGCATCTGTGCTACAACAATTTCAGCTTCTCAGCCTGCAGCTAGCAGCCCTGTAGTGAACCAGGCTGGACTAAAAAGCTGGCCTCTCCTACCTGATGGCAGATAACGATCCCTGTAAATTACTAATATCCCTCCAGGGCTAGACAGTGCGAGGCTGGGACGGTGAGTTTTGGCTTTAATGGTATCAGAGGCTTGCACTAGGAAAGGGCGATCGAGCCTTGCAAAAGCTAAAAGCCACAGGGCAGGATGTGGGGCAAAACGGCTCAGAGCAACATATCCGCTGGCTCACATGCAGTGTGCCCCAGCTGTGTGCTGCAGGTTTACTAAGTCACCGCTCCACAGCTGGCCCTGATCAGCTCAGAAAATCCAGTAAGCATAGGAAGGAGTAATAAAACTGAGCATCAGGTTTGCCCGACTATTGCCCTGGTTGTACATCCCAAGAGGGAGGCAGATACCTGCCCCGTGGTGGGGTCTCAGCAGACCACGCCCACACTTGGTCCTCAGCAGGACTGAAACCCAAGAGCATCTTTAGCAGAGTGCTAGCTCCAGGTGACAGATCCTTTGTCTCCACCCCTCAGCTGGCTCTCGCCCAGACACAGCTGCGTGGTGGCTGTCCTCCAGCACTTTGCAGACAGGTGTCAGCACCCTGCAGCTCACCAGGTCTCCTTGTTAGCAGCCTCTGCTGAGCAGGCAGGTGCCAGACAGCGAAGGCAGACTTGCAGCGAGGGCCTCTGTGGCATGGTTTGGCACTGGGGCCTGGGGGTTGCCTCTGCAGAGGCATAGGGGAGAGGCCGGGAAGGGCATCTTGTACCTGCATGGTGGTGCAGGAGACCTCATATGCCATGGCCAGCAATTCTTTCTCGGCTGTCCTTGAAGGACATCCCAAGGTTGGTCTGCAATAAAAGGCTGAGATGTTTGACTAGCAGAGGGCTGGCTGAACCTGTCGCTCTTTGGAAGGTGAGCAACATGGAGCTGTGTGGTGCTATGAGGCATCATTCCTCGACAGGAGAGAGATGTTTGACATGAGCTTGTCATGCTTTCAAAAATAAAAAAATAATTTCAGGGCTGAAGGACTCTGGTCCACCTGCCAAACAGCATTTTTCGGTCAGATGTTAGTGCTACCACAGGCTGCTGTGACTGCTTCTACCCATGAGGATGGCTAGAGCCAAGAGGGTTGCCCTGAAGGCTGTTCAGTGTCTATATTTCCAGACTACATCCAACTGAGAGCTTGCCTATGGGATGCTGTGCATCAGAAGCAGCATTTCAGTGTCCAAGCTGAAGGTGCCTGACCTGCTCCTGCATACTGCAAGCCTAACACTGCTCAGACTCCACACAAGAGGTTTCTCTTGCTTCTGCCTGTACAGAAAACAAATGTTACAAGCTGTGCTGGCTGCCAAGAGCCATCCCCACTTCCCAAACAAGCTCAGGCACAAAATCCTTCCTCTGAGCTGCTGGAAAGTGGAGAGCTAATTAGCAAACAGGCATTAGGGTGATAATTACAAACAGAAAAAAAGAAAAGAAAAAGCTGCAATTTTCCTCCTGACGCACTTTAGCTCCTGCATTAAGCCAGAAAGTGCCTAAACCAGCCCACACTTTCACAAGACACTAAAGTTCAGTGTTTGCCTCACTGTCCCACTCCATTACTGGGGCGAACACAGATGCCTCCACCTGCTCTGCCTGTATTTTGCAAACCTAATGTAATGCTATGTGCAGGGTGCCTTCATTTGGCAAGAGCCTCAGGAAGGCTCAGATCGGCAGCTTGTTTTATGGTGGGGTGTTTCTAACAACCACAGGAGAGAGGAAATAAATGGCATGAAATAAAACTGAAATGATCCCCAAGTTTGGTGAGCTGTGGAAAGCAGAGAACAAAACCAGCAGTGCTGAACTGCTGGCAGCCCCCACAACCCTCCCCCCTCACCCCCGCTATGGCTCTCGCTCAAAGCCTTGCCTGCACCAGTTTTCAGGTTCACCAAGACCGTCAAAAGCCTCTCCCCCAAGGAGGATCTTGCACCCAGATTGAGCTGCTGGCATCTCTGGATGCAGCGAAGAGACAAAGGCTGGTGCTCCCAGGCTACTCTGAAGTTTTCTTCCTGTAAGGATGGGCTAAAGAGTGCTTCTTGCATGAATCACCCACTGTGGTCTCTTCTTGGATATTCTTTTGATCTCAATGAAATTGATAGGTTAATAATTTTCAGCTGAACCCAACAAGGAAAACCCCAAATCCCTAGATTTATGTTCTAATTCAAAACTTTTGCTTTGCCTCCCTGCTGCAAAGCAAACATATGCTCTAGGCCCTGTCAGGTGACCAAGTAATCTGGGAGCATGTGCACTGCTAATGTTTAGCAGTTGGCAAACTCCCAGGAGCATCTATACCTGCGAGGCAGCTGCAAAATGTGCTCCCCTTTGCAGCACAGAAAGTTCAGCCTTTGCTCACAGAAAATTAAATTATGGGGAGCAACAACCAGCAACATGGCTACTTCAGGTTGGGCCCTGAACACTGCTGGGGAAGTCTCACAGCACTACACAACCTTTACAAACAGAAGCACCATCCTCAGCACCAGCCCAAGATGAGGATGCCAAAAGCCCATTCCACTCTTCCCCCTTCCAGCCTGCCTTGGTCATCATCACCACCTTGTTTCAAAGCACTTGGAAACATGGCACTGAGGCATACTCAATAGGAGCACGGCGCTCAAGAAGCAAAACCCATTGAAATCAAACTGCTTTGAGCACTCTGCCAAAAGCGGTCTGGGACAGCTGAGGACAAGGGCAGCTGTTACTCACCGTGACAGTGTCCTGGCTGAGGTACCCAGAGAGGCTCCCCGTCCCGTAGTGGATGGCAAACTCAGTGCCGTTCTCCACATAGGTGCTGGATTTGGAGGCATCATACTTGTGGTGCAGCACTGCAACCAGGGAGGGGGACATGGAAACATACATCAGTATTCCTTGATACCTACCACTCCCTGACCCCACGCTGCCTTGCTCGTGCACACAGACACTCAACAACACGAAGGTGGGCCTGAAAGCAGCTTTTACCAAGCATGGACTGCTAAACAAAGCATTTCCAACATCTGGGGAATTAAGTGGGCAGATCCAATTTGTCTGTTAAATTGGATTTGATCACCAGGTATTAAGAGCCTAGAAGCTATGTGGCTGGTGTGTCTGGCATAAGACACCAGAGCAAAATGTGCTCCCCACACCATGGAGAGCCAGGGTGGTTTAAATATAGTCTGGGAACAAACATTTTAACTTTATGGATTTATCCATTTCTTTTACTAAGACTAGCTGGAAATGCTTTCATGCAGTTGTGTTTTGTGCAAAGAGGGCTCCAAGTATTCTCTTGTTTCCAGAGGAGAAGGGCTTTCCCCTAGTCCAAGCTGCTTTTCCCCTTGGAAGGGAAGATATCTTTGGTTTTACGGCTGAGCGGATTCCTCCTCCGCAGATTCCTCCTGAGTCACGAGTTGGGCAGCAGCACGTGGTGGTGAGCTCGACCAGCCCAGCTCCATGGCTGCCTGCTGAGCGGGACACAGTAACTGAGGACGAACCAGCCCAGTTGCACAGAATCTGACACTCCACCCAGGGACTCCCCCAGCAGGGCTGCCTGGATCCCAGTCCAGCAGGTTACACTTAATGCATACTCATAAAACAAGCCCTTTGGTCCCAGCAACTCCTGCACCACAGCCTTGAGAAACTGGCTCCCTGCTAGAGATCAGGGATCCCAAGGACAGACAGGTCTGGACCTCACCACTCTACCAGAGTCCTAAATCTCATTTCACCTCTGAAAGAAAAAGTTCCATCTCCTCTCTGGGTACTACAGGGCCGTACAAGAACTCTAAATTTCCTCCCCACCCCCAACAAGCACTGTGGGCCACCTTTCAGGTTTGCATCTGGCTCCACAGGTTTCTGTTCTTGTTAAGCAGCACAGCTGGTAGCTTTTAAATCGCATTTTGCCATAGCTGGGTTTGAAACCTTCTCCAGTGGAGGTTTATTGCATAGGAATGCCACAGAGCTAAAAACCTTGGAGTGCCTAAGACAGTCTCATCATGCTGTGCCTACCTGGCTTTCGTTAATTATAAATCCATAAACATGCACACACATGCTCCACGCAGCAATAAACCAGAAACTAGGACAGTTTGTATCAGATCTGGCAAGAGGCTGACTTTTTTCACCAGCCTTGCGCAATGGGGCAACAGCAGCATCAGTCTATAATTTGGGGAGAAACATCCCAACCTGCGATGCTGCTCCCCAGCTGCAGGGCTGAGTCTGTTGGGGAAGGATTGGAGCTGTGCATGGGCTATGTGGTGGGGTAAAAACAGGAAGGGAGTAATGAAGTTTGAGATCCTATTTCCAGCTCTGACCCTAAAGAGCCCACCAGCCTCTGTCAAGCCCTGTCACGCTGCTGCCTCAGTTTCCCCTCTTGCTGTGCCAGGATACGCATTGTGCAGGGCAAGAGAAGCTGCCAAGCTGCAGCCAGCACTGGTGACACTTACAGCAAGCAATGTCCAAGAGGTGACAGTGCACCGAAGGCACCCAGAGGTTGGACGAGCCGGTGTCAAAGACGACAGTGAACTTCTGTGGGGGGGTCCCGATGCCAATCTCACCATAATACTGGGCCTGCAAAGGAGAAGGGAGCTGAGCAGAGGCAACTGGCTGAAAGCAGGCATTAGAGACAAAAAGATAAATAAATCTCTGGATCAAAAAAGGAAACTGGCTTCTTATTTAGACACCACTCCGCTCTAGGTTTTGGCAGTGATGACCTCCCAGACATTTTCCTCTGGAGGGGAGGCTCCCCTTTGGTGTTCACACCTCATTACAGTGGGTGTGAGAAGGATAAATTGGGAAGGAGAGGCAAGATGGGTACTTGCGGAGGAGGACTTTTGGGGCAGGGAGACAGGGCAGAAGGGTGAAGGTGTGCAGGCCAGCATGTGGTTCACTACAGGGAAGAGGAGGTAAATGGGAGGAAGCCAAACAAAACAGCTGTGCTACTGAAAAGCTGAAACTGGCTGGGAAGCTGCTTTGCTGGTGGGTTTGCAGAGGAACTGTGCATTGCAGCAGCTCTGCCCACCACAGGTGGAGCTATAGCTTCCGGTGTTTTCAGTGCAGGCTGGCAAGCTGCTGGGGTGGGGAGGAATAAAATGCTCAGCTGCTAGCACCAGAAGACTTTGGAGGATCTGGAGGGAGAGAAGGGCATCAGCAGCTCTGCCAGAGAAGGATGTAGGGCTGTGGGGTGGGAGTTTGGGAGAAGTCCCTGTAGCTCAGGCATCCAATAAACACCCCTCTGCCCTGCCAGTACATCTCTGCTGGGACTGAAAGAAACTTGGGTGGCTGAGATGTTTGTAGGGCATCCCTCTATTCAGAGGGAGAAGATGAATGGGAAACGCTCAGCAGGTCCTGGATGATCCCATTTTTCCCCAGTCCTCCCAAAGGGGTAGAGATCCATGTTGTGTTTGGTGAGCAGCTGGATCAGGGCCCTGGGGAAAAGACTGCTAGCAAGGGAAGTCAGCCTGTGGCCTTTCCAAACCCCTTGGGTACTTAATTAAGGGGGTGAGGGTTGCAGAAAACAGGATTATCAAAGCTGCTCACCTCCTGCGCGCTTAGTTTGCAGGGGTTGCTTGGTGAGCAATTAATAATCTATTGCTTGCAATTAGCCATAAGGGGGGGCTGGGGGGTAAGCACTTGCTTCCAGTTAAAACTATGCTGAAGCTTGAAAATCCAGCCTCAGTATAGAGGCCCCAAACATTACATACACCGATGCACAAGGGGCTCCCAGGGGCTGGTGGGGATGACACAGGTTGGGCTAGGGAACATTGTGCATTTCATCCCAGGAGCTCCTCTGGCAGCAAAAGCATTTTTGGCCAGGCTGAGACCCAGCAGGCCCTTATCTCCCACTGCAGGTTGGGTTGGTCCCCCTGCAACATGGGAGCAGGGTCATTCCCCTAGCAGCAGCCTGAGCTGCAGTCACAAGAGACGGCGCCATGGCGTAACTGCTGGTGCCCTGGCTTTCAACACTGCCAATTAGAACACTGGCGGCCCTTCCCAGCACAGTCCCAGCAGGATGGTGCTGGCTGGGTGACAAGAACACCTGGGGAAGGGGAAGCAGGAGGGAATATCCTGAATTAACACCCAAATATACAGTGCCAGCTTTATTCTGCCAGCAGGTGGTTGCAGCCCACCTCCCCAAGAGTCACGAGGGTACCCGGTAGGGAACCCAGAAATAGGAAACCCCACACGTGTCTGGCAGCTGGGCAAGGGTAAATTTCACGTCCTTTATCTGGCATCTTTTATTGCTGCCTCCACCATGAATGTCCCTTTGCTCCCTAAGCTGCCAAGATCACGATACAGGGTGGCTTTTCCCAAGGCTGTGCAGAAGACAAAGGATAATGAGAGTAAAGGTCCTGCATCCCCAGTTCCATAAAAGGCTGGTGCCCAATTCAAGTCTTCTCCCCTGCCCCATGCTTGCTCTTTTACGCCCCAAGGAGCGGAGCATGATTTTAATGTCCCTGTCTTGCACAAGGCAGAGCCAAAACAGGACAGATGTTAGGAAGGACCATGAGTGAACAGGTCCCTATTTACAATCATTAATTAGTGGCAAAGGGGTAAGGAAATAGGTCACATAAGCAGCAAAGTTCCCACTTGGGTGGCACTGAGTTTATTTTTAATATTATAATAATTATTAGCATTAGTATTTTTAGCTTAGAAATGATAGGAAGCAACTTTCAGCAACTACCTACTGCACCATGGGGGCACATGAACATCTCCTATAGGAATCTCTCCCTCCCTCCTTCACCTTCCTGGCTGTGGTGGGGCTGTGAGGCTGGTGTGTCCCACCACCCCTATGGGATGGGTACCCCCAGAAGTGCTGGCCACATGGCCAACATCGTGCTGGGCTCTGTCACAGTGTGTGTGGTTGATCGATGGGGGGAGGGGAAGGTGTGAAGCGGGGGAGGGTATATACTCACATCCATGTAGTTCTTCAGGATCTCTGGGGTGGGTTCAGCCACATCAGCAAAGCCCAGCTTGAACTTGAGGAGCTGGGTGAGGGCATTCATGTCTGGGATCTCACTGCCCACCTCGTTCAGGACTCGCCGCATGGAGGGGAACTTGGTCAGGGGGATCCTGTGAGGGGAAGGTGAATGCCAACCTGTTAATGGCAGGGGTGTGTGTGCAGGGTCCTCGCAGGTCGGCACAGCTCCATCAAAACCAAGGGACCCCCAGCATGGGGAGGACAAGGCTCCTTGCAGTGCTGTGCCCCGTTCTTTTCCCAAAGCCAGAGAAGGGGGAGGGGCGGCGGGGCAGGTGGCTGGAAAAGGTCGGTGGGAACACAGGAAGCTGGGGCGAGATCCCCCGAGCATCAGTTTTGAACCCCCATCTAGAGGGGCTCAGACCTTCTCCCCCCGGCTTTAATGGGGGCAGGAGGGTGGCTGCAGCACCGTAGAGGGGTGGCTGCTAGAGAAACCCAGAGACCACCACTACACCGGCACCTGAGGCGCATGTCCCGCGGCCCCCCCACGCCCATCCCTCCCGAGGAGGTCGGCCAGACCCCGAGAGACGCCCCGTGGCTCACCTGATGAGGGCCGCGCAGGGCCCCGCCAGGGCGAGCAACAGCAGCAGGAGGAGACCGCGGGGGCCCATGGCGGCGATGGCGACGGTGGCTCGGCTGGAGGGGGCACGGCACAGGCCAGGCCAGAGGGTCCCGCGCTCGGAGGCCGCGACGCCGCGCCCGGCCGCCCTCGCTGTTTTTGTAGGAGCGGCGGCCCCTCTCAGGGATTTCGCCAGTCAGCTGACGGCCTAAAATTGCAACGGCGGTCACGTGAGGGCGGGCCGGGCCGGGGCGGGCACCGCGCGGGTGCGGGGCCGGGGGAGCCGCCTCTCATCCCCCCCGGTCCCCGGGCCTGACCCCCGGTGCCTCGGCCCGTGACTCAGCCTCCGGGAAAAGGGGAATAAACACCATTAAATAAGTCACGCGGCGCCCGCCTGGCTGCGTGCGCTCACTTTTGTTTGCTTTAACTTCCTCTTCGTGCTTTTTTTAAATTGTTATTTCCAGGTTTTCTGGCTTTTCTCACCCCCCCGCGGGGCAGGACACCCGCCCCTCCCGCCCCGCCAGCCAGCAGCCCCCCGCCCCAGCACCCAAGGAGTGCAGCTCGCCTACGCCCCCCAGCCTGGGTGGAGGGCTCAGCATGCTGGAAGGCCATGGCTGCTTCTGGACCTCGGCTGCCAACCCGCTGTCACCAGCCGGGCCCACAGGGATGTCTGCACCCCTGGTCAGGAGGACCATGGCAGCTCCCCAGTTCTGTGCTTCTCACCAGCCTCAAGACACCCCCAGTCTGGGGGGACTTACTCCTCCGGGATAGGTTTTTTGAGGGGGAGATGGGCGTAGTCTGGACCATAGCTTGTTTGGGAGGGGCCAAGGGGGTGCCAAGCCAGATGTGCCTTTCCTCAAAATACCATTGTGTCTGTACTGGGACACCTACAGCCGTCGAGGATGATGCTGGTGCTTGGCAGAGCCTAGGGGGGCACTGGCCACAAGCAGACCCTGAGGTCCAACTCCCTGCCAGGAACACAGGGACAAGCATTGGGGAGCGCTAGGCTGGACTCTGCCACCATAGGCTATCACAGTAGAGCTCAAAGGTGCCACCCCGCCGGCTTGGGAGGTGGCAGACAGAGCTAATCTCTGCCCAGTTTGCCCTGACTGAGCTCTTACAGAGCCACAAGACCGGCTGGAAGAAAAATATAAATAAAATAGGATTTACAGATGCTTTCCTTTCCAAGTCCTGAGGGCCACAGTGTTTGTTTTCTGCTCCTGCTTGTGCCTAGCTGCAGAGACAGGATAGCAGCCATGCATGAGATGAACTCAGCAATGCTGGAGTGGGGCACCCCTGGTTTTGTGGCAGGGTCCTCATTCCTCACCCAACTTTTTTGTGTGGATACAACTTCTGGAAAATCGCTGGGTCATGCTGGCACCTTGCTTGTGCCATTTCTCCCAACCTCCCTCCCTGAGCTGCTCCCATCCTCCCATGGCCCCATGGAGCATCCTGCAGCTCCAGGTCTGTGCTGCAGACAGTCAAGTGTTTTTAGGGGGTACTTCTGCTCTGGGGCTACGTCCCTTGGCCCATTAGCTCCACAAATTGCCATGCCCAGCCAGGGGTATCGGGAAAACTGCTGCTGTCTGTGGGACAACGGCACTCATCGGGATGAGGTTTTCCAGAGCAATGGCCGGAGGCATTGGCTGAGCCTGCTGGGTCCCGTTATTTTGGCCAGCCCCCGCTTCCCTCCTGCCCCTGCAGGCATGTGGTCAAGGCGAATGCCACTGACCCTGAGTCAGCAAAATCCAGTTCCTTCCCGGCCCCGCGGCGCTGCATGACTCAGCAACACCCTGAACAGCTCTTTTCAGGCAAGAGGCCAAGGCATGGTGGGTCCCCAGCATCTGTAGGCTGACCCCCAAGGCATTGCAGCTGCCATGGGCTCCAGCTCAGGGGTACCCTCCTCTTGTCCCCCTGGGTAGCAGCAGCCCCAGCACTGAGTGCCTGATGGTGGGAGTGGGTCATACCCAACCGTGGTCCCACCCAAGCAAACTCACCCTCCCCAAGGGCTCTAAAGCCCCTTGCAAATGCGCTTCACAGACAAAACTGACAGTCTTGACGCCAGGCCTGGGGCTCCCCTGAACCCACTCCAGCTCTCCACCTGTGGTGGAGCCAGCCTTCCTCCCTCCTCTTTGAAGTGATCAGGAAACCCTCCCCAGTCAGGCAATGCATACTTGGCCCCCAGGCTGGGACACCTACGGCAGTTCCTCTGTGAGCATTTCCAGTCCAGCCAGTCTCTCCCAGCATCCCGTGGCTATGGAGCGGGCTCCAGCACGCAGGGATGGGCTGGTGTGGATGGCATGCAATGTACCCTGTACTGTCATGCAGTGCAGTGCAAAGACTTTGAGCAGGGTCAAGCAGCCTGGACCCAGTCTGTGGGTTTTTTAATTCCATGGGATTAAGGGCAAGCTTTGCTCTTAGCAAAGCTGTTATGAACAAGCCTTTTCTTGGGCTTCGTGGTACCAGTTGCTGTTGTACCATTGTGGGAGGGTTGCTGCTTTTTAGATGTGCTTCTCTAAGGAACTTACGTGTCTGTCACACTGGTGAGCCCAGATGCTTCCCAATGGTTTATTGGGAAAAAGGTAGGACAAGGAATGTGTTGGGGAATGTTACAATGATCCTCCTCTGAGTCCTTCCAGGATTGGAAGGGACTGGGTGGGGGGGTGTTATCCCCAGTGTGTTGAATTTGGCTCTAGCCCGTGTCACCAGCGGCTTTGGAGCTGACTCCACTGTGCCTGTGCAGTAGGGGACCACTGGGCCCAGCAAGGAGCCTAGATTTCTGCATTTGGGCCTCCTCAACACCTCTGTGGGACGTTTGCTCTGATGTCAGGGCTTGAGAGGTGCCACAGGGATGTTTAACTAGGAGCTGGGAGCATGTCCAAGTATTTATAGGCTGGGACTGTGAGAGTTGCTCTGTGTTACCTTCAAAAGATAGACTGTCATGAGCCTGGGCTTGGGCTTTCTTACACATTTTTCCTTGTTTGCAGTGTCATGGCTGAGACATCTGGAGCAGGCAGAGACGTGCAAGAGACAGACAAAGGACCTGTCCCTCCTTGCTCCTATTTTTGGCATGGTGGATGAACCCCCTTTCTTGCTAGTCTGTTTCCCTGGTCGGTGTCGTGTGTCGTCCCCCCCCTGCCCCAGGCTCTGGGGAGTGAGCTGTAGCACTGTTCCCGGCGGCCACAGCTGTGGGTGTGGGGTGACGCACCCCTGGGAGCGGGCCACACTTTCACAACTTTGATCTCTGCCAGAGAGTATTCCCAAGGAGGGGGTGTCAAATGACTCAGCCCCAGCAGCTCCTGCAGGGAGAAGCACCCCAACCCGCACCCCAGGAGACTGGGGTCCTCTCCATGGGTGATACCTAGGTGTTCCACCTGCCCTTTGCTGGACAGCCTAATGGTGCTTAGTTTCAAACTCTTTATTTTTGGGGGGCTCTGGCATCTGCAGTCAGTCAGCAGTCAGTGTCCTCTTTCTCTTCATATATGTCCATGCATTTGCCTTCACCCTTTTCTTAATTTTTTTTTTTTTAATAATTTATTTATAACAGTGGTATCTGCGACAACCTAAAGGGCAAGGAAAGCTTCAGTTCAGACATGCTGATTTCTTTTTTGGCCAAGAAGTGTCAAATGCAAAGCTGTGGATGAGATTAGAGGAAAAACATCTTCAAATTCAGACAAATGCACTCAGGATTTTGAAGCTTACTGCTAAAGAAAAACCCCAGAACTATCCCTCCGTCTGAGCCGAGCAGCACTTACAGGCAGACAAGCCTGAGCAGGTCTGGTTGCCAACACCCTGACTCCCAACTCCAAGTCCCAGTTCCAGCGTGAAGCTGCTGGATGCAGCTAATTAGCAGAGCCTGATTCACCAGCCACGAGCCCCGGAGCAAAGCAATGCTAATTTTTTCCCGGCCCGGTGCCAGGACCTCGCCCACTCCCAATGCCGTTTCCTAAATTGAAGTGCAATTCACAAGGTGAAGGCGCGTTTTCCAGCAGCACCGGCCTGTCCCGAATTACACCCTTTTTTCTGGGTGACACCCGCAAAAGAAAACCTGAAAGTGCTTTAGTAGCATCTCTGGCCGATGGGAAACCTGTGAGCGGAGGATAGGTTGTGCTGAGCACAGGGCTTCATCCAGGCCCTGGCCACTGTGTCCCAGTGTTGCGGGTGCTGGGGCAGATGTCCCAGATGTCACAGGCAGTGGCAATCCCCAGACCATCTGTGGCTGGCTGGGGCTGGTTTGGAGGCAGAGCCAGCCAGCAGCCCGCTTAAATATTTTTTTGTCTGCCAGTGTGGGCTGCGGTGACCTTGGGGAGATGCTAAGCAAAGTTGCAAAAGGCTTAGGATGGTAATTGTTCCCGTGGTGTCTGTCCTGCTTCAAACTCTCATCCTGGGGCGGGTGAGGATAGCTTGCCAGTGGCTGGGTGGCATGACTGGGTGGCATGGCTGGGTGGCACGATAGGCAGGATCCCTGAGCATGACTTCATCCCCATCAGGGCTGTTTGCAGTAGCCTTTGAGTGGGGGGTGCTTTCTCCCTGGTGGTCCTCCTCATCAGACCTTGCCCTTTCAGCCTTTCCACTAGCTATTTATAAAAAGAAAAAAGGCTTTATGCGGCAAAAGGCTTATGGTCTTTAAGCCTGTGAGCTGCCCTGCTGTCTTCACTGGGGTTTTCTTGTACACCGCCTTGCCTTGCCAGGCTGCTGCCAAACTCAGCATCACCCGTCCCCATGTCCCATGAGCTCCGTGGCCCTGCCCAAATCCCTGCTGCCCCCGCACCACCTGCCTGCACCTGACCCGACTTGGTGTCGGACGTCCTTCCGCATCCCCTGGCCCATCCTCCCCCGCAGCCGGGGACACACCTGGCACCCACTTTGGGGAGGAGGGGACCTGCCTCACCCTGGCTACTGGCCCCGTCAGCTCCTCAGGGCAGGGATCTCGTGGTGTTTGCCTCACCTGAGTTATTTTGCAGCGGGCTGAAATTGCTGGGGATGGGCAACAACAACCCTGGCAGGCAGCAGGCAGCGTGACCAGTGGCTGACGGGATGGGGTGGTAAGTGGCAACGATGGCATTGATTCATCACCTCCCACGCCAGGATGTAATGGAGAACACTGGGACCCAACTCACCTCATCACCTGCCTTTAGTAATCCCTGTTGCAGTCCCTGGGACAGTATGAGCCTGGCTTGGGGTGGGGGGTTATTGTCTCGCTGGTGGGGTTTCCGTGCATGATGCAGAGATGTGCCTCCAGCCACATCCAAGCACACCATCTCTCATTTTCTTTGCCATCATTAGATGCCATTTGATTACTTCATTTGATTTCCAGCTGAAGCTTCCCTGAGAAGACCATCATTTGTGCAATCACATCTCCTCCATGTGACCAAGCACCAAAGCAATTGAGCCTTCTGGCCCTGGGAGGAGGGTGGGCTCAGAAAGATGGGATCAGCACTGCATGGTGACCCAAGGATCAGCTTAACATTGCAATGTGTTTTCCTGGAGTGGGAACAACCACACAGCTTCCACTGGTGATTTGGTGAATCAATCCTGTCCTCCTGGGACAGTTGCTGCTGTGTGAATAAACCCATGATGGTTCTTAATTTCTACCTGTTTATTGTCACCTTTCTCCTAGGCTCCAGCTTCACTTGCCACTGCAGCCAGCATTTTCTAGCATGCCTGTGTGGGGTTAAGATCTCAAACCCACGTTTAAGCACCTCGGCAAACACAGTGCGGTTTTGCAAACACCTTCTCTGAGCTTCTGCACACAAAACACCCTGTTAATTATTTGCAGCATGAGACTTGGCATCTCAGGCGCTTGGGCTGCGAAGCCCTGAGTGTTTCCCAAGGAGCTCTGCCACCAGGGTGGCTTAAGGTTAGGGTTATGGTCAAAAATGCTTTGTCCTGTGCTTGCAGCTGAAGGCACTTGTAGGTTATGGGTGGAGGGAGGTGGGCACTGCAGCTGTGTCCAGGTCCTGGAGCCTCCACTGCAGCCAGGAGTCAATGAAGCCAGGAGTCAATGAAGTAGAACTGCTTGGACACTGCCAGTGTGGATGTCTGTTAGCAGCTAAATACCTGTCAGTCTCCCCTCCTTGCAGTGCCACCATTTTATAAAAAATCCCTTCCTCTCTCAAAGTGCCAAGTTGTTGGGGTTTTTAGCACTGCAACCCTAGATTGACTGGTGCAATGAACAGGGATTTAAGGGCTTGCTCCTGGGCAAAGGTGTCTTGCAAACTCCTTGGGAGCAGCTGGCTGCAGCCTCCAGTCCCTGGGTCCTGAAACAAGGGCCACTTGTTCAGCCTGGCTGGCCGGGCTGGGCTCAGCGGAGGAGGAGGCAGCCAGCTTCCCTCCCTGCATCAGGAGGGTGTCCTGGGGTGTCTCAAGCAGCTTTGGCCAGGGCAGCATGGGGTTGCTGGAAGAAGTGGCCAGAATCAAGCACAGGTCCTTGAAGCCCCCTTTGCAGCCCTTCATTTCTTTTCCTGGGAAGGTGTGAAAACCATCAGGACTCAAAGGGACCCTGTCCTTTGGGGTGGCACAGCAGTGTGACCTGCTCCTGCCTTGCCCTTGCCCCCAAAACCTGAGATGGATATCAGAGAAACATACTGTGACCAACCCTGGCAGCTAAACCCCCTTCAGACAGCTGGAGAACCCTGGGCACCAGCAATCCCTTGAAGGAGGAAGATTAAAATGCCTCAGAAAGCCAAGACCTGAAGAGCATCTCAAGCATTAATGAACTTCCTACAGATGCCTGAAAGGCAGAAACAATAAGTTTGTTCTTGTGGCAGGTGTTGAAGCTGTAGCAGTCCTTGCTGGATTGTGATTTTGATGCTTCATCTTCAGAGCAGGGCAGAAACAGGCAGTTTATATGCCACATCTTTGGAGCAGGGCAATAAAAGGTAGTTTTGATGCTACATATTTGAGTCATGGCCTAAAGCACCTGCACTTTTTCCCATATGATGCAATCCCACAGGCCCTGAATTTCCTTCCTTTTTTTTCCCATTTTGGGCATGTTTTGCTCGGTCATCCCCTGCTGTGCTGATGGTGCTGGAGGAAGGCATGTGGCACTTTCCCCCTGCCTCAGCAGCTCGGGCCCTGTGACGGCTCACGTGGGCCTGTCCTCACCACCCTTGACTCAGCTAATTCCCCCTCACCCAAGGCATTGACCAAACTCTTGCTGAAGCTGTCCGGGCACTGACAAAGCAATAGGTCAGAGCGGCAGAGGATGACCAGGACCACCATTGCCACCACCACCAGGTCCATGGCCCCACCACTAGCTGCCACCAGAGCAGCTGGCTATGCACAGCAAGTGGAGCTGGAGGTGGGTGCTTGGACCCCTGCACCAAGACTGGTGGTATCTGACCTGCATGAAAGTGGGATGAACATCTGTACCTGCTTACCGGGCATGTTTTGAGCATCACATAATTAATGTTTGCTCAGCAATTGAGGCTGACGGGTGTTTAGCATTATTAGCGAATGATGAGTAGCTGATGATGTTGATGTTGCTGCCTCGATACGTCTAATTTCAGCATCTGGACTAAGCAAAAGGGCCAGGGGCAAGACTGACGGTGACTAGACCTTGCCAGGCTTTGTCTCCTTGGAGGTGGCTTCCTCCCAAAGCCCTGCACGCAGGCACCCCTGCCCCGCCTTGGCAGCCCCAAGTTTGCAACCACATGGTGGTTGCAGAGGCAGGGACAAGACCTGTGCTGGTGGCATGGTGGGCGAGTAGCTCCCCTTTCTAAAGAGAGAGTCCAGAGAAGGGCTACAAAGATGATTAAAGGCCTGGAGCATCTCCCCTACAGGGAAAGGCTGAAAGAACTGGGGCTGTTCAGCCTTGAGAAAAGAAGGCTAAGAGGGGATCTTATTAATGTTTATAAATATCTGAAGTGTGGGACACAGGGGGAAATGGCCAGCCCCCTTCCAATGGTCTGTGGAGACAGGACAAGGGACAATGGCTGTAAACTGGAGCACAGGAAGTTCCGCACCAACATGGGGAAGAACTTTTACACAGTGAGGGTGACAGAGCCCTGGGACAGGCTGCCCAGGGAGGTGGTGGAGTCTCCTTCTCTGGAGATATTCAAGACCCATCTGGATGCCTATCTGTGCAATATGAGCTAGGGAGCTGCTTTGGCAGGGGGGTTGGACTCAATGATCTCTTGAGGTCCCTTCCAACCCCTATGATTCTGTGATTCTAAGGCAAGGTGTGCAGAACCTCCAAGCCCAGGGCAGAGGGAGTGGAAGTGGGCTTTGGGACACAGAGGCAAGATGTTCAGGGGCCTAAACCAAAGCTCAATCCAACATGTATTTAACCCACCCTGATGCACAGTACAAGACCAGATGATAGAATTGAATGTCTGTAAAGTAGCGATGAGTTACCCCAGCCCTCCTCCCACACTGCTGAACACAGGAGTGAGGGACAAGTGCTCACACAGGGATGCTCGTTTATTTAGTTATTGGGGGGGGGGGGGGGGAGGGGAGAGCATTGGTGAGAGCGATGCTTGTGAAGCCTTCAAAAAAATTACTTTCAGATTATGCCAAGATTAAAAAAACTAAGCCACTGTCTTCTCTTATCTCCTCTGTCCATAATCCTGCTACCACCCAGCAGGCACTGCCCTGAGCAGCCGGTTTGTATTTTTTTATGAGGCTGTTCTGGGGAGCTCCAGGGGTTTTGGGGTGCCGTGTCCCCAGGCAGCACAGTGGCCTCTGGTGGCAACAGCTCACATCCAGCCCTGGGGAAAGAAACCTGCAAATCTGTTGTGGGGGCTGCTTGCTCCCCAGGAAAATTAGGAGCAGAGTCCAAATTGCCAGAGGAGAGGCATCTGTGCGTGGGGCACAAGGCTTGGTGCTGGGCAGGATTGTAAGCACACCCGCGGAACCCACCTGCCCACCCACGTCCTCCACTCATGGCCCTGGAGACCCATTTAAGCTCAGCCCCGGGCACCCAGTCCTGCCCTGGCTCCTGTAGTACTCCTTGCATGGCTTTCGCTGTAGGCAGCTCATCTCCAGTGCCCTCTCCTGGTGATCCACCTCCTGGATGGGTCTCCGAGCTGGGCTGCAGTCTTGTTCCTGGCCCATCTGCAAGCTCCAGGAGCTGAGTGGCCTACAGCTCTGGGTCTCCTAAGGGCACTCTGTGAGGAACCTGCACGCCTAAGGCAAGGTGTCTTGTGCTGTAATCTCTTCTATAAGGGGGAATACATTGCTTGGGCTTTCTTTCTTTAACCTGGTCACCCATTTCTAAGCAGTTTATAAGTCCTTTACAGCTTGGAAGTTCTCTCTCCCTCTGCTCAGTTTGGCTGTATCTGCCTGAAGGACTTGCTAGCACATCAGTCTCCTCAGGAAACCAAGCTGAGCGTGTTTGGTGAGGCAGGGTCCTGAGGACTTCCTTTGGGCAGAGGTCCTGAGAGTAAATGTTGGAGACCAAGCAAGCACAGCCAAAGTGAGCCTCCCTAGTGCTTGGTTTCATCTTCCTTTAGCTCATGTGTGTGGCATTAGCTTCATTTATTTATTTCCATAAAAGTCCCTAGGTGCTACAGGGCAGGTAGGTGGTATTCAGTGTCACAGCAAAGGTGTCTTGCCTTCCTGCAGCAGTTGCATCTTCTGGCTTTATCCCAAGTCCCAAAGGACCTCATATCAGGAGCAGAAATGAGTATCAAGTCTTGTCTGTGGTCCATGTTCTCATGCAATGCTCTTGCCCCCCTTCCCTGAGGTTCACTTTCTGCAGGTTAGGAGATCCTTCCCTCTCCATCAGGTTTGCCTTCAGCCGGTCCAATCCCCTGTGCTGCTGGGAGGGAAGACTGCCAGCCTGCAGCCCATCAGCAGCAGGAGGGGACCCAAGCAGAGGGTACACCCATATTTTGAGCCCCCTGGATATTATGAAGCCCATCGTCAAAGAAAATGTGGGGCTGGATCTGGGCGAGGATGGGGCCTTTGGGAGCCCCATCCATGAAGAAAGCCTCGTCGATGGCCAGACCCCATTCCCGGAGTGTCTTGATGGCTCGGATGCCCATGTCCCGGCCACTGCGGGCCGTCACCAGGTAGGTGCGGATGGGGGACTTTTCCTGGCTGAACTTCTTGCGCATTTTCCCAAGGTGCATGGCAAATGCCTTCAGGGGACCCTGGAAGCACAGCAAGATACTTGGGAGTGGGTGAAAAATAAGGAGACATCTACTCTACCTGTGCAAGCCACTAGTTCCTCTGCCAGGGTTTCTTGTGGATCTGCAGAACACGGGGGACGCCTGTGGGGTGCAGGATTGGGCAATGGTGTGACTGGTTCTATGCACTGGGGTGCTTGGGAGGAAGGTGAATGTTGTGGTGCTCACCCTAATCCTAAAGTGACCAGGAATGTACCTCCCACTGGGGAGTGCCTCAGGGTCCAAATCCTGCAGGGACTTGCACAGCAAGAGGTCCCAACCTACAAAAGGTGGTGTCAGGGGTAAACACAACCCTGGATATTTGGAACCTGATGCTCACTTATAGGAAACATCAGGTCCATCTCCAGTGGGCCCTCACCAGGGACCAAATGGTGGATGCAAAGGGAACTTGTGGGATTTGTGCTTTCTTTGGCTATTCATGGCAAAGCCCTAGCAGGATAGATGCTCACGGTGGCTGCAAAGCCTGTGGGTGCCCATGAAAGTGAGGCGGCTTGCTCACCTCTCCCATGGGCACAGCTTCCATCACCCGCTCATACTGCAATGCCCCCTCCAGCCCCTGCTCCCGGAAGACTTGGTCCGTCTCATCGGAGAAGAGCACAGCATCCCCGTCGAACACCACGCGGAGCAGGGTGCTGGGGGCCTGCACCTCCTGCTGGAAGACGAGTGCTGCCGAGACCCCTGCGAGACAGAGCAAGGTGAGGCTCAGGAGGGACACCTGGGGACAGCTCGTGTATGGCCAGCTCCTCCCTGCGCATCTGCCGTGGGCCCGTCCCACACTGTCACGCTGGGGTCTTCAAGACAGGGGGCTTTTCTGTGGGGGTCAGCCCAGCCTTTATAGGGCTGTGCTTTTCCCCTTTGGGATGGACAAGAAAGCGCTGCTCATCAGAGGCTAATGTCTGGAGACACACTGAGGTCTGCTAAGAGATGATGGGTGGTTATGTAGTGAGGAGCAGCCCTCCTCCCGGGGCTCGCTTACCCTGGCTTTAATGCCCAGATTTAGCACTGCATGCTGTGAGTAATGGGGACTGGCAGCTCCACTTGATTGGGGTAATTAGCTTAATTACAGGTGTCTTCCTACAAGCTGCTCCCTGCCCACCCTCATCCGTGGACCCTGGCCCCTGGATGAGAGGCACTTGTCAGAGCAAAGATGCTCTTCAAGGAGGCTCTGGGAACGGGCTGTGTAGCAAAGGAAAGCCCAGGCTGCAGATTGTTGGCTGCTGACCTTGAAGGACTTTGGTCAGCTGATGTGGCTCATACCCAAGCAAATGAATAAGGAGGCGATTAACCCCATTAGAGCTGCTGGGGAGACTGCACTCTCTCTGATCCAGGTCAAGCATGTGCTTACATCTATCACTGAGCACATGGTAACTCTGCATGTACCAATAGAGCTGATTTCTGCAGCACCCTCACAAAGCCCTGGGAATCACTGATGCACTCTCATTGATCCAGGGAGCAGCTGTGGCCACCACCTTTGCTTAGAAAGGCTTAGATATCAGTCAGGGAATGACCAGCCCAGGGCAGAGTTATTGCCAGAATTATGCATAAAGGACTTGTGAAGTCATCTGAGAAACTCTGATGTGTTTGTAGGTGGGGGCAGAAAATGAGATGGAACTGTTCAGGACTGTACTGGTAATCAGTGTGCCATTCCTCCCCCACCCCTGTGACAGCACAGGCTCTGGTGTTGCCTCTTGATACCGAGCTGCTTGGGAAAAATGTGGTGGGTTTCAGGACATGGGGTGGAGGGGGGAACGCACCTCTCCGGAGGGCATTGCAGACATCTGTCCTGTCAGCTGAAAGAAAGAGCTTGACACCATGGGACTTCAGGTACTGTGTGGAGTCCTCGTCACTGACGAAGCAGAACTTGGAGATCTCCAGGCCTTCAGGTCAGGGGATGTGAACAAAGTCTGTTATGGGGAAACATCCTCCTCACAGCCCCCCTGTCCTGCACCTGCACCCCCTCCCTGGGTCTCAGCATGCTTTGCTACAGAGCTCAGGGCAATTAATTTCCCAGTGCTGTGTGGGGATCCTGCCCATGTTCTTGCTGCATCTTCTTGCCCTGTTGCTCCTATGAAACTGATGAATGCAGTTAAGTTTTCCCTTCACCTCTCCCTCAGCTTTCCTGACAGCTTCAGCTTTGGTTCATTTTGATTGTGGGGTTGTTTTTTTTTTTTTTTAAGAACTCTGTTTCTTTAGTTAGCTGCCCAAGTATGTCCAGGCTGGTGCAAAATGCTGCCAGACCCTGTGGTGTGAAGGATATGGCGAGGGGGAGCTCAGCTCTGCCAAAGAACCTGTACCCTGGGCGTGCTTCAGGATCTTGGGCATGTTTCCAAAATAATCCCTTCTCCTTGTATCCCCTGGCTCTGCATTCGCCACTGATGCTCCACTCTGGTGCCTTATCTGCTTCTCAACTTCCCAGGGGAAAGCAGGCACCCCTGAGGATGGGGTTCCCCGCTTACCATAGTGCTTGGCGCTGTTGATGATGCGCACACCGCTCTCTGGGCTGTTGTTGGAGAGCACCAAGATGTCAAAGAGGTCCTTCTCTGCTGGGTTGCTCTCTAGAAGCTTCTCATTCACATATTGTACTGCCTGTGAGAAGATGAGACTCTTTTGGAAGGGCATGATGGCAATGGCTTTACCAGAACTCCTTCGCAGTTCAGGTTAGTGGTTTGCACTGCATCTGACAGCTATGGCAAGGTTATGGAGAGCCAGACAGAGCAAACATCTTACAAAAGCATTTACCAGGAGGGCATGGAGCAGAATACCCCACCAGGGGAGAGGCAGACATGTAGGACTGGCAAGGAGCATATATCCCAATGGCTTGCAGTGAGGCCAAGAGGCCAGGACAGGCATACCTGTACCCCATGATGAGAGCTGAGACTTAAAGCTGGGAAAGCTCAGTTTTCAGCCCATCCTGTGAGTGACTGCATATGTCCCTGACCAGGCATGGGGCTCACCTGGATGAAGGCAAAGGCTGTGCCTGGTGGCAAGGGTTTGTCCTGGTTGGCCTGCTGGTGCCTTGTGTACTCCTCCTTGCCCTTCTCCAGGTAGAGTTTGTGCTCCTCCTCCAGGTTGAAGATGGCTCTGGTGGTCACCGCAATGACCAGTGCCTTGTTGGGGTCTTTCTGCAGGACAGAGAGGAAAGAGGGCTTTGGGGGACAGCAAAGAGGGAGCTTGAGGAGGTGGGGTGAGCAGGGGGACACAGGGCTCCACCGACCAGGGTGGTAGAGTTGGGTGTTGGAAGCATCGATGCCAGAGGGCCTTGGGAAAAGGAGTACCAAGCCTTCATCTTCAGGCCAAGGATGGTGTGGGTGGTAATGGAACCTTAACCTTTCTGGTAAGTACCATATGCTTTCAGCACAGCTCACACCAGAGGGGATTACTTCAGAATACTGCTGTTTGTGGGCACATCAAGGCCACGGTCATCTGTTTGTGCTGAGCTGGGCACTGCTGGTTTCTCTGCATGTACTGGAGGTTTTACCCTTCTTTTGTGTCTGCTCTGGAGAGTCTAATAAAGTCCCTATATATGTAGAAAAGCTTCTGCTTTCTCCCTGCTCCAAAATTCAAGTGTGAGCAAATGTATCCATCCTGTCCATGCAACTGGAAGTTCAGTTCTGCAACCTCTTCCCAGGTGGAAATTGTATGGACTTCATGGGAACCAGCATCCCTGGAACAGGCCACTTCTGCTGAAACCCAGGCACAAGCAATTCAGGTCACCACAGCTCCAAGCTGTGATGTGTCATCTCCTGCAGTGGCATTTCAAAACGTGCTTTAGAAATACAGAATGTATGTTGTGCAATGAACAAACTTTTACCTGTTTCACGTCGGTATTTATGACTGTGCTTTCAGGCTCTGCCATCTTCGACTTTCAGCCTCAAAGAAAAAAACACCCTGCTATATAAGAAAGAAAAAATAAACTGATACAGAATAATACAGCAAATCTAGAGAGGGGGAAGAGTGGCAGAGAGACAGGGGAACTCCTATCCACCAAGTAGAGCCGCCCAAATGAACCTGCTTCTGCTGACAATAGCTCTGCTCTGAGAAAACTTGGTCTAATTGTTCCAATTAAAAATGATGCAAAAGGAGCTTTTCAACCACAGCCCACCACCTTTTCTTTTTTTTTTTCTTTCTTTTCCAGGAGTATTTTTCTCTGGGGTGAACTGCTGAAAGCAGTTGTGAAGCTCTTTTCCCAGAAAAGTCAGTCTGTCTTTAAAAGCCAAAATAGGTCCGATCTTATGGGTAGGCCTCTAGTCCACATCCTTACTGCCTTTCTTGCGGTTTTTGTCTGAATGGCAAATTTGTATCCACAAATAACCAAGTTAATTGCATGAGCAGCTTATTTGCAGCTGTAAAAGTTCTGAGTAAGAAGAGATGTGTGATGTGGCTTGGGTGCAGGATGGGCCTAACCCTTGATGGGGCTGGTCTGCTCCTTCACAGCCCTGTGAGCCAGCCAGCCCCTATGCAGAAGGTCTTGGTGCAGGACATGCTAACCCCCTGGCAGATGAAAGTCCTGGGGGTAGTTACGTGGTTTGCTGGTGCCCAGCAGCTGGATCACAAATCCCATCAGGCTTTGTACACCCAGGTCCTGTGGTTTCTGTAACCAGCATGCTGTACATATCACGTCTGTGCACTAGTCAGCGTTAGTGGTGGACATTTTGGTTCAGCCTGTGGGATGGGAACTGTTCCCATTCCCATGAAGGAGGATCCCATGGGGTTATTTCCACCCAGCAGCTCCTACAAACACACTGCGGGGTTTCTCTAGAGAGCAGAGGCAGCAAGGACTGCCCTACACAGAGGTGCTGGAATGGCAGGGGCATTAAAACATCATGTATCGGTTCACGCCCTACCTGATTACTGGGTTGGGGGGCTCTGCAAGCACACATCAAAGCCAGCATGCAGTGTAAAGGGCAAGTCAGGGTCTCCAGGGAGACCTTTCTTTTGCCCCAGTTTTCTTTAATTCATTTTTTATTATTCAGGGGGACTGCAAAGTGTTGCCTGGGCTGGTAAGAAACACTTAGCTGATGCCAGCTCCGAGAGCTCAGAGCTTGCCAGCACTTGCATGTCCACCCCCTGGCTTTCCCCCGGGGTGAACACCCTGCCCGCAGGGCTGCTCCCCCAGCCAGGGGGTGCTGAGCTCTCTCTGCTTCCCCCACCCATACCCCATGCTGGGAAGGGGTTCCCTCCCAGTGGGGCAGAGGGTGGCAACCGCCGGCGCCGCTGAGCAGCTAGCAGCTTTCCCCTGACAGAATTTCAGACAGGTACTTTTCTGAAAGTGAAAATGAAATGAGAGGACGCGGAGCTGAGCCGCCCTTCCTGGAGGGAGAGCACCACCTCTGATTTCCGCTCCGTTCTTCCGAGTGCTGCGAGTTAAGCCTGGTTTCTCCTCGCTACCTACCTGCCTCCGATATCTGCGGCACCTTTTACTCCCAGAGAAGCGTACACGCGCACGCAGACATCGCTGCTGCCAGCAGCCCCACGCACACAATGCCGGGCACACAGGAAAGCGTTCCAGGCGGATGCTTGCGGGTCCCTACAGCTCGCCCTACGGCTGCGTAGCACACGGCAGACATTACGCCGCTGCACACACACAGGATTATGTCTGCGAGAGAGAAAGCCCCACACTCACCGTGATCGCAGTCTCTGCTCCCCGGCACAGCCCGTCCAGCGGCAGCATCCAAACTTTGCTGAAGATGCTGCTGTTTATATTTCCCCCTCCCCGTGCCGGCAGGGAGCAGGCAGGAGCCAGGCTGGGGCGCAGCTCGGCTCCCCGGCGTGCTGGGATTTGTAGGCAGCCGGGTGGGTTGGCGTCACGGCCGGGCCAGACTGCAGCTCTCATCCGGCGCCACACAGGCGACTCGCGGCCGGGTGGGCCTGGCCCTGCCCACGGCCGCGCTTTGGGAAAGGGGCTCAGACCCTGGTCCTGCTTTTTTGGGCTCCTTCGGAGTTTGTGCTCAGTCGCCACTTGCTGCCCACAGCTGCTGCAGGGATGTCTACTCCTGTAGCCAGGGTATTCATAGCATGCCTCCAGGCCTGTCATTGTCCAGCCTGTGGTTACATAATGATTGTGGGTTTGACCAAAAATACAGGTGTAGCTGCTCAGGAGCGGCTTGCAGCGTGTGCAGGCAGATGCAGAGAGCTGGGCCAGGGAGAAGGGCTGGCAGGGTACAGCCGGGGCTCACCACATTTGCAATTTTACTGTAACTTTTTTGGGTCCTGTTTCCCTTCTTTTCTGGAAGCTGCACTGCCCTGAGCAGGGGTGATTTTTTGGGCTGAGACCTGGCTCCCCTGGACAGACTATGCAGCATCCACCCCTGCAAAGCTCACACTGGTGGGGTATTTCAACACCCCCTTTCTACCCAGCAGTGAGATTTTGGGCAGGAGGGCTGACAAAGAGGGGTGGCTGCCATCCTGCAGCTTTTCCTTTGCCCAGGCAGGGCATGTCCCTGCCCCGCTGATGGAAGACAGCCCAGAGTAGCATCCTCCCCAGCCTGGATCCTGTCAAAGGAGACCGAACTCACCTGTATTAAGGCCAAGCAGCTTACCCACTGTATGGTACCGGGTTATGACCAGCATCACCAAATCTCCCAAAGTGTGGGCTGCAGCCAGGGTCCTGAGAAGCTTGGCTTTGCTGAAATGCTTGTCTTTGCAAGCAGCCTGTCAAAAAGGGTACTGACATGCCCAGCTTTTAGCATGCCTGTGCAAATCCCCTTTCCCTGACTGACTGTATTTGGCACGTTCCCTTTTCCCCCTGCTCCCCTTACGCATTTCTCTCATGAATTCTCTAGGACTGCCAGAGTAGAGCAAAAAGTCTTTTGGCATCTGTGTTCCCCCCTTCCCCATACCCCACGAGGTTTGCTGCAGCATCACACCTGCAGCATATCCTGCTTCTGGAGATAATGATTCTCTGAGTAGTAGGAGTGCAGGGTGCCTGTGAGTGGGATGATGTTTTGGGTGGCCAAGAGGCAGACCCAGCACCTCTCCCATGGCCAGGTGGCCACTGTGGCAACACCATGGTGGCCATGTGAAAATCTGGCAGGACCAGTGAGCCAGGGTGGCCAGGCAATGGTGGGATGAGTCTGGGTTCTGGGGCCAGTGGGCATCAGCCATTGGGCACCAGTGGTATCACTCCTTGCTTCTGGCACCGCCACCAATTTCTATGGTGACAAGGCAGGTTTGGGGCTGACTTTGCTGAATAGGCAGCCAAGGGAAGAGGTGTGCAAGCATAAATTTAATGTGACAGGGATGCTGGTGAAATCACTCCTGGCTGTGTGCCTGGTGCTACTCCCATTGGCACTGAGGGATGGAGCCACTCAAGCAGTGTCCCCTCATCCTGCCTGTCCTCCCTGCTGTGTTGGAGCAGAGCATCTGTGTTCATCCTCATGTCCACGTGCATTTCCCAGGCCCTCACATGGTGCATTAAACCACCACATGCCCCCGTGGGCCAATAAGCTGGGCTCCCCAAGTACAGAGCTCCCCAGGGATGGATGCAGCCATGCACCACCCCCTTGTAAGCATCCGTCCCCTTGCGCTAAGTGCCTGCAGCCCAGCGTCTCCACAGGGATAACTCGGAGAAGCAAATTTGCCAGGACACAGAGACGGGCAGTGATGCCTGCCAGCTTCTCACAGGCATGAGAGCAGGTTTTGCTTCCTGATCTGTCAGGGAGTTCCCTGATGGCATTTCACCTGCGTGAGCAGTGCTTGGGTCAGTGGTGAGGTGGGGCTGGCGAAGCTGCTGAGGCTGCCTGGTTCCTGGGCTGGCAAAGCAGACTTTCCTGTTTCAGCTGTAGGGTGCAGCCACCTTCCCTGCTGCACCCTTGGCTACGTGCCTTGCAGGGTCCCGTCTCACCCCGCAGCATGCCCCTGCCTTGTGCGGCAGCTGGGCCAGGAGCCTGCACCCTGCAGAAGGGAGACTGAGGCTGGGAAGAAGACATATTGGTAAGTCTGGTTTCGAGGGCCTGGTCAGAACAGGGTGGGAGCAAGAAGCAGGGCTTCCCCAGCCCCTTTTCTAGGAGCAGGGATGTTTGATGCTTCCTACAGAGCCCACTGTGTATTCAGTGCCTCTCCTGGACCGCAGCAGGGCTCAGGTCACCCTGTGGGGCTGGAGCGAGCTTTCCTTTTAAACAAGGGCCAATGTCAGATTAATGTGACACAGCCCATGGGGGTCTGGCAGTGAAAGGTGCTGAGATGCCTGATTCTGTGCTGGGTAGGTGCCTGCTCACCCATGCTGTTTTGTCTACCCGCTGCCACGGTCTGAAGTCTTACCTCCTAAACATCACAGGCATGTCACTGGCATCTGATTTCCATATGTGGGGACAGGAGAAACTGGTCATTAAAGCTGCTGGCTGCAAGGCTGTGAGCAGAGCGCGGGTGTCTGGCGGCACGGATGTCCCAGGTGGCCCTGGGCCAGTCACTTAACCGGCACTTCATTGCCCCAGAAATGATGCCGCAGGGATGACAGCAATTCTCAAGTCCCTCCAGCACTATGCCTGCACGCAGCAAAGCCCACAGTCAGAAGAATTAAAGGCTCTTTCTGACTTTGTGGGCTCGGCAGAGGGAAGCGAGCAATGTTTCTCTCCAGGAGGATCCCTGTACCACAGCCCGGCGGGGTGGGCAGGAGGTGGGCAGAGTACAGCCAGAGCCAGGTGGTGGCTGCTTGGGCAGGGACTCGCTTGGACAGAGGGCAGGAGGCTGGGTCAGCCAAGACAAACAGGCATATACCTGCCAGCCTCGCTCATGGCACCGGGGGCAGCTGGTGTGGTGATGGCTGCAGATGCCCACCACGCACGCAGCCTGGCTCCTGGAGTGCCTCACCCGCTGCTGCGCCTCGCCTGAACGGAAGGAAGAAGGAAGTTTTGGCTACAAGGAAGCACTCATACTAGAATAAGAGCCCTGCTATGGGGAGAGCCACAGTGAAAAAGCATTCTGCTTTAACTGTGAAGCCTTCCTTTGAGCTGCGTCAGTGTTCCCATGGGTCAGGCTTACGCAGTGTTTCAGAGCCAGCATGACCCCAGCCCAAGGCAGCACCACCCTCTGCAGCACGGGTACCAGCCCCACTGGAAGCCCGGGAGGAAACCCTCTTGATCCTCAGTCCTGCTGGAGGGGAAAAAATAGGCGAAAAAGGGTGTTGGCTAATGGTGGGGCTGAGCAAATCCTTGGCAGTCTCTGCTGCCCAGCCAGAGAGGAGCCAGGAACAAAACAGCTCTTGTTTCTATTCCCCCTACAGCCAGGTGATTCCTCTTCTCAAAAATAAGGGAAAACTACCTAATTCACCCGCCCCCCCCACTCCCTCCCCTTCCTGAAGGCAGGCTTGCAATGATATAAATGGAAAGCTGTAGGCAAGGGGCTGGCTGGCACAGAGCCCTCCCTGCCCGAAGTTCCCTCCTGCTCCATTTCACACCTCATTGCCAAAGTGGCCAAGCCCTAAATGCACTGTGTGTTAATTGTGTTTGCTCTTATTAGAGCCCTGGGCCACCAGCAGCACATGTGCTACTGTGTAGGGAAAGGAACTCCCCACCCTGTTAATTTTCCTTGTGTCCCCAGGTCACCCCAGCTTGGCTATGGTGGTGGCAGCCAGGAAAGGCAGGGCAATGGCTTCCCTGCTCACCAACAGCCCCGCGGCCATCACCACCACGGCTCCGCCTGGCGTCCTGGGTGGTTGGCTTAGCCGGATCCCACGTGAGTATGGCGGTGCTTGCCCTGCTCTCTTGGGCAGAGTTCCTTGGGGTGGGCTCCCAGACTCTGATGCATCATGTCCATTTCTTTTTCCCTCCAAATCCCTTTTTCCATCGGGGTCCATTGGGGTGGAGATGCTGCAGAGTGGTACTGTGGCACTCAGGGAGCGCAGGGAATCCTTGCTGTGTGTTTGGGGCATGGTATTCAGCTGCAGCCTCCCTGCATGGGGCCTGCCTAGGATCATGGGAGCAATTTTGATAGTACAACTCCTTCACGCTGAAGCATCAGGAAGGGGGTTAAATGCATTCTACATGATTTTGCTTGGGTTTAACTCTTTTCTCCATCTCTGCTCCTTGAACATTGCACCAGTACCCAAATGGGCACTCATCGCTGTGACTGTGGCAGTGGCCATTCTCCTCCTCCTCTTCCTCATCTGCATCATCAGGTGCTGCTGTGGCAAGAAGAAGCCCAAGAAGAAAGAGAGAGTCAGCTTGTATGGCATGAGTGGCTCCACCACAGCCAGCCTTGTGCGTCTTGCTTTCCCCTCTCCCCCACTTCCCTCCTCCCTGAGAGATTTGCTGCTGTGTTGCCTGGTCCTGGGGGTGGTGGGAGCATAGCATGGTCAGACATGTGGCAGGGCATGTCCTGAGGGTTAGTGCTGCTCTCTGTTGCAGGTCCAGCCTGAAATGGAGGACCTGGAGCAGGGCACAGAGCAGACAGGACGAGGAAAGCTGCAGTACTCCTTGGAGTACAACTTCCTTGCACAGGAGGTGGGGATGCTCGCAGCCATGGCACAGCAGAGAAGAGTCTTTGCTCTTGCATGGTCCCTCTTTTCTGCCCACTGAGGTTGGCCATACCCTCTTACTCTTCCCCCGCTGCCCACGGCCTGTCAGCTCTAATTCCCAGGTGGCACGGAGGCATTCCGCCCCTGCTGCACTAGCTTGTTTTCCACTGAATCCCCAGTCATCTGGCTCCATCCTCTCTACCTGGTGACCTTGTGCATTGCTCCTTTTAAGCTGAAAGTTGGTGTGAAGCAGGCAGCTGAGCTGAAGGCCATGGATAGTGGAGGCACATCTGATCCGTATGTGGTTGTCTACCTAACATCTGATACCAAGAAGAAGTATGAGACCAAAGTTTACCGCAAGACCTTGAACCCCATCTTCAACGAGAGCTTCACTTTCCAGGTAGGACACAATAGCGGGTGATGATTTTATGGTCCCATCAAGAGCATTGCATGCACACTGCTCTCCAGGTACAAACCTCTCCAGGCAGGGATATGCCTTTGCAACCAGGATCGGAAAGTACCAGTCAGAAAGACCTGTTATCATGTCTGCTGCCCTGTCCCATGGGGAAGGGCTGCCACTAAGGAGTGAGTTCAGGCTTTCAGGTCCTTCCCTGCAGGTACCCCAGGTGGAGGTACCTGAATCCACACTGGTGATGCAGATCTACGACTTCAACCGCTTTACCAAGCATGACATCATCGGTGAAGTCCGCCTACCCCTGGCCAGTGTCAGCCTGCAGCACGTCATTGAGCAGTGGAGCGACCTGGCAGTGGCCAGTAAAGTGGAGGTTGGTTCAGGGGGTGGGAAACTGCGAGGAGGGTTGCAATGTTGCTTTTACTTTGCTTACCACCACCTCAAGAAGCAGCACCTTGGGGGCAAGCATGAGGGTGAGAGAGACCCAAGAAACCTAGGTCCAGCCCGAGTTGAGCTGGGTCCTCTTCCCAGTGCTCATCACTGGCTGCTGTCCACCAGGAAGAGCAGCTGGGGGAGATCTGCTTCTCACTGCGCTACATCCCCAGCACTGGTAAGCTAACAGTGCTCATCCTGGAAGCCAAGAAGCTGAAGCGAATGGACTCCCATGGCCTCTCAGGTCAGCAAAACAAGCTTGCCCTCACAGCTCCCTACCCCTGCCCAGGGCTTGATGATGGCACACAGAGCTGGAAGGCCTTGAAAGCTCTCGGTGCAGAGACCTGCTTCCCTCTCCCACTGCCCTTGGCTGGCTCCTAGCCTTCCCCAGCAGAGATACTCCAGCTTTGGGCAGAGCTGAAGGTGTCTCCCAGGAGGAGATGTCATGGCTGGATGGTACAGACAGCTTGAGGCAGGAGGAGGTGAACTCCAGGGTGGCTGGCAAGGGTAAAAGGGGTGGATGCTCACCATGAGGAGTGACAAGCAGAATGCCATGCTCTACTTGGGAATGGTCAAGGGAAGTTGTTTCACGGCTGAGCTCTTCAGTGAAAACAGTCACTTGAACCACCCATGTCCTCTCTCTCCTCAGATCCTTTTGTCAAGGTAAATCTCATTCTGAACAAGAAGAAATGGAAGAAGAGAAAGACAACTGTGAAGAAAAATACGTTAAACCCCTATTTCAATGAGATGTTTGTTTTTGAAGTGCCTTTCAGTCAAATCCAGGTGGGTTTCCCTGCAGAACCCAGGGCTGAGCTTGTCCCCACTGCAGCATGCCCCTTCCCACTGACCTTCTTTCTTGTGTCTTTCTTCCCCTTCCTGCCAGAATGCGGACGTGGTCATCTCTGTCTGGGATCATGACAAAGTGACCAAGAACGAACCCATTGGCAAACTCTTCCTGGGCTGCCGGGCCACGGGCAACCAGCTGCGGCACTGGTCTGACATGCTGTCCAACCCACGCCGGCCCCTTGCCCAGTGGCACAACCTGCAGCCCCCAGATGTGGTCGACAAAGCCCTGGGGCTGAAGTCCCAGCTCAAGCTGCCCCTGCCCCCCAGATAGTTGGTGGGGGCTCCTCTACTACCTGAAGAGGTGGACAGAGGGCTTACAAAGGGGTGAGGGTCTTCTGCTCAGCTGCACCTGGACGTGTTGATTCAGCTCAGTGTCAGCAGATAGGTGACTGGGTGCTCTTTTTGGCCAAGAGAGGATTTGGCTGCTGGTGCAGCTCATGTCCTGTGTAATGTCTGGAGCTGGGCAGCTCAGCACCCCGAACAAGGCTGGGTGTGGAGCAGAGGATGCTGGAGGGGCTGGAGGGGCTGGCACAGCAGCCAGCTCATCCCTGCCACTCAAGGGTTGGAGAGACAAATACACACAAAGCTTCAAGCTCATGCAAAACACTAAGTCTGTTGGTATTTTTAAAGCAGAGGATGTGCGGGCAGCATGGGGTGGGTAGTTTCTTTGGTTCCAAATGACTTGGCAAGAGGCGAGTTCTTGGGAAGGCCATATGTGTTCTGGGGAGGCTTTTAAACAAGAACAAGATCTTTAAGCACCCTGGGAGGCTTGAGAGGAGAGAAAGGATGAGCTACAAGGAAGGTGTTGGACATATAAGACTAGCTCTTCAGTGCCCCACAATAGGCATGCTCTGTGCCCTGGCTAGAGGCTAAATGAAACAGCAAAATCAGCCACAGGCTGTCCATGTGGCTTCACTCTCAGGGAGGGGGCCTTGCTCCAAAACACGTCTGCTACAAAGCAGCCACAGCACATGGAAGATTAGGGCTTGGATCATTGTATTTTGTCCCAAAGGATAAAAGCAAAATATAGTAATAGCTATTGCCTGGGCTCTGGAGGGAAGAGAGCCTGGCACATTAATGAAGAGCCATTAATATTGAAAAGCAGTTAATCTGCAATTACCCAGAGCTCCACAGAGTGACCACCCGAGAGTTAAACAAACACAGTGAAGCTGAGGAAGATTATGAAAACTCTTGATAGAGATTAATGACCTGGACTTAACTATATAAGCCTGCTGCATCTGCTTCTTGATAAATATTCTCCAGGCTTTGCCGTGACTGTCATGAGGGAAGAAATAACAGGGTGTTTTTTCAGATGGCTATAAGAAGTCAAGTGTGGTTTCTGCTGGGGAAGCAGCATCTGCTAGTGGCTGCTAATGAGATGGAGGAGCAAATCGGTCACCTGAGAAAAGATTTTTAAAGGAATGCTGCAAAGTCTCAGCCTTAAATTGGGTGAGAATGGGTTGTGCAGGAAGAAATGTGTCTCAGTTGGGTTTGGGGTCCTGAATCCATCACCAGGTTGCATTTGGTGATGCTGTGAGGTGATCTAGAGCCATGCAGGACCCAGAAGGGCTTTTGGAGGTGTTGGGAAGAGGCATTTATTATTTGTGCATGTGTGTGTGCTTTTTCCAGCCCCTTTTTTTTTGAAGTCATAGCCTTGAGGTTCACCAAATAATTTACAGGGCTGGGCTGGGCATAAAGGCACGTGTATATTAGTCCCAAAACAAACGTGGCTGAAAAAGGTGCAAGGGACATCCCTTCCTTGAGAAATGTTGCCCCCAATACCAGTGCCCACTTCTCTCTCCAGCTTTGGCCCCGTTAAGAGCCCGAATCACTGGCATGGTCCTGAGGGAGCCAAGACTGTGAGGGAAGTCTGTGGTGCTTTTATGGGGGGAGCTGGGGACCCTGGGAGTGAGTGCCCATCTAGGCAGGCTCCACGCAGCCTGGGCTGAGCCTTGGTGCTGTAAAGCTCAGCAAACGGATTTGTTTGCTCAAGAGGGAGAGGTGAGCGTGTGGAGATGATCTCCACCCATGTCCAGTTTTTAACACACTGCCAAGGGTGTTTTCTTCCTCCATCCTCGATTTCTGCTCTCAGTCTGCCTCATGCTCTTTCATCAGGGCTTTGAGTGTTTTCCTCCTGTGGCAGCTGTTTGGAGCAAGCTGATGGAGCTGGGCTTCATTTCACAGCTTATTTCGCCCAAAGTGAATGCCGCCCACTCAGGAGCCTGCTCATGGGAAGGACAGCACCCTTGTCCCGTCTGTAGACATTTCCTCTTCATCTCCCTGTGGCTTTGGCAAGGCCAGTTATCCCCCATCCTCCAAGGCCAGATATCTGAGCATCCCCTGCCCAACCAATGCTCCTCATGTACTTGGAGGGCCTGGAGCATACGGATTCCCCAGTGGAAGATGCAACAAGAGAGCTAAAGGAAGGGGAAATCCACTCTTCCTGTGCTTGTGCCTGTGCTGGATTCCTCCGTCTGCATCTAGAGGGCAGGGCGCGTACACACTCCAGGCTGGGTGTCTGTGTCATCTGGTCTGTGGCCCCTCATAGAGCCTCGCCAGCCAAGATTTCTTCAGGAGGTGGAGCATGTGTGTGTGAGAGGGAGAGAGAGCTGTGATGCTCTGGTGCAAGCATGTTCCCATTGCTGCATAGCCAGTTGGCACCTGGGTGGCGATGCTGGAGGTGTTCATGCTTTCTCCAGGAGACAAGAGCCTTCCCCTGCTTCACAGGGGCAAAGAGGGTGTTGCTGCTGAGTTTAATGGAGCAAAAGCAGGTATCCAAAGCCAGTCTGCATGGTGCAAGGTGTCTGGGTGGAGGGTGGGGAGTTAATTCCTCTTCGTCCCACAAAGGACAGTCCTTCTGCATTTAATTAGCATCTCTGTGGGATGGTGGCAAGGCAAAACCCAGGGTTTAGACCAGGCAGAGGTCTGTTAAAGGAGACAAGAAGTACTGGAAATCAAGGTGTTTGCTATTGAGACTCATAATCTCAGTTATTTACGCCCAGATCCAAGACTTCTGACCTCCAAAGTGAATTATTCCCTTGTTCAGTGATGTTTATGATTTTGTCCCTGTACTTCAGGAAATCAAACAGGAGAGCTGCACCGGGAGAAGGCTGTGCCTTACATGTGCTTGTTGCCAGTCATCTGCCGTGAGACAAAAGTGATTATGGGCTGTCATCGTTCAGCCTGGGTATGCACTGGCTGTTCTCCAGCCACAGATTTTTTGGCTAGTCTCACAGTTTTTGAGAGCTGGGAAGTAGCTAAGCTTTCCTCACAAGGAGCAAGCGTGCCGGGTTTATAAATACTCAGTCACTAGCATCCTCCTGTCCCCCAGTTTCATGGCGAAGCCTGTACTCTGCCATGCCACCGCTTCTTTTCGAAAGCCCCAGCTCCTGGGTTTGCAGAGTCTTTTTGCACGCTTGCACCTTTCGCTTTTAAAACACATTTTTATCCTTTGTGGCTGCACAGAGGGAGGGAAAATATTTATATTTTTATATATATATATACACACACACGTGAGACCAGGATGGCTCCAGGCTCAAACGTGGCAGGCAGAGCGAGAGGGCGGCTGGCTTTTGTTGGAGGCTCTTGCAGAGGAGCCGGGGTCCTGGCAACCGCCCGGCCACGCCGCCGGCCCGGGACCCGCCGCGGGACGCTGCCCCTAAGCGGAGCTCTTGCGCAAGGGTCGCACGGTGGGTGCATGGGAGGAAAGCCGGTACCCCCCGGCCGGATCGGGGGGCGGGGATGCGAAGAGGCGTGGGCTGCAGAAAACCTTGCCCCCCACCTCCCCACCTCCCCCTCCCGCGGAGCCCCTTCCTACCGGGACTACATCTCCCAGGCTGCCCAGCAAGCTGCCCCGCTGCCGGCTCCCCAGGGAGGGCTGTCGGGGAGACGGGGGGGCAGCCACCGGCCCTGGCACCCTGCCCTCGGCTGTGGTAAAGCCCCGCGGCAGATTTGGGCGCAGGGTGGGGGGATTGCTGAAGGGTCCGGCGCGATGCGGGGCGGGAGAGACGGTGGCGCCCGGCCAAGTGGCCTCTGGGAAACTCCGGTGGAAAAAGAGGGTGCTGGGAAAGGGTCCTGGGGAAAGGGGGTGCTGTGAGAGTCACCCGACGGGCGCGGTGGGAAAGAGGTGGAGGGAAGAGGTGCCGGGGTTCTGGGGAAAGGGAGACGAGAGGGAAGAGAGGAGGGCTTTGTGCTGAAGCTGGGAGCGGGGTGGAAGGGAGGGCTGTGGGATGGTGTGCTGCTTCCTCCTCTGCCCTGGCCGAGTCTGCTCTGAATGTGACTTTCATTTTCTCGGAGAGATGCAAGGCGCCCAGCCCCTATCCTTACCTTTCTCTCTACTCCTTTCCCTATACCCTTTCTGCCCTTTTCCCTTCTCCCTTTTCCCCTGCCCCTACTCCTTTCCTCTGCTACTTTTTCTCTGCCCACTTGCCCCTGCCATGTCTGCTGCTGGGACTCCGGGCTGCTGCTGGGGCTTCCGCATCTGGGGCTGTTCCCACCCCCTGCTGGGCTTGTTTTCCTTCTGTATCAGCCCGGTAACACAGATGTGTTTTTAGGACCTCTTCGTGGCCTAGTGCACCGTTTGCTGCTGAGAAGGGAAGGGAGGAGGATTTTTCTTGTTGGGGAAGCAGCCTCCTGCCCCAAACAGTCCCATCTGAGGAACAGGACTGATAATGGGTGCACAGAGATGCTCCCTGATAGTTCCTTCTGTTTGAACTTTGTGGGCAGACCTAAAATAACCAAACCTCCCATATTTCAGGTCTTGGCAGGATGGAGCTGGAGAAGCAGCACAAGGATTTCATTACTGTCACACTGCCAGACAAAAGATGCCCTCCAAAGAAGATCGGTGTTACGGGTGAGTAGATGCCCATCTGTGGTGACTTGTTGCATGTCAGCAAGATGGGCATTTCTCAACCAGCCTCGATAACTTCACACAGAGGTGATGGAACCCCCTCGGGCACTGCAGTAGCAGTTCAATTTGAGCAGAAACAAGCATGAAGTCAATTAGGAACAGGAGTTCAACTGAGCTGAAATGAGGTCTTGACCTGCAAACACCTCAATCCATGTCTTATTTTAACTCCTGAGAGCAGTGTCTGGGAAGATGGTAGGTTTGCAAATGAGCATTTCATCATCCTGCTCATAAACATGGATGTTGCAGATGTCCCCATCTGCGCCAGTTATCTGGGGGCAACTAGCCCTCTGTGGGAAAAGTGCACTTTGAGTAGGCATTCATCTTTCATTTAGAATGAGGAGAATTGCACCCTTGGAAGAGCCAGTTCTCATCTGGAGATGGGTAGCTCAAGTGGAGGCCTTCCTTAGTTGGCATCTGGGTTTGACCTAGATGGAGAGCATTTTCCTCTTGACTTACATAAAAGTCAGAGCAGTTTTGACATGGCCTGAATTTTGGTGTGAAGGGGGTCACTTAAGACAGTCCAGTTAAAACACTTGTCCTGGTTATGGAAAGCTGGTGGGGAACTTTACTTCATTTACATATGACTGTGTCCTTCATATCATGCAGATATGAAGGACATATTCATATCTGCAAAGACCAGAAACAAAGTCCTCTGAAGGTCTCTTTGCCTTGCTTGCACTCATCCCACAGCACCCCTGACTTTCGTGTATGTGCTAAACTCAGGTCTGGCTCCATAGGGGAAGACTCTTACCTCAGATACACCCTGAAGTAAGCAGCCTGGGGGACGGTGTTGAACGATGCTCCATGGGGTTGGGTGTTGAGTTTTCCTGGCTCAGTCCTCTCCTAGTCTGAGCTCATCCCCTCCCTTTCCAGGCCTGATTGCAAAGCATCTCCAGAAGACCTTCCAGAGGCCTATCACTTTGCAGCTATCTTCTCCTATCGTGCTCTCTCAGTGTTGTGCAGGTAGATGAAACTGCTGAGGGTCTTTGCAGCTCCCAACATTTTTATAACATGTGGTGCCTGGGGTCACACAGCACACACAAAATGCCGGTGAGCTTGACACGGACAGGTTCTGGAGAGTCGATCCCTGTGTGCCTGCTGGTTTGTAGGGCAGTTGCTGACCTTGGGGAGAGGAGAACTTTGTGCTTTATTGCTTTTTTTATTTTGAGCTCTCAGGTCACTTTTTTAAACCAACACAATGTTTTGGCTGCAGACTTGTTTTTGCATGGAAAGCCTGGAAAAGGCTTTTGAGAGCAAAGACATGTTGCATCTGTACTCATTTGAGGACACAAAGGTCTCAGCCTGTTCTCCAGACATGTTCTGGGTCATGTCCTGGTCTTTAGGAGGGTGTGAGGATGTGCAGACATGCAGAGGATTGTGATCAGGTGTTAGGTCACTGCGGTAATACTATCTGGTGGGCTGGCTTGGTGGGAATGCCAGAGGGATCACCTCCACTACTCAGGGCCTGGGCACGGACTGGGCAGAGATGTTTGCTGTTGGCTTTCCAAAGGGCCTGCCAACTCAGCCAGGGACCATGGAGAAAGGGCTGGGCTGTGGCAAGGTCTGAGGCACCTTCTGGTCCAAGCATCCTGAGTGGAAGTGGGAAAAGCTCCTGTGAGAAGTGTTATCTATGCTGAGCCTGAGCTGGGAGCTGAGCGATCCTAACCCTAGCTATGAACACAGCCTTGCCATTGCTGGAGACTGAAGCTCTGAGGTGCTACCATGGTCAGAAGGGGCTTCATCCAGAGGGGTTTTCTGTTATTTGTCCCCTCTCTACAGCTGCTCTTCACCCCTTTGTGTTTTCAGTTTGAAACACCATCCCCTCTTCTGCCTCCAGCTTGCAATGAGTTGCAGACCCCTCCAGCAGCCCATACCAAAGAGTGTCCCTCTGGTGTAGAAGGGATCATTAAAATGCCTTCTTTCTCTTAAAGGCCAGGGTTTATATCGAAAGCACCTGCGTGTGAGCACTTGTGCGTGTTCATGTGGAGTATTTCTGTTCCTACAGGCTCTTGTCCAAACCTGGTGATGAGTAAGAGTGACGCACATGAAGAGAAGTGTGAGGATGTGGTGTCTGTAGGGGCACGGCCTGGCAGGGCACATCAATCACTCTGCCTCATGCCTTCAGCAGGAGGTGATGACTGCTCCAGCCAGCCAGCCCCACAGGGCTGGCAGAGCAGTCTGCACAGCCAGGTGAGCCCTTAGGGTATATTTGTGCCTGTCAGAGGTGAACAGGATGGCTGGGTATTTGGGCTGGTGGTGTGCAAGGTCTTCAAGTGCTGTTGTGGGCAAAGCCAGCTGCCAGCTCGCGTCTCCTTGCTCGTGCAGCTGGAGAGCTGAGTTTCTGCTGTCTCACTGGTCCTTCCCTGTTTTTTTGCAGATGGAAGAGGCTGAGAGCAGAGGGTCCCTTGTGTGGGCATCCCATTCTTGTGCCCTCAGACCCAGTCCCACCCCTGCTTCTCCTCTACGTTGTCCATCAGACTCCCCTTCCAAGGCCAAACTCACCAGCTGCTTTTCCCTCTTCCCACTGCCATTGTGGGGCTCCAAGCCTAGTTCCAGCCCACTGCCCCATGCTAGCTCCAAGAAATCCCTCAGAGGGTGCTGGAAGAAGAACCTGCATCCTGAGGAGCCCACTGGCCTGAAACTGGGAGATCCTGCATGTTCTGCCTTCACAGGACCCATCATCACTCGAATAACTGACTGCATCTACCTAGGGAACCTCAACGCTGCCTACAGCGGGCAGGCACTGTGCACAAACAGCATTGACAGCATCATTGACATGAGCAGCCTGCCCAGTGACTGCAGCCTGAGCATCATCCCCTGCACGTGCCGGCGGGGAGGGTTCAGGCACAGCTGGTCCCGCCTCAAGGTGGACATCCAGGCTCCGCTCCATGGGGATCATCACAAAATGGGTCAGCCCTGCTTCCGGGACATCAATGAGTGTATTGAAGCCTCGCTGGAGAAAGGGAAGCGAGTCCTCATCCACTGCAGGGATGGTTACTCTCTAGGTCCTACTTGTGTCATTCAGTACCTGATGGTCAAGCACAGCATGAGGCTGCTGGCAGCCTATGAGTTTGTGAGGGCACGGTACCCACTGAACATCCAGGAGTGTCATCAGGACCTGCTGGTGGGTTTGGAGATGTCTCTGCAGCCTGGAGGCATCGACATCGCATGCCTGAAGCACTCCCTGTCAAGGAAGATGGCATGGAGCTAAATGGACAAGGTGGTTGTGGTGGTTGGCAACATCCCTGAAGAGGAAAAGCCAAAAAGCCTTAACTCCATCTCATGGCTGAATGAGGTGACTGTAGCTGGGGGGTATGTAGGACAGCACTGGCACAAGGTGCAGAACCGATGGCCTTCCTTTGTAGCACTCCCTCATGCCTTGTGTCGGCAGAAGTACAGTGTGGGGAGCTCTTTTAGGGACACACTGGAGGGAGTGGGAGGGTTCTGGTTAGGATGGGAGCCATGTGCTTTGCTTTGGTCTGATGTGATTTTGTGACAGCAAAGGGAAGTCAGACACTGGTTTGCTCACCTGCTGCTGAGCAGAAAGATTGTTTCTGCAAACAGTGTCATCTCTGGAAATAAGACAGAGTGTCATCTGGTGTCAGATCACTCCATGGTGCCTGTCCACTTGATGCTTGTAGGGTGTTGAAGAAGAGGCAAGGTGTAGGAGATGGCCATAAAGGACATGTTACATGGATCCATCAGCCTAGCTCTTCCAGTGCGTGATGATCCCCTGAAGGAACCTTGTCCAGAAGTGTCCCTAAAGCACAGGGCAGAATCTCCTGTATGTGCCAGGTCTTCCCTTTGTCTGGCCTCGCAAGATGGTGATAGTGCACCGGGAATGGTGGGCCATATTCATGGCACATTTGTCTAGCATGAATGGAGGGGAACAAGGGAAGGGAACAAGGTCATCTGCACCACAGGAAAGGTACCCAAGTGTGAACAGTGTGTCCACTCCAGGCCCTGTGCAATGCCCTCAGTCTTACTTCATATTGACAGAGCCAAGCACCTCTTGGAAGGACTTTCCTGGAGCTTCCTTATGTCTTCCTTGAGTTTTTCTGCATTTTCTACTAATTTTTTATTCAAACACTTACACTACTTCCTTTGGAAACCTGTCTATCTTAATGTTACCCATAGCTCCTACTTTAGGAGCTACTTTGTTTTTCTGTTCTTCCTGGTCCTTGCTGGGTTTCTTCCTCATGGCATGCTAAGACTGGGGCCTCTTCCTTCTTTTGGGAGAGCTGCCCTACGGCTTAAACCCTGTGCAAGGCAGCTCCAGGGAAAGCCTTATGCAGACCTGGACGCTCTGCTCACCCTATTACCATCTCACCATCTACTCCATTCATATCTTACAAATACATCTCTTTTAGCCAAAGTTTTACTTGCATGGCTTCTTTCTTTGAACTTCTTCATTCAACTATTTCAGCCCATCACAGGGTGATAACCAAAACCTTACATTCGGAGCAGACCTTTTTTGCTGTGCTGCATGCCTGGACTCCAGGAGGTTCAGAAAGCCTTTATTTTACAGGGCTGAAGGAAACTCCTTGAGTGTGGAAATTTTTGATGCATAATCTTTGTGGTTTTGATGCCTCCACCAAGAGCTGAGCTGCTCTTTGGAGGACTGGTGGGTGATCAGCGGCTGTATAAGGAGCAGTGGCAGCAAGTGTGTTGCTGTATAAGGAGCTAAAGAAAATGGCTGTAGAGACTTTGGAAAGAGCAATAAAGAATTGATTTAACTCTAGAGTCAGCCATGGCTTATGGAGTTGACGCTGAGAGAAGTGAAGTGGCTAAGCTGTCCCTGAATGGGTGATTTCTGCAGTTGGCTGTTGAGGATGGCTGCTACCTGCACGTGTGCTTGCTTTGGTCTCTTGGGATTTTTGTTTGCTGAGAAACTGGATTTAGCTGGGACAAGCAGACATTCCTCCTGCCCAATTATTTTTTGCTGAAATCCAGATAGGAGATGGGTTCTGGGTGCAGGAATACCTCTATCAATGAGTCTTCCTCAGTGGCTGCAGTGAAGTATGATCCTGGGGGGCAGAAGCTGCTAGAGTTTAACCTCTGTGTTTTCTACGTCTGCCTGGAGCTGCAGACCCCTGCCCTGACTCCATTAGAGTTTACTGCCCTGGGTATGTGGATGTGCAGGAGGTGGGTGAGAAGGGGGATTGGATTGGGCTGATCTTCATTACAGCTTTTCCCAGGCTCAGCTCCTTCTCTAGCTGCTGACCCATGGCTGGTGCATGGGAGCCCAGATGGGGGCAAAACCAGCCAAAACCTCTGCTGAACTGCACATTGTCTGTGCATTTCCAGGCGTCTCACAGTGGATTTGTGAGGGGATAGCTCAGATCTACAAGCCAGCATACACTGACACTGAAATGTTTGCTACCCAAACCATCTTCTACCTCTTGACATTTCAGAGGGACGAATCCCGAGTGAACCCAGCCTTGCCCACACAAGGGGTCTTCACCTCTTCCACCTACTACAGGAGCAAACCCCTGCAAAACACCAGCCCTGTCTCAGGGACATGCTCGTCCTTCACTTGCATCTGCAGCACTACTTGTGCGATGCTAAAGGGGGTGAAACAGGAAGCCTGAGGCAGTGGATTTGCCACTATCTGTGTAACCTCTGAGGCGCCTGGAAAATATTGTCAGGGTCATGACTGAATCAGCCTAAATCACCCTGGAGCGCCTGGGCTGGGGGAGGAGGGCAGGAGCTGTTTGGGCTGCTGTCTCCATGGGATCCACACACACATGGGCTACATGTGCTGTGAGTGGGGCTGCTGAGTATTTCCAACTACATTTCCACCTGCCTCTCCTTCAGACCCACAGACATACTGGTCTGGGGTATCCCATGGGGGGGAAATACCTTTCTCGGTGGTAGCACAGGGCCTGTGCTCCCATGATCCACGGCCTCTCCCCAGCCCCCACGCTGCAGTTAGCCTGGAGGCTGCCTGCAGCAGCTCCACAGGTCTGTGTTTTAAAAAAAACCAACATGTAGTTGTCTTGAAATATTTCACATGGGGAGGAGCTGTGTTAAGTGTGGTAAAAAAGAGCGCACTAGTGACAGATGGCTTGCTCAGGCATTGCTCTTGCACATGCTATGGGCCGTGCAGGGGTGCAGGCTCTATCCTCTCTCCATTCCTGAAGGGCTGAGCTGCTCCCTAGCCCTTAGAGGTGTGTGGAACAGTGCCCTTGACCATGGATGACACTCCTTGTCTCCAAGGAGAAGTTTTATCGGATGCCTTGCTGATGGAGAGGCCTTGCAGATTGGTGTCTGAGTACAGGGAGCCAGGATTCCCCACAACCTTGAAGCCATATCCAGTGTGCCTGGTTGGTGGGAGGAAAAGGAGAGGGGGGAAGGCTCCCTCCTCAGCCCTCCCGAGGAAGAGCACCTCCCTGGCTCCTCCTGGGTGGCTCTGCTTGCCCACTCCATGGGTACATGTCGTCCCCCTCCCCACCCCTCTGTCCCCGGTGGCTGCCCTCTCCTCCAGGGCTGCCTGCCTGGCCTGCCCCAGCCAAGGGAGGTGCACAAGGGACTCTTGCACATCATTGGTCTGAGAAGGTCTCCATGCCCTTAAAGAGAAGGTGGATTTTCTGCCGAGCCACCCGAGAAGCCCTTTTATACCTCCTTACTCAGCCAGCTGCCTGTAGCTCGCCAGTCAGTCCTGTCCATCCAGTGGGACTCTCTGATTTTCTCCTCCAGACTTGGGTGAGCCATTTTGCATGTCTCTTAATGACCCAGCTTGCTCTTAGGGGGTGATGGGGGAGCAGATTCACTCACCTGAGTTTTAGGGAGATAAATGCCAGGTGTGGGTGGCCTGCTGGGAGAAATGGGGGTGCTAATAAAACCTCCTCCGTCCTTTGCTGGTTAGAGAGGGTCTGTGCACTGGGAGGTCTCCCTCTGTCTTTTCCAGTCACCTTCTTTCTCTTTGGTTTCATGCCTTCCCCTCCCTTGGTTGGCTTTGCTCTCCAGCTTGAGTGGCAAGGGCAAGTGGAGTGATGGGCTCCTTAACGCTGACCTCCCTGGGCCATAGGATGCAGGATTCTCGCCTGCGGTAACTTGCCGATCCTCCCCACTTACATCCAACCTGGTCTTTGCAGCACCTTTCTCCCCCAAAAAACATCCTCAGACAGGGACAACATGCAAATTTACTGTTGTGTCCCTCCCTCACCCCCTCCCCCAGAACAGGCAATTTAAAGCCCATGTTGCAGGCAATGAGCTGCAGCCTGGCGTTGTCCCCTCGCTTCCTCAGCGCTCGCAGCATCACTGCTGCCGAGCTGAGTGGGTGCGGGAGTGCGGCAGGGACACAAGCAAAAATAGCTGGCGTTCCTCGGCCGCCCTGTCCCTCAGCTGCAGCCCAGCCACCTGCGGTGGCTTTTGCTTCCCATCGCCCCAACCTCCCTGAGTCACGGGGGCTGGCACCGGGGAAAGGCTGCCGTCCGAGGAGACAGCTGCAGCTCCTTGTGCGGCTCCCTGACCATTTTTAGAAGCACTTTCTTCCACTTGCACTCCCCCTCGCCCCGTCCCCCAAGTAATGTGATGGGCCTGCACATTTTCCAGGATAAAGTTTCCTTGGCCCTGCAAGCTGTGCCTCCTCCCTTGGGTATGAGCCCCCATTAACACTTCAGCTCCCAACAGGGCATCCTGGGTCGGCAGCTGCCTGTGTTCTGGGGGGACCTGCCTGCTCTGTAAAGGACTAGCTTAGCTTGGGCTTGGCTGACACTCCTGCATCCTTCCATTAGGAGATAATTCCTCTGCTAGAAAAGTAAAATGCTATTTACAGGGAAATAATTTTCAGTAAAACAAAAGGGCTCTTCCATCTCTTCCCTAATATTCTGCCTTGCACATGTAAGATTTCCACTTAAAGGAAATGCGAGGAATTGCCTGGGGAAACTGTGCCTTTCTCAATTCAACAATAACCTTCAACCCCGTTTTATGTCATCTGTGCTGATGTCATTGCAGCAGGCTCTCCTGCCCCATGTAATGGAGGCGTATACTGGTAGCAGCATCTTCTGAAGTTCTTCCTTGTCACCTGAGGTTGCTGCCTGGCTCCATTTCTGGGGTGTCCCAACCCTTTGCAGGCTGGGATATTTCTTGTGCATGAAGTATGGCAAGACTGCATGGCAAAATGAAGGAGTAAACCGAAAATAGCTTGTTCCTCTTCTTCCTTTATTGCACAGAATTGTTCCCTGGGGGTCAAATAAGAATGATGCCTGCAGGAATTAGTGTCACAAATCTCTTTTTGTGACCAGACCAAATGGCATGGGGCCAGAAGTCCCCTGATGCTGAGGTTTGTGTGGCTATGAGTAGGCATGTGTTTGGCTCTTGTCCACAGACTGCAGCCTAGTTCCCCTTATGATGAAAATTTGGAGAAGTTGGGAAATAAGAGCAAACCTGTTCCTCTTTTTTTTTTGCTGTTGTTGTGTTCTAGAGGCATCTTGCTTTGTTTTTAAACCCAAGAAAGTCACCACCAGCATTAATAATTGTGAACCTTTATTTTCCTTGGTTTTCATTGCAGGCTCACAACCATCTAAAGCAGGATGTCTGAGTAAGTTCCCACTTTTCTGTCTCTAATATATTGTTGGCATTTAAAAGCTTTTGTTCAGCTGCCAACACTTTATGCATGTTAAGATTTCTCTGCTTGTTCCTGATTAGGATGCTAACTGCCTTTTTCTCCCCTTTCTCCTCCTTCTCTTCCTTGTCCACCTGCTCATGATGAACAGTGAAGAGGTAAGTGTGTCTTCCTGGGGTTTTTCCTTTAGCAATGCTTATGGCATCAATCCTGGTTTCATTGTTCCTCCTTAGAAAAAGCAACTTCTGGTTGTGTGGGGGAAAAATGGTTTATGGCAAAGCTTTCTTACTGAGTCCTTCTGGTAAAGATGGGACGCAGAAGAAAAATCCATTTTCAAGGTCTTTCCTGCCTTCTTGGCTTGGCGTTAGACGCTTTTTGTCCTCCTTTCCTGTTTCCCCAGCCGGCCACGAGATGGTGCTGGGAAGGCGGTGGTCCAGAGCCGTCTCTCCTCCATCATCCATCCACCGCCCAGCCCCTTGTCCGAGCATCCTTTTGTCCTTAGCCACACCTAGCTCCTCGTTCTCTGCCCACCGAGCACTGCCAAATCGCTTCTCCGAGGCGATATGGTGAGTCCTTGATCCAGGGCAGCATAAGCAAGATGGAGGTTATATCCTTAGCAAGTTCTCCCTGGCTTCTGGCAGAGCTGAAACAGGGCTGGGCTTGAAGGCTAGGGGCAGCTGGGGGAATGTAAGGGAAGGTGTGGGAGAGTTGTGCATAGCTCTGTCACTCTGTACCTCCTCTTAGCAAGCTGCTCCATCCTTCATCTCTGCTTGGCACCTCCTCAGGTGTCCAGAACACCACAAACTGAAGCTTGTCCTCACTAAGAGAAAAAGAGGATTTCAGGGACACATAGAAACTCCACAATGTGGTGTTGATGTCCAGCAGGTACCTTGACTACCCTAGGGAAGTCTGGGAGGGCTAAGGTACCAGTTTTCAGATGGAGAATAAGCCCTTTGCTAACAGCACTCAAGGGGTCTGTTCTCCTGTGGCCCAGGGCAAGATTCATGTGAGCACAGTCCTGTCACTTGATGGTGTGCTGCATCTCTGAGCTGGATGCCTTTCCACTGCAGAGCCCTTCAGCCCTATCAGGAGTGCCTTAGTACCATTTGCATATGCAAAATAAGTCAGATTTTCTTAGATTTTGCTCCGCAGATCTTTATCCACTTCCTCCTTTATGCAGCACAGACACACAACCAGACATTTCTTTTTCTCCCCCACCACAGGATATCAGATGCCAGGGTGCACTTCCCTTGCCTCAGGCACACTGAATCTTGCTCAGTCTTTTGGGTTAGATGCTGAGGAGGCTGCTGCAGTGCAGCAGCACATCAAAGTTGTGGCTTCTTTTATGAATAAGAGACCTGTTCCTGCTCTTCCAGCACATCATGGGTACAGAAGGGTGGTCTTGGTCTTCCAGGCTCACCTGGCATCCCAGGGAAGAGGGAGCTTCCCTCCTTGTGTGGTGCAGAAGATGCCTTGTGGCCTTCTACCTCTCCTTGCCTTCAGGCCCTATGGTTGTGTCTATCCTCCAGCTGCGATGAACTGACTACCCCCACCTCCACCCTGGACCTGCCTCCCCAGTGCCCTAACACACCTGTAACTGCCAGGCTGGGGAAGGGCTTCAAAAGGAGTTGCTGTTTCTCACAGTGTTGCTTTCAGTGTCTCCTGTGCTGGGTGTTTCATCTCCAAAATTATGCAGCCTTTATGTTTTTCCCTGCCTGTCCATCCCACTCACCGTGTGTGCCAGGGACTGCTCAGAAAGACATCTTCACACCTCCTGAGCGTTCAGGGGCATCAGGGCAGTTGAGTGCAAAGAAAAACACGTGCTGGAGTGAAGAGGAAATCAGAGAAAAAAGCCGAAAGTCCCAAGAAACCAAGTTTGAAGTTCTATTTTCTATGCACATCTTCATCACCTTTTTTATCTTTGTCAGAGGCACTTTGTAGGTTTAAGCTACCTGAGGTTGGCAAATCTGGGTTCAGCAGGGACCATCTTCTTTGAGTGCCACTGGTTTGGGGACCAGCTGTGTGTCATCCTGTCTGGAGGCATTCCCTGACATGGCTGCGGGTCTTCGGTGGACTGTGGGGTTGTATGGGGAAGGGGAATGGAAAGGGGAATGGGCACCCAATAACCTGCTTCTTTCTTGTTCCTCCCACTTGCAGAAAAAAAGGAGGGCAGCTACTGCCCGTCGGCAGCACCTGAAGGTATGTGGCACTGCTGGGGCTGGGTGAGATTTGTCCCCACCATCGCATCTCCCATCCCAAGCTAGCCAGCTCTTGGCACTCTCCATCCTAGAAGGGGACACAATGCAGAATCTGGGGGCCCCCACACCCTTCCCCACTCTTTACTGAGTCATCACCAGTATGTCTTGCTTGGAGACACTGGTATTGATGGGGAGCTCCCCAAACTGCCTTTCTATCAGAGCTCTTCCTCCCTTACCTCCACTCTGTGCTGACCACCTTTTCTGCCTTCCAGAGTGCTATGCTCCAGCTTGCTGCCACTGAAATAGAAAGAGAAGCAGCTGCTAAAGAAGTGGAAAAACAAAACTACCTGGCAGAGCATTGCCCTCCTCTGTCACTCCCAGGATCCATGCAAGATCTTCAGGTACACTTACCCTTCATTGTGCTGTAGCAGAAAGGACTTGGCTCCAACAGTCTGCCTGGTGGTGGATCTAGATTTTCCTTCCCATCTTGACCCCCTTCTCACCTGTGGGTGCTCTGGAGCTGGCTGGATGCAGAATTGGCTTGAGAGGCAGCTGGGATCTCTCTGCAAGAAAAAAAAAGAGGGGGGTGGGACCTGTGGTCTAGCTGGCAGAAAAGTTGCGTTTCTAATGGTGTGTTGGTTTGCATGAAGCTGGTAGGACAGAGACCAGAAGCTGGCCTGTGAGTCACCCTTCACTGTCTGGTCTTGACCCCATCCGGTCTTCTGGACTGAGGCCTTTCAGAGCCAGTGCAGTCAGGAGAGAGGAGTCATGTATGTGTGTGTGTCCATTTCCTAGCAATCAACATCCCTCTCTGCTCTTCCTCCCAGGAGCTGTGCAAAAAGCTTCATGCCAAGATAGAATCAGTGGATGAGGAGAGGTATGACACAGAGGTGAAGCTACAGAAGACAAACAAGGAGGTGAGTTTCCACTGGAGCCATCCCTCAGGGAAGCCTCCAGCCTGTTCTTCATGTATCCCTGTGCTGCCTGTGTCTGTCTCATGAAGCCTATGCCCTGCTCTCTCTCTGCCTACCCCTGCCATTTTGTCCCCCCTATAGCTGGAAGACTTGAGCCAGAAGCTCTTTGACCTGAAGGGCAAGTTCAAGAGGCCACCCCTGCGCAGGGTGCGCATGTCCGCAGACGCGATGCTGCGGGCCCTGCTGGGCTCCAAGCACAAGGTCTGCATGGACCTCCGAGCCAACTTGAAGCAAGTCAAGAAGGAGGACACTGAGAAGGTACTTCTTCCCTCTCCCCTGTGCCTGAACTGTTGGCCCATGTTTTTTGGGGCTTATGCCCCCTTGTGTGATAGACAGGATTGAGGGTGAGCCTTTCTCCATCATGTTCTTCCTGCTCACTATTTCCTCCTCTGGTACCCATGAAGTTGAAAAAGGAGCATACAGCCCAAAGAGATGTACAGCATGGGTGTAATTGGATTCCTCTAGCTGACATGTAGTTTTCCATGGGTGGATGGGTTAAGGGCCTTGCTTGGGTGAGTGCTCACCCTTGGGGTCACCATTCACACCCATGTGTCCATTCCTCCCCCAGGAGAAGGACCTCCGTGATGTTGGTGACTGGAGGAAGAATATCGAGGAGAAGTCTGGCATGGAGGGCAGGAAGAAGATGTTTGAGGCTGGCGAGTCCTAAGAGTCTCCACATCCATCCTCTGCTCCCTCCTGTCCCCGCCATGCCCTCAGCCTCAAGGGCACCAACTGGGTGCTGTTTCTCTCTGGTTTCGCAAAGAGCTGCACCCTGGCAGCAATGGTGTAAATAAAGCTTTGGCGGGAGTGGTGGATGTCTCCTGCTTGGGGGGGGAGACTCCAACCCATGCCATGGTGCCAGCGGGGTCTGCCCCCACTGTGGGTTCCTGGTGGAGATGGGGAGGCTTTTGTGGGGGTGGGGACGGGAGACCTCTCTGCTTTTGGCCATCCCCCAGAAGCTCAACCCCCTTGTTGTAGGGAGAAAAGGGTGAGGCTGTGCCACCATGCCCTGCTGTCATCCTCCTGTCAGGCTGTACTACCAGCTTCTGGCCATGTCCTTCACTGATGGTGATAAGATTCCAAGCCCTTGGGGCAGAACTTCCACCTACGGTCACAACATCGAGAAGACAGGGAAGGAGAAAAGCTTCCAAGGGAAGTGAGGGGTGGTGGCTGCAGGGCAGAAGCAGATCCTTTGGCTCCAGTGGGCTTTGAGAGGTGTGAAGTCAGGACAACCTCAGCAGCTCCTGTGGCAGCACCCTGGCACCTGGTGCACAGAGGGCATTGCGGTTTAGAGATGCTGGTGGCCCCAGAGTGGCATGGGGAGTGGGTCAAAGCTGTGCGAGCAGTGGGTCACCCCTCTCCCTGCCGTGGTGGGGATTTCCATGTCCCCCAGTTTCCCTTTGGGCTAGACTAGCACTTTCTGAGTTTGAGCTGCTGTCAGAGCTAAAACCTTAAAATGGGCCAACTGTGCTTTAAAAACACAAAACCCACCCAAATTTGGCTTCCCTTTCCCATCCCCCCAACCTCGCGGCCCATGAGGTTTCCGGCACAGCTCACTTCTGCCGAGCACAGGAAGAGCGCGCCAGCGGCAGCGCCCTTGCGCCAGGGCTGACTGCAGGGCTGCTGTGCCCCCCTGGGGAGAAGATGTCAGACTCGGAGGGGTGCCAGGAGGGCGCGGAAGGGGTCAACCAAGTGGGAGATGAATCCCCTGGGGAGAACGAGAGGTGAGGTCTGGGGACTGGGTACCCCGAGTGAAACTGTCCCAGGAAACTGGGAGGCTGACAACTTGGGAGGGGTGATGGTGGGAAAGGAGGGTGCATGGCCAAAATGGTGATGACCTATGAGACTGAAATTGGTCAGATACTCTGGTAGCCTTTTGACAAGCTCCTGCAGCTAGGGAGAGACTTGGACTTCCTAAAGGTCTCATCATCTTTGAGCTCCACAACATTTTTGGAAAAGGGTTTGATCAAGCGGGGACCACAGCTCCAGCAGCAGGAAGGCTCAGCAAGGGGTCTGGAAATGTGGACCTGCTCTGCAGTCGATATCAGTCCCATCTTTAAGCCCAGTGGGTGGAGATCAGCTGCCTCCTCTCCTTGCGGCGATCGCTGGGGGCACCTGTTTATTGCTGTTGCCCCCCTGTCTCTAACTGAATTAACCTGGGAATGTTTCAGGCTGGTTGCTGTAAGGTTCATACATCTCCCTGTCCCTCTGCTCTGCCTTGTTTTATCAGCAGAGACTGTAAGGTTTGGGGTCTGCTTGCTCCACCCTGGACTGCTTTCCGTGGGGGTTAAAAGGAGACAGATGGGTGGCAGAGAAACCACATCTGCCTGTGTCAGGCAGGCAGACAGAGATATGTTCAGCTGAGGTGTATCACTCAGAAGTGCTCAGATTTGGACTGGATTCAGGCTGAGCATCCAGGGAGCTTGGGGGGTTGCCTGATTTTTCTCCTCCAGCTTCAAAGCTTGCATTAGCATTTCTCCCCCAGGCTTCTGAAAGCCGGTTATTGTTGATAGAAAAGAAAAAAAAAGCCCTTGAGTGACAATGAGAGGAGAAAGGTGTGTCATCTCCTGTCACTAATGGTTGCATTAAGTGTCTTGGCTGACACCTGACAGCAATTAGCCTTGGCTGAAGACTTGACTGGAAGCTTCAAAAGGCAGTGGAAGGCTCCATGCATGACTCTGCTGCAACAAAGGGGAAGTCTTGGCTGCTGGGGGAGTACATGGGTTTCCCAGCGTGGTCTGTAGGATTCCCAGCATCGCTCCAGCCTGGCCATGCCTCCACTGCAGGCTCAGATCACCTTATAGGAGTGAGAAACAGATGCTGGGGGCACCCAGGGGTAATCGAGCTTTCCCCCTCTCCTCTTGCTGTGGCGCAGATACTGCAAGGTGACGGGGGCTGCTGGTGAGGCAGGGTCAGCTTGTCCCTTCTCTGTTTCCTGATGTATTTTCAGCTAAATAAGAGGCTGGAGTAGCCTGGCCTGTCCCACTCCAACCCTCACAGTCTTTAGAAACTAGTTTAAAAGATGTGGGTATGACCACTGATGGCAGGGTGGCACAACCCTTCCTCCCTGCTGCATTTTAATGAAAAATGAGACTTGATGTAAAAGAAATAGTGAGCAAATGTAACTTCCTTTTTGGTTTTAAGATGTGGAGAATTACTTTCCCTCCCAACTTGTGTAATAGCTTTATGTGCAGCTCTAAACTTCTGGTTTTACTCTGCTATGTACATGCTTGCTAGGCCCTGCTGACTTCCACTCCCAAAATGGAGGAAGTGTGTGCTGGCGGTTGGGGGCTACTTTTTCTCATCCTGCAGTTAGCTCAGCTCTCTGATCTCCTCTCCTTGAGGACAAAGCTCTTTTCAAGTTGACCTGTGTATGGACGGAGCCAGGAGGGTGCCCCTGAGACAGCTTAAGGCATGCTGGCGATGTGAGCAGCGAGTCTTGTCATGGAGCTGCCAGGAAAGTAAAACCCAAGGCTCCCTCCCTGGTCTAAGAGCACAGAAGGAGATATGGGGAGAAAAAAAGATGCTGGCCTTGCTTAAACAATGCTCAGTGTATATAGAAGAGGAGCTTGCACTAGAAAATGCCCCAGAAATCCTAATTCAGACATAGTTAACTCATTTCCCCATACAAACGGGGACATGCTGGAAAAATCTTCCTGGCAGCAGTTTAAAGTCACCTAAACCAAACCAGTGTTATGCTGTCTTCCATGAACTGGAATTGCTATATAGGAAGCTTCTGCAGTGTAAGCCTGCTGTGAAGCCTTCCCAAAATAAGTGAGAAGCCAGGGTGGGCTCTGGGGTGGTGGCTGCTTGGGTTGTCCTACTGGCGGGACAACATGGTGTAGGATGGAGCAGCCAACCCTGCTGTTTTGACAGTGGGAGTCTGAGAGCCCAAAGTGTGGGGGAAGCCTGCCTTGCACCAGGGGTAGATAACCCAATATGTCTGTTATTTAGAGCACTCTCCATCCAGATCTGGAGGCTGCAGGCAGCCCCGGACCTTAGTTTGCTACCCCGTGGCTATGCACATCCTACATCTTGGGCTGTGCTCTGCAGGATATTGGCACCTGAGTAGAAGCATGGCTCACAAAGCAGGTTTGTCTGAGATGAGAAATTGGTTTCTCCCAAATTCCCCCATCTGCTTCCTTCTGGGACTTCCCATACTGTGAGCTGCAAGGAGCCCTTGGCAGCCCATGTATGGTCACCGCCTGGGGAGAAGCTCTGCTATGCTAGCAAGCCCCAGGATTTTCTTTGCCATGTCTATCCCCAGCTGCCTTGAATTCTCCAGATCCTTAGAGGAGTCTCAAGGGCTCTTGCTGGGATGACCACTGTTGCTAAGTATACCCACTGCTGGAAGGATGGTGTCTGGGAAAACTGATACGCAGTGTCTTTGGACCCCTTGGCACACCAGATTCCTTAGGGGAGGAATGGAGCGATGGCTGATGGCTGCTCAGGAGTAGCTGGTCACTGTTTGACCCAGATGGGCTCATTAAAGTGGAAAAATAGTTGGGAAATGAATAGGGGAGGGCCAGATGGATAGTTTAATGAAGATGGACAATCCTTGAGCATTTCCAAATTGGCTATAGGTGCCCTGGCAGTGGCATCAGGGATAAGGAACTGTCTCTAATTATAGGGAGGTATCAGGTGCCTTCACTGCCCCTTTCTCCTTGGAGAAGAAAAAAAAGAAAAAGCCTGGCTTGCCTTGCTGTGCCTCTGAGCTACTGTTGCAGCGTAAGGCTGTGGCTTTGGAGCCATGTGCTTAAGTAGGGGATTGCCCAGCAGCCTTTATTTGAGTTTTACTTTTTTTTAAACCATAGGAGCCTCTCAGTGGCGTTTTTAAAATTCTTTGGGTGAAGTCTGGCTCTGAAACCTGTGGAAATCCCTTTGCCTCTTGATTTTGTAGAGACCTGGCTGTGAGGGAGACTGGGCTGTGTGTCTCAGGCATGATCCTGGGGTCTGCTAAGAGGGGGTTGTGCTGGACCAGCAATGCTGGAGTGGGGCGAAAAAACACTTCTGCTGGGTGAGGTGGTGCTGTCCTGCCCCTCCGGAGGAAGGGGGGGCAGAGACACAGCCCAGCCTGCACCTCTGGGGCACCCAACCCCTCTGGTTGGGGGGGGCCCAGGTATCCCCTGGCCGCACCCCACGAGGGGGCGAGCTCTGCTCGGCCTGATTTGTCTGACAGCACAGATAAATTTGCAGCAATGAGGAAAACGGAGATGTCCAGGCAGAGTTTTGGGCATGGCAGCCCTTCATCATTTGCAGGGAGCAGGTGGGCATCCCCCAGGGTGGAAATATGCCCAAGGGAGAGCTGCTGTCAGGGGATGCTTATGGCACTTCGGGATGGGGTGGTGGAGAGCTGCTGTCAGGGGATGCTTATGGCACTTCGGGATGGGGTGGTGGAGAGCTGCTGTCAGGGGATGCTTATGGCACTTCGGGATGGGGTGGTGTCCTGGCCTTGGAATGGACAGTGGGGACAGCTCAGCATCTGTTTGCAGCCATGCTGCTCGGGGGGGTTAAGCTGCGTGACTTCCCCACTTTTGCTGCAGCTGAAACAGGATTAGTGCTGCTCTCTGAGTATGGCTGAGTTAAACCAAGAGATGTGGGAGGTGTGTGGAGGGATGGTGTGGGAAGGAGGAAGGAAAGAGAGAGTTTTTTCCATCCCCCTGGTCTGGGCATCCTCTCTAGACATGTGGGTTTTGTATGGTTTTTCAGGGCTTTCCCAAAATCTGAAAGCACTTTTCCTAGCAGTAACTGGAAGGGTAGAAGATATGGTGGCTGCCTGCACAGCACTGAAGTGGTTAACCTCAGCATGCCCTGGGGATCCTGGGCCCCTCTGCTCTGACCCCCACTGACCCCACTAACCTAGCCCTGGCCGATGATCTGCCTGCATCCTCCCTTCACATCCATCACCCCTGCGACCCACGTGCCAGGCTGCAGGGTCTGTGTGGTGGCTGAGCAGAGTCCTACTTGCCTTGGTGCTCAACCCCCTGAGCTAGGCTTGCTCCCAGTAGGCATTCATCCAGCCTGTCTGCTGCCTCCACTGGGACCCTGACTTGCATCTGGACAGACTGCCTGGCTGGAAGGTGCTCGGAGACTTTGTCAGTGCCACATTTTCATTGGGAACAGCTTTTTTTTTCCTTTTTTTTCCCAAGTTTGGGAGTCCTGGCCCAAAGAAAGTTGTTGCCCAGGCTTCCAGGGGAACTGGTGGCTGCCAGGAACCTGTGACTGTAGTTTGGCTCTGACTGACAGTGCAAACCTGCTGTGGTCTTCAGGAGCTCAAAGGAAATGGCACAAGGAGTTGCTGCTCTTGCTTCATCCTCCACGTGCAGCTCTTTCAGTACAGTCCAGCTACACACACCTGTCGGGAAAGATGGTACTGGGCAAGGCAAGGGAGGGCTCTGCTTTGCCCAAGGCAACACCCAAATTGTGTAGGGGCTTTGACCTCCTGTAGCTGCAGCTCCTGTTCCCTTAATTTAAGTCCAAAAAGCTCCGCATCAGGCTGAGCCTTTGGACTCACTGAGGAGGTGCTCTGGCATTCTTTGAAGCCAAATGCATAAGGAACGGGTTCTCATGGGGTGGCTCTGCTCTCATCAGGCCCTTCACAAGGAGAAAAGTTGAGGATGTACACCAGTGAAAGGAAGACACAGGGGTGTGTTTTGCATGATAGGGACTCAGAGGCCTCTGTACCCAGGTTGTGCTCTGGATCATGGTCATCTGGTGTTTGGGTCAAAAATATGTCCTAGGAGGTGCTGCACATGCTGGGAAGGCACCTGTCCTGCATGGCATGACTTCAGTATGATCAGTACTGGAGAAGCACCTACAGCACCCAACCAAAGTCAGGGTGTCACCATGGTGGGTGGTCTGTGGCTGCCTGAAAGGTCTTCTGCCTCAGGGAAAAGAGGATGGGTGATCTCTACTGCAAGGCCAGTCAACTGAGCCAAGATGATTAGGAAGGGGGAGAGATGCCCTAAGCACAACACTCACCTGCTGTGGATTGGGTACCCAGAAGAGGTGGTTTCCTATTGGACCCATATGACATCTGTGAGGTCTTGGCAGATGTCTTAGGTAAGCCAAAGCACCCTCAGTGGCACTTGATACCTATATGTAGGCACCTGCTTTACTTCCTGATTTCCTAATATCACCTGGGAAGCACAAGCCACTGCTGAGATTTGAACCGAGGTCTCCTGAGGCTTGGCCAGGTCCCCTGCAGCCTTCAGCCTGCCTGGGTGCCCCACAAAGCCTCAGGCATGAATGGGTTAACCAGCCCCACTTGGAGCCCGTGTGTGTTTTCCTTGCTAGTGTATCCATCCTAACACACACCAGATGTGTGAGGCAGCCGCTGGAGTGTCTTAATCCCAGGTTTCGGCACTCGGAATTGTCTTTCTCAGGGCAGGTCTGCAGCGGCTCTGTGGGGGCTCCGCTGCCTCTCCTGCAATGCCTGCGCAGGGAGCCTGGCAGCCCCTGTCCTCCATGGGAGGATTTGCAGCAAGAAAGGATGAAATATCTTCCTTTATTTGCTGCTTTAACAAGTCACTCCTGGGATGAGCTGCTGGGGCTGGCAGCAGAGCTTGATGCTGATAGCTTGAGTTGTATGCGGCGAGCGCTAAACCCGGGAGCTACTTGGGTTCAGCCTATCTCAGAGGAGCAGCGGTTGTTCCTACCAGCCTGGTGTGTCTGATAATTGCCCAGAGAGGAAAAAGAGGAAAGCACAGCTGGAGTTATTAATGAATGGAAATGGGCTTCTGTTATTGGCTTGATTGGTGACTTGCACCCAGTGATCTGAAAACTTGGAGCCATGTGGAGGCAACTGGTCTGGGGTGTGCATGACTCAGTTTATTGGGAGCTCAGTTTATTTGGATCTCTCTTGCTGTTGTACACACGTGTAGGCCCAAATGCTTTTGCACCATCCCACTGTCTGCCACAGAGCTGTGCCAGTTTGCACCAGCCCTAGGTCTTTGGTTCTTTCACTTACACGCTCACTTTGAAAATAGATCCTTGGCTGGGGGAGAATTCTGCACTACTGAGAAGCCTCTCTCCTGGCTCTAGGTGTCCATTGCTTGCTGCAGCTAAACAGGCAGTATGTGCAATGCCTTTTATCAAGCCCTTGCCAGACAGTTTGGAAAATATGATCTCTTCTTCTGTGCTTGTGCATGCATGTGCTTTTCTGCTGCAAAAGCAGTTTCCTTTCCAGTGAAAGCTCGCTCTGCAGTTATTAGCATCTACAAACCCTGAACTATTGACAGCCCCCAAACAATCATGACTACTAGCCATTTGGAAGGGATGAAGTTCTCCCTCAATAAAAGTGATGGCAGTAATTATTTCCTCTTAAAATAAGTGCTTCCTTGCTGTTGTCGCTTAGCTTAATGTAACGAAGCTGACAGCAGTGTGTCCTAAGCTGAGCTGTCCTCAAGACTAAAAATGTGCTGTACAGGCTCTGCACCCCTGCTCTGGTGGGGCTTCTCCTTCCTTGGGGTGGCATTTGTCTCTTCTGTATTTTGAATCCAGTTGTTATTTTCCTGTGCAGAAAGGCTCACCTTCAATTTTTGTCAGTTTTTTTGGAGTATGAATGACCATCTTCCCCCCAGCAGAGGCTCGTATTGGTCTTCAGGCTTTTTGGATTTATGATGATACTTTTGCCTGCCCTTTCATAACAGCTGCCATCTTTCTTTTGGCCAGCTTGGTGAGGTGGGTATTGGCAAGCTGAGATGAGACGCCTTTCCCAAGGACAAGGTGCAGTTTGAAGGTATAGGTGATGGTACAGCTCGGAAACAGGAACTGTCAGATGATACTTGGGAGTTCCTGCTTATCCATTAGTCTACCCTGACCCCAGCTGGAGTAACCAGTCTGGCAGTGTGAGGCAGTGATTAATGGTTGCTAAAACTGCTTGTGTTGCACAATGTGGTGCTGCGGTGCTACATCAGAGCCTCAAGTCAGCTGCAGATGAGATAATAAGAAACTGTATTTCACTTCTTGAAAGCTGTGCTGGTCAGCTGAGCAGTATGGCTTGGGCACAGGGCTGCACTCACACAGGAGAACTATCCTGCAAGCCTAACAACAAACCGTGTTGTTCAGCGTTGGGTGGTGCTTCAACACATCACACAGATGCCATTTGGTGAAAGAAGGTGGTGCCTCCATTACAGGGTGCGTCCCTCTTACACTAAACACGGGAGATGCCTGAAGGTGTCTTCAGCTGCCCAGTCCTAATCCACCAACCCAATGCAAAGACCACTTTTAAATGGACATTCAAAGTTCAAATTCATTCAACAGCTTTCCAAACCTCAGGCAGCAAAGACTAGTGACAAGGCAACGTGATGCTGTTAGAAGGCCTTTTTTAGACATTACCAACAGCATTTGCTGGTGGGGGAACTACCTCTTGGCAGCAGTTCCCCACAGCTTGCTTACCCAGGCTGGAGTCCTTTGTCCCACTTTTTGTCCCTGTGGTGGAGAGGCATCCCAATGAGATGGAGCTGGTCTCCTCAAGGCCAATAGTTCTTTTGTCCTGTAATGACCCTCCTGAGTGGGCTAGGAGTGTCTTATCTGCAGCCATTGTTTTGTCTTCCTGTCTCTTTCACAATTGTTTTGCTGATTTAACCTAATATATAGGTCTGGTGCACGCTGCATCATTCTGGCTGGGTGTGCTGGACCAGCTGTGCTCCTTCAGGGTTTGACTAAGTCACTTGGCCTTGGCCCTGGTGTGTAAAACTGGATGGTAGCTCAGTGCAGTGACTCAGGTGGTATCTCTCCCTGTTTGCACAGAAGGGGCTCTGACCTTCTTTAGCCATGTTGGGCTGCCCAGTTAATTATTACACCACCTCTCTTTCCTCCCCCTTTTTAAAAATCCAGCTTTCAGGTGTTCCTTTTGGTTCCTTCTCCCTTGGTCCCCTCATCCTTTGTGCTCATTTATACCACCCCTGGAGTGAAAGCATCTTGTCTTACAAGGCTTGTAAGCTTGTCTCTTTCCTCTCACTGGGGGATGAAGCCAACTCTTAGGATTTTAGGTTTATGGATGTACCTGTGAAGTGACCAAGGGAGGCTCCCCCCACCATTCTGCATGAGGGTGAGGCATAGCAGTGGGGCAGAGGAAGACCTCTAGACCCGGCTTCCTCTCCCTCTCATTTCTGCCTCTTTGGATGCCATAGGAAGAAAGTCATCTTTGATCCCAAGCCAAGACTTCTGACTTTGTATGATACGGTGTTTGTTGACTCTTTGGACCCAGCCCACAATTAGACATGTTCTTCATGGCGCTCCTCTGAGTGCGTGGGCCAGGCAAAAACTGAGCCAAGACAGCTCCCGCCTACAGCACCCCCTCCCTGAATACCCATGGGGTCACATGTTGGCTTGGGAATGTTCCCTTCTGACTCATGGCCAGGGCAGAGGAAGGCTGGCCTGGGAACATGGTTGGGATGAGACTCCTTCCCCTGCACCCTGAGCTAATTGCACAGATAAGATGCCCTGTCCTCCTGACACCACTCTTCTGGAGCCTGTAACGAGCTGTTCTGGTGTGAAGGAGACAATGTGCTGCTTTTGGCTACTAGACACCCTATTTCCTTGGGATTACCTCTGGTTTGCCTGTTTTAGCCTCCATATTTGGCTACCCAAAAGTGAGCTCGGGCCGAGTAAGTGGGACTGAGCTAACTGGCAATTAGAGACGAGGGTGAGACAGGCAAACCCTATCCATCAGGCTAATGTGTAAACCACGCCATCTAGGAGCTGATGTACCAATTGCTGTCCCAGTGGGCTGGGCAAGTGCTTATGTCTGCTAGACTAGTTTCAAAGTGGGAGTTGCTTGTGCCTGGTGAAGTGAGGTTGAGGAGGTGTCAGGATAGGGAAGGGGGTTTGGAATGGCAGAGGGAAGGACGCATCACTTAAAAGGCAAAACAGAAAGATCCCCCCATTTACACCATCATCCTAGAGGGGCTGCTGGTGGAGATGCAGGGTCTCTGGCTGAGACAGGGCTGCTTAGTCCTTGCTGAAGGGGCAAGGCTGTTCCTGTGAGAACGTCTTTCTAGTGGTGGGTGTCCCAGCTCGTGGCAGGGGGATTGTAACTGGATGATCTTTAAGGTCCCTTCCAACCCAAACCATTCCATGATTCTGTGATACTCTCTGTGTGGGATCCCACCACTGACGTGCAGGCACGGTCCTCTGGAAACTCTGTGGGCAGCTGATGGCGCCTACAAAGGACTGACCCTCGAAGAGACTGTGCACTGGAGCTCATGCTGATGGTGCTTTGCATCCCAGCAATATCAGAAAGAATTGCTCGAGCTGCGTTTCTTTGCTAGCAGGCTAGAGTGTTTTCCTCCTTTTTCCCCAGACCATGTGTTCGCCTCCATCTGATTTCCCAACTAGTCCTACATAGCAGAGCGATTGTGTAATTAACGGGAACTGGTGTGGCCCTATCTCTCTGGGACTCCCGCCCTCTGTCCTGCAGCAACGGAGCCAGACCAGCTCCCTCCTGGCATCTCACCTTCCCTGCTGCTCCTGCTGCTGCTGGGTGGAGCGCTGGGAAGCTCCCTGGTGCCCCGCAGTGTGTTTCGGGGTGCTGCAGGCATCCCCACTCCTGTAGCAGGGTGCGGTTTGCTGCAGGGGTTTACAGTGGCTCTTCTGGTTTGAGCTGTGCCAGAAAGCTAACAGATTAATTCATTCTTTGTTTTTCTTCCTGTGTCCGCTGTACTCCTACCCGCTTCCTGGTGGGACCAGGAGGCTTGTTTCTGTGAAAGGATACAAGCAGCTGTGGGACTGGTGCTGACCTTACTGTTCTTGGATACGTGGCCTGAGTCAGGCTGATGCACCTGGGCTCAGCAGCAAGCGAGGGAGGAGAGGGAACAGAAGGCGCCTCTGTTCTGTGGAGTGACAGTGTGGGATTTCTCCTGCACCACTCTTCCTCCATGGTCCCTTAGGCCCAGCTTTTGTGCTTTTGAACAGAGGGTTTAAATGCTCCCTGCTTCACTGAGACTGGGGTAGTGATGCTGTCAGTGCATCACTGCGGGTGCACTGTTCCCTCTTTCTTGCCAGCTGTGAGTTTAGAAAGAGGGTCTTGCTCTGCTGTCCTCTCCCTGTGGTCCTGCAGGAAGGATAAGTTTTCTTGTTGAATCTGCTGTCTGTCTTACAGATGGAAGCCAGTGAGAAGGGCGGGAAACCTTCCCCGAAGGTCGAGTAGTGCAGCCACCTTGTGAAGGCAGAGGGATTTTCCAGCCAGAGCTCATTCAGCGTTAGGAGTTTCTCTCTCTGGGAGCAGTGCAGGGCCCAGCCTGTTGAGTCCTAGGGACTACTTTCCTCACTGCTTCACTTCTGGTGTTCCCAAACAATCTTAGCATCTTAGACCAGTAAGAGCAAATGTTGTAGTCTCTCTCTGGTCCTGGTTTTCATCTCCCAGCAAGGTTTTTATCCACCCTGTTCACTGAAGGCCCCTGTCTCTGAGAGGTAGTCAGTCCTGGGGTAGAAGTCTGCCACGGGCTTGTGAGAGGAGGAGCTCACACAGACACCTCCCAGGAGACAAAGTGATCTCAAGGCAAGGTGGTCATGCTGAGGCCATCAACAGCTTCTCTCCCGGCCCCTCTACGCAGATGATCTCGCCTGCAGTAGGTAGTGGTGTGCTGTTGCCTCTTCCCCTCCCCACACCCAGTGAGCTCCTGCCTTCTCCTGCAGTGGCTGCATTCCTCCCTGCCCCTCCTCAATTCCCTGCGGATTGCCCGGCATCTGTGCCTAAAATAAGAGTGCTGCTGTGATTTTATTCAGCCCCGAGTTGTTGCTGGCCCATGGCTGCTAGCCGTGTCTCTGCCTGCTGGGGCTCCTTCGTCTTGTGTCCTTGGCTGGCTCAGACCGTGGGAGTCACTGGTGGGTTTGGACTGATTCTCTCCAGAAAGAAAACTCTGTAGGTGCCTACTTCACTTGAACTCTGTGGGTAGTTGTGCTGGAGTAGGTAGAAGTGTTCACATGCTTACATTTAATTACTCCTGTAAGTACTTGCAGGGCTGGGACTGGCTCTTTTTGAGCAACAGAAACCTTTAGTGGTGGATCTCTTGCATATTCTCACCAAATTTAGAAAAAAAAGCCCCAAACAAAGCAGTGCAACAGCATCAGATCAGCCTGCAGAGCAAGGCCAGTGTCAGTGTCTGTGCTGAGTGGGGCTTTTTTTGTTGTTCCTGATCATCTAGGGGATGCTTTGTAAATATCTGCAGGAAAAAAAAGTGTTTTGAAATGAAGAGACTCAGGGGAAGGGGGCAGATGGTTCCTTCTGATCTGGCTTTAATGCGCTTCCTTTTTATTCAGATTTCTGGGTGTATTTCATGGGCAGCTTCCCCATTTCAGTATACCAGGCAGCAAGAACCACTTCTGCAGAAGTGATTGAAAAGAAAACATGCAAATGAGATGAGTGACCCAAAGCAGAAGGAAGGTGAGAGGCTAAGCAGGGTGGTCCCATCATAACTCTTCCTGCCTAGTAGAAGATCTCTTCTCCAAGAAGGCACACATGGACCAGGAGACACAGGTTAAGGAAACAAGAGCTATTTATTTATTTATGTATTTCCCTCAAGACTGCTCCCATGGTAGCATGAAGAGCACTCATCTGCACACATGGCAGACGGGCATTTTGTTTTAGCAGGTGGCAATGTCGTTAGTACTTCACTAAACGCTTCTTCCATCTCCTGAAATATCAGTGCTTCACAGAGGCAAGTCAGGTTTTTCTGCTCTTGCCCAATTTGATGGCTGGGAAAACTGAGGCATGGGAGAGTTGGTCACTTGAGCAGGTGAGGGGGAGGTTTGAGAGCAAAAGCTGGCTGCGTCCTGCTTGCCTGCCCCGGGCTGCAGCACAGTGGCTTCCCCCCAGTATCCAGCTGCTGTCTCCATCCCAGGAGAACATTTTCCTCTGGTGCAGCGCTCCCCAGCACAAAGCCCCGCTCGCATTGGTCTGGCTCTCAGGTCACCTCTCTGGGCGTTGGGGGACCGTTCGCAGGTAATCCCTGCATGGAAGACTTCCACCGTAAGTGGATCTGGAGTGATCTGCAGCCCGCTGAGCTCCAGTTGTCAACCTGGGTTCCTGCTCCCAAGTCGCTTTGTGTGATCAGGAAAGCAGCGGTAAAGGTAGAGGAAAGCGCGTGGAGGGATTACCGGGGGGAGGGATTGAATAGGAGAAGGAGGAGGGGGCTGGAGAAGATGAAGGAGTGAGAGAAGAGGGTTAAAGCAGCGAAGGGCGAGGGAGAAACCCCCTCGCTGGGGAGCGGGGAGCGCCGGGCTTTGTGCTGCAGGACCCGCCGGCTGCGCTCCCAGAGATTCTCCTGTGACACTTCCACGAGGCAGGGGGGGAGAAGGAGGAGGAGGTGGAGGTGGAGGAGACAAGCCGGGGGTGTGGAGCAGGGGGGGCTAGCAGAAACAAAAGGAAACCAGCTGCAGAACTTCCTGAAGGCGGAGAGGGGGCCGCGGGAACGCGCAGCGCCGGGCGGGCAGCTGCCTGCGGCGCCGGGGAAGGGGGCGGCAGCCGGGACCCTGCCCGCCACTCCGCCGCGACCACCATGACCAGCGCGGTACTAAGGAGGAACTCCAGCAAGCAGGGCCTGCAGAACCTCATCAGGTGAGAGCCCACCTGCCCGCGGGGGGACGCGGCTGCCCGCGGGGGCGTGCCTCCGGCCGCGGGTCGCGGGTGGGGAGCACCTGGGGGAAGAAAGGGAACGCGTTCCGCACCGACCGCCTTCTTGTCCCTTTAAATCGGCGGAATTTCTTCCTTTGCTCCGGTTCTCCGGCAGACGCGATGCATCGGAAGGAAGGAAAATAGATACTCCCCCTCCTCCCCAAAAGCAATATGAGAAAAGCAGATTTGAACTTACTGATGGCTTTTCCAGGAGCACACAACTGAAATAACCGGGCACGACTGTGCTGTGACACTCACCTGAGCCGGCTGATCCCCCCTCTCCTCCCCCTCATGCAAAGGATGTCTCTGCATGTGTCTTTTTGTGTCCCCTGAGCGCTGAAGGCTTCTGCCTAGGAAAAAGATAGGTATCTTTTTTTTCGGTAGGAGATGTATGCTGGGCATGCTGTGATAATACATTGTCAATTCAGAGATCTGCAAAGGGCCAGATCTTCCCAGGGCTGCGAGCTGACACTGCTCTTCTCATTTAATTAATGGCAATAGTGCTTTGAACCTTTCTCCCGGAGTATAATTGCCAGGGCAGGGAGGTGGACCGTTCACTTGGGTTTATTCCCGTTTGTCAGCTGGGGCTGAGCCTGGGAGGACGCCTACATTGTCTGCTGGCGCTGGGATTCCCTTCCATGCGGTCACTCTCTTTTCCCTGGGGGCTGGAAATACTGCCTTTCGGTGGGGGCTGCAAAGACTGCCTTCCTCTGTGGCTCTGTGGGACCCTCCTCTGGCCCCCAGTGCTGGGGAGCTCATTCTGTGCAATGCTGGTGGCTCTGACCGGGCAGAAGAGACGCTCCTCATCGCTTTATATTTAATAGAGCAGCTGGATGGGTGAGATGGAATTAGGGAATGCTGGACTTGCATCCTGCATGTTGGACACCTCTTGGCTCCCCTGTGCTTGCCACTGCCTGCTGGTGTCCAGTTGGGATCTAGAAGACTTCTACAGATGAGGGCATGGATGTTTTCCAGGCAGCTTGGGATTTCCCTGGCTAGTAAAGCAGCCTCTAAAGCCCACCCATTGCATAAGTTTCTTGTCTTGGCTCCTAGAGCCATCCAGCCCGCCGCCTTCATCCTTCTCCAGCCTTCTTTCAGGACCTGTTCTGGACCAGGGGGAGTTGGCAGAAAAGCTCCCACTGGTTGCATGGACCCCTGGGGTAGCAAATGGGCAGGAGGAGCTGACTCTCTGCTCATCTCCTGTTTGACCTGTTGCACTCCCTCCTCTGGTCTCAGCCCAGAGAGACTGGGATCTTGGTTACAGATACCTGTTTCAGAACAGGGCTTGGTCAAAGCCTCATGAGGGGTATGGAAACCTCTGCATGGGTGTGCAGCAGGCAAGGAGGGGCTCAGATTTGGGTCCAGTTGCTACTGAGGAGGGCCAGGCAAATGAACCAGCATGGGAATTGCTTGCATGCAGTTGTGTGGCACCTTATTTTGCAGGATGGCAGATGGAGGGTGGCGGGTTAGACACATGTGCCTCATACACAGAAAAGGGGCGTCCAAAGAGCTGTCCTTGGCACAGGCCAAGCCAGGGGTTTTTCTTGCCCTTAATAATGTCTCCAAGTTCCTCCTTCTGTGGATAAGGGACTTTTGGTGCCCTTTTGGACTCAGAGGGGCTTTTGCCAGCAGAATGCTGGGATGACATTTGTCCTGCATGGGGTTATTATGCTTAATCTGGCTGAGGTTTGGCTTTGTGGCTGTGCTTTCCAGTCCTGCTTACAGGTGAGGAAAGAGGTGGGCTGTTAAGATGTGTGAGGGATTTCGTCCATGGTTTACGTCCAAATAACCCCACTAATGCTCATAGGAGTCAATAGAAGAATAGGAAGATTTGCTCCATGTACAGCACAGCCTGTTTTGCAGTTGTATTTTCTCCCAAGCCTGACCATGGAGCTGGCTCTGCAAGCCCTGCCAGCCTGTGTGCAGGCACGAGCTCCTTCAGCCAGCAAATGGCTTGAGTCTCCTGGCTTGAAGACATACTGTTGTTGAGATTTCCATGCACTACTTTTATCTGTCCTGAGGTGACTGCAGGCAGAGCAGTTACACTGCGTAGGTTCTGGTGTGCCCAGGTGCATCAGTGACCTGGAGCACAAGAGTGAAAATATTCATGAGCTCTGGGGATTTTGGTGTGATGCAAAGATCTACCTGGCTCCTTCTGCTGAAGAGCATCACCAGGGATAAGCAGGGAATTACCTTCTCTAATCGTCGTTCAGCCAAGGTAGCCGCTTGCCAGGATATCCTGCAGCTGGATTAAGGGATCTTGAGCAGAAACCAGTGTGAAAGTCATGTGGATTTTGGGATGAAGAGCTGAGTCCCAATGCTTAAGCATTCATCCCTGTGCTTGAGACAAAACCCCATCATTTCAAAGTGGCCTGTGCCCATATGTGGAGCAGGAATGTGTGGTTGCCATCACCCGAACATCTGTCCAAGGAACCAAATTTGCATGAAAAGGCTTTTTCACAGACTGTGCTGACAGGTTTAATGTATGCTGGGTTTCCTGGTGGGTTGGTGTACTGAAGAACTGTGTGCCATGTCTGAGACACCGCAGGCTGAAGCACTGACTCAGCACTCTAGGAAATACCCTTCACTTTTTTCCTCAGCCTGGAGGTGGGCTAGAAAGATTAGGCCCTCTTGCTCCTTGCTGGCTGCCAGCAGTGGGACACCGGTAGCTTAGCAGGAGCATTCCATTTACATCTGAAAGGTTAGAGGCCAAGAAGAGCCCGGGGTTGTGCCTTGAAGGACCACAGGGCAGAAGCTGCTGAGTACTCACCTGGGAAAGGCATGCGGAAGAGAGCAGGGCTATCTACCTCCCCCTGCCCCGCACTCCCCTTGTCCCTTACACTGTCGCTGTGGTGATATCTCTGGGGAAAGATTTCTCCCTTTGTAGCATGTTAACAGCGGCCTGCAAGACTCTGTGTATTTTAAAGCCCTCTCCACACACGAGCTGCTTTATCTTGTTATCACAGCCCATTTTGCCTTCTAATGAATTTCTATAAATAAGATAGGGATCCAGCACCTGTCACGTGGATTCATTCAGTTTGTTATCTCCTCCTGCTGGAATCTTTCTCTCTATTGAGCCCTGAGTGTTTCACAAAAGAATATGGCTGTTTAATTAACCCACAAATCAGCCTCTCTGCAAATCAGCTGTACCGCTCCTCGAAACTGGATTGTCGCGCCTCTCGGTTGACGCTGCTCCCACTGAGTGCCGCAGCCGGGTGCTGCGGTCCCCTCCCGTTCGCTGGGCTGTTGGTGCCTGCCTGGGGTGTGCAGCTCTGGGGTGAATATGGGTGGATGTGCTTTGGAGGGGCTGCCACTCTCGCCCCCGCCAGGGTGGTTTTTATCAGGCCTGTGGGTGCATCCTTAGGAAGTGAGCCGTGGGAGAAAGGACAGGGTTTTGCACACTGCTTGCACGCTTCCTAGCACAACAGGGGACCTGGCCCAGAAGAAGGGCCCCAAAGCATGGCTGCTGAATGGGCAGCAAATAAACGAGTGTCTATAATTACAGACATTTGCAATGCCGTGGAGCCTGAAGTGCAAAGAGTGCTGTGGAGAAGTGGGACTGAATTTTGAGGATGAAAAAGCTCCGGGGAAGAAAACGAGTCAGAAAATTAGATCGGGTGATAAACCTAATTATTTCCTCCATAGGATGAGGCTTTTGCTTCTTTATGTTCCGTGGAGTCAATTAACATGGGAAGCCAAACTGTGAGATCAGAAATCATGCTTGCACGCCCCTGTGTTCTGGCCTGCCATGAGATGAGATGCTTTCTGCCTCCAGCCAATACCAGCACTTGTGGTCCAGGTGCCTGCAAGGCAGCTGCACTGCCCCTTCTTTCTCCCTGCAACACGCTGCCACGTCATTGAGCAACACCCTAGTAATGTTCAGAGTCCCCCAGCATTAGGGGTAGCTTTAAAATTCCCTGAACTTGAATTTTGGTGTATGCCACAAGTACCACATTTAGTTTGACAGAGATCCCTGCCTTTGCCCCTCTTTGCAGTATGCCTTCCTTTCTGCCTGTGCACAAGGTTTCCTGGAGCTTGCCAGGATGTGTCTCAGCAGGGAAGATGCTACTCCAGTATTTCAGTCTTGACCTCCCAAGTGCTGAGCTGGGAACAAGAAGCTTGAAGCATCCGGAAGGGCTGGATGAGGCTTTGCAGAAGCAGAGTGTTTTTACAGGGAATGGTTGATGCCAGGACATGATCTGGGTATGGTTGGTTGCCTGGGAGGCAGTGGGTGCTGCTCCCAAGGGTTACAGCAGCATCTCTTTACTCCACATCCCCGAGGTGTGGATAGGCACGGGAAGTGAGGAAAGGACTCCTTGAAGTGGGGCAGGTGGGGTCCTTAGGGCCAGGTGGGGATAATGGGTGAGCAGGAGTGAAGCCAGTAGCAGTGCTGCTGCATGAGGGGGAGATGAAGAGTTGTTGGCATGGGGACAGTGGGGGACACAGGACCTTCATCCATGCAATTCATGCTTCACAAGACTGCCTCAACATTTCACAAGGAGCCTCTGGTCCTTGCAGGGCTTACCCTCCACGGTGGCCCTCTTCTTGAACCCGCCATATTTTGATGTTTTTATCAGTGGGAATGTCAGTGGACAGGGATGCTGGGGTCTGAGGCTTTGCGTCTGGGATGGTGTGCAAGAACAAATTTTCAGCTTCCAGACTTTCTTTTGCTTCTCCCACCATTGGTATGACTTCCCTCGTTTGATTGCATGGGAGTTGCACTGGGTATTTTGGGGCAAAGACCGTTTTTTCTCATGAAGACATGCTGCCTTAACGCAGCAGGGACTGAGGGCTTGCTGCTGACTCTGGTTCCTGTTGCAGCACAACTCATCGGTGATGGCCATAAATGAAGAGAGCCTCAACTCTCCCAGGGAGTGGAGCAGCACATTCCCACGGCCTCCCTGCTGCCTCCTGCTAGTGCCTGGGTAGCAAACTCCCTCCTGCTGTTGGGGGCTGCAGGGACTGGGGGGACAGCATCGTGCTGAGGGCTGTAAAATGAAGGACTTAGGGCCAAACAGTGCTATAAAAAGCAGCAAGCCTGAGATGAATCTCACTCTTAATCCAAGGCTTGAAACAGGGCTAAGGCTGTTGCTCAGCTCCTTAGGCTCAGACTTGTTTTCCAGCCTGAGTGTATCAAGGATGATGCTGGCTGACTGTAGCCAAGGGAGGGAGGCTACAGAGGCTTGCTTCCCTCTGAAAGAGAGGGAGAAATAAAGTACAAAAGTGGGGTAAGCCAGTCTGAACCTCTCTGACAAGTCTTATTCCTCTTGACGTGCTTCTCCCTTGTGAAAACAGAGACCAGACTTCCTGCTCTTTCGAGAAAACATCTGATTTCTTGAAAATTAGGGGTGAGGTGGAGAGACCATGGATAAGGGCCACGATTCAAGGTTGTACACAGCACCGATTTCTCACACCTACTGAATACCACGGAGTGCTGGGAGGGCTCGAACTCCAGCCCTTTCCTCTTCCCTCCCCCAGCCCCCTCCCCCCCCAAATTCCTGACCGGTGATGTTAATACATTACCACACCAGTCTATCTGTGTGCTAAGGACCCACGGTCCTGGGGGTGCAATCCGTCATCTTGTGAGGGATTCGCTGGGATTCTGTCTGCCATGATTAAAACCAATAATAACAAAGAGAAGCAGTTTTTCCCATCGGCTGCCTTGTGCCTCTACGAGTGGCCTGTGCATCCCCCATGGCATCTGAAAGTGCAGACCTTCCCATGTGCCTTTCTGGAGCCACTGTCCTGTGAGAGGCAGGAGGGGAGAGACAAGGGTTGTGCTGAAGGACCAGCCCTGCCTGCATCCCTCCTCTGAGGTCTGCTCCTGCCATTTACCACCAGCTTTCTCAAATGTCTCTCCTTTCACTTGGGGATGCTGTAAATTACCAGCTTGGGGCTTTCCCTGCTTGTCACACCACAGTGAAAGGTCAATCTCTGCAGGGAATTTAATGAAGGCTAAACTAGGCAGAGTTTTATACCTGGCATGTGTGGATGCATGGCTGCACAGCTGCAGATCCTTCTGTAGGCAAAACTGAGATGTGCTTTTGTGGAAAACCCACAAGATTCATTTAAAAAAACCAGAAGAGTAGTTTTTATTTTTAAAGGGGAGATAGGCCTCTGCTGTGCTGCATGGGGTTTTTCTTCTATTTCAGCTCAGTGGAAGTTTGGGCTGTATCATATTCTGCTCGGATGCCTTGGCGTGCCCTTATCGCCCCATGCGCGGCGTCTTGCCGCACACCTCCAGCTCCAGCGGGTCGCTGGGGACAGGGTCGCCCCCCTGGGTGTGAAGCAGCTCTACGCTGCTTTTTGCATCTGGAAGGCGAGCCATGATTTATAGAAGCAACAGGGAGATGTGGCCGAGATGGCGCAGCTACCAGTGGGGTGGGGAAGCTTGGTATGAGAAAAAGACTGAGGGTGAAGCATATACACACATTTTTTCCCTCTCCCCCCTGCCCCCCTTCTTGTTCAAACTCTGTAGCCTGGACTCTGAACGGAGAAATGCAGCTGAGGAATTACATGAATGTATGGGAGGGAGAGGCTTGTGCAACATCTCTGGCTGCCTTTGACTGACAAGCTGATCTTTCAGAGCTAGGATAACCATATCCCCCCAGACAAGGCTGCGATAAACTCCAGGCTGTGGCATAATAATTTTTGATTTTATTTCTTTTCTCAGTCTCCCTGCATCATACCGCTATCCACACCCCTTTCCTTATCCTTAGCTGTAGTCTTTGCTATCAAGGCACACTACTCCTAAGTCACAAAAACCCGTCCATCAAGAAGCGTAACTGTTGCTTGCTGTTTGACTTGATGTTGGCCATACTGCAGATGCTTTGCCAGCCCGTGTCAACAGCCATAGTGGCTGCTGAATGCCAGCAGCCTCTTGGCAGAGCAGTAATCAGGGGGTCGGGATGCCAGCTGGACTTTTGCTCTGTTCCCTACATCATCCTGGCTTTGTGGTGGCTTTGGATAAGCCCTTGGGCTTATTTCTTAGGGACATGTTTCTGAAAGTGTTTTCATACATGGAGGTAAATCCAGGTCTTGGAGGGATCTTTGGAAAGGGCTGAGATGCTGACCTCAGATGCCCGCAGTGTGAGGTATCCCCTGGGACACTGCTTTGAGCCAGGGCATATGTGGTTGGCAGGGAAACTGCCATGAAAAAACTGAGCCATGGCAGCCTGACTGTGCGTTTCATGGAAATATCCTCAGCCATGGCTTCTGCGGTGGCCTGACACCAGTTTTCCTGAATGACAAGAGCCAAGGTGTTATCTGGCTGTTTCAGCACACTTGACTCAGCCACACAGATCCATTATATGCCGTTTAGAAGAGATTAATAAGTGATTAATTTGTTGGTGGAAGGTCAAGTGGGTGAGAGAGTTGCCTTTTGCGGATGTCCTCTTCTGCTTCATGTGACAGGGTGAGCTGCACATCTCGGGGCCCCTGCCAGTCATGTCTGGGCCCTTTATAAAGGGTGATAAATGCAATATGAAATAAAGCCTGGCAGCTCTGCTTGGCAGCAGGATGAACTTGTTGACAGTCCTAGGCTGTATCCTGGTTCATGTTGATTAGCCAGCTCTGGTAGTTGGTTGCTGGATGACAGTGAGAGAGTGTTACCCTGAGTATGCTGAGGGATCTCTCTTCCTGGTGGGCTGCAGGGCACCAGTATTGTGCTTGGCACTGTGACAAGGCTGCGATGGATTGTGTGGGAAGGGAAAGGTCCCTTGCACAGGTTTCTGGCCTCTCCCTTTCTCCTAACCTCAACAGGATAGCTGCTGAGGGATGCAGGGTACCCTTCCCAGTTCTCCTCTAGTTCATGCAGCCCCATCCATTGTCTGATAGCTTTCAGTTGTGATAGACACTGTTGCTTTTCAGGTGATGGGACCTTTATCCTTGATGGCAGTAGGATTTGCACTGGGTCGACAGGCTTTATGCCCTCCGGGAAACAGCAACCTTCATGCTGGGGGTTGTGCATGGTTCCTCCAAAACCTTCACCTGAAAGCTCTTCTCCAGTGAACCCTGGCTCTAAGGGGGCAGCCTACCCAACACAGGCAGTGACCAAAGTCAACACCACTCTGGCCTGGTACCCTGGTGAGCTCAGGAGACAGGAATGTCCAATATGCAGATAGAGGGTTCCTGGATTTTTCTGGTGCAGGTCTGCAAGGTCCAAAGCCTCTGGGAGGCATTTCATTTTCCTTTCTGGAATTAACTTTAGTGCTGAAGGTTGGTTTTGAGCCAACAAAGCTTCCTTTGAGCCGTCGGCCATGCAAAAGACTCCTCGAGTCTGCAGCATTTCCCTTAAACACAGCTCATCTGGTGCCAGAAATTTCCCTCGCCTGAATATTATAATCTCTTCAAGTGCCGGTGAGGAATTGCCCAAAGGAAGTGTGACCTTTCCAGCAACGCTGGCTTGTCTGGAGTGGGCGTTCATGGCCCTGTGGAATGATGCAGCCTGTATCGTTGTTCTGCGGGAGGAGGAGGAGGTGTTTTGTAGGGCAAATGGAAATAAGGCCCCTCCCTTGGCTGGGGATCTGGATGGAGGTGAAGTCAAAGGCTGAATTTCAAATGGGCAGCTGGCCTTGGTCAGAGTAGAAGTCTGAGCATCCCAGGCGCTTGGCAAGCTGTGACTCTGTGGCCAAAGCTGAATTGAGGTGCTTTCAACCTCTCCCTAGACCTGCAGGATCTCCTCAGGAAGAGATAAACCCCTTCCACAAAGAGTGTCTCACCCCAAACCAAGGACTTCATAAGCTGTGGCAGGGGTATGGGGGCTTTCTCTTATGTGAGAAATGACCCAGCCCCATAATGAGGTCTTGGCAGAGCAAGCCCTGCCTGTGGTTCCTGGCTGGCAGGACAGTAAAGGGGTCTCTCTGTCCTCCCTTCCTTCAGTCCCCCTCATGTTTGCATGAGGCTGTGAATTTCCTTTCACATCTCAGGAAAGCCCTGCTGTCAGGGCAGGTGGCTGGGTGCCGGAGTGTAACATGCTGTAGCTCATCTTGCTTCAAGGTTCATCCCTTCTTGCTTTCCATTTCCTTGGCCTGTGTTGGGCGAAATGAAGTGGGGACCTCTGAGTGCCACTGGGAGCTATGAGTCTGGTTCTTCCTAAAACTTCCCCAGTCTGGAACCGACGCAGGAAAGTGCTGGCCAGGGCTGGGGGCAGAGGTACGTTTTGTCAGCGCTGGGTAATTATTGCTAGAAATGGGAGAGATGGTTGTGCAATCCTGGCGTGAGCCGAGCACGTTGGGCTCCTGATGTAATTGTGAGCAATTACAGCAAATGGCAGACCGCAGCCTCTTCTTAGAAAATGGAACTGTTTGGAAATTAAATCTTTCCACCTTTTTGCTTTGAAAGGCAATTTACCAGCTGACCTCCTCCTCACACTGATGAAGGCTTGGTCTTGTCCAGTTTGAAATGGCATTCAGCTTGTGGTCCAGCAAACCCAAACGCAAGGACAAGGTTTAGCTTCTCATTTGTTTATTGGGGGTTTTTGTTTGTTTTTCACTGAAGACAAATATTTGTGCTGCTGGGTCAGTCAAAAAGGATTCGTCCTTTTCCCTCCACTTGTCGGTGTGAATACTGAACCCCAAAGCATCTCTTACTGAACCTTGCTTTGCCACCAGCTCGTTTGACCACGAGAGAGAGAGAGCTCAGAATCTGCTAATAAACTGGTTTTAGGTGTTTGCTAGAGGGCGGTGGTACTTCTGAACCTCGGGTGGATGAGGGCTCGGTGAGGGATTTATCTGCAGCCCTTATTCCCAAGAGGAGGAGAAGGTACAGAGCTCCCAGCATCGCAGCCCTGCTGCAGTGCTCAGTGTGCCTGCACCACGTCCCAGCACAGCAGCAGGCAACTCAGTGGCCAGTTTGCTCCAGTGCAAAGGGAGCTGCGAAAGATTTTTCCCTGCTTTTTCAGAAAAATCCTTCTCCCCAAAACAGTTGGCCCCGGTACTGTCCTCAGCCCATTTGGAGGATGCAGGGACAGAATAGCGAGCCAGTGAGGTCATGGGGAGAGAGTTAGTCACATCCAACTGGGAAAGGGAGAGGGCTGCCAACCAGCATTGCTCTCGCGCCATGGAAAGCTCGCGTGGTTTGGAGGGGACCCCTCTCTGGGGTCCCCTGGCCAAGCTAGGGGCTTGCTGCAGTGCTGCATCTGCAGTAGCTTCCTGAGGAGCTGTGGGAGATAGGGAAGGATTTAAATCAAAATCTAATTAGTTCTGGCTTAGACGTGGACCTTGCTTCTCATAACTGGAGCGATCTGGGCAAGCAGGGGTTAAGAGCTTTTCTGAATCAGAGACTATCTGGAGCTGTCGCACAAGGGAGGGAGATCATGGCAGGGTTTAATGAATGACTTCATTTATATATTAAAAAAAAACAAACACAACAACACGGTGGCTTTCTGCCAGGCCCACAGACAAGGGTTTCTATGGGAACCTGGGGGAAAACAATAAATAGGAGTGGGGAAGGGAGGAGGGGAGCCTGGGCTCTGGTCCGGGTCTACTTTGTTCCCCATGGAGAGCAAGGTGGCAAGGGGTGATGAGGGGGGAGAAGGGGAAAGAAGGGGAAAGGGTGGCTGAATTTGCTGCTTGCAAAAAGACCCCACCCAAAATAAGGCAGGCAGTAATTGTTCCATGGTGTCGGAATAATTATTCCTTGGCCAAGTCTGGGATCTGGTTCGTTCCCTGCTCACCCATCAGCTTGGTGGGGATGGGTGACCTGTCTCCATCTGGCTCCACATCCTGGCTCTGCCACCTCATGGGAATTTGGGAGGGCGGGGATGCCCACTCCCAGCCAGGGCGGTGGTAGGACCACTCCACAAAGGGATGTTACCGAGGCTAAGCTTGGCCGTCCTGCCAGTGCCACAGAGTAAAACAGGCTCTGAACGAGTCTCCCCAGGTAAGGTTGAGAAGGTTCATAGTGTAATTAGAAAAAACAAAAGCCAATTTTTTTCTTGAACAAAACATTTCAGTTAATCCCATTTTTTTTCCCCACTTCCTTTGCTGGGAGAGGGGGAAAATTGTCCTGAGCCTCATATGAAAACGTCTCAGTGAGACCCTTGGTGAAATGAGGCCACCTCACATAGTTCATGGTCTAGGTTGTGGGCCAAGCTAGATAGGCTGGCAGAGTGGCATGTCTGGGGTTAGCTGAAACCTGCCCCTCGTTCACTCCAAGTGGGCTGCAACAAGGCTCAATTAGGGCAATTTTGTTGTGTTTTATTTTTTCTTTTCCACAAGCTCTTTGCTCCACTCAGAACTGATGTCACACTACATCTTCTTTGCACAGGTTCATCCTGTAGGCACTGCAGTCTTAGGGATGTGCCCAAACGTGGTAGGGAGACACAGGTCAGGCTGGGTCCTGCTGTTGGTGGGAGATCACCTTCCCAGCCCTCATGCACGTGCCTTGCATGAGAGCATTTCTGTTGCAAACGCCAGGCGAAACAGCCTTCATGGTCTGTCCTGGACCTGGCCTAGCCAGAGGTGAGTGAGAACCTGCCCCAGCACCTGCTCCAGCATCTGCCCCAGCATCAGCCCTGGGTATCACAGGTCAGACCTGCCCTGCTCTGGCTGGCATCGCAGGCCCCTTTGGGTTAGCTGGGGCCCTGCCACCCTGGTGTGTCCCTTTCTGCCAGCTCCCCTGCTGGTGCCACCAATGGTGGAGTGGGAGTCCATCCAGCATGGAGACTGGTGTTACCGCAGGGAGCGCAGGAGGAGGAATGTGGCAGTCACCTTATCACTTTCCTTGGGGATGCAAGAGGCTGTTCTGCTGACAGAGGTGTAAATATCCAAAAGCCGAAATGTCTGGGAGAAGCCAGGCCAGGTTTTTCTTTTTTGCAGGGGATGAAGGAAGCACAGCAGGGCAGAGCAGGACACAGCCGCTGCCCTCCACTGCTGTTCTCTTTGCTCCTGGCCAGGCAGGAGCAGCTCAACTGCTTAAGAAAACTTAACCCCAAGGTGCACATCTCATCCGCCCTGGGCCAAAGCTGTGGGACTTCTTGCAGCCCTGCAAGACCCTTTACAGACCACTCCCGTGATGCAAAGCTTCTTTGCAGGAAATGGTGCTGGAAGCCCACTGGGAGGTGGCTGGTCTGAGAGGAGGGCGATACGCACCACATCTTCCTCAGGCCAGGGGGAAAGGCTCTCCTCCACCTCTCTCCCAGTCCATGTGTCTTGCCTTACCCTTGCACATCCATTGGTCTCACTGCGGAGTCGTGGCAATGGAGGCAGGGATCCTCCTTCGAGGACCACCACTCATGGTGGGAGTGCTCCTCTGCAGGAGACCCCCGCTTGTCAGGGGGGAACCCTGGCACTTCAGAGGTGGGTATCACCAGGATTTGCAGGCGCTGCCCAGTGGCATTAAGGATGGGTTTTCCTTCTGGTTTGCCAGGCTGACGGCACAGTGGAGTGTGGAAGATGAGGAGGAAGCAGCAAGAGAGCGGCGGCGGCGGGAGCGGGAGAAGCAGCTGAGGTCCCAGGCAGAAGAGGGCTTGAATGTCACCAGCTCCTGCTTGGAGAGTGCGGGTCCAGCACAGGAAAACCAGTAAGAAATACCTGCAGATAAATCCTTCAGTGACACACTCTCTCCTTGCAGCAAAACCCTTCTGCATCCGTGGAGCGGGTGACTTTTTTGGGGGGGGTGGTTTGAGACATGGTGAAGGTTACTAATAGCTTTGGGTTGGGGGATTTAGCTCAGACTAGCAAACAGCATGGTTCTAGTTTGGGCAGAAAAAGCCAGAATCCCTGCTTTCCTCATTTATTTTATTTTATTTCCCCCCCAGCCCCCCTGGCTGGAGGCTGTGTGTTTTACTGCCCTGAGAGTTTAAACTAGGACAGCTTGGGTAAGGCTGAACTTGGCCCGGGAATCCCCAGCGCCAGGGATTTCCATGCCTGGTTAAATTTCAGCCTGTGAATCACCCTACACCGAAACTAAGGGAAACTCCTGGTAAGTGTGAAGACAGACGTGTGTGGAGACAGACGTATGTGACACACAACCCCAGGCAGACCACGGTGCTGGCAGCTGATGGAGTGACAACCTCTCTGAGCCAGACTGCCCGCTCCTCCCTTGGAGAATGCTGCTCTGGGCAGTTGGGAGCATGAAGCAGCTCCTGAGCTTGTGCAGTTCACAGCTCCAAGGGTTAAAGTTAACTTGATGCTTTAATGAGACAGATCCTAAATGGAAATAGTTCAGGAGGCATTTATGGAGATGCTGAACTATCTGCTGTCGGAAGAGAAATGCCTGGAGAAGGGACAGGATGACCAGTCACATTCCCAGCATCCCATCACAGCCTCCCTGTGTCTACAATTCAGGAGTCCAGATACTGTGCAGCATTTTGGCTGGCACAAAAGCCTGTCTGCACTCTGAGTTGCCAAACTCTGTCTTAAAGACCCCAGTCTTCCCCATCTTTCTGGGTTCGACTTATTTCTTAATATTTTAAACACAGTGGAAACGTGGCAGCAGGATTTTAGATTACAGTCAGAGAGAACCAGCAGCTTCATTTTACTGGAAAAACAGAAAAAGCTATTTATAAAAATAAATTTTTTCCATTAAAAGTTTTTTTTTCTCAGATAATTTCAAAATTATTTAGGACTTTCAGGACTTTTCCTTTTCCTAAAGACACTGCAAAGAAGCTTCACAATCTTTTGTGGAAATAGACCCTGCAATATTGTGGAGACAAACCCACTGCAGTCTGCCCTAAAAGCAAACAGAAGATCTGAAAAGTAATAATAATTGTTAGTTTTTCCAAACCCCACTTCACACAGGGGCCGGAAAATAATTCTCAAAAGTCATTAAAATGCCCATCAAGATCTCTGGTCTCTGCCTTACTGGGAGATGCTGTGAGTGGCATTGGGCACTAAGCAGCATGCAGCCGCACCAGTAACTCAGGTTGTGGGTTCTGGTCCTATGGGCACAGGCACAGACATTCTGCTGACCCCACAGGACCCGTGGTAGTGCCCAAATTTAACTGAGTGCTTAAATGTCTACAAAGGGGGCAATGACAAGAAGGACTCCTAAAATGAGGCAGTTTGTTCCCTGTTACACGATGCTTGATCTTGCTGGGCCAGGCTTCACTGTGAAGAATGCTTCTTCTCTGTCCATCCCCTGGTTTCTTCTGGAGCTGCTGATAGCCACTTGGGCTTACTCATGCAGCCAGGGTCAGCCCTAGCTATTAATCTTCTGAAAAGCTTTGCTCTTTCTTGTGTAAACACTGCCCCCTCCTTCCCTCGGCTCTCCCGGCGCTGGGACTCATCGCATCCATGTCACCCACCCTTGGCATTTCCCTTGCACCTAAGGGACAGAGCAAAGCTCCTCTACTCCCTTCCCCCAGTTAACAAAAAAAAAAAAAAAAAGAGAAACAAACCCACAATGGCAGATTTGCAGAAAAGGCACACTCAGCCTTGGGAACCAGAGGGACCGACATCAACTTAGGAGGCACAGATGGGCCGGGGTTTGCAGAGGGGTACAAGGAAGCAGCCACTTTTCAGACAGCATTGGGCCAGTCTTCCTTGCTCCCTAGGAGCTTTTCTGATAGCCTGAGCACGCATTTGTGCCTGGGGCTGCAATACTGGAGTGGTTCTGCCCTGAGCGAACGCCAGAGAAATGCCCCATATTTCAAGCCACTGGTGTCACAGAAGAGGCTAAGCATCTCCTGGCACCTCCTAAGAGCCCCAAAAGGCAAAGAAAAGACTCATCTATGTTTATTATGTATTTTAAATCTCTTGAGTTTGAAACTACTCTGTAGATCCCACATCCTAATTCCCATTCCCAGATGATGTGACTGCCTGCATCCCAAAAACATCTGTGAAGCCACCTCCTCATGCCTGCAGTGTGCCTGCCCACCTTGTCCCCCCAGCTAGGAGGCGACTCTCCTTGTGAATGCAAGGAAAGAAATAGGAAAGAACCCAACAATCCTGACATTTGGCCAGCCCACATCTGGTGGCGGCAGCTGTGCACCCCGGGAGGGCTGCAGCTCTGTACAGCAGTAGGATATTCACAGGCGGGGAGCCAGAGTCATGCAAGTGCACGTGACTGGCTCAGAGCTGTGGGGGAACGTGAGGATCCGACCCAGAACTTGAGCCAGTGTCCTGATCTTTAGGTCTTCATGCCTTCCTCATCTGGTGATCTGTTCCTGATGATTTCTTTTCTGTGGGGCTGTGTACAAGCATGGGACAAGCCACAACTGAGTTTGAAACACATCTGGTCCAAACAGGCTATGGCCAGCTCTGGTGCAGAAGAATACCATGGATTTGTTTTTGATGTGGTGCTTGTTTTTTGCTCTCTTATATGCAGCCCCAGAGAGGAGGCAGGCAGCGGGGTGCCCCTGCCAGAGACAAGGAGCTGCTTCTTCTTCCTCTCCATCTTGCAGTGATGCTCCAAGAGACCCCCTTTGTACGGGGCACTCCTAAACATGTGACAAAGGTGTCTTTTGTGTAATGGGGATAAGGCTTCAAGTGGGATTTGGAGCTGTCAGAGGAGAGAAGATGCAATAAGTGGAGGGAGTGAAGGACAGTATTGGGCTGGAGCTTCAGGCCAGGTTTGGGTTTTTTACATCTCTCATACTTATTTTCCTTCTCTTGCTGTGTTTCAGCTATGACTTTAAGCCATCTGGGACTTCAGAGCTGGAGGAGGATGAGGGGTTCAGTGACTGGTCCCAGAAGCTTGAGCAGCGCAAACAGAGGTGGGTAGGACACAGCCTGACCAAGGGGAGGGAAACCAACGTGCCAGCAAAAGGACCATCCCCGAGGAGAGGCAGGATGGGTCCTGCGCTGCTGGGATGGATGCTCTCTGCCTGCCCTTTGGGCTAGCGGGGAGGAACAGGCTCAGGGACTGCCCCAGGCTTTGGGGATGTTTGGATTGAGCTTTGCACTCCAAGCGATGGCAGCCTGCCAGGACGCCTGGGTTTGGAGGAGTGACAACAGCAGATTTAAGCCACCTGAGCTGCTGCAGGGGCTGAAACGGCCTCTGACATAACCCAGGCCAGCCTAAAAAGCTGTTCTAAGTTATTGCTGCTTCCTGGCTCACAGCAGCATAGTAGGAGTTACGAACCTGGCCCACCTTGTGCTTGGCTCCATTTTCAGCAGGGAGATGCAGGCAGCAAAGAGCCCTGAGAGGTGCCTATGTGCTGGTCGTTCCACCCCCCTGTCTCCCATCACTCTCCCCTTGCTGAGCTGAACCAAGCTCCTGCCTGAACCACTTCCCTTGGACGCTGCCTACCTGCCTGGGAGCCCTGTGATTCAGCACTCTCGGCAGCCTGATTTTATAAGGGAATTTTACCCTGTGATGACATAGACTCTTCTTTACCCCTAAGACTGAAAAAATGCCTAAGGTTAATATTTACTGCTGAACAAACAACTAGAGCTCGCCTCTTTCTTACTTTTTTTCCCCAAACACTGTAGCTAAACCACTCCACAAAGCCATACTTTTGCTGCCCCAACCCCACAGGTATTGCTCAGGTGCTTCACTGTGGTACCACTCATCACATCTTTAAGAGCAATCTGAAATTTTCACCACACTGCCTCTTTTTCTGCACCCCCTTGCAAAGAGCTCATCCAGAGAGAAAGGCTGCTGCCACTTCCCCTTCTGGGCACCAAAAGGGAATTAGCTGAGAAAGTTGTAACCTGCTTTCCAGAAATTGCTCCTTGAGCTTTTATCTGATGCTGGTGTTTAGCAGAGCAGGATGGTGCTGAGCAGGGGAGGTGGCACCCTGGCAGGTGAAGCCCATCAGAGAGGGGTGGTGCTTTAAAGGCAGCAGCTGTAGGTGTGAAAGCTGTTGGCTGGCTGGGAGAGCAGTAAGACCTTCTGGGCTTGCTGGGAGTGGGCTTTTTTTTTTTAAAAAGCTGTTCTTGCTTGCTAGCAGGTGGCTGTGCCTTGTAAAGTCTCTTCAGCTGCTTTTCCCTTCCTCCTTGCATACCTACCTCACCCAAAGGATAGGCTTGGGGTGAAGTAGGAGCTCAGGTAGGCTGTGTATCTGGCTAGGACAAGCAGTGCTGTGGCTGGGGTTTTCTAATTCCCTCTCTCCTGCTTATGTGAATATGGAGCAAGCTCTGTTTTCTCATGTGAAAGGTCTTTAAGTGGTGGCTATGACTCAGGTGATGGAGATAAGGTTCTCCCTTGGATGGAGCTAAACTAGCTTATGCATCCCCTGGGGGCCTGATGCTAAGGCATGCTCTCTTTTTGTTCTGGAGGCAGTCTGTGCCCCTGTAGCTATCTCCTGCATGGAAGAGGGTGGGAGCTTGGTCAGAATAGCTGCTGGCTTGCTGTTGGTGACTGTGCCGTTGTGGGAAGATGATTAGTAGCAAGCTAACCAAGCCAGCACAGGTATCAGCTTTTCCCCTGCGTGGTCAGTTGGCAGGGCTGGATGGTGGCTGTCCTATGAGCTGCCTTCCCAGCAGTGAAAAGTTGTGTGGAAAAGCATCACTTGACCTTTTCACATGTTTTGGTGCTGGCTGGTGAGGCGGAAACGGTGACTCAGCTGCGCATCTGGGCAGCTGCTTGCTAGCCAGCTCTCTAGCATTGCTGCTACAAGCCAGATGACTTTCTAAGCAATGGGTGGGAGGAGAAAGCTCTCCTCTGGCTGGGGAAAGTAAGATGGTGCTGGCTGTGAGCTAGTGAGAGCTCTGGGGTTGTGTGCTCCCACCAACTCTGTGCCCAAAGGCATGGGCTGCTCTGCATTTGCAAAGCTCTTGCTTAAAGGTATTCCTGTGTCTCCTCTCTCCAGCCTCAGAGGCCCAGAGGAGTCCTCTTGCACAAACCTTGCTGTGCTTTATTCAAACGTAAGCCAGGGAGTGACCCTGGATGCTTTGGGATTTCTTTGTTTTGCTGTGCTATGTCATGGGTGACATGAGCAGAGGTGTCACTTATTCTGGTGGGTAAAACGGGCGCAGGGTCAGGTGTAGATCAAGTGTTGCTTGTGAAACACTGTGCCTTGCAAGCAAAACCCAAACTCCATGCAGGTGGCTGTGCAGCTTTGCCCTGCGGTTTAGCTTCAGCAGGGAAAAGGGGGACCTTGGGAAGGGTGTTCTTGTGTCTTTGGTTGCTTCCTCCTCCAGACAGAGGCTCTGTTTGGATCTCAGAGGTCTGAGGCACCTGATGATGTCCATATGCTCATAACAACATGTTTGGCTTCTCTGACCTCTCTCCCCTGCCTCTAGGTCTCCACGAGAGTCGTATGAAGAAGAGGACGGTGGGGTGAGGGAAGCTGAAGTCAAACTGGAGCAGATCCAGCTGGATCAGGAAAGCCCGGAGGAGATCCGGGAGAAGAATGTGGTTACTGGGGAGGAAGAGAGGCTGTGCCAAGAGGAAGAACAGGTCCAAGAGCAGGAGGAAGAGATAGCTGAGCAAGAGGTGGGATCAGGAGGAGATGATCTCTCCATGGGGCTGATGGGAAAACCTGGGGCTGGGGGCTGCTCTCTGTGGCTTGATGTATCTCTAAATCTTCATTGTTCCCTGCTGAGGTTTTCTTTCTTTGCTGTTCTGATAAGGTGTAATTCCTGGTAAGAGAGACAATGCTGGAACTTGAATGGTGTGGAAGTCTGTTAAGGACTTCGACTTGCTGAGACTAGTATGCTTTCTTCATCTGAACTGTGTGTGTGACTCTTTATAGCCCTCTATTCTAGTGGAGCTGCTCTCTTTTCTTGTGGCCTCTAAATGAGAAAATCACATTTTCCTGTCTCAGTAGTGGTAAGAAATCTACACTAACTGCTGTGAGGACATCTTTCCATATAATTTTTGAACCTTGAACCTACAAAATTTCTCAGATATTTTTTCCCCTTGGATTAACACATGAGCTTCTTCCTGGATGTTTCAATATTAGATGATGTGACCTCAAAGCTTCTGTGCTCATGTGTGTGTTTGGTGTAAAGCAGGAAGTCTAGGAGGCAGGAGAAAAATCACTTTTGTTGCATGCTAAGCATTTTGACCGACTCACTTCCTGGCTTGTTCATTTTCTGTACTCAGGAAAAGAAGAGAAGGAGAAATGAAGAAGAACAAGAAGAAACACCAGAAAAACGCCCGAAGGCCCTGAGCCCTGCCAGCCTGGAAGAGGAGGAGCTGTGCTCTGACCACACTGCGGTGTGTTCCACAAAGGTCTGTGTTCCCAGGGCCCCTTTGGAGGTGATGGCAGCTATTGTGATAGAGCATCTAACTAATGATGAGGAAATGTGACCCAGGACTTGCAGTAACATTGAGCATGAATCCTGTTATCCCACTCCTGCTACAGGCTGGGACAAATCACTTGATCCCTCTCCTTTCTTTTTCCTTTGCTGTCAGCCTCCTCTCCTGCTTTCCTGCTTGAGCTGTTGGAGGCTGTAACTGCCTCTGCCTGCATATACTTTAACAATCACCGTAAATGTCTAAAGTTCACTGGGGACTCCAGGGAATATTGTAATACAGAGAAAGAGAATCTCTGCTTTAAGCTAGTGAGTTAGGTCCAAAATGACACATGAACTTAATCAGAAAATAAAGTTTCCCTACCTCCCACTCCAGAAAAAAACTTATGCACTGGAAATTCCCTATCTTTCTTAGAATAAAAGTATGACTTCAGTTTTTTAAACAAACTGGGATTCCTGATCTCTGAAGCATTGTGTCCTTCCCAATCCCATCTGTCTGCATTGATGCTCTTGCAAAACTTCCATTTTTAACACCACCTGAATTGCTTCTCATGACTACTGTTGCCTTTGCTACAAATCCTCAGTTCTCTATTGTGCTTTTAAATACAATAGCTACAGATAAGTGGTTTCTGTAGCAAAAGGCTTTTTATCTTTGTAAGCCCTAAGCTTGTTGACTACTGAGAGGGGGAAGCGTTGAGGAGCCTGTGTGGCTTGCTAACCTTTGCTTTTTCACATTTATATCTGTGCCACTTGCTTCTTAGCCAATACTTCCTGGATGGGGAGGATTGTACGAGCACTTCCCCTCGCACCAGCAAATAGATTGTAAGAGGAAGGTTTCATCATCTACAGCCATCAGATTCTTGCTCTTTATGGAGAAGATCTTTTAAAATTCAAACAAAGGGGGGAGAGGGTGGGTTTGGATTCCAGCCATGTGTAAATTGGAGAGTGGGGTGGAGGTGGACGAAGCATATCCCTGGAGTGGGACTGGTGGGGGAATGTGGGAAACGTTTCCAGTGTCCTTCGTGTGCTGAAGCTCTTGTCGTTACAACCTTAAAATGCACATAGCTTCCTGACCTGAGCTTAACTGCTGCTGTTAGGATTAGCCCAGGGAAAGGTTTAGAAATACAGTCTCTGTGTTTTATAACAGTGATGTCAGAGCTCACCAATACACAAACCTGAGTGGAAAGCTGCTCAGGAAAAATGAGCTTGGGACTTTTCCAAATGAAGGAGGCTCTTTACACCACAGCTAGCAGGGCTTTATGTGAACACTAAGAATTAAACACATTGACCACCAAGAAGGTGTTTTGGCATGGGATCGCTCAGCAGACATGTTGTTTGCAGTGGAAAGATGAGAGCAATTGTAGCAGGAGGTGAGCTGCCCTGCAGCTGTGGCTGGTGGAGGCCAGGTACACATCTGGGGCAGGCAGATGCTGGGGTGCAGTGTGATGGGTTGACTGGGGTTCAGAGGGCTAGTGTGGCCTGGGGGATGAAATGAGTGTGTGGTGGCCGGGTGGAAGCCTTGTACCAGCCCCGTTTTAGTCCCAGGCTGTTTGCGAGCTCTGGGGTTTGAGGCTGGCTGAGTGAGACTCTGGTTTCTTCAGGCCCTTAAAAAAAAGCGTTTAAAAAGTTCACTGTTTGTTGGTGCTTTGCTCTTCTCTAATGGACCTTGTGCTCTTGGGCACAGCTGTCACAGAAAGGACCTGTTTATCTTCCACTTAGCTAAAATTTAGCCCCAGCATCCTGAAATTGTCTTAAAATGAGCACTTAGTGTTGCTTTTTGTCTGCTAACTTGATAGGTGATATTTCCCATGGCACAGGGAGAAGAAGACTCCTTGTTACTTGGTTGCTGCTCCTTGGCTCTGTGGGAGCTGCCCTTAAGAAATAGCCTCCTCTGACTTTAAAGTGACTTTTTCTCTGTGTTCTTGTTTTCTGGGGCATGGAAAGAGCTGTGAGGTCTAGCAACACTTCAACTTTCCTTTATTCAGTGGTTACAGTGGTTTACAGGCTTGGCATCCTGTCTGACCCAGAGTTCTTGCACAGGAGCCTCCTTGTGCAAAACTCTCATTCTTGGTGGCTTCACCTGAAGGGCTGCCTTGTAAGTGGCTCTGTGTGCTGACTTGCCCTGTCTGTGCTTCTCTGGTGTGGATAAGCTGCCATGTAACCCAAACCTATGCTCCCTTCATGCTTGCCTCCTCTTCTGCAGGTGTGGCTGGCTGTGCCTCTAGTTTTTCACCTTGTGTTTCTGCACTTTGCACTTTTGATCTTTTGTCTGGCGAAGAAACCAAGTGTCTGAGAAATGTTTCCTGCTCATGGACTGAGTATCTGGCCTTGGTTGCTGTTTCAGATGACGGTCACGCTCTGCATTGTTTGTTTGCCCCTGAAACTGGTTGGACTGCTTACTGTGCACTGGTGCTTTTTGTTGGGATTCTGCTCACCTGCCTTGGAAAAGAGATGGAAGAGGGATGCTCAGGGTTGGAATGTGGGACTGAGGGAGGCATTTCTAACCAAAATCTGTGTGAGGGAACATGAAAGAGAAATGTTTTGAGCTACGGTCAGCCAAGGGTGACCTACGTCCACAGCAGGTCCATGGAGAAAAGTAATATCTTCTTTTCTCTCCCGCTTTAGATCACTGATCGAACTGAGTCGCTGAACCGCTCAATACAGAAAAGGTATCTCCAAGGTTGATGTGGGTGTTGGGGTAAAGCAGGGTCCCTTCCTCCAAACAGAGGATGCCAGAGGACCCTCCTGTGTGTATGGGCTGGAGTAACAGGCTCCCTGTAGCCCTCAGAGTCCTTCCTTCTGTATGAGGTACTGGGACATCACCTTAATCCTCTTCTTACTTCTCCAGCAACAGCATAAAGAAGACCCAGCCTCCCCTCCCTGTGTCAAAGATTGATGACAGGCTGGAGCAGTACACACAGGCTATTGAGGTGGGTTGCTGTGTTGTGTCTCTGTCCCTGCCCTACAAGGAGCCCTCTTTGCTGAGTGTTGCTCTCCCACTAGGCCTCTTAGCCTCAACATCTGTGAGGCAACTAAATCATCTCCCCTTGAAAGGGAGCAGCCCTTTCTCCCGTGTCTATCTGCCTTCACAGCATCAAGTCAGTTTCTTTAGCAAGCTGCCTGTCCTTGTTTCCTCATGCTACTTCCCTAAAGGGTGGGGGTGTCTGACAGGAACTAGCAAGATCCTTCAAGTCTTGTTTTATAACCTCTCACCCCTCAGGACCTCTAATTACACAGTGAGAGGAAAAGCATGCTTTCCCTGAAAGTGATCTCTCTCCATTTATTTTCCAGACATCCACAAAGACTCCAAAACCTGTCCGACAGCCATCTCTCGACCTTCCCACCACAAGCATGATGGTAGCCAGCACAAAAAGCCTCTGGGAGACTGGAGAGGTTGCAGCTCAGTCTGCTGTGAAGTCCTCGTCATGTAAGGTATGGCTCTTATGGGACTTGGTTGTACAGGGGAAGAGGAGCTGGTCTCTGGGCACAACTTGCATTACTCTTGCGTTAGCCTGTTGGTATGGCTCCTTGGTGGTGCCCACCACCTCTAAAGGCATCTATTTTAGAGAGCCAACCTCCTTCATCGGCACGCAAGACCTTGTACCTCAGAGCTTTGCTGTTTCTGTGCTAGGGATCCAAGTTGTTCCTTGGTAGTACAGCTAGGAAAGTCTCTGTGATGCTAGTTGAGGCTCTGCTTTTGGAATAAATTTGGCTGGTGTGGAAAATCTGTGTATCTTCTGCAGGGGCTAGGACTGAGCTCCAGTTTTTGAGCATGGAGTTGGATCTAGTACCAAGATTAATAAATCCTTTAAAAATGGGAAGCGTAGAGGATATTGGGTATCTCACTCAATTTCACTTTCAGGTCATTGTTAACGAGGCTGTAACACATGGGTTGCAAATCTGTGTTTATGTGAGCAAAATTCCTTCCACATAAAGTCTTGATGTTAACATGTCTTAAATAGTTAACAAACTTAAACACTTTGGATCTCTGATCCAGGCTCTTATTGAAGAGACAGAAGAAGAAGTAGGATATACTGGGAATAGGAAGAAGTTTTCGGAGTCAAGGGTTTTAGCTGCAGCTGTCATAGGTCAGATGTGGTATTATTAAAAAAAAAAAGGTCATATATGTGGGTTGGAGAAGGACGTGAACAAAGGCACGTTCAGCAGTGTTAGAAGTGAAGGGTAATGAGAACATCATCTTCTCAGGATATTGTGGCTGGAGACATCGTGAGCAAAAGAAGCCTTTGGGAACAGAAGGGCAATCCCAAACCGGAGACCAACATCAAGGTGAGTTAGTATGAAAGCACTTGCTCTGCTGTGAAAAAGAAAAGAGCTTTTACCTGGGTTGTAAGTATTGAGAAGAAGGTGACATTCTGTAGGGACATGGGCTGCTGGTATCTATCAATGCACTTGCATACCCAAGATCTCTTCCTAAGGATGAGCAGCTATCTCTTCACCCTAGTAAAAATGGGGGCAAAATTAATTTTATAACCAGTACTACTGAAGGGGTTCTTGAATAGCATGTTGGTTTTAGGCCATGGCTTGAGAGCCCCAGTCTTCTAGACCAAAATTAAACAGCAAATGTTGATTGCTTTGCTCTTGTTATGCTTTTTAAGCTCAAGAGTAAAGAAAACATGCAAAGTTAGGTGGAACTGAACTTAAGATAGAATCAACATCTGGGGCTTTCTGCCTCCTTGTACGTTTGTGGGAATGCCTATGAAAACAGAGCAAGCAGTTGCTGCTCAAACTGTCCAGGCTGGGAGAGGAAAATCAAACAGTCTTTGTCTGTTCCTGGGTCAGTACTACTGCTGCTGTGTGGTAAATGGAAGCTGGCTCTTGCTGGGGTTGGTGTCATCCATGGCTTGGGAGGGCTGAGGCTCCTCAGTGAGCCCTCCCTTGCCATGCCTGGCATTGTGTCTTCCCTTTCCTATCGCCCACCCCATGCTTTTACTTACAGCAGATGGTGGTCAGTTTGCACAAAGAGCTTCTATGGAAGGGGCTAGAAGGGAGTACAGAGTAGGCTGCCTCCAAACTGCTTGGGATTACAGACAACTGTATCGCATGGCTTCAGTTATTTGATCTCGACTACCTATTTGAGGGAGAAAAATGCTGACTTTAGCTCTTTCTTTCTCTCCCACTCAGTCCACCCCTTCTGGCAAAAAATACAAGTTTGTTGCAACAGGCCATGGCCAGTACAAGAAGGTCTTGATAGATGATGCTGCAGACCAATAGCATGCCTGGAGAACTCATTGACCAGGTAGGTGGGGTATAACCTTGCACTGTGTAAAAAAAAAAAAATAACTCCTAGTGCTGTTCTGGCAGGATGTTGGGGTTTTTTCTGCCAGTCGCTCTTTGGGTGAGTTGGAAGGTGTTACGTGGTAGCAGCTGGAGCTTCTGGGCAATGCCTGGCTTTGAGTTGGAAGGGAGTGGGTACACAGTGAGGATTTGTTTGTGTCTTTGACTTTCTGATACTGCTAGGAAGCTGGATACATGTGCTAGTCCCTTGGCTACTGCTGTTCAGGTGAAGATGTGTTTGCCTTTGCTAGTTCAAAGGAACAGTCTAGCTGTTCTTTTCCTTATGCTCTCTTATGTTGCACAAAGTAGATGGCTAGAGGTCGTTCTGGCTGAGCATGGGAGCTAATGTTTTCCTGAAATTCAGATGCTTCTGGGGTCTAAATCCCCAATTTACTGAATTAATCAGGGTTCAGCAACCTCTGGGAACCAGCCCATAATAGGGCTGTAGCAGGGAGGGTATGAATGTCTGCTGCTCTGGGTGGACTAACAGAGCAGAAAGGACTCTCCTCTGACATGTAGCAAGGGGGAAGGCAGAGCTGGGTTGCTGTCTCTGTGCCCTCTTGAAATTTTTTTTTGCCTCTTGTGCTCATAATGTGTTTATGTAAACAGACACCCTGGTGTTATCTTGAGTGGATGGTAGTAGAGGGTTGCGGCAATAAGGGGGAACGGCATAGAGGGAGGTGATAACTGGTTGGATCCAACTGGCCAGCATCTGGCACTGTGAGATGAGAGGAAGTTGTTGTCGGGGTGAAAACAAGCTCATTCTCTTTTTTTCCCTACTACAAAAAAGAAGCTTTATTTTGTAGCCAAACTTATAAATAGCTCTACTATACAAAACACCTTTTGTTTCCAAATTCTTCTGGGGACTGTGATCTTTTTTCCTCAAGGAGCTAGCTTCCAATGTAGCATACTGGTCTGTTTGTGTCCTACCCCCATAACCACCCCCACCCCCCCATTTTTTGTTGTGCTCATTTAGAAGAGAAGCTCTTGAATGGCACTTTCAGATGGACAGCAGTACAAACCCAAGCCTGCCCAAAGCTATGCTTTAGATGTAAGGGCAGATTTACCCACAGGACTTGTATCCTCAACTTGCTTCTCTGCATGTGGCTTTCAGAAACCTATTTTAAAGTCTCTTCTTTGATCAATCCTCTTATTTTTCCTGAAGTCTGTTTTGATGCACTAGGTGGGATCCTACTGAGCTTCAATTCTTTATAGCAAACAGGTTTCTCTGGGTTGTCAGCAGGTTTTGGTTGCCCTACCTGAGCTTCTGCAAGCAGCTCAAATGCAAGTGCCCTGACCTCTCATCTTTTTCCAGAATCCGGTCATGAAAGGCCGGTGATTGTTATGAGTTGTCCCCTAGGATCTAAGTAGTACTCCAAAGAACCATTGTGCACAGCACTGTTGCCCTCTCGGCTCACTCAGAAGGAAGGTTTTCTGACTGTGAACAGCAAAACAACTGCCATAGCTTGGAGGATCTGAACTTGTTTCTCTTACTGGGTTTTAAGCTGGTTGTTTTGCGTGCTGAGAGGTCCCTACTCCCCACCACCTCTTCACCCACCTGAACTACATTCATCTTGTTTCCTTACCACTGTTAACCCTTCGTGGTTGCCTCTTTGCTCCCAAACCTTTCTGTCTTACCCCTGTGTCACTCCCTCAACACCACCTTATCAGCTTTCTAGTTGAGTACAGATACAGTTTTTCGTCCTTCCTGAGCTGCAGGACCTCCCAGCAGACTGCAGAGCAAGAGGTTTCCTTTAAGTGGCAATTTGGGCTCTTGACAACTGCCTAAGGCTGTCTGACATTGAAAACCAACAAAACTGTGTCCAGCGGCATTCTCATTCCCTCATTCAGCATGGCTGCTCAAGCCTGGACATGCTGCAATGGCTTCCAGCACAGAACTGCTGGTGGAAATCTCTTCTTGCTCCAGGCATCTCTTCTCTCTTCTGTAATGCCAGGATTTGTCTCCACAGGACTCACCATGCCTGCTGTATGCTTCTGCCCTTCTCTCTTTGGGCAGAAGGGCTAAACCATGTAGCTAGACCTGCCTTTATCCACTTCTCTGTCCACGGGTGATTCTCCATCCTCTGTGCCTGTGCCGTGGGGTTGGGTTGTGGGTGCAGCCTGGTGGGAAGCCCAGCAGGTGCAAGATTCATGCATGACAGTTGCTGGTTTGTTCTGGGTGGTCATCCTCGTGGAGGACAAAGTGGATTAAAACCCAGTTGCTTCTAAAACCATCTTCTCTGGGCAGATTCATTTAGTCTCCCAAGTATAACCAATATTACATTGGTGGATCTTGTGACTGCAGATCCTTGTGCACAGGTGTCAACTGTCAGTGCTACCGTAAGGTGCCACTTTATTGCTGTACAGTAGAGCTGTCTGCCTGCAGTAGGGATTCTGTGTGTCTGAAGCTGCGCTCGTCTCGATTTCGTGTTGCTGTGTGGATCTTTCTCTATAGCTGTCTCTTGCAGCATGTGGAATTACCCTGCAAAGGCTTACCTGGGATCCATTTGTGATTACTGCGGCATTTCCATCCTACCTCTTTTCAGCTTTTTCCTGGAAAACTTCGGGGGGTGGTGGGTTGGTAGACAAATCCAAACTTTAACTACTTGGATTATTCTTCCTCCTCATTTCTTTTTTTTTCCTCCCATAAGGAGCTACAAAGCAGAGGATAAGGCCAGTAAAACAAAAATATCTGTGATGATTTGATTATAACTGAGCTCTTCTGATAGCATCATTGCAAAATCGAAAGACTTCAAAAAAGGGGGCTCTTGTTTTTTGTTTCTAAGTCTGTTTGCAGTTTAGGTTGAGGAAATTTTGGTCAGCTTCATATCCTCTGCTCATGAAGAGAATGTAAAGAGCTGTGTATTGAGTTTCCTGTTTGCACTAAACATAGAAATTCTATATTAGCTGTGTAGGAACACCCCAGCATATGACAAAGTCCTTTGAGATACAAAAATAGCTGATCTCCAGCTTCCATGCTCATGAGCCTGGTGGTGACAGAGATGCAAAGGGTGACTGTAATGCTGGAAAGTACATTTGTCTCTCTGGATGGACAGTTGAGGGTTTTGCTTTAAATATCTCTTTTTTTAGGCTATCAGGCACCAGCAGCTATGCAACTATTATGGTGTTGCCTCGGAAAACAAGACTACATGTGGTTAGCAGGAACCCCCAGAAAAAAGCACCTTGTTAAACAGACAGTTTGATACCCATGTGCTGAAGCAGGCTCTTTCTGATTATCATGAAACTTCTAACACCCAGAGGTACTTAAAGCACTGTCAAATACATAACAGAACTTGATTGCTGCAGCAAATGTGTGCTATGATTTAGTAGACTGACCGAGGAGGACACCAATTGGTAATGGCCAGTGGTTTGGGGGGGAATTTCTATGTGAGAGCAGGGTGGATATCTTATGCTGTCGCTTGTCTGTGCCTTGGGTGAAAGGATGAGTTCCCACCTTGTTCTCAGTGAATGGGTGTGAGGTGCCCTCCACTGCACTTTCAGCAGAGAAGCTAGGTATGTGTACCCTTTTGAGTTCAGTTCCTAAGAATCCCTAGAGGAGATGTGGAGCAACCCAGATTCCTTCATGTTGTCTCATCTACAACTGTTTTTATTTCTATTATTTCTCTTGGGCTTAAATAAATGCAATAATAAATTCATATTTCATCATTCTTCTCTAAACTGGGCTTTTTCTACAGGAAATGTCCCACCTTCACTGTGTGCATCTGCTCTCTTCCCCATATTACTGCATTACGGTGCTTGTTGTGGGCTGCTCTTAAAACAAGTGTGTATTTGTCTTCCTGGCTCAGGACCAGTGGATGTGGTGCATTATGCATTGAAGCTTCTCTACATATGGAGGCTAACCCTCAAACTCACAGTGTGACGCTGCTGGCTTGGAAGAGTTTTACTTAATTTTATTTTCTTTTTCCTTGCACTTGGCTCTGTCAAACAGTAAACCTAGACATGGGTGTTCTTTGTTTGGTGCCCAGTAAGAACCTCTGGAGATGTGGGCCTGGTGGAGCAGCCTGGCTTCAGTTCACTGACCATCCCGATGCCATTCTGTTAAAGCTTTTGGTGTTCGCCTCAGCTGCTTTGGGTCTAAACCTGGACACATCAAACACATTTGTGATCTTTGTCATGGGTTTGGCAGCCAGCTCCTTCAGTTTCCGGGCGTCAAAGCGTGGCTTATGTAGAAGGATGGGCAAGCGGCGGGGAAGAAAGAAGCTTTCTTCCTTCCGCAGCTTCTTCTCTTCTGCTTGCTGCTTCCTCTCTCTGTTGACTGTCATCTGGTATAAAATAGCATCCCACATTCTTGTGGCCCTTGATTTGAACAGCCTGTGGTCTTGACTGATGATTGCTTGAGGGCTGTCCTTTTCCTTGTTCTCTTCCTCCTGTCCCAGATTTAGTGGTTCTGGGAAGTTGGGTGCTTCAGGCTGCACTATCAAGTGCTTCCTGAGGCGATGCCAGCCACCAGCCTTGGTTCCAGGAGGTCTTGCTGCTTCTACTGAGGGTAGTGCTGGCTCAGCCTTGAGAGGGCTGGTGTTAGGTGAGTTGGGGGTCAAATGAGGTTGAATGACATGTTCTGCCTTGGTGTCTGTGGAGGTGGCCCCTGTACTCTCAGCTTGTGCTGAAGTTGCAGTCTCTGGGTGGGCTTGCTTTGAAGGAGTGGTAGGTATTGATGCTTTTAGACTGCCACCATCTTGCTTGGGTAATTCAGAAGTTCTCTCTGATTCAGATATCTCTGTGTTGTTTCCATGAGTCGCAGGCTTATTGGCATGGGCATTGGAGATGCTGGGCTTGGGTGAAGGGGCCCTGATGGACTCTTCAGTAGGAGCAGGCCTGGGCTCCTTTGAAGGCTCTGCCTCTGCAGCAGAAAGGATGGGAGGCTCCAGGGTGGTAGCTGTGTCCTTGCTGTCATCAAGCAGAGTGGGTATCTGCCCTGGAGATGGTTCAGAGCGGCTTGCTTCAGCTGCTGGAGAAGATGGCCTTTTGTCTTCATGGCTGATAGTTGCTTGGGTCTGATTCGATGTGGGTGTCTTAGCCCTGGGTGGCTTGACACTGTGGAAATAAGTGTGCACCTCGGTGACATAGGTAACCTCTGGTGCTCTTTCTTTACTGGGCATTCTGGAAGGATGAGACTGGGGGAGAATAAATAGGGAAGGGTTGCCTGGAGAGGGAAGGTGGGTGTCTGTGCCTTCAAGCTGTTGTGGAGTCTCGGGAGCAACTGGCTTGTGTAGCATGGGCATGGCGGGGGAGGTTGTGAGCTTGAGGTGTTCAGCAAGACGCCTCTGCTCAGTGACCTTCAGAGTGAAAGGCTTGCCCTTTCGGAAAGGGGAGGGGACACGGTGGGTGATGGGCTTGATGGAGAGGTGAGTTGGGAGGCTGGTGGAGGGGGGTGCTGTGGTTTCAGGGGTCTCTTCTGGGGGAGTGCTTTCATTGTGCTCTAGGTCAGGGCTGGCCTCATTCACAGGTGAGAGGCTGGACCGAAAGGACTTGGCTTGCTCTGAAGCCAGGACAGCATTTTTCTTGGCTGCCTTCTTCAGCAGTCGCTGCAGCCGCAGGTTGTCCTTCCTGGGCTTTGGTAGAGTGGGAGGGGGAGAAAGATGGTGGCGGATGTGAGCTGGTTGGACGGAGGATGATACTGTTATCAGCATTGTCATCTCCTGGAAGAAAACACAAAACTTAGAGTTGGTGTGGTCTTAGCCCTGGGCAAGACTTTGAGGTATTCATACATAAGGCCTCCTCTTCCCCTCTCCAGAAGCTGTGAGGATGATGGAGTCATTACTGTGGAAGAGGAGCATCAGTCTTTGTTTACTTAGTTTCCCAAATTTAACCTCAGCTAGTCTTGAAGGTGCTGTGGCAAGGCAAGAGGTGTACTGGGGTGAAGCTCTGTTGCCAAATCTGGAGCCCTCTTGTTCCTGGTGTTAGTCCAAAATCCAGTGAGAGCTCCCTGGGACCCCAGATGTTTGTGTCTTGGCAGGTCCTAATAGGATTTGGAAGGAAATGTCAAGAGAAACAGAACAGGTCTGAAATTTTGAAGCTTTGAAACATTCTCCAGAGGCACAAATCAGGAATGTTTCATGGCTTTCCAAATTTCAGTTATTAAGACTCTGATACAATGTTATGTACAACAGAACAGCCATATGTCATCTGAGTCAGTCAACACTGGCCTTGATTGATTTCAGCTGCCAAAAAGACATCCCTGTGAAACACAAGACTTAAAAGCTGCCCTTATCTCATGAGAAGTGCTTTGTTGCAACACTAACTGGTGAATTTTGCTACATGAAGTACAGTGGCAATATTCTTTCAGTACTGAATTTAAGATAAAATCTAGTTTTCTCTTTCCCTTGGGAAGCATCACCACTGTTCCCTCTGTGTCACCTGCTCTCCAGTGAGACCGAAATGGGTTGTGGTCTGAGTTGGGCCTAATGGCCTTGCAGCTGGACCCCTTTTGGTGAACACTGCTGCTCCTGGGGGGATGCTTTTCCTGGTCTCTGTTGCTAACTCACTGCCATCTCCTTTCTAGTGAGCACCAGTCAGGTTTCCTGTGGTCAGGCTACAGGTCTGTTTTGGGGGTAGAAAGATGAAACTAGTTTCAGTTCTCCCTTCTCTTCCTGAGCAAGGCTGGGGAACACCAAGTACCCAGCCTCTGATCTGCCATGACTCTTTGGCAGCCACCAAAATGAAATAGTACTCTGCCCTGACTCTCTCTCAGCACAGAGTTGCTGAGTTTTGCTATGAAACGAGCCATAAATCACTGAGCCACATAATCCCAGTTGCTGGATGCAACTGAGCATCCTGAAATGAGGATGAGGGGTGATGTCAGGGTTGCCCAGAGGGGCTATTGCACGTGCTCTGCTCAGTTCCTGGTAGTTCCCAGCAGGCTCTGGTTAGGGTGGAAGCGTGGGGTGATACCTACTGTGAGGGGAAACCTATACCAAATAAAACTCTCAAAAGCACAGAACAGCTATTTGCACTTGAGTGCCGGGTGTTGTCTTTGGGCTTGGAGTGCTGCTGTCAGCACTGAGCTGGGAAGCTGATCTGTACTGAGCAATCAGGTGGTGTCTTCCAAAACTCATTGTGGAAAGAAGGCAGACTCTTTGGAAAAATAATAAAAACTAAAAGCAGCAGCAAATGAAGGCACTGAAGATGTGGTATGTGGGGCACAAAGCCTTCAAGGCCTGGCCCCTCACCATGGTGGACAAGCTGTCAGCCAGAGCAGAGGCTGTGGTGGGCAGAGTCTGGGCAGTGTCTAGCAAGTGGTACCAACTGCATTTATTTCAGCTGCAGGCATGAGAAACCTCCCACTGTTTTGGCAAGGGGATTTGTGCCAGCTGGGGGGTGACAACTGTTGGGCATTCCCAGTGGCTTATCAGCTTCATGCCTTAGGCACAAGGCTGGGATTAGGACATGCTCTATTCCAAGAGCTACTCTTGGGGGAAAAAAGACTGTGCTGGCCCAAGAAAAGGCTTAGAGCCCATTCCATCCTATACCTACACTCTTCCCCGGCCCTATGGATATTCTAGGTTTTTTGGGGGGTCACACAAAATGCCTCAGTTGGAGAGGTCCATACTTGCTCTTATGTAACACTAATCTAGCTCTGTTTATATAGGAATTGGTAATTGCTTGGGTGATTTCTATCTGCTGCCAGGCAAGCTAGCATGTGTCTGTTAAGATTGATTGTGATTTCATCTGCTCCTGTTTAATGTGGTCCCATGGACAGCCTGTACTACAAGATGAGCTGTGATTTAGCAGCACTGGTAAACCAGAATTTTAAGGTTGGCCTGCTTTGGGTTTTGTTGTGCTGAGAATACTAAAGAGGCAGGGCAGCACACTTCCCATTAGTCATCTCTTTGAATGTTTTCCTTGGCCTAGGGACTGTTGCACCCCAGTGAAATGCAGCTTCCCACATGGGTCAGAGCAGGGTCTTGCCTGTGATCTGCTGCAAACTGCCAGATGCTACTGAGGAGGGCAAGGGGGTGCTTGGGGTGGGAAGTTTAGGTATATTCTAATATATAAACTTTCCCTCAGTTCCCAAAGTTAGAGGCTGCTTTGTGCACTGGAACCTCAAGATCTGTGGTCTCTTACAATAGTCTGTCCTATTAAAATCACTCTTGCTACTATCTCAGCATCCCATCTGACTTGAAACCTGTTGTGCTGTGGGTCTTAGAGACTTTGTGGGTGGTAACTTCCATGGCATGTGACTGTGCCATAGTCTGTGTGCTTGACTAGTGAGGCAGAGAGATGCTAATAGACAGCAAAAGAAATCAGCTCTTGGTTTATTTGCCTTCCCTGTCATGTTTGGCTTTGAGTCTCTCCTTCAGAGCTCTCCGTGCTCTGGAGAAATTCTGCAACAAGTAAGATTTGTGTCTTCCCCCTTGCTGTGTAGTGGAGCGAAAGCAAAGAGGCAGATGGACTTGTTTTATCAGCAGAGGAAAGGCCAGAGCTGAAAACCCAGGGCCACAGTGAAAATACCGCCTGGGAAACTTGGGTGGGTTTGTGATAAGCTGGAAGGAAATTGAGCTAGGAGCTGAGTCAAAAGGCTTTCGGAGGGCTCCATTTCCCTCTGCTGGCTGAGTGCCTATGGGTGGAGGGGAGATCACCCACTGTTGAACCCCAACTCTTGTTCTCCTGGTCTCTGCTCCATCTCCAGTCAGCCCTAAACTGGGAACGGTGAGGAGAGTGTTGGCGTGGAGGAGTCATTTATCACGCAGTGGAAAAGCCATTTGCGCGCCGGTCCCTTGGCTGCGCCAGCTGTCACACGCAGAGCAGGGCGAGAGCTGCAGGAACCTGACACTGCCACAGATGGTCCCGAGCAGAGAGCTGCGGCTGCCGGGGGCTGTAGCAGCACTCCGCTTTCGTGGCTGCCTTGCGGCTGAAGGAAACCTGCTCATCTCCTCCCTCTGCCTGGGCAGCCGTGACCTCTGCCGGGCGTGCAGCCCGTGGCATCTGCTCTGCCGTGGGCATGTGGCGTGGTTAGCTGTCCGGCAGCACCAAAGCGTTATGGGCTGATTGACAGGGCTTTGGAGATAGGTAGGAGAAAGCCACCTGTACTTGCTGGGTGATATGCTGCCCCGTACAGCCCGGGGTACCGGCTTGTGGCAGGCCAAACCGAGTCCATAAACTTGTTGTTCTCTTGTCTTGCAGATGAGTTTCGGCCTGGCTCGATGCAACCCTCAATGCCACTATTTCCTCTGCCCCACAGAAGACAATTGAAGGATGTTTCTTTTCTCTTCCTGCCCGATGTCAGTCTGCTTCGGTACTGCCTGATGCCTCTGGGGTGTGAGCAATACCCCATGCTGGCCCCAGTTGGATGAAAGCAACTAGATCAGCAGGCAAAAGCCACCCCTCTTTTAACCTTCTATGTGACTCTTTGGCTTCTTTTTTGGCTTTTGTTTACTTCTTTTTTTTATCTGGCTCTATTCCCTCTCTCCCCCTCTTAAATGTTGCAAGAGAGAGGGATTTGCTGTCCTACCACGCTGGCAGGGCTTTTGCTACATGATGAAGAATTCCTACTTTTGTGGCTCTTGGTAGCTGTGTGGTGGGACACAGGGAGCTGAGCAGAAACCTGGTAAAAGAATCATTGTTTGAAAGAAGGGCTATGGGCAGATCCTGAGTGTGAGGAGATGGCAATGACTGCTTGTCACTCTGTTGGTGCCAGCTGTGGGTAAAGTCTTCCCCTGTTTACAATGCAGCCTCTGCCTCTCTACAACATCTGCTTTGAGGGGCTTACGTTTACTCTATGTATATCAAATCACACTCAACTTAGTCCTGTTCTTTTCTTTAGCTCACAGATCATTCTTTAATCACAACTATGTACCCATGCCAAAATGATCCTGCCACTTTTCCATCTTGACAGTGACAATAGCAGCTTTGTTTCAAATAGCTGCTGCCTTCCTCTCCCTGTCTAACGTGGGTGGGAGGTTTTCTTTCCCAGGTGAGAAGTGTTGATCACTGGCATTATCTCCCTTCTTTGGGAAAGGGGGTTTGCCAGTTCTCTAATTTGTGGGCTTCAGTGCTAGTGATTAAACACTACTTCTGTATGTCAGAGGTGGTGGGCACATTGATAACCTGCCCGTTACGCTCCTGGGAGTGGATGGGATGTCTGGGAATGTCTGCTGCTCTTATGCTGGAAGCTGCCTTGGTGAAAAGGCTTCCTTGTGAGTTGTTTGGGAAGGTCAGGGCTTGCTGTGAACATGGGGAAACTGAGCCCTAAAAATTGGCACTCTAGCCTTGGTCCCGAGATCTGTAAGTCAGCTCTCAGGGCTGTTTCTGAGCTCTCCCACGTCTTCATACTTCATGGTGTTAGCATGTCACCCAACCCTTCTTTAAAGTCTTATGCCTGCCCTCTTTCCATGTCAACATAATTTTGCAACTTGGTTCTGCTCTCCTGGAGGGAGGGCAGCTTCTCTTCTTCCTGCATCAGTTTGCTTTCTGCTTAAATTTACTGTGTCCTGGATATCTTTTTTGTAAGCATTTAATAAAATTTGAGAAAGATGTTGTAATTATGGCAACTCTGAGGATTTTGTTGGTGTAAGAGTTCCTGCTTGTTCTCTAAGACCTCATGGATCTCTGGAGTGGGAAGTGGAGAAACATCAGGCTCAGTGACGAGAAGAAAAAGAGCTTGATGTACGTGGGAAAAGGGCTTTCCATGTGCCTGCACCATGTAGGAGACTCTTGTCACCTTGCTGCATTCTTTATTGTTATTGGGGGTAATGGACTGTAAAATGGGAATGAGCGGTGTTTGGGTGAAAGATGGAGGAGCATGCAGAAGAATTCCTATGAACTGATCAGCTAGGAAAAAACAGAGCTTAGCTCCCCAAATAACCTGAGCAGCATCACAGGCTTCAAACAAAATCACTGGTGATGTCAGCTGTGGAAAAAAAAAATCCTCTGTGGTCTGCTTTATACAGCTGAGGTGAGGTCAGTGTGGGAACCCAGTACTTTGAGCTGACTGCAACCTGGAACCATCTAATGAAAGCTAATTTTATGGAGGTGATTTTCCAAGTAGTAATACTTCTGTGGTATAGAGACAGCTAACAGTTTGTGCTACCCTTACCCATGCTTCTCTAAAGCATTAGGAGCAGGAAAGCTTTCAGGCATCACTTCTTGCTGTCACCTTTCTGCTTATTGATACCTTTGCCCTCTCTATCATCTGCTTCAGCTCTTCCTGGAGGTAGGCATTCAAGGAGTCTATATTCCTCAAAACCAGGGGGGAATACAGACACCATCCAGCCCTGTCTTCTGCCCTTTCTCTGCCATGCTGGGACGAGGCCAGAGCTGTAGCAATGGGGTGTATAGGGATGTCCTGGCATGAGGTGAAAACTGCTACTCTGTGCTTGCATGTGCCTGAACTGTCTGCACCAACTTGTTTCAACTCTGTTCAGTGGTTAGCTGGTGAACAGGATGGCCAGAAGCTTTTTCTGCTACTGCGTCCTGTCAGCTTGGAGAGCCTGGGAAAGGCCCCAGAGGCTGATTGTGTGAGATTTGCTCTCTAAGGAAGGTTGATTTGCAGGGCATATTTTCTCCACTTAAAGCCCACATGAACCCAGATGTGGTTTCATCAGAAACAACTGCTGTACTTCAGGTCCTGGCTGCAGCACAGAAGCGAGCAGGTTCTATGGAAACTCTCCAGGGAGACCAGAGCACTCCGGTGGTGGTGAGGAACCAGGGAAAGACCTGGCTTGGAGCAGATGTGTGTAGCTCTTTGAGGTACCTGTGTCTGCCTGGGGAATTTTTTCCACAAGGAATTTTAAAACATGCTCTTTCTCCTGAAGTATCATGGTGCATGTGGTGGTGGGGAGTGACAGTGGGGTTACCAGAATGGTGAAAGCCATACACACCCCCACCCCTCAAAAAAAAGAGGTGCTGCAGCCCAGGTGCTCTGGTTGTGTGTCTCGGGCAATGCCAAGGAGGAGTGAAGAATCCTTTCTCTTTGCAGCAGCAAGCATGGGGTGTGGTGGCTGGTCTTGCTGTTCATGTCAGAAGAAAGCACAGCATCTGTGAAGTGTGCTTTGCTCATCTCTTGCTAAAATGAGAGCCTCCCCCAGGTGGAGAAACCACTGTGCATGGGGGCAAAGAAGTTACACCACAATCTTTGCAAAGCCAGCCTGCTTCTCAGAGAGCTGCTTCCTGTGTGCATCAGTGTGTCGGTCCAGGAGGCAAAGAGCTGGGGTCTCCTCCTGCTCTTCTTAGTAAAGGAGAGCACGCTGTGCCTGACTGTTGCGGTTACTGGTCTGGTCTTACTTGGTAGCTGTCTGCTCCCTGTCTTTCTGAGGCCCCTTATGACCTTAGCTTTATTTCCTGAGACTGTTGTGCTTTAGGTGTAACAAGGACAAGCTGAGGTACTGAGAGTACCTTGCTCTGGGGCTGGTAGAGAAAAGCAATGCCTCTGTTCCCAATTACCCTCCCCCTCAGCAGGTCAGTGGTGCTCAAAGAGAGGGGCTTGAACCCCCATGTGGGCTCTCCATGATCGCACCTTGAGGCACAGTGCAAGGTGCTGCTTTTCTCCAATTTGTTTTCCTTGTCCTGTATGTTTTGACTATGGAAAAAGGGAGTGGCCTTTCACATGGCATCCACCCGTAAGTGAGCCTTTGGGGTCTACAGTAATAGTGAAAGGGGCTGCATATCTTTCTGAAGCAGGCTTCAGGGGTGCTGTTTTTCTGAACGAGCTTTAACTCATGATTCTATGTGAGGTGAGATTGACAACCACAGCCCACAGCCACCGCGATGCCTGTTTCCTGCAGGCCATAAACCAGCGTTGTTTAAACTTGGGGGAAACCACTGATAGAGAGCTCAAGTCTGTTTTGAATGTTGTAGCCTTATATAGCATTTGTTCTTCTTCAAGACAGGGGATAGATTTCTGGTTCTCTTTCCAGGTATAAAATAATTATAGGCTGAGTTTTATGACCATCCTTGTGTACGTGAGCTGACTGACTAATCGACAGATTTGCTCAACCCTTGCCTGTAGCTCTGTGCTGGGCCTCCACTGAGCTGGTAGACACCAGGGTCTAATGTTTCTTCTTCCTTGAATTGCGCCTGCAGTTTCTGCTCTTTGAAGGAAAGGTCAGACTCTGAGACACCTGGACCTGAATGTCAGAGCTTCCCTTCCTGCCACCACCACCTTCGGGAAGGAAAGTAAACAAGCTCAAAGAGCGGGGTGGCTATAAATAATGAGGTGACAGCTGGTATGCTACTGAGCAAGGCTTGAAGGTTGGCCTATTGGTAACTCCTGCCTGCTCAACATGTTTCTGCTAATGCTGCGTGATATATATGTATTTTTAAAGCATAAAGAATGGATCTGACAGTGACAAGAGTGCAATTGGAGCTGGCACTTGCTTCAGAAATTGTGGATCCTGATAATGATAGTGAGACCAGACCACAAGTGATTTCCCTGTGATTATGCATGGAGTCTCCTGAGGGTTTGGGTTGCAGTGGAATAATTTGATTTAGATAACAAATTTCAGAAAGGTGCCTAGTTGTTTTTCATAAAGTGCTAAGTAATAGCAATTTGATTTAGCAATGCTAATGACGTGCACTCTTCATACTTTATTTATTTGAAGGATCATGGGCTCAAGGCTTTTCATGGTGATGGGAAGAAGAGAGTGGTAGATTGTAGCAAAGTAAGGTGAAAATGCTGTTTGAATTTATATGAGCAAACATTTTAAAGCATGAAAGCAGCAAGGTGTTTGTTTGGCTAGGTAGTCCTTCCTGGAGGTTAAGGAGAGGCTGTGGGGTGGCTCCTATGAGCACCTCAAGTGGTCTCCTGCCTTGCTCACCTCCTCTGGGAACATTCCAAAAGAGCAGCTCCAGGCAATGGCCCTGGATCCCATTCTGCTGATTAGGTTTTGTCCTTGCTGTCTCATCCATTTGGGTGTAAATAACCCCAAGGATGAGCCCTGGCCATGTCTCCAGTTACCCAGCCTGATCCCTTATCTTCAGTGAGACATCTAGCCTAGATCTAGGGTGTCCGAGGAGGTTCTCCTGAATCCACAGAGATTGTGTCTTAGTTGTCTAAAGCAGGTGGAGCAAGCACATCTACCAAAGCAAATACCTGAGTGATGGAGCAAGTCTACCACAAAAATCAGGAACCAATAGTAAGAAAGATGAATTTCAGTACTTACTGATGTGTAATTTGTTTCCATCTGCAATCACTTGCATGTTGGGTGCATCGTGTTACTTGGTTTGGTTTACAAAATTAACAGGCTGTCATTCCTTTTAAGATCATTTCAGGTGCTGTTTTCTTGTGATTTTTATAGCCCTGTAGGAAGGTTCAAAATATCAGATGGGAAAGAATATTCACAGTAGCCAACATAAGTTCAAAGTACAAGAAGTTTCTCAAAAATAAAGTGACTACTTTTTGAAAGCATGAGAAGTTCCACTAGCTAAAATTAGCATGAAGAAGGGCTATCGAGTAACGCCATTACATGCTCCCAGCTTTGGCCCTGCAAAGTTCTGCATCAAAAGTACTGGGCAGGTGAAGGACAGATGATGGTGATGTTGCCAGGACAGATATTCTAGCAGAGTAGCTCCAAGCAATGAAACCAGTTTTTCAAGTTTGCCAGTCAGATTTACTGTTCTGCAAAAGTCAGGGTTGCAAAATGCAAATCTGAACCTCTGCTTTGATTGTTGCTATCCTCTGAGACGAAGAGTGCAAGCTCTGGCTCTGGCTCTGCTTGTTTCTGGCAAAGGGATGGATGTGCTGTATGCAGAGCTTGCAAGTATGGAAAATGCTGTTCCTTGAACAGAGGGGGTTTGGAGCTGGTTGGTTTGGTGATTTTTTTTTTTTTTTTTGGGGTGGGGGTGTTTTGGATGCAGTTGTCTTGAAGATTGGAGCTGAGACTGCGAAAGTGAGCTGGTAAGGATGGCATGGAAACCCACATTTGCCCTGGCCAATGTGTGAGCTGTCCAAACGCCATGCAGTTATGCACAGCTGCTTGGCCCCTGGGTGTTTCACCCCCTTTTCCAGCCCTCGTCCCAGCTTGGGCTTTGTTTTATCACAGCCTTTCAGAGCCTTTCAGTGTGGGTGCCCAGGCAGCTGGTAAGTTCAATGTGCTCACAGGGAGATGGGGATATGCAAGAGCAGTTTCTCTGGACATCTCCAGAGCAGCTTTATACTCCGGTTATGCTTGGTCTGTTCCAGCTGGAGTGCTGGTGAATTATGCCAGCAAGCCACCTCTGAACCAAATTCTTGCTGCTTCTCCAGTGCCACGCTGCGAAGACTTGTTGCTCATTGACCCTGTGCAGTAATGTATCTCTAATCTGACTTTGAGTCACTCTCTCATGGGTTGAGATAGCAAAACATTTCCTGCATCCATCAGTGATAGGCCCTGTCTGATGAGGCCAACTCTCACAGGAGGGATGCAGATGCACCTTTGGGTTAGTGTCAGAGGCAAGCTCTCTATTTGCTTCATCTCTCTCAGTCTTGCTGAAGACTGATGAGCTTGTGCTTGGCTCTGCAAGGAGATGCTGTTCCTTAGAGCAGCGCTGACCTGGGGGATGGGGGTTAGAGAGAGGTGAGTGCTCAATCCTTCATGCAAATACCCTGATGCAACTAATTCCTCTTTGACTGATGACTGATTGCTGGGGAAGAAAACAGGCACAACCAGAGCCAACCCCACTGGAAGCTTAGGAAAAAAAGCCATGATAAGAAAATTTCAACAGAATTAAAACATGCCCAAGGACATGTTGTACCCTGCTGTGCCCCGTCACCACTGAGACCACACCAGCCTAGTGAGTGCATTTGCACCGTGCACTGTATGGATGGTGCATGAGGCTGGCTTATGTTTGCAGCTGATGCTGAAGCAAGAGGTGTTCCGACCCCTCCCTATTTCTTATGCAACATGTGGAACTTCTGATCTTACAGGCCAGAAGGGGATAAGATGGGGGCAGATTCTCCTACTGATCAAATTTCACAGGAGGAATGACACTCTAGAGTCTTCCATGGAGGTGTTGATGGAATCTCTTGAGATGCACAGAGAAGAGCAGTATCAGGAAAGTGGGTGGAGTCGTACATAATTTGGTAATTAGGTATTAAGGGAAGGCTTGTTTGCTGCCCTTTATTCTCCTTTTTGTGCCCCTGAACCTCTGAGATGTCACAAACCCCTATCAGAAGGTGTTAGCACCCTCAGGCTCCCCACCCACACCCCAGGATTGAGGTAGTTGAACCCAGTGAATGCTTGCTCTCCCCTGTATCTGAGTGGATGCTGCAAGAGGTGCAGTGCTGTGCATGGTGAGCACTGCACCAGGTCTCTTCTAGCTGGAGAAAGAAAGAGACAACCTGAGGGCAAAGACCCTGAGCCCAAATGCCAAGCAGGGGTATTAGAGGAGCTTGGGAGGAAGCATGGTCTTTGCTTGGCCAGTTTGAATTGTGGTTCAGATTCTTTATGATCCTGTCATGGCCAGTAAAATAGCAGCAGTCTGCTGATAGCTTAAACAGAAGAGCTGATTTTAAAGTTTAAGGGTGTTCTGATCTCTGCTTGACTAGCTGCATAAAACAGGTCATTGATTTTACTCAGGAACAGAAAATAATTAATTATAGACATATTATGTCCTTTCTCTGAGCGTGCATACTTACTTAGTCACTCTCTTTTTATTGGTGACTGCTTTGATTAAATTGGAAAGAGTGTTTTGGTGAATGTAGGGCATCTACTCTAACCTTGAACTGCAGGTTATACCCCTTTCTCTGGAGTACAATAAAGAAATGAAAGGGGAGAGGGGGAACAGGATAAGATTTTTGTTTTCCATCCCAAATGGCTTTTGTGATTCCCACTTCCCACCTGCCCTAAATCATAGTAAAAGGTTTATAATAGGAGGTGTCACAAAAAAAGAAAAGCACATCCCCACCCTTCCCCAGTCAGCTTAACATGTTTTCATGGACAACTTCAAGTGTTTCAGTGCTGATGTCTGTATAAAGGGACAAATGCACCAAAACCAGAAAAGCTGTAGGATGTAAAAATAAATAAATAAACGGATACTGTTTGAAAGTATTCAGATATTATTTTGGAGAGGGGGGGAGAAAAAACATTCAAACTGCGAATGATGTAACAACTCAAAACACATTTTCATGGCAAACAATTTCGTTTTGGATAGTTTAACCATTGTTGGATCAAAGAAGACGTCAGTGGAAGTTCCTCTGTAGCTCTAGCATGAAGCTGTAAGTGCTGACTCATGGGCAGGTTTGGGTGAGGAAGGACCACAGGGGATTCTCTGGCCCGACTTTCATGCCAATGCAGGATCTGCTTTGGTATTAGATTGTTTTGCTCTCTGTTGGTCAGTAGTTGGTGAATAAGGGATAGATAGTTTCTTTTCAGGAGTCAGATCTCTCCTGGGTTGTGAAGGAGCCCCTGTTTTATGGGAAGGATGTAGCTGATTTTATTTGCAGACTCTGTAGTCTTTAATGAATGTGAAGCTGCAGGTAGGATTTCAGACTTCTGGGGCTGTAGAGGGTTTTAGATGCATTTTTACAGGGCTTTTTCAGCTCACTGGCTGGGCACCATCCAGCCATGGGAGGCAGTGACCCATGGAAATGCTGCCCACTGACTGGTGTGTGATGAGCACAGGGGGTAAGGGTTTAAAAAGACAAACATTTGTCCAAAGTACTCCTCTTTACACAATTTGTACAATTACTGGGGCTAATGTGTGAATGTTATATTTAAAGGCATCTCCTGACAAGTGTGTCAGCTGCTGCAATAGGTGAGCCAACAGTCAGAAAAGATGAGAAGGCCTGATTACAGCTTCCCTGCAAGCGGCCCTGCTCTGCTGTATCTTCCTGTGGCCCATCTCAAATAACCCGTATGAGTGCTCCAAACTACTGAAAAGAAATGTGACTTTGGGGTAGGTTACCCACTGGAACCTTCTCTAGATCTCTGCCCCTGCCTCTAGTTCTTATTCTAGGAGGAACTCTGGTTTGCTGCATCCTTTTCCAGGTTGAGATGCTGTCACTGTAGAGGCACACCAGGCTCTGGGTTGTGGTCAGCAGGTGGAGGGACTTCATGCAGTTTGAGATCCTGGTTCATGTCTGTGACCTGCATGCATGCTTTCTTTGGCCTCAGTGCTGTCTTGTCACCTGGTGGCTGGTGAGAGGAGCTTCTCCAAGGACAGACGCTCACTGCACCCTCTTCTAACAAAATCAGGTAGCTTTTGGGAGAATTGCAGCCAGAGCTGACATCATCGCTCTCTCATCTGGTCCATGTGATCAGTAGAGAGCACAAGGTAATTGGTGTTGGTTTGCTTGCTCTCTAGGCTGGTGTGGCTGCACTACAGCAGGTAGGAGGCAATTCCAAGTACACCTTGCTGCTGATGCAAGGCGATGTGGTCAAGACAGCACAAAATTTATATCCTAGGCAGGACAATCTACAGTAAAGAGAGGCAAAGCTGGTGATGAAAATGTCTCAGGCTGTGAATAAAACTGATGTGCAGTGGCATCAAGAGGTTAAATAAGGACTAGATGCATGAAACAAATACTTGATAGGGTTACAGTTATGTGCCAAAGATGATAGAGAGACCCACAAAGAGAAGAAAGAGCAAACATATAGCGGGCTCCAGGGAATGATCCTTGGTTGTGAACCAGATGACAGTAGAGCAAGTGAGGGATGCGTGCACCAGATAAGCCCTTATCCAGAGGGATGGAGCCAATCCCCTTGGGCCTGTGCAAAGAGGGAACCAGATCATGCTGGGACTGGAGGTGAGATGCACAGCATGGACACGAGTGCTTTGACAGAGGCAGCCCGTGGGATGCACGCACATCCTTCGGGACAGTGCAAAACAGAGGCGCCCTGCTTGCAGTGGGTGGTGATGGAGAAGATGGAGCATAGATATGATGCATAACATAAAGATAGATGTTGTCTGGAGCAGTTGTCAAGCGTGCCCAGATCAGGAACTGAGCTGAGCATGGACATGTGCACTGGAATTAAGAGGATGCCGCAGAGAGCAATGTTTGCATCTCATCTATTTGAAAATAGAGCTGCAGCAGGTAGAAACATCAGGTTACCTGTCTCTTCTGTAGCCTGCATCAACGTCACGTTATCTAAGAGGCTTAGAGGGGAATCTGAGTAATGAGGATAGCTTCCCTGCCACTGGTGCACAAATAGCACCGCTCCAACAGAGACTGTGCTACCCCACAAGATGCCCACAGTGCTCCTGCCAACCAACTGGCAGCGAACGGGCTGGATGGGACCATTCAGCCTGGCATCTGCAGAGAGCTGCCCTGGTGTAAGCCCAGGCTTCACACACCGTTGCATAGACATGTTTCCTCTTTAAATGATAGATCCAATCCTCAGAGCAGAAGAGCTGAGTCGCAATGCCCCATCAGCAGCAGGGACAGTCTATAACCCCCAGGCAGGCGAAGGAGGCTGGTGAATGCCATTGCCAAACTGGGTCTGCAGCAAATGTAAAAGGAGAAACAGCTGGGGGACTCCCCTCCCACACATCCCTGCTCTGCTGCCAGTGTGGGCAAATACAGTATGTGTTGGGGATGTGCCCAGCTCGTGCAGTGCCCAAGGAAAATGAGCCAGTGGAAGACTGCAAAAATGCTTGATGGTGCTGAAAATGCAGCATGAAGGCCGGTTTGCTGTGTTAGTGCTTCGGCGTGGCTGGGGTGGGGGAGCAGAAGCCACGATGCCTGGTCTAGCTGCGCGTCCTCGTGCAGGTGCTGCTCTCCTCAGCAGCACAGTGTACCCACCCTGGCTTCCCCACTGGCAAACTCCTCCTGGTCAAAGCCAGGGTGCTGAGGATGGATGCACTGTCACCCTCCCACCCCACCTAATGAGGTACAAAAGCATTGGCTTGATCTGGGTGGTGGGAGGGAGGCAAGGGGATAAGCTGATGGGTAGCTGGAGAATAGAAGCTGGAGAGAGGATTTTGGCTCATGCTTCTTACCTGGTGGATGCTGTGCCGTGCTCCTGCTCTGCAGCTTTTCAAGCTCGTCTCTACATCCTCAGCTGGAGACCCTTCCCTGCAGGTGGCAGGGCAAGAGTGGGCAGGAATCGATCTGTGACCCAGGCCAAAAATATCGCCTGCCCTGTAACTCCTAAAGGTTTTCTCTGCTCTTACAGGCTGGGAGAAAGAGGGAGCTGGAGCCGCCGGACACGCTGGAGGGCATGCTCTGCACGAAGGGGAATCCTGCCAAGGGGAGAGGGGAGGGAGGGAGAGCATGGGGAGCTGAAGCCTGCGAGGTTTAGTGAAATGGAAACTCTGAGCCGGAGGGTTTCCCGAGGCACTGCAATCCTCTGCCGGCATAGCTGTGCAACTGCTGTGGGTGCTTGGGTGGAAAAACTCCTTTGGGGCACCTAAAGGATCCTAGGTGGGGTACAGCTGTCTGGGGTCTGCCCTCTCTGTGATGTCCTTACTCAAATAATGCTTTTGTGTCATGGTAAGAAGGGCTCTGAGCGTGGCTTGAGGTCAGACAAGCTCTCTAGCTGCATTCCTGCTCTCCTGCTTTTTCTTCCAGGTCTCCTCAAGCTCTGGAGCGTGGCAGAGCCCTGGAGGTCTCAGTCAGAGGTGAGTGTGTGCCACACACCACCCAGGCACAAGCACACATGACAAGCATGCTACATGCTTCTGACTTCTCATGTGCCCCATCACCGCTTGTTTCAAAGGGCGTCGGGCAGCAGAAGCTCCCGATGCCTTTCTGTGGGCTCTGACCCTGCAGCACAACCTAAGTCCCTCACATGCAGAGGGACGGTAGGGAAGAGCGCCTGCCCAGCCCAGGGAGTGAAGGCTGCTGCTGTCTGTTGAGACTGTGAAAGGCAGGGTGCCATGTACCACGGAGCTGGGAGGGCCCTGCAGTTTGTTTCTGAGGTGCCTTTGCCTCAGATACCCCTCTTTAAGCTCTGCCTGCCTGGTGGGGTTGTAAATATAGAAACATAAGCCCTGGAGGGTTTTTTTTTCCCAAACATGTCCCTCCCATCTTATCATCTGTGCAATTCTTCCAGCTGCTCCTATACATGGTATGACCTTTTTTTGCTCCTTTCCTTGCTCCCCTCCCTCCCCCTACCCCTCGTCCTTGCTCCCTTCCCTGCCCAGCGCAGGCAGTCTGGGGCCAATCAGCTTCTCCAAAAGATCAAATGTCACTATAAGTTGAGAGCTGCATCACCTTGGGTCGCTCGCAGATCCTAGCCTGCCTGTCCCCTTCAGCAGGGAGCTTAGCACTTCTCTCCAGTCCTCCCAGGTAAGTGGGAGCTCTGCTGAGGGATGCTGCTGGGGAAACCAGATTGGGGCTGAACCTTGGCTTGAATGGAGCAGCATTAGGGGAGGGTTGAGGTGTACAGAATCCATAATCTAGGAAAGGATCCTGTGGAAAATGAAATTTTATTTCTGGGCTTTGGCTGGGCAACGCATGAAGCTGGTGCTTTGAACTCTTGAGGATCAGTGGTGGGAGAAAAGACCCTTCCATAACCAAGGCTTTTGGGAATAGAGTGGCATCTCTTGGGGCATTTGGGAAAAAATCAATCCATCAGTGAGAAGGAAGTGCTGGGCATCCCTGCCCTGTCAGCTGGAGAAAGGGATAGCCAAGGTGGGAGTGATGAAGTGCAGGATCATCAGGGAGCTGACAGCTGGCAAGGAGGGCTGCCTGGTGTGAGGCTAGAGAGAGACCTCAGAAACACAAATGTGGTGATGGAAAGGTGTTCCCTCCTAAGGAAAAGAAGGAAACTGGGAAAGAATCCCACCGTGTGCTCTGAGAGGCAGGAGGAGGGATTAAATTCAGAGTGGTGATGGGATGCTCCCTGTATGCACAGCTTCAAAGCCCTGCGCTTTGCTGGCCTGACCACCTCGTGTGGGTGAATCTCCCCTGTGAGGGGGTCATATCTCCCACCAGCCTGCAGCCGCTCTGCGGGGCACAGCTCCTTGCTGTTGGGGGTGTGTGGGGGGTGTATACTGCAAAGGCAGGAGTGTCACCAGCACAGCTCGCTTTGTTGTCAGCAATTCGGGTGGGAGCTCTGCCGCTGGCACGGGGCAGGGGGGAGCTCCTGCGAGGCTGTAGTCTGGAGCAGGCAGAGGTCCCTTGTGGGTACAAGACCAGGGGGAAGGCAGGGTCTACGAGTTAAACATGGCTGTTGTCTTTTAGTCCTCTATCTCAGCCTTGTTCCTAGCAAACCCTGTGCAGGGATCTGACAGATCCTATCACCCCCAAGACAAGGCTAAAGGGCACGTTTTGGGGCAGGGAATTGGGATTTTGCTTTGTGATGGTGGAGCGTGCAGCAGCATTTGGGTCCTGCTACCTGGTGTCAGCAGCAGTGCTGTGCCAGGCACTTTGCCCTCTGGCCCTGGGGAGGAAAAAACTTTCTGCTGGGAACTACTGAACAGTTCAGAGACAAAGGGGGTGGAAGAAATATATGTTCAAAAATTTATGCATGTAGTTTTTGCATAGAAAAATATGTATATGTTTATATATTTGATATAGATATGTAAAAAATGTATATGTATGTATATATAAAAATAGATGCAGTGGGTTTGCAGTGGCTCCTGCTGGGAAGGCATGGCCATGTGGTGCTTGATGGATTGTACCCCTAGTCCTCACCTGATAGCTGTCCCTGCCAGGTCCCCTTGCCCATGCATGGCCACTTCTGTCCTTCCCCACTTTCCATTCGCCTCTTGCTACCTTGCCTCCCTTGTATGGCCTGGCTTGGAAGGGGATGATTGATGGGTGGGTTATTTCCAGGGATGGCCTGGAGGTGCAAGGCAGCCCATTCCCCCTCCCGGGTGCATTCTCAGCTGCTAAGTGGCTTCTTGGGATGTGCTGGCTCCACTCTTTTAGCCAAGGGCAGGAGCATTTGGGGCCAAAAGGGACGTAGTGTTCCTGCCCACCTGGGGCTGAAGAGGATCGAGGTATTTGTCCTTCCAGCTGTGACCTGCTTAGCTGGAACAAAGCACAGAAAATAACCTTTGCCTTGAAGGGGTGGGAGCAGGCAGGGTGGTTTTGGTCTGGCAAAACTTTCCCATGCGTTTTGATTTCCTTCCAAATGGTGGGAGGTATTAACTAATTGATTTTATTACATCCTTAAACCTCAGTCAAGACCAGACCCCATTTTTCTGCCACTATCCAAACAAAACCCGGTTATTGCCTTAAGGTACTAACAGCCTTAATCTCAGGCTGCATTTGCTGTGTGTAAAATAATTTTCACCAAAGAGCAATTGTGAGCCAGCTGGAGACTTTCCATTGCCTTCTGCAAACTTAATCCCAACGGCGCAAAGCACTGCTCTTAGTGGATTGCTTGCTTTATTGCCTTTCGGATGTAAATGCGGTTTGGTTTTGTTGGCTGCTTTGATGACAGAGAGAGCTACGTGGACAGCACTGGGCGTCGAAGAGCCTTTCTCGCCTCAGATGGCTGTTGCTATGATGATCTGTGTTTTGCCCCTGGCTTTGAGGGACCAGGTGGCTTTGGAATGCCATGAAGTGGACGGACACCTGGTTCTTCTTTTAGCCTTCCAGCCAGGGCAGTGACAGTCAGCCACAGCCTTAAATGTCAACTCCTCCCAAGAAAGCAACCAAACATCGCTGAACATTTGGCCCTTACAAGGCTGAAATCTGTACCTCCCCCTTGGTTTGGGTTTTTTTGTTGGTTTTTTTTTGTTCACCCTGCCCTAGCCTGTGGGTTTTCTGCATCTGGCTCATCTCTGCACAGAGCCTGCCAATGAACATTTTATCTGGGGCCCAGGGACCCCCTCAGGGTTGGTGTCTTACGGTGTCAGGGATGCTGGCATTCTCGCTCGGCTGTTATAGCACACGGACAGATGCCACGCAAAATCCCATTCGCATTTGCAGCGCTTGGATTAACAAATATGGAAGGGTGTAGGGGAACAGCCAATGTGACAACCCTCAGCAAGATGTCCTTAGAGCTAAATTGGAGAGTAGATGAGCTCATTCCAATAACTGTTAATGGAAAGCCTGATTGCAAAGACTCCCATCGACTTCAATTGCCTTGGGAAGAACAGCATGCGCTGCATTACGTGCCTATCCTACACCAAACAGACGCCTGCTCTCTGTATGGTATGCATACAGGGTGCTCGAGTGGATTTCTTCTCTAGCATCGAGCCGCATTGCTCTTCTTGCCACTAGAGTGAGAGGGAAGAAGAGTGTAGCCCAAACTCCTTTAAAAGTCCTCTGTTAACCCCTCTGCCTAGGGAAGAAAGAAATCTGGACTTATAAATTAAAGACAGAACCTGTGGGAAGATTGGCCATTGCCCTGAGTCTTTGCAGATCACGCCAGCAGCTGGGCATCTGGCAGGCTCCCTCTGCGGGCTCTTGCCAGGAGAAGCCGTACTGCATAAACCAACATACTGTCAAGCATTATTAATAATGCCTTGAATAACGTTTGGAGGCTGAAATGAGACTGCAAACCTGTTACACTGCTAACCACTGCACAGGCAGCAAGTGGAAGCCTTTATCCTGCAGATGTGAACATCTAGATAAAAAAGACCAGGGGAGAGAGATTAGAGGTGTTGTAGCATCTAAGTAAGTAGTAGAGGAAGCAGCAGGAATTGGTGCAACAGAAAAACCTTTTGAAGAGCAGATCCCTCCTGCCTGGTGGGTTAGAGTCCCCAAAGTACTCCTTGAAAAGGCTGTTGCGCTTGAGGAGTGGGCAAGCACATCTGCCATGTTAAAAGCAGCCTGGGGGCAAGAGATCACAGAATCCGAATCTCATGTGTCCTAGCAATAGATCATCCTCTGTCCAGCTACTCGGACTGGGATATAACATAGCCATTGCTGGCACTGCTTCCAGGGCAATGCTGAATTTTGGAAAGAGGATAAATGAGGAACTAGAAGAAAAAATACTGGCTGTTCATCACTGCTTAGAACATGAGGGGGGGTGGGTGTGGGTGGGGGTAGGTATAAATGTTGGTATTAACGCGTGGTGCCCAGGGTCATTACTGGGGAATGGAGAAGATCCCTTATAGGGCAGGGTTGGAGCCCATGGGATTACTACCTTCCTCTGAAATAGAAAGCTGCTGAGCTGCAGTTGTTCCTTTTGAACCTAAGTCAGCCCACCTGCTCCTTCAAGACGTCTCTCATATATCAGCTGAGTAATGAAGTCATGAAAATCACGGTTAGGGTTTCCCAGTGAGGAGGAGCCTGGCTTTCTAATTTAAGGCCCATGGTGGATTTGAAGGAAGTTTCAGGGGCCCTTCCCCACCTTCTCCCCCTGGCCTCAGGACATCTGAGGCTTTCAGGAGAACCATAGCACTGCACTGCTGCCATCACCAAACCTGGTGCGGCATGTGCTATTACCACGATGTTCCCTGAATAGCAGTGATGCTCCCTCTGACTCTGAGGTTCCCATACATGCTTTTGGGGTCTGGCAAAGATTAGCAGAGTGGCCACATCCAGCCCATGCACTTCCCTGGCTGCAGCTCTCTGCAGGTACTGGCCATAATAAATGCAACTGGTTATACTGATATGAATTCCCTAACCAGGCATTTGGTCAGTTCGCATCCTAAACTAATGAACAGGTAATTGTTCATTCATTCATCAGCTGTATAAACCAGATGCTCCTACTTAAGCCACTTTTGGGTGCTGACAAATAAATAGTTTTCTCTGGGTACATTGGTAGTTTCAGTAGGGCAAGAGGTTTTTTGGTGGGTTGTTTTTTTTTAGCTCTGACTAACGCTTTGGAGCTTGCAGTAGTGTAACAGGAGAAAATTTCTCTGATCTTTCTGGAGTGATGGAAATGTCTAGATGAGTGTGAGAGGACTCCCATCCCACTGAGCTTTGGAGGTTTTGTAACTTAAAGCCAGATTGAGGCAGCATGTCTTTCTAGATGATCTTTTCCTCTTCGCTCCTCCTTCTCCTCTGGCCTGGCTGGCAAAGGTCTGTGCCGCTCCCAAAATGGCAGTGTTGGGGATGGGGGGGGATTGGCTGCTGTGTGGGAAAGCAGGTGCCTGGCTTTTTTTGTCCTCAAATGTCAACCCATCTGCTCCCTGCCTTGGCATTTTCTAGGAGGTGCTCCCAATAATAACGCCTTTTTTCTTCTTCTTTTTCTCCCCTTCTTTTCATCTTTTCTCTAGAAACTCATTGCCAACATGTCTGATACCGAGGAAGTGTAAGTAGAGAGAAAGCCGCCTGCTTTCGTCTGTTCCGCTTGGCTCCATGCGGTGGAGTGAAGGCACCCCCATGGGGAGGAGAGGCTGAGTGCTGCTCCATGCGTGGCCAGAAGCTCCCCAAGGCAGTGGGGAAGGGGTGTCTTGGATTTTGGCTGTCAAAGGGTCTATCAAAGTTCAGCTAACACCCTCTCTGTCCAACATGGGACACCCTCCCAGTGCCTCCACCCAGCTCAGCCTGTCCTCCATGGCCCTGGCACTACACCTGGAGGCGGGGGAATGAAACACACGGTGTGGTGGGGGAGCTGCTTTCTGCCCCAGTTTAACAAATCTAGAGTAATGTGACCAAACCCAATGGGATCATTTGATATTTATGCATCAGTAGGTACAGAGGGAAGATGCAGGGCAATTGTTGGATCAGAGGCATCATGGACAGGCCTGCAGTGGTCACTTAGTCCCGTTCTGTGCTGCAAGGCAGGCTTAGCTTAACCTGTGTCAATTTGTCCAGCCTGCTCTTAAAAATTTTTTTACAAAGATGAGGTTTGGTACCTTTTTAACTGACCTCCAATTAACACATCACTTGTTTAGGGTCTGCCCCCTGGGCTGCTCTGGGCTTTGGGCTTCATGCAAGTGATGGTAGAGCAGGAAAGGCTGGCAACTGGGGGCAAGGAATGGGGACAAGCTGCAGATTGGTGTTGCTACAGATGTGGGATGAACATTGAGCAGCATCTGACTTGTCACAGATTTTTACTAAACAGTCATAGGGTTCAGGGAGCCTGTAGCACACCTGGGTTGGCATAGGCCATCAGCCACAGGCTGGCTTGCCTGGCATACTGGGGCTGAGGTCCAGCTTTGTCAGCCTCTGCACAGCACTTTTGTGTAGGTATCATGTTATAGCTCTGTGGCAGTAGGATTATTCCTGGGTATGGATACACACACACAATCAGAGTGAGAAACACTATTAAAAAGTCTCTTAAGCCCCAGACCCAGTCACTGAACTAATCTTACAGCCAAACGGCTCCTGGAAGAGCAGACGGGGTGGGATGCGGGGAGAAGAACCAGCAGTATTTAGACAGCAGTGCACTGCGTTGCTTCAGGATATGGTTTAAAGCTTGGAGATAATATGGAGTGGAAGGAATATCTGACTAGTTTCAATAATCTTTTTCCTCTCTCACAGGGAGCAAGGAGAGGGTAAGTCTTCCATCTGTGTCTGACTGCTTCCTCGCGAGCCCGCAGCTGGCCGTGCCCGTCTTCTTCTTCCTGCCCATTCCTGATATTTTAACAAAAAAAGTGCTGGGATGGCAGGCAAAGCTGAGGTGTCCGTCTGTCTGTCGCCAGCTTCTGGTGATTTTACACGACCGGTCGCCCCAGACCGATGCCATGGCTGTGTGGGACGCTGGTTTTTGTAGGGGCGCTGCCACCTGCTGGCAGCTTGTTTTGCACCTTTCCCTTCCCTTCCTTTCCCTTCCTTTCCCTTCCTTTCCCTTCCTTTCCCTTCCTTTCCCTTCCTTTCCCTTCCTTTCCCTTCCTTTCCCTTCCTTTCCCTTCCTTTCCCTTCCTTTCCCTTCCTTTCCCTTCCTTTCCCTTCCTTTCCCTTCCTTTCCCTTCCTTTCCCTTCCTTTCCCTTCCTTTCCCTTCCTTTCCCTTCCTTTCCCTTCCTTTCCCTTCCTTTCCCTTCCTTTCCCTCTTTTTTTCTTAAATGCAGAGGCCCTCTCTACCACTTCTTTCCTTGTGCACCTGAGTTCCCACTGCCCAAGAAAAAAAAAATCACCATGATATCACCTTCCTCCCCTTTTATACCTCCTCTTTTTTTTCCCCTCAAAGTCATTTTATTTGCTATTTTACTTGCTGGCTTGGAAACAGCCTCTCGGAGGCCCCATCTTGCCCAGCATCCCTGTGAGTGCACAGGGCTCTGCCCTGGGAAATGTCCTACTGATGCATCAAGGCTGGTGGTTGATTTATCTGCTTTTTTTCCTCCCCTCTCCTCTATTTCAATGCAGAGGAATACGAAGAAGAAGGTAACAAAAAAATCCCCTTGGAATGTAATTTATCTTTCTTTGATTCTTGGTCCTGCTTGTCTGTATTTCGCCCCTTCTCTTTGGCACTTGCCACTAAAGGTGACCTCTACAACTACCTGCCAGGCAGTTGCAAAGGTGTCAGGGTTGGTCGCCTCTCTCTAGAGACAAGCGATAGTACCAGAGAGAATGGCTTGAAATTGCACCAGGGCAGATTTAGGTTAGATATCAGGAAGAATTTCTTCACTGAAAGAGTTGTCAAACATTGGAATAGGCTGCGCAGGGAGGTGGTGGAGTCACCATCCCTGGAGGTATTTAAAAGGCATATATTTGAAGTCATTAAGGACAGGATCTAGAGGTGGACTAGTCAGGGTTAGGCTGTGGTTGGTCTTGATGACCTAAAGAGTCTTTTCCAACCTAGGTGATTCTATGATCTGGAACACTTGATCAGTAAATCAGTTGGAAATAATAAAATCAGCAAAGTTGGGGCCATGATGTGCCAAGCCTTGGCATTATGGTGACATGCAGTATTTGTATGAGCTGTAGGGCATGGCTGTAAAGCTGGGAGCTAACCTCAGAGTGTTCTAGAGCAGGGACTGGCACAGCGCTCACACAACGTATCATCAGTGTAATCCTGCCATTCTCATTTCTGCAACTGAGTTTAAACTTTGAAAAGAAGAGTAGGTTGCCCAGCTCCCGAGGAGTACCTGACAAGACACTGCTGAGGATGGAAAAGGGGAGGCAGGGAGCTGACTGGCAAGGATGAAGATTTTTAATGTGCTTTTAGCTGGCAAAATGTGATTTGACAAGCTGCGAGAGGCAGAGCGCAGATCTGGAAAGATGGCGCATGAAAAGCCCTTCTCACCTGAGTTGCTTCAGCTTTTGTAGGCAGCAGGGAGAGGAAGATTTGGAAGATGTATTGGTGTCTTAGCTGGGCACTTTTGACATGTTGGCTTCAGTTCTGGTCCTTCGTGTCCAAGACAACTTCTAAAGGATCAACAGTGGAACCCTTTAGGGGAAGTTGGAATATTTGCACGTGGAGGGTATGAGACCAGCTCTGAGACAGACTTTTTTTGCCCCAAAGTGGCGCAACTAAGCACCCATGGGTGGTGGTGGTAACAGAGGTGTGACTGTGGCCATGCTCAGGGTAGTTCCCACCCTAAGGTAGCATTACCCTCATGTCTCTAATTCTACCAGCATTGCTTCTGAGTGGAACAAAAAAAAACCCCAAATGTGTTTTAGAGATGCCTTCAGCCATCATCGTGCCTTCAGTCCTTCCCAGAGGTGCAGAGCCAGGGAGGTGAAGGTGGTATTCATGCTCCATCCTTCATGACTTGTCAAATGTCCAAAGAGTAAGCAAAGGGTGTCGCTCCTACAGACAAGCCTTCCAAAAAGGAGAAGCACTTCTTGCCTTTCTCCTTTTGGGTTTCAAGAATTTAATGATTGATATGAAATTCATAGGGACGTGACTTCCTACTTTTTTAATCTGCATGACTGTGTCTTGCTCTTCACTTTTGCTTGACCTTCATGTTATATTCCAAAGTAATCCATTTCCTTTCCATATAACTTATCTCCATCACTTTCTAACCGTGTTTTTTCTCCAGACCTGAGCTCACCCCCATACCAGTTTCTAACAATTTTCTGTTTTCATTTTCCTGCTTGCTGTGTCATCTTGTTCCATGACACTTGCCACCTGCAGCTCAGGAAGAAGGTATGTGACATGGCTTTTGCTTTCTTTCTCTCTCAATGTGGAGGAAGAATGTGTGTGCAGAAATCCAGAGCATAGGCATCTATGTAATGATGGACATTGATGTCACTTATTGAGCTGGTAGGAAATTTTGCCTTTTTTTTTTGTTTAAAAAAATCAAACCAAAACATTTTTACGCATAAATATATTAATATATATATAATATAGTATACATATGTATCTGCATATGGAAACCAATGTGTATATATTTGTTTTGCCCTACCATTTCCATTTAATTGCCTGCCTTTTCTTTTGGTCAAGTGCCAAGCCTCTTCCCTCCTCTCCAAAAGTTTAGATTGTAAAATTTTATTTTATTTTTTTTTTTAAGGGAGGGGGGACATGCTGCAAAGTTCATATCCATCTTTTGAAATTCAGGAATTATTTTCTTTGAAATTTCCAAAATAGATAAATGTTGGTGAAAATTTTTCACCATTTGAGAAAAAAAATTTAAATCAAAAGAAATACAGCCCTTTTATTTTTGGTTAAAAATTCACTGAAAACCAGTTTTAGGAAATTTCAGCCAGCTCTAATAAAGAATAAAATATTGTTTGCCTTTTTTTAATGTGGTTTTCATTTGTGGTCACATTCACATATTTCAGTAACATTTATAACCCCATAATATGCCCATAAAAATGTTATTTTTAATTCTTTCTCACCCCGTAATTCCATCATTGTGTATTCTTACCCATAATGGCATGGGAGCTTGGCAAACCTCAAGAATGCTCCAAAAAGCTATTTCTTGTTTTAATTTTCTCCTTCCATTCCCTTTGTTGCCGTTTCCCACCCGCAGAAGAGGTTCAAGAAGAAGGTATGTGAAACTGCTGCTCAGCCCCACTCTTTCCCACAGCAGGACTTTGTGCTGATTTAGCAAGGTGGTAGAAGAAAACAAGAGGCAAGAAAAGAGATGGTGGGACAGACGATCTGCAGACAGGGAGTTTTTCTTTCCCTTGCACACATTGCACTGGGGGTGCTCCCTATCCTCGGATATCTGTGTGGACACCTCCCCTCTGGTTTTGGGGAGGGAGCAGCAGGGGAAATGTGGATACTATCCCCTCATCCAAGGCACAGCAGGCTCCGAGGCTGATCTCTAGCCATGGGTGTTTGTAATTCCCACTGTGGAATCACGGGGTCTGGCTGTAAAGGTTTCTATCGGATGTCAACTGGTTTCTCATATGTAGCTTGGCAGATAATGACCAGATGGATTTTGAGATCAAAATTCATCTGTGGTAAGGTATGTGTGTAGCCATATATTATGTAGTACATATTCTATAATATGTAATATTATATATAGTATACCGTATATATTATAACTTTATAGACTATAATATGTATTATATATAATATAAATAATAATGCTGCAGAATGCAGATCTTAATAATTATATCCATGTAGATGTTGGCAAGTAACACCCAGCAGGCTCCCTGCGTTGCACGTGTCATTTGCAAAGTGGGACAGGCAGGGCAGAAGAGCAGATGGAACAAATAACCCACCCTTTGCACTTGAGAGGTTTGGGATGTGGTGCTCCAGGTAGAAGGAGCCAAAGGGTGTGTTGGTTCCGCATTTGCAAAGCTTTGTGCTATGGGCGCCTTTGAGACAAGGGTAAGCCTGTTTATAGGTAAACTACATACCATGGGAGACCCACTCTGAGAGGTTTGCAGGGTTTTTACAGCATCCTGATGAGGAAGGTTTTACATTTCTTGTACCTGTGTGCGCTTTGGTTGTCTGTCTCCATTTCATCTCCTCCTCTGTTTCTCTACTTCATATCCTCTGTGGTTTTTTAGACCCACTTGTTGTGTTCACACACCCTTTAATCTAACCATTCTCATTTTCCATCTCGTTGCTCTTGCTCCCTACCGCATCCCACCTGAAGAAGCTCATGAAGCAGGTATGTGCCATTGCCTTCCAAATTGCTCCCGGCTGTCTCCTTGGCGGTCGAGGGGGGATTCAAGGGTGGTGTGAGAGGAGCAGGATCTGCTTACTTTGTCTTATCGCTTCTGTCGCCTTTGCTTTCCACCTCTCTTCTGTCACCTGCTCTGCCGCAGGCCAACACATGGGAATGGTCTTGGTGCAAGGTCCAGCAGGTACAGGCTTGGTGGTAACCCAGCCTCCCCTGCTGTGTGCAGAGCCCACCATAAAGTCCATCCAGGCAATGGCAGGAGCTTGCTCCTATAAACCGGAGTTAGAGGGAAAGTGCAGCCTGTGTTATTTGAGTTTATTGCTAGATTTCCTCCTCTCCAGCATGTTTTTCTCTATTCCTTTTACATGCCACGGTTGTTTCCCAACCACACATGCCTCAAATTCCTTCTCCTCCTGTCCATTAGTGCATCCTTCACTGGGATAAAACTTTTCCCTCTGGCTTAATGTAGTTTTCAGCTTTTGTGATATCAGCCTGTTGAATAATATGTTTCTCCCAATGTTCTTTTGCATCCTGTCCTGTGACTCTTCTCACTTAAAGAAGCTCAGGAGGAAGGTATGTGACATGACTCCTGAATTCCCATCTTTCAGAGTAAGCTCTGGTTTAGCCAGAAAGCCAGAAGATGGTAAAAGGAAACAGGTGTTAAAGTCAGGCATATTAATATAGAATAAAGCTTGCCACCATTTTGGTTTTCGTACTCGCTCCCTTGGTGTTCTGTCCTGACACTGAGTGCTCTGGCAATTCTATGTGGTAATTGTTGCATGGAAAAAAAAAAAGGTATAAAAACTGTTGGGAAATGTAAACCTCTTAAAAGGATGAAGACCTTTTGCTCTGAGACAGGTTGGGTCTCCCTGGGAGGCTTATTTGGGACCATTTGGGGTAGATCAGACTTCTGGATGACATGCACATGTGTCCATCGTTGGTCTGCATCTACAGCAGCTGCTGACACTGCAGCTGTGGAGAGGACTTGTCCTCCTTTACCGGACTGATGTTCCTACAGTAGCTTTTCCACAAGCCCTTTTCTCAGTTTAAACCCTGCTGTACAAAGCAACTGGTGATAATTTTGATGCTTTAGCTTTGCAAATGATTAAAAATGGTTTTCTTCTTCATGCAATGGAGTTCCTAGCCCACTGTCTCATGGTGGTACATGCAGCCACGTGCCGCCAAATACCTCAGGTTGTGAGTCTGCTTGGGCGAGCACCAGGGTTTCGAAAATGGCACACTGCTCCAAGCTTTATGCAGGACTTCAGGAATGTGCATATATGACAAATGTCATCTGACAGGGCCATTTAAATCAGCTTGATGTTTTTAATATCTCAGAACATTTGTGCTCTCACTTCCAGTAGTGCTTTTCATATCCATTATTCATTTTGTTCCCTTGCAACACGCTCCCAGGCTTTCCTTCCCCCTCCACTTTGTACAAGTGAAAGGTTGTTCTGAAGTTTCTAACGCTCTTGTCTTCCTTTGCATTTTGCTCTGTGACTCTTCACCCCTGCTAAAGCTCATGAGGAAGGTATGTGCAGGAATTACGGAGGTTGTGGAAGAGGAGAGGATGCAAAACCATCCTCTGCATGCTTGCTGACAGCTGCTTCGCTCTTGTAGGATAAGTGGCACAATGGGCAACAAGTACTAACCGCCGTGTTGAAAGCAATGCCCAAAGCGCAGTCTGGGCATTGCTTATATATCCCAGCACTCTCATTTCCCTAACCAGGCTATTGGTACTGATACCAGTTGGTACGGGGATAGTGTTCCCAAAAAGCATTTCCTCTACGCTGTGCTGGGGGCTGGAGGTGGGACAACCATGCTCGTGGGGCAATGCTACATCCTTCAATTGCGCTCACCTCCTCCCCCTGTCCCCTCACCACTGCCCAGAGACAAAGCTCGCTTTTGCAGCAATGAGTGCTGATGGGGAAGGACTGATGTCCGGAGTCACAAGAAACAAGTGGCACCATGTCACACGTAGTTTTCTGGAGGGGTAAGGACCGGACCGAGGGGCACTGTTTTGGGTGCAACGTATTTGCAGAAAAAGCCAGTCCAGAGAAGAGATGGAGTGGCATGCTATTTTTCTGGGTTAATGTGTGTAACGCAAAACGGGGGTGGCGGGGTTGCGTTTTTGCTTGATTTTGTAACATGAATTAAAGCCCAGACCTGGTAAGGCAATCTGTGTGACTAGTAAAATGGCACATTGTGCTTATGAAAGCAACAGACTGGCAGCCCAAACCCATTTACCTTTCGATTGCCCTCCCTCCCTGCCCCGCATGTCCAGCTCGGCTTTGATGGGGTCCTTTATCCTGCAGTCTGGAGAGCAGCACCGTGCTTGTACTTACCTTCCCACGCGGGCGTGCGGCCCTTCCTGCGCTCCCGTGGCGAAATCCCGGACACTCGAGAAATCAATGTCAGCTCCTCCAAGCCCATTGGTTTCTGTGGAGGCTGGGATTTCTATGCACATGAATAAGGGCAGGCTGTCCAAACCCTTTCTGCACATTGAATCCTATGGGTAAGGGCCTTGATTTAAGTGCAGGTAAATACTCTAGTCAAGCAAAGGCTACTGATGGCACTTGACTTATAACACTGTGAACATATATGTTAGTTGCCTGCATCTTTTATCTCCCAACACCCTCTGTCTTTCCCCTCCATGATTTTCTATTTGACATCTATATGTGCCCTCTATTTCTCTTTTAATCTTATTAATGGTTTTTATCTCTTTAACCCCTCCACCCTGGCTAAAAAAAGTGTAATTTTTTTTTAAATCACCCTCTGTTTCTTGCTCTAATTCTCTGATCTTTCTTTGCATCTCCTTCCCTGCTACCTCCCTCTTAAAGAAGTCCATGAACCAGGTATGTGACTTCTGAATTCCTCTGCGTCAATCTGAAGGGTTATTGTGTGCTGAAAATTCAATTGCACTTGGCAATTTCACAATTGAGTCATGTTCTAAATTGGGCAAAAATGGGAACTTTTCAAACAACAAAAAAAGGAGGAATGCCTTGTTTGACAGCTTTCTCAAAAATGATTGTTTATATTTAGTTGAAACAAAACATTTTGTTCCAACATTTTTTTTTTTTGGTCTTTCCTCAATGGAAGATTCCAAATTTTGAAAGGAAAATTCTACTTTAAATGCTTCTGAAATATTGACTTTATGGATTATATGGGATGTACATATAGACTAATACAAGAACAAATGTAGAATGGGAGATTGTCACAAGGCAAAATCCCCAAAAAGGCTTTTTTCTAGAGATGTTATTATCTATGCAACTATTTATGGTTGTGAAACTGTTTGTTTTTTAAATCAAAATTTTAGCTGAATCTACATGAGTTTTGAAATACTTAAATTAAATTGAAACTATGATTTCTGTTGGAAAATGGTTCCAGTAACTCTAATATTATACTCAGGAATTCAAAGATGGTGGAAGAAAACAGATAGAAACAAAATATTAATTATAAACTGTAACTTGCAGCTTCCTTACACCTTCCACCAGTTAATAATTTCCTCTGCTCTGTGATGTGTAATAATGAAGATGAGCTAACTGTTGCATGAAAAACATAATAACTTCTTTGTAAACAAATATCTCAATGTATATGGTCTGATAATAGCCACTGACTGGACTCAGAGCTATCCTTACACTGCGTACAGGAACACTGTAATGTTTATTATACAGAAAAGCTGAAACTGAACTTTCAGCATCCTCTGAACTGTCTGGGAAAATGACTGTGTGCCATCTGGAGTAGCTTTATCAAAACAGTCACACCTCTGCAGCTGCCCGCCCCAGCTATTTCCCTCTGCTGTCCGCAGAGGGAGATGGGCCTCTTAGTTTGGATTAGACCAGTACCTTTGCCAGGACTGGAGTGAGAAGAGAGCTGTCTGATTGACTTTTTTTTCTTTTTTTTTGCATGACTTAACACTTCAGTATTCATATGTGTGCTGCATCCCATTTCCCTCCTGTTCTGGCCACTTTTCATCTCATGTCCTTCTCTTCTCCTTCTAACCACATTCATTCTTATCTGTTATATGCTCCTAAGGTTTTTCTGATCTTGGTTAGTGCAAGTTAAAGGTCATTGCTACCATCCTGGCTGCTTTGCCTGACTTTGTTCCTCTTTGGCCTGGTATTTGTTGAATTGCTACTCACTGTTTAAGTGTTGGTTTCAAGCTTCGACAGCACACGAGCTTGAAATTCATGCAAAACATCAGGCATTAATGCAATCACTTTAACAACAAACCATACCTACAGTCTCCTCGTGTTTTCTTTTGCCTCTGTGACATAAAGCATAACAAAAAGGAAAGTTCATAACGAAGATGCGAATATAAAAATCTTAAAAGAAAACTTATGTCGGAGGCAGACTGTCCCAGCTTTTACATCACTGTATGACTATTTCATTTCCCTGTTATTAATGCTGTCTTTGTCTAATACATCTTCCAACTCATAGCCTTGGCCTGCAACAAATTCAGAGATGTGGCTCCTGTGTGATTCTTGATATAATTACTTTTTTTTTTCCATCGCTGACACTTGCTACCTAACCAAACGCTCGTGTGTGACACCTACATTCCTATGTATTAATCTGAGGCATGTGAAGATGTTGAAGAAAACTTTAGTCATGAAGAATCAATCCATCCGTACAAGTCCCTAAAATTTACCTTCCTTATAGGAAACAAGTATAACTATTTTTTTTTTTAACTGAAGAGTCACCTTCTAAGCAGCTTAGAAAGAAATATTTTAGTGCCCCTGAAAACTTTCAGGGCTGTGGCTATACCACGGCCAGGGCAGAGAGCGGGTACCCAAGCCGCGGAAACATGAGCTGCTTGTGTGGGCTGGAGCAGTGATTACTCCTTTGCAGCAGAGACCAGCCCTACATAGACCTGAATCTTTCCAGTGCAGAGCTAAGCCTCACGTTTGCCAGCAGAAGATCTTGGTGGAGTTTCAGATGCAAATGCAGAGATACAATTAAAGCCCTAGTAACTCTCACATCCCCAGTCCTGCTCCAGCAGCTAACAGCGCGTGCGTGCTGCTGGAACGCAGGTTACTCTGCACGCTTGTAAAACTCTCTTCTTGGGAATGTTTTCTTTCAAATTTAAGTGCCTGCTGTTTATGTATTCGCATGATTTAAATTGTTGCATCAACATTCAAATTCCTTTTATCTTTCATTTCTGTAGCATCTCCTCCTGTCTACTTCGTACCCCACTGTAATTACTCCCCTTTTCCACTCTTATTAACGCTCTATCTCTATAACAAGTCTGCAAATGATATTCCTCCAAGCTGGTCTTACCAAAGTTTGAGGTGATCCCTTCCTAAATAACTTATTTCTAATTCTTTTATCTTCCTTTCCTATGTTTTCCCCTTGACACTTCCTACTAAATGAAGCCCCCCCTCCAGGTATGTGATTTAACTTCTAAACTCCCTGGTGTCCGTCTGCTGGGACAGTGTGTGTGGGAATCAAAGGCAAGGTGACAGGAGACAACATCCCATCTGTTAATGATGGCTTGTAACTTGCATGACTTTGGGGTTGTTGGTTTTTCAGGTTTGTTTGGGGTTTTTTTTCTCCTCAGTAAAATGTAATTGGCACTAAGTAGGAGTAAACTTAGCTGCTGCATGAAAATTTTACTAAAAACTAGGGGAACACATATGCTAAAATGTGTTTTCACATATGTGAAAGAGTAGCTCAGCAAAATTGTCCTTGTGAAATGGGTTAAGTTCTGCACTGTGATAGGAGAAGGAATGTATCTTCCTACGGGGAAAGCTTTAGTTCAAATCTTGGGGTAGGATGTGACCCGTTGGCTGTACACAGGGAATGTAAATACTGTGAGATTTTGCAACATTTTTATGTCTGCTTTGCAAAATATTCAGTAGTGTGTGTACAGCTGAAGAGCAAAATCTGCTCCACGAATCCGCAAGGCTGATTGATTCTTGCTTTGCTAAAAAAACCCCCACCAGGAGCGAAATGCAGACCTGCACAGACTTTTAATGAACCTTTCCTTTCTATGGAGTAATCCATTTGTAATTCTACACTGCAAATGGATGTGGTGAACAGCAGTAGACTTACACGGACATATCGGTTGTCTTCAAGGAAGAAAATGGCTGTAGCCATAGCTCTAGAAAAGAGAACTAAACTGCTTTTGAAATTAGCCACACATCGATGATGAGTTACAGCAGGTATTTCAGTAGGTTTCCAGAGATGTCTGCTATAGGAAAGGATGGGTCTAATAGCGCTTTGAGAGTGTTGACTATGTTCATGTGCATATTTCAAATCAAGGTAAAGCTTGGTATGCTGTGCTGTCAGGTTGTGCTTTATGTCACATGATGCTCAGAAGTTTTTCTTTAAGCACTGCACTATTACTGTACATCTGCCTGTTTCACCTGACTGAACTCCTTTCCTGCCCTGTGATTTTCTGTTCATGTGCTATTTCAAATGTAATTAATTTATTTTATCTCAGATTGACTTCTTAACTTTGTGCCCCTCTCCCCTTTCCTTCTCCGCCCTTCCTCCCCTTTGGCTCAAAAGCTCTTTTGGTGTGTGAAATAACAGGTTTCTCGTTCTCATTCTCTTATTTTCCATCGCACCTTGTTCCATGACACTTCACACCTGAAGTTCATGAGCCAGGTACGTGATATGACTTCTGATTTACTCTACTTAGTTGCAACACAAATGTGTGTGCGCGCGCGTGCGTGTGAGAGAGCGCCCCAACAACAGGAGTCTTGGGTTGGCAGAAGAGAACAAAACAAGAGAAACAAATATTAACCACAATGATCACTTGCAGACCTTTTCTCCTTTAATCTCCACGCTTACTACTACTTTAACCTTACAGCACTGTTAACTCCTGACAGCCTCTCCAGATACCTTTTCTCCTTGCCTTAATTCACTAATTCCTTTATTTTTTTCTCCCCTTCATGCATTTCCTGGTCTCTTTCTCAGGCTTCCAAGAGCTTTAAATATCTGTTCTGTTTCTTTGTCTTTTCCTATTTCGTGTCTTTCCATCACTGCTTGTACCATGACACTGGCAGAGGAAGCCCCTGAAGAAGGTATGTGATGCACCTACGGACTCTCACCCCATTTCTCTTTCAGTGCTGGGGAACCAGTGTTAAAAACACTGACCTTGTTCAAGAGAAAAGTGGGCATGGGAGGGAAATGGCCTCTCCAGATGGCTTTGGATGAACATGGAGTGAAGGGGTTTATGTTTGCCAAATTAAATCACCAAAAAGGTGTTTTTTCTTCTTGTTCGGTTTTTGGAGACTCTGAGGTCCCCGTGTAGCAGGGAGAGAGTGGGGGCGGTTGCTGCTAGGAGAACTGCTGGTTGCAGATTGACTGCTGTGCTTCTTCTCTTTTGCTTTTATCCTTCAACCTACAGCTGATGAAGGCGGTGAATACTATGATGGTAGCTCAGTGTTGTCTTAGGACAACAAAGTCATCTTTCTAACATCTCACTCTTTTTTTTCCTGTATTTGTTTTTGTTCCTCACTTGATTTTAAACCCAGGAACTGGGCCAAAACATCTCTGCCGCAAAGAACTGCTTACTGTGCATATCCAGTCACCCCTGGGAGGGGGGGGAGGGAGTCACTTTTGTGCTGAGAAGCCTGTACCTCCTCATTAGGATAGAAGATGGTGAAAACCAAGCTCTAGAAGCTTGCTCTGGACTTGGCTGAATGGTGGCTTGAGCACATGGGTGGGGACAAGACTCATATAAAAGGACCAGAACTAAACGTATACAGGGTCAGTTTTGCTCTTGTAAGTGGGCAAGAAAACCTAAGGCCCCCGGGCCAAATTCAAAGCCAGTTTAAATGTACATGGACTTTTACAGGTCTTTGAAGTAGCTTGGTTGTGTTCTGACTTCCTCAATCCCTAGAACACCTGGCCAGCTGTTTCCAAAGACAAACCCCAATGACACGTGAAAACACTGCATTGTCTGTGTTTCCTTGTTTTGTTATGGTTTTGTAGAATTGTTTTTTTGTTTGTTTGTTTTAACAAACATCACTTTTCAGGATTTTTTCTTATTTAGGGAAATACCCTGAGGACCTTTCTGAGCCCCTTTCTCTCCTTTTTCTCTCTCTTTCCTTTTATTTTCAATAGCCAATTGATTTATATCTCTACTTTCAAGGACACACTGAGTTAGTGATGGTGCATCTGAGAAGTGGGATTAAGGGAGGGTGTTTAGGGATTTCTGAATGAAGTAAAGAGGGTTCAGATGGATTCACAGAAAGGGAGAGCAGTGTGTGAATATCTCATAGATTGAGCAGGAGAAAGCGAGGTTGTATTATGGTGGTATGTACTCTCCCTGGGCTAACCCTTTTGGAAACCAGAAACTCAGAGACTCTGTAATCACCAGGGCAGTGAACTTGGATTTCCAGTGGCTTTTGCCTTCTTTTGGCAGGGTTGTATGTGTGGATTTTGTAACAGCCCCATGGTTCATGGGCAGGATGACCAGAAGGTCAGTCAAAATCCACCACAGGATCAGGAATTTGCTATGACAATTCCTCCTTATCAACAAATTTTGGCCCAGTTCCTTGATTTGGTGTTTTGAAAGAAGGTGTGTTTCAAAATAAATCATGTCCCTGGGCTGCTTTTGGTGCATATAGTACAGACCATGCTGGGTCATGCACTGCAAAAGACGGATTTATTACTGTTTGGTTTTAAACAAAGGCTCCTATTTATTTGATATCCCCTTTTTCTGGTTTTCTGGAGGTACCTTTAAATAGTCTAACTGCAATTTCTAGAACAACTAACCTTAATTTTAATTTTTTTACAGTAGTTTGTTTAAGTTTAAAGTGCTGTTTTGGTGGCATCTGAAAGAAAATTCACAGAGTCATTGACATACAGGTGTCAATCCTGAAAAGTAAGGTCAACAAACAAAACCAGTCATTTCCTGTCTACTTCCCCCTCCTCAACAAAAAAACCAAACCAAAACAAAAAAAAAGGAAAAAAGTTACTAACTGTCAGCTTTAGGATAAACAGGAATGTTTCTGAAAATTATCTGGGTATGTCAGGAGGAAAGGGAACCCTGTGTGAATAACATCACTGGTAGACTGGTTAATCATGATTACTTTTCTTCTCTCCAGATTAAAAAACACCACCCAGAATGATTTAATGAATGTGTTAAGAAGCTCACTGGCTATTTGAAAAGCAAAACAATTGAAAAAAAGAATAACTGGAGAAATACAGAAGTATGCTGTTGGCTAATGGTATTGTTCTTTACTCAGTCCCATGCTCTGACTTGGCTGGCCCTGTGTGGAGCCAGGAGTTGGACTTGATGATCCTTATGGGTCCCTTCCAACTCAGGATATTCTATGATTCTCTGACTTAGGAGCAATCTGGGGCTTCCATTATATAAGTGCTTGAAAACACTTTTCTAATTACAGTTATTTTATTAGCATTGCTCTAGCACCTTGAGGCCTAGACTGAGATACGTTTTAGTAGACAGTGTTCTTGCATTAATTAAGAAAAGCCTGTCCTCAGAATTTCATTACTAAAATTGGTATGGGAAAGTGTGAGAGAAAGGAAAGGTTGTTTCTGATCTCCCATATCTTTTCTCTTAATTATCCCTATAACTGATTTCTGGCCATTCCCTCAATTCTTTTATATTCCAATATCCTTGCAACTAATGTCTCCACTAAATATGTCCCAGTACCAGTTTTTCCTCTTACAATATTTACTTTCATTTTCTCCTACTCTGTTCCGTTTGCTATTCCCAATTCCCTCCACCAGTCCCAAAACAGGATGCAAATAGGCATTTGAAAAAATAATACCACAATAGCTTTCTGTATGATGATATGGATAGCAGGGCTTGTGCACTCGTTCCTGAGGGAGACTAGTTTTACTTTTTGAAGCTGGTTGTTTTTACCAGATTCAATAGGCTGTGAGCTTTTTCATCCAGTTCTTCCCACTGAACTAACACAGGGAGAAGAGCCTTCTACTGTAGTATCCAGCAGCATCCCTGAAAGTTCAAACGTAGCATGTGGTTATGAAAGTCAACCTGGGTCCCTGTGAGACTGGTCCTGAAAAAAACCCCACGTAGGTTTAATTTACTTCTGTTTGTGAGAATAACAGTGCTGAACTTACTAGCACTACACTGGAATTAATAACTAAATCTTAAAAAGCATAGCAGAGAGGGGAATTGATCACAAGCACAAATGTTAAGGAAGTAACTCATAAGACAGCACGTTTCTGAGAGCCAGGGAAAGGTCACTTGCAGGGGAATACTTCTGACTGCCAGAAGGCCCAGGTTGACAGTCTCTGTGATGGTTTAGCCTGCTTGTCAGGCCATTATACCTCTCCTGGAGATGCAAAGATCATTCCTGTTAACACCTGTGGGAATTTTGCATGTACCTCAGCAGAAGAGGTTGATCACTAAGAGAGGATGTCCTTTTCAAGCTGGGTTTGAGGAGCTCTGCACAGTGCAGAGCATCTTCCCCATGGCACCAAGGTATCTCAGGGACCTGGGCCCTAGGCTATCTTGGGAGTCAGTGATCCCAGAGAAAGTGCTTCAGAAGGCTGCTTCTCTCCTGGCCTCCATGTAAAGGCATTTGAGCAAAACTGGAGAAGCCTAATTGTCATTGACATGACTGTGAATTTAGGTTAACTTTAGTGAAAGAAATGCTGATTGAAAAACGCAAAATTTTCTCCTACCCTCAACCCCAGCTGTCCTCCTTAGAACTTCAGTCAGGATAGTTTGAGAAAAATAATGTAACATTTACATGAAACCATTGCCTTCCAGATGCTACGTTTGGGACTTTCATACATTCTGACATATTCTGCTTCAAGGGTAAACTAGATTCACTCCTAGCAAAAAGGGGTGTGTGAGTGTGTGCATTTCTTTTTGAGGTGCTTGAGATTAACCAGTTTCTCTGGGATGTTTCCCCTAAGAATAAATTTTCCTTCCCTCCTTTTACTTTATCAGCTGGCATGATCACTTTCTAACTGTTCTCCCTCTTTTTCCCTTCCTGTTTTGCTCTATGTTTCCAAATACAGAGGAAAAGCCCAGAATAAAGTAAGTATGAGGGGCAGGGAGTTTCAAAACCCTGGGACCATTTCCTGATCTAGCAGCAGCCCTTAGACTGATTGTCTATTAAGCAAGTGGCCACCAGAAGCCTTTATCCAACTTTCCCTCATGCAACACCCAGCTGTTCCTGCATGCTTTTCCAGGATGTCTGCTTCTACCAGAGGATGCTTTAGCAGTAGTTACTGGACAGGGTCTTAAGACCAGTTCCTGATAGTCAGAGGACTCCTGAACTGTTCAAGATAAAGTTGTCCCATAGTACTCCAAGATATACACAGCTCAACACTAAACCCTTTGTGTGAGGCCATGTCTGGGGAACTACCCATCTATCCAGGGTCACTGACAGTAGGAAGGATGGCAAACATTGGGCTGGGCTGACCTGAGCTTAACTAAGGTTTCCTACAGACCTTCTGGCTCTGGGCCCTGGCACCCTCCCTTCCCACTCTGCCAGCTGCCCCAAAAGGAGCGGGTGGCACTCTGCCCACAGCCTTGAAGGCTGCCATGTTTCTGTGGTAGGGAGTGACCACAGGCTTTGGGAATGAAAATTGTTTTCAGGGGTAAGTCCCTGCCCTGCATGGTCTTCTATGAAGGACAATAGTCCTTAGTGTTACTCTTGAGTAGTTTTCCATTGACTTGCTGTTTCACCCCTCTGTATCTCCATCAACATTTCTCATTGTCAGTTTTGTTACTGAGGGCAGGGCAGGAAGTGCTATGTAAAAAGCTTCCTGCTCTTTAAGATGAAAATAATTTTGATTGTTTGTTTTGTTTTTGTTTTTAACTCTCTGCAGACTAACTGCTCCTAAAATACCAGAGGGTGAGAAAGTAGATTTTGATGTAAGTATTCCTGAGACTGACTATGTTTGTCTGTCTGTACCTGAGCCATACAGATGTCTGCAAACCCACATAACTCCTCCTGTATTGGATACTGCTGAGGATAAAGTCACGGGCAAAAGCATAGATGTCTTGCTGCCTTTTTTCAGTGAATGACTGAAAGACTGCTCCCTGAAACTCTCTAGATACATTTATTGCTTACATGACTAAAATAAAATGTCAATTCACGGTTTGGTGGGGTTTTATTTGATCCTTGAATCCTTGAAGCCATTATATGAAGCAAGAAGAAAGGAACTGATTTAGTGCTCTCAGATCCCCTGTCCCAATGTTGTAAATGGTTTGAAAGTTGCAGGTTGAAATAAAGCAGGTCCATACTCATCCGTTGCTGAGAAACACCACCTAAACCAACACAATTTTAATAATAGAGATCCAGATACCTTCCTAGACACTTGATAGAAAAATTAAGACACTCTGGTGCTGAAAACCTCCACAGAAATACCTGCTTTGCCCAGAAATGCAGGAGCATTTTCTAGATAAGATTCATATCAAAAAGTGAAGTCATCTAAGTATATGCAAAGAGAAGACAGCTAAGCAAAAACAGGGATAAAATCTGATGTAGGAGAATGGAAAGTGTAGATTCTGTTCCATTTTGGGCTCCTGACTGTCACCTGGATGAATGATTGACTGTCTCTGACCTGCACCAACAGCCATTTAAGCTAATCCCATAGATTTCCGTGGATATCTGCACTTTATACTTTTGTTTCTTTGTGTCAGTAGGGTGCTGGGAACATCCAGCGCATGTTCTTAGGGCAATATAGGCTGACTTAATGCATCTTCCTGCTCTTCTAGGACATCCAAAAGAAAAGGCAGAACAAAGACCTGATTGAACTGCAGGCCTTGATTGACAGCCACTTTGAAGCCAGGAGAAAGGAAGAGGAAGAGCTGGTTGCCCTCAAGGAGAGGATTGTGAGTCCTCGTACCATGATTTCCCTGTATTAACTAGACTGAGAAATCCTCTGTAGATGAGGAATTGATTCCAGAGTTTGGCAGAAAGCTGTACAAAAATGACTGGTGAAGTCACCACCAAATGGCTTCTTCCCATATCTGTTCCCTGTCTTCAGCTTCTTGTTTTACATCTGGGAATTCCACATATTCTGGCAAGGGAGTAGGTGGCCCACCCTCTACAAATCAAAGGTCTTGGCGGTGGGGCATAATACTGGAGGTAGATAAAGTGACAGTAATGAACTCAATGCCTCTCCCACCGCTTCTTGCAGGAGAAGCGCAGAGCTGAAAGAGCAGAGCAACAGAGAATCCGGGCTGAGAAGGAGAAGGAGCGTCAGGCAAGGCTTGCGGTAAGTGTCTTTGCATCTCTCTCCTTGCCTCAACATCAAATTGGAGATTTCCAGAGACAGAAAAACCTACAGGTGCTGCCTCTCTCATTCCAGAGAAGAAATGACCACCCCCTTAGAGCAAGAAGCAGAAAACAGGAGTTGCCTAGACTCATCCACATGTGTATGTGATCACATTCCCTGCAGTCACACTGGCTGTTAGGGAAGCAGTGAGTGTCCCTAGAGTAATTTGCTTCTGTGTGTCACACTCCACAGGAGGAAAAGGCACGGAGAGAGGAAGAGGATGCCAAAAGAAAAGCTGAGGATGATCTTAAGAAGAAGAAGGCTTTGTCCTCCATGGGTGCCACATACAGCAGCTACCTGGCTAAGGTAAAAAGCGTGGGTTGGCGGAAGAAATACAAAGCCATTAAACCATGAGGCTGACTGGAAAGAGCCTTTATTACAAGTTGAGAAAACAGCTCCCCTTTGCTTCTTCTGGATCCCTAGCAGCTTGTCATACATGCTCTGTCACTGAAATAATTTCATTCAGCCTGAATGTCTGAAGTCTGACGTTAATTGATGCTCTGAAAATAGGCTGATCAGAAGAGAGGGAAGAAGCAAACAGCTAGAGAGACAAAGAAGAAGGTCCTAGCAGAGAGGCGCAAGCCCTTGAACATTGACCACCTTAATGAAGACAAGCTGAGGTAACATGCCTATCCTAACTTACTGAATGTAATCCACTGAAATTCAGTCTTACTGTCCTGGAGTCTTCTCTTGTAAAAAAATGAAATGGAGGAAGGGGCCTTTCTGAAGTTCATCACAGGACAAAGTTAAGTTGTGCCCTTCCTTGATCTGGTGAATGGAGGTGAAATGAGGCTATAGGAATTGTTGCTTCAGTAGTTATCTAGTCACAGTCCTGGCATAGATCAATTAGCCTCTCCTACTAATTAGGAATAGTCACTTATGGGACTAGGTAAAAATGTTAAACCCAGCTCTGTGATTAGTTGAACAACTATGGTATCTGTAGTATTCCTGGGGGTGAATTTAGCTGCTAAGGTATGAGTATGGGTCTCGATGGAGGCTGGTGAGCTGAGACCTCCGGTGCAGAGCAGTCATCAGATGATAAGCTGGGCTCCACACATTGGAGTTTACACATGATTGAAAAATAAGGCTGGCTCACCTCAGCCCTGAAACAGATGAGATGGTTGCACAATGGCAGCTGCTCTGCTCATATGAGTGGTCTCAGAGTCCTCATTCCTTCTTGTCTGATTCTCCTGGTTTCTTTTCTTTCATTAAAAGTTTGGGGGCAAATTAAATGTGTAGGCATGTGCAAGAGTGCAAGTCTAAAAGGTTTTTGGGTGAGAAGGTGAGAAAAATGTGACCTTGGGTAGTTTTCAAAAGATGGAAAGGGTTTGCTGGAAGATGTGTGAACTGCATTAGATAAGACGTTAAAAGCCTCATTACTAGTGATGTAAAAACAGTAGAAAATATATGATGTGATGTGTTTCTCCCATCTTCCTTTCACAATAAACACACAGGGACAAAGCTAAGGAGCTGTGGGACTGGCTGTACCAGCTGGAGACTGAAAAGTATGACTTTACAGAGCAGATCAAGAAGAAAAAATATGAGGTGAGTTGAGAAGACATTTTGCTAATGGCATTGGGTCCAAAAAGTAAAAATCTTTATGACTCCTCAGGCAAAAGACATGTGGTGACTTCATTTGGGTCTCTGATGCCCTCTTGCAGTATTTAAGCAGCAAGACCCTTGGAAGTACATTCCCTTAACATACACACTTGAACTGAATTTTGCATTTTAGGCTGAAATTGAGTAGTCCACTCTCGAGGTTTTCAGTACCCCATGGAACGGCAATCCCAGCAGCAAATGGACTCTCCACCCTCTGCCCAAACATGTAATTTTTTCTTGTTTATCTATAGGTAACAGTGGCCCAAAAAATCAGTCACTCAATTCACTTGTGTCCATTGCAAAGTAATATTTTTAAAGCCATCTTTGATTTCACACTTGAACGTTGTAAGTTTTACTCCCATCCCAGACAGATTCCCTATGGACTGAGCTCTCTGGAGTCACTGAAAACTGTCTCCAGACAGGAGCATCTGACTGAAGTGTCATATGGTAACAGAGGGTGGACGTGTTTCCTTTGCAGCCAGAGCACAGGGCTGCACTCAACTACATCAGGTTTCAATGGCTGAGAAATCCTACTGGATCTCTCTCCATCTCACTCTCCTTTTAATTCCCAATCACACAAACACATGCTGACAGGGAATGAGCAACACCAATGTAACTATCTCAATCTCTCTTAGATTTTAACAATGCGTTGCAGGCTGCAGGAGCTTTCCAAGTTGTAAGTACAATGAAATTGCCTGTCTTACAGCAGCAGCAAAGGCTAGCAAATGCATGAGCCTGCCGCATGGTCAGAGGCCAGGTGCTAGACAGAAACTGGCACCTGGCTCCAAGTGCAGAGAGAAAATAGAAAACTGGATCTTGTGTCTCTCCCTTCATTTCCTTTTTCTCTCCCCTTTCATTCCTTGAAAAGAGATGAAGTGGTAATTTAGGAAAAGAGCTGGGATGTGGCTGAAGGACAGAGCATGCAACTCAGAACCTTTCTAAAATGATTCCCTATCCAACCTCTGGTATTATGTGCACCGCTGAGTCACCCTGAAGCACCTGGGGTACATGCAGAAGCTTAGAGATGCAGGCATAATACCCAGGACTTCACAGAAATGAATGATACGGGGTTAGGAAAGATTCTCCACCTTGTGGCCACATGCTTATCCAGACACAAAATACTGGAGAAGGCCAGCTTAAGAGTAACTGGTCAATTGGGTGTGGAACAAAAGCAATTAAGGCAGTGCCAGAGGAGACATACATGCCACAGTAATTAAACCTCTGCATAAACAAAGAGATAGCTGCTGATGAAAAGCAAGGAGAGGAAGTGCACAGAATGAGCAAAATTGAAGGGAAATGCACGGCTGAGATAGAAGAAAAGTGGAAGAAAAAAAGGGAAGGTGATAGCAGGAAAAAAAGTGAGGAGAAAGGTAAGGGAAAACAGCAAAGGGGAATGAAGGAGACACAAGCAAGGATGAAGGGAGAGACAAAGGAAAGAACTGGGGGACACAGAAGTTGAGCTGTTCTTTAGCTCGAGTGTCTGCTCTTTAGTGCTTCATTGGAGAGTGAGTGTTGTAGTCACTATCACAAGGTTATCAGCTGAAGGTAAGTGTTAAGCTCTTGGGTCAAACTGAAGACGGTTCTCCTCCACACTTGGTAAAAATACTTGGTTGCAAAAAATAATCTAAACTGCTGCTGTAGACATTAAAACTTCCATGAGTAAGTACAAAAGTAGCTGATTCGCTGATCTTTCCTTCCTTGTGTTGTCCTGTTCCTGCTAATGTTTCAGTTTCTTATTTTGTTTCTGTTTGTCATGGAAAGACTTGAACCAGAAAACACTTGTTATTGGGCCAACCTGAATGTATGACTTCTTTTCTCTTGTTTCGCATGTGGGGAATATCAAGTGTCACTTTAAATATTCAAATATTGGGTCATCAGTTCTTGGACCTGTAGAACCCATAAACTTTGAATTACACCAAAAGCAGAAACAAAGCATATGTCTTAGTGAGTCCTTTTTTCCAACCCAGGAAATTTAGGTAGAACCTTGACTCGGTTACGAATAAGAAGGTGAAGGGACTCTATCACATCCTAGTTCTTGTGAGCTTTTCCAGTACCTGAGCTGGAAGAGTACTAAGATTTCAGTAGTGATTCCTGGGTTATGGGCCAGAACTGAGGCGCTAAGTCAGGCCATAAGGTGCTCATCCTGTGCAAGGTAGGTGTTTGCTTTCCCATGCATCAGATTGAAATACCAGGTAAAGAAATAGATGTTCTGTCTTGTAGGACAGACTCACTAGTGGCTTGCAGTCATCAACAAAGCTTGGGGAAGTGTTCAGAGCTCCAACTCCAACTTTTTTCTCCATGGTTGCTCAAGTTCTCAAATATTTTCTTCTTTGGCCCCTTTAAACATTGTCTTCTCTAATGAGTGTCTCGGAAGGTGGTGGCAACTGTAAGCTCCTCACCTCCTGCTCTCCCAACCAACAAAGGTGTTCCAGCAGAAGTGTGCTCCATCTTCCATTCTTGAGATCCCCATCCAAAGTCCACCAAAGCTTTTTGAGCTTATACACTCCTGAATGTGTAGGAATAGGGGAAGAGTGAAAAGGTGAGGCTGACACATACAGGTGGATAGGGCAATGCAAGAGCTTTCCAACTGGCCAGGGTGACATTCATGGCAGTTCACCTGCCTGCAGTTTGACACGTGAGTTCACAGGAAATTAACTGGTATACATAAGAACTCTTCCAATAAAGGTTATAAAATTCTAGCTCTTCTTTCCCTTGACATATGAAATTGGCTTGCAGATTTATTGCCAAGGAGCAACTTTTCTCTCCTTTAAGCAAGGCTGATCTTCTATTTCAAAGGAAGTATTAATTCCTACCATCGGCACTTACTTCCAGCACTTCGGCAGGTAAAGCTTCACTCTCTATGAGGGAACAAGGTTTTGTTATCTCTAAAAACTGTGGTCATATATGTTGTTTGCAGATTGTCACCCTCAGGAACCGGATTGATCAGGCTCAGAAGCAGTAAGTACCTATATCCCCTTCCTAGCTCCTGGCTTGGGGATATCTTCTCAGTGTTCAAACTAGTCGCTTCAGACTCAACACCAACATTTTCTTGTTGCAATGAAATGAGGCTAGAGATGGAAGGGCAACTCCCATCCTGCCTCACATTGAGAAAATGAAGGGGAAACTGAAGTGAACATAACAGCTAACAAGAAACAAATCACATTTCTTCACACCATATCTGCAAAATTTCCATCTGCTTATTGCTAAGGTTTTCAAACACCTGACTGAGGTGCTTTGAATACTTGAGGGAATACAACCCTTGTTTGTGAAGGGTAAACAAGTGGTTGCTAAGATTATAAGGAATGGTGTGTAACATGACTAACATCATGGGATTATTGTCGTGAATTCTTTTCATTTATCATCTCTCTCACACCTTTCCCCACAAGACTTCTACTTCATTAGATTTTTTGACTCTTATCTTTAGCCATTCTAGGTTTTTATAGTGAATTTATGAGAGACCAGGCCTAGCCTGGGGACTAGGGATGTAGAAAGCTAACAGATACAGAGAAAGAACTGCAGGGAAGCAAGAGAGGAGAGCTCTGCAGTGGTGAGATTTGATCTTCACTGTGCTTCTGTATCTTCTTGGCAAAGTCATGCCAGGAATGAAATGGTGGTCTTTGGTGATGTCTTTGAATGACAGCAGTGACCAGACACTGCCTTCCCACTTCCCCAAGCCACCCTGCTTTATCAGATGAATGTACATTTGGGGGCTCAGTTGTCTGTAGATGCCAAACAAAAGGCTTGACCTTCCCATGGTATTTTCTGTACAGAGCTGTAGGCTGATAAAACTGAGAAGAATGTGCAGCTGCAGAAGGATGCCATGGTTTGTCTGGGTGTAGCTGCTCTTCTGAGACGCACTACCACACCACCCACAACAGGCAGTACCATTAAGGCATGTTTATTCCCCCAAAAGACATGATACTCTCTCAGGACATCATTTGAAAATGTTGCACTGAGAAGCCCACAGCTCATGAGATTTCTGTGTACTTAAATTTCTATCCATGCTAGACTGTATCATTCCAAAGCAATGTCTGCTAACGTGTTATACAAAGATCAAGTGATCCTTTTGCTTCAGACTTTATTAAGTCTCCTTAAGCACACTCTAAAGGTTAGGCATAACATCAAACATCACAGGCACTTACAGAGATAAAAGGACTCTGCCTTCATTAGAGGAGCTATGCAGTTCCTATACTGGGGTTTGAACCTGCAGAGAGGCTGGTAAAAGGGACAATGAGATGAATTTAAGATAAGCAGAAAATGCTCTGCGCTCTTTCATATAAAAGGTCAATTTTTCTTATAGACCAAGTCTAACTTGGTCAAAAGGTAAAGTATTCACTATGTGTACGTCTGTGTCACTGTCCTTCCATAAATATGGCTAGTGCTCTTGAACCGATCCACGGGGCAGCGCTGCAAGAATATTCCTGGATGTGTCATCTACATTTTTTTCTGCTCCCTGGAGGAAACAGTGGTTCTGAAGAAGGCCTCTCTGTTGATAGCGAGGCCCCATCACATTGTGCTTGGCCCCCAAACCCATGCTCTGCCATGTCAAAGAGCTGCCCCCAGTTTGCATGTGCTTTGGTTCAAGAAGCGGCCTCATCATCACGTGTGTGAGACGGAAAGGTTTGGTGGTGTGCCAAGCCCCCAAAGCCAAGTGGCTGCCTGTAGGAGCCAGTGCAGAATCTAACCTGACTAACTTCATGCCTGGCACCTCTCTGACTCCAGGCGTGCCTGCTTCTCATTCAGAAGGTAAGTGGCTTGCATGTAGGATTACTCTTCTGTGTGCAAGAACATACTGTTTGGAGAGCGTTTGCGTCAGGTGCTTTGCGTGGGGAGTGCAGCTGAACTACTCACACACACACACCACGAGCAAGATGGGGATACTGGTACGAGGGGGGAGGCCTAAAGAGTTCTTTGGACTGTTTTGGAAGCTCTTGCTCCCATGATAATAAGGCAAAAGCAACATTGCCTTTGCTAGAGCAAGGCAATTTTTAGTTGTATTTAAATTATTGCTCAGCTTTTTGCCTCCACTACTAGATGACTAGAGCATCTGAGGGATATGAATAGAGCTCCCTGATAATGAGGAAATTTTCTCTAGAAACAGTTCTAAATCCTAAAATCCAGATCATACCAGACTTGAACTCAGGAAACACCAAGTCAATGGATGCTTAGGCCTGAGACCACCTGGACTTCTGTCCTGATAATGCAGGAATCTGGAAGGCTTCACCTCTTTCAGGCACGCCAATTCTGGCCTTTCACTAAGAGCCCGGGGAGCAATCTTCTTCCACAATATCAACTGTTCTTCTCAGGATGTGCAATATGGCAGGTGTGCCCAAACATGTGAGAAATGGAGGAGCTTGATCCTAATCTGAGTCTGAAATGTGCAGTGGTCACAGAGCCCCACCTCCTCCATCATGCTGACATGTCTTCCTTCCTTTTGTATTGTAGCAGCAAGAAGGCAGGAGCCAAGGGCAAGGTTGGCGGGCGCTGGAAGTAATGAACCAGGCAGGATGGCCCTCAGCAGTGTGCCAAAACCCTGCTGGTCTCCTCTTTCCTCCTTCACCCATCACTTGTGCTCCTACACCTCAACGATAACAAAAATTGCAACGTCAGCCTGGTTTGGCTATTGCTGCTGCTTTTCTTTTTCTTCCTGGAGGGGTCTGGTGGCTTCCTCAGTCAAAAGGAAGCAGGTTCCTTGTGAAACTGTGGTGACTCCTTGCTGGCATCTTCAATTCCCGCTGAGCATGTCCTTTATCCTCCTGATACCAGCCCTGTGCTCTCCTGTGGATTGCTGTGTACAAATCTCTGGATTTTGTAAATAAAAGCGCGACCAGTACCTACTCCAATGACAGCTCTCTGGAATGGTGTTTCATACTTTATTTAATAACATCCCTTTTTACAAAGATTCAGGAGTTGGTCCAAATCCCCAGTTAATATTATTTATTCAGCTCCACACCTGGGAATGAGACTCAGTGTCATCAACAAAGTCCTTTTTACAGCCATCATACAGACAGATAGCAAAAGCTGACTCTGTTCTGGGGCAACTCATAATCTGGATGCCAAATGTAATTGAAATTGACTTGAAGGTTTGAGTGAGGAAGGGAATCAAAGAATTAGGAATAAAGGAACAAACCCACAGAAGCAGCAGCTTTCAGCACATGGTATTTCTTAAATGCAGACAAATGACAGTACAATATAGAGACCGATTCAATCAAACATTACGTTAAGATGTTTATTGAGGCAATTATCCTACATATAGTATTGTCAAGTGTGAATTGCTCGGTTAATGGAGTGTAGATGTCAAAACATAAATGGCTGTTACTAAATTTGGAATGTGAGCTGTTGTGTGGGACCTGTTGGCTTTGCCAACCCTTGAAATGCCCTGTTGGTGGGAAGCCCACCAGGGTCGGTGTTCTCCCCCATATTTCCAAACTTGTGGCTGCTGCTTCTGCCTACGTTCACACTGTGGCTCTCTGTCAGCCCATCCTACAGTGTGACAGATTTTTAAGAGTGGTTTAGGTGGGAAGAGACCTTCAAAAATCATCTTGTCTAACCCGTCTGCCATAGTCAGGGACATCTTTTGCTAGATCGGGTTGCCCAAAGCCCCATCCAACCTGGCCTTGAACACTGCCAGTGTGATGGGGTATCCACAGCTTCTCTGGGCAAACTGGTGCAGTGTCCCACCACCCTTACTGTATAAAGTTTCTTCTTTATGTCCAATCTAAACCTACCCTCTTTCAGTTTAAAAGTGTTGCTTCTGTTCCTGTCACAACGGGCCTTATAAAAAGTCTCTCTCCATTTTTCTTGTAGGCTCTCTTTATATGTCAAAAAGCCCCAGTAACAACCCCCCAGAGACTTCTCTAAGCCAAAGAACCCCAGCTCTCTCTGCCTGTCTTCACAGGGCTGGTGTCCCAGCCCTCCCACCATTTTCCTGGCCTTGCTGTGGGCCCACTCTAACCGGTTGGTCCCTCCCTGTCTGTCTTGTGCTGGGGACCCTGAAGCCGGACACAGCATCACCCCTGCTGTAGAGGAGAATCACCTCCCTCCTGTAACCCCGAGGAAAAGACACGAGTTAAACACAGCCAAGGCTGCAAAGATCCCATGAGATGCCACCGGGCAGGTGCTCCCACCCCACCGCCCCCTGCCCCTCCGAGCCTGCAGCTTCTCTCGGGGAATTCTCCCCTGCCCCCGGGCCGTGCCTGCCCCGAGCGGACCCGCGGCGCGGCGGGGCCCGGAGCGGGCAGCGGTTGTACGGGGCAGCCGTCAGGGTGTGTGGTCAGGCACCCGCGGCCCGGCCCTCCGCTCTTCACAGCCCCCAGCCCACGCAGCGGCGGTCCTCCGCGCCAGCAGAGGGCGAGAGCTGCCGCCGCCGCCCCTTCGGGAGCCGCTCTCGAGTCGCGCTGTTTCCGGGCCGGGGCTCGGCCATGGCGACGCGCGCTAGGAAGGCCGTGTGAGCGGAGCGGGCCGCGCCGCCGCGGGGAGCGGGATGGGTGGGCTCGGCTCGGCTTGGGTCGGCTCGGTGGTGGGGGTGTCGGTCGGTCGGTCGGTCGGTCCGTCCGTCCGTTAGCCAGTCAGTCAGACGTGGCGGTGTCTCCCCGCAGGTACCCGCTGTTCCAGCTGGGCGGCCCGCAGCTGCGGATCTTCCGGCCTAACTTCTTCATGCTGGCGGTGCGGCCCGGCGTGCCGCAGCCCGAGGACACCGTCCAGTTCCGCGTCTCCATGGAGTGAGTGCGGGGCGCGGCGTGGCTGGGCTCCCCGCGGCTGCAGCTATCGCGGGGCTGGGCCTGCCCTGCTGCGGGAGGGGCCCAGCGCCATCCGGAGGGTGCAGAGGCTCCCGCCGCTTCTAGGGCACGCTTCCCTTCGCTCCGCCTAACGCCAGTGCCACATGCCCGGCATACAACCTCTTGTCTCGTCGTTCTGGGCTGTAGCTGGTCTGGTTTGCCGAAGGGTGGGGTACCGAATTGCCAGATAGCACCCTTTGGGTTGGGGAAGGGCCTTACCCCTCAGGGAGTCCTTATAGAGACTGGAAGGCCACTAATTTGAAGGCGAGCTTTGGCTCCTCTTCCTGTTAGTGAGGCTCAGCCTTCCCAAAGACAGGCTTATGAAGAAGGAAGTGCTTGTGCTTATGGAACCCATAAGAATCATGAAGTCCAACTCCTGGCTCCACACAGGGCCAGACAAGTCAGAGCAAGTAACTGGGCGTGACATCTGGATGCTTTGTGAACTCAGTCAAGCTGGGTGCTGTGACCACTTCTCTGGGGAGCCTGTTACAGTGCTTGACCACCCTCTCAGTAAAGAACCTCTTCCTAATATCCAACCTAAACCTCCCTTGTCATAGCTTCATGGATGATTAATTGCTGTAGTAGTATGTGGTCTATGTTGAGTGTATACTTATGTGCAGTAAAGCTAATTTGGTTAAAAGAAGAACTGATATTTATTCCAGAGTATCAACCAATCTATAAATACTCTAGCTCTGTTTTATTTTTTTTTTAATACTTGAACTTTCCCTTCTTTCCCCAAAATATCTTTGTATTGCCTAGGATGACAAGAGTGGATATCAAGAATTACCTTGAAAAAATATACAACGTGCCAGTAGCTGCAGTGAGGACCCGGATACAGTATGGTAAGTGTAGCAGAGTAACCCAGAGGGATGAGTACAGCATCACTGCACAGCCATAACAGACTTTTCCTCTCAAAAGGTCCATTAGATTTCAACAGACTGCTTCCAGGTGCTTAGCTGGTGTTGTTTGTCAGCTCAGTTGTTTATTTGTCCTTTGAAACGAACATGCACCACTTCATATTTGAAGGCTTTGATTAGATTATGATGTAAGCTTAGTTTTAAAAAGAAAAATCTGAATTTAAAACATCTCATCATCTTGATGAGTTGTCTAGCTTGTGCTCTATGCTTTTGTAGTTGTTTGCCTTGAAGAGTGGGTGTCTCATTTCAGAAGGAACTGCTTCATGTGTTTTCATAAAGTTAGTAATTCATTTCAGCTATAGTCTTTTTTTAAAAAAAAAAGTGAGATTGCCTTTTGTTAGATCATAACATCTGCTCTGTGTGCATGCCAGGTAAAGTTTGTAGAGGAAAGAAATATTCTATTAGACTAGTAGATAATGTCAGAAGAACATCTTGACAAAACTTTCAGTTTTTCATCACCTGTTGTCACACGCTTCCACTGTGGACCTGCATGCTTCCACTCATGGAGTGTTGCCAACCCTGCACAAAGCCCAAAACACAACAAAACACCCCACCACCCAAAACCAACATAAAACCAACCCAAGAGGGAAAAAAAAAGTTGCCATTTTAAGTTATATTGAAGTCTGACTTGGAGCAAAGGGACCCACCTTAAGTGAGATAAGCTAAATTTATATATGGTCACCTTTTCATAGGAATATTTCCCAGAGTTTGTCTGACTGCAGTTTGGTTGCAGTGCAAAGTCAGGAATACAATTTTTATGTTGTTTCCCTTTTTGATCACCAGGGAGTGCATTAATCAAATGGAGAGTGACGTGTTGGTTAGGACATCTTTGGCTGAGTTGTTCTTTTTTTCATGCTGTGACTCGAGCAAAGCAGTTGATTGATGTGTTCATAATGATAAAAGTAGGGATGATTTATAAAAAAGGATAGGAAAAAAGAACTGTAGTAGTGAAAAATAGAGAATGAAAGAAAAAGCTTCCAAATAAGGTTGCAAAATTCAGAACATATAAAAGAATAAAAAGAAAACAGAAAGATCACCTGTAGTATGTCTGTGTGAAAAATAGAATTAAACAAAGCCTTAAATACCAAATACATGCAGTTCTAAATGGCATTGAAAAATATTCATGCTTGTCTTTATAACCATTTTGTCCTCCCATTACTAGTGGAAGTGATGGTAGAATGTATATACATATTCAGGAAAGGGGGTGTGTGTGTTAGAATGTCCAGTAATTTGAGAGCTTTAATGTCTGCCTAACAGGGAAAATAAATCTAACTTCCCACTTAGTTGTGACCAGCATATTTGCCCAAGGTTGAGGTACTTTGCTTTTTTTGGATGTGGAGTGTAAATTCCTGATGTGTAAACGGTAGATCCAGCTCCTAAGCTGGGTAGTAAAACTTGACAAGTTGGAAGCTGTTCAGTGGTTGTGTCCTCCTTGTCTTCCTGAAGCTGTTGATGTTGGGAGGACAGTTTATCACTCATGGCCCCTACTCAGGACACTTATCTCCGTGCTTCTTTGCAAACTTGGGGTGTGTGATGTGAAGGCACTAAGGTGTTAGCAGCCTGAGTCAGGTGCTTGAGGAGAGCAGCATCTACCAGTTTCAGTACGTAGTTGTGATGCTGTGTTGGTACTGAAGAAAGAGTGCTCCTCTTAACAATAAATCAGAACTAGAGGAGTCTCCCCTTCAGTTTGGCCTTGCTTTGGGAACTTGGGAGTCCTCAGAAGTAAAAAGTGTGACTCTTAATTTCTGCAGGTGCAAACAACAAGAGGAATCACAAGAATCAGAGGGTGAAGAAGCCAGATTACAAGGTCGCCTATGTACAGCTGGTGAGTTTACATGGATGCTGGTGGGGAAGGAGGAAGGGGCTGTTAATCAGCTAAGCTAGGAGTAATGTTCACTGAGTTGTCCACTTAGCTGAATGTTTTTGCCAGCCCTCTAATACTGACATTTTCTTTAATGCCTTCCAGAGTGTATAAAGATATTTAAATGACTTAGTCTAAAAATCAAATTCAAACAAATGGTTAGTTTTCAAGTCCCGTGTTTGTTTGAGGTCTGTAAGTTATGGTCTGATGTCATATGGTGCTGCTTTGCCAGCGAGTTCCATGCTGACCTTGTACTCTGTGTACTGGAAGGTTCATGACTTGTGTGGTTGATTGCTGAAATGTCCAGTAAGTGAAAGAATATATTGTAAAGGTATGGAACTTCTTATTAAAGCTTTTTGGATTTCAGAGAAGACTAAGGCATATTCCTTGGAGAGGTTTTAGTCATGTCTAACAAGCATGCTTTGTGGCTAAACTGGGTTCTGAAACGTGTGTTGGTTGCCCAGTGGAAAAGGAGCTTCATGTTCTTAGGAATTTCTTTCATAACAGAAGCATATTATAGTTTAGACTTCTCTTGGGCTTACCTGTCTGCAAAAAAGAAAACCCCTTCATGACATTAAAGGAATGCTATTTATGGCTGTAAAACCGTAAGCTGAGAATTGCTGTTGGCAACAGCACCTCAGTGTTACTCCATCCTGGGACAAGGATTTAGTGGGGGGGGAATGCTGTGATCTGCGTAGACTTCATACAGACTTCGGGTCAAACTGAAGAGGCACAGACAATGGGAAATCTGATAGCTTTTAATTTTTCTGAGTTTGAATGTGCTTAGGGGTTTTTCTCTAAGCCCCTTCTGAGAAGGGGAGTGGAAAGAAAAGTGAGTATAGTGTGGTTTTCTGGAGAGCCCATACCTTTAAAAGAACAGTGTAATGCACAATGCTAGTAGAAGGTTTATGAGTTATGTTTAGATGAGGACTAACCTTACTTTACTGTGCTGAAGTTAAAGGCAGCCTCATGTCCATGAGGATTTTGCATTACAGTGGCTAAAAACCACATTCAGTTTTCCAGAAAGGATCTCCTTTGGGCGGTTCTCTTTTGAGGATTGTCTGTGCTAGGTTTTTGTCTGAGAGATCAGCTATGAACAATTTGGGGGTCTTGGTTGACAGCAAGTTAAACGTGAGCCATCAGTGTGCCCAGGAGGGCCAACTGTATCCTGGAGTACATCAGACAGCATTGTGAGCTGATCCAGGGAGGGGATTGTCCTGCTCTGCACTGTGCTGGTGCAGCCTCACCTGGAGTACTGTTTGCAGTTCTGGGCACCACAGTACAGGAGTGACATAAAAATATTGGAGTGTCCAGAGGAGGGCAGTGAGGATGGTCTAGAGGTGAAATCTTACCAGGAGAGGCTGAAGTCCTATGGTTTCTTCAGCCTCAGGGAGGATGAGGGGAAACCTCATTGCGGACTCTGGCTTCCTGACGAGGGCAAAGGGGCAGGTGCTGATCTCTCTTCGGTGACCAGTGACAGAACCTGAGGGAATGGCATGAAGGTGCAACAGGAGGTTTAGGTTGTTTATTAGGCTCTTTACTGAGAGGGTGGTCAGGCACTAGCACAGGCTCCCCAGGGAAGTGGTCACAGCACCGAGCTTGACTGCGTTCTCGAAGTGTCTGGACGAGGCACTCAGTCCCATGCTCTGACTTGGCTGACCCTGTGTGGAGCCAGGAGTTGGACTTGATTATCCTTACGGGTCCCTTTCAACTCAGGATATTCTATGATTCTTTGATTCATTAAGTACACAGCTGAAGTATTGAATGCCAGGAGTGGTGCTGTACCTTACAATTTGCTTTCTCTTAGTGCTGTTCCTTAGCAGGTAATTGCAAGCACTTTGCATTGTCATGGCCTCCTGCGAGTAACTTACTTGCTTTTAGAGACTTTGTTTCCCAAGATTGAAGCAGCAGTGGATCTTTAGTGAGCTGTGGTCAGTTCTCAAATGTTATTTCACAGTGTTTAGTGCAGTCCTGTTTCTTTTATATGCCGAGTTGAGAAGGAGGGGATAAGTGGGAAGCAAAATGCTGCTGTTCTGTGGAACAAGCCAGTCATTTAAGGCAGTGTCTTTGTGCATTTATTTCACATCAAACCTAGAATAATTGTCATTATCTTAAGAGTAGCTCTGCAGTGCAGGGGGAGAATTACCCAAACTAGTTTGGTACTGGACACAGCTGTATGGCAGTAACTCTGGTGTTTCCTCCAGCCTCTCTTTTTGTCTGCTGGGCAGATGAGCCTGCACAGAGCCTCCTGGTAACTGTGACTGAGGACTACTCTTGGTACATGAGGCACCAAGTGTCCCTTACTGTGTCCTCATTGTTACATTTTAAAGAATGCTATGCTTTCTGCCTCACCCATGAATGGGGTCAGGAGACCACCTTGTGATGTTTTGCCCCAAGTGAGGGAATCCTGACCCCTTACTGAACTTTTGTCAGTGAAGCTGGGTCAGTGAGTTTTTCCCTTGTTTCATTCCTAGTCACTTTGCTCTCATCTTTTTCTGTTGTTGGTGCCTGTTAATTCCTTTAACATTTAAGTTTGTATGTCTTCTCTTTTTTTTCTTTCCTTTTATTCTTTCTCTTTTTCCTTTTGTTCCATCACTAGCTCTGCTGTCTCAGACAATGAACTTCCAGTTCTGTGTTCACACCAGTTTTAAACAGTGGGTGAGGCAAGAAATCCAGTGTGCTTTCTGAAACTTAAGTTTTTGCCTTCATTCTCATTCATGGTTTGATTCGGGCCATAATAGGCCCCATGCAGTGCATTGTTAATATCTGTCTAAATTTAGGAAAATCTTTGGTAACCACTGTAAAATCCTTATTTTCATGAGAATTAGTTTGCATCTGTCGTGAGTCAGAGAAGCTGGGCTTTCCCACCATTTTTACCAGCTGTGTTTTCTCTCATTAATCCAGTTTCAAGTTAAAACTGCTTATGACTGGAGGAAAAAAAAAAAAGAAAAAGATGCGTTTTTGGAAGTCTTGGGTTGATCCTTCTGTTGTCCACTAGGTGGAAGTATTGTTCTTTCCAGCGTGACTTGGTAGCAGCTGTGGTGTGATTTACCTGAATGAAATCGAGGACATACGCTCATGACCAGCTACACTTCCCTGCTTCATAAAACATCCCCTTGTGTGTCTCAGTGCCACGTACATACCTGTTAACGTACGGCAAGTGTCTCAAAGGTGGAAGGTGTATGAAGTCATAGTCAACATACCCTTAAGTGTCAGATTAGTGCCCCAGCTGTTCCGCGTGTAAGAATTGTTGTCCTTCCTTTTCCAAATACTATTTCTTGGAGATTCAGAGCTGTTTACTTTATTCTTAGGCTGTAACTGGACAAACACCTGATCTGTCCAAGCATAATATTTTCACACTGAAAAAATACCTCAAATCATAGAAGGCTGTGGATCAACAATATCTTGCCTTTCCAGACCCTCCCTGCCTTTTTTCCCCTTTTGGAATGTGGTGAGAAAGGTTTAAGCTAGAGACTTATGGCTCAGGGTATCAAATGCTACTTTTTTTTTTTCCCCACTGTGTTTTGGTTTGTTTGGTTTTGGGTTGTTTTTTTAATTATTATTAAAAAAAAAAAGCTATATATCTTGCAGAGTAGAGAAAATGAATGAAATACAGCAACCTTTCTCCTTACTCTAATATATTTATCCTAATGTTATTTTGTAAAAAAAAGAAAGAAACACAGTGGGAAACTTTACAGATGCATCAATGTCAGGGAAATTAAAAAAAAAAAAACAACATCCCCTCCTCCTCCTTCAGTGTTCTCACTGGCTTAGCTCAACAGGTGTTAGCACCCATGGGAGCACGACTGTAGACAAGCCTCTGGAATCCAGAACTATTTTTAATTAAACCTGTTTTGAGAAATCTAATGGAGATGGCTGTAAAAAGGAGTCTGACCTTGTCAACATTAGGACTAACACCTATTTAGCTGCAAGAGTGATGGCACCGGTGGGAAAATTTTTGCAAATGCTTTCTCCTCAAACCCTGTTTAGAGTGTCCAGTGTGTTCACAGTAATTAACCCATTTGCACATCAGATGTGACAGCAGTTTTCTTTTGACATGTTGCTAATTGGGAGGAAACTTGGATGCTCTGTATGCTGTGTCATTCCTGTGTGGATTTTTGAAATTGCTTCCCGTGCCGTTTTGCCATCCATTTTGCCATCAGATAGTACCACTGCAATAGGAGGAGAGTTGTTCAAATGCACTGGATTATTAAACTTAGCTGCATTTGCTGCTACTGCTGGACCGAATCCCGTGCTGTTGGGAGTCCAACTTTTTTTTTTTCTTTTTTTTCGTTAACAGTACTATAAACATCACTTTTCTCCTAATTCTGAAGGACAGTAGTAAGTGCTTCAATTATCTAAATAATCAGAAGATCTCACAGTTGTTTACATGATCAGTGTTTGCTGCGTCATTCCTACATAATGATATCTCTGCTGACCTTCCATTCCTGGACTTTTTAAGGGACTGAAAGGTCAGAGAAGTATAAGTGAGTTTATGCTGGATAATCCTTCCAGCAATTTTCTGACATGAGGCTCAGCAGTGGAAAAGCTAACACTTGACTTCATAGGCCTAATTATGGTCACTTAACCTCCCATTAAAGTGAATGGAGGCAATTTGTACCACTCCATGTGATAACTCCTTCTACAAACTGGGAGAACAACTTGTGTGTTCAGCCTCTCTAACGAAAAAGGCTTGAAATCTAAGGGGAAAATACATGTGTGATGCTTAGGTCGCTTTTTATTTTGAAGGTTGTTAGCATTTAACAAATGAATCCTCATAAGACCTTGTATATAAATCAGTTTTACATTTGGGTAATGCTGAAGTGGGGATTAGAGTTGCACAGGAATAGGAGTTTAATGGCTCCCATTTCTGTAACCTAAACACTGGACCACACATCTCACTTGTACATAATCTTAGAATTTGTAGGAAAAAGGGAGGTTTCTGAGAAGACCCTAAATTGAGAATAGCAGCGCATAAAATCATCACATTACATTGCCTTTATTTTTTTAGGTGTTTTAATACCACCTCTCTTATTAGCTTTGTTTGCTTTATTTTTTTTTTTTTTTTAAACATTATAAGGGCTCACATAGATACAAGGACATGTGGTGGTAGGACTTATCCTGACAAACTGGAGTATCAGTGTATGACCTCACATGGGTGGAAAAGTTCTTTTGCTGGCAGTGCAGCATCCGGTTCCGAGACAGACTAAATAATCTGAACAAAATGATTTTTTGCCAGTGTCTGTCTGTCTGTCTTTATTAGGATTTTCTTTTAGCATGACTATGTCAGGTAGGAAGATGTTATTTTCTCCTTCCTTCTCTGACCAAGGTAATTATGCTAGTAGAAGCTCTAAAGGAGGACCAAGCACTAGCCTTTTTAGAGCCTATTTCAGCTTATGTGAATTTGCGTAATGTAGTAATTAAAAGGATGACCTTGGTTAAGTGGCTTGCAAAAGGTAGAACGGTGAACAAGTGCAAGGTTGAATATTTCAGTATTTCGTGTTCTAGCAGTTTGCAAACCAGATAAAACACTATAGAACTTGGTAGAAATGTAGTTGTTTGCTTGACTTTGGTTAGGATTTCATTCTGAGGATGCATTTATTGTGTGGTTGTCAAGCGGGTGCTGTATAGAAGGGAAAACTTTCACAAAGAAAAAGCCGAAGGAAAAGGAGTGACGATCCCTCCATTCCTTTGGTAGGCATTTGTTTGAGAAGGTGGCTTATGAGCTGTAACCTCTGGCATCCTGTGGAAGATGCACTCAATGCAAATATGCCTGGACAGACTCACAGCCCTTTTATGTAAGTTGATACCTTTTGGTATTTTTGAAATTTTGAAATACCCACGATAGAGGCCTTTTCTGAAAACTAGCTACTGAGCATGCACAACGGCTATTTTTCATACAGCTTTCATCACTTCAGAGTCTTACAGTGCAGTGTTACTGCATAGTATTGTTACTTAAGATTTATCAACCTTCAGTTCTCAGGGTGTAATGTCTTGGCTGTTTCGAGTGGTGTCTGGCTGCCAGCCAAAATCAGAATTTCTTCACAAAACAAAAGCTGGAAAGAGCCAACTTGTCTGTGCTGATTTTGATTTATTAAAAGACTCCAGATACAGATTGACATTTTCAGCTCAATCTTTGACTTCCACCAGCCTTGAAATGGGAACTGTGAGCACTTTGATAAACAGCTGAAAGGTTTGTCTCATTTTGCTACAGCCTCTGTGCATATCTTTTTTCTGTTTGTTTTTTCCCCCCTCTTTAAAAAATAATAACTGTTTTGCAATGCTTAGTGAATTACCGTGGATGTTGTTAGTATGCTTTAGGGACAGTTTTCCTTCATTCTCCAATAAGGGAAGTGCACTGGTGCTGGAAGCATACCAGAATGGAAGTGCTGCATAACAAGAACAGTCCCTTACTACACAGTTACCAATATAAATAGTTCTCAAATTTTCAGTGTAGGTGGTATGCCTACCATGTTATCCTGAATTGTTTTCTGGCTTGCTTAGCTAAAATGGCTTCCTCTCTGGGGCAGACGAGTCCTTAGAATTAGCCCTGTCTGTTCTGGAGGTACCACGGAGCTGAGTGACCCGCCTGCAGTGCAGTTAAAGCACAGTAACTTTTTGTAATATAAACAAATTCTTTTCCAAATGCTTCAGTGTGTTAAAATCTTGGGCAGTGCTTGGCCTCAAGGGTGCTTGCTGCTGATCCCACTACAGGGAGAGTTTCCGTGAGCTACAGCGTTGGGATTGCTCAAGGACATTGATAAGGCCAGTTTCTGTGCCTTGAAATGGAGCTATGCTTTAATTGTCAGAGGACAGCTACTATCAGCATACCTGTTGTAATTCAGAGGTACAGGAGAGCTGAAACCCTGCAGTGTACGCCGTGGAAAGGAAAATCTCGATTTGTTCCAGTTGATCTTATCCAGGCAGGAGCCGAGGACAGAGCAATGTACACAGCTGCTCCCTTGTTTTTGTAGTATGGTCAGGCTCTTAGGAAACCCCCAAGAAGTATGCACTACAAAAACAACCGGAGCATTGCTGGGTATGAGTTGATATTTCCTAGATTCTAGTCTGGATAAGCTCAACTGGGGTAAGTCGTGATTTTTTTCTTTCCAAAGTGTATGCTTGAGGTTTAAATTCTTTCACACCTGTAAATTACCAGGTTGAGTGTATATGGCTAGATGGAACATAGCACACATTCAGCTGGGTCAGGGGCACAGTGACGGTTTTTTTGGAGTTAATTGTGTCACGTTTCTGATCCCAAAGTGTAGTATAGGTAGCTCTGTTGTGGAAGGCTCCTTTCATGTCCTTTGTGGAACCATTTCATAGCTGGGCTATAACTTAATCTAACTTGCTAGATTACATTTATTGCACAAATGTAAAGAATGGCTAATCTGAAAAAAAAAAATCCACCAAAAGCTGTTTCCGTCTGAAGCAATGAATTTGTTCTGTTGAGGTCTCTGTAGGCAGTATTCTGCAGAAGTTAGTGTATGGTATGGTTTGTAAGTATTTTGGAGAATAGTTTTTGACCTGGGAACCCTCAGTTACGAGTTTTATTATGCAAAGTCCCATATAGAATAGAAGGGCCGATACTGTGAGTTTAATGAAGTTGTGCTTAGTGCAAACACCACTAGAAAGTAAGTAGATAATGTTAATGGGATAGAACATTTCCACAGAATAATGGTTTCCTGCTGTTAGATAAAAAACAGACAAAGCAAATATTTATTTTCCAAGTGGGAGACACAGATCTGATGATGATGTTTCACTAAAATGACTTGTCTGTTAGACAGAATGACTGATGCAGATGTAATCACTTTAATCTCATCAGTGTGATGTATTAGATGGATTGTTGCCACTGTAATGTTTTCCACTATAGTCTTTATTCCTGCTGATAGGAGACCTCTAATATCTGTTATGCCATATTCCCACATTACACCCTACAGTAACAGATGCTGGGATTGGTCTCTTATCTTTAGCTGAGATCTAAATAACTATAACCACTACCCGTATCCTGAGTGTTAACGTAATGAATGCCCACTCCGCCACACATACATCCCCAATGCTGTTACTTTAACAAAATGACTTAGTTTGCTCATCTTGCTTTTACTGTATGAGTCATATGACATCTCTTAGCTGATTCAAAGTCTGTGAAGAAGTGTCCATCTCCTGACAGTTCAGCTGTAAAGAAAGATGTCAGTGTATTAATTGGTACTCAAAAGAGGAGATACTGAAAGTTAGCTTTTTTGGGGAGGAGTGGTATATGTTTATTTTTGGGAGAGGGGTGGAAAGAGATCTTGGGAGGTAAGAGGTACCTGAAACTTCAGGGTGGTCTTTCATTGTAAGTATATGCGTCATAGCTACTCCAGAAGGGTTGGAATGTCTCTCTGACCATTTGTTTTCTCTTTAGGGCCAAGGACAAACCTTTCAGTTTCCCAACCTATTTCCAGAGAAAGAACAAGACACAGAAACTCGCTCTTTTGATGACCTCAAGGATAAATATATGGAGAGAGAGAAGCAGAGGCAGAAAGGTGACCCCAGACGAGGTGGAGTCCCTGATTGGTTTGGACTTTGATGCAACAAGCCACCTGCCTTTCTTTAGGCTCAAAGGGATTTTGATCAGCAGAACTTGCACTCTTCCCTTGTAATGACTGAATGTTTATTCTTGAGCAGCCCTTGGTAGCGTGTCTTTTTGCCTGGCTGTTTGTTCATGGCTACAACAAAATGGCTCTAAAGAAATAAAAAGGTAAAATAAATCTTACTTCATCAGGTCTTTCCTGTGAGCTTGTGGACTAGTTATAAAATGTGGAATTGCTTTTTGTTGTTTCTGTCTGAGAGTGTCACTGTGCTTACCTTCTTCCTGCTTCAGTGGGTTGTTTTGAGTAGAAGTAGGAGGCATTTCATTTCCCAGGGTAAGTGTAGTTTGCATTGAATAGAATGTGTAAAGTTAAGATAGGTCACTCGGAGGTGGACATGAAGGTGTAGATAACGTGACTGTAGACATAGGACATAGATAGAGTTCCCTTATTGTTAGTTATGGTGTTCTCCTGTCCTTGTAAAGTGACGTTCCCTGCCCCCCCCGTCCTCTTTTCTTGGAGATGTGCCTGTGGTCTATTCACACTCCTTTGTTACCAGTTGTGTGGCATTTTGGAGATTGGGTTAATTTGATAGGCTTGTGACTGGGCCTGTGTGTGTTTGATCCCTGGGAGCATCAAGGAATGGACATGGGTTGTGCACTGTCTCTGTTTGCTGTTGTGCAGTGCAGGTACTTGCCTTCTTTGGCCAGCCTGCCCAGGGAGTGTTTACTGGCAGGGCTGAACTAGTATTCCTTCCCCTGTCCACAACTACCTTGCAGTGCTGGCAAGAGTCCTGTGCAGACACAGTTGTACTGGTATAGGAATGCTTCAGCCAGCACAGGCTGCTTTGTGCTCAGGATTAATAAAAAGACTCTTTTTACTTTTTCTGGTGCAACTTCCTCTGCTTCCAAGTTGCTGATGCCAGGGCAGTGGTAGAACTTTTCTAGGACTTCAGGGCTGCAACGTTTGGTTTTTTAATTTCTTGGCTCTGTTGGTGTTTCTCTTTGCTTTGATGAGATCCTTCCCCTTTTCCTTTGTCAGCTAATGTGCTCTGCTGGCATATCAGAAACAGAGGAAAAGGAGAACTGAGGAGGACTTCACCACAGGTAGAGAAGGATGTGTTTCTGCAGGCCATTGGCTTTAGCAGCAGCACATGCAGGGTTAAACCTGTGGCTGACATTTCCCTGGCTTTTGAATTCTGCCACTTGGAGCAATTGGCAGGGTAGTGAATGAGCCCATGCCTTGCACGCTTCTACCCGGGTGCTCTCCTTTATTGTTCTGTGTCTGAACTTCTTGTTTGGACAGCTAGCAAGATGTTTACAAGGAAACAGCTGTTCCCCAGAGAGGCAATCCAAGTAGGATTTTACGCACCCCCTTCTGTTCATTAGTCGTCTCTTTCCCCTTGCTACTTCCCTTCTGCACGGGAGTCCATCTCCTCCTGTGGTTTGTTGCTCTCCCAGCCCCCCTCTTTGCCCATTTTCCAAGGGGGATTGCGTGTGATGATCTAAGTTAGCTGGTGCTTAAACAGAGAGATTCTCTCAGAGAGGAGGGAGATAAGGGAGGATTTGCTACTTCCAGCCCGCCAGTTACAATAGTAGATGTGGAAAAATACTGAGTTCTCAGAAACAGTTCTAGTGTTGGTATATCTGCAAGGCCAACACTTTGAGAGTTTTGTAGTGACATGTGGAACTCCAGGTTAAACCAGGAGCTGGCCTGCAGTTTTAAAGTAGGACAGCTGAATTTGTCCAGATGCAAGGGTCTCTTCTCTGCTGTACACCCCCTCCCTACCACCCTACCTCCCTCTAATTTATTTTTTTAACAGGTCTGTTTTTCAAAATCCCAGCTCAGTGCAGAGCTGATCCATATCAGGGGCTGGGGCTTTATTCCTATAATGTAATGTTACAGAGTTTGCCAGGTTTTCTTCACTTTCCTTTGTGATCACCTCCAATATAGGTAACTCTACCTTGAAGATAAAATTAATTCATCTAGTGCTGCCATATATCTTCCTAACTGGTTGGTCAGCCTTGAGCAAGCAAGCAGTCAGGTATGTGATAGTTCTGGATAAACGAGGCTGTGTTCCATGTGTTAGGCATAACAGCAAGAGATAGATTAACCATCAGCCTCTCTGCCTTCCCTGTTACAGTTGGAGTCACCAGCTTCTGTAGTGGACTCAGGCTGAAAGGAGTTTATTGGCAGTCCCAGATATGCTCTAGGTTGAGTATCAAAAGCCCCATGGTAGGTACACCATGCTTTGCTACTCCGTGATTTCTCTGTAGGTAATTAATTTCTAGTTCATGTCCAAGACAGGTTTCTGTATGGAGTAGCACAAAAGGGAAGAAATAGGGATGCGAATATACCTGTATGAAGTGGTTGCAGCCAGATTTGGGCAGATACTCAAGCTGTTTAAGAGCAATGTTGCCAGCTACCTAAAGATCAGTATTCCTGTGAAATTAAAGTGAGATTTAAAAAAGAAAATTCAAAGCTCCTGACCCACCATTCCTTTGCTTTAATGCTCCTGATTGCCATGGAAGTGGGATTAAAAAGGTGTTGAGTCTTTCCCAGTCCCTTGTTGGTCAGTGTTTCTGAGGAAGCACAGTACTTAATATGATTTGGTGATTGACAAATCAATCTGTACAGGCTAGAAGGAAGTGGAGATCATACATGAATATGAAGGCAAAGAATATATCATTGTACCAAAGAGAAGTGCAGCAAGTGAGTGGTGAAACTGGGACAAGGACTCTGAGTTATGTAGTTTTGTTCATTAAGTTGTGCTCCTTCCAGCACATCCTGATGGTTTCTTTGGGTGATGCAAGGAATTGGCAGGTCCTGTGAGGTCACATCTAGCCCTGCTATCAGAGGTGTCGAGCTGTCCTTGGCTATGTGTCAGCAGCCATACCTGTGGGCCAGGGATTTGGATATACGTGTGAGTAACTTCTCCAAGGACAGAAGTGATGACCTGGTTGAAGAGGCTGACGTTCGCTGTGGTGCAGGAGGAGCCAGGTTCCGCGTCTGGCGCGCACAGCTCCGCAGCTGCTGGCCTCGCTGAGGCGGAGGAGCTTCCTTCCCCTCGGAGCGTGTGCAGCGCCCCAGCGGCAGCGACGCCCTGCAACAGGCAGTGGATGCGCAATAGAGTGCGTTGGCTGCTGTGGTGGAGAGAGGCGTCCAGCTATGATGAGTTTTGTCCCAGCAACACCAGTATACTTTGGAGAGAACTTGCAATTGCTGTTTTGTTTGCTTTTATTTCTTAAAAACAAGCTGGAATAGAGTTGCAGAGACAGTGAAGTGACTGTGTACGGTGGCTTTCCTAACATTACAGTTTTGAAATGAGTGTTGTGCTGTAAGTCCTGCTAGGAACAGATTCCTTGTTGGTTGAAGTGGATCACATCAGAATGTGTGGGTGTCTGCAGTTGACAAAATCACCGTGTCTTATAACCACTTGTCACCTGAACACCTCTGAGGGTGCAAATGTTTGTCTTCACAGATACCTTGAGGTAGGAAGGCATGTAGTGCAGCTCAGCTGGTAAGTGGTTAGACACAAAGCTGTGGTGGCTTCATCTTCTGTGTATAAGCCACACAATATCAAAGATTAAGTATTGCCAGCAGATCAGTGGCCAGTTTTATGGTCCTGTGCTTTATTCCTGGTTTGTTGGTCTGCTGGTGGTTAAAAGAAGAAAAAAAGCTAAACAAAATAAATGATTGGAAAGAAGTAAGTACAACCTTGTGGTAGATTGCAGAAAAGGCATAGGAAAATTTTGCTTACTTTTATCCAAGGTCATCTTGCTGTGAAAAGTGTTTTCACTGCTGTGGAGTTCCCGATCCATCCAGGTTATCCCAATTATATCAAAGTTGGCTTTCTTTTTCAGGAAAATTATTTTACTTAGTTGAATTTTCAGCTCTGGTGGGTTTGTGGAACGGTTTGCAGAGAGCAGTAGGGGCTGGACAGAGATGTCTGCTTTGTGTGTGAAACATCCCAAGGTACACAAAGCAAGCACGATTTTTGCTAGGAGGACTCAAAGCTGTGAAACCATTACCTTGCCAATGTGGCTTTCTCCTGAAGTTCAAGGACTACTCAGAGTCAAATCTAAAACAGTTGTCTGAGAATGGTTTTCCAGGGTGGCTTATATGCCAAGACTTGTAGGTATCACAGCTGAAAGGAACATCATGATAATCCCTTTTGACCTCCTGAATAACACAGACCATAAAATTTCACGATGTAGTTTCTGAGTGGAGGCCAGCAGCTTGTGGTTGGATGTTACCTGGGGTGGATTTCAAGGCTTGAACTTAACAAGCCTTGCAGGGTGAAGGAAGTTTCCCCAAACAGTGTGAAAGTCAGCAACACTTTATCATCTGTGCTGTAAATTTCTTAAAGCAGTTGTAGTGGGGAAAACTGAGTGTTGCTCTTCAGCAGTCATGTGTTTGTAGAGGAGAGGTATATTTTATAAATAATATTTTCTTTAAATGCAAAAGGTTTTAGACTAGCTAAGGTGACGTCCTGGCTGCACCATTTCTCTTAGAGTGATTTATGGCTGTTTGGGCAGAATTCAGCTCTCTGTGTAAAGTACAGCTTATCAAAGTGTGCTCTGCCATTGTGGGCACACCCAGCTTGCAGAATTCAGGAAATATCCCACAGCCACTTATTCTGTGGCCGGAGAACACAGTAACTGGTGCAAAACTAACTGCTTTTAATTACAAACCAGGACTAATTATCAGTCTTTTAACCTTTCCTGCCTTCAGCTGTTGGAAAGTGTTGCAAATGAAAAGTGATTAAAATGTTGGGGAATTTGTGCAGTGCAGAGTTAGGCACTGCATTCTCTTCGGGGTGACTGGAGACTTCAGAGAGCATCTTGAGGCCACACACAGTATTCTAGGTAGGTAAGTCTCCTTGGAATCTGGCCCACAGTGCTATCTGTGTTTCATTGTCCAGAGTTTTTGGTTTAGGAGTCAGACCAATGTCAGTGATTCAAGGCTTGGAAAACTTCCTTTCCTAAAAAAAGGCTTGGGAAACTCCCTCTGTTGAATCAGTGTGGTTTAGAAGTATTTTGACTGTTGTTTGTCTGTACATACCTGGAAAAAGAAAATCTCTGAGGCAGAGCAGAGTTTAGTGTAGCCAGGCAAGTGAAACGAAATGCCTAGAAAGGGAATGGCTGTGGGGTGGGCAAGTGATATTCTTGTAAGTGGAGGGAGAGGACAGGGAGTTGTTCTGGATCGTGTGGCATGTTCCTGTGAGCATGTGCTGGAAACAGAGCTGGCAAAGGCCTCTCAGGTTATATAGTCCACCTCCTCAAGTGAAGGGAGCCTGCTGCAGATTGAGCTGTGCCAGTCTTTGCGCACATGGCAAGCCCAGTGTGTGGTGTGTTACAACAGCTGTCAAAGACTGGTCATCATACCCAGAGTCTCTAAACATCCTGTTTATCCTTGCAAGGAGGAACACTTGATTGAAAGATAAATACCGAAAAAAAACCCAACCCCAAAACTGGTGCTAGGAACAACATTTGCCCTTGGGCTAACAAACCTGAAAACAAAAGAAAATAAACATAGGATGGAGGCAAACAGATTTCCACACAAGGCCAGATTCTAAAAGGGATTTAGGAGCTTAGCTTGTTTTGGCATGCTTGAAAAAGAAAAAGCCGTCTGGGTGCCAGGATTCTTAGGGCTCCGTATGTGCGTGTGTATGTCAGGGGAGAGCATAGGGAAAGATGGGGTGTCAGTGGTGGGGGGGGTGTGTGTGTGTATGTGGAGGACACTGGAGTTGCCAGAAAGCTTTATGCAGGGTCACCCTTGGGGCATAGCTTGCACACTTTAAATTTTTTAAAAAATTAAACATGCTGAAAAAAAAAAATCTCCAAGTTGGCAGAGATATTTTTTTTTCTTCCCCCTCTGTTTGTTGTTGTTCATTTGTCACTGCACGGGAGGTCTGTTTACTTTGCTCAAGAGAATGAGGGACCCAAGAGACACTGCTGTGCATGCAACACTTTTATGGAAGGGGCTAGGGGAAGAGAAGGGGACGGACTTCCAAGCCTTTTGAAACAGATCTGAAAGAGTTTGTGGGCTGCCCAATGCATTTTGGGCCTGCTGCTGCTACTGCTTATGCAGACGTATCTGGGCCATGGACTTCAAAGATGGGTCCTACCGTTAAGATCTGATCAGGCAAATCTCTACAGGGTGGCAGTGAGGAGGCCTGAGAAGCCCCGGGACTTGATGTTGAAGCTCTGAGTAGCTGTCTTACACCACAGTGCTACCCACTCTGCTCCTGGAACCTCTCCTGGTAGGTTGCTTTCAAACCAAAGGTGGTGCTGCTCTCTCATACCACCTCGGTTAACTTTTCTAAATGAACTGGTCATTGAAGTTAGGGGTGAATTCATCCGTGTCAGTAAGATACTCTCATGGATGAGCCAATGCAGCCCTTCATTCCAGGGATTTAGTGTTTTAAAGGGACTTTTCCAGAGCTGTGTGGCAGCCTGCTGCTGCTAATCTTTGTTGTTTTAGATGACTCAGTCAACTTCTGAATGCTTGTTTCCCCAGCTGGGCTTAATAGCAATTGTGACCCAACTGGAGATCCAGCAGAAGGAGGGGAAGTGGAGATCTGCATTACTTTTGCTTGCTGGCATCTCAGTGGATGAGGCAGCTTTGTCCAGCCGGATCTTCCTCATGTCTTACGCTGCTGAAACAAGTAGAAAAGGACAGTTTGGAGAAAGCTAAGGGCGCTGCACAAGGGAGGGGATTGTCCTTAGATTAAACAGATGGACACATCCCTGGGGATACTTTTTATGTGTGTTCTTCTAGGCTCTGGGCAGTGAGAGCGGTGGCATTTAGCAGGCAGCATACTGCAGGGAGGGAGGCCAAGGGAATTGCTGATGAAAGCAATGGGTAATTCAGCTGGAGCAGGGATTGGAGCTGTGTGGTCTGACATTGGAGGTTCCCTTTGTGACTTGTGAGAGAAGAGAGGAACTGACAGATCTGCCTATAGCCCCAGTCTTGTCTTTGAAGCAACTATTTTCTACCCATGTTAGTTCTTCTGTACTGCCCTAATGCATAGCAGAACAGAGAAATTTCAGTTGGTGGGGGATTTTGCTCCTTTTATCTCCATTTTTCCTGTGTTAACCAACAGGAAAGCTGCTCAGCAATCCCAGGATGTCTTTCTGTGTTGTAAAGGTTCCCTTAAATACTGCCACACATCATGTTGTTTTGGCTACTTTGTCTCCAAGAGCAGGGGGAGTTTAGGAGCCAGCTGTGATTGTAGTTAAGGAAATAAGAAAAGACCTCTTGTGAAAAGAGACCAAAAGGCCTGTAAATATCCAGTCTAGAGGAGGGAGGAGTGAGGGGCAACGTGATTAGGGATGGGCTATGCTGAGATACCTCCCTCGAAGATATATGTGAGTGGGAGACTGTCAGTTAAACAAAAAGAAGGGCAAGATAGAAACTGACACAGAAATGTTTTCACTCAACATTGGGTTAGATTAGTATTGTGCAATTCTTTGCCACAAAATATCAGGGCCAAGAACTTTGCTGGATGCAGACACGCTCTGTCTGTTTCTGTGGATAACCAAGATATCAAAGAGCTAATGGTAATATTAAAAGAACAAGAGTTTTGGGAAGTCATCAGTGCCACATGCGTCAAGGCATAAGCTGACTCCAGCAGATGGAGATGGGGATAGGAAGAGACTTATTTCCTTGGGAAGCGAAATAGCCTACGAGTTCTTACAGGGTTTCTTTTTCTGACCTCTGGATCAGCCTCTGTCGTGTTGCAGAATCCAGCTGAGGTGGAGCTTGGGAAAGATGGCAAGCTGGGCAGCGGTCTTGGCTACGGTAAGCCTAGATGTGTTAGACCATGTGGGAAGGTAGAGCACCCTCTGCATTCTTCAGCTGTCAGTTGTGAACATCTTGATTTCCTCCCCAAAAGAAACATAATTTCTGTGTCTTGGGAATCAGGAGAGTGAATTTAACTTCAAACTGTATTCAGCTGATCCCACTGGGTCAATTCCTTAACCTCTCTTTCTGTCTTTGTTTTGTGTCATAGAAATGATCTAGGTGGTGTAGTTAATGATCACTCTCCTCTGCCCCCACTTGCCTTTCTGGCCAAGGGGTCCTTAATGAAAGGGCCCACGCTGTTTGCTCTGTGGTTGATTATGACACACAACACAAAAAGTCAGTATACAGAGGTTGAAGGCTGGTTTTGTAATTTGCCTTTTTATGATCACTCTCTTAACTATCTGGGAAAAGTAGTGTGGGAGCTTTGAACACCTTAGCTGTAGAGCCATGCCATTGAGTAACAACTCCTTGGTCAAAGAGCTGTTTATTTTCATTGTAATTTCTTGTCACTGCTTTTAATAGCTATAAACAACCTCTGCATATCTTGAAACTTGTGACCTGCTGGGTGAGGGGCCTTCATACTGACTTCATGCCTGTGGAGAGGAGAGCATAACAGGTCCCTGACTGCTCCAGCCACTTCCTGCCTGCCAAGGAATGCTGGAAACAGAGGCTGTTATTGCACAAGTAATTAAAGGTTCATCAGCCCTACCTCTCTGATTGCTTAAGCCATTATAGTAAGGGACAAATACTCCTGCTTGCCCACTGTTACTTGTTTTCTGCTTGCTCTGTTTTTCTTGGCTTGAGAAGAGGAATTATGAAGACTCTTGAGTAGGATCTGGGAGTGCTGTGGTCTAATGCATTTGGCTGTGGCCCTGGGTATGTTGTGGAATGCTATTCTACTGAGAAGTGGGATGTCTTCAGGGACCCCTCTCTTTCTCCTTCTCCCCTAAATCCAGACACCAGGGAGATGGTTTTCAAAAAGCAGGTCCCAAGTTGCCCAGGCCCTGAAGAAGCCAGACTTGTGCATGTGTATGGAGCAGTGCCTCTCAACGGCTGAAGTTCCTCCTGCCCTCGTATTAGCAGATGAAGGGATTTTACTACAGCTGAGTTGGACTCCAGAAAAGTGAGGTTGGCTTATAATGGAAGGCTTTCCTATGGATTTTCTTAAAGTGATTCTCTTTCTGTGGTTTGAACTCTGAAGTTCAGATTTGTGTATGTTTTCTCTCTGTTATAGTATGCAAGAAATTACTTTGTCTTTTAAATAGACACTGAGACTCGCATATGGGGAGGGGCCTCAAAAAAAAAAAAAAAAGAACCAAATATTGTGAATCTCTGACAGTGACAGAATCACAAGAGCAGGGCAGACCGAGCCACCCACCCTTTAACCATCTGTCCCTTGAGATCTGGAGAGTCTTTTAGCTCTGGGGAGCACAGCCCACAGACATGGGAAGTCATGTTGCTGTCCTCCAATTTTTTCTTCGGTGGATGAATGATCATCACCACCACCACCAAATAAATGAGCCCCCATTGTACTGACTCTCCTTGTGCTTCGAAAGCAGCAGAAGAAACAGCTGAGAAGGAAACGAGAGCTGGCTTTCAGCCCTGTTGGTCCAGTAGCATCGTGAATGAGCCTTGTAGCATGGCTAGTACAGGGTGGGAATTTTCCTCCCTCCAGGGGGTATAAGAGGATCGAGCTTGGATTGTGCTTGCTGCCTGAACCCCAAAAGCCTCCTGGTTGCTTGAAGACATTTTGCCCCAGAGAGCCTGGCTGCAGGGGCTTGGCTATAGCTCAGGAACAGCTTGAAGGGCACATGTTGGGTAGGCAGATGGAGCAGGTGATGGAGATGATCTGCTAAAGAAGGGGAAGCGTGGAGTGAGAAGGGGAACGATAAAAGGGCAGCTATGTGGGCGACCCTGTGGGAGTGGAGAAGGGCAATAACTTATCCCAAAAGGACTGAGGAGCAGGCCGTGAAATTGCCTGGAATAAGTGGCTGAGGCAGAAAAGTGCTGGTGGAATGATTAAGTCTGGCAGACCTGAGGTTATTCTCTGTGTGCGTCTGTGGGGGAGTTGAATAACTTCTTGGTCAGTCTGCAGAGGCTGTCTAATCAACAGCCCCAGTGCTGGTCGCAGCCCGGGATGCTCCAAGGTAACACTAACCCTGCTGCAGAGCGGAGGGGCGTCTCCAGAGGTCCCAGAGGCACTACATCTTGACATGTGAACGCAGCCCCGAATGCGGCAGCCTTACAACAGACACTGCGTAATGGCCTGTTTTGCATTTGTATTTCATTTGCCTCCCATATGGGATCAGTTTTTCCCCGTTTCTTTATTTTTTTTAATAGCGTTTTTCCTAGTCATAATAATCAGCATTTCCCTGCCTTCCCCCCCCCCTCTTCATTTTTCACAGCTGGCTTTGATTGGTTTCAGTCCTGCAGATGCTCCTTTGGACTGTGGAGAAGGGGCAAAGGTTCCCTTCCTTTTCATCGTGAGGCAGACAGCCTTGCCGGAGGGGTGGGGGAGGCCGGCGTGCTCCTGGACTAACCGACTCTTTGCTGTTGCCCCAGCCGGCCTCTTGTGCATCTGATAAGGTTTGCCAATTGCCATTCTTGCAGGCGAGAGGGGCAGGCTCCCCAAAGGCCTTGTGGTTGCAGGCTGTGGGTACAAAGGTGCATCTGTGATCTGCGCAGAGCACACTGATGCAGACTTATCAGGCTTATGGCAACTGCAACCCCATGTGTCTTGACTGTGCGAGGTACGTGGTTCTCTGTACAGGGCATGATTGACCTCTGCAACACTGTGTAGTGCTCCACCAAAAGGACCTGGCAACTGTGTGAGTGGAAAGCACCCTCAGCGCATGAACTGGCACGAGGAAGAAATAGTTATCAGATGGACAGGCAGACTTTCCTGATTTTTAGGGCATGAGTCGAACATGAATCGTATGGCAGAAGGAAGAAGCTTCCCTCAGCGGCAACCTCATCCACAATTGCCCAATGAGGGGTTTCTAGCAACTTCCTTCGAAGCAGCTTGTGCTGGTCACTGTCGGAGACGGGTGGATAGTTGAGACGACAAGTCGCTGGGCCTATGTGTTATGGCTATTCCTACATTCCAGGCACCATCCAAGAGAATGAGACATAGCATTGCACAAGACCAAAAGAAAGTAAATGTTTACAGGCACAACGCGCATTTCAGCTTGTTACATGTTCCTGAGCAGTGAAAGAAACGAAACAATAATTAAAACAGGTCCCAGCTCTCAGTGTGTATCTTGGCTCGCAGCACCAACCCTCTTGGAGTGCTGCCTCTGCCTCACTCTGATCCCAGCCTGAGCAGTACCACTGGGCCCTTACATTCAGGTCAAGGTCCTTCCAGTTACTCCAAGTACTGGAGTCTTTCTGAGAAGTGCAGAAACCTTTTGGTTGGGGTGGCTTTGTGGCTTGCAATGGATTTGGGTGCTTGATGCTTTCCCCCTGCACAGCAGCAGCCATGCAGGGAACTCCCTGGCTAACTAGGGGATGTTTACCTTGGGTGTCCAAAGTATCAGTGTGGGGGAAATTATAGATGGATTTATTCCCATGGGAGGGGAGGGTGGACAAAGCAGAAGGGCAGAAGAGAAGCAGACATTTAAATTGTTTCCTCCCCAAGTTATCCCTTTTTAGTGATCTAGCTTGGCTCTGTGAGGTAACTGGTGTGACAAAGCAGATGTAGTCAAGGGCTGTGTCAGCACACCTGACAGCTGTGCCAGGAAGCCACTGTGAGTAGCTACCTCTGCTCTTCTGCTCTGAGCACAAGGCTGGTCGCAGCTCAGCTTGGATGCTGGGATGTCTCCCTGCATTGGGCCAGGTGGGTAGAGGAGAGAAGAGGGTCTCTGGGCTCCTATGCCCCCTTTTCCAAAGGAGAAAAGTCGAGGGCTGTGGTGGAAGAATTTATTTTGTATGGAAGGGTGAAGCAATAGAGTCTTTCTCCTTAGGACAAGGAAGAAAACGGAGAAGTGACTGAAACACCCTCTCTACAGAGATGTTCTGTGGGCGATGGTCCCCGTGCATCACTTCCTCCTCCCAAAATAAGAAGCCCTCATAGCATGGCCTTGGCCCTCACACCAAGAGGAGAAAGTCACCCTGAAGATTAGTCCTTGACAGGGAGAAACGTCTTTTTATTGAATATCAGCCCACTACACACAAGACGGACCTCCATACAAGTGTTACACTGTTCTCAGATGTAAGCTTCATATCCACTTGTGAGCAATAGCCCTAGCTGCTGCATCACTTTTCTTGGTTCTCTCAGTTGAACAGTGAGCTGGCCAGATATTAGTCATTTTACTTGAAATACTAACTGAGATGTCTCCTGAAGGTATAAATGCCTAGGCTTCCTGTAAGGAACAGTGTGTAATCCAAAAAGTATGTAGTAACTTGTGCAACAGACTGAGAGTGTACCTACATCACTGCCCACATATCAGGCGGGACAAATGCCTGCAGCCATTGCTGAGTCTGCAAATAGGTTAGGTTTGTTGTGTAGTTTGTAATATAAAGGGTACTTCCAAGGGGTGGCAGCTACATGGCCTCTTGTCCTATGTGACAGAGTTATTTAAAGTTCTTGTTGTTATGGAGAAATGCTGACTTTTCTATAAGGCAAGTTGCAACCTGCTTCTAAGCAGTGTTCCATTACAGCTTTTCTCGATCCTCGGGAAACCAGGCTTAATTTGAGACTGGCTAGACTGTTCTGAAATCAAATGAGAACGTTTGAATGGAGTCAGGGCACAGAAAAATTAGCCAGTGTGTTTGTCATTCACCAAGTTCTGAAAAATTATTTTCATCTAAGAATTTTATATTTGGGTTCGTTCTGCTCAGAAACAACTTACCACCAGCTCTTCAAAGTTTTTGTATAGCTTAAATCTTAGCTTAACTTGGATAGCTGTTATTGTTGAGGAAAACTAAAAAACAAACAAACAACAAACCCCAACCTGAGCACCATTATAAACCTTTATTGTTGTAGAACGTGAGAGGAGTCTAGCCTGGAAGTTAAGGTCCCAAACCCAGTCCTGTCACTGATGATGGGAAGTTGTTTTATCCTATATTTTCCATTGAAGTTTACGTGGGTATAGTACAGAGCACAACAGATGGGTATAATGACATTTCTCTAACTGGGAACTATCAAAAACCTTCCTGTAAAGATTATCTGCTCTGGTCTTATTGGGGTACTAAGGGCTTGTGCTTGTAAAGCAGAAGAGCCAGCTTTTCAGAAGTCTGTTTTTTTACAGAAAGCTTGACACAAAAGCCATAATTCTGGGATTTTGGTTCCCTTGTTAAGTCCTCATGCTTTCAAATTCTTGGAGCTAATTTTCATTGACAATAGGAACATTCCTTGAAAAATGCTGATGTAATGAAGTACGTGCTACTTGAGATTAAAAGATTTATTCAGTGACTCCTTTTTGAAACTTTTGCGAAGTGTCTTAACATTTTTATGTTTCTCCAACTGCCAACAAAATCACATTGCACCACACAGTTTGCAACATTAGTCAGATTTTGACACTGGCTCACGCAAGAGGCAGTTTTCACAGTCAGGAATCATAAAATGTTAAAGAAATTGCCATTATTTGAAAACTAGATACAATTCAGTGAAGCAGATGGACTTTCTAACAGTGACTTAGGAGGTCTGTAGCACAGCTGTGTTGACACGGATTATAGACAATCAAAATTGTATATAAAGTGCATGCCATAGTTTTAGTTTTAAGCATATTGCTAACATTTAATGAAGTATGTAACCTTATATGGTTTATGTATTTTTGTACTGTAGCTGCAAGTTATGCTAAGGCCTTGACTAAACTTTCCCAGAAATCTCTATTGCTTTTTGTAAAGCAGGCACACAGACCAAGAGTGCCAATAAGCCTTTGATTGAATCTTGATTAATGTAAATACGTTAAGCCTGTAGGTGCCATTCCAGCCTAGGGAGCTTCTTACAGCTGTTAACCATGTCCACGTCAGGGTTAGAGCCCCTTTACTTCAGATAATTTCTAAAGACCAACTGGAGAATGTTTGGACTCGCTTGTGAAGGATCAGGGATAGAGACATTTCCTGAAGCCCCTGGCTGGGCTGTTTGCAACACCATCCCAATAAAAATTAAGCCTTCAGACACAACTTAGGAAAGGAAAGAAGAAAACAGAATTCTGATATGTTTCACAACCATACTCTCTGATCCCAGGAGAAAGGTTGGGTAAGAAATGCTGTGATCTTTCTTACAAGTCTGTCTGTCTTCAAAATTTTCAGTTCTCTTCGACTAGTCAGGTCTCTTGGGTTAGGTGAACAAGTTGCCTCATTGTTCCAGTGCACTGCTTTAACTAACTGTTTCCTCATCCAAGTGAGTAGAGTGGAGATGTAAGAGCCCAGCATGTAACTGAGCAGAAAACAGGGTGTGGGGTGGAGGAGGAAAGCAACAGATAGATGGCTGAGATGGATCAAAGCACCAAGTTCTCCTGACTGGTGCATGATAGCATGGTGCCTTAGTAACTGTTTTGGTGGCAAAATTTGCAGACTTTAGTTTGCCAGAGAAATGTGCTGAACGTGGTACGAGACAAGGAAACTCCAGTATGGGGACTAGCTTCTTTCAAAGTAAACCTCAGCAAGAATAGCACTCTCAATCCAATCTACATTGCTGCCAGCACTTGCTAGGAATTCTGCCACTGAGCAAACAGTAACTGCAGAAGCATGTGAGGAGAAAAGAGGAATAACAAAAGGAAAACATCCAACAGCTTTTGGCCTTCCTGCTATGGTAATGTTCTGCAGTGTCTTCTGCTTGTTGATGGCTTCTTCAAAGTAAAGATCATGGACACAGTTCTGCAGGTTGGACCTATATGTAAAAGAAATCACTTGTATCTCCTCCCACAGCTTTCTCTGTAGACTCTGTATGTTATAGGTAACTATAAGCTAGTACTACTACTGCTACCAGGAGTGTGCCCTGATTTACTATGAAGGGAAGGATTTTAATCAGTCATTCCCTGATTTTGCCTGTGGACAGTTCTGTGCCTTAATGTAGTGTCTTGTGAGGCATTGGTAGGAAAGAGCTGCTTTCCAACCCACTCAGGCTTGCACTTTCCCCAGTATAGTTCATGTCTGTCTTTGGTGAGCATCATCAGAGCTTTTCATCTTCTCCTTTTGCCCATTGGCTGCTGTATCTGTATACCACTGTGGTTCTTTGTACCTACTTGGCTTGGGTGTCTTTGCACAGCAACAACAGAGAACAGGGCCTGATGTCGTGGCTTGTGTTTCAGGCTGACAGGCATTTGGCTCCTGCTGCAGCTCAGTTTTCAGTGGACCTCTTCTCCTCCTTGTCCAAACTCTACTTATGCAGGCACTTTCCAAAGCCACATGCTGTTCTGCAGATGTCTGATCTTTCCCACCTGCTTGCTCCAGGTGTTGTTTTGGTGGCCTTTGGCTTAGCATTCCCTGTGCCTTTCTGCCTCTGTGCCTTTCTCTATGGCATATTTTGGATTTTCTATTGTGTCAACAGTGGCGGAGCATTGTCCATCTGCCACGAAGTTTGTGCTGGGCTGCCTGACTGCTAACCCCTTTAACAGGGTGCTTTTCTCTGACTGCTCCAGGTGTCAGTCATCGTCAGGACTTGTGAGAGGTTTAAGTGTCACTATTGCAAGTGGGATGGTTTAAGGCCCTGCCTTCCTCTTGATTTGCATGAATGGGCAGATCATCAGAAAAGCCTTGCCTAAACCTCTGCTTTTCCAGAAGACACTTTAAAAAAAAAAACCAAACAAACTTGGCTCCACTCTTCCCTTCCATATGTCTTAGTTTTGTCTCAGCCCTCCTGTGGCACGTTGATCAGTGTCACTTGGAGCCAGGGAGAGCCTACTTTGCTGCTTGACTTGTTAAGAATTCCAGAATAGTCCTGTGCAACGTGAACCTTTCTATTTATAATGGGGCTCATCCAAGTTATGGTTTCCTATCGTCATCTGGCCTAACTGGGTCACTGTTACACCTACTGGTATAACAGCGCTGCAAACACTTGTAGACTGATGCCATTACTGTGTGATGACATTTCTCTGGCTGTCCAAATATTTCCTCTGACCTGTATTTTCTGTAACATCATTTTTCTCCTGTTTTCTGTGGCTTAGTGTATACATTTCTCTGCTTGCTTTCTATCCTATTCTCCAGTTATTCTTGCAACACCTGCAAAAAGGTGCACAACTGTCAAATATTATTGTAATACTCGCTGTGATTACCTATCCAGTTTATTGCACATACAATAGTTCACTTGCCTTTGCAAAATAAAAATACTTAATCAAAGAAGAAATCTTATTAAAAAAACCTGCTTCTGTCAACCTTTAAAACATGCAGTGCCTTGATTTGTGGTTCACATAAAACGGTGAGTCTTCAGCCAGAGGTAAGAGATGAGTTACTGTGTTAAGTGGCAGAAGAAATGAAAAATGGTGGAACGTTGTCTCCCTCTAACGCATGTGTTCTGGGGGTCACCAGTGATACCATACCTGTGGCTGTGTCCCTGTGGTCCCAGCTCTTTATTTTTGAGCAGAAATATTATTTCCAAATCTCAGTAAAACATTCCAGACAGTGCATTGTGATATAATTACAGTATCTTTCCCTTGGCTGCAGTGTCTGGAGTTCTGGCTCTGCACATTGGAGGACCACCTTGATTGTTTTAGACTCGGGTGGTTACACTCTGCCAGTTGATCTGCTGTGTTACCATGGAGAGACAGCTTCTCATGACGCCTGTGGAGGATGATGCATACATATTTGTGTACTTACGCTAATGCAGGTGTGTCTCTCTTAATTTTGGGGAGAGAGAAAGAGGATCAAGTACCAAGAGCCTTAGACTATAGTAAAGCTGCTGCAGCTGGAAAGATACCTGATCGTACTTGGTCTAATAGCCTAGCAGGCTGCAAAACATGCCCCCTGCTCCTCCCAAAGATTTACTCAATGGCATAGTGTAGGCCAGGCAACAATGCTTTTGAAGCCCTCACGTGCACTAGCATTGCAACCTGTACCAGGGATCCTTAAAAAGAGTAGTCAGCTCTGAATCAGGTAAATTAGGATGGTAACAAACAAATTAGCAGAGCTGATCAGCTGAATCGTCCTGCACGTGAGCTGTTCTTTGCCTTTTCTGCCCAATTCAGCGTAACTTGAGAACTTGATCTGGTGTCCTCTGTGGCCTATAAAATCATAATAAGAGCTTTAGTGACGTCTGTCTAATTAAAGTTGAATTGAATTTTGCACTTGAAGATTGATTTAAACATTTATTACTCATGAAAAATTATACTGTATCCTCACCAACTTACACCAAGCATTCTTTAAGTACCAAATGGCGTTTCTGAGAGACAATTTTTTTCTTGTTGCTTTTGCTAGTAGGAATTAAAAAGGGATCTGCTGTGCAATCCATGCATGCATGGACAATTTTTTTCAAAAGGTTTCCCTTAAGCCTCTAAGAAAATGCTCTAATTGGTATCTATCCACTTCCTGCATTTTAATTAAAACTTAACTGACCATGATGGGAAGACTCCCAGTTACTTCACTAACTTTTGGTCTGTGGGGACAGGACAAGGGGCAATGGCTGCAAATTGGAGCACAGGAAGTTCCGCACCAACATGCGGAAGAACTTTTACACAGTGAGGGTGACAGAGCCCTGGGACAGGCTGCCCAGGGAGGTGGTGGAGTCTCCTTCTCTGGAGATATTCAAGACTTGTCTGGATGCCTACCTGTGCAATATGAGCTAGGGAGCCTGCTTTGGCAGGGGGGTTGGACCCGATGATCTCTCGAGGTCCCTTCCAACCCCTACGATTCTGTGATTCTGTGATTTTGGTTAGGATTTCTTTTGCATTGTCTTCCTAGCATTCAGCTTTCTTTGCTGAAAATAATGAAAAATACTCATGTGGAAGGAACTACTCTGATTTCTTAGGTGAAGTCCACCTTTTGTCTTCAGGTTAGATTGAAATTGCTGTGTGAGTAGTTATACTTTTTAGGAGTACTCAATGTGATGCTGATGAACCAAGGTGTTTGATTCAGAAGTGGACAGTGGATGCAAGTTCCAAAAGGGGCAATTCCTATTAGACATTAGGAAGAAAACAACCCAAGAAACACAACCATCACTTTGAGGATTCTTGAACACACAAACAGGAGGCCACAGGTGGTGTTGGATTGATATCCTTGGGGATATTCAGAACTTGAATGAACAAGATCCAGAGCAACCTGCTCTGAGTTGGCCACACCATCAGGAGCTGTGACTGTATGACTTCCAGAGCTCCTTTGCAAGTTGAAATAGCCTGTCACACTAAGGTGTACCAATTTTTGAGGTGTAGAGCAAGAATGTGATGAGACTGAAAATAGTAGTTAGGTTATACACGGTTCAGAGACAGTTGACAAGCATGATGGATAGGATTAATTTGCTTGAAGGATGTGAAGGAAAGGAACTAGATAAGCACTTTTTGACCTGTGTTTGAAAAAAACTACAGTCTAGGGGTGAAAGGGTAGTAAGAAAAGTAAAGGTATTGTCTGTGGGTTTACATTTACTCTGCAGAAGATATGTCCTACTAGAGGAATGTTTAGCAGTCCAGAAGGGCTGAAATATACAGTAGGACACTTCAGGCTGGGAAACAGTGAGTGTGGTGGCCCAAATGGTCCTGGTGAAGTGATGGGGGGGCGGGGCTGATCTTATACATAGAAGAGAAAAGTTCCTTTTTTTCCCCTGAACATAACTCTCCATGGTAAGTCTCTTATCTGTGGCTTGCCTATGGGAACAGGCAGTGGAGATGAAAGAGCAGAAGGTATGATCTTGGTTGGAAACGTAAACCCCATGGAAAACGCTCAGGGCTGACTCCCTGATTCCCATCCATAAACTGATTTGCCAGCTGAAGAGCCAAGAGGTGATCAGTAGCATTCACTCATCCTGTAACAGCCCATACGGCCAGTGTGAAAGTCTAATAGAGAGCACAGACTGACAGAAGACTGTCATGGCCTGAACGAAGTGCTGCCGCTGCTGAGTGCTACCATGCTGGACATGCTAAAACTTCAATACAACCTGAAGTCAAAGGCAGTCAAGTGATTTGCCACAACTGATAATGCGAATGCATTCTTCTCAGTTGGCAGCAGATTGCAGGACATAGTTTACTTTCAGTTGGAAGCCTATCCAGTACACCTGGAATTGACTGCCCCAGGGGTGGAAACACAGACCCACTGTTTGCTGTGGGCTGATCCAGACTGCACGGGAAGAGGGTGAAAGTCTGGAACAACTGCACTACATTGACAATATCATTGTATGGGGCAACACAGCAGAAAGTCTCTGAGAAGGGGAAGAAAACAGTCCAAATACTTCTGAAAGCAAATTTTTCCATAAAATGAAGGCCGGGAGACCTGCACAGGAGATCCAGTTTTAAGAAATAAAATAGCAAGATAGTTGTGGTCAGATCCCAGTGATCAACAGAATAGGAACTCTGTCTCTACCAACTAGCAAAAAAGAAACACAGGCTTTCTTAGGTGTGTGGGCTTTTGGAGAATGCATATTCCAAACTACAGTTTGATTATAAGCCCTCTCTATCAAGCAACCTGAAAGAAAAATGATTTCAAATGGGGCCCTGAGAAGTGACAAGCCTTCGAACAAATTAAACAGAAAATAGTCCATGTTGTAGCCCTTAGGCCAGTCTGGGCAGGACAAGGTGTAAAACATGCTCTATTCCACAGCCAGGGAGAATGTCTCTACATGGAGTCTCTGGCAGAAAGCACCAGGGAAGACTTGAGGTTAAGCCCTGGGGTTTTGGAGCTGAGGATGAAGAAGATTGCTATCCTGGGCCTTGAGAAGCACAGCTTCTGACGGCTTGGCACCTCAGAAAGAATTAAGTCAGACACTGGGACATCCTTATAGACACCTGGGCCAAAGAGCATGGCATCTAGTGGGTGTATCACATCCTCTGCCATGCACCAGCCTCCAGGAAAATGGAATGATTCAATGGACTGTTAAAGACTACACTGAGAGCAGTGGGTGGTGGCACCCTCAAACATTGGGATACACATTTAGCAAAGGCCAGCTGGTTAGTCAACACTGAGGGTGGTCTACCAATTGAGCTGGCCCGGCCCAATCAAAACTTCCGTGCACTGTAGAAGGGGATAAAGTCCTCATAGTGCACGTGAAGAGTATGTTGGGGAAGGCAGTCTGGGTTAATCCTGCTTCAGGCAAAGCCAAACCCATCTGTAAGATTTCTTTTGCTCAGGGACCTGGGTGCGCACGGTGGGTGATGGGGAAGGATGGGGAAATCTGATGTGTACTTCAAGGGGATTTGCTTTTGGGCGAGAGTAGACAATGATTTAAATTGTACTATGTAGATTGCTCAATAACCCTGCAATTGCTTGTTGTCATTACTACAACTGCCACATGCTGTATCGATGGTATTTACAGCAAGAATCACCCAAAGTACTGAAGGATGAACTTGGATGAAACCGAGCGAAGTGCAGCGTGGACGTGGGCTGTGCCAGGTACACCAGCTGCGAGCTCTGGATGCAGCATGGAGCAATCCAGCAGCGCACACCACCGCTCCTGCCCTGAGAGACAGATGGAGCCTGAAGCCATGGATTAAATTAACTCAAAGGACATTTTAGAGGGATGGCCCATAGACTAAGGGAATAATACGTGTGTGTGTGTATACACATATATATATGTATACATGCACGTGTACATCAAAGATAAAAAGTGTGGTAGTGATTAATTGAAAAGTAAGATCTGGGCATGACATAGATGATATAGGGGTGGATAATTTCCTCATTTTCAGCTGGGATAGGGTTAATTTTCAGGAGAAGCAGAGAGGGGATGGCTGATCCAAATTAGCCAAATGGGTGTTCCATACCATGTGATGTCATGCTCAGCATATAAGGGGGGCTGGCCAGGGAGGAGGGGTCACTGCTGAGGGTGGGCTGGAGACCAGGCTCCAGGGGGTGAGCAAATTGCATTGTGTATCACCTGCTTTGATAATGTTACAAGTATTGTTGGTTTCTGACTCTGATTCCCACCCCTGTCCCCCGCCCTCCCCACCCAGTTCCACCTGGGGGAGAGGAGTGAGTGAGTGAGTGGCTGTGTGGTGCTTTGCTGCTGGCTGGGGCTAAACCACGATAAAGCCTTAAGGTTAAGTTTCTTCCTATTATTTCTGTTATTGTGTCCCTTTCTTGTATTTGATTTAATTTTAAAAATAAAGGAAATTTTTTCTAGTGATCTGGAAGATTGTTTTGATGGGTTTTTTTTATTTAAAGAAAACAGACTGCAGAATAATCTCCTTTCCTAGGGAAAACAAATGTCTTCTTCAGAATAAAGTATGCATACACAAGAAAATTCCAGTGAAGGAGGAAAAATAGCATACTTGGCTTGGGCCTCTTTCAGCATTATCTGATATACAGTATTATGCTATCCTTAGATGGTCTGTTATTGTCTTCCTCCTCCGGAGCAACATGCCAGCAACCATATGTGTGCAAGCTGCTTCAACTATGTATTGAACACTCTGCTGGCAGGCTGACAGTGTGGTCAAGTGGGCAGCAGGCTGGAGTTGGGCGCAGTACCTGGCACTATGGCTGACCAGCTGTGTAACCTCAGGCAAGTGACTCCACGTTTCTCTTCCCTTTCCTGTTCCCCATCTGTTTAGACTGTGATCCCTCTTGAGTGCCTTTACCCTACATGGTGTGGTGCCCTGTGGAGATGCCCAACATAGCTCCAGTGCTTGAAGGAATGTGGTCATGTCAGTGTGATACCTCAGCTGAGCTGAGCAGCTCGGGAGGCTGACTGGGCTTGGACACAGGCCATGCTGATGTGGTTCTCCTGCTCTTCAGAATAATCTAGTCTCTCTCTATGGGCCTCCAGTACTCTGGCTAGATGTTCCAGCTTGTTTGAGGTCAGCTCAGGGAATCTCTGTGAGGAAGTGGTGCTCCTGTGAGATGAGCATGTGAATCCCTGGTGGCCAGAAGGTGGTAGGGAGTTCTCCTGGGCTGTTTCTTGGCTGGATCTTCCAGGCACATGTATGTGCTAGGCTTGATGCAGTTGGCCTCATCTTTGTCAGAGTGTCAATTCCCTTTGCCCTCATGCTAACCCTGTACCTGAACTTTGCCTTTATGCCTACTTTGAAAGCTTTGGTCAATTCTAGAGCAGCCTCTTGTGTAGGATAAAGATAGCTGCATAAAAACACGGCCTGTATTGATGGCTAGAGGAGATACGCACCAAAAACGGTCGAATGGCACCAACTCATCCTTGCCAGACATTTCATATAATGCATTTGTTAAGCTGTGATAGCAAAAAGTATAGCTATTCTCACTTAAAATCTCCTAAAAATGATTGTGTCTCTATTTCCATGATATCCATGCAAGCTGATTATAATAGACAAGCAGGAGTGTTTAGTGTCTTGTGTTGAGCCTGTGTCTTTATCCTTCACAAGTCATTGTTTTTACTGCTACCAGATTCTAACGGTGGGACTTCCTGAACACAGCATGAGCGTATAAAATGCTTGCCTTGGGAATCATCTCTTGGAAGTAAATCATCAGCTGTGGAGCATGCAGCAGAGCTTCCTCACCTTTGGCTAGCCAAGGACTTGTGTGGAATTACATTTATGGATGCACCTGCTCTTCATGGACTCCCATAGCCTGCCAGCAAAGCACAGCCAAGCCTCTCATGCTGGTGAGGTATTTTCTTGATGGTTGCAAAAGCTTTGTTTGTCTTGCCTGGACTTCGGTTAGTTTCCTGCTTCAGAGCAGGCCTAAGGCACAGGCTTGGTGAGATCTCTGCTAATCAGTTGGTAATTAAAATGTGCTGGCTTTTATGCTAGTAAATTAACTGGAAGGACAATTCGGCATTTTTAACAAATAGTGAAAACACCCTGAGTACTGAATCACTTTTGTCAGCCTGCCTTGAATGCAGCATTTTCCAGAAAACAAATCATCCCATGCCACTGTTGCATGGTTGTCTTGGCTCAGAAGTAACGTCTGGTCCCGCTTTCAGGGAAAGGTCTGAGGGTTTGTGCAAAAAAGTTACACCCCTCTGGGCTGCTGCTATTAAAGCGATAAGATTTCTTGTCATGATGAAGTAACACCAGTATCTGAGAGTATGTCCATGGTCTATGTGTGCTTGAGATGCCATTTTTGTAGTAGAAACACATCTATGCTAGGGTATGTGACATACAGGGACCTTTCCAGTCTAGACCAAACACCGATTAGGACTGACCTATGCACAAACCTGTATTTGTTAAATGGAAGTTATTGATCAAAACCTCCCTGACTCCCTGCATAGTACTCTGCAGGGGAATCAGGAAGTGGCACAGGCCAAACTGAGTCTGTTCACGTAGGTCTTTGCCCTGATTTAACTGAATCAAGGTAGAATTCTTCATTAAGTGATATTTAAATTGATGGCTAGACTGGAATATGTGTGACCAGATTTGAACCTGCCTGGAAAAACAATGAAGATAACAAAGTTCTATATGAAAATGTGAAGGTTTTTGATCTGTTCAGTTTTGTACCTGCGATGTGCTTTCATCATGCTGGGACCCCAGCGCAGTTGGCTTTGCTTTGGAGCAAGGGAAGTCGTTCAAAGTTTGTCTGCAGTGTGTGTGTTGGGGCTGTGAGGTTTAGCATTCCCTGTGGACAAGGGCTGTCAGACAGAGCTGAGAGCCGAGTTGCCCAGTTCAGTGAGGACAGAGATGATCTGAGCAGGGGAGGTGACTGTTCTTGGTATGCCAGGAATGTGAGGGAAGAGCCCTCTGTGGCACAACTCCATCTGCTTTTACTTATTTTCTCCCTTTCATATTCCATGGGGTTTTGGTTGCTGTTGTTTGTTCTCATCGTCTGCATCTTCCTCTAGGCTTTGTAAGCACTGGAGAAGCCCCTCCCTCTGTGTTTGGAGACACTTCTCTCCTTCCAGCTGGGAGCATGGCACCCTCCATTCCCTATCCTTTCCCCAGGAGAGCAGCCACATTATCTCCACTCTTGGGTGTCTTTGGATGGAAGATCACACCCAAATCCAGCGAGCAACGCAACGTGGTCTTGCTGTGCCTTCTGCATTATTCCAGTCCAGTATAACACTCTTCCACTTGTATTTCAGGATTTTCCCCCTTCTCCCGTGCGGTGGCTTAACCTTGGCTGGACATCAGGTGTCCACTAAGCCATTCTGTCACTCCCCTCCTCAGCAGGACAGGAGAGGAGAAAAATAAGATTGAAAAAACAACCCCAAACTCGTGGGTCAAGATGAAGGCAGTTTAATGCAGCAATAGCACCAGGCTGAGCACAAAAGGAAAGCAAAAAATTATTCTCTACTTCCCATCAGCAGGCGATGTCTGGCCACCTCCCAGGTAGCAGGGCTTCAGTACCCGTAGGGATTGGTCTTGCATACAAACATTGTAAAAAATGAATGCCATCCACTTCCTCCTCCTACCTCTCAGCTTCTTCTTGCTGAGCAGACACCATATGGTATGGAGTATCCCTCTGGTCAGTTTCGGTCAGCTGTCCTGGCTGTGTCCCAAGATCTTGCCCACCCTAGGCTTACTGCTGAAGGGGAGGGGGAAATATTGGAGAGACAGCCTTGATGCGTGCCAGCAGTGCTCAGTAACAGCCAAAACACCAGTTGCCTGCTACTGATGCACAGCACTATGAGGGCTGTGGTGGGGAAAATTAACTCTATCTCAGTCAGACCTAATGCATCCTAAATCTGATCAGTCACTTGTGGGAGATGTGGGTTCACATGTTTTGATA